>CM020035.1:20090024-22763774 GCA_009769605.1 Bucorvus abyssinicus | reverse complement strand
GCCCCTCTGGTTCTGTTTTCTGGGGTGAGAAGGCTGGAAAGGGCTTCCTGGAGCCTTGGGCTTGGTTGGAAGGTTTCTTCTGGCTGAGGCTCTGCATAGGGACCCATAATCTGAGGTTCTCCCTAGAATTTCTGAGGTTACAGAGGAAGTAGGGGTCAGATCTGCTGATCCTATCCTTTATGAAGTGGTTAAGTGATGTTGCTGTGGCCATGGGGGTGGGTGGCCGTGGCTGTCCATGGAGTTTTGTGACAGCGGCTAGAATGGTGCAGAGGTGACCAACAAGCACAAGTGCCTGCGAGCTCGGTGTCCCCTCCTGAGGTCCCAGTGCAGTATCTCCCCAGCAGGACTGAACTGGAAGAGGGAGGAGAGGGATTTTTTAAAAGCCTAGCAGTGATATGTGATAAAACAGACTAGAGCTGGGGCTTACAGGCTTTAGCATTTACTGGTGGAGAATATTACTGGCTGTTTGAGTGAACTTACATAGGTCACTGAAAACAATTTCTTTTGTGCTTCTTTTCTTTGTTGCTACTAATATTTGATGTTCTGGAGCTCAAAATTAAATTGTTCCTTGGTATGGAATTGTCTGGGTGGGTGTGAAGCCAGCTGCCTGGAGTGCAGAAATCCAGTGCATCAACATGAAGAGGGGTTTCTTTTTTCACTGTAATGAATATTTACCAGTCAGCATGTCTGACAGGCTTCTAGCTGCAAATATCACTTGAACCCAACTGCTGGAATCCCTGACTGTAATAACAGAAAGAAATGAACGGGAAAGGGAAGTCGCATTCCAAATCCTTCCAGAGTAAGTTATTAAAAATAACAAAGTTGGAGTAGGGTTGGGAACAGGCTTATCAGCACCTGGAGAATGATGAATTTCATGATGGCTAAAAGCTGTTAGTGCTGTTGTAATTAAGGTCAGTATCTGGCACATGCTGACCTTGGAAGTGGTCAGTGGTCCCCATAAATATTTATTGGGAGGAAGCTGACTCAATTCCTTGGATGTGTAAACCTGAGGATCTCAGCTCTGAGCAGTTTTGACAGCATCATATGCTACCCCCTCTGACTTTCCTCCCCACTGCCTTATATTTCTTCCTTTTTCAGTCAACCTCATATCTGGAAATTTATGTGCAGAAATGGGAACAGATAGTTTCTACAGTTTCTCTACAGAAAAATCACAGATCCTATTGGAGAGAACAAAGAAAGGTCTGACTGAAGGACTGGCTGGGAGGCAGGACTTGAGTTCAGCTGTGGCCTCAGCTAAGGGCTTTTTGAACAGTCTGGAGGCCAACTGTTTAATCTGTCTGTTCCCCACCTATAAGCTCAGGGTAATAAGTTGCCTCTAGACATATGGCATGAGGGGTCTGGAGGCCTTGGTTTTAGCTTGGAAAGCCACTGCATCAGCCTCTGTGGGAAAAGCAGCAAGACAAGATTAGCAGATGGAGCACCTTGTTTTGCAGAGTTTGACTGGCAAAGCTCTAGCCCAGTTTGGGGACTTGGGGAATGAAGGCAAGAGCAAATGCACTCACATAATCTCCTTTTTGAGCTCTACTCAACTGGGGCATCAACTGTATCTGCTTAACCTCTGCAGCTGGGGGCTCCTGCCTGAGCTAAGACAAGTCCTGCTGTTTTAGCACAGACGAGTCCTTTGAAGTCCCTCTTGTGTCTGTGTGTCAAGGTGATTACACTGAAGCGCAGCCAGATGAAATAGACTCCAGGCACCAGAGAAGAGTGTGAATAACCTCTTTAACTGCCTGTAGCTGGTCCTGACCAGTATCTGCTCCAGGTCCTGTTTGGCATTCTGCAGCTACAGCATTTCAGTATGTTGGAGCCAACCCAGCCCATGCCTCAGTCAGATGTACAGTTTTTAAGTACATAAGTCCAAAACCTAAAGGTTTAACTTTAGGCTGTGGTTTACTACACTGCCTTGCTGTGCAGCAGAAGGAAGGAGTTGTCCTGCCCCAGGACTCTCGCCTGCTCTTCCAGATGTGCTGCCCATAGCTCAGATGCAGCACCTGATTATGCATTTATACTTTGATAGTGCTGAAGGCGCATCTGTTCATTGTTCTGTCGTGCTTGGTGCTAATCAAATGTATTGAAAGTGATCTCTGCATAAAGAGCTTTTAGTCTCGAGAAATGTAACAAGAGAATAAAATGGGCAACAAAACAGAAATTAGGTGATGGGGGAAAAAAATAAGGAAACTTTAATTGAGATCAGTAACTGCAATGTATTTGGAAATGACACAGATTTCCAACCTTCCCCCCACGTTAACAGTCTGCTTCTTGTAGCAAAACAAGTGTTTGATCTAATCTCATGCTGCTGTGGATTAGGTGTGTCTGCTGCAAAGACTAAATTTAAATTTAACCAAACAAGCTTTAAGTGAGCTCCTTTGGAGGCCCTGAGCAAGCAGGTGAGGACAGGGTGCAGGCTGCAGATGGTCCTCAGCTTCTGGGGAGCTGTGTGGGGTTGCTGCCCGTGCTGAGCCCTGTGCTGCTGTGGGAGGTGCAGTGCAGACAGAGCAAGCGCTGCTCTTCGATCCCCCTGCACTGTGAGCAGAATCTGGCCCAAAGGAGGGATGCTGCTTGTGCAGCAGGGATAAAGCATCTGGCCTCTCACAGATGGGTTGGGTTATTGCTGCAGTGACCTTGGGGTGCAGGGGGTTTGGGGGGGGGCTAAAGAGGTGCTTCTGAGATAATCAAGGGGTGTTTCTTATGCAAAGACAGGGGAAATCTGAGGCATGCAGAAGGTCTGGGGGGAAAACTTAAGAGCATTGCGATGAGTTGAGGCTGCAGACTGGTGAGCTGGGGAAGCTGTGACTCAGGCTTTCCTTGATGCTGCGTGGGGGTCACTGTCAGTATTTGAAAAGGGACACAACAGTCCTGTGGCTTTCCTAAGGGGAGCCAGGTCCCCTTAATGCTTCCTTGCACTGGAAAACACATGGGAGATCAGGCACTGCTACCAACTGAGTTTTTCAGTTGTGCTTGCTTGTGGAATTTAATAGCAAGGTTCCTCCTGGTTAAGATAAAAGTGGGTGTCTGAGAGAATCACTTTAATCCTCGCATCCCTTAGTTCTCAGATTGTCTGTGCTTCCTTTGTAGCAATTGGCACTCATTATGGCCAAGTGCAAATTGCCACAGCATGTTCTCTTAGGTTTGATGTAATGAGGAAAGAATTCAGATAGCATCAATACCTCATCACTTTGCACTGATTGTTAGTGGGAACCAGCAAAATCAGAATCAGCCTTTCTGCATTAAGTGTACTAACAACCCAGGAGATCAAAACTGCTGACTTCAGTTGTGTCAGATTTTCATGATTAAGTCCATGTTTCTAGGACAAAAGGCGAACCCAGTTGAGCATCTCAGCCCCTTGTTGCCGCAGCGCGAGGCCTCTGGTCCTGAACTGAGCGGGACATACTGGTGTGGAAAGGGTTGTGGTGGGCACTGCCTTGGTGAGCCCCTCATTAAGCTGCTGTTCCTCAGCATTTGAGTTGTCCAGCTGTTTCCCCACCCTGCGTGGTAGGGAGCTGTGTGCTAGGGAGTTATTGAGACCTGCTCTTGTCTGCAGGGAGCCAGGACTTTCCCTGGAAGATCCTTACCTGTGGTGGCTGGGGAGTGTTCTCCAGGGACAGGCAGGGAGAGGTTTGCAGAGGGCAGCTCCGGCTGCCAGCAGCGGGCCTGAGCTCTGGGAGAATCGCTTCTGCGGTGGTCTCCTGTTTGCAAATCTCCTTGTTACTTAATCTGCTAGCTGTGTGCTAAAAATGTGTTTGCTCTGTGATAAGTGTAAGGGAAACTTTTTATGGTCTTACGAGATAATTGCCTAGTTTGAAAGAGCTGAAATAGCAACCAAGCTCTTATTTGAATAGTAGTCCTGTGTAATTCTAATGGGAGTCACGAGATGGGGCTGTTTTAGCTCAGTCTCCCCAGCTGTGTGTCCCTGGCTGGAGGGACACTCAGCTGGGACATCCCCGGGCGTGGGAGGATGCGCTGGGCTGGAAGGTGAGCCCAGCACTGGCTGGGTGCGGGTACCAGTGTCTCAGAGCTCCTTTGTTCGAGTGCAGATACATCTCAGTGGCTTTCCCCGATGCAAAAGCCCAAACCAGAGTGTGTGAGCTCAGGATGGGTTTTTCTCTCTCGCTGCCCTTTGCACACCTTAGAACAGGGATTTCATTGTTACGCCACGTGTGGGGCAGAGATGAGTGTTCCCCATGGAAGTCTCCTAGTGCGTTTAGCAGAGGTTCCTTTCCACGCTGCCAGGAAAGGGGTTAAAAGCACACTCGGTTTGGTGTTCAACATCTTTAAACAGTCATCTCTTCTCTTAATGTAGAAAATGTAGCTTTAAATAAATCCTCATTCTTCTACACTGCGTGTTGCTAGATGCAAACAAGCAGAACTTTCTCCCCAGGTATTGTGTGCCTCAAAAGGCTGAAATAAGAGATTTCTGTGACCTGAAACACCTAATTTAGGCTCTGTGGGACTCTGCCATCCAATAAGCTCTTTGCTCCAGAGCTCAGAAATAATTTTTTAAAATTGCATTAAAATAGCAGATGTTAAAAATATGCAGCTTGGGAGAGGGAAAGCTCCACTCCCCCTTCCCAAAGGCACAGAATAATAGATAACATTAATATATGACATCTGAGCCTGTGTCTTCGTGCAGTTGAATGTTTCATGGTATCCGGACTAAGTGATGATAAAGAAACCAAATTGAATGTGGCTTGCAAAATTTTGTCTGCATCTGTAATTCATCTCCAGCTTGTTTTTTCACTGAGGGAAGAGCAGGGAGTGGTGTAACAAAAGCACCAGGCACTACAGGTTGGATTGAGCCCTGGTGTAAACCAGCCTGGATCCTCTGCAATCAGAGGCGTTGCATGGCTTCATGCCTGCTGAGACTGTCCCAGGTCCCTGTTGTGTGTCGATTAACAACCAATTACAGTAATGGTGTTTGTTGAAGTTCAGCATTGGCCAATGTTGTTTGTAGCTGTTTGAATATCACTATTCTTTAGTTGCAGTGAGCTGATACGAGGCACGTGCAGAGATTTTTAGAGGATGCTTGTACACTGCTGATGCTCAATGCATCCTGTGCTTTGCCTTGCAGAATTCCTTGCACAAGGAGTGAGTTCACAGAGCTTGCTGCAGCTCGCTGGCCAGGAATAGTAGATGTCAAGATATCAGCAGAGCTGCTGTGGGTTTTTTGGTATATGTATGTAAATTATTTCTCTAAACTGTGGTGCTTCACAAACAAGTTGGGGTGACCTTGTAGCTTTGGGTTGTCTTGAAGTCTGGTCGTTAATCCATATGACTTGGACAGCCACAATTTCTCCTCAGTATAAAAAGCAGAAGGGGAGGACAAGGCTATCTCTAAATCTTTTGAAATGCAAAACATTATATAGGAGGGAGGTTTGGGTGAGAGGAAATGCTGGATTGAAAATGGGAGGCTGTGGAAACTGGATAAGTTGCTGTCTTGGCTTTTAGCTTGGGACACGGGAATTCCAGGCTGCTGTCATGGGGTTGACTCATACTTAAATGTGTGGTTACAGCAGAAAAAAGATGCAGACTGCTGCAGAAATAATGTTTATACAATGCTCGCTTAAAGGAGTTCTTTCCAGTTGTTGAATTGCTTAAAGCATATAGGGCTGAGAAACCTGAATGTTCTTCAAGGTTTCTCCACAAATATGTATTGATGGCTCCAGATAAACCCAAGGTCTGTGGGTTTTTTGCAGTTAGCTGCTCTGACAGGAAGCTTGATTGCTGCATTGCTGAGGAAAAGACCACAGGGAAGAACAGATTCCTTCTGCTGTGCCAGTCCAGTCCCATTGAAACCAGTAGAGTCATGCCAGTGTAAATGAAGCAAGAATGCAACCTGTGGTTCTTCATAGTGCAACTCAGGACACAGTATGTGGCAAAGTATGGATGGGTGGTATGGATGCGTGTATGCCAGTTGTGCACCAGTACCCAGTGTACTTCTCCAGTTCTGTGGTGTAGCACCTAGTAGCTTCTTAAAATACATTACTTAGCACATTTGGAATAGGAGTTTGTGTCACAATGGTAACTCAGAAGTACAATATTTTCATTGCACTAACCTAATTTTACAATATTAATAACAGAATGTTGTACTTGTACTAGATGTTTTAATCCTTCAGCCAGTGCAAGCACATTTTTGCACAGCTCCTCTGGTAACTTCTAAAGGAAAGAAAAACTGACACATTTTGCTGGGAATCTGGGCTGCTTTTCTGGAGTGCATGCTAAGAATCAGATGTGTAACAGCTGGGGTTTTTTTAGAGGTGGCTTCTCAGTGAAGCAGTGCATACTTCATCTTTTACCATCAACTTTGTAATGACAGGGTTAATGTCCAACATTACAGGGAGAAATTTCACCTCTGAGCTGAGGGAAGGGCAAGGTAGGAATACATGTGGTGCTGGTGAGTGTGTGCCAAGTAGCTGCCTGCTGTGGTTCACAGTGTGTAGACACTATCATCTGAGTTTAGGTGTTATGGATGTGAAATTCTACAGTGCTTTCACTAGCTTGGTTAGGAAGATGAAGTTTTATGAGGCATATAAGACCAAATGCTTGCTGTTTTGGGTGTGATGTGCCTTAGAGGGGACTGATGCCTTTGGGTGCAGCTGCAACAAAAGGATGTGTTTTCCACTGGGGTGCATCTTCTGCTGGACAAATGCCCAGCCCATGCAGGGGAGGGTCAGAGCCTTGGGATGGAAACACTGCTGTAGTGTGGCAATCTACCCTATGGAAATCAACCAAGTGCAGATAATTCCTAAAGCTGTATCTGGGTTGAGTTAGTGAGTGATTTATTTTCAAATTTGATCCCTTTCCCCTTAAATCGTGAACCATTTGTGGTTTTGCCTGTAGTCCCTGAAGTGTCCAGTCCTGAACAGTCAGATCCTGACCAGCACCGACACCATGACTCCCACAGGCACTCATCCTTTGGAAACCACTTGGATAGATGTTTTGGTCCAATGGATGTGAAAAGCATAAAGATGGGGTGCTTTATAGGCTCCCCTTTGCACAGTCATGATGGACTGGTAGCATCAGAGGACAACTGATTCCCTGGCTTAACCCAGCCTGTCCTTTAGTATGCAATGGAGAGATAGTGGCCTCCCTCATTTTCTGGGATACTGAGGTACCCAGGTCTCTGAATCATGTAAATGAGGAAGCGAAATACTGTGTTACCTTACCATGGAGAAAAATTCTGCTACTTGTTCATGTACAGTGATATAGATTTAAACTCGCGTTGCCCTGCAGCATTATATATAGACTGTAGGCTGAGAAGTTATTTCAGTCCTTTAGGATTCTGCCTGTGCAGAAAGTTCTAGTTATGTGGTGAATTAAATGCAAAAAAATCTTGTGAATGTGACAGTAAAGTGACAGTAAAATGACAGTTCTTGAGCACTTGGGTCAAGAAATGAAAAGATTCAGGTTTTCATAGTGGCAATTCTCTGCATGGCAGTTTATATATCAAGGCTGCCCCTGAGATGGGTCTGCTGTGCTGTAATTAGGGCTGTAACAGAAGGTCTGCTCAATAAAGAACAGAATTTAGGTAGCTCCTACAAAAGGTAGGAAGCAAAATAACCTTGTTTTGCAAATAAGCTCCCTGAAATAGAGCAAGGACAGCAGGGCGTAATAAGGGTCTGAGTTGTTAGATGTCCCTTTGGTACTGAGGTAGCAAAACTGGAGCCAGATTTCAAGTGCTCATCTCCTAAGGGTGTTTTAAGATGAACCTCTTGAGGGCAGCTCTCTCTGGGGAAATAAGAATAAAAATTGTCTCTTAGAAATAAGAATAAATTTAGTCAAAGATATGGAGCCAACTTGTTTTAACTTCAGTAGCAACTCAGCTTCTGTTCCTGTAAGCTCTTCCCTGATGCTCTGTAAGGAGCGGTTCAGGTGCTGGACCACCACTTCTTTACCCATTGCAATAAATTTCATCTGTAGTTTCCAAAATACACCTTCAAGGGCAATAAAACAATCCTGATGAGGAAGAAAGCCGCATCACCCCACTGTGGCCAGGACAGTTTATACACCCGGAATTAATTGGTTCAAGATCACTGACAATTTGTCCAGCTTAAACTGGGCTGAGGCTAAAGTCCTTTTGTGAAGCTTCCTGCTGAGAATGGTGGGGTTTTTGGGGGGCGGGGTGAATGGGAACCATGTAGCACCTTTTTAGGACACTTTGAAACCAGCAGAGAAGATTTGAACATACATGTTAGGCTGGATATCTCTGATAATTAGCGTTTCTGAATCTTTCTTCTTTTTTCTACTGCCTGAGTGTTTCTTATTCATGGTCAGAAATGCTGATGGATCTGTCTGTCAGTGACAGATCCAGATCTGTGCCTGGATCTTTACAGCTCTGGCTGTCTTAGCCTGTGTGTGTAATACTCAGTACAGCTCTAGATGAGCACTGAGGATACTCCCAACTCTGGTTTGTAAAGCCATGTGTAGAGAATTAGCAACATGAGTTAACTATGGAAAAACAACCTGAACAAATAAGGAAGGCCCCCTCTGGTATCTGTTATCTATAAACATTTCATTCTTCTGTTTTATTGTACGCTGAGTCAGTGGAATGAAAAGGAAGATATCAGGCATTAGCTACTCAAGGTTTCCAGAAACAGTAAGATGGTTAAAATAAACAGTTTTGCACTCAAGTCTTATCAAAGAATCTTCTAATTAATACTGTGTGCAGGCTGAACTTTCTGAAGTTTTTATTGCCAATCATTTATGCATTAAGCAGGGCAAAATGGTCTTGGGGAGCTATCATCTTCTGTCTTCTTTGTAGGCTTGCTTTCTTGCCTCTTTGCTCTGTTCTTGCTCCTCAAAAGATTTTGAGGCATTTTCTGAGGCATCCAGCACAAATTCTAAAAAACGAAGCCAGGCTCCCCCAAGGAAAATTCCCACCCAGAGCTAGTCCAGCTGCACTTGCTTTAGAAACCCGTCAGGACACTGTTTTTCTTAGGAAGGCAGGACGACATTGCCAAGGATATTTTCAATCCTTAAAAGATTTACTGTGGCTCCAGTAAGCAAACACATGGCTACAGCATGGTTACATTTGCCTTAAGGCAAATTGAAGTAGAAGGGACTCTGCCAGCATAAAAACCAAGAAATATAAAACCTGTTTCTGAAAATGAGTGGTAAAGTGATGGGGAATAACTTCGAAGTTAGCAGATGTAGAATGGTGTACAAATTTCAGGGGATCTATAGTGCAGATAAATACATACAATGCAGAAGCTCTTGTTTTTGACCAGGTGAGGAACTTGTCTTGACATCAAATTATTGTGCACTTCATATGACAGCAACCAAATGGCATTAACCTCTAGGATGTTAATTGTTTCCTTTGATCTATGGGAGTTTTAAGCTATCAGGAATGTGTTCCATAACAGAGCTACCACCTTTTGCTGGTAGATACATTGGTGTCCCCACAGGAATAGCAAAATACCTTTTCAGAAACACCCTGATTTTTGTTGCTTTATCAGGGCTGTCAGAGCACCAAAAGGGCTTTACAGCACAACCAAACCTCAAAATGACCATAAGTGTCCCTGTCCAGAGAACACCTTCCTCTCTCCCCAGCTCCCTGCTGCACGCAGATATCTGTTCTGCTTCTGTACTGTTGGCATATGAGAACCTGTTCCTGCTAGGTGATTAAGGAATGCTCTTCCCTGAATAATTACATGCATCAAAGGAGACTTTTGATTGTTTTCATATGTCCACTCAACTTCAATATTCAAATGTTAGGCACCATGTAATCTGTGTCTATAGTAGTCTGAACCTTGGTGGTTTTGGTCTCCTGGAGAGCTGCTGGAGCCCATAGCTTGAAAGCAAGGTTGTGCTGTAGCTCCTGGACTCCCTTTGGCTGTAAATCCTCAAAAGCCAGGCGAGTTTTCTCTTTAGAGACATCTGTAACCATGCACTAGAGCATACATACACTGAAGAAAGTGGATTTACACAGAGCAAGTGAATAGACTTGTCCTTTTTTATTTTTTCATTAATCAGCTAAATCAAATTATCATTGCCTGTCCAAATGGTTTTGCTTACAGGTTGGGTCAAAGCCTAGAACTTGCTCCTTAGAATCCATGGCTCCTGCACTGTTTTTTGGTTAGGCTGTACCTGATCTGTCCTGGGCTGGTCCAGGCCCCATGACAGTATGAGACCTTCTGCTCTAGAAGGTGCCCCCCGTTCTGTGTCTTGCATCTGATTTCCTACATGATTGTTGTTCTGCCCTGTTTGAGTACTAAAGGTTAAACTGCTAAATAGGGACTTATTTCTAGTAACTTCATTACTAATTTACCTAATTTGATGTTAGACATAAATGTGTCAGCGTGGTAGTTCCACACAGGTTGTAGCTGGAGGGGTCAGCTTTGGTGTCCGTTCCTGACCTGATTATTGAGACTGCAAGCATCAGTTGTGAAGGTGTCGGTGGCATAGACACCTCCTCATTAAGAGCTGGACTGTGATCACTGCCTTATTTCCCAAAGGTGGCCAAAGACTCATCACAAGACAAGTTCAAATTTAATTTGGAAAGAGAATTAGAGCACTGTTGGCTGTTCTGGGAACTTTCCAGTGCATCCCAGGTAATGACTGTTGTTACAATGAGACCTGAATCAGGGGGAACAACTGTCAGTACCCCCCTTCCCGGTTAACAGTAACTACATTTTTTCTTTCAATTTGTTGTTGGCAGTGGACAGAGGAGCAGTGCCTGAGCTTCAGTAAAGGTCCAGAGTGTTGAGCACCTGGTTGCCCACCTATGGAGCTGCTTGTTTTGGGTCCTTTCTAAGCATCTGATGAAATGCCTGTAATGAGCACAAAGTTTGGTTTCTCCTGGGTGATTGTAGTGATTTTCTGTATAGCTTGTAATGGTTGCTTCATCTGCAAAGGTATTTATTTTGGGCTTTTCTTTAAGAACTCTTTCCTTTTTTAGTAACGAAGCATATACAAAGTAGAAGCCAAAAAAACCTACAGGAACCAAAAATAGTCAGAAGCCCTAAGCATAATTGTTTAGTTTTCTAGTTATGTGTAACTTGTCATGGATGCTGAGATCTGACAATTCAGTTAAGGCAGAGCTGGATTCTGATTGCTCACCTGCTTGCCTCAGGATGAATCTTGATTCTTAGCAGAGGAAATGGGTGTCTGCAGCTGGTAATCCAGTGTGAGATCAGTCATCTGTCGTCTTGCTGATAGCTCAACCTAAAAACTGAGTGGATGATGAAAATGTGAAGCTGTTTTTAGAGCAGATGAGCAGCATAGAAGCCTGAGTAATCTCTGCCATTTCAGGATGTTATAGGGAAGTTTAATTTGTTTCATTATCATAGCAAATGGATGGGAACCAGTGATAAACTTGCCATCAGTGTACGCAGAGGGTTGAGGAGGCAGGATGCAATAGGTGCTTTAGCATCCATGATATTAATGTATGAAGAAGCCATGTATCTCAATGTTAGCCTCACCTTATTCTGTGAGGGAATTGTTACCTGCTCCACTGTCCTTGTGCTGAAGGTGTTTCTGTTTGCTCATTACATATTTATTCAGTCTGCACTAGTGGTTTGGCTTCTCTTAGATAAACACTCTTCTTATCCATCAACAAGTTGTTCTCCCTGTTTATATTTTGAATGGTGTTTTCCTCTGATTTGCATCAATTGTGAGATTTTGAGCTGTGAAGTCACTATGCAACAACTCTACCACAATGAGGCTTTGTCCCCATCCAGCATCCAACCCCTGTCCCATTAGTCAGCTGTTGACTTCGAGCCAAGGCATGTAATGGGGGAAGATAAGGAAGCAGATTTATGGAGTTGTTGGAGCAGGGAAGAGTAGGTAAATTCCTGCCAAGGATTTGTGCAGTTTAACAGAGGAGGCTGTTTCCCGGTGAGGCAAATTCAGGCTCATTCAGGTGGCTTTTGAAAAGTCCATCCAGTGTTTACATGTATATTTAGGTCCCTGAAATACCTTTGCAAATTCAGGCTTGATCCCTTTAGTTCCTAGAGGTATAAGTTTGACTTCCAGATCAAGAATCATTCTGTTGAGTCTTTGCTTATAGCCTATATACACACCCAGATCTGTGGGTATGTGAATTCCAGACCTCAGTTATTATTCCCCATATGCTCAGCACTTTGCTGTAAGCTATTTACATTTCATGTGTACACACATGCAGATTCCAGATCTCAGGTTATATATAAAATAACCCTCTGTGTGTATATATACACATACAGAAAACCTTGCCTGTGGATTACATCTGTGGCAAGCTGAGTTCGACTGACTTGAGGCAAGAAAGAGATTCCGTAAGTTTTATTGATCGCATATAAACATTATTGTGATGATCTATGTGAAATATAGATGTTGACAAACATAGGTTAAATTGTAGCATTTGAACCCAGCTTGAACTGGATTGTATGTTTTAGTTCATTGTCCAATGTGTAATTTCATTTTTGACTCATAAGAGACAGTTTTTCTATCTATGTAACCTTAGTCTTGTCTACAAAGAATTGCCAATTTTTTCCATCTTGTGGCTTCATTGATGGTCCTGGAATTGCACCCAATATTAATGTCTAAAGTTTTGGGAGAGTTTTGTTTTCTTAAACTGGACCACTAAACTTCTGGAAAATGTAAACCACTTCCAGTGTGGGAGCCAGCAAAACTGTTAACCCATATGGTAATGTTCAGTCTGAGATCACTAACATGATCTCATCCTGCATGTAACTTTTGATGTTTTCATGTCAGCAAGGAGTAGAAGAATAGATTCAGCATGAGAAGTTATTTTTTTTCCCTTGCTGAGGGTTTTTGTGGTGTGAAGAACCTTTCAGCTCCTTCCTTTCCCAGTAAAGGCATGTGTTAACAAAGCCAAATGTGAATAAAGGCAGGCCTGTTCAGAAGCCATCAGCTCATCCTGATATCAGTTGGCACAGCCAGTGCCTGATAATCTGCCTAAGACTCATCAGCTGTGGCATTGAGCTCCAAGAGTGTGTTTACCCTGTCTGCTTAGTCACACGAAAGGGAATTTGAGTATGAGACAAAGAGCAATTCAGAGTGCATTGTTTTTCTGTTCATGCTCAGTCTTACAGATCTGATCACGGT
The DNA here is from genome assembly GCA_009769605.1 of Bucorvus abyssinicus. Taxonomy (NCBI): domain Eukaryota; kingdom Metazoa; phylum Chordata; class Aves; order Bucerotiformes; family Bucorvidae; genus Bucorvus; species Bucorvus abyssinicus. The sequence continues at coordinate 22,750,718 of CM020035.1, read as the reverse complement.
TACTGTTAGAAGAACTATCTGAAGGCCTCAGCTTGGTATTGTTCTTTGCACTGAGATGAGCCTTGTTTCCTGGAAGTCATAAGTTGGCCAGGATTGGCAGCCAAGCAGGACAAAATCCTTGCTAACTGTATGGCATTTCACTGCCTCCCATATCTTCCTTTCCTGATCTGTTGATGGTCCTTAGCTGCTTCTCATTCTTCAGCCACTTCTCAGCTATTCTTGGGGTCATGCTAGTCCCAAGTGTGTTTCCCTGTTCGTCATTCCATGGCTTTACACCGTGATTCCTGTGTGCACAGAGCATGTGCAGATACCTCACTCCATGTCTGGTTTCTGTAGTAGCTCCTCATTGCTGTGGTTGCAGTCTGAGCCATCATCTGCTTGTTGGTTTTTAACTCTTGATTTTGTTTTGCAAACTTCAGAAAGGTAAAGATTTAGGTGGTGTTTGTATCTGACTCTCCAGACTGACTTGTTACAGGGAGGCACAGGCTGCTTTCCTGTGGGCTTTTCTTGTCAACGATGAAGCTACCATGTGAGGTGGTATAGGTGTCACAGAACTGTGAGTGGTATGTTCTAGGGGTTAAGGCCTGTTTAATGACTTCAAGACAGTCTGTCTGCTCATTCCTTCTGAGAGGGTGATGTCCATCACCCACAGAAGAGATGGAAGGAGATGCTCTGTCCTCACAAATGATCCTGTCAGTGCTGTGCTGGTTTTCAGCAGGGTCATGTCCGTGTTGGAGAGAGGACTCTGGTGCCTGGAGGTCTTCACCTGGCACTCAGCACAGCTCCACTATGCTCAGGCTGAGGAGCTAACCCTTGCTTCTACCATCTGCTGAGTTGCTGTTACCACTGAATCCCTCTCTGAATTTTTTCTTTGGTTGTTAAATTTTACTTTAGTCCTACAGGAACAGTGATGAGACCGGGGTCATGGCATACCAGCATGTTACCTTTGTATCTTGTCTGCTGATGACCAGATTCACTTGTCTCCCCTCCTACCAAACTGTAGTTCAAAGCTGGTTTGTGCTGTCAGCAGCTGGTTAGTGGTATCTTTCACTGGGACCAGCAGTCACCCATGTGGGTTGCAGGCCACGTAACCCTGTAGCTGAAGTATCGGGAAACTTTACAGATAGCTAGAAAGCTGCTTTGTAAAGCTATTTGGGGAAGAAATGGGTAGTATTAGGGCTGCCAGGAAGAGGTTCCAATTGCGACACATTTAAACTTCAACAGGTAGCAATGTGTTTGGAGTGATTGGTAACAGCCCTCTCCTGTTCATACAACTTCTGCCAAAGTTGGAGAGTGTCTCACCAGAGGTTAGTGAGCAGCTTTTTGGAGTTCAGACTCTTGATTCTGAGCTCCTCAAGTCTGCAGCAATGTGGCTCTGAATCCCTATTTCACTGTGGCACTCGTGTATAAACCAGCAGTCTGAAACCCTTGGTTACGGAGCTGTGCCCTTGCCGCTTTTTGAGACTGGAAGTCCTCGGTGTCGCTGACTACAACCCTCCTGCTGTTGTGACTGCATCACAAGCATGTGCTCCCAAACTAGCTCTAAAATCAGCTTGTTGAACCAGCCGTGATGCCAAGATGCTGTTACTGTGAAACACTCTGAGCGCTGTCTGGTGCGTTTCTCCAGGTACAGGTCAGTCCTGATCAAGTGGGAGCTGAATCAACCATCAAAGTTTGTAGGCAGGCTGCTGATACAATAAGGACACAGTTCCCTAGGGAACAGTGTCCAACACATTTCATTATGAGAACCAACTATAGATCATAAACCAATTTTTAAAAATTAATTAATCATTAGGACCAATAGTCCCATTACAGTGGCTGCTTCTTAGCCTTTCTCGTACAGCTACAAACTTTTTAGAGGCTGTTGTGTGGGGTATGTTACTGCTGCTGTCTTGTGGATGTCACTGATCTCAGGAGTTCAGAGCCCCTCTGTGTTTGACAATGTACTTCTAGGGTCGGGAACAGAGCTGGTGCTGCAAAGTGTGGTGAGAAAAGAGGAGGGTGGTAAGAACTGTTTCCTGTCAATGCTGTCTCACAGTCAGACAAGAAGTCCCAAAAGACTGAAGGTAGTGATGACTTATGGTGCCACAAGCAGAAAAAAGAGAGCTGGTTTTCTACAACTAAGATCTATACAGGTTCCATTTAAAAGATATGAACTTAAAAGATTTAATTTGTTATAGCTGCTCCTCTCCCCTTATCTGCTGCTTTATTACCTCGATGAAATAGGCCCATGAGTCTGTTGCTGTGCTGCAAACTGAATGCGGAGCTCATGTATTCCAGGCTTGGGCATTAGTTTTGCTGCTTTAGTGTCTAGGCAGATGAGACTAATATTCCTCGGTTGAGACAGTTGGCAGTGACTGCTACTGGTGATTAATTAGAGAACTTTCTACCAAATAATATTTAGAAGTGCATTTTTTCCAGATTTTTGTAAGGCTCTTACTTGGGCCATATTGTAAAAGTTGTCTCCTTCATTTAGGATCTTCCTAGGATAAATTTCTGGATCAGTTTTCTCTTCTGAGCCCCAATTTGACTATGGTGATGGTGCCTCTCCAGAGACTCCTGGCTTAGACAAATATACTTCTTTATTTTGGTCTTAAGCTACTGATTTTTTTGCTGCTGAAATGGATTGCAGCTGATCTGCCTTCTTTCTGAAATTATTACCTGTCTTCCCTTGTGCCATCATTCTTGGGAGGAAATATTTAAACTGATCAGACTTGATTATATTACGCATCTGCAGCACTTTTATACTTGCCATGTTTTGCCATGGCCCAACATGAGGAAAAGTTTGGACTCTAAATCCTTACCTGATGCTACAAGCTGTATTCTGTCCTTTTGGCTTCAGACCCTTATCCTGCACTGGGGTTTTTGAGCACATCAACCTTGCAGCCATTTTAGGGACCTCCCAGTTACCGCAGATTTCAGCCACCTCTTTGCTCACCCTGCTCTTTCATCCTATCGCTTGTCGTACGTTCGTCCTGATTTTTCTGGTGGAAGGCAGTAACAGGGGTGTGCTGAGAGCTCTACCTGTCCTGACAACTCTCCTTTGCTCTGCCTTCTCCCATGTCTTTTGACAAACCACGTGCTTAAAATATCCAATGGTAGTGAGACGTCTTGTGAATTCTTCACTATCTGCTTGTTTTGGGGAGGGGAGATTTCCCCGAGGGTTTTGCTTTGCTTCCTATGATTTTTCTTCTTCCTCATGGTGAGTGTTAGATCAGCTGATTGTGGGTGACTTTCAGCCCATAAAGACGCAGCATGGTGAGCAGAATGTACCCTGTTTGACTTTCAGCTCGTATTTTTGCCCTCTCCACGGTGACACTCACATCTTACTCTTTGCCAAGCAAAGAACAGTTTGCACTTCAGATGAAAAAAGTGAAATGGCAATGGCAGAATGCCCAAACTTGCTGTTTCTGCTTTTTGTGTAATAACAGCGCACAGTTGTGTGCTGGAGTCTGATGGGAAGAACAGCACAGCTCTGGGCAGGAGATGTGTGTTGTGAAGTGATCAAAGAGGGGGGAAAAACTGATTATGTGAACCTGGAACAAAAATAAAGGGGGTGCTTTTTAATATAAGGTCAAAGTAATTATATGCTCAGTTAGAATAGCCTTTATCATTTACTGAAGCAATACAGTTACTCTCACGGATTCATCTTCAATGTCCTCTGCCTGCTGCTTTAAGGTGCCTTATGAGCCATGAGGCATCTCTTTATTTAAAACACTTCTGGAAAAGTGACTGTCACTAAGTCTTTCACCCAGGTGCTTCCTGCTGCTGCACCTTAAACACCTTGGCAGTGTCAACCCTGAAATGTGGAAAGCTGTGGGGTTAGAAGCTCTGCTGTGGTCCCCGTTCACAAAGGGGGACATGCAGGAGGCTCCTTCATTCAGGAAAGCAAAACTGAAATGACAAAATACTGTCATTGCTAGAAATGGGTGCTGGAACTATTTTAATCCTCTGGCACATGTGTATGGATACAGGCAACCTTCATCTACCACTGCGGTTCATGGAAGTGAACTTGTCTGGGGATGATGTAAATTATCCATCCCTCTGTCCAAAAGTGTCTTCAATTCCTACTTCTGACTTGTACAGGCAAGAACAGATTGTTTCCTTCTTCCTGGACAACTGGCACAAGCCTGTTAAATTCAGTAGGATGATTTTGAGTTTGTCAAGGACTGGTCTCTACTATAAGCCTAAAGATTGAACTGTACAGAGATGGGAACTATCTTCAGACCTCTCTGAGTAACTGAGAGCTGGGTTCACAGAATGATTTAGACAAAGGGACCTGGGGAGATTGTCTGGTCCAAGCTTGGGTGAAAAACATTCCTAAGGTGCTGGTTCAGGGTACTCAGGGGCATCTGTTCTGCACTTTCTGGCATGTGGGATGATCATATCTTTGGTTCAGTTTATCTCTACCAATGGTTTTGATGATTCAAAAATTAAGTACAATGAACTTCAACTGCAGTCTCACTTTCAAGGTTCAAAATGTAAAAAAAAAAAAAATCCTTCAATTTCTGACAAGCTTTTAGCTGAAGTTTGAAGTATTTTAGGAAATAATTCAGAAAATAAGTGACTCTGAACTGAAGAAACTTCAGGTTCCAGTTTCTTCTGCAACCAAAACAATTTGCTAAGATTAACAAAAGGCTTTGACCAAACCACATTAGCATTTTTCAGCAAAATATTAATCATTCAAAAGAAAAACCACCTCTTGCTCTGCTGTAATCTTCTTCAGTGTTTATCTTGAGCTCCATGAAAATTTGCTACACAAAGTACAGTAAATCTGAGTTGCTTTCATCTTGTGACAAACCTAAACCACTATCTTAAAACCTGAATGCAATGATCTTCTACTGATCTACCTTTCAACAGCTTTCTATTCAAAAGGACATGCTCAGGAAAATTATTTTTTGGGGCCTCTAGCAATTCCTTGTGTTGATTTACTTGAGTTTGACTTCTAGCTTATTTTTCTTTGAAGTTATACCTTTGAATATTTTTTTTTTTTTACTCTTAAGTGTGATCACATCCCTGTCACTTGAAACTTCACACACTTTCATGAAATTTCTACTCTTGATGATAAAGAGGAAGCTGTCAAAACTCCAGAAATATGACTCTGGGAAATTTGGGTTTAATGAAGTTCTTTAGTTTGTCTGATACCCTACTGCTTTTTGACAGAATACCTCTGGCTTTGTACATTAAGAAGCTTTGGTGGTAATAGTGATAAAGGATGGTTTTATCCCCTTTGTGGAGATGAACGGGACTGAATTTTCCTGGCATGCTCTAATTCTCCCAAGGGCATTACAGTAATCCTCACATTTGTCACTTGTCTGTACTATAGCAGCCTCCTTGGGGGGACTGTGACTCCATTATGCAGAGTGGTTTTCACGCAGAGGCAATGAACAGACAGCTATTCAGTTGGTGCTCAGCATAAGCGGGAGACATAACAGGTGGCCTGCAGTTTGATAGGAGTATGATGCTGATAGTAAAGAGCAGCATTTCCAGCCCACCTTCCATGTAGCCAATGGAAACTATCTTGATATCATGTGAAAAAAGAAGTGGTCTGGGAAAACATTTTCTGATCTGGGGTTACAGGTGGTGTTAGTCTATAAAAGCAGGTCCAAAGACTGTGTTCAGTGCTGCCCGGGGTCCTCCGCTTTCCTTTAATCACCTGTACTCTGTAGTCTCTCTGGAGAGCACCCTGTAGATGTTGGCTGTTTGAACACAGGCTGCACCTCTGCTGCTCAGAGCCCTCTGATTATCCCACCCTGGAGGACTGTGTGGTCCCAGGTTTGTGAGCTGAGCTGGTGGGGATGACTGGGTATGGGAGGTGCTTTGCCAGGTCCCATCCTTATATCTTTAACAAGGAGCCATTGCAGGCAGCAGCACCATGACAGGGTGGGCCTCCCACTGGAGAGCAGCTTAGTCTGGCTCCAGGATCTTTGAGGGCTGTAAGGACTTGACAGAAAAATATATATAAGTAAGCATGTGGGTGACTGCAGTTTATCTCCATCATGCTCTGAAAGCAAACCTTGCTCAAGTCATAGGTGAGGTGGATTCCTGATGTTGGTGCTTGGTAGCTTCATTGTTGGCTCCCTAAGGAACTGCTGGACCTTGGAAGGGGCTTGCCCAGGGCAGGAGTATGGGAGATCAGTGTCCATCCATATGCTGACATCTGGGGACTCCCACGTACAGGAGGTGCCTGGGGCAGCATCCAGCTTCAGCAGGGCAGGAGTACCAGCAACTACATGGATGAAGGTTGTACCAAGAGATGTGTGAGAAGACATCTCAGCCCCTGCACCCTCTTTGCTCTGCTCTGTAGTGGTGAGGACAAGGGGTACCGCAATATATCCCAACTGTATGGCAGTTTATAACAACTATGGTGTTAAAAATGAATTGCTGGAGCATGTATGCCAAATATTAGCCTGAAGCAGGTTTTTACAGCCAAGCTATAAATCTTGAAAGTAAGGATTTGTAACAAAAACGCTCCCATAATCTTGGAGTACAACAGCGCTAGTGGCAGTTGCTGCTGTGGTGTGGTTTGAAAAAACAATAGTGTGTGGAATAGCTTGTGTTAATTACTCTTAAACCTGTTAGTGGGTTATGCCTGGCAAACCCTGAGAAGCTCAGCTCTGTGACAGAGGAATGGTGCTTAGCTCGGGGCTGGCTTTTTATAAAATCCAAACAAAGAAAAGATTAGACACTATAATGATTTCATGGTTTAAAATCTCTGCGCTAGAAACAACCTAATTAAATTCCTGACATCATCAGTTTTGTTAGTAAATAGTAACCATGGAGGTGGAAGAGTCTTGCATCTCATTATGTTCGGCATAGGGTTTCAATACAAGAGCCATTAGCTGTGGTGTGGAAGTGTGAAAACAAAGAAAAAGTATGGGACATTTTTTTTTCCTCCCATTGATCCAGAACACAGTCCTGGAAGAATATCTGTAATTAATTAGCAGGGCTGTAATGTAGGGCAGTAGGCCATAGGTTTTCTCTAGTGAATTTAGTAAATGGCAGCACGCTGCACAAGGTAGAGGAGGCACAATATACCCAAATTTCTCAGACTCCAGGAAATAAGTAATTGCACAGTGTAGTTAAAACAGCGAGTACATATTTTACCCTCACTCCTGAGGGTGTCTGTGTGTATGTCTCTGTCTCAGGATGCATTTACTACACCTGTCTTAATGTGGTTTAAAAAAAAAAAAATCCAGATTTACTTGGTGACAGCATTGCATGTTTAAGTGTGGGTGCATTAGCATGCAGACAGCAGACATGGGCAGAAGGGAAACAGACTTTCTCATAAAGGAACTGATTAGAATTACTCAGTGCTGCTCTTTCTTGAACAGGAGATGTACTAGTTAGCACTTCATTTCAATCCAAACAACAAACAAATGATGTTCAGTTACCAGGGTTTGACATAAAACTGGTGTCTTCAAAGGAAGGCAGGCTGATTCAATGCAATTAGAGCAGATTTTGCTTTGGGCTCGTGAATGCAGTGGTACAATGTGTCTGAAAGCCCCTGTGCAGGATATTTGTCTGCTCTGTAGGCTCCAGCTCTGCAGCTGAGAGGATTTATGCTTAGCCTTGCAAGTAGCACTGGTGGTTTCAAAGCCAGTAGCAGGGTGCCCAATGAGCCTGTATGCAGGTGTCTGACAGATTGGAGTTTTTACATTAATAACATGAGCTTATTAATCATTAAAGATGCATTACAGATTGATTTTTAGCAAAGCTTCAAGTATATGTGACAGTCACATCAAAGAATAATGATACAAACCCCCATTCTGGTAACAAATGACTTGCTGCATGTCACCGGTTTCAAAAGGGTGATTTGCTTTAAGAAGTGGCGTGGTGTGGGCTATCTGCTTCTTGCCTTTATTGCTGCTGCTTCTGCGGGAGCAGGGTCCTTCTAGATGCTCAGGTAAGGATCAGCTGGCATAGGAGGGGGACGTACCCTTCTTAAGCCAAGGTGCAACCTTCTGAGAAGTGGCAACCACCACTGCCTTTCTGTTAAGGAAAATGGGATGACCTGGAGATCGGGGGACTTGGTAAAGAAATTCCCACGGCTTTTAAAGGGTGTTGAATCAGAGGCTGTTCTGTCATTCCTTGCACACAACCCCGCTTTCACAAGGCAGTGATTGGGTTTCTCCTGTTGTGTGGGATTCCTTTGCTGGTGGATGGGGTCACTGTACCCTTCATGAGCAAGGATGTCTTAGAAACCTATGGAAGTATCACCTTTTTAGCATGAAAAAGGGGTTGTGGAAACTTCCTGTAATTGTTTAGAAATGTTTTAACTGTCAGTGAATGGAAGAAAAAGACAAATGGGGGGGGGGAATTGTTTGTGGCTTGATAGTGAAATATGTCAGGGGATAAAGGGACCTGTATTGGAAGCTGCTCTCAATCAGAGTGTACCTAGCGTATAATACTGCTCTGGAGACCTCTGAAATGCGGAACTTTGTGCAATAAATCCATTCCTGCAGCATATTTATTCCTCTGCTACATTTGTGGGAAGCAGAGGTTTCATTGCATATTCTGTACAGCGATGCATAAAATCCATATTTATAATCTTGTGGTGTATATTCCACATGTTTGATCAACAGTGCATTAATTTTTTATAGAGATTTGTTCTTTGCAACCAGGCCCTCTTTTAATGAGAAATTGCAATGTCCCTGGAGAAATTATGAAAATAATTGTTCATTAATTCTTTTTTGCTGATTTATTTGTATATCATGTGTTTTCTGTCATCTTCATGGCCACAAAAGGGCTTACTAGGTCTAATGAGGAAATTACGTAGCTATACTGCTAACCTAAAGCATCGTTAAGCAAATTTCTGGCTGAAATTAATTGTCATTACTTGAGAACTGTCTTTTCATTAGCAGGAACTCGGTCCTATTTCTAATGCAAAACTTGACTTTATCAGAATGCCTTTTGTCAGCCAGTTGGAATAACTCTTCTGAATGGAGGTGGCTCTTCTTGTTATATCATTTTTGGTTCATTAGCTACAGCTTTTTGTCATCTGGAGAGAAGATCTGGCTTTTGAAAGGAAGGGTTTATTTTGTCATAATTACAATAAGGTAAAAAAACCACAGACATCAGTGGAATAAATGGAAGATGCTCAAGAGTTTGTGCATAGCATGCAACTGTTTTTTAAAAATCAGCAAACTTTTTCTTGTTAAAGGACTAAATAGCAGTAAAATGCCGTGTTTAAACTGTGGGGTTCATCGTACCAATAGCCTTGACTCTAGCCCAGTTCTGCTTCTGCTGGTACCAATGCTATTACTGAGGTGGCGGGGAAGGGGATTGATAGCTGGGGCTGGACTGGTTACTGCATGGAGAAACCACCCTCCTCAAACCCACCTGATTCAGTGATTAGGTTAGTCAAGAAGTGTTCAGGGGTAAATGCATCCTCCTCCAGTTGCTGCTGTAATTGAAAGAGGATTGTAGTCCTGCGAAGGTCCAAGTTTTTTAAAGCTTGACTTTTTGTGCATATGAAATCCTTTGAACTGGCTTTGCCTTTTAATAGCAAGTTTTATGCTTCTGTTTGAAGTTTTACCTCCCCCTGGAGCTTTGCCTCAACTTGCTGGAATCTTACATTTTGTGCGGATTTCCTACCCTTTAGCAGGTGAGACTCTAAAATGGGGATGATGCCTTTTCCTGCAGGGTGCTACCTACCAGAGACTCCCTCTGAAGAGGGCAACCCCCTGAAAACCAGAAGCAGCCCTTGTGTGCCCCTTTCTGATGGCTAATTGCAACCCCACACTTGCCTGGCCTTATGCAGAGACCTCCAGACCCTCTGTGCTCTACCAAAGCAGTTTTCTTTCGGCTAGTCAGTGCTGAGGACGTGAGCTGCTTCTCTTGGCTCTGGAGGTTTCAGTAGGCTCCACTGTCCTTGTGCCAGGGGAAGCACAGTGTGGATTTATGGTGGTAAAGGGAGGGACACAGGAGGGAGATGGTTGTATGTTTTCCCTGCTGCAGTGAACAGCTGTGGAAGCCCTGCTTGCAAATTTCTGTATATTTTCATCTTTCTCCTGTTATGAAACAAGTATTGGGAGGAAAAAGTCTTTCCGGAAAGGAAATAAAACTAGGAAAAATTATTCAGTGCAGGCAGCTTGACATAGAGAATACTCTTGTCCTACAAAGTGCTGCTTTCATGACTACTTGTCACAGGTGAGCTGAGGTATCAATAGAACTGAATTCTCTTATTAAAGACATTCTTCTATTAAAAGACTTTGAAGTGGGTATGACTGCAGCTCACTGGATTTTTTTTTTTTTTTTTAGCTTGGGCATTAAAAAAATACATTAATGTTTTTCAAGAGTTCCTGGGAACTTCCTAGGCTTGGGATCCTGAACCGATCAGGTATCAGGAGGACCTTCAATGTGCCTAGAAAAGAGCATGTCTGCCATGAACATGAATTAGCAAGGTGGAGTATCTCCCTTTCCTGTTCCCACTGAGATGTTTCCCTTAAGCACACTTTCTGGGTGGTTTTCTGGGCTGCTCTGCTGCTTCATCTCCTGTTTCCCATCACTGTTCTCCTTCAAAACTGCAGCTGCTGAAGAGCAAAAAAAAAAAAAGGCAAGTGCCCCACTGATGTATTTCACCCTTGAGGAACAGGAAGGAGGATCCCTTTTGGCCACCAGCTTGATGTGGTGGTGAAGAGAGTGGGAGTAGAAAGAAAAGGAGTTGGTCAAGTTCTCATAGATAGTTGTGGGAAGGATTTTCTGTACAAGATTGTTGCATTAGGAAGAGTGTCTTTCAGTCAAATACCAATCCCTGATGCGTTATTGCTACCAGATGCTCTTGGACACTGCCAAGTTAGGCAGGTTTCTCTCCTCTATCACCTCTGTGTAAGCATCTGCTCTTAGCTTTTTGAATTAATTTACTGAATGAAGAATGAAGTCCACAGGAAAATTCCTGGTGGAGGAGTGCAGTGTAACTCGAAATAACACTGTCCCTGGTAATAATAGGTCAACTAACCAGAAAAAAAACCCCTTGGGTTCCTGTATCCTGTAGTTCAGAGCTCCTTCCTGCAAGGTAGATTGGATGTTTTGGAGGTGGGGCTGTCTCTTGACTCCAGTGCTGAGTATGTGAGATCATAGCAGGCTTGACAAAAGATGTAGTGTTGTCACAGCTCACCTGTGGATCCCGGTGTGCATAGTGGTGGTGATTCAGGTCAGCTAATTCTAATGAATTCCTGCCTGGCTAAGGCATCCCACACCTGCTGCTGTAGAGGAATCTCATCAGCTTTTTGCATCCAGTTTGGAAGAGGGACTGGGAACTGGCCCAGAGAGAAATCTCGACTTGCTTAGGGCTGTAAGTGTCAGAGGTAGATTATCCAAAATGTTGGCCCCAAGACAAAGGCTGTGGCAGTTGTCTTTACTCGGGAGGAAATGAAGTGTAACAGCCTCCAGGAGTCATGCCTTTTAGTGCATCAGCTTTCACTCTCTTGCCAAAAAAATGTACTAACTACGTAGTAGTTTGTGTAAAGTCGAGATGTTTGAAAGCGGGCAATGAAAGAGCTAACACACCACCCTGTAGATCCTACTGTTCTCTCAATTTTTACTTGGTTCTTCCTTATGTCCATTTACTGCATTTATCTCTTTTAGATGTTAGTAACCCTCTGGCTATCAGAAAATAGATGCTCAGCACTGTCTTGAAGAGCCAGCTGTCCATTTTCAATGGCTTACATCTGATTTCCCCACCTCCCTCACCTTTACAAGGGCATTTCCTTCTATACTTATCCTGATCGGAATGCTGCTACAGCCGAAATGTCAGGCTATCTGCGAGTCACTGGAGCCGCCTTCCTCCTTTTGGTGACAAACCATTTTCTGTGTAGCTTCTGTATCACATGTTCTGTTAATCTGTCCCTTCAGAGTCCCAGGTAACGAAGATCTCATTCTGGGATAACCCTTCCCAGATAAAATTTTCTGAGTGCTTGTGTGAGCTGGTGAGTATGTGAGATAATTGAGAGAACTGATTGTATCGAACAGCTTGGAAAATTCTCCTAGCAAAACAAAGACAAGGGGAAAGGCTCATTTGGGGTAGCAAAACATTCCTAGTTGAACCTTGGATCAAACTTTTGCTTTTAACTAATGACTCAGAGTCATTATCATTGTGCCATTTGAAATTCAAGCTGCTCTCCTTCATTAGATGATACCAAGAAAATTAAAGATCCATTTCACACTGTAAACATGACCTTTTTCAAACACAGTCCATGCAGACTCATAGTCAAAGAATATTTCAAAAACAAGGGATCATGCTGAATCATTGTAAATATTTCCAGTGTTAAAGGTTCTGCACACACACAAAAAGCCATGCTTGGAAAAAAGGATCCTATACCAGAAGGAATATTGGGGAAGATTTTTTTTTTTTCAAAGGCCCTATTGGTCAGCTAAGGCAATGCTCCTATTTATTCCTGCTGTGTGCCTTTGAAAATATCCCCAAGGTGCAGGTTTTTTCTTTCCAAAGCAGAGCTGTATTAGGTTAATTATTGCCTTGCAAGAAGCAAGTTAAGGTGGACATTGCTGCATATCAGCTGTCCATGAATGCTCCTTAATGTGATGTACTTTGACTAGAATAATGAGGTTTTTCCCCACACATCACATACTTATCTAAAAACACCACATACGGAGTAAGTTTAAGCTCAGAATATTCTTTGTCTTTGGCACAGTGTATAAAGCCTGATTAAATAGGGGTTCTATACAGTCTTATACTTCTTGCTCTAGTGCAGGTACCAGTGTGCAAAATCTGTCAGAGGGGCATCGGATGGATTTGTAATGGTCTCTGATGGGTCTTTGGCTCCATAAGCCAGTTAATGGATTGCACACAGCCATATGCAGCATTTCCATTTCTTACAGCTATAATGGAATAATGGTTTTCATTTAATAACCAACCCAAGTATAATTCAATAAAAAACATATTATTTTCCACTTTACTGAATGAAGCATGCCACAGCTTACGTGGCATATTGGAACTGAAAAAAAAAATCTCACTACATTTTTCTTCATGAAGAAGCTTGCTGTGTATCATGATCTTTAAGTGCAAGTTCTGGTTGTGAGTACTAGGTCCTAGTATCTAGTTTACTGATGACTTTCAAGCTTTGTTTTGGATAGATGATCAATTGACTAAACTCATATTTAAAGGGCTGGCTTCACAAACAGTGTCACTGCAGTCAGCGAGGAGAGCTGTGGCTAATACATTGCTTGGTGGAAGTAAATGAACCCTGTCAAAACACCACCAGCACTTCCAGCTCCGGGCTGAGGTCCTCCCAGTGAGCTGGAGCTGCTGCCCTGGAGACCAAAGATTCTTGTAGATATTTTTTTTTTTTTTTTTACAAGGGTCAGGCTGAAAACAGAGCGGAAAATGGGTGTCATCCTTGTGAGTTCCAGCATGGCACAAGTCCTTGTTTCTCTATAGTCAGAGAGGAGACATGGACAGGAGCACCAGGCCACAGCATTCCTGTCCCAAAGCTCACTGGGGTCACGGGAGCTTTGTGCTGTTTTTGAGGAGCCTTGGATCAGTCACAAGTTGCCACTAGGTAGACAAATCCTGATTCATCCAACTCTCCAACAGTGTGAAGAACTTGAGGAGAGCTGACATGTCTTGGACCACATTGTCTTGGGGTTCCACATTCACTGTGCAGGGCAGAAAACCACTTATAACCAGCCCCAGACTTGGTTTTGAAGAAAGAAAATGAGCTGTGTATAATAAGTAGTGCTCTCACCACTGAGTAATCTGTACTTCAAAGTCAAACAAAGCTGGCCTGTTATTTTGTGAAATACGGGTGGGATTTGTCTTCAGTTTTGTCACTAAAAATTGCCTGTAAGAAATCCCAGCAGTCGGTGAGAATCGATGGCTCAGAATCCAGCTACGGCTCTACAGACCTAGAGTCCCCCAGGGACTATCACAAATCTCATGATGTCTCCCAAGTGCGTGATTTGTGCAGATGATGCTCTGATTTAGCAGAAAGATGCATATAAACTCATGTCACCATCAGCCTCCATTGGCGTCATCGACACAGAGGCTCGAGAGAGTACATTATTCCACCAAATGTCAGCATTAATTTATACTTGCTCAGGGCTCATCTGCTTTTTCCTGCAGTCTCTTGGCAATGAAAGATTAGAGACTTGTGCATGAAAAATCCAGAGTCTAGCAAACACTGAATAGGTGCCCAGGACATCCTTGGCATCCTGGGCAGGAGGGGTGGTAAGGGAGGGGTGGCAGAGGGCTGACCTCCGAGCAGAGGTGGTTTGTCATTGCTTGTTACACCCTCTGTTAATGGAAGAACCATGAAACTCCTGTCCCTAAGAAGCTGCAGAGATGCCTCTTCAAACAAGCCACAATTTAAACTGCAGATCTGCTGGCAAGAACCACTAATATAGACCTGTTACAACAGGGGAAAAAAAATTACTGTAATCAGTGGACTTTCAGAGTTGGTCCCACGGTAGGGCTCAAATTCCCCCGTGTAACATGGGAAGAATTTCAGCACTTGCTGAGGTAATTGTGGACAAAACCAGCCAGGAGATATTTGCACTGACACAGATTTAACCGAGCTGTTGCGTTCAAGTTCTCTCACTTTCGAAAATGCTTTTCAGCTCCAGGATTTCATCTCGTATTACATCTATGTGTCACTTTATGGTGTAAGGCAAAACAGCAAAAATTACTTTCAATATTTAACCAAGAGAAATCAAATTTTTAAATATGGTTGTTAAATGCAGTGGTGCATTGAAGGTGTAATGTATATGAAGACGTAGCCCAGCGTGCTGCCTTTCTGGTTTTGTGATTCTGTATCGCGCTTGCTCTATTTGCAAAGGAGTTGAGTGTTTGCCCTAACGCAGACCGTGCAGGCCAAGCTACGCAAGAGACCTGCCCAATTCCTCCACTTCCAGCTCTTGCTCTGAGGGACACCTCAAGTCTACTTGCAGTGAACGCATTGGGCAGCTGCTGAACCAGAGGGAAACTGAGGACAGTAGACTTGCCCCAGCACTGCAGAACGAGGAAGCTTTTCAAAGTTTTCTTCAAGTGCAGATCTCTTCTCCGGAATTCTGCTGTTGGGAATGTTTATCATGCACCCTTTGGCAGGGAGAGCTTTAGCCAGGGTGTTTGTCTACAGCTGACAATGTTGAATGCCAATTAGAAAAACTGTTCAAAGTTTTTTATGAATAGCATGTTTTAAACAAATGTTTCAGTCGACGTAGGCAGACTTCCCAGGCATATTTCAGCAGTGACTTGTGCCTCTTCTGCTATTGCTGTTCTGGCCTCCAGGCTGTCACACTGCCGTTGCCCTTCATTATGAAGCGGACTAGGAGTATAGCGTGGATCTAACATCTGAAAGTTGGACTTAATGAATGTGGTGCTTTGTTCATGTCTGTCAGTTTGTTCCTCTTCCCGCTGCAGATGTTACTGGGAAATGATGGTCTATCTCCATGCCAGCATTTTTTAACACAATCCTCCCCTATAGCAGCTCAAACACCCAGTGGGTCTCTTTGTGCAAGTCTTGGATGACTTCTGAGTAGCTTGGCAGAGGTTCTCACCCAGAAGCTGTCCGCAGAGAGAGTTGCCTGTCTTGCTTGACCACCACCTGCTCTGTGGAGCTGCGCTTGGATGGGATTCTGGGCACTTGCAATGAGTTTGGGGCAGGATTTGACTTCAGGGAACAGGCAAGTTTGAGAGTAAGTAAGTTTGAAGGCATGTTCTTAGGCTAGAAAATATAATTACACAGCAGCTGGTCTCCTGTAACACCTTTTCTATAGCAAGAAAGGACCTACCTGGGCTCTCTACTGGTTGTTGGTGCTTATGATGCTGTGTGTGCTGACTGGAGCATGCTTTGATCACAGGCTGGTGCTGCCTGCTGGGTAAACATCCCACACATGTATTGTTGGGTCCCCTGATGTAACCTCTGCACCCAAATTGTAGGGACAAAAGTGATTCTTATGCATGGCAAGGGATTTGCAGGTGGGATGCCATGAGGCTGGCAGCAGGTCTAGAAATGTGGTCCTCCCACTCTTTCCAGATGTCAGCTGGGAGAAGTTAGGGGAGTTGAAGGGACATGTGCTAATCCATAACCCAATGTGAGCAGGGGATGTGACCCTGCCATGCCATGCCACGTGTGTGGTGGCAACCAGCCTGCTTTTCTCATAGTTGCAGGAAGGATGGTGCTTTTTCACTAGGCTCAACCTGTGTCATGCTGGCAATGCAGAGTCCTGTCCTCCTTCCAGACACAATGCCCATCTGCTGCTGCAGTCCTCCAGCCCCTCTTGCTGGGTGACAGCTGCAGAAATGTGCCTGGGTATGTTTGCCCTTATTGAACCCTGGTTTCGCGTGCTTTGTACCCTCCCCATGGAGGGAGTAGGTACTACCATTCTGTGATGCAGCACATGGAGACTTGCACTCTGGACACACACAAAGCTGAAAAGGTCTGCAAATATGCTAGTGATGTGTGGGAGTAGCAGCAATGTGTTTTCTGGTTGTGTTTGTTCTCATTAAAAAGATTGACGTTACTTCACACCCATATGGTAAAGATAACGACCGGTGCTGTGCCAGCTCAGAAGTATGGTGGTTCTGAGCTCTGAAGGTTTGCTGCAAAGCTGAACACATAAACAAGCATTCTGAGGACAAAGTGGTGGCTATTGAGAATGGTAATGTGAGATGTCGGTGGAGTTCATTTATTTTGATAAACTAGTTTATATTCCAGGATGCTTTCCCTCATGTTGATAAAGCGTCAGTCTTAGGTATGAACTTTGCTATTTATGACCTTTCATGTAAAGTTGCAAGGCAGAAAGGGAAGACAAACAACTTGAACCATACAATTAAGGCAAACCCAGAATTCAGTCAATGAGAGACACCAGTGCTAAGTAAATCATCCCATGGAACCAGAGCTGTTTGAAAATGCAGTGGCATCACTTACAGTACAGTGGGCAATTAGTTTTAATTAACTTCAAATTCTGACACATAGTTAAAAACCATGTTTTCAGAGTGCCCAGCTAGACAAATGAAGGTTGGGCCATTTTGCCCTGCTAGAAAAAGCTATTACAAGTATGATAATGATGCTATTCACACTTCTGTTGTAAGTATTATATTATCTTTTTAATTTTTTATGAAATAGTACTTCTGGAAGATGAACTTGTTCTGTACCACAAGCCTTGGAATAAGGGCACTATTTTCCGAGAAGAACAGATTGAATTTTTAGAAGCTGTTTTGAATTCATTAACAACTTCAGTTAAAGTCCAAGATGTTGTGACTTTTACCTGTCAGGGAGGAGACAGCCAGGAGCTCTTGTAAGGTTATCAGAAATTACAGGCAGCTTTTTGATGCATATTTTAGGCTTAAACCTGTCACTTTAAATGCGATGTAGTACATCTGTCACTATGGAAGCCCTAAGTACAAATCTTGTGGGAGGTGAGGAGGTGGCTGCTTTCCATTACAACGGCTCAATGGAACATGTGCGCCCTGTCACAAGCTGCAGCAGAGTCCCCAAGTCCGTCTGGCCTGTTGGACTGTTTTGGAGAGCAAAACCTGCCTTTTTAGAGATGTTCCCTTAGCAACATGTTTTCATGAAGTTCAGGGTTGTAAGAGAATGCGGTACTCAGAAGTGCTCCACCAAGAACCGAATGGCAGTGGCAGAGGAGGAACTTCTGAGATGTGCACAGTAAGTTACTGACTTCATTAATACAAAACTTATTTCCATATTAGCCTTTTAAAGTATATGAAACTAGAGCGAGATACTTCTACTTAATGTTATGCAACCCTTACTCCTTGAGTAAGCTACTTGATTTCCCCTGGGCTGTGTGTGCAGCTTCTCACATGAGTAAGTTCAGAACCTTCTTGCTTGTCCCAGTTAAAATAATTTGTATGCTGAGCCATGCAGAAAAGGGTGAAGCGTTATATTCAGCTGCTCAGTGACCAGGATGCTGTAGGAAGAATTCAAACAGCTAGTATTTCTGAGATAGGAAAACTGTTTGTTACTATGCAGTCACCTTCACATCATGTTCCTCATGCATCATGTTACCAGCCCTGGGAGATGCTGTATTTCCCAGTAAGAAAAGTCCGTTTGTCTTTTCCTCCCTTACATCTCCAGTGATGCTCTAACATGCCTGTTTCTTAGGGCAATCTTTTCCTGACAAAGAAAAAGCTGCTCTTCTGGGGCTTAGACTGATGTTCTCAGCTGATGTCAGAGAAGGTCTCTGGGGGCCAGGGTGTGAAGTTCTGATCTAGAGAGGGAGAACCCTGATATGCTGCACATGGTGTAATCTTTAAATAATCAGAGTAGGTCTGATCTCTGCCAGAGAAGACGAGTCAATGGGCTGAAGGATTTTTGCCTGAACCAAAATAATTGCTCTCATGCTGTTAAAAGGAAATACTAGAAAATGATGAAAGAGTGGAATTCTCTTCAGCATTGTCTGTAGGGTGTTTTCTCTTAACCAGGGGCTGCCCTGACCTCCTGGGGTGTTGCACCAATTGTATTTCTTTTATAGATCTTTGGCTGGTTGGTGGACTAAAATGATTAAAAAATGAGTGGTATGGTATAGGTAACAGCTGTGCCTTTCAGGCAGGATATTTTCATTCTCTTGGGGGGGAAAAAGTACAACAGGCACTTTTAAACTGCATGTGAATAGGTCTGGTAAAGTGAAAAATACCCCTGAAATACCGAGGCAGCACAGGAATACTGCGTTCTGACCAGCCAAAAGGTTTGCACACATTTTTCCATGTACGGCGCAGGAAACAGTTCATGATGTGGCAGCAAACTCGTTCTCCTTGAGCTCAGTACTTTGAGGAAGAAGAGAAGGAAATGAGAACTCTAAACAACAAAGAAAGAGAATGATAGGCTTATGTTGGTAACTTTCTATTAGTTTCGTAGTGTTCATTACTTCAACGGGATAAGAATTTTGAGTAAAATTACCAGAAATAATTTTCTAGCAGCGCTTTTGGTCTTGGCATAGTTATGAATATTTCATGCATGAGTCTTTTTTACTGTTAAAATCAATATTTAAAATTTCATACTCAGCTTTAAAGTTTGCTCTGACTTGAAATATGAGTCTTCAGAAAATAGATTTAACTTCAGAAAAAACCAGAAAATGATAAAAACATTAAAAAAACTTGTCTTAATTACCGATCCTTCTGGACAGGGGATTTTGCATTTCTTCTGAGGCTGATCAAGTTGTTTTGTAAATGAAAATCAGTATGTGGTTTGGGCTCATTCCAGTGGCTTAAACAGGTCCCTTAATTTTGCTTCAGAGTAGTCAGCTCATTCCTCAGGTGCTTCAGTGAAACACTCCTTGGAAAATTGGACCTCTGAAGATAAAACAAGGCTTTAAAGACTAGATTTCTACCTTTGCTGGGATGGCTGAGACACAGAGTAAGGCTTCACTCTGGCAGCTGAACTGGCAAGAGCAGACCTCACGCCCATTAAGTCCCATTGGCGGAAAGTCCAGTGTTGAAGGTGCGCGTATCTTCAACATAAGGGAATTAGTCCAGCTTCCATTTAAGCCACTGGCAAAGCTCCAGCTGTATGCACTGAGAGAAGGGCTGAGGCAACAGGCATGCAAAACCCTGTTCCTAGGCCTGATCCCGGCTTTTCTTACGCATGCAAAGCTCACACGGAGTATTGTGGTCGCTTCCGCAGGATGAAGACTGAGCGGATTGTTTGGGCAGATTGATATTGCTGTTCTTCGTAAGAAGTACTGATGCAGTTCTTGGTGATGTGTGGGTAATAAATATTCATTTGTTAAAACAACAAGACACCTGTTGACAAGGTAAACTGGTGGTTCCAAGGAAATTGCTGAAGAGTGGTAGAATGTCATGTACAATAACTGCTTAAATGGCTCTTTGTTACCTGCAGCCCTCTTCCAGCAAAGCACTTAGGCATGTGTTTGCTATTAAGCACCTGAACTACCTCCACCAAAGTCAGTCTCGCTGCCCTGCTGTATGTGGAGCATGTGTCTTGGAGAAATCGGACCTGAATTACTTGGGCTCCGCTCTGTTGTGCGTGTTCTCGGTCCTCAGTGAAGTCAGTTGTGCCCAGACAGGACACCAGGTCTCATCTTATTGTAGGGGGGAACGCTGAAGGTCTGTCGCTTTATACCTGAGTTTAAGTAGCACTCTTGTGTGCTCCTGGGTGCCAGGAGGTTATAATTTGTCACCACAGCAGTGTCAGGAAAGAGGTGCGATATTAAGTGTCAGCTCAGGGATGTGGGGCTGTCAGGGAGGCTGGCATTCAGCTGTGGGTCACTCCGAGCAGCATGTTCTAGAAGATTTCTTTTAACCAGAAAGGCATATTTAAATGTATTCAAATGTGTCAGTGATCAAGAAATGTCTGTTCCCTAAATTAACCTCAAAGTTTTTCCCCTTGTCTGATCTGCACTACAAAAAAAAAAAAAAGGAAAAATGTAATTGGTGACAAAACCCCTATGGGATCTTGAGGAGAGGGAGGGAACTGGTGATGATATGTAATGGACTGTCCTCCACTAACAAAATGAGGACCCATTAAAAATACAAATAAGTGACATGACTTAACATAGCCAGAGAAAGACAGGTGAGGAAAAGAGCACCCATCAAATAAAGATGAGGCACTGAAATAAATCCTGTTAGAAAAGGATTAGTCACTGGGGACTTGAACTTGCCACCCACTGAAAACAATGGCAAAATTCCCACTGAATTAAATGTCTGGAGCCCCTGCACAGGACTGATGAGATGCTATTCAAACAATAACGTATATGCCAAATAACACTGTTATTTGTCAAGTAAATTATTCGCCAGATCCATCATCCTGCTGTTTCTTTGCTGGCAGAACTCCCGCTGAAGTCAATGGGAGTATTGTCAGAATAAAGACTTGTAGGATTGGGCCCAAGGTTAGACAAAATGCAGCTGGGGCAACTTGTTCCTCTTCCTCGGGTTCATAAAACCTCGAGCTGGGCAGTAGGGAGGCAGCCGGGGTGCTGCGCCTTACGATGCTGATTGTTCTTCCACTGACACTGAGTATTCTGTCATCTCTCTTTAATCTACCTGTTGCCACCTCGATTTGGGGTCTGGTCCTGTTAAAGTGTGGGTGTAACTTTAACGGGGACCAGTCTGTGGATTCTGGATGCCCTGGGGGTCAGCCCTTTGGATGCACTGCCTTGTTCCCTGCTCTCCTGGGCACTTGTGGTGACCTCCGAGAGCTGCAGCTCTGAGCTGGGCCAGCAGAAGGCTTCTCAGGTGACTTTTCCTCTGCTTCTGAATGTAGAAGACTGATTTTATGGCTAGTTTGTTCCTCCAAATGTTCTGAATCATACTGGGTTGTGTTGTTTCAAAAAAAGGAGAGAATGAATCTCTTGCTGTTTTGTTAAGAACAAAGTTAATACAAGCAAATTGCTCAAAAGATTTGCC
Organism: Bucorvus abyssinicus; assembly: GCA_009769605.1. Lineage (NCBI taxonomy): Eukaryota > Metazoa > Chordata > Aves > Bucerotiformes > Bucorvidae > Bucorvus > Bucorvus abyssinicus. The sequence goes on along the minus strand of CM020035.1, from coordinate 22,729,372 downwards.
CTTTGAGCTATCAAAATACATCTGCAGCTCTGAGCTCAGCTTCTCGTTACTACCTGTGGGAACACAGTGGTTCAGCTGGCTGCAGGTGGGCTCCTCTCTTGCTCCAGCAGCACATTAGAAGCATCTCAAGGGTTGTGAGTAACCTTAAATCAGACAAAATGGCCTCAAACAATAGTAATTGTTGTAGCTCCATATGTCTGAAAGGTGCTGTGCAAATGGGGCTGTTTGTGGGGATGTCTTGGGTTTGGCTTCTCTGGAAATTGTGGTGTTGTGAAATGGGAAGTATTTGTGGATTCTGAGCATAGCTCTGTGCTGACATGTGGTGAAGCAGTTGATGGTGAAGTGTGCTTAGGGCAGGGAGAAGACTGCAGAAGACCTCTCTGGTGACACTAGCTGCTCTGAAGGTGGCCTTCCCCAAAAAGGTTGTCAAGCCCTGACACGGGCTGCCCAGGGCAGTGGAGTCACCACCTCTGGGGGTATTGAAAAGACGTGTCGATGTGGTGCTGAGGGGCAAGGTTTAGTGGTGGACTTAGCAGTGCCGGGTTAGTGGTTGGACTCGATGACCTTGGAGGTCTTTTCCAACCTAAATGATTCTATGATTTTCCAACCTGCTGTACTTAAAAGAGGGGTTTTTTTGTGTCTCCTGCCCTGTTTGCTCTCTGTACCTGTTGTTCTTGTCAACCCCATCCCAAGAGAGCATGTCTGAGAGTGCATCTCCCTTGGTACAGATCTCCTCTCTTTTGAGACTCTTGGGTGACTTGAGTTGACCTAGATCTGCTGCCTTGGTCTTCAGGGCCAGCAGAGGCTGTGGAGATGCTCTGTAAAAACTTGGGCACTCCGTCCCGCGGGGCTGCACAGCACCAGTCCCCGCAGCCACCTTCGCTGCCTCGCGTGGAGGAGCGTGACGGGGGCGAGCGCGGGGCGCGCTCCTCTCCTTATTCTCCCGCTAATCACCGGAGAAGCCGCGGAGCGGGGGGCGCCGCCGCCCACCACTCGGACCCCGCGGGCGAGGAGGGGCGGGGGCGGGCGCGGGCGGCGGCGGGCGCGCTCGCCGAGGAGGAGCGCGGGAGGCGGGCGGGGGCAGCGCCGCCGCCGCCGGGACTGGCGCCCGGCACCGCCGCCCGGCACACGGCCCGCGCCCCGCAGCGCTCCGGCCGGGCCCGCGGCCGCCGGGGGTGCGAGATGGCCGCTGACGGGAGCCGCGGGGTCCTGGGGCTGTGGCTGCTGGCGGCGGCGGCGGCGGCGGGGCTGTGCGGCGGAGCGGCGGCGGGCAAGTCCCCCAGCTGCCACGAAGTGCGGACGGCGTTTCAGCTGCGGCAGATCGGGCCCCTCAAGCTGGTCCCCGACGTGCCCACGGCCGGTCAGTACCGACCCACCTGCGGGGTTGCTTCTCCGCGCTGCGGGCGGTGTGGGGGGGCTGTGCCGGCCGGGCTCGCTTCTGCCCGAGTCCCCGGAGCAGCGGGGATCCCCGGGGGCCGGCGCCGCCGCCGTCGGGGGGCTGCGCGCCTGCCTGCGAGGGGCCAGTGCACGGCGGGTCCCTTCGTGCAGCGCTGGCTTTCCTGCCCCGCAGGTAGCGGGGAGCGAGGCGGCTTTGGCACGCCTCTTCCAAAAGAGTGCTAGAACGCTGACTTCCCGGGAGGAGAGAGCAGAACGGCTCCTCGGATTTTAGACAGTGCAGGAATCGCTCCGTGATCGCCACCGTAAGCACCAGGCCTTTCCCCGCCGCGGTTCAGACCGGTGGGATCCCTTTGCTGAGCACCTAAAGCAGAGGCTTCCTCCGGTGAGGGGAGACCTCGCTCAGAAGGTGCGTGGGTAGCTGAGTCGTTAAGGAGCGCTCGTTGTGCCGACCCGCTGCAGGGATCCTCAGGCAGGCTGGTGAATACGCTTAACTTCTGAATTCAGAGTAGTCACCTCGGAGAAGCATTCGGGAACGTTGCCTCACGGAAAGGCAGAGGGACACAGTCCCCAGAACTTGGCTTTTGCTTTGTTAAGCAGTTAAGTCTGCAGTTCTTAATAGTCGTGAAAGTTGATGAGTAGAGAGGGTGGTGTTCCCTCTGGCTGTTCATGCAGTGCCTCAGCAGTGCAACAGCAGTGAAACGGAAAAGGGACACACAGGCACTAAAGAAAGATTTCTTTTTCATATTCTACAACTATCCCATAGCATTCATTGTGAGGGGATAAAGCGTGTTATGATGTCAAAAAATGATTAAACTCTGACGAATGACCATGTATCTATCTAGGTAATGAAGTCACTTTCCTGATGCTTATGTGTTTAAAGAAAACGTTTACAACAACCAGAATAAAAGCTTATCAAACAATCTCTGGCTCCTCTGGCCAGCACAATCGCCTGTAGGGGTGTGGTGGTCTAAAGGGCAGTTTTGGGGGGTGTTTTACTAATTTTTCAGGAGTGTGGTTTTTTTTTTAACAGTTTAATTCAAACCCTGCTTAGTTTGATGGAAAGATTCTTAAATGAGTTTTGGATTTGTTTTGTGGCGCAGGTTTGTCTTGGGAACCAAATTCGATAGGCCACCGGGCTGATCTCGTACGGCTGTAAACAATTGCGTGGTGCTGCTGAGCTGTACCTTCGCTTTGCTGCAAGCAGTTGAGATGACCCGTGGCTGTAAAGTTGTCCATGAGCGAGGAATCGCCCCTCGTTTTGTGCCAAGAAGAGATTTGCAGGGATGGCATTTTGAAGTGTGAAGTTTGATGCTGTTCTCTTCTGTTGATAGAGGCATCAGATCAAGCTTTGAGAATTCTTTCCTGAGCTCTTCCTGGAAGAAGTTCCTCAAACTTTAATTAAATTGATTGGTTTACATGTTCTATGAGACTTAGTCCCGTAGGTGAAATGGGGAGAGCTGTGTGCTTCCAGGAGGAAGGTGTGGATGCTGCGATGCTTCAGCGTGGTCTTGTTGTATTCTTGTGTTGTGTTGAACTCTCCTATTGAGTAACAAGCTCTCAGAAAATAAATAGCATGAGAGAAGGTGAGGGAGGGTAATATGCTTTTAAATCTTAGCCTGGAGAGGTTTCTTTTGAAGAGGGTGATGGGAGAGCTGAGGAAAAGAAGCATGTATTGATCTTCCCTTTTTAAGTACACTCAGCTCCACCAAAGCCCATGTGTTTTAATGGTATCCTGCCAGCCCTCCTGTCTTGTGCCCTCTTTTAATTAAGTACTGGAGGGTTTTCCAGCGTTTTCATCTGGCAGCCGTTATCAGAGAATATATCTTCATACAGCCTCCCCCTACACGCATCTCTTTCTCTAAGACATTGAGGCTCTTTTTGTGATGCATTTTAACAACACAGAAACGCTGAAGCATCTCCCCTGAAGGCTTCAGACAGTTGTCAGTTAAGGTAGAGGAGGGGGATTGTGGTGGGCAGCTGGGGGTGACACTGGAGAGCGGCGTGCTCAGCTGAATCTTGTGCTCTACGAAGCCTGTGGAGAGCTTCCCACCAACCCCTGCTCACATGGGTGAGACTTGCGCCTGCCCTGGGGTGATCCCCAGTTGCCTGCCTGTTGTTTTGGCTTGTTTTCGCTAAAAAATGGGGCTTTTGCAGTCACATTGTCTGTTTACTAGATATTTTCAATCACACTGTGTTGAAAGCCCTTGGCTGATCTCAAGCCAGTATTTATAGGCTAATACAACAAATCTGACAGAGGTTAAAGTCTTAAGGATTATTAAGTTCTTATAACCTCCAGGAAAATCAGCAGCTCAGCTGAGGAGAGAGGCCCAACCCAGGGCTGGGTGGGGGATCTGTGGACAGACTGTCAGGTGTGTGTCTTCTGTCTCCCCTTATGGGTGGTGCCCATTTCACCCGTAATAAAATTAACTTGAACTACTTGGGAGAGCTTGTAGCCTACACCCTCCTGTGGTATTAGTTGTGGTTGCAGTGTTGAAGTTACACATTGGTGGATCACGGCTACAATGATGGATCTTGGACAGAAGCTTCATGGGGACTAGTAGCTGCCTCCCTATGTTACCCATGGTCTGAAGACAGGTTGCTGTGATCGAGAGGGTAGGAGATGAGTGTCATCATGACCTACAGTGAGATGGAGAAAGGCTTTGGGCAGGACCTGCCAGCCTCTTGTTTAAAATGGTGGTGAGGGAGAGGAGGAAGGCTTCTGGGGAAAAAAATGCTTTTGTTTTTAAGGTGTTCTGTGAATCTGGCAGAAACCTTTCTGACAATTGCCAGTTCCTGAACTGAGCTCTTAGAGATGCCCAGGAGCCTCCTCTTAAATGTCTCTTCCATAGTATCCCCCAAAAGACATGAGACACTTCAGTCTGAAGTCTAGTCCATTAATGAGCGCAGGACTGAGGAAGAAGAATGCTTGGATGTGGGATGGATAAGAGGCCCAAACAAGAGGTATTTTTGAGCCTCAGATCTCCTTGGGCTGCTGTAAGATGTTCTCCTCCACTAGTGGAGCCTGTGCTGCTCACTGGTTGCCTGCTTTTCTGGAACAAGTGGAATGTTTCAAGGGTAATTTCCTGCAAATAGCAAAGGTAAAGGTACTGCTGCCTTGGCTGTGATTCAGAGGAAGGGTTTTTTTTTGTCTTCCCCCAGACTGGAAAATGAGGTCATATGTTCCTGGTGGTGTACTTTGATTATCGCAGGCTGAGCTGGGATGTTTTTGTAGGAGCTCCTTGGTTAACATGTTGATGAGAGAGAATTATATGCTGTCTCCTAGGGTGAAGGGCCGTGTTAATCCTGCCAGGGAACTAAGCCTTTGGTTCCAGGGAGTCTAGATACCTCAAGTCTGAGGCGCACTGCTACGTGTGGTATTCCTCCCAGACGAGGGGCAGCCGTGAGCGATACCCTGTGAGCCCTGGCTTATATTACAGCATAACTGCCCGCTGCCATGGGCTGCCTTTAAAGTTCTGTTTATTCACAGGCTTTTCCGTGGCACAGAGCACAGTGGTGGCTGGCTGTCGCTGCTTTCCAAATTCACAGTAGGAAAACTGAATGAACCCCACTGGATGGAGTCTGTGACTTGTCCCCATTCAGGGGGAGAACTGTAGCAGAACCAGAATAAAAGTAGTCCTCTTGATTCCTTTGGTAATCATCTAACTGCAAGAACTTCCTTCCCCTTTATAAAGGCTCAGTTCTTGCTCTTTTGTTTATTGACTAATGTATTCATGCAAAAAAAAAAAAGTAGTCTATAAATGTATAAGTAGAGATAGAAGAATTAGGCTGATTTCTGGTAAGCAAGGAAAATATTTGTCATTTGTGAAAGACTTCTAGCAACTTTTTAACCTTCTAAATAACCATCTTGGGGAAGACTACCAAAGGGATGATTTGCTTATCTTGCTGCTCTACTGCTTTACAAAGAGCACAAAAGCTGCCCAGATTGTGCTCAGGGATTCACTTCTGAAGGCCAGATTTTGTCCTATTAAAAGCTTCTTTATTCTCTCCTGTCATCCTGCACCTTAAATTGGCAGGAATGTTCATTGCCATGTGTATGCTCTGAGTATCCCATAGCAGAGCTGGACATGCGTTAACAATTTATACACTAAAACTATTTTACTTTCTGAATAGCGACAAGAAAGTCCTAAATTCCTACCAGAAGCTCCTTGCTGTGTGTGGTACATCCGTTAGACTGGGTCTCATCCCATCTCAGCCTGTGGCAAAGCTCCCATCATGCTGAGAAAGGAGCAAGAGCTAGATGCCTTTTTGAATATATCCAAGAATATCTCTTAAACTACCCATTTTTTAATGAAATGGGTCATGCCACACTTTATTTTCCTGTTTTTCCTCTTTTTTTACCAGTCAGCTCTTTATTTCTATCATCTTAATGAGAACATCGTAACTCCCCCAGTAAAGGTGCAGTGCTGAAACACGTTTTGCTCACAGCAGCATTCTGTCAAAGTCACTCAGGAGCCTGGTGTGTGCCAGATGTGAAACGTACTGGCTTTATTGGCTCTGGAAAGCTGTCTTTTGCCCCCGTCAGGATGAGTAACTAAAATCCTCTGCTGTGAACTGCAATTTATACCTTGTATGTGGTTGTGTGGGGCTGCCTTCAGAAGCGTGGGTGAAGGGGTTGCTGGATGAGCACAGTTGTCTTAGTGCTTAGGAACAGTGCATGGAGATTAAGATTTTAAGAAAACACCCAAAATAATCTTATGTCCGTGAGGTTTATTTTTAGAAAATGCTAAGAGTTGTAACAAGTTTGAGGTGGCCTTGGTGTTACTTGCAGCGTGTTATAATGGAAGGTTTTCTTTCAATTACATGTAGTAGTTGCTTATTTGTGGGCACACAGCCTACTTGGTGGTTTAAACCACAGCCTGATGGAGGAAGTGGACTGATCCAATGTGAAATGTCTTCTGTTCCCATCTTTGTCACTCTCTGAATAGCCTAAAACAAGGCTAGCTGTGCCTCAGTTTCCCCTTCTGCAATAAATAACATGGTGTGCTATTTTAAGGGGTATTGCTGAAAAGCTGCCATGACAGGGAGGTAAATCACAGCCAGCCAAAGTATCAGTGAGTTATACCTTCATTTTTTCAGGCTGATTTCCACTTAATTCTTTCTTTGGGAGGAAAAAGGCTAGAAGTTACCTTGGTTTCTGAAGAACTGCAAGCTGAACCTGAAGCTGTCCTCCCTTCGCTCCTTTCATCCAGAGGCAGTCCCAAGGAGGAGGCAGGCTTTTCAGAGTCTGAGCAGTCATGGGCTGTAGCCTGCACTTGCTGCGGTAGCTGTTCTGAGCAGAGGAAAAGCTATGCTTTTGCAGCCTGCAGCTCCCCTGGAGTAAGGAGGCTTCCTTCATTAATCTTCTCAGGATTGTACTGCGCACTGCGGGCTCAGCCTGTCCCCAGCAGCATTAACCTAAAGCTGGTGATGGCTGTGGATGCAGGCAAGACTCATGCTAGTGGTAATATCTTTCTCCCCCCTCTTCTCCCATGTCTGAAATTTCTGTTTGATGTGGGACCAGCTGCCCACTCTGTAATGCCCTCCTGGGAGTAATCTATAGGCAAAAAATCTGTTTAAACTTACTTAGTGCCTCATAAAGGTGGAATTGCTGTCCCACTGCCAGATGGAAACTATAGTTCTCATATTTTTGAGCCTCAAAAAGCAGTGTCCTTGGTGACTTGCATGAGCGTTTGGCCCAGGTGAATAGAATACTGGCTGAGTTACTCAGATCAATCTTTCCTGTAAATGTCTTGGGAAGGAATCCAAGAGTCAGCTGAGAACCTACTCTCCTCCCACAAACACTCTTGTTATCAAACTGAGTCGAGGGAATGAGCCAAGTATTCCTACAATTCATATGGTCTATTCATCATCTTAAAAATCGCTGCTGAAAAGACTGTGTAGTGATTTTTTTTTTTTTTTTCATGATCAGCTCAAGATCTAGTGGTTCTGGTGTAGAACTGGATCTCAGGATGGAGAACAAGCTTAGTAAGAAATGACCCATCCTTAAAATACTGGTGGCTCCCGAGAGCTGCCTCTGCCACTGATGTTCTTCCCTCTGATGGTAGTCAGTGAGAAATAGAAAAATATCCCTCCCACACAGAGTGGCAGGGCTGAGCAGTCAGTTCTTAACCAAAGGGCAGTACTAAGGAAAAGGCATTAATGTGATAACTGCAAACAAAGTCAGTGATAACAATTGCTATATAAATCAATAAAATAAATACATCAAAATGAGTAAAAGCTTTTATAAAGATTAATCATGCAAATGGGCATGAACCTGGGGTCTGTAGGAATCAGGATATGTGTAAAATCCACCCTAGGCAGTCAAATGGATTTCGTCTTAAAAGTTTTTGCTTTTTGATGGTATAAAACTAGAGCTGTAGTTCCAGGTATTGCAATGTCTTTGTAATTGAATCTTTCTCCCGTGAAAGCATAAAAAGACATGATGGAGAAGCATATGCTTAATAATACTTGAAACGCATACTCATCACTTACCAGTTTAGAGCACAGCATCTCCTTCTGGGGAAAAATATGAATTTTGATGGATCGGAATCAATTTCTAAACAGCAGCCAAGCCCATGACCCAGAATTTATACTTAGTCTCTCAATCTCTGTCAACTTGATTAGGTATCACTATTTAATACAGAATAAACCTGATAGCTACAACGAGCTACTTATAGATATTTGTTTTGTTCACATCAAAGTAACTTCTGAGCAGCATCAGTGGATGAAATGAGGTACTTTGCGAACACTTAATGATTTATCTTAAGGATGACAAAAGATAGGGAAGCAAGTCTGTTTACACCTTCTACCAAGCGCTTAAGATTTTTAAGGCAATACATTATTTGATGGAAAATGCAAAATATTTCTGCAGTGTCTTGTTCTGTTTGGATCTACAAAGGTAACCTGAGTCCCAAGCTAAGAGCTGGGTCCACAGGATTACACAGTACAGGGAAGTGTCCTATATTGCCTGTGGAGGGAGAGCAGCAGGACGGTGTCCGAGCTGCTCTGTCTGTTTGAAAGTCACAGATGTCCAGAACACTTCTTTTATGGCTGCATTTTGTCCCTTTCAAGTGGTAAATATTTTCTGTGGCAATGCTGATACTTGGAATTAGCCCTTTGTCTGAACTGCTTTAAGCAGCACTAGTCCTTACAACCACCTTGTAGAAGAATGTTAAGGACACTTGTATCCCCATTTTGAGGTGTCAAGTGAAACTCAAGTGGTCCAGAAGACTTTGCCAATTCTGTGGTGAGTAAACCTACATAGCTTAGAAATACAATACTACCAATTCCACTGCTCCATGGTTTTCTTCAGCAGATGCTTCAGCTGCCTCTGGGCTTACTCTTTCCACACCCCTGTAGTAGGGTAGCACTCAAAGGCTCACTCTGGGGTGAAGGTGGTCTTTTCTATGCCAAGGGTTTGCCCTAGCCGTCTTACAGGAGGATTCTATGGAGTGCTTGACTGCCTTGGAGCTCCTTGGGCCTCTCAGTTGTGCAGCATCAAGCACCTCAGCAATATTTAGCAAATTATTTATGATGGAGTGACCACAGCCTTGCCTCTTACTATGGGTAAGCACTATGTGTGTACTTTCATGAGAATGAATCCATCTATTTTACTCACTTCAGTACGTCAGTTTTAAAGGACGGTTATGAATTACCTTAGTGTATTCATACCTGGATGATTAATGTGTAAAGTTTTTACTTGTGAAATTTCAAGGCATTGGTTCAAAGAATACCGGAAGACAACAGTGGAGGAATGTTAAATAGCAGAGACGATACCATTATGTTTATTTGCTACTTTGTGGACTCAGAAGCCTCAGGAAATGTCATTAATACATATAGTATCTTCAGGTTCTTGTGCTTTCATAGCTAAAACGTGGGAATAAAGAGTAAGCATAGCCAGGCAATTGCATAGAAACTTCAGAGCTGTAGAAAACAGAAAATTATTCCCCTAAAAGTTGTGTTTAATCAGCCTTTCCCCTCTTTTCTGTTGATATATAGTTTCTAGGCTGCTTTGCACGATCCTGTATTGTATTCTGCCTTTCGCTGTTCCTGCTGGTGATCAATGTATATATGCATTTCAAGTATTATATATGGATTTTTGGTCTTCTAAAGACTCTGCTGCCTGGGGTCCCAGTCTTTCTCCCTCCAGAGTTCTCCCATCGCGTGGTGGATGTGACAACCATTCTGGAGGACCATCCTTCGCCGAGGGGCTTGTTCTGTCAAAGAGCCCCCGCTCTGCTGCGTGGGCCACTGTCAAGTCCTTTAGAAACAAATGAGAGACAAATTTCATAGAGCTGCCTTCAGAACCTGCCAGTATCAGATAGGTCATGGTAGCTTTGTTTGGCAGCTAGTTAAATGGGATAGTTGGGCACATCCCTAGATGTTAATGGTTAAATGTATTAATTGTTCCAACAAGGGCCCCATTCATAAGGAGACTATTCTCTGCTCGTTACGCATGCATAATTTCCATTAATGCTGCTGGGGGTTAAGTGTGTGGAGTGAGGGGGGAGAATGAAGCTTATGTTTACGCATCCATGTTTGCACTCAGAAGAGGTTTTGTAACACATGAGAAATTGTGTTTCCTCAGATCCCTTAACTGTAAGGAACTTTAAATCTCTGCTTAAAGAGGAAATGAGAATGGGGGAAAAGTGGTGCTTGCGTAACTGACTGGTCCTGCCTTGCACACCGTACTGTGTCTGTGATTAGAAGTATTACTCCAGTGCTATTAGAGAAGCCTTTTGAAAATAAGTGCTTGGAAATTCAAAGTTCTTATTTGGATGTCACAATAATGACTCAGTATCTTTAACTTCGGGCACAAAGTTTTGCACACTTTTGACTCACGTTAATGGGAGTGACAAGTTTGTGTGATTTATTACACAATATGGGTATTTTCCATAGAAAACCTTCCGATTAAGATTCCTCACTCTTAGGTGCACATCAAAGTGGTGTAAAAGCCATAAAGAAGCTAAGCATTGCCTAAGAAAGCCTTTCAAGTTCCAGAAAGTGCTTGAACTACTGAGGGTATTGAAGTGCTCTAATCTCTGACATGGGTGACGTGCTAGGCTAGCACTTTTTTGTTTTGTCACAAATCATCCATGCACGTAGTGCAAGGGGACCCTGACAAAGTCATTTTACTTCTGAAAAGGGGCTGCTTTTTTTCATACCATTCACTTCTACGTGTTTGCTGCCACTTTGTTCAGGTCTAAGTAGCAGGGCATTTGCATAGTCTTCCCTTTGTTCGCAGTAAATATGGAGTAAAATGAGCAAGATCCGTGCTGTGAAATTAAAGCTCTACTCTTGAGAGATCTTAAGGGCCAAATCCTCACAAAAAGTCAGCAGCATTGTGCCAAAGGAGCTGGTGTCCAGAACAGCTTGCCCTGGGTGCTAGGAATTGGAAATAAAGGGAGAGTGAGCTGGTGAAAACTGGGTGTAATTAGAAAAATACACTGCTGAAGGAATAGAATAATGGGAAGTAGTGCTGAAGTGGACCTGAAGTGATCACCTGAAGGTCCATTCCTGCTATTTGCAGCCAAGATAAGCTGTGTTTAAATCAGCGCTAGAAGACCACAACTTTTTTATGTTGTTTATTCTAGTGCTTAATTACTGTACTGCTTCGGGTTTTTTCCTAATGCGAAGTCTAACTCTTCATTGCTAAAATACAGACCTTCATCTTCGTATCCTGTTCTTAACACCTTCCTCTTTGCAGTAATATGCGTATATGTGACATCTGCTCAGGTTTGGTTTGCTCTGAAACAGTGCTCTCTGCGTCTGCACTAGTGACAGATACAGCAGTAAGCGCTATTGTGTGAGTGAATCCAGCCTGAGCTTGGGACAAGGGCCTCTGGAATGAAAAGTTAATTCAGGATGTGGTGACTCGTTAAGCATCATAACTTGATGTGGTGTTTGAGCCCAGCAAGTGGTTCTTATTTTGTGAATAACTTTTGGCCCTTAACCCTCTGTTGTTCAATGAGTCACTGGTTTGGGGTGTTCATTCTTGAACAGTGTTTTATTGCTACTGATGTAGGGAAATTATTCTTGCTTTGGGGCTGAAAAAAGGCTCAAAGAGATGGGGGTTGTTCATGCTTATGTCTCCAGGTGGATTTGGTCTTGCTCCAGCATGCTCCAATCCAGTGATGTGCTGCAAGCAGTGAGGCCATTCCTGGTGAGATGCAGTGCCTGAATTCAGGTCATCCTCTGCTGCTTCCAGATCAGAGCTTGTCTTGCTGCTCTGAAGCGTGGATATTGTCCGCAAAATACTGCACGGTTGTGGGAGTCCTGGAGACTGTCAGAACAATCTCAAAACCTTCTGTCCCTTTTTAGGAGCTTGCTAAGGAATGTTTGGGGAACAACACCTAGGATTTTCTATGGCTGCCCTGTACTGGCAGTGGAAATATTCCGACCTCATCACACACAAGATGAACCAGTTTTTCGGAAGTGTGGAATAGTGTGTGCTTTTTAGTGATCTTCTGTTTCCCCCGGGCAGTTAAAAGGAGAGGTGTAACAAGTCTGAAGGCAAGAGAACAAAGTGTATGTAAAAACCTACTTGCTTCCCTTAACAGAGTAGGGCTTTTAAAAAAAGAGATTGAAAGCATTGCTGTCAGAGAAGGGCTTTCAAACTTCTGCTCGGAGAAGACTTGACTTTAGCCTCCAAATCTTAGTTTTGAAGTCTGGGAAACATATATCTGTTAGCATTTGGAGCAGCCTGAGGTTGTAGTTGGCTGAAGTATGGCACTTTCAGTTTCAAGCTGCAGGAATCAGATTTACTCTTCCTAACCTGGTCTGCCCTAGATATGTTCGGAAATATAAACACTTGCCTTCCCCAAAAAGCAGCTGTGGATTGGCTGTACCTGGTTGTGATCTAAAGCTCACTGGAAGATCCCCTTTGCTGGTCACAGACCTGCTGCACTCCGTGGCCTTCTCTGATAGAAATAAACCCCAACTGTGATGAAAAGTGTCGATGTCATTTGTTGGCAGAGCTGCTGGCTTGGATTTGGAAGGTTTATTCTAGAGGCACTATCACAGGTGCCAAAACATTAGCTGAGTGGCAAGGACTGAATAAGGCCAGCTCGTGTCAGCTTGGCTGCCACTGTGTTGCCGAGAGCTGCCATCCTCAGCCCAGCTTCCCTTCTAACTGCCTGCCTCTGGCCTTTCCAAAGGTGGGTAAAGGGCAGCCAGTGCTGCCTGCCAATGGGCAGAGCTGGCCTCGGACAGCTCCGACATGGTGGGCTGCTCTGGCCAGCTCCAATGTTTAGCTCTGGAGCATCAGGAATCTGTTAGTTTTGAATGGAATAGCACAAGCAAGGAGTGTGCGTGGATCTGCAGAGGAACAGACCGGCAGGATGGTGTGGGGCCAAGCTGCCAAGGCAGCGCTTGCAAATTTGATTTCTTCTGTGTGCTCATGCTGAATGATTATTCATCTCTAGCTAGTCCGTCATGTATGTTGGGCTCTTCCCTCTTTTGCCTGCTGCGGGTGGCCTTCCAATGCCTGTGGGGACAAACTCTAGTTTCACATCAGTGTCATTGCTTCTGACAGAAGTGGCGTTATCTGCATAAGGAACCGAAGAAAGGGAACAGGATACAGAGACCCCGTGATACTGTAGTCTTGCTGATGCCTGTTTTAATTAATTACCGTGTCATGGGTGATGAAGTTGAAGAATTGGCTCTAGTGAGGAGTGTCTTGCCTAGTAATCAGTTGCTTCGTTTTGGCTCAGCTCTGCAAATGATTGAATATTCCTTTTATGTCAATAGTAGCTCATTGTGCTTTTCTTCAGATTTTTGGATATTTCACCCAGGTTTTTAGAGTTTTCTCCTCTCTAAAAATAAATAAAATAGAAGGGAGAATAGAATCCCAAAGAAATAAGTTCAAATACTGGTGAAAACTCTGATAGAAACAGTCCAGTAAGCCTGTGTATAACTGTTAATTTTTGTGCATGACTTAAGAATGAGAAATGGCCAAGCTAGTCAAAAGCATTTGGGATTTGGGCTGTAAAGTTAACGCTTCAAGGAAGAAGGATACCCGCTTTTAAAGGAAGTGTTGTCTGAGTGCTTGGCTTCATGTGTGGCTTTCAAGTGAGATGGCAAAACCAGAAGCACAGCCCCTTGGTTCTTTTAGATTTTTCTTTGCTCTTGTTTCTTCTTCCAGTCTAAACTTCTTACAGATTTTAATGTTGACAGATAAAATGAAAAAGAATAGGAAATGCAATTGAACATGAACGTATCGATATCTTTGAAGTTTTCTGTGCTATGCCACCTTGTATAGATCTTACCACAGCAGGTTAAAGCACATTAGGAAACACTTCCTATAAAAAAGTCATTTGTTGTTGGTAAAACAGCTGATGTTAACATCTGGATTATTGTTAGGCTTCAAAGTTGAGATAAGAGAGGCAATTCACACCTCTCAAAGCTAGTTCATTTCATCTCCCTGTAGAACTAGGTAGGCAGGCTCAGATTGATTTGCATGTGGTAGTTTATAACATACAGGGCTAGAAACTTGCACTTTTCATTTACAAACAAGTTTGGTTTTGCTGTAAACATTATGATCCACTGAGCACTAAGTAGTTGTGTTTGTTTAGGCCTTCCACCTTAGGTGGTTTCTGTGGCCCTTTCTTCAGGTGCTCTAAGTTCTGTGGCAGTGAAAGGCTTTCCCCACTGGAGAGAAGAAATGCAGTTATTTAGTTTTTGTTGTCCTTGGATGATACGGAGTGGAAAGATTTACCAGACACATCTAGAATATATTTTGTATGTATTTATGACTGGTGGTGGTGGGGGAAAAAAATGTATGAGATTTTCTGCTGTGAATGTGGTGAGATGTAATGAAAGATGAGTCATAGTAGACTCTAAGTTAGTGGAAGTTCTTGTAATTTTTCTCTGACTTCTGTGTTGCTATTATACATGTTGTCCCAGGAAAGTTGAGGAAGGAGTTGGCATTACAGTAAATAATGTAGAAAACCCCTTCATGTAGGCCCAGTGACCTCTATCAGTCTAGCCTGTTCTAAAATGTACTTCATGTGCGTCAGTCTAGTTTTCATGCTTTTGTATCAAGTCAAGGGGGAAAGAGAAGGATGGATCCCCAAGAGAGTATATTTTTAGTATGTACTGTGTAGTTACCAAGCGCTTTAGCATTCACAACCACCATCAGCGAGTCTCCCAGAGAGGGCCACATTCAGAGAATTTGTCTCACTTAGCACTGGGCTGATGTGATGTGATATAATCAGCATTCAACAATTTATCACTCATCTACAGGAACGCAAGATCTGGAGGTAGTGACCTCTGTGCTCTCCCTTGGGCATGGCAGCTACTGCTTGCCCTCCTCAGCTCTTGGCACTTCCCAAGCTGAGTCTCTTCTCGATTGCTCCGTTTGAAACATTAACAGTTTGGACAGGGATTCTGTAAGGTGGGTTTCATGCCTTCTGCTGCTGAAATTTTGCTGGTTTTGAGATCAGGGCTGGTGCAGGGAAGTCAAGAGGAGGGAGCAGTGACCTGTGGGAGGTTCATCACCTTTTCTTTGTTCTTTAAGGAGAGTATTTAGGAGCAGCAGTGCTAAAGCCATTTAGCATTGACATCAAAGATGATTCTTCCAACTTCATACTGAAAATCAGGCTGTTTTGGGAACCACTGAAAAGTCCCTAATTGTAGTGCTTGGTAGATATGTTTCAGAATTTTTTTTTCCTACATACATGTTCCATCCCTTATTACTCCAGTGTACCCAACTGTAGATCAGGTAAACCAACTCCATCAGTGGGAGGGTTTTATGGCCCCCAGCTGCTCAGCAGTATCCCCTGCTGTGACAGGACGTTATCGGAGCTCTCTGCCTTGCTCCACACGTAATTAGACCAGTGAAGGCAAATCATCTGTTTAAAACTACCTGGTTGAATGTGCTTGGGACAGATTAGGGAGTGTCATGGGAACCATATATAGGAGATCTGGTAATGGGTATGAGGCAAGCAATAGTGGTTGCAACTGCTGCCTTAGCTGTTTGCCTTCAGCCTCCTGGGTACAGCTGGAGCTTCTAAGGAACCACAGAGAAAACTGGGGGTGAGTGGCATATGTAGGTCTCTCTCTGCAACAGCTCCTCCTCCTTCCCTTGCAGGGAAGCTGTCTCCAACTGCTTTACTTCTCCAGGACATCCCACAGGTATGCAGGTGGTTGGAGGAAGAGGGGCAGAAGGGTAGCTGAGTGGCCTTAGCAAATGAGTGGCCATGGGGAAGAACGATAGAAGAGGACCTTGTCTTGGGGACGAGAAATGGTCAGAAGAGGTGGTCAGGGGAGTAAAGGAAGTGGCTAGTTAATGGTTGTGTAGGTTTGAGTGAGTGGAGTTGGGACATTCAGTTTAGGGCACAGTCAGGTGCATTTTGTTTCCCGGGTCCAGGCATGAGGCAGGTTCTATGGGGTACAAGCTGAGGTGGAAAAGCTAATGAGTATAGGTGTGCAGTAACCTGCGGTGTGGGGCAGAAGGTGGCTTGGAAACTAAGCGGAATACAAGAGCAGTGAGAACTGGGTGAGCAACAGAGGGAAGTGGGGGAAAAACTCAGGCAAAAAGTACTTAGCAAGAGGCCCAACAGTGCTGCAGTGTGCAGATGCTGCCCGTAAGACCTGTGAATTTTGGAGAGTTCCTGCTCGGGAAGCCAATGAGGGCCAGTGCTTGATGGTCTCCAGCTGTCCTGCAAGCTGTGGCACTTGCAGATGCTGCCAGCTCTCTGGAGTCATAACATCTAGTGCTGCTTGCTGTTTCCCATGCTTTCCCATTCAAGGTTTCCACCCCCCATGATTTTGCTGGCATAATTCCAGCGCAATCAAAATGGTCCTCCCATTTTGTGTTTTTGTGATTTTTTTTTTTTTTTTTTTTTTAGGTCTACTCAAGAACTCTTGAGCTAATGTGAGCTCTCTGACTTGACTGGAGTTGAGAGTAGCTACACGTGCTGGCAGTTACATTAGTAGGTCTTCTAAGTGGTGCTTGATAAAACTGGAGGTGTTTATCTTTCAGCCTTGATTATTTCAACTGGAATAGTGCATCTGGTCATGGCCTTAGTGCTGCTTCAGTGTAGGGTGACAGAGAAAATGTAAAGTCCACTGATCAAGTTAAACAGTATCTTTGTTAACGTATGACATGAAAACTAGGAATCAGGGAAAAGGACGTTTTCATGGGTTGTATTTTCTAAGCTGCACTTGTGAGTTGTCGTGCTGGATATATGCACATTGTCAAGCTGCGTATAGACAGAAGGGACACATTCAGGCTCTGCTTTGGTATTTTGTCAGCTTTTTGGCCTTAAAGGGACCTTTAACAAACTGTTTGTCTATATAATCTTTATATTAAAGCTGATAGTGGGATTGTTTTAACAGAACAGAGGGAAGAGTTAGAAATGGATTGGGAAGTTTGTTCTGACTAGTGAGAAAATGTGTGTGGGAGGGCCTGGCCTCAGTTTACCTGGGGCAGGAAGAACAGACATCTCTGACTTAGAGGGAGTGTCTCTGCTCCCTGGAGCCTGCCTGGATGTTACCCCTTGCTCATGGGAGCAGGAGGCTTAGAGGGTTAGTTGCTATTTAACACATCAGTCATTTGCCCCAGTGCATAATGCTGCACCTCAATCAGTGTGCTGCACTTGTGGATTTTTCTGGTAATTCCTGTCACGTGCTACTTCAAGCACAGTAACTACCATATTTTAAAATCAAATAGTAGCTCTTGGACCACGTGCACCTTGTGCTTGATGAGTTTAATACACTTTGGTGTCTTTAGTTGAAAACATTTTTAGTTGCCCTGGGACTGAGCAGTGGTGTGAGGTGCGTGATGAGCTGTCCTCCCTGCTCAGTGATGGTGGTGTGTGTTTGAGTGTTCTGTGACAGCAGCCTTGCTGCTGAAGGTAATGATGGCTTCAGCACTGCTGAGGCACAAGAGCTACATAAAGAAAAGTCCTCACAGTGACTGGATTCCCTTTCCCTGGTGTGCCAGTGTGGGCTTTTGTCATGCACCAAGTAGTTGCAGGGAGAGCCCTGGGTGGAAATTGCTTCCTATTTCATTGGATTTGACCTCCTCCCCTAAATTAGTTGGGGTTTAATTGCTGAATTTTCCTCTAGCTGAGGCAGCAGCTGCACCAGACAGATGAGTTGCAAGAAGGACGAAGTGTTGGCTCCTGTTCAGCTGGGCCAGACACAATGCAAGGTACTTCTGGCACCTTCCTCTGTGTTACCAAGGCATAATCAATCTTGGAGTCTTTGAAGACATTTGTATGACATTAAAACCTTGGGCTTTGGACTAAAGCTTTGTTTGGAAATACTGTTGAAAAGTTTGTCAAAATACAAAGGAATTGAAACTATCAGAAGATGGATTGCACTGAGCTCATGCTCTGATCGTGTTTGCTTAGGTGTATTCTGTGCTGTGGAAGCTATGGGTTTAAAACCAAAAATCAGCCTGTCTTTGAAAAAGTCAGCGAAGGTTGATCAATTAGTGTGTTAAAAGTCTGGCTTTGTGGTTGAGTGTCACTTTTACAGGGTGTACAACACTTCAAAGACAATGCAGAGCAGCTGGCATCTCACAGTGTGTTAGAACCACCCTTAAATTACATGGCCAGCTAACAAAATGAAAATATATTTAGCTTTTGAGAGAAGTTAATTTACAATTCAGCTAGATTTAACAGCCAAGGTCTCTTTGCCTTTAAGTACCGAAGTTCAGAATGGAAATCTCTGCTGATTTAAAACAAAACAAAAATCCCCAAGCAACATACACCAAAATATTCCAGAGCTGATTTCAGCAGAGCTGCCCAGGTGGACATCAGGTATGGATGTGTAGCTTTCAGTGCATATGTAGGGTAGTTTTTCTTGCTCTTCTGAATGGGACTTTGTTTTTAAAAGTGGAGCAAGATACTTTATCCTGTGGGGTTTTTTAATAATCACAGTAAAGTTTTCCTACTTCAAAAAAATAAACAAGCTCAGCCACAGTTTTAACCAGTACTCAAGGGAGAACCAGACTTGCTAATAGTAAAACAATGTACATAATCATCAGAGTAGTTCTCCATCTGATCTGAAGCAGAAAATTGGTTTGTTGTAGGAAAGCTATAAACCTTTCCAAATAGAAGCCCAGGCACATACAGTGGAAGATGTTCTGCTCTGTCACTAAGTTCATGCCTAAGAAAATGAAATATGCATGTTAGGGTGCAGGTGTGTCACATCTATGGCATAGAGTCTAGCAGAGGGCTCCTGTCATGGTCAGGGGGCTGGAGCACATGTGGGAACAGAGAGCCTGGTTGTTCAGTTGTAGAAAGAGAAGATTAAGGGAGACCGTACTGCTGTCTTCAGCAATCTGTTGGGAGGAAGTCTTGGAGTGATTTAGGCCCTTCAAGGAAGGAACCTTAAAGATCATCTAGTTCCATCTCCCCTGCCATGGGCAGGGACGCCTTCGACTAGTCCAGGTTGCTCAAAGCCCTGTCCAGCCTGGCCTTGAACACTTCCTGGGAAATAGAGAAAAGTGGAGCCAGATTCTTGCAGGCACATGCTGAGAAGCAGTGGACACAAGTTGGAACATGGGAAATTCTCATTAGACACAATTTTTTAATTCACTTATTTTTTACCACATGGGTGGTCAAATATTGGAACAGGGGCTCTGAGAAGCTCTGTAATCATCCATCCTTGGAGATGCTTGAAACTTGGCTGGATTGAAGCCCTCATGTATTTTGACCTGCTTCAAGGGGAAGGTTGAACTCGAGGTTCCTTGCAAACTAAATTATTAGGAAATAAGAGGCAGCTTGGGGAAAGCAGGTAAGAAAGTTCAAGAGAAATGAGCAGGATCAGTTGCTGAAATAATGCTGTTGGTAGGTTGTCCTCCCTAATTCACAAATGGTGAATGGCTTTTTCTCTGGTGTGTAGAATGGCTTTGTTCCTCAACTTCAAGGAGGAGTTTGCCCTTAAGGCTGTCTCCCTGTTGTGGATGAGCAGTGCCCATGCTAAGAGGAGGTGATGGCCACAGCACTGCGGAGTGCTGCGTGCTGAGCCTGTGTCTCAGCAGTGTTCATGCCGTGTGCCTCTCGGTCACCGCTAGGTCACTGTGTTCATCTCCTCTTTTTCTGTTGGAGAGGGTATTTTGCACTAAGATGAAAGAGATGAGATAAACTAAAATTAGTGTCAGCGTTATTAAAGACTTTGAGATATTACTAATCAGTTCTAATTTAATCGCAGCACCCAGGCAGGTATAGTACTGAAAACTTTTATTAGGTTTCTATAATTGTGTTAAAAGCGATACCCTCAGGCTAGTATTGAAGCAAGTGAAATTGCCAAGCTCTGCATGACAGCACTGACCTGATAGTACTGTTAGAGGAGCAGGGTTTACTCTTGGCTGGTCTTTTACTGCTCTGTGTTTTACATCAGGCTTGTGGAAGTCAGGGGCTTAATGCTGTTTCTATTTACGAGTGCCTCTGGCATCATTTTGGCTCTGGACCAACAGAAACTAATCTTCAGGCTCCTGGAGTATTCCTGGGAGGGGATAGCTGGGTGGGGAAATCCCAGGAGTGCTGTTCCAGCTGAGATACCCGTATTCTCAATGCTTTCTGGAGGAGATGCAGGTTCCTGTGGTGCCTGGGTTCAAAGGGGAAGGCTGGGCGCAGCACTGATAGCTGCGTGTAGCTTCCTCACCAGGACCGGCACGTAGCCAGCACGGAGCACTTTGCGTTTCAAACCCTTTTGATACGGGTCTGAGCTGTGCAAAAGCCTTTCGAACAAAAATTCAGAGGGCTGCTGTCAGGAGAAATGCTCTGGGTAACAGCAGCCCAGCACTGCGGATGCCGAGTAATATTTACAACCTCTCTGCTCAGACACCTCTCTGCTTGGAACTTAGTTGCTCAGCAGTCTGCTGTAATTTCACGTACCCTTCGTGGTGCCAGCTCAGAGGAGTGCTCCTTCCCCAACCCCTGGTTCCTTGTGACAGAACAAACATATGCTCATGGGGTCAGCTGGATCAGGGAACCCATCCAAGTTAAAATTAGCCCAGCCAAGGAGCTAATTTCAACCTGGGGCAGCTTCTCTGGCAGGCGTGAGCAGACGAGCGTGCCCAGCCCTCCTGCTGCCGCCTGGAGCTTATGCCTGTGTGCGGTGGTCTTGTCTGGAGGGCTTTCAGCAGGGTTTAGGACTTCAGGCTGGAGAGGGCAGAGTTCTTTTTTCCTGTTCTTCAGATGGTATCGTGAGTCAGCAGGTCTGTGACAGCTTCGATGTTTGTGAACCGGTGTAAAACTGTGGGTAAACTGAAGTGTTTCACTGCGGTTTCAACCTTTTTTTACGTAAAATAGCTGCACTTTGGAATGAGAGTTGTAAACTGGAAGCAACATTTTCGAGTCCCAGATTTCAGCTAGCTCAGTGTTTGTATGGTTTTTTTCTGGACAAGGGAGGTTTGTAGAAGCTCCTCCCTGCAGTTCTGGTCTCCGTGAGCTGTTGACCTGGAGACGGCCCTGAGCAGAGCCTGGTGGTTTGGAAGTTTCTCTACTGATTTTTCGGTGTGCACCCTTGTACCCTCTTGTTGTTCACCACCAGCTGTGTGTAGAGTCTTGCCCTGCATTAACCTGCCAGGCCAGAGGAGGAGTAGTGCGGTGTCATTAACTGCTCATTGGTACTTCTGTCCCGAGGCCTGCGCCGGGCCTCCGCGGAGGCCTGGGTGAGATCCTCAGCTGGAACGGGGCCCTTTGGAGAGCCAGGGCTGCTCCATCCCCTCCTGCCCTCTGGTCCCGTTGTTGCTGTGTGGGGAGGGATTGCCAGCGGTGTTCACAGACTTAAAACCAGAGATCGGCTGCCCCGGGGAGGGGGTGTGGGGACAGGCCAGCTCCGGACCTGGCGGCAGGGAGGGCGCTGCTGCTTTGGGCCCAGCCTCCTGCTGGGCTGCCACCGTGTGCTGTCGGACATCAAAATGGCTGTTAAAACCATGGGCAGGAGTGGGGAGCTTGGCCCACAGTGCAGCACCAGCCTTCCAGGGAAAGGGAGTCTCCTTCCTCCAGGGCCCGAGGCCTGAGGGACGGGGTTGGAGGTGGGCACCTGTGGCCCCTTTCCCTCAGGGCCCCCGTTTGCACCTTGAGGTGGAGGGAAGGAAACTCCTGAAATATGTTGGTGCTGGGCTTCCTGCGGGGGTGTTCTTTCTCGTTTTACTGAGAAATTGCATCGGAAGTACCTGCTTTTTAGTATTGTGCGACTGTTTTGGCTCCGGTAGGTTTTTATTCATGCGTCTGCTTTTGGATTTGCTCTGCTTAATAGTCCCTTGCTTTTTCTTTCTCCTTTTCTTAAGCATGTATTTGTGAAGCACCAGAACACGTTCATCTGTGGTCTGTAACAGCTCCTTTCCAGAACTTTCTGGCGTTTACAAATCCCATAGTGTAAAGCAAATAGACCCCGAGTGTTCGTCACAGCTCTGGCTGATGTAGATTTCCTGATCAAGGACACTAAACATACCGAAACACAGAGATGGAATGATGAAAAAAATCCACAAAATTACGTTTTTTATCGACTTTCAACTTTCTCTGTAGCTGTGAGGTGGGAGTGATTTCAGTGCCTTTACATACAGGCAGGCTAGAACTTGGTTTGAAAAATGCCAAGGTTACTGTTAAGAAAATGGAGATCTACTGAAATTAAAACCAGGGTTTTTTTGGTTCAGGTGGATACTGGTTGACTTTCACTGGGAGTTAAGACTAGAAATGGAAATAGCAATGTCTGCCTTCCCAGTAACCATGAGTAGCTCTGGGTCTCTCAGTGTGGAGTCAAGTTTCTTACCTCTGGCCCTGGACAGCTAAACTCAGGCTCAGAAACTAATTCTATTTCTGTGGTAACTATTGCTGCTTGTTTTGTTTTGATATCTGATTTAGAAAAACTAAATACATTAAAACTAGAGAGAACAGAGAGGAGAGCCAGCTACTGTTTTCAAAAAACTCAAATGCCTTTTTTCTGAGTGAGCTGCTTAGGAGCTCAAAAATTTGAGAGCCTTCCTCTAGTGTAAGAGGTGAATAGGTGCTTCCTTGAGCCCTACACAGGGGAATATTGGATCTGAATTTGAGGCGTGGTTTTCACTCGGATATTCAAATTATGATGCCTTCAGCACAAGGTGTACAGTGGAAGTGTTGCCCCTTTGAATGTGGATCTTCAGTGATTCTGCTGTGCCCTGACTGTTTTTAAATGATTTTGCGCCCAATGCCCTTAACAGTGTAAAATAAGTTAGCAGCTGATAATGTGATGGTATCCAAATTTAGGTGAAACAGTCTAATTAGTGTCCTGGAGACAATAACTGAGTTTCACAGTGTCATTCCTTATGGGCTGTGTTTTGTTTCAAAAGTTTACACATGGTGGTTGTTTTGACATTGAGAAGCATTATTTATTATTATGGTGTAAGTTGAAAGGGTTTCTAATTACTGTGCTTTTCTCGTTTGCTTTAAGAGTCAGATTTACAGATCTGTCAACACCGAGCACCAACCTGCTGCACCAAAAAAATGGAAGACAGCTACCAGGCAGCCGTTCGAAGGGAGAGGACTCAAAGTATCCAGGCACTGAATTTTGAACTGAAGTACATGATCGTTGGTCACATCACAGCTTTTCAAGGTAGGAACTTTTGATGTGCTGCAGTCCAATGAGTGCTGTATAAAAGTATCCTCTGCAGTCAAAAGGACAAGCTCTTTCCTTTGTTTTTCATGTCTCTCGCATTGCGTGCTCTACTCACCAGCTTATGGTTTACTTCCCTGTGCTTTGATGATCCTGCTTTTGGAAAAGGTGATGACGCTTAATCTTGACTGGTATTTTAAGCCTCTGCCTAAATCTAATTAGGAATAGATTTAAGCTTAGACCTTGCTGCCGGGATCATTTAAAGAGAGATTGGCATGGATTTTTTCAAGGCATTTTCAAATGCCATTTAGGTGCCTGATGGCTGTTGTGCTTTTTCATATTCTTTCGTGTTGCCAAACCATTTACAGGAGTAGAAAGTTAAATGAAAATGCATTTGTTGATGCTGAAGTGTTCTCACTGCTCTGTCAAGTAAGAACGCAGTGCTCTGCATGTCAAAACGCTTCACTCCCCGTCAGGTCACACAAGGAGTGATCTGTTTTCAAGAATTACAGCCACACAGTTAAACATGAATGCAGGAAGGAACCTGTGCTGGTAACTCTTGCAGTTGTCACAGCTACTTTGCTCTAACAGGTTGCTGTAATCTTCATACACATGGTACTGTAGAGTGGAAAACATGCGTGTAGGATTGTGCACTCTCCAGTGTTGAGCACTGGAGACTCTTCTCCAGAAGGGCATTTAAGCATAGGCTGTGAACTTTAAATCAGTCACTGAGTGATGAATCAAGCTTACTGACTTCTGTGGGCCCAATTATGTGCTTAATTTTAACTCACTGCTCTGCTATGTTTAGTGCTGAGGACCCTCATGGAATGGGTTTTGAAACCAAGCCAGTAGTTATTAAAATAGTGTTGATGCCTGTATGATTAAGCCTATTGTTACAAGGCAGGTTTTATCAACTTTTTTGTCTAGTTTCTTCTGTTTGAGTGAAAATACTATAAATAAGATGTGACTGGCAGTTAATAAGAGATAGCATATTATCTAAAATTGACAATAAGTGATAGTGGAAGTCTGAAAGATGTGCAAGGGCAAGATAAATTTTTTCTGCTTTTCACTGTTTACCTCTTTGCTCTGTTCTCTTCCAAGGAGTGAGAAGTGGCGCCTTGGTTTATCTTACAATTACTTTTTGGAAATCTTTAATATCTCCTGTGATTAAAAAATTTGGTTGGAGGGCACTTTGGAGGAGCGCTGTAGTCAAAGGGTGGCTGTTGGTGTTGTTAAATGCTGGTAAGTTATTCAAGCAGTCTTTCAGTATCATGAATGAATAAAGATAAGGTCAGAATGGATTAACCTACCAGCCCCTTTAGGTCAAGCCAGTGGCTTTGTTGTCTGTTGCTGATGAAGCCTTTTGATGGGATGAAAGTAGTAGTTAGACATTTCACACAGTTTAAATTTACAAGCATTTTCTGGAAGTGGGTAAATAGGTTGGTTGTTGTAGCGGGTGATGGCTGCCCTTCTGCCCACATTAGGTGGGAACACTTGAAAAATGTAACTTTTCTCTTTTGCCTTTGGAGCTGCTTTTGTGCTTTGGTTTTGTCCCAGGTGTCAGTGCAAGGCCTCTCTCTTTATCTTGTGCTGTATAAACATTCTGTTGCTAAGAGTAGGACTGTGTGAGACATTTACTGAGAGGGAAGATCTTTGCATTGAATTAACTCTGTCCTTTTGGTCTGTTTTGGGTTGTTGCTGTTTTGAATGATAAAGTGTGAGTATGCTAAAAGCACATTTAAAGTCTGAGGAGAGAAATATTCTTAGAAGCTTTCCGGTATTTCATGTTTCTTGCAGCGGTGAGAACTGCCTCACACTTGCTAAAAATAGTGATTTATTAATTTGTGTGTGGTGTTTACTTCTATGACTTTTATAAACAATTTATTTTTATGTATACACATTTTTAGTACAGTTAGTGTAGTCAAAGCAGAGCAGCAGTAAGCCTTGCTGCCTGCTGCTGAGGAAATCCGCCCAGCTTTTTGTGTGCTTTTAGCAGGCAATGCTGTTAACATTATACCCACACTGATGCAATAATTTTTAAGACTAATATAAGGAATGGATTTTCAGGAGTCCAGCTTTGAGAACATAGTGGTTGGAATTAAATTTCAGTAGGAAAAAAGAGCAACTTTGGGGGAGTATGGGATGGAGGGGACAGAGAATGATGTTTTTCTAAGTTCTTGTCTCCTTATATTTTTTTCTTGGAAGTCTACAGACAGTTCTGAGGACCTGCGGTTAGATACCACAGGCACTAATAGGAAAGAGCTTTCTCCTTTGAGTAGGAACTTTGATATGAGTTCGGGTAAATATTACCTCTACGCTGCTTGGGAACTGCAGTGGACTGTGGACATTTGGGACTTAAAGAGATTTTTGTTTTGGTTTTTTTTGAAATTGAAAATGTTGTTTAAGTAGCTTTGCCCACAGCTGAAATAAGACAATTTTCACAGGTGCTGAATTTAGTTGTGCAAAATAATTAGCCTGTAAGACCTGATTAAATATACCAGAGGTGTGGGCAGGCTTGTTATGTTTGGGCTAATGCCCATCTCCCACATATGGACAGCCTTAGCACTATGGTTCAATCCTGCTATTCTTAGTCCTTTAAAATTTTCAATATTAGCAATCCAGCCCTTGCTCAAACACCTCATAAATCAAGCTTCTGCATGGATGTTTTTTTGCTTGAGCTCCTGTCTCTACTGCTGTTGCTGTTATGCCTAGTTTCAGTAGGAAGAGGCACACTGGCATCAGCTGCAGGCTGTAAAATGCCCCCCGTCATGTACTACGTGTTACTTGGCACAGTCACCCTACTGTTACTCCCCAATGCCCTCACGCGGTTCCTGCACTCCTCAGGGATGCTTCCAAGCAAGGCAACTGATTCATTGTCAGTGGATTAAAAGTGGTGTGGGTGTGCTGGCTGAAAGTCGCTGTCAGAAGAGGTATCAATAGTCTGACAGGAAAGCTTTGTTGTGGGCAGACAGCAGAGAAACCTGCCCTCCCTTTTCTGTGTCCTTTGTGGAGTGCTAACAGGTGCCGTGTAAGGACCTGCAGAAGGCTTGGCTCTGCTCCTGTCATCTTATGCTGAGGCTAATTTGAGGTAATGAGAATCCAAACACTGGATTATTTTTTTGCTGATGGTGTCTGCAGAGAGGCAGAACAAGATACTTTCAAACCTACATTGCATTTCAGTCCCCAAATTAGCAGGTATCAGAGATTCACTGAAAAGCTTTGTTTGAGCTCAGCTGTTTTGAAAAAAAAAAATTACCGTTCTTTGCTGCACTTTTTTTTACAGCAGAGGATAGGAATTCTTCAGTCACAGCTTCTGAAGAGGAAGCTCATTCGTGAGTGAAATCATGGGGTCATAGAGCAGTAGTTTTGTGTTGTTTCTCTGAAATAACATTCATTTGTCCTTGGAGGGTGTGTGTGTCAAACAGCAGGGCCAAGTGTTCCCATATTCTCCCAGCTGCAGCAGGGTAGATCAGTGTTGTAGCACTCTATTGCTGCAAGCTCAAGGGGTTTGGCAAAGCTGTGCTTATGATCTGCTTTATATGGAATAGGGAGATGCTAGTTGGGAAAGCTCCCTGCTGTTTTCCTAAGAGCTGGAGCTGTGGTGACAGCATTGCATGCACCTTGTTTTGCCCTGGTATCATCTGATCCAAACAGGCAACTGGGAAGGACACAAGTGGTACAGGGCAGTAGGGGGAACCTAGTTATAACAGGGAAGGAGCCCCGCACTTTTGGTTGTCAGTAAAATGCCTGCAAGTTAATGCCCAGTTGAGCCAAAAAGTCCTTAAGCACAGAGTTTTTGATCTGGCATCCTCCCTGGTGAATGGGAAGGGTCAGCTGGTTTCTGTGGGTATTGGGATGGATACTGTTAGTGGGTCCGGTAGTCAACTGACCTGAACATTCCCAGAAATAATTATTATAACAACACTGGGACTCAGAGCTGTGTGGGATCAAAAACATTCTCCATTGTAATTTGGCTGAGTTGCAGTGTTGCTGATAGTTATTTTTACTGAACTTGGGCTTATCGGCTTGAAACAGGGGTGGTTGGTTAACGGTGTTGAAGTGCAATGAAATTTCCAAACCAAAAAAAGACTTGGCTGGAGCAGCGTCCTTGGGTTTGCGGTTAATTACTAAATGAAGTGTAGTCACAATGCCAGAGATGGACACAATCCAAAATCAATGAGCTATTTAAAATAAAGAAGCCAACCATCACCAGCAGAAACCTGCCAACCATCACCAGCAATGCCTCTGGTTTCCTTTATTTACCACAGGATTATAGAAATGCAGGAGAGTTGTTTTTCAAATACTTTTTCTGTAATCCTCGGTGCTTGGTCTGTTATTCAGACAAATTGTTACCCACCCCTTTCCACTTGTATAACCCCGCTAAGTAGAGTTTTGTACTCCGCTGACCTTTGAGCTGAAAGCTGGCCGAGATGTATGATTTGCTTTTGGCTCAATGCAAAAATGAATCCTTGCAGAGAGAGGGGAGAGAGAGGCTTCATCGGTATTTCTGTCCATCTCCTGTATCCTATTCATTCCTGTTCCAGTGCCCCAAACAATCTGTGTTTCCGAGGGGGAGTGAAAGCCTGTTTTACGTACGCAGCCCGAGGGAGGCTGGAATATTCCTTTTTAGCTCTAGCCTCGTGTGTGTGAACTGCATGCACATGGACTACTGCTGTCTGCCTTGCATGGGACTCTAGGTAGGAGAAGGCTCTTCATCCATATGACAAAATCAGCTTGTTTTTTGGCTGCTGCTGTTCTCTCTTGAAATGTGGACATAGCTCTTTCTACAGACAGAGAGTACCCTATGTCTTAAGCACTTTGGGAAAGGGCTTCGGTGTGGGTGGGTGTATTGGTGCTAGAGGTAGGTAAAGTGAGGCACAGGGTAGGGAAAACATCTTTCCTAAAATGGCACCGCATAAGGTAGGAAGGAGCAAGACTGCAACTTAGTTTATCTTTGTGACCTTTTCTGATCCCTCTGAGAAAGTATGTGTGACTTCTAGAGACTTGGAGGGGAATTGAATTTTGGCTGCTGGGAGAAGAGAGATGCTCGTTTTGTCCTTGATCTTGGCATGGTTGGGCTGCTTTGCCCTAACTGTAATCCAGGTCGGTGTTTCAGAGCAGTGCAGTATGAGGAAGGGGTGTTCTGCATCAGCTCTTTGATTCTCTCTTTGTATTTTGGTGCTGCCTGAAAGTTCGTAAATCCAGTGTGCTTGGTGTGCCAGCAGTTCAGAGGAATGGTTTGCAATCCCCTGCAAAACAGTTGATGGTGGGCAGAGGCAAGGAAAGGTGAAGAACTGTATGGTTCTGATTCTGCCATCCTGTTTTTATTCTCTTTATTGGTGCCATCTCAACTGATGTCAGCAACTGCCCTGTATGCTGTCATGCTGGGTGAGGCTGCAGGGCCACCTAACAGTCTTGTCCAGTGGCCAGTAAAATGAACAAGGACATACATCAGAAATGTGAATGTGCTTCCCCTTTACCCTGCTGTTCCCTGGAGAATGATAATTCAAGAGGCTTCTGAGTCTAGCTGAGATGCACCCATCACCCATAGATGTAATTATCCATTGTTGGGTGCACCCTATTGATTCCTCTTTCACCAAGTTTTTTGCTACCACAAAAATACTGTCTTTGCACGTGCGGTGAGGGGAAGGGGTGTTACATTCTTTCCTCTAATTGTCCTTTTCTCAGCAAAATATGGAAAGAATGGTTTGATGTGATATTCCCTAATGCTCCCACCTTTTACTTTCTGAATATGCAAAATTAAAAGTGAATCTTGGTGACGTGCCAGGAACTGTGAGTAAATACAACAGCACAGTGTGAATGGTGATTATTGAGCTCACTGTGCAGCTTGTGACTATTCTGTTGCTAAATGTTTTGACTGGTGTGAGGTATTTTTTGGCTGAAAGACTACATGTGATCCCTTGGAACAGCACCTTTTCAGAAGTTGTGTGCACTTCTGTAAAGATTCCAGACTGAATTTGACATTTTCACGCTGTAGGTTACAAGTGAGTAAAAGCATTTCTTACCTGGTGTCTTGTCTTGTTTCATTTTTTCATAGAAATTGGAATTGGTGTGATGATCTACTATCCATAAATAATTTAAGGAGTGCTTTATTTCTGTGCACATACAATCTGAAGGTTAAATGTGGAAAAACCCCAAATAAACCTTCATCTTTTTCTGTAGTGCGTATTAAACATGTGTGTGCAGAAGATCACCCCAGCCTCACATGTCCTCTTAGACTCTCTGCCTCTTCATTTTTCCCATACTGTTTCATCTCCCATAATGTACATTACAAAAATCAAGTATCCATTTTTTTTACTGTTTTCGCTGGTTTTCCAAGGTTTTCTGAATCCTGCTGAAAAGACCATTTCCCTATCAAACTCCTGATTGCATTCTGGTTCCTTGATAGTGCTACTCTCCTGCATCTAAAATATGCCTTTCATCTCGTACTTTCCAGTGGGTCACCTGTGACTCACAACCTAAATATCTCTTACTGTTGCAGGCAGGTAATGGCAGCTTTTTCCTTCACTTGGTTCCCATCTGGATATTTATACTTTTATGTTTTCCTGTGCTGCCTTTCCCCTTGGAGAAGTGTGCACTGTAAAGATCCTCTTGTGCCTTCATTGTCTTCCTTTAAATGTTCTTAAAATGCTCCTTAAGGTCACGATAAACAAAATAGGTGTGAAAGATCAACCCCAAATGTGATGAATCCGCTGCCTGTTATGTTGACCAGGTTTGTCATGCTCTTGCTCTTTTGTCCTTCCTCCACAGTGTATGTGTGCCTATGAGCTGTTGTCTGCTTTCCCTTTTATTGGCAGCTCTGAGACAGGTACCACGCTTTGTCCTGGATCTCTGCAGTACCTGTGATCCCGGTGTTTCATTAGCATCCCAAACTGCTATTTACAGCAATGTAAATAACTGTTGACCTTGGCAGTTTTTGTGTTTGATTGCATTAATGTATCCCTCCCTGCTGCACCTTGTCCTTTGGGCAGCTTGGTAGGAGAAAGAAATTATTAGTCTGTAAAAGAACACAGGAAAAAACAAAGGGAGGAATAATGGAGGAAATCACCCTCTTTTGTCAGAAAATTCTGATGAATTTATGCTTTCAAAATAGCAAATTCAAGTGGAAAATGTAATGAAAACCTACAAAGAAGACTTAATTCTAGCTGTGGAATGTAAATCACTATCTTGCAAACCATAGCTAGTAACAAAGACCATGTCCACAGAAGTGTTTATAGGGCAACTAAAGCTACTGACTGTACTGTTAATAGTGGACTTCTCATTAAACATATACAGCTGTATATCAAGTCTTATTTATTACACTGAAATGAGCTTGTAACAATCAGCAGTGATGCTGTGGAGTGCCCAGCAGTCTCTGTTCCAGCAGTTTCTGCATGCTGTAGGCAGGTTTGATTTACGAAACAGTGTGCAGTTGTTTTTGAAGAATGCAATATGCAGACCTGTAGATGACTAGGTAGTATTAGTCTTGCCAGAAGCTTGTATTGGTAATCAATATATACCTAGGAGTATCAGTTTTTGGCTGGTTAACTGAATTATAGTGCTTTGACTGTTGAAAGTGTTATGTTGTTTAGATACCTTTATTACCTTTAAAAGTGATTAAATAGAGATTTTACAGAATTGTCTGGCCTGAGGCTCTGAAAGGATGGTATAATTCCATGTGGAGTGGCGAGAGGAATAGATGTTAAATACGTTTAGAAGGAAACAGCAAATCATCTCGGTTAAGATATCATCTCTTTAGCTTCTATAATCATCATGTAAACTTGCTTCCTGAGCTGCTGTGGCTGTCACTTGATAGCTAGAATGTAAGCAATGTGGGGCAGGGGCAGGCTGCTCTTTGTCTATTTATATCTGTTCATGCAATGTGGGTAGAGCATATTGGTGCTAGAACAAGAGATCTAATGGACACGCACATCATGTCTTTGGTCATCTTCTATCTATCTCTGTGTCCGTATTTTCATATTTTGGAATCTCACTGAGCATCCTGTTTCTTCTGGAGTTACTTTATAAACGAACTGTGTTGTGAAATTTGTGGCTTCCTTACTGTGGACTAGAAGGTGGATGGTTTTCCCCCTCTATGTCACTTTTGTTCTGACATGGCATTTCCATACAGGTAGTGTTACTGCTCAATCTCTAATTCCACAAAGTCTTCCATCCTAGTGACTCTGCTGCTGGTTGGCTCAATCCTTCAGTAAGTCTTACAAAATTAACTTGTTATCAGTGTGATCAATTGCAAGTTCCCACTTGCTTGTTAGTTTGATATTTTGTGGGAAAAAAAGTGGATGAAGACCTGAGGAGCAACGTGCTCTGGCAAATTTGAGTAGGAGTTTTAGAGTCTGAAGATAGTTCCTGCACAGAACTTTGTAGGGTTAAAAAAAGAGGACCGCTGACTATTCCTCAGTTTATGGGGGTGGTTATTTCAATGATAATTCAGCTTTTAATTACACACTCTTTGAAAACAGGAAGGGCATTTATTTAAGCAATTTCTAGATGCAGAATTTTGGATCCTCTTTAAGTGAGAGTATAGGTACTGTAACACTGAAACTTGGGAAATTCAATAAAAATGGGAGAAAAAACATTTGAGATAATGAGCTAAATGCAAAAGGACTGGTTTACAGGAATTCCTTACCTCATTCTCACTGTTGCATTTTCAAACTTCAGAAACAAGTTATTGAGTGAGACTGACAGGTTAGGAGAGCAGATATCTCAAAGCAGGTGTGTTTGGGAGAAAACAATAGCTTCAAACCTCAGCTCTGTGCCCCAGTAATGATCGTGTGGCATTGTGGTTCGCAGTGTGCTCTCTTCTGCCAACTGTAGACTCTCAGTGGATGAAAAGAAATTTACTCAGATTATAAAATCAGGTTTTTTCAGATTAACTGATATTAGGAAATACACGTTCATTATTTTCTTACCTTATTTTTAGGAAACAAATGTGGAATGTCTTACTCTTCTGAATTTTTTTTTTCCCCAGAAAAATTACTTCCTCTCTTACGCAGAAGTATTTTGTGTTTTACTTTTAGAGCCGTTTGTCTTAGGCCTTTTCCCAATGCTGTGTGACACAATGCATTATTGACCTAAACTGTTAGGTGTGTGTAGTTGTAAAAAGAGAGGATGAAATTTTTTCTTTCAGTTATTAACAAGAAGTGACTTACTGCTGTTGCTGTCCTGTGGTATTTTATTTATGGACTACGACTTCAGTGTGCTGTATATAAAAACTAAAAACTGTGCCAGTCCCAGGAAGATGACGGTGTTACTGTAACATGAGAGACAGGGGAATATAGACAGATTGAGGGTGTGTAAAAGCAACAGGATCATGTTTTTCAGTACAAGAGATGGCAGTTTCAGTGTTTACAGGCACATGTGATGTTGGGACTTGTAGATCAGATATCAGAGTTTCTGTGCTTCATCTAAATGCGAAAGGTTGCAGTTTGATCACCAGTTGAGGGCAGCCTAGTTGAAGCAGGTAGGCTTTGAGGATGCTTCAGTTAAAAAGGTATGGTTCATTTTCAGTGAGTTTATTCCTGTGAGCGTTTACCTTCAGACAATATATCTTCAAAACTTCTTAGAATTGCAGCAAACCTTGAAAGGAAGGAATGGAAAACCGCTGATATGCTTGTTCTGTAATTGGATGCTTGCGTGTTTCAGCTACTTACAGCATGAATGGACAAATACATAATCAGACATTTTTCATCTTTCTTACTTCAGTTTTCCCCCTTTGTTCTTTATGCTTTTCCCTTAGAGGTTTCTCTTGAGGAGGAGGGGGGAATGCAACAAGGGATAGGACAAGAGGAAATGGACTCAAGTTGCACCAGGGGAGGTTTAGGCTGGATATTAGGAAAAATTTCTTTACAGAAAGGGTTGTCAAGCCCTGGAACAGGCTGCCCAGGGCAGTGATGGAGTCCCCATCCCTGGAGGTATTGAAAAGACATGTGGATGTGGTGCTGAGGAACATGGTTTAGGGACCCTGGCAGTGTAGGGTGAATGGTTGGACTGATCTTAAAGGTCTCTTCCAACCAAAATGATTCTGCTTGGAAGCAGTGCTTGGACCAGACTTGTGTACACAGTGGGAGTTGGGAATTACTTAGTGTAGTTATCAC
This sequence comes from Bucorvus abyssinicus, assembly GCA_009769605.1. NCBI lineage: Eukaryota > Metazoa > Chordata > Aves > Bucerotiformes > Bucorvidae > Bucorvus > Bucorvus abyssinicus. The sequence goes on along the minus strand of CM020035.1, from coordinate 22,696,307 downwards.
CATCCTTGCAGAAAAGCCCAAGATGTTTTCTCTAAACTCAGATGCTTTAGGAATGAGGAAGACTTGTGTGGTTATAAGTATAATCTGCTGCCTGCTTCCTATCCATTTTGCTGGAGAAATGATTAGGTAGCGCTTCCCGTTAACTCTTCAACTGTTCTTTAGATGTTGCATGGCACTCATGCTTCTGGTGTGAATCTGAATGTTATTGATGATTTTATCTATCCCACTAGTGCCATTTCTACTGAAAGGAGGGATTTTTCTACCTGTTTTTCCAGTTGAATATACTCTCTGAACAGAACTGAGTTGCTACCAGTAGCTGTTAGCTGCTCATTAGTGTTTCATGTTCATCTTAGATCCAAATGTAGGTGTTTCAGTAGGCACATGGAAAACGTGTAAACACATGACTTTTTAAACGTTTGTTATTCCTTCTTCTGTAATTAATAATGCTCTGCCAGATTGTGTTGAAATGAAGTTGTATAATTGTGTTGTGGGAGAGCAGGGTTTAAGGGGAATTGTTTCCAAAAACTGTTGATCCATCAAACCTTGGGACCTCTTTTTTTTTTATATTCACAAAAGTGAATTTACGGTTGCCTTAGCAGTCACCAAAAACTTGGATATCTGCAAACCTAAGCAACAATGTGAGGGGTTGGAAGTAAGGATTTATGGGTCATGTCTTTTCCACATCCTCCCAAATCTTTACCTTAGTCTTGTAGGTCTATTCACAGCTACTAAAAGGTGGTTTGTGTCAGATTTAAGAGGATCCGACAGCCTTGTCCTGCTGAGGATAACTACATCTGCTCCGAATCTCTAATCGAAAGGGGAAAGGTTTGAGAGATTGGTTCTCTTTTTTTCTGTGGTAAGATTTTTGTCTTTCATGTACCATGCTAAAATTAGGACCCCTGCAGATGTCTATGTTTGGAATGTAAGTACTGCTGTGAATCCTAGTGGATTCTGCTTAGAAAGAAGAGCTTTAACAGGTAGTTGGTTCTTGCAATTTATGTCATGACTCTTTTGCCCTTGTGTAACTCTCTGATGTGTGCTATTTTGTAGGAGAGCTTCCTTAACTTTCAGTTTGCTGTAGGAAAGAGTTATGCTTGTAGGAGATGTAGTAATTTCTTTACCTTTATTATTGCTTTTGTGAAGTTTCACTTCATAATACTCACTGTAAACAGGAGGCTAGGAACAGGAATAGAGGTTTTCCATAAACAGGATGTACCTGCTGTCAGGTTTTTAGAGGTGCATATGTAGAAACATGGACCTTTCAGATCTCGCTTTTTCCCCTTTTAGTGCTGCTCTGAGAAGGCCTCTCCTTGGCTTCTTTCTAGTATCTGCATTTTCCATACATAAGTGGTGATTCTGGAAAAGCTTGATGTCACACGTTCCACTGGCACCTCATGTAGAAGCTGCTGCTCCAGAAACTGACTTCTCACTCCTCTCTGTGACCACACTTAGCTTGCCCTAGCCCAGCTGCAGAGTTCTGTTTGACTCTGGGTCCATCAAGCAGCTTTCATAGAGCTGGATAGATAGTAACTGTGGGTGGATAAACCAGCACACTCAAATACAGCTGACCAGCAGACCAAACCCAGTTAGCTGAGCTAGAACTTCCTTTCTACATGTGTTTAAATCAGTTGCTTATATATTATCTTCTGCCTTTTTGCTCTTAGTAGTTTTGGTCCGGGCTGTTGTGTGAAAGTCATAACAGAAAATATGGTCTAACATCTCTGGAAACCCTCCTGTTTTCACTTGTACAGAATCCTCTAAGGAAATGTTTTGGCATGTGGCAAAGAGCTGATCTTTTCCTCCATGGACTAAATGAAAAGTTAAAAATCAGGGCTGCTTCTGTGCCTGACTCAACAAGGGAACATCTAGGTGCTTCTAAACAATTGATTCTTTTCTTCTTATAACAAGACAAGTGAAGATCTTATGTCTGTTAGTTAGGAGGGGAAAATAGCACCTTTGTGCTGTTAGGAAATGCAGGTTAATTCCTAATAACAAGAGGACTATATTGGTGTCATGGTCAGCTGGGGTGGGAGGGAGTCTCACTGGTTTCAAAGGTGCCATTGAAAGGTCTCAGCCAGTCAAATAGTATGATTTTGATTTCTGCTCGGGAAAGACTACATCCCTTCATCTGCAGTCATCTGTAAAACAATGGTCAGAAAAATGTAAACACCCCCAGATTTATTGCCAGCAAAAGTGGTTTTACAGGCATTAGCTAATGAGTGTGCAAATAAACAAACAATGGACCACTGACAGGAGGATGAGTCCTTTTAGCCCAGACTACTTTGCCCTTGATTTTTTTGACTAGTTATGATAGATCAATTCAATACTTCTTTAAAAATTCTTTGGCATTAAAGGCAAAGTACATCCTTTCGTAAGCATCAGTGCAATTCAGAAATGTGGAAAATAACTTCAAGTGGCTAAAGTTAAGTGATGTAATGTGTGTGGGGCCCAAAGTACTCGGAGTATGTGTAAGAATGCAGTAACACCCCATGGATGTTTGGCCCTGTGAAGAAGGCATTGCTTTCAAGTGGGAGATCTGGGTGGTACTGGGATTGTGCAGGATGCTTCTTCAATGCTGGCTCGACCTGGGTGTTGTGACTGTGACTTTGCATGGCTGCAGAATCACTGAAGTGTCCCTTTGTGTATAGAACGTTCCCTGCCCCAAAATACATCTAAGACTCCTCCGGAGAGATCTCTGACTCTACTACCACTACATGGTTCCTAGTCTTCCTGCAGTGGTGGCAATTATTGTCAGAGTCTGTTTCTGCTTCCTAAAAATGGTAATTGTGTAAACTACTGAGGTATCTGACTGCAAGAAGTTGCACTTCAGAGCTTTGGTTTGTTTCTGGATTCTCCCAATGTACAAAACCTGATCAAAGGCTTGAAATTCATGTGAGTTCTTCCTCTTAGTGAAGTAATGCTTACAGTTGACTCGTTGTGGGCAGCCTGACAGGCATGGTCCCTCATTTGATCCTGCTTTTTGTGTTGCTGTGAAGTCCCCAGGCAGAAAACTGTGAGAGGAGAGGACAGCAGGAAGTGATAACTGTCCTCATGTATGTAACTTCAGAACTGTTTGGAATAGTGAAAGACTTGATCGGTGTGCTTGAAGTTAATTAAGTTTCAGCCATTCAGAAGCACTTCCTTGAAGTTCCTACTGAAGCCATTGCCCTCCTGGAGTTACTGTAAGGACTTTTATATCTTTAAGATGATAGTTTTCACACATACAGGCACTGTCTGTCAGTATCAAGCTACTGAATAGTGATGGCAGATGTTTGAAGGTGGATATACTGCCATTGTGGGACACAGTAGCTCTTACCAAGATAAATATTGTTCTTTACCTGAAATCATATGAATGAGAAATGATCTCCTCTGATTTTAATTTACTTATATAGTCTTCCCGCAACTGAATAAAACATTCACCTTGGCTTTGGTCCAAAAGCAGTTAAAAACCCTGGTAATCTTTCCACTGATTTAATTCAGCTTCGACCCTGGCTGCAAGGATAGAATGAAACTAAGTTTTAAAATTACAAAGCCAAAGAAAAGGGGAGGCTTCTGTTTCCCAGGTGGAGGGGTGAATTTTATTGGGGTGTGCCATGGAGGAGATTGTAAGGTGGCAAAGGACTGACCCATAACTGGAATGAGCCAGCTTGAACTCATTACTGAAAAACCTCCTCCTAGCACCCTGCAATGCAGCTCATGAAAATGGATTCCTGTGAGAAGGATCGTTCGCTCCTGCAGTAGAAGTCAAAGTGCTAAAAGAACATACAAGGTATCAGTACTTAAAGTTGTTTATATATACGCATACAAAGAGAGGCAGGCACATGCGCTTTTTCGCTTGGATTTGAGAGTGCAATCTGTGGGGACTGATTCCAGCAGAGGAACTAAAGGTATAAAGAACCAAAATCCAGGACAGTTAATTTTTGTTGAAAACAAAATATTCTTGTGATGTTTTAATGTCATGTCTTACATGCTAAATATAGCAGCTAAAATACTGTTTCACTACCACCCCCACCCAAATTCTAAGACTGTGGAGATTGGCCACACCTTCCTGACTTACTGTTTCTGTGTTTGGTAGCAAATTTTAGAAAAGCTGGAGGAATAGGAGCAATATTTTGATATTCAGATGTGCAGAGTAAACTCTGCAGACTGTGAGAGGAGGTGGTATACTTTCTTTCACTACATTAGCCAATATAGTTGGAAAATAGAGAATTTTTTGGTCAGAGTCCTTCAGAGCTCTGTGTCTGAAGGAGGACTTCTGTGTCCAAAAGACTCTTTTTTTTCCCTCCAGCTGTATTAATTTAACTAACACTAGATGCCATCCTTCTCTATTAACCTTTTATTTTCTAATGTCCTCAGTCTGCTATCCTCACAGCAAAGCTATTACTGTTCCATACCAAATGTATTTTGAGACACTTATGGCTGTTGTGCAGTAATGCACCTGACATCAAACCAGTCTGGCTGAGCAAACAAGCTCAGGCATGCTCTGAGCTCTGATACTTCACACAAGTCTGAGAGCTGTGGGCATTGGTTTAAGATGGAAGCAAAGTCAGCCTGTTTTCAGTCTGACCTACTGATAGGGTGCACTCTGAGTGTGTGGATGTTGGGGTTCAGTCGTGCTTTTTCTTGCAGACCTTAACTGATGCCATGTGCAAGTGGCGTGTGATAGCGCAAAGCTGCCATTTCTGCTGAGTGTATTCACTTGAGTGGAATGTTTTAATGAGTTGGGTACACTTTCAGTTGGAGAACAGAGAAATGTCATTGCAGTGGTTTAAATGAGAATTTGTTTTAATTTTTTGCTTTGTAATCTGGACGCTTTCTAATGGGATAGGAGGTTTGTAATTTTTTTACAGTTCACAAAGTTTCTTCTTTTTTACCCCCTAAGTATATTCAGTAGGTTTGAGAGACAATGTTAGCCTCAACAATGGTTTTGCTATTGCAAAAAAATACCTAAGAATTCAAGGACAAATAAGACAACATAGAAGAAACTATATGCAAAGAAATCCTTACCTACACATTTACCCACTGTATGCTTAGAAAAAGTGTTGTGATGAATAGTGAAGATAAAATAAGCCCAGGGATGGCACAGTTTCAAGGAGAGAGCATAGAATTAATGAAGGCTTCTGAAAGTTCTTAGTTATCTCTCTCTAAAAACTGATTCTCCTCTTAGCTACTTGGAGATGGAGTAAGTTGAGTGAAAGCTTTTGAGTTACGCTAGGTGTAACTGGTGTAAATTACAGCAGCATGAGGCCCACAGTGATTCATCCTGCGATGGCAGAGACAAATCTTATCTGAAGATTTCTGGTTCTGTAGAGGATGAAATGTTCATTTTCCTGTCATCGCTCAAGATCACTCAAGGCAGTAGATAGTTTTATCTAATTGTATAATCTGTCTGAGCAGAGCAGTTTTGAGGCTATAAACATTATTTAAGGCTGTGCTTTCTTGTATTTCCGAAGCCATCATCAAGGTCTTTTCCTCAAGCATCTTTTCTATAGGCCCGCTTTTGATCTTATTTTATGACTGATGGGTTTTGTAGCAATTTCAGTGACTTTTTATTTGAAGATCAATAAAACTGAAATACTGAAAGGAAAAAGCACTTACAATCCCCCTGCTACCAGCCCACCCACTCTTCCCAGCACACACTCAGCAACACACCTCTTGAGATTGCTGTTGTATCAAGTGCCACCAGAACATGTGCTGCGTTTGGGGCAGCTAAAAGGTCCTGATTAAGCAGGGGTTAAAATGGAGCTGTTCTGGCCTTAACATGTGACTTAATCTGTGCGATTACAGGCCTGACAGAATGGAAACTCAGTCAGACATGAAAAAAACCTTCTGCATTGGTTAAAAAAAAAAAGGCATTCATCCAGTACCTCAAAATTCTGAAGCCCTGGGATACATTGGTGGTGGATAAGGCTGCTAGATAAGCAAAGGATGAGGGAGACTGTTCCCTCTGTTAGTGTAGCGTTCTGTCTCTGAAGTGTTGGGGAGCCACTGCATGTCTGTATTTAGGCTAGGGAAGGTACTGCAAACAGTGAATTGTCTTTTAAAAAATGTCCTTTCTTGAAAGGAAGGAGTGGATGTGATGTCGCTGTGTTGTTCCTAGTTCATAGGCTGGGAAACTCAAGGCAAAAACGTAATTGTACAGCTGTGTGTGTTTCAAACCCAACAAAAATGGGGCTTATGGGTGGAAAAGTTTGGAAACCCATGCCTGGCTTCCAAGGAATGTAGCTGTCTATGGTATTGTTGCCTGCTTATACTCCTGGCCCTACAACTTTCCTGTGTCTTTCCTCTGCTGTTGGTAGAGTGCAAGGCACTGTGCAAGAACCCCTCTATGAAGTGACTGCAGGGGCTCTCTGGCTTTGTGCTGCTTTCAGGCTTGATTTTAACTTTTGCCTGGATAGGTGGAAGAATGAAGTTTTATTGAAATTCTGCACACAGCATCACCAACGTGATTGAGTAGTTTCCTTCTTGCCTAGACCAAAGACCACTACATAGTATCAAACCAAGATGGCTCCTGAAGGTAATGCTCCTTCTCCTGAGGGAGATGCTGTCTGCACTGACACTACCCTGGACAGTGTCTCAGAAAGCATGAAGCTCTTCCAGTGTGTTAAAACAACCTTCCTTCCTAGGACACAGCTGCACAGTTGCAACTACTGTCTGTTGACTCCTAATTGTCTCTTTCTTTAGTGAATATTGCAGTGGTTTTATGCACAGAACACCCATCTTAAAACCAGCATTGATCCTAAGACAGTAAACTGTCATGGGTGGTTTTTTTTGCTTTGTTTGGTGCTGTCCAGTCACATGCTAATGAGTGGAAAGGGTGCTTGGTTGCCCATACCCTCTCTGTGGAGGGTGATGTCTCTCTTCACCACATACTGTGTACTCAGCTGTGTTTTGCTTTTCGTCTTCTGAGAGCATTTCTACTTAGTTGTGCAGTTTTCTGTGTCAGCTGACAGCTGTCATCACAGGGCTGGGCTCTCTGGGCCAGGCTGAACCTCTGCATGGGTGCACTCTGTTCCACAGAGTGTCTGCAGCAGGCAGATCAGCTTGAGATACTTGGGGTCTTCCAGCTTAAGCTGACCATGCTGTTCAGTACAGCATGACTAAGGAATACTGTAAACACTGAATATTTTCTTGTTCTGCCAACTAAGTTTCTTGATGCCTAAGGACAACAACTTGTTCTCATCTTCCTTCCACAGCTATTCGTGGTGGCTTGCTGACTCCCCAGGTCAGGTTTAGCCCTAGATGCATGTGCTCTAAAGAGAGACACATGCTTAGGTTCCTTGTTGGTTTGGATCCAAAGAACTTGATAGTCTGTAGACCAACCATTTGATTTTGTACAAGTTTTAGTGGTCTGCTAGGAAATGAGTTTCAATAGCCTGAAGGGCTCTTCAGCAAAGTCAGTCAAGTCTATTTACGTGCTAACCTTTGAATTTCTCAGATTCACATGCATGATAATTTGTTTGAATAAAGATTTGGGTATAAAAATGGAATTAAACCTTTATGATGACCTTTAGAGTAATTTGGACACGTTCTCATCTTGGCTTGCTATTTAAACCCTATGCAGTTACTGATCTGTGACATGGGTAATGAAACTTCATCTGAAACTGTTTTAATATTTGGGTTGAGCTGTGTGAAGAGGCTCTTTCCTTATTAGCTTTTGGATGTTATTCCTGTTTTGTTTTCAGCATAATTTATAAGCATGAAGAGCTGTGGATGTGCTCATTCTTTTCAGTTTTGGATTCCATTTAGGTTCCAACTTTGGATGTATCCCTGGTTGTGCTCTCTCTAAGGGTGGAGAGGAGGCTCCTGAGGTTTTCAGCATTAAACAGGTTTACGCTCTTCAATTTTTAAAAAATAATTAGTCTATTAAATATGCATATCGTGTGTGAAGCAAAGTACTGAATGTTTTTAATTCCACTTAGTTTTTGCTGCTACTCGAACTGCCATCCTCTTTTGTAATCACATCATGGGTGTCACCAGTAATGTCAAAGACCATTTGATGTTGTTTGGTTAAACCATATTAAAGCACCGATCTCTATGTGATGTTTTAGAAGTAGCAGTTTAAGAGAAGTAGCATGAAAACCCTTTACAGTGGGAAACCATGTGATAGCTTCTGCTGTGTCTTTTTTTTTTAACCAGACTTGATTCAGGTTGACCTGTCTTAATGTTGGTTTTAACCTCATAATAGAGAGCAAGTCCCAGAATTAATTTCAAAAATATCCTGAGTTAGGATAGTGTGCAGTCAACACAAAACTATAGATGCAATTGAAACGTATGGGAGGGTCATCACCAAACTGTTCCTGGAAGAATTAATGTTAAAATTCCAGATTAACATCACTGAAAATCCTAGAGGTCAGCACTGGCAGCAGTTGTGGTTCTTTGCACTTTCAAATCAAAATGCTGCTGTCATGTTGGAGTATCAGAAGACATGGGCTTGGTGGCTTGTTACTAAGAAAACATCCCCCAGCCCATCCCAAAACATCTACACGTGTGAGTTTACATGCACAAGTCAAGCTAACCTTGGATAGTTTCTCATTTTAGGCAGTAGAATTTTCTGGTGAAAAATAATATTTGTTAAATACTTTACCAGTCGTTTATTAAATCCGTATTGAATGTGGCTGCCTACAGAATAAGTTGATTTCAGCTATGGAGTGCAACAATGAGCTATTATAAAAAATAAAAGGGAAAAGAAAGAAGGGGAAAACTTGCTTTTAATAAACGAAGCCAGATGCTGACTTCATATATTGCGGGAAGAAACCCCATGCAAATTCAATGCTTTTCATTGAGTCCCTTAGTGAAATTATATCTAGTGTTTTGATCCAGTGCAGTTCTTAATGCAGTAACATCTTTTGGCTCAGAGGCTCCTTACTCTTTCCAGACCAATAAATCCCTGTGAGGCAGCTGCAGTGGGTTGGTGTTAGTGGTTTTGGCAGCAGGGTAACTAGTGTTGCCTGTTGATGATTTCTTTGTGTTTTTTAGTATGTTCTAACAAATTCTTCTAATTCAGTACAGCTTCTAATAAATGAAAAGCAATGTCTGTTTTGTTTTCAGAAATATTGAAGTGTATTTTTAAATAAAACAATTTTAACTTTTTAGGGCCCAGTAAAACACTAAATCAAGCAGTAAAGATAATTATTACAGTACTATTAAGTTACAGAGCTTTAAATACAGATATGAAATGTGTATGTTTAGGCTTTGATTTAAGTCTGTCAACAGAGACCTGGTACTGAATCTGTAGGCTCTGATTCTGCAAACACACAGCGCTATTGAAGTCAAAGTTAAGAACACACAGGTAAGACCTCAGGAGTGGGATTTTAGCAGCATGCCTGTTCCTATTGTCTACTAAATTCCCAGGTTTGAGTTAAAACTTGTTCTCCTCTGAACTGGATGAAGTTACTGGTTGTCAGTGGAGAGTGTCAGATTTCATGCCTCTTGAGGACATCTTGAAGTAAAGGTGACTTCAGGTCACCCGAGGAATGCTCAGTGGAATGATTTTTTTTTTTTTTTTTAGAGCTTTTCATCTTCCAGGTTTTCCATATGCCTTGTCATCTATGGTTTAGGTCTTCCAGGTCAAATTCCATGGTAGTGAAAAATCCAGTTTTACAGCAGTTCTCCGCTGTCTGTTTTCTATTGTGTATGCAAAGGCCTAGAGAGTGCCAGGGGTGTGTTAGAATCACATGGAAGACCCCAGATTTATTGTGTTTGTAAGTGGCCATTCAAAGCAACATAGTGGGTTAGTGGCTTCTGGGGCAGAAGAAAAGGTTGCCTGATGCTTTGAGCCTGCAGGAAAAAGAGGAAATCCAAAATCTCTCTAGTGAAGCTTTGGATAAAATAGGTGAAATTAAGTTTCTGAAGGCAAATAGTTAGCAGTAGGTGGGATCTTTTAAAATCAGGAAAACGTTGTTGGTCAAAGAGGGGCTTGGACTCTGAGAATTGAAGGTGGTGTAGTTTGTGGAAGATGAGAAGGAGGTTTTTTTATTGCAGATGTGGAAGATTAGAGAGTAAAAAAGAAAAAAAAGCTGGAAAGATTCTTGTATGTGTGTTAATGATGTCCCTGAAGAGGAAGTTGGCAGTAATCCCATTCTCTTCATTCAGGAACGTCTTATTCAAGAGTCAGAGCTTCCTGGCAAGGAGGCTGAGATTTTGGAAGGAAGGTGCTGATTTCCAAAGCACTTGGGGCTTTGATAAGAGTCTAAAGGATTTAGGCTCTTCTCTTTAGACAAGAGCTGCTGAAGTAGTGCTCTCATAGCCTGTTGAATACTCCACCTTGATTTCAAGAGATGATTCAAGTTTGTCCTTAACAAGTCACCTCTGTGTGTATGGAGGAGAGGGTATTCTCAGGAGCTCGTTTGTGACTAACAATGCAGCACAGCCCAGAGGCACCAGACAAGCTAATCTATCAAGCCCTGCCTCCCTGAATCAGGGTTTTCCAGTGAATCTTTGTCACTAGAAAGTTTCTGCTTGACTTTGATTTGCATACTGATAATATCATGATGTCTTGACTGCAGTATTGTTTTTTTGTCTAGTCACAGTCTGAACATTTTTACAGTCCAGATTGAATTGTTGGTGCTTGTGCAAGACTTTTTGCTTACTGCAGCAAATGTCGAGAGAGCACAAGGCGTTTGAGCTTTGTATGAGGTTTGCAGTCTTTCTCTGAATTTCTTCTCAAACTGAATGATTGCTGGACTAGTACAACCACCTTCATAGCAAAACATTCCTAAAATAGAATAAATAATTTGTTTTCCTGACTTGTGGGTTTGGTAGTGAGTCAGTCTTCAGATACTTGGAGAGTGAAAAAAGCAGGTTGTTGTAATGGGCTGTTAATGTTATAGAACAAATGATGTAGTCAAAGTTTTTGGTAGTTTTGTGCTTTTCTCCCTGTTTGGAATCTGATGTCCCCCATTTCCCAACTCTTTTTTGTTACTAATGCTATATTCAAAAAATCCACTTGTCTTAAGTGACTGTGCTTGAGAAGTAAGGAGAAGCAAATCTGTTAGTTGATTGTCTTCCTGTGAGAATATTCAGAAGCATTAAAACAGCAAGAGATAAGAAACGGTGTTTCTGGGACAACTTCCCCTGAGTGGACAAAGTTGCCATTTTGTATTTGTGATGTGGCTGTATCCTGGGGAGATGATGACACCAGCCTTTTCATCTTTCCTGTTCCTTGTCCAGGTTTTGAACCTGCAGTGACAGACCATTTGTTCCCTGTGCTGCCATAGTGTGTTGGCTGCCAACCAGCTCTTGGGAATGGCTTTGACATACAGCCTGGGTCTTGTTTTTTAGCTTTTCTTTTAAGAGAGCTCAGTGCTTGCTATGCAGAAGAAAGAACTCAAGTGCTCTTATTGATCTCATCTGCTGACTCTAAACCAAGGGGCAGTTCATATTGGAAAGCAGTGATTTTTAATATTCACAATAAATGCTGCAAGATACCAATAATGCCAAATGCTTATTATGATTCACCCAAGAATTGTGTGTATTCTGAATGTCTTGCAGGGCTATGATTTATGGAGAACTCTTTAAAACAAGTATTCTCCATTTTTTTCAGTATGATTTTTCTTTTTTCTGTAAAGAAACTCAGGCACATGCAGTGGTTCTAAATGGGCCAGCACTCTGCTGCAGCATGACCATTTGCCTTAATCCCAACCTCCCATATTTCTGTTTTAATAGCCTATGGAAATTGAACTGTTCTTCACTTTACATGTCATTTACTTTATGCAGTGAATTGCTCAAAGCAACAAAACTGAAAAGTAATGAACCATTCAGATGATTTTTACTAAAATTAAGACTTCCAATACCGTGCTGCTGCGTTTCCTGTGATAGCAAGTTGAATGCTAAAAGCTTGTTAAAAAGTTCAGGTGCACAAGCAGATGCTGAGGCAATGTGCTGCCCTTCACACCTAGTAAAAGACGGTTGGCTGAAGGGCAGGGAGAAAACTACCTCAGCAGCCTTTTGTTCAGAAGGTTTGAACACTTTGGAAGAGCAATCTGGACTTTTGGCCTTACGTAATTATGGGCTAGCAAATATATTTAAAGAAGTTCATAGAGTTGAAAGTGACTTCTGGTTCTTGCCTTTTCATATGAAAGCAGGGTTCATATTATTGGGAAAAGAATCTGATATTCACTAGAGATCATTGGCTGTTGTACAAATACGTTTGGAAAGCTGTTAAAAGAGTCATGGTTCCAGGTCCCATACAGTGCTGGGCAAGTGATGAGATTTTACAGGGAAGATCTATTCTCTAGTAACCTTTAAAGAGATAAATAGTGTTTTATATAAATAATATATCTAAAAGAAGAGATAAAAATGTCTGTAGGTGGATAGAGAAGATGACCCACCCTGTCACTAATGGAGTTCATGTTGTGTTTTCTGGCTAGTTCACTCATACAGAGCCTCCTCTTCCTGCCTTTGAAGGTGTGCTTTCATATTAATCAGAAATTTCAAACCCAAGGGATAAAGCATAAGACAGGAGATTGGCGTAGTAATTATGCAGTTGGAACTCTATATTGCTCCACAGAACTGGAATTTGAGAGTAGTATTCCAGCCTTTACTAACGGGGACACAGAACCAATAGGCTTTCCAGACTGCCCAAACCCCCGGAATTGTAAAGAACATTCTTTATTCTTAATTTAATCTTGTCCTGACATCAACTACAATCCAGGCATAGGATGGTATATAACAGCAATCTCCGAAGACCCAAAAAGCGTAAAGTGCAGATAGATCATCTCTTTCATCAAGAAAACGAGCAAATCACTGGTAGAAATCATTAGTAGTAAGATAAGTTGATTATTTTAAAATTACTTGGCATATTTCTGTTTCTGGCTGTTCAGCTGAGTGACACAGAAGGGTAGGTGTACACAGTTGTGCATATGAGCTGGTGCAGTTGATTTTATGTGCTTAGCAATGTGAGACAGGCACTGTCACTAGTGCCTTTCAAAACATTAGGCTGAGATCTCCTGCTTTTCATGTTCAAGTGCAGACCAGAAAAACAGCAATCTTGACGTGTTACTGTGTTAGGATGAGTTGGGCTTTGTGAAATGGTGAAATTGGGTGCACTTCCCTTTTTTAAAAATAAAGTCTATCACACTTTGCTCCAATCTCAGTTGTGAACCAGCTTCACAGCGGGAGGAAGCTGTCATCTCGTTAGGTTTTCTGTGATAACTGCCTTTTCACTTTATATCAGCATTTTTTTTGATGTCATCATTCTGATGTGACATTAGGGTTATCTAAATTTTCTATTCCTTTTTTAAAATAACACATCATTGTTCCTTCCTGGAGATAATTCAGCCATCAAGGTAAGTGTAACCTTTAAATGAAGGAAAATGTGGTTTGAAAACGACAGATGTTTCAAGAAGGTCTGGAACAGATGAAACCACAAAGAATACTAAAACCTGACTTTAAATAACCCGGCTGGAAAGAACCCAGGCTTTTGGGGCTGTAATAATAACCCTTCACTTGCCCCGTGCCTCTCAAAGGATTGCATGTGGTAGGAAATGTTCTAAGAGTTCCCAACTAGAGATCGTAGCACATTGTCAACAGATTTATGAGACCAGGATGCATTTTCCTTATGAAAGTGGGGCATGAATGCAGATATGAAACTGGGGTGCTGTGATCAGGAAAGGGGTGGTGGTAGGGGAGTGGGGATGGCTGTATATCTGCATCGATGTAGGGAGATGGGAACTGGTTCATGGGAAGCTCAAACTGGAGGGCTGTCTGCAGCTGTATGGTGATTCAGCAACAGTTTGTTCTTTGTCCCTTGTCCCTGCTGGTCATTGTCACAGTCTCCTCTTATCTGTAATGTGTGCAGAAGAAGGTTCTGCCCCTTCCCCTTGCCTTAAATTAACTGGTTTAAAATTTTAAAGAAATATTTTCATGGGGAGTCATTGAGGAACTAAGAGTATGAAGATAGTCTCAATGAGACCATAGTATTGCTTCAGGCAGGAAGTTACGGCAGGTACTTATATTTTTATTACAGGTTTTTCTTAAAAATATTAGATGTCTTAGTCATCTTTTCTCCATACTAGAAGGCTTGGCAACAACTGTGAATTATAAATATGATTAAAGTAAATACTGTTGATGTTATTCCTACTTCTGTAATACAAAGGTGGCTTTAAAGGAAGCATGTCTATGGAAAGCCTTGAATTTAATCTCTAGTGATTCTTTGAAGAATTATGTTTTATGCAGAGTATCGCGCTCAGGAAAGGTATCTAAACCGTCCAATGTGGCAGAAATTTTTACTTGTATTGAACTGTGTGCAGCAATTCTGTGTTTAAAAAAAAAAAAATTGTATTTCACAAATCTATGTAGAAATGATGTGGACTAAAAGCAGTGATGGAATATTCTCAGGGTCCTGAAACACCAACTTTATCCAATATGTGTTTAATTTAAAGTGTGAGTATTTCCTATGGTTTCTAAGAGATCATTTAATTCTTAAGTACAAGCTTAAAGAATTTGACACAAGTTAAAGCTAAAATTAAGAGAAATCAGTCTGTCCTGGTATTGTTGATTACTCTGTGACCTTGATCTCTTTTTCACTTTAATGATGCGTTGCAAGGTGTGCCTGCAGCTTATTTGTGAGAGACTTAAGTACTTCCAGTAGCTGAATAGAAGATGGTTGTATACATATGGGTTTGATAAATGGGCAGGAATAAACAAGCATTTATTCCAAAGTATCTGTTCTCCAGAATATTTTTGTGTGAGGCTTAGACCATAATATGACTTAGGTTCAAACATCCAAGGGATTCCCAGAAAAACAAACATTACTTCCTCTTCCAAATCTTCTCATCAGTGTTGTTTTCCAATGCTCTGTGTTCCAACACAGCAGATGTTTAACAAAATGACCTAAAGTGTTGTTCTTCACTAGTGATACTTTGCAAACAACAAGGTCCATTTACAGATGTTGACTTAAACCATTTAATCGAGTACAAATCAGCAAACAAGAGAATGTGTCTAGTGCCCAGGATTTTTATTAGAATTCAGCCTTTCAGAAAGGTTTCTGTGGAGTTATTACATGCCTCTAATAGTATGTAAGAGAATTTCAGATAAGGGGGACCTGAAAACAGTGCACGCTTGGTTTCAGGCTCTTGTTCCATTTTATGTTAAGCCAGTAGTGCCCACAGAGTGGTTCTTTGCTTCACATACCCAGGCTGCTGGTTCCTGGCACTGTGTCTTCTCCATTGCACTTGCACACGTGTGCGTGTGCATGTATTGTGAACCTGTTACTAAACTGGAAGAACAAATGGTCGTGTTTAAGCCATGTCAGGACCTTGACAGGGTTTGCTATGCACTTCTGCAGTGGCTGTGGCCTCAGATGCCTCCCAGGGAGACAAAGCAGCATGGTGAAGCCCTGGTGTAGATGTACCGTGCGCTGTGAGTCACTTGCCAGGAGCTTACTGAGCTCCAAGCATGTCATCAGTGCACTCAGAAGGTTGAGGTACAGTGGCTGATTATCTTGAATTCACACTATAGTTTGCTGTGTGCTAACTTCCATGTACAGACAAAGCCTCAGCCTGTTGAGGTAGAATAGCTTAAATTTATTTCTCCCATCAGTGTTCTAATGTGTAGTTGAGATTCAGATTTGACCTACGTAAGTTTTTCTGGGAAGGTTTGCACTCAAAATCTTCACGTTTCTAGTCAAAGACAAGCTAGGAGCCTCATTAACATTATTGCTGTGATCTCATGTAAAGCTGACATCTGACAGCCCATGTTTTATTTGGTGCCGAAGTTCTTTCCTGAAGTACTCAATGTGATCACGAAAGGCAGGATACACCAAGAAGGCTGCTAGAATTTGCAGTCTGTGGTTTCTAGGAATTTCCTATATCAATACAATGGTTTTGAAAATATCTCTTAGATGTCAAAGCTTATATTAAAAATGCATTTTTCATTTCAGTCATGACAGTCTAGTCTAAAAATATATTCAATGACATTGTAGAAAATACAGGTTTTTTTTCCCCCCAGGTAATAGTGAAATAATTTTTAAAGACATAAGATTTTATGCCACTTTAATGACTGTAATTTTATCCAAGTTACTGCATATTTGTATAAAACAAACTTCTGTGTGTGAAGGTGAGCAAAATACCTGCTTTTTAATGCTTTTAGGACCAGGGCTTCAATTCTGAATATTTTCAGCTTTGATTAGCTCAGGTGGTAAAAGGATAAGATTACAACCCTGATTGAACAGAATATTCAAAACACATTTAGTTTAGGTTGTGAGAACAGCCACCAAGGATGTAAGGGAGAGAAGGAAAGGTCAGTGGTACTGTTGCCTGCGGTTCAGAGATCTCTCAGCTTGTACTGACCTGATAGAGGAAGTCTGGCAGCACAGCGACAAAATAAATGCCGCTCTATTGCTTCCAGACACGAGCTGTCTTGTGCATGGTTAACTTTGGGTGTTGTTGTACTCCTGGCATGATGAAGCTGCAACCTTGAAAAGCCAGCAAAGGATGACTGAAGGCCAATTTTTTTCATCTGTAGAAGCTTAAAAGCTTTATGAGGGTACCTTATCAACAGCAGCAGGATGAAATATAAGTTAGTCCTTTGCAACAGTTAATCTTGATTTGCCAGACCATCAGTTTTCTAATTAGTTTGAGTTTAAAATTATGTAAGTATCAGTTGATTGAATTCAGTATTTTAAGTCACGTGATGTGAAGTATTCTGCTCAGAGCAGGGCATGCAGACACTTAAACTGCAGCATTTGGTTTGCCAAGTGTGTTGGCTCACATAGAGGACACCACCTTCTTCACAGCCACCCCAAAGCTGGAGGAGTGTGCATGGGGGTGGTGTGGAATGGAAACCTCAGTCAGTTTGCAGACAAAGTGTAGAGCTGTAGCTCCCAAACTGTAGTGTCAGCTCTAGCCATAAGGACGTGGTGTTATGCAGAACCATCATTGTTTCTTTCATCTAGAAGATTAAGTCATTACTTCTATATAACTCTTTTGAGTGGACAAATACCTAAATTCTCCCAGCTTGCTGACAGGAGTTCAGTTTGGTTTAGGCCTTTGCTTCTTGCAGTGGCTGTCTGCCAAGTGTGTGTTGTGTATGCATGGATGAGATTTTAGTTCTATCTTATTACCCCTTAGCAAGAAAACATACTCTGTTTTTGGCAGTTTAGTCCTGTCCTGCTTCTAGCCTCTTCTCTCCCTTTCTACTTCCATAGCTCTGTGAATCTCCTTCATTGTTTCCCTCAGCCCACACAGCATTAGTCTGCAGGCTGGTATGTTAAAAAGATGATGTTAATGGTGTCGGTACACAAACACAGTCACAGCCTTTAGCACTACTGCTGCAGACCATGGAAAGGAGCATGAAATTCATATCATAGCTTTTGTGTCAGGCTGTGTGTAGATTTGGTAGTCATGTGCTCTTCACAGTGTTTGCAAGATTGTTTTTTATTGCCATGAAGGCTGGAAATGAGTAGAAAGGGTCAGATATTGGAAAATCAGGTTTATGGTACACAAGCTGTATCCATAGGCAGCATATTTGTCTGCAAGTTAGTTAAGTAGACCCAGATTTTGATGAATTATCAAAGATCAGACAGCTGACATCATTGTGGAATTATTGTCTTTAATCAATGCATGTCTCTTATTGCTGTTAAAGATATTATTTGGTGTGAAGCCCTTGATGCCTTCAATCTACTTGACTCATCCTGTGAACTTTGAGCCGCCTTCCAGACACATCCTGGTAACATTCCTGGCTGAAAAATGAACAGTGTTTCATCACCCTGGTTTTCAGTTTGGTCTGAATAAATATTCGATATCATCTCTACCACTAAATGATACTGCGAAGCGATGTGCCTAGTAGCACGTTGTCAAATGTGATAATGTGAATGGTTATTGTAGTGAGGAGCCTGAAATGAGCAGCGTGTCAGTGTGGAGAGATTGTGTAGCTGCTCACAGGCTTCAGGTCACTGTGTGACATGAGCGTAGCGCCTACAAGGACAGACCATCTGCTGTATTTCCTAAAGTGTAGATTCTGGCAATATCCTGACATTTGTAGGGGGAAAAACCCTATTGAAACCAAGACACAGTGAGGGAACCAAGGTTGAATTGAGTGATCAGTTTTTCCACCCTCAGCATTGAGTTGTGCACATCAGCAGTGCAAGCCATGTCCAGGAGGAGGTGGTAGGAAAAGGCTCTAGTGAAGTGGAAGTCCCCACAAAGCTGTTTCATACCAGCCTAATCGAGCTTCTGGCCAAAAGCCAGACCCCTATCTGGTGCAAATCAGCCTCGCACCCTGGAAATCAATGCTGCCATGCACCATGGTGAATCTGTACCCAAGCTCTAAAGGCACATTAAAATTTGGTCATCCTTAATCATGGAGAGATGAGATTATGATTCATAGAAAGGTGCCATCTTTGCCCAAGATGCAGCTGAATTAATTGTGTTATCGATGTAAGCAGTTTAATGAGAAGAATGGATCTGTTTATACTTTAGAAACAGCACAAAGGAAAAATATTTTAAAACTGGGCATGCTCCCATATGTTTTAACTGTCTCATCTTTCAAAATCTTCCCCTGTTCAATCTAACAACCACAATTTTTCTCTTTAAAACTTATTTACACCCTGCCTTAAGTGTGTGTTAAATTGGGGTCTTTATTACTATTTATGTTGTTCTTTCAGTGTAAACTCTTAGGAAGTCCAAGCTGCATTTTTAACCCTTTTTCAAGGCTATCAACATACAGTTCTCTAGACACTTGTAAATGGAACTTTTTTTATTAAGTAACTTAGAAACATTGTAGAACCCTCTAGGTCATTTGTTAAAGATTTGCTGTGCTTGTTGTTGGTGATGGGAAAAAATGATATAATGCTGAGACATGTTAGAGGAGGAAATGAAAAGTTTATTGTTTTATGTGGATCTGTTAGAAACGGGTCACGCTGAGGTCTAAGATGTGTTTGAAATGACTTTGCGAAGCACTTCTACCGTGGTGGGTTCTTTTAAGATAACGAGTGCTTTCTGTTTTTCTCCCCATGAAGGAGTATGCTATCTGTACTAGAGACAGATAAACTATATCAGCACAATACTAAGATCGCAGAGATAAAATCTGGTAAACTTAAATGCAAAGAGTAATGGGTTCCCAGAAGAGCATTATTTGGCAGGATTTCGTATCTTCTGCACTGTATGACATGAACAAGAATATATCATGCTCTGCTTGAGATCTTTACGTGCCTGTTGTTTACCTGGAGCTAGATGGATCAGCATAGCCCTAATCTCAATGCTATTGAATATGCTGCTCTGATGTAATCAAACTATTTAGGTACTTATTTTTCATATTGCTGTGGGATTGATCCTTCAGGATTCAGCTTGGCGAAGTCTGCCAGATACACTCTCAGGAAACAGAAAATGAGCCTAAAAAAGCAACAAGCTAAAAAATTGATCTTTTCTCTATAGCAGACATTCTCTTAAGGTCTAACTGGCCCTATAAAGGTAATAGTCCTAAAGTGTGTGAGCTCCTGGTCCAGTTCGAAGGAGCAGTGGGGCTTCATGCTAACTCAGAGCTGGAAGGTGACAATAGCTGGTGCTGTAGGTTACTTGCTCTATGGGCTGGCTGAAGGGCTACCTCAGGTGGTGCTGGGCAGTTTGGGATTGAACCAAGGATTGCTGAGGAGACTGAATAGTCCTTGAGTTTAGGAACACAATTGCGATTAGGTTTCTGGGTTGCAGCCTTAGGAGTTTAGGGTAGTTGCTTCTACTTTAATGATGCTACCAAAAAAGACACAGCCAGCCAAGCAGTTGGTCTAATTGAGTCTGGCTCCTGTGTTAATTTACTGAGGACAGGACTCTGTGAAAGGTAAAATTTCTATGGGTTTAATAAAGTGTGAAGTTTTTTTAAAAGGTTCCATCAGGCAACTTTTAAATAATCACAACCAAATAACTTAGACAGTTCTCTTAAATTCTCTTGAAGACTTTTAATTCAATTGCAAAAGAACTTGTATTCACAGGGTTTGCAGTCCCCTGGTGCTTGGCGCTCGCTTTGCGTACAACAAGGTCTTCAAGTTTGTTCTGATCAATGCAACTACTTTGGTAGCAGTAAATAAACCACCTTTGCTGTTGCATGCATTTGTACAACTGAAGGCAAGAGAAAAATGTGCCACTGAATGAGAAAACAGCGATGAGCCTCCTCCAAACAAGGAGAATGGAATGGTAAGGTCAGGATGAAATGTGCAGTGTGTCTCACTGCCACACTGATAATGCAAGATAAAATAATAGTCCAGCTCCTAGACTGAAATCACTCAAGTTAGAGAGGGGTTGAATTTGATGTCCTTCCTTAAGTGATAGGAAAAAGCAATATGCAAGTGGAAGTAGTGCAATTAAAATTAACATTTGTCACATGGATTAAAAAGTTCCTGAATCCCAGGAATGTTGCTGGGGAGTCCCTGCAGGGTATGTGGCTTGCTTTAGGTTGGGTTCTTCCTCCCAGTACTAATAAACAGGTCTCCTATGGATGGGAGGCAAGTGCTGTTCTACTTCATGGGGTTTTTGGAGTTAAAGACCTCCTGGAATTGGAGAAACCATATGGTCTGAAGAGTTGTGCAAATACCTGTAGATGATGTGAGGATGCCTACTGAATGGTTTTAAAAATCTATAGCTGGGCAAGATGATTCATTGTTGTTGATCCCCCTTTCTCAGACATGTTTTGATGCAAAATTAGAACAAATGTGTTTCCAGAGCTCTGTAACACCAGGATCATTTTTGTTTTCTATAGTGAATTTTTACCACTCTTTAGTGGAGGACCAAAGGGAAAACAAGTATTCTGTGCCAAAGAATTATATTCTGTCAAGCACTTCATTTACTCACTGGGTGACTTTTCTGGTTTCATAATAAAATTCCAAAACTTGGAAAGCCTTTTCTTAAAGTAATTTAAAATGGATCATAAAAAAAGCCAACAAAAAAACCCAGTGGAATACTTGAAAATAAATGTGGTGGTCTAAGAACACTATATACATCCAATTGGATTAGTCCAGTTAATCCAACAGTGATTAGAAAAGATTATACAGTTGTTTGGAACCTTTCATGGATTAACCTGGCCAGTTGAGGTTGATCAAATTAGACATCATTTTTCAAATTGGTCCTTTAGTTACATAACAGATGGCCAATATTCATCTTAATTAGAACACAACCTTTTATTTACCATTTTAAAGTATGCCAGCTGAGTTCTTTAAGAGAAAACCATGAAAATTTAAGGAGTGAAATTTTTATATATTAGTTCTTATGAAAGTACATAAAGAATCAACTAAAGTAGTTTGTGGGAGGTACTTCAGGATTATCTTCCTTCTTTTTTCTTTCAAGGGTGCTTAGAAGGTACCTTAGTTCCCTAATTTTTTCTAGTCTAGTTCTCCAGAATGAAAACCACACCAGTTAATAAAATATTAATATTTCAGTTTAAAATGCTGGTAAATCTCAGTACTTCACAGCAATTTCTCTAGTTTTTTGGGTAATCAGAGCTATTTTTTAACTAGTCAAAATATTTGGTTTCTCTCAAACCCGAAATACTACTTCAAAATACATTCCTATATAATTAAAACAAATTAAGCAAATTAAAAAGAATGTTTTATCTCTGTCACAAACCGGTATGGGGCACGTGGGGAAGAGCACTAAATGCGAATGTCCATGGGACTGCCATAGAATCAAAGTTACGGTGTTACTTGTGGATATTCTTGTCAGTCGCTGTTACATGGTTTCATGACAAACTTTAGCCCTTGTCAGGCTATGCTTGAGTAGCCAGGTCCTGGTATCAGGCTGGCTTCTGCTTTTCTTAGAGGCTGCAGTTTGGTACCCTGATCCCTGTGTCGCTTGGTTGCTCTGTGGGCTTCCTCTACCAGATTCTTGGCTTGGTGCAGCCCTGAGTTTCTCTAACTTCTCCCTATCTTGCCCTGCATGTGATGTGCAGGCTCATGTCATTGATCCTGATTTCATCATTGCTCAAGATTTTGGCCATAGTATCTCAGGGAACACCCTCACCTTGTGGCTAGAGTTCCTGGAAGTGTCCTCCATGTTATGGCAGAAGCTGGGGAAGTTAACTGACCAATTTTTTTTTTTTGAAATGTGCTTGTTTCTTTGGAAATTTTTAGGACCATAGGTGTGTAAACATTTGGTAGCTTGCTTTGATGTATTGTTGGCTTGTGGTTTTGCAAAGCTAATTTCTTTAATGGGATTTTCATCATAGCAGCCTAAAACCAAGTCCAAAATCAAAAAAGGATTCTGTATTTATGTGCCTATTCAAGAGCAAGTAACTACTAGCAGTACCAGTAAGTGTTGTGTGCATACAGGGCCCCATTTTTATTTTCATGACAGTGAATTGACATCCTGGGGCCAATTTCTTAAGTCATAACTTTGTTTTTACTCTATCATTATTCATAAAAGCTTGACTAATTTCATTGAGGAATGAATGACTAGCTCTGCATCAAGTAAAAACTGGCAGAACACTGCTGGGATTAAACAACTGGGATAGCAGAGGCTTGTAAATGGCAGTTGTGTCTTATTAACTTAGTAATTTTTAAGCTTTTCTTGCTTCTGACAATTCTCTAGTGTGGGTGGAGGTTTTTAAATTGTGAATTGAAGGCTTCTGATAATAAATTTTTCTCGTTTAAGCTTTTGGACTCCTGAAACTGGTTCATTGATTCTCCTCTCTTGCCCTCCTTCCCCTTTTCTGCAGATCTATACCAAGCGTTGCTGTGGACAGATGTGTCTGGGGAGGTTTTTCTTCTGTAGAAATCACATCACAGTCACGGAACGTGATTTCTGTGCGGGAGAGGTTCTCCTGCCTCCTGTGTCTCATTTTCTACA
The DNA here is from genome assembly GCA_009769605.1 of Bucorvus abyssinicus. NCBI lineage: Eukaryota > Metazoa > Chordata > Aves > Bucerotiformes > Bucorvidae > Bucorvus > Bucorvus abyssinicus. The sequence continues at coordinate 22,673,535 of CM020035.1, read as the reverse complement.
GGGGAATGGGAACACAGTGGGGACAACAGTTTAATACGATGTGTTCGCTGCCGGTAAAATCTGCCGCATCACTAGAGTGATCCAGAGATCTTGCCTGTTTCTGGTCAGCACTAGTCTGGGGCCTTCACTGGCTGCCTCCTGGATCTCCTGCATGGTGAGGAGTTTGCGTGTGGACTGACCCATTGATGTAGTCCCTGTGGTGGTGCCTGTTCTGCCTGAAACAAGCTTGTCATGTTTAGGCTAATACAAGCCAGGCTGATTTCACTTGAGCAGGTATATATTTCTCAGGTTCAGGAGAGCTAGTGTGGAGTTACTTATCAGAGTCCTTAATCTGTGGTTTGGATGGTCAGTGCTTTACACTTCACGGGTGGCCCAAAGGAAGCCAACTATTTTCACCAAAGAATTTCAGCTTGTATATATAAACATATATATTTTTCTGGCATCTGTCAAAGACTGGCTGGGTGACTTTGAGCCTGTCACTTACCTATTTCTTAATTTGTATAGCAAGATGTATATTGAGAATTTAAGTTATTCTTATTTGCAGCTAAAGTTTGTGAATTGTGATGGTTAGAACTAGGTGAAGTAAAAGCAAACGTCACATATCCAGAGTGCCCTGTCCTGCCTGTGGCCTTGTGGTTGTTATGAGAAACGCTGAGAGGGTCTTGGAGCTTCGAGGAGGCGATGTGCAAGTTCTGGAGCACAGGCAGTCCAGCTGCAGTCACCTTCTGCCAGCACTCACCGAACACAGGCAGCCCTCCTGCCGCGGTAACACAGCACAGCAGGCGAATGCCACCCTCTGGAAAGTGTTTAAGCATTTGTGGTGTTTGGGTGGCAGGCTTCCTGTAGATGACAAAGCCATTTCCAGAAATGGGAAAGTGTAGGAGGAGTGATAAATTGCACTAGGGTGTTTTGTCAAAATGTTTTCTCAATGAACAGTGGCATTTGAATCAAAATGTGGAAGTGTTGTTTTCTGCTTAAGATGTTAGTAAACAAGTGTCTTCAAAGCCCAAATAACTTACGTTGAAAGCTTACAAAACATTTTCAGCTTTAATTTCCATTGAGGCAGAATATGCTTTTAAGTTGTTAAACAAAAGCCACTCAGTTTTCTGAGGAGGAAAAAATCAACTGGGATTTTAAAACTGGCTCAGTTTTGCTTGGGGGGTGGAGTGGGCAGAAAGTAGCTGAAGCTTTTGCAGCTTCTGGTACATCAGCTAAGGTGAAGTACAAGATTTGTGTAGTGACTTTTGATTTAAATTTTTCATTCTTTACTTTCCTTCCTACTTGTATCTCAAGTGCTGAGGAGGAAATTAAATCCTGGAGGTGAAGTAATAACCGAACAACACTGCGTTTGTACAGGAGAGACTATATTACCACAGGGAAAAGAACCTCAATTGAAGCGATGCTGTTTCTAGATTTTGCTGTGATACCTATGATGAATCTTTAATTTTTCACATTTTGTTTTACTCTCTGTTATTCTTTTGTGGCAGCAGGTTAATTACTAGCCTGGCAGTAGAAAAATCTCTCACCTGTCAGGTAGCTGGTGGTAAGGGAATAAAAAAAAAAGCTCAGAGTACGATTTCATATTTATAGAGTAGCTGATTCCAATGAAGTTACACCAGTTTTGCAAGCACTTAAGGAAAAACTGACCTCAAGTTTTGTACCTTAAGTGTATGCTCTAGGACACAGCATATCATGGAAGTATCGCAAAGGCCTTCAGTTTTGCACCTGCGGGTAGTCCCTTTGGGTTCGGTAAGGCTGACTATATAAGTAAATTCAGATTGCTTAATTTCTTAAGCAGTTTTTAATAGTTTAGTTTCTTAATTGCTTAATTAAGATTGCTTTATTGTGTTACAGTTTGGCACTGTATAATGTAGGTATCTGTTTACACTTAGTGATCATCATTAACTCATTGGTTGTTCATTAACTTTGTGCACAAGACCAGCAGTCAACACAGAGTGTAAGGGATTTTGCTGCATAGTGGAGGGAGACCTGAGTGAAGAGATGACAAAGGTGTGTTTTACCCAGGCTTTAAGTGGAAGCTCTGTTGACCTCAGGGCGTAACTGCATATCAAAGGGAATTGAGGAAGATGATGGAAATCTGTAGGTAAATTGGTAATAGGATTGTGTAGGACTATGGGATGTGGAAACACTTCTGCAGGCAATAGGTTTTGCCTTCTGCCCACACAGATAACAAACACCTTATGAAATGCTGGCTCATCATCAGTGCAAATTTGATACACTCCCTCAACCCATCTTAGGTGATATTGGAGTTACGTTTCAAGTCGATCATGTGCAGACGTGGCCATGCTGATGGCAACCTTTGGAAGTGCCCCACTAGTGGTACCTGCTGCTTTTGGTGTATTTGCTCGACTCTGGATAATGTGACAGGATCTGTGACCTTGTACCTGTGTGAGACTGTGCTCTTTGGAGAGGCAAATAGATTGGTTAGTTGATTATAGATGACAGCTTAGTCCATGATGCTGATTGCTTTTCTTTAAGTGTCTTCTATACAGTAGTTCATATTTTGCTATTGTTTCCTTATTCTTTGAAAAAACCTCTTGATATCAGCAGCAAAAAATGATTTGTGTTATCACTGTTTTTCTGTTGTTTGCTGTTCCTGATATTTCTGAGGGGTCAAAGGTTTCAAGCTCATGTGTTAAGCTCCCTTTGGCAAACTCCCTTCACGCTGTTCTGTAGTGTCCTGGTGCTATTTGGGAGCTCACATGATACAAAGCCATATTAATCCTAGTGCGACTGCCTTATTTTTATGGTATTGTGAGAGAAGATGAGTTCAGTCCTGTGTGTGTTTGAGGATTTCACGAAATGCCTCCAAAAAATATTGATAGAATCTTTAAAGACGCTGCCATTTTTTTCATCCCCAAAGTCGGTTTTGATTTCTTACCAATTTGTGAGAATGATGCTGTGGTCTGAACTCTGGGGCTGAACTCAGAGCTAACGCTTCTCTGTGCAGAAACAAATGTCCTGTTCCTGGAGTCCTGAATGTTTTGGGAAATGTCATTTATTTTAAGGGTCCAGGCCCATTTCAGAGCAATGACTTCAGAAATGTCTAATGCTTCTGGGGAGTTTTAGCCCTTCTGCTCAGCAGAGCGTGACTAAGTGCAGTTGTTTCCTGTGAACACTGGATCCCTCCACGCCGTGTAGCTTTATAGTGCACTGCACACGTGTAGGACCCCTGGGCTCCAAGACATCTGTGCTCCCCAGCAACTGAAGGAAAGCCAGGTAGATCTACCAGACATGGGAGTGTGGTGGAAATCTGGGCAAATCTGTAACTGTTAATTCATTTTAAGAAAGAGGAGGAGGAAATGCCTGGAGGAAGATGGGTGAATGGTACTCCAGCATCTGATTTCACTGATCTCTGAATTGGACAATGCAAGAAAGTTGGAACTTGGTTCTTTTGCTGTTTTCTTAGTGTGTATTCAGCAGCTGGTCTACCCCCAGAAAAAGGAGAATGAAAATGTTACCCACCAACCTGTCAGGAAAGGTTTAGAGTGATGCTCCAGGAATGCCTCTCTGCAAAGTGGTTCTTGACAATCTCATCGTGGGAAGCAGCTAGAAAGGCAAACAAAGAAAAGCAGCTCTTTCACCACTCTCTCTTGGATGCCCTACTTCCCCCTGTCCCTTGTGCATGCACAGACTTAAATGGTCTTGATTTTCCTGAAAATGATTATAACTGGGCAATATTTAAGATTGTGAAAGCACTGAGGAAGTCTGTATGTTGGAAGTATGATAGTATAGGCTGAGGGCTGTACAAAACCATGGCAGTAATGTACCATGTTGTAATGTGAAGTTTTTAGTGTATAAATGTTACATAGTGTTAATAAGCCAATAATTTATTTGAAACTTTAACTGCAGCAGTTGTTTTTTCTCAGCCACTTAAGGAATGCAGTTCCCAGTGACTTGTGCTGTAGTTGTCCATTCCAAAATTTCGGGTGTTCTTGAAGTTTGTCCTAGGTGATCGTGATACATCTTACAGAAAATATGGCTGTAGACGTTCACGTGTTGATTGTACAGAGTGCTGGCATTGCTCTACTCTTACTGAAGCTTTCCTGACCAGTAGCTGTTTTAGTTGTTAATCTGGGAATCCTCAGCCTCTATTTCATCTTCTGGCCACCCAAGGGCTTTATGGTACCATTCTATTTGATCCAGGCTGCGTAGGACACTTCATGTCCATTGGTAGGTGTTTCAAGAGAACATCCTTCCTTTTTATGGTACAGTGTGGGGATCTTTATTAATCACTGTAGAACTTGGTCATGCTTGTGTTTAGCAGGCAACTGTATTGGTTTCTTCTGTGAACAGCACTAAGTTGTAGAAAAAATAATTTTTCCATTCAGAGTTCGCTGTAAATGGAGAGTAGGAAAATGAACAGAATTTCATGAGTTTGCATCTTCCTTTGGTGAAATTGTGCAGCCCTTCCCTCCTGCATTATAATATACACGTGGGCCTGAAATAGGTGCTACCACTTTGTTTAATATTTTTAGCAAGAACCAGTATTTTTGTCTGTGTTCAATAGATTACTGAAGAAATATCAGATGTTTTTCATTAGTAGTAAAAAAAGATAATGTTGATATAAAATGGAATTTTACTATTCCCTTGCATCTTGAAGACCTTTATTTCAAACTTTTTGCATGATGTAGTTATGTGCTGATCAATGTACTCCAAATTCCTTGCACAAGCAAATGTCCATTTAAAAGGTAGCCTGGTAAATTACCTTTATATGCACAAGTCTCATACAAAATGTTTAATACCCATTTAGTAGATTTCAGTCTGTTTGCAGCTGTACAGTTCAGATGGTTAAGCAGTAAGAATTTAGCATTTAACTTTTTTTTGTATTTGTAACTCCTGCATTATTCAGTAGCTAAACACAAAGGGATGCGAAATGACAAAATTTAGGGGTGAACCTTTCAAGAGAAAGTGAGAAGGGAATGGTGATAAGATGTTTTTGTTCTGTTAGGAAAGGACTTGAAGTTATATGGCTGTAAGGAAAATGGTCTTGAGATGGAGATTAATAGAATTAAAGCTGTTCCAAAACTTGATTGCAGCAGAGATGAAAGGCATCCTGGGGTGTAAGGAGATAGGGAGTCAGAGCAGGGAAGGGCATGATGAATGGTCCGGAAGAGTGGGGGAGATTAAGTCATAGAGACTGAAGGAGCAAATCCGTGGAGGATACTGAAGATGTGAGAGGGGTGATATATGGCAATTTACTTTTGTCATTAATCTGTGGAGAATGTGTTTATTGATTGAGGGAGACCCTTGAAACCAGGTAGCAGAGCTTCTCACTAGGGGACAAATTTTAATACTCTTCATTGGAGAAGGACTTTCTGAGCTGCCCTGCTGAAAAGAGTAGGATGGTTTTTGTAGCAAGAGAATCAGTCTGTAACAAATTTTTGCTTTGTTTTGTCAGGTTAGTTGGAATGGAAACAAGTCGCAGATGCTGCAGTACTCTGTGCTGAGATGCATGCCACCATTTCAGGAAGGAGAAAGTTTTTAAGTTGTGCTTGTCACTTACATGTAAACTTCCAGCATCTTGCTGGCAAATCCTGCCTAAAATGTTAATAAGCAGTATTTGCAAAGATGCTATGGTTTTCTGAGCCTGGGGCTCTTTGGAAGTTCTGCTGTTGCACTCTTGCACAAGGTGAGAGACAGACTTTTTAGATGCTGCTGCTACATTTGTTTCAGAGGTCCTAATATTACTTGTCTACCTTAATTGCTTCAGTTAGCTGAAGACTGGGTCTGGTTAATGTGGGCTTGAATTTAAATGTGCAAGTTGTCTCAGTTTTACAGTTGAAGTTCAATGTAGATTATCTAGAGATTGGAAACCATAATGACCGAGGTGCTTGGGGTCCCCCTTTGATTACTAGAACAATGGGAACAGTGTTTAACTGTATGGCTGTGATTAAGTACAGAAATTAAAATCTTAGTTTAGGCATAGTAGCTACTTAAGCTACACCATGATCTGTCACTAAAAATAGGAGTAACACCATGCGAGAAAAGGAGGAGAAAGGCAAGTGAATCCATATGCTTAAACACAAAGTTCAGGAGGTTATTTGAGCAAAAGTAATTGCTCTCAAACTGGAAATCCAACACTAGTGAATCCTAGAGACAGAGGCACAGTCCAGAGGGGGAAGTGTGAGAAGGAAACTGAAGAGCCTGAAATGGAATTTGAAGAGCAAAGAGTCAAAGACACAAAAACAAACAACAAAAAATTCTTGTGGTATATTAGACAGGAAAGACTGTGAGAGATTGGGCAGGTCCCCTGGGTACGTTATTCTATACCCTGGAGCTGTCAACTGCAGGGTTTCCTATAGCTTTCTGTGAAGCATCTGATGGTGACTAGTTTGCGCTCTCAGACCTGGGACTGGCTCAATCTCTAGTTTTCCCTATATGGCAGTTCATGATGAGTGCTTTCTTCCCCAGAAGTCCATGTCATCCCATCCAGGTTAACCACAAGATCCAAAGATAATTTCTGAATGTTCCCTGGGTATTTCTGTGATATTTTAGCAGCTTTCAGCTAAATCGAATGTCAGATTTTGAGGACCAATGGGTATATGCTTCTGCATACGTCAAGGTCCCACTGTAATATCAGGCCTTTTGTCTCTAGAAGGATGTAGCTGGATGTTTGTCTTGGCCAGTGTGACAGACTGCTTGGCTATTGGACTGTGTATGAATAATACAATCAGGGCTGGCAAATTGACACACGGATACTGTAGAGAAACGTATAATGTTCTGAACATGCTATAAGAACCAGCATTACCTAAAGTACATTAAACAACTCTGAATTTTGTGAGGCTGGTGAATACTGGTTTATTCTGTTCAGTTCAGAATCAGATGAAGGGCTCCTATGAAGTTCTCCTTTGCCATGCTGAGCTCTCTGCTTCCATCATCATATTGAAATTCCCCAAGCAGCAAATCTCCTACCCCTGGTCTCTGAAGAGAAGATTGAAAATGAGTCCTCAAGGTCATAGCCTCTAAATTTGGAACCCCCTTCATCTGATGACAATTTTATTTTAATGGCTTGTGTCTCCTGCTCTGTTAGTCTAAGCTAAATTACTGTGTGGTGTGTTCTCTCCAGCTGTGCCTCACTAAATCACAGTGCAGGCTTTTCAGCACCAGTGAATTTCCATCTCAGGGATGCTTTGACAGTCTCTTGAATGGGGAAGCTCTTGGTTCTTACAGAGCTTCTTTCCATTAGGATGGGGAAATTTTTCCAAGTGCTGCATATCTGTTTCTCTAAATGCTTCTATTTAAAAGCTACATGAGCAGGTCACCTGTTCTTGACCTGTCTGATAATGAAACCTGTGTTTCTGTTGTGTGAGGATTAAGAAATGGGAAGGGAATGTGCTTAGGACAGATGCCTCCTGCTCAGGACAGAGCTCCCTTCTTTGGCCTCCTGCAGGAGTCATGTGGCCAGGACAGTCCTGGGGAAAGGAGGGGTGGGAATGGAGCCTAACTAGGATTTTCACTTTTCTGGCTTAAATTTTCTTGGAGTCCTTCTTATTCCCTGCTTGCTTCAGTAACATCCACCCTCCTTTAATCTTTGTTCCAGATGAGATGTGTCAGTAGGAATAACGCTATCCCAGAGACATCAAAGGTGTATTGTTGGTATTTAGTTGGTTGGCAGGATTAGACCATGGACCCTGCTTCCCGTCATGCTGGCCAGAGCCAGCAATGGGTGGTGGTGTTAATGAGATGCGTAGTAGGTCTTTCAGTGAAAAGGTATTGAACAGAAGTTTATAAGGGAATTTGCAAGCAGTTACAATTAATGTCTCTGCACTAGAAGTGGTGGAGTGTGGCAAACTTGAATGCGGTGATCATGGTCTCCTAAAACATACTCTGTTCAGGCAGGTAACAAAGTGGCACAGGCAGGCTGGGGAATGCTGGTGCAGATGGTGAAATGGAGTAAGCAAAAAAACCCAACCAAAACCAAACTAGCATTAGGGCATGATATTTCCACAAGCTTGGAAAACTTTTGGTCAAGGCAGAATATGGGTTCAAAGCTGCTCCAGAGGAGATTTAGACTGGACATTAGGAAGCATTTCTTTACCAAGGAGGGTGGCCAGACACTGGAACAGGCTTCCCAGAGCGGTGATAGATGCCCCAAGCCTGCCAGTGTTTAAGAAGTGCTTGGACAATGCCCTTAACAACATGCTTTAACTTGGTCAGCCCTGAAGTGGTCAGGCAGGTGGAGCAGGTGATTGCTATAGGTCCCTTCCATCTGAAATAGTCTATTCCATTCACAAGGAGCTGGTTTATGACCTTTCCCAGAATAGATTAATCCAGTCAACATTTTTTCCCCATAACCTCATGAGGATTGTCATTATACAGGATTGAGCTGAAAGACAAGAGAAGACTCTTCACCAGTTGGACAATTTGTGGAACAAGAAGGCAGGAGATTTGTCAGAGAGACTGAAATGGCCTTATAGAATTCAAATGATTTTGTAACGTTTAAGGCCCTGCTTCCCAAATCCACTTTCTTGGCAGAAAACTTCAGCGTGCACTGAAGTTCTGTGGGGATTTTGTGGGTTAAGACCTGTGTTGCAGAACCTAGGGTAAACTTTGTGTATGCCAAAATGTTTTCTTGAGTAGAAAATGCAGCAAATGTGGTTTGTTTTTTTTTTTCTTCAGGGCTCAGGATTTCTTATGCTTTATCTGTTACCCTCTCATTTTCAGTTGACCAGTAATTTCCTTATTTGGTTGGGTGGTTGTTCCTCCTTGGTTTCTTTCAGTGCTTCTGAAGGGATTGATCCCATTACAGGGTTATACAGATAAAGTTTCATACCAAAGGGTCTTTCTTAAAATAAGCAATCTCTTCTGGGGCTTCAGAGAGTAGAACTGAAATAGTGGGAATTGTCTATCAAAATTAATGTAAAGATCCAGAAAAAGTGGAGAATTTACTTGATCATGAAAATGGCTGAATTTTGTAATTTCTCCTGAAATAAAGCCAACAAAATTGCTGTCAGAATATTTTACACTGGTGATTTCCCCCCTCTCTTTTTAAAACTTCGTGTTTACTTTGGGCTAGAAATGGGATAGCCAAATAAGTAGGATACAAAAATTGATTTCTTTTTATGACCTTGAAGATAAGCTTTTAAGATCAATTCTTCAGACTTTGTCATTTAGTTAATCATCTGTTTGTTCCCCATATGTTAAGTGTTTTTAATGTAATATGAATTATTCAAAGTTAGGACTGAACTGAACGACTAAAATGGGCTGAGTTTGGAGGACAGAAGAGAGAGTGCCCATACTGTGCAGCTCACTGTACTCAGTGTTGAGAATTAAACTTTGTTTTATGAAAGAATAAGGGTAACTGATGGACCTAAGTGTGTTAAAGAAAAAAAGCACTGTTGAGAAGCCCAGACTGTGCCAGAGCAGAGTGAATGGCTGGGTGTTTGACATAGTTTCAAGGATGTCAAATATTTTATATTTAAGTTGTGTATGAGCTGGGGTTCCTGTCAGAGCTTTGAAGTGAAAGTTTGGGCCTCATGCCTGGGTAATTTTCTGGCTGAAGAAAGCAAATTGGCAATAAGAGATTCTCCATGAGTCTGCTTGAATGTATGGAGACAGTTGCACAGGGGTAATAGATGGCAAAGTAAAATGCAATTTATAGCTGCAGCTTTCAGCTGCAGAAGTCATCTGTCATAGGCTGGTCCCTCTGCAGCAAGGATCCTTGTGGCTTAAGTGGGTTCCAGTTCTTTTCCAGTTTAGACAGCTCTCCAAACTTCTTGGCAAACTAGAACACTTATAATATTAGACAGGTCGTTCATTATGAGCTTGTGATAAAGCCAAAATATTTTTTAGATGTGTCCACTGTTTCCTGTAGTGTATATTGAGCTTTCCATATCAACCACTTCTAAGCTGCCAACCTCTTCATTTATGAATATTTTCACTGTTCTGATTTGTTATACCATGGTTCTGCAATGCTGCTTGCATCCACAAGACTCCCTCTTTCCTAAAAGACACTATTGGCTTAATTGGAGGTTATTAAGGTTTACGATACCAGTTATGTAGATCACAGTTTTGGTGCTTTAGTTCTCTCTAAAGCTACCTGGAAAGGGAAGCTCTGAGTTGTAATTAAAGAGAGTATTTTATTGCTGCAGTCAGTCTCAGCTCGCTAACTCATGTTGCAAGTCTGTGGCAGCATAATGACTAATTTGTTTTCATTATCAGTTTGATTTATCTGCAACTCTTACTTTTCATTAAGTTGTTGAGTAAAAGATCGCTAAACTTTAAACAGAGCTATAGAAGCTGCACATACATGAGAGGTTTTAAGAGCGGCATATTAAAACTTCAGCATGACGGATGTATGTGATTGAATTGAGATTCAAAGTATCTAAGTAAAATATTTCCATAGATGTTTCCATCACTAATGACCCAGGTTTAACCAGAACAAAATATGCATTTTAAGGTACTAAATACCTGTAAGCAACAGAGGAAGCAATACAATGTGAGAAGCTAGAGGAAAACTACCCTTTATCTCCTCTTGGACGTGCATTCAGTGAGATTATGAACATCAGTGGTCCTCAGGTAAAGCTTGTGCTTAAATACCTTTTGTGGATCAGGGTCCAAGTTAAAAATGTGAGTTTCAGGTGTAGAACTTGAGAGGACTCTTCCTTCTTGTGGGAAGACACTGAAAGGAAACAAAATGATCTGCAAGGGTTTTACAAAGCATTTTCCAAGAGTTCTGACATACTGGGGAAAAAGGACACCAGAAATGGACAAAATTGGTTGCCAGTACCTTTCTCAAGTAGGGGTAAACAGGTCCTGCAGAGAGGGGAAACCCTCAGAGTTCAGAGGATGGTCCTTTTAGTGTGTGTCTGTCACATTCTGTAGGTGAGGGCACACAAGCAACATACTGAAGTGGGGACTTAATGCAGCATCTTGCTCTCTTTCAGGCATCTCAGGAAGCCCCTGTTAACAAAATGAACATCAACTCTTTAAGATACCCCATCAGTCAAACTCACAAATAGGCATTTTATAGCAGTCCTTGCAGGTCAGCAAGCCCAGAGGGGAAACAGTTTGTTGCTCGCTTTTAAAAACCTTGCAAGTCCCCAGATATTCAAAGTTCAGGACTATTCATGGGAGCTTCTTAACTGCTTGCATGACTCAGGCTGGTCCTTGAGTCAGCTCGCTTAGCTCCAAGGTGTAAAGCTTTATACAGAGGAACTTGAAATGAACAAAGCAGGTCTATCCATTCTTCAGACATATGTTTAGCCTATCCTTGTTCCCTATTACAAAATTTCTCTGCTCCTGCTACTCATGTGGAAAAAATGATGTGCTGAATTGTGATCTGACCGCAGTAGACTTAAGAGATGAATAAGCACGTGAGGGGCTGCAATTATGCAACTTCTTGATTTTAAGCAAATTCTGTGATCTTGTGAAGCCCTTCTCTTCTCAAAAGATGTCTGGATATGTGGGGCAATGTTGAAATACGTTGTTATGGTGACTTTATTTTGATCAAGGTCTGCACAATTTTCTGTACATTTCATTGCTTTGGTCATCTTTGGTGCAACTGGAGCTTGTCCAGTAAAACCTCTGTAGTCAATGGGATTGGAAAAACTTACCTTCATGTATTTTCTTTAAGGACGGAATTTCAGGAGAAAAATAGGTGTGCTGATTTATTAGTGCTGACGGGCTTTATGTGCCTTCCCTTAGGAATAACTGGAGCTAGTTCTCCACAAACATCTGGTGAGCTATCAAATCACCAACATCTGTACTTCTGCCAGTGCTGACCCATATGTTGAACACATGCCAGGCACTTTACTTGAAAGAATTTAGAGGATAAATCGAGGAGAAGCTCTTCACCATAAAGCAAAATGTGTTCTATTTTTATAGGATTATTTTAAGTATTAATCCACCTTTAATTTTTCCATTGAGAAAGGCATGTGAAAACTTACAGAGCAGCACCCAGAATATTTTCCTACATTTATAGTTATTTGGATTCAGTGTCTGGAAGTCAGTCATGGAAGTCTTTTCCACTATCTTTCTTTAGTAGTCTAGTGAAATCTTTGTTCTGACTGTAAAAGTCCATGAAGAAGGTCAGTTTCTTCCAGCAAACATGTCCTTTCAATTACCTCATGGTGCTATATTCAATATATTTGCAAAATAATCTACAAGAGGAGACAGCCAAAAATAGATGTTGCAGGAAAGGTTTTTGTGGGTTTTTTTAAGCATTACTTACCCATATCTTTTATCCAAGGCCAATATCTTTGCCTTTAATCTAGATGCCTGTATGCTTTTCAGTGCGCTGTGGAAGAGCCCAAAAGCTCTCACCATTGACCATACAGGAACCATTTAGTGGCCTGCAGCTGGTCTGTGGAACAATACCAAAGGGTGTTTCCAGCTGAAATTTGGGTGATAGTACTGCATGCTGCTGTGTCTCTAGTTTTGATGGACAGGAGTTGTCCAAGGGGCTGAAAAACACAAAAGTCACTGAATTAAACCATTTGGGGAAGGTTACTTGTCTGAAAGAGTGTCTCTGCACCAAGGCTTTGCTATGGGACTTGGATGTTTTCCTTGGTTTCTTTTGGAAAAGCTCTCCTGTGGGGGAAGGGTGGGGACGTTTAGGAGGTTGCCAGTCTTGGGAGATGAAGCTGCTGTTGCCCAATCCTGAATCAGAAGAAACAGCTGAAAGGTTTTGTGGCCTGTCCTTTTGAACAAATCAGAAGTATGCAGCAATTGTGAAGATGGCCTTTCAGGGTCTGACTGCCCTGGTGAGTAATGATCCTTTTCCCTCTCACAGCTGAGGGCTGGAAGCTTGGTGTGTGGGCACATGGAGCGTGGTTCTCGAGCCAGCTGGCAGTTCTGGGTTAGAAACTTGTCATTGTTGAACACACAGGGTTGCATTATTACTGTTCTCCACATAAAGACTGTTTTCTTTGTTTTAAAGTGGTTGATAAATACAGATTTAATCTAGATTTTTAAAAAAGGAGAGTTTTTTAAAGTCTTATTTGTAATCTTAGCTCGCTAATGGAACTCAGACATAATTTCTTCTATGTTAGTGCCTAAACAAGAAGAAGAAAAACTATGAAAAACAACCAACCTCCTCCCTCCAATTTCATCTTTAAGCTAATCCGGTCTCTTGTAGCTATTTTCTCTTAGATTTTTTAGAAACAGGTCATAATGGACCACCTAACTAATTCAGCTGGAAATCATGAAATAGTTCATGACCTTTTGAAAGAAACATATTAGTTTTCCTACTGCCAGTTGAACTCCTTAATCAGAGGGTCGAGAAAAATCTCTCTAGAGACTCCTGTCTGGTTGCTTTTCTGTTAATGAAAAGATTCCCAGAAGAATGAAGAGCCTTTTATATCTTCCTGCTTTCTCTTGATTGACTCAGATTTTTGGTTTGTTCTTAACTGATGGAAGTCTTTAAAACTATTTTGTACTTTCCTTTCTTTATAGTATTTAATACATGAGGGATATACAAACAAAATTCCTCAATTTCTTCTGTGTTCCAGAGTTACTGACAACTTTGAAGCATGTCCCTGCCAGGAAGCATGAACATGCAGTGCAGCAATGCACCAAAGAAAATTTTAGAGTGTACTCTGGTCACATCTGGGTTCTAAAGATCTGTTTGCTATTTTATGCTTCTGCATAGGTAACATCCCAGTGCTCAGTGCCACGCGGCTCATCATCAGTGCCACTGCAAGGCAAGCCACTGAAAGAAGTCTGTGGTGGTTCTGGCAAGCCTTGCTTACTTGCTCTCCAAGCCCGATTGTGTCAAATGTGCAGAGCTCCAACAGACCACCAACAAAAATGCCCTCTCTTTCTGTAATGGTGGCATCTGTCCCTCTCTGGTATTAGTACCTGGCACTGGGCATAGTTGGCACAGCTTTTACTTTCTCTATGGTTTTCATTTGCTGGAAGGCTGCAGAAGCAATTTTTGACTATGTTTTTTCTAATATTTTTTGAGCAGTATAAACCAGCAATATCTCTGCATAGCCATATTTTGTTTGTACGTTAGCTGTGTCCCCACCTAACTGCATTTTGGACTGTCTGGCTTTCATGTGGCAGTAGTCCATGGTTACTGTGACTTGCTCCTGAATGCTTATATGTGTGTCCTACGCATAATGACATATGTCATTGAAATGTTGTCCTCACCTGTACCTAGGCATAGATTCCAGTAAAGAGGGGTTTTTTTACTCCATATAGGCCCAGAACATTCAGAGTGCTGTGATAACACATTGCCTCAGGCTCTCAAGCCAGCCCGTGATGCAGTTGTGAATGTGTTGTGATGTTTTTTTTTTTTTTTTACAGAGATTTTACAGATGGTTATGCAGAGAGGGTTGTGAAGCACTGGAACAGGCTGCCCCGGGAGGTGGTGGAGCCCTCATCCCTGGAAGTGTGTAAAAGACGTGTCGATGTGATGCTGAGGGACATGGTTTAGGGTCCCTGGCAGTGCAGGGTGAACAGTTGGACTTGATGATCTTAAAGGTCTCTTCCAACCAAAATGATTCTGTGATTCTAAGGTTCTTCCACAAGTTTATTTTACTGCTGGGAACTCCACTATGTGCACTAAATATCTCATTGCAGAAGTGCTTGTGATAAAAGTAGTGTGGAAAATCCACAAAAAAGTGATACTGTTTTATTCTGTCCAGCAGTTGGTGGGAAGAGATTACCTGAAAGCCTTAATCCCAGAGATTGCAATAAGGGTCTTACCTTTGCTTATAAATGAGACCTGCGCATGGTGCAGTGATTCAGGGTGTTGAAAAACTGCTTACACACGTGAAAAAATAATTGCTCCATAACCCCAGAAAGACTGAGACAATTGTTTTGCACCATCTCCCAATGATAGTAGCATTTCTGTCTTATCAGTTACTGCTTAATAACCAATCTGTTGGGTATTGAAGGTTGGTAGAAAGTGTGCAAGGCTTTAGCACTGGAGGTTCTACTCATTTGAAGGAATTGCAGCCATATATACACCAAGTATCTATTCTGAAGAAACCAAACTGAGGGCAGTCCACTTTGTAGAGCCCAGTATAAATCCTGTCTAAGACGATGCAAGTCGTGGATTGTTGGGCCAACACACCTTTGGGGTGTTACAACAGTACTTGTATATGTAGAAGAAAAAAAACCACCTCACAGCAAGAATCTTACTTGAAAAGATACTGGGGGTTTACCTCACCCCATAAAGTGATGATCCAGGGTTGATTTTTAAGAAAATATTGTTTGAGCTGTTTGTTTTTATTAGAGCAGACCTAATATAAACACTGTTGACTGTTTCTGTGGATCTGTCTTGAAAGAAATGTGGATGGTTACGGAGTTGTCATTCACAGCTAGCTTGAAAATGCTTTGTGCTGTAATCCATCATGGGAATTGTGTGTGACTTGCTGTAGCTGGGGCTTCCAGTCATCACTGTCTGTGGTGGTGGCTGATCAAATAAATCAGATAACACCGTTTTTGCTCCTAGGCTGATGGCTGTTAAACTTCCTAAGAACTTCAAAGGTAGTTATGTGAAGACCCTGTCTGCCTACAGATACATAACTGCTTGTGGGGTTTTTTTCCTCCTTGTAGATTGTGGGTACTGTTTTCCTAAGTTAATTGTTCTTGGAAAGCAAATTAAAGGCATAGCTGATATTGTTGAAGCCCAGCCGTAGTTCGTTCTTCAGTTATTTTGGCCCAACTCCTGTTAAAACTGTGAATTGATATTAAGTAATAGCTGACAGGTTTGAACTTGGCAGATATGAATTATATGAATCATCTTTTGGAATCTTGTTTTGATGGAAGGAGAATAACGATAGCCACAGCTTTATTAAAAGTCCAGCCATAGTCCTCAGGGCTCTTACTGCTCTTCTAACTCATCTTACCACAGTGGTGCTAGATGTCCATCAGCCTTCTACTGCACAAATATTCCCAAAGAGCTGCTTGCTTTATTTATCTATCAGCGGAAGCCCAGTGGTGTCATAAAAGCTTAATACCACATCTGGTCTCCAGCTTTCTGCTGTTCAACTGACCTGGTTTTACTGGAGACTGCACACTCCAAAAAGGAGTAATTGCACCCTATAATTACAGTGTATAAAATAGTGCACAACTGCACTGAAATGCAGTATACGGAAATAATAAACAGCTCCATTTCATTACCAGCTCGTTCACTGTACTCACAAAAAGTTTGAAAGTGAAATAAATAGTGGGCAGCTCAAAATCAAGTAACCAATTTTTGTGAACTTAATTATTTTCTATAAACTCTTCTGTATGATGTTTTCTTTAAAAAGGGCAGATACGGTTTGGTACCGCAGGCTGCGGAGCTTTCTCCAGTCTGTCTTTGATCAATACTTTGGCAGCTCATTGTAACTTCATTATATGCTGTCATTTTGTTAATGATAAAGCCAAGGTCACTAAGTCTGAAAAATGGGTGTGCTGTGATTACTACTTCCAGTAATTTGGAAATATTCCCTGGCGCACGGTCTACAGAAGGCATTATTTGATTTCCTGGTAAAATGATGAGAGCAGAACAGAAGATGGCTATCTGTCACTGGACTGTTCTGTTGTTACTTGAGGTATCTCCTAGGCTTGTGTGTCTGCTGCCGCCTTTCCCCTTTTTACCACCAGCCTACGAAGCTGTGAGCCTACTTTAAACCGGCTCATGTCAGAGAATACGTTGTGCATATGAAAACAGTGAACAAGACTAATCTTAATTTCGAGAGAGAATTTTTCAGATAGTACTTATGGTGTTGGTTCCTATTGCTGTTACTGGAAGTCAGTCTTCCAAGAGACCATTTGGGAATTGGTTTTCCTAAGGGTCTTAGCCCGCGTTTCCAAATTACACCAGTGGGGTGTCCTGCATTGAAGCTCAGATTGCACCAGACCTTCTCGTCTCCAGTGTTACATGTGGCAAACTGCTGGCTGAGTTCCCAGCGCCACAGATGATACTAAGGAAAGGCCAGGTATTCTTATACTCTATATAATATATATAAATACTATATAAATACTAGAGTTTTTTAAAGCCCTTGCAACTTTTCGTAAGTTTTCTTAAGTTCAAAACAGTCCTAATTACACTTGGAACTGAGCAGAGGCTTAACGAATGATAGTAGCAGCTTGTAAATAATCCTGCTCATTGATTTCTGGTTAATGAGCATTGTCCATAGCTGCTAGGTATGGATGGAGGAGGTGGCATAGACTTATTTTTTCAGCTTGGGCAGGAGTTCTTCTCAATGGGTACATGACGGGATATTTAGCAATGTTACCAATATAGACAAACTCATGAAGAGGTTAAGTACTCTTTGAGCACTCTTTGCTCTTATTCTTTTAAATAGATTTAGAGGTCATTGCATATTCAGAAAAGCAGAATTCAGAATTGTATCATTTGTGTGCCATGTAGATGTGTATCCGGGTGTGAATTTCTGCTGTGTGCGTCGGTCTCTATGCATCAAATTCCAAACAGCGTGCTGCAAAATATTAATATGTTATCCTTTCTTTTGGCAAGCCATAAAGATGCAGAAGATTTAATGGACTTGAAAGCATTAAAAGGAAGCTATTGTTCAACAAACTGTAGTTTTCATTCACCCTGTAACTCTGTAATAAATACAAGATGTTGAAGGGAAAGGAGCCAAATATTAGCGTAGTCCTAAGAGACCAAACAAATAATGGAGCTACTTAAATTTGTCATTCTTCTTTTGTGATTACACTCAAATCTAAAATGTACACGGATGTTATTTCTGTGCAGTGTCAGTGTTTGCTTCTACTTTTGGCTTATTGAGCATTGTTAAATCTTTTCAGTAATGTTTATAATACAATGGTTTCCTCTTTTTTAGATGTTTGTGGATTTTTTAAAATGGAAGTTCAGCACACATTCAATTGTTGCAGAGTGGAAGGAATTGCTAATGTGGTGGAGAGCTGTTGCATTAGCAGGGTGGTCTTACCTTGTCAGAGCTGTGGGCAGGGCGCTAGCTTGGAGTCACTCACAGAAGCATAAGGGCAATGACAGTAACTTTCCTTTCACAAACGCGTGTCGTGGTTTGCGCTCAGTTCTCTGACTTTGGTCTTTGAAGACGTGGGGGTGCTACTGCGCACAGTGTCTGGTGCTTAGATTGACTTGATTTTGGGGGAATGGTTCCCATGCCAATGTACCTGTGTTGGACCTGTGGGAAGAAAAGAATGTGGATTTGGGTTGATTCATAAACTTGCAGGATTATCTCAATAGCTTGCGAAGGTCTGGTATGAGAGAGAAGCAAATGAATTTTTTTCCTCTCTGCATGGCTATCATATGTCAATCCAGATTTTCTTGGAAACTCCCTTCTGTGTGTATTTCCTGAGACCACATCTGCTGACCGTCATGCACTGTAAGAAATCCAGGGTTTATGAGACAAAGACAATCCTGAATGTGAGCTCTCGTACTACTATGTGTAATGGACTCGCTGTACACTTCAGCCAATCATTCTGTTGAGGGCTCTCCTTGAGGCTATGTTGCCATGTGTCTGGCAGCCTGAAAAATAAACAATTCCCCAGAACACACCCTGAAAGATTTTTGTGGCAGAAAGAGTGGCACATTGATGTGTGGCAGGTTTGCATCTTTGATTCTTGTCCTGAGGACAAGGCTGCAGGAGAAGAGGTGCTGGCTGGACACAAACTTGGGGAGCTGCTGCACCTGACTGCACTTAGATGGTGATGACAGCAATTGAAAACACAAGAAGTTGCTGCTGAAGTGAGTTAGCATCAGTCATTGAATGCAGCGATTGCATGACATGAGGAACTAGTCAAAGCTATAGTTACAGGCAAAGGAAAAATATCTAATGTTATATTGTTACTTAAAATCTACTTGTTCTTTCCTCAAGTAGACCTCTAAGTGGTGAGAAAACAGAGGGGATCTCTGGAAAATGGTGATACACCAGTTTTGGGCAGCCTGATATGTGCCTCCTACATCTCTTCTTGTAGCACTGTTCTTCAGCAGATTTCTTTAGCAGAAACATTCTGCAGGTTCTTCTGACATACAGTGGGTTTAAATCAGGATTAAATCTCACTGACGTCATCAGTGGTGTTACACTGGTGCAAAAGCTGGTGTGAGGTAAGTCAGGAATACTTGTTATGTCCTATTGCATGAGGTGTATGAAATGTAGCTGCTGGCTCCTCTGTGTCAGGATGGATGTATTTCAGTCAAAAGGAAGCAAGCACTCAACCAAGCTGTGCTGTGCTCATGATGAATGAGCAAAGCAATGGTTTTTTTGTGTTACACTGAGCATAATACAATTTTTAATGTATGTGAATGCTAGGAATCAGGCTGGAAGCCCAGCATGTAAACTGGTTACCTGCTTGGCCTGGCAGGCTCTCTGCTGCTGGCAGAGCAGCAGAACCAGTGTGGCATCTTGTTGTAACTGGGCTTGTCTCCAAAAGCTGGTTTTCAGACACCGGTGGCTCAGATGTGAAGTTTCCAGAGGTGAGCTGTGTTCGAGCAGCTGTTTGGCTGTCACAAACACATCAGCAGTGGTGTCAAGGGTTTTGTGAGTGCATGATAAACGGTTTGAACAAAATTCTCCCCACGCAAGGTGATGTTGCCTGACTTTCATTAAGTAGTTAGCGTGTTGGTTCAAAATCCAAAGCTGGCTGTTGTTTCACTTTCCCTGTAGTCTTCAATCAAAAAGGAGCTTTTAAGGAACACGAACAAACCTTGTTCTCCACCTTCCTGTTTATTATCAGAATAAAGACAAAAAAGGTGTCATGTTGCCACCAAAATCTGAGTGATTTTGGTTATGGCCTATTTCTATTCAGAATCAATATATTTGCATGTTATAGTGCACTCTCCGCTGGTGGGGAGGGCTGAAGCCGAAGGCTGTGAAAGATGGTCAGATACTTCTCCCATTGTATGCTTAGGATTCAGCTTTTTGCACGTTTATAAATGCCGGAAGTTTGCTGTATTTGACTGCTCAGACGAGCTCCCGGTTTTTCAGATAGTGCTAAACCTTCCTTGGGACTTAAACTCCATACAAAGTACCATAGAAGGTGCATGAAGAGCACATAATGAATCGCTTGTAAAACAAGATGCTAAGGTTGCCTGCTCTGTACAACCAGAATGCGAGCTGTCCGTTGTTACAGAATCGTTTGACTGTGTGGAGCCCTGTTATTTCCCATTAAAGGTCTAAGAACCAGTAATTTGATTGTCTCAAACATCTCTTAATGCCTTAATGAAAAAAGACTGACATATTTCCTTCGTGAATGTTACTGCTAGAATGCCTGCAAGCATCAGTCACTTTTTCTGTCTAAGCAGTGGCGATAAGGAAGCAAATGATACCTCATGGGTCTTTAAATCAGCAGAAATAGTTTTTGTACCATATTTTTGATGTTAGGGCTCTTTTTTGCAGGAGGGTTGAAGCTATAAGCTATATACCATCACAATTTTTTCCTTATACAATGGCAAACTAATGACACTATTAAATATTTTGATTTCATCCTTGTCTCAGAATAATGCAGAGTTGTATTTAATGGAATGCAGAATTTTCACACTTAAGAGGTTGAAACTAAAATACTACGTGGTTTCTAGTCTACAACCTAGAATCCCAGGAAGCTGCTGAGATCATTTTCTTGAGATGCATGTTGTCATTGACTGTTTTACTCTCCTCTTTCCCTGGGGCTGTTATTTCCCAGGACAGTAAGGACACTTGCTCATTCATAAATGCATTTCATTTAGATTCCAGATCAGGAGGAGGAGGCCTGCAGTTCTGTCTTTATGGATGTGGAAGGCAAAGCAACAGCACGAGACTGTTGGCATTGTAGGAGACAGTCCCCGCTCCTGTAATCTGATGATCAGCTGAATTATCTGTAAGAGAGCATGTGTAGTGGAAGGAGAAAACTTAAAACACTGTTTTCATGTTTTCCATTGCATTTTTAGTATGATAAACAAAACTGGTGTTTAGGTTTCCTCTAGAACTAAAAATAAACGCATAGGGGTGATGTGGCAAACAAATTTTTTCGCAGTGTGCAGTAGCCCACAGCTAACTGCACTCCAGGTTAGCTTGGGTCAGTAATTCCCTCATAAATCCAATTTTCAGAATTGCTGTCAGCTGTAAAAGACTGCTTCAGTCTGAAACTCGGCAAGATGTTTCTCTGCCCGAGAATGAACTTTCTTCTTTTTCAAGTGAAGTGTATCAGAATTCTTAATTTCTAGGACCTTATAAGCACTTCCAGAGTATTAGTTGCTGTAATACCAGTGGGAATGCTGAAGTGATTCTTTGGCTGAAGGATACAGCGTGTGCGTGCATAAAATACCGATGATTTAATGTACAATGAGATATGTTGTGTTATCTGTCTAGTTAAATCACGCTTTGTGGTAAAGGGATTGTAATGCTTATCATAACAAGCAAGTTAGTTGCCCAGGGAGATGTAACCGAGGAAGGCAGGGAGCAGCTTTTCTCCGAACCGTTGCCGTTGGATGCTAATCTTGACTTACAGCATTGTATCTGCGCCTTTGCTGAGCTGATCTCTGAGCGACTTCGGTTTGTGTTACACTGCAGTGAACCGCGTGGTGATGTTCAGATGAATGCAGGGTGGGATTAGGCTGAAAACCCATTATCTGGCCAGTCCTCAGGAGGTATGAAGTGAGAGATCTCCTGCCTTGGCTGGAACTACTCGCCATCCAGCGGAGTGCGAGAATGATTTATGTCAGAGGCTCTTTGTTGTAGAGCTTCCAAAGAAAGCAGTGGGAATGGTGTGGATTACTGTCTTCTGTGTCAATAAAAATAATCTTGGGAACTGATCCCTTCCTTGCCCCTGTCTATGAATTTGAGCACCCCAATCAGTGTTGTGGGTGTATAGTATTTGTCTGCTGCAATTTGAAATGTGGTAACCATGGCACTCCTCAAGTATATATATTTTCAGTCCACTCAAAGGTGGTGTAAAGGAGATACTGTTTTCCTGACACTGTTATTTCCTTTTGGTTCATTGTGGACTTGATGTCAAGTCCTGCCCAGCCACTGGCAGGTGTCCAGACCTAGCCAATGTTAACAGGGAGAGAACTTATTCACACAGCATCTCTCCTTCATCCTTGCGCTGTACTTTGCAAGAAGTGCCTCTCAGCCACCCACTCACAGCAAAAGCTTCAACTTCTGTTTCTGTTCAGTCATCTCAGAAACTTTCGTTGAGCTAGAGGGATGGTTTGGACATTAGGTTTTGTACCTAATTGAACTGCCCAAACGCAGTTTGAGTTATGAAAGGCATCTTAGACCCTGCCTGTGCTCGGCGGAGTCTCCGAGTCCTTCATTGACCTCTAGTGTTCGGGTAAGGGTCTAGCTAGTGGGAATACAGTCACCTTTTTTAAAGAAAATATTTGTGTATTATATGTTGCCTTTATTGTTTATTATTGCCTTTAGGTGTCTTTTTAATCACATTACTGCTGAAAGCTGTATTAACTATTAGCGTATTCATATTGCAGATTTCCTGTAACTGTTGATGTTTCTGTTCAGGACAGTATCAGTCCTGTGACTAAGATGTCGGGTGCTCGCTGTTAACCTCTAGTTCTTTCTCTCCCCTGCCCCCTTTTAGAGGCCTTTGAGTCTTTGCTTCGCTTTGCTGAAAACCGCACAAGTTCCCTGTTTGAGACAGCATACAGACCTATGGCAAAAGAAGCAGCAGAGCCTGTTAAAGAACTTTTTACAGACATCTCTCTCTACATTCTGGGCGCAGAGACTACAGTGGAAAGCGCGGTGTTACGGTTCTTTGACAGCCTCTTTCCTCTGGTGTACAGTCGGCTAATAAACCCGGGAATTACCGATTTATCAGAGGACTATACGGAGTGCCTACGGCTTACAAGGCAAGACGTCAATCCTTTTGGACGCTATTCTAAAAACATGGTTACAGAGCTGTCAAAATCTCTTTGGGCAAGTAGGATGCTCAGCCAGGCCCTCAGTCTGGGCATTGAAGTGATAAATACTACTGAACACGCAGCTCTCACGAAGGAATGTAGCAGAGCTCTGGTGAGGATGCAGTACTGCCCGCACTGCCAGGGCCTGACGCTCATCAGACCCTGTGTCGGATATTGCCTAAACGTCATGAGGGGCTGTTTGGCCAGTGTGTCAGAACTGGATGCACAATGGAGGGAGTATATCTCCACGCTGGAATATCTGACTAATGAAATGGCTGCCTCACATGATCTGGAAACTGCACTGACGGGAATCCGGAACTCCATCAATGAAGCCATCCTGCATGCTCAGCTGAATGGACCACAGCTCTCCGCTACTGTAAGTCCTCTCTAATTACTCATTACTCCTGTTTATCACTGTCTTAGTTGATGAATACACATTTAAACAAGTCGGTGTTGTCTTTGCATCTGTTTTTAGTCTTCATCTAGACCTTTGTTTAATAGTCCGTGAAAATGTTGCAGATAATAATGACAGGGTTCAATAGAGTCTGCTTTGAAATGAAAGGGTTTGGGGGGTGTGTGTGGAAACTGTGTTCCTTGAGAAGCAACTCTGTGAAGCAGATAGCTCTGGCTTGTCTGCAGAATTTTCTTACAAAAAATCGGGGTGTATTATACTTGATATCAACAATATATTTTCGTACTCTAAACCATCTGATCCTGTAACTCTAGGAGCAGTGTTTCCCTGCTGTGTATTTGTAGTGTGTGGGAACATTCCCCAGTAATTATTATGAGCAGTTAAAAAAGTGGCTTTCGAAATAAGGGCAAAGAAATTAACTTTCATCATTTTACAGTCCCTTTATTTTTGTGTTGACTGAGACATCAGGAAGTTAATATGGGTCTACATACACCTGTCCTACAAAAGTTGGAAAAACAGCACAAAACAAATCAAATTTATTTGACGGCATTTGCATAAGTAAAGGCTAAAAATACACTTAAAGTGGATCTGTTTTTTGTAAGAGGTTAAGGAGGAAAAAACTGGGATGGTAGAAGTGTCTAATAAGAGCAGCACATGACTGGAAGGTGAAGGTGTTGAAGATTAGACTAGGAATTATTGAAATGAGTAATGATGGAGCTGACTGCATCTGTGTGAAGTTCAACATGACTGTCAATGGAAAAAGAAGTAGCAGTGTGGTCTTCAGCAGAGTAAAGACGAATAGAAACAGTGTGGATAGATCTGCCTGTCTTGGAAGTAAAGAAATTCGTGCAGAGAGCAAATGGGAAGGAAATGCACAGATCTAAAAATATAATTCCTGTGGTGAACTCTGGTGACCATATTACATAAGAAAAAATACTTCAAAGAGTCTACAGAAAGCAGCTGTGCAGAAGGTATTCTAAACTACGGAAGTATTTTGCTAGCAGAAAGATGTCTGTATGTTTGTGACCTTCCAAGATACCTCATGTCACAGGTCTCTTTAACACCGAACACCTGCCAGAGACTTACAGTCAGTATGATATGTAGATTATAAAAACCCAAGTGCTTCTGGCAGTCTGCTACAATTTTCACTTGATAGCTGTAGTTATCTCAGTTTGCATTGCCTCAGGTTCTCCTTGCCTTTCCATCAGTGACACTTGTGTCTGCTGCTTTAGCTGATGTCCAAGGATAAACATGAAAAATTAAGATGTGTCCAGGTTCCTGTGTGGCGCACAGTGGCCATCGGAGCCTGCACGCATTGCAGAACCAGCTACTTGTCTTCACTGTGCTGATGTCTGGTTGGTGGTGTCATAGTGTATCCCGAAAAGCAGCATGAAACCTATAACACAATGAATAATGTTCTTGCATCTGCTCTGATTCTCCCTCAGATGTTGTTTTTGTGTGGGTCTAGACAGGAAATGAAAGCCAAAGTACACCATTATTATAAATACTAGAGTTATCTGACCATAGGTAGATACCTCTTAAATCAGTGTGGCTTCATTAATGAGTAATTAGGAATAAAGTGAAATCTTCTGACTACTAGCAGCAAAATGGTGTGTCAGATATTTCCTGCAATATCTGCAGCATGCTACAAAATGTTAAAACACAATTCTGCATTGTGTTTGCCAGCCTCATAATTCATGGGCACTTGCTCAGCTTGCTGAAGGGGTAAATCTCATAATCCAGGTGAATATCAGGTAATTACAGATGTATTCAATGAGCACATTGCCTTTAGCTGATTTGGAAGTAGAATTCACCTGAAGAGTCTTTCAGGCTCAGGATTTTCTTTCATGATTCTTCAAATAACTTTATTTGGGTCTTGCTTGGTTCCTTAGTAGTGACTTGAAACATTTTCCTCCTTTCATTCAGAAGGTTCTGTTGTGTTCGAAACTACATTAATTCTTTTTTTCCCCCAAGTTAGATGTGTTTTCTCTCACTAGTGAAATCTCAGTGTGCAGAAGATTGTGTGGTGTTTTAGAGACTGCTCTGGAGGATGGCAAAGGGTGTTTTTTCTGTTTGACAGTAAAAGCTGGATGCGCTCTTCTAGCTTTTCCAGTTGGCAGCATCATCATCAGGTTATTTTGAAGATGGAGCATGTTCCACTGTTTGAGCAAGCATTGGTCTGATACTGATTAGTTACAGAGGAGCACCATTATTTAGAAAATTGAGCCTAATTGGGCTGTATTTCCTTCTCTGGAGCAATGGGAAGGAGTTCAGTCCTCACCTCTTCTGGCGCTGAGATGGCTTCTCGCAATCTGGGGTCTGATTCTCAGTTACACCAGGGCCCCCCGGGCCTTGCTCCCAAGAGCACTGCCCAGACTATTTACTATCTGGTTTACTTACAGAAAATTTCATTCTTCAGAAAAGATACCTTCTCTTTTCCCTTCATAAAAATGTCGAGACCTTTTTCTGTTTGTGTGATGTTCTCTTCAGCTTCTGCAGAAGTGGAAATGTTTAACTTATGTACAGTTTCTGTTATAAATGCTGTAATTGGTTTCATTCAATTATGAATAATCGATGGAAAACTCATTCAGGAAAGCAGAGCACTCCAAGTAATTTCCCTTTATCCTGAGGCAGCCTTAATGCACCTGCCCTTTTAGGGAACGTTTTACATTTTTTAGTAGACAATATGGCTAAAGATTAGAGTTTGTTTTTAGCTTGCTGCCTGCCTGGATGATAATGCATAATGGAAAGTTAGATTCTGTTTTCTTTAAACCAGAGGGAAGGGGTGAAATAAACTCCTAAAGAGCTTTTAGGGTACTTTGCTCAAATGAGGTGCATTCAATTATTATAAATTTAAAAAAAAAATCCTGTTTGTATGAAGAGCGTGTAACTTCCCAAGACTGGCCTCTGCTGCTCTCGTCCATTATAGCCAAGAGAATTGCCTGATTTGCTGGGACAGCATGTGTGAAAGGTCACCTTTAAGATATGACTAACCTCTCCTCGGGTTCCTCCCGAATGTGCTGTGCCATTTGTTCGATGATCCTGGCTGGCATCCAGCTTACTTAACCTAATGCGGGCCAG
Organism: Bucorvus abyssinicus; assembly: GCA_009769605.1. Lineage (NCBI taxonomy): Eukaryota > Metazoa > Chordata > Aves > Bucerotiformes > Bucorvidae > Bucorvus > Bucorvus abyssinicus. The sequence goes on along the minus strand of CM020035.1, from coordinate 22,647,238 downwards.
CCACGGGCTGCAGCGTCAGCAGCCATCATCGTTGCGTTCTGGTTTGTCTGCTGGAATCTAATTGGCTGGCCGATTGGTAGGAGCCCTGACTGCTGCTTGGTGCCAGCTGCAGAGACCAAGTTTGTTCACCCTTCCTTATCACTTTGGAGACTTCTCCCCCTTTGTTTTCTTTCGTTTCGTGTCTGTTTTAAAGCGGGGCTCATTTTTCTGCTATGTTGCTCTGTTCCAAACTGTATTTATGTATCATTCCTTATTTTTTTTTTTAATTCAAGGTGAAAGTAAAATACCCTCAACTCAAGTGCAAGGAGGAGAAGAGGCAGATTTGAAATGCATGTGGCCACTGGCACTTCAGGGGAGCGTTTCACCAGGTAGTGTAATAAACGCTGCCTCTGCTCCCCGCGGTCAAGTGGTGGTCTTCCAGTTGCTGGTGTAGGGCTAGTGAGGGCTTGGCTTGCAGCCTGCTTCCAGTGGGCTAAGGGTCATGCACAGGGACAGGTACTGGAAACGGAACAGCCTCTAAGGTAGGGAAGATTTCTGTCGGATCAGAAATGGTTAGAATCTGCCCAACCCCACCAACTACAAATCTACACCCCCGCAGATACGGGATGTAGCCCAGTGCTGCGATTTTGGCCTTCAGTGGAGCTCGGTGGACTTGCAGAGTAGTGCTGCGCTTTCCTGCTCTGGGTGATTTGTGGGAAGGGTTCCTGCTGGGCAGGCAGGAGCTCAAGAGCCAATGCCCTGCTCAGGTACAGATCTACTGTCTGTCTGCTTTGCCAACTCATGGTTCCACAGACATGGGTACTCCTGTCTGTGGAACAGAACCGGTCGCTTCCCTCTGCCAGAGGAGTGTTCTGAAGGCTAATAGCAAAAGGATGATTCTCCCACTAGATTATCTAAGTGTACCAGATGCATTTGCCCACGTTGGTAACTGTGACCCTGGGTTCCCTTGGATGTGGTGCTTTGGCACTTGTTCCACAAAGGTGCGCAGTGCTGTGTGGTGGCCAGCAGGGATGGTGTGTATCCATGGCACTCCTTGGATCGTGCTTCAGCAGCAAGCTATGATACTTGGTGCTTTTCTCTATGCCTTAATTCAAAGGGTGGTGAGGCCACATGGAAATACCCCTTTGAAATAGAAAAATTCTCTACTGCTCGTGTTGTGTGTTAGGGCTCCCTTTATCATGGGACAAGATGTTCAAAGAAACATTTTATGGTCCAAATTCCACTTCAGCTCAATAGAATTTGAACGCATAATTACTCAGTCATCTTTTAAGCACTTTCCCCAGGTATTGCTACAACTTCCACTCTGCATGTGGCTTCTTGTGAAGCCTGCCTGCCTGCCCACACGATGGAAAATGCGAAGTGATGTGTGTTAGCAGAAATACCTGGAATGTGGAAGGCGTGTAGTCCTCTGTGGTCTTGCTGCGTGAAGTTCATAAGCATAAAGTGCTTATCTTGTTACTGATGTTATAATGGATGGAAAGTATTAAATGGAGAGAATGTAAAACCCACAGACCTAATATTTTTAGAATGGCTGACTGTTCTACAAGACAAAAGTCCAACATAACGTGTTTCTTGATTATAGGAGGAATAAAAGCAGAAGCTAATAAAGGCCTGACAGAGAGAGGGTTGTAAAAACCTAGATATGATCAGAGATAAATCTTTAGGAGAAAGCAGAAAGATCTGTACCTTGAGCCAGTTAGCTTCTTGGAGACAAGCTTACCAATGAATGTGCTGGAAGTGATATAAAAAAGTGATAGAGGAATAAAGTTTGCAAAGAGGAGCAGACGGAGGCAGGAGAAATGCAGGAAGGAAGGGATATCTTGCCATAAATTTTCTGGTAAAAATTCAGTCATGTAAGGAAAGCTTCTGGAAAATAATTTAAGTGGTCTGCAATTATTAAGAATGGAGAAGAAGAAAAATCCTGAGAAATAAAAGACCTGAGACCAGTTAAAACGGTCACCTTTAGGAAAAGAAAAGCTTAGAGGAAAGACCGCCAAACTCTCAGCAGCAGGAGATTGATGCACGGTAAGCTTACAAATTTGAAAAGGAAATCGCAGTACTCTGAACAAAATAACTTTGTGCTGAGTGACTTCACAGCAACAAAGAGTTTCTGCCAGCCAGTAATGAACTACTTGATTAAAGACACTGAACAGTATCATAAACCACTCCTGGAGACTTTGGAGAACACTCAGAGCTGAACTCAGGTGCTTCCTTCCTGCAAGTTTTCCAGTTAGATGATCAACACCAGCTGTCAGTAAGTACAAGAACCACACTTAGCAGAGGTTAAAGCGCTAGACCCAATTCCGTGTAGTTAGGTTGTTGAAAATACCTGTGAAGAATGTACAGGGAAAGCAATATTTGCACTAGAAATGTTATTTAAAATGACATTTTGCTTTTTCGAAGCACTTTAGCAGCAAATCTCCTCTGAACACAGAAAATGGCGGAAATGCTGATGGTGAGGAGTCACCTGTAAATGATCCCAAAGGGGCCAGAATGGTTGCCCAGTTGAAGCTGTCTGGTTTAGTAGTGCTTCTTGCAGAGGTGATCCTGAGTGACACACCCACTTCCATTGGAGGCGTGACCTTGCATGTCTTGTTCTCATGAAGCAGAGTTACACGTATGCACATCAGGTTCAAATCCTTTGTGAATCCAGGGAGAGGAGGAGACCTTTTAGAAAGCTGGTGAATTGCCCCAAAGGCACAGCTGGGAAAGTAATGACCCGTTCCTGCGCGGAGGGTAAAAGAATGGTTTTCATAGTGGTACAGGACATACAAAAATGTCTACATTAAAATGTTGGTTCATTTCTCTCGGGCTGTATCTTACAGTCAGTCATGAATGCGTTTTTAATAATGAGCAGTGGAACTATATATCTGGAATCAATGGGATTTCATGGAGCATAAGCATCTAATTCTTGTTGTCAGCTTTGTAAGTCTTGCCACGTGCTATTTGCTTGATTTAAAAGCATTTTGACACTTGAGTACTGTAGAAGTATTTCTGGAAATAATAATCTAAATTGTTTTAATGCATTTGCTTCATTCCCATCTGGTACAAAAGTCCTCTGGAGAATTAGAGCTCATGTAGTCTTGAACAGCTCTTTAAGGGGATGCAAGGAGCTTTCTGGCCCCTGTTGCTTAATGACAGTTCTCTTCCGTGCGGATGTTTGATACCTAAGAGTGGCCTGATTTCCTGGTGCTAAGGATCATCTCATCTGTAGTGATGGAGCTGCTTGAAATTTGGTATGTATGTCAATATGAAGTAGGTCAAAATGAAATACATACATACATTTCCAAAAATCTAAATTATCAGAGTAGGATTAAAAACCACTGTATAATTAGAGTTGAGTTGGTTCTGAGAAATATTTATCCAGCTGTCATGTTATTTGACTAAACATGTAGCTAAGAATTTGGTTTTACATAACTTGTATGGCCTTTAGTTTGCTTTTGCAGAAGCGATCGTTCATTTGGATGTACGTGTCTCGTCGTACCCAAAGGCATTCCATCACAGGTCACATCTTACCTCCCAACTGACTTGCTGATAGTGCTTAACCACACTATTAAAAGTCGTTAATCTGCAGTGAGATAAAAAAGCTCTTTTCTGCCTGGCAGAGCAGTGTTTAAGTTCTACTTTCCGTTCCCTAAATCATGTATTTTGTGTAAGCATGTAACCTGAAAATTTTATGTTCATATCAATGGAATTGAGGATGCAGGTTTTTTACCAGCTCTTGATCTGAGACCAGCTCTGGTTGTGATTAACCATTTGTGGTTAGTTGCTGCGAGTAAGGCTTTGGGAATGACAGTGATTTGACAAAGTCTTCCCTCTTTGAGAGGGATCACAGCACAATTTTTTTTTCTATTTACATTTACTTGTTTGGCCTAGTCTGATTGCCAAAATGTTTGTGGAAACCAATGCTTCGTGTCAGCTATTTGTGTGTGTTTGTGGTCCAAGAGATGCTGTTAAGCTGGGATATAGGTGAGTGTTTTCAGGTGATTTTTGCATGCCTGTTGGTTCAAAACCAATGAAATTCTGCACAGTTCTGGAGTTTCTTCTAAATTGCATGTGTATATGCTAGTGGTGGTGTATGGCCAATAAGGGATCCCAAATGCAGAGAATAAGGATGATAGGTTAAATATGAATTTTATCTGAATTTTATAGGTTAAATAGGAATTTTAGAGCAAGAGGCCTAAACAGTGTAGTAAAAAATACACTATTTATTATTCACTTTGCATTATGGCTACCATCTTCATTAAGGGAAAATAACTAAGAGGTGATAGATTTCTGAAAAGTGTATTTTATTGTTGTTTTCTTTAAGTTGAACAAAAACAATGACACAACATTGATATTAATTCTAAATACTTGCTTGAAATTGCATGGTTGCTGAAGCCAGTGTCTGTGGCCACTGTGGGAGTGTCGAGCCTTGCCCCTCTGGGATGTTTTAAGACTGACACAAGGGTGCACAAGCATGTGCATGTGCACACCCACGGCTTTTCTTCACTCCTGCAAATGATGCTGCATCTTTTTTTAGGGTGTGGATAATCAACTCAGTTATAAAGCACTAGTTCATGTAGCATCTATTTTTATTAAGAATGAGCTTGTTAGTTTTACTATTGATTTTTTTCCTCACAGGGCTATGTGTCTACATGATCTAACCATTTTTCCTCAAAACAGCTGCTTTGCTTCGTTTTGTTTGCCAAACTGAGGCTCTGAAAATTTTCAGCACCTTTTTGTTCCTAGAACTAGAGTTCCTGGGAACTCTGCAGCCAGGTATCATTTTATTAAAATAATAATGACAAGCAAACCCCAAAGTTGTAACCTGTGTAAAATACACGGTCAGAATGATGCTCATTCTCACTTTGAAGTTGAAAATACTGAAGAGTATAGCCTAAGTCATCATGTCTGTGTCCTGTTGACTTCAGCCCGATGCTGAATGAAGAGGAGGGTGCACCCGTGTAGGTCTGATGGCAGGGTATGAGCTACAGAATAGAAGTCCTGTCAAAGCCATAATCATAGACCTGCCAAGAGAGCACAGTGGTGATTTCACAGAGAGCGTGGGCACTGAGCACACTGTCATATTTGGAATATGATTCTGGTGTCAGCACTTCACCATTATTGCAGCTGAAAGATGAAGGACGTAAATATGGTAAGAGTCCAGGGTTTTGCTTGAAGCACAATACTGAGCAAGACAATCAATGGTTGGGGTAATATTTATGGAGCTGATGATACTCAAGATGACAGATGATGTGCTTAGTGTTTCAATAAGAGCTATGTACACTTCATTCTTTTTTATTTTATTCCGTGCACCTATTGTAAGTCATCTGCTGAAATTGAGTGTTATTTTCTTTTACCAAACCAATTTAAACTACAGAGAGAAATCAGATGTGCAGGGTTTTTTTATGAACCTGACTTTCCGTATTGTGACTTATTAAATATGATGGACTTTGTAGCCGCGGCGCTTTGGAATTTTGGCACTTCCGTTTGTTGTGGTTAATTTTTGGTCTTCTAAATTAACAAGGCATCAAACAATGAAGTTAAAGTGTTGCTGGGTTGGGGTCCAGTCCCTGGTAAAAAATGCAGCTCGAGCATATTGGCAGCTAGACTGCTTGTTATTCATTGTAAGGCGTCTGGCTATGGGAGTGTTAGATGTTTGACAGCATTGAATAGATTCCAGTCAGCCATACAAACTACCTCCAGTGAAGTGGAAAGGACCATAAAATTGTTTTAGCAACAGCTAATTCTCTTGAGTCTCTTAAGGCTTTTTTCTCTTTTTTTTTTTCCTTAACTGTGTGATTGCCAGTAGAGGATTTGCCAGTTTAAACAGTAAATGTTCCCAGATTGATTTAACTTTTTAAGATAAGTTATGAAAGCTTTTCACTGATTTTGCATTTAGCATAGTTTAGATTTTGTACAAAACCACCACCCACCCAATTTTTTATTCCTTTGAATATAAAAATTGAACTAGGAAGAAACTTACATCATTGTTTTTTTGAAGTAATTTTTCTGTAAATAACCTCCAGTCCTGTTTCTATCAAGAAGGCATTTGGGTGTTAACTTGTAGGTATTTTGCTTTGTGTCCCTGCTCATCTTTTAGCTGTTGAAATGCCACACAAGCTTAGTGCTGCAGAGTTCTTTTACAAGGAGCTTGGGGACTTGTCTTTTTTGATCTCCAGCTAAAGATGTGTGTTAATTCTTCCATCTTGCCTTACTTTGAGCCATTTTTTTAACTCCTGAATAGCTTAGGCAGTGGATTCAATGTGTCAAAATATAAAAATGTGTCCTCACCTGTCAAATGCTTCATAATGTAAGAGCTGGTTGCCTCATCATGTGCCATGGGTCAGTCTTTAAGAAAAAGCCATGAACACAGTGTTTAAATAGTCTGGGAGACACAGTGGCAGTAGCTTTGGAGGAAGCCTGAAAAAATTTAGCTTTTGGAGTCCAAGGGGAAGATGGAGAATGAGGAGATCCTCAGCTGTTATACATTCATTGAAGGGACTTAAAGAATGAGGAACCTGGGTAAAGGAGGTTCAATTTAGCAATTTGTCTGGGTGTAAGGCTTCATTCTGTGTGACAGTAGATGGGCAAATGAGATTAGAGTGGAAATCAAGCTGGTTCTCTTGTCACCTTCTACCACAAAAGAGGCTGCCTCTTATGAACCACTCTGTGCACTGGGAAAAATGGCATATTTAATCCAACTGAGTACAGACCTTTCTTTCCTTTCCTCTCCAGTTTGCGTCTTTTTCCAATGAGTTATTTAGGTTAACATTAACTGGAATAATTGAGATAAAATTATTACCACCATTTGGCCTTACAGTAAAAGTGCCAGTGGTGCTAGGAAGGCATCAGGCAGCCAGCAGCATCAGCACCTGGGGCTGGCCTGGATCAGGGCTGATCTAGCTTGTGTGAAGAAACCTGGGGCACAGCTTGGAAACAGGATCCTGGTGACTCATGGTATGGGTTCCCTTCCCCTGTAGGAGGTGAGGTGAAAGTCCCTGGTGATTTTATTGTGATTCTCTAGACTTTTTGGTGAATTGTAAAGAAGCTTTACTTATTTTTCATTCTTCTAGTCCATTGACACAAAATCTCTACTGCAGTCTTTTTTTCTAGTCATGTCTATGTGAACCAGAGAAGTCAACAAAGTGTATGTAAGGAGAAATGGAATGACAAATCCTAGTTATTGAACTTGCCCCTGTATTTAAAGAGGATGGCCTGCCTTGTCATTTAGATACTTCAGTCCTAGGGAGAAAGACATGGGATTTCTAAGTCTGTGCTCCTCATATGCAGCAGCCCAATGCTTTCCGCAGCCATAGGACCAAGCAGAGCAAGTAAGCGCCTTCCCCTGAGTAGCCTCCTTCCTTTTAAGGGCACCCTGCTCAGAGCAAAATTTGGCATATGAAAGAAAGATGTTGTCTGTGACTTCTAGCAATGGCTTAGCTACCTCAAGTGTTGACTTACATGTGTCACTAACTGGAGATACCAGAAAATATCTGATTTTTCAGTTGGGATGGAGCCTGAGGACTTTGACAGTTATATTTCATCATAGCTATCACCGCGACAACTTCCAGAGCTTACTTTTTACAGTGGTAAAAGTCTGTCTTCTCCTTACCTGGAGGATATATTGGTGGCTTCAATCTCTGTTTCTTTGCAAACTTGCTCCATTCTACACCATCCCCTGTAGTCATTTTCTGGGAAACTAAATAGTCTTAATCCTCTCTAATCCAATTTTGTGTCGCTCTTATTGCAGCCTTACAGCTCCTGTGCTTGGGAGCCAGGACAACACCTGAATCCTCATTTTCTGCAAGGTGGTCCTAGTTGCTGCTGAGTGCTCTAGAGGGTATTTACTACTGGAAATATTAATGAGTGGAGGATAGAGGAAAGAGAAATGTTTTTATCGACTATGCAAACCTCTGCTTTGTTCTGTATAGCCGGAGTGGAGTCAGGACGGTAGTGTGGAAGATGGGCACAGGGCTCTTGTGTCTTGGACTGGCAGGAGGCAATAGGAAAATACAGTGTACAGGAAGATGATGTGAGGAGCAGAAGTCTGGGTAGTAAAGAGGAAATTGGGGTATTTCTGTCCATCCTTGTGCCCTTATTGAAGGATACTTGTTTGCTCACATGAGGCCTCAGTAGAAGCATTTGAAGACATACACATATTTGTTTGGAAAGCCCATTGGTTCGTTTTAGGGGGAGACATCTATACTCTCTGCCTTTGGTTTTCCTTCTGATGTAGTCAAAACTGTTAGAAATGTCACTTCAGATTATTTGTTTTGAGTCATTGCTGTTTCTTTGATATATGGAGTTTACCCTTGGTTCTCATTTTATTCTAAACACACTTGCTGTATCATTGAATTCTATGCTTTTTTCCTTTTTTTTTTTTTCTAATAAGCAAATGTGTCACTGCTGCCTTCTGTGGAGACAAAAGGAAATAATCTTTTTGTACTTCTATACGAACCCTTGCTGTCACACTTTTATATGACACTAGACCAGGAACTTGAAGAGCTCGATGGGTTTTTATATTCTCATTTTTCTGTACCAGAAGTTGGAACTCACCTGCTAACAGAATTGAGAACAAACATTTCCAAACAAGTGACAGTGAAGCAAAACAGAAGGATGTTTGTGGTGGTCTGGCCTTGGTCGGCTGCCGTCCGAGGCACACTCCAACCGCTCCTCAACAGGACAGGGTGGAGGTGGAGAAGCTTGTGGGTCGAGATGAAGACAAGGGAGATCCTCTATCAAGTACAGTTATGGGCAAACCTGGCTCAACTTGGGGAAAACAAAGTTATTGCCAATCAAAATAGAGTACATTGATGAAAAATAGACAAAAATAAAAAGCCTTCCCCTGGCCCAACTCTGCTCTTTCATTCCTGACTTCTTGATGCCCCCACAGGGGCACCGGCTCCTCTGAGGGGCCCAGCTATGCCTGCCCTGGGGTGGTTGGAACTGGCTGTGCCCTCTCTCACAGGGAGCCCACAGCTGCCCTGCCAGCCCCTGGGCACAGGCACTTGATATGGACCCGAGCCAAGGAGGAGAAATAGCCCAGAGTCGGACTGCCTGGTTTAGGGAATGGAGGAATCAAGTAAAGAGTTAAACAAGGGGAGCTTTCAAAAATAGTGAGTTGTCTGAGCAAATCCCTGATTTCTGATGCAAATTCTTCATTTATATTTCTGAATTGATGAGCATTGACAGAAGGGGAAAAGGGTACAAAGAACTGGAGTAGTGATTTGAGGTAGGAAAGAAAAATATTACACTATTCCTAAGTAAAATAACAACTGTAAAGAAATCTTCAAAGGAAAATGATACAAAAGGCCTGCTGGTAAGGGGAGAACATGTCTGGCATCTAATTGCCTTTTTTATAAAACAAACTTACTACAGTTAGAATGAGACAAGTGGTGGTGCAGAGAGTTTAAGTTGTGCAAAAAGAGGGGAAAAAGAGAAAAAACAGTTGGGAAGAGATATAGAATGAAGTCAAAGGGATGCAAAGCAATCAGAAAGGTATGGAACAAATTGAGACAAAGGACAGGGAGAAGAGATTAAAAAAAGGGGAACACTCTCCCCCCTCTTATTTAAAGAATCAAAGAACTGGAATGTGTTTTTAATACAGAATAAATGATGCTAATTTTTTACTGACTGTAGCAGGTATCAACAGATGGCATGGGCTGGCTGGTCTTACCAGCCTCTGAGCAGAACAAGCTGGTTTTCCAGGGATTATTCTGAAGAAAAAATAGGTTTAATACAATGGGGGTGTCATGAGTCAGGCCCAGAAGCAGCATGGCCATGTTTACAGGTCTTCTCAACCAGGCTTAGCAACTTGAATAGCATCATATAAACACAGCTGGGCTGCATCTGCATGAAAGCGTGTCAGGCTCCATGGCGCTGTGCATGGCCGTGTGAATTTACCACAGCAGAACAATACTCCATTTTTCCTGTGCTGTGGCTGCACTTTAGGCAGTGGTTTCCCTTAGAGCTGTGCGGCTGAAGCGATACGGTTTTTCCAGTAAGGCTGGAGACATCCCACGCGATGGGTTTCCTATGAAGCCCTGTGGGAAGGGTGTCTTGTCAGCTAACTGTCAAGGTGGACAGGTGTCTCTGGAGAAAGCTTTCCTTTTAGTGATTATAGCCCTGTTATTTGCCGCCTTTTTTGTTAGTTTGGGGTGGTGCTGGGAGTTTATCAACATCGATATTGTCTCCCTTCCCCTTAGAGCACTCTGTTTGGATAATTCTACCATTTCAAGCTGGTTTTAGCCATGCTTTGGCTATGCTAGAGGAGACCTGGGTGGACTAATCTGGCTGTGAGTTCTCCTGAGCAGTTAGCCTCAGGTCCTTAGGTGTGCAGTTATCTGCTGCTGGCAGGTAGGGAAGGATGGGTGTGTGTGAATGACAGCAGAAACCTTCCAAGCCCGTGGCAGCAGCAGATCTTTAGGGCTTTTGTTCAGTTTCTCTTGCCCCAGGCTCTTCTGTGCCCTTTCTCTTCTTCCTTTAATTGGCTGAGAGTGTTTTACAAAAAAGCACTTTGCATTTTTTTTGCAAGGTGATGTATTATGCTGTAAGCTTTAATCATTAAGTCTATTTAATCTATACCTCTCCTAATGTCTAAGCTTGCCCAGGATATGCCCTCAGTTGTGAGGCTTCATCTGTGATGGAATTAAGAAGGCAGCTTCTCACAGGATCAGGTCAGGAAGCTGTTCCACTGATAGACTCTGGATTTCAGTATGAACTTAATTCTCCATGATGATTATTTGAACTGACATTTGTTGTGACCTGGAAGTAAAAAAGAATGGCTTGTTCATCTTAGCTAACTATGAAAATGTATAATCAGCCCACGATTCCATTTTGAGACTACATTTAGTGACCTAGGATTTCCAACTTGTAAGAAACATAATACGCTTCTAAAAAGCCCTTGTGTATTCCTCCTCGCTGCATCTGAACTCATGAAAATTCTTCATCACTGCTCTGCAGTATAATTATGCTTTTTTTGACATCAGACCACAAAAGTTGTAGTGAAAACAAGAGGGAGTCAGCAGCGAAGTTTTTCAGAGCAGGTTAAGCCTAAGTCTTTTTGTTCGTCTTTGAAACTTGAATCTTTTAGTACAGAAATTCTTGACAGCACCAAAGGGCTCAAAGAAAGTACCTGCTGTGGGCCAGATCCCAGCGATTACAAGTCTTCGGAGCTTTATGAGCAATGAAATTCATGTCAGCTGAGGGTCTGCTCTGTGCAGTTCATCTTCATGTGCCTGCAGCCCCTTGAACTATTATCACCAAATCACAAGTGCCTGGATTAAGCGTGAGGGATTAACACACACCGTGAGGTTCACTTGGGAAAGAATCTACTGGCTTCCCAGCCCTGCTGATCCGCTGTGGAAATGACTCTTGTGCATCACAAATCAGTGTCAGCTAAATGCTTGGAGGTATATGCCAACCCTAACTCACTCATGTGCAGAAATAAACATCTGTCCTAATCTGAATTTTGTCCCTTGCAACCTTTTTCGACTTGCAGTTGTTTTACTGTCTTAGTAGGTTTGTATTGTCAGAGGTTTTGGTGCAGGGAAAACTGGCAACAGACTTAGGGGAGGTTCTCGCATGCGTGCTTCTACATCAACATTATTATATAAAATATGCTCCAATTCAGTGTCTTCAGTGGGCTCTAAGATGGATGAACAGGACTGAAAATGGCAAACCTATTTTTTCAGTATGAAAAAATTATGGTAGTCTTTTCTGCTTTCTAGTTCTCGGCTGCTTTGCCCTCATGCAGTTCGTGGTGGGTTGGCAGCTGGATGTTTTCCACAACTAGTACAGAAAGTATTGAGTGGAATCATGTGATGCTGGAGCTGGAAGCGATCCCGAGAGGCTGTCTAGTCTAGCTATATTTTGGGTTTTTGTTACTTACGGACCAGAATAGTCCTCGTGGAGAGCTGGTACCGGATAACCAGGAAACAGTTAATTTCTTTTGTATTCCTGTCTACTTTTGCTATATCTGCCTTCTGTAGTCCATCTGACTTTGACAATCTGACTTAAATGATGGACAAAGCCTGTAACATCTCTCTAGTTTTTGCATTTGTATGCACTGTGCTTAGTTACAGCCCTTGCCTTTCACACTTCTGGTCTGGTAGTTGATTTCATCTCTAAATAATACTTTCTGTTTTTACCTCTAGCTTATCAGCCCTATGGTGCTTCCCCTAGAATTCACAATCAGCAAAGGCAGTCTGGAGGGGGAAAAGCCCTTCCTCATTTGAGTGTTAGGAGACAGCACTACTGTGATGTGTGTATCAGAGCTGGGGATTAAGAACCAGCTTGTGTTGTCAAGAGGTAAAAGCCGTGCACCTGCCTTTCCATTACTGATTACTGCAGAGGAGCTATTTAAGGGACCACAAACAGTCCCTGATAGGATCAGCACTCCACAGCATCACCTCTGTCTGGGTCTCATAACTCCCAGCCTCTTGGTAATATGCTAATAACCTGTCCAGTGTTTTGCTTCAGGCAGAGACCAGGGTCATGCTGAGCCCTGCCAGGACACAGTGGATAAATTTCCCCTTCCATCAGTACTGGTAGTACTCAAACTTTGGTGTTGTTATAGCTCTAGTCTAGGATAGTTTTGGTTCCGCGATGTGGCAAGCATCGATGTCCATGTACAGATGTCAAAATCGCAACAAGGACTGCTTTACCCGGTGCCCTGAATGACACCAAAAGCCTTCGGAAAAACAGATGAATAGTGGAAATACCGAATACTCTGTGAATCAGGCACCCAATTTCATATCAGAAACCCTGAGGGAGTAGCACTCGCAAGGACCTTGATGCAGCTATATAAGCTAGGGGGTAATACTGGTCTGCCAGTCACAAGACTCTCCTCTTTGTTTCTAATTTTTTCTCATTCACTATGAGTGGTCAACCTTGGGAGAATTAAGGCTAAGCAGTGTGGTAAAACAGGAGTTTTACAAGTGACAGCGAATACAGAATTGTGTAGAAAGAGTCTGGGGAGGATGAATGTCTAGTGAGATGTGAGGTCAAAATCCTTTAAGGTCACAGTCACTCCTCCCATGAGATGCTTGGGAAAGGATGATAAAAACTTATGATCCAACAAAACCAGCCAACTAGCCAAAGAAAAGTTTTATTTTGCTTTTGTTTTGTTTGGGGTTTTTTTGTAGTGGCTGATTTACTTTGTGCACTAATGGGAGAGTAAGCCTATAAATATTGGCTTGTCATTGTAAGGTCTGAGTGGGTCCAGTTTTCCCTGTGTACGTAGTCTGGTTTTAAAATGTTTTATGAAATGTTAGAGCGAGAACAAGAAAGTCTGTGCCTCACTGATTTGCTTCCAAAGACCTCATGACCACTTTTGCTTCACAGCGTCTGAATTTTCTTGAGTCAAGCCTTAAGACAGACAATTCTTTTCCTTTATTGCTCAATGCTTTCTCTCACTTTTCTTAAATTTAGAGGAAAGTTCTCCAAGGAAGTACACTTGCTTTAACAGCAGAAGGGAAACAAAGATTTTACAGGTTGCTGGGATTTCATAGTCATCAAAGCTGTGCAGGCTTGTGGGCTGGAGCCCAGCTCCTCTCTTCCACCCCTGCCCTTGCGGGTTGTCTCTGTGTGGCTGCAGCAGCCAGCGTGTCCCTCTTGAGCTGTGTTGTCCCACCCAGTCAATGCTGGGAAAGGAGGGAAGGGGCTGGAGATGGCTTTTCTCCAAAGTTCCTGAACTAAACAATTTCTTCCTTTGTTTTTTGAAGCTCATAGTCTTTGAGTATAAAAGTTCAGGGTCATTTTAGGGTTGTTTCTCACCTAAAATGATTAGAAAATTAATGTCTGTTTTGAGTGATTCGGAGGGTGGTTTTGTTTAGGCATTTGCTTCTGGAGTATTTTTCCATGTACTCCCTTCTTTTCCTTTTTCTTCTGTCTTAGAGTTTTTGATTTTAAAATAAAAAGAGAAAACATGTCTATTGAAAGCGTAAACTATCCAATGCCATGTCACTTGTACTTGGTGTATTATTTTCATTTACTTTTCCATCTATGTATAATCTATTATTTCAAACTGAAGAACCTCACTTTCACTTATCCCAGCGCTGCTTTCCTTGTCCCTTGTGGGGTTGAGGACCAATAAAGTGACCATACTTTATAGCTTCTTTTCAGTATAAAGTGGCTTCAACATACAGGGTAATCAGGCCACTCTACTTTAGGTTAACCCCCACCCTTCACTGAGCTCAATCCTGAAAAATAAACAAAACTCAGGGAAAAGAGGTTTGCTTGGCAGAAAGATCGAGCTAATATTATGGACATAAAAACACAGGGCTCGATTCTCCAAGAAATTCTGTATTCTGGCCCCAGTCCCATAAAGCATTTAAGCACAGGCTTAATTTTCAAGAGAGTAGCAGACCGACTGACATCTAGAGAGGCCGAACCCGTGATCCGTGACACTACATGAGGAGGACGACGTGGGTTGCTCGTGTGGTTGTACCACAGCCAGGGCTTGCTCCTCCAGCACTCAAGTGGGACGGCAGCGCCCAGGTCGCTGGTGGCAGCAATGGGGTTTCTGGGGGCAGCAGACCCCTGTGTTCCTGGGCAAGTGCCAGGTGGTGCTGCCAGAGCCTGGTGCCTTGCGCGGGGCCTCCAGAGCAGAGCAGCCTCCCTTGCCAGGGCGGGAAGGAAAACCTGTGGAAATGCTCCATTACACCAGCCAAGGAGTTTCCTCCACCCAGCGAATTCCCAGCTGTCCTGTGAAGGCTTTGTGCTCAATCCATCCTCCTTTTCCTGAGCTAAGCTCTTGGGTACAAGCACCCTGCGCAGGAGTTGTTCTGTCCAGGCGGAACAGAGGTGTCGTATCAAAGGGGCTCCGCTGTGAGGGGAGAGGGAGCGAGTAGGGGGCTGCTCTGTCAGTCAGCTGTCAGGCGTCCTGGCATTTTCATGATGAATTAGGCTCTGTAGATGCTTTGTGGCTTGGCTAACAAAGAGACTGATTTTTTTTCTTTACCAAATTCCCAAGTGCTGCTCCTACAGTACATGATTCTACCAAGATTTTTTTTTAATACTGCAAAAATGTAATACAGAGCATTGAATAAAAAAATAAACCATGCACACACTGGAAGATTAATTTTATATCAAATATTTTTTTGGTTTAAGGTTGTGATGAAGCTGCATTCTTTATACCTCGCCAGTGTCTGCTTAGTAAAGCTTTCTAATTTTAATTGCTTAGTTGTGTGCTTTTCCTTCAGAGACCACGGGTTATTTGTATTTTGCGTTGCAGGGGACTCACACGTGTCTTTAAACATTATAAATGCATGTAAAACCATAAAGAACAAACCCTGGGTTTTTTTGTGTGGTATAAGTTACAGATACTTATTCCCCAGAAGTATTTCTTTTCCATGATGTGAAATGAGTACTGTCATCATCAATCTTTCTTCAACCTCCTTAGTGTGTTTACGCACATCACTAGTGCTGATTGTTGCTATGTTCTTTTTTTCTTCCTGAGCCTGATTTACTGCCCACCGTGTGCTCTTCTGTTGGTATTTGTAAGCAATGGCAGTCAGTCTTCTGATGGGTAATTTTGGACCCCAGTATAACTTAGTGTTACAGTACCTGAGATGACATTCCTTTTATTTTTACACTAGCCATCACAAAGTAGAGGTGACCGAGTTAATGCCATGTATTTCTGTCTCCTGCAGAGCCCTGAATGGCTCGCTGCAAAATGATGAAGCTTTCCTGGTTTGAACCAACTTGGAAGGGAATTATCTAGAAGACACCAAGGCTTCAAAAGTATATTTTTTGGAGGTGGCTACTGATGGCAAAAAGTTGCGAAGAAACTAAGTGGAACAAAGGGTTAGTTCTGATTCCGTGGACATGGCTGGCATGGCAAGCAGCCTGACCTCCCACACCGCATAGCAATGAGAAGGGAGCTCGCTGAGAAAGCTCATGCTGCTGAAGATTATCCTTTCATAAATAAATTCTTTTAACAGACCCCTCTTGAAACTGGTAAGATTATACCTCGGAGGAGAACTGCTTCTCTGAAGAAGTGCTTATGCCACTTACAGGTTTTGGAAACTCTTAGATCTTCGAGTAAAAGTAACAAACTTTTTATCCTTTTAAATAAGATACGCATTTTCTGTCAAGAGCAGCTCTATTAATTGTGAGTTACTTAGAGAGCTAATACCCTTTAGAGAAAAAAACCCTGAGATTTGCATAGCAAAATATACTTCTTTTTATTACCCTGCTTTTGGAGAGACTGAAAGTTTCTTCAGCTTCCAGGTCACAGTATCTAATGCATTTTTATGCATCCATCTCATTTACTTGCTGTGAGTGGGGTTTGTATTCTTCTGACACTTCACTATGGTGCAATCCACATGTGCAGGACCATATTCACATAGTTTACTACAAAGTTGAGATGTAAAAAAATTGTTTAAATAAAATTTCTTTTTTTAATTCTATAGTTTTGATCTGTTCGAAACACACCTTCTAAAGATAGTGGTAGGTCTTCAGTGTGGCGGTGATGGTGATATGCCCATGATGTGTATGTATCATATTTAAGCAGTAAATTGACGTAATATTATTTACAACTATTAAACTTAAACTAGGTCCCAGTTCTGCTCCAGATAATGGATCAAGAGCTAAGTCTGGTGAACTCCAGTGGTAGGATCCATGGTGAACATGTTTTTGGGGATCCTTTGACTATGTGCCATTAAGCATGCATAGTTTTGTGTGTAACTGATTAGTTTGACATTTATGTGACTTTTCGAAATTCTTTTGCAAAATAGGTGTTGTGCTCATATACTTGAGGTGATTGAACTATTTTGAATGAGAGGGTATTGTAAGGGAAAACAAGTCCCTCTTCTATTTAAAAAGCAGAACTAATCATGTTCATTTTCTGCAATTTTTCATCTTTCCTTGTCGAGAACAGCGTAAAATGATCATAATAAAGCACGTTGAGATGGCTGCTATCGTGCTCCTGCACATTTTGTTGCTGCAAACTGGCGTGCTCACTGCTTCAGCTCCAAGGTCAGATTCCTGACAACCTTGACTTGATTTAGTAAACACATCCTGATAATGAAATGGGAGTAAAATGTCCATAATAAAAAAGGAGAAAAAACTATTGTAAAACTTGGAAAAATGACAGAGAAGGTAGGATTTGCTGCAGTGTTTCAGCACCTCTCCAAAGGTTGAGAGAGGATTTATCCATATTTGGGAAGTATTTGTTTCAATGCTCATTTTCCTGTTAGTGACCAATCTCTATGTTGAATTCTCAATCTCGAAGCTGGAATAATGAAAAGAGGAGAACTTTAATGCTGAAGTGGACTGCTAAGGAAGGTCAGAAATAAACTCAAGGCTGGTAAAGCCTGAATTACATGTGCTTCTTGTTGCCAGTGCAGACTTCCATTCTGTGACATTGGTTAGAAAAATTGCTTGTCCTCCAGCTGCTTCTTGTTCCCTCCTCCCCCCTTAATTTATTTGGTCTCTGTTTGAAAGGTTAATTTTAAATGATGATTTTTTTTTCTTTTGCCTTGGGTTGTTTAAAAAGTGAGGTTTGGAGAGTGTTTCTCAAACGATGCAAGTTTCAGTTCTTTTCATACAGAATAATTAATAGTGGCAAGTCCTGAAGCCCACTGCTCTTGTTTGGCAACGTGCTTGCTGCGGGGATTGATGCTGTGGGAGTCAAGGGCTGGAAAGAACATCTTCTGTTCATGCAAGTCAAAATGTCAATAGCCACGTGGCTGTGAGTAAAAAGGCCATTTGTGAAAACCAGTGATTGATTGCTATTGTAAATTCGGGGCTATCGTGTTTTCTGACCATATTCCAGCTCTATTTCCAAGTTAAGAAAAAAATCCTTATGGATAGTGCTGCAAGCTCTTTCTGATTCTTCAAAATTAATGAATTTCAACTCAAATTCAATTCTATATTCCTGTGAAAAGCAACAGGCAAGTAACAGCAGAAAGCAACAATGTCTTTGGGAAACAATGCGCTATCCTATAACGAAGAACTGTGCAGTGGACCCCTTCAGGAGGGCTGAGACCACTGGGCCTGAGTACTTCCCGTCTGGCAAAAAAAAAAAATCCTTGGTCTCTGAGGATTCAGGAAGGAGGCAGAGTCCTCCTACCAGAGAAACTCAGTCCCGTTGGACTGGGCGTCCTTTTGGGGGCTTGTGGACTGACGTGATTGGGTGGCATTTCACACAGGTATTCAGTGTTGTCCTCTGTGACAGCATTTAATGCGAAATGCTTCATCTCTGCAGCAAATATTCTAATCATACGGGTTTAGGGTTGGCAGATGGACTTTTGCATGTCAGGTAACCATTGCCTGTCAGAGGAAAGAATAATTATCTTTAAACCATTCCTAACAGATGTTCTTTAAACTCTTCTTAAAGACCTCTAATGATGGAGGTTCTGTAATGTCCCCAGACTGTCCTTTCGAGTTTTTCCTGTTATTACTGTAAGAAAGTTTCTCTTGATTTCTACCCTCAATCTCCTTTGCAACTTGTCATTTCTTGTAGGGATCTCTCTTGTAAGGATATAGATAATAGGTTATTCATATATGTGGCTCCCTTTTATGTATTTTAAGATTCTGAGGGTATCTTCTTTTCATCATGGTGACTGATGCCAGTTTCTTCAGCCCTTTTTTGTTAAATTCCTCAAATAGCCTGATTATTGCAGAGCCACACCTTGCAGCAGGTAGTTTGAGGCCAGGGGGTTCCTTCAACTAGTGAGGGTGTCTATAGAGGGAAGGAGGAGTGAAATGAATACTTCATGGGTCAGGGAAGAGTCAGTCTGAAACTCTGGTATGGTATCAATCCCAACTCATCCTCTTGTAGCCAGGTTAGGTGAAGACACCGGATTTGGGGGAGGCAGACAGCTGTTGGAGCTGGGGTATTTGCTCTTGAGGATTATGAGCAAATAAAGCTCCCTTTCTTCTCCTGTATTATGTGCTGTGTGGACAGCTTTGTGCATAACTTGGTTACGTGAAACCCTTGCGAATTATGCCTTGCAGAAACCAGTGAAAGCTTATCTTTGTACTTGGAGGCTTTATCAATAGTGGAGCATGTGGACTGGGTTGAGGTTTGGTTTGGTGTTTATCCAGAATGCATAAAACTGTTCCATGGGTATCTGCTTTCCTGTCTACATTTCATTACACTTCAGATTTATGGGTAGCTTTTTAAACATTGTTATGTCCTGGTGTTTCGGTGGGATTAATGTTGCCTTATTTTGGCAATGGTTATGGGTCTTGAGTTTTTAGGCTAGTGAAAACATCTGTCTTTTCGCTCTCAAGAGTTTTCTGATAGATGAAGATACTATAAAAAGAATTGAAAATTAAGAAACAATTTCAGGAATGAATTTTTAAGGATTTTTTTAAGACCTCCAAGTTTTAAAGCAAAGTGAAAATGGGACAAACAACTATTTCTAGGTGTGCATGTTGAAATTAATTGTTTCCATTTTTGCTGTCATCCCACCAAGTACAGAGAGAACTCTGCAGATTCATGGTTTACAGTTGATGGATATCTACGGAAACATCACAAGTGTGAAAGCGTTTCGAATTCAAAGTGCTGCAGAATGGGCTCTGCTTGGTATCCCTCTTGAATTTCCACAGTATCTTGTACAACTGAGAGCAGGAGATCAGATTCCCAAATAAACGGTATTTCAAAGTTTATTTGATTAGGACATTTCCCCTGTGACATGGATATCTTTTGTTAGGTAATTCAATCACAAGTGGAAGTGTTATTCTATACATCTTGTTCAGTTTGCCCTCTGGCTCCCCATGATGGGCTAGGTTTTTGTTTTCATCCATTATCAGCAAACCAAGTAATTTCTTCTCCTGTGTCTTTTCCCTGTATTGCTCCCCTGTTTCTCAAGTAGTCTAAATCTTTTTGTAATGAAATAAGTATTTTTCACATAGAAAATTCCAGTTAAGAATCCATCTTGTTATATTCTTAAAATTATCTCTTTGGAAAATTAATGAGCAGTCTTTCTTGTGACTAGGCATTGAGGGTTGCCAGCAGAGCAGTGGGCTGAACTTCATGAACCTGAATGATGACTGTGTATCTCTTAGGCCCCATTGCACATTGCAGCTACCACAGTGAACACATTTATTTGGTGGTGTAATCCTTCACTGATGGAAATAGCAGTGGTTCTGACTTGTTAGACAAACAGCTATTAAAATTAGATTGACTTAACTGAATGCCAACAGTAGCTGCTGTGCTTTGCTTCATGCTGGAGTTGAAAAAGCAGAATGCCAGTGAAGTTTTAAAATCGAAAAGAAAATAGCCAAAAGCAGCACATGTTCAGATGAAGAATTTGGTCATGCGTATTTCCAGCAGATGTTTTTATTTTAGGTTTAATTTAAAATACATTCAGCTTAATTCCATGTTCAGAGTCATCAAAGCCTACCAAAAATCCTCAGATTTTGTTTCACAGAGATCATTATCAAGTTCTGAGCAATTGTATGTTTATTACTTTCATATTTTGCATTTCTGGGGTTTCATATACTACCCAAGGGCATGGTCTAACTCACAGAATAACAGGAATCGGCATGCTTTTCATTTACCCTTTTTCGTTATTACAGACATACTATATTAAGACCTGTTACAGAAACAAGGCAGTTTTACTTTTTAACCTCCCCTGTGTTTTATTGGGTTGCTGAAGTTTTAGTTGTTTTTTTCTTAAATAGTTATGAAAAGGAAGGGATTTTTGTCCTGATTCCAGATCAGGTAATGGCCTTTCTAGAAAGTTTTGTTCTTCTCAAGTTGCATATATAGGTCTTTTCAGCAGCTGATCGAAGCAGCAGAAAGGCCACAGTATAAAAGAGAGATTGTTGCACCCTGCAGACCACAGTCCTCGTGCTTTACCCACGGAGGAATCTCAACCCAAGACATCTAGGATTGAGGCTTCAGGATTCACTGATGTCTAGAATTCAGGAAAAAGTTTTCTCACCATGATCGTTCAGTCTTCTTTCTCTGTCTGACGATGGTAACGAGTTTTGTGATGTCAGTTCTTACCTATTGGAAAAAAGTTGGACTTGACTCCTTTTGCTGAGGCAAAGAGCAGTCTGCTCTTATCCCCCTTTGATTGCTGGTGGGGGTTTGATAAACTGGTGCTGAAGGGCTTTGAATTGGCTGGTTGCTATAGTCTAGCTTTTACTACATTTATCCTGTATGTATATTGAATAATGAAACTTAAAATTTATACAGGACACTCAAGATGCTTTCAGTATATTTTAATATCCAGTTCCAATTAGCTCAAACCCAGGCCAAACTGGGCCCTAAGTAGACTGATGAGTTAACATCTGTGAACCTGTTGGTGTTAAGTGTGAGTAGAAACTGTGCAGAAGGCAATAAAGAAATTAATGTTGGAACTAAGAAACAGGAAATAACTTTTTTGTTATTAATATTTTACTAATATTTGCTGAGATTACAAGGTTTTACAAGTAAGTTACTTGCCTATATCGAGTCACATTGCCTGGTGAGAGTCCGGAATTGAAGATGAAATTGTAACTATGGTAGACTGTGTGTTAATGAAATGATCTCTGGTATGTATATATTCCCTAGCTTTGATTTGTATTCTGCAACCAGATGATGACCCTTATCCTCGCTGATCTGCCAGGCTTTTGCTTCAAGAACTTGCTCTTAAATGAGACCTTAGGTTCAACCCCAGTAGGTGCTGAAAAAGGAGCTTTTGGCTCATTTATTGGCTAAATTTTGAAGAAAGTACCCTAGAATTTGCAAAATTGAACCTTGCTGGATGCTTTTTAGGTCAATATTATACTGATCCTTCTTAAGCGAGGAGGTCAGAGGAAGGAAACTGAGTTGTGGGCACTGAGATAGAAGAATGAAATCACTGCTTTCTCTCCTGTTTCGCATTAAGCCTCTGCAAATGACCATTTAGTTGGATGTGCTGCTGAAGAGGCTGTGAAGAAAAATAAGGCAAGTTAGGGCTTCCCAAAGCTGTCAGCTCACAGGCAGGTTACTGATGAAACTGCATTTGGTGTTACAGCTGTGTGAGACCTGGCAGGTCTGCCCTTACCACAGACGTGAGCCTGGTGCCCTCTGACAGAGGGCCAGTTCACCAGCTCAGGCTGCAGAGCAGGGAATAGCTAAGGCATTCAAGCTAAGCAACTGAAACAGTCAATTTTTACTTTTCCTTTGTTCTGCATTATTGTGGGCTTGCTTTTTGAGGGCAGTGTCTCTTGGCACACGCATCGAAAGGCCCAGTGGCTTAATTGAGCTTCGATTTAAGTCACTGGTGCTTTCTTGTGGCTGGAGAAAAAGGGAAATTAAACACTCCTCCAGTGTGCTGAAGGATGTGAAGAAATACATGTGATTACTGAAAACTCAGGTACATGTCTTGAAAAGGAGATGAGCACAGACCATCTAGCTCAAATCAGCTGTTTCCAATTCCTATTTTAGGCAAGTAAAACAGTTATGGAATGAAACAAGGCTGTGTATTCAGGGCAGTTTAGTTCCAGCCTTACACAATAAGCTGGGCTGCATTGACGACTGCCAACTCCTGTTGCTGTGCTGGGCCGCTGGGTGGTCCCGGCCGTTAATTGGGTGCATTGTGCCTGGATTGTCTGCAGAGGTAGCCTTGGAGCCACTGGGATGTTGGTGGATCTTGGGAGATCTTTAGCCCAAATCTACAAATCCACGAGTTTTAGGGAGGCAGATACCTAGTCATGCAGGCGGTTTGCCAGAGCTTTAGAACTCACTGTAATTTAATTGTCAGAGAACTAAATTGGTTGTCAGGATTTGGTTGGTTTCAAGCCTGTCCTACCTGGTTTGTTAATCTCTGCTTCAGCCTCCTAGTCTGAAAAATTGGGCTAAAAATAGAGTTACCAGCTACCGTGAGGCGAGGGCTATAGGATGGGAAAGTTGCAGTGTTGATCAGTGTCACCCAAGGCTAGCTAGATGTGAGCAGAGGACTTCCTAGAAGCATAGAGGTCTCAGAGCACAAAACTGTCTTATGAATGCTAGGCTACACTACTGGTTTGTAAGCAAATAGCCAAGTTTTGACACGCATCTTAAAAAGCAAAAATAAGGGCACTTACTGTGCTTTCGGATAGCATGTTTTCATTTTGGTTTTTTTAATTGTTGTCCATGAGCTATCTGAATTTAACAGAGTTATTTTCCCTCCTAAAATTCAAATTTCTTTTCTTCCAAAGTGCTTGCACTCAGTACTGAATGATAGCAAGCTGACTACACCGAATTCCCATCAGTCTTGGTACTTTCCTCCAGTTTTTATCTGGTATTTCGGCACTATGCAGCGACTGAAGCCCTTGGTGCGAGTGCTTCCCTGTAAGGAAGGGAAGCCCTTTGTGCACTTTAGCAGTAACAGACAAAAGTGCTAAAACTTGATCTTGTATCGATGACTTCAACAGGTTGAGGTGAATCTTTAGTCAAGTACTTGAGCCCTGGCAAAAGTGTGCAGAGGTTTGTATACACTTATTTGCCTGTTGTTGTCTCCAGCTTTGACTGCTTCCCTGGTTTGGGTGCCTTTCTGGGATTTTTTTTGTGCTGCAATTAAGCGTTGACATGTCCAGCAGCGACATACACATTTGAAATTCCCTACTCTTCAGTGTCTTTTGGGTAGGAGGAGGGTGTCATTTACCCTTAGGTGACTTACCAGAAGACACAAAGGAAATGAAAACAGTGTAGCTCAGAATCACAGATTGGTTGGGGTTGGGAGAGACCTTGGGATGTCATCTAGTCCAGCCCGCCTGCTCAAACAGGGTCACCCAGTGCTCAGAACTGGGTAGAGTATTCTAGGTTGACCACTTGTCCTAATATAGTCCAGGATACCATTAGCCCTTGTCCCTGGGGGATGTTGCTGGCTCAGTTCGGGTTTTCTGATACCCAATCCTGTGCCCTCTTGGGGCATCTTTTCCATGCAAGTTCAGGCTCTGTGCTGAGAATCCCTATTTTCTGTCAGCTTTCTGCATACGCTCAGTGGGCTTAAAGCTCTGCACGTGTTCAGTGTGCTGCTTTTTGTGATATGATACTTCACTGCATGGTTGGTAAAGCATGATTGATTCTTGACAGCATTGCTAACACTAATTCAGTGTGTTGTCAGAGCTGGTAGCTCATATCCAGTCAGTTACTGGCAAAAAGTGATTAGTTTGTTAAGCAGATGCGCTCACAGTTTATTGAAGTGACCACATGACTCACTGTTGACTATGCCTCATGTCCCTGCTTGACTATGTCAGCCTTTAAGTAAGACTTAACACTGTAAAAGGAGAATTATTTGGGTTTTCATGTGTTTTAAAACTCAACGTTAAGTTTTTCGCTACCCTCCAGCTCAAAACTGTCCTGTCTGATTCCTTCATATTTTTTAGGATTTTCTCTGAGACTTTATATAAAGTCTGAGAAATTTCAAACCAAAAGAAATGTCTTTTTTTCTTTGCTCTTATTGCAGAACTTCATCAGAAATGGGTCAGACAAGTACATGGAGGGATCTCAAAGTTCAGTGTGCCATCAGTGAGGAAATGGTTTCTGGACTAAGAAATGGTCTTGGATCTGTTATAAGCATCTTTGTTCCTTGTTTTCAGCTCTGTTTTCTCACTGTTACTTTTCCCTAACACCAAACTGCCGTAACAGTACCATTCCAGCCCTCTGAGCATGGCCAGAATGAATCTTTCTAAATTATTCTGCAGTTTCAACTTAGAATTTGGTTATAAATGTAATGTACTTGTCTCAGCATGAAAAGTGTCGTCTTCTAAGTATTTTAAACAAGGGCGGCTGCTGCTGCCCCTGGTAATTGTGCTACATACTGTTGCTACAGATCTTGAATAATTACTCAAGTCTTCAGTGTCATCTAAAATTACTTATTTGTGTTCAGAGAAAAAGGCACAAGAAAACATGTTGATTTTGACAGCGACTGTCAGCAAATCGTAATTGAAATTATGTATCTCATGAAAAAGAAGACTTGAATGTGTTTACCAGTCTTTTCCAGTTATTATATTCCAATTACATATAGACTGGAAGGTCATTCTGACCTTCCTTGGAGGTCTTGACATCGTTATTGACATGTTTAGCAATTGCATAAGCTTACAGCATTATTTCAGCTAATATGACAATTTGAAAGTCTAATGGGCCTTCTGACTTTCTTTCTTCTGTTAGGTCACTTTCATCATGTCTTTTGGAAGAGAAGGTGCAGGCATTTCGCCTATCCGAACAAATGCTTGTAGTAGTGCTGAGCAAAAAAATCCCAGAAGGTTTTAAAAATGTTGCTGAAAATCAGTGTTTTTCTGCTCTTGATTCCCATTTCTGGTTGATGGTTTCAGGGTAGGTAAATCAGTGCTCCTAAATCCATAGGATATGCATGACTCTTGTGTCTTAATCTGGATCACATTTGCAGCATTAGCCAGCTCTGAAAGGGATCCTCGCTTCCCTGTAAATATCCCCTGAACGCACCCAGGTGTCAGTTTAAAGTAACAGAAGCAGTTTTTCTCAAAGAGATTTGGAGTAAACTTTTATTAGGGAATGTTTCCTCCATTTATTTTCCTGAAACTTGGTTCTTAATATCTATCTTCCTGCAGAGAGAGGGGAGATTTTGACCAGGAGCTGTCAAGCCTGTGAGCCCCAGGTCCCTTCTCTCCTGCATGGACATTCTGCCTGTCCCTTCACCACCCTGGGGTTTCTCCCCAGCCCAAGCAACCCTACTTCCAAACACCCTGCAGAAAAGGAGGGACCCACACAGAACACACAATGGTTTTGAGAAGCATTTCAAATTATCTGAGAGCCTGTAGCACAGTTATGGAGTGTATTTGCATAATTAGGGATCTAATTAGTGTAGTATTTTACAGATGCTGAATTGGTGTAAGTCATGGAGTAACCCAAAATGAATCTTGTTCGGTATTACTGTTCACTGCCTTCTTTTGGATATACTGCAGAACACCAGCTGTGTGAAAACTTAAAATTCTGTATGTGTTATATAAAGACTGGAGACAAACCCCTTCAGCTGAAAGTGAAGGAACGTACCAAAAGGCCTGCTGGGATGATTGTTCTGGTGTCTGGGCTTGTGCCTAAATACCTGAGTGGTATGAAACCAGATTGCATGCTCAGAGAATTCTGTGGCTCTGATCTGGCTCAGGTTCCTTGGAATTCATTACAAAGATTTATTTGCTCATATGTGAAGAATGAGTATTTCAGTCAGCTTGGCCAGTTATTCAAAATCATTCCTGCAGTTCTGTTGTAATGATGGTTGCAATAACTGTGGGGAAGAACACGAGCTGGGTCAGGGTAATGGTCTGTTGTCTTTGGCAACCCCAAAAGGAGATACTGGTTAGGGAGAAACACTCCCTCCTTCAGCAGCCTCCCCTTCGTATTGACTCATTGGGTCACTGGGCTGTCTTGTGAATTCTGCTGCCAGGCAGCTGGAACTCCCTAAACCCAATGGGACTGACCGTGCTGGGTGGTGATCAAACTGGCTGCATCTCGTGAAAAGGGTCCTGATTCTTGTCTCAGGGAGCTCTTGGGCATCATCAAGAAGAGAGGTACAGCTCAACTTTGCTAAAGTTCACTTGAGGAAAAAAAAGCCTTATGTGACTGTCCTCTAATCTGACTTAAAGCACATGGAGGAGAGACATGCTTGGTTTTAGATATGCTTGTTTTAAGGATATCTAGGGAGGTACCCATGTTTCTTTCCAGAATTGCCTGTACCAGCTGGTGACCTGCCTTGAACCGTGGGCATGATCCCTTCTCCTTGTCAGTACCCAGCTCATCCTAGTCAGTGATGGAGCTGTCTCTGACTGGCTGATTAGCTCAGCTGAACCCCAGTACTGACACCTGGCTGCTTTGACTGCCAAGGGCTAAGGAGTGTCACCAGTGGGTCCTTTACCCGTGGGACAGGGACAGCAGCAGGCACTGGGGCCAGTTGGAGATGGTGGTGGTGCTGCCTTTGCACTGGGAACCAGTCTGTGCTAGGGACTATGTGCGTGATAACTGCAGCAGTTTGGTGTACAGGGAAGGCTTAAAAGGATATGAATGTGTTTTCCTTTTTATATATATGTATCTATATGTGTGTGTTTCTAAGATGTGTGATCTTCCTCTGCTGCCTTTGTATTTGGTTATTAAACCTTTGAAGAACAAACTGTGATGGGTTTTTCTTAGTTCATTTTAGGCTGGCAGTGATACAACAAATTCCAGTAACAGCTTGATAATCACTTTCATTTAAAAATGGGAATAAATAATAAACACGTAACATGCAATACCATTTTGATATACTGTAATTAATTTGAAAAGCAGTAAAAGGGAAATTTGAATAAAATCTTTTAATTGATTTTCTTCTTATGTTATCTTTAAAGTTGCCTCATTTTTCTGAGAGCTTTTAAAGTGACTCACTTGGATTGATTCCCAATGGAATTTTCCTTCCATACTAGATTATTGTAGTGAATTATAAAATTGAGCTTAACCTTTCTGGGTTGTCAATATCTAAGGACAAATTTCACAGCTAAGAAAGGCCACAAAGCTTAGTCCTGAGTCTTGGGGTGTTGTGGGGGAGGAGGGGAGTGGTCATTACCTCTTGGGTGCTGTTTGTATTTTGTTTTGGCTTTGTAGGTGATTACCTCTTCTCGGCTGGGTAAATATATATACGAATTGAACAAAATGCTTTAAATACTCTAAGAGAATAGACAAAGTTATTGTCTTATGTATGCTTAAAAGATTTTACATGTGGAGATAAACTGTGGATAGTTTGATAGCTGGACCAGTGCATGCAATATTAAAAGCCAGTGAGAGCAGAAGAGATTATAGTTTATGGTGAAAGTTTGTTAGATACAAGCTGTGTTGAATTCTTGAAATATCTGATAGTGTGAGGTATTTCCTTATAGTACGTTTTCCCAGAAATCCTCAACTATTACTGCTTTGAGGTGCAGGCTTCATGGCACGCCCAGCCGCTTGGCTCAGTACAGGCTATCTAACCGCTCGCTCCCAGCGATGCTGTAGAATGAGGCCTCAAATTCTCGTTACTCACCATTGGCGTTTTTGATTTGGGAGGAGGCCTTGTAGAACTGGATTCACTTGCGTAGCTGCTGCAGAATTTGATGGTCATGTGTGCCTGGTGTTGCCGCCTGAAAGGATGTCTCTTCTGCTGCAGACAGAATTGAACAGTGTTGGTTCACACAAACACAAAACCTCCTCATGCAGCAATTATGTCTTTTAAAGACTCAGTTTCAGGGCTGTTTTTTCTCTTTTAAAGACCCAGTTTCAGAGCTGTTTGCAGAATACTACTTCTGCTGCACTGCTGCTGAACACTCATCTTTCTCAGTACCTCTATGAGCCTGGAAACTTGACCTTAGTTAGGAGGGAAGGAGGATGGACTGTGGAATAGATGAACGGGATCTTTAAGTCACACTTTTTATAAGGTTATCCAGGAGTACTGCTTGGCCTTGTAGTGCCTCAGGCTGGACCCTTGGAAATATGTAAGAGGAAGATGATTGCAACCGTGTAAATGATTCTCCTATAAATTCTGCGTGCTTGAAACCTGTGCCTTTTTGACGTGAAGCTTGTGGGAGTTGATGTATGCAATGCTGAAAACCCCTCTGACTGCCTAATTCTACTTCTCCCCACATGCTCCTCTTTATACATGTATACCTGTGAATTGGCAACACATTTCTGGGTTTGGACTGGGTGCTGGGGACTGCGTACATGCGACTAGTCCAGCTCCCTAACTGGCTGAACCTACCACACAGTTAGGGAGGTCTCTGAGGTCTTCTTGGCTACTGCTCGTTAAAGATGGCAATAACCAGGCGTTTCCTTAAGGAGGACTTTACACTTTGTGAATGCTTGCTTGGTTACATCTTCTCCAGCCAAAAGACCTAGGAATTGCTTCAGCTTTGCGATTTGCACCTGCCAGGTCTGTACTGGTGTGGCAGCTTTGTTCGTGTTCGGAGCAGATGTTGCTCTAGCAACTCTGTTATGTGGCTGAAGCATAACCGGTCTCTGGTTTTCTTTAATCCTTCCTTGACCTTGACATAGCTGCCTGAAGTTTATAGCCCACATTTTTATCCAGGGCATTTCTTAGAGCTTTGTGGATTTACTGATTTCAAGTTCCAGCTTTCTCTAAATAAACCTTACACATTTTTTTCCCTTTTAGTACGGGCGATATAGTCCCCAGAGAAGAAGCATGAGGGGCTTTAAACGATAACTTGTTGTCAAGTAACTCTGCGAGCTGACATCCACATCTTTTATAGTTACTGTTTTCAAACCTTTCTGAGGCAGAGGACAGTTTCCCTGGCTTTGGGTGCCAGACAGTAGCACACCAAACCATGTAAGATCGTTGAGATAGATGGGGTTAAGTTGAGGAACCAAACATAATTTCAGCCTCAGTTAATCCACGTTGGTTATGTTAAATAGTGTTCCATTACTTCTGCATTCTTGTGAAGACCAGACTACTTTCCTGGGGTTGTTTTTTGTTGAGGGAGATAGTGAGGTGTGCCTAAGAGCAACTGGAGCCCAGATGTTTCATAAACTGTACCCCAGTCTCTCTGTACTTGTCCATCATTTTTCGGGATGTGTTTATAGTTTCTTGTTTCCTCAGAATGTGAGCTCTTCCTTTCACAAGACTGTTGTTTATTTCTGGCACATTGGTATTTTGATTCCAAAACTGAACCTAGAAATATTACTGTAATTCAAATCACTTCATTAAAGCCAAGTATTTCCAGAGGCAGCAGAGAACAGAGAGCCTCATTTCTTATGGATTTAAATTCCATGGCTGAATTCTTTGATGTCTAAGTGTCAACTGCAACAGGTTTTCTGCCCCTGAGGAATTCATAATGTCGCTTTCCTTGGAGGAATCTCTAGTATCTAGTAATCATCAACTTCTCTACCTGCCAGTTTTCAGATTGGTAGGAAATTAATTTACATTAAACTATTCAATAGATTCAGGGTGAGAGGATAATGCTCCCCTCCCAAGTAAGATACAACATATTTCTGTAGGTAAATGAACTAATAATTCCCTAGTTTGTTTATCTATTGCTGAACTTTGCCACCAACAAAATGCTGCAGCTTTGTAATAGGTAACATACTCCATAAGAGAGAGAATATTGAAAAGAAGGCAGAATCAAAGGTTATTTGCTCTCTTCTACTGGTCTGTCTTAGTCTCTTTTCATTACCTCTTCACTGAGTGCAAGATTTTGTGCGCTAAGCTATAGACAGTGGCAATGAGCAATAAACCCTGAGTTACGACTTATCAAATGTGCTCCCACTCAGCTTCTGAGCGTGGGAAATGAGCATTTTGCAACACTGCCATGGTAATAGGTGACAGCCACTCCAAAGGGCAGCATTCTGTGTTTATATAGTGAACTTCGGGTGATGACTTGGTCAACAAAAAATGACAAAAATTATCTGTTGCTGGCACAAGACACCAGTAATCAAGGGATAAGGGTAAGTCTTACCCGAAGGAAATGATGACATCTAGTGAACATGCAAGTCTGAAAATTCAAACGTGGTTTCCCCCAACTCAGAGTTTCTTGTTTCCCTGACTTCAGACTTGGTGGCTAGAACCAGCAAACTCCAGTTCGGATTGGAAAAGTGATGTGACACCTGTGTTGTGGGGTGCCCAGGGAGTCCGGGCCAAGGGGTGCAGTTTGCCAGAGGTGCTCAGCCAGGTGCTGGGTTTTTGCAGAGCTGAACTGGGTTACGGCTTGGAGTGGGTGGAAATCTGCTGGAAAACGTGTCAGCGTTTAATAACTCAAAGCCCAATCACTAGAAAAATCTTGTATTTTGAAATGCTAAGCTTCCTGTTACAAAATCAAAGAAAATTACTGTTCTGAAGTAGTGAAAAGGTCTCCTGCTTTAAAGAGATAAGGTTTTCGTGGAATCCAGAAGGGCATGACATTTTCCTCCTGTTTGATTATATTAAGTATATTAAATATGACCTCAATGTTTAAGGTTGCTTGCGCTGCAAGAGTTCAAAAGATTTTGGATGAGATTTTTTTCCATGTGTTTTGTTAAGCCTCTGCAATAATTGCAAGTGGTCATTCTCTTACAGAACAAATAGTGAGAGGTCAAATAATCCATGTATATATGACTTGGTATTTCATTACCAAGGAGAGTTCTCAGGAGAAGAAATGTGGCTGTGGTTCATGGAAAGACATATTTAAGAAGAATCTTTGGTGTACAAGCAAAAACGCTTTAATCCAACGAAGCGTACAGAATTGTGAAACACTATTGATAATTCAGAAGCTAATGAGGTGTGAGGAACGCTAGTTTTCAGCTCTACGTGTTCACTGTTAGAATCCGAACTTGATTAAATATCATCAGAGAGATGAGAGGAATGAATGACCTTAGTGGTGTTAATGAGGGATGATTTTGTATCTGTTTGCAATTTGAGATTGACAGGCTTATTTTTAGGTTTAAAAATCAAAGAAAGAAATGAGCTGAGGCATTCTTTATGTTGATTCTGGATTATTCTGGGTACTGAAAATTGAATTTAGGAAAAGAGCGATGGATTTTCTGTTTCTACTTCTTTTTAAAAAATTTTATCACAGGTATCTCCAGTTCTTTGCAGCTAACGTTTTGCAGTTCTCTTGCGTTTCACAATATTTAGTATTTTTTTCTTATTGTGCTAAATTCTGATTTCTGGTCTCAGCAGAGGAATGTTAGCTTCTGTTTAAAAAAAATAATAAAAAGAGATAAATCACATAGTCTACACTTTGAGAGATAACTTGGAAGCAGTGAGTCACACATACAAGGCAATAAATCTTTAAAACCCCAGTCACCTTTTTAGTAATGCTGTTTGTCCTTTGAGTGGTGAAGCTCGATTCAGGAGCTCCGAGTCAAACTGTCAGTGCAGTTGTCTGGTGGCTTTAGCATGGGAGTGTTTTCATTCTCGCCATCAACTTTGTGACTACCAAAATTAACCAGTAAAATTCAGCCTTTTCTTTCATTTTATTTTGCAGAAAAATACATGTCACTGAGATGTCAAAATTAGTCCACATGAAAAATAAAAATAAAATCAGGTTTCTATTGAACTCATCCAAAATCTGAAGCATTTATGCCAAACAAGGATAACATCTATGAGCCACGGGAGACAGTCTCTTGGAAGGAAGTTTGGTCTTTGCATCCAAAGGTGTAGGATACACCCACATTCATGGGCGTGAGTTTTCAAACCACCTGTACTCACTGCATCAGCAGCGGTGGGGTGAAATCCTCCATCCTTGCTGCCCTGAAGAGGTTGGGAATGAAGAAAAATCAGTGATCCATGCTACCTGTGAAGAAACTTCAAGCTGGAAGGGGCGGTGTGGCACTGCAGAAGACACTGGGTGCATCTTCACTAGTTTCCCATTATTTTTTGTTCCTTTAA
The DNA here is from genome assembly GCA_009769605.1 of Bucorvus abyssinicus. Taxonomy (NCBI): domain Eukaryota; kingdom Metazoa; phylum Chordata; class Aves; order Bucerotiformes; family Bucorvidae; genus Bucorvus; species Bucorvus abyssinicus. The sequence continues at coordinate 22,614,989 of CM020035.1, read as the reverse complement.
GATGCTGTTTGAGAGGGACCACCTCACACTAATTTTTTTTTTTCCTCCCAGTAAAGCACAGTCGGAATCTCAGCTAAAACATTGAAGAGCTACTGATACTACAAATGATATATCATTATGGTATCTTCCATCTTGTTAATCTCAGATTAAAAGGCCTGTGCCATAGTTTAAATTATGGAGCATTGCTAGTATGACTTAGCATATTAATGAAGAAAAGGCGCTAAAAGCACCCATGACATTAAAGTGTGCATGTGATTTGCCCTTTCATTTAACCAATTACTTTTTAATGGAGTAGAACTGGTTAAAATTTTCCACTGAGAAATATTTTTTCCTTAAAACACTGTGGTTTTGTTTGATATGCAGGAAACTGTTATTAATGGTTAAGAAGAAAAACCCAAAGTTAAGGTTTGGCATAGAAAATACTGACACTTCCGCAATTTAAAGAGTCATTTTATTTCTATGGTGTCAAAAATGCAAATCAAAACAAAGCGAGTATTTTCATTTGCATACTTAAACTATTTATTCACAACAGAAATGATGACTATGAATCTCTCTGAAACTTCTCACAGGAAATACAAAAACCTTGGAGTTCTTCATCACGTTGCATATGAGAACGACACAGCTTTTCCAACCCGCCCTAGTGTGTCTTGGTTAAAACTGTCTTAAATCCGTGGTGACTAGATCTGAGGTGTATGTAACTTGTAGGCGTGAACTCTGGTGACATGATGTAATTGAAGATGGATTTTGCAGCAGTCTCTGGTGGGAATTTGGGTCTGCTTGCTGCAGGAGACCTGAGAAACGTGGGGCACGGGACAGAGGACATCCTGTGCAGGAATGTGCTCCCGCTGTGGTGTACCCTCTGTTCAGCTCCAAAGGGTTCAAAAGGAATTTTTGGTTTATATTTTCATTTGCATAAAGTTTTTTTCTTTTCAGAAGTTTAGAAGGGACTGAAATAGATTATTTTATTTCAGAAAGTTTTGTTTTAAAACAATGCTGTGCTAGTCCCTGGTGAGACCAGAACAATATCCACAGTGTGGGGTGCTGAGTGAGGCAGCTGGCTCCTGCTCGACTGCTGGAGATACCGCAGGATTAATCCAGTATGTGCTCTTTCAGTTGCTACAGTTCTAGGTTCTTCACAGCATATTATACTGGACCAGGCAGTAACTCACACAACTAAAGCTGATGTTGCCTCTACAGCTTCCAACTTTTCATATTCAATTGGCCTGTTTTTTCAGAGGAAAATGGCTTAGCTTTACCTAGCAGTCATTTTCTTGGAGGAGATGGGATAAGGTAGAGAAAACTGTCCTGTACTTGCGCTGATGTCTACAGCAGTGGTGCAGAGGGGCAGAGAAAATTATTTGAAGTCAGCTGTGGTCTGAAATACTCAGCAGATAGGCAGCTGTGGCTCAGTGAGGGCTTTAAAGATGCAGTAAAATGCACAGACCAGCAAGAATCCATCTCATCCTGGTTAGAATGGAAAACTGAAGAAGGAATCCCAAACTCAGCGCTGTGCAGAATGATGGATCCTGTGTGATTAAGGTCTCTGATAATACCATGCCCACAGCAGGATTTCCTTTGTCGTCTTTTCATGTTTGCTTGAGGATTTAAGTGTAGTTGAAAACATTACAGATTACTTATTTGTGGATTAGAAAGGGAACAGGTTTGTCTTACTACTGTCACTTAAAGCTGTTACAGCAAATAAATGTGGCAGGATGCAGGAGCAGCGTCAGACCTGCAGTGCACAAAGGATAAACACAAGCTTGCTTTCTCCCGGCCTTATTTTACATCTGCTGTGAGAGGCTTCAGGAAGGGCAGTAAGGACAAATGGCTGAGCAGCGATGTTAGAGTTCGGAACCCAGGATCCAGGGCACCGATAATTCCCAGGGCTGGCAATTCTCTTTTTGTTCTCTTTTGCCCAGGAAAGGACTTTATTGACAGTGATTTGTTGATGCTGACTTGTTGTGCTCCTTTTCTTGTTTTAAGGGAACATTGTCTAGTTAAAAGCTGGACAACTCAGTTGTCTTCTGCTTACTCTGCTCTCCATACACAGGGCGGATGTGCTACCAAAACCTGTGTGCTTTCAAACTGCGGGTATGTTTTGAAACAAGAGTTTGCTTTGGCAGTGCTTCCACCAGTCGCTAGTTCAGCCTGTTTCCAGATGTGCTCTAGTCCAGGTATCCAGTGACAAACCCATGACTGATACCAGTGCACTTTGCACTGCCTCATAATTTGCTCATTCATATGCAAGGGACTAATTTCCAGGTCCTGGAAAGAAGAATCCTTTGTTTCTGTCACCGAGACGCCTTCTGTTGCAGTAAACGCTGACCACAAGGAACAAGCAGACCTTCAGACAATTGTACATCAGTTTCTCCACTCAAACCCCATTTTCCTTTCCCTTCCTTTCATACAGGTTGATAAAGTGTGCGGACAGCCCAAACAACAAGAAGGGAACCTGCCATCAGAAAATATAGTGCCAGTGAAGGAAGTGACTGAGTCCCAGACATTCGTGATGGCCCACGCTAGTCTGAACAATAAAAGAAGGTAACCCTAAGCGACAGTTGCTTTGAAATAAACTCACTGCCTCACAACTTGTGTTAATGATTCCTTGCACCAGGGTGTTTAAGCCAGAACCACAGTTCTGTCACCTTGTCCCTGTGCTGTGCAGCTGTTTCCATCCCTGATAGTTACACAGATGCCTTTGTGGTCTTGTGTTGCAGGTCTCTCCAAGAAAAGCTTTTCCAGGCCAGACCTGATGTCATTACGTAGTGCCAAGGTGTTTGTTATTTCCAGAAACTTTCAGTGAAAACGATGAAAGTTTTTCCTCAAAGTCTGAGTATTGCCACAGTTGAGTCTAAATTACTTAAAATAACAACTGCCCGCATCTTTAAGGACTTGGGCTTGTCCAGGGGCAGAGATGGGAAGGAGGAAAGAGTGGCAAGGAAAGATTCATTGCCCTGACACAGAATCAGTCCCTCATTTCACAGGGCTGGGAAGGAGTAATAAGATCCTTTGCAATCTCCCTGATTTGTCACGTAGCCGAGCAAGAGCAGAAATACTTAGGCTTGTGTCTGCCTTGGCTTCTGTTCTTCAGCTGCATGCCAGTTGAGTCACTAGACAGCTGAATTACTGCCACTGGCCCTGGCATGAGTGTCCCTACTCCCAGAGCTCCTGGTTTTTCTTTCCCTTTCCCTCATGTAGCTCCCAGGTTGATTTTTCTCTAAATTGTAAGTGGGGAGGGAAGGATGTCTTTGCTGTCCTGCTCATGATACAGGAGTAGATGTCAGAGCAAACGGACCATAAAATCACAGTGACATATTTCTGGCCAACATGTTGTTCTCTCTAACACCAGTATTAATCTGGAACAACTTCAGCGAAGTTGAAGCAAGTGGAATTGTGCTGGGCGTACGTCCCTCTCTGAGAACAGTATCTAATCTGCCCAGGGAGTCCATGTGTATCTCTGTGTGCTGGACAAGTGGGTGACAGGCAGCAGCGTTACAACTTCCATAGCCTGCGTTCTGCAGTTCTGATTGTGAAGATGGGATTTTTATCCCTTCCTATTTTAATTCTCATCTAAGCTTTCATGAATGAAAAAACACTACTTTAAAAGATAAGTTATAGCAGCAAGCAGGTTTTTTTGAGTGATAGCTGTATTTTTATCCCTTTGAAATTTAAAACCAAAACACAGCAGTTTGTGCTAGTGCTTGGAGCTAATAAATTTTTACCATGTAAATCAGAGAAAAAAACATTAAGGAAATTAAATTAATACATTCAGCAGCCATAATCCAAAGAACAGTTGAAGTACAATTAACAAAATAGGCTTTTAAAAACACAGAGCCCTAAGCCATCTTCTGTATAACTCATTGACTTCATGGGACTTACATGCTGGCACCCAAAAAGGCAGAATTACCAACCTATTAACAGGTAACCTCATAACAGATGCTAATTGGTGTTGTTAATGGTATGACAACAGTTCCTTCTCACCTGAGGATCTGCTCCCTCCCCTGCCCAACCATCTAGAATTATTTGGATATTGGCCTTTTAAAATAAGACCTGTAGATGGAAAAGAAAATATGTTAAAACTAATATACTAATAAACTAGACAGTTTCCTAAAATTGGTCTGCACACTGAGAATTAATAAAAAATCTAAACCAAGGCCATGCTTACATAATTAGCATAAACCATTACTGAAATACAGTGTTGATAGGGATTGTGGAGAGCCTGTGCACCAAAACTGAATGATGGAGCTATGCCAAAATTAATAAGAAAAGAATGTTTTAAAATTTTGCATGACTTCCTATAAAACACATAGCGTCAAGCTTGTACTTCACTTGGAAATGGCTGTGAGACAGTAAATAGGGTGAAATAGGCAGTGATTGGCTACATGCTGTGTTGTTCATCATCTATCATTTAATGTTGTCTGATATCAGTAAAACGCAACTTTAGGTAATAAAATTGTATGGTGGGTGGGTGAAATCATTCCTGCAGTGGGTTGTGTAAAGTACACTTGGAGTGACAGGTAACTGCTGCAGGGGATCTAGATTAGCGAGTAATTATGTGAATCGTCTTTGGTGCTGTTCCTTCTGGCGATTCAAAAAATGAAGAGTGGTAACGTCAGCTGTCTGTCACTTCAGGTATGAGATCACCCAGGGAGTTGGCCTGACTGAGTCTGTTGGTCTGTGTAGTGGCCATCCCTCCAAATGACCCTTAATTCAAGGGGAGGCTGAAAGAGGACTCCTGCCTTTTAGAATAAGGAGAGGAAGAGAGAAGGAATGAGCCAGCACTCACCAAGTAAACAGAAAAGCTGTGGCTCGTTCGTGTAGTATGTCAGAATATTCCTAAGCTTAAAGAGAAGAACCAATCTGGTTAGCACAGCTCCATGAGAAAGTGGCCTCTTATCTCTTCTGTAGTGCCTGCTTAGCTGCCCTAAAAACCCTAGAGCCAAACAGCTTATACCTACCTACACGTGTTTGCTCTAAAGGTATTAGACGTTTGCAAGGCCAGTTACAAACTCAAGCTGCTCTTCCAGAGTCTGAGAGCCTCTAGTTTCAGCTGTTGAGTGGAGCCAAGGATGCTCTTGCAGTTGAGAAGTGGGAGTGTTCAGCTCGTGTCTCTTTGCCTGGCCAGTCTGTCTTCTGAGTGTGTTTTCTGAGCCTGGCTGAAGGCAATGCTTCTCACCCTCTGCTGACCTGTGCAGCGTGGTCCTGCACGGGCCCTGAATTCACGTGGCAGCTGGATCCTCTTTTGTGGTAGTTGAACCCTTTTCTCCTCCTCTTACTCTCATGGGTTCCTGGGAGACTTCCCATCTCTCTATTTTCCCCTGCATTCCATTCCTGCGTATGTTTTGCTCTGCAGCACCCAGTGTCAGGGACAGTAGTGTAAGAAGCTGGAACTCGAATAAATGTTCTGTGATCTTGTAGGAAACCTTTTCCTCTGATTGAACTGAAAAGTACAGATTTGATTAGTAATATTTTTTTTTTTTTTGCATTACACAGTGGTATTCAAGGATTAACAGAAACTGGCAGGATTGCTGCTGCAGTCATTCTTAACGTGGCGGTTACTATAATGTGTAGTAGAGATAACAAGAAGATTGAAACCACGGGATGGTGCAGGGAATGTCCATGGCATGTGCAGAATCTCAATCAGTAAATCAGAATGTTATTGCTGAGTTCAGCACAACGTCCTGTGCTGGTCAGGGTCTGGGCTCCCAGCAAAGCTGAATACCTGCCTTTTAGCATGTCTGCTGCATGTAATATTTGAAACCACTAAACACAGACTGGTTACAGATCTGGATATAAAAATGTTTAACAAAGAACTATAACTGATCCTAGGTCCCAAACTGGAGGAGGCAGGCTTTGAAATGATATTTTGTTGGGCTTTTTTTGTAATACTGTGGGCTTATGGATCCTTTATACATCTTAAAATAAACAATTTTGAGGTTTTTTGGGGAATGTTTGAAGTCACTGGCATCGATTTTACTTAAAATTAACAATCTATTGGGTCAGGCATCATACACTATTATTAAATCTGAGTATTAAACTACTAGTACAAAACAGATGATTAATGCCAGATGCAAATTCACTTACTGTGGAAACAAACCAAATGTTTCTGACTGACTGGCCAAGGCAGAAGTTTCAGCAGGTCCAGATTGCCCCTGCTACAAATTTTCACTTCCTTTTTTTGACTGGCTGTGTTGGAATCGCTGCTGCAGTGTTGACAGATGATGCTCACCTGATGATCAGTGCAGGTCCCTCCTCTCCTGTGGCCACCCCTGCCGTTAGCTCCCAGAAAGTGCGATGGCAGAGCCACCATCCTCCGGTTGGCCTCAGAGCTGCTGGAGGTGGTGCTTGCTCTCTCCAGTAAGAGTGAACTGGGTTGTGACAAGTGGTGGTGAACCTGTTTGCAGGCTTGAGTAGTTGTAGCTGTTGTCATTACCTTATACATGAGTATAAGAAAGAGCAGAAAGTGGCATTAAATCATGTAAGTGGAAAATGGCATCATGATGTTAATGTTAAATACAATATTTAATGTTAATTAAGGGACCTTGGAGATAACAGTGCCACAAAATGCATTTACACTAAACTACCGGAGCTCCACATTTTTTCCTTCAGTATAACCTGAGACCCTGGCTCTCCTGTTTTGCAAAGTTGATTTTTCTTTCCAGTGGTTCAGTCTGACCAGAACTGAATAGCAAAAAGTATCTGTATCACATTATTTATTAACAGACAGCAAGTCACTCATCGCACCGGAAAATGAATGCTACTCATTTGTGTCTCCCTTCCCATGGTGCTCATTCTAAACTGCTTTTGTTTTCTGATATAGCCTTGATATATTTACAGTTCTTCCATTTGGTATCATAGTTAATTTAAGTACCACTGAATTTATTTTCAGCTTTTTGCTGTGTGTGCTGCATTTGTAATTGTGCTCTTCCTTGAAAACGATGGGAAGAAACAATCTCAGTTGTAATTTTATTTTAGTATTGCATTGACATTTTTAATTGCATCTATACTTTGGAGAAATCTCATGACAATTTTCCTCCTTATTTGTTTTCTTATATTATCCTGTGCATGTGCTTGATGACCTTTCTTTCAAATAATTTTTACTTTTCTCTTTTGTTTCTTATTTCTTTTCCTCATTTGCCTGAATTCCTGCTTCTCCCCTCCTCCCCAACCTCTCCTGATTGATGCTTATTCTCCCCGGCCTATTCCAGTTCTCTGCCTCTGAAAGCTTCAAAGAATGACAAATCAAGAAGCTTGAAAAAAATCTCTCGGTAAGAATGCAAACAAGGTGACATGCTTTGTTGTCTCTACACTTAGCTCGTCTCCATTGTAAGCTGCTGTTTCAGCTGTCATCTAGGAACCGCTGTACTCTTGATTACTGCTTTTATAGCGTGGGGTGCTGGGAAATGCACGTTTTCTACCTAGTGTGTTTAGTTGTGTATTGATGGAAAGTAAATGTTTTCGCTTGTTAAGATTAAGAGTTGGACACAGAATTCTGCCTTTGCTAAGATGCTACTCTGAAATGTCAGTCCCACTCTGCTGAAAATGCAGAGGAGCTTTAGCCCCTTGGGTTGAGCTGAGTAAGACAAGCTCTTGAGTGCCCTTTTCCTCCTTCAAAGAAAATTCCATTTTAGAACCCCTAAAATCCTTAGCGTCTGTGACACCTTTCATAACTGATACTTTTTGGCTATTTTTTCAGGTAGCTTTGCTGTATAAATGCTTCGAGCTCATATTCCAAGGTTAGCAATATATCGAAATACCGATTCCCTCATCGTAAGCTCCAAAATTCCTGCTTTTTTTCTTTGCTTAAAATGGCAGCCTTCCTGCATTGTTAGGGGAGTTTAGGTCCTTAGGACCATGTGATGACTGGTTTATCTGCAGCAGGATTTCGTCATGCATAAGATAAATGGGATGGTTAAACGCTTCTAAGAAAGCGTAAAGACGGCTGTGGGGAGAGTTGACCACTGCCTCAGCCATGTAGAGACTGTGATAAAAAAATCCTGACTGGCTTTGTGCCAAGCTCCATCCAGCCGTATCTCCAGGAACCTCTTCAGGGCAGTGTCCCCTTAAAGCCTGCCAGGCAGAGACTTTATAAACCAGGATGAGTCCCTTGGCCTTCCCAGTGGGGCTGTTGAGGGACTTCTGAGACAAGCAGATGGCTCCGTGATAGCTCTAGCTCAGTTTTGAGTCCTGCATCTTGTTCTCAGTATCTTTAACATCTTATACCAAACAGGAGCTTCAAAAGCTGTGGAGATGGGATAACTTCTCATTCTGAAATACTCTCAGTTGTGTGCTGAATTAACGCTTGTCACAGTTTATTTTTATGGCTACCTTAGCCATATAGTATATATTACAGATATAATCAGATGATAAGAGGCAGCAGTTTGCCCACAAGGCATTTTTCCATACACACATGATCAGAAATGAGCTGTTTGTACTGGCCTGGAGTTCTGGTTATTTGCCAAACCAGCAGGCACGGCCTCCCCGTAATGGGTGAGGTGCCAGACATGATGAGAGAGAAATTTCTTCCTAATAAGAATGTGACATGGATAGTGATGATGGGAAGAAATTGGCCCCACCGCATCTCAAGGAGATGAATTCCTGTAGTTGTTGCATGTGCTGGGGTACTTACAGCATACTGCACGAGTAGGGATGGGATGGTAACTTTAGGAACCTTTTCCCCCCAGGAGGTTATTGACAATGTTCTTAATTCATCTCACACGTGCAGGGAATGGAGAAATAGTCACTTCCAGTAACAGAGAGAAAGCCCACTCCTTTAGTGGTGTTTTCCCATAGTTTTTTTCATCTGTTTATACAGAGATAGTAGGTCTAGAGTTTTCTTCAAATTTTGTGTGAGAAGCGTTAAGTTAAAACCACCCTTTGTATTTAGTGTATTAACGCTGGATGAAGTAAGAGTGGATGACATGCAGGAGTAGAAATACACTAGAAGTAGAAATTAATCAACTTTGGATGACTTAATTTCTGTAAGGGCTCTTAAACTCTGCATTGTGGAGGGTTGCTGGGGGCTTAAACCATAAATGTTTTCTTCTGTTGTTAAATGTGTTCTTCCTACGTTACAGAGAGTTCATCAATTACATGAAGCGCTCCCGAACCTTTTATGCCTCCATAGCAGAGAGGTTGTGTGATGGAGACCTGGTGATGAGAGACAGCTCAACCTGCTGGAATGGAGAGGATGTCGTAGAAAGGTAAAGTTACCACTGAAGTTGTCCCTAACGATGTAAAAGCTGACTTCATAGTCTTCTGAAGCATGCCGGGACAACTGCTGACACCATATTTCTCCTTCATAATGAACTTGGTGCTTAACTGAGCAAGTGTTTTGGTAAAATTAAGAGGTTGTTAATGCTGAGGTTTGGGTATCTGTATTAAATATAGTGGAACACTTTCTTGAAAGTGCTTTGTAGAGTCTCTTTCTTTCACTATAGAGAGACAATTCTCGGTCTGTAGAGAGATCTTGCCCTCTGAAGCTCAGTTCCAAGCAGTATGCAGGTCCCTTCCAGTCTGCTCTTTACAGGCATGTTAGTGCGGACCTGAACATCACATTTGGCCGTAATTAGAAAATACGTCAGAAAAAATGCAGTGACCGGACAATGATGTTTTTAAAGAATTTCCCTGCCATTTGTTTTTGGAGTTTCTGACATAGCACTTTGAATAACGACTGGTTTTTGGAATCACCCGGCATCCTTCCCAGAGCGTGTTCTGCAGGAATTCTTATAAAGTAACAATTAAAAATGCACTGTGCCGTGTTGATAGAGTAGCTAGAAGCTCCGTAGGGTGAGATGATCTTTCTAGTTTGTCAGCTAATTTTTCCCCCCCTCTGTATTTTATCAGTCTTTCCCGCCAACCTTTAGAATCCAAACTGGAAAATACACTTGCACTGCTCATGAGCTAAACTTCTCGCTGTCATTTCTCCTACTCTGTGTAACATGAGGCAACATTGCCCTGAGGAGAAGAAGAGGTGTTCAGAACAAAACCGTATCTGTTACTCGCGCTGTCAAAGAACACGTCAGTGTTTGTGGAGAGAGCCGGTTGGAAGCGTGCCAGCGAATGTCTTCCAACAACGGCTTTTTGTCGAAGCAGAGACATTCCATCACATCGTACTGGCTTTCATGATGTTTATATCTGAAGTGTATTTTGTGGTCTGAGGCAGTTTTAAAATATAAAGCTCTAGCATTCTGTTTTCTTGCTTTAAAGCAATTTTCCCAATTGAAAATTGTTTTGTAGGAACTTATGGAATAATTCCAGCGTGGAACAGAGTGAGATGTTACAGTTCTAGACTGTCCCATTAAAGGGGGTGCTGACTCCCACACAGCTCTGCTTAGAAGTGTAATATTTCAATGTATCTTGGCATCACAAATTAATTGTGGACACGTATTTGAAGATTTTGGCAACGATGCAGTATTCTAAATAGTAATGTGTTGTGATGATAATACTGATTAAGATTTTCCCGTAAAAGTAATGGAGAGCAAGTTGGGAAAATATCAGTATTTCTGTCTCAGATTCGCTTTTGCTGGTAACATGTTGCTGGATGCACGGTTAACTTTTAGAACAAACAGCTTTCTGGCCAAAAGCAAAACAAATGAACAAAAAAAACCCCCAAGAAAAACGTTTTCTGTATCAAAAAAAATTAAATAAAAAATTAGGTTTAATTTTTATCTCCCCCCCCCCCCCCCAAAAAAAAAAAAAAGGCAGCCACTTAAATTACTGGTCTACATGTTTTAGAAAGACATGAAGGGGAAAGCTGTTGGTTTTTTCCTTTGCCAGTCTGTAACTTTCCCAGAGCTGGAGACACGTGAAAAGGGTAGGAAGCTGGGAAAAGTAGCAGGGAAAAGACTAACAAAACCCCCCATATTTTGAATTAAAAGCAAAAATAAAGAGGGGAAAAAACCACCTACACACAAACATCAACAAAAAACTGCCCCCCAAATACCAGCAAACCCTGAAATACATATTTGTAGTGAATTATTAAAGGGGTAGACTAGAAAATAGAAGTTTGTGTTCACATGTTTAATCAGACAGCAGTGTGTATGTATTTATCAGCCTGATTGCCTTAGGAGGAGGAGACTTGCGGGCAGCCCGTCCTGGCAGCAGTGCCACACAGCAGGACGACCACGGCGCCTGTTTGCTGGACTCCTTTCATCACCTGTTTTATAGGCTGCACTTGTCACCAGTTCTCCCCCCCGGAGAAATAAACCTGTCCTGGTGATGCCCAAAGAAGTATTTCTCTTTGCTCTTTCTCGTTTCCAAAGAGTCCAGAGGATTAAATATCAGCAGTAGTAAACAGCTCTCCACTCAGAATAGAGCCTTCTTCTTAACTCTGTCAGAAAATAGATCACCCCAATTAATCTGGTGGATCTCTCGTGAGCCTGAGTTTAAGGTTACGCAGGCAAAAGCTGTGGTTCCTGTTTCCTCGATGCTTCTTGCATTTCGTGATGCTATTTGAAAGCTGAGCAATATTTCTGCTGCATGCTCAGCGGCATTCAGGCTTTTGAGGAAAAACAAACTCAACCTTTAAAAACAATTTTGACGCACAGACGCAGCCTGGAACAATGCGAAATTATTATTCCAGAACAGGGATTGTGCGTTCAATTAGTAGAGAGGGCACTCAAGGTCTGTCAGAGGATCTGATAAACAGTATTCTCATTGTTTTTCATTTTATTATAATTCTCTGGATTAGGTTTATCATGTTCAAATCAATGCACTAGCAAGCAAAAAACAGTTAGAGCTGCCAGTAAATACACTGTAGAACAAGCCAGTGTGTTTCCAGTGTTTTGAGAATGTGCTTGTGGCTTGCTCTTTGGATTAACAGCAAACCGTGGCTGTGCTGGGAACCCTCTTGGTCAGCGCAGGGTGTCTGAAGACATTAGAAATCCTTGCAGGAGGAGAACTCCATTTCTCATAATTACTCTTCTGAGCAACTCGTTCCTGGAACAAGATTTCGTGTGAGAAATAATCTGTGAGGCTAATAAGTGGTCTGAGCATACAAAGAATGCTGAGAGAGGAGGCTAGAGCAGAAGCACTGGAACAGTATTTTGCAAAGTGAAGCAAGAACTCATTGTGATACTATTCTTGTGGCCACATCCAAGCCTCTTTCTCCAAGAGCCTGAAGCAAAACGTTAGGCAAAAGATTTCCTTTGGTTGCCCTTAGGCAGCTGTTCCCACGGACTTGTTTCTGTAGGGGCTAAACTGCAGGGACCTTCGTCTCGTCAGGAATATCTCTTCAACTAAGCTAAACACTTTTTTCGTTCTCCCTGGCTGCAGGGGCTGACCGGGATTTGCTGTCTCAGGTCTCAGCCTCATAAATGGCAGACTAGTACAGTACAGTGCCCAAGGACTTTCTGTTCCTAGAGAAAGGGAAAGGAGACGTGGTCTCACTTCTGGAGTGTGCCTGTGCACAAGAGAAGTAATCCTGACTTGGAACAACACTTCAAGGGAGCGGTGGGTTGAGAGTACTACATTAAAGCTAGATAATCATTCAGCCTTTCCATCTCTACCTGCTTGTCTCCTGCAGTTCCTGTTTCAAGAGAGGTGAAACAGTCATAAATAATTAGACAAGCAGTAAGCTGTGTGTAGAAGAACCAACCATTGTGAGTGTAGCTGGCATTTGTTATAGCCAATTCTAAGCACTGCATATGCTCTCCTTCTCTTTGGCCATGGCCGTGCCATTAGCTCTCAAAGAGGCCGATTGCAACCTGAAAACCATCAACTGCAGTGCTCAGCTTCAAGGCTGGAGGGTGAAAGTTGCTTGGGGGCTTTCAGCAACCTCAGATGTCAGTGCCAGCCTCCTCCTTCCTATGTCCAGGCTTAACCCTGAAGCAGGGGCACCGTTGCATCATTGCTCTGCATGCCCCAGGCTCTGCTAGAAGGTGTGTTCTCAGAGCAGCCTCCGAAGGTGTCTCCCCGTTATCACATGAATGGACGTACGCCTGTAGCGTGACCATTTCAAAGATACTCCTGTCACGTGAATGCTGTGTCGGGATCTCAGCATTTTTGAAAGTTGAGAGGAATGCTCGAGGCTCGTGTTAGAGTGCAGCTGGCTGTGTGTGGGGACTGTCTCATCGAGGAATAGACACTAAAGCCTGTTACGTTGCTCCTACAGGAAGCGTTGCCATTTTATGAGTTGAAATTCAGAGGCTGACAGATGCTAGTGAGAATTACATTGCTGTACTCTAAAAGGCACACCATCTCTTGAGATGTTCCGGTAAGCAAACACCAGCGTGAGTCTTCCAGGAAGAAAAGGGGAGCCAGCCGTGAAGAGGAGAATTGACTGGCTTTGTCCTTATCGGTGGTGGATGTTTGGGATCTCTTTTACAGCTCCTTTGACTCAGGTGCTGAATATGCCTCTAGGCTGTATGTTCAGTGCCCAGGAGACGTGGGATCTTCAGAGGGAAAGGGATGGTGCTGATAACCCAATGCCCGTGTCTGTACTGTGGAGGTTTTACTCTGACTAGCCCCGGTGCATTCCTGGAGGCTGAACACCACTGGCATCCTTGAAGCACATCCTCACTTTCTCTGAAAAAGAATCTGGTTCTGAGATGGCTCTGCCATATTAACTGGAGTGTGACAAATGGGGTTAATTGAAAAATATGAACCTGATCAGAAGTAACATGATAAAGTGGACACACCTGATGGACACCTCTGTTTGAAGTTTGGGGTCTGAAACTTTAACTGCCTCAAGAAGTACCTAGAGGCTGTCATTAGCATGTATATAAAGAAGTTTGTTAAACTATTGAGTTCAATCTGCTGGTGCAGTTAGTCTGTGGTGCCCATTTTGGCTGCACCCTGCCCCTGTCAGTGGGGTGGTGTAGTGCTTCAGAGCTCTCAGACTGGGCTGGCTCATGGGTTTGCTGCTTTCTGCAGAGTGCAGCAGAAAGGTCCCAGCCCGGAGCTGAGCCAACCTGCCTGTACTTGGTATGTGAAACCTAATGAGATCACAGCAGGGACTGATGGGGCCGTGGGTGGTAACCTGAATCCAGGCTCTTGACTGCTTTTGATGCGATATTTTCCATCGTGTAAAAAAAAAAAAAAAAGTCTCAACACTTCTAGGTCAGTGAGACATTTTACAAGTTGTAATCGCACTGTAGATGTGCAATTTGGTTTAGGAGTTATTGCTACTTGATGCCTAATTGTGGAACAGGTTGAAAGTTTCTACAGATTTAGGAGGTTAAAGAAAGGGATGTTACATTTCTTTTTTTTTTTTTTTGAGTGAGTGACAGGATTGCTGGCTGCTCCAGAGGTTTTTCTTTTTCCAGGTTCCTCGTCACACGATTATTTTTTTTACACCCAAAGCCAGAGTAAGAGGAGGTCAATTAACAGGAGTTTGAGCAAGCCAATAATGCCAGAATACCTTTTAAAATCTAGGAGTTAAAAATGTGTGAAAGGAAGAGTAGATTTACTAAGTGGTGTGTGTCGATGTTTGAATGTCTCAACAAATCTGAGGCAATTCTGTCCCCTATTTTTAGCATTGTTTTTTCTTTGCCGCAGTCATCAAAGTATTTCCAGAGTAAATGAAATGCTGCCTTAAGCCCTGATGGTTATTTTGGAACTAATGTTTCTGGTTCTGAATCTGGTATGTTGGACCACTCCTTCCTTCTTTGAAATAAAAGGGTGTGTTCCTGTAAGAACAGAATTGTCCAGGTCGTAAAGAGCAATGATTTGCTTCAGACCAAAGTATCTACTATGTTATTTGCATTTAAATGAGACCTCTGTTAAGTCTCCACTATGTGCACAGAAGTTTAAGACTGTTTCTGACGTTTTCTATCCACCACAGAAAGAGCTAAATAGTGGTAATGATTGTTTAGATTATAGACCAAAACCAAATTCTCTCCCTATCACTGAAACTCCACAGCTTTAGGAGAAATTGTGTAATTGTGACTATATGGAAAAGATTTTCAAATATGGAAATACTTGAAAAGGCGAGAAAAAGAGGAAGAGTTCTTCACCCTGGAGCTAGGGATTTGCTTGCTGCATTTGCAGCAAGTAAAGCATCTTGGACACTTGACTGGTTGTCCCATCAAATTGCTGTGAACCAATAGAATTATTTTTACTCTTAACTAAAGATTTGTGCATATGTGCAGTGTCTATAACCAGGAATTAGAACTAGGGTTATAAAGAACAGCTGTAAGTTTGCTTTAAGCCACTGTAATATTTGTTGGTTTTCTGTCTACCCTTTCCTCATCTGTCAGGCTTAACAGTTGTCGAGCTGTAACCATTTCCAAGTTGGAACCCCTACATAAAAGTTGGATCAGAAGATCAAACTGAGCTTTATTTGGAGCGGGGAAAGAAAAACCTTTGTGAAAATGACTCTAGGGAATTTTGTATTTGCCTTTTGATTTCAAGCAGAAATTTCCTGAGTTTCCAAATGAAATGATCTTTTTCTCCTGGCCAATGACCTTGGTGGGAAATAGGCTGATGTTTTCATTCTTGTTTCTCAAAATCTGCTGCTGTTTTGTTATAGTGCTATGAGGAGTTAAAAGGTAGTAAAAACGTGTTCATGTTGCATGTCAAGTCTACAGGTTTGACATGTAGTTCCTTGATTTGGGGTGTGTCGTGGGGGAGGAGATTCCTTTACGGCAGCTGCTTTTCAGATCGGCATCACTTTCTCAGGAGATTTCGAGTGTAGCATTTTGGGGTTAAAAACTTACACATAAAAATGGCTTTTAAACCAGATTACTGGAAATAGGAGAGGGGGATGTTCTGTAACACCCAGAGGGAACCCACACTTCTTTTCCTTCCTTCTCTCCTCTTCCTGTTACTTGTTTTCCTTGGAATTTTGCATTAAGTGGGGGGATTAGGGGACACCTGTCCGCAGGCTTGGGCAGATCACGTCGCGGGTTGTTAGGCTCTCAGGGCCTGAGCAAGCTGGCTGAGAAAGGACGTGGCAAATCACAGTGACTGCCTTTGCTCAAAATGTCTTCCTTGAGAGACTTTTGGGTTTTATGAGTTTAGCACTTTCACTGTCCCTTTTCTCATTTCCTTCGGCTCTAGCGAGCCGCCATCTGGATATGGAAACCAGAGACCATTTAGCCCCAGCATACTTAAAGTGTTGTGCCATCAGTGTAAACAATTTCTGGAGATATACTCATTACTGTAAGTTGTAAAATGCTTATCTTTTTGCAGAATTTTGCAGTTTTGAGAGTGTTTTCCAGAACTTGTGGTGGTTCTGGTTTTGTTGGTTTTTAGGTTTTTTGTTTGTTCATTTTAAATCCTGTAGAATAAACCAAATACACTGTGTTGGAAGTGACCATTTAAGGCATAATTTTCCCTGAACTTACCCTTCAGAAGGGTGCAGAGCTCTGACAGACTTTGAAAGGTATGTTATGTGTCCTTCTGTCAGGACTCAGGAGTGGTGAGTGTTGAAGTTCATTGCCACACAAGCATGTAAGGGTTGATAAGGCTGCAAATTACCTCCTGCACAGCCCCAGTCAACCATAGGGAGGAGGGATGACAAGGGTTAATAGCTACCCCTCTCTGCATGAAAACTCATCGTCTGGCCAGGGCAACCCTGTTCGGGGATTTTGTTTGCCACCTGCAGTAGCGAACAAATTGTCCTAGGACAAGAACAAAAAATGGGTCATGTTGGTGCAGATACGGTTGAAAACCCTTACTTCACTGTTGGTGACCTCTGAAAGGAAGGCAGCTGGTCCCAGGCAGGTTATGGTGAACACGTGGAACAGCTGAAGTGAGTAAGGAAACCACAGATGAAGAAAACTCAATATTTTCCCAATTCAGGACAAATTTAGGGCTGCTGTTAGCCATCTGTCTGTGTGAGTGAAGCATCCTGGTGAACTCAACCTTGGTGACACAGGTTTGAGTTTGCCCCATGTTCCTCTAATGCCTGTCTTGTAAAATGAACAGTGGCTGCTCTGAGAGCATCTAAGTGTGTAATTTGTATGTGCGGGTCTGTGATGGGTTTAAGGATAGAATGTGATAATTTGCTGTGGGTAAAGCTTGCTCTGTCATGTGAGGAGGCAAAAATCTGGAGCTGGGCTAGTCAGGAGGAGAATACTGCCTTTCTCTGGGCTATTTTGGGTGTTTGGGGTACTGTGTCGTGCTATCTGAATTGGTCTTTTCCCTGCTCCTGGAGGGAAATTGGATAAAAAGCAGCAAAGGACCATACTCGGCTCTCTTCTCCCAGTTCACTTTTTTCCAAATGGGAGAATAATTCCTGCAGTTTGGGTCACTGAAAGTTAGGCGTTTTGGAGAAGTAGAGACAGAAGGGTTTCATACAGAAACCATTTACCTTTCTGCTATAAACATACATACCTTATCTGCTCTGCAGAATATACCCATATGAGATTGGTCAGATTTCAGCTGTATGGATCAAAACTGACTCTAGGCCATGGAAGGAGGGAGAGTTGTAGGGAAATCAATCAAGTTAGCATAGGTAGAGGGGTTATGGAGGTCAGCTGTGTCTTAGAAGAGGTGGTGTAATGAGAGCAGTATTTAGTGTGTAGCTGCTGTAAAGAAAACAGCTAAGGGGGTGCTGGGCTGACTGGAGTAATCTTTGCTGAGATCCTCTTCTAGAGCTTCCACCACCAGGCAGCAGACCCATGTCTGTCAGCAGCGGTAATGCTGGAGAGGCACAGAGGCTTTGTTCACTTCTGTGAAATACTCTGGATTTATGCTTGATGGCTGAGAAGAAAGTTGCTAGAATTAGAGCTTTGGGATCAGACATCAAGAGGGATGGAAAAGCCGGTATGTTTAATGGGCTGGTTCTAGTCTCCTCTGTGTTATTTGAGAACATTTTGCAAATTACAGCTCAGTCCCATGAATTCAAAATGTGTGTCCTTGGGACCATAGTTCTCTTCAGCTTGAAAGGGAGCTCAGGAGGTCTTTGCTCGAAGCAGGGGCTGCTGTGAGATCAGGTCAGGCTCTTCAGGGTTTTATCCAGTCTGGTCTTGGAAACCTCTGGTGATGGAGGCAGCATGAGCTCGCTGAGCAACTCATTCCGCTTCTTGACTGTTGTCATGGTGTAAAAATGTTCCCTTGTGTCTAGTCAGAATCTCTCTACTTTGAAATTTTGCCTATTTCTTGTTCTCTTGCTGTGGACGGCAGAGTGTGAACCTGAAACTCTTGAAGGCCATGCTGACAGCAAACTAACAAGCGCCGGTGCTTCGCAGGGTCTCCTGATAGCTCTTGGATGCATCGAGAGACTCAGCACGCTGCGTTGTTCTGTTTTCACAGGGCGAGAGACTTCACTGATGATGGTGGAAAGAAGCGGTTACGTTTTAAACACAGAGCGTTATGCTCCATGAAATTCAATTACAGTTCAGTTTTAGAGAGGATTTCTTAAAAAGATGTTAGGCAGCTTTCAGCTCTGCACAGAAGATATGGTCCAAACAAATTTGTGATATATTGTGAAAGTGAACCTGTTTCGTTGTGTTTCAGTGCTAGCAAACAAAAATAATTGCTTAGCATTGGCTGTTTTATATGTATCTAACTGGTAGTAGTGACTTCTTATGAAAAGGAAGCACACAAATTCCCCCAGCAAGCTGTGTTCAGTCTGCAAGAGTTATTAAAATGCCATGTAAAATCGCCTGGATGGTTTTTCTCTTCTGCAAGATCAGAGGCCAACGTAGTAAACTGATACTAATTGAAGGGATTACAGATTTAGTGCCAGAAGGGACATCACTAAAACATCTCCCAGGGGGTTACGTAGAAAGGAATGTCTCCTGGGGTGACTTCAGATCAGTGCTATGTGGGATCCTGCGGTTACGTTACTGATCTGCCTCTATAAAAATCATGAGCTGTTACCTCTTTAATCACGTGGGAGAGGAGAGGGGAGGGGCACTGTCTTTCTGGCAATGAACAGACAGGTTCCAATGCCATTAAATAGAGGGCAGAAAACTCCTGAGGTGCGTTTGTCTGACACTCTCATTCTGACTGACACACAGACTGGAGAAAAAATGGAATTAGGGAAACTGCTCCCTGCTTGTAAAATGGTACCTAGTGAATTTGAATTTGAACACGTGGACAGCAGGAAGGGGCCGTTGTCTTAAAGTGTTACTTTATAGTTTACTTGATCGTTTACTTTAAAGATTACTTTATAGCTTACCATTGATTACCACAGTAGTGATTTTTCTCCACAAATTGGGAAGATGCTTTTGCTTCTTCAGTTGAGGGCTATTCCTCATATTGTACAAGGCGATTTTCCCCATTTTCTGTTCAGTCAGAAGGATCCCCGTTACACTTTTGGGACCATCTTCAGTGCTGGGTTAAAGAACCAGGATACAAAGCTGAAAAGTGGTTGTGAAATACCTCAGATGTGTCCCATTCCTGCTGGTGAGGTACCTCCTCTGCTGCAGAAGAGCTATCCAGATCAAAAAGAGCACGTTCCACAGTTGCTGTATTGTATGGTAGGACCTGACACCCTCTGAATTCCTGACAGAACTTTTTAAAAATGAAAGATTGTCCCTGAAGAACCTTCTCAATGGTGATGCTGCAGCCCACAGGTGTAGCTTTGTGAGGTTTTTTGCTGTGTGACTACGCATGCACTGTGGAAATGAGCAACAGCGCCCTAAAGCACAGGCTGGATTGAAGCCATATGCTGAAAACCGGTATAGTTTTACACACTACATATGTGTGTGTATGTGTGTGTATACATATAACCTTTCTCCTTATGTTATAAAAGAAACTTTTACAAGCATACGTAATTTTAGTAGCAGCCCCCCCTCCTTTTCCCCTCCGTGGTGCAAGGCAGCCGGCACAGGAAAGGGATGATTGCATGCGTGCCCACATACATCTGCAGCATGGCATTAATGCTGCTCCTTGTGGCACTTCAGTGCATTTATTTAAGGATTTTCTGTTAAGTAGTAGAATCCTGACTAAATGAGAAAAGAATTATTTGCTCCTGGATTGTAAGACTTCTGAAAATTAATGTTTGGGTTCGTAAATACAAGCTGAGTTTCCATTGTTGAGGAAAGATTTATTAGTTTGGTCAAATGTGAGAAATTTTTGATGATTTTAAGCTGAAATCATGTTTTCTGGTGAGTCATTCTAGTCTGTAATAGCTGCCTCATCAATACCTGTAACAGACCGTTTGACTGGATGTCATCTGCATGGATCTTCGTAGTTTAAACAAATCTATATGCTTAAAGACTTGATTTTTGTGTGTGTGTGTGTGTGTTTGGTTTGTGGTGTATTTAATGCAATGATAAAGGGAAGACATTTTTAAGGATTCCTCTCCTGGAAGCTATTAACAGATTGATCTCAGTGTAGGGATTTCATTATATGTAATTATGTGCCAGCTGTTGAGAGAAAATTTAACACCAGAAAGGAGCAACATGGTGAATTCTCCAGCACCAACTGCAGACGAGAAGTTAATGTGAGGCAGGAGGCAAATTTTGTACTAAGGTAGAGAAATAAAGAGAAAGCCAGTAGCAAGCATGTGCGTTTTCCACGTGGCACAAAGAGCAGAAGCAGCCCGATTCATCACATGAGTAACTGCTACCCAATCTCTGTTTGTCAGGTTTCATAGAGTGGCTTGTGGTCCTCACTTCTCTTGGACTGCACTGCTGCAGAGTCTGAATGGCTGAGATCTCGTTACTGAACCTGGCACATGTTGTGTGTGACCTCTTGGTAGACAGCGGGCTGTTCTGGTGCTCAGTCTGGGTTTGGGGTCACTTGAGAAGCTCCTCTGGCAGCTTCACTAAGCCACCTACAGCTCAGCTTTGGGAAAGAGCTGAGAGGCTACCTCCAATATTTTGGTGCTTGCCTTTAAAGCTTTGTTTCTCTGCTTTTTGTTTTAAAGTTGCGTTTTGGCTTGTGCATCTGTGCACAGTGTGCTGTTAAAAAGTATCATCCTGATGTGGGGAATGCAGTTTTCTGGGTCCGAGTCATGGTGACTCGATGCCCAGTGCTAGTTAAGTTTGACCTGCTTGTTGGAAGCTGTCCTCCTTTTGTGTAACCACACCCTCAACTTGCAGCATTAACAGTAGACTTCCTCCTTCTTGGTTAGTATTGTCATGTAATATGACCAGGTAATTTATATTGATGGTTCAAGTCAGTGTTTGAAGAACATTTCTGTAAACACAAGTAGGCATTTAACTTGTGAAGATCTCTTTGTAGCATCGTAGCATTAAGCATTTTCTCCCAGGTTGAGGGAATTGAATACAAATAGTTAATATGGGGTTTCAAAGTTTCTTGGGAGACACTTGTGGATTTGGTGTCTACTCCGTGGCTTACTCCTGTGGGGCAGGACTTTGGGCAGAATACATGGAAGAATAAATCTTGTCATCGTCATCTTGGTTGCTCCAGTGGGGCAATGTTCTGCAGATGCAATGTGTAATGAGGGCAATTGGATACTGTCATAGTATGTCTTTTATTTTGGCAGCTTTGGGATGTTCTTTATTGGAGAGTAATTGGAAGGAATGATGGGCAGGTACTCCTTCTTTTGTATGCTATTTTTTCTATTTATAGTCAGAAGAAGGAAAGATCAGCCCTTGCTTAGAAAACTAAAACTTTCCAATTAAAATAGTGCAGTAATAATATGGTAGGGTTCCAATCCTTGAAACTCTTCTAACAACAATTCAGACATGGTTAAAGTCTATGGAAAACATCCAAGATGAAGTTTATTTTCTCGTGTGAAGTCCAATGTAATGACTTTCTACCCGTTCCTAGTAGGAAAGGTCACAGTCCCATTGAAAAGTAGAAAGTCTTATCTGATCCTTCAATCTGTCTTAGCCATGGTTCTTCCAGTTGGGACGTAAAATTCATTTTCTTTGATTTGCAATGGGTATGGCATACAGTGGTATTAACAAGGAAAAGAAATTTCTATCTTAGCCTGGAGATGCTGGACTGAAAATGTATTCTTCAGAATATCGGTTAAGTATCAGTAAGAATGCTTTTAATACTGATATACCCAATCCTTGCTCCTAAAACTATAGGGTAGAGCTGCAAGTCTCGTCCCTCTGGATGAAAAAGAATGTGAGGTTTGGGTTCGGGCATTTCTTAGAACACTGGATGCCTCTGCTGCCGCAGAGCACACCACTTTTCTGAGTGATATCTCCTTTAATACAAAGACTTCTAAATTTCCAGACCAATCCCTACAAAGTCTTGCTTTGTGTTACCAGGATGGGTGTATCTAAAAGAATTTACTTGACAAATTGTAGTGTTTGTGTAGCTGTTTGAATATAACGTCCTGATAGGGGCAGGAAGAACACCAGCGTAAAAATCTTTTGGACATGATTTCAAGAAGAAATTGAAGGTGTGAAAGTAACAACGTAGTAAAAAAATGACTCAGAAGTGACTTGTCTCATTCTCCTTTACTACCCCTGTGTCCCAGCAGTAATGAAAACAGCATTTGTAGGCTGTCTACAATATGAGCAGATCAATGGAAAAAACATGCATTAAATTCTTAGGAATCAGTCAATGCTTTAATACAGCCTATCAAATAAAAGAAATACTAAAATTTAGAGTTTTCAAACAAAAGTGAATACTTTGAGAAAAATGTTGCTGTGATAAAACTTGCAGTTGCTTAAATTGAATGTGTTTTAGTGGAAAAGCAAAAAAAATCTCTACTTCATAGCTAAGCTGCTGTCAGCCCCCTTGCTTTGTTCCCTCTGCAGATCTGAGGAGTAACCCTGCTCTGGAAGAGCCCTTACTCTCCTCTCACCCTGGTGCCTTGCTCAAGTACTCCTTTATCTGTGGTTCTCACGCTCTCTACCACTCTGATACCACAAAGCCTTTTGGTGTACAGCGTGTGGTAGTTGTAGTTATGCCCTCGGTTCACACACATGGGCAGTAACAGCCTATGTGAACTTGTAGGGGTCAGTAGAATTGTGCTCTGTGCGGGCATGTGCTTCTGTGTCGAACTAAATTAGATTTGTGTTGAACTGAGTAAGCTCAGCAGCTTGATCCAGGTTTTACTGGTCTAGAATGATGTCTCTGTAAATTGTCTGTAGGATAAATTAGGCCTTCACGCTGGTTTTATTTGTGTTGCAGGTAATTTGTATCTAAGGGGGGGTTAGAAGTGTGTTTCTGGTGCTATCCAGACCCAAATGTCAAAACCCATAAAATCTCTTTTTCGCTGGTTTCCATTCCCTGTGGAGGCTTGGGGTAGATGCTGGCAAAATATCCTTGGTCTAGTATAATGCGTCTGTGACTTAACCCGCTCCTTCACCGCCAGCTTCTTGGGCAAATAGGTGTAGCAAGGTGGGGTAGAAGCTGGAGTCGGAGCTGGAGTCAGGGATAGGTGTTTCATTGAAATGGCTTTCACTGGAAGATGTTTATTCATCAAAATAGAAACAACAAAAAAATCTGGGTTCTGGCTTGGAAGGCTGGAGAATCACCCAGATCCCCAAGAAGCCTGTTACACTGTGTTTGGGGCGGTAATTTGTCACTGTCTCCTGTACGTCTAAGTGATGAAACATTTCACATGCCAGTGAGAGGAGAAAAGAAGCTGTTGTGTGGCTCTGGCTACGGTACTGGGCTGCGCTGGGTTTTGGCACACCCCTATCTTCCTATAATGCTATTTAAATTGCTTATGGTCTAATTATCAGCAGAGACTGGTCCAACCAGAGTATCACTTCACAGGCATAACAGAGCGGTGGATTTATACCCAATTCCCAATTTTCTACCCGTGGCATGGACACAGTGCTTGTTTTCCACGGAAATAAAGGTTTGGATGGTTTGTGTTTGCCCAGTGTTCAGCAGGCAGGCAGGTTATAGGCAAGGCGATGCTGTTGCGTTTGGTTATCTCGTGGCAGTTTTGCGTGGCTCAGCTGATGGTGCTGGCCCTGAACTAGCCTCCCCTGTTCTGACCAGTCAGTATCCTGCCAGCTGAGTGGTGAGGGTGGACTGCGATTACATTTTCAGACAAAATACTTTCTCGCCCAAGGTGCTACCAGAGATATTGACCAAATAAGGGCTCGTAATGACCCAGGGATTTTTTTACAATCATACCCACCTTTTTAAAATATTGGCAACACCATTTTTACATCGACGAGATTTAAATTCGTATCTTAGAATGATGAAGAGAATGCTACATCCATCTCAGTTCCTTCCTACACTTATTTTCTTCTTGAGCTGAATTTGCATTTCTTTGTGTGAATAGTTGCTTTACTTGGTCTAGAAATAATTCTGTTTGCAGAGGTGTTCCTGGCAGCCCTGCTTAGTTTGGATTTGATCGGAGGAAGGGGTCTGCAAACATCTCAATGTCTTTATTGGCAATGCTTATTGGAGAAGCCTTTGAAATGCCCTTGAAAGCTGTGCTGTTGCTAGAAAAGCAAATCTGAGCAGGATGAAAACTTCTCAAAGCCGGATTTGAAAACCAACAAAACGCCCAGCTGGACCAGAGGTACCCCATATGTGTGTTACCGAGTATGAAAGAATTTGTGAGATTGTTAATATTAGGTCATTCTTGGAAGAGAGTATTGTCAAATAATTTTTATATATTTTAATTAAAGGATAACATTCATGTCAGATAAGTTTACAAAGCAATCAACCGTCTTCTACAGATAATTGAACATTAAAGTGTGTGCTTGGTAAATGCAAAAAACCAGCAGAAGTATTTTTTAGCATTATGAAAATTAGTCCAATATTGCAGATAATTTAGGAGGCTCTGACAAACTCCACTAACTGAAGATACATAGATGTTGATAAAAGTCCGTGTTTGCCTGTCCTCGTTTTTCTTCCTTGTTGAAATAATGTCACTTTAAATAAAAAATAAATTTTTGAGTGAAATGTTAAAATTCAAGACTTAAGAGTGGTTAGTTTTGCCTCTCAGCTCGTGATGCCCTTTGCTGATAACGAATTAGCCTTACAGTGAGTAACAGAATCTGGCAGTTGTCTGGATCACGACCTGGATCGTTTTCCCAGGGTCACTGTTCAGATAATAATCAAGCTATTTATAGATGCATTTATTTACATATAGTGTTTATCTATAAATATTCAGTTGTTATTTCTGTTCATACCCAGGACTTGGCAGTTCATTTCCACTGAGGAATTTGGGGCATGATCTGAACAATATGTTTGTGGAAACTTAATGAAAAAAGGCAAATAGTGTATTTATTAAAAGCATAAGTGACTATTTCTACATACAAAAATTTAAAGAAAATTATCTATATACTTGCCCAGCTGTGAGAGGCCTTTTTAAGTACTTGTACTAAACTGCCTGGGACAAACAATGTGTTTGTAAGTTAAAAGTACAAGCCCACATTCAATGTTGACCTCTAACCTTTGCAAGCTCTTTGTCTAAAATCAGAATTTTGCCTGGCAAACGGCAGAAGTAAAAAGGAACATAGAGATGGACTTGAGTTTTGAGAATCAAGATCAGCAGGAAATAAGTTAAAATGTTATCCCTGAAATACTAAAAAATTTCCGTGTATGTATTGGCATTTTGAGTCTGCATCAGGAATACCAGTTCTGCTGAGGAAGCCCAGCAGACCGTGTAGTGTCTTAAATGCCTGTGGCTGATTTGTGATAGTGGAGTCTTCATTAGCTAATTGGAAAATGCCGTAGGTGAGGCAAGATAATAAACGATCCACTGCTGCAAACCCACCTGGGGCCAAAACAAAACCAACTGCAGTGAGGTTTTCTGGTTTTGCAGAGGCAGGATGTCGAGCACAATTAGTGTGATGTAGCACATTGCCCTGGTTTCGCCAGCATTTTTTCTTACCCCTTCAAGTTCTTCTCAGGGTGAGGAAGGAGGAAAGCACCAAAGCCTGTAACAGAGTCAAAAGGAGGAGAAAGGAACAACTGGAGTTTCTGCTGCTCCAGTCACGTATTTTCTTTCACTGTATCTGTAATACCTGGACTGCAAAACCGTAAGGTGTACTTTAAGCTGCTGTGATTTTAATAGACCTGTGCCACTTCAAACCAGCAACAGATTTGATCCATAATAGTTCACTGCTTCCCATAGCCACATCCATGGGGAAAGGCTGCTAGGTGGGAAGGCGTCTGTGGCCACACAACCTGCGAACATGCTGAAAACAGAGTGGGGTGGACACCTGTGGGTGGTGTTAACCACGGCAGAGGCAGTTCTAGAAGAGTTCAGTTACGTGCAGCAGACATTCAAGACCATGTTCCCCTGGGTATGCTTGGACACATTGGCTGGTCTTTTTAAGGTAAACTGAGGCAGTTGTCTGGATGAGTTTGTTTGCAGTGGGACTGCAAGGAGGAAGGATTGAGGTCTTTCCTGTGCGGTGGCAGCCAGCTTCCCCACAATGTTTGAGCGGGCGTCATGGACCTTGCTGTTGTGAGCCAGAACCTAACTACAAGGAAAAGAGAATAAAAGGAAAGTTGTAATTTGTGGATTTGTAGGACAAAGATGCTGCAGATCATGAGCAACAGGGACTCTCTGTGCTGTAGTGTAACGCTACCTAGGAGCTGGTCAGAACATCTCCGTGCGTTGGGTGGTGAGGACTCAGTTCCAGAAACCCCTCCAACGGTTTGTTAGGCTAAGTTGTACCTTTACACTGTCCTGAAGATGGTTCAGTGCACAACAAAAAGCTGGATCTGGCTCCATGTCAGTGGAAAACAAAGGGCATGTGTCATCTTTATCTCAGAACCCCAGGTTCAGAGTTTGCTGCCAGGAAATCGGGTGCTAGGGAACCTGAAGGAGGTTTTGGAGGTAAAGTTGCTGTGAAATGGCAGTCATCTCCTGTCACTGACATCTTGGGGTTAAGGAGTTGGATGTTATTCCTGCTGCTGCCAGGACTCTGCAAAGGTGTGAATTGTGTTATTGCTGTCGTTGGTGTTAGGGAGGCAGAGGCAGAGCAAAATAGTCTTTTTAGAGGGGAAAGAATGCCCTTCTGCCTAGGGGTGTTTGCTTTCTAGTGCTGCAATTCCAAACCCAGAGCCCTCCCGAAACACTGAGTTAAAACAACTAAAGGTACAGCAGAGGCATCTCTTACCTTGAGGAATGAATCCTCATAATGAACATATTTGTGGAGACTCATCTTTCTAAGCTGAGGATTAAGTTCTATTCCAGTTTTGCATGGCTACCACTGATCTCTGCTTGCTTCGGGGAAGGGGGCGACTGCCTCCCACCCTGCCATGGAGGCATTCGTCAGTACCAGGGTAGGGTGCGTTTCAAGCGAAAGCTCTGCGTTCCTTTGAGAAACCACCAAGCTCCTGTTGATCCCAACGGCAGCTCCTCCCGAACCCCTTCCAGCTGAGGATTCAGCAAAGAGCCTTCTGGAGAGGAAGGGTTTGTGGAAAGCATGTTTATGCCTGGTGGGTTCAACGTGTATCCGCTGTGCTGGTGATGCACCAGGTATCGCTGCCTCGTACCTGCTGGCCAGCGCTGTCTCTTCATCGCTAGCACTGGAGCTGGGTGTGAAAAAATGCACAGTTCTCCAGTGGAAGGAAAGTTTTAAAACTTCCTGCTGCACTAATTTAAACCGTGTGGGAGTAATGTAGCTTGTGCAGATCAAAATCACTGGAAAAACGCTTGCTGGCTGATTCTGTAGGACTAGTCTATCTTATTTTTCTTTCTGAAGATAAAGGACTAAAGTGGTTTTTTTTTTTTTTTTACATTCAATATGCAGGTTCTTGCAATTGAGAATCCAGGTTTAATTACAAACTGCATTGGCCTATAGCCAGGTTTTAATCCTTTCCTTTTTACTTCTTGGAACTTCATTTAGTAATGTATTCTCTTGAGTTCCTTTGTTACTCTTATCAGCAATGAACCTGTCCAACAGATTTCAAAATACAATAATGTGCTCTAAAATGCCAGGTGAAAGGCTATGTATTAAAAGTTTCTACAAAACTCTCCTGATTTGGGGAGCTGTCATGACTATTAAAGGCTTATTTCACAGCAGAAACGTTGGAAAGGGAAAATAACTCTTTTAGGATTGAAAAATAAACTTCATGAACTGAAATACTGGGTTATTAGGGTAGTAGATTCGGCTTACTAGTGGTGTGCAGAATAGCATGTATCAACACACACACTCCGGAATCGGGAGTGTTTGGCTTTATTTCCATGTTTTCAGTACTGCTTTTGGACCTGGTAAGACTGGCAACACCATCCTCCTAGGGGATTTGGGTGCCTCCATACAGTTTGAACTCCATGGGAGGTACCGAGTTACTTGTAACCATGCTCGTATGGGAACAGCTCTTCTGGCCAAAGCAGCATTAGCTGTCCTGGTTGCTCAGTGTATGTAGAACAGGGGACAGTTGCGCCCCTAAAACATTTATGTTCCACATGGAGAAGCCAAGATAAAGCAATTTCCCAGATAACTGAGATAACAGTGTTTGAACCAATGTATAAAAGTCATGCTGATGTCTGCAGCTAAACTGGCAAAAGGACATCTCTGCTGGTTCCCGGTCTGTGGCCTTAGCTTAGTTCTAAAGTGTTCATTGGGTAATGTAGCAAATAGTTGGGTGTCATCTAACAATCAGTATTGTTTATTTTAATTTTAAAGTGTATTTGGGCACCTGCACTTGAAGTTTTCATCAGAATGTATAGCGAGATAGAATGGGCTGGAAACAGACTGGACTGAGAACCACTGTCTGCTTTGTCCATGGCTCTGACCCAAACTTTAGGGGAAATGGTCCTAAGTGTCTCTAGGCTCCCAGTGGATCACGTTGCTTGCTGTGGAGGCACTCAGTAGCCATGCCACAAGCTCTGTCCTTGAAGTAAAAATGTGCAGAAAGTAGCAAAATCATTGAAAAAGAGGTGGAAGACAAGGTGAGACAGGG
The DNA here is from genome assembly GCA_009769605.1 of Bucorvus abyssinicus. Taxonomy (NCBI): domain Eukaryota; kingdom Metazoa; phylum Chordata; class Aves; order Bucerotiformes; family Bucorvidae; genus Bucorvus; species Bucorvus abyssinicus. Next base: position 22,586,330 of record CM020035.1, on the reverse strand, counting down.
TCTGTTTGTTTGCACCTGGATTTTCTTGCTAGGTGCAAAGGCGCTTCCTCTGAAAGTTTGGTTTATGAGACATTCCCAGTTGTTTGCTGATCCACGAAACAATATGAAAACTTTCCCAGCCTCATGCCTAAGTGCCCTTCCTCATGGCGTTCCCTGTTGCCATACAGTTTCTCTCAGGGGCTGTTGATTATGGGGTCACTTAGGTGGTCATCAGCCCACCAGGGCTGACATGAAGAAAGCTACAGCTGCTCAAGTGCTGAAAAACCATGAGAGCAGCTGTTTGAGCTGACTGTGATTCAGCCTTGGGGAGATCCGATTTTACAAGCGCTTGAGTGCACCAACAGGCAAGTGTGCGTGTGTTTGGGAACATTTGTATTTCTTGTTCACCACCCTTGACACTTGTTTTCTTAAAGGTTATGGCGAGCACGAGCCACAGCACAGAACGTGGGTGAACAAGCCTGCATCACAAGTTGTCCGTCATAATATTAGTGCTCAAATAACTTGCTAGAGATACCCAGAGCTTTGAAATGCATCGACAGAAATTGAGATCACTCTGATAACTTAGGAAAAGCCTTCCGCAGTTGTAAGATGATAGTGATAACGGATACTGGGTGAGCACTTACAAAGGCACTTAGCAACCCTTAGAATACACGTGTTGTTGGGTGTTACTTGGATTGGGGCAGTGAGTTAAACATTTGGTAGCCTTTCACACTTCGGGGTGGAATTAGCACTGAGCAAAACTGAGGCTTACATACCAAGAAGTAAGTCTGAATTGAATTAAGTTGAATAGCTCTAAAACGTAAGAAAAGTAGAAATTAATGTAATGCATATTTTTATATATATATTCAATTTAATATATGTATCTGAATCAGGCAAGTTCTTTAGAAAATGAGCTATCTGGAGAAATCAAAGTGCATTGATTTAGTTTTATGGCATGGCCACACACTGAGATTTGGCAAAGGACCTAAACCATCTCATTGCCTACAAAGAACTGCTGATTGCAAGCAGACTTGGAACATAACCAGGTTCCTTTCTAATAGGAAGATGCTTTTGTGTTGCATCCTCACAGACTTGAGCCAATCAATGTTCTCTACCTAATGCAGCCTCTTAAATAATAGGACTTGATCCAGCTTAAAAATAAAACTGCATTCAGTTTCTATAATGATAATTTGTGTGTGTGGTTTCTAAGTATTTACAGAACATTCTATGATGCGTAAATCAGTGCTTTTTAATTAATCAAATCGCTCACATTGTATTAACTTTTACAGCTTTTCCATCTGGCAGAATTAATACCAATGAAGCATAAGTTTTTCCTCCACATAATAGCGTTTGTGTCAATAGTGCTAGATTGATGCTGGCAATACATTTGTACAGGAGAAAGGGTTTCAAGTCCGTCAGGTAACTGATTATAAGATGGAGTGGGAGGGTGAAATTTCGTTGTTAGCTTTTAACAATGAAACCAGGACTTGTATTATGCAATGCTGATGATACCCTGCTAGTGAAACTGAAGGGCGTGACTCTACAAGTTACGTTCTTAATAGACACCACATCCAAAGCATTGTGTCTGTGACTTGAGCATTGACTCAGCTGTTGAAGGAGATTTAGGTTCCAGCTCAGCAAAATGCGTAAACCTGCGCTAAGGCTGTAGCTCTACTGACTCCAGGCTAGAACAACATGCTAATCCACATCTATCCACTGCTCCGAGGGTGCAGTTTGACAGCTTGGCTGATCTAATGGTTTCCTGCTGCCAAAAGAAGAGTAATATCACCCCCCACATACATGCACACACATGTGTGCCTGTAAGTTCCTACCCTCTTCCACCTAGTTTCAGATTTATTAGTCCTGTGGCTGTGCGATGGGTTGGTTCAGATCAGGAGGGAAACAGCCAGGGAGGCAGTGAGTGTGCAGGCAGGAGGGAGAAGGACCATGTTTTCTGGCTGCGGGTCAGTGCTGCATCGGCTGAGTTACGTCGGAGCACACCCTGATAGACAACGTGGCCCTGCGGCGGTTGTGTTGATACAACTGAGGGAAAGCACAAGGAAGAACAAATAATTTGGGCAAGGGGAAGGATGAGCAGTGGCTCCTTAAGCTGACGTCGTTGCCAGAACAAGTGGTTGTGCAAGTGCAGACTGTTAAAGATCTTGTGAGGAGCTTGTAGAAGCCAATGGGTTATTCGGGCACAAGATGACTTGTTTGAAGTTCACTCTTTAAGGTTGCTTGAGGGATGTGTAATATCTCAAGAAATAACAGTTTAGGCAATGCTGTGTATAACTGAAGTGGCTGATAAGAATTTGCTGTTTTAGTGGCTGGTCAGTGTGTGGATTGACTTGGGACCAACTGCTGCCTTAAACTCAAGCACCTGGTGCGGGTTTTAGTTATAGAAGAATTTCTAAGCGATTTGAACTGCAGCATGCAGTGTCTCTTCGTCATCCCTTCCAACTACTGCTATGTCGTTCTACTGTGTTATTCTACTGGTTCTGAAAGGCTTTGTTTAAATCATGGAGATAAACCCTTTAGAGGTTTTTAAAGGCTCCTTTATTGGCCACACATCAAAATACATCTTAATTTATCAACACGGTGCCATGGAAAAGCGAGATATACATGTTTATTGACCATATAATAAGAACCTGCAGGCCCTCTTCAGGTGATAGCCCATTACATCCCAACATTGCTGTAAGTTGTATTTTCAGATTTGAAGGGGGTTTGTTTTAAATTGTTGTAGATTCACACCAGTCACTGTGCCAGAACAAAAAAGGGAAATGATCGTTTGTTAAAGTGAGTGGCATCGTTCCTCTTCTCCGTAATTAACCAGTAAATGGTTGCTTTTTGGGAGCAACGGTCCGTCATGGTCTCTGTCACTTCAGCTGCTGTGGCACCCGCATCTGTGGAACTGCACCATCTCTTACCAGCAGAAAGTGTGGTTGGTTTCAATATGTGGTTGCTGTTATGTAGCAGTTGTTTGTTTTGACAGGTGATGTTATATTTTCCGCTCTCCCCAGTATTCAAAGCTTTGTACTTCCCTACAAACTAGTGCCATAGAATGCTTCCTTTCAATAACCAGACGTTAAGTCATTCACAAATTAAACGCAGACTCTAAATTTTTATTTTAGCTTATTTTGACGTTCTCTGACTGAAAAAAATTGTATAATCAAAGGTTTTTTTTCTTCCTGTGTAACTCATTCTTCATAAACCTTTGAGTCAGAGGTCTAAATCTGTTCTGACTCTGGTCCCATAACAGTAGTTTCCGAATTCCTGCCTCTGTTCATAAACATTATTGTAATTTTGTAAGAAGTCTCAGTCTGGTGAATACCTTTTATTTCTTGGCCCTGAATACACCAGAATTTATGCAATAAACTTTTTGGTCAAGTCACTCTCAAAAGACCTCTTGAACAATTTCTTGGGGGAGAACCAACATAGCTGAATATATTCATATTGCCACCCCGTAGAAGTATGTGGCTTCCCTTTCCCAGCCCTCCCAACGTGCACAGGACAGAACAAAGTTGCTAGAAAAGTTTTTATTGTCGTAATTAACTGCAGGTTCACCAATGCTCCACCAACAGTGCTCCCAGGTAAGCTTTGTTGGGGAAGGTTAAATTTGTTCTAAACAGCCGCAACTCTTTGTCTTTTTTGCAGCTTATGGGAATGGTGTTGAATTGCTCAGTACTTTTCCCAGGCTTTATTTTTTTAAGCTTTTTTTTTCCAGACTAACCCAGCTAGAAAAAGGGGCAAGTGAACTGTTTATATGCAATGCCTGGGCAACAAAATGAGGGAGGGTTGTGAACAGCCGGTGTTAGGTGAAGGTGGATGTAATAGAGCAGAAACACGGCAGGGCAGCAGGCACTGCTCAGGAAAGCGCAGTCGAGGTACAGCTGGTAGGAAGGTGTTGTGCTTTAGAGCTCCAGTTGTCTGTAATGAAACTTGGTGATGTGTAGATAAACCTGGTGATGTTTTTCTGCACAGGGAAGCAAGAGAAGATAGTACAGGGGCATTTATAAGACATGGACACAGAGCAAAAATCAATACCTGAGAAAGCCAGCGGTTGAGCTCTGGCGGATTTCAGGCTGAGAGGTGAGGACAGAAAAGGAGAAGCCTGCCTTGGGGAGCGTGCCTTAGCTCAGTAGAATGAGGGCACAGGGGGGCTGTGATGGCTCTCCCTCTTGCCGTAGAGGGAGAGGAGTTATTTAAGTGGAAAGGCTTGTTGGCAAAGGCATATAGGTGGGTGTAAATGGAATAGTGGTAAATTTAGTCTGGGAATTAGATGTCAGTCCGCTGGAGAAGTAGCTGCTGGGACGCTGTGTCAACAGGAGTAGTGACAATATAGTCTATATTGTTTTAATACGAGCCGGTTTAAGCCTGAATAAAGACTAGATCTTATGGCTCAGGAGTTTGGTTTCAATCCTGTGTCCTAGAAGGAATATTGGCATCTGAAAGGGACCAGCTACATTATTAAGGTTGGATATAGGAAAGCAAAGACTCCAGGTTACTCTGGAACTGAAGTCCTTATCTCATCCACTCCCCCAGTTTCCTGTGCAGGTTAGGTTATATCCTGGGTAGAGAGGAGGGACGTAGGGCAAAACCCACCAGGATCTCACTGCCATTGCCATAGAGCCTTCGAGGAGGGCTAATAACCAAGTCTTCTCAGGAAGACTTTTAGCACCAACTCCACTGTGCTCAGGTTTATTCTCTATTACTACTTCAGCAACTTCATGCAGTTAATTGACCCCCACAGTCATTGATTTTTCCCTTGTTCAAAGGACAAACGAGCTTAACATTTCTGTAGATTCTTGTGCCGCAAGAAATCGGCAGTTGCTCCTATCGAGTGTTTCCTGTCCCAGCAAGGGCCCCTACATCTCACCTGTCGCTGCCAACCCTCGCCCTATGTGGCTAGAAGAGAAACCATTGAAAAAGATACATTTCCCCTTCTTTCCCTTTAGCACGGATTTACTTCCTATGGGAACTGCCGACTGTAGATCACACATAGCTGGTTAAAATGATCAATGGTTTCTCTCATTGAAATGAAAATCTAGTTATAGGATGGAGTGTGGTTTTGTTAGATTTACTATGGTGATAACCCACAGAAATGTTTAAGGGATGGTGGCACCAATTCATTTTCCTTTATAGCACCACCTTGGGGAAGTTGACAGTTACCATGGTTTCCCATTGCTCAACATCAGTTCCCCTGAAAAAAACCCCACAACTTGTCTTGTTTTTTGCTAGTGAATGAGGTATTGTTGTGTAAATTGAAATCCAAACAGATAAAGGAATTTGAATGTAAAAGGAATTTCCATAAAAGCATTGAAAAAAGGGAAGGAAGAAAACATGTCAGTTTGCAGAAACAAACTAACTTGGAGGTCACTGAGAAATCTGAACTTCAATAAATTTCTTAGAGCAGCACAGATGTGTTTACACTGACAGGGCTTTTCCACCCTCCAGCTCTCAGGTGAATCTCGCTGCTGGAGCTGCTTCTGCCAGAGGTATGACCAAAGAGGGCAGATCAGGGCTGAGACAAATTGCTCAGCTGAAAAGGCTCCATTGTGTGTGATGTCTTCATTGGAAGTTTTTCCCAGGAGGAAATAGCTGTTCTATCTCATGCAGAAAAAATGATTATTTATACAGTTTAAACGAGGAGAAAAAAACAAACCAGAGGAACGATCTGTCTGGGAAGAAAGCTCTCTTTTATTGGGCTGTAATCGCACTGTGGGGTTTGATAACACCGTGTACCTTGCGTGCGTTGGACCGGGTTGCCGACTGGCCCCTTTTCCTGCAGAGATCCCTGTGGGTGTTCTCAGCTCCCTGAGCCTGTCACTCGCCTTCCAGCGCTGCTGAGCGTGCTGCTGCCCGGATCGTTTGACAGTGGCCAGGGCCTTTGCTTGACGTGCAGGAGATGGAATGGAGGCGTTCGCAGTCTCGAGATATATCATTTATCAGATCTGACAAAATGCGTTTCCACCAATCCTTTCCCTGGGGGTTGTGTGTGTGCGCGCAAAGATCTGATGAGGGCAGTCAGCCACCATTAAGGGTTTTTTCCATTTCTACCTTTCTCCCATTAGACATTCCTGTCTCTGGGCTGTGCGTCAGGGGGGCTTGAGCTAATAAAGAGTGTTTGGAACCAGTTAGAACTGATGCCTTCAAACTGATCGACTGTTGTCCAAAGATGAATTGCAGTGCTGAGTCACGTTTGGAACCTCGAGGCCGTTTTTAGGTAGATTAGATTTTGGTGATCATTAAGATGAAAGTATGATTTTTTTTTTTTTTTCTTCTAAAAAGTCTTTTTTTGTATGAAAAATTGGTGTGGGTACTGTGTGTGATGTATTTTAGACATAATAGGGTCTGCAAATTAGATAGTTCAGTGCTTCAGTGACATCAGGTGGACTTCTAATTATGAGAGGGTATTTTAATTCCTTTTCAAAGTCAGCCTTCTAATCTATTTATAGTTACTCTCTTGGGTTTTATGGTACATCACCTTAATGTATTAATTACCTGTTCAAAGAGTTGCCCAAGGTGCAATAGCAATTGTGATGCTCTGTACTGGTTTTCTCGATTTTTAAGAAGTCAGAGTACAGGGAGTTACATTGGTAGATGAAGCGAGTATATACACAGCATCTGGATACACATCTGTTAAATTGATCTGTGATTATTATAGTTGTAGGTAGGAAAAATCATCATCATTATTAGCAACACACACGCAAATACTTGTTTTCCATGAGTAGCTGAGTTTGTTGGGAGATGGTGGGTATTTGGCAGCACCGCATAGCAGCAGGCTGGAGCTTTGTTTTCTTTGCGGGTAGAGCCTCATTGGGGTGATAACAACCGTCGGGGTGTTTGTCTGTCTTCTTCTTACCGTCTGTCCCCTGGGACTCCGTAGTCAGGAAGCAGTTTGTGAGCCTGAAGCTAGACTTCTAGTAGAAGAGCAGAAATATCACTGGAGTTGCTGTCGAAGGTTAGAAGTGCTGTAAGAAAGAAAAACACTGCACAGGCAGAGCTGACTTGTAAACCAGACCTGTAAACTGCAATTTGCAAAGTAAAATGTGTTTCTGTGACCAAATGCTGTTATTCAAACTAGGTGTCTTCAGTACATGTTCTCCTTTGATAGTCACCAGAGCCTGCAGTTCTCTGGGAGGAGACCCGGCACCATCAGCAAGCCTGGAACACGAGTGGTGTCTGCTTGCGTGCTGCAAGGACAATGGTATTCCCGAGAGCAGCTAGTTTGAGAGGATTATTTCCCAAATATACTATCCCAGCTTGCAGCAATCTGTGGCTGTTTTGTGAGGTTTTAGCTCCTGGTGGCCGTCGGTACATGTGTGTGTTAGGAATTACTTACCTTCTTGGTCTCTATGCGGTAGTAGTGGTGCCAATATATGTGATATAACCAAGTATATTCCTGTTTTAACGCTGCTGATAGTTTAATTTAATGCGCTGTTCCTCCACAATCACCCTGAGACTGTGTAAAAAAACAAATTTCCTCCTCCATGATGTTATTGACTTTAATCATACCACCCACAGCTACCCAGTTCCCACAGGAAAGAACCTTGATGTATTTAGGCTGTCCTGGTGTTCCAGCAGCCCACACCTCTAACATTCTTATTGCCGTTTTTTACCTCTCTGCACTCTAGCTGCATCCTTATTGAGGTGGGATAACCAGAACTGCACGGAGTCTTCAAGACGCGGGCTTACCTTGGTTTGTAGTGATAAAAACCCAGTTTTTATATGGGAAGGAAAAGGAGAAGAAATCTAGCACTGTGTTTGCCCTTGCTGACAATGGCTGGACGCTGAGCTGACGTTCTCAAATTGACTGTAACGATTCCCAGCTCAGTCTCCGGAGTGGTGGTGCCTAATCGTGTGCCCCCCAGTGTGCAGGCATGTGGGACAGCTTTTCTCCAGCTGCATTTGCCAATGTTGAACTTAATCCATCAGTTTTGTTGCCCAGTCACTCAATATAATGAAATCTTCTCCATGGCTCTTCTAGGACAGCTGTGATTTTCCCCATGCTGAATAATTTTGTATCGTTAGTAAATAATGTTGCATCAGTGGAGCTTCAATCTAAACATGTTCTCGAGCTGGTTCTGAATAGGAAGCGAGAGTCTCTCTCCGGGGGTCATGTTTCTCCCCAGCTCTTTTGCAAGAATGATTAACTGTGAAGTTGGTAAATTTAAGGATAGCGTCACTTAGGGAAGGTTTGCCATCTTCTATGGCATTTTCTTTAAAACGGTGTCAGTGCCAGTGTCCCAGGTCTGAACTGATGACTGAGTATGAGTGCGGAGATGCCTGTGCTCGGTGGGGATGGGTAGCTCAAGAAATTGTTACCTGACTCAAATCTTGCATGCATATTTTTCATAACTAACGAAAGCCAGAAGAGCAGCTTCCCAGCTTTTTCTTGAGCCCAGGTAGTCTCTAGAATGTGCTTTTAATCCAATTTTGCTCCAAATGTCCTCTTGGAAATTCAGCTTCTTTACTTCTACGGATCCACTGAGTAGTTCTGGTTCCTTGAATTCTGTGTCGATGGCTTTGACTTTTTTTAGTTTACTCGATGTTACATAGATTCAGATTTCCACTCTGTATCTTTGCAGACAGGCACGTACACCTCTCCCTGAGAAAGTTCTAGTAGGTCTTGTTGTCTTTGGGGAAATCAGCAACTGCTCTCCTTAAAATGCTGGCTTGTATTACATCTTGTAGAAGGCCCAGGCATGGTGCCTGTACGACAGTCTTGGTTCATTTAGTCCACCATGTAGTTATGATCATCACAGTCTTGCTGGACTCCTGCTTCTGGTTAGAGGTTTTACAGTCTGTGTGGCAGGGCACCTTCAGTACAGGTTCCACCACCATCATTTTGAGTTGTTTCAAGGATTGTACCTTGGAAAGTTGTCTGTCTCAGCCAGAAGAGGGACAAGTATTTTCTTTCTTCATCTGTTAGATTAAAGATGGACTTAATCTTTCTAGTAGTGCAGTAATTGCCAGAGTATCGTAACAGTACGGACCGTTTGAAGTGTATTGTAGACCTCGGCATATTTACCTGCAGGTATGTAAGCAGAGATGAACTGACTTTATCACTGAATTTGAAGTGATGCTTTGTTAACTCTCTTACATCCTCCCACCTCACTTTTTTTCCTCCCAGAGAGGGCTGTAAAGTACAGCACTCAGTGTTTGCAAAGCTGAATTCTCTTAAAATTTAATTGAGGAAACTGTTATCCCATTAAAAAAATTCCCGCCTTACTTAGTTGTTAAAACCAAATTTCATACATCTGGAAAGCGCCGTTCATTTCTTGTGTTACACAAAATTAGCACGTCAGCTGAATGGAAAAGAAAATAAGGATGACACATTCTGGCAGTTATATTTATACTGTACTGCTTGTATCAAATATAAAGCAAAAAAACCCCACAAGACATGCAGGAACATGACAAATGCAAAAGTAACAGACCGTTAAATTTAGCCGAACCACATTATTGCTGGAATCTGTTCTGGTAAAGATCAGATTTCCCAGCAAAGAGGGGATAGTCTTTCTGCATCTCGCTCCCTGAAAGTTCTGGCTATTTGGACAGAAATCTTTTCTCATGACCCACCCAGCAGGTGGATGAGGAATTTGATACGAATTTGCAATACACTGTCATTAAGTGTGGATTGTTTATGTTTTGTGCCACCTTTTTGTTCTTGCTTGTAGGATACGCTCATAACATTAAAAGCAGTTGAGCTGAATGGAGTGAACACATAGAAGTATCTGCATGATGGTTTTTTGGCGTTGTTCCAAAGCGTGATGCTTGTTCTTTTTACTAACAGAAATCCTAGTAAAAATAGCAATAAACTTTCTAAAAGAAAAGCCATGTGTCACTGGAAGGATAAATCGTGAGAGAAGAAAGCAGGACTCTCAGTTTTGTGCTTGTGTGCTGGGGCTGGAGGGATCACAATCCGTGAGGTTTTGGCACCACTCAAAGCGTAATAGCAGTGATAGATATTTCATCTGGAAATGTAGTGCCTTTGTAAGTAATTCCCAGCGTTCATCAGCTACAGAGGCACAGAGCTTCCTGAGCTTGCACCTAGCAAAGTCTCCTGACCCAAACCAGCCAGGGACCAGCCTCCCAGAGAACACCTCCCAGTGAGGTGTTACCTTTTGAGGCAGGCGGTTTCTCCCCAGAAAATGAGCAAACAGAGGAAAACGATGGGATGAGTGGTTCTGCTGTCTCTGGTTCCAAATCTAGATGTACTTGAAGCAATAGTGGAGTCAGATTCAGTGAAATCCAGTCTAGTGTGATTCATGGTATGTTTTCCAATGAAGTGTTTCTGTCCTGTCACTGGAGGCCATTTGGGTCTGAAAAGATCTCTTCTGTGTTCCTGATTCTGGCACTGACCCGTTGCCTTAGTCAAATCACTTCATTCCATTTATGTCTCTCATCTCCACAGCTTTGCCTGCAGGAATTTTTTTTCCCCACACGTTTATCCTGTGCCTTATAAAGTGCTGCCGTGATCTCTTGATGGCATCTGCTCATTGCAGCGGTGATGCATTACTGCTGTTAGGGCCAGGGATAAAACTTGCGGTGGAGCATTATCTAAAAATCCCACTTCCAAAGGAGAACAATGATACTCGGCTGCTTCGAAGACTGTCGATTGCTCTGGTTGCTACTTGTAGTTTTAAACTCAAGATTCATAAGGCTTCAACATAAATCTCTTGAGATGCCTTTACCATTATATTATTGCATCCTTGTGAGGTTCACAAATATTTTATGTGTATAAAAAATGTTTAGTTTTCTGTTAAGACTGTAGAACTGTAGTAAATGGAATGGTGGTTTGAGGAACTGGTGACAGAACTTAGGGGTTTTTATCTTTTTTTTTTTTTTCTCCTGTAGGATCAGGGATTATGTGTCACCTTAGGAGTGAAATTTAATAAAACGTCTTTAGTACCATCTCCCTTACTCTAGCCTATGATGGCTTGCAGAATTTTATGCTGCTTTGTAACACTACACTCTATGTCTGAAAATACCTTTCGTGCCAAAACCCAAGAAGATAGGTAATTATATTGGCAGAATCGTTGCACAGGAAAAGAGGCTTAGCAAAAGGTGGGGTGTTCAGGTTGCCAGCTGGGATTCAGTCGAGGATTTAAGAGCCCTGCTGCTCCTTTGCTGTGCGAGGAGGGAGCCAGCGCGGAGTAATGAAAAAAATGTCTCAGAGTGCGTTAGGAAAAGCTCCAAATATTAGAGCTACTGTAACACAACGGCACAGAAGGATGGGGGCTGTTCTCCTCTGCTTCAGCTGTGTCAATTTGTAAAAGATTAACATAGAAAGAGCTTCTATTGTTTTTGATTTGATATGAGCACCTCTGGGGTGTTCTGCAGTTCTAAACATACAGTTTAGAATTCAATCGGTAATGAAATGTAAGAAATTGCTGGCAGGAAATATTTGAAGAAGTATTTTATTATATTCATTAGGTGAAAAATTTCCTCAGAATAACCAACAATATTTAAAGTGCACGCAGTCTCTTTTCATGTTTTTCCTTGTTGTCTCTGTCAGAATAGTGGGTTTTTTCCTTAGTGCAATTGACTGAAGAGAAATTTAGTTATCTGTCATTTCAGTATGATCCTGCACAGTGTAAGCAAGGCAAGAATTATTGTGCCTGCAATTTTCTGGAAGGGTGATTAAAGTGGACTCGTGGCTACCAAGAAGGCCAGAGAGTATAAAAGTGGAGGGTCTCACATCAACCCCCTAGAATGAGTCTGTCCATATGGGAATCTTTCAGCAAAAGAAAAATCGCTGCTTCTTCCTGTGGCAGTCAGACGCCCTTTTAAGGGTAAAGCATGGTTTTGGTCTAAAAGACTAGGGAAAACACTGCAAATGGCATCAAATGTACGAGAAGTTTCAATCTGACAATATTGGCCAGTCGTTGGTGTATGAGCGGTGAGATGCTGGAAATCGGGTGGCATTTGTCTGAAAGCAAATTTTTCCCTCCATAAAATATTTTTCTGATATTGAATGTTTTTAAATGCAGAAAGATTTGCTAGATAAGCCACAGCCATACCCACGAAGGCTGGTGTTTCATGTGCTCCGGCTTCTCACTCTGCAGCTGACAGTTCCAAAAGAGCACTGCCACCTTCCACAAGGCTTGCTCTTAGTTAGCATGTACAAATGTTATTTATAGACCACAGGAGTCCACAGAGATAAGTAATTATATTTCATCCCTTTTTTATGAAGAATGAATCTCGAGCTTTCAAAGAAATCCAGCGCTAAGAATTTCCTCTGGCAGGAACGGCTGATGCTAACCCTCGTTTTGGCAAGAACGGTTGGGTAGCCTTGAGCAAGCTGCTGAACTTCTGAGAATATCGGTTTCCCAGTAACATGTGAGGTAGCTGGGTTTGCCTTACAGATGCACTTTGAAGCATAACCAAATAATCATGATTAAATTCTAATTAAGTGCAACTTTTTCTTAAGACCTATGAAATGCCGGGTCTAAGATATAAAATACAGAAGTTCCTGGTCCACCATGTGTTTTTAATCCATACTGACACTTCTCCCTTTTTTGAGGCAGTACAGCACTGAGACAGGAATGCTGGCACCTTGGATCATTGAAGATAAATGGTCATTGCTGTGGCACAAAGTACTCCTCATAGGATTCTTTTTGTGAGATTGTTTTAATTAGATTTTGGGCAGTAGCAGCATCTTGTTGGATAGCTGTGGAGAGGGATCGAACAAACTATGGGCTCCGTTCTTCCCCACAAACCAGTGGTCCCAGAGCAGACAGGTGATTTAAGTGGCCCTCAGAAAAAGCAGTGTTTGGCATTTCTTTAGTTTGAGTTATGAGTTTAAAAATAGAAATTTTCTTCATTTTTCCAGTGTAAAAGTTTAATTCAGGCAAGGTAAGCGTGATAATGGAAAATGCTGTCGCTGTGAGAAGGCAGTGGTGGAAAATCTCTAGCTAGTGACCACCTTTAGTTGTCAACAAACCATACAAAAAAAAAAAACCCACCAACCAGACAAAACCCCACGAAAGAACTGTGTGGCAGTTTTACGGATACTGAAAAAACTTGGGTATTGTATTTTTAATTATAACCTGGTGTTTTATTAATGCTTGTGCATATGGTAGGGTTATGCCTTTTAATAAAAGTATGCTTCAGGCCAGATCTTATTTTATCAAAAATCTTTTATGCATATTAGTCACTAATGATATGCCAGATTCAAAAGGGAAATAACTGTACTGGTGCTTTAGGAGTGAAGCGAGATCTGACAGCAAAGCCTCCGACAGCCTCTTCCATCCGTCGCGATTGCGCCTTCCCTTGGCTGAGCCTGGCACTGGGAGAAGCAGCAGTGCTTCCACAGCAACCCGGCCTCTCGAGCGTCCCTATCCCTTGTTACCACCGTCGTCTCCCTGTTTTCATTCTCGCTCCAACCCGCATTTTCATTTTGAAGGACTTGTGCGATGTCCCATTGCTTACACTCCAGAAGAGGAATCCCTGTGCTGTCAGAGCTCGTCTTTTCGAGCAGCAGGTCCCAGTTCTGCCCTCGCCAGGCTGTGTAAATGCCAAGAAGCACTGGTAGCTCCTGCTCTCATCCTATCCTGTCATCACAATGACGTTGATATTGCCTGTACAGCCATCAGAGCAGAATTTGGAGCATTGGGGATATATTAATGCTTGATTTGCTTGACTATCTCTGTGGCCACGGTCCTTTTTGTGCTGACTGAGGAAACGAGCGTAACTCTCAAATGTTTGTCCAGTGCCTCATGCTGTTCCCTTCTTGTGGAGAGATTTAAGGCTTCATCTGCGTGGAACACTTCAGCAGGCAGGAAGGGATTGCTGCCATCACTTTGTGCCATGCAAGGTTTGCTATCCAAAAGAGCGTAGCAGTGTTCTTCCATCCTGGATGGAGCCTCAATTCCTCTCTCCTAATTTTAGCTCCTTAACTGGGGCAAGTAACTGAGGAGCCTGTTGGCCCTGGTCTCTGCAGTCAGCAGAGGGAGCTGGGCAGTTAGTGGGGGATCCAGCTCTTCAGTGGGCTGTACTGGCAAAAGGAGAGGCCAGCCTCAATACTGTCACTGGCTTCACCCCACCCTGCCGTGTGGCTGCTCGCACAGGAGTCCTCAGTTCTGGCTGACAACTAACCCAAGGATTGCCTTCCTTTCCTATGTCCAGTTCTTTACTTTTGCCCTTTTTTGCTGTATGTCGGAGGGGATGTTTGAACACTGGACATCCTGAGGACTATAAGACATTAGGAAAAGAGAACAAACCCACTATTTTTTCTTTTTTTTCCTTGCTTGTACCTGCTCTTCACTCTCTTAGAGATGTAAAATAGTTTAAAAAAAACCACACAAAATAATCCTCAAGCATTTTCCCAGCCGTATTGGATATTTTTCTTTACTAGCTGGATTCTTTGCATTCCATGTATTAGCTCCCTGGCTTCTAGGTGAGCGTGGCACATTTTACGGTGTTATCTTTGTAAGCAATCAAACATAAATTGGCTGAAGTTGACTTACTCCAGCAGTTCTAACAGGATTTTCAGAACGTGGAGCCTGCCTGAATGTGGCAGCTTGTCCTGACACTTCAGGTGTTTTCACACACCTTTGTAACCCGCCTTACAGCTGGACTCTGTCTTAGTGTCATTTACAAATCTTTTGTGTATTTGGGGGGAAAAAAAAGGTTCTTATTCCTTAAAACATTTACCCACACTACTTCTGTATTTTCTTTGTTTCCTTTTGGTTTTTCCTCTGTTCTTAATGTGCCTTCTTTCATCAGAATCCGCTGCGCTCTTTGCTTCCAGCCCATGTAAGAGTTGGGCCATCTGGTTGGAGAACACGTGCTTTCAGCCCGGATTGTCGATAGTTTAACGATGTTATTGTTGTCAGCAACATCTTAGGGCCGTTTGTAACAGAATCAAGTATGCTTTCAGTAAACTTTGGCACTGATTTGTGTTTTCCAGCTTGCTTATGCTGGAAAATGAAAAGTAAGGGAGGAGAGAGAGAGAGAGAAGTTAAAAAAATACCGCTAGGAATGTTTGGCCTGTGTAACTACTTCTTTGTGATTTGGGGTTGCAAACTGTATGCTAATATTAAATTCCAACCCCAAAACTGTTTTCAGCTACCCTTTCATTAAAATTGCTGGTATTTTCTGTTGGTGATGTTACAGGTTCCAGAGACAAAACAGAAACATACTTTACTCTTGAAGACTTTTGTGTTAGCTTAATGAAAGGACAACTGGACGCTCCCAGTAAGGAGCAGGAAGCCGTGTCGGCTTCTCTTCACTTGTGTGGAATCGCCTCTGCTCCACAAAGCAGCTGCGCCTGTAGGTCAGTTCCCTGGATATGTAAGGGTATGGTGTACCAAAAACTCACCAAACTGGGCTTCACGGGAAACCCTCTGTTCCAAATTTTCATATACCCGGTCTGCACCAATGCCTAATCTGGTTGTGAGTGGTCCCTGATCTTACTCTGGGTCTTTAGTAGAGTTGGTTGTGTTTTCATTCCTCCACAACAGAGCGTAGTTGGATTCTTTTGAGGTTGGTGTGTAAGAAGAGGGATTGAGGGCAGTGGTTCTGAGCAGGTGATACATCGCTATCCCCAGGCAGTGGTGGTAACAAGAGTCATGTTAAAGTGTTGGTTTATGGTAGTCAGTAACTACTGCAGTATTTCTCTGTCTCAGAAATAGGGCACAAATTCAGGAAGATTGAATGAAAGCATTACCTGCTCTTGTATTTTAAAGTTTTGGGGGTTCTTTTTCATTTTCAGTGTTTAGTTCAGCTCCTGTGAGAGAGGAAGACAGAGAAGTAGATGTTTCTTTAAAGTGTCAAATCATAGCTTGCAGAAGAAAATGTTCCAAAGAATGAGCTATTCGAGCTTTATTGGATGTGTTTTAAGAAGTCATAAATGCTATGCTGTAATTCATTCTGTTTTGCTGATTTTTATACTGGAAATGTATTTCATCTGTGAATGTGAAGGAGAGAAGCAAAGACTTTAAGAACAAGAGGTATCAAAGCAGGTTTTTGGTTTAGGTTATTCAACATTTGCTAATTTTATGAAAGATGTCACGGTATCACTTTGTCCATATCTGTTTGTAGAATACCCGATTTAAACATACTTCAGCAGAGTTTGATGTGATCGTATTGTTTGTGAACTGGAAAGCAACACATGAATCTTTCACTGCAAATGAAATGCTGGCTAAATCTTTGCAGCGGGCTGTTAGAGCTGTTTTCTGTATCTCACCAGTATGAATTACTGAGCCCTCAAAGCCCAAAGTTTATTTTCCGTAGCTGAAAACAAGAGTTGGTGTAATCACATACAAATATGATTTTGGTTTTTAGTTGGAATATGCGATCGTCAGAATATCTGATGCACGACTATGGAGAATGAGTTACTGGTGGGACATCAAAGCAGCCAGAACAGGCATCAGGTATAATGCAGTATGGACTGACCTCACCCTTTTCATTTCCTCGGATTTCTCGTGAGTTCAGGAAGTGTGGTGATGAGGATTTTGCAGTAAGGGAGCTTGGTAATACAGAAGAAAACAAACTGCACCACCACCAAGCAGCGCTGCTCTCTGCCCACCTGACCCTAAAACCCACAGGGTTGAAGTCCATCTCCATCAGAGCACAACGCGCAGCCTCGCACAGCCACTATCCCAGTTTGGAACATTCTTTCTGCTCGTTATCTGCAGAATCAGCCACCCTGTCGAAGCCCTGCAGCAGCCTTTATGGAGTACCGTGACCCTCCCAGAGTGCTTTTTGGAGGAAACCTGCCCTCCCTTTTACCTAGCAGTTCATAAGTAGTTGTTGGTTAACCAGGAATTTTAGCCCGCGCTTCACATTTGTGAACAGATTGGAAACCGCTCTGTCCGTAATGGGAGGGAGAGGCTCAGAATTTTATGGTATGCATGGTAATAAAAAGCAAGCAATTGTCACATGCATTTTGGCTTGAATCATGACAAGAAGCAGATGTGTGGCATGCCTTTTCCTTCGCTTACATGTATGCCAAATGACGCAAAACTCTTAAATGTTTTCAGCTTTTTGTTGCAATTTAATCTTCTCCTGAATAAACTGAACATGACAGTGAGCCCATCCAGAGCAGTCGCGCAGCTTGACATTTCTGTGACTTTTCAGAAAGTGCTTGATTTACATTTATGTTGGAGGAGAGGAGGGGAAGGATTGTATTTATCTTGTGGTGAAAAGATTAAGTGTGTTTTCAGGTTAGAAAACTGTAAAAAGCATCCTCTCCGTTTACAAATAAGGACTGTGTATGTTAGCAGCACAGCGGCCAGTGAGCTCTTGCACAGCTTAGAGCTTTATTTCGTTGAGTGCGTTTAGTTGCACATACGTCTGCTCAAAAGTACAGGCATTGTTAAATCCAGTTTAGTCTAGGGAATCTGGTATCAGGGTTGTGACGTGTGCTGTGTACACCTGTGGGCGCTAACAGCGCACTGTCTGTAGGACGTTCGTCCTGCTACGCCTGTCCCCAGGGCGCCTGCACCGTTCGTTTTTCAGATACGTTACTGTGTCAGCAAATTGCCGCTGCTGTTATTCTAGTCTGAGCCTTCCTAAGCTGTCCTCGGTGGTATTCTGTGGCAGTGAGTTCTACAAGCTATTTGTGTATGGTGAAGAAACACATTTCCTTTCCAGTATAACAGAGATTATGGGGCTCATTCTCATGCCAAGACCTGCACAGGAAGGTCTGCTCCATTTGCAGACTCAAATGACTTGAGGTTAGCCCTCAATTCATCAGAAATTGAGCAGATAGTCCACGATTTAGACAACTGAGTCGATTAAATTGGAGAAGTTCGTTGTAACCATATAAAGCTGGGTAATAAACTTTCTTGTCCTAATTTTCAGTCTAATGGGAGAGGCCTTTTTTGGGCTGGTTGTATGAAAGACACTTTATTGTAAATATCCAAACCAGACTTGTACGGTGGCTATAAAGCTGCAAAGCGTTGCTGAGCTTGGACCACATTTCAAATTAGAGCAGTCTTTTTCTGCAATTACAACACGCATAATTGTCTCAGCTTGAATGCGTGTCTTATTTTGCCAGGCAATAAAAGGGAACTTTGGTTCTCACTATCTGCTGGCTGATTGCTCGCCATTTAAAAAGCGGCGCAGAGAGATCAGCTTAGCTGCTTGTACACAGGATTTTGTGCAAGTGCAGTCAAAACCAGTGAAGATCCCAACATCAGGAGGAAAAGAAATGTCACTAAGAATCCTGATGCTAGAGGAGAGGGGTCCAGTTAAAAGAAAGTGATAAAGAAAGGGGACCAGAGTTCTTCGTCCCTCTAACCTTTCTCCCCATGAACTTCTGTTGATAATAGCAATAATAAAGAGATGGATTTCAGTCAGGTGAGAAGGGCTTCTTGACACTGTGTAAAGCCATAGAAAGGGGTGAATCTGATAGAACAACCAGAAGCAAACAAAATTAACATCTTTCTAAGACCTAGTTTAACCGCTGTTCAGCCCAGCACACCCAGAAGCACCCGATTTGTCTTTAGCCGTTGCTGTGTATGTGACTGAACCAGTAGCATGACTGAGAGATGCAGAAGAATCCTTAACATGTTGAATGTTCATCTTCATTTTCGGTAAGATTAGCGATACAAAGCTTTTCTACTGAAAACCATAAAATAGAATTTCAAGTAGAAGTCTTGCTGTAATCGAATTACCAAGCTGAACAGAAATTTCAGACGCTCCAGTAGTGTTAAAATCTGTCTTACTGGGGGCTGTAGACATTTTGCAGCAGTTCCACATTGAGACTAAAGCTCGTTTCCTCCTCAGAGTTCATGAATACCTGATATAACTGTAGTTCTTTGATCCAGTTGACCTAATTCTTCAGAAGAAGAAATGGGAAAAAAGCCCCAAAACCACACCACCACTTTAACATGTTTTATATTTTAAAATATTGTCATCTTATTGTCATATAAAAGTTTTCCATTCTGCCGCTGTTCATTAAAACACATCCTGGCCTCCACAAATAATTTCCCATTCTGGGAAAATACGTGGACCATGAGCAGAATATAATGGATGCTAGAGATATAGTTTTGAAACCTTTACTGCGCACCGAATAATCAGTTATATCATCAGGTACCTATAGCAGTAAATTTTATTACTGAGGAGAGCAAGATGCAAATGTAAGATGAGCTGAATGGTGTAATTTGAGCAGAGTAATGGTGAGTGGCGAGACATTGTGTGGCAGTGGGAAATTGGCCACATCTCTTAATTGCTCATGGCCAGGCTCTCATCTATAGACTTCTTTAGTACTTTCTTTTTTCTAACACTTTTTGTTGGTATAACTGAATTGCACTGAGATTCCTAACGTAGCGCACTCAAACATGATCTCCTTGTCAGGTGAGAAATGATGTAGGAATAACAAATTGAATGTTAATATGTTAAGCAGTTATTTAAAGCTTTTTTAATCGCATTCCCTACAGAAATGGTAGTAAGGATTTGAAGGATTTCATATTCCTTGTTCTCAGAAATATTGAAATTAGAGCTTGTTTAGTGAGAACCTGTAAGAGTAGCTGTCTGCAAAATCCCGCTGAAGAGAAAAAGATTACGCATCAGTCCCGTACTCCTTCCCCCTGCTGCACTTCAGCAATCTCACCAGAGTCGCTAGGTACAAAGATGTGGAGGTGGAGCAGCCAGCCTCATTTCACACACACACAGGTCAGTGTCATGTGTTCAAACCTGCATTGTCTGAATGTGCTGCCTTAAAACAAGAAGCTGTTTGCTGGTGGAGGATGCGTGGCAGGGTAGTTGTAAAGTTCAGATTGCTTTTCCTTGCTTTATTCCCACCACAGGTCTCGCAGTTTAGTGTTACTCAGATTGAGTTTTGTTTTCTTTCCTGCAGGATGTGCACAGTTGCAGTGTTTTTTTTCAGGGGACTGAAAATAGTTCTGAACTGCTCCCCAAACACAATTTCCTTGATGAAATAAGAACAATCTGTAGCTTCCTGGATTTTTTTTCAGAAGGAGCAAGCGCTGACCTAAACTCTTAACTGTCATGTGCTTTACCTCTCTGCCATCCACTGCTGGAGGGATGTTCTCGGTGAGCTCCCGTGGCAGTTAGGGGAGTGTTCTGTGTGATACCAGCCACCTCCAGTCTGTTTGAGAAGGAGGGAGAGGACAGTGCTAAGCACCTCTCAGAAATCCTTCTGCTTTTATCCCAAATACCTTTTAATTCTTCACCTCAAAAGTTTCTCACAAAAATTAGTTACCTACATATGGAATAGCATTTCCTTCTTTGTCTAGTTAACTGCCTTACATAAAAATAAAGGGCTGTTGTCACACTCTTTCTTTTTGGCAAGCAGTTAACTAGGTAAATGTGCAGCGTGAGGTGGTAGCAACTAAATATATTTCATACAGAAGTTGTTCCTGCAGCTGATATGAACATGCACGTTATGATTATTTCTTAAGTTTGTTCTCATTTCCCCTGTTCTCAGGGTGAATTGTTTCAGAATTCCTGTCTGAAGGCTCCAGCATTTTATGGCTCTGGCTGTTTAAGACTGATCACTAATTAAACGAACACAATTGCTCATGTTTCGTGTGGAAAAAATCATGTCCTATGTTTTTCCTGTCCCCTTGGAGTTGCCAGTGCTTTGTGTTTCCCTACTTAGACATGAAGTCTTCTCCACTCACCTCCCTCGGCACGCCCTGTAAAACAGGGTGCGATCCAAGACATTCCACGACCAGCACTTCTGGAGTTGCATTCGTTAAGTGTTCTAAGAGCAGCTCGCTGCAGATGGAGTCTGTGGGGTTTGAGGCTTGGTCCTCCAGTTCATTAGCTTAATGCTGAATCAGAAATTCCATACTGCTGTTGTGGCAGAAAATACAGCGATCCCCTTAACACAGCTTCCATCTGACACATTGGCAAGCAAGCTCTCATTTTTGCTTCTTGATATACGTCCCACTTCCCTCTCGAAGGAATAGGAGACCAATAGCTTGTCAGTGTTTTGATTTATGATTAATTGCAAAAGGACCAAATATTCTGCGGTAACATAAAACTTGGGAGGGGAAATATAAATTACTGTATTGTTTTCTTTGACACAAAGAGCTGCTTTGACTTCAGGGAGTCTTATCTTGCCATGTTTAAGTCTCTTAATGATACCAGCAGGTGCTTTTCTTCCTTCAGAAGATTTACTATGTTCCATCGAAGTAAGGGATGACAAAAGTATTGGGGGAAAAAAAATAACCCAAACAAACAGACACCTCTCTCTTGTTTTGCTCTGGGGCTTTGTTTTGGGTTTGCGTGGCGAGGTTTTGGTAGCGGGCAGGCTACAGGGGTGGCTTCTGGGAGAAGCTGCTAGAAACTTCCCCTATGTCCAGTAGAGCCACTGAGAGGAAACAGTTGCTGCGTGACAGCAAGTGCGGCCAGAGACAGGAGGGAGAATATGTCAGAGAAACAACTCTGCAGACACCCAGGTCAGTGAAAAAGGAGGGGGAGAAGGTTTTCCTTTCTGCCAGAGCAGACATTCCCCTTCAGCCTGTGGTGAAGACCATGGTGAGGCAGGCTCTGCCCCTGCAGCCCACGGAGGTCCACAGTGGAGCAGATATCCATAGGCAGCCTGTGGAGGACTCCACTCCAGAGCAGGTGGTTGCACCCAAAGGAGACTATGACCCTGTGGGAAGCCCATGCCGGAGCAGGCTCCTGGCAGGACCTGTGGAACCCTGGAGAGAGGATCCCAGGCTGGAGTAGGTTTGCGGGCAGGACTTGTGGCCCTGTGAGGACCCATGCTGGAGCAGTCTGTTCCTGAAGGACTCACGATGGAAAAATTTGTGGAGGACTGTCTCCCATGGGAGGTACCCCAGGCTGGAGCAGGGGGAGAGTGTGAGGAGTCTTTCCCCTGAGGAGGAGGGAGTGGTGGAGACGTTGTGATGAATTGACCACAACCCCCATTCCCCATCCACCTCCTCCACTGAGAGGAGGAGCTAGAAAATTCGGTAGTAAAGTTAAGCCCGTGAAGAAGGGAGGGGTTGAGGGGCAATATTTTAAGCTTTAGTTTTTATTTCTCATTACTCTACTCTGATTGGTAAAATATTAAACTAATTTCCCCAAGTCGCATCTGTTTAGCCCATGATGGTAACTGGCCAGAGTTCTCGCCTTGTCCTTATTTGACCCACAGCCCTCTCATTGTGTTTTCTCTCTCCTGTCTCGCTGAGCAGGGGAGTGATAGTGCAGCTTTGATGGGCACCTGGCATCCAGCCAGGGTCAAGACACCACAGGCTTTTTTTTTTCTGTGTCCGGAGGGCTGTGTGGAACTGTTGCTCAAGCAGCAGTGCTGATGCAGTTTTGCACACAAATTACCTTTAAAATGATTTACAATTGTTTCACTTCTGTTGTTGTGGAAGAAGTGGAAGCTGTGCATTTGGAATAAAAATACCCTGAAACTTCTGGGCATAAATTTCCCATTCCTATTTCCCTCATGTGAGTTAAGTAACATTTTCCTGGTTTGAGAGCTGGCAGTTTGAGCTGTCTGTGTTGGAGCTCCATAGCCTTAGAAGGATTAGCAGGCAGCCCCCCAGGCACCTGCACGTAGGTGACAGAAGGTGACATTGATAGAGGTGACAAGTGAGCCTTTGTGCCACTTTCTGATGCGTATTGACTTGGCACTGGACTACAAGCAGTTGTGGCAACTAAGAATTAAGAGCAGCACTGAAGAATTAAATCTCGTTCTATGTGAAGGCTCTCTGAGGGTACATATGTGCGAGGCGTGCCACACGGAAAAACCAGCACCGAGGGGCATTTACCAAACGTAAAGATAAATCCAGTTGGTCCTACCCAGTGAAACAACAGGATCATTTTGATAAACCTATCAGCAGTGACAGACTCCTTCCTCGGGGAGACTCTTAACCAAGTCCTGGATAATTTCCTTGAATCAGCCCCAGAAAATGTTTGTCTGTCAACTTCATCCTGCTTGTTTGCTGCCAACGAGCAAATTTCCTTCCAGTAACTTAATTCCAGGCACACCCTGTTGGTTTGGCTGGTCTCTTCCAAGCACAATGTTAACATCAGACTTTGAATTAGAAAATCATTGCTCGTTTTCAAGCCCACTGCATTGTTGTTTGAGATGGTGAGCAGTGCATTCCTGACCAGACTCTTTCGCAGGCGTTGCAAACTCTGGAATGATTTGGCACTCCTGCAGGGCTCTTAATTAACTGCTGTTTCATGAGAAGAAAAAATACACTCTAATGTATAAAACGTTTCTTGTTTAAAAAAAAACCTCAAAGGAAACTAAGAATTCCTTCAAATGTGAGAAGTTAGTTATCACTTTTATTGAATATCTGTTTACTTCCCTGTGTAACTCAATTTTATGTGTGGTTTGAAATGTGGATTTATGCAGAATTCCACACTTGGAAGGTCAAGGTCAGTCTTGCATACAGGAAGCTGTTGGCGTGATTTTTCTTCTTTCCTCTTAGTACTGAGGGCAGAATCTTAAACATCTGAGGTACGCAGAGGTGGGGCAGGAGGATTCCTTGGACCAATGATAAGGAAATGCTCGGTTTCAGCCTTCAAAGAATTTCTGTGATGTTTAAGGCAGTAGGAGAAATATGGTTGAGGGTGTAATTAAGTGATTAGATATTTAGTACCAGTCGGAATTTAGTTACAGTGTTCTAGCACTTGTCTCATGCAGTTCCTCAGAAGGATCCTCTAGATTTTGATCATAACAGCACCTTGGGTGATAGTCTTCTGGATTTTATTGATGTGCCAACCACTTCCAGCAGAAGGAGTCCAGTTGGGACCAAAGAGGTATTTTTTTTCTTGTGCATTTGTGGTTTTTATAAGTTCATCCTCAACTTACAAACCCAGTTCCTAGAGTGGCTAGCTCTGTGTGTGAGTTCAGAGACTCCTTGTTAGAAACAGAGAGGAAGACTTCTTACTGCAAGGAGTTCTATCAGACCGGTGCTCCCAGAGTGTTCGAGTGCCCCTTGGCGTGTGATCAAAATGAGCTCCCATATGCCAGAGCATGTGTGGGCCTGGGTTTCTGTGAGAACGTTTTATATCTGGGATTTTATGGTTTAGCAGCATGGGAAGGTTGGCCCAATGTACCAGTTCCTAACTGGTCATTAGCACATTTGGGTGATCGGACAATTCTTGATCTAAGGAAACTGTTAGTAGGTTTATGCAGAGGTTGCTTCTCGACCACGGCATATCATATTCTTCATGATCAAGTGCTTGTATCAGCCTCTTAAATCTCACACAAATACCCGAACTTTTCATTTCCTTCTTACTTTCAAAATGCTTTCCAAGTAAATGCAAGGGAGCTCATGAAAATTGCTAGCTGCAAATAAGGATTGTCAGCCTGAAAAAATCATGAAGAACACAGGGCTTTGGGTGAGCCCTCAGGAGGGAGTTCAGCCCTGCCTCAGCCTGCTTCTGTCACCGTGTCAAGTGACTTGCAGAGCAGGTGAGTCCATTTTCCCCCTTTTTGGAAATGGGATCAACGTTCCCATCTATCATCATCACTGAGAAACTAAAAGCTGTGCAGGTTGAAGAATTGCTCACAGGTCAGGCTTTGCTTGCTCGGCCAGTTCGGTGTCTGTCTTCTAAACTGTTGCTCTGACATTTGTATGTAGTTACATTAAGTTTTTTACTTTTGAAGGACATCAATTTACTCAACCCCATAAATCTAGGAGTATTTCTAAACCAAACCATAGCCATTAAAATTTCCTCTGTGAGCTAATGTTCAGGATGTAGTGTTAATGGTATTAAAGACAAATAGCTCAGAGAAGGAATGCTGCCATCCCTGTAGTTTATATGACTAATTTTATACTCTTCTACAGTCCAGTTCTTCAGCATATAAGGGCTGCGCTGCCTGCAGCAGTACAGAATCAAGTCCTAAATCAGGAGTGACATGACACTGAACTCAATAATGTAGAGCAGAGTGCTCCAGCTGGCCAGCTGCCCTACGTCTGTCTTGGAGGAGGAGGAGTGGCTGTTTCTCGAGTGCCATAAACCCCATGCTCAGCACCTCTCCCTCCGCGCAGCTGGCTGCTCAGTATGGATTGCAGCTCATGGCTCCTTGCAAGAACAATAGAAATTGTCAGGGTAGTGCAGAGTCTTGCCATTCTTGGCCAAAGCCAGGCATGGAGGTGACAAATTGTCTTCCTAAGACCAGTGAAGAAATGACAGTAAGGCTGAAATCAGCAGTAGAAATGTCTGCGGTTCCTCCCCTGAAAATATGCACAAGATAAAGGAGAGGAAGGGCAAACGGTTTGATTTTTTCAATAGCACTGACTGTAATTGGGAGTCTCTCCAAGATGAGAGAGCAACTTTAACAACAACAAAAAAACCAAACCCTAAAATAATTTTGACCCTGAACTTGAGACTTCTGAGGGGGAGATGGGACAATGTCCACAGCTGCCACTTCATCTGTGTCTCCTTGTGTGCTAGTGAGGACTTCCTTGGTTGAAGGAGTGCTGATGAGAGGTGCTCTGACCCATGGGCACGGCTTGCTCTGGAGTCATGGCCACATGAATTGCTCTGTGTCTGTTAGGGAGAGGACATGTGTGGTTTGTTAGCGAGTTTGTACAAAGAAGTAATGGAAAGATTGCTGTCCCTAAAGCCCTGCAAGGCCAGCAACCTTCCTGTGAAGCACACATGGGAATTTCAGCTGCACGCATAGAAAATGGTTTTCATATGATGTAAAGAAAATATGACAGTAATTCACTGGTCTTGCAGAATCAGCTAAAGTGCCCCAGTTATATTGTCCCATCCTCCCCAGGCTGTTTGATGATTCTTTTTCATTAAACGATATAAGGTATTGCCTTGCAGCCGAATCTGGCAAGTGCAAGCAATAACAGGTTGGCAACCACCCTATCAGTCACACAGGGCGGCTGCCCGGCCGTGTTCCTCAGCCCAGTATCTGGGTAGTTTGAAGTGACTGCTTCCCTGACCCACCGCATGATGCAAGCTCTCCCCAGCCCCTTGACAACGGATATGAGAACATTTCCCGAAGCTCCACTTAATGAGCTGTGAAAATGTTTTCTATTTACCAAATCCCAGCAACCTAACTGCAGCCTGCGCAGCGTAACCAACTCCCTTCTCCCCAGAGCTTTGAAGTTTTTACTGTACAGAGGAAACGAGTTTTGGAGAGAGAGAACGCTTCGCCCTCTGCTCTCTCGGGGCTGCATCTTCCCCCTTTTCCACACCGGTAGTTGTGTCCTTTGCGTGTGGGGCCCTGTCCCGTTAGAGAGCAGACTTGTCCCCTCTCACCCCTAGGCAGTGGGTCTGCTGTGGGGTTCCTACCGTGATCCCTCGTCTTCAGTAGCCCTTATTCCTGAAGGACGTTAATGAGAACGATTTCTCTTACGTGCCAGATACAACAGTGATGAGGGAGGAATGCCAGGCATTTTTGGATCAGAGGAATCACTTGTGGCTTTTGCTTCTCAAAGAGCTCACTCAGTTCTCATCCCACTTCCACCAGGGACGATGAAGAGTATCTGCACTGGCGTTCAAGAGCCATTTTTTCAGCTGCTGTAAATTAATACAGCTCCTCTGACCGGCACAGGTTCATGCCATTTTATGTCCCCTCTTGAGTTGGTAGAAAGACTGAGTCAACTCCTGAAGCTTTAGTGTGGATCATCCCATAAAGAGAAGCCTTCAGTCAGCAGTGAATCCCCTGAAGACTCTGCGTTGTGTTTCAGTGAAAAGAAGCGGTGGGAAAGCAATGGCTGTGTCTCAGGCACTCCTCTCACCGGGGGTTGGTATTGCTGCCTGCACCCATGGAGAAAGGGAGAACCTGAAAAGAAGTGAGGATGCCATATTGTGCGAATAAAATATTCTCTGCTTATAATTTAAGTTGGAAAAGTGGCTGCTAATCCTCTTGAAAGGTGCTTACCCTAGGTAGAGCTGAAGAAAGTCAGCCTGCCAGGGGAGCCCAAGAAATCAGCTAATTTTTTCAAAACTTATTTAAGGCTACTCAGTACAGTGCTGTGATAAAATTCATCATTTACGGGCCAAGGACTTTTCAGATCTTTACCTCCAGCTTCTGCAAGCACCTATTGGAAAAAGTTTGAGACTTTTTTAGGGTTTTTTTGCATAATTTATGATGATTTATGCTGCATAACCCTTTTCTATCTGTTATATATTTCACCAGGAGCATCAAGATGGGAGAAACAATATACGTCCTAGGGTTGGGTTGGTATAAGACACGGTGGAGTCAGTCATCTGTATTGCATGTATCTGACCGATATCTGGAGATACAGGCCCAGCGCTGAGTTAGGCTGCGATTCCAGCTCCAAACGTGACTTAGTCTCCCTTTGCACCACTTCCCTGTTTGAGCAAAAGCTCCGGTCAGACTTTGTTGTGGTGGTGCCTGGCTGTCCGTCGCTCTCGCTGTTGTCGTCACTTACAGTCGCATCATTAAATGGCTGCAGAACAGTGCAGAAGCTGTAGTGGTAGCATGTTCTCCACTCTTCTGTCTCTCCCTTAATGTACGTATTTCTATATAAGTTGTTTCTATAAATTATTTTGGAATTCTGGTCCTGTTGGGTAAAAGTTATACAAATTTGTCATCTGATTTTAGATACTGATGCAGCACGTTTGCCAGATCCAAATATACTTTTTTTCCTGAAACCTTAACTTACCTTGTTCATACTAAAATTCGAGATACTTTTCTACCCTGCAACTTCTGTTGAAGTGACAGAGCCAAGCTGGACTGGGCTTATTTAATACAATCACTGTATTGCTTGAAAAGAAATTATTTTTCAATGAAGCAATGATTCTGAGAAAGCTTGCAGCGCTTTTGGCTAAGATCATGCTTGGAGGAAAAAAAGCTCCTATTGTTAGGCTGGAAAGAGTTCAATTTATAATGATGTATAAAAGGATTAAGACTGAAATGACTTTTCAATATAGTCTTCCTCGGGACGTCTGCAGTTGCTCGCTCACTGCTTGGCTTCATTTTTGTAATCTGCAGCTGCCTCTGAACTTCCAGTTGTCCAAGTCTGGTCTCTGTCCGTTGCAGCAGCCCGTGCCGCAGCGATCTGTTCACAACCGTCAGCACAATCCATCACCCAGGGCCTGATGCTAACACTCGGCAGCAGGATGTGTGGGCACAGAGCTGAGCCAGCCTGGGGATGAAGCTGCTTTGTGTGTGGGGCTTGGCCTGTGTAGAGAAGAGGCACAAAAGGGGGGGTGGAGAAGCAGCGGTGTACGGTGAGAATTCCTCTGAGCTGGAGTTTCACAAAAATGATCAAGGCTTGTGTTCCTTCTTCCTTACGTGCATAAGAGTTCAAGAGTAAGGGTTTGGTAAGCGTTTGGTAAGCGTTTAAAGTACAGTGTGGGTATGAGGAGCTACAGGTCCAGCTCCGAGTTAGGCTGATTCCTGCTCGCAAACATGACTTAGTCTCCCTTTGCCTCAATTTCCTATCAGCAGGACAGGGATAACACCCTGCCTTTCTCCCACCTTTGCTCTCTCTTGCTGCCTGAACCATTTCAGGCAAAATGGTCCAAATGAGGTTGAAAAAATTTCCATGGGAACCAGCTCAAGCAGCGGTGGCACCAACCACCAGCGTGCTGCTGTCGTGGTGAGCAGCCACTTCTGGTGGCAGAGATGCAGGTAGACATGCTGAGCAGCAAGGAAGGCACCACTGGAAGCAGCGTACTCTTGTCCTGGTTTATTTTGTTTGGATGCTTTTAGTTCCCCCAGAGTTAAAAGACTTTACTGCTGCCAGGACTGAGTAATACTGGATTTTCTTCCAGCTCTGAGGGTCTTTGAGGTACATACTTCCCTGTGTCATCTGAGCCAGCACACAGCCCATAAACTTGCTCCAGCAAGTGATGCTGCTCCAGCAATTCATGCTCCTTTTCAAGAACGCTAAATGTAAGTTGTTATTCCCTCTTCAGGGGACTTTTTTCTCAGAACAAAGAGATGGCTGCTTTGTAGGGGTTGAATTAGCAGCTCTGTGCCTAGCTGGAGGTGCCTGTTTCTCCCCTGCCTTTCTCTGTGCCTGTGCCATATGTTAATTTTTCTCCTGTGCATTTCACTAGTTTAGATTGCTCATGCTGTCAGCTCTGAACTCTGCCAACACAATCAGTGTGTGTTTCCAAACACTCACTCTAACACCTTCGCTTTGGAAAGGGGCTGTAATCAATCTGCTCAGGAGTGCTGCGTGCTCCGGTGTCTCGCATCTCCCGTCGAGCTTATCCTCTGCCCAGCCGTTCATCTGCTCTTCGGCAAGAGCCTTTTGCATCACTGGTGTTGTCCGTCTCTGTGGTGTAGGCTAGTTTCTCATCTCAGGGGGAAGAGGAATGTTAAAATTGTGACTTCTGGTCTGTTTCTGAAGTCTAACAATGACTTCCCTTATGTGACTTAAGTGCAACTTCCAAACAATATTGTGAATTCTTGGGGGAAAGGGAGGAAAACGCTAATTCCCAGTCACACTAGCAGAAAACCTGCACGAGGTGCAAGCAGAGTCTTTTTATTACACATTTGCATCACTTTGGACAAGCATAAATGATTACACGTGGTACGAGGTGAGGGAACGAGGCCTTCAGTGTGTGCTGGAATAACTGAGATAGAAGTCAGCCCCGTGACTTCATCTGTTACATAGAGCCCGTTCAGAAGTTCATAACTTGGGTGGCTGGGAAAGATGGGGTGTGTAATGTTGTGGCGAGGGCAGATTGAGCCTGCTTAAACCTAGATCACTCCCTGAAAGCTGTAGCCCTTTCCAACAAGCCCAGTTCCCTTTGCCTTCCCACAAATCCTGCTGCTTGCCAGCTGGTGGGAAGCTGATAAACTCTTATAGTCAATGGTACTACAATGATTTATTCCAGTTCAGCCACCATTTTCCCTCCCAAGCCCATAAATCTTTCCTCACCATCGTCCTGATTTTCTCCTTTTAATATATACTCTTCTCACCCAAGACCTACCCTTGTCTTCTCTCATCCTTCAAGGGAAAGGGGAAAAAAGCTTTGGCAGGACTTGCTGTTAGCATTTTCCTCTGCCTCTTGCTTCCGTCAAATGTCCAAGGGGTTTGTGTGGGAGTCAGAAAGGACTCTGTGTGAAAGGCCTTTAGGGTTTGTGAAGGGAAGGAGGAGTGGAGACTTAGAGAAGAGAGATGTCTGTCCTCCAGAAGAGCAACAATCTGGAGAAGAGCTGCCGTGCATGCTGGGTTTTTATTTTCTGGAATAGTTTCTCTCTTCTTAGTGCTGTTGTCCTTTGTTAAGAAGTAAAATATGAGTGACCGATGGATTTTGTAGCTCACAGCTAAATGATTCAAGCCTTTATGTTGGAAGCAGTCAGGTGAGCGTGCTTTTACAACAAGTATACAAGAGCTAAGCCATCTGTTTTCATTTGAAAGTCATTTGAGGGCCTGGTGGGCCTTCCATTCCATCCCAGGTGCATGGGATGGTGCCTTGCTAAAAATTGCAGCAGTTACCTCCCTTTTCTTCATCCAAAATGTTCTTGGCATTAGCATTCCCCCTCGACGCACATTGGTAATCCCTTCTTACTTGTTTTCTTGTATCTAATCCCCGTTCATTGATAAATACAAGCAAGTTCTCTCATTTAAAATCATTTGCCAAGACTGAAAAGTGTTAAAAAAGTCCATATGCAGCTTTGACCGCAAAGGTGCCGTCCCTGCTGTGAGAGTAAATCAGATATTTGGGTTTCACACGGTATTGCTTGACCTGGCGTGAAGATACTGAAATCTAAGCAAATATTTCAGAAGTGGAAATTCTAACACCGTCTCACAATTATTAAAAGTTTGGAACAAATATGCTTTTAAAGTATGAGCAGAGCCAGCCAAGCATTTACAAGACTCCTAGACTGATTTAGGTTTTACCCTACAGTTCAGCATTGTTATGGAAAAGCTTTTTATTTTTTTTCTTTAAATTCTTTCTGCTGGCTTAGTTTCCTACAGAAACAAGGTGTTCACAGTCACACGGTGTTCTCCTGTCTATCTGTCTGCTCTTAATTTTTCATTTCTTGGACAACTTCAGTGAAATTTGAACCAGTCTCAAGCAATTTGATGGAAAGGAAGAGATCTCAACAATATTAGCTCTACAGCTCCTCTAAGAGTAGGAAGCAGGGAGAAATCACATTAATATTTCCATTGAGTGGAAAACTGCAGGGTGAATTCAGCTTTATTAGTCATGAAAAAATCCACAAAGGAAAAATTTCATTAGTTCTCTTGCTCACAGAACAACCTCTTTAGGTAGCAAGAACCCTCTCTGAGCTATTTAGAGTCATTATGTTCATAACTGGTGTGTGAGGCAACAAGTGGCAAGGCTGTGACAGTAAGTCTGTCTGTATTGCGACTTCTAGACTCCAGAAGTTCCTGATGTGCACTGAGAATGTGGCATTTGATTTCTAGCTCAAGACAAGGAGTGAGGGGAGGGAGCAGCCAGCCCTTGAGCAACTCTTGAGCTCCTCCATACTCTGAACTCAAAGTTGAGAGGCAATGAGGGGCAATAATGTGATGTGCCCCTTGTAAAGAGGTAGTGCAGATGGTCTTCTCTTCCAGTTTGGTTCCTGGGTGGAAGGAGAGACTTCTTGGTGCTGGTTGTGTGGCTGTGACCATAAGCATCACTGGGCATTGCCTTTGAGCGGATGCTGCCACCTCTGCTCATGGGGACATGCCTCTTGCTTGAGCGTGATGCTGTTCAAGGTGCCAGGATTGTTAGGAGAGAGAAAACCACTTCACTGACTATAAATTATACGAAGGTCATAGACCCACAATGTCTTTTGCACTCATCTGAATCAGCGTATTTAGTGACCTGGGGCACTTGGCTTTCTGTATCAGAAAAATGAGAGCTCAGTGAGGCCTGAACTCTTTGGTCTTCCCATTTGCTCCCTTAAAATGTCGATACAGGGAACTGGGAGACAGACTCAGCATGGGAAAGGAGCTTCATCTTCGTTTTTTGTTTACTTATTCCCTCTGCTAATGCACCATCAAACAAATTAAAAACATTCTTTTGCAGTACCGAGAAGAGGTGCTTGGAGAAAGCAGTAAATTTGAGGCCAGCTAGCAGTGTTTTCTGATGAGAAAAAAATAGTAAACGTAATTGCAAGGAATGTATTTCTTAAGGTTGAGATACAGATGTTTTAATAGTGTATTGCTCTGGAGTTGAGCATTAAGTATTACTGATGGTTTTGGAAATTCTACCCTAAATTGTTGAAAGAGAGGAAACAGACAGTAGAAAAGAGATTTATATGAAAAATTCACATAAGCTCATTTCCTTGATTTTGATTAAATGGCCAAAATAAAATTTTGCCTAACGTGACCACTTGCATGACAGATCGCTTTCAATTGACAGCCCCTTGCAATTCATTATCTAATAAATATCTTTTAATAGGATATTACTGTGGAAGAAGTAAGCTCCTGTTAGTAAGGGACTCTCTGTTTCTTTCCAGTCCTGCAGAGTCCAGGGAAATCAACATTTGCAGTGTATTTATTACCTGACATTTCCAAGTCCAGTCCAGAACATGTCGTCACTTTATCCTCGCTGTGAGGAAGCAGGAGAGGAGGCATTTGGGCTCTGACTCCAGCCAGCAGCAGAGCTGTGGGATTCTTGGTTCATTTTTAACAATTCCCTACTTTGGGTGTAGCACCGTTCATAGCGCAGGAAAAGGAGACCGAAATCTGCCGTCTTCAACACCGTAGAGCTGTGCTGACTTTATTTGCCGATATTTAAAAGGCAGGGCAGAGGTTAGCTCAGCGCTAGAAATTCTGTTTCCAGGAAAGAAGTCAACAGAAGATGGTTGGTGTTCCCTCACGCTTTGTTTTTCTTCTCTGAGCATTCTGCTGGGTGACAATGGCAGGTGGAATTACACACCAGACTAAGCTGGTCGGTCTCCTGCTATTTTTACATTGTTCTGTCTCTTTGCTCCTCCTTGCTAGAAATCGCAGGGGTAAGCTTGCATGCCTAAAGGGCCAAATTTTTACATGGTGTGCAAGCAACTTGTCCTGAACCATTATACTCTGTTCCTAAGTACACCCTATCACATACTGGTGGTGGAAGCCAAGACCCAGGGTGGCTGTTTCCTCCTTTCTGGAACGAGGCTTCTTTTGATTCATCACGGATCTCCCATGGAGCTTTTTATTTTTCAGCCTCATTCCTTCTGACTGGATTCTGCCCAGAGCTGAGCTAACAGTTTTGAAGCATACAAGCAGTTCTCTAAGTGTAATCAAGATTGATATAATTTGAGGTTTGATTTATTTTTTTTTCCTGTGTATCAAGCCCGAAGGAATTATTTTCTCCCAGAAAAGATCTTTCCCTTTTAATAGTGCTTGGATTTTCCAGATTAGTTTTCAAGCTGCAGAGATCACATCAGAATAAAGGCAACACTGTTGTTCTGGTTCCCAGGGTGCCATTGTAAAACCTCTTTTTTTTTTCCCCCTCCCTGAATATTAAAGGCACAATCTGCCAAACTTTGTCTCTAAAGATGTAAGACTGAAAGAAAAATGCAAGAATCATGAGGCAGTTATTGCAACCAAGTATTTTATTTACCGTAATATGTGCAGCTCTGGGTCGTGACAGGTTTTCCACTTCTTTTACCAGTAGGTGCTGTAGCTCTCCCTGCGATGAACGGCTGGGACCATCGTGGAAGGAGCTTTCCATGGGTGAGACAGGGAGGGGGCACAGCCATTGCCCTCCTTGCCCTTCTTCATCCCATCCATCTCCACCAGCAGGAGAAATTTAGGACAAGTTAGTGTAATACTCTGCATTGAGAAGAGGTTTGACTCGCAGAGATTCTGTGGGAATTCAAGTGAGCTGGCACAGCTCTCTGGGTCCATTTTGACAGAATTACTGGGATCTTACCGTGTCTTGTTTTCAGAAGACCATTGTCCTGTGCCACCTGTCCTCTGCTCATCCTGAGAGCGCTGGTGGGGAGCTGCAGAAGCAGTCAGAAGATGTCCGCTAGCAGTGCCCTTCCTGTCTGTGAGATCCTACAAAAAGGCATTGGATTTAATTTATTTGATTGGGACATCTGGTTTTTGTCTGCTATAACCAATTTCTTTGACTAACCACATCTGGTCTAAGCAACTTACGTTATACTTAATGTGGCTACAGCAGTTTCACCCTGGTTCTAAGATTTGCAGAAGTTTGTTCGTTTATGAGCAAAAAAATGCTCAAAATGCTTTTGTTAGCATTGCTGTGGAGTGGCTTTTGTTTAGGATACCTTGATAGATCCTCGGCCGCTGTCTGCCAAGAATGGGCTTTTTACATGAGCCAGACTTGCTCTTTGGCAGCTTTATTTAATTACAGATCCATCCTAAAATTTGTTTTGTCCTCACTGGAGAATTCATTTCTGAAGACAGCAAAAAAAGCTCTAGAAGATTTAATGACTTTGTGAAGAGGTGTTCGTTTCGACTGGGAGGCTTGGCCTCGAGAGATCCTACAGAGACCTCTGCGCTCAGGGTTGAGACTCTTTCACTCATTTCTTTTGCAGATTCTAAAAAATACCATTGCTGTTTGATACTGTCAGACCGCCCCAATGACAAGCAGGTATTAGTACATTTTCCCCCTGAAACAAGCGGTCTCGAATGACAAGACTCTGCAGCGTGTTTTCCAGTCCCTCTGATACCCAGGTCTCTGGTTCTGGCGTAGCGTGGATGCTGACCTCTAACTCTCATGAACACAGTAATACAGCACTGGCAGAGAGCCCGAATTCATAAACCAGAGAGGGTATTTCCTCATAAATTATATTAATATTTTGAAATACTACCACCTTCTGGCAGTTAGGGGAGAGAATATTCAGACCATTTCTTGGTGAAAACCATTAGTGTCTCAGTTATGAGAAGACACTTGCTGAAGTTATCTCTGAATTTTAAATTCCATCTCTTTTCTGCAGGAGCTTTGCTTTCAGAGACCTATTGATACGGATTTCCGATGTGTTTCTGTCAGGGAAAATGTCATGTGCTGTTCTGCTTCATTTTTGATCTTGGTCATTTGTTCTGACAGATGCCCTCAGGCTTCTCTAGTGTCCTTGGGAAGAGGTATCCCTTCCATTACCCCCCTCCTGCCGTTGCCGCTCCAGTATTGGTATAGAATTATTACAAAGTGAACCAAGCGTTAACAAGATTTCATCTCGCTAATTGTACTCGCCTTTGAAGGTAACAGAATCGTTCCTTTACATGCTGATAGCTTCCTTGAAATGAATTTTCAGTGTTTGTTTGACAGCAGAGACTCCCTCAAGGTCGTTGCATTTGTTTACAGTGAGGAAGGAAATGGGGCGATGTTCCCCTTGCGCAATGACTCCCATCTGCTGGATTCCTGACAGTTACCTGCTCTTCTGTAGACACCTGTGGGGGCTTTGAGACAGACAGAAAGCCTTTAGACATAATCCCACAAGGGTCTGTAGGGATTGACTGCCCTCGGAGTGGTCATGACAGAGCTGGACTTCTCTTCCCCTTGGTCATTTGTTTCATCTGACCTACAAAGGTGTTGGATTACCAGCCCTCAGGAAAGGGGAAGATTTCTGGCTCTCAGATTTCTCATCCTGTGGACAGAGAGAAGTCCACTTAGCGAATGCACATAAAACTTCAAAGCTGGCAGAAAAAGTTATTGTTTCATGGGAAAAAACAATGATGTGTGTTATGTATTTGTTTGGACTTGAGGGTTTCTTTTGTGGTTTTTTCCGAAAAGCACACAAGAAGTTGCTGTATTTATAAATTGTTGGGGTTTATTTTTTCCTCCCCTGAACAGCATTTATATAAATATTTGTTAATTTTTTTGACCAGGCATCTCTGTAAATAGTCAATTTCCAAGCAACTTGTTTTAAATTTCTTGTGTTAAGCAGGAAGGCAGATGGTGCAAAACTCCTTCCTTCATATATAGAAGTTACAGGGCACTGCTCAAAAGACTGCAGAGTTGGGAGGTGTCATCTGAATTTGTAAGAAGGTGCTTGAGGAAGAGGCAGCTGTATAAAAAGGCCACTGTAAAGCTGAAGGTGGAACTCAGGTGTTATGACAGTGGTCTCCCTGCGAGGGCTGTCATTCTCATGGTAGGCTGCGGTAATTTAGCTGCTTTGAGCATTGTGATGACTTGTTTATACCATTTTACTTAATGGTGAATATCGTAGTGTCTTACTTAGATGGTTGTTTTAACTTCCAGTGCTGATTAACTATGAAGATGGTTAATACTTTCTCAGAAAGTTGAATAATGACATTCTGATGTTGTGATTATGCTGACTTTATGGAAGGTGAAGGTCCCTATGTAGGTAATTAACAACTACAGAAAAAGATGTAGTCTAGGAAATTAATTATCTTTGGTTCTTTCTGACAGTGATTAGTTTATAGTTGAAGAGATGCGACACAACATTAAACAGCAATAAATTCTGTCTGGAGCTGACAGGCCGAGTGAAGCAGGCAAATAGAAAGTAGTATAATAAAAGTATTATAAAAGTATAATAAAAGAGGAATTCAATCTCTTTTGAAATCTAGTGGGTGTGAATTGGAGTCACATGGAAGTAAGCTGAGAGTTGGCATGAGAAGGTAGCGCAGCAGTACGGATCCCTGAGCAAACGGAGCCACCCGAATGGCTTATCGCGGTCCTGCGCACGGAGACCTCATTAGCTTCCTGTGTTTTCTCTGGTGACTTTTGAACGATGTGGTGTGCAGGTGCTGCAGTCGTATCGACAGGACCGAGAAAAGAATGATTCCCTTCAGCTCTCCATATCTTAGAACGATTCTTTCTTAACTTTCTAAGTCCAGAAGGAACGGAGAAATGGAATATAATATTTGCCTACTTTACAGGTCCTGCTTTTTCTTCCTTTCCTAGTGGAGGATATAACGGAGTAGAGGAAACCCCACACTGTTGGTGACCCTTTGATTTGGATTTGTATCCTCAATGCTTTCTTACGCAGACCTGTGGCTCAAAGTCCCCAAATTGTTCAACTGGTTATTGGTGATCTCAGTAGAATTTTATTTGGGAAAGGGCGAAGCAAAAGCGATGTACGTTCTTAGGCCCTGACCCATGGCAGTTACCTGATGATCTCAAGTCCCCTGGGTTACTCGGCTGGATCACGTCAAGGTCATGAGGTGGTATGGTGAAACGCCTGGCTGAACTGGAGCTCTTTAAATAAACCATTTAAATAAGATACCTGGGACTGCGACTGAAGTCGTTAGCAGCAATCAGAGGAAGCCCTTTTGAACGGTTACTGTTATTAGCTAGTGGCTACTGATAATGGGTCTGGAAAGGCAGACGCTGCATGTGTTTCTGATGCAAAACTGTCCCCATCTGCCAGTCAGCACAAGGGCAGCGTGGACAAGAAAGGAGATGCAGCAATTATGTTTCAGAAAAATGAGGTGGGATGGGAGAGGTCAACTAACTCGGTCCAGGGAGGTAACCCTGAAAATGGCAAAAGCTGCTCTGGGTCATGTGTAGTCACCTTTAAAACGGCAGCGAAATGCTGCTGGCTGACTTCAGGAGGAATTGGTCTCAAACTGAAGCTCCCGAGAGGTCTGTCTTCTCGCTTGCTTTTACTGCATCTGGCTTTGAGGCGTGGTGGAGACAAGGCCGTGTTTTATCTGCTTTGAGCCCAGACGTCATTAGAAAAGGGGACTGACTGCGTGAGTAACTGAGGGGAAAGAAACGGAGCAATGCAGCGCGAGATGGCTCGCACCATGCTGCGCTTGGATAAATGCGGTATTGTGTGGAGTAATCCGATGGGCGAGATCTGCTGCTCCCGGTAACGGTCTTAAATAGAACAGAGGTCCAACATGTCATACGTAATCACTCCGTTATGTAAATCAGGTAATCTACCAGGAGGAGGGTTGTAGCTCTGAGATGGGGGCAGCTGGAGGAGGTGGTTCTTACCCTGGGGGCTTCCTCTGGCAGAGAGAGGAGAGAGAGGCAGGTCGTTTGTGGTCTGCAGCTCGTGGAGGGGCTAGCTGTGAGGTGGGGAATGGAACATGCCGCAAAACCAGTCTATATATTGAGTGTGATCTATTTTTTTTTTTAGTGTCCAGCAGAGTTACGAATTTTAGTTCCAAGGCTTGTAGTCTAGCACTGCTTTTGAAGATCCCTCATAGGGGACGGGAGGTCAGAGAGGCGGTGGTTTGTGAATTATGTTCTCCCACGGGTATCTGGGGTTTTCTGTCTGTTATTAAGAATCTGAGTGAGCTCATTTCGGTGAGCAGGGGTTATTTAGTTGCTAAGGGAGCATTTAATGCCCTGGATAGAATATACTACATGCAGAATGCCTGTCCAAGATCCAGAGAATTTAACGTTGTTACTGTGGGGCATTTAGTGTGGTGGTTTCCTGCTAAACTCGCTGAGTTCAGCAAGATTGGGGGGGGATGTTTGAGAGTTCAGTGGAAATGTTTTTCAGTGGAAAAGCTCCTTTTAGAACAGCCTGAAATTCTTCAGTGATTGTGGTATAGGTTACAGCCTCAGGGTCGTCCTTTATTTGATCTGCCTTTTATATTAAAACCGGCCTGTTAGCGTTTTGTTGGTTTATACAGGCAGAACAGCCAGGAGACGTGGTGGGAGCAAGCGGCAGCTCAGTGGTGAGAGCAAAACTGAAATACAATTGTTAAAATTCTCAACAAAGACATTCACCCGTAACCCCCTCCTCCTTTTTTAATAAAACCTTGTCTCTGCCCCTGGGACAAAGGAGAGGCTTATTCTTCTTGTGATAGATTGCTTTTTAGGGTTCGTCCGTAAGTGAGATTGCATTATTGAGCCAGCATACCAGTTGCTCGCAGAACTCTGCTTCATCACTGCCTGCAGTTATCAGCAGATACCACTGGCCAGAGGAGCTCATAAAAGGGCCAAGAACAATAAGAGGGAAAGCTGAAGAAAATTAATAAATGAAGGCAAAAAACTCCATTTATATCAATTTCCTAGTGGACTTGGTCCTTTTTATCCGCTGTTTCTGTAACATTTTTGTCAGCTCACATTATACCTAGGTTTAACGTTGCCTAGTGTAGAGAAGCAGGGCTTAGAGCACGAAGTGACGTGCCACCAAGTCGCCCCTCCGTGCTGTTATTCAGTAGCTTGGTCCCTGAGCACGCCCGTGGAGCCGGTTTGCTTAGTTATCTTTGTTTCCCGTTTCACTGTACTGTGGGGTGGTCAATCACTGCCTTGTTGAGGGGCTCTGAAGCTCCTGGATGTGCTTGACAGGCCCCACGGTGTGTGGTTTAACCTTTCCTGGGAATAACATAGAACAGATCCTGCTGGAAAGAGGTGTGTGGAGGGGAGCATCCCCTGCCCGCAGGCAGGGCAGCTGCCCGCCTGCACTCTCACCCGCGCGGTTTGGGTCAGTCACTCTTTTGGGACAAGTACACCCCTCGTGTCCTCACACCGGAGGGCAACGCAACCACTGCTGGTGTGTTCCACGTGCGGCGGTTTGATGTACTGTTAGTGCCGTTTTCCTTATCAGACTGCAAGGAATACGGGGCGATGAAAGGCAGAGATATTCAGATGCGTTAAAAATATGTCTAAAAGCACCTGCTCTGTAGCTGAAAATGTGAAATGAACATTATGCAAATACGAAATTAAGCTATTAGACTTGGTTTGGAAAGGGGCAATGTCTGCCCAGTTTCAGGTCTAATGATAGTTCCCAGTACTCTCCTCAAATCCACGACAAAAGCCTTTTGCATTGTGCTGAGAATTTATTTTGTGCACAATACTTGTGGTGGTAGTTCCTGCCAGCCAAGGATTTATAATCAGGCTTTGAAAAATGTATTCTGTAAGAATAATAAAAAAGATTTTCCATCTACTCTATTCGTAGCACATGGTAGTGAAGCCGTGTAGTCTAATCCAAATAAAGGAGAGATAACAATAGATTAACTTTGATTTGTTATAGCGTTACGTGTTTATCTCCTACCAACACGCGGGCTGAAGTTTCACAGGTTTATTTCAGGATGTGTGCACAGACCATCCAATGGTCAGCTTTTTGCTGTGCTTCATTTAGAAAGTGGGGGGCACTTGGTAATGTTGGAGTTTTTTTATCAAAAAACCAATCGTTTGAAAAGTAACACACGTCTTCTGCAGCAGAGAGGAACGTGGCCCCAGCATAGTAGTTCTTTTTAATTCACAGATACGCAAGCTCAATCAACAACAATAAGAACAAAAATAATCCCCAGTCTCAAGTTTTCCACGAGGAGTTTTTTCTTGATAACATTGGAGGAATGAAAGGAAAGAAAATAAATTATTTTCACCTATTTTTATTTTTCCCTGGCTTTGCAAGCACTTTTCTATTTTCTTTTTCTCCTTTTCTGCTTTGCTATGGAAAATAAAGAAGGAAGTGATTTTTTTTTTAAATCTAAAAATCCTTTATTTTCAAGGTTTATCCTCCTGATCCTTTATCAGCAGCAGCTGCCTCTGCTCTTACCATTGGAACTTCCACCTGGCTCCTTGCTGGATTTTGTTTTCTTCGGGCTCTGCGTGACTGGCAGGCAAAGGAGCATCACAGCACCACGACACCAGGCGGGAGGGACGTTCTCCTCTCTTGAGGTCTGGGCCCAGGGCGGGGACACGTTACCAGAGGTTGCTCTTCAAGCTTCAGTTAGTTGTTCCCCACTAAGGACCAGAGGCTGGGGTGCATTCGTCCCGGCGAAAGGAGAAGATGGTAAAATCGATCGGGTTTAGAGAAGCGCCCTCCTGAAATCAATGCTAGTCTTGGCATTGATTTTTTTTAAAGTAGCAGAGTCAGGCTAAAATGAAATGAATTTGAAAAATTGCAACAAATATGTTTTACAAGGAAAAGGAAGACAACAGCTCTGTAGTAGCTACGTCCTGACAGAGATGGTTTTGATTTGCTAAGGGTTGGAGGGTGAAAAGATGAATGGAAGGGAACCTGGTTACTGGGAATACAGGGCGACATTTGGTTGCCAAGAGCGGCGGCTGATTTTACTCTGGTTCTTTGTTGCTCTCCCACAAAATGTGCCACCATAAGCATAGTCTATGCACAGTTTAGATAGGGTTTAAATACACTCCTAATTGTTGAAGTGTGGAGCCAGGGTCTTACTTGGTGCACATTAGTGTCTCTCCATGGACTTCTGTGGCACACGCAGCTCGTGCAGACCTTGTCTGTCCATTTAAGGACACAAACTGTCCACGCACTGCTTAGAAAACCAGGGGATAAAAGCTCATGATGCGCCACTGTTTCAAAGTCAATGAATAGGATGGTTCAAGTGAATAAAGACTAGTTAGTTGGATGATAATTGCAATTATAAAGGGTTGTATGGGACCTGATTAATAAAGAACCAAAAGGTGGTAACGTGATTCCAGGCAACACTGGTTTATAGACAGATCTTATCAGACCAAGTCGATGCTGGATTTTTATTGGAATTCACAAGAATTTGATAAAGATGATAACTCTGTTAACACCCTTAGATGTCTAAGGCATTTGACATAGTGCCAGGAAACATTTGGTGTAAAACCATTTGTGGGTGTTAAATCAGCACTGCCCATATCGACTGGATTAGGACTGCCTGAAAGATCACCAAACCCCACTGGAAATAAGGGGTACTCGTCTGGTGAGGCTGCTTAATTTGTGCTTATTCCATGGTGATCTGCGTTCAGTGCAAGTCAGTACCTGCATCTGGGAAGAAAATATAAAATAATTATCATAGAAGACTACAGAAAAATTAGAGTAGTGATTAAAAAGAAAACAAAACACTCCAAAAAACTTGGAGGATATTTGAAGACTGGTTGTAGTTTGCAGATTGGCCAAGAGTTTAGCATGCAGTAGAAAATTCTGGGAGAGCTGACTGACTGACAAAAGTGTACAGGCATTTTTATAAATTTAAGCATTGCCCTAAAGAAACCCGTGCTATACATTGTTTTTCCACCGACTGGGGAAGTGGACGATGTTTCCACTGCCTCTGTCTCGAGCCTATCCAGGAGTCAGGTTGTGCTAGCGATGGCTGTACACGTTTTATTTTACACCAATCTACGCTGCAAAACCAGAATTTGTCAGTTAAAGGGTGTTTCTGCTCTGAGAACTCAGTGTGACATCAGGCCATAGACTTTTAACAGATGCACTGCTTGCGTTTTTCAATGCAAATGCAGTTTCTAAAGATTTTTTTAAAATCTCATCTTTTAAGGTTTGCGAAGCGTGGCAAAACACCTGTCAGGGTGTCTTATACCCCACACCTCAAACACGTATTGAAATGACAGCTATTAAAATTCCCTAAAGGGTCTTCAACCCCCTGGCGCTCTCCTGCTCTCATCAACTCTAATTTCTCTTTGGTTTTAAGGGGAGCAACGTTCTGGCTTGATACAACCTCTGGTGTGAGCACAGTTCTTAATATGTTTTGAAGATGTGTTTTATGCGTTCATTAGTTTGGGGTTTGAGCCGTGTCGCTGTTAGGAGGTTTTTATTTGGTTGGTTTCTAAGCCAAACTCAGTTACAGGCATAGGTTTTCCTTATGAGAATAATATCTCTATTTCAAACAGGCAGCTTTGCTTGAAGAAATGCTTCGCTGTTATTGAGATGGATGATTGTCATTCTTGGAGCGCTCAGGTGTCAGTGTTAGTTACCCACAGCACAGCGGAACTGTCTTTTCCTTATGAATTTATAGATGAGCTGTTACTTTATTATAAAAGAATAAATCTAGAGTAAGGGGATAGAGTGGCTGGCCTCAGTCTGACCTTGGAAGCCGTCTAATTTGTTGTCTGTATAGTTATTGCCCGTGGTGTTCTCTGTTTGCAAAACATTAGAGAGTTGGGCGAAGGCTGGAGATGACATTGGATTTTTCAGAGACCGTTGTTACGTCGGTCTGTGTCCCTCAGGTTACGTGGCATTTCCATCTGTGTTCAGGGAAAGGGCGATATTCTTTGAAGAACCCGTCTGAAATGGTGCTTTGGTCAAAACGAAGGAATCCGTTAAGGCAATGAATCTAGCGCCTACGTTTTGCCTGTAACACGTACTACGTGCATGAAGATGCAGCTGCATTTTGATGTGAGTGTCGGTAAGGTTAGGAAATATTCATGCTTGCGTGAGCTGAGCACAAGTGAAAAACCCTTGTGCTTACCCTTAATCTTTTTTCAGTCATTTTTACATTGAATTGTTATATATGATATTAAACCCTGGTTTAGTATCATATTAAATGGACTGGGCAGTGGCTGCCCCCATTGTCCGCCAGCAGTATGGATCCACTCACCCAAGTTCCCACCACCCAAGGCAGTAAAGAAAAACCCAAATGACTCCGTTCGTTAGTTATGTGGCACAAGGGGGAGCTCAAGGCTCAAATTGCTGCTGAATATTCATGGCATCATACAGAACATCCCCCTAGCCAGCTGCGGTGTTTTAAATTGTTCAGTGTATTAACCTTAACTATAAAATGATGATTTCTGAGAATGTAAATAGTTTTAATCACTGATTTAATGGAACCGAAGCAGACAGATGAACTTCAGCAGTAATATTGTGCCACTTGGCTTTTAGTGGAAGTACTGGCAGCAAGCACTCTTCTGCAGTAGATGCGCTGTTGTTATTTGAAATTATATTGCAATGGAAGTGCAGTTCCTGCCGAGTTGCTTTTTGTGATTGACGCGTCAAATGAGCACGGTGAAACGATGGAAAATTACTCATCGGCTTTTAAATTAGAACTGAAAATTCTTGAGCTTCTTTCCTACCAAAAATCAGAATTTAATAAATGTCTAATGCTTCTTGGTTCTGTCTGCTACACCCACTGGCAGCATGTTGAGGTGGCAGCAGCGTGTTTGCAGTGGTGTCGATGTGGTGGCAGTAGCAATGTCAGGAGCATCCAGGGGAACAGGAGCAGCTTCCACCTGTATCTCGGGGTCCCTTGTGCGCTTTGGGAGTGGTGTTGGTGCTCTGTCGTAAAAGCCAGCAGTGACTTTGCTGAGGGTTTTGCCAAGCTTATAGGTTTATTTGGGATCAGAAGTTATCGGGAATTATAGCTT
The DNA here is from genome assembly GCA_009769605.1 of Bucorvus abyssinicus. NCBI lineage: Eukaryota > Metazoa > Chordata > Aves > Bucerotiformes > Bucorvidae > Bucorvus > Bucorvus abyssinicus. The sequence goes on along the minus strand of CM020035.1, from coordinate 22,542,569 downwards.
GCTTGCTTTGTAAAGAGATTTATATAGAAATATCATCAAGGTCAGGAGTTTGGTAGATAATTACAGCCGTAGGTGTAACTTCAGTTACAGGCTCTGGGTCTCTCTTGGGTGGCTGTGTGTAACTCCTGGAGGACGTGCCAGCCCTTTGAGCCCTTGGATCTGCCTTGTGAGATCTCTTGTGCTGGTTAGGAAATACCTTCTCTGTCTCCTCTTTGGGAAAAACACAGCAGCATAAATAGAGTGTAAATGACAATGTATCTCCGGGAGGGAAGGTGGAGAAAGATGTAAACTTAAGTAATCAAATTTCATGCTTAGGGCTGCAAACTGTCATCCGTGTTTCAGAAAAATACCTTTTGTGAGGTGTATGGTGAAAACGTTCTGGTTTTTCCCTCTGTTGAAGCGTTAGAAGTTAGGCAGTTGCCAGAGGCAGGAGTTCAGGGCTAAATGTGCTGGTGAGCTGATCTTCTCTGGCAATTCCGACGCGCCTCCTGCCGTTGGGAGAAATTACAAGTGAGACAGAGCTGCTGGAGACTAACCACGTAAAGCTGCAAGAATAATTTAAGCAAATAATTCCCTTCCCCACCCCCTTCCGAAGCGCAGAGTGGGCAAAGGTCTGCTCAGTTCTGTATTGTTTGGATCAAACTATGCCGTTGCCTTTCCAGTTTCCTTTATATTTGAGGGCTGACTGAACAGATTTCAAGACATCTGTAGAAGGAGCAATGAATTTACTTCCTATTTGTAAAAAAACAAAAAACCAAAACCAAAAACCCCACCAAACAACTGGGAGCAGTTTATGGCACACTGGGCTCTAATTATCGTTAAATAATGAGCATGCCAATAACAGGCTTTTCATTTCCACTCCCACAAGCATGCAGCTGGGTGATTAACCACCGGCTCTTACTGAAGCGAGAGCACTTCTGTTCCTGAGGTCCTTCGTCATGAGCCCAGGCTCTTGCTGGGGGGATCCGTGCTACCACAGGGTCCGTGCAGGGCTGCGTGGGCTCTCCTTGCAGGAGCTCTGGAGGGGCAGCATGGCCTGGCCTCTGCAAGGCTCTCTGCTGCGCCAGTGCGGTAGGTGGTACAAGGAGAGTTTCACTGCCGTGGGGCATCTTGGAGCTTTATTTACATACCAGCCTTTAGAGCCCACACCTATTGTGCTGACAGGTGACGGTCGCTACTCTGGCTACTTGGAAGGAAGCAAAGAGCAGGTTTTCAGCCAGGCAAGTGGAGACAGGGTTTATGAGTAAAAGATATTTGCTCTGCATTGAAAGAAATGTCTGCATGGAGCAGGTACAGAAACCTAGAGCTTGGCATCGTCTCCAGGAGCTGCTTTCAGGCAGGTCTCAGACCCTGTCATTGATGTTCAGCCTGTTGCTGTGTCTTGCAGCCACCAAGCTCTCAGTGTTTGAGATGCTGTCCCTGCTGTGCCATCCACGTGTGTCACGGGCACTGCTGTTTTCCTGCAGGAAAAACTATTACTACTACAGGCTGCTTCTTCCGCTTCCTTCTCCTGCAAAGCTTTTTCCAATAGTGACAAACAGTTGCCCAACAGCCCCATAAACCCGGAGGCCCCTGAAGCAGAGCAAAGCGGGGCTGACACTGCACTGGGCTGGAGGGAGTCTCCCACTGCGGCCAGTATCAGCTTAGACATCACAGGCTTGTCACGGGCTCCAGCCACTCTGCTCTGAGTTTGCAATCAGATTGTGCTAGTGTATGAGTTCTGCAGCTTTATGTGGGACAGGTGATGGGAGTGGGATTTACCGGCTGGCTTTCAGTTGTTTTCTTAAACCAGTTGTTTGCTTTTCTGTCCTTTTTCTCCTTTGATTCACATAGTTTGTAGAAGGGGAAGAGGAGAACAAGACATGGGATTCTCATTCCCTTCTAAGACCTCCATGTGCCAAGTAAAGCAGTAAACCAGTGTGGAAAGTGTAGAAATTCACACCACCTCCTTGGCAAGGCTGTCCTGTACCTGCTTCTTCACGCACCTCTCGTGCCCAGGGCTGAACTTGGCTGTCAGGGATTTCTTGTGGTACCTGGTAGGGCTTTTGGTTGGAGCATTCAGCAGAGATTCTGGGCTGCTGCTGACAGGAGGCAGCTGAGAGCAGCCTGTCTGAGCATGGCTGTCATTCTGGGGTATTTTATGTCAAAAGTGGGAATGATACCTTTCAGAAACACAGTGCAGACCTCGCTGCTTGGTTCCTCGTTAACCTGCACTACGAGCCCCAAGCCTATTATAACTGCATCTTACAGCTGCTGAACATGGAACCTCCATCAATAGCTTTTACTTGAGGATTGTACTAATGGATTTTATGTATCTCTAACTGCTTACTAAACAAAGGTCCTATTCCTGCAAACAGCGTGTAGCTCTAAACCCATGAGTAGTCCCCCCGGCTTTGCGCAGATCCAAGCACAATTGTTTTCATGCCTAAGGTCTAAGTTTCCAGTCTGCAGTCCAGTCAGCTAGTGTGGAAACCCACCTCTCTGCAAATGCGGCTGACTTTGTGAAGGAGGACGAGGGTCAGCTGGGAAACCAGGCTCTGGCGATGAGGCGGCGCACGGGCAAAGAGATGCAGCCACTCTGTTCATAGCTCTAGCTCAGCATTTGGGGTTCCTTAGAATGCCTTCTAAGAAGGATAGACAGTGGCATCCTGATGGCATGACCAGCCTGTGGTGTTGCTCACTAGTGTCTCAGTTCTGTTTCTGCAAGTTCCAGACTCATCCCTTCTAGGTCAGTATCATTAAGCCACGGGCTTTGATTGCCAGACAAATTTGGCCTGGGCCAAGCTAATCATCCAGTAATTTCTAATAGCTTTATGTCTTACCTTTTCATGTGGATCATATATTGCTCTCCTCAAGAAGAAAACTAATAAAACATTGATTAAATGTTTTTTTTCCCCAAGCCGTTTGCTGTGTTTGCACCATTTGCCAGAGGGAGAGCTGTCATTAGAGTTTCAGAGATGCTTTTGAGCAAGAGATTAGAGATCATTATTGCTGAGCATAACTGTCTTCATGGAGGCTATTAAATTTTGATAATAGGTACTCTCATGCCAAGGTAAGATCCAAACAGGAGCATGCAAGTGTATGTAAAACTGTACAGACATATTGGAATATCTTGTACAGCTCAGGAATTGAGGGACTTTTTTAGTTTAGACACTGAAACAAAAAAAATCGGGGAAATAATTTACTCTTGGCCAAATCGATCTCTAATTTATATCAGTTAATTTTTGCTATGGTGAAAAGAGGTGATTCATCTAAAATGACAGCAATTAATTACTCCCTCACCCCTCGCACACCTTTTTGATTAATATTAATCTCATTTAAAAACCTTTTCTTATTAATTGTTCTTTAAATGTGATCTCAAAGTAGAGGATTGATGTGTTTAATAAACGTCTGCAGAAAATATTTTGCCGTCCTAGTAGGAAACACTGAATTTCAAGTCAGTAAAACAAGAGAACTTGGTTCACAGGTTTTCTACCCAGTTGCTCTGGTAAAAGATTTTCTGTGTACTGGTAGGAAATGACAGTCAACGCTTCATCCTTCTCTTGCTCCTCGTGCCTTTTTCCAGCATAACTTTCAAAGCTGCTGGATTTGTGCATAAAGTAATTTCTCTCTCCTTTGCAAATCACTGCAGAACAGATTCAGACATCATTTCGTGTTCAGATTTTAAGGCAGTCTTTAACTGGGGAAAACCTTCAATTAATGATGACAAACTTAAGAGCCTCTTTGGCTGCTCTCTAAACAGAGTGTTCTTGTGTTCGCTGTCACATCAAGCCCTTGTGCAGGAAAATTTCACAGGCAAGATTTTTTCCCAAAACCTTTCAATTAATGATGACAAACTTCTAAGACTCTCCGGCTGCTATCTAAACAGAGCGGGTTTGTGTTTGCTGTCACATCAAGGCCCTGTGCAGGATAATATTCACAGGCAAGATTTTTTCCAACCATCTATTCCTGGGATGTGAGTAGTGACTGGGAGTCTAGTGGTCCTCGCTGCCTCCAACGGTCCGTGAGTGATCCAGAGCTTCTTGCAGTCTGTGAAAAAGCTTGGCAGGGCTTGAGTCTGACCTTATTACATTAACTTTATCTCATTAGCTAAGAGCATAGCAGAGGGTGGGAAAGGGAAAGTAGTCCCTCCACGGTGAGGCTGGAGGCTTTGCGTGGTCGGGGTGGCTGGTCCAGGCCTGCCATCTGCTGCTGCATGGCCAGCGCTGCACGGACCCGCCCGCGCTGCACGGACCCACCCGCTGCAGCCTCTGCAGCAGCAGCAACTCGGGCCAGCCTGCCCCGGAGCAGCGGCTCTCTGGCTGCTGTGGGGCCACGTGTGTCGTTGTATGGCCCTGGGCGCTGCATCGCTGCTGGCAGCCTGGGGCTCCTGAGCCCTGCGAGCTGCCTTGGTTCTTTTTGATGCTTGACCTAGAAGGCTGCAGCGGTCCTGGGAAAGAGCTCAAGAACGCATCTCTATCCCTCTGCCTGTGCTGTGCTGCTGCAGATGTGGTCAGGAGTGGGGAGACTGGTTTTGATTTGTTACAGGAAAGAGAGGACTGGTGTGCGCCTGTTCAGGGAGCAGTGTGGGACTGCCCCATCTTTGTGCTGGATCCAGAGCAGGGCACGTGGCGGACTGCAGAAGCCCCTGAGTTCCTGCGTGTCCTCTACCTTGATGGTATTCATCATGAAGAGTCATAATACAAGTCAGTCTCTGCCAGCTGATCAGAAAAAGAAGTGTCAGAGATGACTGTCCCTGCTGTCACTTGCTGCTGCTCCGTGTCCCTCTGTAGGAGCTAGTGGCTGGACTAATGCCACCTTGCCTGAGAGTCAGGAGGAGTATTCGAACGGGACACCTTCTCACGGGTCAGACCCACTGGTGCCACCTCCATCACCTCCTCCTGCTCAGCTCTGTCCCTTTAAGCTGACACCATAATTACAGGAACTTAGTGCCCTGAAGAGGACAGAAATTCTCTTTTTCCCTGCCAAAAGGTGCCAGCCCCACTGACAGTCAGCCTGCCGGAAACTTGCCAAGCAAGAGCACACTCTTGGACATAGCTTGCAACTGTCCACCAGAACTGTTTGCGTGGGCTGCTGGATAACCAGCGAGCACTGCAGGCACTCAGATGTCAAAGAATTTGAGCCCATGACCTCAGAATGAACAATTGTCCATCACCAACGTCCTTGTGCTGTCCTTGCCATCTTATTCAAAAGAGAAACCAAGTGCCCCACAGTGTTGACTGTCTAGACTTGCAGAGTGTTTTCACATGTTGAAAACCAGCTCTGGTATTTGTTTGGGCGCTGTTCATAGTGACTAATGCCTGTTCCGTTTGCCGTCAGAGCTACAGTAGTACCAGCCCAACCCACCCCTCTGTGAAGTTCTTCAGGGTACCTCAAAGATGAATGATGCTATAGACAACTAAAGCCTATTCAGATCCTATTGTACATGTTGAAATGTCACATGCTTCCTTTTTTTAACCCTGTTACATCATTTATTCTTCTATTATTTGTTTTTTCCTTCCTCCTTGCCATTAATCATTATCATATTTTTAGCACACAGATAACAAGTGGTGCTTTGTAGCTGATAGTTGTGCCGCAACAAACTGCCTGCTATTCTCTCATTCCTTTTGTGTTCAAAATGACTTGGGTTCTCTGTGTTCCTTAATATTGCACACATTTTAAAAAAGAAAAAGAAGAAAAAAATACTTCCTCTTTTTTCTTTTTTTTCCTGATCTTATCAGGAGAACAGTCAGTCTCTTGTTGCTTTCTTCCTGGTATTTGCAGGCCTTTCCTTGTGGCTGAGCACAGGCAGGTGCGTATCTCCTGCGCTGAGTGGTGTCAGCTCCAGCGTGCGGAGGGAAAAGGCTCTCAGCATCTCGGGAGAGACTTGAAAAAACACACAGTTCAGGGCAGCTGTTGAGCTTGAGGAAAGAGCTCTCTCTCTGCTTGGCCCGTAGCAAGCACTTGGAGCTGTCAGCTCCTTTTTTGGCTGAGGGTGGTCACACTAAGCTCTGAAGTACTTTGTGTTGCACCTTAAAAGTCCATAAAAGCAGCAGCATGCTGCTTGATAGGTCGTGACGTCCTTGCCCTACCATGAGAAGTGCTTTGGCTGTGCGGTGAAGTGCTCAGGTATGGTCTCTGGGGAGCATTCCTTAAAAGGCAGCTTGCTAAGTCCTCCAGAGGGTGAGGGAGGATCCACCTTGCCATGGCCATGCTCGTGGGTATGTCTTGGCCGCGTTCAAGTGTCTCCTTGGCTGCGTGCTAGGAGTGCAGTAATGGAGGCTGCACCTCGCTCCTTCTAAGGTACCAAGAGGACCAAGAAGAAAGTCCAAGTGAGCCTTTGCACCCAGAGGCAAGTATCCCGACAGGCCAGTTGGGTCACAGGCCTTTATCCAGAAGGGTGGAAGACTTATTTATTCCTGTCATTATAAACTAGGGAGGATCGAGAAGGATGAAGTGGTGGGTGATCGTGGGGGATCAGCATTTAACTCCCTGCTCGTGAGCATCTCCCAAGTATGAGTCTAAGTTGTGCAAGGAACTGGAGCGGATGGGCACCATAACTTTATCCCTTAAATATAAACTGAGAATAGTAGCATGTTATTACTAAACAGGTTAATTGTGATTATACTTAGAGCAAAAAAAAAAAAGGCAGGACAACTTGGGCTTTACGTGGCTGACGGCTGTGGGGGTCCCTGCAGCCACTGCAGCATCAATCACTTGTTTGAGCACCTTTCGGTTGCCCTCTCTGTTGCATTTAGGCCTGCAAGGCTCGTTTCTTTCTATTCTACATTATTCAGTCTGTTTATTTTTCTGCTTTCAGGGGTTTCCATCTTCTAGCTAAAAAATAAAAAAAAGTGCTTCTGAGTACACTACATGGATATGGGTGATGGGAAGGTCTTTTGACTTTACCTGGTTGTGGTGAGTCTGATGATCTGCTTTGTGTTCCTTTACCTGGGGATTTTATAGCGAGTGTTTTTACTGTGTCTAACACAAAGGTGTCAGAGCTCTTGCGGGGGTGTAAGGGAGGGGGAATCTCCAGCAGAAATCAAAACTCCAGGGGAAACATGCCACTGCCTTGCAAGTGTGTCAGAAGCGGTTACTTCTCCCACTTAGTATCATCCAGCTTAGGAGTGACTATCAAAAATAAGATCGTGCTTCACATGATGGAACTGGGTTTCTCCAGGGCAGAAGATTTTCAAGAAGAGAACATTTACAGCAGGGGAAAAAGGATTCCCTGTCCTTGTTTCTCTTCTTAGGTTTTCTTCTGCACAATGTTTTGTGGCGTATGTATTTGTGTTTAAATGTGGGTTTTTTTCCCCTAACCCTGTGGTCCTTGCTATAGTTAATGCCTGCAGTGAACTCCTGTTGAATTTGTGTTGCTGTTTGAGTCTCTGGCAACAAAGTATAAAATCATGAACTCGGGATTGTGACCTCACTGCGAAATCGAGCAGGAGAGGAGCTCGGTTGTGGAAGGGAACAGCTTTAACCAGACATAAATCTTCAACGGTGTTAGTAGAATTGAACAGTATAGGTCAAGTAAATTGATTTTTGTGTAAATATTCACTTTTTCAAATTTGTGATGACGGGAAAATCTTTCTACCTTTGACCTCTCTTCTAGTGCAGTTATTATTGTGAGAGGTACCAAACACTCAGCAAGGAAAACAATGCTTTGAGTTTAACGACAAAAACATGGATTGAGGCCGCTCCGTCTGCCACAGTACTCTCGAGCTCTTCAGCCTTGACCTGGGTGAACACTTCTCTTGCACAAGTGTGAAGACATTTTAATCTCCGTCCCTAGACCGTAGGTGCCCTCTGCTAATACTAACATTTCCTGCAGTGTTTTCAAGAGCGATGAGAACGATGATTTTGCTGGGTACTGAGCTACTGCATCAAACATGTAGTTAGCTATAAGCTAGCAACCAATTCAAACTGCCACCTGCCTGAAGGGTTTCCCAACGGTGAAGCTGCCGCTGAAAATGTCCCTGCTCAAAACACAGCCCTGTGGTATGGCAGAAGCTTTGGTATATCTGCGAGGAGTTCTAGCACTAAGGGTGTCTCCAGGATAACGGTAGTTCAGCTAAGCCTGGTCCAGCGCCCACAGCTGTCACCAGCGGCAGCAGAATGTCCTGAGTGCGTTGTGGTGTTTTACTGTTAGGGGAGCAATAAACATTGATTGTCCTGATCTATGCCAGTTAGGCAGTTGCAAAAGGAAGGAGTTGGATGAAATCTATAAATCTGCTATTTTGCTGAACAGGTAGTTCATAGCTTCTGCAATAAAACACTGCTTCCTCTATAAGGAATAAAACTTTGATGCTTTGGGATGATGAATTTAGCTGTCTTGCCGGTGGAAAAGATTAAGCAAAAGGGAAGGAGTTTAAGAACTTTTGAGTCAGGAGATTTGGAAGTCTTAGTGTCTGATCCCTTTCTATACAGTATTAAGACCTCTTATTTACTTTTTACTTATATGAAATTTAGCATCGTCATCTTACTGATGAAGCTTTTAACCTGGAAATAGGAATAGATTTGGACTGCACACTCCTGCAGCCCAGAAAGGGTCAATAACTCTTCCATCTGTGGCTGAAGCACAAAGCACCTGCTATAAGATAGCAAGACCTGAGCAGAAGTGAAGGCACTGGGGCAGGCAGGAATTGCCCGGAATAGCTCTGCACAAATCTATGGGGGAAACGTGTCAGGGACCGAAATGGAATGTGTGTGCATTAGCACATGTTTAGAATACACGATGGTCAGAGACATCCCAAAGGAGTCGGAATAGCTGGGGAAGTGACAGGGCTTCAGAAAGCGCGAATCTCAGCTGCCCGATACTTGAGCCTGGAAAAGAGTGGGTCCAGACTACCCAAGTGCCTCCCTGAGGGCACGATCAGCAGGGCGGATGAAGAGACGTGGAGGTACGCGGGGGGATCGCAGTTGCAGTCATGCTGCACTGTTAAGCTCCACAGCAGTTCTGGTGCGGGAGCTCCAGACACACGCAGAACGCTCCCAGGGCTGTCTCGGCTGGAGCTGCAGGCTGCAGTGAGCGTGGCGGGGGCTGCCCAAGCCCGAGGGCTTAAGCCAAGACTGTGCGAGGGCAGAGTTCAGTCCCCGGGTGGGGTTCATACAGAGCTGTGGTTCATGTATTCCCTTTTGTCAGCTGCTCGTTAATCTCCCATGGGTATCTAAGTGTATTTGGAGAAAGCGACTTCGGAGGAAAGCTGGAATTTTGACCTCTTAGCATTAGTGTACTTCTGTTATGTTTTGTTTTGCTTTGCTTTTAATGAGCCACAGGCAAGGTCTTCTCCCTGTGACATACAGCTGATCCTGTGCAAATTAGGCCATGCCCCATTTTGCTTCATAAAAATTTCTATGCTGGGATCGTAGAATATTCTTTTGTGTACCCATGGTCATCTGACAAGCCTGATTTTTAAGTATCAGCAACCAGGGGTTCCAGAAAGGGGTCTGGATCCTTGCCTCTTGCCCTGCCACAAGTCCTGTCAACCAAATATTGTGACCTCTTGTTTGATAGTCGTTCTCTCTCCGCTGCTGTGAAGCTAGTCTGCTTTTATTTTTATTTCCAAGAGTTCAAATCCTCTCCTCTCTTGAGACTCTTTTCCTTGTGCTGAGTCAGTCCCGTTTTCCACTAATGTCTTCTACCTGGTGGGTTACAAAGTTCGGCTGTTGTGTTCCCTGTGTGTCCCACAGCAAACAGAACAGGGTGTAAGCTCTCCGAGAGGTGCAGAATCAGATTCTCCATCAGGATTCAGCTCAGCTGAACTCTCCTGTTTGTACTTGAAGAACACTCTTCTCCAGTCTAGGAGTTACCAAGAACAAGGTGTTTCAGATTAGCTTTACTTTTCCCCCTCGGAACGGCCACAGATGTTACCTTGATAAGTATATACAGGTTGTTTATTGTTGTATTTTCTGTTTCTCAGATTCATTTAATGGGGACTGGTCTTTATGCTGCCAGTTCCCAGTTAGGTTACCAGCTTTGGGGTTTGTATCATTTTCATTGCTCATTATATTCACTTTGATGGCTATAGAGGTATCATTTGCGTCTCCTTTAGAGTTTATTCCCCTTTAAAAAGCTTTCCTATCTGATGTTATTCCAGGCAAGTATTTCCCTTCCCTCAACATAATAAAAACTGTCCAATTAACTTCTACAAATTTCTTTGCTGTTTTCAATGAGCCTTGAAGGGAGTATTAACTTTTCGCATACCTGGGAAAAGAACGTAGGCTGTTTCACCTACAATCTGTAAAAATATTTTTACAACACTTCTCAAGCATTTTCCAAGTATTCTGTGAAATTCAAGTCAGTACATTTGCAGCGTAATTCTGGAAAAACTGATGAACACGTATTTTGGGGGTGAGATTTCTTACCTGTACACTCCTGCACTGAGGTGCTTTTCACTGTGATTTTCAGCGTGTTCGTGGGGTGGCATCATCCGGTCACTTGAAGCCTTCTGGTAACTCTTTTTGAACTTGCAGTCTTACAATGGTCTTTTTTAGCCGTATGGAAGTGGAGAAAGATCATTATAAGCACTGTTTGGCTTTGTGATTATTATTTTTTTTAATTATCCCATTATCCACTGTATTGGTCTCATCGTTTCCCATAATTGCTAATAAGCAAGATTATTTGTGAAACTTGTGCTGAAGCCCATTAGAATAGTTCTGGCAGGTTTTCGCGTCGTGTCAGTTCTGCTTCACGCAATCTTCAGGGCAGCTAAACTCATTATGCGCTGGGCTGGAGCTTTCCTGCAGTCTGTTGGTAGTTATTTAATCATTTCAAAATGAACTCTTTACCCAGGTATTTTTATACAGAGAAATCTTTCTCTTGGAGAATATTCCTCCAGTTGTGCTCAGCTGATCATGTAGAACACAGGAACGTTTTTTTTGTCCACAAAGGGTCTGATTTTCTCGTGATGAGATCTGGGGCTTTCAAGATTTCCCAAGATGTGTCCTTGCACTGTGTCGTTGGCAGGATGGTGCTTGTTCAAGGACACCTTTGTCAGCTGTTTGGTGGAATTCAGCTGCCCTAGCTGCAGTTCTGCTGGGAGTGGTGGCCGGGCTGAAACCTTTCCTATAAACAAGGAATCCATCCACTTAAGTTAATGGAGCTAATTGCAGAATGACCTAATGGATCAGGCCAACTGAATAAACGTTGCAGTCATGAAATCGTCCCAAGATTTAATACTACAAAGCACTTACTGAATATTCAAGTTAAGTAGATGAAAAGAAGTGAATTATAAGACAAACCCCGTATCTACAAACTTTGTGTTTCTTTTATTCTTTTTTTTTTTTTTTTTTAAAATAAACTGTTTATTGTGGCAGCTTAGTGAAAGAGCGTTTAGTTCCTCAAGACCAGTACTGGTCGTGGATTGATCACTCTTGTCTCTCAGACCTCTCAGCCACGATGCTCGATGTCTGTCATGCCGGTTTGCTAAGCCGTTACAGAGATGATAAAGTACGATACCAGATGTTTCTCTGGGTAGTGCTACTGTGGGAGTCCCTTGGAGATGAAGCACAGTCTGTGTGTTGGTCAGTTTTAATGGGAAGGAGATGGGGGGGACTTGCCCACCCCTAGTCTCGTGTGGAGCAGCTTAGGGACAGCTGAATCCAAGGAGAATCCTGCACTGGCTGGCTCTTCCTCCTGCAGAATTACGTTGAAGCATCAAAACCTCTCCAGGAAAGTGGTGTTTGCTTTGCTTCCCTGAGGTTACTTACAGAGTGACAAGAACTGCGATCACCAAACCAGGCGAGGGAGGTACAAGTGCCGTATGTTCTGCTTATGCTTTGCGTTTTGCAAAGGGGGCAGAAGGGTTAATCAGATCAAAGCTGATAACCTTGATGAATTATTTCAAATTCTGCAACCACACAAGTGTTTTGTCACCGCACTTACTGGTGGGTGCACACTGCTGTGTTCCCTGAACTGGGAGAAAACCATTACTCGCAGAGCCCTGTAGGTCTGGGTGTCGCCTGCACCAAGGGCTGTGTCTAAAAACTGTCAGGGAAATGTCCCAAAATTGTTAATTTGGATGGTGTAGATCAGCAGTGGATTCACATAATCGAATTTCAGGAAAACCATTCCAGCCCAGGGGTCAAATTATGAATAAACATAAGACAAAACACACCATCTGGTGAACCTTGCCTAATGTAACTGAATTAATTGTTCAGTGGATCTCAAGGCCAGTTAACGAGCTTATCCGTATTTCTTGCTTCTCACTAAATGACGCATTCAAAGCTCTTCCCTTCCGTCTCCCCCTGTAACCCTTTAACCCGAGTCATTCAGTGGTGGTGGGTGGTGGCTGCTCTGACAGTGGGTTGAGTATGAGGCTGAAGTAAACAGCTACTTCAGAAATGTTTTAGCGCGAGCCTGCGGCCAGTGCCTGGCGTTCAAAGACAGGGGCCGAAAAAGATGTAATTTTAATTCATCCTAGTTATTATTTGCATAGCGATCTCCACTTCTGGGTGCTTTTACAGGCAACACATACCTGTAGGATTGCTTCCCGTTTAAGAAATTACGCACAAAGATGAGAAAGCAGAGCTGGATGTGGAATTATCACTGTAGAGTCTAGCTTTGTCGCAACGGTTTTACGATTTTGTGAGTTACCGAATCAGTGGCTTACTGTCTTGAGGCTTCTCTGCCTTTGGCAGGCTGCTGGGCAGCTGTTGTTTTTTAGAAGGCTGAGAAAACATATTTGTTCAGGTGGACCAGTCGGCAATTTTTAGTGTGTTTTTCTATTGGGAAGGAGAAATTGTTTTTCTTACAGAATAGTTTATACATTTGTGCAGAAAATAGGACGGTCACAGTTTCATAGAGCTGAAGAAATAAAAGGCTAAATGGGATGTTTAGAACAAATAGAGTCTCCGTCACAAAGAGTTTGAGCTTGTCAGTGTCTCAGAAAGGTGTTGCTGTTACAGCCCTGGCTGATCACAATGGAATTAGTCAACTGCTACCAACAAAAATGATGAAAAAATGCATGGCAGATTACAAAAATAACTTCTGCTTCAGAATTGTTGCCTTGATGATGTGTGGTGTGTCATTACACTTTTTAAATACGTGGTTAACAGATTAGAAACATCTCAGCAAATATACCTCTAATTTTGTAGCCAGTGCATTTTATTCTTATTTTATGTATATGGCAATGCTCAAGGTTGTATGACAAATCCCTTAATCAGAAGCAATTTCTGTCCCATAGAGGTGTTTGTGGCAGCTCATGGGTTCCTCTGAACTGAGTGCGAGGCTCCTATTTTCAGATTTGCCTTGTGATGACAGACGGCCCATTTCTTCCACAACTAAATAAGAATTTTGATGCCTCTTACGCAGCTCTGTTGGGCCAAATACTCAAGTGGAGAGAAGAGAAATAAAATTAAGAGGGCTGCATTCAAAATTTCCACCGTAGATAACTCTGAAACCCTCCGTGCCTGTTACGAAGCGTCCGAGGTGAGGCGCGGTGCCTCTGGTGAGGACACGCTGCAGCCAACGTCATTCGGGAATAGGACAGGCCATTAGCCCCCAGATCAAAGCACCGGCGTGCTCACTGGCTGCTGGTGGCACAGCTCAGGGTAAGAGCACCCCAAGGGATACAGGGTAATGGAAATAGTCTCCCAGCTGGAGCTCGATCAATAATACTTGGGAGAGCTGCCTACGAGAGCTTTATCTGACACCGGTACCCTGACTGGTACGGTCTCCTGCAGGGAGGAGGGAGGTGGGGTGAAAACAGCACCCCACTTGTTTCTTGGGCTTTTGTACTGCTAGTTGGATCTACCCCTAATGCAGCTCCTGCAGTTGTTCGCCTGAAATTTGAAGTTATTTCTATTTTAGATGTTGGTTTTAAAGTATTGAAGTATCTAAAAAGGCGTATTTGTCTTTGAGGGAATCCTATACCTGATCCTTTCTTGTATGAGGAGTTGAAAAGAACACATTTCAGAATGGCACGTGGCTTCATGTTAAACTAAGTGTTTAGGCTCAAATACCTTTACCTATATTTATATAGACAATAAAATTATGTGCCTTCAGTAGAAACACAATCCCGTGTATAAACAGCATTTCACCTTTTGCTTTTTTTTAAACCTGCAATGAGCTGTGTTAGCTGGGATCTCCAATAATTAATATTTTTTTCCGAAATGCTGTAAAACTGGAGGTTGATTTTTGTAATTTGGTTTTGTTTGTTTTTAAAGTATCATGGCTTTGCCCAAATGGTCCGTGGAATAACACTGGCATGAGGTTTGAGGTCTGGAGGAGAATTCTGCCCGCGCACGCTGTTCCTTGGGTTCCAGTGTAACAGTGGGATTGCTCCGGGGACAATATTTTAATACAACTTTCCTGGCCATTCCTGCTGACGTTTCTGGGATTAGTATGAATAAAGTACTAGAGCTGTAACCAGAGTTAACAATTCTGTACTACAATATTTCAGTTAAATTGCAGGTTATTGAATAAAGCAAGGCAATTTCTGATCTTACTTAATGTACATTTCCAGTAATTCAGGATCTGATGTCAACAAAAAAAATGGTGTAGGTAGGGCAAAGAAGTGAAGTAATCAGATTATCTTTCAGGAAATGTATAGTGTTTATTTCCAAGTATTTTAGCATGATACAGAGCTTGTAGAAGGACTCACAGTTTACAGGGCAGCAGTTTGAGTCAGGTGTACGTGATGTCTTTTTCTAGTACAGCCTTTGGTTCTTGGCTCTGGTGGACTGGAGGGATTTCTCCCTTCTCGCTGGCTGTGCAGATTTCCTTCCCTTCTCTGCCCTGTCTCCCTCTCCTCGAGAGGTGTAGCCTATCTTCTCTGAACTCGCCATTTTTTAGTTCATCTGAGTCTTTCTCGGCTTGAGATTGTTATAGAAGTGATCTCTGAGAAAGAACGCACAGGACAAACAGAATTTACGGGTTGTTATGGGGCAACCCAAGAGCTGGTGGTGTTGTGCTCTGCAAGTAAGTCATTTGCTTCTCTGTACATCAGCTTTTCACACGGTTCATTTGGCAGATCACATCTATTTCACCACTGCCAAAGGTCCGTAGTAGATTTTCTGGGCGTTTCCTGTCACCCAGGTCACGTTCCAGACGACAGCTTGGCCATCTCGCCTGTGCTGCAGCCTCGTGTTAGCAGTCGGATGTAGCTGTTAGTGACTGCCGTACTGAAAGACCAGGGAGAGGAGGAAACGATGCGGGGTTCACACCGCTCGCGCGTGCTTTCTCTGACATCTCAAATTTAGGTAACCCACTGATGAATCTAATTACAAGCAATCTGGGCAACAGAAATATCTGTGCATAATTTATGCATATCTCTGGAGCTGTAAAGAGAGAGTCCTGAAACGCAGATGGAACTTTAAGGGTATGAGTATCCGCTTTGTCTCGGTGGGCTGTGAAGTCATTCATACCAGGAGGTCCCATTTTCCTCATAATGATGTATATAAAAGAGAGTGTGTATTAAGCAACAGCAATATATATGAGTTGACTGAGATTGACTGTCTGTGCTTTCGGTCCCTTTGAGGACTCTGGCGTTAATTCTGCTCCTGATGTCCCTGAATTGGTCATGTTTATGCAAACTCTTATGCAGTGCTCTAGGTTTGTAGTACCACTTAGAAACATTTAATGGAGGCCTGTGATTCACAGGGGGAAAAAAAAAAAAATCCACATCATTTGCCAAAAAAACCCCCAACCAACCCAGAAGAGGAAGCAATTTTGCATTCTTTAATCCGGGATCATAATGACATAAGCCTCTAGAGAAATTCCGATAGCTCTAACCAGGGGGTGAATGGTGAGCAGTCAAGAGCAGTGAGAAGGAAAACCCTTGTTTTTTGCTGCTGTTGATGAGTGTCTGATCAGACAAGGCAATGCACACAGAGAATCCCTGAACAGACTGGTGGAGGCCACGAGCTGACCCATTAAATTAAATTTCTCCTGTATTGCAACTAGATGAACTCAAAAAGCTGTGTCGAGTGTCCCTGTATATCTACAGTGGGCAACCATGGTTTTCACACGGTGAACAATGGTGGGCATTCAGCAAACAGTGCGATTAGTAAAGGTAAAGCTAACGGCTGGTAAGGTGCAGCAGTGTTCCTGTATCGTCCAAGTGAGTTGATGTGGATTGATATGGTCCATACCAGTCTTGACTTCAAAATACTACTTCAGCTGGGTTCTTCCTGGGGACGTCGGTCCAGCTGTCTGAGTCTGCTCATAAGATCAGAACCTGGCTATCATTTTGCACGTGCCGTTGCATCATGGATGCTGTTGTTCATCCTAAATGAAATTAAGATCGGACAAATACATTTGGAGAGCTGGGTCTCCTACCACCACCTTCTGTTGACTTTCTGCAATAGAATTTGGGCAGTTTTTTCTATTTTGAAGTGCTGTCCTCAGCTTCAGCACAAACTGGTTTACAGTGAAGAGTTCACGGACAGGAGAACATCTGGGATATCGAAGTGTGTAGGTGTGATCAAAGTGAAAGATATAGCAGGATGTTTCTCTTGATGTTTCCATCCAAAGGAGCACAGCCATTACTACCTGACTTATAAAGATGCCAATTAATGAGATCCTCCCAGGCATGTCTCTGAGTCTAGGAGAGGTTGGTTTGGGAACAGTCTCTTGTCCAGTTCGTAACTGGTCATGCAAACATCCATGATCCACTCTGTGACAAATGAGTGCCAGACTAAGGAGAGCGGTTATGTACAACGCTCAAAAGCACGACTCACCCAAAAAGTTTGGTCTGTGTTCTGGGATTTCAGCCTTGTAGATGAGTTGAACTTAAGTCACGCGTGAGCAGATCATGGCTGGAGCCATCGTTTGGATGCCTCCAGGAAGCACTGGATTCAGCATGCACGTGCTGATGAAGTCACCTCCTCAGCTGTCATAAAGACATGTTCAGAAGAAGAGGCCAACTGTGCACAATCCTGGAGTTTTCCCCGTGAGAGTAGATGGGTGGAGCCCCAAGCCAGTTAGGTTTTGAGAATACCCTGTGGTGCATTCCAGAAAAGATTGGCCAAAACCACGTAGTCAACAGTTGGTGAGAGAAGATTGCTGACAAGGGACGGGTCGTTGCGGTGTCAGAATGGCTTCTCTTCCTCACATAAAGACTCGATTAGGGAGAATTCCTGCACGTGGGTCCTGCCTAATGAGTTGGTGATGCAGGTGAGGTGTGGTGAGGAGCACTGGTCCAGCAGCAGGTGCTGCTTTACAGTGTCTCTGGACACTCTGGTGATAAACCGCTGGTCTGACAGCAGAAGTCCAATCCCCACTTTGGTTAAGAATCTTTCCAAACTCAAGCTGCCGTTTCATTGGATTTTACTTCAGTCTCACAGTGTTTAGTTTCTGTCTTAAATTCCCTGCATTGCTATAATTACGAAGAATGATTTTGTGGGAACTGTTGACTTTCACTGCTGCATGGAAGCACTTGAGAACGTTGGTTATAAAGGTTCAACGATTAAAATATGAATGAAAGGAACCTCAATCTGGTTTACGAAATTGTTGTCAGTCCATGACAAATAGTATGAAGTGATGAATGATACTGCGAGAAACCGATTTTTATTCTGGTTTGGTGTATTTAAAAACATAAGTATTTATTAGAAATTTCTATTCCCATTTACAAAGTATTTGTGTTTTGTAAGTCCCCTTTAGTATGATTTTTTGATTCCAGTGGATATGGTTCCAATCCCTGATGTATTCTTTTTTTCTCTTTTTCAGTTACACCAGCAGAGTTGTTGCCAGTGGACTGAAGGCGCAAATTAACAATCCAGAACTGAAAGTCCGAGGATTGGACCCACTCATCAGTAATTTAATTTATAAACTCCAGCACTTTAATCAAGTAAGTAATTTGTAGAGATAAGAGCATTTTATCACTGGTTGGATAGCAGGGCTGAAGCTAAAACGACGAGGTGGAGCTGCATCTCACGTTCCGTGTCCCAGGATCCCAGGCCTGGACTAGCCATGGCGTGGGCCTGGTGCTAAATGCAGCTGAAGACACTGTTGTACCACCTGGTTTATGAACTCTAATGAGGCAAAATTTCTTCTCTGGAAGTCGCGCCAATTCCTGGCTGTTGATGAGCTGTCCTACAGTCCAGGACCACGGAGGAACTCCGGAGCCCGCAGTTCACACGCAGCGTGTGACTGGAGTCAGGCTGCGTGAGCAGCCTCCGCAGTCCCGTGGTACTCCTGTGCCGGAGGAGCATCTCCTCGTTTGTGCATCTGGTTGTTTTTCAGTAGTGGAGGTGTAAACAGATCAAGGGACAAAACGGGTCTGTAAGGGCGCGGTGACGGAGCCGTGCGGAATGCTGAAGTCAGGACAAAAGGTGCTCCAGGATGAATTAACCTTGCAGCTTTGCAAACATTCCCTCTCAGAGCAGCGCCAGCCCAAATGAGCTGGAGCGAACTGATTTAACAGAGATTGATTTCCGTTTACAGTGGGCATGTTCTGCTGTCAGCTGGGAAGAATGCTTACAGCAGTGCGTTCACAGTCAGACGGGTTTGCACATCCGTCTCCTCGGAATCCTGAACCGTTAGAGTGGTGGAGCATGGGGATATAAATAGTTGGTAGAACACCGCTGTAAGATTAAAGCCCACCTTTGCGGGTGGGGTGTGCAGGAAGAAAAATAATCCGTGCAGGTAAAACGGGAGGAGGAATTGCTTAGTCGGGACGTGGGAGGTTACAAAGGCTCTGGCTGCGACCGGGAGTCAGGGTTTGATCTCTTACTTGCTCCTGCAAAAGCACAACCCTCCTTTGCTTCTCATCAACCCCCGGTGGTAAATCCACATTCTAACCAGTAATGAGTGTTTTTGGTAAATCTCGCTTGGTTCTGTAGGCTGCGGTTGAGGGATTCTTTGTGTCACGCTGTTTGATTTAACTCGCCGTGGGGGATTACAACAACCGGTCTGAGGCAGTACTTAATATTACAGTGAAATAGGCATTGTGTGGTCAGATTGATGAAAAGGAGAATTCATTATTTATCTGCCTTTGCATGTTACAGAGCGGAGTGTTAATTTACTTTATAAATATTGGATATATCCATCTGTGTAATAGTCTTCTATAAACACTGACAATAGGAAATAGTTAGAAATAGATTAAATTAAAAGTAGCTGTGTATTGGAAATTCTGTGCTGCAGAAAAGTAAAAATCCGGACGGTCTGATAATGAGCTACATCCCAATTTTCTTAAGTTATGTGTGTTTAAAAAACAGCTTCGAAGAACACTTTTTAGCCAGAAGAATAAAATCCAATTCCTAGTTCTTCCTGTTGGTTGGAAGCACTGCTTTCCGTTACTTCTAACTCTGTTTTAGGAGGATATCACCCTAAAGTAAATATAACTCCCATCAGATTGAGGTGCTTAGCAATAACGGATTCCAAGGGTGAAGGATTAAACAGAATACTGATTATTGCCCTGAGATGGTTTGTTCTTAAGTACTTGGAATAATCTAAATTCCTTTGATCATAATTTTAGTAAGATTTCTTCAGAGATCAAAGAAGTTGCTAAATATCTAAGGCTTTCGCATCCAACATCAAACACGTGTAGCTGTTTTCTACTTCTTGAAATTTCATTTTGGTCATGATATTAATATACAAATAAAAACCGACTGAAAAGCCGATTAAATCAGGAGTTGAAAGTGCCATCAATAGTGTCTGCAGACTGTATAGAGGAAGAGTTACACAGAATCCCATTACTCATTTGGGCAAGTCGATTTTTTCATCAAATTATTCTTTTTTTTTTTTCTTTCTTTTATTGGAGGCAATACGTAAGGTAGAATTTAAACAGTGATAAAATGAGGTGTTATCTTTGTATCTTCATAAGTGCTTGACATTTGCAATAGCATTTTAAGCACTAGTTGCATAATCCTGTGTATACAGAAGAATCCTAGAGAGGCAGGAAGCCTGGAGAGCAGAGAACAAAGCGAGGCACAGAACGTGCATCCCCGGTGATCTGCTGTGTCTGGGCCCCAGTAACCTTCTACCGCTTAACTAATATTGCTGAAGTGCCCAGAAGAAAGCGTTTGCTTGGATAAGAGACGGATGTGCTGAGGTTCTTTAAAAGAAATAACATTTCTGTGTTAACGGAACAAGCTCCAGGCATGCTGCATCTATCCCTGCAGAGCTCAGACCTGTTGGCTCTCTGTCTCTCACTCTCTTTAGCAAAAAAGGCGTTTGCTTTTGAAAACGAGAGTCATCAGCAGCTTGATGAGTTCGCTGAGGTTGTGGAGTGCTGTCAACCACAGCTACGTTCAAATCAGCAGGATTCCTGTTTCTCAAAGATAGCCCTTAGCTCAGCAGTTCGGAACACTTTCTGGAGCAAATCGGATTGCTGCTGTCTTGGGTGGATCCTCTTCCTCTGCTGGACCCCAGCTCCTCCCCATCACTCCGCGGCTGCTGCTGCAGCATCCTTCCCCAACGCTGGCAGCGCCGGGCTGCGGTGTGGCAAGGTCAGTGTGGCCGAGGTAACGTGGGCCTCTGGCAACTGGGGTAGCAGGAGGCTGCGGGCACAAGTGGCTTGTCACTGGCCTTGCAGAAGAGGCGAACTATTTAAATCCCAAACCTTGGTGTACAGCGGCCATGTCTTTGTTAGCTCCTTGCTATGACTTATCCACAGACGTAAAGAGATGAATACTCCATTGATCCTAAATCCCGTGGACATGAACAAACTCTTGTCGGTGCATTATTGTTCTAGTTGGTGCGTCCCACCTCCAGCACGTCACAAATAATCTGTGTGCCAGTCATCTTCCATTTCTGCCCCTCGTTTTAGGTGGAAATACCAGTTTGTTGGAGATTAGAGCACTTCCTCCTTTTTTTCATCTGGGACTTAAATCCTCACCACATAGTTGTTGTTTTTTTAAGAAACGATTCTGCAAATAACAGGCTGTTTTATAACCACTTTGCAAAGCCAAAAGCGAAGTGAGATTTAGATAATATTATTCAACAATTACTGTTATTTGCATCCCTGGCAGATAAGGTGTTTGAAGGGTTTATTTTAGCTGCTGATTCACATATCAATAGAATTACCAAGTTACAATTTACGGTAACTTTTAGTAATGCAAAACCAGATCATGCGCAGTCCCAGGCTGATTTTGAAGAACTAGCGGTTCGAAATAACATCTTTTCCTCCCTCTGTTTTCTGAATAAGGCAGGTGTGAACTGCAACTGCTCATAAACATAAAATACCCCATTGCACCTTTTTTGAGTACTACCTTTTGCCACATAATCGCCCTTAAATATGTTTTTATGTTTTTTGTCAGCGTAATGCTCGGCACAGTTCAAACACAAGTGGTTCTGAGGCCAAGGGGAAAAATGGTAAAGGATCGATTGCCTTGAAAAGCAACGAGGATGTAGGGAAAAGTGAAAAAACTTTGACTATAACTTTACTAACAGGGTCGCATGGGTGTTCTCAGGGATTATAATATAATAAGTATGACACAGATTTAACTTCTTTGTCTTTTGTCAGCCTAAATCTGATTGAGACAGGTTTGGAGAGTCAGTGTGTTTTGCTGTTGTCGGTCCGAGATGAACGCTTGGGACATGGCTGCGATTCGAGAGGACGATGCAACGTCCCAGCGCTTAAAATAAGAGTCGAGTCACAGCCAGTCTTGCTGAACCTGGAACCACATTTTTTTGTACTCTTTTTCCCCACCAAAGTCTCAAGGATAACTAAGAAGTGCTTGTAACTTGAATTCCTTTTAGATTTGTATACAGAGGATGCTATCATAGCGAAGTTCAAAGCAACAGCACTGAGATCTTTCTTATTGATAATAGGACCCAGCCATAACTTAATCTCGAATGTGAATTTAATTGGGTTAGACAATAGAGCATAATACAATAAACCCCTTAACTACTACTTAAAAGTGTATATATTTTTTTAGACATCTATAAAATTTATTACATTATGGAGTTTTTATATGAGATTTAAGTGGATACAAGTTGGGTTGATTTTCATCCAAAGCTCTAGCTGACTTGGACTCAGACTCAAAATACTCTGTTCTTCATTTCGTCCAGTGAAAATGAAAGAAAGGTAGTCATCCTGGAAAGCCTGCTGCTATATTGCTTCTAGTACTTGGGATTTAAATAGCCCCGACAGGCTTAGAAGTATTATTGCTTGCCCCCCACATACCTCCCAAAACCTGCAGAGACTCCTGTCTCATACAAACCAGAGCAGCTTTCCCAGAACCATCGTATGTCTGGATTTCCCAAACAGATCCCCTTGTTTTTCTGTCCAAAGCACGTGGAGACTTTGGGCACTTCTTCAGGCTTTCAGGTGCTCCATATCCCTTTTGGAAGCGTGAAAGAAGACATCTGGAAATCCCGGAGTTACTCATGCTCTCTTTGGTGGCGAAAACAGACCGTTTGTAATTTGAGACATTGAATTTAATGCAGATGCAGAGATTAGTAGAAGACGACACGCTGAAGGGATTGGGCCCGTGTCCTAGTAGAGTCGTACGTGCAGAGTACTGGCACATAGTGTGCTTTCAGGATTCATTGCCTGCAGCAGGCTCTGTTATACAGGTTCTTGTGTGACAGTAATCCCATACAGAAACAGAGGAGGTGAAGGGCTGTGCTCCCCTCACCCAAGGGCACGCCATCGTACCCTGTTGAGGATGCCAACCCAACTGACCCCAAGACTGATTTTATCTTTTACAAGTAACGTAGGACCCGCACCGCTACTCAGCTGGTGAGAGCGGTCCGTAACACAACAGAGATTGTTGATTCTTGGGTGAAGGTTTTGAATGGTCAGGGTCGCAGAAGGCTTAAAGGTTAATCTTGCCTCAGCTTCTCTGCAGTTCAGATACAAGAGAGATTTTCATTGCAGCAGACACTTGTGCAGCTGTGCTGGTCCCTTTTGAATTCACTTCATTATAAAGGCAGTAACAGCCCTCACCACCTTCATCTCCAGATGTAAACAGTGGTGATTGCCTTGAATAATTGAATTAATGCAGTAGTTATTGGCTGATGAGTAAATAACAGCAAGAAATGCATATACTTCAGGAAAATAAAGATAGAATTAATGAAACCTGAAACAATTATGTTTAAAGTCTTATAATGCCAGGAAAGAGCAATGGATTGTTTGTTTATTTCTTTTATTTCCTGCTCTGCTCTATAAAAATTGTTCACCCCTATAGTCAAATAAACCATTATCTCAGATTACTTCATCAGTTATACTGAGTTTGTTTCTCATCCTATTTTTTTTCCCAAAAATGTTTGTTCTTATTAGATTCATGGGCGGGTTTTCTTCTCCCCCAGTAAGAATCAGACATCTCTTTGCTTCCAGACAGAGACGTTGAATGCTGAGTTCTGAGGTAAGTTATGACCTTTTTCATAATCCATATGCAGTGAAACAGTTCCTCCCGATGCTTGAAACAATCCAGCTTACTCCAGGACTGGGCACAGTCTTTCTTCTGCGTGGTTTTCTGTACAAAGCAGTGCCTACATGGTAGTGGGGATGCTTCACTAGGCAATATTTCTTGCCGCAAAGGCTGTAGTTCTCAGGGAATTAAATAGGATGCTGATTGCTTAGGAGCATCTGTCGGTCAGGGCTTCCATTAGAAGGAGTAAAATTCACAGGAGTGGGCTGGGATGTCTGAAGTCTGTCAAAACCCTGCTGTGGCCTGAAGTGTCTGCAAACTGCTGTTGCTTTGAGAGCAGTGATTTGTGCCCCTGCCCCATCTCTGACTCCCACATGCCAGGTGAGGCAGCTGGGGGAGCATCCGTGGGAAGGGGGCGTGCAGGGCAAGGAGCAGGGACAGGCTTCAAGCTGCAGATGGCTCAGCTGGGCTGCTGCTGGAAAACAGAGATGTGGCCATGAAGGAAGAACAACTCCCTCAGATTCCCTTTGTCTGTGTGCCTTGAGGGGCAGATGGAAAAGACCAGCCAATAATACTTCGGTCATTAGGCTCTATTCATCTGGAGAGGTGGGATGTCCTTGTTCAAGGCCCTGCAGCCCTGGTCACTGGGCTGTGCGCGGTGGTTTTCTTCTCTCACACACCCTTATGTTTGAAAAAGAAAAGGAGTGTGGAAGCTCTAACCTTGGTTCTGCTGCGGCATTAAAACTCCCATCAAACCCAGAAGTTTGTCCGTGAATCACAACAGGAGAGCTCCTTCTAGTCCTGTCCCACTGAATAAAAACCATCCCTGGAGCATTGTTTTATGGAGAGCATACGTTAATTGGGGTACATGTCATCCCTGGCTGAAAGCAGCGCACTTGTGCTGGCCTGAGGTCTGCAGGCTGGTTGTTTGGTTTTGTTAAATATAGTGACTTGAGAGATAATTAAATAATCTTAATTAGAACAGAGAAATGACTTTTTAGTCTTAAAAACAGCATCAAGATTTCAAAAGGAACAGAAATCGTGTGAAATACTGGTTCAACTAAACAAAAGGTAGCATTTTAAAGTAAGACAAATCTGAATTTCAACATAAATCCAGCATATCTTATTATATGCTAGCAAATATATAATGCTAAAATGCCCGTTTATTATTCATGTGTTGTGTCTCAGAGTGTGCTGTGCCATTTGTCTTGCCAGCATTTTCAGAAATTATTTGCCCAGATGGGCCATTGTATATGTTTTCTTTTGCTCATTGTGGGAAATTAGTCTTAATAAATCAAAATCACATATTGAGTCATAGTAGTGACTTGAGCCAAGTGGGAGAGAGGGAGGGGAGAGCTACTGTTACAGTATGTGACTGAGACAAACCATTTCAAATATGGAAAAACATAGTTTGGAAAGAAGGGTCTTATTTGAAAAAAATACAGACTCTGTCCTTTGGCTTGAGTGCCCAGTTCTAGAGGCAGCTGATCAGCGAAACCTGAGCCGATGAAAGTGCATTGGATCCGCTGGTGTACTAGCTGCAAGTGAGGAGAGGGTCAGGCTTGGGAAGGGTCTGCTTTGGCTGACCGGTGGAAGGTGGTACAGGAGCACGGGGCCGGGCAACGGGAATGCAGGGGCTGATGTGGGCACCCGAGGCCAGGCAGGACAGCGAGGCAGGGGCGCCAGTATGAGACATCTGGGGCATCTCGGCAGAGCTGGTCAGCCCTGGGGGCTTGGCATTGCTGCCCAGGGGGTGGAGGCAGCAAAAGGGAAACTTTTCCTCCATTAATGGAAATACTGTGGTTTCTTGCCACCCCAAGAGAAATGCGTCACTCTAATAACTGCTGTCTTTGTGGTACGAGGTGCTGACCAGAAGTCACCCTGCTGATACTGCCCAACAACTGTTAACAGTTGTTGCTGTTCTTGACCAAAAATGTCTCTCTGCGGGTGTTGGCAGAGAGGAGGAAGCGTGGATCTGTCTGCTATGTTAGCCCATCGGTTTGGTGTTAGTTGATTTTTTTTTTTTAAAGATAGCCAAGTTGGCAATTAGGATTGACTGAATTAAGGTTGTCACACTGAAATTATAATTTGTCTTTCATGTAAGTACTTCTTTTGTTCTATTAGCTCATCGTCTTTTTCTGGTTGCTCTAACAATTGTTAAGTCATGTATGTTGTTTTAATTTATTACTACTAGAAGTGTGATTATGGTATTTACTTTTGACCTTATTCCTGAAGTACAAGAACATGCTTATTTTTGGAGGTGGTAAGCTTAGTATAATAGGAAAGAAAAGCAGGGATTTATGGGCTGATCATTGTTTTCTTTAAGGCAGAGGAAAGGTCTTCAAACAATTGATTGATCATTGGCCAAAAGGAAGCACAGGGTCATTTTCCTCTCCTTCTGTTCCATTATTAAAGGGAGGAGACAGGTAGAAAAAGCAGTCTAAGAGAATAAAACTAAAGACTACCTAAAGCCTGAACTTAGTCTGTAAGGCTCAAGTGGATCTGTACTGCTGGTGACAAGTGGATTAATGCTGCTAAAATATACCACCGCTTCCCGGTTAAAGCAAACAACTTATTTCCAGCAATTATTTGGGTTGCATTGTAGCACAAGTTGATGAGGAGTCAGAGGAGTACTTGATCTGCACTCCTGACGGTGTCGGTTCTCTTATGCTTTGGGATTTAGAAAGCAAGGCTGAATATTGGGAAGTGGCTGCCTCAGGAATAGCTTTTCACTTCTGTTTAGGGAGACAATCACAAGTAAAAGAGACTAAAGGAAACAGTCCTCTTGTCTGAAGCAGAACCACTACTGTGAGATAGCGTTATTCATCAGTTTAAAGAAATTTGCTCTTACAATAGCCCCGTTTTGCTCCTGGCCCTGTCTTACACTTCTTTGGTGTTGTACATAATGCATGAAGGTTCAAGTATGTTACATCTCACACCTGCCTGGTCACACACGCATCCTAGAGCCGTGCTGAGAGTAGTTCACCAAATCCAGGAATGATCCTAGGGTATCAGAGTCATATTTTCTGCATCTCACCATGAGCTCTTCTGCCAAGCTGGAAGCAAAAAAGCAAGATGTATGTAGGTGCCTCGACCTAATTAGTAAAATCACACAAGTCCAGTTTGGCATTATCATTGTTGCTACTGCTCTTTTATCAAACCATGACACAGTTTTTGAATTGCCGCAGACCTCCTTGACCTTTCCTTCAGTGTGTTCCCCAAAACATCGGGCGTCTCAGCGTTCCGGGAGCTGAGCCTCTTGGCTGGCCAGGCTGTAGACACCTCCCAGCCCTCTGCCCACGACCAGGCCTGGGAAGCTGCTTCCATCCTGACACCAAGACATCTCTCCCTTCTTCCAGCTTTTGAGTACGGCTATTCCTGCTTCCCCAGGGAAAGCCTTCTCCATCAATAGCATTAATTCTGTGCGGCTGATGTCCTTTTTTCTCCATTATGAAAGCTTGATACTCTGCCTTCATGCATCTCGTCAGAATTCTCACCGTAAGCTTCCTGTCGGATGCAAAAGGCTGAGTCTTACCTGCCTGCTTACTAACACTGGAGACCCGTCCCGGAGGGAAAATCATTTTTCTATGTAACGGTTTGTTTCGTAATTTTTATCTTGCTTTTGCGTCAAGACTTGGAGATGAGCAAAGAACAGAAGTTCAGCTCATACGAAGAAGTTTAGTGGGAATTGTACAAACCCTACAACACTTTAATTTTCGCTGTCTCGAGCATTAGCTAGTCTTTAACTTTCTTACTGGCCTTTCTTAACTATATTGAAATGTTTTGCTCCTGAAAATCAGCCTAGTTTAAGTCCATTTTGAAAGGATTGAGATAGGTATGTTATTTAAAGGCACCGTGAAAGCTCTTCAGCTGATGACATCAGCTGACACCAAGTCTTGCCTAATTCCAGGCGAGGGGCGTTCTAGCTCTCCTCTGGTGCCCTTCCGCTTTGTGTTTGTTGCTTGTAGCCTTAAATGCCTCACTTCTTCCTGTTCATAATGTTCTCAAGGTCCCGCCTGAACTCACAGACAATGGTTCGTGGGCACGGATTAGGCACTTGACACCTTTATACACTGAAATGTGTCCCGGTGTATAAAGCATGAGCAGTTGGATAACAACGGGGTGGTGGGCTCCCTGGAAGTTCCTGCTTCCTACGGAACAACATCCAAAGGAAATGACAGCCCAGCATGTCTCTGTATCTTGCACGAGGCAGGTTCCCGTTGCGAGTCCAGCCTGCCTGCACTACCACCAGTGAGGCTGACAGGAGGAAATGGGGAATACTGGTTAAGCAGCAGCCTGCACTTACTGGCTGGAAGAGAATTCGCTGCTGTGCTCGCGATGCTGCGAAACGCCCGGGGTGTTACAGCTGGGAACGGTTTGCAGGGTCCTGTTCCTTTGAGGAGCAGTGAGGTGCCTGTGAGAGCCTGCGTGCCGTGGCTCCAGAGCCTTTGCAAGTGTAGCCGACACCTGATCGGAGACGGGACTTTTTCTGCCTTTAACTGTGAAATTAAAAGGCTGAAAATGGCACTTGGGGATTTCAGCTCCGTGCTCCTGAGAACAGCCAGGCCCTCAGTTTCCATACCCCAAACACCTCAGGCTTTGGCTCGCTGGAGTATCTTGCATTGCAAATATGATTTATTTACTATGGGCTGTTTAGTGACACCTACAATCCATCCAGCTTCCTGTGACTGTACGCATTCTCAATGAGGTAATACATTTATTTCACTTCCCTCTTTCATGCATCTGAAATGAGCCTGTGCCTCGGCGCAGTTATGTGGGAGTGGATCTGTTTGGGGCTGAGTATTCCCAGTCCCAGATGTCATGGATGAACTTGTCAGCATGCAGAACAGTCACCCGGGAGAGCACTGATTCCCTTCAGAAACAGGGAGCCTTGCTATTGCCTGAACACTCATAGCAAAGTGAAAAACGAGAGGCAGGGAGTAACAGTGCCACGTGGCACGTAGGAATTACCTGCTCTAACCTCTGGTGTCTCAAGCTTGCTTTTGAGCTGTGCAAAGGCACCAGGCTTCCCTCCGGAGGAAAGTCATCTCATGAAGAGCCTGTTAGCACATAAATCTCATGTATGGGCTTCCCCCCACCCCACAGACGTGAGAGCTGCCAGCACTTGGCAGGCACGAGCTGCTGGCAGCCCCTGCAGGAGGCTCCTGCCTCACGGCGAGGCAGAAGCTGGGATCTCTGCCTCTCGTGGCACTTGAGAGGTCCCAAGAAGTTGTTAATAGGGAAACACCGGGGAGTATTCCCAAGGGATGACCTTGGTCTAGTAAAGCAACCAGGGCCCAGCACGTACCATCATGCTCAATATTTACGTATGTCCCTAACTTTAAAGACCTAAATAATGCCATTGCTGTTGACACCATGTATAATTATATGCACGTTGGAGTGAAGGCCGTGCTCAAAAATGAGAGATACGGGGCCTGGTGTAAACCTCCGGATAAACCCCTTGCCTAATGGTTGGCGAGTAAGACTCCTTCTTCCAGGGGGTAAGTCAGAATCTCAACGCAGAGGCTCGTGCTCCGGATCAGCCTTTTCCACGGGTGATAAAGGGAACCTAGGGAGGAGGGTCCCCTGGCCAGCCTTGCATGCGCCTTTGTGAGCCCACTGCCATTCGTCCCCCCAGTTCTCTCTTTATCAGAAGCCCTCCGTCAGTTTGGCATTTACACACACGGGTCCCTTGGCCGCTGGCTGTAGGCGCGTGTAAAGAGGGGTGTGATTTTTGATGCTTTAGCACCAAGAGTGCTCCTGCGCAGGGGTTCCCGCCGTCCAGGCTCGTGGCGGTGTGTGCACCATGTCACGCGGTCCCCAGAAGAGGTGGGGGGAACAGGACTGAGGGGTTTTGAAGCGACCACAATGTGTCCTCAGTCTTACACAGTTCAGTCGCACCTGAAGATGAATTTATATAGACATCTACGTGCTTTTAACGTGTGTACCTGAAAAAAAAAAAAACAACCCTGATGTCCCCGTTCGGTTGTTTCCAGCATTTGGAAAAGGTTTCTAGCTCTAGGTATTAATCATTCTGATATGGAAGATACTTTTGCTATGTGATGAGGACTTTTCCACAGTTACAAAAGACCGCCTAATAACTAATTTAAATGGATATTCAAGTGATAGTCAAATCTGAACGCAGCTTTTAATAGCCAGCAGCAAGTAACTAGAACACAGCCTGCTGAAGCGTGCGGTGTTCCGAACGCTGCCGTATGTCCCGACACACATCAGCCCTGCAAACCGAATCAGCAAGCGCTCACCGTCATTTTGGGGCTCTGCGTCTTGTTTGCTCCTTTCAGAATCCGTAAGGGGAGCCTCTCAGAGCGGAGTTTTTCAGAACGACATGTGCATGGGAGGGAGCTGGCGGCCGAGCAATGTAATTATGGGATAATGGAATGAAATATGCCTTGTGCTTCACTGCAGTACAGTGACGCCGAACCATATTTGATGTGACATTTGAAATAGGAGAATCTAATAATATGAAATGGATTTCAGAAGGGTAAGTGGAAAGCTTGAGATTTGTCTTTCTTAGGCTGTATAATTGGGGCTGGATGAAGTCATAAAGAGAGGGGAGAGGGCCACAGGCCACAGCGAGCTGCAGGCACTTTGAACCCCGCGGTGAAGCTGACTGTTTGTGCCACACTTAAATAAAAGTTTACTATTAAAGAGCTTTGTTGCATGAAGTTCTAGTCTCAAGGGTAATTTTGAGCCCTGCAGCACGATACAGAAATTTCAACTGAGGTGTGTAAAATGAATCACTTCAAGTATTAAAGTTCAATTTTGGACTTCATTTAGCATGTTTATGAACCATATGAAGCAATATTATACTTTCTTATTATAAAGATTATTTCAGTTATTGGTTAAAATACTTCTTTAGACTTTTTTTTTTCCATCTAGCTTTGCTAATCACCTCCAAGGACTTGGTAGACTAAGAATTGCACACCAGATACCAGACACATAAAATACTTTTTGTGTTGGCAATATGATATATTAACTAGTAATCCAAACAAAACAGAATAAATTGCCACTAAATTCTGAAACAGTCAAACAAAACTAAATGTGTTGGATTTATTTTGGAAACGTGAGTAATTACTTTTTGAAATAAGTTTCTGTTTAGCTGCTTAAGTGTGATGGTAAAAGCCAGAAAGTCATGAGGGCACGTTGAGGAAATGGGATTAGCTGGTAATAAAGCATCTCAATTCAGCAGCAAAGGAAAAGCACTTCACAATTTCAAAAGCAGCAGAAGAAAAGGAAAATACTGAACAGTAGAAAGGAGAAATTGTGATGTAAAACTCAAGAGGAAAAGCTAAAGGTGTGATGTAAAACCTGTGAGTGGTGGGGCCAAAGAAACTGCACGCTAAGGTGTGCTATTAGATAACTAATTCGTAGTGAGGTGAAAAGCATCTCTGAACGTATCAGTCCTTGTAAATGCTAGGAAATTTGGGGCTTCATTCTCCGAGGAAGCCAGCGCTGTCCTGTCTGCCTGCTCCTCCAGCAGCACTTCAACGCGATCAGGTTCAACCACCTTCCGTAGCCCTTTTTATCAGTGCAGGGAGTTTCGCTCTGTGGCGATTCCTCCCGTTTCAGAAGTTTTTGGACTACACCGCCATGTGAGCACCTATGGCAGTTTGATTCCTGCAAAGAGAGCCTGGGAAGAAATGCCTGCGAGTGCTGTGCTGAGCGCAGGAGCAGGGGCAAAGGATGCAGGGCAGCGTGCTCCTCTCTGGAACTGCCTGTAGGCAGCGTTTTAGCTGCAGCTCTGCTGCCGCACTCTTTTTTGTCTATGGATATTATTTTTCATCAGTTCAGGCAAGGCAAAACTTGAATGACTGTAATCTGGCTTCCGCTAAAATAGTTCAGCCTGGACTGTCAAGCTGGAGTTGAAGTGGTGAGCGGGAGTTACACTGTGCGCAGTTGCTCTGCAGCCCGCTGTTAGCCTCGTAGCCGTTTCACAGAGATCGTATGATCAAAATGTATTAGCTCGTCCTGGCTGTTAGAGAAAGAACAAGATCGTTCAGCTGGAGCCTCACATCTAAGGAAGTTCTGGTCTGTGGAGAATACCCAAGGAGGTGGTTTGAATCCCAGGGAAGGTTTTAGCTACCTTTTTCTAGGAGGGATTGGGAAATGGTCTAGGAAGAGCAGGTCTGGTCTGGTCTCCATTACCTTTATTGTCTGGGTCCCAGAGAATGTGCCCAGCGTGATCTAGCTGTGGAGGGTGAGGGAAGGCACCAGAATATTGAGTCTGCTTTCTCCTGCTCTCGTTTTTTCCCCTATCCCTTCATTCTTCCCAATCCCCACTGTAAGTGAATCGTTTGATTTTGCCGGTGGTAACTGGGTGACAGGAGAAGGGTGGAGCACAAACCCTGCGTGTGTGAAGCAGGCCATATGCTGGCGTGGGCGTGGGTGAGCGTGTGGACGTGCTGCTCCGTAGAAGAGTCAAGAGGGATGAAAGTGCGGTTTGCGGAGGATGCAGATTGGGGTTGTGGAACTTCACTGCAAACCCCAGAATTCAGGTCAATCTCAGCATCACCCCAAAGCTGTTTCTCAGCATCTCTCTGTTCTGTTGTATCAGCCGTTCACAGGGGTGGATAATGCAAGTTCAGGCGAGCTGAAACCTCAGGGTCTGTCAGAGGGAAGAGCAGCAAATGGGAGATTTAGCAAATTCACACTTGGTCCCTGGCTTCTGCCTTGGATTCAGGCTGACAGATTCTGCCTTAACAATCACAGCTACAAGTACATGACAGTTGTATTGTTGCAGTTAAATCAGTCAAATTTCTCTCACCATTTGGTAAGCCCTATAAGCGAGGTGGGAGAAGGTGGTGTTAGTCAGACCCAAGGAGGGGAAGATGCTATTGATTTCTTAATGCAAAATGTTGAGAATTCAAACATACCGTATTTCCACTTTCAATCCTGGACTAAACAGAAAATAGTGACATCAGCCCTGGAGCAGTGATATTGAGGAAGAATTTTGTTTGTCTTGTTCCTCTCAGTCCCTCCCTCACCCCAAAATATTCTTTAGCACCTTCAAGTCCACAGCGCTGGTGGCAGTTTAGTCTTTCATTTTAGGATGCTGTTCTACAAAGTTTTAAATGTAACAGAAATCAGATGAAATATCTACAACAGCTTGAACAGGCTTCCATCTTATCTGGACTTTGGTAGCTTTCAGAAAGCTATCAGGCTGAAATCTATTGCGTTGGCATGTACATATGTGCGTATGTTTGAGTATGCCTATCACTTTGAGCATTACAAGTTGATGGCAGAAGAATCAGTTGATCAATCAGATGCTCATGTGCCACTGTAAACTTTGACAGTAGGTGTAGTTACATGTGACTGTCATATTGATGAGATTTTTATTTCTTCTGTCTCTGAAAGAAGAGAAGTTGATGGCTGTCCACAAGGTATCTCTTTCTGTCATCTACTGTGCTTAGTTCCCACCCAGAGGGCTCACCCTGGACAGCAGTGTCTCCCATCATGAATCCTCCAGGCCTGCTGCACTTCCACGTTTGGTACTTGATCCTTAGAAGGTATCTTATCCCTTCCACCCTGCCCTCTGCTCATTTTCACATGTAGCTTGTAGTAACTTTCATTTCAACTTCTAGGCAGGACAGCATCCTCTCTCGAAGGTTTATAAGCTCACCAAGTGTTTTTGGAGTATTGCTCTAATCTGAGACAAAGGTTTTAGCTGCGTCTGATGGAGTTGTTCAGGTTCATTTGTTGTTGGGCTCTTGCTGAGGATATTATCATAGCTCTTGACTAAGGCAGTGGACAAAACTGTCTGTTCAGGTTTTTTGATTAAAACAGGGCTTCCCAAACTTAGTTTGCCAAGGTTCTGTGAAGCTGCATCTATAGGACATTGTACATGGCAGTGGCGGACAGAAGGTCTTGGCTCAAAGCTGTCCCTTGCACAAAGATTAGCAGGGAGCAACTTCCCCCACCTCCTCCAAAGAAGAAGCTGAGGGCTGGACCTGAAAAGGATTTTCTGTCCTTGAGCTGTAGCTCAGGGCTCTTCTGAATTTTTAGACACACATACTGCTCTGGACTCTTTCAATTAAAAGAAGTGTAGAGGGCTACACATCAGTTCCTTGCTATTCTCTGATGGTCTGCCCTATTGGATATTCATTCCGCAGTAAGATTGCACTATCTGAACTCTGGTTTAAATTCTGCAGCACCCCTTGAGCTAGTTCCTCCCCAAAACTGAGAATCGCATGGCTGATTTTGTGTGGTGTCTTTAAATAGGAGCATCTTGCAGCTCATGATTTTCTTTGAAGATGAGGGTTCCCTCCCATCTCTCCTCAGATTGGAAGGTTCTATCTTTAGGCAAATGAATGGCTTTCAAGCTAAAGGGTTGGGTGGTTGGCTTGGTTGGTTGGCTCGGTTTGGTTATTTTTTGTCTCACCATTGCAGAAAATGTGGAATTGCTGTTGCTGTTAGAAAACAGATAATCTTTTTTTATGAACAGCTGCAAATTCTTTATATTCTTTTTGTAACAATTGAAAAGGGTAGAAAGAGGGGAAATAGTTACAGCAGGAATAACAGGGAAAGTTCACTGGTCAAAATGCTGCTCCCTCTGCATATTCATGTATCAGAAGCTTGAGCTTTCTTCAGGCAGCTAGGGCATAGGCCAGAGAAATCTTTGCAGCACATGCCCAAACTTAAGCAGAGCGTCAGGGAACTTCCTTTCACTCTTTGTCGTGTTTTGTAAGCAGTCGATGAAGCCTGAGAACAGCCCCACCAGCACTTTTTCTGCTCCATGGGACTGGCATTCAGGTACGGGGTGGGTCAGAAATTGCCTGCTCATCCATCAGTGAGTGAACAGGTCAGTAAATACTCAGGTGATCCTCCCAGTCACTTCAACCAGTGGTTAAGCCAAAAAAAAAAAAAAATTTGTCTAAAAAAAAAAAGATTAAGGGTGTTTAGAGAGTGAGATCCAGTTCAGCGCCTGCTGACAGAGAGGCTGCAGGCTCGGCTGTGGTTTTATATCCCACAGAGTCCACACGAAGGGGAAGGAATGAGGAAGAGGATGCTGAGTGGCCCAGCTGCAAGCAAAGCTTCAGTCAGGTCTCATGTCTCATTACCTGTGAGATAATCCAGCCACCAAACACATAGCCAAAGGTAATCAGGCTAAATTCTGCTTCCCACAGAACGTCCCCTTCCCTTTGTGCCTGTGTCTTCGGTTTTGCTCTCCCTGTTACACTCAGCAGTTTGGTGAATAAAAAGGTAGATAAACTTTCCTGTTTTCCAGGCTAGATGGTGGGAGCAAAATTACAAGCAAGTAAACCCTGTATACCCTTGCAGCCCAAAACCTGGAAGATTTATGTGTTGATTATTGGTTTTGCATAACCAACACAGTAACGAGTAAAAAGTATTAAGAGCTTCATTTCACTAAAAAAAAAAAAAAAAAAAGGATCTCTCTGTAATTTTCAGAGCAGAAATTGAGTTTCTCACGTAGTAAACAGCAGCCTAATATGTGTTCTTGGACCAATTGTGTGGTTAATGACTACTTGCTGGAAGTTAATGTCATCTCAGAGAGGCCTCGCTGTGCCGAGAACTGTGAATTCCCAGTGCTTCCAGAAAACATGAATTAACAGCTCCGAGGAGCTCTTATCTGGATGTCACCTCTGAGTTGCTGTGCTTTACTGTGGACTGCTCGTTTTATTGAACACATCATTAAACCATAAACTATCGTGTTGTGTAATCCAGGGGTGATGTCACACATTTGACAGCTGTCAGTCACGTGTTGTGGGTTTTGGACTGAGTGATTCTGAATTATTAATGTTGCAGATGCTACAGAGCCCGTTTAATGCTTCATATGCAAGAGAGCTGTGTTAGGAAACTCTCAAAATACAGCTACTGTCTCTCACATATGGCAACAGCGTGGCCATAATTTGCAGTGCCAGATTATTACTATACACACTGGAAACGTGCTTCATAAATCCAATCCACGCAGCTGCAGTTGCCAACTTACAGTAAAGCAAAGCTGAGGTGTTCAAACAGGAAAAAAAACCCCCACAAAACCAACACAACCCCCCTGAGTTGCAGCTTGTGATGCTACAGCTGCAAGCTTCTGCTCAAGAGGCCGGTTATTGGAGCTCCCTGACTTTGGGGCAGATTTGTGCTGCAGCGATTTTGAAGAAGCCCAAGATGAGAGAGAAGGTGGAAGTGTCTGAAGCAACCCTCAAAGTCTAACCGAGTAGTCCTGAGTGCTTTGCCAGTCAAGGTGATTGTTTCTATTGTTTCGATAAGCTTGTGTGCATTATTTGGATAGCCATCCTCTTAAACACTGCTTCAAGGGCTTGGTCATAGAAACCCGTTCTTTCCATGGGGTTTTCATGAAAGAGTTTTTCACTGCGTGGAGCTGGAGAGAGGCTGCGGTGAGGAATGCTATTGCTGAAGCTGTCCAAAGAGACAGCTCTGTCCTTTTGGTTCATTCACCCTCCAGTCCTCCTTGCAGGCTGGCTCCAAGTCAGCTGGGACAGTCTTCTGTTGGGCAAGGAAGCTCTGGTTGGGGTTTGGTGATGGGACATAACCACATCCTGAGTTGGGAAGCTGTGGTGGGCTCTGGGGAAACTTGGTCGCTCCTTGAAATAAGTCAGTGCTTGCTTTCTTGGGTCTCCTTACTATGGGAACCTGTGGCGGTAGCCAGGTATTCATGAAGTCAGTGAAGTAACTAACAGAAGAGCACTCGGGGCTAAATTAGACATAAGATCAGGGCATGAGAACAATCCTGCTTCCAGAAAACAGCTCAAAAAGGGCCTCCTTCCTAAATAACTAGTATGAGATATCCGGATGTCTGTTGTAATCACAGTGTCACTAGAGCTGCAGGTACATGGCATGTTGCTTCGTAATCCGATATACTGAAACATTCCGAATCCCCAGAAGTCGCACTCTGATTCTCTTGTACCGTTTTTCTGAACGTGCCTCTGAGTATTAAAATAGAGGCTTAGGACATAGATGCCAGAGCTCCAAACCAAGCGCTGATAGGCGGAGCTTTGGGTTTAGATTTACATTCCTTTAGGAAAGAGTCGTTTCCAGTCACGCTGGAAGTCAGAGCCACCTATTTGGTAAAAAGAAAGAAGGAAAACTCAAGCCTGCTGTAATTACATTTGGGGGTTGGTGACGTTTGACAAGTTTGCCTGTTACAGATTAAGGGTGAAGGTAAAGAGTTGGGGGAGAGGAGATGAAACAGGGATAGAAAACCACCTCGCAAAAGGAGGCAAAAGGTTACCCATAAAAGAAGAAAATAAAGAAACAAAAAACCTTTTCAAGTGGGAAAAAAAAGTTCCGAGTTTTGATGAATGAACTGCCAAAGTCTCAGGAGTTCAGTTTGCCGAACGTGCCCGGGTGGGGAATGCACGTCGGAGCTCCCCATTGTGTCTGACCCTCCAGCCCTCTGGAAGAAATCTTGTGAAAACAAGTTCCTTGATGATGTTGTGCTACCTCTGTTTCTGGCAGTTGTCCAGCAGCAGGAAACGCGAAGGGAGCAATGGTAACATATGTTATCTGCGTGCCTGGTTTAGTGTATAAATACACTCAGTCCTTCCGAGTTTTTCAGTTTCCTTCACATTTTTGGGGATGTTCTGGCATTTGCCAGTGGGACAGGGGTCTTTCCAGGATGCACTGGTATTGAAGCCTTGTAATTAAACCTGTTTCACAGAATGTATTTGTTGTTTGTCCTAGGAAAAGGAAATGCTTCAGAGAAATATATAGTTTTGTTAAAAAGGTGGGTTCCTTCCTTTTTTTTTTTTTTTTTTTCCAGTAGCTATTGTTTTATTAAACAAGCAACCGGCAGCCTTTGCACAGAGCATTAACTGCCAGCTCCAGTTCCTGTGTGGGAATGTGTGTGAAGGGCCTGAAGGCTCCTGCTCCGCAAAGAGGAGAAAAGTCACCTCACAGAAGTAGTGTTTTCCTCCAGCACTGTGTTCCTGGGGGGGCGGTGACCACAGCCTGCCTCCCTCTTCCATCTGTCCATTCCTCAGGACAGAGAGCTCTATCCTAAATTAAGGTATATATACGGTGCTTTTAAATGGATGGACCGAAGATGTATAAAAGGGAGGAAGGTGAAATACAAAGCCTCAGTTGAAGCAGATTCACACGCTGAAGGTTGTGCTGTCAGATGGTAAATGC
This sequence comes from Bucorvus abyssinicus, assembly GCA_009769605.1. Taxonomy (NCBI): domain Eukaryota; kingdom Metazoa; phylum Chordata; class Aves; order Bucerotiformes; family Bucorvidae; genus Bucorvus; species Bucorvus abyssinicus. The sequence continues at coordinate 22,505,198 of CM020035.1, read as the reverse complement.
AGTTAAGTGTAAATCAGTCTCTCATCACAGTTTTACTAATCCAGACAGAAATGGTTGGTCTTTCCCAGTCCCTGAGAAAGGCTGCATAGGTTAGTAGTGAGCCTTCTCATCACCGCGACTGATGATGAGTATTGGTATTGCAAAATATTCCGTAGCAGCTCGCCGAGACAGAGCTCGTAACAGCCCAGTCAGCAGCAGTGTGATCAAATGGGTCCAGAGACTCAATATCCTGACTCCTTTGTTTTAGAAAAAGTCCGTTTCTTTAGTCATGAACATCTTTCTCAGTGTTCAGCAGGAGGAAGACAGCCTCGCAGGAGCTGGGTAAGTCAAGTGGAAGCAAAGGATGATTATGTGGCAGAGATGGAGAAGTATTCCGAGTGGATACACAAGACAAATGAGAACTCAGTGTTAATTTCCATCTTGGAGACAAACTCCTGGTGTTCCCAAGGACAAGTCGCTCCTTCACGTGATTTCCTATGCTGTAGCAGACAGATAAACAGCACCTTGGTTTGGTGTAACTAGGGCAAGAGGTCATGAAAGAGCAGCTGTTAGCACAGAAGGAGACCTGGAGGTGCTGTGGTATGGAAGGTTGTCCTGCTGGCGTTGCTGGTCAGAGCACCAGCTCTCAGGCGCAGGAGCAGGGGCTGTGATCTGACCGCAGGACTCCATGCTACAAGTCAAAATCTCCCCACCGTGTTTGCATCAGGCTGGATTTGCAGCGCCTCTCTAGTGTAACTGATGGCATCTCAGCCCTCCTGGGAGTAAGGAAGGTGATGGAAATATAACTTCCTTGCTTCCTCTGGGATGCTAGGGGGCAAGACTTTTTGCTGTTCGTGGGCAGAATATTATCACAACAAGGCAATGGATTGAGGTTTTTACGGCTGAAAGCTGAGACGTGCTGAAAGTGAAACTTGATTTCACAGGAGTTTGAGTGTCTTTGCTCCGCCTAAATGGGATTTTTTTCTACAATTTGTCTGGAGGTTCATCAAATACGTATCGCTTCAGTCTAACTAAAGGCTTTGGAAGAAAGGAGGTCGGACAAAAAGCTATGAGCAAAAAAAGCCCAGAGTAAATAGAGAATTAAGGATCATCATTTTTCACAGAGAGGATCATTAGATCATTTGTTGGAAATGCGATTGAAGTAAAGGATAATATGTTCACTGAAAAGAGGGCTGCCTTTATTTCTGGATTAGAAAGCAATAGTGGACGTTGTGATAGATGAGGAATGCTGGGCTGAGAAGATGAGGGGACATACGTTTCGCAGAAATCACCTTTGCTTTGCCAGAGTTTCTGACCTTGTAAAATTCTACGGCTACTTTCCTTGAAAACTGGGGCTTCAGAGGAGTAATTGCAGCTTCCTAATTTACAGTGCGCTGCGATATCCTCTGGGCCGTTTGAGGGAGGAGACTGTTTGTACTAGTTCTTTACTGTCTTCTAGTATTTCATAACCACATGCATTTGAAAGGTCGCTTCTTAAGAAAATATACTTCGAAATGCAAATTTATTTAGAGAAAAATGTCCCCTGAACATGAAGCAAATTTACTGCCAGTTCGGCATGTTTAACCAGCTCACGGTTTCCTCGTGACAATGAATTCGTCAGCAATTAAAGGTAGAAGAAACCGATGTTTTTAAAATGGTACGGGTAGAGTTCTGGTCAATGGCTCTTCTACGTACATTTAGCACTAGAACATGTATTTTAAAGGGCACACGGAGATTCTTTCGTGCTGTCTGTACTAGAAGAAACCTAAACCGAAGGGCAGATGTCAGCACGGCTAGCGTAAAGGATCGACGGTGATAATTAACGCTTGCTGCGAGAAATTCGCTCAGCCAAAGAATTTAAGAAAAACCCTTGTGATCTCCTTTCTTGTTCGAGGCAGATAGGAATAAATGAGTGATATCTTTGAAATGCCATTCAAAGCTATTTATTTTGTACAATGTCTGTGTATCAGGCAAAACCATCTAGCGACGCTTTGGAATGTGGGAGGATATGTTGGCAAATAAATTTTGAGAGCAGCAGGAAGAAAGATCTCGTTCGTTATCTAGACAAATATGAATGAAGCTTGATAACGTTGACTGAACTCATTAATTATTAGACAGGCCCTGTTCTTTAAAATGTGCCTTTGATTTACTTTTTCTAAACTAGATTTTCTTAACTAGCTTAACTAGTAATGGTGACAATGCATTCATAGAATGTTTTGTATGTTCTGAGCGCTTCGGTGAGGACAGCTACCGAGGTGTCCGTCCTTCCACAGAGCCACGTCAGTTGGCGTCTTCAGGAGAGGTTTGGCTTGTAGAGGAGGAGCAGGAGCAGGGTGCGTTCTCTCTGGAGCCCTGTCAGGGAGCTGGGTGACCTCATGGAGCTCTGGATAAAGCCCTTTACTCATGTTTGAGCGGGACCTTGGACCGATTAACAGCTATCCCTAGGTCAGAGGTTAATTCCAGCTGACAGTCCTTTGCTTCTCCAGAGGTTATAGTATAGCACAGAAATCGGTGCGCTCTCTTTCTCACTCCCTTTAATCAAGGCCACTTTCATATTAATTGATCCTGCCTGAGGAAGCTGAGCTCTGTGAAGCGGTCCCTGAGTAAGACAGATCCTGCTGAAGCTCTTCCTGATTGCAGCAGCGGAAAAGCAGAGCCTGAAATTTCATACCAGTTTTAAATCAAACACCCTGCAATTGATGATACAACATTTAGGATATTTTAGCTGATGGATTAGACTGCAGTGTAATGCAAACGGGGCGATATGTAGAGACTAATTTCACCTTCAGCAGCAGACTTCACTAATCCGTGTGGGATCCAAGACGTTAGGTTATGGTGTACCTGCTGAAGCAGGTTTTATCACCTGTGCTGTTTAGTGTTGTCCCTCTTATTGTTCACAGCACAACCTGAGTTACTTGAGATTTGAATTAGATGCAGCAGTAGTAGGAGCATGAACTTATCAATGATATTTAATGGATCGCGCCTTCACAGGCTTCAGCTGCGATTGTGTTTTATTAGGTACCCTGTAATCGGAAGCCAAGACAATTCTTGCTAGAGGGAAGCGCAAAGCGAAGTTGACCTGTGTGTTCTTGCTTAGGTGGTTTCTAACGGCCACGTGAAGTACGTCTGTGTAAGTTAATTGCATATCCCGCTTATTAGAAAGAGAGAAATACAGAGGCCTTAGAAAGAGGCACTCTGCTCACTGCTGCTGCTGTTTTCTGGTCCTGCTTAGGAGGAACGCGCTCCATTGCATTCTTTTCAGCAAAAAGTTTCTTGGTTTTCATCAGGGCTAGAGGTGGGATGTAGCATCTGCTTAACAGTTAAGGAGACCTTGAAGTACCTAAATGCTAATTCATTGCCTGATCCAAATAGCCCTAAAACCCGACACTGATTTCAAAGGCCATTTGATCCTGATCTATTATCTGAAAACGAAACGTACGCCAGCCCTAACGCGGTTAAAAGAGATTGGTGATGGAAGAGAATACTGTGCAGAGGGTTTTTCAGAGTTTAAATCATGATCAATAGAATGAACCATATTAACAGAGGTTAGCAGAGGTTCCCTCCGTTGTGTAAAAAACGGTGATGCTAAACCCTGCCTAATCTTTGAGAGCTCCTGACAAGGCACCAATGTTTCACAGGAGCAGGCAGGTCTTCCTACGAGCCTTGGCGATGGTTATAGTTTGTTACCAGCTTTCAAATGCGTTCGGCACTTTCAGCCCTTCAAGCTGGCTGCAGGTGACCCACAACAAAGTCGTATCTTCTGCCCGACCTACTGAGTGACTCACTTGATTGCTTCTTAAAAAATTATAATCAGCAGCTTTTTTCTAAGAAACGTTTCATGTTTCAAATCAATCAGTTCCTGAAACAAACTCTCATATCTCTCAGGCGTGCTTGCTTCGTGTCGGTGAGGATCAGCTGTGGTTTGCATTGCTTTGAACTCTTACTTTGATGAAATTGCAGTCAGCATTTATCATTCTTCCGTCAGAGTCAAGTTACTTTTTAATTTAGATTTTAAATATTACTTAAATGTTAACATCCATCTAAATAATGTTAATTATTCTATCTGTAAAAGAGGACAGAAAATTTCCCTGGTTTTGTCTCATATTAACATTATGAAGTTCATTTTGTTAATATCTGTAGTAAATTTTGAACTTAGAGTCACTTTAGATGTTTTCACTTGTAATCTCGTTGATGAGGAGATACCGGAATACTATTAAAGGCCAATTTTAGTCCCTTTTAGCATCCATCGGTCCCTCTATGGTTAGGGGAGAGAAAGAGAAAATTCTAGGAGAGATTCAGAGCCCTCTGAGGTAATTTCCTGCTTTGGCATCTCCCTGTGAGGAAGGAGCAGCTCTCCCTTGGCTGCATCAGCACCTTCGTCTTTGTGAGCTCCTCCTGTCCCACGTGTATAGCACCCAAACAAAGACTCCTAATCCTCACCGAGGCGTTTAGCATCATCATTAAACCATCATGAACGTGTAGAAGCCGTACCAGTTGTGATATATTAAGACAAAGAGGAAAGCAGCTTTTTCTGTGTGCCAATAAAGACGTGAGGAATGCGCGTACGAAGCAGAGGAGCAAGGTTGTGACTGCACTACAAGGTGTACCAGAGAAAACAACATTGCTATCAATTTCTGTGCACTGCTCTGATTCTGATGGAGGTCCTCAGGACATGAAGTCGTGCTCCCTGCGAGCAGATTCTGGCCTCAACTGGTCAGAAATGGGAAACACAGCCAGATTTAATATATATATATATATATATATATATATATAGTGTGATAATGCCACCATGCTACGCTTCAATAAATCAGCCCAAATGCTTCTTTTATAGATGTCAGTTGCTATGTTATAAGGGTGGGTTACTATTTCTAAAGAACAGTCCTAATACACCATAGCATGCTTTATACAGTAATTTTAATAGGTATTAACTATTACTGCTGCTACTGTCTTGTTTTGGCGACAGTAACCTTCTCTGAAACTGCCCATAGTCCATTTTCCATTTCTTTTATTGCAGCTGACAGGGTGCCGTGGTTTTAAGCTCCACTTAAAGAAAACTCCTTTAACCCTCCTGCAACAAATAAGCGCAGAAGTGTCTGCTTACATACATGAGTATTGATTTGGGCAGCCTGAAGCAGGATGTAGCCGCATTATTTAGGTCACCACTGGGGATGTTATATTGGTTTTTTGAAGAACTCTGAATCCCATGAAATATATTTAATTTTTTGTAACGTGCGGTTTGCTATTGGCTTCCTTGGACAAGTTTTCAAACAGAACAGCTAGTTTTTCCTCTTGCAAATTCTGGACTCAAGCGTTGGTAAAGCATAACCAAAAATTCACCTACTAGGTTGGTTGCAGCTGGACATCTGTTCCCACCATCGAGCTTCCATACAAGGCGACACCACCTCCAGCGTTACCGAAGGAGGAATCGGTGTGGAATTGTGAGCTCTTGAGATTCAGGAGCTCAAATAGGTGAAAACTCAAAAAAAATTAATAACTTGGTTTGTGAGAACAGATGTCCATAACTTTCTCACGATTCTAGATTGGAATTAGGAAGTATTCACTTCGGAGGCTGGATTAGTGCAGTGCATCAGAAACGTCCCCTCTGTTTTCCTTTCTTTATCACGATTCCAATGCTGAATTGTCAAGTAGCTTTTTTTTCCTTCCCTCCTAGGGCTGCGTGCATTTAAAAAAAAAAATACTGAACACCAATTAATTTGTCTACTTTACATGAAAAAGTGCAGAAGATGTCTTTTTTTTCCATAATTAACTATATTTTGCAATTCATTAAAATTCTGCAGCCCTTCACATAATGGAGCCCTATTCACTACGTAGGAGATAAGTGCTTAATTCCAAAAGGGGCAGACGGAGAAGGCAGAAAGGAAGCGGAGGAGGGCAAGATTAGCATTTTGTATATTAGTTATGCATATTCATGAGGGAAAATGAAGCCCTGCCAATTCACGTTGGCTTTAAGTTTATTTTGCGGGGTATTCACAACACTGACCTCAACAAATGGTTCATGTGGATTTTTCCTGGTTTTAATTGAGCAGGAACGTGGTGACGGGCGTTTTAACAAACCTGAAGTACGTACATCATACGAGGAGCAGATGGAGATTGTGTGTCAGAGCGTGGTGTTGCTCCCCAGCGCTGCACTCCCTGTCGGGGACCACCATCCAGATGAAACGGGGAGAGCAGTTCGGGAGCCTGCAGACGGACCCCAGAGATTCCCTCAAAGCAGACTGTTGAATTATTAGCTACTTTTGAAGGACGCTTCCTTCTTTTTAGAGCGCAACGAGGTACTTTAGACAGTCACCTGTGTGATTTTTTTTTTTTTAATTATTAATAATTTATTTGTTCGTCTGGAAGGACAGACCAGATAGTATGTCATGGGCAAAGGGAAAGCACCTTGGCCGTGTGCGTAGGTTGGAGATGTCCCCGATAAGGAGGGGAAGCTGCCAGCTTACTGGTGGTCTGCTTCGATGCTGGGGGAAGTTGTTGACATGGGGGAGCTCACCCAGCACTTCCCAGCTCGCCATGTTTGGGTCCAAGCTTGTTGGACCAATGTACTTCCAGTTTCCTTGGGTCTTTGCAGAGAGCGGTGCCCATCACTGCTGAGAGTCTTGTTGTTTGCCCTCTCATGGTACAGGCTGCTTCTCAGCCCCTTCTGCACCAAGGTGGCCTTCCCAAGCACGCCTGTGGCAGACGCTTGGCGTTTGAAGTTTCCCTCCCGGGATAAGTAAGAACTGGGGCAAACAAACCTAGGGTTGTTAGGGACAGTCGTTCTTTACTTTTGTTTGCACAACAAATTAGTCGACTTAAACTAAATAATAAGTGCCTACACGTTTTTCTCCCTGAGACTAGATCAGCCCATCATGCGGCTTGTGGCTTTTTCACCAAACAAGAGCGTTGAAGGGTTTCTGTCAATTCCAGCAGCTGGCTGAGCCCTGACAGTGATCCTTGACCAATGCTTGCCCAGGGCTTTGCTCTTCATCTCCATCCTGCCTCTGTCTTTCTCTCCTATTTTGCCTTAAATAATTTTCTTTTATAACTTAGTTCTGTGGTCAGGTGTGCCTCAAACGTGCACTTCGGCTGGTTGAAATCCCCTTGCGAGTGGCACGTTGCTTGTTACCGGCCGAGTTGGCCCAACAGCTTTCCTGGTTTCAGCTGTTGTTGAGCATCTGTTCTGCTGTCCCAGTGTCTTCAGAGAAGTTTATAAGCAGAAGAAAATTGATAAACTGAGGTGTGGATGGTAGTTAGTAAAACCAAGGTAGCTATTTCCGTTCTTTGCACAATTTATATCTATGTTGGAAAGAAGCAATACAAAATCCAAGCAATACTGAAGTGAGAAAATAGTTGTTTAGTGGCAGGACCAGTAATACTAATTGGTATTAAAGCCACACTGCACAAAGTTCTAATTAATGTCTAATGCTGGACTTCCAGCTCCAGACTGTATCTCAAAAAATTGTCCTGAGAATGACTCATTCTAGAATCTTCTACAGAGTGTTTAGTTAGCGTTTGACGTTGCAGAATAGGTCAACTTGCAAATCATGGGTTTTTTTAATTCATCCCATGTTTTGCTGTGTGTTTATGTGTGTATGTTTACATGGGTGTATATATATACCTATGGAGGGGATGGCTGGAATAAGGGCGAGCTGAAAGGAAGAGGGGGAAATGGGAAAGGGGAAATCAAATCCAGAAAGCTTCAGCCAGGTGTAAATGGCAAAGTACTTACATCCCTTCAGCTGGCTTTGGGGCAGGGGGAGGCTTGAAGTCTGGCGGGGGAGAAGGAGCTCCTTTTGACCAAGTCACACCATTTACTTTGGCTGCTCCGTTCATTTCCCCTCACATCTGTTTTATTTCATCTGGAGATCAGGAGAGCCAGTGCTATAGACACAGCTTTGGGAGCCACTGATTTAATTGAGCTCGCTTTATTTTTTTACGTTTTTTTCCCCTCTGTATAAGGTTTCTGAATGCCAAAATCTGAAGCAATTCTGCTTTTCCTAAAAGCTTACAAGTTCAGACCATCGCCCCCAAATCAATCATAAAGCTGCTTATTACTGTCTACCCCACAACTTGTGCAGGCGCGATCACGCGCAGTAAGATGAGCAGAGGGCTTTGTCACTAACACAAAACGCTGCAATTCAAAACGTCCCTGGAGGCATCTGCGTTCAAAAGGGTCAATATGTAACTACGAATGAGGCTGATCTACTCCTTTTCCTATTATGCCCAAATATTTGGGATGTAATTCCTAAGCTGACAGTTTAGGGAGAATGTGAATGGTGGTAGCGTGACGCTGGACGTATGCTTTCTGGTTTAACTGGTGCTCGCTCAGCTGGCTGGTGAGTGGAGTTCCCTGTAAGCATGCTGAAAATCAAATTGTACGGTCGGGTTTGGGTGGAAGCACCGTAAGTGCGAATGACAGAATTTTGTATTTCAGAAAATTAGGTTCAGTCCTACCACCGTTGCCACGCTTGGACCAGTTACTCGCTCTCTGGCTCTCAGCTGAAAAACAGAGTTTCTTATCGAACAGGCGCATCCTGAGGGAAAACCAGGAGTCACAGTGAGGTGGTGGGTTTCTGCAGCGATGGGGCGGTGCCATGGGATCATAAGACAGGCTGCAACCAGGTGTTTTGAGCACTTAATCGACAAGACACGCTAACGCTGCAGCATGATTCCTCTTGCTTGGAAGCGATTATTTCTCTTCCTTGAAGAGCAAACTTATTCTCTCCCTGCAGACACCCAGTTATTCCTCTCAGGAATAAGGGAGGATATGGGTGACATCCCAAGCCCAAACACTTCCTCCTGCTGCCCCAGTGCCTCCCCTGTCCAGCACCTGGCAATAGAGAGTACCCAAAGGGTGACCCCCCTCTCTGCGCGACAGTTGGGCAAAGCGGAGTGACGAGGAAGTAAGACCTTTGCTTTCTTCCACTCCTTAAACAACCCAAGAAAAGTCAAGACAGCTCTACCCGGTGGAGCTAGAAGCCACAGCTTAGGCATAGATGCACTTAGGCGAAACAATCCGTCTTCAGATGACACTGTGGCTTCCAGCAGTCCCACCAAGCCTGCGGTCAGCATCAGAGATCGAAGCTTCCACCGGCTGCACTGTGTTTTGCTAAACCAAAGGAGAAAAGTTTGAAGCACTCAGAACAGAGAGAGGACATGGGTGGAAAGAGCCAAATAGGTGAAGACATGTCATCTGCTTCTCAGTGAGGAGAGGCCTCGGTGAGCTGGAGAGAGGAGAGGCTGCAGCAGGTAGAAGCAAGGAGGTAGCAGGAGTGAACCAGAAAGGTCCCTTCCCCGGAGCAGGCGGGGGGAGAGCAAACCTCGGGTCCCCGGGCTGTATGCAGATCGTGTGCGTTTCCCAGAGCTCAGGGAAGCAGATTTATTTGGTGCTCACTGGTTAGCTTGATCATGAAATATTAAACGGATATTGACTTGAATTGAGGAGTGCATCAAGATTTATTGAGCTAAGAGTTAAATACTGACTGAGGCGAAACCGAGCTAATACTTGCTATAAGGGACCGTTTGACCGCTGTAACATTTGGTATGGGTATTGCTGCTTCCATTTTGTGCATCCTCCCAGGTAAGAGTCCTAAGAACGCTTTTAAGGGCAGAAGTTTATATATATTTATATGTAAACATAAGGGCTTCTGAAGAAAAAAAAATATTAGGGGCTAGGAAGAGCATTGCAGTTAGAGTTAGTAATACAGCAATCAGTAGTGCACAAAAAAAGTCACGAGTGTGAAAATAGTAGTGAGCGTCCAAAGAAACTCTTACAACCATCTGTCCTAACCTGGAGAATCTCCAAGGAGCTTTTAGTTTCTGCGTGGGACAGAACAGCGCTCAGACTTCAAGATCCCAGCTGATAGAGCTTTGGATACCCCCCTGTAAATCACTGCAGCCGCCAGGAGTGCGATGCGAGGAGGAATCTGGGGAGCGGGAGGGAGAAGCTGGGGTTCGGTGAAGGACTTATCAAGCCCTGCTAGTTGTGCTGGATTGATAAGACTGTGAGAGAACTTTCCCAGCAGCAAGGAGCTAATCTGAGCTCTCCTACACGGTGCGGATGTTGAGCTGATCCGTCTGGTACATTAGAACAGGAATTTGTTATTAAGGGAATCAGTACACGTGTTTCTGTTTAGTTTTCATTCCATTCCCAGCCAGAGTAATTGCACGGTCCTAAAACCATATTTTAAAACACTGTTTGAAAGGACAGAAAGAGTTTTTATTTGTGTTGGTTTTTCCAGGGATTTAATATTGCTAATGAGAGTGAGATGCTCCAAAGTTCCGCATAAGCAGCTCATTTGCAGCTCATATATAAATACGTATGAAATATTGAGTATTTGCTTTTAGAGGAAGTCGGTACTTCGTTAGGTCCGATGTCATCACCCAGCTCTCCCTGTCCTAGATGCTGAGTTGAAGGGTCCTTGCCCTGTCAGATTTGCTTAACATCCTGGTGGTTTACAATAGACATGTTCTTGATTTGGGGTTTTGTTGCTTGCTACGGGGCAGGTAGTCCGTGTCCTGGTGGCATTTTTACCTGCCGCAGTTAATATGTATTATTTTTAGACAAAAGCCCCATTTACGGTGTCCTGATGTAGGTATCGGGACACGGTGGGGGGGTGTTTATCTAACAAAATGCAGTTGTAGCTATGGATGTGCGTTTATAATCTTGGCTTCCTAGTATGCATTAAGGTCACACTCCGGCATTTCATTGATTTGAAACACTCGTAGGGCGCGTCCAGAGATGTAAGATAACTTTGGCGCTGATAAATGCGGTTTATATTAGTGTCGACAAATGACTTCCCGTTTAGCTCACACCACAACTGTGAAATTGCGGGACCTTTTACAGCGAAGCCGTTCAATATTGCTGTGGGAAGAGGGTGTCAGCATTCCCCTTCCGGCCTCCTGCACCAAGCGGCTTTGAATTCCGCTGCAAAACCTCTCTCAAAGCAGAAATTAAATGGACCAGGTGTTAACACAGTTTAGGGGGGGTTCTCCTCATCAGCTGTTCCGTTTAAGCGGAGCGGCTCTTCACATGAAACAGAACTTTCATTTCTGCAGATGTGGATAAGACCAACAACTTCATTTGCAAACACTATTAGCTAGTAGAGACCTTGGCTTCGGGCGCTTTCCCCTCCTACCTGCTCCCTTGGAAGGGTGGCAGCTGCACGGTGACAGCAGGTTCGCGAGGCGTTGCTGCTCCTAACCCTGCCAGCGCCCTGCAGAAGCGGTGGGTTTCTCTAGACCACATCCCAGAGGAGAGGAGCTCGTGCATCACCGGCCTTTACGTTTCCAAGTCCAGAGGCGTCTGCTTGTCTCAAAAGACTTTAGAAAAAATTTTGCGCTAGCCATTTGGAGTCTTCACTCGTTCTGCCGGCGTGCTTCACGTGGTGTGTGGTCCCAAGTGCTTTCTGCCGTAACGAGTGTGTCTGGAACACCATTTTGTTACACTCTCTAGGGCAGGAAACCTCATTTCCTTTATTTCTTCCGGCTTTGCGCATGTTTATGGATAAACAGTTATTAATTCATAAAGATGAGCCACTTTCCTTCTTTTGAAAACATTATGACTTGTTTTGATAATGAAAATAACCAAACAAGCTATATTTTATGTTGAAAGAAAGAGAATTCCTCCCCCTGACATCCCTTTATCGCAGGTGTACTCAGTAATTGCAACTGGGAAGAATTAGCTGTAGGAAGAGTTCCCATAAATCTAATTAAAATAGGCTTGTGTGGTTTTTTTTTGTTTTTTTTTTTTACAATGATGCGTATAGTGTAAGCACCATATGTCAGACAGCACGAATCCTCCGAAGGGCCTGAAAGTTCAAGCTGGACAAGAAAGCTGAGCAGCAGAAATGAAAACTCTTTAATGCCTCTTGAAAGAGGCATCACCTTACAGAACGGTGTAGTAAGTGGACAGTTTGCAGGATAAGTGCAGATCGGTGGAGTAAGCTCTGAGACTGGGAAATGCTCCTCTCAGCACCATTGATCCGAACTAACAGTGCTGGTTCTCAGCACAATTAAGTCATAAACTTGAGCGTGCTGTGCATGTTTGAACCTGCCATGAACTTTTCCCTGGCTGATAACGCGCGCACGCGGAGCAGCTGAGTATCGGAAAATTCCCATTTATCCCATTACCTCTGGGGTACCGTGAAGTCCTTTGCAAGGAGGTATTTTCTGCTAGGAGAAGGAAGAAAACTTTCAGTCTTGCTTTAACACCGTATTTTGCACTTAGTATTGACGTCTGATGAATGAGTGCTGATGTGGAATTCCCTTCCACTTCCCGCTGCAGCTTGCTCTGTACATCAGAGGGGTAGGAGCACAAACGGGGTGAAGAGAAACAGGACTCGGGAGTCGTGCAGTGACGCACAGTGGGGGAGTAAGTGTCACCCAACCTGGGGTTCATCTTTAATGTTTAGTTACGTTCTAATGGAGTCTAGTGGAAATAAAAAATCATATTAATATTCAGTCAGCAGCTGCGAAAGATGTCTCTTTAACTGTATTAGCTAAAATTTTACTGGCAAAATACGATCAGTGTAAAACTTACAGAGTAGCAAAAATTCTCCAGCAGATTAAGTGATGTCGTGCCATAATCAAGAGGATGCTGAATGATCTTAAATGAAGAGTGTGCTGGTTTTGCTTATGAAATAATTTAGTAGCCCAGAGGCTTAGGATTAGCTTAAAAAAATAGTCAATGCTTTCAGGCCGAAATGTCCCACTCCCTGATAGAGCAATCCCCTGGAAAATATCAAATGAAAAGCAGCGATGTGTTGCTGTATAGAGAGATTGTCCACAATGAAACGCAACATTCAGCAAAACACTGAATGGGTGTCTTTGCTGCGGAGTAAGTGGGCTTCAAAAGCTCTGAAAGAACTATCAGTCTTTATTAAACGATCCCCGGAATTTGTTGGTAAGAAGAAATCTAATAGTATTTTTTCTCATACAGAGAAGCCAGCAGGTTTGTAGCTGGGTAGAGATAGATCCCCCCAGTGCAGTCAGCGTAGCCGTACTCCTGTCAGAAAAGAAGGAGTTGCGCTGGGTTTCGCTTCCGTCTTTATCACTTCAAAAGAATGAAGCCCCGTGTTTTTATGTCAGTGAGTCAAATGGATAACCAACTAAATCACACGTGTTCTGGGCTCCCCAGGAGCAGCTGATGTGATGTTTTGTGCTTTACCTGCCTCACCGAGAGACGTCTCAACCACCTTTCCCAGAATGGGGTTTGTGACGCTGCTGGAAAAGCACCACCTTGCTATTAAAATTATTGTGTATTAGTTCAGATGCAAGGGAGGAAATCAACCACGTGCGTATGCAGAGGCTTGAAATTGTGAAAGCATACACAGAAGGAAATTCGGCATCTCTGCGCAGCAGCCTTGCACGCACAATATCCCTCCAGCTCTGGAATCGAGCGCGTTGTTTTTGTTGGATCAGAGCATTGGTCTCCCGAAGCTACTTAGAGTAACTCCCGCTCTGTGTAAGCAAGAACACCAGCGTCAGCTCCTAAAAATAAAATCTGATGAGATTGAACAGAGAAAATATTACTAAGGACAGAGGAAAGCAACAAGAAGTTAAAGGAAACCTGTGTAATAGCCTATCAAAAATGTTAAATCTTCTCAATTGGTTGAGGACTGTTCCGTGATAATTGGCAAAACCATATACAATATATTATTTGTGTGCTTTCTCTCCCACCCTCGCTCGCTGTCATTCATCAAATTGCCTGTTCAGGCTTCAAATAAATAATCATAACAAAAAAGCCAAGGCAGATCCTTTAAAACTGAATGAGCCTTTCAGACTCACAAAAGCTAGAAGTGCTGGAATTTTTTTCCCTGAAAGGGCTAAACATTAAGATCATGAACAAATCATTTTGTCCCGACTAGTGCGAGCTTCAAACACACAGCTGTGTGCATCCAGGGAAGGGACAGAGCTTCAAAGCATGCAGCCAGCCTGAATGATGAAAAACCGTCGGCCAGCCCGCGCAGATTTACATGAGTGCTTACACTATCGGTCAGGCATTTCCTGTACCCCCGCCGGTTTTTTAATGGGAGCTGTCGAGGATTACAAATGGACAGTTTTCCTTGCGTTTCCTCCCGGCTCCCGACTGCGCGCCCCGCAGGCAGGACTCGAGCGCATCCAGGGGGCTCTCCTGGTCTCTCTGTGCGTGCCAACACCTCCTTAGTGGGAGTTCTTCGCAGGAGCAGCAGGACTAAATATGAACCGATGATGCTTAATGGTTGTAAAGAGCTGTGTAGGAGGTACCCCCGGTGCGTATGGCGCATCGATAGCCACGTGCTTGAGTGTCTGCACTGCGGTGGCAGTGGCTGTGCAGCGTTGTGCGGACTGTGCTCCAACGAGCCACCGCCAACACGGGTACGGCCAAGTGGCCCTGGATCATCAGCCCAAATGGAGCTCTGCGCTGCTGTGCCTGCAGGAGAGGAAGCTCCCAACTGCTGGGCTGAAGTGTGCCTCCAGAACAGTGAAGACTAAGGGGTGCAGCACTACAGTTTGACAGGTACAGGTGCACATACTCACGGGTAGGTTTCTGAGAGCCGTATTATTCAGAAACCGTACTGGAGGTGTTGGACTCAACCCACTGTTCCGTCCTGGTCTTCAGCTCTACCCAGCATATCCAGTCCACTCTGGTCTTGGAGTCCCACAGTGGGAAGGAGTTCCTCAGGCAGACCTGCTTGCTGGGAGAGCAGTAGGTTAACGAAGGGGAAGAGATGCTCCAGTCACAGCCTCCTGAAGCCCTACTATCATCCCCCTGGCGCCCCACTGAGCTCTCTAGCCCCTAGCCAGAGCCTCCTGAAGCTCTGTTACACCTCCCAGTCTGTGTTTGTTCCACAACGCTCACCACCACGCTACAATTTAACTCCTGCTGCCAGCCCCAAGGATGGAACGGAGTCCTTTACCCGTCGTCATTGAGATGATGAACGACACTTTGCCTGCAGTGCCAAGGAGCGATGTCAGGTTTGCACTACTGTCAGGTATGGGTTACCAGGCCAGAGGAGCTCCTGTGAACTCGAGCTCTGTGCTGGTTTTATGGCATACTGGTCATTTTGATCCTGAGCCAGCTACCCAGCATTCACTCTGCCTCTGAGGACTTGTAGTACATTATCATACACTTGGAAATTCATGCAGGAAAGATGCAATATTGCAAGCATAAATCAAGAGGTGACAATTCTCTTTTCAAAGGTCATGTAGTGTGGTGCTGTGCTTTGCCTTCCGTAAGCTTCTAGCTTGAAAAGCTTGGGGCATTTATTATTTCATGACGTGCAGATGCTTTGTATCTCCTTTTTGTGCTTGACACCTTCAAGATTCAAAATACATTTTCTTATTCTCTACTTGGGACCAAAACCAAGGACTAAAAAGGTGGCTTTCCTCTGCTGGACAGCAGCGTGGGGGCTTGTCAGGGAGGTATTTTGCTGGTGTGCCTGTGTAATTCTGCATTTCCTTAACCCAGTCCTCCCTCCTGCGATCAAGACGGAGCGGGCTTAGACAAAGTTTGCTAGCATGGTCCTGGGTTTATGGGGAGGAAGAGTTGAGGAGAAGAAATTTCAGGGCATGGGCAGGAGGTCCAGTGAATTTCTCTGAATTGTCTGACGTGCTGCTTGTGAGAGGGGGAAACAAATCCTCTTCTCTCTGCCAGAGACACTCTCTTGACCTGCACAAAATCCAGGAGCGCTGCTGCTGTCAGATGCTGGTGGGGCAGGGGCCGATGGTGTTTTGCAGCGCTCTGCTTTCTTGCAGAACAAGGTAGAGGATTATCGCTCCTGACTCCTGTATCGCACGGGCAAAGATTAATGCTGTAATAAGAAAGCAAATGCTTGTGTAGGTAATTCAGTGAGCAATAATGTATCTTTTGCCTCGTCCCCTGAGAGCATTTCTTCCTCAACGGTTGCTTTTTTGTTTTCTGATTAACTCTCTTACCCGGCCGTGTTATACAGCTAGGGCACGTTTTTAGACAAATATGCACAGTATGTTTCAGAATTGCTTAAGAGCTTGACTAAATCCTGCAAGAGCTCTGCACAGCCAGTGAAGTAATGTGCTTAATTGCACAGATAAATAGAGTAGAAGTTTGGTTTAAAGGTTGTACACGATAGGAAATAGTAGACATGTCTGTCTCTTTCTTTTTAATGGGTTCTTGCTTACCCTCCTAGCTGTCTGTGCACGATATTCGCTATGGCATTGCTCACTTTCCAAGTTTATGTAATCCAGTTTAACCCAGTTTATCGGGACTTGGATAGAGTGCAGTAGTGTCACTAGTGAGATTGCTTTAAGGGATGTTAGTGAGGAATGACAGTGGGATTTGTTACCAGAGTTTATTGGTTGGGTCTGCGTTTCTCAGTTGCTTTCTGAGAATACAATGCCCACAGTTATAACCCTGAGAACATCATCTAAGGAAACGTCTGCCTTCTGTCACCTAAACCTACCTGGCATGTCATGAGGGCGGGTGGCCTTTGGTAACAATAGGTGTCCTCCTTGAGGGTAGGAGTCTTTCTTGAGGATGAAAGCTTCAATTTTAGAGAAAATACCGACAACATAAAATCAGACAGAAGAAGCCTAATTGCAGACTCATACCTGCAGTGCTCCGTCCACCTAACGGAATTCAGGCTTTGTGGAACGGTTTGCTGAAAATGAGGTGGAGCATTAAATGACATATCACTGTGGTATTAGCCAGCCAGACATTCCTGACTGATCAAATGGTTAGAAAAATCATATGAAGGGTTTTGAGCCGTAATGGAAATGTGTTACCCAAATGTCGCACGTTGACAAGACCCCCAGAAGGAAGTTAGGAGAATTCCGGTATACGTAGACAGTACATTGTGCTCCTTTATGTTGTTATAGATACGTCATTTTGCATGTGGAATGATCTTTTTCATGTGCATGCCACTGTCCGTGGTATTAATTTATTCTGGAGGAGTTGGAACTAGGATGGAAACCATGTCTGAGTGTGTTACTAGAAGACATCAGTTGCCTTTGATGGAAAGAACTGAGTTAAACATAATGTGCAGAACTGTGAGAAACAAATCTGACATCTCAATAGAGGAGTGAATGGTTTCCATTAAGCTTGCTAAATCTGTCTTCCTCAGAATGCGCAATATAACCTCATACACTCTTGATTTCAACTGACTTTATTATATTCTTCTCAACTACCTAAATATGAAGCTAAAATATCCAGAATATTTAACAGATGTGGAACAGTAGAGACCTCCACAGCATACAGTATGGGATTGGTCCAAATTCAATAGTGACTGTGGACTATTAAATATTAAACGCAGTTCTGGAGGTAGGTCATTATCCTTCACCTTACATTGGCTGATCTGGCACTTAAACGAGAAAGGAGAACAACTCTCGACTAATCTGATCTTTGAAAACAAGTAGTCTGAGAGGAGTTGGGTTCTGATCTCGCTAGCTGCACTAACTTCCCAAGAGTTAAGTGAGGTTAAATCGTGCTCCAAATATCAGGTACACCTCAACTGAGAAGACGCTGTACAAAGGGAGTTGGAGTACAGAAAAGTTAACAAAGGCAGTGACTTCAGATCAGCACCCCCAGCACTTCCATTCTTTCATAGCTGCATGAAGGGACTTACAGAGGAGATGACAAGCAGAC
The DNA here is from genome assembly GCA_009769605.1 of Bucorvus abyssinicus. NCBI lineage: Eukaryota > Metazoa > Chordata > Aves > Bucerotiformes > Bucorvidae > Bucorvus > Bucorvus abyssinicus. The sequence continues at coordinate 22,487,617 of CM020035.1, read as the reverse complement.
TGCAGTGACGGAGGCTTTGCAGACAGGGAGAGTGGGCACAGTAAAGTGTCTGTGTGAGATCGGGTAAAGGGGGAAGAAATAACCCCCGAGTGGTATGAGAGGAGAATGGAGCCCTGAGCCTGGGGGAGCATGGCAGAGAGGGAGTAAAGAGAATGTCCGCGGGGAGTCCTGCTGTGTATATCTAGGATATATATGACTAATCAGAACGGTGTGGGAGTAGTGTAACAGGGAGAAGGGAGATACCACTAAAATTATGGCAAAATACAGTCGCTTCAGTCAGTCACTCCTTCCTTACAAACATAAGGCAAGTAAACAGTGACTTGGTCTGTTCTGCACTGTCCATTTATTTTAAGAGTTAGATTCCTGCAGAAATAACACATGTACGATATATTATTAATACAAAATATCACATATTTGAAAGTCTTCTGCTCTGAAGGTAGTTCCACCCACATTATGAGATAAATTTCCATTTTTGATAAAATACTAAGAGGAATCAGAGAGAAGAATCCATTATTGCTGCATGTTCTGCTGTATCAAGACCATTTAGAGAAATCTTAAAGATGGGACCTTTTGAAAGAGCCACTAATTTAAAACATCCTCTGTAGATCCAAAGAAAAAGCATAAAAAACATAGGGACGTACATCACAGGAACACAGTTTACTTGGTGATAAGAAACTGCCTTTATCTAGAAAGCATTAGACTAGAGGGTCTGTTGAAAGAAAACTCCTGGGCTCCTGGCTAATGAACAGAAGAGGGATAAACAAAACATAGTAATGAAATAATAAAACACCACCTTTCGGTGCTTAATGACCGTTGCCATAACTGCTTTCGTTGTTTTGTTAGTATTCAGTCTTACATTTCCCATTCTTCAACATTTAAAAATCAGTGGCTCTAATACCTGATGCCAGACAAAACATTTCTTCATTACAAGACAAACTCATCAGCAAAACACACACCGTGCGGAACACCTTCACAAATAGATCTGAGAGGCACAACAGATTGCGGCAATTAGAAGAGTCTCTCAAGCACTTCAAAACACGGATGCTTCAGCTGTGTGCTTCCTGTTAATCCAAACCTCCTTGAAGATAAAATTTGACAAGAAGGTCCTTCATTATGGTTCCATATTGCCATATCTTTCAACAAAAACCGGCTGATGTGAATGAGCATTAGGACACCGTCTATTTAAAGAGTCACAATAACATTTGTGATATGTGTAGCCGTGATATAACTTTCCTGGAGTAAAACGTCTCAGATGAAAGGGGGAAGAGGAAACACCATTTATAGCATGGGCACCATTAAGCACCATTCCCCTTGCTGAAATTACACTCGTCTCGTGTATACGCACACTGTAGTGGCGGGGTGGGGGGGGGTGTGAGGTCAGACTTAAAAATAAAAAGCCCAGCACAAGAGAGGAAAAAAACCAAAAAAAAACCCCTCCCATCTCTAAGGAAAGAACAAAAAGGAGGAAAACATCTTTTTAATTATTACGATTAGTCGTATTTGTTACACGAGGAATAAGGGACCAACTAAGAGCAGCCCTCTGTCATGGTAGTGAATCCAAAGGAGTTGACAGTCCCTGCAGAGCTACAAGACCAGGCAGAACTCTGGGGAAGGTCACATCCAGCACAACATCCAGCTTTCTGGTGGAGGTAGATCTTAACTTGATTTCCATGATGGCTTTTTGCCTGCTTTCCTAAATAAATAAGTTTGTAGGATCATTCTCTTGGTGTGCCTGTGTGTTTACCCCTGTAACAACAGGGGAAAGGCTTGGGATGGACGAGAGAGAATTTTTTGAGAGATGACCTTTGCTGAAATAGGTGAGCAAACTTTGATTTGATAGCCAGTCATTCACAACATCAGAGTAATCTGAATAAATAGCAATACTCTGCCTCATAGCTTACAGACTAGCGAGAGAAAAGAGAGCAAGGAAACGTTAGTGCTGTTCAGGCTTTCCAGCTGCCTTAGATTTCCCACGGGGTTTGTGCTCCTGCGGTTGTAATCACTGCGAGTCCTGCCTACTTGACAGTAAGAAGCACGGCTCTGTCTTTGAAGTTAAAGATGATTCCTTGTTCATTCGTAATCAGCAGCAGATGACTGAATACAAGCGGGAGTTCTTGCTGTACTTCGCGTTATATTCCAGCAGCTAAATACAACTGCGTTACCTCAGAAAGACTTGAAAGACGTGGACCAAAGAACTCCCCCAGTGGTCACGCAGCGGTGCTTTAGGGACTCCTGTTGCTTTCCAATTGAGTTCCAGTCAGCGCTGGCCTGTGTGGCTGCTGCCAGTGGCCAGCACTCGGGGCTGGGCACAGCCATGGCTGGGCTCTTGGCGGGGAGAGGAAGCCGTGGTGCAGCTGAGGTGTGCCCGAAGTGGAAATTCTCCATAGGCTCTTGATGCTGTCTCTGCCTGGTGATGATTCGTGGTTAGGAGAATGCCCCAGGCAGGGTGAAGGCTCTGTAATGTGATTGCTCACGCACAGGATGAGAAGACAAGTGCATGGGAGTCTGCCTTTGTTTGCTTAGATCATCCTTTGTCATCATAAATAATTGCAGCTTCCAGAGCTGCATGTGAAGACATGAACCCGTGTGGGGTTGAAGGGGCAGCAAGCAAGGCTGTTCCTGAGGGGGTATGTAAATGAGACGTGCCACAACTTGTTCTTCATTTCAGTGGTGGCTCCTTGTCAGGAAAGAATGCTGCTCTGGGTGCAGTGCTTGCTGTCAGTTCTAAAACCCTCTATCTCCCACTTGGAGCTGTTTGTTTTAAAGCAACAGCTTGTCCCTGTCTGTGTTGACTGGTACATGCTGCCGTGTCGGGCCACAGTAAGATGGGAGCAAAGCGGGTCATCCGTACAAAATGCCAGTACTTGATACTAAGCCTACGTCTTTCACTCAGAGGAGGCCAGAGTGAGCAGTGTGTCAGGTCTGGCAGGGCGGGCAGCCCGCGTGGGCTGCTTTACCAGCAGAATACGAGCTTTCCTGGAGCTGTCTTAATGGTCCCTGAATAACATACTTGCCCGAGAAGATGTCCGAGCTTTTCCAGTCCGCATTTCTCATCTAGAGCGACGTATTGCTGAGTGGCTCATCTGGGAGTTCCCAGACGGTGGGGAGACTTGCTGATGGTGGTGGTGAGATCACTGGGGTTGGTTCCTCCTTGTTTCCACTGCATAAAGAAAGGTTCAGAGTTGTACAAAAGCCGTGGGAGAGCAACATGAAAATGTAGGCAAGCTTCTTTCTTCAGAGATCTGAGGTGGGGAGGAGAAACAGGTGAGGTGATTGAACGGTCCTCGCAGGCCTTCAGTGTGAATTAATAAAAGGAGGAGAAAACCATCCACTGGGCAGAGCTGCTGGGAGACAGGAGGGACCAGCCTCCAGTGGAAGAGTTTCGGCGTGTACAACCTACGAACACATTCGAGCAGAAGTGGCCAGGAATCACGCTCCGCTGAACTGAGCTGAACCGTATTTAGGCAGGAAAGAGGGTGCTGTTCCGTGGGAAGGCAAAAAAAGAGGTGGGTGGGTCACAAGTAACCAGTGAAAAGGAGCTGGCAAGAAGTCCAACTGAAATGGAGAGTAAAATCATCTTGCTGAGAAGGGGGGAAACAGCATATCAGCAGAAGGATTTGTTTTACACTGACTGCTTCTAGTGGTAGTTCTGGGGTCGTTTTGCTGGGTTTGCACCTATTCCAGACTAGGTCTCCTTGCAGTAACAGGAGCCAGCTCCAGGCCAGACCTCTCGCTTGTCTTTAGCAGGGCTGTCCTCTTTTTGTTGCTCCCCTTGAACACTGCTTGAAATTTGGGTAAGGTCTGCAGAGCTGTACGAGGGTAGAATCTAAGTTACACCCATCGTTGGAGAAAAGAGGAGGATTGTTTTAATTTTAATTAAATTAAAAAAAAAGTGTTTTGATGACATGAAAAATGGAATGAAGAAGCTTCAGAAATCTCAGAAGAGACTTCAGTGAAAATTATTCTAATTGATTAAATGGGAACTTTGTCTCTTGTTGAGAAAACAGCCGGAAATAATAAGTGTAAAACGCAAGTGTAAAAAGAGCAGGACAAATGAGCGTTGCTGTATGTGCTGAAGCTGCTGAAATGAATTCTGCGGTGAAGTGCTGGTGGCACAAGTCTAGAGCCCTGTGCTGAACATTTCAGTCCTCTCCCTGGAAATAGCAGTTGCTTTATATAGTGTGAACGAGATAGAAAGAAAGGCTTTCAAAGCCACTTTACATCTCTGGGAAATGTGGGCCAGTTCGCAGCCCTGAGTTATGGGTACGTACAGCGCCGGAGAATGTGGTTATCAATTTCCCTAGTGCACCGCGGGAGAGCTTTTGATCTTTGTGATCAGATTATCTTGTTAGTGGCTTTTGAGAAGGCAACAGGAGCAGAAGATAGTCCACAAAGACCGGTGCATTGACCTTTTTCCGCTTACTGTGCCTGTTCCAAGCCTGAGCAGAATTTAAACCAGCGAGGGGGGAAAGGCAAAGCGACTCTTCCTGCTCTCCACAAATTTCACGAGTGATCTGCCAAGGCCCGTTGTTTGTTTGCCCTTATGGTGCATTTTAACCTGGTTTCATAAATAAACACAGCTTATATAATGCGCTCTGCTGTGTCCCTGCCTGTCAGCCTTGCCACTCCTTCCAGTTCTTTTTAACCCGTTGACCAGTCTTAACCAAGTTTAACCCATCCTGAGTGCTGTGAGTAGAGGAGACTCACTGGCGAAACCACGGTACTGTGAACTCGGTCTTTGTGGCACATCAGAGAACCTCCACGGGAAGCCACCAATGAAAAGGAAAACCATTGGAAAAAAGCTTCAGTGGCAGCTGCTGCTCTCAGAAATGTCTCTTCTTCCTCCTTCTTCCCTTTTTTGAATAAAAATGACTTAGCAAAAACATTCAATCGTGTGTCCTCAAATGCTACCATGAAGCCATGGGAGTACCACATCTGGAAAAAGAGAATCTTTTCTTCTGTCACATTCACGCAACATGAAATGCATTTGTCTTGTTTCCCAAATGCTTTCCCAAATGAAAAAAATCTGGGCTGGCCTTTCATGTGGAATAAATTGGAGCAGCTCCACAGAATTCAGTTTGCTGATTCACAGCAGCCTAGGCTCCGATCCTTTCTTGTTCTGTGCATATGTGGAACCTTCTAACTAATATAACACATTTAGAAATGTGATATTCAAGATTTCAGCGCAGTCTGGTGGCGCTGAGACAGTGTTTTTAAATGTGGGTTTGGGGTGCAGTGTTACTAAAACTAGTTAGCTTACGTAATAAATAATGTCTGATTTAGCTCCCAACATCAGGACACGTTAGATGGATGACAAACATCGGTAACCATCTTCCTACATATTTCCCATGGTTTATTCCATATTGTATTTTAGTGCTCAGTTGCTGGGTTTTAGTGAGGAGAATACTAAGCAGACCACTACTTCTGTCATGTTTTAACATGCAGGATCAAATCCACAGCCTGGGTCCATCAAGCACCACCAAATAATGAGAGGCTGAGATTTTTCGCAAGTCTTTCCAATGAAATGTCAAAGTTTTCGTACTGTGAAAATTATCTTCACCAACATAGAGCTTGAAAATAGATAATTTATCCGAGAACATGAAACAGAATTAACATGCCCTGGAGCATGGCATGAACATTTCCTTCAGCAAAGTAAAAATGTAGTTGCTGAGTACAAAGCAAGGAGTAAGCCTGGCTCTGTTCCTTAGACAATTTAGGCTGGCCCCTGTTCGCTCACGTAACCCATGAAAACGCCACGGTCAGAAGGGTGCCATTGGAGGGCTGGTGGGGTGCGACCAGCCCCCTGATCGCGGGCACTTCTCGTTTCCCACTGCCCAGCTCTGACCAGCTGGACGGTTCTTGGCTGTTAGTAGAAGTCTGAAACCTGCCGAGTCAGAGCTCCTCCTTAAACAGGACATTTGTAAACCGTGTTAAGCCCCAGCAGTAATTAATACATTTTTTGAGCCACATTTTGGCTTCAGGCACAACTGAAAGGCCGTAGCCTAGAAAAAAGAATGGACATAATTTGGCACGTGGACACAATTTTCCCATATAGAACTCAGACAAGCAAGGAAATAACACTCCTAATGGCTAATGGGAGTGGTTCTGGTTTGTGATTTTGATTTTACAAATCAATTTTCTGATATTAGAAGCTAGCAGAGTGTAGAGACACAGGATGGAAGTCTGGAAGAGACCTCCTGAAATATCACGTATAGCTCACTGACGTCACAGGCAGCTTTACTCGCAAATTTATTCAGCCAGGTCTTGCAAATTCTTGAGAATTTTTGTCCCCATCTTCCTCTTGGGAGGCTGCTCCCCAAACTCTTAACTCTGATAGTTAAAAAGCTTGCTTCACCTCTTTTTATTTTTATGCTAATTTTATTCTCGGAGATCTCTCCCCAGTTAAAGGGAAGGTTAAATACATTTATAGATAACAATCATCTCTCCCAGTCCTCTTTGTGCTAGGAAAAGCGAGCCACGGTCATTGAGAGAAGACTCTTCACTTTTTCTGGTCATTTTATTAACCCCCGCAGAAGTTCTGCCACGTAAAGCTCCTCCTTTCCAAGGATGGAGAAAGGCTGTTGTGAGCGATGTGGAACAGCCTCGCTGGAGAGCGCGCAGGAGGCAGCGCCTGCCAGGCCTGGCATCGCGCCTTGGTATCTCAGCGCGGCAGAGACGCGGTGTGTTCATCTCCCAGCCACGTACCCGTGCGGAGAACGATGCCTCCTGGTCTCGCGCGTTATTGTGATTGTTACAAAACATAAATGCAGCTCCCACTGGTGCCAGCGCCGTCATCCGTTGGATCTGGGCGCGCACGCCGTGCACGCACGTCTGGAGGCATTGCAGCCCACGTTTTGCAAGGGACCACATCGCAGAACTGGTGACTGTCATCCCCAGTGCCCTGTTGGCACCCTCGGCAACCCTCTGCCTCTGAAACTGGTGTATCAAACACCCACCGAGCCCTTCACCAATAATTATAGTGTTTACCTTATGTTTTTATTACTATCGTTTACCTTTTTTTTTTTGTTTTTTACTTTAACAAGATGCAGAAAGTCTTAATGTAACATGACAGGTTTTTTAGCCATATGCTCTATTTTCAGACTACACGTACTGCAATTTAAAAAGCAGATTTTATTTTTGGAGTAGACTACGCTAAGCTAACAGTCTAAAGGTGAAATTCGTGCCTGTGGCGGGGACTAACCCAGGGAATATGTTGAAGCTGGGCACACTAGGCATCAGATCAGAAGATCTTCTGGGTCCACCACATCATACCAAAAAGTTACAGCCCAACGCCACGGTAAGACGGCAGGAAGAGGTGTCTGCTTGCTTCCTTGACCCAACTGACTTACTGAGTTCAAATCAAATGATGTTAATTCTCCTCAAACAGCTGTTGTGCTTGGTTAAAACAGATTATTAGCAGACTATTATTATCTTTTCATATTTGTGCTCACTTTACATCATTCACAATTGGTACTTTTTGGGTGACAGTTTACCCGAACTGTTATTATGAAGCTTTTGCTAATAGCGATAAGATTCTGTGGGTGCACATTCTTGTTATTTCTGCACAGTGTAATCAGTAAATATGAGAACATATGTAGCTTGTGTAATTGAATTCAGTGAATATTAAGCTGATCATGGTGTTAGCACTCTTCTAGAAATATGCTCACCTTTAATAAGCAGTTGAAAAACAGAAAGCATAAACATCCAAAAGAGAAGCATTAATCCTGCAGTATAATGAGGTGAATCTCTAAAACCCATCTTAGATTCCTGCTGAAATAATTCTATTACACTTGTAATCAACTGAGAGAGAAATAATTGCTTGTAGCTTCTCTGCTGTGGAGTGTGGATCTGCAGTGGAGCATCCGGGAAATCGGAGAGACACAGCCAGAGCAGAGGAAGGACACAGAGGGGAAATGGAAAGTATTCCAAGGTAGATGAAAGTGTGGAACCTTAAGTATCATTTGTGTGTGTGTATCATTTGGCAAGAAAAATATGAGGAAGAGGGTAAGGATTTAATGTGCATGAACCAGGAGGACAAAAGGAAATCACAGGCAGGCTGACTTACGCAAATACAGAGCCTCATGGACAGAGGATTCTAGAGTGTACGGGGTGGAGTTAGGGCTGTAAAATTAGGAGGAGAAGTTATATAGAGAAAATAAAGGAACGGTTGCAAGAAACTTCCGCAGACACTGTAAGAAGCTACATACCTTGTAGGAATACAGGTGCTGTTTCAGAAAGGAGTAATGTAGTGATTTTATGAGGAAAAACCCAAACCAAAACAAATAAGAACACCAGATCCGTTAGCTATTTGGCTTGAAAAAGATGGAGAGTCAGAAGGCAAGTCCTAATCTTCCCAAAAGACATACAGCTCGTACTGAATATGCTCAGAAGCACAGTAAGAGAGTTGGTCAAGCAATTAAAATACTGCGAACGAAAGAATTCTAGAATGAAGCAGAAGGTGAAAACGAACACGTAACACACGTTAGAAGCAGTTCCATCTTTTCCCCTGCAAGGTGTAGTGGTCCTAAGGCAACTTGGTGTCACAGTCTTCCTACTGCTGCTGGATCTCATGAGCGTGTTGTGCCAGACCCCGCCATTCCTCCTGAGGAGGTGAGGAACAGCCCCGGGGTGATGGGGCTGCTCTTGTGCTGGTGGAACTGGGAGCGGTAGGGCTGGGTCAGAGGGTGGCAGCTGCTTCAAAATTTGGGTGAGAGATGAAGTACTCAGGGTTGCATTTATCATTTGAGTGTATGCTCTGCATCTTCCTTGCAAGACAACCTCAACCAGAAACTTGTCGTTGTAGGCATGGGCCATTTCGGGTATGAAACTGCTTCCAGACAATCTGGGAAACTTCATGGTAGAACAAACCAAAAGAAACTGGAGGGGCGTGGGATGGGGAGAAATGGCAAACGAATGTCCAAAATGCTGTTACTTAGCTCAAGTGGAGATAAACTGGAGCAGAGGAGGAAAGGAGGGACGAGTCCCCACTTTGTGGGCACACACGGTCCGAGACGTGCTCTGCGTGTTTCCATGTGCTTGAAGAGAGCGTTCCCCTTCAGTTGATACATATGTATATATATATATATATATTTATATATGAGGAGTGTTGGCATAGACAGGAAACACAAACGTGAGTGTAAGTAAACGGGAGGTGCTCAGTCTAGAGAGAAAAACATAAAACAAAGGAATCCACCAATATTGGTCCAATTCCCCAGTCGGAAAAGGTCTAGTCAGGAGAGACGTGAATAAAATTCTAAACCCATTGTCAGTCCTTACCCGCGCAGCATAAATTATGTATAGCTGTTCAGTTAAATTATTCTAATGTTGTACAGGTGACTTGTGAGGCAAGATGTGTTATGCAAAGGTTAGCGTAAGGATCGGAATAATCACAGCAGAGAGAAACGCGCTGGGGTGTGAGTTGCTGCGGAAGGGTAGAGGTCTGCTTTCTTCAGCGGTGGTACGGGTCAGGGCGTCCCACCTCCTCGGGTTGTTCTACCTTCTGAAGAGACTGGAAGGGGATAGTGCATCGGGCCTCTTTGGATGTCTATGAAACAGAGACCGGGGAAGAACAAACCAAAGAAAGTGTCCGACAAAATCGAAGACAAATAAATTCACTTTGCGTATTTATGCTGTAGTATATGAGTGATAGCTACAAGTGAAGAGAAGCAGCAAAAGCAACTGCCGAGTGGTTTTAAGGAGTTAAGAGCGTGTGTGGAGGAAAATTAACCATAACCGTTATCTCAAAGGAGAGGACCCACTTGGAATAAGCACATATACAGCAGCTCTGTCTAAAATCTGGGATGTTGCTATTGTTTAGTGAAATGACAGAACATCTGCTCAGTCACAAGGCACCAGTAAAATGCAGCTTTATGCCTAAAGCAATATGTCAGTCCCTGACAAAAAATGTATATAATAGTCTAAAAACAAAGGCACATTGTCTTTTCACTTGTAGTCATTTCTGACCTAATAATGGTTTAGAAAGGATTTTTTATTTTTATTTTTGAAAAAAAAATGAATAGAAGCATTGAGTCATTTATGACTCTCCCCAAGATTAGGCTTTGCACATTATTTGTGCATAAGCTGGCAAAATGCTTTGTCTCTGCAAATCATATTTATGTCACTAAAGCACTTTTTAAAAGGCACCTCCTTGTAAGTACCTTGAGAAAAGATCCTGCTTAGCTTACAATTTCGGGACGCGGTGTCTAATCAGGCGTTTTTTGATCACTGTGAAAACACCAGCAAGGGATCCGTGTGCTTACATGACGAGTGGGCAGAAGTCAGGTTCCCCCCAAAGCTGCCTTTACGGGGAGGAAAAGCATTCACACTGGAATCCATCATATGGAGAACTAATTAACAAATCCCTCAGGAAACAATTATGGCACGGGATTTGTCTCTGCATATTCCAAGCGCACAACTTTTAAGTGGCTTTATTCAAAACGCGTATTCTCCTCGATTTCCATTGTTGTGTTCACTGACCTGAAAAGCCTGAAACTGTGGTGCAAAATATAATTTCAAAACCTATTTTCTGATGAAACGAGTTTATTATCCTACAGCTTGGAGTCATCCCCTCAGATACACACGCTTATACGAGCCCTCAGAAAATAGACTAATCAATGAAACGGGTTGAATTTGGCCTTTTATCGAGTAGGTTTCACGGAGCTAAACAGTTATTATTTATTTAATGTGTGGAAGTATTCAAGTGGAACATGCCTTCATGAAAAGCCATGAGAAGGAATTTGTATTCTAACCTACCTGTGGTCAGAGGGACAATTAGGGTTAGACTCGTAGAAAGCTCAGGGGTTGCTGGCACATGCTCTTTAAAGCCTCTGAAGTCTGAAGGACTCTTTTATGTGACCGGGAATGCATGTGCTACATCATCAAGTATTAATAGGGCAGAAAGGCAGCAACCATTCTCATATGACTTCTTTCTTCTCTGGAAAACCATACATCAGCAGAACTTTTATGTTTTAATGTCACTTAAGGTTGGCACCTTTGCTGGAATAAAATGCACAAGGATAGTCATCTCTATCTGACTCAGAGCTGGAGAGTAATACGTGATTTTTACCTTTCAGCTGAATCAGATGCAGGTACTAAAGCTGTCCCACGGAATGACTGTATAGTTTCTCAAAAACCCTTTAGAGGTCTCTGAACCTGACCCAAAGCCTGCTGCAGATGGGGAAATTTCTGCTTTGAGTCGGGTTTCGGTTGGGCTGTACAGATCTTATTGATCTATTTATATAACCTTTTCATGAGTAAAAAAAAAATGTCTTTCAGATGTGGCAAAAACTTGAAGACTTAATTTTTAAGCCGTTAAGATTCCAGTATTTTCTGGAATCTTAGGCAGCAGATAAAGGGACTAACAGATAAATGTACGAGCTCCAGTGCCCAGCCTGAAATCCATTGCAATTGCTTACCCAAAGCATCAGTTCTCAGCACCAAGACCCTGCACTGCCAGGCTGGAACTGTTGTGCCGTTTCCAGCGATGGCTGATGGCATCATGCATCAGCAGGCAGAGTGTAAGTCAGCAAAATGAGGCTTGTTTAAGGGTGGGTTTTAAGCAATACTAGAAATGCCATGACTGACTCCAATCTTTGATCTCCAGTGTTAAATACGGGCAAGGGACCGTGATTCTCCCTACAGCCATCTGTGGTGAACCAGGAGGTTTTAGTGATTGGTGGCAGCAGCTAGGAGGATTGTCCAGACCTTTTAACAGATGATGGCTGTCTCTGAAGATGCCTTGAACGTTCATATGGCCCCCAGCCACAAAGCTACAGGCATTCCCTGTCCACACCCATCCTCTGGACTTAGCAGAGCTTAATAAAAAGTGACAGGTAACATTTTTCATTATGATCTTTTAAAGCTCCACCATCCTAGTCCGTCCTGATGCAGTCTGTGCTATTTCAGTGCAGTCTCTGGCATTTGAGAAAGGTTTGTATGATTCTGTGAAAAAAAGGAGATGGAGAAATGCTGGCGTGCGCTTTGCTATCGCACTAAGGCGATGATGTCCCTAAAGTCACATGGCAGTAGCCGAAGGACAATTGATCCTTCAAAATTTGGAAAAGAGAAGGGTGTTAGGTTGCAAGTCACTATGCAGTGGTGACGTTGCCTTCTCAACAGGGCTGCACGGGGTGGGTGCAGCTCCTCACTAAAGTAGCTACACTATGTCATCACCTGGAATGGGTTTATTTATAGATAAACCACTGTCCCTGCACAAAGTTAGGCTCTGGTGCACGTTCTGTGTGTATGGTAGCCACAGGTAGAAGAGTCATTAGAAGAGGTTGGGAAAGGGTATACAAGGTGCAAAGGCTTAGTAGGTTGCACCTGAGTTCAATTAAATGGTAATATTGAACTTGTAAATAAGGGTTCTGTGTAATTTGATGGCCCACGCTACTGGCAAGCCAAGAAAGAGCTGGGTACGCCTTCATTAATATGGGCAGGAGGTGCAGACCTGGGCTACAGCTCACCTGTCTGGGTAGTACAGGCACCGAGAACCCACGAGCCTATAAAACGCTGCAGGGCGCCATGCTGAAGAGCTGAGCTTGTTTCTTGGTCCTTGTCCAAGAAGGTGGTGCTCACTCGGTTCAAGTACTTATTTGTTTTGAGCAGAGGTCAGGATTGAGTGATGAGCGCTGAATGAAATCAAGTTTTTGGAAAGAAGGAGCACCTTAACAGACAGGAAACATTTCTGCTTTGACTGGCCTTTGGTTCTTTTGCGTCTGTTCTGTTCACCACTTGGCCATTTCTTTTCATTCTGAAGGATTGTAACGACGAATGAATGAGTCTTCTCTAGTATGGTCAGGACACAATAGATCTGTGAAAGAGCGGAGTTATCTTTCTCCCTCATAGGCGACTTTTTCCAATTGTTTCACAAAATGTTGTTTTGTATTGCCATGACATCAGTCTTTACGCCTGTGAATAATGAGGCTCCACATTAAGCAACTTGTTTATAAAAAACAGTCATGCAGTAACAATTAGGGAGTGTTTAATGCGCTTCCCCACTAGAGTCCATACCCTCTCCTCCCACATCCTGATCTTCCCACAGCAGTGGGAAGTTATTTGTGTTCTCCAGAATGAGCAAACAGATCTTTTCAGTGTAAGGGTGAAAAATTGCCTGAGTTGTGCCATATAGAAGTTGGCATCTGCTGTTCCGTAGAACAGGATCTGTGCTGATCCAAGCATTTGTCAGCCCCAGAGTGAAGGATGGCAGCTCACAGTATCTGAAGAAGAAGGAGACTATCACACAAAGCTTCCCCCTGCAGAGAATTTGCTGCATCCATCATCATCCTTTCAACCCAGTTAATACAGTTGTATTAGCCCCGTGCTCCAGTTCCTTCCCCTGCTCCCAGCCCAGCTCCTTTTTAGTGTGAAACGTGCTTGAATCTTCAAAGCAGCTACATTTCAAGATACATTTTGCCCAGTACCGAGAATAATCTCAGTCTTCTGGGATAAAGCAGATCCAGAAATGGAGCGGGCGGAAAACGCTTGTCACAAAGGGTATTGGACAGATCCCGAATCTGGCTGACTTTGAGAAGCATTACAAAGCCTTTCCATTTGGCTGAAGTATTTCCACATAACTAGAACAACGGGTCCTCAGCGTACCTCGTCACAGCATACAAGCAGAGCTAACGTGGACAAGGTTTTCGTAACTCTGAAAAGGAGAAAACCAAGCTGCTGCCCTTCGAAACGATGTTCATATACGTTATCGGTTGAGTTTCAGCTCCGTGAAGGAAGTGATCCGAAAGACTGGAATTGGCTCTTTCCGTCACTTCGAAACAAAACCAACACCTCCCAATGTATTTTTCCAACCAGATTCAGGAAAGAAACTGGTAGACACTCAAAAAACGGGGCTGACCTGTATGGGGGAATGGAAACTCCACAGCAGCCACGGCAACTTAACTTAGCCAGGTGGTGAAAAAATCTGAGTCAGGGTATTTCCCTACCGCTGAGCTGTTGGGGCTTTTCTCCGCAGAAGCTGTCCCACCTTCTCTAATTCCCTGAAGCATCCGTTGCACTAGCAACAACAGGTACAAGCTGTTGAGGAGGGTGGCCACCAAGGAACGTGGAGCACCTCAGATCTGAAATGGTACAAAAATGGCCCAGCTCCAGCAGGAGAGATGCCGTGAAGCTCAGCGAGTGGGTGCTCCTCTTGGGTGGGGGGGACGGGTTCGAGTTTCTCCTGGATCATCCTTCCTTGATGAACACCTTGTAACAGAATGTGCTAGTCTAAGCCAGTTACTTAATTTCTTCTGAAATCGTGCTGCCGTTGTTGTTCCCTGGCTAGGCTGGGTTTAGATTCACTGAAATCATATGGGTTTTTTGTTTTTCGGAAGTACCCGTGAACTGAAAAAGTAATTTATTTCCGCAGCACTAAATGTAGGCAACTGTTCATGGTGACAGAAGGAGAAAGAGTTATATAAAGGTCAAGAAGATGAGTGTGTGGAGTAAATATGTTAGAGCAAGTGTGACCTGGTATGATACATTTAGATTTATTTTCGAAAAGGCTTTTTTATTCTATACTCAGTCCAAGAAATATATTTCAAGTGAAATTTAATTATCAACTTCTGCATCTTAAATGACACAGTCTTAAAAATCATATCCAGGGGCCAAGGTTTCCAAGTGGCCAAGCCCATAATGAAAAGGAGCAAATAACCTCAACTCTTCCAAGGTTATCAAGTATATTGTGGTCTTCAGTTGTAAATGACCCAAAATAAGTACACAGACAGCTGGCAGATTGTACCATCATTACCCAGTGATCTCCAAACCAGGGCTCCCTGTGATTATATTGGTAGATGTGGTGTTTGTGATTAAAAGTTTGATGATAAGTGTCCCTGGTCCTCTGTGGTGGAGAAGATTGGATGTTATAGTCTGTTATTCCAAAATATTTGGATGTCACTGCCAGAAAAAACCTCCAACTTGAGGAGCAGTTCTTGAAAGTAAACGAGAAAGTGCTTTTTGCTTTATAAACGCAGCTTGGTCACCAGAGGTAGGAACTGTGTAAATGTTCTGACCATTGTTGGTGCTTCGCTTCTTCCATTTTAGCTGGATGCTGAGAAGGCAAAATCAAAACTGGAAAGGTGGGCTTCCCGGGATGCTGGCAGCGGGGGTGGAAGAAGTGACGAGATGGAGTCAAGCGGGGATTGCGATGATGAGGATGGCTGTCAAGGATCCGGTGACAGGATTCACACAGCAGGTAAATACGGTTTCTATAGGCACATACAGAGCTTAAAAGTTCATAGATGTCACGATTAGGTGGACAGGGATAAGACTTGCACTGTCAAAATCCTACTAAATTCAAAGGCTTCAGATCTTAATCTGTGAAGAGCTGCAGTAAAAATAGAACGATACAGACAGTAACCCAATTAACAGTTGGTGTGCAGATAAAAAACTTTAATTTGCTCTGGGGAGACCTTATAGCAGCTTCCAGTTCCTAAAGGGGCCAGCAGGAACGATGGAGAGGGACTTTCTACAAGGGCATGTAGTGACAGGAGAAGGGGTAATGGCTTTAAACTGAAAGAGGGGAGATTTAGACTTCCTTTAGGAAGAACTAATTCACTGTGAGGGTGGTGAGGCACTGGAGCAGGTCGCCCAGAGCAGTTAGCGATGCCCCATCCCTGGAAGCGTTCAAGGCCAGGTTGGACAGGGCTGAGAGCAACCTCGTCTAGTGGAAGGTGTCCCTGCCCATGGCAGGGGTTTGGAACTACATGAACTTTAAGGTCTCTTCCAACCCCAACCATTCTGTGATTCGATGATTAGAGTAAATAATATCTGCAATGAAATCTAGATCACAGAAATACTGTAAGGGCCTTCCTAGGTAATGTGAGCTCTTCAAATAAATAGAAAATTAGTGTCTTTATAAACTGTGCTAAGTGTTAAGATAAATATTTATTGGTTGGGTAACGATACTGAAGGATGATCCAAGCAGAGTTGGCTGAAAGTATATATTCTTGAAAAGAAAATGAAGGTTTTATTTTTTTCCTAGTGGTGAGCTGCTGATTAAATAAAATTTCTTGATAGTCTCAGATACACATTATGCAATAATTATTCATGAAATTAATTGGATAATACATCAACACATGTAGAATCAGCATCAGAATCTAACTTAACTTCCACCAAAATACTGGCAATTTAGTAAGTCGTTAAGTCCTTACTATAGTAAATCAATAAGAAGATAGATATTTCCTTCTAAATCCTTGATACTGTTGGTTTATCTGGAAGTTCTGATTCATTTTAGCCCATCAAAATGAAACTGCTTTAATTACCATAGTGTTGTGTAAATAGAATTCAGTTTGAATGCGCAAATATATGAAATACAAGTATAATAGTGTTGAAAAATAATACTTGCTAAGATGGCTGGAACTCAGGTAAGTTTTAAACTGCTGCTTTAAACCGGAATAAACAACTGCCTCTTCCTTGTTCCTTTCCCACTAAGTGGAGAGCGGGAAAAGGTATCCTAAATTCTTGTAAGACTCGCAAACAAGCTGTGAGTAGTCTGTAGTCAGGACTTCAGTTGTTCCTATTAGAATATTTGTTCAGGAAAACCAAGCTTAAACGCGTGTCTTGGAATGTGTGCAAAATGTTAGATTTAATTTGCAGTACCAGGTTAGAAATACCTGAATTTTGATTCGTGTCGACGAGCTGTATGATCAAGATACATGAGGTATTATAACACAGGGGCAATTTTTCTTAAAGTTATTAAATAATTGCAACTTGCAGATCAAGCAAAGATTTTCACCCTCTACTCGCCAATGGTTTTGAACAGAAGAACTTTGATACACTTTATTTCAAAACTCTTTGCCGAGCTTTTTTTATTGTTCATTGTGTTATCTACATAAGCAATGAAACGGCTGCTCGATGTTTTGGACCCTGAGGGTTTGTGAGGGTAAATACTTTAACATGCTTTCCTCTCTATGTGGAATAGTACAAACAAAAGGCAATGAACAATTAAACTATTAATACAGCAGTTTGGGGGGATGTGGACGTGTGCTGACACGGACAATGGCAGATTTCAGGCGTTCAAGAATAAAAAGTGGAATACTTTCAAGAGTTGACTCACAGCTGGCTTTAATAATCGAAAACTACTTAATGTCTCTTTTTTCCCCCCTTTTTTGCAATCTATTTAATTGAAATACTTGATGCTGATATCGTCCTGGATTTAAAATAATTTTATTTATACAACTAGCTGTTTCAGAATTTAGTGGGGTTTATATCCAATTCAAAAGGTAATTACAATTAATTTTCGAAACTGGTCTTCATTCGTAACAGTAAGTATTTTGTGGTGTGACAATAGTAAGGCTGGTTCATAATTAGCTTTAAAATATTGTACTGTATACGAGCCACTAGCAGTAAATCTGTTTTGCATATCTGGATACAATTAAGAGATAAAACGGAGTAATCTCATTACAGAGCGTCTTTGCTTTAATAGACTGTTAAAGAACTAAAACATCAGATTAGTTGGATTTCCACTTGCTGCGTGTCTGTGAGCTGGCGTTTCTCCTTGTCCAGCCTGTGAACTTGTTTTCTTTCCTACACGGAAAACCTCTCGGGTACATCTGACCGTCGTTCCCTAGAAGTGGAACATGACAACGTCGACTCTTCCTCGCTCGCTTGACATACCCGCTGAATTGAGACACGAACTGAAGCTAAAGCTAAATCCCAAATAAAACCCTGGTTTGAAGCTTAGTGGATGGTGGGAATGTTCTTAGTTGTGACGGCAGGTTTGGATGAGACGTAAATGCTAGCTGTAAAATGCCACTGACCATCCGTGCGTGTTGTAGCGGGCAGTCATACAGTAGAACAAAAGAATAAAAAAGGAATAAAATCTTTCAAAACAGACTTCTTAGCAGAGCAGTCATGCTTTTAACAACAGGTGCAGGGAAGAGAGAAAAGAGAAGGAAGGATTTCAGTGCCAACCTCTAAAATGCTGAGTGTGGAATGTCGTAAAAATGTACTACATCTGTCGTTTATGTGAAACCTATAGAAAACTGTATTTACAATTTCTGTGCCGAGAGACCTGCTTTGAGCATCACAAAAGACTCAGATTCTTTTTAAACAGCTTCTGAAAAGCTACTGAACACTCATTCCTTTCCACCTTCCAGAAAAAAAAAAAATTACCTTTTCATTAACAATAAATTGGCAGGAGCTGGGTTACCACCTGCAAAACATTTCTGCTCCGAACTATGAAAGATCCCCCGGGACGGGGTGCGATGCCGTCTCCCCAGTTTGCTTTTCCCAGTGGCTACCAGAAGGCCTGGCTCCTCGTTCTCCATCCCAGTGAGTACTGGGTAGGTGGTCCTGTGCCTGGGTCTTCCAGCCAGGTCCGTTGCACAGAGCCTTCTCCCCAGCTTTGGGGTCGGGTGGTGCTGTCTCTGTATTCCAGCTCTCATTGCAGTGGGTGGTCAAATCCCATCCTTTTGTTTGTCACCCTTTAGCCTTTGCGAATCATTTCTGCCCATCAGTTAATGATTTTATTTTGGTTTATGCCTTCAGTTAAGGTACACGGCTATCTGTTATTTAGTGCTGGGGGTTTGTTTACTTCTGCTACAAATAAGTCTTTCCTTGGAAAATTCATTGTTGTTTAGAGGTCACCGCTTACTCCTTTAATCCTAGCGGGCTTCGTTAGCTACTCTGCATCATGTGTCCTTACCCAGATGATTTCATGTGAACAAGATGAACACGTTCTCAGGAAACCAGCGTTCTCTGAGGAAATGACGGATGGTGGAAGATACTTTGAAATGTCATCTTCCCAATCACCGCAAGGCTCCCTTCCTGGGGAAGGCTGTGGAAGCAGCGCTGTTCCTCAAGCAGCCCCATGTGTTGTTTGCTGGCAAGTACCAACTTCTTAATGACGACGTCTGTTAATCGCCTTTGACCAAAGCTTTCTGAGGAGAGACGGGAGAAGAGGAAAGCAAGCCGTATCAGTCTTGAACGTGGATGGGGAAGTTGCGCGGCAGTTGGCGCTGCTTCGGTCCCGCAGGTTTCTAGGCAGAAGGGCAAAGCGACGCTTCGGTCTGAACCTTGCTCAGCGCTGCCTGCTGCGTGTAAGCACAGTCTCACGTGAACTTTGACCACAGAATGAGTCCGCTGATGTTAGTGCGTATTCCTAAACCCTTCCAGGGCCCTGAAGGGGGCGGGTGGTGGTGGGGAGAAGAGCAGGGATTGCTCAGTGCCTTGCAGGATCCAGCCGCAGGAATATTTACTAGGAGAGGGATTAGCGTCCTGCCGTTCATGAAGAGATTCACTTGTGTCCTGCCTCTCCTCTGTTCAGAGAAAAGGAAAAATGTTTCCATCTGTTCATTGAAAAGTGGGGAGGAAGTTAGTGCTGGGGATTTCCCATTCCAGCTGTGCTGCACAGCTGTATGTTGCAGGGAGGCCCCAGCCAAGCAGTGACAACCAGCGTTAGATCTGTCTTCGGGGATATCATCAGGTGATTGGCCGTTAAACAAAGTTTAGAGGAAGGATTTTGACCACAGGAAGGACCCTGGGTTTAGCCTAAGCCCAGTGTCACCTGCGTAGAGCTCCAGGCTCTGAGGAAGCTGTGGCGCATTATGTGGAAGAAAGCTCGTGCTGACACCAGCTCTCGGCGTGGGTCCGCCTGGGAGCAGAACAGACAAAGCCAGAGCGTCTCGGGTACAGGACCTGCAGACTTTGCACAGGGTTTACCCCTCTGGGGGTGTAATCTGTACATGGGTCAACTCAGCCCTCAGTTGGGGCGGATATTAACCCCGCTCCTGGCAGGCCTTGGAACTCCAGATCGTGGCGAAACAGAGAGATGGGGTTTACCTTTCCCCTGGCTGGCTGCCGGCTCCACAAGAGATGGCGTTCTGCTTTGTCCCCATCCCAAAAGCAGGGGGTTTCCGTGGAAGACCAAGAAGTTCCTGCCCAGTGCTGACCCTGGGACAGCAGATTCTGAACAAGACTTTAAAATTGTATCCGTCGGTGCAGGCATTCATAAACACATCCTGTGACGTCCCAGCCAGGCTTTGAACATGACTATGTATCAAATGTGCTTTACTACTACGTTTTTTGCCAAATGCTGATTTAATCCTAATAGCAGCTTTTTTCTTTACTTCTCCCTAATTCTTTCATTAAGCTCCACCCCCCCACACACACCCTTGAATAAGGACGTTCTGATTTCAGACATCTCTCTCAGTCGAATATTCTGCTCATTGTCACCTTCTGGTGCCCGAGTGGGAACCTGTAAGAAATTGACTTCGTTAGCACATCCAGATGACGTGATTCCAACCCTTGGCTTTCTCCTTGGCTGTTTAGACACTCCACAGCTTCAGTGCATCTTCCTGCTCTAAGATCAGAAGAGATTATCGTGGCTGTAGATTTCTTCATCAGGGCATCTGAGAAGGATTTTTTTTTTGCCCCACGATACCTTTATAAGTGCAGACAAGTAAATTTTCTTTTTTTTTTTCCTTAATATCTTAGGTCTGGTCTGATCTGTATCTGCTCTCAACAACTCTGGAAAGTTAATGTATTTTTCTCACTGCTCATGAATGTTTTCATTATCAGTTTTTTGTTTCTTTTTGAAGATCAAGATTCTTTTATCCTTTATTACGTTATCATTCTCCCTGCTTGTCTGTCTTTTCTAGGCATCAGTATTGCTGTATGTGCTGTCATTTTAATCATCCTTCATTTCCATTCACCCTGTTACAGATGCGCTTACACTTGTATTTATCCGAATCTGCAATTGTACAGCTGCTGATTTTGTAATTATTAGTACAAAACATCAATATTCTGAGATCATAATATCTGCTGGCAGTCAGCCACACTCATCAACTTCTCATCACAGCACGTCTTCAGTTTCCTCGCAGATGATCCTAGCTCGGAGAAATACTGCATTTTCGGTGTCTTCCATCTTCCTGCCTAGAGAAACCTCTCCATCATGCCTCATCCCCATTCTCATTGTCCTCCATAGCCATTTTTCTACATCCTTTGTTGCGCAAGACATTTTATCTCCAGCTCCATTCTTAGACAGCCTATAAATGCCTTTATTGCCCTTCGTATAAGTGCTTCTATCCACAAAACAGCATAGTAACAATTTAAGCCCTTACATAAGGTTAATTTTTAAGACAATGCAGTGGTTTCAAAGCTTTGCATTTGTCGTGTTGGGTGGTAGGCAGAGATGAGCCTCTGCCAACAGGAGCATTAGCAAACCCTGCCAGCGGACCTTCAGCACGTGGCGGGAGAAGCAGGTGGTAGTTCCCCAGCTGCAAAATTCTGGCTTTGGCTTCTGTTGTGGAGATAGAGTTTGGGAAGAGGCATGGGCACAAAGGAAGCCAAAGAAACCCCAACAGTCAGGGAGAAAAGTTCACATTTTGATGGATGCTAACTGAACTCGACAGGACCCGCTCCTGAGATGAGTTCCTTCGGACTCGTGTCGTCACACTGTCTCATGGGCTCACTTTGCTAAGTGTTTCTCTGGGTGCCAGTGACATTTCCTGCAGACCCTGTTCTTTTCAAACGGGTTAGAAGATGGCCGAGAGGGGGCTTCTGAGAGGGGACAGGAAGAGAGAGCGTTGCAGAGGGAGGGAAGAAAGAAGGAAAGAAAGAGATTTCCCCACCTCTCTATCCCTGACTAAATCTCTTTTATAATCTGCTGACACAGGAGTAGGGTATTATGTCATTTTAGTGTCCTTCATTACGCAGTATAATTTAAACTGAAACACATATAAGGAGAAGAGTATAATCCTTCCTAACCCTTCCTCAGCCTCAGCAGTTACGTGGCAGTTTGAGGTGTAAAGGAAAGGGATTTCCGTTCCTCCAGATTTCCACTCTTAGACCTGAGGTGAGAGAGTTCCCAGTACCACCAGCTCTCCTGCTCGGATCCGTGCAAGAGAGGGGTTTTTGCCAAGTTGTAGAAATGACTTTGTGCATGACCAGATAAACACGTCCCCTGTAGGCATTGCTCCTAATGCTCATCAGAGCACTAGCTCGAGGAGTAACAGACCGAGTGCCAGCTCTGGGACTCTCCGAGCAGCTCTGGTACTACCCTTGGTACCTTCAGAGTGGTCAAAAGGAAATTGGGGAAATGTAATTTTGCCATTTCACCAGAGACAGGTAGATTACAGCACATTTTTGATCATTTTAGACAAATTTAAAAGGTAAAAGCGTTTCAGTTGCTTAGGGTATAAAGCCTTCCAAGGCGCCATTCCGCAAGGGGAAATTAAACATCGGAGAGATCAAGATAAAGACATTTGGGGCTTAACTGTTTGCAGTAATTCTGTGTAAGCAGTCACCAGAGACTGCATTGTCGATCACTGAAGGGTAACGTGCTTTCACCAATTTTCTATTAAAAATATTGCCGGTAATCTGTGTCCTTTGGATGCACTTAGTACAGCGGAACATTTTTTCTAATTTTGTCCGCAATATTTCATCTAGTTACTTTCCACAGGAGCAACTTGATGTGTACATGTGTTTCTGAGTTGTGTTTTGAAAACAGCCCTCAACTGGAAACTCCTTGATCTGTTTTTCCAACAAATTCCCGCTCACCAGCATTCCTCACACATGGTTTAATAAAACGGACTTTTTTTAAACAAAAGTACCGCAGAGCTGAATGACCCCAAACAGGAACAACAGAGTCAGACTACAGAGAGCATGAGTGAAAAGGGACAATGGTGTGTGGTGATTAAAACTATGAGAAGTACAAGCTTCCAAATTGCTTTAGCGAACGCGAGGCAGAACATACTTGTCGCTTCAGGCCAAGCACAGGCTGCAGGTAGATGCTCTGACCCCACGCACGTAACGTCTGCTTCTGCGAGGGTCATTTGCCAGCATCGGGCTGGCACCCGGAGTTTGGAGGCCAAGCTAAATGGAGAGTAAAACTCATCCTCCTCAAGTAACTCTCATGAAACGTGTGATTTAGATCCTTCTGACAAGGAATTCACTTAAAAGCTGTAATACCTCGGTCATGCCAAAGGATGGTAGGATAAATGTGAAGGCTAAGGCAATCTGCCCCCAAAACGCGATAAAGCCTGAATTAATAAAGAGGAGTTAACAACGCAAGGTCCTCCAAATTGCTCCAAAATGGATAACTCATATAACTTAATGGAAGCTCCGTTTGAAATGCTCATGCCATTACTCTGCAAGTTATCGAAACAATCCTGCAAGCCTCAGGAAAACGGTCAGCCGCGAGCCGGTCTTCCTGCCACACCAGGGAGCACTGACGTGGTCACAGCGAAGTGACAGCGCTGTCAGTGCCCGCTGCGCTGTGCCACGCGCACCCCCGCAGACCTTCCTCCTCCTCTTCAGCCCTTCCTGCTCACCAGGGTGAGGAACCAAACGCAGGGGATCGCTGGTGCCGTTCAAACCCCACGCTGGTTTGAAGCGTTTCCCACGCTACGGTGTTTTAAGGTTTTAGTAATATCCGGAAGCAGCGGGTTTGCACGTGGGGATACCCGGAGGAAACAACCCCCCACATTTCTCCAGGGGAGAAAGATAGTAAAAGCAAACGTAAGACCTTGTTTATTCCAAAGGCAAATTATTCCAGGTTAATTCAGTTTGTGAGTTAATGCAACCGTAAAGGCTCTGAGAAAGCCTCTGTCATCTCTCATTGCACACAACAAGTGAAAGGCAGGTAGCGCAGCGGCTCGGCAGTGGAAAAAGAACCAACAGTCGCTGACAGATGCAAACCCAGTTTATGTTTCTCCCTGCTGCCACCTTCCCTTGTTTCACGATTCAGGAGCAAAGCCTCGGCGGTCGCTGTTCTTTCGAAGGAGGAAAAGAATCGCTTGGGTTTGTTCCCCCCTCCCTCTCTTGAGTCCCTGTTTCTTGGGGGTGTTTTGTCTTTGCTTCTAAGGAGAAGGTGCCTCCAGTACAGCTGCTGTGCGTTCTGAGCTTTTCTGCTCCTTCATTGTCCAGTCCGAGGTATAATAATACTCCTTAAAGGAGTGCTGTGCTGCCTGAAGCCAACAGATATGCCACCAGCGTGCCTCAGCTGGGAAATTCAGGATCAAAACAATACCCTGACCGCAAGCGCTGCTTCGTTTTCCAGTAACCGAGAGCACAGTGCCAACACTCTGTGCTCTGCACTCTGTTCACTACAAGAGCAACACAACTTCAGGCTGAAGTATGTGACGTGTCAACGGGGTGGTGAATTTATAGGGTTCGGTCTGGCTGCCTTGAGATCAAGGTACGTTCAATAACTTAAACCAGCTGATGATCTTGCACCTAGTTAAATACCGTCCGTGAAAAGAGCTCAAAGGTTCGGGGCGTTATTCCTCAGCAGCGGATTTTGTATCTGATCTGTCCCTCAGTGTCTCCTGTCTGCTGGATATTAAGAGTGTTTATTTCTGTCCTTCAGTCCTGAAAGCTGATAAGTAGCATTTCCCTGAAATTTAACGCTTTCCAGGATGGACAGATGGCGCCTTTGAGGGGCATTTTAGGGTGTCGTGCGGATTGGCGTTAGAAACCTCTTTGTTTCTCTGTGACCTGCTGGAGTGTGGAGTGGGAAGCTGTGCAGACAGGGTGAAGTCGCTCAATTTTATGAATTACTGAGGGTCTTCATCATAGTTCTCAGTGATGGAAAAGTCAGCTGGAGACAGGATCCTACAGCACTCCTGCATTTTCAGTCTGGTTTTCTCCATGTGCCTCAATTAATTACCCCTCATACATAGTTGTTACCAGAATCTTTTCTTTAATTATATTTCCATTCCTAGTTCAGGTTCCTGAATATCACAATCAGAAAATGTTTTCTGTCCTTGTCTTCTGTCTTTTAGGATTTCGACAGATTTTCTAACATTCCTTTGGCTGCCTTCTTTAATCAGTCTCTCAACCCCCCCATTGTGCTTGCTCTTCTGTGAATGTCTAATAGTTTGTCAAGCCAAAACTGCATTATTTCTGAAATAAAATACCGTAAGGAACCACCTAAACTTTGAATATGACTAAATGATATTTCGAAATTAAGAGGTTTTTTTTTAAAAAAAATTTAATCTCTTGAAGTCTCTGATATCACATTAGAGTTTGTTCATCTTTTAAATAAATGCTTCTGTCAAGTCTTTGTTTCAGCAAGCTTTGAGTCGCATTTCCTATTCTAATGCTTTCTGAAAGGATGCGCATTCTTGATGCAGGTATGATTTGCACAAGCAAACCTACCTTGTGCAAGCAACCTCCCTAGGTAGCAGCATTCCTCGGAAAGGGGTGAGCCCTGGGTGTGCGGTGCTGTTGAGAAGAACCATCATGAGCGTTTTGGAAGAGGTGGAAGCAATGGCGGTGTATTCTGGTGAGCAAACATCTCCTTTGGGTTAAGCAGACAGTATGATCTCTGGCACTGTGCACATCATAAACCCTCATCTGAAGCCCAGAAGAGCATGACTGTTAAACAGTGATGATCCAGGTAGTGTATGAGGGTAATAACTACTCTTTCAAACTCCATTCAGTTAAATTATAAAAGTCTTTAAACATTCTCAAAATCACAGGTTTAGCCCATTTGCCATTGAATTGTTGTCCACAGTTAGCAGGTAATTCACAAAGGCAAGCAGGACTGGACGAGGGTGCGCCATGAAAACCCCTTTGAATCACTGAAAAGTAGACACATCGAAACCAACTGAGGAAAGGGCTGAAATTCTGCGTTGTGCATGCCCAAGGGTTCGCCCTTGTTTGCACAGAGAACCTCAGAACTTCTCAGCTTTCAAAACTGTTTGCCGTTCATCTCAAACTAAAGAGATTAAAGAGAGTTTGCCGTTGCAGTATTGAAAGTGCCAAGTGATGGGTCGTCATCCGATATGTGTAGCCCAGAATTCAGACCGGTGACTCGGACACACTGCTGACCGTTTAGTAGTGAAGTCCTGATCATCCAATCTGGCGCAGCAGGGAAGGGAATAGCTTTCTCATGGGAAGTCAGACAAGTAATTTCCTATTTAAAATTTGATTAGATAAAATCTTTTGAACATGTGCTAGTGAAGGAACAGCCTGTTTAAATATGTATACTGCTGCAGCACACGCAGTACGCTGCTGCAGCTACAGCCAGCACAAAGAGCACGTGAACCCGGCCGCGCCGGGGGAGGCACTGTGCCCAGGGCTAAGCTATAGCAGGAGAAATCTCTTACACAATGGAAACATTCGAGCTGACGGGGGAAATGCGGTTTTCGTCCTGTAAAAAACAAGGCAAACGTGGTTTGGTGTTGAAAAGGTATCGTTTGCCAAACCAGAAACGTTTGGTAACGCGTACGACTGGAAGAACAGTCATTTGAAGGGATGTTTTTTGTAGGTTTTTAGTACAAAAGGAAAAATATAGATTCGAGCTGGAATATTTTGCTGCCTGAAAAAAACCTTATAGTTTTTAAAGCCATCTAGTAAGCTTG
Organism: Bucorvus abyssinicus; assembly: GCA_009769605.1. Taxonomy (NCBI): domain Eukaryota; kingdom Metazoa; phylum Chordata; class Aves; order Bucerotiformes; family Bucorvidae; genus Bucorvus; species Bucorvus abyssinicus. The sequence goes on along the minus strand of CM020035.1, from coordinate 22,461,311 downwards.
ATCTTTTCAGCCAGAAAGTTCTTCTTGTTGTAAAATCTTTATATTATAGAATTCAGGAGAAGGAGTAAAGGCCAGAAAACCAAGATGGGGGAGTTTGGCCTAATTCTCATTAATTCCCAGCAATTAACGCTGGGAATTTTGCCTTTGACTTAATGAGAAAACAGTTTGAGCCAACAAGTGGAGGGTTAGATGCTGCTGCCCTCCTCCACGCTGCACCGTAGCGACGCTTATGCCTGTGCCAGGATGACCCGCAACGATGAGCCTGGCCCATGCAAAACACAGAGAAAGACTGTGTTGCAGGTTAAAAACAGTGACACTGCCCTTTCTTCGTATCCCGATTTATCTAATTTCCAGAGGTCGTGGCAGCGTTTCGCAATCAGCTACTGATAGTAAAGCGTGCTGTCAGAACCGGTACCGAATCCCCTTACAACAGTTTAGTACAGTTGTAGCCAAGCTGGAACATTTTCTCACTCATCAGAAAAAGTGCTCACAGAATAGCCCTGGGAATTGAAATATTCACGTTATAGTCACACATTAAAAAAAAAAGACTAATGTTGGAAGTGAACAGCTCCTCACGGTCACTGGAAGTTAGTTTGTCTCTCTTCATTTTTATTAAAGCCACAAGGATTTTTATTTTTTTTTTTTTAGGGAATTTTTGCTGGAAGTTTCTTGCCTTACCCCGAGGGTGGGGTTTCTGCCACACTCCTCCTCCCAGGTACAAAAAGATGTTTGCATTCGTGGAGTTTTCACAGAGCACTTACTGCTCGGGTCCTTCAGTGCTTAGAGGGGATCCCTGCCCTGGTGAGGAGCCCGTGAGGTGCCTCAGCAAAGAGCATCCGAGCGTGAATCTCTCCTGTTCCCAGTGAACCTGTGCATGTGCAGCCCTACCCCGCCGAGTAGGAAAGAGTTACTGACACTCTCCAGGCTGTTTTAAGGCTTTGACTCACTTGACATAAACTCCACGTGGATATCATGAACTGGAAAGAGCTTAATGAAAAACCCCCACTTTAATCATATTCCAGGGTCCTGTGACATCTCAACAGATCCTTGACAGCTTGTCAGTAAATGAAAAAGGTGTCTGACACTAATGGGGACACAAGAGTGGTTCAGTTCCGTACCCGAATGCATCACCAGGAAATACCTGGTGGGAGTCTCCCCATTAATCCAGAAAACCCTGAGTAATCAGTGTCCATCCCTGAGACTAAAAAAGCCACAATCCTTTTGATTTAATGCAGAAGCCTCGGTCCTGCCAGCTGAACTTCCTACTTTAAAATCAGTTTGCATACTCTTTGTCAAGCAAATTTGCATAATCTGTGTCACAACAACAATTGCAAGTGTGTTGTATCAAAGAAGATTTGAAGTGAATTTTTTAAACTGCAGATAAATCATAAACTTATTTTTGCAAACTGCATGAAAGCATATCGCAAGCGTAAAGAAGTCTACTTAAAGGAGCAAATACACCACCGCAGAGGCTATTTCTGTGTCTGTGTAGATCTACAGAAGCCCCATCAATCTGCAGAATACATCACAGGAAGGTTTTAGAAGAAATAAGCAAATTATAAATTCCTAGAGAGACAGTTTTCTTCCACAGATTATGCAAACATTATGTATGCTTCAAGTAAAGTTGCATTTTATTAAACGTGTAACTCACGATAAAATAGATGTAACATTTGAATAGCAATTTAGAATTTATATTATTCTTGCCCTATAAAATAATATTGAAAAAATGAATTGAGCTAACACGAGTGTATTCAATATGCATGAAATTTCTATTTAGCCTGGAAAGCGCCGAGCGACAGATAGTGGCCGTTTCCCAGTGCTGTAATTACTGTGTCACCGTTTGTAAAGCATTTCTGTAAAGTACAATACCTCTGACTAACCACGTCCAAACTCCCCGCATCTCGTTAAAGATCGCCTCATTGACTGCGGATCCCCGACGTGGTGCTGACACTGAGGAGCGCGGTGTCATCCGTCGCTACTTTTGTTTGCTGTAATCAAGCGCAATCCCTTCCGTAGGTGTTTTTAGACAGATTGCTCTATTACACGCGCTGCCTTAATACTGTGATTTTTAAAAGCAGCAGACAACTAGAAAAAAGGAATTATTCTTTATTAGCTCCCTCCTGCTACAAGGGCGGCTTGAGTGCTGGCACAGGCATGTCTTTACCGAAGGGTTCTTGCTCCTTTTTGCAGACATGTGCATTGATTTTGGGGGAGATTCTGTTTCTGTGCTTGCTGGACTTCCCCGAAAGAGCCTTCACGTTCCATCTTGGCAGCGATCCCTTTTCCATACTGGCCACAAATGAGATAAACGCTAACGAGTTTAGGGGGCGACCAGTCAAAACCAGCCCCCTCCCTAGCGGGCGTTCGGGTTCTCTGCTCTGCCCGTTTCGCTCAGGCATCGCCCGTCTCTCACCGATCGCTGGGGTTTGGGATGTGGTCGTACATTAACTGCCGAGACAGGCGCCTTTCCCTTGCTGGTCTCTTCGTTGGGAGCGGCCCCTCTCCGGCGCAGGAGCGCGCCGTGTGTCCGTGCCCTTGTCCGAGCTGCACGGCACAGCGCCGTGCGGCTGGACGGCCGCTCTGCCAGCGGAGCATCTGCGAGGGCAAGGGCTGAGCGCTGGGAGGAACGGGCTGCAAGGTCGGAGAGCCGGGGCGTGCTCCTGCTCCCTGCGCTCTGGTCCGATGCCGTCACGTCAGCCTGGCACTAGTGATCCTGAACTAGCTGATCTGAGCCCTCAGCAAGGCGTAACAGCTTGGCGCTCACCCGCGGTGGGGTCCGTCTGCGTTGGCGACGGCAGAACGAGCCGAGGTGTCATCTGTGTTCTCCTGGGGTTAGCGCACGGCTGTCCTAAACGTGTTAGACACAGAGTGCCGTAACGCTGCCGTCGGAGCGGTATGGCTGTTGTTCTGGGAAGGTGTTAAGATATTACCGGCTTAAGGAGATTTGTCCTGAAAAGAATTTAGAGCGAATTGCCCGGCATTACTGCCTTAAAATGCCCATCACCAAAGGCGTGACTGCTAAACGCCCCGGCAGTGTGTGGTAGCGTGAAAATTGATGAATCCGTGGGAAGCTCACACCTTTTTTGTGACAGTACTGTATTAATACTCCTTTTTAAAATCTTCGTTACGCTAAAGGAGTGCACACGTGTTGCTCAGTGCTAAGGAAAACTAGTGGCTAGAATTCGGAGATTAATTAGATTATTGCCTTTTTTTAATTGAACGCTGTTTAGAAAAAAGACACAAACATGATGAAATTAAATAGCTACAGATTAATAATAAGTGCACCAAGACTGATATTTTGTTTGGCTTGTTTTTAACATATTTATTAGAGCTGGAGACTTGAATACTACAACTGATCAAAACAAAAGTATCGTTTCAAAACAGACCATGCGAGTAATTTCCCAGAAATCCAAATTAGCAAAGCCTCAACATGAGGGTTGGTCGGATACTTTTAATTTTATTTAGCTGCTAAACCAGCCGGGTGTACAGTAAACCAGCTACATGGCTGCAGTCATGCTTTTTTTCCCCTCTTCGATCTAATAGCTTGTAAAATAACGTTAGGAGTAAAACTCAGGAAGTGGAGAGATGCATGTGGTTAGGCTTTCCGGGGGGTTCAGTTTTGACAGTTCCTTGAGGGAGAACTTTATTTGATCTGTTGGGTGGAACCAGATGTGTGAGTGCGTGTGGATTAATGGCACTGAGAACGGTTCTGGTTTGAATACTGGCTGAAGGCTTAAAGATTGGGGGTGGTGTGTATTTGTTTAATTAAATAGAACACCTTCAAGCTGACTGTAATCAGAGCTTCAGACTAGCTCCTTTGAGTAGCTGGAGGTACTAAACACCCGTGGCATTTTTTAGACCCGCGGGCGAGTTCTAACTCGGGGTGGAAGGGTCCCCAAGCAGTGGTACAAAGGGTTCGTATTCTCTCCAGCACCAGGTAAATGTGGATCCCCTAACCCCGTGGTCCTGCCAAAACAACATTCTTCTCCTGCTGACTGGTAACAACCCAGTGGAGAACTCCCACAGACATCATTTCTCATAATTTCTCATGGAAATTAGTGAGAATAATAATAAGGAAAAAAATTGCTAAATTATCATCTTTTTCAACTCCGAATCTTCCCTTTACTACAGCCAGTCAAAAACTTCCAGACTATTAATGTGCCGAGATGTTAACGTGGCTCTGTAGATCTGTCACCTTAGTTAACATCAGTTCAGTACCTGCCTTTAGTATTTTCAGCTTTGGAATATGTATTTAAAAAATCACACAGGTTTTCAATACTGTAGTATATTAGCAAAAAATTAATTGCTGTATGTAATGAAGAACATGCATTGGTATTATGTGCTCTGCTAAAATGAAATTATCTCCAACTTTAAGTAATATTTATTTTAAAATTTAAACCAGGCCATCTTTGAAGATGAACAGACATGGCCCCTCGCCAAAAGAACAATCAGATTTTCTGCTGCAGAATATATAGAAAATCATAACAAACTTAATTACCTGTACCACTGCTAAAGGCCCTTCATATCTTGGCACTCTTGAGATTTAGCAGATTGTCTCACATCTTCCTGATTAACGATTCTGACTGAGAAATGAAACATTTGGACTTACTGAAATTTAAAAAAAAAAATACGATTCCATTTTAAAAGAAGGCAATGTGTGAATAGCCTCAATTTAAACCAGTGTAATGGCTTACAACGAGAGTTTAAACTTCATTTGAATTGTTTGTGCATAAAGTAGCACATCAGTAGCAGCATAGTTTTAATTTTCTCAGATCTTTCATCTCTGCAACTTTTCTTAGAGGTCAGTATCTCAGCCGGAGATGATGCTATTAGTAGTAGTAATGTTATTAGTAGTAGTATTATTTCTTATTAGGTTTTCCTCACAGGAAATGTAGTGCGATGATCCCCTTTCACAACCAAGAATCCGTGCAGGATTCAAAACCTCTTATCTCTATCTGAAATTATTGGGTACTTCTGGCATACAAGTACATCTTAAGAGCTCAGAAGGCTCAAATCTGATTTTTCTCAGGGGGCGATTAGAGGAAAGCCCAGGTGCTGGAGCAGGTCACCTGGGTCGGAAGAGCCTCCTGGTCGGAGCTGAGGGAAGCAGACAGGACAGCATTCGTTGCAGAGCGTGTGAGCATAGGGAGGGTAGCTGAACTTTTCAGAGGGAGAGGCTCTTTTTCTGGCTGTGTAATATAAACCCAGACTCTTGCGTTCTGTTCTTTATTAACACTCCCTTAGTATTGCTAATGAGTGTAAAAGTTAGATGCTGATTTGCTGGCAGCATCAGAAGCTGGCAGTGCCTTACGGTTCAGATATCGGCATTTTTTAAAACAGGAAAGAATGTATTCAACAGGGGCTTGGCGCGGGAATAGAACCACCACTGTCCCTTTACTGCTCAGGCAGCTACGGTGGTTCACACAGCCGGTTGTCCCCCGAAAGCTCTGCTCCCGATTGTCGCAGCCCCCGTTGACGTCCTTCTCTGAGCTCCGTTTTCGCCCGTGCCGCAGCTCTGCAGACAGCGCCCGCTGCCTTTCCTCCGGGTGTGCCAGGCTGGTGCTCCTCGGCCTGACCGACTGGCGTTAGACGCTCTTTCCTGGAAGTGCTGCGACCTGATCTCACGTCGCACCATATTTGATCACGGTAACTCCATTGGAACCTAATTCTTGACTAATTCTTGGCAAGCCTTCAGTGCCAATCAGAAATAGCTTTCCAACATCCTCCAGACACCCTCCTCTCCCTCGGTTTGAGAGACTCCAGTTTCTGAAGCCTGGCAGCGTGTGATCAGCAGAGGAGACCCCTCAGCTGCCCACCTCCGGTGCCAGCTCCACCGTTTCAGACCCGGCTGGCTCCAGCTGCAGCAGCACTTGCCACGGCCAAAGGCAGAGCACGGGCAGAAGGGGCTGGTTAGAGCAGGAGCTCTGAACCCCTCTGGACGCAGGCTTGCTGACAGCCGCGGTACTCGGGGTAATTTTCTTTGTATGTCGGTAATTGAAGCTGAGAAGAGAAATAACATCTCATTAGTGCTGAAAGAACACACGGTGCTAATCTTATCACGGTGCGGCGCGTGTGCCCAGCGCGCGGCTCGCAGGGAGAGCGAGGTCTGTGCTTGGGCTTTGCCTTCCAGAGCAGGAACCCACGGCAAATCTAAAGCAAACACTCCCTTAGATCTCCCTCCTTTGCAGTTAGGGCTATTCGTATGCTTAATTTTAGCCCATTTGTTGGATCTAGAGCAGATAAGAACAAGCTTTGTTCCTGCTGAGCTTTCTTTTCCGTCGTACCGGATTTTCGCAGTGTTTCCTCCAGCTGCAGTGAGAGCACCACAGCCAATTTTCCCACTGCCTGCCTGGATAGCCGCCTGCCTCTGGGGAGCCGGTGTGCACAAGGGACTGATTCTCCTGCCACTTGCTCCGATCTGAGGTGGGAGAGGTGACAGACAGCGCGAGGGGGACCTTTTTTGCCTGTGGTCTAAGGCAGCAGTCAGCCTCAGGCACTGGTTACTCTGCTGCAAGTCTTGTACTCCAGCTGCTACCCAGTGTGGTGTGGGACCTGCTGACGTCCCCCAGAAATCAGAGCATCCTGCCAACTGCACTGCGTTTCTCATCAAACAGCATTCTGAGGAGCGCTTTTGCAGCTCTGCCCTTTCCTGTGGCTGTGGCACGCCTTTCGTGGTGTGCACGCGTGCTCACACACGTGTGCGCGCACACCCCCAACCGCTCTGCGTGTTTGCATTCGTATGGGATCCCGTTTAATCTCCTCCTTTCACTCGTCCTCAGCCTGCGCTTATCAGCTGAGTTAATGTCTGTTTGCTTTCCCAGCTGCCTGTTACAGGCTCGGATTACTCTCACTTTAAAAAGTAACGCTTGTTTAATTAAACGGAGTTCCCAAACTGTCACTGGAGTGCCAGATGCAATGGCTGGAGACATCCTGCCCCTCATTTCTTTTTTTCTCTCCTCTCTAAAACGCCAACTGAGAAGAAAGTTAGTAATAATCAGCCTATGAAAGAACCAAAGAATAGCCAAAGAGAAAGGCAGCATTGACAGGTATGCCAGCCCCATAGAATGAGCTGCAGTATATCGACCCAGAAATCCCTGGGAGGCCTCCCCGCTTCATTTGCCGGACTATTCATAAGTGTCAAGTGTCGTATTTATGTTGCTCTATTGTACTGGAAGTTGTATTTTTAATATTGAGAAAACTATCGTAAACCCTACTGCAATACTTAAACATCGCTATGAAAGTGAAAAATGGATTTTCCCGTAACAGTAGATTCTCCAGTGGAATTAGGGCCCCGGTGAAGATGTAGTCCAGTTCAGCGTGCTTTAAGGTGTGCTCTTGGATAGCGGGCTGCTATTATACCCAGACGCATTGTCTGCAGGCACTGGACACAGTCCTCTGGGTGTGCAGAAATTAGATAAGGAATAATTCTTTCATGTAGTGGTATCCCTTGTGTAGTCCTCTGTGCAATACAATAAAATTAATTCAGCTTCTCTCCATAGAGCTTATCTTCTGTCCCAGCATTAGAGTGTACTTCTCCCACATTGTACCTGGGCAACAACTATTCTCTTACTTCATTGTGTTAGAAAGTCCAGCGTTGGTAATTTACAGAGCAGCTATGATTCCAGAGTCGGCCCATAATTCCACGTATACTTTTGCAGCATGAGGCTCCTGGACTGAATTGAACAGGAAAAAATAAATACGACGTGATGCGGTGGTGGTTCTACTGCCTGTGTCAGGACACACCTCGGAGCGCTGCTCAGAAGCTACGACCCCTCTCCTTAAAAGAGCTGCTGTACGTAACTCTGATTATTTACAGTGGTGCTGACCTGAAATTCAAATACCCAATTACTCGTGAGACTGAAAGTTCTTTCTGTTGGTATCTTTCTAAATATAAATTACCATTTAACTGGTTCTTTGGGGGATTTGTGACTGCAGTTAAGGCCTGAATGAAAAGAAAAGAATCTCCGATGCTTACTTCAACCTGAAAAACTCATTCCCCAGTGATGGAAATTTGATTCACCTTTCCTCTATTGGCAGAAAATACCTCTAGACCTTCGCTGGCGTGGTTTGAACTAGAGAAGCAATTAACAATGTATACCATCCTTCTTCAAAACTTTTTAAAGCAATTCAGTCTTACAGATTTCTACCTTAGTCCACCACGGATAGGTTCTGCTCTCAGCCAGAGTTTGCTGCAGACTTTGGTATGATCACAGTTAGACCTGAAGTTATTTACTGGTTTGGTTTTCCATCGGAGATGTTACCATGGATTACCATTTATGGTGCATCGCTGTCTTCTCAAGCTTCTTGCAGGCAGGACACGTGATGTTGGGCCATTGCCACACCTATGTCCTACAAAGATGCTTCGGTCCCTGTTTCCAGTTACTTGTATTCACTGGCATAGTGACCTGTATAGCAGTTTACTGAACATAAGCAGCTCCTCTTCTACTTTACAACAACACTGTGCGGATAAACCAACACTGCAAAGTACTCACATCTTACGCTTTTGGGTGCTTAAAACACAGAACCTGATTTTTGCTTTTTTAGCTTCTCAAGCCCAGGTGACAGCAGCCCTTAAGTGCCTTGAGCAGCCTCACCTGAGACCCTCCCACACGCCCGCCAGCTGTGGGACCAGGAACTCCATTTAAGCTCCAGTCTGGACCTTCAGGAGTGGTTTGAGCTGTGTTGTAGCTGTGCCTGCTTCTGGGGCTGTAGTTGAATGATTTGGCTTTCCTGGTTTGACCTTGGAGCCCTTGTTACCTTGTACTTTGCTGAATGATCACGGTCTCATCGATGGGATGTGCTGCTGCCACCACCCTGCTCTGCTCGCCTGGCTCCGCTGCTGTGGGACCGCGCCATGGGGGTGAGCTTGCTGCCCTCCCCACAACTGCAAAGGGTGAGTGGAAGCTTCAGAAATTTGCACTTAGTCCAGAAAGCAATCCTACTTCTCAGGTGTGAGCAGTAATGAGGAAATACAGTGCAATATTTAGTGCTTTGTGGAGGAGAGAACCTTGAGGTCTCTTTAATAGGCAAAACCAGTAAGGAATGGGGAATGAGCCTGGTCTGTTCACGTAGAGCATTTCATTTTGGTAACTTCTAAATGTGCTGTTACAGCTCTGACTCTGCTGGTGTTTTATAACTATAGTTATCTGAGGTTTGAGATGAAAGGTCATTTTGAACAGAAGGTGATGTTTGGTTTTTTTAAGGCAAAAAAATGCTTCTCAAAGCGCTTGTGACCAGCGCTGCCACTTGATCGACTGTGTTTCGCTTTGCTTTTCAGCGGGCTTTGAGTGAGCCCTAGCTACTCCGCTTTCAATCTTTTTGAGCGCTAGATGCCTGTGGCATATTCTTTCATTGCAGTGGGTGTCGGTGGAGATGTACCTTGATCATGCGGGGCTCCCCATCAATCTAGCGGTTCTCCTGGTAGATGCTAAAGGTGAGCTGAGTGCTGCAGTGGGCCATGCATACGTAGTGGGGCTGACAGGAAGCAATGGCAGTCTCTCTTCTGGGCACTACAAAACAGCAAATATTGTCAGTCTTTGCTCCGTTGTGTCTGAAAGGGTCTTTGATTCATGCGTGTTCCAGGTACTCGATACAAAACCCTTGGCCTGCTGCAGCTTAGGTGTGTGTCCCAGCCTTTCCCTTAAGGAGCATTTGGCAGCCCAACTCTCCCAGTATCTGCTGAGTAGGTGACTGTGGCCCCATGGCTGTGGGTAGGCGGTGTAGATGTGCTGTGAAAGGTTTGGTGTCAGGAGAGAACTGTGTAGCTCCAAGTACATCACAGAAGTTAGGACATTATTGGGGAGTTTTAAAGGTGAGAGCAAGCTGAAGTGCATTTGACTTCCCTGGTAAACCTGCACTTGTGAGCCGGATGGCCAGTTCTCAAAGTCCTTTCCTAATATTTGTGGTGTTTCCTTCCAAACAAACACAATTTTGTAGTACTTGGATTGCCTCCTCTAGCCCACCTTCTTGCCTGGTATCCATTATGACTATGTTGGAGCTCCTCAGTCTTCCATCCGTTTTCCTCATCATGCCCCCAAGAGTTGTTTTCTTAATTTTACAGCTGGAGACCTGGAACAGACAGTCAGTGGGAAATAGGCCAGCCATTCTGCGTGAGTGATGTTTTGCGTTGGGTTTAAGTGAGATTCTTTAAAATATAACTAAAAGCTTTATTGTTCTTTGATTAATATGCTGCTCAGTTTATAGTATAATGCCACATTATCCATATTGTTCCTCAGCCATTTTACAAATATTTCTGTGCTGTGTTTGTTTTGGCAAGTGCTGCCAGATGTTGACTATATGAACTCTTCCCAGCTTTTTAAAAGCTGCATTGCTGTTCTGTCTAGAAGGTGCATCCATGCCAAGGTCCCATGATGTGAGGAAATGCATCGTCACCTGGGAGACCTGGCCTGCCCCCCAGACATGCCAAGGCTGAAGTGATGGGGAGCAGAACTGGGGTCAGAGTGGAGGATTTGCATTTGCCCTGCTGTCTCCCAGCACCAGGACTGGCAATGCTGCCAAGGTCTCCTGATCCCTGGCTGCTGATCGCTGAAGGTTTCTCAGAGGGAAGGTGATGAAGGCAGCAGAATGACTAGCTGTACCCTCCTCAGTGTCTCACAGGTGATGAGGGCTGAAACACACCTGGGAAGGTGAACCAGGGTTTTAAGCATGTGTCTCAGTCCTGTGGAGCTCCAGGTGGAGAGGAGCCTTTGTGGAAACCAGTGTGGGCTGTGACCTAGCCTGCCATGCCCACCTTTGTGCGGCATTCAGAGCTAAATGCTTTAAAAACCCAAGCGAGCAGCAGGACAGCGCAGTGTTCGCCGTGTTGTGTGAGTACATAGGCATTGGTTTTGAATTCCACAAAACAAACATCCATGGACCATACATGGTGTAGCCCCAGTTTTTGAGTGATGTGCATTGGCAGGGCTCGAAGAACCAGATACAAATCTGGTCCAGACCTTGTAGTATAAGGTATATATTAGATGTACGACTACACGCTTGCGAAGCTTTTGGGGGAGACAACTGGTTTGTGCTGCGTTCTGTGGTTTCCATAATCTTGTTTGGTGCTCTGTGTGCCAGCTCTGTGTCCGGAGTTTGAGCTTGTTTGTACTGTGTGAAGGATCATTTCCCTCTGGAAAAGGGAAGGGAAAAACAAACAAGCAGTGATGACTTCTATAGATTTTTTTTTTTTCTTTTTCTGTAGACCTTTTGTGCTGAGCTTCAAGACAGAGAATCTATAATAACTGCTTCCTGTTCAGAGCTGGATGTAGGAAAACAGTCCAGAAAGCCTGAAATGTGGGGCTACTGCAAGTGTTGATACCCTTCAGACTCTGCCACCTCTTTTAAATGACCTGTCTAGAGAAAATAGGAAATTTGAGGCTGCCAGACAAAACAAATGGAACAAAACTAAGTGTCCCTTCCAGGCAGCTGCACTTCCATGGAGTGGTTATCAGTCTTGAGTTTCAAGCCATAAAGTGGCCACGAAGAACCGCGTGTACCACCTATCCTGTGGCTCTCAGACACTAAATCAAGCACTTCACCCCTTGCAGTGTGTCTCCCTTCCTACTCCTTCTGCCAATCATCAGAATGCAGAGTAAATGAAGTCGTCTGCTGCAGCGTGTTCATTTGGGGTAGGCTTTTCCACTGAATGTTACATTAGAAAATATAATTGCCAATTAACAGACTAGCCATGCCTCTGGTAGTTACACGGATTAGCAGTCTTTGTTCTGCATCGTTTGAGATATTTATATTTCTGACAGGCTGCAATGTAGAGGACCAGATAGCCCATTCATGTGCTGCGAAGCACTTCCAAGTTGAGAGACTGTTGTGCTGTTGAAATCAGGTGTGTAAAAATAAATAATTTAAGCTTTTGCAGGCCATAATTCAGTGAGCGAATACCATAACACTCATTTTATTAGAGCAAGAAACTGATTAACAGGCATTCTGCAACATACCCAAAGGGACTGGAAACCACCTCAACAGCAAATTTAGATTCCACAGCCAAATGTGCAGACCGTGGTAGCTCAAGGTGAAGGAAGTGGCCCCTGTAGGCAACTGCAGATGCTGAAATCCACCGTGATGGCCCATGCTTGGAAGTCTTCCTCCAGAGGGCTGTGTAAAGGCAGGTCTCTTCCCTCTCCTGTTCCCAAAAGCAGAGTGGCTCAAATCTGTGCTTTTTATCTTCTCTTTTCACTTAACCCATGTGTAAGCCCTGCTCACCGAATGAAGGGCCAGCCCTAACCAGGGCTGGAGGGGAGGGTGGGAGGCAGAGCCGGGGATCTGCGTGGTTCCCTAGGAATCTCGGAGATCAGATTTTATCCCATCCTGGGTGAAGGGAGTTTTCTGGCACAGGCAGTTCCCGAAGCTCTTTCCCTCCAGGTGCTCTTTCCTTTAGGCTCCTCCCTGTCCTCTGAGTTTTATGTTGTGAACTTATGCTGAGTTTTGTCAAAGCCAAGCTAATGTGAATGAACGCTAGTTTGTTCCTTTCCTGCGGTGGTATAAAAACCAAAAACCACAAAATCAACCCCAAATGATCTGATCTTTGGCTTGATGTGCTGTAAGCAATGTTAGGTTGTTTAATGCCCCTTTAAAAGCAGACTAAACAAATCCCGGTTTCCTTTATATTCACCCTTCAGTTATGTTATGCACAGCCCGTGTTTTTTCTACCAGTCACTGGTTTTTGTTGTTTAAATGGGTAGTGCTCCAAGGTTTGCCGTTGACATGAGCCCCACGTATGGCACTGCATTTACTTACACAGCTTTTGGAGCTGTGCCCTGGTCGGACACCCAAGGTGGTGCCTCTCCTCGGGCTGTGAGGGGGAAAGCTGTGCACCTGCCTTTGTTGGGAGAAAAGTGGATGTCTCAAAGTACTAGGGGAATCATCTTCAGGTAGTTAGTGATAGCTGGTTCTGTCAATGAATGGGGTGCCCTCTGCTGCCTTCCCATCCTCGCTGGCCACGCTAAATTAGCCCATGGCACTCATTGAAGGGATTTTCACCAGAGCAGAATCATTTATGTAATGACTTTGGAAGGGGATGGGGAGAGGAAGCTGTGGTGATTCGTAGTACTGGGATGGCAAGGATTTGTGTGTTTCCCCTTGACTTGATAGCTGGTTTTCTCACAGAGCTTGTGGGATCTGATTAGAGAAAAAGGATGCCCAGCTGTTTTTCCAGTGTGCTGCTAGCTTGCATATGCTGCACATTTTCCTCAAAATTAAGTGCATTCATTTGCAATATTTCTGTTCCTTAATTAGGTTTACCGGTTGCTAACGTGAAGAAATGTGTTCTTTGGTTTCGGGGATAGTTTATGAGAACAGCCTGTGCAATATATCTTTTAGCATGGAGGCTGGTTCGTGGCATTTCTTTCAGGACTCAGGTTCTCTAACAAGGCTAAAACTGTAATATATGGTTTTTTTTTGAGATATTGGATAACTGCTGGCACCTGAAGGAAGGTTCTTATGGTAATTAGTTAACATCAGGGTGATATGGAGATGATGCAGTGGTGCTGTATATGCCCCTCCTTCGTTGCTGTTACTGGTACTGTTCTTTTTTCACTCAAACTGACTCTATGAAACCAGTGCCAAAAGATACCCCCATTGTAACCATCAGGAAAAGCTCATGCCAGAGACTCAGAAATGATGATTTTCTCGGGTAAGAATGAACATCACTGTTTTGGGAAGATTATCAACAAAGCCCAGCTTTTCTCTTAAGGCTAGTTCTGTGCAGAAGGTCTTGTAGCTACAGAGGTACTAGTTGGTGTTTGGGAAAAGGTTTGAATTCCCGTTTTCAAAGTCTTTTGAAGCTCGTTGTACTTGTTACTCTTTTGGGGCTTTGTCAGTTTATTTTAAGTGTATGTGGATATGTTACGAGGAGTTCTTCCTTCTAAAGTACACTTACCCTCTTGCTTGGCTTGTGGTGCTGGGGATTGTGTCAGGTCAGGAATGTAAGTGTCTGTGAGATGGATGCTGTGGCCAAGGCTCGAATGTGCAACTAATCAGGATGTCTTTCCTTATCACTGACTCTGGCAGCAAATGAGGCTGCTTTTTCCTTGCCTCTGCAAGCTCTCATTGGCAGTCACAGTTGCTGAGAGCAAGCAGAGAGTGCTGATGTGTTCCAGGCTCAGTCTGCAGCCCATGTTCCTAGCCAGAGACTAGACAGGCAACTCTGCTGATTCAGAAGAAACGCATTTAACGCTGGAAAGCCTGAAAGGAAAACAACTGAACTCGAAGCACAAATCAAAGAGGAGTAGCCAACACTGTTGGTCTTGTTTCGTGAATTCCTAAGTGCAGAACCTCCAGGGCACCCCTTTAGGATGGGATGGCTTGTACCAGCCTTGCTAGAAGCTGTGGTATTTCTCATTACCATTGGGATGTAATGGTATCACTAATGGCAGCATAAATGAAACACCACAGTGAGATGCCTGTACATTCCAAGCCAGAGTGTCCAAAATGTGGTGCGTGGCCCTTAGACCCCTTAACAACAGGCCAGGGGGAGCTGGCTGCAGGTGGGTGCTGGATTTACCCCCTCAGAAGTGCAAGTTAAATGGCTAACGCTTCTCATGTGTTGCCAGGAGGCTTGTGGTTTCTGCTGTGGAGGAGGAGGTGGTCTAGGAACCTGTGAATGAGAAGGGTGCTGGATCTCTAGCCAGCTTCTCTGTGAAATTTGTGCTACTGTTTTGGGATACGCTATTCCAGTACCTAAAAAAAAAAAAAAAACCAACCTAAAAAAACCCCAGCAAATAAAACGTGCACAAAAAACAAATCACTTTGTGATGATCAAGAAACTTTTTAAGAGTTTGGGCTCGGAGCAAGCTGCTGAGTAGCCAGCTGGGCTGTCCTTTTAGTGCCAGAACCATTTTCAGCCCTATCAAGGAGGAATTATTTAAAGAGGTGCTTTTCTGTTGTTTTCAAGATGCACCTTCTATTAATGGGGGTCAGGAAATGTTTCTGGTTGCATCCTTGTACCAACTGAAATTACACTACCTGCAAACCAAAGATACTTTGGATTGGAAGGAGAGCAGGAGGTATTGTTTGACCTCACCGAGTGTGAGCTGCCAGAACATCAGGCTTCTACTTGGAGGCAGACATCTGTGCTCCCCTCAAGGGGGGGTAGCTGCAGGGGCAGTTTACTCCTGACTCTGGGGAAGAAATTACCCCAGGGAAGTGTCTCCTGCCCTTGGCCGCCGAGTGACCCAGAGCAGAGCTTACCCTGCTGTGTGCTGCTTCGCTTGCTGGTGGTAGGTGAGAGGAATGCCACCCTCCAGCTGAGGAACAGAGATCCCGTTGACTTTATCTGCTGACTGCTGGGAGAGGAGTGAAATCCAGCCTGCAGGGTACCTTGGCTATGTTCCTAACACAGCCAGATATGCAAATAATACTCTTATTTTTACAAGACGTGCCCAAAGGAGAGAGGAAAAGCTCTGCAGTATAAGAACAATTTTGAGGCCAACACATATTACTGTTGGAAGGGGATCATTCCAGTGCATTGACCAGAGGCAAAACCATGTCTTGTTCTACAAGTGCTTAAATTCTGAGTGCTGGAAAGGGGGTTGTCAGAAATGGGTTATATGTGCATGGTCACCACGATCACCTTCCTTGTTTAGCTCTTTGTACCAAAGAAATTCTATTATTGCCAAAGAAAGCATTTCGTCTTATTAGCGTAGTTCTATTAGCTGAAATCATATATTATGATGCACGTTGGTCTGAGTCCTGTTTCTAAGGCATTAATTGCTTCCTATACTTTAACCCTTTAAATGCTGTCAAATATCCAGCAGACATTATCAGGCAAAGGGGGCTTAAAATTGGGGCCGTTATGACCAGGATGCTTGATACGAATTTTGAACTAGCAGAAAATAACGATGGCTGTGATGTTCTGTATTGAGTCAGGTTTTCTCCACAGTGGGTTTTTAGTCTGCCAGCCATGTCAGGGAGAACCAGATGTGTGACTGCGAACCCCAGTTCCCAGGGTGAAGCGCTGGAGCCAGCACCTCAGCCTCAGGGCTGTTTGTAGGTCTCATGTTTGAGGATATGACCTTGAAAAGAGACAACAAGGGCAGAATGACGCAGTGATGGCTGCCCGAGCCTGCGGGCTTGTGGGAGCAATAACGGTGGTGTGAGCCCTTCCATTTGTCTTGGAGGCTGCCTGTTGTACAGACACACAAACACCCGATGATTATTCCCCTTCCCTCTTATAGAAACAGTTATATCGTTGCTGAGCAGCTTGTATGTTCTGCTATCTGTATGTAAAGCAAGGGGAGTGAGCTGTGCTGACTTTGACATCCCTGCGAGCATCTCTGCCAGTCTGCCCAGTTTCCTATAAATGGACACCCCTAACCAGAAGAGTTTCATCAGCCCAAAGGCAGGCAGAGAGCAGATTTGAGGAATAGCATCTCTCTTTTGCAGTATGTTGTATGAATGGTGGAAAAAAGCCTCTCGGTTTTGTCACAATTGGTGCCTTTTCTAATAATTTAAAAGCTTGAATTACTTACATGTGGAGCTGAAATAGCTCTAAGTGCGTTTTTATTGCCTGGCTCTGGAGCTGCCATTTACAGGTTAACAGCCCTAATGCTTTTAAATAATAGGAGAAAGAGTATATGTAGTACAGTGTTAGAAAATGATATATGTCCTCTTGTTTGGACACAAGTAGAGCACTAAAAGCCCTGTTCTGTTTTCTACAGAATATTTTCTTTTGCAGGCCCTGGTTTGTTTTCAGTATCTGCCAGTGGACTAGTAAACACTGAGAGGCTTTGAATGTGTAAAAATGCTGTTACGTAAATCTTATGATTAAGAAAATTAAACCACTCATGTGTAACCATGCTGCGAATATAAGTATACCAGGTTTGTGGTTTATTTTAACATCCAGAATTCATTTTACACTTTTTGTCCTAAGAATGTTATTCTTGCTTTTCTTTACCCTCCTGCCCAATTTTTTTTTTTTGATGTATTTAAGAAACTGAAGTCAGGGAATAGTGCACTGGAGGAGCAGAAAGCTCTGGGATGTTCTGCACGTGGGAAAACAGAAGAGGTGCTAAAAGTACCACATATTATTTTTTTAATTATTCAAAAAAAGATTGAATTTCACAACTGCCTTAATTTTCTTTATGTCGGAGTACTTCAGTGGAGATAAGGGTGATAGTCTCCCTCCTGTAGATAAGGAGAGTGAAGCATAGAGGCAAAGTGGCTGGTTTCAATTCACACAACTGTAATTGTAGAGGCAGGAGAGATCCAGATCTCTCCATCTACATCCTTCTTTACTGGGCTTCACCCTGCCTTTCTTGCAGGCTGGTGGTTTCCCCCAACAGCACGGTACCCATAAAACCGTGCAGCCTGGACTTTGAGCTAGGGCTTATGAAAAAGTGTCTTAAAATGTGAAATCACCACTGCACATGTGCTGACCAAAACTGAGCCTAGCACTAGGCTGTTCTAGGCGAGAAGGGGGCTTATGTCAGCAGCCAGCTTTTTCTTGTATCTCCCACTGCAAGGAGTCATCTGCACTGAGCCGCTGTGCCAATCCTTCTTCGCTGTAGTGCAATTCCCAAAGTATTCTAGCCTTCCCCATTTCCTCCAGCAAAACTGTAATCATGATGGATTTTGCTTTTCTGTTAGCCATTAGATGCATAATTGTTCTTCCTTAAGTCGTATTAAATTATCCAGCTGATTACCTGCTTCAGCAGATTGTCTGGATCATCTTGCATATTACCTACCATGAACAGCATCAACCAAGAATCCCGGCTTTCTGCAGCCCTGAAGTAAGGCGTGTGCAGTTTCTTCCAGACAAGTATGTTGCAGCTTTTTCAGATTGAGAGTCGTTTATTCAAACTCAATATTTTTTAATGACTCTCCTTCAATTCTTTTATTCTTACTCTTGAAGTCATATATTCGTAATGCTTGCACAGTTAAACCCGTAGAAGTTACTTTCCTGTGCACACTGCGTAGCTTACAGAGGATGAGCTGCCAAGGAGGTGTTTGGGTGTACAAGGAGCAAGCTGTTTGGAGACTGCAGTGCAATTGTCACCATCCTGTGACCTTTTTTAGTGCCTTGTCTTCTCTCCTGCCTAATATTCCTGACCCACCAGTTGAGAACCAGTGTCCTGGACAGTTCACACAACTAGTAAACTTTTCAAGTTTATTGAGCCTTAGGGCACATCCCATTTGACACTGTTTTCTGAGATCTTTCGCTGCTTGTTATGGAGAGAGCCTTTGATCATGAATTCATACGATATTCCTCATAAATCAGGGCTCCCTGCACTGCAAAACCTTCAATGGATTTAGTGTAATCCTCTTGCCGGCCAGAATTCTCCCCACACTCCTCAATTTTTGGCCGAGGCTTGGCTTGGTCTCTGCATTCAGTCACTGCCACACCAGAGGAGCATTTTGGAAAGTGGTCCGGCTGTTAAAGCACCCCTATCACCTTCCCACTGTTAGGCTTCATTCATACATTCATTTTCCCTGTGGCTCATCCCCAATGTTTGGCCGGTTTCTTTAGGGGAAGTGAGGTTTTATGTGTAAATCTGTTGTTTTGAGACAAAAGGGGTGATAAGGGTCAGCATAAAGTTTCTAGGCAGGTGAATGACAGCACAACACCACCTGCTTGCACCTTCCAGTCCTGTGCAGGCTGTAGGTAATAGGCTGAATTAAGACATCAGATTCATGCCTTAAGTGAAGAAAGATAAAAGTATTCACTGGGGGTGGAGCCCACACAGTGAATGTTTTATTGATATGCTACCTGTGCTGAGCAGAACAGGCTGGGATTCTCTCTGCTGCCTTGCACTTCAAAATCTCACTGTGGCTGTTACTGAGCAGTGAGGCAGCACAGAGCTAATGACCTGGGCCAAATGCGTGGCTGGTGTAAGTGGTGCTGCTTCTGCTGATTACAGGCGAGTTGCACCAGCTTGTGCTAACTGTGAAGTTCACTTTTCTTCAGTAATTTTCACTGCTTTCTGAAACAACATTGCTCAGGATCCTTCCCCAAAGCCGTTACTTTATTTTCACTGCCTCTTCCTCTTGTGAACTAACCAGTATTATAAAAACCCATCCTTCCTCCTCAGGACTTGGTCTACTCTACCCAGTGAGCCCACCCTCAAAGCCAAACTGTCTCCTAGTTAGCTCAGTCTGTCTGGTGGGGACTGTGCAGTGAGTTACACCGTGGCTGAATCTGACCACAGGTTTAAACTCCGAGGTTTTTGATTGTGCTGACAGGGGGCTTCAGGCTTTAGTCTCCTCAGCTTTGCCATACACAGCCAGGCACCAGTGGTCCCAGTAGCGTTCCCTGTCCCAGCTCTTGACAGAGGAGGGTGCCTGCAGATCCCTCTGCCTGGGATGCGGGATGCTGCTCCTTGGCCCCGCACCTAGCAGGGCTGTCACTGCCTCAGGCTCCCTGATGGCTGTGTCTGAACCCCTCTCCTATCCAGAAAAGGTCATAGCTCCATTGGCATCATCATCTTGTTTGCCAGGTTTTTGCCTTGGGACTTACAGGTGGTATAAACTGCTGAAGAAAACACGTTTTGTATCGCACAGGGCTTGTTTGTGCCCTTCTTATAAACTTCGCATGCACAGATGAGAAAATGTGCAGTTTGAATTCTTTATTCTGGTAAAACATTGCTTTATTTTGTGGGTGACAGTTTTATTCTGATTCTGAGAGTAAAGCTAAGGAAGCAGGCAAGCAGAAGGAGGCTCTTGCTGAGACCCGAGTGGTGGAACAGGGTTGTGCACCCATGTTAGGCACCCGGGTTAGCTACAGGACTCCCTTGTGTTCTAGTCCCAGCATTTCTGTCTGTGCAAGTGGCAGCTTGCCTGGGGTGCTAACACCTGGGGAAGCAGGATGTAACCTGAAGTGAAGCATCGCTGTTCCCTGGTGCAGGTGATAAAGACTGAAAAACAGCAGACCTTGGTTTTTCTCTGGGTGAAATGTAAGAGCTTATTTTCTTCCTTCATCTAAGTCTTACTTGAAATTTGAGTTATTTTTGTGTTCTCTAGAAATAGATATTTACAGTCAAGAATACCTTAGAAAATGCTTGTTCATGTTTGCAAGGTGTTTTGAAAGCTCAATAGAGAGCAGAGATTGGAAGATAATCCAGGGTGCTATAAAAATATAATCACGAAAGCTATTACAAGGCTATAATGTACAAGCCATTCCCTTCATTCAGTTGTTAATGGGAAGGTTTAGGTTTATGCCTTTTCATTCAGTTGTTAATGGGAAGGTTTAGGTTTATGCTTTAGTATTTTTGCAAGCCCAGACACTGTCCTCAGCCTGAAGCATGTTTTCATGCTTTTACTGTGTCTACCTCATCCACAGCTGAAAAACACCTAAGGAAAAAAAGAGGAAAAAGTTTGTGATGAGCTCAGTGCTCATGTTAAGTTGTTGTCGGGTAAAGCAGCCACTCACCACTTCCTTTCCTGCAGTCAAGTAAGTTTCTGCACAGGGCAATAGGGTATTTTCTGAACCCGCACTAGGATCTGTCTGTGCAGGACTTAGCGCAAGTCCTAGTCCTGAGCTGGCTGGTTTTAATTCCTTAGTTTCATTTCACAAGAGTTTTAACCACAGTGAAGGTTAAGTGCTGTTTGCACAAGTTTCACCCAAATCCTTCTCCTTGTGGGAGCTGCCCTTATGTAGCAGTCAACAATGCTCCAGCACTGACAAACTGGCACCCAGCTCTGCTCCCTGGTGTGGGATGGGCACTGCAAACCCTTTAGCAAAACCCAGCCGTGCTAGTCCTGCGCAGTGATGTTCATCGTACACCGTTTCTAACTCCTTTGGTGCGTCTGTGATTTGTGTGCTCCCTCTGGAGAGGGATTCTTCAGCTCCCCTCGTTATTCACCTATGCTGGGAAGCAAAGGGTTTGCTCCTCACTGTGGGGAGCAGTTTCCAGGATTTGGAGCACACTCAACAAATGGTCACATGTGTTTGCAGTTCTGCATGCACGGAGATGTGCTCTAGAAACTGCATTCTAGATGCCTCGTGGACCATGTAATGATCTCCATATTGAGTAAAATAACTTTGTTTTGTAAGAGTTGTTTGTTTCAGAAAATACCAATGGCTTTAGTTGGGTGGCTTCACATGAAAACTTTTACGTGTGGAGGGCAGCCTGTCTTCACCACCACCCAGCACCGTCTGCTGTGGTCGGGCTATCGGAGCGGCAACACGTTTGGATCACATAGACAGGGCTGTGCGCGGAGTTTCTTCTCAGCTGCAAGCAACATCACTGTGGTCAAGGATTTCTAGGTGTTGAAACAGAGAAACCCATTAATGCACAAGATGAAGGTTATTTATGCATTTACTGTTTATGGTGGATGTGTTTGGGGAAGAGAGAAAGACTGTGCCCAGTGTCGAGAACACTCTCTAATTTTAATTCCTTGCTAAAGGTTTATGTGCCCAACTGTATGAGGACCAAGAAATTCCATTCCTTTGCTAAGGAAACAGGGCTTTTTCCTCTCTTTGCCTGGTGTATTTAAGTCAAATTTGTGCATATTCCAGTAGGGTTAAATTCATTGCAACAGGAAATTTCATCTATAATCTAAAAATACTTAGGTGGTTTTATTCTGTTATTTTAGTAGATAAGATTGCTTCCTATCAGCAAGAATTCCAGAAGTAGATCAGCTTAGAGTAGGTTGCCCTCATAAATTATATCCTCCTAGGAGGAAGAGAAAATCAGAACTAAGAGATTTAGCTAGGGAAAAGGCTAATAATGTCACTAACCTCATGATTTCAAGTATAGAAATTGTCTTACAATGTGAAATTCATTATGCTTAAAATTCATGATACTGTTGGACCCTTTAATGAGAAACAACAGAATTGATTTTTCCGTAATGAGCCATCTACCAAAAAAATATTTAGGGGAAAATTGTCTGTTAGCCATGTAAAGACCTTTTTATACACAATTTTGCATGCTCTTCAAAATAACTGAACCGCAGGAAGGTTTTTTTAAAAATATATAGAAAATTAGCTGGTATTGCAAGGAAATGTGTCACTGTGGAAAGTAAAAGCAGATGTCTTAATGTCGGCAGCTTTCTCTAAATTTCAAATTCTACGTAAGCAGCTTGAATACCTCTCCCCCAGTCCAACTACGTGTTATTTGAATTAAAATCATAGTGTATTTTTTCATGGTGGTTTCATTTATAGTGTTTACTGGTGTTCAGTCCCTCTGTGTTTGAATGCGATGTCCATGCCACGGAGCAGTGTAAAAGGGGCCTCTCCCCCACTGCTGTGGTATCAGTTCCAGAGTGCACCAGCAAAAGGAGTATTGGGGTATGTGCTGCGATCACATGTGTGAAGTACCTGGAATTCTCACTTGTCTGAACAGTGAAATGCTGCAGCTGCACCTGTGGTGAACCCGAGGAATTGGAGGCCCTTGGGACAAGGAGCTTTCTTGGGGTGACGCTCAGTCCTGTGTGCTCACGATGGGTGAGAATGGGATCAACAGTGAAAAAAGCTCTTGGATTCAACTATCTCCCACGTGTCTCCGTTAGACTGCTCCTAAATTTGGGTACTCATTCTTAAACGAGTTCTCAGCCTGCAAAACTTGCTGGGAAGCTCTGGTAGCCAAACCATGCAGGCCATGAGCCTGGAGACCTCTTAGCAGAGTCCAGGAGTCCCCATTTCCTTGGCCTAACATGTTGGATGCTGTTCTTGGAGCAGGAGAGCAGGGAGCTTTTCCTACCCTACAGAGCAAGTGGAGTGCATACCCAGAAGGCAGAGGGGCTCTAATAAGGCTAGCAGACTTCAGGAGAGCTTTTTAAGAGCACATTAAGATGCTTTATAGGCATTTAGTTTTGCCATTTGATAGTGATGAATAATCCTGTAGCAGTCATTAGAAAGGAAGGGCTCAGTCTGGAGATGACACCTCGCTCCATGCTGAAGGTACTGCTCACAGATCCAAGGAGACTCTTTTTCCAAAAAAAAAAAATGTTGAAGCTTGGGTAAGTTCTGCCTCCAATAGGCTGGAACTTCACCACCTTAGACTTCTTCAAGATGAAAGTGTATGAATTTTTAACACTCCTGTTTACTGATTAATTTGGGGAGCGTTATACTAAATACCTTAACGATGCAGTGGATTTGTTCTGTTATCTTCCCCTCATTTGCCGAATTCCATGTTTTATTGCTGCTGAAGTTAGCTGAAAGTGAACCCTGTGAATACCTTTTGTGCCAAGTTCCTTGAACTCTGCTGGTGCCTGGAGGGCCACTAGAAAAAGTTAGAAGGTAGTCTCCAAAGTGTTGCCCACCAGGCTGGTTTCTCTCGCTGGCACTGTGCAATTATCATCCCACTGTATGGGCAGGTAAAAGAGAATTTCAGTAAAATCGCATTTCTGAAGGCAATTCTCAGTGTACCAGCTGCTAGTGCTCTCATACTGTAGTTCTTATGCAGTGGCCTTGTGATTATACTGAAATAAAATGCTCTACTTAAGTTATTTCATCTTTGAAATAGTCCACAACTGAAGACCCTAGGGGAAAGATGAACGTTTCATTTTCTGGCTACTTTAAACTGCGTAAGCACCAAGAAAAATAGTATGATTCATTTATTTTGGAGTACGTTGATTAACCAGCAATTAAAGCTTTATAGTATTTTCTTTATGGAACAACAGAGGCCAGTTTAATGCTTTTACTTTAGTTTCGGCTCATTGGACTGGCTTCGTACCTGGTACAGGCAGATAAATGCTCTGAAAGCACATGAAGTACTTGCATGCAGCTGATCGTGGCCCACTTAGCTCAGGAATATGATGGGTGTTCACAGAAGGAACTTCCATTCATTCGCAGCATCTGGTTCCATTACGTTCAGCCCAATCAAGCCATGAAATTGAAATTAAATGACTTTCGATGGTGGTAATATTATAAGAATGAAAGCAAGATTGGGGAAGGGAATATCTGCATGGCAGAAGAGGCTCTTAGTGAGGACAAGCTGTGTAAGTGCCTTTAAATTGTTTCACAGAAGTGACTGGTCGTATTGGAACTATTTCATTTGTCCAAAGTGCATTTTACCTGCTCTTTAGAATCTAGATTATATCTCTGTTCCATTTGCAGTGTTGCAGCATAAATTCTTTCAGGTCCCTTAGGTGGGTGACGTGCAAACACCCCCTCCACTACCCCTGCCGTGCTCCCCTGCGCTGCAATCCTGTTGCCACCCAGTGTTCTCCCAGTGCCTGTTCCCTCCAGCCCGCCAGTCCTAGTGTGCCTCTGGGCAGAGCTCTCTCCCAGTCTGCTGTGCCCTGCATCCTCCCTCCTGCCACACCACTTTCTTTGCATGCAGAGACAGAGTCCTGCTGCTGGCTCTTCCTGGGCTGTCCTGGGGCCAGCAGCATGGAAGGAAGGGCTAGCGCGGGAACAGCTGGCAGGAGGCTTGTGGTGTGAGCTGGGCAGGATGGAGAGAGGTAGGATGGTCAAATGGAGAGAGCAGGAGGAAAAAGATGGGTAAAGAATATGGGCGTTATGCAGAACCAGACTAAAATCAGCATCTGGAAGCGGCCATGGTTTCTAGCCCAAAGGCTCTGCCAACTTGTGTTGAAGTGTGAGCCTGAGGAAGGCGGGGTTCGTATGCGTGGCTGCTACGAAACATCAGGTGGTGGAGCAGAGTGCTGTGGTGTTGCTTTCTACTGTTGAGGTCTGTGGTGATCTCTACACTTGATGGAAAAACTTGGTGCAGCTTCTAGGTCTCTGTTTTTGCCGCGATTACACTAACCTGCATTTGCAGCCGTGATTTTCCAGCGGTACGTGTGCGGTAGGGTAGGTACATAGTGCAAACGTACGACATAGTGCGCATAACGTGTAATGGATTATATAATGCATTTTTAGTGCAGTATGTGTGTAGTACGTACGTATTACATAATTATGTACACAATGGATGTGTTTTTAAGTATGAGGGTTTGGAAGGCAGAAGGTGTTCCAGTCTGCCTAGGCAGCTGGCCACTGGAAACATCAGGGCTATGGCATGTTTATAGAGAAGCTGTTGACCTGCTTACAACAACTCTCCAAGCCGTGTGGAAGGAGAAGCTCTGTTCAGGTGTACCTACACCAGACTCGTACAGAAGGGAACTGCTGGGAAATGTAGTCAGACTGTTTTCCAGGCTGAGCTGCTTGGTCTGCAGGAGGGCTGGACTCTGCTTAGAGACACAGGCTGCGGAAACATCACTCAACTTAGGGATGAAGCAGCTGTTTCTGCTCTGCAAAAGTTATCCCAGCTGAGGGTAACATCTTGGTGCCAAATTTTCCATCAGTAAAATGGTAACATCTCCCTATGTCTGAGAGCTTGTGTTCAAGCTGTTGGTAATGGGACCAGAGATGAGAATACCATGGCAAGTCATTGTCCCAAACAGTCTGCTTGGGGTGCCCCAAAACAAAGGGGAGCTTGTGCCCTGCCACTCCCATGTGGTTCATGGCATGATTCGTGGCCCGCTGTGACAGCAGAGAATTGTCACCCTGGTGTCGGCATGTTCCTCCCTGTGGCCAAGCTTCTGGCAAGGCACAGGTATCAGGGCAAGGTTGAAATGAATACTTTGCTTGCTTTCTGTGGAAACAAGAGGAAAAATAGAGGACAAAAATACAGATGTGCTAGTAGAGCGAACAGCTCCAGAGTAGCTAATAAAGCTATTGTAGCCCTGTTCATATAAAGGTATATATTTTAGCTTCCACAAGTTTTCGAATACTTAACTGCAGAGTTATTTGAAATAGTTGTGTACATCTCCTAGTACTGCTGCTAGAGCTGCTGGCACCCTGCCACGCAGGCACTAGGCACTGAATGGCTATTCTGGTTATGGAGGACTAGGTAACCACTTTCTTCTGCCTCCTCATAGCTCTTCAGGTCAGGTACAAAATCAGGTGTCTCCTCACTGGACCTTTGAGCTCCTAAGAGAGAGCAAAGGTCCAGCATCTCTGCAGGTACCAATGGGGCTCCCAGCATGGAAAGCAAAGGCTGCTGGTGCCCCAAGCCACTTCCAGGCATTAGGAAGCTCGAGGCTTTGAAGCCTTGTCAGCACCAGAAGCTCCCTGCAGATGTCTGACGCAGTCCTGGCAACGCTGGGCCAGGCTCTGTGCTGGTGTCAGACAGGGTAGCTGAAGGCTGGGTGGCTGCTCAGCTTGCCCAGGGTACCCAGGCAAATCAGCACTGGTGGAAGGCCCAGGTGGCCAAGAAGGCCAGTGGCATCCTGGCTTGTATCAGCAATAGTGTGGGCAGCAGGAGTAGGGCAGTGATTGTCCCCCTGTACTCATCCCTGGTGAGGCCACACCTTGAGTACTGTTTTCAGTTTCGGACCCCTCACTTCAAGAAGCACGTTGAGGTGCTGGAGTGTGTCCAGAGGAGGGTGATGAAACTAGTGAAGGGTCTGGAGAGCAAACCTTAGGAGCGGCTGAGGAGCCTGGGGTTGTTTAGTCTGGAGAAAAGGAGGCTGGGGAAGACCGTATCACTCTGCAGCTACCTGAAAGGAGGTTGTGGAGAGGTGGGGGTTGGACTCTTCTCCAATGTGACAAATGACAGGACAAGAGGAAATGGCCTCAAATTGTGCCAGAGGAGATTTAGGTTAGATACGAGGAAAAACTTCTTTACAGAGAGGGCTGTGAAGCATTGGAACAGGCTGCCCAGGGAGGTGGTGGGGTCCCTGTTCCTGGAAGCGTTTAAAGCCGTGTAGATGTGGCGCTGAGGGACATGGTTTAGGCACCCTGGCAGTGCAGGGTGAATGGTTGGACTCGACCTTAAAGGTCTCTTCCAACCAGATGATTCTGTGATCTCTGGGCTGCTCCCTCACCTAGTACTGAGCTTGTTGCAGAGAACGCAAGTGCTTTGTTTGATGTCTCTAAACACCCCGTTGCCTCCAGTGATAAACTCCATTTACCCAACAGTTTCCCTGCCCCTGAACAAAGCTGTCTGCAGCTGTAGTTTCCTGTTGACCTTCAGTCACCGATTTGGTCACCTCCATGGATTTTCTTCTGAACAATTTCACTGTTGCTTTTTTAAGCAGCTTCCTAATGTTTCTGTGGTTGCGGGGGAAGGATTTATTAAACATTAATCCATCCAGGCGTACATGTATCTGCCACAGCTTGGCTGGTGGGCTTGCTGCCGTGCAGCTCTGGAGCGGGCTGGCTCCTGTCTGCAGTGAGGGCTGGGGTGCTCACCTCAAACCCTGAGACTCCTTTCCTTCCCTTCTTCAAAGCGCAGAGGAAGCAAAATACCCCTAGGTGGAAATGTCAGATATTCCACCCTGTGTATGGCGCCCTCTTGGCGAGCCAGGACTCGATTAGAAATTTTGACAAGTATACTAAATGATGAAGAGATGTCAAGACAGCATGGCAGCGCTTCCATGATGAGTTTAGTTCCTCTCTTTGACAAAGGTGCGTTGCTGGTTGGGGGGATTTTGGTGGGTTTTGTTTTGTCTTATTCTCCTGAGTTCATTGGAATACACCATGTGTTTTTCTAGGTTAGTGGGTAAGATCCCATGCAAATTGTTCCTGAGAACATGCTTGCTTTTCCTGCCCAGGAACAGCGTGCCTTTTCATGTCTATATTTAGCCTTCTCGTAAACATGGACAGTTCCTAAAAACCAGTGTCTTTCCCTTTACACGGCCAAGTCTGCCAGAAACCAGTCCAGAGAAAGCAGTTTCATTCAGCACCACATTTCTCTCGCATTACTATTTTTGGAGGTGTTTTCAAAGGCAAATGCACAGAAAGCAGCAGCTGTTTCAGTCACACACATTAAAATCAAGCTCCCTAATGTTAGCTGAGGAATGAATTTTAGAGCACATCACTTTTACTGTCATACCTGAAATGAGTGATTTAACTGATGGCTGTAATTTAAGTCAAAATATTGCAGCCTTCGTTCAGGAAAAAAGAAGGAGGTGAGACTTAAATGAGAAATAAATGTAGATCGAAACTCTAGACTTTGTTTTCTGATGCTAATTTTCGAAATAACGAACGTACTCCATCTTGTTAGACACGTTACACAAGATGAATCCCTCGAGGCACGGTCCGTGGTGCCGGTGTCGCTCGGCTAGTCCCGACAGGGCTGCCACTTCGTCAGCTTCCAGAGCGACGGGCGCCCCGCCAGTGCGGATTCCTGTGTGAAAGCAACCCGCTGCCAATGGCTGTGTAATTAAACAGCCCTTTTCCCATGTGAAGAAATACCTGCGTGGTTAGGAAGAGACTGGCACTGAGAAGAGATCAGCTAATGAGGTTGGGGATGGCTGGTAAGACAAGGAGTATTCTGTGCGTGAAAAACTGGTGGGGGCAAGGCAGGCTGCTCCTCAGGGCTCTCATGTTCAGAAAGGCACCCTGGGAGGGGACCCCTCCTCACTTAAAAGGTCACCTTCTCGTTGGCATTTCCCTGGTTCTGTCCCCGTTGTGCCAGCAGCAGGCGTGTTCCCAGCACCGCCTTCACCAGACAGACACGGACCTCAGTGATCTGCCGAGCTCCGCGGCCAGCTGAGGGGCTTTGTGTGGTTGTCCACTGCTTCACCAGGCGTTAGATTCATGTTGATTGTTTCAAAGCATGTTTCTGTGAGTAGCAACCTACCTAGTCATTCCCTGGGCCTCCCACCTACAAGAGACAAAAGCATGAGGGAGTTCTGTTCATACACATAACCTTGAATCCTAAGAATGAACCTGACACTATATTCCACGAGTTAAATGCAGCAGAGCTGTGCTGAGTTCTGATTTATTTATGGGTTTTAGTGAATAATGTGTCAGCAAACAGTTGTGTAACTCCTCTGTCATAGCATATTTATCCTCAATCAGAGGGTATTTTGAAAGTAAGTCATATCAAGTCAAGCTTGTGACAGGCTGCATGAATCGGAGTGAAGCTGAAAGATCCCGGGGCTGGGGAGTGCTGGTGGCGGCCAGGCTGCAGCGTGCCCTGTGCCTGCGGGAACGCAATGAGGGTGAACATCGGGGCGTGTGAAAGTCACCAGTTTTTTCCCTGCTGCTATATTCCTGCAGCATTCCCTTGGAGTATCAGGAAGCCACCTTTGTTTTTATAGGCTTCAGAATTATGGCGTGTGGCTTTTTCCTTCACGTGTCCGTTTGATGACGGTTAGAGAAAATGAGGATTTCATTAATCACTGAAGTGTGTGTTTTTGCAAGATAGGACATGCTTTTAGTGCCTGTTTCTAGCTGCTAAATGAGACTGATCTTCTCTGAATGCTTCCAGAGGGAAGGGCCCAAGGGTTCTAAGGCTTTTAGGTCACTTAGGGCTTTTACAAAAATGAACCAGATCCCTGCAGGTGAGTTCTGTAGATACCCTCTGCTTGAACAGAAGGGAACTTCACCTGAGTAACTGTCTTTGAACTAGAGCGTCCTTTGGGGGAGTTTTGCTGGCACAGCTGTCAGAGGACTCTGTAGTCATCGGGTTGGTGGTTGTAGCTGAGCTCTCCAGTGGGTCTTGTGTCACCTCTGAGCTGGAGCAGGTCCAGTTCTGTAAGGCACTAGGGAATTTTGAAGAATCCACAGGCAATCTGTTATTTTTGGACACTTAAGGCTGACTTGGTAGCCTTAGAGGTAACTTATTACTGTGTGTAGATATACAGAGCTTATCCATCTGTTTGTCTTCCCCGATCCACTGAAAAGGTGGAATATTTTTCCCAGTCCTATGTTAGTCATAGATTTTTGCTGGAAAGGAGCAGGCGAT
The DNA here is from genome assembly GCA_009769605.1 of Bucorvus abyssinicus. Taxonomy (NCBI): domain Eukaryota; kingdom Metazoa; phylum Chordata; class Aves; order Bucerotiformes; family Bucorvidae; genus Bucorvus; species Bucorvus abyssinicus. The sequence continues at coordinate 22,431,720 of CM020035.1, read as the reverse complement.
ATAAATCATCGCAGTGCTTAGTTCTTTGTTCGGAAGGAAAGAATGGATTTCTCTTAAGTGCCTTTTCATTTTAATGGAACAGTGGTAGAGTTTGATATAGGTTGGACCATGAACAGGTTTTCAGAAAGGCAGAACAGGACTCAATCTGGGGTCTCCAGGCTCTGGCTGGAAAATGGGAATCTCTTACTTTGTTTCTGAGGAAGAACCAAAAGCGAGGGTTTTGTGGAAACAGGTACAAAGTTGCCCCAGTTGGTTGTTGCAGAGCAATTAGTTTGGTATCCGGAACTCAGATCTCTTCATGTGCCTAAACCTGTGAATTTGCAGCTTCCTTTCAGGAGGAAGGAAGCATGTCCTGTTGCACGTGCTGTTCACTGGCTCTTGAAGTGTAAAAGTAATGAATGAGGGAAAAGTGTTTCAGTAATGACTTGGGGGTGATAGGGAGGGAATGGAGAAGGGCTAAGACTAGTCTCTTCCCAGCTCTCAATTTTAATTGTAGTGCTCATTCCCTCCTGGCTCCATCCCAGATGCTACCCTAGCCTAAAGAGGAGGAGCTAGTTGGGACAGGTAGCCTGGGCAGAGCAGGGTCATTGCACTCTAGATATCACAGACACCTGAATCCCTACTTGATGTATCGAGAGAAAAAGTAGTCCAATCTGTTAGGATGTAAAAGGGATAAAGACTTCTGCGAAGTGAGTAACTTGGGTGTAAGGCTGCCTGGGGAGTCGCTGGATGAAAAGGAGATAAAGCAGCTGCCACGCTCACCTGGGACAAGTGATGTGCGAGGGTGGGGCAGAGCAGCCGAGCTGCCTCAGTCCACCGTGGAACGTGCACCAGTGGCTGTGTCAGCAGCGCTGCTCCTGCTGGCACTGGTACAGCAAGGTCTTTGTGTCTCAGTGAGGAACATACACAACATCAAAATGAGCTGAAGACTTCTTAAACCGCTAGGAAGAGGTTTCAAATCACAACCCCTCAAAAGTGGGGTGGGCCCTGTGAATCTCTGAACTGCACCCTGGTCAAAAGTGCCCCTGGGTACCCTGAGCTCTGGAGAGTATCATTAAAAGGGAAAGTAAGCTACATCATCGCTTGAAAAGAGAATTCAGCAGTGGCACGAGCCCTTCGTAATTCCGAATGTAGAGTCTCCTCCGGGAGAAGAGTTACTAAGGGATCCCAAGAGATTGTTAAGGCTTTCATGGGGTTTGGGTTTCTTTAAAAAAAAAAAAAAGTGTATGCCTTGTCTGTTCTCTAACCTGGAGGTGATTAGAGAGTTCCTGTGAAGTATCAAACTGCTATACTCAGATGATAGAAAAGATGAGAATAACCGTATCTGAGAAGAAACATTTGAACTTTGCCTAAAAATAGGAGGGTAAGGACAAATCTGCTGGAGAGGTAAATGTGTGCAAGCAAGTTTTATCACCTTTGTTAGAAGCTGGATCCCATGTTTCTTAAAGTTTAATCATTCCCTGGAAATGAGGTCCCTGCTTAACAATTAATTCATAAAGCTGCCAAAGACTTCCAGGCCTGTGGGAGTCAGGCTGGCATCCGTGATGAATGCCGACTGCCGGTATGTGGCTGGGCTTCCGAAGAACCAGCCATAGGGGAGGCATCAGAAATCACTTAACCCTGCCCCAGTGGGCTTTGTCAAGAGACCCCCTGTGAACGGATTACAGGAGGGAAACGGTAATTTTACAGCCGTTCAACAGGTAGCGTCGAGCGCCCCTTGGAGTGCTTTTTCTTCAGCGGAGGGAAAGCGGTAGCTGTGAGTGAAGGGCACTCTGCGTATCGCAGGTCTGAAGCGATTCAGAGGAGTCGCTCAGCGAGTTCGGGCAGCAGGAATAACCCACAGCTTCTGTGCTTGGCTGTCCTGGGTAGCTGCAGCTGGGGGAAGAACAGAAGAGCTGATCATCTGCCCGTGTTTTCTCTAAGTCTTCACTGGAAGACCCCATAATATTCAGGAGGTACCTGAGCTGCTCTGTGAGCTGTGCTTAGTAACCCAGGCTTTGTCAGACCCAGCTGGAAGCCTGGCTGGGCTGGGTTCAATACTGTGTGTGCAGAGCTCGGCTCTAGGAGCTCAGTTCTCCCACCAGGAAGGAGGGGTGGGCAAAGAAGTCGTGATTATCATCTCGTTAGGTGGGAAACAGCAATTCAGGTTAATGAGGGAAAGAGGCACTTTTCTGATGTAACTGAGGTGTAACTACACTGAGAGTAGTTTTATATCTTCTTATTGTTTTTACTTTTATAAACTCATGTACCTTTGCTGTCTGTCTGGGGCATTCTGGCTTTTTTATTACCTTAATGTGGATTATTGTTATTTAAGATTAAATGGATTAAGCAAGCTATTTTTTCAGTATGGCAAATCCACAAACTAGTAGATTTCAGCTTAACAAGCGCCCCAAGTCCCCAGCGCACCCAAGGTGGGGGGCATACATCCCACAATGTCCAGAGGATAACACCGGAGTGGGTTCCCATTCCAGCTGTGCAGACCAGGTGCTGGTACCACTGGGGTGGGGAGAGCAGAAACACCCTTCAGTGACTGCTGGTGCCACAAGTCTCCCTGGCACGCAGGAAGGTGCTGGGCTGTATGTGCCAGCCCCTGGGCTCCCAGGGAGTGTTTCACGGTTAGGTACATGGTTCCTACCACAAATGTCCCTCTGCACTGAGCTGCCTCACTGGGTGATGGAGTCGTTCTGAACAGGTGAGCCTCTGGGGCTATGTGTGATGGTCTTTGGTGATGTGACGGGGACAAACAAAAGCCAGATTTGCAAATACGCTGCGGAGCAGCAGCAGAGAGACTCTGGATGGCTGCGGAATGGCCCCAGCTGGGAAGGGAGCACAAGTCCTGATTTAGTGCTTCTGCTGAGCGTTTCCATCCCTGAAGAGCAATAGCGCATGGTTTGCCTTTACACTGTGGGGGGACATATCAGGTGAACATCACCCAGTCAGGTGTCTCGCAGCACAACCCCTCCTGGCCCTTCTTGAGGAGCAGAAGACGCCTGGCCCCTGGCTTTTTTAGAGGGGAGGCTGTGAGGAGCTTCAGAGGCAAGCTGTAGGGAATGGCCCACTGAAGGGGCTGGGGGGACATTCTGTCTCTTGTTTCTGAAAGGCAGAAGTGACTTAGTTTACCCTGGTGCACCTTGACAGGAGAGAGGAGCTCACCTGTGAGAAAGGAGAGCAAGGAGGGAGTGTTCGTCTGGCTGAGGAGCCTGGCATGGGGGTCCCTTATGGAGCAGGGGGAGGCCATCCTTTAAAAAAGGCCACCACCGACACCGGTAGGTTGTGTGGCTCCCGGGGAATGAAGTTTTATTAAAGACTTGGGGTGTTCCTGGATTCCCTGGGGAGGGACCAGCGGTACAGACGGAAGGCAGGCGTTTGAGGGTGAAAGGCAGGGCCCCCACTGGTCCATGACCCATGTCAGGAGGTCTGGCAGGGCTTGGCATGTACTGTTAGTGCGATCAGATACTTCATGCGAAGGGACAAGTTGTCTTTAATTCAAACCCTAAGTAATCTGAGAAACCACCTGGCGTTCCTAAGGCTGATACAGATCTGGGTTTATGTTGGCATAAAACAAGGTTATGTGTAGTTTTGTGTTTAATACATGTTTTAAGTGCACTGCGATAGTGGGGCACTCTCCAGTCAGTCTAACCTGGAGAGAACTGGAGAGTTTATAGCGAATTTAGAGGAATGTTCAGTTTTGGTAATTTTTTCTTAAAGCCTCAGCAAAGAGGCTGATTTCTAATGAAGCTCCTTGTGTGCCTCTGAGTTCACGACAGCTTAAAATAATTCTCTTAGCTTGCAGATTAGATTAGAATTGTAAAAATGAAATAAAATGCCATCTAGGTAAACGATCCACTACCACAGGTGTTGAAAAACAATCCTGAGTCGGAATGGTCTCGGCACCAAATAATTACATTATGGTGACAGATGACAGTTTAAGGTGATCGTTCCGAGGCTTCTTGGTAGGTCTGCGATCTTGAGCGCTTCTAGCACCATTGGCTGGCACGTTTGGCGGGCGGCAGCGCAGCGGGTTTGAAATGAGATTTCCATCTGATGGCTGTCAGCTCTGCAGGGAGAACTGCGTCGTGTGCTTCCCGTAGCACGCTGTGTAACGCAGGGCTGTCTGTGCGTGTTAGGCAGCTCCGTCGTTCTGTAGCCTTACTGCGTTTCAGATATGTATTTTCAAGGGTGGTAAAACACCTGCCTCTCTCCTTTGTTCAGATTTTTAATAGGTTACAAGGCCGGTGCATAGCAATTAAGAACCAAGCCCGTAAGTACTGAGGATGTTCAAATCTGGTTCTCAGTGTCTGTGAAAATTGGCAGATTGACGCAGGCTGATGAAAAGAAACCCGTGAAATGGGAAGAAGAGACGCATTCGTTGTATCCTCAGCAACACCGAGTCCTCGCGCTGTATCGCCGGCAAACCTCTCCTCTGAACTAGATGGTCTCGCATTAAAGGGGAAGAAGCAGTTGTTGGCCTTCAGGCAGACAGCAGTATTTTCTCTCCCAACAGAGGTGCCTGGGTGTAGAGCACCGATCTGTTTGCTGGAGGCACCGCGGAACCCCCAAGCACAGCACACGTGAGAGCTTTGATACCCAGGCCAGTGCCTGGGATCAGGTTAGAGGCGAAAGGTGCACTGGTGTCAACGGACTGTTGATGCTCACTCAAGTGTTTCCTGTTTCTCCTAAGACAGAGCACAGGTTCCAGGGCAAAAGGGAGAAGCTTGGTCTCACAATGCAACCCTGACCCCATACTGATTTTTTCCTTGGGAAAAAGCCAAGGTTTAAAAAAAAAAAAACCACCCAAAACAGAACAACCCAAACTGTTTATTTGGAGTCTCGTGTATTTTCTTCCTTTGTATTTATGAAGTAGCACGTGTTCTGCCAGAAGCTGGCTTACCTGAGCAGCAGTACAGATGGACAAGCTGGGAGGCCGCTCTAGGAGGTCAGTCCGCTTGCATTAGGTTAGCACAGGAGCTGCCCTTGCAGCATCTCAGGAAATAAATCACTTGCTAAAGAGCCAGGTCGGTTTTAGAAGCCCATTGTTTCCCATCAGAACACCAACCGAGAGAGGACAGGTTGCAGCAGAGGCAGCTTTACTGCCATAAATTAAATGTAAGAGTGGTTTGGGGTTCACAAAGGTTGCTCTTCTGTCCAGTCGGTGGGAGATGGGAGTGAGTTAGAGACATCACAGAAAATGAGTAAGTTGTGGTAGAGTGCAGCTTCACTGCTGAGCTCTGCCTCCGCAGGAGAGTTTATTTAGATTGTCCTGTGGTCTCTCTTGATCTGAATTTAGTAGGCGTAACTATATAACCTCGAACGTGAAGGCAAATGTTGGAACCAGTGGGAAGCCTCTATTTGATGGCAGAATAATTATTACCGATTTCTGTGACCTGTATTGATTTGAGTGTAGAACTTATTAGTTGGCATCTCTAACACACTGTAGTGTTAAAATTCATCAATACAGGTCTCATAAATGCCAATATGTAACAGCAGGTGCTGCTGTAATTTAGTGAATCATTATAATTTCTCTTTAGTAAATCAGTTGCCATCACTGTTAATGGTTAATTTGTTAGTGCATCACCCAGCAGTATAAGAGGAATGAGGCTGCAAACACATTTTCAGTAAATATGATATAAATACCGTGACTCCTGCTATTCAGTACATCCCATATGTTAGCTGCTGATAACTATGATTTATCTATAAATACAGCATTGTACCCTGACCTTTAAAAGGATGAGATCTAAAATTGAGAAATTTACAGAGATAAATATCTTTTGAAAGAAAGTGAAAAGGATCTGAATTTGGGATTGAGCAAGGCGAAAGGTTATTAAAGATAAGTATGTGCTTCTCTTAATGAGTTCTTAGGAGTCAGCCTGGGTTAAACAGGAAATTCTGATCTTGAGCACGTGTTTGTTCAGGAGCAATATTTTTCCTGACATGAGCAAAAATATCAAGCCTTGATTTGGGAGCATTCAGATGGGATTTCAAGAGCTCCCGAGTGCATGATAGTGTTGTCATCCCAAGGCAAGGTAGTAAACCCGGTGAAGATAGCAGGTCTAGGAGCATGATCTGCTGTCGTGCTCCTACTTGTGGAGGAGGTAAGTTTAGTGAGCCCATGTGCCAGGAGGTGGGGGGGTGCCCAAATGACTGGCCAGGCTGTTGCTCAGGTCAAATTCTGCCAAGTAACAAGTGATAGGATGGAAGAAAATGGCCTCAAGTTGCACCAGGGGAGGTTTAGGCTGGATATTGGGAAACATTTCTTCAGAAGAAAGGGTTGGGAAACATTGGAACAGGCTGCCCAGGGCAGTGGTGGAGTCACTGTCCTTGGAGGTATTTAAAAGACATGTAGATGTGGTGCTGAGGGACGTGGCTTAGTGGTGACCTGGCAGTGCTGGGTTAGTGCTTGGACTTGATGATCCTCAAGGTCTTTTTCAAAATGATTCTGTGATCTTGCACAACAGCCGTTCTCAGTTTTGTGGCCTGACATGCAGCAGTCGCGTGACAGCTGTGCATCATCTGCCTTATGATGTGATGCAGCTTTTTGCATGTCTCCCCCCTCCCCGAAATAGCGTGAAGCTGTGGCAGCACCGAGGCTGTGTCCTGGGGGTCCCAGGAAGGAGGACTTCACAGGGAGACCTCAGCCTAAGGAAACTCCTCTGGCAAACTGCCCCCAGGCTGTAACCAGCCGTGGCTTGTCTTGGTTGGTTGTGTGGTGAGGTGGTGTGGGTTTTTTTGGGGGGTGTGGGGTGTTCAACCCAATGCTAGCACAAAAATGAGTATTATTTTAACTAAGTTCTGCCAAACATATTTAAGTCACAGGGGAGTCAAATCACTTAAGAGACACTGAATTACTGTAAGAAGCAACCAGAATTAATTTTTCAAAGAGAGGTCAAGGGCTGTCAACTTCTAGGATCCAAAACAACTGCCTCATCATTACTATCAACATTTCCATGAGAGTCTGAGGTTTAAGCAATTCTGCTAACCACGGCCCCACTTTGGAGCTTTCCACACAGGGAGGTGCATATCTATGAGTCTTTAGTATGATTTTACTGTAATCGGAGTTATCCTAAACCCTCTTCCCCGCTGCTCAGGAAGAACCCGCCCAGTGTTTGTTCTTTTTCTCCCAAGTGCAATAAGCAATATGGAAAATAGTCCAGAGTATCTAGGTATTTTATTACTAGTTATTTGCAAGTAGTGTCAACTTAATCCAGAGGAGCTTGTTTATAGTCTTTTTGTTGCTATTAATTTTTTGTGCTTGGGCGTAAGAGAAACCATATATTAGAACCTCTGGCTCCTGAGCATTTGTCATCTTTGCATTTATCTGTTTGGTTACAGGGAGAGGTGAAAGATGCTCCAGCCTTGCTGGTGCTAGAGTCGTGCTGCCCAAGATACTAACAGCTCCTCTTAGCCCAGATGTTTCCTAATACAGATCTTTTCTGCTAAGCCTTTGATTCGTGGTGACATCATCTTGTCGGCATGATCCATCATTTTCCCCTGATCATAAACCCTTATACAAAGAAAAACTCTTTTAGTAATGGGCCCCTCACCAGGCTGGGGTGTGTGGTCTCGCATTTGGATTGAGAACTCCCAGCTAAAATCATCTTTGATTCCCTTCAGGAGAGGGTCTCTACGTCTGCCTGGTAACAGGAGGAATGCCAACCCAGCATCCCATCTCCGATGAGCACGAGTGACTTTTCATTCCCAAGAAAATCCACTTACCTTTCCTTCCTTTCCAGTCTCTGTCCCTCGCAGCTGCTTCTCCCAGAGAACTATTGCCACAAATATTAATTAAAATACCACTATCATTTTGTGAGTGGGCTCTTTGCAGTGGCCAATATCACAGCATTTTACTAAGATTAAAGAGTGCTCAATTGGAATTAAAAATACCTTCCCCAGGTTAAGATCTTGTAATTCCAGACTCAAAAAAAAATGCTGAATTGTCCAATTCTGATTGATCCAGTTAAAAATAGCCCCTTTCCAGTCTGCCTTTTGATATGTAAGCCTACTGGTATAACTACGTGAACCTCAGCTGGGGTGGGGGAGTGGAAATCTCCTGTTTCATTTGCTGCTTTTTCTGCCCTCAAGGCAAAATTCACAACATACAATATGGAAATGCTTGTTCCAGTGACATGTTTTATACCACTATCCAATCTGGCTACAATTTTAATATAAGCATCACATTAGCAAGTGTTTCATCTGCCTAAAATATCTCCTTGTTTTTTTAGAAGTAGTTCCGTAAAGCTTTCACGACAGTTCAAGTGTGTAGCATTTCTTTCTTTCCACCTCCTGCCACTCTCACCAGCTTGGCAAGGTTTCCTTGGCCCTTTGGTGACCAAACTTTCTCTCACTGGTACAAAATTATAACTCAGTCTGTTTTCTTGCAGTCTGCGGGAGGCAGGATGAAACCTCCCGTATCATGACTAAGTGACATTTAGCACATTGAGTATAATCAGCTTCAGCTCTTTTTGAGCAGGCACTGGTAGATTTAAGAAGTCAACACAGTGGGAAGTGTCTTACCCACAACAATCTGCCTACTCAGAAACGGCGAGTTGGACTTTATTTAATCTATACCTCCTTTAAAGTGACAGGCTTGGTAAATGGGATGCTCGTTTGCATCTCTGGCTCTGGAAAGTCTCTTGCTGGTTCTGCTCCGTGTCACTGCAGCTCTGGATAACTGGGGCTGCGGGGGTAATGTTGTTAGTGGCAACTTGCATGTCTCCAAGGAACTACTGTGGGTTGTGCTTTCAGGAGACCCTTAACAATTTCTCCTGCACCCTGGAGGCACCAATCAATACCCAGCTTGCTCTTGCTGGTGTCATCTGTGCAGAGTTGGCAGCATCTCTTACAGCAGGTACTCATTAAGAACACACGAGCTCTTCCTGCTCAGACCTCTGTTCACAGAGCATTTTGTGGTCTGCATAATTCCTTAGGCTTAATGAGACCGTGGAGTTGAAATGTGCTTGTGTATAATTCACCCCGGAGACCTGGCTATCAGCGAACCCCCAGCTCGCGGTTGAGCCATGTTTATGATTTATTGTTTTCACATCCTCATGTGTATATGGCCCTTTTCAGAAGTAAAATGTGCAAAAGAAAATTTGATGAAGCTCTTCTGAGGGTATGACATGGGGAAGTACAAGATAAAGGATGAGGAGGATGGATTAGGAGAGGTTTGATACGTGGTTTAGGGGAGGAAAGGCAAAGCAATACGATCAAAATCTTGTTGTGATTCAATTTCCATAGCAGTCATGTGCCCAAAGAAGTCAGGCCACGGACTACTCTTAATGATACTTGTTTCAGACAGCAGAGAACTGATGAACTCTGGCAATGCCAACTCGTGTAGCTAGAGGATTAGAACAATTAAAGGAGTGGCAAGAGATATCTGTACCTTGTGTACTGAATCGCAGAGGGGTACACAAATATACTCCCGCGGGGCAGCAAATGCAGATGATAAAGGTTCACTGCTGGCAGTAACGAGAAGGAGCAGGAGGCATGTGAGAAGGCACAAACAGATGATGAGAGGCAGAGGTAAGCATTGCTGTAGCTGTTTGCAGTGTGCGTGTTACAATGGGCAGTGCAAAATGTGAATAATGTTTTTGACGAGTCACGGATTGCTTGCAGTGACCGTTCCTTTGCTATTGGCAATTGCATATTGCTGTGGGTCTGTACACTTAATGGTGAAATTGAAAAAATACAAGCTTTAAAGGTCAGACAAACTCTTGCTTTGTTTGGCCTCTCCATGTAGCTGCCATGTGTCTAGTCTCGACTGAAGCCCAGATGACGTAGTGAACTGCGAAGAGTTTAAAAACAGGTTGATCAATGATAACCGTGTTCAAACATGCTTATAAGGTCACATTTGGTTCTGTTAAAGTGTATTTTCTTTGAACAAGATGGGTGATCTCAGTACAACCACCTCTTTTTTTCTTCTTTACTTACATTGCTGTGAAAACCGGAGAGCAACAAAAATTTACGTGCATCTGGAGCATGGATGGAAGCGTTGAAAAATTATAGGGAGACTAGTAACAATTCATTAGGAAACCCCATTAGAAACATCTCTTAATGATTCTCCCTTTGGCAAGCTAACACTCTAACTTTTTTCAGTTGACTTGTTATTAATGTGTTTTTAACCGGAGTATTATACTGCACTAAATCAAACCCCATACAAAAACGTAAACTTATCACGATGATGAAATGATCATTATCAATCAAACATGGTCACGTTGCGGAGTGAAACCGGAGCTTTTCCTTTGCTTTTTGTTTTGTTATTGACAAGACCCCTTCTCCATGACATTATTAGCTGACGTTAATGGTGTTTGTCTACGCTAAAGCATCATCAGATGCATTACTTGCAGTCTTGCAGCTCGTTTGCCCTGTTAGAGTAACGCTTTGTCCCTAAGATCTAATGTGGTGCCTAAGAGCTGACACCGTGCTGTGCTGTGGGGAGGATGTGCTACATAGGTTATTACTGCCAAAGCAAGTCTTTATTTTGCTGTGGAAAATATGAAAGTTTCATCTTATCTGCCATTATCACGGGAAGGAAGAGATCCCTCACTGAAACCCGGCGTATGCGTTATAGCTTTTCTCCAGTGATCTCTTATTTCTTCTTCGGTTGCTGTATAACTGTATGAAAAGCATCTTTTATTCTGCGTTGTCTCGGTTTTTATAAATGTGGTACATGTGAAAGTAGAAACAAAATAAGAACAATGAAAACCAATCTGTGACTCGCACCTTAAGCAATTAAATATTGTGAAATATATTTTACATATCGTACCCGTCACTGGCTCAGGGTCAGCTGCTCCTGTGTCTTTCGGGCTCCCTGTGCGCTGTCGTTGCCATTCTCAGACCCTCTCACAGGTGACAGTTTCTTTTGTCCCAACCGAGCCACCCTGGAGATGTACCTGAGTTCTAGGAATCTGGGCTCCAGCAAACCACGTGGGGACCTGGGCAAGTTTCCATAACCAATGAGCTGCTTGTTTTCCAGACAGGAGCAAGGTCTGGAGAGTAAGAGCGCTTTGGAAAGCAGTCTGCGTTCGTGCCTCCCCATTTCTTCCTGTCCCGTTCCTCCCCTTCCAGTGTGTTTGTGTAACTCGGAGCGTGCGTGTGAAGTTTGGAGAACCGGAGTGACAGCTTCAGTTCTGCAATCCCGATTATCGTCATGGTACATGGGCAGGAGTGGGGGCTCTCTGGAGGGATGCAGCAAGCGCTGGGGACCCGTAGGCTGGCTCTGCCCCAGGAGCCCTGCTTCCAAACCTGCCCCCTTCTCCCATGAGACTCAGGCTTTTGGGGACGCCGCTGGGTTAGCTGCGTGGTGGGGCCTTTTGTTGCGACAGTTCTGGGTGTGGGTTTCAGGGCTGTGGGATGAGTTACAGTGTAAAATAAGGCTGCAGATACCGGTTTCGGTGTATCTTCGGGGACCTTCTGAAAACGGGCCCTCAAGTGCATTTTCCTTTGTTTACTGATCAATAGGTACTTCTTTGGCTTACGGTCATTTCCAATCCTAGCCTTAAGTGGTCACAGATCACTAACCTTTGGGTCACGCCGTGCAGCTCAACTCCATGCCCAAGTGGCTGAAAAAGCCAGGGCTCGATCGATGGGGATTCAGCAGCACCGACAATAGGAGTTATGCTTATTACATCGATTCCGGATGGGTTTTTCCTAAAATGTTGAGCACTGCTAGTTTTGATTTTCCTTGATGAGCTGTTTCAGAAGTGTGTGTAAAAACAATTCATCACTTTGTTTATTAGTGCTGCAGCCCTGGTAGTGATGTGTATGGGAAGGAGGTAACAATGCTACCGCTGCTCACGAGCTTCAGCTCCATCCCAGCTACCAGCATCACAACTTCACACGTTTGGCCAATGCCTGGTGAAAATCACCTCAGGGAAGAGGTGTTTGTCCCTTTTTTTTCCTTCTGTCCTGGATCCAGAGTCAAGCAAAGTTGCATTTGTGTTTCAGAAATTTCACGTAGCACAGGTACAACTTCGGGCTTGAGAAGTCTAAAAAGAAGTAGCTCTGTCTTCAGAGCTTGGTCTAGCTGCTGTTTCATGTGGAAGGCACCCCAAAACATTGTCAAGAGAGTTATCAGAGTGTAGCGATGTGCAAAATCCCTTTTTTTTTTTCATATTGCCCCATGAAAGACTTATTCTCGCTGCCCATTCCTGGAACGCGACTCTCCCTGGACAGCCTGTTTAGACAGTGAATGGTGGCACAACCTCCATTCCCAAAAGTAATTCGGAGCTCCTGAGTTAGGTCCTGGCTTTGAAGTATTTTTCTGGAAGCACCTTCAGAGTTACGCAAGACACCCCTTAGTGCCTCCTTGACCCCCGATACTGTAAATATTTCAAGATGCAAGTATCTCCTCTTCTAAAGTTAGCTTCTACTGAAATCACTGAAACTGCTGCTGCTTTTCCAAGTTGTGACTTCTGGAGATTACAGAATGAGGTCCCAGCGTTGAGTGAGGAACTTGCAGAGCCGGTTCATTGCGGAGTAGGCTACCTTGGCAAAGCAGGTGGGTTTCCACCCTCTCTTTCGGGTATTAAATTAAGTCAGGATGGTATATCCAAACCAGAAGCGTGTCCTCTGTAAAAAAACTCTTAGGTGTAAATTGCAATATTCTCTGCTTCCAGCTATTAGTGGGACTAACCTGAAAGGGAGAAGGGGGAACAGCTGATTTAAAGTTAAAAAAAAAAAAGAGCAATCGGTGTTTGATCTTTTATTAAATATTTTGCCACTTGAGCTAGAGAAACAGTTGGTAATTTTTCAAGTACAAATTTGCCACTTTGCAGAGGAAAAACAGATTTGACTGTGAAACGGTATGTACAGAAAAAAAGCAGTAGGAGCAGTCGTGGTGGGAGCCCGTGGTGAAACTTGATCTTCAGTCTAGCAAGAGTAACAAGTATTTTATTTTTCATAAGTGTATTTGTAATTGTTTTGTGTGGTGCTGTTAAAGCTTTGTGTTTCCAAAGGGGAAGGGTGTAATGAAGTGCAGAAGGATGGAAGTGACCCCTGCTTGCACCTTACCCTCTTGGTTTATATCGTGGCGCAGCAGTAACCTGTTAAACACGGTGTATTTCACACCTCGCTGCTGACTCTGTGAAAAGTTTTTATCCTCTGGAATTCCTTAGTAAATATTAATGTACAGTATTCACCGAATCTGTCTGTTTCATTTACTTCACCCATTCTTCTCTGTAATTTGTTTTATTCCCTTTATCCTACGGTAATTCTAATCAAAGCCAAATCCAGTTGGTTTAACGATCAGGTTTTATTAGTCCTCCAGGCAAACTGCACTGCGGAGAGATGCCACCGGAGCCTGGCATTATTACACCTCTACAGAAATGATTAATTTAACCTTTTTGCATATTGCAAGAATTAGAAACATAATAAATCAGCAGAGGTTTATTATGCGAAGTGATGTATGTAACCTGTTAACCGTTTTGGTTGTTTTAGTTGTGCAGTACTTGTCGAGATTTCTTAAAAAATCATCATTTATGGTCCTGATAAACGTCAGCTTTAGCAGCCTTTGGAAGCTGCTGTGTTAGTTTTGTAGCTGACTGATCTCGGCTGCTCCCCTACCAGACTCGTGATAAAGAAAATATGAAGTTAAACCCAGAATTCCAAAAGGCCTCAGTGAGGCTAAGGTTGTAGCATCTAAGTTTGGGATTTTCTTAACAGCGGCACTCTGGGGTTTTAAAATCAATGAGTATAAAAGCCCCAATGTGCACATAAAATGATTTGTATTAGTGATGTGTTAGATGTGTATTAGGGGCTACTTGTTTCTCGCATCTCTCTGACGTGTTGTGGACAATACTATTTGGACTAGTGGCTGTGATGTTATTACCGACACTGAACCGTAGTCATGGATCACAGCACTGGACAAACACTGAGTGAAAAACTGGCCCCTGCCCCAAAAAGCAGGTTTATTCAACTGTAGCAACTCATATTCCAGCAAACAGTGCTGGCTGCAAGAGAGGCAGAGGATGAGAGCTTGTGTGTGGGCAGCGGCGCTCTTGGCAGCGATCTGAACCCATGTTCCTGCTCACGAGACGTTTGGGGCTCAGCTGTGCCCTGGGCAACGGGCAACCTCCTGGGCCAGCGGATTTGTTCCAAGGGAATTATTTTGGCAAATAGAGGCTGGTCGTTCATTAAAAACATGACTGGGTAGATTGGATGGATGTGTTGCATCTCACATGAACAAGCAGAGAGTCATTCCATGAGTCACAGAGGTGGTTAGAAGAGCCAAGATGGGACTTGGTCACCAGCCTGCCTAGCACAGCGAGTGCGCCTCGGGGTGGGGGGATTCCTGGCAGGAGAAACAGCAGGAGTGACAATCATGTTTTCCATACTCTTATCATCCCAAGTAGGGCAAACCAAACACTTTAATTGGGTTGCGGTTCCAAAATATTTTGCCAGCGCCAGATGGTGGAAACATTTTGGTGCTTTGGAAAGGTCCCATAGCTGAGTGCCAAGCGGGAGCCTCAGCGACGGGCGCTGCCTGGGAGCGAGGCAGCCCGAGGAGTGCAGCGAGTAGGACAGCTTGTTTGTGCCTCGCTGGGGCTGGCACAACCCCAGGCTGGCTGGCAGCAGGTCAGCAGCTTGTCTCCCGAACTGAGGGCTTGCTTAGAGGGTTTCTCTGGTAGAGACAGGTTCTGTTGACCTGGCTTTTTTTCTTACAAAAAGCTTTTGTTCAGTGGTGTTTGACCAGCCCTTCTCTTTGCTCGCTGCTCTGACTGCCACAAAGAGGGGCTTGTCACAGGTGGAGGGGCTTCTCCAAGGGACGGGGATTCAGGCCCTGCCTGCCCATGTGTTTGAGTGGCTGATCTTGAAGGTTCATTCCTTAAAGGTTCGTTTTTCTGAGGCTGATCTTGATGATTCACTCTCAAAAAGCAGTAGTGAGGAAGCAGAGTGCTTTCCTGGGTCCTTGGGTGGTGTGGGATGGAGCAGGGGAGGTGAGAAGGACAGGACAAGACCAGGGCAGTCAGGGGGAGAGGTCCTGGGCTCTGCTGGCTACAGTCGGGGTGGAGATGTGCAAAATAGCCTGTGGTTTTTGGCAAGCGGAAGGGAACAAATGAGTGGGTCGGAGCAGTAGATCTTTCCATGAGCCCCCAGGGAGGTGGCAGGACCCCTGGCAGCTTCCTCTGGCGTCAGTTCAGTTAATAAAGCTGGGAGTGAAGCTGAAGGGAGGTGCAGGGTTACCATTCTCCATCCCATGAGCAAGGGGAAGCCGGGGTAATCCTGCACCTCTGCTGACTGGAAAGGACTGGAAATCATCAAAACAGAACTCTTGGGAAACTGGAAATCTGATGGAGGACAATGCAGCATTGACAGGCATATGCTGTGAGAGAGGGCTGACCTGCAGCCACCCTGCCGTGAAAGGCTGCTCTGCCCTGTCATGTCCCCACAGCATTTGGGGGACAAGTGGAGGGGTGTGAGAGTGCTCAGCACAGCAAGGGAGGAGTGGGGCAGCCCGAGCAGCCCAGCTCCCAGCATATCTCCTATTGCCTTCCCTGAGGAGAAAATTATAGATTTTTCTTTTGCTCTTTTCCTCCACTTCTCTTCCCTTTTCTCCTTTCTTTGCCTGTAGCACTGACCTAACCCAGGTGGAAGTGGCCAGGAACTTTTGTCCTGCCTGAAGGCGGTGGGGGAACCTGAAGCTCTGCTCCTCTGGGGCTGAGAGGGGCAGTTAAAAAGACGACAGCTAAAGGGAGGGGGTTGAGAGGAGATACTGTCATGGCAGGGGTGGGATCAACCTGTGCTGTGACCCAGGGACCAAGTGGGGCTTGGGCAAGCTGAGCTCCAGAGTTAGTGCTCAATGGGATGAGTGAAGGAGTGCTCGAGGAAACGGAGTGGGAGCAGGTGTTGACGGAGGTGCATACGTACCATTAAGGACACTAATGTGAGTTCTTCCAAATAAAGACCAACTGTTTTGTGCTCAAAGCAGAAAGGAATAGGTTTTGGAGAAGCAAAGTGAGCTGAGAGCAGCTTACAACATTGAGGGTTTTTTATTGACTCAACTTTTGTTGAATGCTGAGACGCAGAGGAAATAAACTCCAAAGGCTAATCAAACATTATCTTCTCTTCCAGCCTTTCTTCAGCTCTGGGAGCTGACCTGAATTTCACTTTGTGGTATAGCATATCTTTTAAAGAAACATCCTTTTATGATTTTTTTTAAATGATCAGCAATTCCTCCAGTGGTTCATTCCTCTGCTACTGTAAGTGCGTGGCTTTTGCCAGCCTGAATTAGTCTGGTTTCGTGTTCCACCCATGGGACTGTTACACCTTTGCTAGGATGAAAAGCCTCCTCTTATCAGTTTCCCTTTCCCCGAGTAAGTATTTGCTTAGTGATCAGACATGCCTTAACCTGCTCCTTGATAAGCTAAATAAATTGAACTCCTCGACTGTCGCTGTAAGATGAGTTTTCCCATCCTTTAATCAATCTCACGACTTAAAGCCATATCCAATTTATCAAACTCTCCTTCCGTGTGTGAATGCTAATGCTGAATGTAGTATTTTGCTGGCAATAGTGGCAATAACTGTAAGGTAATTTATTTGGGTTTCTCCTGCTAGATGCCCAACGCGCGCTAGTCCTTGTAGCCGTAAAGCTACTTCCCAAGCTCGTTGCGATCTGAGGATGCTCCAGTCAGGCTGTGGGCTTTCTCCCCGCATGCCTCTGACTTACTCTGTTTAGCTGCTCTCAGGCTTCTCGGGTAATCCGGCTCACACAGGGCTTGGAGGGGTTTTTTTCCTCATGGTTACTCTTTGCTATTTGTCATATAAATGATTCATCAAACTGTGTTCCCTTTGTGCTAATCACTGGATGAATCCAGACCATTAACAGAGGAAGGGTTTACCAGTGCTGCTGTGCATGTAGCTCTTCTCATTATATAAAAAACATTATTTTCTAGCAAAAGGACTTCAGTTTCACTCAAAGAAGGAAGCATTTGCTCTGCCAACAGTTTCTAAAGGCTCGTTTTCTTTCTTCATGATATTTTGTAGCTGTCCAGAAAGGCTTTGCACAGCAACATAGAGCTGCCTGAGTAATCCCTCTGCATTCACCGTGCCGCGTGTGCCATGGGAATTCTCAGCCATCTCCATTATAAAGATCCCTTCCCAAATTCTTGGCTGCAGAGTGAGGAAGGAAGAGGTTAGCCTTGTTTTTTGGGGGCTTTTTTTTTTTTCTGGTTGGTTTGTTTTCCTTTGTGGGAACAGGGTCTGGGGAAGGAGGAGGGGTCCAGGGTTGGTGGGTCTAGGTTAAAAGGTAATTGTTTTTGTAACAGAATTAAAACCTGAAGCACACTGAACCGATTTCTAATACAAACAGGATCAGCATTAGCTTTTAAAGGATTGCTATTATCGTTTCAGGACTGCAATGTGATTTAAACGGTAATAGATATTGATTTCTATATTAGTGTGCTTGGTCCTTGTATTGCATTTCTGCTGCCATCTGCTAAAACGGGAATGGCATTTTTCACTTTATTGACTGGGCAGCAGGTTGGAATACTGTATTCCTGCACACTCTGGATCCCTGAGGCGGCTGAAAGCTTACAGGGAACAGGAAGGTTGGGGACAATTCAGCTGCTGAGACATTTGTGTTTTAAAGTTACAGGTACCCATTATTAAGATTATTGAGCATATATAGACTCAAAACTCTTAAAGGACTTCCAAGTCACTTGTGGAAAAGCAGCATTTTGCTCTGAGGAACTCTACAGATACTCCACAGGGCACTGTTATTTTGAAAAGAGAATTACTGTAGCATCCTGTGCTGGTGGTCTAAACCAGCATGGGTGGGGGTTTCCCAGGGCAATCAGTTTTGACTGAGTTGAGCTCCCGCTAAACGCAGCGGTAATCTCACCCGTGCAGGAGAACACAAGTGCTGTCCTTGTGCTGGTGACCCACAGATCTTCCTCCCCAGGCCAGACCGATAGCTGATGGGGAGTTCTCAATCTTCTCGTTGAGCACAGCATAACCAGACTCACTCTGAGGCTCTCTCTCCAAGGTGTCCTCGTTCCCAGTGCCCACGTCTATCTTCTGCTCAGCATCGGCCTGTTGTCTCATACTTTTGCCAAAAACGCGGGAGTCTCCTTTGAGACAGCTCACGAGGTTCAAGCTGTGGCTCGCCCTTGCTGGCCCATCAGGGCCCTGCCCCACCAGCAGCGTGGCAGCTCCTGACCAGCCCCATTTCACGTCTGCAAACGTCCACCTTCAGACTGTCTCTTCTGTTGCTCCTCATGCTGGAGACAACTCGCGCTTCCTTAATTTCTCTCCCTTAAAAGTCCTTGTTGTGATATAACTAAGGGGGAGAAAAATGCAAGCCGTGCACTGATAACAAGTTTGTCATTTCTTCTTTTTCTGGCACAGACAAGCTCATGTTGCTGGTGTCTCGTGGTCCTCAAAGGGCCACCCCGTTCTCTGCGCTCTGTAGGCAGGTTGGCCACTGCCCTTTGCTGCACACGCAGGGGGTTTCCACTGCTGCTACACCTAATATTTGTAAAACGATTCACAGAGAGATGCTCTCTAAAGGAGCTTTATTACAGAATGCTATTCAAAATCGGACTATTCTGAAATGAAGCTGCCTCTTGCTTATGACTCTTCCCAGAAAACTGATTTTGCCTAATGATAGAGAATGGTAATAAGCAGTACTTAATTAGCATAAATTAAGTTTAATGGGAACAAATTCTGCTAGTGCCAAGTAGTTAAGAGGTGTTTAATAAACTGAAATTCTGAGGGGTCATCTTACACTGCCTGAAGGTGCCAACTAAATGTTAAGGTCTGTGTACTCCAGGGCATTCGGGGGATCTGTCAAGTATGCAGCTAAAGCTTGGTGGCCTTGATTCAGGGAGAGCTGACCCCAAGTGTTCAAGTTCATGGTACAAACTTGTTTAGGAGTCCCTTTTTTAATTACTGACTTGAATGTGAACATAGAAATTTAGCCAATTTAGAATCAGAACGTGGGAATATAAAGGTAGTTTAATTTCGTCAGAGATCTGACTGTCTCTTTATTCTGTCTATGGCACAAACCTTGCAATGTGTACTTGACAATTCCCCCAGTGTATTCTCACAGTCACCAGCAGTCAATATCCTGGGGACTTCCTGAGCCATTTTCTTCTGTATTGTTGAAAGATTTTATTTTTATTTTTTTCTCTGTTTAGCCACCCTTGGACAGATACCGTAATGTATGGCAGAAGCCCAAATTTCAGACTGGACATAAGTTTTCCAGCTTCTGTCTACATTTCCTGATCTGATTGCTTGATCTTTAGTTACGTTAGGTGAAACATTCGTTTTCCTTTGTTAGCGAGACATGCCATGATCCTCCTCACCAAGGGCACTGGCCTGGGCATCCCAAGTCACAGGGTGACAGGAATGAGGAATTTTGAGAAGGGTCAACCCGTTGTACCAGCACATGTGACCAACGCCTCAGTGAGGAACAGAGAGCTGGAGGAATTAATTCTAGGAAAAAAATGGGATATTCAGAAAACATCAATAATGGAAAGTGTAGAATAAAGCAAATTAGCTTAATACATATTTTACATGCAAGAAGTGTTTAGTTGGGGTTTTTTTAATCTAAGAAAAAGAAAGAATCTTTGCACTGAGATCCATCTAACTTCTAAGATGTCAAGAAATGTTACTGGGAGGCCAGCCCACCAGCACGCCTTGCCCCGAACTCCAGATGTCACGCTATAAGAAAGGAGAGGTGTCTGCATCTGTAGGTGAGAACTTGAGCGTGAGTTCAGTGCCAGGGGAGCACTGCTCCAGGGCAGAACCAGTTCATTATCTGATGAACAACAGAAAGCCACAGGATTTGGAAGAGGGAATGTGGTTTTACTTTATTTGTCCCTACGTTTTTGGGCAGACTTGGTCTAAACTTGGCCTTTTTCTATGCCGTGCTTACCTAAAGCAGCCTGACCTATTTTGCGGCTAGTTCTACCTGTGCAGGTTAAAGTTCTTTCTGAAGCTTCTGCCTTTTTTCCCTTGTCTTCTCTTTTTGCCCTGACTTAGGTTAAAAGCTTTAGTCTGAGCTTTCATTGCCTTCCCCAAGGACGGCTGCAGGGGTCTGCTGGCCTTACCACAGCCCCTCGAGCATCCGCCGAATAAACCCTCTATTCGTTCTTCAGGTTAGAAGCAGGTTCTTTACTCCGTGTTTCTAAAGCACATAGGCTTGGTGGTGTTTTGGCCCAGGACTTCTAGCCACTATTAAAGGTCTGGTTTGAGCTCTGTGTGGGTAGTAAATAAGCTGCTGTAAAAGCTTCTAATTTACAAGCAGACACATTAGTGAATTCATATTTGGAGTTTTAAGCAACGAGTTCAAGTCAAACACAAACCGAGTGCATGTCAGGCAACTAAATGCTCTGTGCTGTCGAAAGGTGCTCTCCGAATGAGAGCTGTCTCTTCAGCCGCTGCCTCTGCAATCAGAGAGCAGTACTCGACCAGTCGGGCTGTGGCCCTATACTTGGTGTTTGCGTGTGTCAGACCAGGAGTGAACAGTGTGCTGGGCTGAAGGGGTGGGTTTTGAGCCTCTCTGCGTTGGGCCGTAACACAGTGCTCTAATTTCTCAAAAGAAAGTCTGCAGCAAACAGCCCCACTTCCCCTGACCATGGCAATACATCTCTTCAGACCCTTATAGGGGGGCTAGTGAAAATCCTTAGAAAACAAGGATTGCTGTTGTATTATGGCGTAAACCACAGAATCACCTGGTTGGAAGAGACCTTGGAGATCGAGTCCAACCGTTCACCCTGCACTGCCAGGGTCCCTAAACCACGTCCCTCAGCGCCACATCTACGTGTCTTCCTCCCTGGGCAGCCTGTTCCAATGCTTCACAAGCCTCCCTGTAAAGAAGTTTTTCCTCATATCTAACCTAGATCTGCCCTGGTGCAATTTGAGGCCATTTCCTCTTGTCCTGTCACGTGGGAGAGGAGACTGACCCCCACCTCTCTAGTCTTAAGATACTGGCATGGCCTGATGCTCGCAGTCCTCCCCGGCGTTTATTCTCCGGGGGTACCAGTGCTCCCCTGTACAGGCTGGGAATGGAGGGACAGAGGAAATGACTCATTTCTCTAAGGCTACAGGGAAACCTTTCAGGGACAGGGGAGAATGAATCCACCTCCTGGGAATTCCAGCCTGCTGTCCCTGCCCTGCCGTATGGCTGCTGGGAGTATAAAACCGAAGAGAGAGGAGAGCTGAAGTGTAGCCTTAGGTCTGCTGTCTGCTGCTTGAACAGAGCCTGCGGTTGGGCATGTTTATCATCCCGCTCGTAATGAAGCCATTACACTGCAGTCACCACTCTGAATTGCAGCTAATAGATTTTCATTTTGTTTTCTCAGTTAAGTCATATTTGATAAATGCAGGAATGTGTCGGGAGCAGCTTATCTCAAGTCGACAGTTTCGTCTTAAATGGGTGGCGCGAATGTGCTTTGCATGAGGATTTTTGGAAAGAAAAAAGGATTCTGTAGCAAATCTCTAGAGGAATTAAATGGCAAACCTAGAGTATCCACTTGCTGAGTACAAGTCTACCTTTTAGGGATCTGTTCACTTGTAGCTGTTGAAGATAAACATTAATTTCTTAGCGTGTGTGTGTGTGTACACAGGTACTCGTGTATTTGCACGTGCAGACAAAACTCTTACAGTATCGGATGTGTAATTCGTTGCAGTGCTTTCTATGTTGGCTTAAAGACTGCTTGAAATGAATCTTCCTAAAACTTTTGTAGGAAAGAAACAAAATTCCCTTACCTGCTGCTCTGCAGACGGATGCATCAGGATGTTGGTTTTGTCTAATCTATTATCTTATCCTCTTGACTTTGAGTTTAAATGGTGCAGGCTGGTTTGCAGAGAGCCAGAGTGGTGTGGGCAGCGATAGTGCCAGCATGTGGGGTATCATTGCACCGAGCTCTCCATTTGAGAATTACTCTGGAAAAGTTTTCAGCACCAAGTACCTCAATGTATATTCTACAGGGAGGTGGAGGTAATTTTTACATTTATTTTTAATCCTGGCTGGAAAATTTCTTACTGTAATTAAGCCAGCATTCTCAAAATGCTGAAACTAAGCCAGTCTCCTAACGCTATCCCAAGGAACTGTGTCGGCATTTTTAAACCTCAAGGCCGGGTGTAAGGACCCAAATCCACCTTTTGGGCCAGATTTTCAAAGCAGTTTTATAGCTGCGCGTAGGATTTTTCAGGAGTACCCAAGCAAATCCACAACAGACCCCTTCCAGAACTGAAGGAAACAATAAGGTCATAAGGAAACATCTGTCCCCGTGGCATTTCAGAGGTGCTGAGCATCACGTCTTCTTGGGAGCTGGCTTGGCGGTAAGGTGAAATGCAGCACAGCGACTGCATGTGGTGGAAGCCCCAAGCCTCCTGGCCACAGCCAGCCGCCGGTCCCAGCGCGGAGGCTCGCAGGTTTGCAAAACCAGACCCTCTGTTCCTGTCCTGGCCCCGTGCCCAGTGCTGCCTGCATAAGGCAAGTCTCTAAACGTCGTTAACTGGATCAAAAGGCTGAAGTGTTTCTGTCACAGCCACCCCTCTGACAACAGTTGCCCTATTGTTAGCAGCACTCTCATCCTGTCCCCCTTTTCCTTTTTGTCCCCTCCACTTGACTTCTGGGTCTTCTCTCACCCCGGCGCTGCCCCACGTGCTTTCCCAGGGTTTTCTTTCTTTCCTCCGCCTCTGTTGCTTGTTTCTCGCCTGGGGCTCTCTCTGCCATGGTTCCTGCTGCTGCAGATGCGTTTGGGAAGTACATCTCCCCTTGTCCGGTCTTTGAGCTTCCTGTACCTTCACCCGTGTGCCAGGTTTGTGCTCCCAGGCGTAGGCTGTGTGTCTGCAGGCCTGCCGCTTTCTGTCTGTCCCTCCCCTCCTACTAACCGCCACCGGTAACTGCATCCCTAGCCCCAGGCTGTCTTCTCCAGCTGACCTTCACCCCAGCCCAGCTCAGACATATAAAACAAAATTAGCCGGTGTCACGTATTCCGATAAACAAGCCAGCAGATCCTGTTAAGTGTGAGCTATACACCTACAGTAACATGACCTCAGACCATTAAAATCACATACTTGGTGTCTGGCTTAGGGTTTGTGTATAAATGTTGCACAAGAGAGACTTTATTAGAGCTTAGTGAACCAAACTCTGGTTTTGGATTTCCGCAGTTCAGGAGTTGTTGGTTAGAATGCGCTACGGGGGCTAAGGAGGAGGAATTAGAGGTTTGAAATCGTGTTTGAAACTCGTGATGAATTATACAAAGTCAGTCTGTTTATCAGAGCACCGTTATCTTTAAAGACAAAATGATGGGAAAAGTACTCAGTGATGAATCCCATGTCAAGAAGAAATTGATTAATCTACCAAACTGTTCCTCCAAATGTTTCACCAGAGCAAGACACGCAAAACAGACCTTTGGAGGACTCCGGTGTGAGGACATTGCTGTGAACTCGAGAGCGCTCTTGCTTACCTGGAAGCTTCCGCAGTCACAGACTGTTACTTCACGGTGGAGCGCTGTTCAGTGCAAAAGGCTACGTTTTAAGTTCAAGCAATAGTATGAAAATTGTGGCGAATGTTTTCAGGGGATTCATCCCGTGAAGTTAGGTTTCTCAGCGCACGTGAGGATAGAAGTAAACCATGATAGCTGCGCTGCCTGGACCATACGGTTTCTTCTCCTCAAGAACTGCCAGCGTGGGCTTGCAAAAGGGCACCGTTTCCCAAGGCAGCTCCTTGAGTCGGCTCCAGCTTTTCTGCCAGATTTGTGGCTGAACTCTCAACTGCTGCTTTCTAGGTCACTAGAGACCAGCAGTGAGGAGGGATGTGTTACAGACATTTTTTTGGCAAGCCACGCTTTAAAAACGTGTGGGCCCAATCCTAATAGATGCTGAGACTCTACTAGCCCTGCTGGCCACGGGGCCAGTGCCTCTAAGGACAGGCTGCTCTGCTTCTCCCCCATGTCCCCCAGCCAGGAACATGGAAGGCATCAGGCATACAGGGCATATGCCATCCAGCCCCTCTGAGCACGTACTGTGCTGGTCTGAGGTTTTGGTACTACCACAGTCACGTTCAAATTCCTTTTCTCATAGGAAATATGCCCTAGCGTTTGAAGGGGGTGCAATTAAATGCTTTTTATTTCTGTGTAGCAGCTAATCTGGTGCATGTAAGTTGCTGCAACTGAAGCATTTTCTTACTACTTGTTTTTCCCTTTCTGTGAAATTTAAACTTTCTTTGTGCATCCCTATTTTTCTTTAATTCTTGCTTCATTAAGAGCAGCTTACTGAAACTTCCAGACTCATCCATTAGCTTTCTAATGATGACAAAGAGTTAGTGTCTGTGAGGGTCTTCTGTCAGCAGCGAAAGTAAACATGTCTGAAACAGTTGTGTGGGTTTTTTTTTTTTTGCTTGGATTTAGGTAAATAGCCCCTGTCCAATGAAGCATTCCCTTTTCACGTATACCAATGTCTCTAGCACTCAAAGGTGGGTATCTGAGCCCAAAGCAACCTGTTCCCTACTCTGGCTTTCTGTGAGGGTCACCTTTCTGCTGATGTTCCTTATACCAGCTGTGTGATGGCAATCCAGGTGCTAAGGGTCAGTTGCCCTGTATGATTTCCTTCCTAGGCTGGATCTCGGATCCTTTCCCCAGCTCCCATGCAGAGGCATGGCCAAGTTTCATCTGCAGCAGGAAATTAAAACACCTGTGTTCACCCCAACCTCATAACTCTAGACTGAAACAGCCTCTCATGTGCTGAGCACCTTTCTCCTCACACAAGCCTTCCAAGCCTTGATGGCCACTCATGTCACTGTGCAGGAGATCCGTCTCCCTGGAGGAGCTGTCCTGGTTGCAGACCAGTTGTGAAAGCCACAAGGTGGCTAATGGAGTGCTGTTGCAGAGAGGAGGGTTGCCCTCACTGGAGCATGGGCTGTGTCCACCCTTGGAAGGCACAGAGCGGCCATCTGTCCGTGTGTTTCCTTACCAGGAGTTGAGCAATCACAGCAAGGCGGTGTGTGGGAGGCTGGTTGTATAGTGGATCTCTCTTGGATGACTTCCAGCAAGAGGAGGACATGTGGGACAAAGCTCTGAGTCACTTGCTGTGTGACTGTGTGTGGGAACATCTCCAACAGCACAGCTGTAGGTGGGTCACCTTCTCATATTTCTGAGTGGCTCTCAGATACTGCGATAAGTTGTCAGAAGGCTTCACTTGACTTGGTAGAGGTTGATTCATTGCAGGTATGTCCTAAAATCAGTAGACTATCCCTATTAAAGCATTGGAGTGCATCTCTTGAACGTTACTAGGACGTACGTATAGACTTGAGGAGTGTGGTGCAGGGAGGATTTTAATTACGTATTCTTCAGTCATATGGCTTAGGTAAACTATTGGACAACTTCAGTGATGTTTCCTGCAATATTTGTAAATATGTGGTGGAATTCTCTTTGTTTTTGATGCAGACATGGGCCTTAATTTATTTTCTTGTTTCATTAGTAAAGCTCTGAAAAATAAATTTTGGAAGTTTTCTACTGCTTCAGTTCACCTACTAAAGTTTATCATTGCTTTGATATCTTTTACAACAAAGAGTAAAACTCATGAGGTTTTTGGTGTGTTGACGAATGTTCGCTTCCAGTTAGAAAGCAATTATTGCCGAGATCAGGCTTCAGCTAGTGGGTGACTTACATAGAGTAAATATGCTGCAACAACATTTTCCTGTGTAATATCAGGCTGGCTGTATTTTTAAAAAGTTGTAAAGTACCAAACTTTCTGTATTTCCTTGAAGCTTATGAAATTGCTAGAAAATAGGATTTCTCTCTCACAAGTTTGACATAGGCATCGAAGTATCTCTTCTTACGTTTCCCTACATGTGGAAGTACCTTTAACAGAGAAGGTACAAAATTTATCTCCTGTTAGTTGAGAAAACGAGCCTGTTGGTCGAACGCTACCATGAGAAACTTTGGGGAAAGTCAGTAAGACCCCAGTCAGTCATCACCAAACACTAAGACTCTCTCCTGGGCTGCTTTTTGTTTAATTTTTTTAAGGAGGTAAAGGAATGCTACTTATCTTTGTTCATCGAAACCTTTCAGTGGCAGTTTGTGGGGATTAATCCCTTTCCCATAGGAAGGACGTAGGACAGGCTTGCACAACCACATAGACTTGTCGCTGTAGTATGCGTGCATCTACCAGATACAAAGTGACTTTATTCCCTCTGAAACCTTGTGAAGAAGGTAAATTCCCTTCCACAGAACTGGGAGCAGGACTCAGGAGATTAGATTTGCCAGGTTGTGTCCGTGACTCCGGGAGCTATCTATGGCCGAGCCGGAGGCTCTGTGGTACTTGTCTTGGTCCCCACAGTCTTCAAACATAAGAACTACCTATGGGTCACTGTGAGACGTGAGCAAAACGCGTTGAGTAAGATTACAATCTTACTCAATGTTCACCACATCAATTGGAAGAGTTTTGACTTTATTTCACTGATGCTGTTTGATCATTTAGTAAAGCACAACAACTGGTTACTGGATCACAACAGTGGGCTCCATCCAGGCCACCAAGCTCCCTGTCTCAACACACTCTTCCCTAGGGTGCCTGGAGACAGGTGTTCCTTCAAACATACCTTCAGGTGTTTGACTTTTGCTTTAAAATAGCTCTGGCTATGTGCAAGGCTGGCTTTCCTAGTAGCTGGCAGGAGGAGATGCTTGTTGGGGAGGTCACTTCTTTTGGGGAAAGGCTGTGTTTTGCTTTGATTTTTTCTAGGGAGGTGTTTGGGAGACAAGAAGTGTTTCTAGGGACAGCAGGTTTGCAGTCGTTTTGCCTGCGTTGTTGGCCTTGGTGGCATGTCCATGCCGGGTGATAGAAGGAAGCTATCAGAGGTGGCATTTTTGCAAGCAGGTCTATCGCACAGCCTCCATGAGGAGGTTCAGCACAGTGCAGCTTCTCTGTGATTCCCAGGCAGCGTTGGAGAAGGCATCACCCAGAGATGCTGCTATCCAAATTCACAGAGTATCTTCTCCCACCACCTCTGGGCCCAAAGACTCAAGAAAAAGACCTGGGTTCTCCCCTTCAAGGGAAATTACAGAGAGACCATAGCAGTAACAGCAGCAAGGAAGGAAGAGAGTAGTGGGTCTTCTCAGCTGTACCTGCAGCCCTCTTACCGGCTTCATCCTCAGCTCTCGCTGTTCCAGTGGTGTGTGGTGTTGTGGAGGTACTCTTTGT
The DNA here is from genome assembly GCA_009769605.1 of Bucorvus abyssinicus. Lineage (NCBI taxonomy): Eukaryota > Metazoa > Chordata > Aves > Bucerotiformes > Bucorvidae > Bucorvus > Bucorvus abyssinicus. The sequence continues at coordinate 22,404,573 of CM020035.1, read as the reverse complement.
TGTGTGGGGGTCAAGCACACAGCGTTACACTCCTCAGCCGTTAGCGATGGGTGAGTTGTGTTCTGCTGCGGCAATTATAAATCACGTCCCATTAATCTCTGAGGTTTGGTTTCAAATGCCAATGGGAGTTACTGAGTCCTATCAAATAAAGGCATGTATGAACTACCAGGGAGGAAAGAGTTGATGTCGACATACTGATGAGTACATATCTAACGGATGCTAGTCATCCTGCCACGTTTGCTCTGGAGGGAGCTGGCAGATTCAGGACAGAATATAATCCCTGCTATCAAATGGTAATTATGAGAGCAAATACCCATCTGTATTCATTTTGAGCTTGATGCTGAGCTGGAAATGCCACCGTGCAGGATGTTGCCCATAGCGTCTTTTCTGAGAAGTGATAAAAATGAGACATACTCTGTCTGCTCTTACCGATGTGTTCATTTCTGAGCCGGACCAAGAAAGATGCTTTTCAGGTGTGAATTGTAGCTCTGATAGAGGTAAATAAGCAGGTAGCAGCAGAGGTTCGAAATACGGCTGGTTTGAGGTTTTTCTGCCTGGCGGCACATTCCCACAGCAAGTTGAACCCATCCAGGTTTGTCTGGGGACAACGTGTCATGCTGGGGAGTAGCCCAGGGTTGTCACCTTGGGTATTTTGGTGTGTGCGCTTCTCCCCTCCATTGTTCCCATTCTTCTCCTGCTTGGCACCCCAGGTTATATTTCAAAAAGGATTAAATGTGATAGAGCTTTTTATTGGAAGATTCTGAAGGTTTATTTCTGTGCAGGGATTCTTTTGAGCAGATACAGTGACTGCTCTAAGAGGGGAAAAAAAAAACTTCTCCTTTCAAAACTCTTTTATTTTTGAGGCTCTATTAAAGAAGTGGGCTCCTCTGTGCTCTCTTTTGTGCTCATGCATAACACAATGTGATACCCATCAGACTGCATAGAGAAGTTGCTGGGCACAAGCAAAAAGTGCTGCCAGCTTCCCTCTCAACAATACTTCAACTTTGAGCAAGTCAGAGGCCCTTATTTCTCTGCAGGTTATTCCAGGCACCTCTCCAGTATAAATAACAGCAAGTAATTCATATTGTGAGATGCCAGAAGTATGTAGGGGAAGATTTTTCCATCAGTCTCTCGTTTGGTTTAGGCTTTGCTCCCCACTTTTCCCTTCTCTTTGGTTTGCCACTTTTCCCTTCCCAGCCACCTAGGAGGAAACCAGCAGAAGATTATTAGGGGATGGGGGTGAGGATCGTCTGAACTTCTGTAATTCCTTTGCTTTCAGAGTGGAAAAAGTGCTTAACCATTGCGTATATTGTGTAGCCATCCCAGTCCTTATCTCTGCAGTGAGGCAGCCCTCCCACCAGCAGCCTCCCTCGCAGGTTTGTGTGCCTGCACCCGCGTGTATGAACTGCCCTATGCTCAGCCTCCTTCCTTGTCTCCTGCACAGAGGGATGAGCAACCTCTCGTTTTAAGTATTCAACCTCAGCGTTGCATTCACCTCTTTTTAACGCCCCCTTTAGTTGCAGGTTGTGGGGTGACTGACAGCCTTGGCTCCTGACAGTGCTAACAAACCCAGCTGCCAAAGAAACCAGAGCAAAGACGACAGCAATAATCTACTGATTTGTTCACTTGATTTACGTTAGAACGGCTTTATAATGACCATAAATGATTATTTTTACAAGAGGTACATAAACAAGTAAACAAGACTGCTCCACGTGCCCCTGCACGTTCCCAATGCTGCGTTTATTCACGTGCGAATGAACTCCTTCACTGCCACTAGCCAATTACTGCCAAAAAGTGCAGGAGGGCACAGGTCCCTCCTGGAGTGCCTCTGTATGGGGAAGCCCGTTCTGTTCACTTCCACAGAGGAGATATTATGAGAGGTTTGGGGCTACCCACCTTCCCTATAAATCTTAACTACTTTTTGTCTTTTAAGACAGATGATACTTAACATTTTTGTGCGTTAATTGGAGTCAAACCATATGTTCTCTCCTGTTTTGGATGCCAGACGAATGCAAAGGTTTTCCCCGTAAGCAGTTCGTTACGGTGTCTCTGTGCTGGGACCCTGCACACGAGCAGAGCTGCCTGCACAAATACTGCCTGTCCCGGATGAAGTTCGAGCTCTCTACAAAGGTGTTACTGTGACTTAGTGTCAGGCTGTATCCTACCTATCAGAGAACTAGTGCTGTTCCCTTTAGCACACAGGGCACCCAAAAATGTTGGGAGCAAACAGGAAAAATAGCACTTTGATAAGGGGAAGCAATTGGGGTATGGAGAAAAGCAGAAACAGCAGGAGAAAAGGCAAATTGCCAGGAGATGCTCAGGGAAAGAATCTTCATTTTCTTTTGAGAAACTTGGGGGTGATGAGTGTGGTATGCCCTCAGCATCTGTTTGGAAAGTATCCATTTCATGCATGTGAAAGGCAAAACAGCTGAGATGTGAAGAGGCCGGGAGAGGAGCAAAGCTGAAGGCTGGCAGGAGCCTGGGTCTGTGCCATGCGTGGCTGCAGGAGCCCCTTCTGCCTGTTTTGGCTGCACAAACATCAGCGCTGTCACTACCCCATTGCTGCTGCAATCAAAGCACCCTGCTCAGCTCTGAGCACCGGGAGAGCTTCATCATCTTGAGTTCTTCCTTCATCCAGCACAACGCTCACCAAAGAGTCTTACTTGGAGGTTCAGCTAGGCTTCTGGCTGCATCAATGTGTTCGGTCCAAATCTCTCCATTCTCTCTCACAGAATCCAGTCCAGAATTAACATGTGATGAGCATGTATGGATGATGTTTCTTTCATAGTGATGTTTAGATCTGAGTCTGGCCCACCCTTCGCTTGGTACCGGTGTGCCTCCTACCTGTCCCTGAGCCGGCTGTTGATTTATGCTGACTTGAGAGATTGGATAGCTCAGTATCAGCCAAGGCAAAAACAAATAAATGAGTTATCAGTAAATGTGGGAACAGGGAAAAATATGAAGACAGCAGTAAGATTAGACATGTACCAAATGGCTTTAAAATGTTAATTGCATTGTAAACTTGGTCAAGCATGAAGTTAGCTCTACATAATGGTTGAGTGTGTTTCAAGGATAATAATCTAACAGTGTGGCAGGTAGGCCAAAAAGCGGGCGACTGCCTCTCCTCAGCCTTTGCAGACAAGGCTTGATGCGTACGTTGCACGGTAATCTCCAGATGTTGAGGCATATGTTGTCATTGGGTAACTTCATTTTGCAGAGACAGGTTGGGTGGCTTTGCGACTTCTTAGAGAAGCTGAGGATTTCTGAATTAAATAGCTGTTTGTAATAAGGCCATCAAGTAGTTCTTCAGGAACCTGCTACCATTTGTTTCCATTGTAGAAAGTATTTAAAAAACCCACCCCCACGCAGAAACACCAATCTCACCAGGGCTTCACTGTAACCAGTGTCACGTCGGATGTGAAACTTCTGGGAGGCTGCATAATTTGGGGAAGGCTATTTCATCTCTCGCTGTTCCACGTCTGCTGACAGCTTTCCCCGTTATAACGCTGCCTTTGATACTTCAACTCGTAATTTGCTGCACCTCACAAGAGCAGAAGCTGCTGAGTGCTTGGATCATGACGCTTGATTTCTTTTTTTAAGAACCGTAACATTATTCTGTATCTTCGATGCCCATCCTGTTCTTGGCAAGATGAGGAGTTCAGTTGTGGTACTCCCTAGGTAAATACAGTGAACGATTGATCCTGCTCCAGTTATTCCTGGTTATCACTAATCCAGCAGCCCCAGTGTTAGATCAAGACACTCTTCTGCTTGTTGCTGTACAAACAGCACAAAGACAATTCCTCGTCAAATACTGTGGGCTAAGAACCATGAGCTACAAGCTTGCAATCCAGCATATCATTACTTCTGCAGTTTGATTCTGATTTGGAGATAGGGTAAGTTACCTGTTAGTAAATGTCCGAACTCAGAGTGAAATGACATCTGGCTGCATCAGTTCCTGCACTGAAGGGTGCAAAGGTACTGCGGACTCTGAAGGCGAGTGCAGGTTTCTTCCATGATCGCTACTGGGATCATTTTAGCCTCTTCATATCTCTGTTATCTCATCTGAAAAATGGGGATAACTCTTCCTAGAGTGCAGCCATGTTCACTGCTTGTAACATCTGTTAGGACTCTGGACTGAAAGACTATTTAGACATTGTTAGAAGTTACTTCTTCCGTTGATTTTCATGGAATTAATGTCAAAACAGTAATGCTTTGATGGAAGAATTCTCAGGATCCCTTCTTACCTGCTTTAGGAGGTCAAAATATTTGGCAGCCACTGAAGTGGTTTTCCAGCTGCCCAGGTCTCCTCTGTTTACCACGTGTGTTATAGTGGTGAGTAACGGTATTTATTTCGACTTATGTCATCTTGGATCTTCCTTCAGGCAGACTGAAACTCTCCTGCTCACAACGAGTGGTACCATACTCCATAAAAAGTCTCATTGATTTCAGAAGGGCTTTCACTGATATGTTGTACTATTCATTGTTAAGTAAGGGAATAAATATCACAGTCTGGCTCTGTACAGTGAAAGCAGCAGAAACTAGAGGGTGCGGAGTGGGAATTACAGAGACAAGGAAACCTTTCATTTAAAGATGCAAAGAAAACGTGATTCATCTGAATGTCTTAACTCTAAAGAAAAGCTTTCACTGGCAAATGATAGAATATAGTGTAGAGGCTGGCATCTGTAGTAAAGCAGAATTAGAAAGCTCGTTCCAAACAAGAATATAAATTACTTGGCTGCTGTACCATACATTTTACCCAAACGCTGGGAAGTCAACTGAAGTATGACGTTAACCGCTGAGGAATACCAGGATTTAAAGTGTTTCTGGGAGTCAGGCTGGCGTTTGTTTGGGTTTTGTTGTGCTCATTCTCAGTCATGTTTTACAGGCGGATCTTTTGCGTAACACACCAGCGGTGCAGCATCAGAGCTATTGGAGAAGTACCCTTTACATTTTGTGGGCTCCAAGGCTAAATAAGAGCACAGTAACACCCAAGTCCAAAGTATTTTGTACCTGTATGAAATGTTTGTGTATCTGCTGGTCCGCCTGCTGGCGTTCTGCCTCCTCGCTGGGTGTGCTGGGCTTGGTTTTAGTGCTACGCCATCCAGCTGGCACTGCAGAGCAGCAGTTCGCTGAGCTGGGTGCGTTGGGCGGCGCTGAAGGTGTGTTTTCCCTCTTGATCTCACTATCCAAACCCAAGGGAAGCATTTAATGGTTGAAGCAGGGGGAAAAATTATTCAGACTTGCTTCACCAGTGCCATGACCTTAAGGTATCGTTCACATTTCTGCAAGGCCAGAGGTGATTGTCCCTGTACTTACAGCGGTAAGCAGCATTTTACGTCAAGTTGGCAGACGTGGCTACAGACCAGTGCAAAGAAGTGAAACAGGGCACGTGCAGGGTGCTTTCCCTTTCAAGAGCCGGATCTTTTTTGAAAGAGAAATGAGACTCGGTGTGCTGTGCTGCTTTAGAGCAAAATATGGGTCATATTGGGAAGCTGCAGAAAGCAGCTGTACCTTTTCCTCCCAGACCGATGCCGTCTTCACACTGTCCTCCACAGCTCCCCTTCTTCCCTCGCTCCAAATGCAAAGAGCGAAAATGGTGCCATTCACATCTGCTGTTGAGTGCTGATGCTGATCTGTGCCTTCGTACTCTGGCAGCTACGTGCGTGCGATGAGGCGTGCTGCAGGCGCGGTGGTTTCTCCTTAGAAGCACCAAGAGAAGCTGTCCCAGGTACTGCCCTTGCTAAAACAAACGGTGTTCAGTGACCTCAGGAGCAGCTGCTGTAGAGTGCCCTGTTAGGAGACGCAGTAGAAGACAACTCGGAAGCGTTTCTGGGCACAGTAGCTGCTCCCTTGCTTTGGCGGTGTGCCGCAGAGAGAGCTGATGAGCCGTGCTCCCTGGTCCTGCTCTAGCATTGCAGTTGGGTTTTCTTTGAGATGCATTTCAAGGTCCTGATTTTAGTGGGAGTTCGAGATGTTCATTTTCTCTGAAAACAAGACAGCCTACTTAGACGCACCCTTGCAAAAGCATTTGGCTGATGCTTGCAATTGCCTGTTTTCTATTATTTCTACTGTAGAGCAGTGAAGAACGTAAGTTGATAAAAGTTAAACAACCCATCTCATGCGTGCTTTATTATTTCCATGGCTGCAGCACCCCGAGTCCCCAGTTAAAGCAGCTGTGTTTGGGGTGCAGGGGTTTTTCTTTTCAATATGTAAGCAAAAAGTTGGTAATGAATTTTTAACAGGCTCCCTCTGCCTACTCAGCTTTCGTTTACAGCAGACTGCCTCATAAAAGGGAAGAATTAAAAGCACCGGTGATTTTCAAATGGGTGTGTAAATCAGAAATCTGGTCCTGTTTGGGATTTTTCTGTCTTGAAATTTTCCTGGACAGCAAGTACAGCAGAGAATAACCTTGCAGTACAAATCCTGAGCTTAATCTGTCCCTTTATGACTGTCAGCCAAGCTCAGCTTTCAGTTTTACCAAATTCAGTCCCTTTACCATTAATTTTTTCCTAGTACAAGCCATTATCAACAGTATTGGAGACAAACCTCAAATGATCCATATTTTCTCTGTGATGGAACCTACCCAGCACACAGGAGGGTGCTTGGCTGCTGCAGGTCTCCACCATGTGAACGAGCAGAGATCCGTAATGTGTATTCTTGTTCAGAAAGTCATTTATTTTTTCTCTAATTAGCAGATTAAAGAGCAGGGCTCCATTGTATTTAATTAGAAAGAAGTGGCGGGGTGGGGGGGAATGAGAATTCTTGAGAAAACTCAAGAAGTGAAAAATGAATAAAAGTCAGACTTCTGGTTTTAAGGAAAACCAGCAGTTGATGGGCTTGCGAGGTCTTACAGCTATCACCTCTCTCTCAGGTTACGAATGTACAAGGTAAGATGTTCAGAAGGTAAAACCCCAGCAGCAGAGCCTCCACTGGAGGTGCCAGTGACACGCAGCGCATCCAACCACATGCTCAGCTTAGTCCTCGCTGAGGAATTTGGGAGCTGGGCCTTTCCACTCTCCCTCTTTGGCAGCTATCCAAGATCAGTGCGGCTTTGAAAAGCAGGATTGTTCGGAAAGGGGGATGGCAGCTCCAGGCAGCCATTTGCAGTGGTACTGCACATCCCTCGCTCCCTGTAACGCGTGCCCTCGTGTTCGCTCACATCACAGACCCTGCTCTTTTCACTAGCTGAGCGGCTGGAGCGGGTGCCAGGGAATTAGGAGGAACTGGCCAGCCTTCAAGATTTCTTCACTAGGACTTCTTAATCAGCTCCCGTGCCTCTGTACTCTCATGTCTGTGTGTCTGGTAATTTGCTCTACTTTATATACACTGCTCATCATACAGATTGGCTTTTCACTTTCTGCAGCGATTCCTCTCGCTGTGCCAGCACCTTGCCATTTGCAGCTTCAGTGCCTATTGATAGCACTTCATCAGCAATAGCTGCCAATGTCTATCCCTTTTACAAGATGTTCACCCTCGGTTTTTATAGATGGTTGCAAATTCAGTCACAAACTGATTGAATAGTTTGTTTCCATTTGCTTTTCACATGGAATAGATTCATCAAGATAAATAGATCATTGGAAGATTGAAAACAGAGCAGTAGCTTCTCTAGTGTGCGTTTGTGCTCCAAAGCAGAGCCAGCTCTACCAAAACCATTCCTGTGTGCCTAGTCTGGTTCTTTGTACTCTCAATGAAACACTTTTTACGGTTTCCCATAGCCAGCTGCCTATGCGGCCCTAAAACTGGTCCTCATCCCCGCACCAACAAGTACTCCCTAACTTGATTTTCTTCTACCGTGGACAATAACTCACTGCCCAGACTCAGCCGCAGGAACCTGAGCAATGATCTTGTCAGTGAAGCCAAGACAGAGGAGGCTTCTAATACCCGAGGCTTCTCTGTGTCCTCTGTTGCTCTGTCTCATTCCTCAGTGGGTACATGTTTTTCTTAGTCACCCTTTCACCGACGATGAGCCCTTGCTGTGGCCCTTCCCATCCCTCCCAGTTCCAATGCAAACAGATTTTGCACTCTTGGTTGTCACCTTGTGCCCCATCCCACCATCCTGTACCTCTCCTTTTCATGCCTAGCTAAACAGGGGACACCTGGTTGAACTGTGTGGCCACCCCTTCTCCTGCCTGCCTGTGCTCTGCCATGCTTGGATTTACTACTTGGAGACAGTTTGGTAAAATTATTTCTGTTTTTCAGGTGCTCAGACAGTTTTAAGCAAAACCTATTACCAAAAAACATCTCTGTGTCACTGGTTAGTAAAGTCCAAGGCAAACTTCAGGCAATTCTCCCAGTTCAGTTTCAAGCTCATCTTGGGTAAGAATTATAAGTGATTTGCTAGGTGTCATCTCACAGTATCTTCTGCGTTATGAAATAGCCATGTCACAACTTAAGAGTTCTTACAGCTTGGTGACATACCACAAGAGTACCTCTATTTCCTTTGGCAACAGCCTGCCTGGACTTGCTGTAAGCTTTGAAGATGTCATTAGCCTGCATCGCTTGAGTGTGCCAAGTCAGTGATAGAGGGCTGGCGGTCAGCGCATGTCCCAACACCTCTCAGCTGGAGAAGGTTCAGTGAAATGATGAGTCCAATCTCTTACCGTTATTTTGAATGTTTTAAATATAAATTTGTAACTGGATGGCTACAAATCTGTGGGGCTTCTAGGTTAAGGTTTGATTGCAAGCTTACTAAATGGCTGGTAACCTGGTAACTGTTCTTGGATACCGGTAACTGTTCTGGATACCAGTACCTGTTGGGTTCCAATTAAATTGAAAACGTCCACTATTGTTCTTAGCTGTTCTTCATTGATTTGACAGTAGTGCATGAATGCTTCAGTCAAGATCGTGACCCTATCACACTTAGCTACTCTAGTTCCACAGAAACTGTTGTCCATGTCCTGAAGAGCCTAAACAGAAAACTGAATGGCTGCAAACGGAGCTCCTTGGTTTTCACGGGAACTGCTTCATGGCTCAGGGTGTACTACTCAGTGATCAGAGACTGTTCTGTTCACCTTGCACTTGTCTCTGCCAGTCTGAGACACTATCATCTCTGCTTTGTAACACACCAGTCCTTACGAACTTTGCTTCAGATCTCCACTCTATCCTTAAATTAGGTATTTTTTCCCCAGCTAGCTCAGTGTGCAGCCCTTTCTCCATCAGCTGGCTCCAATTATGTGATCCTCACATGCTATCTCTGAATACATGTCCTTTGAAGTCATAAAGTAAAAGATGCCCTTGGTAAGCCACTTTGATTCACTTGCTTCAAATAGAAAGAGCACCGTTGAGGTGTAAAGGTTAATTTCGCCCATCTCAGCTCAAGTTAAACAAGAATTTAATGAAGTCCAACAGATGCCAAGTTTACTACTCCTGACAATGCTAATTTAGATGCTCTGTGATGTTTGCTTTTCTAGCAAAGGGTATATTGCTTGGCCTAGATTTTTGTAAGATCTCAGATGCCAGCAATGAGTCTACTGAGAACAATCCGAGATGCTTGGTATGCTCTAAAATAAATAAACAAAAAAATCTCACTGCTTGGTACAATTCCTGAGTGGGAGCCCAGCCTTCCCAATGAATTCTAAGCACCCTGAGGAATAGACCTATACCTGTTGTGTCCAGCTTGTGACCTGAGCTGGTAGTCAAGCCCAAAGTTCTGTTTGTCTGTGCTGGTTGTGACTCAAGCCTCACCCAGGGCCAGGAATAGGGTTGAAGAGATGAAGCACCAGGACTTGGACCCCTACCCCACAGCAGAATGAGCCATGTGGCTTCAGGCAGGCATGTAGACGTTTGGCGTGCATCAGTTAAAATACAAAGTCTTAATTAAAAAGAAAAACCCTTTGTAATCCCAAGTGCACAACTGCATGCCTGAATTCCAGATCGGATCTTTTGGAGCGCTGCTACAACAGTCAGCTGAAGGGTCTCTTAAAGCTGATGGTGTCGGCGATGTGTGGCGTAAGTAGATCATGACGCAGTTGACTTCTACAGCAAAAGTCCGTCCCACCGAGGTTGAGCCTGCATGCAAAATCAGGTTTGCTAGGCCTAGACATCGGCAGCCCGGAGCGTAGCAGTCCCCGAGTACACGGTCAAGTCAGAGATGTTAATTGTCTCCAAACATCAGGCAAGTAATCTGCATTTTGAGGAGTCCCTAAATGGGCATTTACAGAATTTATGTTTTATGAAGTCCACTGATGTATATTTGCATAATAGACCGCAGCAGTGCCAGCAGATCCGTCACAGCACTCGGTGTCAGCTCTCATGAACTTCCAGCAGGTTTCTGCCTTTATTGGAGCTCTTGTGGCAGAAAGAAATCCACAGTAACTGATAAATCTCAGGGTAGACTGAGCGCCTGACAAAGCTTCTTTGGGTGGAACACACAAAAATCGAGCCGTGTGCTCAGAAGTGTTCTTCGTGTGTCCTTGCCAATGCTGTGTACAGAAACAAGCAGAGAATGGTCCCTTGTGTTCAGTCAAGCTCATGCTGTTTCCCGGTCCGGAGTCTCCAGTTGCTCTCTGCTCGCTCGCAGCAACACCCTGCTGCTTTCGTGCTCTCCAGCTTCTTCCTTCTTAAAAACTAATACATTTTCTCATCACTATCCTCAGCCCCTTGGCACAATCCGTTGGCGAGATGCTGCAGGTGCTTGGAGAAGGGCTTTGTCACTAGTCTCACCTGGGCAGTCAAGCTTGAGCATATCAGTGTGGAGAGAAGCCGGTTGAAAGCTGCAGACCTTTGAGTTCTAACATATAATGTTCACCACTCTCAAAATGGTGTTTTTATCATTCTCATGATGGAGTTAATACCTCAAGGGGTTTTTATGTAATGTGTGGGCTATAGGCAGAAAACTTCTTTTTCCTCATGGCTAAGCAGGAGAACCCTGGCCAGTGTAAAGTTTAGCAGTGGTGTTACCTTGGAAAAAGGGGGAAGATTTATAGCCCTGAGTCTATCATGTACCAGCGTTACCAGGCTAGCTAAATTCAGTCCTGGTGGTTTTGGTGTAGGTGTCTCCCATGAAAACTGGAAGGAGCAGTTCACAGCCTCCCAGAACAGAACTGGGGAATGGGATCATTGCCAGCTCCAAGCAGGAATTTCCTTCCTTTAATGTGCTCCACAGCCCCAGCACTGACTGAGCGTAGTCATACGCATACGCTAATGGATGGTGCTTCATTTTGTAAGACGTTTTATTAGAAAAGTTTATTCTTCACCCCTGGTTGTATATCTCCTTTCCGTTTGTGATGATGTGGGTATTCGTCATCCTGCTGAATGCGATAAGGGTTCATCAGTTTTGCTGCACACTACTAATAAGATAATGCTTTTAAGCCGTTTGGTATTTTCACATGAAACATGTTCTTCTTGCTGCAGATATCCAGTAGAGTGATGGCTCTAATCATCCTCTCCGTCAATAACTGCCAGCGGAGATAGAGCTGGGGTTCTGGTTGGCTGGGCAGACCCAGCAATGTGAAATAGAGGATATGCATGCTGAATAGCTGCCACACTGGAGCAGCAGGAAAGACTAATTGGAACTTGCCATACTAGAGCTGAAGCAAGCCTGATGCTGTGGTGTTTTCCTTTACTGCTCTTGATATCAAGTCTAAAATGATTAATCCAGGATAATATCTTGCTACGGTTCCTTTTGATTTCAGTTCTGACTGAAAGGAAATACTGGAAAGATTCAACAAACAAATGTTTCCTAAGGATTGATCCAAGGGCTAGAACTATCCTTTGGCTCTGTAACTAATCCTTTTTGTCATCTGGATTAAAAGAAATCAGACGATATGTGGATTGAAGTGATTTCAATGTTTATTCTATAATTAAACATCAGTTATAATTATATCCTGTTAGTACCTCTTGAAAAGATTTTTAGTAGAAGTTGCTCTCTGGGCTCAAGACATGACAGAAAAACAGGAATTATTTTAGATCCTCACTGCCACCATTGGGATCTGGTGGCTTCAAAATCTTGCAGCAGGAATCGCGTTGGCCCAAGTTTCTTAGGAAGCAATGGGAAAGACTGGAAGAATTTGATTGGCTTTTGAAGAGTGAGGAATGAGGCGAGCAGCGTGTTTGCAGGGTGAAAAGAACCTCTCAGGTGGCGTTTTTCCGTGTCTGCCATGCTGGAAGTTGATGCCCTGGTTGTGGGTATTAGATTTAGGGATTTAGTCGGGCTGCTTGAAGCATATGCGCTGAATGCACCCTGCCTTGCAAAGGCAACTGGGAGCTAAAAGGGCTCTGCCGCGAGTCACAGAGCTCTTTGGTGGGAGGGGAACTCTTCTGTGGTTTATTTTCTCCGGCCCACTCCTTACGGATGAGACATCTGCTTATACCAAGGTGTGAGAGTTCGGCTTCCTGAGCAGATAGCAGTCCGTCGCCCTGTTTCTGTTGTCTCTCCTCTTTTTGCTGACACCCCGTTACTTAATTTGAGTAGTTCTTTCCACGGGGTTTTGGGCCAGTTTGCTGTCAGGGTAGTCCCAGGCAGGTAGAGCATGTACCAACATTGCAGAGCCTGCTTCGGTCTGAGAGACACCCGTCTCTGCATCCCTGTTCCGAGTGGATAGGGCACGAGAGACCTGGCTTCAAGCACCCCTTCTATATCATCCGCGGGAGGGCTTTGACCCGAGGTATCGTCGACCGTTGGTGCCCCTTTTAACTACTGCCCTAGCTGGCAGGTGTCTATCCGCTCCCTTACTGTTTGGTGTGATCCTGCAAGCCTATGCTGACGAGGTCTGGCAGAGGAGAGGAGACCTGTGGGACATCCTTACCTCCATCACATCACCCCAGGGGCTGTGCAGCATCCAGCTCCCTGGGGTTTGTGTGCACGGTCAGCTGCAGAAACATAAACGTGGTAGAGCTTTCGGAGGTGGAAACGGAAGGATCTAGAGAATTGTTATGCCCCTAGGGCTAAACCACAGCTGAACGGGAGCTTTGAAAATCTCGGTGGTGCAGAAATGCTCAGCTCTGGCGGATAACTTGTCGTATGGAAGGCTGAACTTTCCTGGGGTTGGTGTTGCTTGTGCACTGGTTGTAGCGTGCCCAGACCTGACCTTCCTCTCAAGCTGTCTGGCATGGAGAAACTGTAAATGGAGTGTATGTATGACCTGTGGGGTTTTTCAGCTGAGAGAGACGCTGCTTTTCAATTTTAGGCCTGAGGGCTAAGAGACATATAGCTAACTCCAAGCAGGTGGGTAATAGGATTTATTTTGGTGGTACAGCCTCTGTTTAAAGTTAAGCTGATGAAGTTCAAATCCTTGCTGTGAGTTGAACTTGTATTGCTGCTGGTATAAGATCATACCCAGTCTTTTTCCAAAACGGAGCTTTGTCTGCTGAGAGCTGCAGAGCTCAGTTAAAATCCTCGTTACAAATGTCAATTACAAATACAATTAGCAGTTTATGAAAAGGCTGGGTATTTGCAACGTGTCAATTTTCAAGGAAGAAAAGGTGCAGTGTCCCCTTAAGGGAAAGAGAGCCAACAACACATGTTTTTTCTTCTTGAGAAATTAAGGAGCGTCTGGGGGAGAGGAGTTGGGATGGCGTTGAATGTTTTTGTACTCCCTTCCAAAATAAGTTTATAGTTTCCTCATATACAATTTAATTAAGCCTTCGATTTGACCTTTGTATTGAGCAATAAAAGTTAACTGGGAAAGATGTGGGTAGAATGAGAGCACAAACAAAGCCTGCCCCACGTCAGCCAGTGTGAGAACTGTTTCTGTAACCAAAACTAATGAGATCATCAGGACAAAAGCGACAGCCAAAGCATTTTCAATTATTACTAATATTTTTCTTCCTTGAGCCAGTTTATATTTTTCTTAATTACAGCTTTGAGCTGTGGTGTGATATTTAGCAGATGCCTTTGGCACTTGGCGTGCTGATCACTTGCACGCTCCAGACTGGCAGGGGCACCTAATCTTTGAAGTCTAGAGCACACGTTCGTCTTTAACCATAAAGGTCAGTCCCGCGTTCCTCGCATCCCCCCAAACTCCCATTAAGTTTAATAGGAGTTTTGAGCACGGGAGGCACGCGGTATCGGGATCACTCTCGGTCTTCTGGATATTACCAGTGAGGCATATACAGAATTCCTCAGCTTAACTAATTAATTGCACCATACAGTGATGGCAGAAGGCTGTCACAGAGCTTTTTAGTTGTTTCTTTCATTACAAGAAAGTTACAGCGAAAGTTCAACAGATTTGCTGGGAACATCGTGTTTTACAGAGACTTGCATGCTGTGTTTCAGGATATCGTGTCAGCTCTGCTCCAGTACGTACGACCTATCTGGCAGGCTGAACAAGCTGAAACATGCAACCACAAACATGTGCCTAGGAGTAGACTAAAAACAGATGTTTCCAGGAAATGTAAAAGATGTTTGGCATGTTTTAAGCTTATACTTTCAGCTTCTCTGCATTTGAATAAGCCCCGTATTAAAATAAACAGAATGACAAAACCTTTCCTTGCAAATGACTGACTGATTAATGGAACTACTGCTGAGTCACACAAGGTTTGTTGGGTTGTGTTATTTCTTCCCAAGGAAATACGGATTGTTCTATCGTGATGTTTACCGTGGCAGGAGCCGAGGCAGTTATACATGTGGGTTTACTTTTTAGCCCTCAGAGCTAATACAGTTTTATTGTGGCTCGTGAAGATGATGCAGGGCTTGCTGTGGCAGCTGTAGATCAGAAGGCAAACAAATACAGTGACCGATTTCCTTAGAGCAGCACAGCTGAAATAATGTCCCATTCTCTGTCCACATGTACATATTGCATTCAAATGTATGTAAAAAAAAAAAAAAAAGGGCTGGGAATGGGGGAAGGAGTTTCTATTTTATACAAGTGTGGCTTCTAGCACCTGACATCTTAAATTGTCTCACAGTTGTTCCTGACTTTTCCTTGTTTCATTTTTTTCTTTGTTGCGTTTTCATTGTTGCCTTTTTATAGCGGTAGTTTCTGAAAGTTCCAGCCAATGTTATTTCTTGAGGAGAGCAGGTATGGTTCTTCTCAGCCTGAAGAATTTTCTTGCAGAACGCACAAAATGTGTAGGAAACACAGCAGTTGTCTCGCTGGCCTACAGGGAGAAGTGATCTGCCAAAGATCACGCAGTTTACTGCAGAATTAAGAATTGAACATAGGGAATCCAGCTCCCAATTTCTGTCTGTCCCCCCAAGGCCAAGTCCTCTTCAGTCACATCCTCCTTAAAAGAGAAATGGAAAGATGGCAGAACCAGAATGGTTACCCCTCATGACCTTGTCCTGCAGGTCTTCTGGGGAGGCTGACCTAAACCGAACGGCGCTCCGGAGTTAAGTGAGGAGAGTGACCTATTCAGCCGTAACTCCTGTAGTTCTTCCCTTTTCTGGTTACAGACTTTCTCCTCCAAAGGCCAAGTTCCCATAAGAAGGTGTGCGGGGAAAAGGCTTATATGGGCACCATAATCTCGGGCTGAAACAGAAAGGGGTAGGACAGTACATACGTAGGAGGCTGTTCATTACTCCCTTCTTCTGGCTCCAAAAGAGCTGTATTACACCTGCCTTTTACTAACCAGTAGTATGTAGTGGACAGTAACAGCCCCCAGAATTTGGAGAACTGCATCACGAGTTAGCACACTTGGGGAGTTCTCCCATTCCCGTTTCCACAGCGTTCCTGTTTCCATTTGTCTGCTGCAGCTGCAACTGGAAATAATTACTGCTGCTCTTAATGTCAGGATAATAGATGATTTGGAAATTGTTGGTACATTTTATGGTGACAGCATTGTTTTGCAATTTTAGAGCTCCTTCCTTTGAATATGTAAAAGTAATTTCAGCTTTTGCTACCAGAGGTGATAAAAAGCTAATAATAACACTGCAGCCTCTACTGTAATTTAAGAGCCTGTTCCACCAAGTTGCACCGAGCTTTAATTTTCTTATGAAGCTGTCAGCCAAAACCAAGCCTGAGATCGAAGAGAATTTATCAAGCAACTGAGCTACAGCGTGGAGCGTAAATGCAGGGACTGACCAGTTCACTTTAGACCTGCATTATGAGTATCATTACAACC
The DNA here is from genome assembly GCA_009769605.1 of Bucorvus abyssinicus. Taxonomy (NCBI): domain Eukaryota; kingdom Metazoa; phylum Chordata; class Aves; order Bucerotiformes; family Bucorvidae; genus Bucorvus; species Bucorvus abyssinicus. The sequence goes on along the minus strand of CM020035.1, from coordinate 22,388,571 downwards.
ATAATGAGGCATTCAAGACTAAGGCGTTAATTTGCCATCGTAGATGCTGACATTCTGTCTTTTCAAAGCACAGTGTTTGCATAAAAGTCCAGGAAGAAACGGACAGGTCTGACTTCATGGAATTAATGTGGGACAGCAGAAATAAACAACCTCCCCTTCTTTTCTCCCTGCTATTCTCTCCCCAAATACCTGGGGTGAAAGTTCTCCCGGGAAGCTCATGGGGTGAAACTGGTAGAAACATGTTCAGAATCTCCACGTTGGGGTGGCATGGAGGATTGAGGAGCATTGATTCTCTGCTGTCAGCGCCCCACCCCATTAGAAATTGGGCTGCTCTAATTAACATTTACAGGACTAGTCTCTGGGGTTTGTTTTTATTCAGAATCCACCTTGTCCGGTGTGGTGGTCTGTAGCCTCAGGTATATGCACGCCGCGTGGCTGTTGGTTAGTCACAAGTTCGCTGCCTGAGGAGCAGAGGTCCTATGGCACACATTGCTTCCCCAAACACCAGCCCCTGGGTGATTGCACTGGTGGTCGACACAGGGTCTGCCCAGGGCTCTTCTCTGCTCAGCCCTGAGGGGTGAAGGGCAACAAGGCTGGATCTGAAAGGTGCTGGGGCAGCTCAGACACAGGCTTCTCCAAAACTAATCCAGCTTCCCTTGATGTGAGATCATTCCATTCAACTGCCCTTCCTTTCCTGCCTTTTTTCTTCACTCCGGAAAGACTTTCTCTGTCGGCAGCAGCAGCAGCCTGTCTAGGGAGTCTCTGCATTTACCCTTCAGCTCAGTGGAGACCGTGTTGAGTGTGATTCAGACAGGAGATGAGGAGGGTTTGGTGGCACTGGTACATCTCCCTGTCACACAGATGGTTTGCAATCGCAGAGAAAGGACTGAGCTCAATTCAGGTCGAGAGAAGGACAAAAAAGGAAAGGAGTTTCTGTAAGTTGATGAACTTGTTCATCCCTTGGCAGGACAATAGGACGCCTCAACAGACCTTGTGGACCCTGTTCATGCAGGTGCACCGGTAAATGGTTACGCCTTTGATAATCCCTATCAGTAGCAAACTGCAAATCGTTTAGGCTGGGGAGGGGAAACTAACAGCTGGGGTGCCAATACGACTTGAACGTGTGTCAGATACGCTGGTGATAACCTAAAAAAATAATAATCGTGGTGGTTTGCCCCTGTGTCATTTGTGGCTGAGATTACGGTGTGCTTTAATAAGTAACTCACCAAATGTGTTTGAAAGGCAGACTCAGTCCTCGCTATGGGGCGGTTCCTGTTCCTAAGTTAGACGGTAATGACAGTCCTGACTTTCTCTTTTATCTGAAGCCCAGTCTCTCTGAGGAGTCGTATTGATCCACATGAGCATGTATGAGAAGTTCAGTGCCGCCTGAGCGGCACGGGTGTTACTGGGCAGCAGTCTGCAGTTACGTCTTTGAGGTGAAGATAATCCTAAACACTGTAAACATCAAGGTCAAGTAATTGTCATTACGTGCTTCGTTTGTGTTGTCAAGACGTGAGTTCAACAGCAGTTGGCGTGGATGAAAGTTCAGCTGAGGAAGTGGACTCAACCCCCTGAACTAACTGAGCTGTTCCTTGTGCTCACAGTCATCGCGGGGCCGAGAGGGTCTCTGAGCCATCTTCACTGACCCCGACAGACCCTGCCTGCGGCAAGAGTCCCGAAAGGCTGTTCGCAAAGGCTACTTCAGCATCAGCTGCCTTCCCTAAGTACCCCTCTTGGCAGGGTTTCGGTATTCGCACGGGGAGCCTGGATAAGCCAACAGCGCAGTCGCTACTGCTGCGGCTGGATCACCATTGCGATGCCGTGTCAATAAACAGCATAGTGTAATGTTATCTCTGCCAGTGTCCAAAGGGCCATCACACGTGCCAGCCTGAGGTTAGCTGAAGCCATCAAAGGTTCTAACCATTCCTCTTCTGGCAAGGAAGAAAGCTTTTAACTGGGAACCATAAAGCTTTTAAAATGCAGAAGGTAAATACTAGAACAAACCAAATTTGTGGGGTTGGGTTGGTTGGTTTTATGAAATCATACTCTGGGCGCTTGATTCATGGGTATTGAACATCTGGGGCTTGCTTCGTTGAGACTGGAGTTTCACTTCTGCGCTAGTCTTCACACTGACACTTTTTTTAGCACTCTCACTAATTTTTTGCTGTTTGAACGTCAGTAGTAGACTGAACATAACCATCCCTGACTCTGAGAAAAAGATTTAAGAGGGAAAACTCATTTAACTCAGAGTCTCTCAGCCGAAACTCTGGAGTAAATAACCAAGAACAACTCTGAGGACACTGGAATAAAACATGAAATCTTTACACTGTGGAAATCTGTGCCTTAAAAACTAAATACAGGATTGAGAAAGATCTTGAGCTGAATTGGGACTGAGGCTATTTTTGTTTATTTTTAAGAAGAGAGAAAACAGAGCATTTTAAATAAAATTCCGGTTTTGCACAATTAAATCCCAAATTAGAATTGGCCGTGACTAGCATCGGAAGAGTCTCTGCTGCAAAGACAGAGAGAGGATTCAGAATTTAGTCCTTCCCGTGGAAAGGATAAAGGGAGACTTTTCTAATGTATTATTTAACGCTTGTTATGTACTGCATTAAGCAGTCACTGGGAGGAAAGCTTTTAAAAACCAACAGCCTCTCTGATAGCATTAAATCTTACCGTAGATTTTTGGTGAAGTCAATATTAAGAAAATAAGCGAATTAATACATTTCAGTCTAGCCGATTTATAGACACCAATCAAGTTACAATGCTGGACATGGCCAACTGAAAGAGGGGAATAGATTTACCTGAGTGAGGTCTTAATTTAATCAGCTGGCCCCAGAGAGCTGAAGTCAGCGGGCTGGGGTGATATAAGAGGCAGCGGAGAAACGGTGCCTTTACCGCAGTCGAAAAGGAGGATGACAGTGATGGAGAGGAGTCTAGGCAGTGGCAGAGCACACCTATTTCCATGATTTATTCTTAATTTACTTTAATGACAGTCTGAAGGTTGTCCATTTTTCTTTTAAGTGTCCTCAGAATACTGATATTTTCTAAACGTTTAGAGCACGCTTTTTCTCCCCCTCCTTGCTGTTAGCTGGAGGTGGAATTGAGGAGGGGCTATTTTGCCATAACGAATTTTGAGCGCGGCATCGGGCTGCCCTTTGCCCGCTGCGTACCTGGCCAGGCAGCGTCCCCTCTCTGCAGTCACCCTTGAGTCAGGTCTCAGAATCACACGTTCCCCTGGGGTTAATGTTGATATTATGGTAAATCGGAGGAATTCATTGCATTTCTTTTACAGTTGACGCTGGCAAAAGAACAATGTGTGCTTTCCCAATACAATAGCTCATTTTTATTAGCAAGTGAGTTTATTGATGGTTGTGCAGAACTACTGACATGCAGACACTGATCTCAGATTGCATTTACATTTCTGGAATACTTTCCATCTTTCCATTTGCTGCCAGGAACTTGCTTCTGTGATTCAGAGCCTTTATTTTAAGATTGGGCTGCATTACAGATCTATGTCTGTTGCTTTCTTGTGCGTGCGCGCTGCATTCATTGGTATCACCAACCCTGAACAATTACTGTTGATTTATAAATTCTTCCAGGTAGGAATTTGGGTTTTTTGCCTGGCACTTGGGTTTGCTTTTACAGACTGACTATAAAATCCTATCATCAGATGAAATAGTGATTTCCGCCCTGCCCCCCCCCAATGCCAGCGAGGTGGTTCAAGGGCAATATGATCTCAAGTAATACTTGCAAATAGCTTGGGAACATCAAGATAACTGATAAGACCCTTATCAGTCATTTTCTCATCTAAAAAAAAAATCCATGTTTTTGCAATAAAGGACTACCACCACTTTCTTATGAACATAATCCTTTTTATATAAAAGATGCCACGAATTGCCCCAAACTGCATCTGAAGGGACAAAAAAGCCCCAGTGATATTGTTCCATGCTTTGAAAACAAAAAATCCCTCAAACTGGGACATCCTTGTACTCACTAGGAGAGACAATGAAACAAAACTTGATGCCTTTTCTCTTTGTAGCCACTTTTTTTGCCCATGGTGATGAACAAGGCACGTGAGACACCTACGTATTTCCTCGTGTCGGCAATCTTTCTTCCCAGGTTGTCTTACCACATCAAGGGTCACGTGCTGCTTTAAAGTTAAGGGTAGTGGCAAAGCAGACAGAAGTCGGGAAGTCGACTATGACATGAAGTCGATATGTTCTCCTGTCTCCTCTGGCAGCAACTCGGCAGCTTGATGGGTGTTTCACTGGGGCATGTTAGAAAACCACTTGATCCTAACATCATGTGTTAAAGCAGGAGCTAGTTCCCATCCCAAGTAAAACCGAAGGTACTTTGTGTGAGAGAGATCCAGGTTCTGAGGCCAGCCACTGCAGCGCAGAATACCTGTTGTTCTGCTCAGGCTGCGTCCGAGCAGGCCAGTCAGAGAAGGCGTGTAGAGCAAAACCGCGGGTGCTGTGGCCAATGGGTCCAACGGAAACACCGATACAAGTGCCCCGACGCTCTCCATGGATAGGTCAGTTATTCAGACGGGTGTACAACACGTTCCTGCAACAGACAGAACTTAAAGCCGCTACTGAAAAGATGTGTGATTAATGCTACGTTTACTTTTGTGTTTCCAGATATACTCAAGGACAAGAAAACCCCCCCAGAAAACAGAAACGAACCAAAACCGACTGTGCGAAGGATTGACGCCACAACCACCACAAGCACTGTGAAGTCATCCTCCAAACACAGCGTAACTGGAAAGGGGAGCAGTCCAGCCCCGAGCTCTTCGCTCGTCGTTGTAGCCGCACTAGCAGTTCTGTGGCGTTCTCCACTGTAGCCGTGTTGCCTTGCAGCCACCGCGCAAGCGTTTCTGCTCACTGTCGTTTATACCCACAGCCTTACCCAACAGAAAACACAGTTAAATGGCTCTCTAGTTCATGTGGTATGTTAGAATAAATATTAAACGGTGCGCTGGAGTTGGCAGATGCTAAATGTCATCACGTACAATGTCTGAAGATGGCCTTTGACAAAGCCCACCCAAGATACAGAGCGAATGATGACAAGGGTCTGAGTAGCTTAAGTTATGGGGTAGAAATAATTGAAAACAGGAATTGTGTATGCGTGTGTTACTGTTTTTCTCAATTACGTTCGCTGGAATCTGACTGGCTGTTTTTGTTTGCTTAGTTTTTCTGATAAATTGTATGAATGGTCAGTCTTCAAATTCAAGCCACTACATGCTTTATTTTTCTAGTGGACCGCTGACAAGCTGTGTCTGCAGTTGTAAACCGTGCTAAAGTGAAGCGCTCTCCACCAGCCTGATGAAATTCCTAAGTGGTCAAGAAGATCAAAGCACGTTCTAAACCTCTTTTCACTCTTACTGTTTAGATTATAGGAAGCAACATAAAAGCATATGGTGTGTCTAAGATGTCAGTACAGTTGCCTTAACGATGGAGAAAATTAGAACCACTTTGTTTACTGGGGGATATAGATAGTGAGTTTCCCTGCCCCACAAAATGCCCTTCCCAGGTGCTTAAGCATACGCTCAAGGCTTATTGGATGAATGTCCAGCAATGGGAAACATACATAAACATCATAATGTTTTATCCCCTTGAATGCAGCTCTGTACAGGGGAACAAAGATAATTCAGTTCAAACTTTGCCTATGTGACGATAAGGAAAAACCGACTTAAATTTCCCATAGAGGTCCCAGAGATATGAAATATTGGGAACTCCCATTAGACACTGACCAGATTTTGTGCATTGTGGATCTCTGAAATCAACTCTGTTTCATAAACTGTGTATTATTTAATTACACTTAATGTTTAAAATTTTGTATCATGGTAGATGTAAATGTAAACCAATCTGAAATCTAGAACGTTCTCTGTTATGCCTCATCTCGATTGCTACCCTAGAAAATGTCAAAATGTGCATTATATTATAAGGCTTTTTTTTTTTTAATCAATTATACATTGATGTGTTTAACTTTTTGGATGAAAAAGTACTATAATAACTTCTAATGGGTTAAGAGTTAATGTGTGTTTTCCAGCAACAGTTTACAGTGCCATTGAATATATATATATATACAAACACAACTGTATGAATACAGTGATTAATATGATAAATATATGAAGCAGTAGACTTGTTATATTTACTACATTTCATAACTATTACAGCAGTTTAATGGCCGTTTTCATGTTGTAGACTATTATTATGTACAGTTTTATAAGATTTAATGTAAAACAATTGCCTTTTGGTTTTTTTGTAAAACATCTCTTTGATATTTAGAGTTACCCAGCCACCGACCTGACTCGAGAGAAGAAGCCTGTGTCTTACTAATCCACTTCAGGTATTTTATTGGCAGCTTTGATGGTAAGAGCCTGACTCGAAGCAGGTGCCGTGTGCCAGTATTACCTCGGATGTCGTGATATAGAAAGTGGCAATAATACAGAACAAGCATATCCAAAGTGAACGAGGACTCGCTACATTTGTATGTTCTCAGACGGTATTAGTGAACATGTCTAATTATGTTTGCAAAGGTGGGCTGGAGTTTCGTTTTTAATTTGGGCTGTTAGATCGTATTTACAGACAACCAGAACCATCGGCACACCTGGCTGCAAAGGCAGTGTCCCTGCAGGGGCAGCAGACAAGGTTTCTAAAAGATAATTGAATTTTAATGTTGAAAGGAGGAGATAAAATGGGAAAGATACTTACACTAACGTGGAATATTTTGTATTTGAATTCTGATTTTTCCAAATGGGAAGGGTATTTAGCAGTGCTTTCCAGCTGTATCAGTGTCACTCAGTTTTTCCCAAAAGCACTAGAATGGCTCTCCCGGGTTTTCCAGGGTCTCTGAGCTGCACCAGCCTCCTGACCCATGACTGTGTTCATTTTCAGTGCCCTGTGGAGAGGTTCGCTTTTACCTGAGGAGGTGTGCAAGCCCTGTCGCTTGTACAGCTGGAAGGACACCGTAGTTCCGTGCAGTGTCAAAGGACCAGTGGTGACGGCTGCCGTTAGACAGGTTGGTCTCTGTGCACACCCAGAAACGTCTCTCGGGTGCCAGCGCTTAACACCAGCTCCTCAGGGAACACCAACCACTGGGGCTTCACTGAAGCAATTCTTACCTGTTTGTTGCTTGTGAAGCTGACCCCTAATTTCAGCTTCTCACACGTAAGCGTGCTGTGCCTGGTAGTCGGCTGTAGCAGAGGGCATTGCAGAAGCTCTGCAGCAGGCGTGGATGGAACAGCTCGCCCAGGGGATTATTTGTTGTTAAATGTCATCATCTTGCTAAACAAAAACCTTGAAAAACCAGGGTGTTGAATTTGGGGTTTGGTTGACAAATGTGTATGATGTAGCATTCATCTCTTAAGCGAAACAAGACAATTCTGTGACAAAACCAGAAGTTCAAACCCGGGGGTGAGATAGAATCCTTTCATTGGATTCAACCAGTATTTTAATAGACACAAATTGTTATGGAGCGAGAGAAGAGACTTCCGAGGACTGCACACCCATTGATACATTTCACACTAATTACTGGTCAAACCAGTATGAAAGATGTTCAGGATGTGCATCAAAAATGGTGCAGCTTTAAAGGGCAATGTAGTGTATTTTTACTGATGGTTTATGACTTTTTTTTTTTTTCTCAGAATCAGTTACATGCTAAAAAAAGAGTGTTTTCCATCAAACCACAGATCTATACCAGCAACGGCAAAGCCAACTGGCTGTGTCAGACATAGGAAGTGTTTCTTTTCAGATTAATAAGACTCCTATTTTACAAAATCTGATTTTGTTATCCAGGACACTGTAATTACGAAGGTCTAAAGTTCAGAATACTTCAGAACTTGTCTATGTAAAATAAGGCACCAGGCTAAGAGCATTGCCGTAGCTTTGCCTAACAGTTACTTACGGGTTGTATTTAGCCGCTGCTTTTTGAATGTTTATTGGTTTGCGCTGACTTTCTTTTAATATTTTGCTGCGCCAGCATTTGTGAATGCCAGTGTTGGAAAGCAGCTGCTGTCATACATTTGTGAGTAAAATCAATCGGTAATTTTCTCTCATAGTGATGCAGGCTTCTTCCCGAATAAGACAGAATTGCCGCAGGCATACAGTCAGTTCTTAGTGTTTCACCGCTATTGGGTTCCACGTTACACCAGGTTCATGTGTCACGAGTCCCCTTCCTGGCTGTGAAAGCATCAGCGTGAACATGGGTGGACAAAAGCAAGAGGCTGCTGCGAGCCAGTGCGTGGCAACCTGCAGCTATCTTTTCTGAGGCCCTGAGCTGAGTGTTCTCAGCTAATTTTCAAGCAGCTTTTACACCTCTCCCAATCAACGCATGGAGACTGGCCAGGCGCGGGGCAGCAGATAGGGAGAGAGAGTTACATTTTCAGGCCACTTCACAGACACCTGCTGTGAATTGCACTTTTTTTTTTGCAGTTTAGGTTAGAATCCAGCCTCTCATTTTCAACCTTGCACTTTTTTCCTGGCTTGCGTATTGCCAGCGTGACGCCCTGTCTTCTAGCGCGCCAGGTACTTTGTCATTGCGTGGGGAGTTGCGATTCTGATCTCTCACTCAGTAATGAACCTTCTGAGGTACAAATATCTATCAGAGCCTGGTATGGGCAACACTAATAATAATGTCCGGCTGCGTTGACTTCAGAGCTGTGTATGGTATCTGGCTGTGAGGTGCGTGTCTCTTTGCTCTCTTAAATCTGATCTGTAATAGATCCCTATTTCCTTTTGCTACCAAGACTGCAAGGTGTATCCTAATTCTAAATTTGACCCTCTAATCCTGTAAGGGTCTTCTCAATATTGTCCTAATGGAGGTTGTGCGCAGCCTTCGTTTAAATGTTAGATGAGCTTTTTTGCCTGGATTTACTGAGCCATTCTGATTTGGTAGTGCACACAGTTAGGTTTAAGCAAGATCTGTTCGAGTGAAAGGAATGGAAGCACACAGTAAAGTGAGATACGGAGTAGGACAAAAATCCGGAAAGTCCCTATGTTCCTTAATTGGGCTCTTCACATTCAACAGATTTGAAGATTTAGCTGAGAGTCAAAATCTCACAACTAGCATGGTCTTGAAAATCAGTAAGGAGACTACCCATTTTTTAAGTGGGAATTAATTGATTAACGTGCTTTCCTCATGTCTCTGCACATGGGTAAATTTAGGTCTGTAGACATAGGAGTCATTCCCTAAAATGTGTACTGCACATGGAGCATCACAGCCTTGTGAGTCCTTAATGTTACAACTAGCCAAAAGCACGAGGCATTTGTTCTCATCTATAGCATTTCACTACTCACAGTGCTGCTTGTAATGACTTCGAGCACGTGCGTTAGTGAAAAGTGAAACATCTGACAGTCAGTGTCATTATAGCTGCGACATGTGTTAGTCAAAAAGAACTTGATAATGTCATCTTCCTGTTGCCTCAGAAGTCCAGAATTACTCCCAATACTGAATTCTCTTCTGGTTTCCACTGTCAGTCTCTAAATAACTACATTTGAATTGTCGTAAATATTAAGCCACCAAAAAAATAAATACTGGCCAAGAGATTGTAATAAATAGATAATAAGCTCAAAAAAAGTACCTTGCATTTAAAATAGAAAATACTCTTAGGTAAGAAATCCCTCCTGGACCAGAACCATTTTTTCAAGTCCCTCTCCCCTTTCCCGATTCATCACCATCCCCTTCCACCTCCAGCCAGTGCAGTGTGTGTGAAGCCTGCGTGCAGGAGGCTGGGGCACGGAATCCAGGAAAGTGGATTAAAACTGTCGCTGCGTGGTGGCATTTGCAAGTGTCTCGCCTCAAGTGGGCCTCCTTTTGCTGGGGACGAGGGCTGCGTTCAAACTGCACGTGCAATTGCTTCCGAGCTTGCTGAACAGCCACAGCTGCTGCAGCTTTCAGAAAAGGCTGCTGGACACAGGCAGGGAAGCAATATTTTTGTGTTGCTCCCCTGTCATTGAGATCAAACTTGGTCATTAAAATAAACTGGTTTAGGCGTTCTGGTTATTATCAACACAACAATGATTTCCCCATAGGAAAATCATATCATACCCTTTCAGGACAAAGGCACGTAAAAGAGAGGCTACTGATGCTTTCATGAGGTGCGTGAAGTACTTCATTAAATAGCCAGCAACAACCACAGCACGGTTCTTTTTCCATTTCTGTGCAGAAAGTATTAATACTACCTTGCAAAATTATGCAGTTTGCACTTAATCATTTCAATTAATCTTTAGTAAATCACCCAGTGCTTTGTAATTATAATATTTGCAGCTAATATAGTGCCATCCTAAAAATCATTTGTTGCATAATATAAGCAATTAACATTTATTCCATTTTTTTTCTGTTGCAGGGGGATATATAAATTATCCTCAGTGGCCTTTCTGTGCACCTAATTAGCACCTGTATGAATTATTCTACAGGCTATGGACATTTCAGCTGAAAAATAAACGCGTTGCTAGTTTTGTGAACTCCTTGCAAATACACACTTGTAAAAATTACTTTTCAGGGGAATACGAAAACATGTTTTCCTATGTCTTGGGGGTTTATGAGCTAGGAGAGTCTTTTAGGCTATTGCGCCTAGAATAGGTACTGACATTTTAAAGGCAGTTAAAATGGAAATAGTCAGATATCTCTTTCCCATAATTAAGTGCAGCATCCCAGAGTTGTAGCCTGGTTTATTGAGTAATGAAAAAGGAAAGCAATAAGAAATCAAGACTATAGATCCTGGAGTAGCTTTTGCGTGTCTGTAGATGCGTACACAGTTAGGAATTTTCACTGATCAGAGACTGCCAAAAGCATTGCCATTGCTGCGATAAAGTTGTGGAAATTAAACCAGATTGCCTCAATGTTGTAAATACACTTCTAGGCAAATCGTAACTTTTTACTTAAATGCACAGTATATCAACTGAGATCATTAGATCTTTCTAAACAAGAGAACTGAAGAAAAGTTGCTAACAAGAATGCCAATATCAGCTCTTGACAACCTCCACACGTACAAACTGGGGCATCAAAAACGGACTGGAGACTTTTCTGGGGGTATGAGTTGCTGCGGCAGACCCTCAGCTCCTATAAATCAGTGCAGCTCCTTTGATTTCAGCTTAACGATGTAAATGGACCCCAGCATAGTATCCAGCCCAAGAATGTGAATTCCTTCCCCTCTTTTTGCAGGTGCAGAAGATGGAGAGTGACTGCAGTGATTGCAAAATCTATATGACAGTGTTAGATTGCCCAGGCCACTGATGAGATACTATCTTTGCGCCTGGAAAGAAGATCTGTAATGCAGGGGACGCCGTAAGTCTTCTGGCATTTTGCCTTCCCCGGGGCAGGCAGGGGCCTTTTCCAGAAGCAGCTGGTGTGACTTGGGGCTACGAGGGGATGTTCACCCTGTGAGTAGCTCCTAGGGTAGAAAATCTTTCTCAGAGAACTGATACAGATCAGGCCTTGGGGCAGATCAAATCTGCTGGTTTTGTTTCACGTTAAAATGTAGCATCCAGGTCTTAAACGAGAACTGATTGTGGCTTTGATGTTTTCGGAGCTTAAGCAGAGAGGAGGCGAGGAGCCGTATTCTGCTTCAGCTGAAGCTTGTGTATCGTTGCCTTCTGTTTCAGAGAAAACTACCCGTGAGTTTCCAGATTAGCAGGGACAAATTTGTGAATTACTGTGGCCTGATGTTCTTCTAGGGAGAAGAGGTGAAATTTCCTCCTAAGCAGAAACAAAAAGAAGGCTCTTTGGTTTTATTTTATATTATGCTAAACATCTGACTTGGAAGGAAACCAAAACAGCATGTTGGGTCTCGCAAAGATGTAGATTCCCCTGAGTGGGGCTGGTCTTGGTGCACGTGGTGATAGGGCTGTCAGAGTCTGCCTGCTGGTCAAGAAAGAGGACGTCCACCCCTTGGCTCTCTTTCGAGGCTTGAGAAAAGCTACAGTTTATGGCTCAAAGATGACAGATTGTTTATAGGCAAAAGTTGTAGTCAGGTCCATAAAGCAGTGAAGGAAGCCATGAGACATTTGGTGGTGTCTCAGTGAAAAATGAGAAGATGAATTTAACTGATGTATTCGACCATTTGCATTAGGGATAAAGAGAGTTGAAGCGTTCACCAAAACACTGCGGTTGCATATGGGAGCAGGCTAATGCAGCGGCAATGCTGTATTAAAGGTTTCTTTTATCCTGCTTATTATATGGGGTTGTGTTAGAATACAAATGGAAGCCGGTCCACTAAACCTCGCATAATGCAACCACTTACTGCACTTTGGTACCAGAGCTAATACAGTAGGAACGGTTACAGCACACGGGGGTAGAGGTTGTAGTAAAAGATGTGCTGTGTCATTTAGCTTCTTAAATAATTAGTTTATGGCCTCCTAGTCTCTTTTTAGTTCATTTTATTTTACAGGAATTAATAGGCCGCTTGCGTTTGTATTTTACATTAGTTGCATCATGAGTATTTTAAGTTCCAAAATAGATTGGTTTTGCCCTAAGCTGAATTCAAGCTCTAATAATTCTTTCTATTTCCCACGCACGTGTTTTATTTGCAGTATAGCTGCTTATATTTTTATTGAATAAATTTGCCGGTTTTCTTCAGTTTGTATTCAGCATTGAGTATGATAAAGGCAATTTTAAAGAGCAATCTGAAAACAAGGTCTTAAAAGAAGAACAAGGCTACTTTGAAAAGTTAAACGGTGTAAAGGATAGTGACCTATGAATGGGAATAAAAATCAATAATCCACAGCAGGAAATTGTTGTCGTTTATTAGAATTTTGGGGGGGGGGGGTTTCAGAGTATTTTTCATCATCTTTCTTTTAAGTTACAAATCTGATAAAATCTTAAATACAAATATTTTTATCTGTTCAGATGATGCTTTGGAGGAAGGACACAGACCTTGAGAACTGCTGAGGAACCCTTTAATATTTTGGTCATAGTCTGGCAAGGAAAGGTCTGTTTCTTCAGCACGTAATGACTTTCTTGCTCTTTTCTTTCTGCAATAAATACAGCGAGATGTAAAGGTGCCTACCTGCTCTTCTGGGAGCTCTTAATATTATTGAAGAGACACAATACTTGCAGCGGTCTCCTGGGTAAATGCCAGCATACCTGCACACAACAGGTAGGGCTTTTTCATCGAACATCCATTCCTCCCTAACCAATCAGATCCATTGACCAGGGTCTTGCAATAACTGTGTGCCATATTGAAAGCCTTGCCCCTGGTTTTGATTAGGATTGCATTACCTTTCTGTCTTCATATAGGCCAGGTCACCAGAAAAAGGAGCTCCCTGCTGTTAGCCTAGTGTTTTCATCACTTGTCAGTTAGGAACTTCGCAGTTTCTCTTCTTTTGAGGGGGAAAAAACCCTAATTCGGTGTTTTTCCATCAGGTGCTGATTATTGTGGTTGTGCCTCTCCCGTTTCCTGAAGTGACACAGGAGAGTCCTTTGCTCTTAGAAGCATTTGTTAAAGCTACTTTTCATGAGCTTCTCTTCACTGTTCTGTCAAAACAGCTGGTTTTTTCCTGCTTAGAAGTTGGTTGAAAGACCTTAGCTGTTTTATCTCTTCTGTTTCCTGTTTTGGTAGTGTTTAGGAGCTCCTCCTTTAGGATTTGACTGTTACCTCCTAAAGCATCCATGATTCCAGCCTTTCCTTGATTTCTTCCAAAATGCTTCCTATTTGAGGACTGGGAATTACATACATCTCATCTCACCGTCTTTGGAGAGGGCTTTTTGCTAATATATTCGGTTTTGACCCAGCTCCAAAGATGATAGCCAACAGCCCTTCTCTGCCGATGCTAGAGGAATGCTCGTTCTCTGAAGTGCTGCCTTATAAAAGCCTTTTAAGTTTAAGGATTTCACATTCATCCTCTAATTAAGCAGGTGTCTAAATCTGTGAAGCAGCTTCATGCTGAAATCCAACCTGCCTCCACTTCAAAGGAGATTGTTTGTTTTCCCAAAGATGTTTTTAAAAGAGTTTCTTTGGCGGTTCAAATGTGTAGGGTTATTTAAAGGCTTTGCCTCTCACCTGATTCAGTACTTGCTTTCCAAAAATACACGGAATACATCAGATCTCATGAGATGCCTCAAGGACATTCTTTAATAGTGGTGCTGGAGTTCATTTGACTGAAGATCTTTACTTACATTGAGCCCTAGCCCTTCTGCTAGCCTAATGACGGAAGGGGTTCCAACAGTATATGATCCATCCGATGCTTCTCCCATCAGAAATCCAAATCTTTCCTTGTGTTTTCTTTTTTTTGTTGTTGGCTGGTTGGTTCTGGTTTTAAGCAATATGTCAGTTTGGCTCTGAAACATGTCTAGAATGTTGTGCCCAAACCCTGGAAAAGAGAGTAGATTCAGCCTATCTTGTCCCGGGGGTTCCAACACGGTGCAGCTCCAAATACAACCACTGACTTACCAGAATGGTGGTTTGTCTTATGATGTGACACTGAGAGAGGCAGCGTGACTTTAGTGTAGGAAGTCTTCCTACGCTTCAGCTTTACATCTGAAAATAAACAGTCTGGTTTTGGAAAGAACACTTGTGAGATCATTATTAATTCAGGAACTCAGCAGTAACTACCGCCATCCTAAAAGAGCAAACTGAACATACTCCTGCTTGTATAGGAAAAAGACAGGTTTTATTTGCGTTTATTATGTCCTCAAGGAGATTCCGAGTTAACTTTAGAAGAAAGAAGGAATTCCAAAAGCAACAGAAACCCATGTCCTACACCTACAGGTTTATGTCCTACAACCATAGCGTACTACTTTCCCATCTTGTGTGTTTTCAAGACAACAACATATGGATGAAAGGAATTTGCCTGAGCGAGCGGGCGGAGATTACACCAGATGTGTGAGCCCTGTTCACTCACAGCGGCTACTCGGTATTTACTGAAGGGCTCTGCAGTCGCTGGTCCAAGGTGACACCTAGAACTTGAAAACCTCCCCAGAGAAGACAGAAAACTCATTCCTTGTGGGGTGGCCTGCCGTCGTTCCACAGGCATTATTCTCTCTCGTTCCCAGGAAGGGGCGGGTAAAGGGTGCAGCTGCCTCTCAGCCGTGGGGATCGCTGTGGGTCCTGCAGCGTGCTGTCGTTCCCTTTCTCAAGGCATGCACAGATGTTAGGGACACTGCCCAGGCAGCCCGCAGGGCATGAAAGAAGGGAGAGAGGTTTACACTGATCTTTCTCCACCCAGGAGCAAAAAGGGATGAATTGGGCCTAAAACAACCCTTTCAAAAGAAGACCTTTTTTTCATAGGACCCATTATTTGTTGATTCCGGCAAGTGCTGGGGCAGTGGGGCTCTGCTTTCTTTATTGTATTGCACAAACTGTTACGGTGTCTGGTCCTGTTTTCTCAGACAGAAGTGAGCAGACTTTCCCAGCAAAATCAATACTTTTCATTACAGAGTAACTTGGTCTGCAGAACTAGAAAGTACCCTGGCCCTGTTGGGTCTAAAGTGTGGATTTCCTCAGATCTTCCAGCAATTAGAAGCTGCTAAGAGTGGCAGTGGTTTGCTTTTCCCTGGAAAGCATCCATGCCTCCCACACACCTGGAACACATGGCTGTGGTTCTCTGATGCATTCAGCTTGCGGTCACCACCTATGAATTGTCTTTCTCAGTTTCACCTTAAAAGGGATGTAAAGTTCTTGAGACACATTTAGTGCATCAGTTTCCTCAGGGCATTTCTTTAATTTAAGGGAAGGTACAGAGACTCCAATTAACCTCAGATGAAGAGACCCATAGTTCACTGTCTGTCTGGGAAAATGAACCTCAGGGAACAGAACTCTTACATTGCAAGTGCATGTCAGGACCACAATCAGAATGCGTGTTTTTGGCTCCTACTCTGACATGTAATCTATTAGAACAGTGTGAACAAACAAGTTCATTAACTTCCCAGAGCCTTAGTTTTGGGGATTTTTTTTAGCTTGCAAAGAAGAAATTATATTTACTATGGGTGAAATCTGAAAAAAAATCAACACAAATTAAGAACGTCAGCATGCATTAACTTACCACACCATGGTAACTACCCTGACCTTTCCTCACAGGCGGAACAGGAATTCTCCAGAGTAACTGCACTGGTAAATACTGGCTTTCTAATGTCACTCACAAGTTTATGTTTGTACCAACAGATACGCAGGTAACGAAGAGTAGCAGCTTATTTTGTCTGAGCAGAAAGTGGAAAGCACTGGTATTTGCACAGAGCAAAATGAGCTACTAGGAATATGGTTCCTCCTCTTTGATGCTGCCTGTGAACTACTGATCACTCATCCCTGGGCAAAGCTGGTTCATCTAACAGACTCCAAAGGGATGGTTCACACAGCAAATTCAAAAGGGGAGAACATGCTTCCTTGCCATTAAAAAAAAATAGGGATGTGTCTCCCAGTGAAAGAGCTCAAGACACACCTCAGCCTCCCATGGCTTAGGCAGTCCCATGGTCTGCGTTTCTGGGGACATCTCTGGCTCCTTGGACAGCAGAGGGCTGTGGATTCTCACAGAGCGTAAGACAAGAGGGAGTAGTGTCCACTGTTGTCATGCCTGAAAAAGGACCCAGGATTAACTTGTGGCCATGATGTAAACGCTAAAAGAGCAAACCACTGTGGAACATTTCGTATCGGCCAGCAACAATGGACCCTCACCTGTGGATACCTAAGCTTGAGGTCGCCAGCATACCTAGGAGTTGCTCTAGGGAACAATAAAGAATATTTCTCTAGCATTTCTGGGAGCCAGAAGGACATGGAGCTGCAGAAAACTTAATAGTGGCTGAGTTACAGACTCTGGGTTAGATGTAAGAGGCCTTAATTCATTGCTTATTGAGAACAAAGCAAGGCAGTGATTTAATAAATGACTTTAAGGTGCTTCACTTGAGTGATGGTATAAGACAGTACTTTGTGTTTTCACATGAGCAAAGGTCATTGAACTGTCAGTCCTCATTACTTGGGCAAATGTTCTTTTGAGAACTCCCAAACGGCTTCATGGTACGTGGAAATGAGTACGTGTCTTTAATGGTTATCTTCAAAAATCAATAAGCATAAAGTTTAGAAAGAAGGCAAATCAGTAAATGGAAGGAATCTTAATTAAAGAGATGTGAAAAAATTAAGAGCTAAAAAGAAAAAAAAAAAGCATTACTCACAGTTATCACCTTGCCCCATGAGAGAAGAGTCACGCATTACAATTCCTGAGTGGCCTGGTGGCCCATCTCGGTCTAAAATAACCTATCCTGGGAAAGAAAATAGAAAAGATGAAGGAGATAAAAAAAAAGTACAAAAAGCCCCAAAGCCGTAAAGGAGAATAATGGAATCAGTCATGCAAAGGGTACATTTCACCTACCTCCAGGACTTAAATTCATGCCCTGAATTTGCTGTGACAATGGATCTGGAGTCCCCCGAATAAATACACATCCCTGTACCTCCCTGCGCAGTGCACATGCCATTCAGAGTTCTCAGCTTTTTCCTGAGCCATCGCAAGACCCCAGCCTGTTTTTAGTACCCCTTTTGCTTTGTAAACATTTCCATTTACCATACTGAACTGCCTGGCCATTTTCAATCACGCTCCTAGATCCAAGCTGTCTCCCAGAAAATAGGTTTTTTTATTCTTGTATTCAGAGTTAGAATAAGAGCAGGTAGACAGTAACCTTTTGCCTGCTATTCACTAATTGTTATATCCTTATAGTAGCCTCTCATTAAAATAATCACTCTGGATCTTTTTTCAGCTCTCTACTAAGAGGAGTTTCCCTCCTGTCTCTTATCATTATTTAGCACCTGTCTTTGAACTCTGGTATCTGCTCTACCTTTTCCTTCTTAATGGGAGGTCTAGGAATGAACAAAGTCATTCAGGAGGGAGAGCACTACCGGCTTTTCATGGTGGTTTCCATGAGGCCCTTAAGCAGGGTCCTAGAGCGTGTACACAGCAAGCGTAAGGCAGGGGAAGTATTTCTTCCACTAAGCAACAAGAATAAAAGAGGTGGGGTTTCCCCCCCCCCCCCCCCCCCCAGTTTTAAGCTCTCATTTAAATTCATCAATACCAAATTCCAAGTATTGTTTTCCCTTCCTATCTTGGAGGGAAGCAGAAGGAAAATAATGAGGAAGAGCAGCAGATCATAGTAACAGAAGAACGCAATCAAACTGTACAAAGTCATCTTTATTCATTTGTTTGTCCTGGGTAGGGAAAAAATTAGGTTTGGACTGAGTAAACTAAGCAGCAAGTTGTAAAATGCCATTCATGGAGCAAAACAGGTTATACTCTGACACCAGAGAAGAGTCACAGTGCAAAAACATTCTCAGATTCTACTCCTGTTATTGCCACTTTATATTATTACGTGTGAAGGAAAATCCACAATCTGACAGGAAAATTCACAATACTCAGAAAAAATATAAATTGGATTCTTTGTCTGTGTTATTACAGGGTACATATTTTCTCTGAAGACTACCGAGTATTTGGTTTGGTCCTGTGTTAGGCTTCGCCTCTTATTTCTTACCTTTATTGCGGTACAAATTATACAGAGGAACAAATTTATTATTCCACTCAGAGGGAGTTGAGAGTACACTTAACTCATAAGCTGAGGCGAAGGCTTAATTTTTTCTTTAACCCCTGTTTTATTGTATAAAGAACGCCTGAAAATGACCGTGTTTTCACCAAAGAGAGCCTATCCATGGGAAACTGAAAAGTGGTGCCGGTTGGAGCTTATGGCCTTTGTGGATGATGACTAATTGATCAATGGAAAAAACAGATTACACAGTCCTCCAGTTAATGAGTAAGTGGGTTTTTTTCCTGTCTGGGACCTAACAAGAAAAGGATCCCCAAGAGTCATCCGCTAGGGAAGAAACGAGCAGTATATAGAGTATAATGATGTGAACTCAATACCCACCCAATTTATTTTAAAATACATCTGTGCACATCCTTTGAAGATATCCTCTGGAAGAAATTCCTTTGTAATCTGTCATGTTCCACTGGGGTTGGCAAACATCTGTGTGTGCAGCGGGGGAGAAGGTGGGGGGATTTATTTTATCAGGTTTTCTTTAGTGAGGTTTAACCTTTCTTAGAGTCTTTCAGCTTCCCTTCCTCTTCTGATGGCTTCCCTCAGACATTTCCCTTTTTAAGCAGCCCTGCTACGTGCAAGCATCCACACTGGACTTAGATACTGAATTCAGGCAATTTATACTGAGGGTTATTCTAGTGCCAGAGAGCTGGACCAAGCGCGCTTCCGCATTAGGGTAGGTGCATGTACGCTAACCCCTTTCATCTTGCTTCTCGTCTCTCTCCAGATGCACTAATGAACAGTCATTGGCAACACGACAACGAAATATTATTGGTTTGTCTTTTGCTCCGTCAGCAATAAACCATCTTGTTTGCTACCAAAAGGCAGTGATACACCCTGTAAAGAGGTCACAAACCCCAGCAACTGTTGAGTTGATTTATTCAGAGGTTGGAATGAAATAATTTATTTGGGAGTAACTTATTGGACAGCTGCATCACGTGGCGTTTTATTTCTTCCAAGAGAAGATAGGAGACAGTGAACGTAGGGAAAGAGAAGGGTATCTAAGACAGTGGGCAGTGGCAAAAGGACTGAACAAAGCTAACAACAAACACAGGGAAAAGGAAGGTTAGCTGAGGAAACGGGAGCAAAAAGCGATAGTGGAAAAATACCTGGTAAACTGCCTGATTTCCAGGACTAGGCCTGCTGAGCTCTTTCCACACAAAATCTCACAAAAACATCGATAAAGACTGGAATAATTAAAAGGACCTTAAATAGAGCAGGTGTACACACCTTACTGATGCTTAACAGGACTAAAGTTTAAGTCTGCTATGTACCAAAAACACATTTAGAGAGTTTGGCCACCGTGGGATGGTCTCTTGTGGCCTTCTTACTTGAGTGACTGTCAACCGGGGGAGAAGAAGCTTGGTTTGAATGCCAGGTTGGGGCTCAAATACGCATTAGGAAACACAGACTGGGTTTGTCCCACCCTCCCAAAAGGTTGCCTGTCCCTAACGCACAGGTGGCTGGTTTGGACCTTACGTGGAAATTTCCTTGCAAAGCTGGACCTCTGCTGTAGCTACTAAAGACCGTGCCACTGCAATGGAGAAGCGATTCAGTTAAAAGGAAATGCGTGTACACAAGAGCCAACAGAACAGCAAACACTGACCAGATTAAGAGGGATCACAGCAAAAGAGGGAAAATGCACTTAACGTTAAAAAACAAGGCAAAACAAAAGCAGCAGGTGAGTTTTCCCTGCCACGGTACTGAAGAGATTTCAGACAGGTGATTTCCCTTTCCCTTAGAGCATCTCCTGGAAGGTAGGCTTTGATCTTGTGCCTCCTTGAAGCACTGTGTTCTAGGAGTTGAAGGTATCTCAGAGGACAGGCGCACCCCCCTTTCAATGTTGCCTGTGTTCCGGGACGGGTGTTTCCAGGGAAGGGAAGGCTTTTCCTCCAAAACCTGGACCTGCTCAGTACGTGGCGGGAGAGGCCGTGGCAAGTGCTGTCTGTGCACGGCGACTGGCCCCAAGGGTCAGGGGCCAGGATGTGGGGCCAGGCACAGCCCGGGTACGTGGGCCCGGGGCTCTCCAGCCCTCTCACAAGCAGCTGGGCAGGTGCCTTTGTGGGGCAGCCGTGTCCCCGTCTCAGGGGGGCAGATCGTGGCTGCAAGCTCAGCTCCACCACCCCACAGCGCACCCGGCATGAGGCACCCGTGACTGTGGCAGGAGGCCGGAGGGGGACACAACCTCATGGAGGAGGGAGGGGAAGGCCTCAGGGCCGCCAGGCCCTGGGGCTCGTCCCCTCACCTGCAGCTGCTTCCCTGCTAATTGGCACTCACCCGCGGCTCGCTGGGTAAACGGCGGCCGTGCCCCTCGCCCTTCCTCGGGTGCAGCATTGCTGTGGGTGCTCTAGGAGCAGGCGGAGGTGGGTGAGCAGGGAGGGCCTGGGGGCTGCTGGCAGCAGTGTGGGGCGGGTGCCAGTGAGGGGAGCAGCCCCCTCTGCCTTGTGGTGGGGAGCCCGCCTCGCCTCGCCTCGCCTCGCCTCGCCTCACCTCCCGCCCCAGAAGCTGCAGCCCGGAGATCTCAGCTGGCTGCTCCAGCCTCATCTTGCTGAGAGGGAGCGAGGAAGATGCCCCATGTGGACAGCACAAGGTAAGGGGGGGCGGGAAGGCGGGAGGGAGGCCTGGCTGGGCTCTGCAGGCTCCTGGAGGGTACCTGCGGGCTGAGGGGAGGGAAGGGGTGGTGGTGGATCTGCGCTGCGCTTCCCTCCCGTCAGGGACCCCTGTACCCTCTGGGTGGTTTGTTGTTGGCTGCTTTTGGCTGTTGAGTTTGTCTTTCCCCCATCCTTAGGGTTCTTGTCAGTCAGAGCCTGGCTTGGCAGGGTGAGGGCAGAGCTGGGCTCCCCCAGCCTCTGCACCGAGCAGCCGGTAGTGACCGTGGAGGTTGTGTTTCGGACCAGGACCACCCCGTCTGTCCCTGCTCGCCTCATGGGCAGTTGGTTTCTCGCTGCTTCTCAGCAGAGATGTTTTGCCTGGGTGGTTAGCTACCTGTTGTACAAGGCCGTAGGTGAGTTTGGCCCGTACCGTATTGTGTCCCTGGCTGAGCAGGGCTCGGAAATGGGAATATCGGAGGGACCACGTTTCTTCAGCAGATTGATAACCTCCCTCTGCTCTGCTTTACCCTCCTGGCTGCAGTCACATATGACACCATGTGGGCTGCCGTGCATCTTCGAGCCCTTAGCTCACAGTTCAGTGGGAAGGATGTATATATTTTTTTCTCCTAATTGCTTTATTGCACTCTATTGTTTCTTCTGCTGGGAGATAATTGTACTTTAAAAAATTATAATTGGACCATTGTGCTTGTTCCGCTGTCCTGGCGGGCAGGAAGGTGACTGACAGCAGGGAGAGGCTGGGTTGGAGGAGCACTGCTGTGCTTTCCCACCTCTTGATCCCAGTTTCACATTTGTCTCAAAAAGTCTTGCTAGTGAAAATAGCTCCCTCCATCCTGTGCGCTGCAGGATTTAACGTTGGGCTGTACTTACAATTTTTTCCCCTCACTTTTCACCACAGACAACCTCATTACTTAAGCGTGGGTAAAACAGAAGCATAAATAGATATAAAATACTGCATTGTAAAAGCACTATTGGGTATGCGTTGTTCCAGCATGAGGAAAATTCTCATGAATCAAAAGAAGCAGTGCTACGTGTCTCTCATACTATGTCTTCTCTCTCTAATTTCTGAGACCTTTATCATCATTTGGTATCACTTTGGTATCAGTACTTACTGCTTTGAGATGAGACATCCACTGTGGTATGCGCTGGGCTGTTCGCAGACAGTCCTTCTCCTGAAGATGATAAATCCTGAGTAAAAGTAGAAGGGAAGTTAACAGAGATAAAGCAGCTTGTGTAAGGTCATGCAGAGGTCATGGGCAAAATAATTGGCTGTTAAAAAAAAAAAAGAAGAAATTCTGGCAACTCCAGTGTTTTCCTCTTTGATCCACATGTCACTGGCAGTGATGTAGAGCCTTCATCTAGAGCTGGTATCAGAGGCTTGAAGAGTTCTGTGATGTAACTCAAATGATTTTTCAGGAATAAAAGTTTCAGGGAAGAACTGCTTGGACTGTGCATCTCTTGGCAACTGTGGAAGGAAAGAAAGGTGCTCATGGTTGTGTATGTGTGTGAGCTCATGCTAGTATATGTGTACCAGCGTATTTTTAAACTAAAGGTTAGGAAGTGGAATGGGGTTTGGAGAGTGACAACCAATAGCAGTGTACGAGTATGAAATAGGCAAGGAAGCTTTCAGTCAAAGCAGACTCTTGAGAGACCATAATGAAAGCTAGAGCTGTGTTATGGTATTCCAGGCTATAAACAAGAGGGAACAACTAAATAAGAGTCCACAAAGTCCCAAGTACAACTGTTATTTATGGCCATCCACAGAATGTGCATTTTGAGGTATCTTCATCCCCTGGTTGTTGACTTGAATCTGAGCAAGACAAAAGAATGAAAATAATTGTGTCTCGGACACCCCACTCACAATGCGGAATAACAACATTCTTCAGTTTGCCTCTCATTTACAGGTCTTCCTGTTTCTCCCCTCCCCATGCAGACATACACAGAAAAGAAAATTAATTGGAGAATTTGTATTAATCCTTAGCTGCAAAGTTATCTTGACTTTGAGAGTTAAATGCAGATTTACTCCTCCACATGCATCTAAATAACATTCACTCCTTTTAGTCTCTTGTCTCTTCATTAAAACTTTGTCAGTTCTTTTTAAAATTAGTTGTAGCAACTCGCCAATGCATTTTTCAACCGTGGTATAAATACAACTGACTTTTAGTGGGAATGGTGTCTAGTGAAAGGCTACGGAGGCAAACCTAGAGCCAAAACCAGAATAAAATCTTAACTAATTGGCTGCTCTGTTAATACATAACCAGATCCCCTAGCTCCAGTGATTTTGCCAGTACACCATGCTCGCTGTATCATCTCTTAAATCCATCCCCAAATGCCTCATTCACACTATTTGACATTCCAAGTACTGCTCCTCCCACCCATCTGTCTGACACAAGAAATGCCAAATGCCTTTCTTTATTTGGGGCTTTCAGAAGTTGACACAAAAAGAGATGCAGGGTGGCTCTTGCTGAAGTCCTCCACAGACCCCAGGGCCACTGTGCTGGAGTAGTAAAAGCCTTGGAGCTTGCCTTAGAGTTCAAGAAGCAACACTTGCTTTGGTTCAGGGAAACCAGTGCTGCTGTCTCTTTGGCAGGTCTGGAAGCCTTTATGAAAGGAGACTGGGCTGGAACAAAGAACCAGGTACAAAACCAAACATGGTGTGGACCATCTCTCTGGCTTGATTAGGGGACTTCCTGTCTCCTCTTGGCAGTGTTTCTGGATAGGAGTGTGCCTTGTGGTTATTAAGTGTATGTTGATGGTTAGTTTGAGTAAGCAGTCAGAAGGATATAAGAAGATGCCAGACCTGCTCAATCTAATGTTGCCTTCAGATGAGTGTCTGTACAAGAACTTACCTCTCTGGGGACTACAGGAATTACGTGGCTCCAAGAAAAGCTATATGAAATTCTTTCATCAGAACTTTGACCAAAAAAACAGTGAGTCCCCCAGAAAACTGTGTGAGTTCAGTATGAACTTGTTTTATTTCAGTCACTCAATAACTTTAAAAAAAGTTAAGTATGTCCCTTTCTGACTTTGAAACATGCTTTTATATATGCTTTTTTAATTATAGATCAGACATGTGTTGTTCCAATACTTTCAGCTTCTTTGGAAAATAAACCCAAAACTTTCTGTAACAATCTGAAATTAAATTAAAAAATAAAACAGCTTTATTCAACTAGCAGATAGTCAGTGGGCAGAACAATGGAAATGGCTATTTTCACAGCCCGTGTTCAATTAAGGGCTGGTCCAATTACTCCTGATCCTAGCTCCAGTGGCTCACCAGCAATTGGTTCAAGTGGGTCAGAAGTGGCACATTGAGCTAATCCTTGAGCCATCCATTGCTTTATTGCTCGTTTCATAGGGATTATAGAATGAAATATGACAAAAATTCTTATGTTGATGGTTAACTTCTGCCACTCAGCATAAAAAATGTGGCAAGGTAAGTTTTCGAAGAGATGCTGGGTGACTAACCTGGAAATACAAACATGGTCTGGTGGCAGGGTGGGGGGTTCTACATTTTAAATTTTTTATTGATTCTGTTTGTCAGTGCAAGAACTATTTAAGCAAGAGACTATTCCTCTAGGGCCTTCAAGTTAATACACTTATTGTAGCCCCCTTATCCTGTTAAAATGAAGAGAATTGGATTGCTCTGGGTTGAGCAGCTGCTTGAAGTCAATCTGTGTCCACTGTTAAGGGAAACAATATTAGTGAAGGGAAGCAGAAGGCAGCATATCAAAACGATAGCCTCAAAGCATTTTCTACAGATGTCTCGAAGGTTCGTGGGGTATTATGAAGCAAAGAAGACATCTGGTCACATTTTTATAATCTCATCAGGGTATATAGAAAACTCCTCTCTCTGTTCACCTCTACTTGTCAAGAGCCATGGAAAAGCTTACATGGTTTTTTTTTTTTATTTGCTTATTTATCTTATTGCTGTACATACTCACCGATTCTTAACTATCCAGATCAGCTTAATGTGTCATTAAGTCACCAGCTTCTCTCGCTGTAACACCTGACTCTCTCCTGCTTATTTATAGCTCTTCATTGAATCACTTTGTAAAGTAGGAGGTTTGGGGATATTTTTATACCGTGTTATGGGGCATGTTGTCTTTCATCTGCAAGTGCTGTGAAATCCCTCTTTCCTACTCGAGAGTGCTATTGTACTTTTGTTCAGTGTTAACAACACTTCAGTTTGGTTTGTGGAAATAGTTTTCCCCTGAAAGGAGAATACTAAATTGACTCGTTCTGCCCGCTCCACTGCAGCTTCCAAAGTCTCAGTGTGATAAACCTGAGTTCCCAGTGCCCTGTTCCCACCGCTTAGCATGGGCTACCTAGCCAGGTTCACCAGTTCCTGTGGAATCGCAATCAGACCAAGAACATGTTGCAGAGCCTAATTTTGATGAACTAACACAGCTGGCTTTATTTACTGCAACTTGTCATCTTGACCTAGTTTGATGTGGCTATTTCTTTCCTAAGAAGTAATTAAAGCAGAAACATAGAAAAATACTCTGGCTTTTGTTTTGCCCAGAGGACAACATATTCTACACTGTTGCAACATTAAACTGGATTTCTCGATCCAAGGCTTTTCATTTAACTTGCCAACATATTGGACAATGTATTTCATTCACATGATCATATTTCTGAAGACCGCATAAGCCACGCTGTTGTCCATGAGGAGTGTTCCTGTTGCCTGCCTTTTGCTACCTGTTTTGCCAGAGGTCTGTGTGAGGTATCTTCATTTATGCTGCACAACTAGTTCAATCTCGTTCTTTCTTTTTCTTCAGTCTTCCCTTCTACTTCTAGACCAACCCTAGACCGGTATGTGATATCCAGTCTCCGTCCTCTGCCATCTCTGCCAAGAAAACAAGGTGGTGTTTTGGGGATTGTTTTTGGAGAATGTCCCAGTGTCACAAGTCAGTTCTCACTAACCCTATTTGCTGTAGTCTGAAGCCATTTGTCTGAGCAGGGACCAATATTCTTACTACCTAAACTGCATGTACAAAAGAAGCTGTACCACTACATTAAAATGTTGGACCTGCCTTGTGCTTTTCCAGTTGCCAGGTCATATGCACAAAGTAAACTAATTGGTCCTTTACAAAGCAAAATTGTTCTTCCTTCCCACCGGTGCTCTGAACAGACAGAACTTCCCATGTGTTGTATACTTCTTGAACAGGGGAATCAGGTCTGCTCATAGTGGAGGTCAGTCCTTTATGTAGGAGGCTCTGTATCGTGACCTCCAGACTCAGCTAATGGAGCCTAAGTGGTGATGCACTGATTCCAGAGGCTGGCCTCTGCCTGGCCTGTGGGATGCTTCCAGGTGGTCTGTCACATTTTCCCTTTAAGAGAGAGCGAGCTCTGCTTGAGCACTTGGTGCAGCAGAAACAGCCAGGAGCCTGCCACAGCTTGGTAAAAATCATCAAGCTGATGATGCCCCAATAAAGACATGAGAGTGGATGCAGTAGCCAAGATCTGTAAGATCCTGCCAGATGTAACTCTGCCTTGTTTCTCCCTTCAGCAGCATCTCGATCAGGCAGCTGCAGCCTGCCTGAGCTGGGACTCTGCACTGCTCTGCTCAACAAGAGCCTGCTTCTCTGAGGTGGATACTAGAGGATGGTGGCTACTTGCATAAGGATCTTGGAGAACAGGCTGCTTCTGCAAGAGGCAGATGCGAGTGGCTTGTTTGCTTGAGGCATGAGGATAGGCCCTAATTGGGTGAGGGGAGTTGAACAGTTCCTTGCAGAAGGAGAGATGTTTGGCCACAGCTCATGAGAAAAGCAGGAAGGCAGGTGGTGAAAGGGAGGGGAGTCCCCAAAACTCACTGCTGAGGACCTCTGGTTTATTACTGTGCCCTGTCTGCTTTTACCCGGTGAAGTGAGAACAGAGCTCTCCCACTTGTGCTCTCCCATTGGCCCCCAGTTCTGGCTGTAGATCCTGGACTAGAGATGGCAACTGCTGTGCCTGAAGTCTGGAACAACAGCCATGGAAATGCGGGTTGATGCCCACGTGTATTGCTATGCAGTGGGAACACCGATCCCCTCCAAGCCCTGCATTGTTTACATCATCTGGTCTGAACTATCACATCTCCTGGCACCAAAGCAGCAGGATTAAAATAGCTTTAATGAATCTTCTGAGTTGTGTGAATCACTAGCAAAAACTCCTGTTGTATCGCCTGAATTACTGAGTTAGCTTGAGAAACCACTGAGGTAAATTGAGAAACTGGAGGCAGAAAAGAAATCAAGCTTAAATAAAATTCCTTCTAAGGCTGTACTGGGTTTTAGTCTCACAAGAGCTCGTGACTTTAATTCTAGGTGGTTCTTTGAAAATGTTTGGTTTAGCATCTTAAAGTGAAAAATTTTGTTCTGTCTTTCTAGCCTTAATTCACCTGTTGTGCCTTGGGTGTTGCAAGATCTAAGGTCAAGCTGAGTTAGTAGAGTATATTTCTTGCAATCCTCACACACAAAGATTAAGTTAAAACAACAGCCCAAATGACCCAGCTTTTCTCTCAGTAGTGAGGCAGGCGTCTGGTGTTTAAGCAAGAACTATGCTACCGCAGAAATCTCTCCTCACCTCCCCAGTGCATTGGCTCTGTTGATGGCCCTACAGCATAGACATGTGATTTAAACAGGGTCAGAGATGGGGCCAGACCGGGTGGTGTGTTTTGATAAAGCAAAGCTCCTAACTGCCCAGTTGTGATGGGTTCACACTGTCCACAGTGAGAAGAAGGTTTGTTCCATTTCTCCACAGGTGATGACAACACCATCTGCAAAGTATTTTGTCACTAAATGAAAAATAATGACCTGTTCTGTCATGGTAGCTTTTTTTTTTTTTGCTTCTCTGTATACTTTTACTCTCATTGCAAAGGTATAGCGACCTAGTTCTGTGCCTGATGCGGTGCCCTGTGGGGATAGGTGTCTGCTCCTGGAAGGAGATACACTGGAGTCAGCCCAGGCAGAGCTATTGATGTATGGGTTTTTTCTCAAGGGTTTTCATGTCAGTGCTTGAAAACCATGTTATGCTTGAGGGATGCCATCTGCAACTCCCAAAAGAGCAACTAATGAATGTTCCTTCCTGAAATGGTGCAAGAGCACCTATCCCACTTGTGTAAGCAGCGCCCGTGCTCCTACCAAACAAAGGTCTCTAGTAACATGCAGCTCCAACTACAGAAAACAGGCCTTTTCACCTGCTTGGACAGCGAAAGCACCTGGCATGGGTGACTTCTGGGGAACATGCTGGTTTCCAGGTTCTTGATGCTTTATTTTTCCAAGGATAACACACCCTCACACTCAACCAAATTATGTAGTTATTGCCAAATTACTGACAGATTTCCTTTTCTAGCTTACCTGGAGCTGGAATAGTAATGCACTGACATGAGCTGTGAATCATATTGGAGTGCTTCTATTGACACTCACCTAGAGGTAATTATATTTTTCCAAGACTTCAAATGGAGCAATTTTACTCTTGTTCTGATTTGATAAAAGACTGTTTTCCATTCCTTGAGGTGGGTTTTTCCAGCCCTGCTCTTTGTTTTTCCAACCCTGCTCTCGGCTCAGCCAACAGTTTGAACTTTGCACTAGTAGGGAGCTGGTCCTGAAAAAGCAGAAGAGAGCAGGAAATCCAGTACTTCAGTGAGAGATGAATGGATAGCACCTCTACCACGTTTTAAGCAAGCAGAGAATTGCATCCTTGCAAGAGGTGACCAACAGGTGAATTTGCTTAGTTCTGGGACCGGTGGGCAAGAAACCACAGGGGAGACCTCAGTTATATGCAGAGTATTTACTCAAGAACTAGATAATGGCTTTCTGGGAAAACTGAGAAAACTCACATCCCATTTTTCTAATAAAGTTTCAAACTTTCCTTAAAAACAAAGAAAAATGAAGTAGCCTTTTAATGCCAACTTGTAGTTACCAAAGCATTTATTTTTTTCAATGCATCATTGCCTTGAAAAAATAGTTCAACATGGTCAGTGTTTTTTTTAATGCTAACATGTCCTAAAAGTCACCTCTAGTGTCAACCCCATAAAAAACCAAATCATTTTCACACATGCCCTCTTTCACATCTGCATACCAAAGTTGTCTGTGTCCTGGCCCACACTGGCTGGATGATGGTCAGGAGTTGGATGCTTTTGGCTCCGTAACCAAGCGCTTCCCATGGAGTCTAATGAATTTGATGCACATCACAAGTAGGAGAGATTCCCGTACCACTCCTATCTAAAGTTTCACAGACGTCAGGTTGGGAATAGAGCTACGCTTTGATCCCCCTGTGCTGTTCAGCCATCCAATGTGTTTTTCTGGTTGAAGTGTTTTTAAGAGCTGTTGAGGGACTCTGCGGCCATGTTACGTAAAAGAGCTTTAAAGAGCAATGTGTTTCTTTCACTTAAATTTCCCCCCAACCCACACATATAGGTGCTGATTTTGTGGCCACAGTGGTTCCCCTTTAGGGATGGTTAAAACACAGACAATGAATTTTAAAGCTCTCTGGGATAGCACCTGGCCTTTTTCATTCCCCTCTCCTCATTATCTCATATGCATTCATTTTATTTCTCCTGCTTAGAGCAAACTTTGTGTTACAGTGTATTAGGGGGACAAGGTGTGACACCGGGTTTCTAAGTGCTAGAGGCAAGTACTGATCTGATGGTGCCCTTAGCAAAAGTGTGTATGTTGGCTCCACGCCCTCCTCATGGTTTTGCTGTGCTTGGTGTGTGGTTATGAGTGGTGCCCCTGCAGTTTCAGTGGAGCTGGTGGTGGTCTTTCTCCAGCCCTGGGTGTTGTGCAGACTTACCATATACTGTGAAGAGGCTGCTGTCTTCCCACATGAGATATCTGCATTTCAGTGGCTTGTGGAGCGGGTGACTCCCCTGTGCAAAGAGGGATGCACTGCCAGGACTGAGTGGTCCTGTGGTGGGTTGGATGATGTAAACACAAATTCAGTGGCCACAGCTGGGGAGCTTTGGTGATTTTCGTGTGTGCGTGTAGGAAGAATGGGATGATGTATCTAAGTCATCACTTCCAGGAAAATGTGGCTACAGGATGACTTTTCATTTGGTTGGAAATGTAGGCAGGGAGGCAGCATATGTGAAAATTTTACTTTTTTTTTTTTCCTCTTATTTCTGGCATGCAAACAGGGAGAGTAGGTATAAGCAAGTCTTGGTGCCTGTAATTCTTGCTCTCTGATTTGATTGCTGCTTTACTTCTAGTGAGGAAACGCTTTCCTTTCCTGCTCTATAAAAAAACCCATCTAATGCATATATATAAAGCAGTGACTAGGTAGTTCTCTGCAGTCTCTCGTTTGATGTGCCCCATCAATTTCCTGGTCTAGTTTTCTGTCTCAGGTGTAGCCCAACACAAACTGGTTCACAGATAGTTTAAGCAGGTGTGTGGTAAAAATCCCTATCTTGGCTCTATTTCATTTGTTTCTATGCCTACCTTGTGGACTTTGGGACCTTGTCCCTCCACAGTGTCCCGCCCCAGTTAGTAGAAAGGACTTCTGATATGACTACAAGAACTGAAAACTTAAAATTCACATCCTAGGGGAGAGATTGCATCCTAATGGAAAGTGAACACCAGGTTTCTTGCTGCCCTTTTGATGCTGGGGGACTCGAGGCCTCGCAGTTCAAGTGCAGGTGCTGTTTGTGGGCTGTTGAGAGGACATTAGGTACTTAACTGGAGAAGACCCTGAGCAACCAGGTGCTTTCAGCAGGGAGCTGGAGATGATGATCTCCTAAACTATTCTGTGAGATGCAGACCGGATCTAGAGTGTGGGATCTTGCTGAGTCTGGGAAGTTGTGCCTGAATCAGGCAGAGAGGCAGAGGCCATTAGATAGGGAGTTCTGCAAGACAGGTCTGCTCCCCAATTAAGCAGGGAGGGACATCCATTGCAAAGACCATCATTCTGATTCTGCAGCTTCTGTGATGAGACCTAAGGATTTTCTACCTGCTGCTGGTGACTTCACTTTCATCCGTTACCACCACCTCCTTCGCTCATATGCTGGCAAAATCTACTGTCCTGCTGACCTGTGGCAATTACTATTTCATTACCTTTTTTTTCAGTGGATATAATTGCTAGTTCCATCTTACACTTTTAGAAATCATTTTAGTGTGACTAAGACAGTGATTCCACCTCTTAAAAATGACGAAGGGTTGTCTAGCCATCATTAGGTTTAAAAACACCACTGCTAAATGACTGGTTGTGATTCTGGTAGGACATCGCACCTTCCCAGGGTGCACTGATGGAAGAGAGCAAAGTTCATTGTCACTTTAGTAATTCCGTGGGTGAACTCCATCTGCCTGCTAAGGTGTCTTCTGCTGTTAATCATTAGTTCATTAATCTTAACAGTGCTTCTTGGTAGGCAGTCTGAGCAAAATATGTCAGTGCATCTCTAACTCCAAACTCAGCAAAACGCCACAACTTGCGGACATTTAGTGAGGAGACATTGTATTTTGAAAAGCAGGTAGAAAGTGTGTAAAAGTGATTATGGATGGAGGAGTACTGAGTCTCTTGCGGTGAGCATACTCCTTCGTATACTCAGCTCTTCTGCAGCCACAAGATTCATTCATTTAATCTGAAGCATCTTGAGGGAAATGAATTCAGGCAAGTTCAGATCAATTATCACACCAAAAAAAAAAAAAGAAAAAGCTTCCATTTCTCTCGGCAATCTGTGTGCGCTGTAATGTCAAGCTGTGCATGAGAATATGTTACCACAAAGGAAGGTAGTATGCTCTAATTAGCAGTCACAAAAATGAAATACCAAGGTGTTATTTGAGTGACTAAGAGCCAGACGCGTACAGATTGCAGTACATGAATGTTACGTGGATGTGCTGTGCTCTCTGGGATGCTTTTTCACAGGAGGATATTGCATACTATTAGGCACTCATCACTTGCGATTGTACTCCTTCTTTTTGTAGGGTTCATATAAATTAAGCTTGAAAGAGCTTTAAATGCAGTGCTATTTCTGTAGGTGTGTATCACAAGTACAGTTGGATGGGAACTTTCCAAGAATACTTTTTTTTTTCCCCCCCCTAGGAGAGGGAGTTTGTTGGAAAATGTCAGTTATGTCAAAACCAAAATGTTTGAGGAAACCTGGCTGTTTGTCAACCTATTGCTGACATATTCGTGAGTTTCTAATAGAGACCTTCTGGCTTCTTGCTGCCTTGAGGCTGCTGGGGATCTGAAACACTCACAGTTCAAGCACAGGCTCTGCGTGTGGGCTTTTGGGAGGTTTGGGGCCTCGGGTCTTCTGGGCTTTCTGATATGGGGTCTAGAAATGGGAAGCTCTGGGCCCCTCTGCTTCAGTGTGAGATGTTACTCTAGTCTCCTTGGCAGAGAGCCTCAAAGGGCCTTGTTCAAGGTTTTGTCCTCCTTCGCTATGTAGGGTCCCACTGATGACTTTCAAAGACTTCTTGTGAAATCTCTCGGAATAAGAAAACATGCAGGAAATCCTCCAGAGCTGGGAGCAATCAACTGTTCTGTTTCATTTAGAAGAAACAAAACCAAACTCTCTTGGCCTCTTTACTTTTTTTTTGATTGTTGTTTCCTTCTTCCACAATGTCCTTAGTTCTGAATATTTCTAAATTTCTTCTGGTTGTCCTAATTCGGAACAAAGCCTTTCACAAACTATCAGCATTTCCCATAGGAAAGAAAGCCTGAGTTTCTTCCAGTCTATGTACAATGAATGTCTCTGGGTTTGGTCCCTATGGGGATGGTGCTTCCAAAGGAGATAATAGAGCTTCAACGAGCCACTAACTGGGCCTCTGCTTTTTAAGAACCATTTCTGGATCCACTGGTGAGAAGAATTAGAAACATCAGTGTCCCTGCTTTTACTTAACTCTCTCACAGAGCATACTGAAGTGGTCTTTATAACCGCATCCTGTTACCGTTTCATATGTATTTCTTGATGCATGTGCTAGCCTCATTTAACTTCATTATTCCATCATAGGGATGTTTCATATTTCTCTTGTGTTTTTTTTTTTTTTTAATATTTCTGGAATTAGAGTTCATACACAAAAAAATTAAGCGCAGAACACACGCTAAATCCTTCCATTGCATTAGACCTTGTCTAGCTGATTTCCCATTGTCTGCCAGGTCTAGTACTTAATGATTTTAAATGTTGTTCTGGGCTGAGCTGACAGCAAACCTTTAGCTAAGGCTATTACATGTAAAGCACTGGGTAGTGTCTCTTCTATGATGAAACTGAGCAGTTGTCTTCTCTGTCTCAGGCTTCGTTTTTGCCTGGTCTGCACAGATCTGGACTGCATTATTTATGCTGGATCACAGTATTCTTTCAGGAATGGCTGCTAAATGAAGCTGACATTTGGGGAGAGGAGGAAAGAGGAAACGGCCCAGTCCACGTTAATTACTTATTGCCTCACTAAATTGTAACATTTGAAAACAGAATGGAATTCTCGGCATTTATCAAGGCCAACAATATCAGTTTTCCAAACTACATATACTTAGTTGCATCAGAATATGCTAATCTTTTGAAATATTACTGCCCTGCTGTTACTTGGCTGGTAATCTTGAGGTAAATAGATAAAACATAGGTTGTATGCGCTCAGGAGAAGTGTTTATGGCAATTGATGGTATTGTGTATGAGGTGACTGAAATCACTAATGATTACAGTTAATCCACTTTGAAGTCTTCTCTGATAAACTGTGTTTCAAGGGCTGCCAATCCATGTAATCCAGAAGAAAAGACAGAGCCACAGAACCAAAATTTTATCATCAAACCTTCATTTAGTGCTGAAAAATAAGGTCCTCCTTATGTAAAGGTTTTTGAGTTGAAGACTGTGGAAGCATCTTTCTGATTTAGACCTCTGCAAAGATGAACGAAACTCTTCAGTCAAACCCACTGGACTCCTACCCCTGCTTTGGGACCACAGCAAAACATGGGTTGCGCAGGGACAATCTTAGTGTGGCATCTCATTGGCAGTGCTGGCTATCATAGAGAAATGCTGGAGGGGAGTTTCTCTCTGGTGGACAAATTCTTGATGAGAGCAAGAAACAACAACTACCCTGATTCCTGCTGGGGACAATGAACAGCATAACTAGAAATAGGTTTGGTTGGTTTGACCTATTACCGAAGGCAGGAGGGGGTGCACTGGGGAACATCAGCTTTTAAATAAGCTGGAGCCGTCTGGCGCATCAGAGCCAGCTCATGCGTTTGTGAACCTTCTGATAGATTTGGAGCAAACATGCACATGAAAACTGGTGTAGGATCCATGCTCGGCAAAGAGAAAAAAACCCACTACAATAAATACTGATAAGCTCTACTAATAGTTCTGACACTGATGCTTTAGAGCTACTCAGCTGACTGTTACAGGCTTCAAAATAACAAACCCCCGGAAGTCAGGTAGTAAGCGCAGTTCATTTCTGACAGGCTTGCAAAATCCTCCTGCCTTGGGAAAAAATCAGAAGGCTGCCAGCACTGTAGTTTCCTGGGAGACTTCTGTTGCTGCCATCCACATCTCCAGAGGCTAAACTTTCATCTAAATGGAACAACTAACTTTTCAGCCCATGCAAAGCAGCCCTTCTGAGCAGGAATCTTGGCAACTGCTCCTTGAGTTTCTAAATCTGCCTTACTTCACAGCCAAATGAGTGGAAAGGTTTCAGTAGCCACTTGTGCAGGTTTATTTTGAAGCAGCACTCCTCAGAGGCAACCATGGTGTGGGCAATTCAAGTTCTTTTTTTTTCTTGGACACACACATGGGGTTTGTACCGCAACCCTAGGTGCAGCTGGACCTAGGCTTGGTGTTGCCAGCCCAGTCCTTTCCAGGCTTCTCCTCTGGACTTGAGTAGGAAGTATCTCTCCAGGACAGGCCAAATGACCCCGTTGTTTTGCTGTGCTGAGTAAGCAGCTTAAGAGTGGAGTATCTGCTCATTGAGTGCAGGCTCCAGAATGGATGTAGAGAGACCTGGTGAGTTTGGCAGCACAGCGCTCTCTGACAGAAGGTGTGCTCCTCAGATCAAAAATGATTAGAGGCTGTGCAAGGGTGGATGTGTGCCCCCACCTCTCCCAGAGAAAACTGGGGAATCATTTCTAATTATTGTGACTAAGTCTCTGGTCCACGTTGCAATGATTCATTGCGCACACGGAGCTGAGAGAGAACTCTGGCATTAGTGAAATGTCATACGTAGACAAAACACGTCTACTGTGTCAGGAGCAGAAAAGAAGTAAAATAAGAAAGATACTGCAATTGTTAAAAAAATGGTGTGATCACATGGTGCAACACCCGACTGTAACTGCAACTTACTGGCTGCTTTCCTCCCTTTCTGCTTTCCTCCTCTTGCTTAGCAAACTTTGCTGAGAAAGAGAAACATGCATTACTGAAAGCCCTTAAAAACACAAACATTTCTTCCAGGCTTGTGGCTTTTCACTTCTTTCTCCCCAGCATGACCATCAATCATGGCACGTTCTCCTGTGTAACTGTGTGTCCACAACCCGCCATCCCTCCTCTGTTCACAATTACTTGCTGTGCTAAAGTACCAGCCTTTGATTTATACTCGCTAACCTTCTGCCCACCAGTAGGAGGATTATAATAATTTATCATTTTTAAGCCTGGTAGGGGTGTGTTTGACTTTGTCATTCACAACATGTGTCAGAGTGGGATGAAATGGAACATTAGTGGCGCAGATTTTCTCTCCTCTGCGAACCCTCTGAAGCACTGGGAACAATGGGAATGAGCTCTCGCCAGGTGTGGATTGTTTAACTAGAACGAGCGCATTATTTCATGGAACAAAAGATCTTAATACACAAGGTACTTCATTTTCCTCCATCTCAAAACCAGCAGGTGGGTGTTTGCCCTGCGGTTATTTCCCTTTGTCTTTTGTGTTTGTTGTGGGGGCTTACCAGATGATTCAGCGCTGTGTGTGAGAGAATGAGGGGTGTTTAATAAGCGCAATTCCTAAGGCCACGTCCTCTGTTGGCGTCTCGGGATTCACGTGGCAGAGGGCCGTATTTCCGAGGTGCTGTCTGTACGGCTGGTACCCCTCTTCTGAGCTTGGCAGCGGTGCCAAGAGCAAGCTGCCTTCCTGCGGGCCTGGCCAGTCATCTCGACTGGCTCACCACTGCCCCAGAGCCTGAGCTGTGGTCCTGAATGGCTCTACGTCTTGAATGTTCCTCATCCAGCCAAGTGAATTTGTCAGGAAAATGATCTATAAAGATACCATAATCTTTTGCATAATTTACCTCTGAGGTGCGCCAACCCTAAGTGTTCACGGGGCAATTTAATAATAGTGCTTATTGAGGCTGCTGTAAAACCTGATAGAGAAGCACAACATACTGGAACCATGGTTATTAGCAAATGGGTTTTAAAAGGTTTGTTAGGGTGAGGCTGAAAAAAAACCCATAATAATTTACAAATACATGGAAAAACATTTTTTTCCAGGTTCAGGTCTTCAGCACTGTTATAAACTGTACAAAAGTAGTGCAGGTTTCCAGCCTGCTGCCGCTCCTGTAATAAGCTTGCTGCGTCGTGATTTTTCTGTTATTACTGATGTAACAGAGTTTATAATTCGTGTTTCACGACTAAGTGTGCAGAACTTAGTAGCAAGGAGAGGCTTTCTTTTCCCCTTCCCTTGCCAGCAGGTTGCTCCAGGTGTGCTCTGTAAGGGGAATGGACAGGTATGGCAGCACCACCGTGGCACTTCATTTTCTTCCTGTTTATCCTCTGGTATCAGTCTGGTTCTGTAGAGGCAGCGATTGGCACACGATATTTGTCTTGCACGGTATAGGGGAAACAGCACGGTATTGAAGAGATGATGAGGATGATACTGTGTTATCAGAGCAAAGATGTCAGGAAGACCTTCCTCGCAGGGACTCCTCTGCGCTGTTGTAATTGATACGTCATATGTAGTTTTGAGCAAGCTTAGTGCGCGTTGTACTACACACCATCTGATGGGGTGAACAGAGCAGGCACAAGCAGTCTTCACTTCATGTGGCATTTCTCGTTGCACAGATATGGCTAATGGACACCAAAGGTGTGTGGGTTGTTTTTTTTAACTAGGGATGTACGTGCCATTTACCTTCACTTTTCTTCATGTTGTGCATTTGCTGCCTTGGATGCTTCACGTTGTCTTCCAGGCTGTGGTAGTAACAGTGCTGCAGTCACACATGGGCAGTGGTTGTAAGTGAGGCGAGGTCTGTATGGAGAGGAAGTGCTTTTCCATAGATCCTATGCGAAAAAGCAGACACTTAAGTGATCTGTAGACAGGACTATGTTCTTGGCATTGATCGCTCTTGAACACTGAACAAAGAAGGTAACGGGCACTACTGCCATTTTACAGGGCTGCATGTAGATGGAAAGGAAATCAAACTGGCGCAAATGGCACTGGCAGCCGTGTCTCCCAAATCCCATTCATGTGCCTGGTGATCCCTCTTCATCTCTAGATGTGAGAGCAAAAGGCACTTCTGACATAGATCTAGTTAAAGGTGAAACCGTAGAGTTGATTTAAAGTCAACTTTATCATATACTTAATTTCCAACACTTAATGGTCACGTATTTCTGTCTTCAGTTATTCACCCTTAAAGCACCCAAAAAGTAACAATGACTGAGAAGACACATAAAAGGAGCCTTTTCTTCATTCTGTTCTCTTTGGCAGTCAGTTTGCATTCCTTGGTTGCACGCATGTATTTTGTGCCTCAGCAAGTGTATGAGCCATGTGGCCTTGCCAAATGGGAGCTTAATAGTCAAGATGATGAAGCTATGGGCAAGGGTAGGAATTGTTAAGTGGGCTCAGTGTGAGATAACAGTAGGTTATGCTGAAGGGGGAGTAAAGGTTAGAGGAGGTTTACAGAAGGACCGATCTTGTTTAATAGTTTTAGTAATGGCATGAGTAGGTGGGAGTACACATATAAAATCGATCCGAAATTTAGAAGAGAGACCTCTAAGGACTGAATGAACAAAGAGAGCAGAAATTCCACAGTGCATAAGGCAAGTCTGTGCTGCTAGGGACTAATAAAAATAGTTTCTGATATACTGTTAAAGTTCTACATTTGAAAAAGAAAAGGAAGAAGCAAGGCATAAATCTGTTTGTTGATCAGAAGCTGACTGTCACTGTAAGTGAGATGAATGTGAACCTAAAATGTCAGGCAATATTTTTCCGCTGGAGATAGGGCTATGCACATTGTCCTGAGTTAGCTTCACCTTAAACAGTGTGAATAATTCTAGTCATTTGTGTTCAGAAAGGATTAATTCACACTGGAAAAGGTACAGGAAAAGGCTACTAGGGCACTAGGGGAGTGCAAACCTGTCTTATATGTGGAGACTAAGCAGACTTAGGTGGTTTACTTTGGCAAAATAATTGTTCTCTGAGTATACGCTGCAGGGTAACATCAGAGGCTGGGTGCAGAACCAGTTCTGTAAAAACAAATAAGCAGGATATGATGACTGATGTGTAGATCTTAGAAGGAAAACCTGGAAATAGTAGTAGTGTAGCCCTAGTGATACCAAAAACCTGAAAATGATAGAAAGCCTGATCAGTTTGTGAGAAGATTGTGTAATGGAGTCAGATACTGTAGCCCATACTTCCAATATTGGTGTTATTACAGGCCAAGAGAAGCTCATGGGGCTTATTTTTAAATTATTTGAAACTACAGAGTTGTCAGGGAGTCCTATAAGCCCTTGGGTTCATGAGAAGTCTTCGAAATAAAGTTCGGTGCTTTGGAGTGAAGTCAATTGCTTTTAATCAGAGCGCTTTTGGCTGTCACCAAAGACCTGCACACTCAGATCTTAATCTAAAATTCTATTGTGCTGGGATTAATAGTCAGATCATCGTCTAAAGTCAGTTGGTATAATTCCTCTGGTTTCAGCGGAGTTATGCTGATTTCCAACAGCCCAGTAGTTTAATAGGAATTAATGAATTTTATATTAAGTCAAAGAAAAGCATACAGCTGGAGTTCCCTGTGCTACCTGGAGGATTATAGTAAAGAGTACAAATTTTTTTAAAAAGTACCTATCCACTTGTCATTATAGAACTTTGTGATACATAGAGACCACATGAAAACCTTAAGAAGTCTGGGATTTTAAGTTGTCTTCCTTGATCTAGGAGACTGTTGGCAAGAATCACAGCATCATAAAAGTCTAGGAAAGAAAGCAATAAACAAGGTGGGGAAAGGACAGACCACAGAGACCACATCCAACTTCTTACTTGCAATTATGCATACTCCATGTTCCTGGAAAAAAAAAATTTTGGAAGAAGATGATCTTTAGTATGATAGTCCATAATGCGGACCTTTCAAATCTAAGGTCTTCAGATCTGAAGATCATCATAGAGCTGAAAAGAACTGTCAAATTTTCAGCAAGTCTTCTAGAAAAATAAACCCAGGAGAATCTAGTCTGAACTGAAGTGTCCAGGTTTAACACAAAACCAGAATCACACAAATTCCCAGAATCGTGGAGATTAGAAGGGAACTCTAGAATTTGTTGTTCAGGATTGAGTAAGGTGTCTGGTAGGGTCTTCAATATTTTAGAAGATGGAGACTCCATAACACCTCTGAGCAACTTGCTCCAGGATTTGACCATCCTCCCAGTAAAAGTAATTCTTGGGGTTTTTTCTCATGTTTAATGGAATTTCATGTATTCAGTTTGTATCCATCGCTTCTCGTCCTTTCACTGAGCACCACTGAGAAGCATCTCGTTCATCTTCTTTATTGTCTTTCATAAAGTATTTATACACACAGATAAAATCCCACTAGCCTTCCCTTCTCCAGGATGAACAGTTCCACTTCTCAGTGTCTCCTCACATGAGAGATGCTTCAGTCCCTTAATAAGCTTTGTGGCTCTTCCCTGGACTTGCTTCTTCCCAAGGATTGAGGTAAAGTTGACTGGCCTGTAGATCCTTGGATCCTCTTTCTTACCCTTCTTGTAGATAATTGGAAGAAAACAAATCTTCCTGTCCTTAGAAAATTCCCTTGATTACTATGACCTTTCAAAGATAATTGAGAATGGCCTCGCAAGGACATTGGCCAGCTCCCTCAGTGCTTGAGAGTGCGTTCCATCAGGTCCCACAGACTTGGATATGTCCTGTTTCTTTAAATATTTCCTAGCTAGCTTCCCCACTACCAAGGAAATGTGATGAATAAGGGAATGGAACAACATGAAAGCAAAACACTAAATGGATTATTTTCTTACATGCTCTTCTATAATTTGGAATATCTATATGTAGTCAATGTGCTGTCTGCCATCATCACCAACTAAATTTTCTTTCAATCAACCATGTGGCTTTTTTCCTTCAGGAGAGCCTTTTGATGCCACTTTATTTTCTAATATCTTTCAGTGTTTTAATCTCCATTATATCTGGAGATGAAACCCAGTACTCTTAAAGACTGCCTGTTGTAGGCAGCCCTTTGGGAATGCTCGCTGCAGCCTCGCAGCTTGCCAGGCTTTGACCTGACATGGCTGGTTTTCCCCTGCAGCTTCTGCTTCTCTGCATATCACATTTCGGTGCTGAGGTCTCTGCATTCCTGATTTGGTTTTCCATTGTTTGATTCAGCATATGTATTTTTTTGATCAATATTTGAAACAACTCTGTCAGGCTGCTGAATTCTGTACCCTGTAACAGCAGGGGATGATCAGCAAGGGTCTCTGAAAAGGAAAATAAATAAACTAACATTTATAGGTTTGGGAGAGTGATTCTTGGAATGACTCACTACTTGTTTTAACCGTGAATTCTGACTCACTGTGTAGTGTAGCAGCAAAAAGTAATGATAGAATTAGCAAAAAGTCTCTAGCAGTCATGCCTAAGGCCCTGTATGGTGATTCACGGCATCTGGAGTCCACCCACCCCACAGAGAGACCAACAGATGATCATTTCTGAAAGCCTTATGCCCCAGTAGGTCAGTATCTGCTACTTATTTTCTCCCCTGGTGGCTATAGATAGGGGTTTCCATATGACCAGAGTGCTCAAGACATCTTAGTGATGCCTTTTGAGTAGACATGGGGACAGCTGCTATAGCAGGTGAGGACGTTGTTTTGGGACTGCTGTGTAAAACCCAGGGTTGCTGAAGCATGGGGCTCTCCTTTAGCTTCTACCACATGCCTTTGTCCTCTTGGGCCATCAGTCAAGCTTTGTTCCCTGGGCAAACCAACACGAACAGTGGAACCAAGTTCACTTATAATAAGGAATAAAAGAAGGAAGGAAACATTCTACTGCCAGTTTAGGCATTGGTGCCCTTCTGTTAGGTATGGGAATGCATACGTGGCACAGATTACCTTGGAGAAAATTATGTACAATTTGTTGTGTCAACGCCTCTCAGCATCCTCCACAGATAACATGTACAATAGATTGGTTTTATCGTCAAGGAGAGAAATCCCTCGCTGGCTGTCCAGTTTCACATCCTGGTTTGTAGCTCACTGCTCCACCAGTATAAGCCGGCAGGATGACTTTAGGTTTCTGCTACTCCCGTGGAAATAAATGGCTACAAATTAATTGTCACTGACACTTTGCCCTGGAGTCTGCAGTCTCTTGTTTTACAGTGTAGGATGTATTCATTACCTTGACTTTCCTTCTGTGCCATATTTCAGTAGACTCTTGGTCTGCATCATTCCAGAGGTAATGCAACCGACTTGCACTAACAAAACAATCGCTGTTGTTGAGGAGATGTTTCCAATACTTTAATAACCAGTTTGTCAGCTGCATTCATTGTAATGTGATGCTGCAAGCAAATACGAAGCAGCTTGGTGGTTTGACCACAGCAACAATTAGCTCTGAAGTGACTGTCTGCCATAGGCGGTCACTTCATTAAGTATTTATGAAACTGAAATGTTTCTGTTAATAAAACACAACTGTAGCTTCTCGGGGAAAGATGGATGTGTAAGTGCTTTGCTTTCTATATGATTTAATGCATTCACGGATTGGTAATGTCTGTGACATAAAGAATAAAACAAGGAAAAAATAAGAAATGATAGAAGCAGCAGCTCTGAGCTCAGTGACGCCTCTTAGGAGAAGAGCAAGCAATAATTGCCAGCAGTATCTCAACCTGTGCCCAGTGAGATGTGATCCCATGAGCTAATAGTATCTGCTACTTTGGCATACAGGTTCTGGGAACGCAGCTGCAGCCTGGGCTTGTGTTCTTGTGTGAGGAGGGCCATGCAGAGGCCACCAGCCAGCCTCCTGTATTCACAAAACCTTGCATCTCACAGCACAGTGTGGTCCTGGAAGTCACAGATACCACTTAATGGGCAAGGCCCAGAATTCCTCTTAGAGTTCAACTAGTTACGTAGTGCTGGGAAAGGGAGAAGAATGCATGTAGTAAATGAACCTTTGGATTAACACTGAGATGTTGGGGTCACTTCACGCCTAGTATTTAGAGTTTGACATGTGGATTTTTCTTA
The DNA here is from genome assembly GCA_009769605.1 of Bucorvus abyssinicus. Taxonomy (NCBI): domain Eukaryota; kingdom Metazoa; phylum Chordata; class Aves; order Bucerotiformes; family Bucorvidae; genus Bucorvus; species Bucorvus abyssinicus. The sequence continues at coordinate 22,346,133 of CM020035.1, read as the reverse complement.
TGAATATAAGCAATAGCAGAGACCCGAAGACTTGGGCTGTCAGCAGACCCCACGATGTGATGGGGTATGGCAGTGGAGGGGGTGAGAGCAGCCAAGGGGCACAAGTCACAGCTGATGGCTTTAAATAGAGACCAGTGGAGAAAGAGAATTGGAGTCATGGAGCGAGTGGTTCGCAAAGACCTGGGCATCTGGGACCTTCCCTACCAGAAGAAGTTCCCTGTTTCCCTGGACTAATTAAAAGTGCTGCTGCCTAAGCCACAGGAAGAGAGAATGTCTTTTTCTCTCTTCAAAGGCTGAGTTTCTCTGTGTCAGTTGTTTGAATAGAGCCTGGCTGAGAGCCTGCGGTGGCCATGTCAGTCAGTGCTTAGGCTGTCAGGAAGCAAGACTGGTTTATACAAAACCACACTGGCATGAGCTAGTTTTCACTAAAATGAGCTCAAACAAAGCAATAGTATCCTCCAACAGCTTCCACCTTCCTGCTGCTTCTACAAAAGCAAATCCAGATAAATCTGTAGCTGTGTGATCAGCAGGCAAATTGGGCCTAGATTGGGTAGGGATGCCCATGCGGGACTTTTTGGTCTCAATAGGGCTTTTGACTTAAAAGTGACTACCTGGGGAGCTGGGTGACTTAAGCTTTGCTCTCACTACTCTGTAGGAGGGTTTGTCCTCCACCTGAATGGGAGAAGGGTCAGGCATCATTTTAGTCGTCTTACCCAAAGGCAGTGTAGCCGCACAGGAGGAAACAAGGGAAAAAGCAAACTAACAACCCATTGGGTGACAGCAGTAAACCCTCAGGTGGGTGGGTTTTTCCTGTTACGAAGGTGGTAGAGCCAAACATGGACTAGCAAGAAGTGCTTCACAGTGTAGTTAGGATAATTTCAGTTATCTGATTTAGTTACAAGTATTTCCTTAAGGAAAAGAGCAGTACCCAAGAAAGAAAATTGAATTCAATATTTATACATTTTTTTTTTTACTCAAATGATATGATTTGATAAATATTTCCAAATTCCTTGAAATGCCAAAGCTATAAAAAGTACTGAATGCAAAGCAGAGGTCTTTAAAGTCATTAAAAATTCTTCCTTCCAAAAATAAGCAAGTAAATGAAATGAGAATTCAACCCGCATTGCATCTTTTCCTTTTAGCTTTAGGTAAATACAGCCAGAAGTTCAGTTCTATTTATTTGCAAACACTGCATAATAAACATAAAGGTACTGCTGTTAAGAATAATAATGCAATGCTAATGATTCTGAAAAGCGAGAAGGGAATAAAAACCATCTGAAAGAAAGGGACAGGTAATTAAGCAAAGCAGGAAGATGAAAAGGTAGATAAGCACCTGAGAAAATTACACAGTAAAGGTGATTAAGAATAAAGGAATAGAAACTGTGCATTATGTACTAGAACAGAAAATATGCAAAGTGCTGACAAGAATGAGCCATGAAAGGTGCACCCAAAGTGCAAGTGTTAAGTGTTTGAAATGTAGCTATCTGCCAGTTCATCTGGTCAGGCAGTCCACTGGTTTCAAAATAACTGGGGTGAGACTTTGCCTTATAACTGAGAATATTGACCCCAAATAAAACCAGAGCAAGCATCTAAGTTTTGCTTTCCATACCTGGTGGAGAGAGCTCTTGCTGTCCTGACAAGTCTCCAGCTCTCACAGCTCCTGCCTCCCACCTGCCTTTTGCATTTTGGTCTCACAAGAGCTCCACTATCTGCTGTTCACTGATGCTTAGCCCTGTTTTTTCACTTGTGGCCCATTTCCTGCAGTGCAGTTGGCCAAGAAGGTTTCCATCTCCTCTTGGATGGACTCCCAGTGAATGGGAATGTAAGGGATGCCACCTGGATCAACACATCTAGGCTAAAAATACAAGGCTTTTGCATAAGCATGAGAGAGGATGGTTCTCAAGCTGACAACTGCAAGACATTAACAGTCCCAAAGGATCAGCACAGGGTGCTAACAGGCAGTGACCAGTGCATCACATAAATTAATCATGGGTTTCAGTGAATACTTGATCCTCCTTCCCTCTGTACCACTTTATCCATTGTCTTTGATGGAATGACCTTCTTTCTGTTTTCCAGGCCTATAACTGGAAGAATACAGACAAATACAGGTATAATAGAGACGTTAACAGAAAAAAAAAAAAAAGATGCTGATATGTGTGGGGAAAAAAGTGCAGAGTACTCAAACCTTAAAAAAAAACCCTATTAATTCATTTTATTAGTAACCATAAAATAAAACATTCTAAAAGTCCAATTTTAATGCTTTTTTGTGGTCAGCAATAAAAATTGGATTACTTTCCATTTGCAAGTAGTGGGATTACACTGCAGTTTGTCATGCTATGTCTGCTAACTGAGCACAAGCTCCTTCATTGTAATCAGTTGCCACAGAGATGTTGCTGAGGAGCAACAGTTTTAGTATTGCCAGTGAATGCCTCTGATTGAAGAAAGTTTTAATCAGAAGTTATATCTTGAAAGGAACAGTAAAATTGCAGAAGTTCAGCTTTTCCCTGGGAGAAGCTCTGGCTCAGCTGCCTGGAGCAGTGACGAGAAGCTCTGACTCTTTGGGTATATCGCTGTTGTGTGCAGCTCCAGGGATTGCCAGATTTTCTCCTGAGGAAGGAGTGTCTGTGCAAGAAGAGCAGCATCCAGATGTTATCAGGTACAGAGGTGCAGAGAACAAGAAAAATATGAAGTAAAGCCATACAGTGGCACTGTTTCATGTGGAAAAAAGTCTCTTTTCTGCTATTGCTAATGACAGTGGTCCATCTTCTCTCAGACTTGATGCCTCTGATCGTTCTTCCCTGGCTATTGGCCTGCTATACATCCCTTCCAATTTTTTAGCAGTAAGATGATTCTGACCAGCCAACTTTTTATGCAATAATCACCTATGAGAATCCTGAACACCCTGATGGGGAACAATTAAATAGCCTTAAGCACTCACGTGAAGGGGTCCATGTGAAGTGTCAAGTAAAACATCAAAAGATGAGGCTTGGTGAAAGCCATTAGTTGCTTTGGAAGGTGCGTGCCACACTGTGTTGGTTTCCCACCTGTGAAGTGGTTAAGGGCACTGGGATATTTAATGTTTATAGAGGGTAAAGTGGTAAATAATATTTTTAAACTATACTTCCATCTTCATGACTGAATGAGTACTTTCCCCTCTGACAGTGCAAACTTGACTTTTGTCTGAAATTAACAGCAAGAATGTTTCGTGTCTGTTGATACTTCAATTTAGCGCAACCAACCAACCGTTATTATTATTACTTTAACGTTTCTAACCAAATGTCACCTGTACTCCTTATGCATGTCATAATAATGGAAATTTAGTTGATTTAGTGATTAACGGAGTTGATTTAATTATGTTGGGTAAATAATATTATATGCTAATGTAAGGTAATTTATTTCTTTTTAATCTTAGAACCCTATATGCTGCAATCAGATTCTTTAAATATTTACTGAAGCACTTAGGTGTAGTAAATCTGATAGAATTATTCTTGAGTGACATGATGCTGGTGAGAGCATAAGTTCCTTCTCTGAGCATTTATAGAAAAGATGGGGGAAATGTTCCTGCCACACTACAGATGCAAGGACAATTGTTTCTGAGGCATTCCCAGGCTCTTGTTCATACTCACAGTAGTTCATAGGCTGAATCTGCCTGTGTAGTTGAGCTGCCAGGGAAGCAGTCCCGACCACAGCTGGCTTCCCTTCTTCCTCCCAGTGTTCCCACAGCTCATCTTGGGCAGAGAGGAAACTGGGGTCTCGAGGAGCGGGCTTGGGTGAGGGAAAAGTGTTTGGTGATGCAGTGGTGGTGGTAGTGGGAGAAGGTCACAGGATGCAGGGGACAAAGTGTGATGAGGAGATTTTGTGTTTGGGAGAGTCATGTTTGAAGTCAGAGGAGAAGCTCAGCCTCGTTTCTGGCTCTGCTACTCCACCGGCTGTCCTGACTTCCGCAAACATGACAGAACAGTGGATGTCTCCAACCAAGTCCTACGCATTTGAGTCTTACTGCATCTTTCTGCATTTCATTCCTCTTAATGTTTATAAAGAAAATGAAATATTTACTGCTGTAATACATGCAGGCCTTAGGAGTGTCATAAAAAAATCTCTTGATTCAGTCCTTTACTAAACTATTATATAAAACTGCTATAAAGATCCATGAAGTTTCCAATTACAGGGAAGCTTGTATAAGTCTGTGTCTGCCTTTTATAGCATTTTGAATAGAGGCACTGGAAACTGAGTAGGCATTTTGTTACGTGGAGCTGTGTGCTGCTTGGAGGTGTCCTGTGGTAGACAGTGTGTTATGATTGGCTTCAGTTACAGCGTAAGCCCCTATTTTGAGCAAAACTATGGTAGATACTGGACAAGATCTGAACAGAGTGAGCTGCTGAAGGTTGTAGCAGCTGCTGGGGGATGAGCTGTTCTAAAATTCAGACCCCTTCAAGGAGGTACCGACATGAGCATTGAGCCTGTTTAAAATGCCCGTCCAGCTTTGTGGGCTGAATATTTGAAAATTTGACTCTACATGCACAAATAGTTCATAGAACAGTTTCAGAGTTACTAGGTGATATTCATGTTTTGTAAGGACAGTATTCTCAGAAGCAGCAGAACTTGTATGAATGTATTTAATGGCTCAAGTCAGTATCAAGTTTCCAAATATGCAGACATTTGAAGTGTCACTGTTCTCAAAAAATAGGTAAACAAATGAAAAACATTTAGATGCCTTGCAGTCTCAATAATGATGAAGTACATGCTACTCTTTTTTTCCTTTCTTTTTTTAATACCGAGATATCTGTATTCTCCATAGTGAAAAAAGAATAAATCCAATCTGTCTACCATAATTACTGAGTAACAGGTTAACCCAACTGAACAGAATTCTAATACTAAAAGCAATCTGAGTACATGCCTGTCTCAATGTATCACCAGATATTTATTTCATCATCTTAATAGAAATTATAAATGATAGGAAAAAAGGGGGCAAACGATCAAAATTCTTATAATGAATTAAACTTCTGGAAAGTAGAACTGGAGATGAGATCCATTAAAATCAAGACATAATGCACTCCCCGAGGTACTAACAATACCTAGAAGAAGCGACAAAGGCAATAGTTATATCACTAAACTCTTCAGATACTGTCATGGTTTGCCAAAAGGAGAACACCCAAACAGGAGAACATCTGCGGGCTGTGAGGCATCCTTAACTGCTAAGTACTGATATGAACAGCACTTAGGGTGGAATAATGTTAACCTTACAAGACAACCTTTTAAGCAGTTGTTGGTCTGATGGCACAGACCATAAACTGACATCATGAGCATTGGACACCACCTTCTTGCACTTGCAAAATGCATTCTGTAACTTGTACTCCTGACGCTCAGGATCCTTCAGCAGGTGAGATCTGAGAGTGGGCAGCTTGTTCACTAACAATGCCCACACAAACCAGAGCACGCTTGGATGTCAGGGCTTGTTGAATGTCCTGCTGCTACAGATGATTCATTTTCAGGTCTGAGCTCTGAGAAACGTGCAACACATGATAAAAGAAGTTTAAAAATACTCTGTAATATGCTACTTCTGAGGCAAAAGGGAGTTCATTAACATACATTAAGCGGTCATTCCCAGGAGCTAAGCTGTGACAGCCGTAAGCCCATGTGCATTGCCTCCAGCTTAGTACTGTAGTGATGGCTTATTGGTATTTATATCACATTTTAAAGCATTAAGGTTCTTCACGTTCTTTACAATATATATACCTCTACAGCTCCATCCAGTCATTCTCAGATATAACTGGATGCACTGTGGAAACAAAACCTGGTTCCACATATGCGTGCAGGGAAATTAGACTTGTAGTTGCCTATTTTGGGGGCCTAACAGCCAATTCACACTAGCAGATCTTTATAGCTGCCATAAATCCTATTATTCTTGGATGTGGCTTATTTTTAATTTCTTCAGAGCTGAGCAAGGCAGATTTTGGGCAAGTGTAGCCTGTGTTCAGTTTTTGAAAATGTTCTGCCTTCCACTTCTGGCAAACAACCTTCTGCATGCAAAGTCCTGGGATGATACGAGCTTCGGCTGGGCTGGGAAGTTAAAACTTGGCAGTGAATGCTGGCGGGAAGTCGGAGCTCAGATGAGGGACAGCAGAGGCCACAATATCAATGGTCATGTCAGCATAAGTAGAACAGCTGGGACCCCAGAGAGCTTGTGGCCCTGAGGTAGGGAGTGGGGCGCCTCTCTGGGTGTAGATGGAGCCATAAAGAGTGAAGGGGCATTGTGGTGGGTACAAAGGCAGATAGGAAGGTGTTTGGGAGAGGGGAGTGGGAGATGTGGGACAGAAGCAATGAGGGCCTGAGGTGTGCAGGATGTGGGAGGCTTTGCGGTAGACAACTGAACATCTTTGGAAGTATTAGCAAAAAGGATGGAGGTGGACTTGGACTGGAGTGGATTTGGGACAAGAGCTTGGGGAACGGGAGCTGCAGGGCTTGGGACACAAGCTCCCAGTGCGAGAGGTCTGGGCGCTGTGAGTTGTGAAGCACTGTGGGACACGAGGGTTCTAGGTGTCGCAAACTCACTCCATCTGGGCATCTTTAAGGTGGATGCTGACTTGGGAGCCGGCACAAGTTCTCCCTTCCACCAGTTCCCTGTGCTGCCTCCCCTGCCTGACACATGGGCAGAGCCTGTGAGCTCAGCTCCAGCCCCAGAGGCTGCCTGTAGGTTAGAATTGTGCAACTTCAGCCTTCAGGCTTTTGTTCAACTTCAGGGGCTATTCTTACACATAGGCTTTTACATCCACATTTCATTTTCTCTGAACAGCAGAGGAAAACTGAGGTAATTCACCTTAGCCCTTGGCTGCCTAAAGCTTTCAGGTACAGCACAGAATAACAGCGTAAATAGAGCTTTACTTTAGGAATTGCAAGCTGAATTTACAAAATAGGATGGAAAGCTTTCTCTTACATCAGTGGGAAAACATGGGGGTTTTTCAGTCCAGGAAGGGTGTATTTTGAATTGAGGGAGACAAAAGCAGTCAGAGCATTTGCTTAGGATGCAGAAGACCTGGATGCAGTTATTGCTTTTGTTGTGTCACCTGAATTAGTAAGTTTGGGCTTCCCTGGGCTGTGTGAGGAACCTCAAGTCCTTCCACTCAAGTTGTCCACTTTGCCTGACATAATTAAATATTAATTGGGCCAGACTGAAAGAGTAAATGACTTTTTATAGCCTGGCAACTAGGCTGCTCACCCAGGAGAAGAAAATCTCAAGTCCTAGCAATCATATTTTACAACTAGAAGCTTAGAGCTAAATTTAAGCGTGTGAATATTATTTTTAAAAAAAAAAAAAAAAATTTGAATGTTCTCTGTTTAAACTTCACTATGCTAAGCCCTTTTGAGGACCAGTCCACCTTACTTGGATGCCTAATGTAAGGACACAAGCATTGAAGAGTACAGCCCCACTTAAAAAAACCCAACAAACCACCCTATACCTTTCAGCAGACTTTGAAGAATCGGAGAACAAAGTTCAGCTGAGTCTGGTGCTGCAGGAGATGATTCACTTTGGAGGTTTTTCAAGAAAATACAGTGAGTTGCTATAAATCACTGCCTTAGTTACCCAGTTTGAAACAAGAGGGCTGCTATTTCTGGAAGCCTCACTGGGAGCACTTACATTTCCAGACAAACCTTTTCGTTCATAATCTTCAGCAAATAAAAAAAAATTTATTTTTCTTGTAAGATTCAAGCCTACATTTCCTACTAGTATAAGTAACCGTCTGAAGGATTAAGGTAGACTTTCCAGTGTGTATGCTTGTGCCAGGCGTTGGTAGAGCTTAGCCCACAAGCCACAGAATGTACAGAAACCCCTTGTTCTGGTGTAACACTACAGCCATCTCTGGAGTTGTGTTTGGGAGGAGTTTGAATCGCCTTCTGTCTTGTCTCCTGCGCATGTGTGATGAAGCAGCGTGAGCCAGCACAGCTAGTTGCAATGTTGGTTTATTACAGTTAAACCACATGCCTGTTGAGCACGTAATTTTGGTTCCTTGCAAGCTGCAATCACAAGCTGTAGCTTTACAGAGGCTGGATCCCATGGGCAGAGACAGTGAGCACTCCTGGCGTGCTTGCTACCCCTACTATTTCCGTGCAGTATAGGACAAGGTGACACCATCACCTCTTTTAGTGACCCAGGAGCATGAAGGTGTTAGGAGGTGACTGGCCTGGAGCAGCAGGAGGGAGACTGCCTCACACGCAGGACCTCTGCCTGCATGGTGGAAAGAGATGCTCTGGACACATGCCGTGTAATTTGAATTCAGGGTGTGAAAGAGTGACCAGCGCTGTACAAAGCTCCCAAACACCCTACTGTGGGGCTGACCAGCCAACGGGGATTTTTTCATAGCTTAAATAATTGAACCAGCAATGCTGAATAATAAATGATTTTAAACATTTCATAAAATTCCATTATTAAACATCAATTTTTTTAACTTCCAATATCTTCTCTCCGAAGCATTTATATTCACTGGTTTGCTCTAAAAACACAATAAGTTATCTCTTCCCCGAAAAATACTTTTAACTCAAATGAAATACATAAAAACAATTCCTCTAGTTATCTTAACATGCTCTCAGTAGATGAAAATAGATAATATATTTTTGTTTGTGAAATTAGATGCTACAATATCTGCCTGTCTTTAGTTTAAAAAGAGCTGTGATCCCTAAATGGGATCTTGTTCTTCACTCTTAAAAATTACCTGGCGTCCATACACAATTTCCAGGCTTTTTCAAGCATTCGGTGGACGTATCATCCACTTCAGGTTTCTCAGAAATGATAAAAAGCTGACAGAGGAAATAATGCTTACTCCAAGTTAGTATTTGAGAAATCTACAGACCAGAAACAAATGAGACGTTAATTTTATGATTTCTCTCTTTAATAAAATGTCCTGTGTTTTAATAGAGTTAGGGAAGGCCTTTGCAGATGGACAAAATTACATGTCCAATTTTTTTTCCCTTTTGCTACAGAGGTTCTTCATTTAAGATTCACAGCAAGAGATACCTGAATAATTTACATTGCCTTAATTCACTGGGCACAACAGTTAAGGTAAAAAAGACCACAGTCATTCAGGCAACAGAAAGAATACATTCCAGGAAGAAAGAGCTTTATTAAAGCCACTCTCTTTGAATAGCGGACTCTGTGTGTATGTATCTACATTTTAATGCTGCCTTGTCTGTTCTCTGTAGGTGGTTTCCAGTTTTACGATGCTAGATTGATAGTGGAATTACTTGCTGTTTAATAAACTCTGGACCATTTCCACTCCAACCAGTGAAGAAAGAGCCTTTGGTATTTCACATCCTTGCCTCCTGTTAAAATGTAGGGTCACAGAGGAATGTGCTCTTGACCCTCAAGGAGAGAAGCCTATACATTTTCTTAGCGATTCTCACAGTGATTCATGACAATGCAGAGTACTTAATACAATATGATTTTCAGACAGTCGTATAATAAAATATATAGCTCATAATCTTGAGCTCTCTAAACGCAGGTCACTACCTCGTGGGAACCCCCGTGATTTAAGTCTGTGAAACTACTGCTGTATATTGTAGAGCTGACATAGCCCTTAGTAGGGCTTTTTGCAGAGGACACTCCCCATCCACAGGGGTGAAAAGCTTCAGGAGGGAGATTATCCATATAATTGCATCCAGATAGTGGAAGACAGTTTCAAAACGCCACGAGAAAGCTTACTGCATGGTTTACAGCTAACGTGGATGTACGGGTGGCGGCGTACATGCATGCTCAGCTGTTGGCTTCTTTGCAAATCTGGTCATCAGAACACTGGCTGCTGTTAAAAATAGAAGCAGAGAGCAATGCAGAAATTTTAAATTGAGGCCTTAAAAACAAGACTTTATGATGCCTGATTCCTTGCCAAGCTTAGAGGTATGAAAACAAGACCAGAAACTTCTGTTTATGTTAAAGTGCTGTGATGTTTTCCCTCAAAATGCACAGTTTAACGTTGTGGCCCATGCTTCCATGTCGAATCATGTCTACAAAGTATGTTTGGCAGTCAATATTTGATATTCAATGTGAAAAGAGTGGCTAGCACAATCTCCTTAAAGCCAGTGAAATGATTCAATAAATGCCTTGCCAGACATCACACTGTACATCACAGTGGGATAAGTGGTCTGGACCTTGTAAGCATCAGTGAAGTACATGGAATATGTTGACATACTCCAAAAAAAGGTCATAATATTTTACCTAAGATCTGAGCTTCTAAATTAAGGAATAGCAGCTTGGTATTGGTGCAAGAGTTCCCTTGTCCCCTTCATACTTCTCGTATGGAAATACAGCCACATGCAAAATCAACAACAAACCCTCTGTTAGCTCCATCAGAATAATTGTAGAAGAAAACAATAACAATTTCTTTGTAATTTCTCTGAAAAGTAATAACCCAGACATTTGTCTGACATCTCAATTAGATTATTGCAAGAAACTGCAAATTAATTAAAGTCAGTCCTTCAGGCTTTCTACTCTGGGAAGTTTGAAACAAAAAATTTCTCTTTCATAAGTAACATTTGCTTTAAAGACTGTTAAAATCTTCAGTCCGTCTCCCATGTTCTTTAGGTTCTTTCAGCTTTCCAAAAAATAATTTCTGGATTTTCAAAAGACAAACCTCAGATGCTTCATCACATCGGATGTGAAAGTGAACCAGCTAAAATCCCTATTTCCCCCGCCCCTGGGTTGTAACTTCTGTGTCAGCATGTTTTGGAAGGAAATGTACCAAACCCATAGTGGTTGAAATTGTTCTTTTCCGTTGACTCATGAAATATTCCTCTTTAAAGCAGAAGGTCAAAGCCAATGTCTTCACAACTCTACTTTATTTGTGGAGCTTAGGGCTGAATCCACACACGGGACTGAAACCTCATAAATCTAAGTGCAGCAGCATGCAGACAATGTGCCCATGTTCCATGTGCCATGCATGAAGATATGCTGGGCAGCAGGGTTTGTAGGCAAGGGACTACCTTGGACCAAACCAATGGATATAGTTGGCCAGCGGGCAAGTCATGCAACCTCTTCTCCTGTAGGACATCGCAGCTGGATTCAGAGAAGTCTCCTGAGAACGTAGCTGTGGGAAATGCCAAGTCCATGAGCATTTGCTGAAGAGGGAGTGTCTCCTGATGGGAGCGGGTGAGCATTTTGCCACCTCCCCAGAGCCGCATGCCTCCTGCTGAGCCACCATGTTCATGCTGGCACCGTTCATCTGTTCCCAAATCAGGCATCCTGCTCTTCAAAAATGCTGAGCATCTAGAAATTGTTACTCATCGCAGTGGGAGCTGTGGGATAAGTGGTCTGGAAAATCAAGTGATGTGTCTCTTCACTTGAAATAGCATCTCAAGAACTAGTTGTGAAATGCTTGTCTGAAATCTTTCTCCCTGTACATGTCTGAAGTGCTCGTCAATTTAGGAACTTCTGATTCAGTTGATCATTGTACGGACAATAATCTCCTTCAGAGCACAGTGTAAATCTTCCAGTGGACTGCTCCTCAGAAAGTAAAGGTATGTAGTGAAATAAAGGTAGTCTGCAGGAACACATTGGGGGTTTTCTAACCATTCTCTAATGGAAACTGTTTCTTGTCAATTCTCTTGCCTTCTGAGCAGTCTGCTGCTGGATCGGCAGCTTGTCGGAGGACATCTCGAAGCAGACGGAAGCACTTACAGCAGTGACCACAGGCGCCAGTGCATCTGGCTGGTGTTCCCAGGTTTCCCTGCTCCTGGCTGCAAGACTGGGATCTTGAGAACTATCGCCAAGGCATGACTTTGGAAATCCCTCCTCAGCGTGCTAGTCAGTATGTTTGGAGTTTTCATCGATTCAAATCTCCTTCTGTGGTAAAATTTACAGGTTGTTTAAATAGGAGAGTTAACTTTACTCCAGTGACATTGTGTCTGTGTGTTTGGTGTAATGCCGTGGGAATTCTGAGCTCCTGTGAGCTCCTGCTTGCACTTTCTCCTACAGGTTAGGATTGCTGTTGCTATAATTGCTTGTTTCTGCAGGCAAAGAGCTGATCTTCCTTCCATTCTCCTGTTAACAAAGAGAAGTCTCTGCCGTCCCTTAGCAGCAGAGAATACCACTTCTCCCACTTCCTGGCTCTTCTGGCAGCTGCAGACAAATAACTGTCATGCTGACAGTCCCTCTGTTCCAGAGATTAGTGCTTTAAGCATGTGAAAACAACATTTCTCAATTTATTTTGACAGTTTTATTTGTCAAGTTTATGGGAAGTTTAACTAAGATGCTCTGACACTCCTTCCTAAACCTTTACCTGGTTCCAGTGAAGAAGCCAGGATTTGCTCATCACCCATAGTGCTCTTTCTTCCCATGCATCCTTGCTGGTATTTTACGCTTCCACCCACCCAACACCAAGCACACTGTAGATAAAAATATCTTTTCCGTTTCTTTGTTCTGTGATACAGCTGTCTTATTCTAGTAGAAAAAAGATTGACTAGTAGTATTTATCTGACCCACAGCACAATTAACTAGAGGTGACTTAGGCAAGGAAATGTTGGGAAGTTTTCCTTCTTAACCTTGTAAACCTGAACTTTTCATGCCTAAGGGACAGAAACAAATGGGCATTAACCAAACTAGAATTCTGGAGAGTAGAAGGAATTTTTCAGCACAAATGTAGTGAGTTTTGGAGCAGCTCCCAGTAAGACTAAAGGGAGATCTGATTGTTGTGTGGAAAGACATCACGTCGTGAACAACGTTATATGGTGTGGTTGTCTGCAGAAGCGGGCTAGGTATGGTGATGGTCAGTGATAACGGCCATTCTGTCTGCACAGTCTCTGTCGATGGAGAGGTACTATGACAACAGCCTCTAAAAGCCATATTGCTTAACTGGTTTATGTGATTAACTCCGAGGAAGATTGATGGGAAGGGTGGTGAGGGGAAAAGGTGACTGATTACAGTTGCTACTGTGGATTTGAGTGTGTGTGTGTGTGTGTGTTTGTGTGTGTTTGTGTGTGTGTGTTTGTCTGTGTCTGCGGGCATGTCTCCTCTAACATCAGGAGTCTCAGTAGCTTCTTCAAAAGTAAGATCCAAACCCTCTGGAAATAGGCTGTGTCCTTTAAGTTTCTGTAGACACCCAGGAGCTCTGGTCAAACCTATTCAGAAAGCAAGGAATATCCTTAGGGGAAAGAATTGCAGAAGAGAAACACTGAGGACTACAGCAGCGAGCGCAGCAAGCTATGCTCCATCCTCCCATGCATCATCTCCCTGGAGTATGTGATGCCGATCCCCTGCAGTGTTGAGTGATGAACAGTGACAGTCTGAGGAATGAGACGTCTTCCTGCAGCAGCAGAAAAATCAGGCCCTGAGTGTAAAGACTGACACTGACACCCTCCCCGAAACAGGGCAGGCAAAGCGGTGAGGGGCTTCCTACAGGGAACAACACTGCGCAGAGATGGGATGGAGCAGGTCATTAGGGTAGCTGGATAGTATATAATAGCAAAAAGCCTTCACAAACATTTAATTAAAATGAATTTAATGGCTGGGTTTAAGCTGTTATTCCAGAAGTTAAATGCCAGTTACCAATGTGTTAAAACGCACCATAATTGCTGCATAAATAAATACATTCGTTGCTCGAATCTGTAACTATAGTAATGTTGTGCATTCAGGAGAATTGCACTGGGGCCCCTGGCTTTCAACTGCTATTGCAAGAGCTGTCATCTATCACGTTTTCTTGTCATGTTCATATTTTTACTATTGTTCCCTGGTTAAGAGGAGGAGGCTTGTTGTTCTCTGAGCAATTCTGGGAAGTGGGGAGATGGAGAAAGTAGAAGCCAAAATTTTAACGTTCTATTTGACAATCCTTGTTAGGCTAAAAAGACAAATCTCTGCATTTTTCAGTTTGGGAAGTTAAATTGAGCTCTAGATATTTGATTTAAAAGGAAAGCAAAACCATTTGGACCCATTGTGGAGCCCACTGCAGGCTACAGGGCTTTTCAGGAGTTCCTGTGCGTTGGTACTGTAGACACCACCTTAGCAGACCAGATGTCCCATCTGTCCAGGCTGGTGACTTGTCTCCAAGAGGGACTAACACTGTATGTGTCAGAGATACATGTGCTATACTTCTTTGTTAAAAAGATTTAATTCTCAAGGGACAGAGTAAGTTACATGAGGCTTGCCTGTGTTTCACCCTCAGATGTTCTGAGAGTGTTATCATACAGAACTGAATTTTTAAAGGGAAGACCTCAAAATTTCTATGAGAAATATTTTCTCATAAAAAGCCACATTTAAGAAAGCAATTCAATGAAAAAGCACTTCTGCATAAAGACCTGAACTCCATAAACAGTGTTAAAGCTGCCCAAATTCTTGGACAGTGCTGAGGAGTCCTCCCTGCTTGCCAGTCTCTTACATCAGGCACACATTTTTCCGAGGTTTTGTTCTTCCTTTGGGATGTAAAATTTATTATGAAGTGAAATCGCTGTGAAACATTACATTATCAAAACTTTAATGAATTGCTGTCTGGTACTCATTAACCTTGCAGGTTTCTCTTTAACTCTGGAGTAAGCAGTAGGCACAAAACTGCTCTGTTGATTCAAGATGCTGTAACATCTTGACATGGATGAAAATCAACCTGGTAAGTGGTAAGCTCCACTTGGGTCAGAAAGTGTTCCAGCTTTTAATCTAGCGAGCCTTCAGTGAGAAACTCTCCTGTGAGCATCAAGCAATAAAAGATAATGAATGAAATGTTCCCTGGAAAAAAATCCCCAAGAAATGAGTTACTTGAAGTACATAACATGAAATATTAGAGAAATGCCAAGCCATGTTAACTTTTCTGTGTAGTGGCTGAGTAGTACGTCTCAGGCTGAGATGCTTTCCCTGAGGAATCTGCCAAGACCACCTGGCGAATGCATGGTGCTGCTGCTGAGGGTGGGGTCCTACTTCAGTGCTGGGAACCACCTCCTCTCTTCCCACCACCACTGCCTACAGACCACTGACCATTCTGGGGAATGAGGCTTTGAATAGCACATAGGTAACCTGAGGCTGACCCCCCTCAGTACCTCCCAGTTCATCCTCCCACATTCCCTATGTCCAGGGAAGGAGTGTTGTTAGTCTGGGGTCCCACACCCCAAAGACAAAGCTGTCCCAGCAAGCAGTTGGAAAGGTTCAGAAATAGGCCCAGCTGGCAGGGAAGACTGGAAGAAGAAGTGGGCTTGAGTGATGGCCACCTATCCCAAGGTAGAGATTTGGGCTTTTTAAAACAGTTTGGTGTGAGAACTCTGCTAGGTGTAGATATGAGAAGACTGAGTTAACATATTCCATGAGTCCAGAAAAAATGGGATCACTCAACTCTTTTGGCTGTGTGAGCTGCTCCAGCACATCTTTCAGCTGCCCTGCTTGTGTTTCGCTTCTTCCCATTCTTATTTAAGTATTTGCTGACACTCTCTTTGAAACGAACTTGAGAAATGGGCTGAAGACACAGTATTGTACCTGTTCACCTTTGACACAAGCGAACAGCTTGTTTGACGTACAGATACCCTTCATGCACTCTAATCGGAGTAATTTCCTGTTAATTCTTAAATGGCAGAAGATCTTACAGAGGTCATTCAGCCTGTGAGCATTGCCTGTTCAATTGGGACAGAAGGGAGGATAACATCAACAGTGCTCATCTGTACGTGAAAAGGTTGCTTGGAGAAGTGGAGAGTCAAAGGCTTTATCTGAAGTTAAGAATTGTTCTGTTACCGAGTTCATAAAAAGAAAGAGCGTAAATGGGCAAGGCAGTTAACCAAGCTTGAGAACGCAGGCGGTCACCTTGCCTGCACGCGTCCCCCGGGAGAAGCGTGTGTGGCACTGAGCTGTGGCCACTAACCCCACTCCCCAGCACACGCCTGGTGTTCCCCGCTCTGCAGTGGGCTTTCCAGCCCCAGATCCGTGGGGTGCTCGGAGCAGTTAAGATGAGGGAGGGGAAGGTGACAGTATGTTATTCCCAGCCAGCCTGGAGTTGTGTACCAAAGAGCATCTGTTGGGGAGGTGGGGATGAACATTTCGATCATGTATAGTTCCAAAGGACCTTGTAATTGATGGTGAGTGAGGCTGCAAGAGCGGCCCAAATCCAATTCCAGTTACTGCACTGTGCCCATCTAAATCCCCCCGACATGTTATTTGGATATTGTGCTCCCTTATAGATTCTCCATAAAGTGCCAGGCAGGGCTGCTGTGCGCAGTTAAATTATTGCTGTGCTGTAACACAGAAACTGCCCAGAAACTGCCTGTGCACAGCAATATACAATTCGATACAGAGTTTGTTTTTTAACAAGAGAGGCTGTGTACGTTTTTATGATTGTATATGGCTGCCAGATCTAGGCATCTTCATTAATTTTACTCTGTCTTCTACTGAAGATACCATATATTGCGTTTATTGGTTGTCCATTGTGATTGATTGTGACTGTGACTGGGAGTGATGTAGATACGTTTTTATTTTAATTCTGTGCAAGTTTTCATCCAAGAGTGGGTTAGTTTTGAAGAACAGGTGTGCTGGAAAGGAAGCTCTTGAATTTTAGGAGATTGGGAAATGGTGCTTTATGATCTGAGCTTTTCTCTGTCTCATCTCCACCTTGGCAGCATGCTTCTACTTGAAGGCTCGTCAGCGTCATAACAAATGTGTATTCTCAGGTCTTGCTCCAGACCAGTTTCTTTCCAGTTACTGATATTGATCTGATAAGCTGAGGAGAAATTTCAGAGTGCCGTTACAGTATGTAGTGACTGGCTGTTTTGAAATCTTTTGTCCTGTCTTAGATAAGGAAGATTTCACCAAAGGAGATATCATGTCATCATATTTATAGATATAGACGTATTATACATTGGTTGTGGCTCATCAACAAAAGCCGCTATATAGACTTTAATCTAGGCCAGGAAAGAAAAGACCTCATCTGGCAAGAAAAAACCAATCAAATTCCTCAGGATATCCTTGAGAAAGCAAGAAGCAAGAGACCAAATGAACAGCTTTAATAAAATCCAGTATTATTCCTTTGGCTTATTCAAGACTTTGCAAGTGACTATCCAGGCTTAATGGCATTCACTGACATTATGACAACAGGGGTTGCTCCACAGACACAAAGGGGAATTAGAAGTATGCGAGGTTAACTGAAATGATGCTGCTAGTAATAAGCCACTGGAACTAGACTGTCACTCATCCTCTCCTTCTGCTTTGGGTCCTGATTAT
The DNA here is from genome assembly GCA_009769605.1 of Bucorvus abyssinicus. Lineage (NCBI taxonomy): Eukaryota > Metazoa > Chordata > Aves > Bucerotiformes > Bucorvidae > Bucorvus > Bucorvus abyssinicus. The sequence goes on along the minus strand of CM020035.1, from coordinate 22,328,969 downwards.
CCTGTCAGTTGTTCATATGCTTCTCCCATCAGCTTCCGTAAGAGGAAGGTGTGAAAAAGATGGACAAGATGGTCTTGTATTTAAATGAACTATACTAAATACTGTAAATAGGGGGTGTGTTATGCCCCAGATGATGTATATGTCATGGCATATCATTTCACTGCTAAATGATATGACATGATACAGGCTGATGCAAAGTGAAATGACACAGCCCAACTACAAGTGCCATTTGATGCAGAAAGATGCATTTAAAGAGCGAGGTGATGAATCCGCCATGTATGATGCCTTTTTAACAGGGTATCTAGCCTGCTTGTGCTTGGACTTGTGAAGTTCTTGGACTCCCACTTTGGATTTCCTGAGGCTTTCTCCTTCACAACCGCTAGTCTGCCTTGGTCTGGCTTATGGCTGGAAGCTGGTGCTTCATCTCGCTGGTCTTTGACAGGGTGACATGTTTCAACTGAGTGCCAGAAGCCGCTTCTGATCCATTACCATATTTAAGGTTGGATGTACAGACTTTTTCCTGTGCAATTTTTTTTCTTTCTTTGGTTTTTCAAGCTCTTGAGAAATAACACAGAATCTGACTTTTGCTGGGGTGTCATTCCCACTCCTTCCCAGCCAGAAACTTGACTATCCATCTCCCTTCTATGTATCGCTCACATGTTTTCTTTCCATCCCATAACTGCAGGCAGCTGGGTTCTCCAAAAAGCAGCAGCTGGAAACAAAGCAGAGGAGAGATAACAGCTTTGCAGGCCGAGGTAGAGGCCATCTCACAGAGCACTTCTGGAAACATGTAGGACCTCACACGTTAAAAAGAAGAGTAGAAGTGTCCACGGGATTCTGAATTGTGTTACTTTAACAGCAGCAAAACGCGCATACGTTGTTGTGTGCTGCTTTGTAGTTAGCTGACTTCATTGGCCAGTTGTTTTTCTTGGTCTGGTACTTGGGGAGAACTGCATGCACTGCAGATGTTCTGTCACGTCATGTCTTTCTCGGACAACCATGGTAACCGTAAAAGACCATAGTGACATGTTCCAAAACAAACTTAACCAAATTCTCTAAATCAAAGCGAGATTCAAACTGGGTTTTTCTCTCGTGTATTTTGGGCCAATAGGGAGAACAAGATGCCCCATCACATGTGGGAAGGCTGAGCGTTTGGGCAGCTTGACAAACTCAGGAGAGCAGAAGAATTAAGTGTAGTATTTTTTGGTCAAGGTTTGAGATCGTTGTACAAAGTTTTGGATTTGAGGTTTACATCTATGAAAGTTAGAACTGTCAGCACACATTTGCAAAATGAATAGGAGCAAGTAATTGTCGTTCTGGGTCTGCCTGACTAACTGAGTGTACGTTGTTTTCTGGTGGTCCTCAATCATCTGCCATGATGTTTTCATCCAGTTACTGCTAGTCATGTGAGTGCTGGTACATAATGACAATGACCTAGGCCAGAGCAGTAACACTTAAGGGATCATATGGAGAAAGTTGAAAGTAATCCCTGCCTTAAATTTTTGTAACGGGGCTGGAGATGCTGGCCACCGCTGTGCGTGCCTCCAGCCTGCTTCTCTGCCTCCTGTGCTTAGGCCTGACCCAGCGTGGAATCACAAAGGTCTGCTTCTCCAGAACCTCTCAGAAAGTCTTATGCAGATCTAAATAAACATCAGTGCTGTTTTATATAAATTAACTGTAGGTGGAAGAAAGAAACAGATTGCTGTTGTCAGGGTCCAGCCTGGTTTCTGAAGCAATATAGGTACTTTTGGTCTGGACAACCAATCTGCACAAGCCTGGGGCAGCAACCCTGCCAGACCTGGCTACCTGGCTCTCGCGTCTTCACATATAGAGCCAATGTGCGGGTCCTAGATTGGTGTGCCTGGGAACGTGCTATAGCTGGAACACATCTGGGTGTCCCTAGCTGAGTCCTGAAGCAAATGGGCAGGAGCTGCAAGAGTGAGCTGACTCTGGGAGCACTCCCGGGGTGTCCTTGTGTTGCTTGTCTAGAGCATCGATGGTGAGCTGAGAGCTGCCAACAGCGCTGACCTGAGCCTGGAAACTGAAGATATGTAGCTGTGTGTAGTAGTATATCAAGAGAAAAGAAAAATAGAAGCTGCCATTACAGGCAGTGCTTTGCCTTTCCTCCTTCAAACGTCTTTGGCTTTATCTATCACCCACCTGGAAAATGGGAGGCTTGGTGGTATTTTCATCACAGACCGCGTTTGTTTATCAGAGGCTTTTTATTTCCAGTGATGGCCAGGAGAGTGTTTCCGCCTGCTGTAGTGTGGGAGCAGCCCTGCAGCTCCCCACTGCAACTGGGCAGCAGGGACATTGTGCGGGTCTTTGGCCAAGAGTGGAGGGGGGATGAGAGGCCGTGGGGGCTGCTCCTGTGGACTCCCTTAGCTTGGGTGGAGGGAGGGGACTAAGTCGTGTTGCTTAAATAAGGAGTTCAAAGACTTCCCCTGAACTTTGGGGACTGAGTGAAGGGTCCCTGAATTATTAATTCCTGCTTTGATTAAGGAAAATCTATGTGTTGCTCACAGCTTTAAAAAAATACTGTCCCCTTGGCAGACAGTGAACTCTTGATAAGATAGAGCCTAGCCACTGCTGGCATGAAAATGGGAGCAGCTTTCAGGTTTCCTTCATACCTGACTCTTCCCTTAAATTTTGTTCGTAAACTCCTGCATCATTACCATGCAGTTAATCATTTGGCAATTAATTTAGCAGCCATCTGTCAGTTTGCATATTTTGTAATCTTATAACAGTTACAGTCATTGGAAGAGACCATTTGCCAATGTGCCTGAGATAACGTGATGGTGTCAGTTCATTCCAGGCACCAAACAAACAGACTGCACTTTCATCCTCGAGAGGAACCTTTCAAGTGCATCCAAGAATTCCACAGGGCAAATGCCAAGTCTCTGCATCTGTGTCTCCAAGCTATACTCAGACTTTCTTCCATTTCTTTTGCCTCTAGGGATCCACCAGCCACAGAGTGTCTGAACCGATCGCTTACTACCAGAATCAGCTCTGGTTTGGATATCTTTGATATCTTCGGCTCATACCTCACAACGACATCTGAGGTAAGACTCTAATTAAGGACTGTTGTTTCTTCTCTTGGAGGTTAGTATTGTACTTCTGTGGCCTCTGCTTTGAGTCTTCCTGACTAATGTCAAGGACTGAGCAAATTACTCAGAACTTCTTGTCAGCTATGTTCCTTTTCAAAAGTTTAATTAGCAGAGAATAACACGGTTTGAAATAAATGTAGCCAAACCAAAAGCTAGCTCTTGCAAAGTGCTTAGCTTGTCAGCAGTAAGGCTCTTAGGACTATATCTCTTTTGGAATGGTACAAGCATAAGACAGTTAGCAGAACTCCACGATCAATGGGTCCCAAACCTGCTCTTACACACACCTGCAGACAAGCTAAAAATATAGAACATCTGCCGTGTGTTTTTATTTTTCCTTTGCATTGGGTGCTGCTATGTGGGCTAAACCTACAAAATGTTACTGCTGTACTTTAGAACTAAATCACAGGACCACAGGATTGTTTTGGTTGGAAGAGGCCTTGAAGATCATCGAGTCCAAGCATTAAACCCCCACTCCCAGGTCACCACTAAGCCACGTCCCTCAGCACCACATCAACACATCCTTTAAATACCACCAGGGATGGATACTCCACCACTTCCCTGAGCAGCCTGTTCCAATGCTTGACAACTCTTCTGGGGGAGAAATGTTTCCTAATATCCATCCTAAACCTCCCCAGGCGCAACTTGAGGCCATTTCCTCTTGTCCTATCGCTTCTTACCTGGGAGAAGAGGCTGACCACCACCCCCACCCCACCCCCCCCGCCCCTTACTACAACCTCCTTTCAGGGAGTTGTTGAGAGTGATAAGGTCTCCCCTGAGCCTCCTTTTCTCCAGGCTAAACACCACCAGGTGTCTCAGCCACTCCTCATAGGACTTGTTCTGTAGACCCTTCACCAGCTGTCCTTTGGACACGCTCCAGCACCTCAATGTCTTTCAAGTAGTGAGAGGCCCAAAACAAGACATAGTATTCAAGATGCAGCCTCACCAGTGCTGAGTCCAAAAGTGTGATCACTTCTTTGTTCCTGGAGACTTGCAAGCCATTCTGCAGGACTCAGGAACACTTGTGTCTGGAATAGGGACCACATATGTAATTTTTATTGTTATCTTGTGATGCAGCAGGGGTTACTGTTTGAATCACTTCAAGTGTTCACAAACCTTAGTGAAGCTGGTAGGAAATGTTTAAAATAGATAAAAGAAAGTGCGTCTTTATGCAATGGGTGGTGAACTTCTGGAGCTTGCTGCCATAGGAGGTCGCAGAGGCAGAGCTCAAGAGTCTACAACTGGATACTAAGAGGACTTAACAATAGACCCTATAACATCCTTGATACAACAGCTTTGGGAGAGTAAAAAGTGAACGGAGAGCAGAGAGTGACTAGGTTGACATGCTCCCTCTTAATCGTTTATCCTGTTGTCATTATCCGAGTCAGGATCCTGGGCTGGATGAACCATCAGTCTGACCCTTGAGACAGTTCCTACTTCCTCACGTTGTTCATATAACTTGTACTTGAGCCGTGCAGGTTGTCACATTCAGCCTTGGCTCTAGAGTTCCAATCCTTGTCAAATCTGCAATCAGAAGCAGACTCTTTCCGGAGCTCTCTTGCTAGCAGGAGTAGTGCAGGCTATTTCAGACCAGAGCTAAGACACATTGGCTAGTCTCTGTAGGGAAAACGGTTACCTTGACTTTTCCAAAGGAGCTCTACTTCATAACGCAAATAGCAAGAACCATTTCTCACCGAGCCTCTTACTTTCAGAGGTAATATATCTCTAGCCATTTCCATTAGTTCGTCATCCTTCCCCAGCACTGTCCTTTGGCTCAGGTGCTTGGCTTCAGCGCGAGGTGAGAATGGATCTGACTGGCATTGGCTAACGTGCTCTGAAACACTCAGTTCATCTGAAAGTCTTTGCAAGTACTAGCTGTTTCTACGGCCACCTTTTTTTGGAATTAACAGAACAAATTAAGGACAGTAAATGCCAAAGTGAAAGGCTTTTTTTTCCCCTCGTGTAGATACAACACACATATAATTTTTAAGTCCTGCACATCTTGGATTTTATATCCCCTTCGGTGCTGCAAAATACTGCTTGCTTTGAATGGGAATTTTCTTTTGCATACCCATCGCTTCCTACGGTGAGTACGGTGCTATCCGTCTCTGCGGTCTTTTTCACAGAGCTTGTGCAGTCAGAAATCTCTGTTTAGGGCCAGATCATCAGCCGGCAGACACATGCTGCTCAGGCTCCAGTGACGCTATATTGACATTCCTTGGCTAAAGAGAGCTGCAGCAATATCTCTGAGAACACAATATAAAGTGCTTCTTATTTCTTTTGCTGGTTCAGTGCTTGGAAGAAATCCAGCAAAAAACAATGTGAATTAAAAATGGAAACTCTTTCTCCAGCCCTCTCTGCATGCTGGCTTAGCGATTACCTGACTTAACTGGACATGCCTTTCTCCTAGTACAATGCAAACATGTCCCCACAAGCAACTTGGTGTTAAAATGAGCACAGTTAAAATGTGAAAAATCAGTGTTAATCTCGCCTTCTTGTGACCCTGTCGCCAGAGCTAAATGTACTTTATCAGAGAACACCTTTCAGTGACTGCACCCCAATAAAACTCTTGCGGGCTTTCGGTTCTTTCCATTAGCTTGCTTACTGATGGAATTGATTTCATCATTTGTAAGGAACAGATCGAAGGCATCTCAGCACATCTAACACACAGTGCACACCATTAAGGAGTGCAAAAGAAAAGCCAGCCAGTTCATACACAAACTCAGTCTAATAAACCTAAGAAGCTGGCTCAAAAGCAAACCCAGTAACTGCCAGAGAAACCACTTTGGTAGGAAAAGGGGGCTTCAGATATTTAGAAACTACTGCTCCTAAAGCCTATTTGGGCACAAAGCATTCTTGTCACACTTTGCAAGAGCCATGATTAAAAACTATTTGAGGGTAAAAGTGGTTTCTGGTATTTATCAGTGGGTCATTAACCTTAACAATATCAACGTTTCAATTGTCAGCCAGATTAAAAAAGCCCATTATAGCAAAATGAGCCCATTGTACATAGAGATATTAGAGTGCTGATGAATTACTAGCTCTGCTCAGATACAGACTTCAATATTGTACAGCCTTCAGTGTAGTGAGAAATAGAGGATGAATTAATTGCTGTGTGAAATATAATGCTGAAGAGTTGAGGCAACTGGATGAAATGCTTTAGCACATGAAGAGACCTACAGGTTTTATCCATAAGAGAAAGAATATACATCACCTTTTAGTTTCTGTCAGTGATGACAGTAATGATGATGCGGAGAAAAGCAGACCTGAGTAATGAGGTCTGTGGATCCAGGCCCTTGTTTAGATACGGAAGGGAGAGGGAGTCCAGGCAGGAGACAGGCTGATCCCACGCACAGGACTGAGCAGAGGGACACAGAGACAGGGCACTGGGTATGAACGAGGAGAGGACCTGACAAGTAACACCCTATTCTATCTACCTGGTCCCTTGTTCGTGTGATTCCAAAGGACCACCTGGGCCTCTAAATTTTGGGGTTGAATTGAGCGCATGACGTGTAGCATTTAGGGCCCATATGGCAGGCATTGCTCATTGTTAGCTGGCAATGCATGGTATGTATAACGTGCTGAAACCTGCTGTAGAGAGAGCCATAGGCACAAACCTCCTCTCGGGGGGGAGAGTCTTCTCATTTCAAAGCCAGTGCCAGTGTTTCCGGGTGCGTACGATGTAATGGAAAGCTCAAGGGGGAGCAGGCTGTGCAAAGAGAGGTGGTTGGGACAGGAAGGATAAAGGCTGACTGCCTGTTTCCGTAGTATACGGAGGTAGAAGAGTGACCTAAACCTTGCAGTGACAGGATCTTTACCATCCCCTCGATGGCAGAGCCAGGGGGAGTTTGGCTCGAAGGAATGCATTAGGAAGCAGCGCTTCTCTGCATCACAGGCCACATCTCCACCTGCCACCTCTTCTCACCCGAGGTCTGCTGTGCGAGGGACTCTGCAGGATGCAGAGGCACCAGACCGCTTGTGCGCTGCGAGGTAAGAAGGACTAGGAAACAAAGTCCCTGCTGGCAGCCCTGCTGGCTACAGCGCAGGACCACCGAATGTCTTGCTCTCTAGTACAGCTTTTAAGTTATAAAAGTAAAGATATAACTGGAGCCTTTGAGAAAGGGTTTTTGTTGCTCTCTTTTCCCTCTGCTGGTTATTTTTCTAAGTGTGTGTGTGTGTACATGAGAATGCTGTTAGGGGTTCATTTATTCCTGTCAGATAACTTTCATTACTGTAATAAAACTCCCCTGTCTGACAACTTTTATTTCTAGATTCTGAATTGTCATGCTTTTGTGAGGTTTCCTGCTGACCTCTAGGATGTATAAGGTGGCTGAGAGACATGTCTAGCATTTGTGAATGTCTTAGAAATACCAGAATCCAAAAAACTTGGCAGTTCCTGTCTGGTAGATCTGATTTCAAGCTCTAGTAAAACCACAGGAAGACACTGCACATCAGCCCAGAAGACAGCACTAGGAGCAGGCTGATGCTCTTTTTTAAAGTGATGCATCAGTGCAGAGATGACCAGAAAGGTCAGCCACAGCTGACAATTACAGATCCTCCAAAAACAGATGGAGGTCTGAGACCCAGCAGCCTCCTCTTCCTTTTTATATTTTCCTTTCGTCTGCTACCAACACAGGTACCCAGTCCTTTCTGCAGGAACAGAGACAGGCACGTGCTCTGCTAAGGAAACTTCAGGGACAGAGACGGGTGGGTACAAAGTTTTGTTCAGGAAAGCTCTTGTACGGAGTGGGCTGACATATTTTTAGGTTTCCCAAATGAAGACAAAAGCATATGCAGACTAGCTGCAAGGTGTCCTGCAGATGTGTAGTAGGTCTGACGTGCAGTAGGTCTGACACTGCCGTGTAGGATTTACTCTACCATAATCTGGGTACATGTTCAATACATTCACAACAGTTCCAGTGAGTCCCAGGAGAGGACTGTGCTTCTTTACAAGGGTACATGACTCTTCTGTGGCGACTGTCTGTGCAATACAGCCAGCTGGAGCTATAGCTCTGATCAAGCTGCTGCTCCTGCTCCAGCCATGCCTGGAAACCTCAAACAAATAACCTGTGCTCAGAGGGGAGGTACTAAAGTGTCCCTACATATAGGGGCACCTGCTGTCACAGGCCCCTTTTGGAAAAGGAGTCGTGATCTCTCCTTTTCAAATAGCAGAGGCTTCTATATGAGACCACGCAGGTATCCTGAAGAACATCACCCACTGTAGAATCATAAACATGTGCTTTATATGGTGCTATGAAAACAAAACCTGGCTTGGAAACTGGGTTGTTGTGATTGAAGAAGACTTGGCTTGATATTGATGTGGTTTCTGGTGAAGTCTTACTCATAAAATTTAATTTTGAAATGTTTTGGAATTTTTAAATGTCTTTTGGCTGTTAAGTGGCAGACGGGAAAGAAATAATTAGAAATGAAAGCAAGGGGTTGATGAAGATGATGTCTAGTGGAAATTACCACACTCACATGAGATCCGTTCTTGCCTAACATGTTTTCTACAAATCTGAAAGAGCACTTGGTGGCATGTGAAAGCACTTATGATGCCAGAGTGGACTCGATATGGATGTGACTCAAGAGGAAGGAAAACTACAGCAGCAAGTATAGGTACTTGAAATATGACCTAAATGCCACTGAATAAGAAGCCGTTTGGATAAAAGCCATGGAGAGCATCTGGGAGGAAAAATAACTCCAGACCCAGAGAGCCAGTGGCATGGAGGGAAATAGATGTGCAGTCCAGAATTGATAGTGAGCAGCGAGTGAACTTGTAGTGCAATGCAAAGTGGCAAGTAGAAAAGTCAAGGCGATTGTTAGCTCTGGAAGCACAGATGACATGACATCAGAGCAGAGCGGCAATAGCCTTTGTCCGTGTATGTCCAGGAGGAGGATCAGTGGCTATAGGAATGTTAATAGGAGAAAGTGAGGGCAACTCAGGGTAATGCCAAAGACGGAACAACAATCAACAGGATAGAAATATATTTTAATGGTTAAAGAAAAAAGATATTACAATGCTGTGTGGCTTTACCACTAATTTTCAAATAGTCAAGAGAACCATTTAGTAGATTCTCGTGCCCTACACCTTTGTAATTAGCAAGATAAAGTTTGTAGCTTGTACATATCCATAGAGTCTGTAAAATATGTCGTATCAGTGCCAGCACTTGTTGTAAACTAAGCTAGAGGAGACAACAATTTTGGTTAAGAAAAATCCATCATTTCCGAAGATTATAGGCCAGGTTCTACTCTCTTCACATCTCTGCACTTCCGCTAAGGTAAAGGAATTTGCCCAAGGAGGTATTAAATGGAACCTCTGATTTAGAACAGAGAAAACCCTTGATGAAGGTGCCATTCACAACAATGAAAAAGATCGAACGATTAGCAGTATGGATAATTGAGAGTGCAGCGTCTCACTGATTTATATAAAAATGCATTGTTATGTATCAAAACGTTTATTGTTAGCAGTACAATATCCATGGCATAGTATTGATAATGTCCTGCAAACCACCTGCTATTCAAACAGTGGCCATTTATCACCTGGCAAGAGGCACTGAATTATCTCCCCTTAAAGAGTTTGGAAATACTGTTCAGTGTCCTCCAAGATGTCTGAATATTTATGGTCAAATACTTCACTAGCTTTGCTCTTTGCACATCTTGAGTTACTGAAATTAGATTGCTTTAACCTAAAGACTGCCAGATCCACCTGTGGAGACGACTGAGTGGAGCTGATATATGCAAATGTTAACACTCTGAACAGTTTTCTGGAAACAAAAACTATTTTAAAGACTACATTTAACAAGTGTCTTGGGAAAAGTCGTCTGCTCGGATTTCTCTTGCTATTTTTGGTTGACTTGAAACAGAGAGGAAGAAATACAAGAACAAAAGATAATCTGGAGGTGTGAAACCGAGTTCCTCTGTGACTATGTTTCATAAATATTTGATATTACCCTCTGCCTGAATGGAGCTTTGTTTGGGGGAATCAGGCGGCAGATGTTTAGTTTTACCTGATAGCTGCTTTGGCAGCATTCCCCTGTTCTGTGTGACATGGTGCCGAAGCCATGTTTTGTATTTACAGTCGTTTGGGGACACCAGGTCAGGTCCAAAAGCTGCAGAAGCGATGGGCAGGCTCACATTGACACAGCTGGATTTGGACCAGGTTCAGTCTCGCTGTTTCTCTAAGGAGAAAATGCTGTGTTTTGCCGTGTGACTATTTGATAAAAAATATCGCTTCTCATCTTTATCATCTCTCAAATTGCAGAGTGCCATCCCTACCACAGCATCACATTTCTGTATTAAGACTAAAAACTTACAGGCAGTTTGTACCTGTATGTTTTCACAGCAAACATGGAAATCTGATCATTTTAACTAGCGTGTAGTTTCTGTACCAGCTCCTAAAATATTTGTATTGCTTTTGCATTCCCACTGTTGGACTAACACTGTTTGAAGTACTCTCTGTTCATCATGGAGATGGTCACTCCCGCGAAGAGCTGTGCAGTGCCAAGGAACATTTGTTAGTGTCTGCTGGCTAGTTAAGCACCGCTGCAGCTACGCGATAGCCTGGATTTGCTAGCACTTCACCTTCAGAAATATATCCCTGCTGCCATAAACAAAACTGGACCAAAATATTGTTGCTCAGAACGAGCTGTAAGCCAATGAGAGCAGTAAAGAGAGATTTCAGTATCACGAGTGCAGAGCGGAAGCACTTGTTCCACCGATGTTAAATGCCTTGGCACAGGAATTGCCATTTGACAGCAGTGACCTTGTCTGTCATACTCACACGCCGGTGCGCCATGCTGTACCCTGGCAAAGGACAGAAAGACCAGCGTGCTTCTGCGGCCATTCCTCCTGGAGTCTTCGCCTGCTTATGGTCTTGTGTGGGTTGTAACTTCAACAGGAAGAGCTGGCAGCAAATGAGCCGGAGTCACTTGCAGGTTTTTTTCCTCACAAAGCCTTCTGACCTTGAAAAGCCTTAAAGCCGCATTCCCCATGAGAAATAACTTCTACTTAGTGCTGAGCATGTGTATTGTTGCACTGACAAATAGACAAATAACAATGTGAGTACATGCCTTGATCATTTATCCTCCTCGGAGGGCCATAAACCATGAGTAAATGCAACAAAAGCAGAAGATTAATAGTTGCTGCATAATGCTTTGCATTTTTCATAATGATTCTCCACAGATAGAATCAGTAAGTGTCACTAATTGGTAGGCGCTTTTTCTGCAAGGGGACCCGATCCTCCCTCTGGTAGAGTTGGAGGCCAACCTCTGGTTCTCACGTGGGGGAGAGCAGGAGCAGGCTCCTCGGGAACTGCAAAGACAGCTCTTTAACAGATGCCGTAATTCAGGCAAAGTCTGTGTGCAATGCGGAGGGAGCCCCCGCAGCCTGCAAGGACGGTACCAGCCAGCTTGGTGCAGGGGCAATTGTTTGCAAACCCACCAGTGGCTATTCAGGCTTGAGGAGAAATAGAAGGTTGGCCACGAGCCAGCTGCTGAATTTAACATGTACTCAGCTGAATTTAACATGTGCTCAGCTGAATGCCCAGGCTGGCATAATGATATAACCCTGCAGTGTCCTGCTGATCTCTTTCGGATCCTGTTGGCTGCCACTGATGCTTGTCCCCTGGATGTGGATGCAAGGGTGTCATGCGGGAAACTGCTGGGAAAACTACCTACCCAGCAGTGTCCAAAGCAACAAGTATGCACAGGAGTACCCCACACTGTTGGGGAGGGCTGTACAGGGCTGGGAAAAACACATTCATCAAACTATAATCAAATAGACTTTGTTGCTTAAAGAGATTTTTTTAATTTTAGGTCTCACATAAAGAATAAGAGAGTATTGTGTCTTTTCTAGTGCTCCAGCTCTGACACTACAAATCTGCTTATATCCAGTAGTATGCCAAGTAGAGGTACCCAGGGTACCTCCCTGGAACAGTGCTGTGCTTGTGCAGGAAGCTATGCCAATGCAGCCGTGCTGCTCCCAGTGCCCAAGCAGATTTGGCTCTTTATGTGCAATCTGAGTGTAGCGTATGGGCTCAGAGATTGACAGTAGAATTGGGTGCTCCGAGAGGTGAGCTGGTACCACAGCCAGCACTTCAGAGTCCTCCATCAGACCTCCCACACTGAGATGATGATGGGCCCAAAAGCCGTGAGTTCTGGTTTGAGCTGGCCGCTTGACTTTGGAAATTGTCACGCACACACACTGCAAGGATGTTCCTGTTGCCAGCTTTCTGAAATGTAAAGCTTAAATTGATTTGGGCTACGCTGCCAAAATTTCCCCAAGTGAGCTCAGAGAAGGTCATCTTTCACAGATTTATCTAAAAGGCTGCCTGGTGATGTGGATCTTTTTCAATTTCCCCAAATCTGGAATACCCACATTGTACGTCCCTGTTCCCATTCTCCATAGCATTGCTTAGTGTCTCCCTGCTCTTGTGCAACAGAGATCTGTCCTGCTCCAGTCTGAGAATGACACTGGAATAGCATCTCCTCTGGAAGAGGGAGGATGTGGGACAGATGGAGACACAGGAAAGAGAGAGCATATGGAGCTTTCCAACCTCTCCTGTCTGTACCCCTTTTAGGGAAATGGACTTTGTCTCTTTCTTTTCTCCCCACTCCTAGTTAAAAGCTCTTCTTAGCTTCCTGTGTCCTATAGAAGTCTTGCTTGTCTGTTCTTCCCAAGGAGGCAGAAAACAGGGAAGGCAGCTTGTTAAGCTAGACAAGGCTCAGGGAATGTCACTCCACAAATGGCTATGGTGGAGAACAAGGCCATTAGGGAAAAGCTGTCAGTGCTTTAAGTGCCTCTGCTGACCATACATGTGCTCGTTCACTTGCTCCTCTACCTATAGCTAATTCTCTGCATCAGTCCCCCTTTTTCTGGCTATTTGTACTCCTGTCTCTGTGCAGTCTCTTGAACACAGTATGGTTTCAGTCTGCCTTCTTGGCACTGCTGTAAGGGAGGTATTTCTGTCACCAAGAGCAGTCAAATAAAATCCAGCAGGCTTGGGACGTGAAAATCTGTGGTCGGTCTCAAAACCAAAACCAAAGTAGCAGCTTTGTTCTTTTCAGACAGATCATCAATTAGGGCCAAAATCGGTAACGTGTCAGTTTGAATTACTGACTGCAGGCTGCTTTTTAAAAAGACCCAAGATACATAGACTATTAGTTGGCATGATATGGATATTCATACAACTTTACCCTGCAGTTTTGGAGAAACTTCTGAACTCTCCAGGAGGACTAACTTCAGAGCTCTCTCTGCTTACTATTTATTTAGTGGTGGCAGCAAGCAAACCGATATTCCTTACGCAAAGCAAAGAATGCAGTGTCACAAAATCCCATCCACTTCAGCTAAGGAGAGTCACAGCCTATTCAGAGAATAACATGAGCATTCGTTACTAAACTGCAGCATCAGGTACTTCTGGGGTAATCAGAGATTATCGCCTCCAGAAAAACTGCATCTGAAGAGAGACTGGCTGCCAGACAGGCAGCTCTGAAGGGAAGGGAGTTTCTCTGCTACAGACTAAGGAACATATGCTCTTCCCTCCATGATGCACCGTATGGTGAAGAAAAGGAGCAGAGCTTTGAGCAGAGCCGTCCTGACACAGCAAACATGCATTTGATGTTCAGTGGCCTGGCACAAGTGGAAGAGCAGGACGTGGATGGCGAACATCTGAAAAGGTGTGGACTGAGGCCAACAATGCACTATGGATCAGAGCTTGAGTATACTGCTAGAAAAAAGAATGCACAAACCCCTATTCCCTGTTTATTCAACATCTCATATTCTGTTATTTACTGGTGCTCGCTATAATTTGCACCACTGCATGTTGGGACTTGCTGAAAACAAAATGGGAGCTTGAGAGAGCAGATTTCAGCTCGTATGTCATATCCAGGCAGGTTTCCGTGAAATGAATTTTTCAAAATTTCTGGGGCTGGCTGTTCCACTCATTTACCTTGGGAACAGTTTCCCAGTGCCTGTGTCCCCATGCAGATCCAGGGGACTGAGAACCTTCTTCTCCTTGTTGCTCGTTAAAACTGTAGTTCTGCAAGCTGACAGCTACATCTTTGCAGTTAAAAATAATCTTTTGCCAATGGAGTTCCTGTACTCTTTCTGAAAACCCCTGCCTATAAACATAAGTCTTAAGAAGGCATAATTTGAATCCTCCTCTAGGCATAAGCATAGTAGGCTCTTTTCTAGGTAACATGTTGTTGGGATCAGGGAAATAGCCATTACCCCCTGGTTTTAATTTGCTGTATGTCAAAGCTCTGGAGAGTCAAGGTGGCCACTGCTGTTAATGGAAAAGAATTTCAGACACAGCAGGGTGATAAATCATAAATGATACCCAGTAGGTAAATGGCTCCCTGAAAGTATGTGAACCAGACTATGGATGTGGTAATTCACTGGAAATAGGGAACTGACCTAAAACAGCCTCAGAGAGGGGGCGGGGGAAAAAGACTTGGCTGGGCTTGCTAATTCAGCTGAAATCAGATGGGTAGGACTGGCAAGAAGATTTGCCCTCTGAGGGTTTGGTTTTACTGCTGCATGATAGAGTGCATCTGGAGCAGGAAGGGCTTTGCCTGGCAGTGAGGAGAATGGGGCACACCTGAAAACTCAGGCTTAAATTTGCAGCTAGAACGGCAGTGCCGTATAACAGACCAAGATGAAGGCAAGGTGTGAGGCTGTGGTTTCAGGTTCCCAGGAATTTAGGGTGAGGCTTTTCTGCAATCTGTCCCTGTCTGCCTCGAAGAGAAATGATTTATAAGCACGAGCATCACGGGGATTTTTGTGGCAAGGTATGTGCTATATTCTGAAGGCATTTTGTTGTCTGAAGAGGGCTTTTTGAATGTGTTTTTTACATCTCTAACTAATTAAAGCATGAGTGAAAGTAAATTACTAGAAGTAGGATTAAAACTTAGTGAAATTTTATGAAGTAATTAGAATGGTATTCATAAAGCTAGTGGCCAGATCAGAAACGCAGTTTTATCCAAAACACATCTGCTATGTCTTTTCTTATTAAGCACTTTGACCTCCTGCTGCAAACAACAGAAGGTTTGGCAGGTGATATAATGTGCTCTAGCCACAAAAAAAAAAAAAAGTAGAGGAGAGTGGCAATAACCCTGGAGTTCATGGAGTTTTGCTTCCAGAGAGCTTGTTATGATTTTCACTTGTTCCTATAAAAACTTTGTACTGAGATCAGTTTTTATGTGAGCTCAGAAAGAAAACAACCTAAATGGTCGTGTAGGCATGTTCCTGCCTTCTATGGCTATCCTGGGCTCAGGCTTACCCTCAACTTACCTGTTCTGTCTAGTTCAGACACAAAGAAAGCCTTATGTGCCTGAAGAGTTGTTTTATCTTTTTTCCAATCAAAGGTACTACCTTTTTCCACAAACTTTGCTTCATTAAGATCCGCCCTAAAGATAACAAAGTGGCTGTGAAGGCAGTTATTTAATCTGTGAGGTGGCCACAGCCAGCATTAACTTGTTGCGAAATGATGCCATAGGTTGTCCCTGCGTCTCCTGTCTTTGCAGCGCCATCCCAAAACACAGTTCTCTGCAGAAGGTGGAAGTTTGTTACCGTGATCTGTAAGCACAGTGGCCAGCATCACAGGAGTTGGAAGGGCACCAGTTGTGTTAGATGGTAGAAAGGCTCCTGTGAATTTTTCCTTAGAGCCCGTGAAGGAGAGCAGACACTGCAGTGGGGATGGAGTGAAATCTCAGAGTCTAATTGGAAAAGAGTGACATTGCTAGAAAAATGTGTGGATTTTTTTTGTGTTTGGGTTTTAACATTGAAGCTTGGTGGATGGCAGGGTTTTCTTCAGCTGTCTCCAGCAGAGGTAGCGTGCTCATGCTGACTTTCCTCTCTGCCAGTGTTCTAACGTGTAGACCAACCATGGACAAAACTAGAAATTACTTCCTCAAGTTAGACAATGAAGTACTTCAAGTAAAGCATAGGAAAATTTTGTGGAGACAGGTCTTCATGAGGGATGCTTGAGCAGGGGAAGAGTCATAAGTGAGGTACCCATGGCATGGGGCTCTTTTCCCCTCTGTTCTCTCTGTGTGTTGCCAGCACAGTCACTATTGCCCGGGTATGGGTTATAATCTCCTTTCCCTGATAAGTCAAACCTTTACTAGTGACAACTCTCCAAGAACATCCCTAAAATTCCCATCTGAAACACCTTATAGAGACTCTCTGAGAGGAATGAAAACCTATCCTGAAAATAAGATCCTTGTCAGAATATTTCCAATTGGCAATTGCTGACTGTAAGCCACATCTGAAGAAAAATACGGATAATTTCCAATAGAAGCCATGGATTTTATTTCCTTTCTTTAAAGATAAGACATTGAACTAATTAGTACCCTATATAATATGGTATATTTATATGAAGTCATTGCAATCAGGAAAACATACTGAGTTTTTTCCTTTTGTGTTCTCTATGCAAAGCTTCTTCTAAGAGAGCTTTGCTTGGCAGCTTTAGCTTTCCGTGGCAATGGGGTGTGGTGAGAGTGCAAAGTTTCCTTTTCTTTTCCAAGTATTTATCTGGCCCAGGGAAACAAGTGCAGTCCTTAGACAAAAACACAAACCCGCTGTTGTTGAGGGATGGAACCCAGCCCTGCGTGTGGGGGTTGATTATTCTGCAGCATCCTCTGCTAAAGATAAGGAGGTGAGGCTGCTGCTGCTCAAAGGCCTGAAAGATTACTAAAAAAAAATTGGTTTTCTTTAAAACACTTGAGTCTGATTTGATTACCATTAAATTTCCATTCATTATCCTACGTTGCAGAAAATGGCATGGCTTGCATTCATACTTGAGCGAAGATCTTGCTGCTTGGTGTAGAGATGCCTTGAGCAGGGTCTTGCGTGCAGTTATAGTCATCTGACACAAAGATGCTTTCCGTTAGTGCCCTGCAAGTACAGGCTAGCCAAAATGCACCTTCCTAGACCTTTGCCTGGACAAACAGAGCAGAGGCTCAACCTGCAACTAACTCTGTGGTTAGCCCTGCTGTGGGGCTGCTCGAACAGTGGCTTTTGACCCCTGTTACAACAGTGGGAAATCAGAGGCACGAAGCGTGTTTCACTTGGGAGGGGGTGGTTTCATTTTATTTTTTACCATCTGCTTGATGCCTGTTGTAACCCACCCTCCTGTCCCCTCTTCCCGAGATATGTCAGAAGCAGCTCTGCCTTCTTTTGGTGCTTACAGAATCGAGCAAGTGGGGACCTCCTGCTTTGCTGGTGTTTGTAGGCACCAGAGTAGCAGAGAGGACTGTGCTGTCTGCCGTGCAGGTTGGTGCCGTGTTGGGGCTGTCAGCTCCTGAAAGCAGAGCTGCCGTGTCAGCACGGTCCTGCGTTTGGTCCAGCTTGTCCGTGTACCTAGAGGGGCTGTGTGGCTGTAGCTGCGCTGCCGTTGGGTTGTGCGTGAGCAGGAGCAGCACCCCGCTGCGTGGTGGTGCCAATTCCCAAAAACTAAGCTGATGTATAGCAGTTGCGTTGTAAAGGATAGTACTTAGGCAGCATCTTACAGTGCTTAGCAACTTTGCTACCCTGAGAAACCATGTGCGTTTGGCAATGGGATGAGCGAACACAGGGTTTACTAGGTTGTTAATAGTTCCTGCAACTGAATCAGCCTGATGGAGACCTTAAAATTCAGGTCATTATATTTAAAAAACAAAAATTCATTAAATTCTTCCACAGCTATAGTCAAAATAGGCTCCCCACTGCGCTCTGCCTTCCAGGTTCTATATGAATGGAGAGGGAAGGACAGAAGCTGCTTGAAATAAAGACACTAACGGCTCCAAAATGCG
Source organism: Bucorvus abyssinicus (assembly GCA_009769605.1). Taxonomy (NCBI): domain Eukaryota; kingdom Metazoa; phylum Chordata; class Aves; order Bucerotiformes; family Bucorvidae; genus Bucorvus; species Bucorvus abyssinicus. Next base: position 22,311,076 of record CM020035.1, on the reverse strand, counting down.
ACAGAACTGACTCTGCTTGAATCCCGTTTTGAAGTCCTTCAGATCTATCATTGATATGGCTTCTATCATCTTCAGTCAGACCTAGCTCTAAGCGCTGTTTGCCAACCCTCATCTCCAATTTAGGCAACACCATGAAGGATGTATGAAAAGAAAACAGGAGGAGGAGGACTATCCTTCTTCCAGAAACTATTTCATATGTGTTTCATTACCATAAGACATCAAGGAAGCGGGGGGAAAATAGGACTTCGATACAAAGTGCATTCAAAATGCATCGTGAGTCTTTGTTATCGGGTGACCGCAGAGATACGGACCAGTGTTTGATCTGTTTTGCTGTTGAAGCAAAACTTTTCTGTGCTTCTTTTTTTTTCAATTTTACTTTTTTGAAAATTACAGAATCATTCCAGGTAGAGAGTCCTGAGTTATTAACATCTTTCTGCATCCCAAGCCCTTCCCATTAGTATTTGATGGTGAATTAGCCAGGATAATGCTTGCTTCTTTGCTAAAGCATTATCTTACGAGTTGCTTTATTGCTACCAATAAATATGTCTAATTTTGGAAGAGAACATAGTGGCTTTTCATTATTATTTATTAATTTATTTACAAATAAAGAGGTACCTGCAAAGGTGTAATCTGATTTGGCATCTTTCTCTGATTTCATCAAAGAAATTCTGGCTATAATATTTATATGGTGAAATGACAAGGACTAGACATCACTCCTTTGAGATTACTATATTCTTCCAACAGCAAGATCTTCCCGGAATTTATTTTTATTCTATACATTGTGGCAGGTGCATGGGTGTGAAACAAATAAATAATCTGGAAGAAATCTTCCATACACAGAGAGAGAATTCATTCTGAAATGGTTATCTTGGAAAAAGTAGAACTCCTGCACAGTCTGCAAGTGCTGAATAAACCCAGCTGCAGAACCTCATGGAAGCTGTTAATCTCTCATTCTGTTTATGCTTTGATCAAAACCTTTCGTTGCATATTCAGAGACAGTATCTTACATACCAGCAATGCTGAATGTACAGCACTGTGTGTTCAATTGGTTGGGTGTAGAGCTAGCTACCTTCAAGGATAGTCTGGGTGCATTAAGGCTTTGTTTAGCATGTGAAGGCAGCTTGTTTTGCCAGCAGCAGTGTCATTAACATACAATCTGTTGGAGAATGTTTATCAGTGCAAAAATAAACTACAGCTTATAGTTTTAGTGAAGTGGACCCTCATGGTTTGTATACGTTCAGAGCAATTGGCTTGGTTATCGATTGAGGCGCTGTCTTGTGAGTGGGTTGAAGAGAGAGCCGTTGTGGTTGCACTGTTGGGTTTCTGTCATTGGAGAAATGCGAAGGAATTTTTTCCTGAATTTACAAAGGTGAAACTGAGGCAGAATGTGTTTGGTATTGCGTTGACAGGATCATCATGGGTGGCCAGTGGAACCTACAGGAGATGCTTTCTGTAAAAGCCAGAGAGATCCAGAGAGCCATTTGAAGGCCTTTTCTGAAGGTGTTAAAAAAACAAGCCCTTGATGAGTGAGTGCAGTTTTTGTAAACACGTTTGAGCTAGCTCGCAGAAAATGTGTTTCCAGCTCTGACTGAAAATACCACCCAAGGACCCAGACATAGGCTTAGGTTCTCATACCAGCCAGTGCCTAAATAGGTAATGAAAATGCATAAAACGCTGATGACAGTGCTGAGGAGCACAGGCCGGGAATATTTTCTGCTGTAAATAACTTCTCTAAATGCCCTTGCTGTGGGCAGAGATGCGGCCAGATGACTTCTGCTGACCCGAGTCTCTTCCTGCAGTACCGTTGGGTTTCAGAGCCGCTGCACACAATGGCTCCTGCAGGCTGCTGTCACGGGCTGCTGCAAACGCTCATCCTTCCTGGAAGCGAGCAGTCCGTTTTCACTATTACTCTGTATTCCAAGTGATGCAAAGTCTTGGGGAAAATGAGGTGGGATTTTTTTTTTTCCCATTCCCTCTCTTCTCCTTTCTCTGTGCTACTGAAAAAGAAGGGAACATTCCGAAAGCAAACATTGTTTATTTTGGGGGGTCAAAATTGCTTTTAAAAGTAATTGCAAAGAGTATTTCACATTTTTGCCTCTTCTTGCTTTTTTAACTGTAAAATACACATCATTGCATGGGCCAAGATAAACAAAAAGTATTAGTTCTTATTTCACCAAAGCTTCTGATTTTTTAAACAAATGCAAGTTTTGTTTATACTTAATTGGTAACTAACCAGTCTGCTGAGGCTTCAAATAATCAGCCAGAAAGCCCCACATCTCTTTACCTTGTCTTTCAGCAGAGTCTTACTTATTCATGTGAGCAAGCTCACTGGAGTTATCAGCCCGCAGGAAGGTCTCCTTCTCCTCCTCGTACCCATGTGTGGATGAGGAAGAAGCAACTGGGAGAGGAGTGAGGGGGTTCCGCATGGTCTGCTGTGTCTCGCAAACAGAGCTTTCCTTGGAGGGAAGTATTTCTGTTGCTTGTCTTGCAAAGGAAGTGCATCCATTTGGTAAACCATGGCAAATCCTTAATGTCTTGCGTTATTAATAGCAGTTAAACAGACTAAACCGAGCAGACTCAGAAATCCAAGGTGACAGCTAGCCTGGCTGTTTGTTGGTACCTGATGAAGACAACGCTATTGTGTAACCTGAGCACGTGAGCCCCTGGTTCTTCCGCCGTGAAGTGCATTTCTTGGTCACTATGTGGAGCTCCCCACATGTTTATCATTCCCCTTGCCCGTGGATGGGATTGTCTCGTAATCGGTGACAGATGCTGGGATACTTTTCTGTCTCTTGATCTCAGGAGGGAACCGCAATGGAAGGAGAGTGCATCATTACTGATTTTAGACAGACGATGGTTAAGCTGAATGGCTAAAATAAGACCCAGCCCAGGCATACTGTTGACAGCACTCGGAAAAATTCCCAGGGATGGATTCCAGCTAACCCTGGTGCAGCCTACCCACCATAACTGCAAATGTAGCTGTTAGCAGCTCGAGATGTGTGCAAAGCACCGAGCTCTCCCGTCTCCCTCATTTTTTCCCCAGTAGCCATTTGAGTAGCCTTTTCCTTTTACACATGTGTGATTCCACATATTCCCATGCTAAAGTCAACGTAGGATTTCAAATAAATCCCTGATGCAACTGTGACAGCTTCATTGACCTCTGACAATTGCGCTGAGCTACAGAAGGTGGTGACTTCGCTGGAAGCCTCAGCAGGAGGGGAAAGCTGTGACGGAGAAAGGTCTGGTTTTGAATTCCCCTCACGGTATGCTTGGGGTTAGGGCATGTGTATGCAGAGGTATTAAGGAAAGTTAATCCACATTAATTTTTAATGTGAGTTACTTCAAATGCAGGAACCTAAACTATGGAAGTGAAGTTTCCTAAAATTAATGTTGTGACACTTCAGTTGGGTTTTTTTTTCTTAGTGTTTAGACAGTGTGCTTGATATGCTTAACTAATTAACTGAGCACCCATTTCATTGTGTACCGTGGGCTCTTGGATTAGTACAAGACCTTAGAAACAATATGGGTATGCATATACATAAACATTCCCAGTGACAGCAGTGTCATGGGTAGGCATAAAAACACGTGTGTTTGTTTGAGCATGGTACTTACCCATAGAATACACAGAATTTTTTCCAGATGTTGGTCCCCCCTGAGCTTACAGTTGTTGAATTTCAAATATTGGCAGTCGATGACAGAGCCTTTAATTTCTTTTCAAGGTCAATCTGTGCCCTTTCTCTTGGGAAATCCCTGCAAACAGTTCCAGGGCTATAATCTCCAATGCTGAAGGTCCATTGGTTTTAATGGAGTTGTGTCAGCAGGGAACTTGCCTGGTGGATTTGACGGAGCAATGGAGACTGCCTGATGGCAGTAGCTTCTGTTGTTGTCCCTGCAGAGGGGAATGAGGACATGGATAATCCTCTTCAAAAAGAATTGGGACTCTCTCTGTATTCCCCACACAGAGTCTCTAAATGGGTTTCACGCTGCTCCTGTATTTGTTTGTTGCAGAGAAAAGTAGCTGAAGTCTTGATAACTCAAGTCAGTTTAAAAGAAGTTATAGCACTGATACCTCCGCATCCTCCTGACCCTTATCAGCATGGGGTTTGCACACTGGCATTAATCAAAGCCTTGGGATCCTGTGCCACAGGATTGTTCTCTCAATCCCTGTTGTAGAAACTCTGTAGATCAACGCCCTGGGAAACAGCACTCCAAGGGCCTGTCGATCTGCTTTAATCGACAGGTTTTTACAGCTGTCTATACACCTCTGTCCTCCTCTTGGTTAGATGGGTGCCTTATACCTTGAAATACAGCAGGCTTTATGGTATCTCTTTATTAAATACCCCAACTTAATCCTATATAATATTTATGAGGTAAAAGGTACAAGTAGACTGCAGTCCTATTTAATATACCTACATACTTACATATAAGTTCCTATTCATAGGTGTCTATGTTCAAACTTAATCCTGAATATGTTTTGCATGTTGTTACATAGGCATATATACATAAAATCACTCATGTATATGTGTATGGAGAGTATGTGGAGATGTCCACACTATGGGTGTGTTTGCCTGTCTAAAATACTTATAAATTAGAATATATTTCTCTGTATGTTTATTCTGAAATTCTGGTAGGTTCTAAGAGGATACACCCTGCCAAAATTATCTCACCAGATGTTTAAAAGACCATATTTCCTTTTCCCATCTTTCACCGTATTTGCAGAAAAGCTAAATGAAGCAGTGTCCTCCCACCAACACCAGTGATCCAGAAAGCAGGAGACAGAAGGTAGAATCTCCACATGCTTTAAGTTAATACAGGTACAATCATGCATGATTTCATGTACATCTGTGTGTGCTCTCATCTAAACTCCATGCTGAAAACCTAGCTGTGGCTGCATGAGACTTCTCCATTTTCAGTTTTGGTTTTCTCCTAGGTACTGAGAGCGTTTAAACATCTATTTGTCTACGTTAACTGAAATAAATAGTATTTTTCCTCAGGCGTCAGGTGGCTTTAGACCACAAACTGATATCCCTTCCTGTATGAGGAATAGTGCAAAAGGGCAAACAGTGTTTGCATCATTTTCATATGAAATCACCCCAAGCCAAGTAACCCCTACCCCTATTAATCTTTCATGCAACCAGTGACAGAAAGGTGCGGCAAAAAAGAAACCGCAAACTGGGGGCATAGCAAGAGGCTTTATGTGAGTGAAAGGACAGATTCCGTAATGTTTCTGTTCCCGTGTCCTAGAAATTATTTGTGCCAAATATATTTTGATTAATGTTTATTATTATTTTTAAAAAATCCAGGAAAAAAGTAAGATTTTTGGGCCTTCCAAAAAGCTGCCTTTACCTCTCCACGTTATTCCAACCAAAAAATATTGACTCAGTCCAGTCAGAGGCTGGGAGCTGTGTTGGCTTTTTGCTGCATTTTCTGATAAGCTAAATCCACTAATGGTAGGTAACAGTGGGAGAAAATGAAACACTAATTCTGTGAAAAATATAAACCCTAGCCACTGACTATATCAGCGAACCCTGAATGATAATAGCTCCAGTGTTAAAGCCTCAATTAAGCTTGCTGTAATGAGCATTTATTGCAAACCAGGACCACGGTCTTGTCATGAAAAAGTACATGAGGATGTTTTTAATTAATAGAATAATATAGTAATGCCTTAAATGAAAAAATGTATTTGCATGTGTTTACTTTTATGGGAATAGCTAAGTGCTAAATAAGCTTCAACGAGCGTGTTCAAGAGAGAAGGAGGCTTTTGTACGAACAGTCAAACAATTCCGCTAAAAAATTTCTTACTTTTGTTGGGTTACTGAATGACTGCTAGAGAGCAGGGTCTGGTAAGCACGTAGCTGAAACCTTGCTGTAAGGCAGAATGAGGAGAAAACAGATGCCCATTTGACGAGAAGTGTGAAAAGCATGTACAGAGGGTCAAAGACTGTCAAGACAGAGGAGATGATGAGATGCATGGTCTACCAAAAAGGACCACCTGTCTGAAGTGGCAGAACAGATTGTAAAGCACAGGGGATAAAAAAGACATGCTAATACTTATTACTTTAAACAAAGAGCATGGTGTAAGGAGCCAAAATAACAGGGAAGTGAAGTAACCGGGGGAGAAAAGGTGGAGTATTTGACAGCTATTTTGTTCAGTTTAGCAGAGACAGACGGTGAAATGAGAGCTGTACTCAGGGCTGCGTCACAGGTCAGCGGCTGCCCATACTGCAAAGGTAGATCGGCAACTTTGAACGTGATTACTCAGGAGGATCAGACTGGTCCTGCCATGAAATTGGCATCCTACAAAATACTTTATTTTGAGATCTCTGTCTTCAGGCTCTGGTTCAACCCATTAAAGCAGGTGGCTCTAGGTTTGGAAGACCCCAGTCTCTCGATGGGTATAGTGACTATCTCAAGCTGGTCTATGCTCATGTTACGTTTAGGAGTACAGCACCGAAGCAGGAGGTTGACCTTTCAGTCCATGTAAAGTCCATAAGAAGTGAAGAGTACCTGGTTGGTAGCTGAACAGCCTTGCTGAGCTTGTCTGGAGACCTGCCCCCAACATGAGCAGTGATAGGCAGGAGAAAGCGCAAGCTCCAGCCAGGTGTCCACTGCCAAGGAGGCATTGATCATCTGCTGCACAATCCATGCTGACAACACTGCTGGTGGGGTGGAGGATATTAGGGATTCCTTGGCTTCTCCTTTTCTGATCTTTTCAATCAGTGAGTCTGCTCAGGTCGATTGTACTATGAGGATCTTGGATGGCAGATGACTGCTAGCTCTTGAAAGGTTCTTTTCACTGAAATTCCTAGTACTTCCTCTTTCCTCCGACTCCAGTTAAAGTGCCTTGCCTGAGTGACTGAATAACTAGCAAATAGCCAGGGTGAACTTTATGTCTGTTTAAATGCTTGTGGCTTTGGTGTATAATGTAATATGATGCTGTCCTCGGGGACAACGTGGGAAAATGTAACAGCCAATTCCATACATGTGTTTGCAGTATTAGAAAGGCAGCTCGATCAGTTTGGGCAAGCTTGGATTCTTTTTACAGTAGGGCAAGTATAACAAGACTATGTTTCTCAAACTCTTTGGATTAAGAATTTTTTCACATGAGTAAATATTTATAGAAGTTATCCTTCTATGGTGGAGAAACCATTAAATATAACTTATTTTTTAATGAGCTTTCTGCAAACTGAGACAGCTTGCTAGACCAAACTTTCTCCTCAATTAACCATATATACCAAAGTAAACACAAAAAATTCCAAAATCAACTTCAGTTCTGGCTTTCTCAGTCACCTAACTGAAGGTTTATATGGATACTTAGTCTTGTGTAATTAAATTAATACCTACCTACCTGACTTCTGCTGCATAAAGTAAAACTGTGTGCTTCCAGTACACGACAGAAAATACTTTCCCAGAAGCTCCCTAGGCAAAGCCAACTTCTGTCTTACTGTTCCTACAGAAAGGAAGACAGTCAAGTGCTTCTTTTGCCCAGTTATTAGCAATTTAGAGTGGGAAATGTGACTTCAGGCACCTGAACCGTAGAACGATTGAAGGTCAGCCATGGTGCCAGAGGGGCATGGGGCAGCTGTTGTCCCTGCAAAGACATCAGCAATAGATCTGGTCCCAGAGCCCTTATCACGGCTCCAAGAGCCTCCTCCACATGAGGACCTCAGTCACAGCCTCAAATTCTTCCTGCATGTCAGGAAGCAGTTTGCTAAGCAGCATGATCTTGATCCTGAAAGACGCCTGAAGCTGCAAGAGAAGAACAAGCACATGGACCCTGTCCCAATGAAAGCATGATGTGACATGTGGAGGAAATACAGCCAAGCCTGAGCTATGCTCTTTCAGAGTGAGCAGAAATAAGTCACAAGATCCTAACACGTTCACCTCCTCAGTCGTAAACAGTGAAATTAGACATTCGCCAAAGACAGAAATGTAACAGCAATCCTCAGTGCCCAGGGCATGGGATCATTCTGGTCCTGAAAAGCTTTAAGAGGTTCCTCTTCATTCAGTCCCAGTTACTTCTGCCTATCTGAACACAAACTTCTGCAGCCTCTTCCCAGGCTTCTTGTTTCTGAAACAAAGCCATTTCCATTTGAAGCCCTCCAAGCCCCATTCCACCATAAGCTTTTCTTTGACCTGCTGGGTGTGGACGGTTTCCCCAGAGCACACTGTCCTGCCCACCCTCCCTTTACCAGACGTGGTCAACAATTAAGCTAATTAAGCTATATGCAGGATTAAGTCTCTGGGGCCAGGTTCACAAAGGGACTGAGGTGTTTGAAATGGGAATTAAGCTGATTATCAGCATATCGCTCTTGTTATACAGTCTTTGAAACTTCCATAGCCTTGTGCTTGTGCACATTTCCTCTCAGAGAGCTCCTGTGTGCACAGGGAGGGAACAGAATTCCCTTTATGCTGCTCCCTCAGTGAGAACTGCCCCAGGGTGAGTCCCTGGGCTGGGGGCAGCCAACCCCCACCTCACCCCTCCAGTGCTCAGTGTGTATGAAAAGCTGTTTCCCCCATGTCCCTGCAATAGGCTTTGCTTGCTCGAGGTAGCAGGAAAGCCTGTTTGAACCGTCTTGTTTCACACCTTTATGTACCAAGTTGTCAGGGAACAAAAGGCATTTTTGTTAGCAAAGGCTCAGAGAGCTTTTCTTTCATGTGTGACAGATGCTTTCAGAATCCATTTGAGGGAATCTGCATAATTGATACACAACACTAGTGACCCAGCCTGAATGACTTAAAGTCTTTATTTTCATCTCGGGTGGTTCAGAAGCAGCCAGTGGAATTTGCAAGGCTCCATTAAGATGTTCAGGTCTTCAGGCTCTCTAGCAATGGAGACCATGTGAATACCTGAGGACAAATAGCCTAGGCTTCATTAGCAAGATAAAATCCGCAGGGTGAAACATGGGAAATCAAATGCGCTGAGGAAATGATTGTGAGCTGGTTATGCATAGTGTCAGCCACAGCGGGCTGAAGAAGAATAAAAGAAGGGAAAACGATGAGCTCTAAACAGCAACATTTGCCCTCCGAGCCTTGACTGCTGCAAGACGTTTGTGTGTCACTGTCAGTCCTAGCAAGGGTTAACAAGCTTTTTAGGAAAAAGCCAACATAGGAAATTTTTTGGCAATGTACACTGTTCAAAGTATTGTTTCTGTCAGTAGCATGTTGTACTACCAATCCCCTTTCAGATTTTCATCTTTGTCTAGCCATAAAGGCTCATCCCAAAACGAGGAGAACTCAGGTGGATTAGTTTTCTCTCACTGAACAGAAAGTATTTGGATTTCCCAGGCTGTGAGCTTAGTGGTTCTGGTTGAGGCTTTTGGAGGGGCTGTAAGTTTCTCAAGGATGAGATAAACACTACAGCTTTCATTTTAAGGAGATTTTGCAGACCATCGCTTTGCTCATTACTGGTCTGCTGTTCATCCTCTGATTTTTCTCATTCCCTAAACCCCAAGAATCATTACAGTGTCCGTGCATTGGTTTCCAGGGTACGTGGGATTGCAGCCTTTGTGGGCCAGGGGGTTCTGCTCAAGGTCCACAGCAGGGCCTGGCCTTCCAGAGGGTCCCCATAGAAAAAGACTGCAGCAATACACAGGAGGGACTGAGTGTTCTGAAAATAATACCTCCAGCCATACAATACTAATTTCCAGTAACATTGTGAGAGTCATATTATCAGATTTAGCTCATGTTCAGCTCCCTGAGTCACCACAAGTCATTGGAGGAGTTGCTTATCCTCTCTGCATCACCACGTTTCATTTAAATCGGGGATAAAGGATGATGTTTCTTCACCTGCCGGGAACGCCAGCTTTGCACTGATGACTCTCTGTTCTAAAATAGGGATCAATATAAGCACTTAGTTTCTGCATCTGTGAGTTTCCTGGTGTCTCTCCAGGAACGGCTTGTGCTGGGCACCCCTGAGAAGTGGGCTGCAAGACCAGCGGGGTTGGATCCAGAATGTCAGGTCCCCTGTTCTTGAACTCTCCGTGGCAGTGCAGCGGTCATACCTGTTCTCTGTCAAGTGTTAGTGTTGTAAGCAGTGCTAGTCTGGAAGAGAATATTTGTTCCCATCCCCACTCTAGTTTCAATAAGGTTTCTAAATGTAGTTGTAGATACTCTTCTGTCCCAGCTTTCTGTGTAATTACAGAGCAAAGAAGCACGTCTTTCAGAGAGACTGCACTTTACGGGGAGAAAAGGCTTGGCGAAGTACGGAAATCACATTAAAAATTATATCAGTAACGATGAATAAATTGTCAGCACCATTCAGCCTAGCACTATAATCACTATAAAGCATTTTAAGACACATTTATGTTTAGTGGCTGGTAAGAGTGAGAAGCTTATAATTTAGCTTTGATGCCTCTTTAATAAGTGCCCTGGCTACGCAGGGCTCTGTGTTACTTGCAGACTCGGTTGCCGAAGAAAGCATTAATGTACACAGTGTATAGCTGCTTCAACAAGCCAGATAAGTTTTGTACAAGTGAACCCAACAAGAAAGAGTTACAAATCAGATACCAGAAACAGATCAAGAAGGGAAACACAAAGCTGAGCTCCGAGTCTCAGGTCTCACCTTACTCTTCCCGTTGCTGAAGAGACTCAAGCCTCTCTTCTACACAAACAGGAAAAGAGTGTTGAACTCCTGCAGGCAAACTTGTGCAGCTCAGGGACAGGCTCCTCCAGACATTCAGAAACCTCCCAGCCCAGGGATAACGCGTTCTGGAGAATTCTTGAAGGAATGTCTTTCCTACTCTTGTTTGAAGTTGGGTCTGTGCTACCCAGACCACAAGATTATTTGCTCTTTTCTGTCAACCAAATGGAAAGATCCAGCTTTGTTTTCTTGCCCGTTCATGGTTCTTGTGTTTAAGTTAGGACATCATATGGCCAGGAAGATGTTTGGGTCCTTTTGCCCCCGACCCTAACATTTTGATAAATAGACCTGTTTCTGTTCTCTGACTGCATTACCTTTTGACTTCATCTTTGTGCTTTTTCTTGGTCATTACTGAAGCCTTAAGATGCAGTACCAAGATTTTATAAACCTTATATCACAGTGGTTTATAATACTACCTGCATTTTAACAGGACGAGTACAATTTACTACTAGCAACCTGTAGAGTTCAAAAACACTTGAAACATAAAGGAATTAAAAAGCAGAGGTGACACCTCTTATAATTGTCACAAGATCACACTTAGAGTCACCATTCTCTATAGGACGAGGGAAAATATGTTACTTCAGTGAGGAAACACTGAACCTCTGTAACTCATTGTTCAAATCTACTGCAATATTAGTCTAGGTCCTTGTATTAACAAAAAAATTTCACTGTGATTAAATGGAATTAGTGGATGATACAGTACTTAATGTAGAGGTAATAATACGACTTCCCTCATTAGTGCAGGACTGCTATAGCTTCTTAATTGATTTTAATCAGCATTTAATTAGAAAATGTGAATCCCCTGTGGCTAATTCTTGTTTTACACTATTCCAAGGTGGACTGTTATTTCTTTTCTGCAAGTAGCATCCCAATTTCAGGTCAGGAAAAATATGAAATCTTGTCTTTGACTCGTGACCTTTGAGGGCCCCGTGTGTAGAGATAGTAGGTCATAGACTTGGGCTGTTAATCAACTCTGAGCCTCTAAATAAAGGTCACCAGCACCTGTCTCAGGAAAGAATCCCTTCTTCTCTCTCAGCTTTTACTCCGGAGTGGAGTTTCCTAGTGCCAAAGTACCTCACAGACCGTTGTACTTACAGAGCATATATGCAAGTATTTCTTGGGGAAATAATCCAAGGGCTCTGTGTTCAGAACTTGTGGTAAGATGCAGACAAAAGTTTTATCATTTATGAAAGACTGGGAATACCTGTGAGTCCCTATATTGAAAGGGTGGTGAAAGGTACTCAGTGAAATACCATATTGTTTCAGCTCCAGAAAGAATGACTTGAAATAGAGAGGGAGAATATCCTGCTCTTGGAATGAATAACACAAAGAAATCCCTGTGCTAGCATGATATGAAAGTTTTATTGCATTCTGGATTTTCAATTGTGCTGTATTAAACCATATTAATATTTGGGTTTTCTAGGGCAGTCAAAAATCATCGGTAATGATGAATTTTTCATTTACACTAGTGCCAAATGATCAGCCTCAGTGCTCCAAGGTCAGTCAATCATTCCACTCTGGTGGAACATTTCTGCCTTTAAGGCAAATGAAACTTTTTTCTCTCTACCTCAAGTGCAGATAACTTATGGGACAAACTCACTAATAGCTCATCCTGCGTGCCACGGCTGTTGCCCTATGATCCATCAACATACCTAAAATGAAAAGCGATTTCCCTGGAGACAAGGGCTAGAGCTGCTCACAGCTTTTTTTTTTCTTTGTGTACCTGAATGTAGATTCTCTAATAAGCAGCAGGATCAGGCAAAGTCTCTCTATCCAGCTATGCTGTGCCTTGCTAAGAAGGAAAAAAAACCCCAGTAGAGTCTGATCCAAACCTGAGTACAGTTTCATGGAGGTCTTGCTTCCAATGGGCTTCAGAACAGCAATTTCACTGAGTGAGGTAAAGACAACCGGACTGTGAAGTCAGCTTTTCAGGTGACAAGTTGGTAGCCAGCCTTTTTGCCTCAAGCCCAAGCTCAGGCACCTGGCTGCATTTTGCTAAAGGTATTTTTTAGCCCTTTGTTGTGGCTTTCATCTAAAAGCATTCAGAGTCGTCATTGTTCCCACCACTGGAACAACACGAGCTCACACTGCAACAAAACGGCATTTAAACTAAGTGACCTCCGAAAACGTTAATCCTCATAGTCCATTTTATAATGGAAACCTACGGGATTATTGTTATTATTGCCCGAATTGTGGTTTTGCTGCAAGCTGGCTGTGATTTCTTACAGTCACTTGCCTCAGTACAGCAAAGGAGAAGGGGGGTGTGGCTGGCCTTGAACTTTCTGCTTACAATTATCACCTCCAAACAAAAGCATGCATCCATCCCTTTGGTTTCTAGCTTTGTTTGGCACAGAAGTGTAACTTTGGGGATTTCTCAGTGACATTTGCTCATTTTATCTTTCTTTTAATATTGCCGTCCTGAGATTGGTCAGACGTGGAGACTTGAGTAATTATATCAGTCTGCATGGTGTATTTAGCCTTACGGTACAATATTCCTGTCTTTGCTATGTGTCATTTTTTATTGCTTGTGTTCTGAAGCCTTTGAATTTAGCTCAGACTTGAAGGCTGAAAGCTGTTGATTTCTGAAAAGTAAAAACAAAGGAAAACTCCTCTGAAACTCACTAAATCAACACTTTTGTTTGCAAACCAGCACCAGCAAAAGGATTGTAAAAGAGACCTGCTTCTTTCTGCTGCGTACCCTTGCTTTGTGCTGCATGCTGGCCCTGCTTTACCTCTTTTAATTCCTTTTTCAATAGTTTGTCTTTGTTTCTCCTTTTCCACCTGCTATTGCGCTTTTCATCCGCCTTCTCTCTTTGCCAATGTCTCCTGTGCCTCCTTCAAGTTTCTCTTCCATCCTGAAGATAGTATTTTTTGAGAGAACATCTTCCAGTAAAAGGTCAGCAGACCCGCTTCTTAGATGCCCTGTAATGGTGGAAATCAGACATCCCACACAGTGAGTAGGAGTTACCAGAAGCTGTATTCTTTTTCAGCCAGCATTTTACTTTTGGACTAACCCACTTAAGCTGGCAGGAATAATTCAAGTGTAAGGCGTGATTCAGAGTGGAATGGGATCTCAGGCTGGTTTAGTGAGGGAAGTACTGTAAATCCACTCCAACAGGTTGGTTGGTTTGGATTTTCACAGAGAGAGCATGACTCCCTTTTGTGTCCACCTCCATGATGCTTCGACGAGCCAAGGTGCCCAAATCTGAGTTAAATGTAACCTGCAGTTGGTGTCTGGATAGTCTTCATTTTTCATCTCTGTTAATAGTTGTGTGTGGACATCGTTAGGTGTTTGAAAGCTCTTTAGCACTGGTCTAATTATGCTCTTTTTAAGGGCAATGGTAAAACTGCTGTTGACCTCGCTGGAAAGAAGTTTGAGAAATGCCAAGTGGTTTTGAAAACCCCACTTAAGTGTTCTACAGTTGGTCTGCTATTCCAGAGCCTTAACGACCGAGGCTGTTAAAAGCAATACTTAAAGGCCCTTTTCAGGCACCTCCTGCAGTGCTGGCTGCTGCTTTTGCCAAAGCCAAGTTGGAGAGCGAGCATTATACAGGAGTTGCACTAAATGACCTACTGCTGTTCATGCTCAGATTCTACTAACGCGAGACATTGAAGATTTAATTTTAAAAGTGCTTATGAAAGTAGGTTGGCAGTACGCATGCCTAAGGTGAAGTCTTAGAACATCGCACATCAGTCGCCTGTTGTTCTGCATCAAACGGGCATGAGAAGCATATGGGAAGATGAATAAAAATGCAATGACTGAATCCACTCTTGTGACAAACTTGTGAAGTGGTTGTTCTCCATGTTTCTTAAAAACTGAGAATCTCTTACTAGCCTAAAGTGGGAAAATGCGTTATTTGTATGCAATAAAATGTGTTTGTCTTTGAAAAATCTATTTATAGGCATCGTCGATGGCAGCTGTTCAGCCCACTGTCTAAGTGCTACCTGCCAGTTTTCTCTTTACGCTTCTATTAACTGGAGCTTTGGGATTCACAGTTTGTTCTAATTCATTCCTAATGATAGGAAGCCAAAGTCTCTTGTGTCCGTACTTGTGAGTTACACTGAAGCTCTGGAGTCAAACTTCCTACAGAGGGAATTTTTTCTCTCTTTTTTTATTTTTTTTTTTTTATACCTATGAATGATTTTTGCAGTGGTGCATCCTGAGTATTAGGAACAAGGCTGGTTTCAGAACAGGGTGTGTCAATACAAATAAAATAAGTTCTGCAATCTGCATTGTTTTAAAGGACTTTGGCCCTGCTTGTCTATGAATAATTTCTTGCCTCAGGGATATTCCTTTCAGCTTTTTAGGTAAGGGCTAAATAAAGGTCACTGTCACTTTTAATGAGGCAAATCTGTGTATTTCTGAGATGGCTGTTTGTGATTCTGGTCAAGTCAGTGTTATCTCAGAGATGTTGTTTAGCAGCCTTAGAGAAATGCTTGGTTTTGTAATGCATATTTTTAAGCAGTTAGTTGACACTTCTTCTTTCATTATCTCTCAAACTGTCTTTACTCGAAGGGTCTTGGCTTTAGAGGCACCTCTGGGAAGACTCCAAGCAAGTTCACTACGCTTAGGGCAGGCATAACAAGTTCATGTGGGTCAGGAATAACGTTATTTGTGAAATACCATCTTCCATTTCGTGTCTCAGTAGCTAGTGCCAATGCCTGTTCTCTGTGTGTGTGCGGGGATAGAGGTGACTTACTGACATGATATTTAGTTGATTCATTTCAACAAACTTGGCTGCATTTCCTCCACTCGGACAGCAAGTCAAGGGAAGACACACATTTACCAAGAGACACCCTCCTTAAATTAAAATTAAAAACTATAAAAAGAGCTAAAACTTTGAGCAAGGAGGGGAAAACAATCCTTTGGTGTCCCAATGAAGTTGAAGAGTGAAAGAAATGCCATCATTCAGTATGAAGGAGTTCATAACAAGGTCTAGCACCTTGCTGTATTCTTCGAGTTGTTCGAGGGTGCTGAAGGAGAAAACGTAGTCTCAGGTTATCTCATGATATTACTGGGTGTAATAAGCATTAGTGTGCCAGAGCGTTGTGCTGGGACAGGATTGAATTAAGTACTTCATGGGGTTTTTTTTTTCATTGCTCAGGTGTGCAGATAAATGCAGTAACAGAAGACTGTCAGAAAATCTACAGTAGAATTATCAGTGAATATCAAGACTACAAAACTTCTCCTGTTCTGATCGTATTACCCTTGAGCAGCCAGGAAAGCTATAAAAGAAAACACACGTCTACTGTAGCAAAATGACTGCTCTAATTTCTACTTTTATCTAATGAGAGATATTTTTAAATTATTATGTATTCCTAAGTTGTAGAAAAAAACCACTTCAGTTAACCCTGAAAGAAGAGAAAGAACCGTAGGTGAAAACACAGTGGGCTCAAACAGAGAAATTAAACTGATGTCCTGGAAAATAAACAGAGATCAGGGAATCCTCTCACTGATGGGCACCCCAGAAACCCCAGATGCATAAAATGCTCCAATATTCCTTTACCCCCTCTCCCTTTTTTAACCTGAATTTAAGAAGTTCTTTTTATGAGATTATTTTTCTTCCTTCTCTGTACTGAGGGTATTTGTAGAAGCGCAAGAAAAAAAAAAAACAGAAAGGAAATGGAGAGTCTGCTGAGGACAGGTGACCTAATTTATGGTGTTATGTCCCAAGTCTCACCAGAATGTCCAAGGATAACATCAGCCACAATCACTAATTATGAGAAAGCTTGGCCAGGAGACCTAACATCTTTTTATTAGACCAAGTAATATAGCTGAGGGGAAAAGGGAAAGATCTGGAGTAAATAAGATCTTCTACAAGTTTATTAAAAATACATGTTTGGGACTGTCGGAAGACGCACGTCTTCCTGACAAAACCGTGTTCATTACTACATGACCCTTCCTAATTACTATTAATATATGCACAGCAGTGTTGGATGATTTCTTTCTTTCTTTCTTGTTCTAAGATGCAGGGCCTTGAATAGACCTGACTTCCAAAAGGTGGGGACTTGATAATTTGGGGGAACATATGCTAAACTTTGGTTGAGGCAGTTTGGAGTAGGTTTGTCAGAATTGATGGACCTAGGTCAGCGTGCGCTGGCTGAGGAGATGGCCAACACACAAATACAGGGGAGGAGTAAGGGAAAGGTGCAAGCATGAGCTAAGGAGCTGTTGTGAAAATGAGCAGTTACATTATTTAAAGAAGCACTTTTCTGAGGGGAGGGAGAAGGTGATGTGTCCTTTTCAATGAAAAAGAAAATTCCAAATCAACGCTGAAAAAACAAACGGCAAGGTCATTGGATTGACAGTGAATAATAGACCAGCTAAGAAAGGCAATTGTGTGCTTCCATTCTTAAGAAAGCCATTTCTTCTGGCAACCAACCATCCCAGCCAGAGACTGGAGTCGTATTATAGTTGGAAATGAGCTGTTCTGCTGACTTCACGTGCGTCTGAATTGTCTGCAGAACTTCCACAACAAAGTTCTTTCAACACGAGCAGCCAGTTGCCAGTGAGGTTCGTTAATACACCTCACAGCGTTCAGCTCTGTTAACGCTGGCAGAACACACACAACACGTGGAGTTTAGGTATAGATTTAAACGTGTTAAATTTGACTCTCAAATTAGATTGAGCATGTTAGTGTTAGACAAACGCTATCCGAAAGGACACAAATACAGTAGTTATCAAAATAAAAGCTGATCAAAAGACAGCCTGATTGCCCAGGCTTAGCTGATTTATGTGCTGAACTTTATGAGGATACTCCATGCTGGTTTCTCCCTTGCATGAAGTGATCACACTGTGTGAGGGCAGCGAAAGTCCCGAAGACCTAATTGCAAAGATTAGTGAAGGCTCTGCATTAAACTACTGTCATTCTTCCTCCTTTTTCCACAAACACACAGGCAGTATATTTTGAGATAGAATAAGAAACTTAAAACTTCTATTTTCCTTTGCCGGGAAGTTACAGGACACACCGTAATTCTTGGTGTACCAGGCGAACGTGAGGCAATCCACCCAGTAACACCAAACGCCTGCTGAGAGAACTAACAATAGACCATTCACAAAAAAACCACCACTAATTAATGCTAGAGTTACACGGGGTTATAGGTTAATTAGAGGCCTGGTGAAAATGAGCATAGCCCTAAT
The DNA here is from genome assembly GCA_009769605.1 of Bucorvus abyssinicus. Taxonomy (NCBI): domain Eukaryota; kingdom Metazoa; phylum Chordata; class Aves; order Bucerotiformes; family Bucorvidae; genus Bucorvus; species Bucorvus abyssinicus. Next base: position 22,293,293 of record CM020035.1, on the reverse strand, counting down.
GGTACCCTAATTTACACCCACGTTATATGGCATTTAAAGCTATTTACAGTATAAGCATTAGTGTTTATAATTTGTCCTGTCAGAGGAGAGATCCTCTTCTCTTTTGCAATGTGTAAGTGCTGGTTTCAGCGTTTGCCGAGAGAACAACAGTCACATCAGCTTTTCTGGTTGGAAACTGTTGTTCTGTGGAAGGTAACTGCAGTTCTCATGATAAAACGGTGTAGGTGTTATATTAAATGTGTTCCTATACTCTTGTATTGAGCAATGGTGTAGGGAAGGATATACCAGGGATTTCCACTGTAAAAACCAACCACCTATTCCGAAGACTTTAATATAGCTGTAAAAGCTGATTAATCATTGGAGTGTGAAAGATCTTGGAGAAAGAGCTCTTTAGCACACATAAAAGATATCTCTATATAATGGCTTATAAACATCTTCCCTCAAAACCTGACAATACTGAAGGGAGATGATGAAGAGCTACTCAAAAATCCATTTAACTGATAAGCCGAATGCTCCTAATAACTGAATTTCAGGCATCACAGTGAAGCAAGTGAAAACACAGTCTGAAGCGAGAGTCTTAGCTGTAAGAAATGCTGCCCTTTCAGGACAGCTTCTACACAAAGTGCGTTTTTTAGACCTCATTTAATATTGATAATGTCAGCCCTTTCGGTACCCTCGATTGGCTGCCTGTCTCTTGGTGCCAGGTACTGTAGGAGTAGGAGCCGTGTAGCAGAGACTCCTGGGCAGCAGATCCAATCTGTCACCAAGAGGTTGTTCATCAAAGTGGCACACCTCAATTTAATATCTGGAGAGGAGCTACACCGCTGCCTGCTGGACAAGTGCATAATCTAATGGACTGTGATGCTGAGGGTCTGTCCTTGCCCACAGAGAGATCAGATCTCGGTTTGCTCTGCTGCATCAAAAGACAGAGGTGCCCGTGCTGATGGCTGGGTGTGAGCAAGCCCATGCCTGGACATGGGTGTTGGTTAGGCACTGTCATAGAGGCAGTAAGATCTGCTGGGAGAATGAACTGAGTCATTCCCACACAGCCCGAGGGCATTGCAGTTAAACCAAGGCTGAGGAGCCACCAGAGAACTTCACCATGAGGTTCTTTCCTGCCTTGAGTTTTTGCCAACACAGAGATCTCTGTGTTGCGCTCCATCTCATGCAGGAAAGACGCCCTAAGTCCTACAGAACTGCAGATGATACACCAGGGTTGCTCTTGTGCTGTCATCTCTTTGCAGTCATCTTGGCTTTTCTTCCAGTACATCCACTGGCTATCAAACGTGAGCTCATGAGGCTTGGAGGGTACAAGCAAAACTTGGTACAAGATGTTTACGGGAAGATGGCTGTAGGAAACACAACTCAAACTTTGGTCTTTGGGACTGTAAGCACCCTGCAGTGACATATACCGAAGAGACGTAGCTTATGCCATACAACAATTGACTATTTTTCTAATACAAAAAAACATCACACAGGTTAGTCCTGTCTGGACCTTGCTATGAAGGAAAAACTTTAAGCCTGGAGCTAAGTAGCCTACTCAAATGCTAGGGCTCACGAGCAGATAGATGGCAGTCCCAAGCAGAAATGATGGTTCAGAAGCACTATCTTTCTTCTAACTAAAGAAAATTAAGAGGAGAGCACTCAAATGGGGAAAAAGGAAACCTAAATAGAAACTGGGAGTTGTGTAAGAAGAGCTTTTGAGAAAGCCACAGGGAAGGAGAATTACAACTTCATTTTCTTGGTTCTGCACTGAAGACAGCAATTAGGGAGAAGGGTGCGTATATGAGAGCTCAGCGTATTTAGCATATCAAAAAGAGGAGAGGGAGAGCTGTTTAATGGGTAGTGTCTTCTTGGAGGGTGAAAACCATCTAGTAAAGATTTCTTTAAACCAGCGAAGAAGGACATAATGAAAGCCTATTGCTGAAAGCTAATGGTAGACAAATTCAAATTAGAATAGAATAGGATTGCTTATAAATATTTGATTAATATTATGTAGTATTTAATATTTATTTAGAACTATGTTGTTGTTGTTATTAATTTCTGCAAGTGGGAGCAGTTCACCACTGAGAAACATTGCTAAGGACATTGGTGTTTGTGTCTTCAGATCAAGAGTTTCTTAAAGATACGCTACATTCAGTGGCAAAATATTGGATGTAAAACAGACCGAACTGGTTGCTAGCCCAAATACAAGGCAGGAACTACATGCAGGTGGAAGGAGTGGAAACCACAAAGTGCAAAATGGAATTAATTGCAGCCTTAGGATGGGCACAGGGACTGTGACCCCATGAGCCGCGGGTTACAGCTTCCCCGGGGAGCTGTGAAGCACTTTCCCTCTAACCACACCAGTGGGAACCTGCGCTGAGTTTCTCTGAACTGGAAGTTGCTCTTTGCCTATCACACAGCTTCATTGCTCTTCAGTGTATCCTTTAGAGATTTTTGGCAGTAGTTCTTTCAGTAACTAAACTTTTCAGCTTACCAATTCAGTCTCAGGACACGAACAGAAAACCAAACAGAGGGTACGGATGGGAACAGCAGCTGAATAGGGCAGGGTGAACCTCGAGTGAGTGACACTTCCGAAGTGAAATGCTCTACCTGTCTTAGACTCTTGGATTTTTTGCTGTTCTGGCACAGCCTGCCTAGAAATCCCACTGCCTGGGATCAGCTCTCCTTGTAGCAGTTGGTGGTGTTGCAGAGAAGGAGCACTTCTGCAGCAAAGGTCTGCGCGAGCACCGGGCTCGCACGGGGCAGCACAGCCCGGTTGTCTGTGGCTCTTTCCATGACCAGTGGAATGGTGTGGTCTGAGTTCACTGATGTTGTATGAGCTCAGGGAGTCCCTGTAACCTGCAAGATCAGAGCCCAAGTCTAACTGTCCCATAACCAGGCTTTGGTTTCAAAATAAGGGGCTCTGCTTGGCCATAGGGCTGAGGTCTGTGCTTGCCTGAGTTTAGAACTGCCCGTTACTCTTGAGTTCTTCATCAGCTGCTTCTTGCTTCTGCCTCTTTAAGAGCTGGCCCTCAGGGCTTAATTTACATATATGGTTGAAATAATTATGCATGTAAATTAGACACGCTCTTTTAACTTCATCACTTAATCTGACTGCCCCATTAAAGAGATTTAGGGGCACCTCTGGCCAGTGAAGGTGACTTAAAACTAACTTATTTCACATCATGTGAGTACACTGTCCATTTTAGCTGGGTCTTGACTAGCAGAAACATCATAAACCATTCCAGGTTTGTTCTCAGCTCGTGTCTGATGGCTCCCTTAGGGCCATTGTATTTATATATATGTATATAACCATATCCATATCTGTATATAAACTCATTTTTAATCTAGGTTCACTTCAATAAAATAAAACATTTCAAATATTTAAAAGAGAAGGGAAGGGACAAGTTTCTTTCTTGTAAGGAGAAATGAGTCTTCCTTGAAGACTGAGCACTGTGATAATTTACTGCAGCAGTTATCTTCAACACCAGGTTTTGGCAGAACATGATTAAATTAGTGCCTGAGGGTACAAATTCCATTTTGGGAGTGTATTGGAAGAAGGAGTCTGCCAGCACAAAGACAGAGATAGTACCTGGAGAACAGAAGGGGTAAGGTCAGGAGAAGGGGGACATGGTGGTGTTGCTGGCTGGAGACGGAGCAGCAAAGAGAAAGCCGGGGCCAAAGCCCCCTTTGAAGTCTGCGGCAGAGCCGGGCTGGGGCCAAGGCAGCCTCAGTGTGGATGCAGGAGGCTGCAGGCAGTGGTACACGTATCTCGCCCAGTGGGAAGACACGCTCTGTACAGGCTGAGGGTGAGGTGGATTTTTCCAATCCTAGCCCAGTATTTCAACAGTCCTTTCCCATCCCTGTACATTTTTTTTAAAATATGACTTTATTTTATTCTAGCAATAGGGTTTGAACATTGGCAGTAAGTGCAAATGAGCATTTTCTTCCGTGCAGTTGAAGACCACGCAATCAAAAACAGTACTAGAGAAGCTGGTGTTACGTACGTGCTTAATTTAATCCACCACTAAACTTGTGCTACTTGCATTGCACCTTTTTGGTTTGTTTCTAACCACTGTGTCACTTACATTATTTGAAGCTGATGGCATTTTATTTCACCGAGAGCATTCACTTAGTTCATTCTCAGCTTCTGCAGCGCCCATCTCTGACGGTGTAGGAACAAGTTACAAACAGCATCACTGATAGCCAGTGGCCCAGCTCCTAGGCAGAGCAGCGATGTTAAACCTCATGAAAAACCTGGAGTCTCTTTAAACCGACGTGAGCATCTCGCTTTAAGGTCACGTGTTGTGGGGAACGGCAAATTCGGGTCTCAACCCTGCAGTCCAGTTCTTTGGGCCCTGCGACTGCTGGCTCAAGTAAGCCTGCTGGTTTGGACTGCAGGAGTTGACAGTCTGCTGAGCAAAATGTGGAGAATGAGCAAGTATTAACCTTTTTCTCAGGGGTCAGAGCGCAATCAAAATGCCCTTGCACAGAAAGTAACAGAATGAGATTAATTTTCCATGCTACAGCTATGATTGTCCAAGTGTTATGGGGAAGGCAGGATAAATTCAGGCGGACAAGGTTTCATTAATTGAGGGAATTTCCAGGCTAATTTACAGGTGTTCAGGGACCTGACCTATTTCAATTTGAATAATAGCTGATGACAGAGTTCGATATGCATCAAGCTTCTGTTTAAACAGAGGGGAAAGAATTGTTTTGGGTTGGGACTTCTTAATTAGTATTCCACAAATATGGCATCGTTTTGCTAAGCCCAGCCAGCACTTACTGCCTTGTGTGATTTAAACTTAAAAGAAAATCAGTACATTTGACTTTGCTCTATGTAATTTAAAAAAAAACCAAAAAAAAAAAAAACCAACACAAAACTCATGCTATATCTGGTTATTGATTTAAGTTTTAATCTGAAAGAGGCGGGGGGGAAAGCATATAAACTGTCAGATACTCTTTAGACTCTGACAATTAGACTCTAATTTCAAGTTTCATTTGTTTAATGGACAACTATCTTGGCCATTAACTTTCTCTAAAGTGGATGCTAATTAATGCTAAACTACAGTTCCTAAGGTGTTACCTATCATACCCACCTGAATACCAACAGTAACCTGCCATTCGTGGTACTAGTAAGAGGGAAACAATGGAAGAGAGGATGACAAGAAGCCAGGGAGGATGATTTCCCATCAGCTCTGACCTTCCGCTTATCCACTGTGACTTGAATGAGTTTTGCTGAGTGGAATGAAAACTTGCTGAGTTTTAAAATTCCAGCTATAATTTTTAACTCTATGGTTTTTAGCTTGTTTAGAAGGAATACCCTCAAGCCCTCTGGGGAATCAGTTAATATTTAATGCTACTGTACTCTGGCGTCAAAATTTCGTGAGTGGGTAACCAGGAAACGCGTTTAGCTCACAAATCCCTTGAAGCACAGTACAGTGGGGAATACACACCTCTAGCAGCGGGTTAATTCAGCTGTTTTCAACGTCACTTTTCAGTTAATACACAACATTATGCTTGCCTAAGGTAACAGTGGCACCGAGCAGCTACCTCCCGGTAACTGTTGTTTGTATTTCATTACAGACCTGAGTTCCCAACAAAGATAGTTCTTCTGTCCTGCGTGCTGTGCGAATACTTAGAAGAGGAAAAGCCCATCTCTGGGATGTTTGCAGTCTCCTAGGTGTAATTGAGAGGCAATCCACTGACTGCATAGATCTCTGGAATAAGCTTTAAGTAGAGGAAGGTGATTTAAATGTCTATCTTTCATTTAAAGCCAGGCTTAACCTTAGCACGGTACTGCCTGGCAGAGCCATCTCTCTGTTCATCATTTAGCCTCCCTGCTGACTATTTTCTATCCCTTTCCATCTCTCTGCTCGAGTTTCCCCTAGCTGTAGGGGGAATACAGTATTATTTCTCACTCTCTGGCCCAAAGTCTTGGTATAAATCTTCCTCGGAGTATGGGATTCAGCATATACCAATGTTTAGAGTAAACTTGAGCTACTGGCAAGCTTACTGCTGACAAAGAGAATAGTAATACAATAGACACCCCCAAACGTTGCCACCAGATTAATGACAGATACCCACTGTGCAGAACAATGCAACTTGGTTCCTGAGAGTAACTTCTCTTCTCTGTACCATAATTTATGAAACTGTTAAACACAGACAGCTCCTGTGAATGGCGTTTCTCCATCTCCTGGCAAAACATGCGCATTCACGCCCGGTTCTCATATATTGCATCACAGTATCTGTGGCTATGTCTGGGGAACACAGCTTCTGTGACGCTAACTAGACCCCACGGCTCTTCCCAAGATACGTAGTCTTGGCATTTGTGAAATATTACATCTTTATTTATAAATATCTTATATATAATATATCTTTATTTATAAAGAATAGTGACTTCTTTTTGTTCCAGAAATGGAGTTGAGCTCTCCCGTGTCATTTTTATTGGTGCAGTGTTCATTCTCTAAAGGCTAATAATCTTTAGTTCCTTGTCTCCACTGTGAAGTACCTTTGCAGCTTCTTTAATCTTTTCAAGATAAGCCAGCCAGCCAGAGGCTAAATAGTTACTGACAGCTGTTAGGTACTGTCTGTCCTATTCGATGTGTTAATCAAACTTTGTAACTGTCCAGAAACTTCCAAATTAACAGAACAAGGTAGTTTGTCTTGTTTTTCACCAGATTTATCCAGAACAGTGTATTCTGCACATTTTTTTTTTTCTACACAGTTTCCCAGAAATAAGTTTAAATCTTGCTCCTTCTCTTTCTTACACGATCATAGAAAAGACTAGATTGGAAGGGACCTCATCTGCTCCAGCCTTCTGCGGAAAGCAGAGGCTACCTTAGGGACATTAGGCATCAGCTTTCCATGCAAAATAAGGGTGAACTGCACAGTAAGCAAGTTCAACGCACCGTGACAACAGCCGCAAATGTATCCCCAACACTTATGCATGCTTGGTGAGTCCAGTCGCAGCACACTGCCATTCATCTCGGCTAGCAGACACGACCAGCGCTTTACAAACTGACACAAAATCTCTTTCCTCTGTAGTGCTTCTGGCCAAATTAACATCCAGCTGAAAGAGTTCTACAAACTGGACATTCATTTTGGGAGCTTGAGCTTAAACCGTTAGCCCTCGTGCAGCACAGCTTGGAGTGTTATCTCTTTGCATCGGTCTCCACGTCTGCGTATGCTGTTTATGAAAGTGAGCACAGACGTGGCTAATAAGAGACTTTTAAACACACACACACGCATATATGTCTAAGTGTGCAACTCAGGTAACAGTCGAACTTCTCATAGCTGATCTTCACTGTAGCCTTCTAGGTTGCACCCCTGTTCATCTTCCTCACCCCAGAATTAATGCTGTTGCCTTCCGTGTTCCTTTTGTCTTGCTGATGATCCAGCCTTACCTCCACCACTCATGGGCTTTTGCTGTCCCCTCAGTCGCCACGTCAACCCCAAACTCACCTGTGGGTCTGTGCAGCACTGGAGTGGAACCCAGAGTGGCACATCTGCAAAAGGACCCAGAACGACACATCCCTTTTTTCATGCAGCATCTCCCGGAACAGTAGGTGTAAAATCAGCTTATGGATATAGGACACAGCAGAGATTAATATTATGTGTTCTGGCCAGAAAAATGTACTCTAGGCAGATGCTCTAATGGGTTTGGTTAGAAGCATGCTGTGCACATGTAGGTACATCACCGGGCCAAGTCCCTTGTACTGTAACTGCTGCTTTCAAAAGCTAATGACACAAAAATGCTAATTTCATGACCCATCTCCCAGAGTCCTCACAGAGCTCCCTCTCCCTTGGCATGTGGGAGTGAATTGAGATTTAAGGTCAGACTGCTATGGAAGTGTGCTGTGTTGAGCTGGGGTAGGGAAGAACAAAGACAGTGCTTACAGTGGGTGGCTGCTATTTAATATACGGTGATGTAAATGGGTCCTCCCTGTGTCTTCCAGGTGTCCCAGAGCACAAGGAGCCTGGACCCTGAGCTGTCTTTATAGTCAGATTCCTCTGCACTGTGGGTGCCGCCCCAACGAGCCCCCCAGCCCTGTCTCTGACAGCCCAGTGTGCTGATGGGGCAGGCACTGGGGGCTTGGTGCCAAGGCCTCAAACTGTTCCTGGTACTCTAATGAGCCTCCAAGGGGCCAGCAAAACTGATCTTCCACTGGCTCTGCCAGGTCTCTCCTTACCATCACATCAAGTCAGATTTTCTCTGGCCCACCGGCCTTCCTCAGAGTCCCACCCCCCATGTATCTGTTGCTCTGGCTCTAGGAAATAAGAGCAAGCCTAAGGTCTACTAAATAACCCCAGCAAAGCTGAGATTCCTCTGAACAACGGGTCTAAACTAGTCACATTTCTACAATAGACATCACAAAAAGGAGTAGAATCTGTTTATTCCTACATCATCTCAAGGAACATTAAATGTGAAATCAGATCTCAGGGTCAAAACCTGGTCAGTGCCAATTGTTCCGACGTCACTTGTCAATTTTTAGCCATTCCCGCAGGATCTCTGTGCCTTGCCGTGTCAGTTTTTTCTGTGCTCCTTGTCAGCTTCACAATAAAGAGAAAGGGGAAAAATTGGCAACCGGCAAACAGGGATCAGAGGTGGAATAAATTGAGGCGGAGGGGTGGAGAAACATGAAGACCTTGGAGCTCGAGAGCACTGAAAACCCAACAAAGAACTGAAGGTATATTTTAGATGTGCAGTTAAAAAGTGCCCAAGCTCTGAGACATAATCTAAATTATAACAAAAGGTGAAGAATCTGTGAATATTGCCCAGCACAGGTGAAAGATCAGAGATGGTCCTAATCTCCAGCAAAAGGAAGCAGGAAGAGGCAGAAATGCTGGTAATCGAACTGAAAAACAGATGACGAGTTTTCAGTCAGCTGCACTGATTAGAGTGGGAGCTGTGGGACACCATGAAGTTTTGCAGAATAACTGCTGTTTGTTTGTCTGTGATTCCAGAGACATGGACGAAATTTTGGGAAGCAGGGAGTGACTTCTAAGTACATAGTTTAAGCAGGTACTAAGTTCATACTCGCTAGAGCTGTTCTGAAACCGCGGTGGGCAACCTGCTGCTGCATCCATTTCTCGTGTGGATCAGCCACCGTTATGGCATCGCTCCAGCAAAAGGAGAGGTAATAAAAGGGGGGAAATTTAGGAGACCTCTGACTACTCAAAAAGCAGTAGCCAGACATTTCAGAAAAGAATCTCATCCCTTGAAAAGACAGTGGTGGTTATTCAGTGTGTGCACTGTGGGGAGTAGCATTGGGAGGCAGAAGTGGTTCTGTAGCCGCCCGTCCTACGCAGCTCTGGCCATTGCACTGGAGCATTCCAGCATTGATTGCCCAGCATCTGTTAGAACCAACGTATTTTCAGATGTATGTCTGCTAGGGATTTTAAAACATCAGGGAATGGAACTTATAACACATCCCTGAACGGGCTGCACTCATACCGGCTTCCCTGGTGGGTAAAAAAAAGCAGCATCTCATGTTTTCTGAATTGTCCCTATTCACAGGTTTCTGTTATGCCTTTATCTCCCAGGTAATGAAGATCTTCACTTTGAGAAATTCCATCTCCACATCCACAGTTAGCACTAAACTCACTCTTTAACAGTGTTGCCCGATGCTTCTCACTGTAGGATTCTTTTTTTCCAATTGCTTATCATTTTGCCAAACTGGAACCAGTTAGGTTGATTTTCCAGTCACGGTTATTTTCTAAGCTAAATGACTCCTTAGGGCTTTTTTTTTTTTTTCAGCCCTGTGCAAGAATAAGCAGAGGGAAACACATCTTTTGGTTGGTTTGTTTGGTTTTAATGGTTAAAAATAAAGAAAGCAGCTTTGGGGAGTATTTAGAAAGGTGTGTCTTTGTTATGGAAATAAATTCTGTGATGTTTTGAAGTGCTCTGATACCATCTTGCCATTTAAAAAAAAAAAAATAAAAATTAATTGTTCTGCCTCCAAAGCTGGGCTTGGTTAAAGCACAGCAAACAAGGCAGAGTTCGGGGCCTTGCTGAGAAAGGCAAGGTTAAACCAAAATGTTGAATAACTACCCGATGGGTATGGACCGTCCTTTTTCTGCCCCAGCTAAGCAGATGATTAATACACCCAAACTCGCATACCTAAAGGCTGTGGCAGAAGGTATCACAGAGGTTATAGGTGTAACCATTCTGGCATCCTTACTACTGCGTGTCACTGTTTGACCCTTTAAACGGGGGGGTTTTCATGCAGTATTTTGCACGTAATGAGCCAAGCAGGTACACTTTATTTAGTCTCTCAGTGTCAGGCAGGTCTGGAGTCTTCGAGCCACAGCCGTAGCTCTTTGGCAGCCCCCCTCCATCCTGCCGGTGTCCTTTCTCTGAAGGATGGTATGGAGTTCCAGTAATGCTCACGCAAATAGTTGCTCTGTAATTGCCATCGTTCCCGTGGTGCGTTTTATTAGCAAACACCGAGCGTAGCCGAGGCCGCTCCCGATGCCAAGGGTTTTTTAAGGTGTGCTGAGCACCTCTCTGTCTCGCTGAGTTCCGCTGGCGTTGACAGCTCCAAACACCTTGCAAGAGTAAGCACTTGGCATTATAAGGCAAGTGAGACAATCAGCATTTTATGCATGTCAGGATGTGATCATGCTTGTCTTAGTTCACTCTCCAATGAGCTTTCTTGCAGAAGAACAGCTCTTGCACTTAATAAAGTCCGCGCCTTCAACCAAAAGGCAGCAAGTGTAATTATAGACTGTTTATGAGCAGGCTTTTGCATGAGAGAGTTATCTTTTGCTTTAGCTAGGTTCATAGCCTGTTAAATTGTAGATGACTCAAATAAGACTTTCTTGTTCACATAAAGCTCTGCACCATCGTTGTCATGCAGGTAATCACATTATCTAGAAGTATGGGTTCTTCACAGGTTTCAGAGCAGAGATGCGCTCTTAATGCCAGGCTAGCGTCACGGCGTGTGTGTGCGCACGCATCCACTTACACAGGCGTGGACATAGGGTGGATTTTTTACAACAGTTAGTGGACCACACTGACCATTACAGTGTTTGGTGCCCCACCATAACGGAGGGGAATGGGGGTTGTGGTCAGCCCGATAATGGGGCTTTCACGCATCATCTGGTGATGAAATATGAGCGATGTGATATGATGGAGAAGGAGGAAAGGGCCGACTGTCTGAAGTGAGAAAGCGAAGAGATGTTGTAACTATTTTACCCTAAATCACATAATCTGTCCCTGAGAGAAGCACATTCTCTTGGACAACGCAAAAGTGTTACACTGCCATCTCACAGGCCATTTCTTTCTGTGGAAGCACTAACGGTGTCAGCAATAGACCCCTGCGATTGGTGAAAAATGCATTGAGTTCAATTCTCCTTGGCACCGGCGAATCATTTGTATTGCCCCGCCATGGCAAGTCAGCGCCAGCAACCCTGGCTGTGAGTAGAGAGCATTTTATTATTTATCATCTTTAAGTGTGTTCTTCTCTGGAGAAGTGCTGCTTTTAATGATAGATTTTTTGGTGATGCGAATGTAAAATCCATCACAGTTTCTGGTATCTTTTTAATTTTATGGATGGCACAGCTTAAAACCAGGAACATCAAGTAAAATAACTACTGCTGAGAGTGAATAAAAGTTGGCAGGTATGGCAGTTTAAAATAGCCCTATTTTCACCCTAAATATAGCCCGGTTTAATTGAAATCTAGTGGTAGCTCTGAGACAGCTGCTCTATCAAAGACCAGCGACAGCCTGCTGAGGTTAAAAGAATACAGGCTGCCTGCATCTCTGCGGAGATAAAGTGGCCTCACAGAGAGCAGAGCAGCGGATAGACTGATGAAAAGTTAAGTTTTTAAAACACTGATTTGTAAAGCCCTTATGCAGTTTTATTTATAGTTTGTTTGTCTCTGTCCTCCTCATAAAAAAGGTTTCTGCCTGAATCTGGAAGCATGGTGCAGATCCTCAGTTGCTGTTAACTGCTTTAGCTCAGCTGGAAAGGAAGCCACGGACACAGTCAGTCAGTCAGGTGTCCTCACTGAAATTCTGCCACTGGAGGAACTATAATGATAGGATTTCAATTTTTTCCACGAGAGAGTTTCTTACAAATGGTCATTTCAGCTCCCCGAGGTCAGCTTAAAACCACCACCTGGTTCAGGGGAGAACCCTCAGTACATGCAGGCACCATCCGATTCTTGCGTATGATAAACTACGTGATCTAACAAAGTGATGTTGTCTGTACCCCACTCTAACAGGACCAGGTACAGAAAGACCAGAGGTTTAATTCTGAGAAGGAGCTGTCTCTGTTGTCAGAGGTGAAAAGTGGACATTTCTCATCATCCTGCTGCTTTCAATATTCTCTAATTAACAAGTACTGCTTTTAATTTCCATGCTTTCTGGTTATTATATACAGTCTAGCCCCCAAACTCTCAGACTTATCCTCCCTGGTAGCTTTTGTCATTCTTTTTACTTCTTAGTACTTAATTAATATTTGCTATGTTCTTACTAAGGTAAGTCCTTACTTTCTCATTATATGAAATTAAAAGTAGATGAGCTTAGTTCCTAACTAAAAGAAGCTTTAGAAAGATATCGGGCACCTTCGTATCTGGATTTATTTTCTTTTGATTTTGATTCTCGGTAGGTCCCTTAAGACCTTCTATCAACCCTGTCAATCAAATGAATCGGTGAATCATTGAGTCAGAGCTATGCCTACAAGCAGCCTTGCGTAGCAAGTTCTGAGGTGAGTTCCTGACTTGCTTGATTATTGCACACAAACAAAACCTCTTCGCGGCTGTGGGTCACTGCTGAGTGAACACAAAATAAGGCAAGTGAAAGCTCATCCACCGGAGTTTTTGTGATTGCTCTTAGGAAGATATGAGTTCAGTTCCTCTTCTGTGCCCTGGACCTTGATCAGGAGGAGCTTTAGAAAGGCAAAGCAATCTCCTAAACAGAAGAAAGAGCATCCTAATAGCAGCCCCTCTAGCTGAGTTAGGACAAAACCAGGAGGCAGGAAAAGCAGGGAAATTCGTGGAGTAGGAGAGAAGAGAAAGATAATACACAGTGTTATTGGAGGGTTTGCTCAGATATGCTAACGGGTACCAACATGATGGGTGAATCAAGTGTTCTTACAAACTTCCTTGGACACCGGTAACTTGTGTCCTTTGCTGGCATCGTTGTATGTATATCATAAAACAAATAGCAGTTTGGGAAGAGGAACAACATCAAAGACAGTAAGATACCTCAGAGGGTTTTTTGGTATCCATTAGTGCTCCAAATGTATTCCTAAGTGTCCCATCACACAAGATGCTTCTCTTCTCTGGGCTGCTGTGAGAGTTGAGCCACTCATGGGAGGCTCCTTGCACACTGCAGGACCCAACAAAGAGGTGAAAGCCTGCTGAGGACAGGTGTGCAGGCTCTCTGGATCCCAGGAAACCAAGGTGCTGCTGCTGAGGCACCCAAGTGCACAAAGAGCCTCACTGGGAGTCACCTGAGTTCGTAATGTTCGTAATGCTGATGTTTGTTGGAACCGTAACTTTCAATGGTTTTAGATAACCAGATTAGTAAACTGAGCCTCTGTAAAGTGTGCATGAGAATGGGTCAGACCAAAGGGCTGCCTCCGACAACGGTGATTCGTGGATTTTTAGGGCAGAGCGTACAGCAGTGCTTCCACACTGACACCCTCTGAGCTTCCAGCACTCCGTGCCTCAGGATCTCTCCAGCCAAGAGTGGTATCTGTGCCTAACAGCTATGTAAAACTGCCAATGATGTGAAGAGAGGGTTTGAGAAAAGAGATCCCAGCCATCCCTACGGACCTAACAAAGATAATTTTGCAGTTTTTTACTGCATTTGGCTGTCTCAAATTTTGCTTTCCATATGTAAAAACAACAGTTAAAACAATGACATCAAAACTTCCAAATCCATATGAACAGAATGCTTAATCAAAACCCATACATGGAGAAAAAGACGACTTTCTCCTGTGGGCTATGCCACATCTCTTGAGGAGTGAGGAGTATATTTATTATGCTGCTCTTTGGAGGGAAGGATTTTCAGCTCCTTCTCAATAGATAGTTTTGAACAGTTCATTTCACAAAACATTAGGAAGGAAAGATTTGGGGAAAATTGTGTTTCTCTGCCTTCAAATTGAGTTACGGGCAGGGTGTTTGCCAGCTCATTTTTCTTGTTTGTGTGAAACAGACATTTGTGAGTTGTGGAAAATGAGCAATGGGAGGAGGGAGGAAATTGTCTCAGCCTCCATAAGAAGGTTAGATATATCCTGGTATAATTTATAAGGACTTAGAGACTTTGTTGTGCTTTCATTCTGAAGAAAGCCATTGTGGAACACACCGCACAGTGTTTTCACCTTGTGACCCATCAAGCCAATGACAGCCATAGGTGGGTCAACTTTTGCCTGCCTTGAGAACATGGGAGTAACAGCAGCTGTTAAGTGAACGACTCTAAATTCTGATACTAGCTTTTGTAATTGAACTTGAGCTATCAGGCCAATGCTAGTAACATAGATGTCAGTGACACAGACTCACTAATAGAGCCCACAGCATGTATGAGGGCTGACGGGCTCACTGCCGGGTCATCAGCCCACTCAGTCATGTAGTGGAGGACCATAGGAATGAAAATTGAGTTCTTTTAGAATTATTTTCATGATGGATGCTGCAGGGACTGGAACGGTTTGGGGTTAGGTTTTTTTTTTTTGGCCACTCTTCATGCAAACAACTAAGTGAATTAACCTTGAAATATTGGGGGGGGGGGGGGGGGGGGGGGGGCACTGTGAGACAGACATGCTGAAAGAGCCCTGAACTCTATTCTGACTTTCGAAGAAATGGATTATAGCATTCTTCTTGGAAAAAGAGTGAGTCCTTATGGCTGTGAACTGGTTTTGCAGCACGTTGCTTAGCTGCCTACCAAGGTTAACCTGCAGCAGGATGTCACACTGGAAGGCAGCTGACCATTTTTTACATGAGCTTCTTAATGGAAATGGTTGTGTGTTGGTAGGACAAGAGAGTCAGGAGAGAGTCCACCAGGCTGGAGTTCGGAAGGACAGGCAGTCAGAGATTGCCAACAGCTCTCTGCTCTGACAGCAGCTCAGCCTCCTCCTAAGCAGAGAACCCTGCGGATGCACTGGTACCCAGTATGAGTCCTCACTCGGTTAAGCAAAAGCATGCAGTTTCTAACAGTGTTTTTGAATATGTCCCCAAAGCAAATTCTTCTCACTGCTCAAAAGGCTTTGCAGGTGCCTCATACTTTGTTAATTCAGAGCTTATGAACCTTGTTAACACTACAAAAATGAGAGCCAAGAAAGCACAGAAATAAAGCCTTTTATTATGAAAACTGGGGAGGACAGCAAAGCTCGAGTACAGTGCTTCATTGTAGGGGGTAGTTTTTATTTCCTTAAATTCTGAAGGCATGAGTTGTGAAAGAATAATTTCTTCTCTTATCAATTGCATGTTCCATTAAGAAACCACTTTGTCTTTCTTTTCCAGTTTGAGCAGCTATAGTGATGAAGGCACTCTGTGCCTAATTGCTTTAGTTTAATAACAAATTCTTGTACTAAAGATATATGGTTTATATATATTGCATCAACAAATAATATTTGTTAGCTGCTGCTGCACTGGAGGGAAGAGAGAACACAGCACATGAGGCCTCTTCTGCTTTTGCAAATCCATTTCTAAATCCAACATTAACAGGTTCCGTTATAAAGGAAAGGATGCTCTCTTTCATTTGGAATCTGAAAGAGGGTCTCCATCAGGCTGCGGTTAGGTTTATATACACCTAATATTGGGAAGGAACTAATAGGGTCTTCTTTTAGGGGAAAAATACTTTGTGGGTTAGCAATCATTGAAAGGACTCAAATCCAGAAAATCTGCCCCTGATTTTAATCTCAAACCCGAATCTGTGTTAAAATCTGTTGAGGGTGCAAACATCAGTCTGGAGAACACCGTGGAATTAAATTTATTATATTGTAAGCTTTTATTTTTTCCTTTAGCTCTGACTGGCAAAAATCAGGAGACTGGGAAAAGGAAAAGAGCAGTGGGGATAGAGCAGAACACCCACAAATAATCCAATATTTCATAATTTAATTTCACACTCACTAGACTGCAGAGGCATTGCAGACTGTGGGGAGAATAATCTGAGAAGGGTGTTGGCTTGACAATGGTAACATCAGAGCTTAGAGAGGTCTGGCAGCTTTCTAAAAGTAAATGTGTGTCCTTCCTTCTCCCCGTGTTTCTCTACTCGATATAGATTAAAGTGACCTCTGGAGATAAATTCTACTGAACCCCCCCAAGTAGTTCTGCAGTGTAGTTTTTATTTGTACAGTATGTGAAAGAAGAGTTCAGATTAAATTCCTGGCCTTTCAGAAAAGTTTGTCTGTTCCTTAAAAAAGAAGCAAAAGAAAAAAGGCTATTTTATTTTAAAGCTGGAGCCTCTTTCATGGTCCCATGATCTCATGAGTTCTTTAGCTGGCCTGTGACCTTTCAACCTTGCACTACATGTTTCTTTTCTAAATTAGCCAGTGTTGAGACATCAATGGAGGAATATCAATGTTATTATAAAAGGCATCATTCTCTCCCCAAAATGTCAGTGTGAGTGAGTCATTGCACCTAACTGCTTAGCTTTTGTAAGGCAGCAAGGAAGATTGGAAAGTGCGATCCAGGGTCCCCCAGTCCACCAGCTTCCATTTCAAATGCTTTGAAAAGCAGTGTCCCTGGCACCTGCTACCAGCGAGGCAGAGGAACTAAGCTTCACTCCTGTAGCCGCAGAAGAAAAGTCCTGCCTAAGGCAAAACTCTTTATGCGATGTAAAATCCATAGCTATTACAATTTATTTTCAAGGCTAAGCTCAAACTAGCACTTTAAAAACAATCCAGCCAACAAAGAGAAAACCCTTTAAGAAAGAACTAAGTGTCCCGGTGGGTTCTATTGTTTCTAGCACCCCGTGTCTCTGCATCTCCTTGTGTTCAGGTTCTCTGGTTTCCAGCAGGTTGAGGAAATGAAATCAGATTAAGAGCTCTATTTTTAATCTAAGAAGAAGGGTTTGCATTGTCTGGCAAACAGACAACGCAACAAATCCAACGCAGTGTTGGACCGATGTTTAGGTGGTCCTGACCAAAGAAGCAGTACCCAGAGACAGTAACGTTACAGGAGGTTGCTGAATTATAAGGGTGCTTAACCCTCAGCCAGGACAACCCAGTGTACCTTCACTGGCATCGCAGTATCTTCTGAGGGCTTGGTCTTTGAGCAACCTGTAGAGCTATGTAGCCGTGGCAGGTTCACACACCGTTTTTGCGTTGCAAAATGAAACACGCTGGCCCAGCTGTAGCTCTGCTTGTGTGTACAGTTACATCAGAAGAGAAGCTGGCACGCATCAAAAAATCCGTGTCACCTAGTAATTACCTTACTAACGATGCAGAGAGAAAGGCATGGGAAGGACATGGTTCCAAAGCCAGGCAGGTTTTCTCCCCCGTGTGTGAAAGGCTGCTGGACATGTGCTGTTAGCTGTCTCGCCATCAAGCTGGTGTTTAACCCCAGTTTACCTGCACCTCTGGCTGACACCCGCTCGGCACTGGGCATTTTCTGTAGCACAGACACAGCCTGGGGCGTGAGAGCCTCTGCTCACAACTGAAGGTGTTTGGTGCTTTTCACATATGTCAGTGTTTCCTCATAACCTGTTTTTCTAGAGAAACAGGTTATGTTGTACCTAACTGGATGTGAGGGGAAAAATAAACACTTGAGCAGAACACAAGATAATTGTATTAATTCATCTAAGTGCTTTAGTCTGTAGTGTTTAATGTGGCAACAGCTGAGGATAAAGTGTCAGCTGAGAAGTTCCATTAGCGTTGCCAGATGCCTGTATTGCGACTCCACGCGTTTCTTTCTTCATGGCTGTAAGGATTTTTTTCCTCACAGAAGCCGGGGACGTCTGTCCCACCTCCCCGTGCCTTGGGCCAACGCTCGGGAACACGCTGTCGAGCCAGCGCTCATAGGAACAGAGTGGTTCCTGCGGGCATTTTTCTCAAGCCAATGCCCAGAGACTGATGACGGTGAGGATGAGGGGAGACTTACACATGAAAAATACCTTTCAAAACCAGTCAACTTCTTGGATGATACGAGGAATTCATCCAGTTGTGACTTTTGCAGTGAGTGGAAGAAACCTCCTACATATCACTGTAGTGGCATGAAATGACCCGTTTCTAACCCAGATATTTTGGGGCCAGTACTGAGCCACGTCATACTACTGAGTTAAGCTCGGCTTACCAAACATAAAACAGATTCAGTGCCATGTCCGTGTTCTTTGTTCACTGCTGCATATGTTTTGGAGAGCTGGGAGTGGGAAAAACTTTGTTGAAAGTCATGTCCAGAAAAGATGAAATGTACTTCCTGGGGCAGACCCAATTAGCAGCAGGTTCTCTAACGAGTTTATGGCATTTATGTATTTTTTAGCCTTTAAGAGTTCTTTCTACTGGGGAATCTCTGACTCATCTATAATACAAGTACAGTCCTGCAGGGTGGAGTCTTTTGGAAGAGGTCGTTACATTCCTTTAAGTCGCTGCTGTAAAATTGGGTTGTTCAATCCAAAATACAGCACAGAGTGGCAATGACCTGCATTAGCCAGATTCTCTGTCCGAAATTATTCAGTTGTTCATAATCTCCCTCTGCAGAGTACGAACTACGCACAGGGGAATTAAGCATCGCATTTAAAGGGAACTGGTCTGTTCCAGTGGAGGGCTGAACAGCAGGTTGGCCAACCACTTGTCCTGGGTGAAGCACCCCCCACTTTTTTTCCTCAGCAGCCAGAAATGTGACCATCCTTGCCCTGGGGTGAATCTGGCTCCCTCAAGACCTAGGAAGGTTCCCCAACTCTGTACGTTTATTGAACAACATTCTTGATTAATTAATGTGGACACACAAATCCCAACAAGCCTTAGCGTTTCTCTAAGGCAAATGGCTCCTTACGAAGTCAAGTGAGATCAAGCTGGATTTGTCAGTTGTGCAGAGATGTCCCAGCAATTCAAAGGGACTGATCTGATATTTTTGGTCACCAAACCAACCAGACACGTGCTTGGTGCACGTCAGAAAAGCTTCACTGGGGAATGTGCACAGAGGAGAGGAGGAACTGCCGGATTTCTAGTGGAGGAAGACCCAGTGAAGAAGTAAGCAGCTGTAGATAGCGAGGTGTAATCTAGTAAATCCTCTGAATAACTTAATTAGATTTGATTCGGCAAAACACATGTCCAGCTTCTGCTGAACACCAGCCAGTGTTGGGGAAGCAGGGAGCAGGGGGGAGGTTCCATGAATCCTGTGGGAGACAGATAGAGCAGAGATTAAAAGAAATGGGCTGAAAAGGTCTGAGACACTCCTGCTCTGATGAAGATGCCAGATTTTCCCATGTTTCCACAGAATCACAGGTAGCATAGAACTGGCTAAGGGAAAGGTTAGCCGAGGGTTTCATGGCATGACAGTGGTGAGAGGGAGGAAGTTGTAGCCCACTTAGGTTTTGCTTTTCTCATTTCCTTCCCCACTGCCCATTCTGTGTGAGCTCTGTACTTGATGCATAGTGACGAAGGTGGAAACATCACTGAACTCACGGGGGAATGCTCTCTTCTGTCATGTGGCATCAAAGATACAATGCAATTCAATAAGGTGATCTGGGGTTTTTCCTGCTCTGTTTCTGCTGTCAGGCTCCAGGTAGCTGTAACTCAGCACAGGTCCATTTTGGAACCAGCAGGAGGTCTGGTGGGCGTAATCGCGTTGCTGCCTGTACAGTTCTTCATTTGCATCAATATGAAAAAGAGAGAAGGGAGGGGCGTGTCCACTGCATTGCGAAACTTTTGGGACATGCTTCACAACACAAGACATCCCTGTGAAAGTCGAGGTTGTACAAAGCCTCTGCTCACTTCTTTTTTTTTTTAGCTTTCCCCACTTGTGCCAGATGATTTGGCTCTTCTTCATCACTCTTGCTTCTTCATAATGCTTGGATCAGCTTTTCAGTGGGCAGCGCTTTTTGTTGGGACTGTCAAGAGGTGATCTCCACAGCAGATGGATTTTCTGTCTTCCTCTGACTATCTGGCTGGCTGGCTGTGTGCATTTCTCCTCCTCTGCATTTTGTCTACTCATCTTTGTGTTTTACTGTGCTTTTCCTCATCTTCCCCAGCTCTAGCTCTTTCCGCCCATCGTTGGACGATCTTTTGTTCGCTTTTTGCCAAGCTCTAGCCTTCTAACCGAGAATGTTCAGAAAGTGGATCTCGTCCTCAAATACACACAGAAAACATCAACTTTTTAATGGATGCCAAAAATACATTTTCACCACGACCCTCTGAAGATGTTTATTTCAATTTGCTGTGCCTAGCCCAAACCCTGCGTGTGCATACAAACTGAACAGCAAAGCAAGGAGATCAGCCTCCTGATTTGCAATTTGTTTGCTCAGGGTTGGATCCTGATTGCAAATAGCTTCTCTGCTGAAGAGCTTGTATCAGCTCAGGTTTATTTTTAATTTGTCTACTTAGAAGCTTCTCATTATGATAGTATGTGAGCATCTTACAGGCAGGCGGTCAGATAAGAAGAGCTTTCATCCCTATTTAGGAGGTAAGGGACTTGATGATGGTCACTTAATCACAGAGGTTTGTGGCAGAGCTTGCACTTGGGTTCTAGCTCCTGAAATGAGCTTGGGAGCTGGGAGCATGATCACTGCTGGCAGTTGTAGCCTAGTGTTTCACTGTGGAATAGCTGAGTGCATGTGAATAAGCAGAGTGCGTGCTGCGGTCCCTCAGGATTTTATCAGGAATGACATGATTTTAGTCTCTGCCACAGGCACTGTTGTCACCCAGCTTGGGGAAGTGAGATGAATGTGAAGAAGGGAAATACTTTGGTCTGTGAAATGATCTATAGCTCAACGGATGGTTCCAAGGCCAAACCCCAAGGGTTTCAGTCCCAGCTCTTCCCCTGTCAGCAGTTAGTATTTCAGTGCACTTCAGCAGCTGAATGACTGCGGAGGGCTTCGTGCTGCAGCCTTGGGGTGCAGCCGTAGCTCACAGAGTGCTTCCCCAAGGTCGCTTCAGGCAGAGCTGGAAGCAAGCCCTCAATATACAGTGGCAGCAAGCATCCAACCCCAGGCTTCGAGAAGAGAAATAGAATATTAGGCACTACTTTGGTCCCCTGTGTCACCCTGAGTCATTCTGTAGCAGCCAGACCAGATAAAAGGTTTATGACTCTGCCTTTCTTCTCTGTCAAGCACTTTGTTTCTTTGGAGTTTGCATTCCTGGAGTTCATTCCCCTCAACAGACCCAAGCGAGAGTGGTGTTAACTGTGTGTCTGTAAGTATTTGATTGTCCCTCTTTGATTTTTCCAAGAGGAGCAACCAAGATCCTGGTGTTCCTGTAGTCCTGCCAAGAGACGTACAGATTCCTCTGGTGCTTGTTTTCTGCTGTTACTGTAGTTGGATTAATAGATGAGATCTCTGACATAGGTCTCTGAGTGATGCCTTCAAAGGCTGGGGTGGGAAAGGGTTATGGTTATAAAATTAGAATAAAATACCCAGAAGTAAGGGCTGAAGTAACCTTGTGCCACACAACGTAGTTGGTAACCTGTTATGTGTGCGGTACTCTTGTGTTTACAAAAGAGACCCCACTTGAAAATAGGGTAGGTCAGACTCAACATCATCCATGGCAGATTTCTTCCCCACATATTCCCAGGACCAAGACCCATTTCCATGGTCCGGAAAACCCACAAGCTGAGGTGTACCAAGTTTTGGGCACTCTCTAACCCTTGGATTTCTAAACTGCACATCACTGAGAGATGCAGCAAGACACCAAAAGGCACAATGTCATCTGTAAAAGAATCAAGATCTGGGGTGTATGGGGTGTGTCTGCCTCCTAGGTTTTAACTTTTGGTGGTAACGATCTGTCTCCTTAGTCACGATCTTCATTGTACAATTCGCCCTGTCTTTGCAGTTAGATCCTCTTAATCTGCTTTGTTGTATCTCACAGATGAATTTAATTAGGAAGATTGAATAGGAAATCATTAAGCGATTTCATAGGAAAGCAACAGCTTTTCTCTTCCCCACTGCCATCCTTCCCCTCCCTGGGGCTCTCACTTTGCTGTCACTGACTTCTCCCTTACTCATTCCTCAGGAGAACAAGCAGTTCTGAAGCAGCAAGATGAATGACCCAACTTTCCCACGTACTTTTGCACATCTGATTGACTGACTAGTCCAAAAGGTACAAACTGTGATGCATTTTGCTGGGTTTTGGAGGGGACCATTGGGGGGGGGGGGGGGTTTCGTGTGGGGTTTCTGATGGCTAGTAAGGCGTAAGCTCACACAAGTGCTCCAGCTGACGCATGGGCAGATTCCCTTTCGTTTTTCCATAGAAAACAGCTGCTCTGAGAAGATTCAGAGGAGTGACATTTAGGTCCTCTATCTGTTGTGAAATGTGTTAGATACTGGCTGAAAGCCTGCGAGCTCATTTGGGGGGAAACACACGGGCATTACCTTGCCACACAGGTGACTACAGATGCCTCAGTTCGGTGGGCAGCAGTTTAAAACCCGGCTGGCAGAGCTGCAGAGCAGCCGTTTCAGGAGCCGGCAGTCTGCTGGAGGAGCCGAACTCCAAAGCTGCGACTCCGTACTTGAAAACTGCCTCTCTTCCCACGTCTGTTCTTAAAGGGGCACTTTCAGCCTCCGCAGGACCTTGCTGGGATTCCCAGGCTCTCAGTTCAAGATACTTCTACTCACCGGTCTGGCCAAAGGGGTTTTAGGTTAAGTCTTCTATGCGGGTTTTCTCCCATCAAATCTGGGGAGGCGCCGACAAGGATGGGTTTAAAGCCCAGTTTCACTGCCGAGCACCAGCTGTCCGTGCTCCAAGGCCGGTTCGAACTCTGCCCGGGAAGGGGCTGCCTCCCCGCGCCGCGCTGCCGCCGCGGCCGGGACCTCCCGTCGCAGAGGCAGTGTGGCGATGCTCCTCGCCCCCGGCGCCGCGCCGGAGCTCTCCGCCCGAGCCGCCCGCGGAGAGACCAGCTCTGCCCCGCTCTACTCGCACTCGTGCCGCCCTCGGTCGGGGCCGGGGCGGGCGGCGCAGGGCACTGCGCCCGCGGCGGGGGCGCGGGGCGGTGGCGGAGGCGGAGCCGGGCCCGGGGCGGGGGGCTGCGCCCTGCGCGGGATTGGCGCCGGGCGGCGTGATGCCACGTCCGGCGGGGGAAGCCCTGCCTCGCTCGGGAGCCTCCCCTGCCGCCCGGCTCGGCGCGCAGGTGGAGCGGTGCCGCCGCACGCACGGACCGACCCGCCGAGCCCAGCCCAGCCCAGCTCAGACGAGCCACGCCGCGGGAGCAGCCCCGCTGCCCGCCCCGCTCCGCCCGGCCCGGCGGCGCCGCAGCCGGCAGCATCGCGGCGGGACTGCCCGGGGATGCAGCCGCGCTAAGAACAAAAGCCCTCTGCGCGGTCACGCTCTGGGGCTTTAAAGCGGCCCGGCCCGGCCAAACTTGGATCTCTGCTCCCCTCCGCCGAGCCGCGGCGGCGTCCGGGTTGAACTCGCCGGCGCCTTCCCCGCACGCCGCGGGCAGCGGCAGCGCCTGAGAAGCGGGCTGCCCCCGCTGCCGCCCGCGCCCGCTGCGCGCCGTCCCGCCGGGGCTGCCCGCGGGCAGGGAGGGGGCCGCGCCCCGGACCCCGCGCCGCCCGGCACCGCACCGCGCCGCCCCGGGGACCCCGGCCGCCTCCCCGCCGCGGGACCTTGGCTTTGCCCTTCGCACGGCAGGTGGCGGGGCCAGCGGAGAAGGATGCGTTTCTTCCCGTGGGGATTTTGGCTGCTGTGTGTCGCCTCCGCCCCGGCTCGCGGTGACAGCGGCAGCAAGGCGAGGAGCTGCGCCGAGGTCCGGCAGCTGTATGGGGCCAAGGGCTTCAGCCTCAGCGGCGTGCCCCAGGCCGAGATCTCCGGTGAGTGAGTCCCGCGGAGCGCGCAGGGCGGCGGGAGGAGGCGGCCCGAAGTGCGGAGCTGCCGGGCCGGAGCAGCCCGCGGGGCCGCTGCGGCGTTGGGCTTCCCCGGGCAGGGCTGGGGGGTGCCGCGGGGCGGGGGCTGCGCTCGCCACCCGCCGCCGGAGTTGGTCTCGGGTCGTGGGCGATGAGAAGTCGGACCCGAGAGATGTTCCCCGAGGGCCGGGCACCCCCTCTTCTCCCCTGCAGCCCCGCTCCTAGGCAGTGCCCGGGCTGGAAGGGGTCTCACTCCAGCGGTGGCGGTGCCATGCGAACGAAGCGGTGGGAGAGGGGGTGATCGCACCGAGTGTTCACTGGTTTTCTTTTCTCTCTCTTTTTTTTTTTTCCCCATTGTCTCGTTTCTTCTGTTTTGGGAACAATTGAAACGGTTTCAGGGTTTCGGTTGAGAAATCAGGATAATCAGACTGTAATGGGTTTTGGTGTTGAAGCTTGAAAATGCCACAAGGTTATGAGAGAAAAGAAGAATTGATTTCTCTTAATCTTCTTCTGGATGGGAAGCAACCCTATAAATGGCATTTGTCACTTGTTAAAAACGAAGCAGGAGTAAAATGACCCTGTGTCAATCTTGGAAAGCTTAGAGGAAACCTGAGCAACATACATCAGAGAGTGTTCTCTTGCCTTCATTCTGGTTTTGGACAAATCTTGGTCGATTTCCTCCTCTTTGCAGAAAACCACTGAAATACATATTCACTGAAAAGCACATTCAAGGTCTGGGTTTTTTCTTATTCTTTTTTTCTTTTATCCTGAAAGCTTGGGGGAAGTATGCTGAGCCATTGTATTTTTTTGGGTTTTTTTTAGCTCTTGTCTAAGTTTCGATACACCGACTTGTGACCCATATCCGAGAGCTTTCTCCTCACTTGTGAGAGCTTCCTCCTTCAGACAAAGCATAAAACATGCAGGCGTACGTGCCAGAGCCAACCTACAGGGACATCCTAGTAAAATTGCAGTTTGTAGTTCACATCTAAGCTACAGAATGCCTTATGTTGAATATTTCATTGTGTAGTTTTCCAGGGAAACCAATTCATTATCTGGCCCATGAATGGAAAAGGCTGAACCGTATATGTGTGTCGTAAAAGTGAACAAATTAATACTTTTTTGGTCAAGTTGCAACCAGGAGTAAATTTCCTTGAAGCTGAGCAGTGGGGAATTTCAAAATCATTTGAACGTCACTGTTAATAGAAGAGCAATTCAGTTGAGTGAGAAAGTGGCTTTTTATAAATTTGCATCTAATTATTGCAAATGTGACTACATTAGCAGTCATGTTTCAAGTGGAAAGTTCTTGGAAGACTAAATGTTTACAAACACTTATGGAGATGGCTACAGCCTTGTACGCGGGGATGGTACTACAGGGGCGAGCAGTCATTCAGGATCCCCCGAGCTGCGGTCACGAGTATCGCGTATAACCGGTTAGCAGCAAGTAAAACATCTTCTGCCTACGAATTGTAGAAATGCAAAAAATGACAGAGGACACCGAGATTTCTAGGAGTTTTGTTTCCTACCATTTGTTGCTACGAGCGCGTACGCTGGCAGTGTTAAACAACAGTTGTTAAAATTATAGTATCGAACTGGGCATCTCTGGCTGTTACTGTAAACAGGGAAACTCTGTAGATAAACGCTATAAAAACTTGAGGAAGACCACATGGAAAGTAATATGTAGAAGTGCTTGGGGGAATGAGGTGTCACAGGTAAACCTGCTGCTGCTATCGTTAGCCTGGTATTTAAAGCAGCTAACGGACTTAATGGTTTTCAGTGGTAATTATTACACGTACTTTCTGACTGGTTCAGAAGGGCCCTGTGCTGTTGCTGCAGAACTTACCCAGAGCACTTAAAACACTGACATACGTTACTATGAACCTCAGAAACGCTCCTAATCGAGTATAGTGGTGTGTATTGTGCGTGGTTCTGTAACAGTCGTGCGGGTTAGTGTGGAAGTTGGCACTAGTTTAGTTGTCTTGAGACCCTCCTGCGGTTGCCCTACATGTAGTAAGTTCCGGGTCTGGCAGTCTGTAATTCTCCGTCTTGTTGAAGTGCTCAATTATCGCTGAAGGCTGGTATTCAACAGCTTTGGTTCAGCTTGCTGGCTGTGGGGGTTGTAATTTGCGTGGAGCCCTGTCCGGTTACACCTGACTGCCACCCGTAAGTGCATACGCGTCAACATGCGACTTCTGGCAAAGTCAGGAAATGCTGATAACGACAGTTCAGCGGTGGCTCCTGTTGGACCTGTGCTGAGGCTTCCTGATGGTGGCTGTGTCCTTATTGTCAGAGAGGTTCAAGAGCTACCCCAAGAACCAGGTTTTTGTCTTATTTCCAAGCCCTCTGGAGGCAAAAGCCCGTCACCTTCTCTCCAAGGGGACCTTGCTGTTCCTTCTCTTCCCCTTGCTCGTCCTGCAGCAAAGGGGAAAACTCATTTCTTAGCCCCATGGCCTTGACCCTGAAGTGGTGCTGCCATGCTCGCTCCTGTCTGCTTTGAACTGGCTCCAGGCGCTGCTTGGTGTGTGGTGCTGTCACACCAGCCTGGCATCAGGAGCCAAACCACAGGCTGCCTGCGCCCCCAGAACTTGACTTCAAAAGGAGTTTAGTAAGCTCCCATGATGCAGGCTCTGACTCAGGCTGAGATGGCTGTGTTTGTGTTGGTTTTAGAACACTTATTGCACACTTCACACCTTTTAATCTGGTCTTTGTTATGATTTAAGAGGATTATGAGCAATGGAAAGTCTCCAGAGCTCACCAGAAGGTAGTCCCTGCCTGTGACTGTACAGATCAGTTAGAGAAGCAGTCGCACAGTTATTATCTGGCTAATAGATAAGCATCTGCTTCAAGGATAGACTCTTGGCTTACCAGATCTCTCATGAACCACCTAGACAGGGGTTCCTGGTTTTTTGCTAACGCGGTACGATGCCTTTAACTTGTCTAAGCACTTTAAACGTGTCAGATGCTGTTATTAAGCATGTTTAGGGAATACGCAAGGTGTTATATCTCACTACTTTGAAGTTAATGGCAAAACTCCCAAACATGAAAGAAGCGTCTGCTGGTGTTAGTAATCCTGACAGACATGTGCCCAGAGTCTCAGGTGAAGGTCTGCCGAGAAGAAAGCTTCTAACACCGAGGGAAACGCTCCCTACTCCTTGGATTTGGGAAACTTATGACACCTGCTTCCATAAGACGTACGAACTTGAGCAAAGTTTCCCTGTGTGGCGGAGAGTTGTTCCTGCTCACCGGCTGGGTGACCTGCACCCCCTTTCCATGATTGCTACAAAATATGGGAAAACAGTTTGAGAGCTTCCCATTCTTCTGTTTCCGCTCGAGTCTTCTCGAGCCTACCCGGACACCATCACCCCGTCACGGGTCCCCTGGTCTGGTGACTGAGGGAGAGAGGTGCCCTGCTCTAGGTGTACTTCTTAGTGCCTGCGCTAAGGGCCGGTCTTCTTTGGCTCACAGCGTGGTTTGTGATGGAAAAGGGCGAGCCTACAGCAGAAGATACTCTGCTTTGGGGAGGGTGTCCAGCCATGTCTGCTGACTTGGTGGGATGCCTTAGGGTTACTGATGTTGGATGGGTGACTGCTGCCCAGTGTCTCGAGCAGAGACCGTTCTCTCGTGTACTGGAGAAGATTTGAGTTGTGATTTGACGTGGATGTGTTTGGCTCTCGCTCGCTGTTTGGGCTGGGCTTTTGCTTTGGTGTGTTTATTCCTGATTAATCCTTCCTAGACTTGGCTCGCTGCAAGGTTGAGCTTGTTGATACAGGCGATGGGTGTAATGCAGCGGAAGAAGAGGAGGGCACAGAAAAACGCCAGCTGGACTTTGTCAGGCCATATTGCTGCCCATCCAGTCACATATCTCACGTGTATGCTTCCCCGGTTCCTTTGCTGAAAGGAGTCACAACAATTTTTTTAAATCTTTTGGTCCTTTGAGGCCGCATAATGTGGTTTTGTAATGAAAACATTGTCAAGTGTATGTGTTAGAGCCATTTGGAGGGGCGTTAGCTCAGAAGAGAACAAGTCTGGCTACGGGATGGGACTTGAGGCTCTTGGGGTCTGGAGAGGGTAACGAAACCCAGTATCGGAGGGTGTTTTAACTTCTGCCAGTTGCAGTACAAAAGGCATGAACGCGAAGACGGGCAAACCTGCATCTGTGGTATGAAACATAAAATCTGGGGCTCCTCCACTCCCAAGGAGAGATCTTTACCCCTTAATGGAACGGGGACGGTCTGTTGCTCCAGCAGGCTTTGAGGTGGTTGTATTTGGTTCGTAGTTCCTCAAGGCAGACGGGATTTCTCAAGGTTAGCTGCTGTATGCCGAACTCCTGAAAGCGCTACCAGCCCGTTTACGCTAATGAATTTGTTGGGGGCGAACGAGGATGGCCTTTGTCGCCTGCTTGGTTTGCAGTGCTGTTTCTGACGAGGCAGAACGCGGGGAACTGCGCCTTCTCCTCCATCTGGCAAATGCATTGGTGCGAAAGTTAGAGGAGGTTGTGCCTGAGCTGTGCGTCTCCATCTCTGTTTAACTTAAAATATACGTAGAAATTTACATGTTTTACACTGTGCGATTGCTTTGTCAATTTGGGGCTGCGGAACGCCTGGGTACGAACCCACGATGAAAATGAGATTTATGGAGAAAAATGGGCCCCCTCTAGCGGTTAGTGACAGCACCGGTCCGGAGGAGCCCGTGTCTTCGCAGCCCCAGGGCTTACCGAAGCCAGGGCTGAAATCTGGGAAGCTTTACACTTAGATATTCTCCAGAGTTTTGTGGTGTTGACATTATTTTGGGGAGAATCTGCCTTTCCGTCACTGCGATATGGCTGACTGAGCTCTCACCACATAATTATCCTTATCAGCTGCGTCCGACAAAACTCTTTCAACAGCGTCTTTTGTTGGTGAAGCAAAAGCCTGCTATTTTCTTTTCAGAAGAATTTGCGTGCGTGTATCGCTGGAGACACCCACCACCACCACTGTGTGAAACTGTAGAGCTCACCTCGCCTCTCCTTTTCCAGGTCTTGCCCCGTAAGCGCCCTGCTCTGTTTAAGAACACGTCAGTCAATCTCTGGATGCGCCGGGTGGGTTTGATAGGAGACGTGTGGCTTTTGGCAGTGACCGCGAAACGGTTGGTTTAATGTTCTCCTGCTTTCAGTACAATTGTCTCCCGTTGAGGGGACCGGATAGATATATTCCTCTGGGTAATTTCAGTAATTAAGTGTGCTTTGACTTAACCAGAGGCGGGGAGGGAGCTGCTAACTTGATTATCAGAAATATGTATTTAGAGCCAGAGGTTTTATTTGTCTCACAGGTCACAAGAATGATAACTGAAAACAGAGGCCATGGAGCACCTGCCCAGCAGCAGCAGCTGAGCGCAGGCTCTGCACCCTCCCCACCCACTGCTGCCCATCGGACTAGGGAGGGGGGTTAAGTATCATCTATTTTTATTGCAGCGTCAAATTGCATTAGGCGTAGTATGGAAAGTAAAGGCAGGATGAAAGGATGGCCCCAGCCTCCGAGAGCTGTTGGTCTGGGCAGTGGTCCTGACCCTGCTCTCTGCAGTAGTCTCAGCACTGTGTGGCTGGGGCCAGTGCTGCGGTTTTGGTCTCCTGGCAGCAGCTCGGGTGTTCCTGATGCTGCTTTGGTGGCATTGTGGAGATGAGCAGCGGGGAAAATGGGAGGACGACTGGCAGGTGTCACTGGTGTAGGGAAAACTCTTGTACCTGCTTTCAGCATTCAGCTGGAAGTTCTGTTCAGGAATGTCAGTGGGAAACCAGGGAAACAGACATCCCAGTTCTGCGGAAATCCACAGGCGTCCTTGGGGGAATCGGCTTTAATTTCTGTTTGCTGCCCTGGCCCCTGCTGAACACCAGGTATTTCTACTGGGTCCTGGGTATCTTTGTCCCTGTGTACATCTCGCGGGCAGGTATCCTTACGGAGGGGATGGAGTCAGGGCAGCGTGCTGCTCTGGCGTCCAGCTGGCCCTGCCGTCGAGTCACCTCTTTGGCTTTTCCCGTGGAAAAGCATCTCCTTAGTCGAGTGTTAATGCAGAAGGGAGTTGGGTGTGCTGCTTCTGGTTGCATGACGGTAAATCCGAGGAGGGTACTTGATGCTGACTTTCATCTGCCCCGTCGGAACTTTCTGAAGTCCTAAGCAAGTCCCTCCTTGTTTCTGCCTGTCTAAGTTAGGTCAGAGGTGAGCCGTCTTTCTCAACGCTTCTCCAAATACTTACAACCAGGCAGAGCTGTGAGAAGGAAGGAGCTGTTCGATGGGCAGCTTGGTGGGACAGATAGACCTCCTGCTTGGGTGGTGGCCTGGAGCAAGTCGATAGAGTCTCTGCATCTTTAAATTTGACTGGAACAAGTCACATTCTTGCTTTGCTTTCCTGCCTGTGAGGATTGACGGTGTCTTCCTGCGAGCTGTGAAGATAACTCTGGCCTGGCCCGTGGTGATGGGGAGAGACCTAGGAAGGGAGACCTTGAAGCTTTCAGGAACCCTCACAGCCATTGCTTGGAGATTATCCCATTGTGCTTTGTAGTTGGTTTGCACAAAGTTGCTGTAGCTGCTCTTGCATTAGGACGTCGCCCCTCACAGTTTCAAACAATAAATACGATTCAGAACTCTAAGAAACCAGAAAATGTCCTTTTTTCCCCTCTTAGCCGTGAAGGACAGACTGTCCTCTCCTCTGATGTCTATATACCCGGACCCTTTGTTGCTCAGAATATGTTGTATCCGTGACAGGTGAAACCTGTCTTCAAGTAACATCTGATTCCCAGGGAGTCAGGTTACGTCCGTTGCCAGATTGCTCTGCAAAAAATAATGAAGGTTTAGACTGTGGACACTTAAAATGCTTCTCTGTACATGGCAGGGCTGTGAGCTGGGTCAGTCACTGCTGCCCAGTAACGTGTTCCTGTTTTACTGGGAATTCTGCACATATGGAAAACTGTTCCTCTCTTCCTTGTGGTCGGAAGACGCAGAGTGTGCCGTGACGGTTGCTGACAACGCTCTCACTCTGAATTTTAGGAAATACATTCATCACAATTGTGTTGACTGTACAGAGATTATAAAAGTAATTTAATTTTTTGTAACTTTTCACCTAGAGCGCAACGTGAATCAAAAGTACAGAATTACCCAGCTGTTATAAACTCCTCTGCTAGCGACAGGAGTAAAACAAGTTTTTAACTTGCCGCGCGTTCTTCTGAAGTATTAAAAGAAGAACAACACGACAACAAAAAAGTTTTACTGTGGTTTCAGGGAGCAACGCGGTAGTACTTATGCAGACAGTCAATCTTTTATACGACTAAAATGCAAATACTCTATGACAAATAGTTTTGGCTTGCAAAAAATTGGTATTTTATAGGATTGTAAAGCTATGCTGTATAATTTAGTTGGAGTGTTTTTAGTAGTTTTACCCAAGTCTCTTGCCTTGTGGCTGGAGCAGACAGGCGTATTTCTAAGATAAAGAATTTCTATAATATTCACTAGTTGTACATTTTGTTCATAAATAAAAATATAATAAAGGCACTGTCAAAAATTAAGGTTCATTCTACATTTTTAAAAATACGGAGAAGAAGAGGCTACTTCAGTCCTCTCTGCTACCAGTTTGTGTTGTTGCAGTAGAATACGCAGTGATTTGACTCTCTAATGGATCCTGAAGTGAGGGCAAAGCATAGCGTAAAGCGGGTTTGGCATGAGTGACAAAGCAGGGGGCTGCTGCATTAGCATCTCTTGTCTAGTCGTGCCATCTCCCCAGAGAAGCTGGATGGTGGAAGTGGGGCGCTGTAATTACCGTGTGGGTCTGGCAGCAGCTCTGGTCCTAGATCCCACCTGGATGCAGCTTTTCACCCTGAAGCTGGAAAAGCCACTTCATCACTTTGCTCTTTTCAGCAGTTTCCTCTGCTATAAACGCTAAATTGGAGTGAGAGAGCTTGAATAACTGAGGGGAGGTTTGGTTTATTAAGCTCTAAGAGTGCCTTAAAAGCGAGCAGTGGTCTTCTCCCCGATGCCGTTGCTCGCTGTGCACAGCTGCATGAGTTTAAAACAGTTGTATAACCAGTTCAGATTTGACAAACATCTGTTTGCCTTTGTGACAGAATACCAAACAAGCCCCCTCGTGCTCCCCTTTCATTTGTGGGAGGTCTCACCGAGCCTTCCATGGAGAGGGAGAAGAGGCTGGTATTTTTATTAGAGAGGCTCTCTGAGGCCAGACCGGAGCTGGAGACTCATCTGCTACGAATTTGAGGAAGGGCTGCACAATAGTGGGAACCCGTGGGTAGGAGTCCCGCTGCCTCAGCCGCACGCTCCCCGGGGCCTGTGCCCCGTCCTCTCTCGTGGTGGGAGGATGTAGCAATGTCCCAGCTGCTTGGGCTCCGGGGCTTGGTGCGGAGGGGAGACTGGGGAGTGCCTGGGGAGGTCAGAGAAGTGTCTCGGTTTGCCTTTCGTCTGCCACTAGCGTGTTCCCTGAATGGATTCAAGCCCAGATAAGCGAAAAGTGGTATGACGTTACATAAATACACGCACAGATCTGTGTAACGTGTCAGGCGGTGGAGTCCCTGCACAGAGTGCGAGAGTAGGGAAACCCCCTCGTCCCTCAGCACTGTCCTCGGGTCAGCGATCAGATACTACATCGTGTCTTCCCAGGTGTGTTTGTCCTCTTTGCAGACTTTGCATTAAGGTGATGTGGGACAGCATCTGTTGGACTCGCTGTGTCTTGGGAGGTTGTATTTGATTTTGATGAGTTAATAGTAAACAATAACTTCATTATCTCTGCTACCCATTGATGTTAGGGGCAGAAAAAGCTTGGATATGGAGAGCGTGACTTAAATCATTCTGTGTGCTAGAGTTTATATGTGATACCACTTATTAGACACGTTAGCACAAGGTGGTCCAAATGATGTTAGAGGAGGAGGGTTGGAATTAGATGTGCAGAGTGCTGTGAGTTGCTCTTTAGATTAGGTTTACCTGGCAAGTATTTTACTTGTCTAGTTGCAGAGCATGAGAAGTGAGCCAAATCATGCTAGAAGATGACTTGTTTAGGTAACTGATGTCCAGCCTCAGGTGTGTGGTGCACTGGTGGGCTCCTCTTTGCTTCTCTCTCCATGAAGTTTCTCAGCCACTCCTTGCTGTGTTGACTATCACTCCCTACGACTACCTGAAAGGAGGTTGTAGCGAGGTGGGGATCAGTCTTTTTTCCCAGGTAACAAGCAATAGAACAAGCAAGGAAATAGCCTCAAGTTCTGCCAGGAGAGGTTTAGGTTGGACATTAGGAAAAATTTCTTCACTAAGAGTTGTCAAGCCCTGGCACAGGCTGCCAGGGAAGTGTCCAGGTGGTGGGATTCCATCTTCATCTCTGAAGATGTTCAGAGTTTGAGTGGACAAGGCCCTGGGGCTCTCGCTGGCTCTGCTTTGAGGAAGGGTGTCTCCAGAAGACCTTTTGGCTTAAATTTTCTGTGATTCTGTGCAAATGCTGCTCTTGTGCCATACACAGACAAATCAGGTGTATGTGTAAGTAAAGCTCTTCTGTTAATGAAGGTCTTCGGAGAAGGAGGGGTGAAAGGGAATCTTTCCAGTACTGCTAGGTAACGTTTTTGAACTTATTTATTAGTTTATTATTAACTTGTATATATAACTTAATATATATATTAACTATATATATTAATATATTATTAACTTGTATTTTTTGAACTTATTTATTAGTTTATGGAATGTGACATCTAGTGAAATCCAAGAGGAGAAGCAATGTTCTCCTACATGAGTAAAAACCCGTGCTGGTGCTCTAGAGATACGAGTTCAATTTTCTGCTCTGGCACATGTCTGGCATGACCTTGGGCAAGTTGCTTAATCTGTCTGTATCTCCAATCCCCATCTGTTCATTACTGTCTTTAAATTATAATATCTTGTTTTTGTAATTTGTCTTTAAATTACAAAGTCACGGAGTACCAAGTCTCGCTATTTCTATGTATTTCACTATCCAGTCCTTAGCACAGTGGGACCATAAATCTTCATCAGTCCCGTGATACGTGAATAATAAACAGTAATGGCATAATTTAGGGCCACATTCTGCCGCTGTTCTCGTGATGTATAAAGACGGGGGGGGTTTTGTTGATTAAAATGCTGTGTTGTTCAGCCTAAGGAAGATACATGGGTCTTACTGAACAGATTTTTACAAGCCTGTTGTTGGCTCTTTTGGTTTGTTGGGTTTTTATTTTGTTTCATCATTTACTCATTGATTGCAGGTATCTAAACAATTTGCTTGGCAGATCAGGGAATAATAAATTCCTTTAACCTGTATCTCTTTCAGTTTAATTATTGTTAACTCATTACTTAGTGTTTAGTTCAATGGATAATGAACGGTGTTCGCTGTGCGGTGGAAAAGAGTTGGACGAAGAGACAGAACTGGATTCTCCAGTTCTTTTGAAGATAGAAACCAAAATTGCAGAGTCACTGAACATTTAACTCTGGGTTAGATTGAGGGTTACCAGTGGGCGTACTGCTATTACCTTGGCAGGCTTGAATATAGGTTAACATTATTTCGGTTGGTTCCGTGCCTGGCATTGCATTACGTTTGTTGCTTTATTTTTAGACAGTTAAGAAACTGTTGACTACTATGTAGACAGCTATTTTTGTCTTGATTATAAGACAGTGTCTAATAAAATCACATGTAGAACAATCCTAATTACTGCAGACAGACTTTACATTTGTGACTGTGGTAATACTTACTGTGTTAAACTACTTCCTGCAGAGTTTAATAGCGTGTTCAGACCTTCCCATTCAGCTACAGCCAGGAGAGTAAGTACTTCATTCACTCAGGGGTGCTCTGGTCTTATGCTGAGCTGCTGAGCGTGTGGGTTGTGTTTGGAGATGACCCATTTCTCATTTCTTCGTCCTGTAATTTTTGTTGTCTTTTGATCATCGAAGACTCGGTGAGCCGCACATAGCAGGGGTTGGCCGTCCTGCCATGTTGTGCCAGTGGCAGCTTCTGGGGCAGTGGTGGTGCTGAGGAGGCTGTTACCGACCCCAGACAAGTAGGCACAGGTCAGGCTCACCCCCATCGCTTCAGTTCCACATCAGCAACTCAGTTCAGCCCCTGAAGCCAACATCCTCTGCGTTGGGTACAACGCAAACGAAAATACACTGGTATGTTTTTAAACACTCTGGTTGTGTATGTTCAGCTCTCCTGCTCAGACCGAGGACAGCTAGACACCAGAAGGAGACTGATGTACCAGAGAGGGCAGCAGGACCCATGGAGACACTCTGAAAATGAACAGCAGATTGTTCATCCGTTGCTGCCTGCTCGTAGACCCTGCAGGGTGGCTCCATGCATGCCTCCCTCGGTTCTGCAGCTATTCCATGGGAACTGAAAAGTGTAAAAATACTACCGAGACTTTATCACCAAGGCTGAGACTACTGAGCAGACCATGAAGCCTGCAAACACCGTTGCCCTTGGTAGACGTGTAACTTTCCCAGCAAGGTATTATCAGCTTTTTCAGCTAGAATGAAGTAAAGAGAATGGGGATTTCAGTGAGAAACCACGCTGAATGGCTTCTCAGGGTTTGGCAACCTCACAGGAAGAGTGAGTATGGCTATATGTCAAAGATCAGTGTTGAAATGTTTATTATGGTCTTGCTCCTGTATTCTGCTCAGTCGTCAGGAGAAGACAGGTCCTAGTACTCTTACTGTCTGACCGTTCCCAGCACAAATTTAATACAATGCACTTTCTTGCACAATAAACAAGGAGAGAGATCCTGGGTGCCCCAGAATACTAAGCTGCTGCTCTGGAGGTATTTTTCCACTCCTGGGGAAGGAGTTGTTCTCTGCACAGTGTTCCCTACAAAAGCCCTCTTAATGCGAATGACATTACCCACATGTGTAGAGAGAGAAAATGACGCTTGCCAAATTTGCAACTCACAGTTGTGTTTCTGTCAGCTTTGGCAGTTGCATGGCTTCTGGTAACGCTAATGAAGGCAATCTGCTTTTCATTTAAAATCCTCCCTGAAGAAAAAAATAGCTGGCAGTTGAGGGATTGGGCAGTGTCCTTGTGCGAAACTTCTTCCCTTATTTTCTACGGTTTGCTTTAGCTGAGGAGAAACTGTTAATTAAAAAATATTCCTAAAGTAGCCAAGTATGCAGGAATGTACTTACGCAACAGCTACCTGTACCAGTTCTGCAGTAAATCACTGCTTTGTTTTCATTTGATGAGCAATTCTAATTAACCGAATAAAAGTTCTGCTGAACTTGCACTTAACTCAGCAAGTTTGCTGCTTCTCATATGATTGAGAGACCGAGGATGGCAGGTTTTGTTCAGATGACTTTTGGATTCAGCAAAGCCAAGGTGGTCAAGCGACACGAGGGAGGGTAATGTCCAGGCGAGTGCTCTGCCTGCGGAGCAGTTCCTCCTGGCTGGGACGGGCAGGCGGCAAGCACCGAAGGCTGCAGGCTCTCCTGAAAGTCTTGTCTTGGTTCTATGCCTCCCGTGGGCACAGGAGAGGGAGGCAGAGGAGCGGGGGAAGGCAGTACTGCTCAGACCACATTTGAATGCAGTTTCTTTGAAGACATTTTTCCTCAGTTCAGAAGGTGCCGGACCAGAGAATGGATCTGGTCAGCATGATTTTGGGCTTTGCACGATGGTTAATAGTCTGTGCTTGGAGAAGAGCATAAGGAAAGTGTGTCTGTGTGTGCAACGTCCGCGTGTACAGCGGTGTGATGTCATCCTGCGGCAGAATCATCTAGAAGTGATCAAAGTGCCCACGTGTCGTGGTCGCTTGCTTCAGCCCTTGGTCCTGCCCTGAATCCTCTGCAGCAGTTCAGAGGAGCTGCAGGCAGGAGCTAATCTGCCGCCTTCTGCTGTACAGAGCTTAGGACATCTTTGGAGCTGTGGAAGTTTGAGGGTTAGGCAGGAGATGTCCGAAGACTTCTTAGCAAGCGTAAAGCAGTCAGCCAGCCTGGTCAATGCCTGTGGTGATCCAAGTTCGGTATTTTCACGGGTCACTTTTGACAAAGCACCGTCAGCTGCAGCATGTCTGCCAGCCTCTGCAGCCACAGAAATTATTTCATCTTTTGTTTGTTTGTTTCTGGAAAAGCACACAAAGGTAGAGAATTGTTTCTAGCATTAGGAGAACCAAAGTAAAACCGACTGTAGAGTTGTCTTGAGCTGCTCCATAACGAGAGCAAGCAGTCACAGTGCCAAACGATGAGAGCAGTTAGCACTTTATTGGATTGTAGTGGCTTCTTTAGCGCCGCATTTCATGTGTGCAGGAAGGAAGGGTTTGGTTTGTTGCACAAATATTTCACAATGATTTGAAATGTATTTGTCCCATTTTTCATCACGGATGAAAAATGGCCAAAGCTGTCAGGCCCGTAGCTTATTACCCCGTCACACTCGCGCGTGTTTTGAGAGGGGTGGGGAGCTAACGAACGTGCTGATTCCACCCGAGGCAGAGTATCGCTGGCCTTTGCTGTAATGTATGGGATTATTATAAGCCAGTGGCTGGAGCAATTTTTTTCTACCCAAAGTCTGGAACGTCCAGCGAGAGTCCTGACCGCTCTGTTGGTGCTGGTGGAGCAGCAGCTGGTACAAAGGGCTGTAGCTACCGCAGCCTTCGAACAGCTGAAAAGCTGGACACGGCGTTTCAGGTCCGCACAAGCAGCATGGTTTGCTCAACAGCCCTGACTCCGTGCTCCCATCTGCTTTAAGGCTGTACCGAAGGGACACATTTCTGGTCTCATCGCCTCCTCTGGGAGGATTTATCTTGGAATTTTGAAACCTAACCTGCTGCTCCATCCCTAAATTTAAATCCATAGCTTCTGACTGAAGACAGAGCCATATGTCAGTGAAGCACTGGGGCACAGCCGGCCTCTGTGTATTTATAATCTACTTTTGCATGAGGAGTTTGCTGTAGGAACAGGAGCTGGAAGAGGAACCAGCGTGGCAAGAGACAGGATGAGTGCTTGGGCTGCTGGTGTGGTGCCCTGTGAAAGGGCACACGATTAGCATCTTCTGTGCTTGGCGAAGGAGCGCTGGGAGTGCTGGAAAGATGGTGGCGTCTAATCCAAAGGTCACCTGAGGTCATCTGAAAGCACTGTGCTTTTCCTTGGAAGTGCCATGGTCGTGTTTCCAGAAGCAGCCATGGTCCAAAGCCTTGCTGCACGAAGGTGGTCACTTGAACAGAAAGCTCATCACCCCAGCAGAGCCTTCTCAGGTCTGCAGGCCAGTTGCATCTTCCGTGGTGACCTTGCGGAGGGGGCAAATAATCTAACAGATGGAGAAAATGTATTCTTGTGATTAGTGGTTGATGGGCTCCTTCTAAGCAGAGAGGGTCTGTTCTCTTAATTAATTAGCTGTTTAATGCGTCTGTGCAGTGGCATGCCTAACTAGCGTGCAGTTACTATGAATACACATACAAATGGTAGTAATGGGTGCAGATGGCTGTAATTACCCACGTTGATTTCTGCAGTAATCACACATGCAACACGTCAAGTTGGCATAAAAATTGACCTGTACTGGGTGATTTGTCTTCCTCCCCTCGTCGTGTATGAATGTGCTCGCACGACCATCCTCTGTACGCCTGGATGCCCTGGACTCACTGCTGGGCTGTGTCCACCAAGCTGAGAAAAGCCTTTAGATTTGAACATGTGCACAAAGAACTCAAGCAAGGTGAAGACAGCTCTAATTCAGGTTTTCTCTGCAGTGTCGACGTATTTTGCCTGATGGTGGTGCAGAAGCAGGGCTCTAGGGCTTCTGAGGGTTTCATGTACCTGTATGTGGTGCCTGGTGGGACTTCACAGGGCAGCTGGTTCTCGTTCTTGCAGCCAGGCCTAGGAGTGGTGTGTCTGTTGCCTTGAGGGAAGATCAGAAATGTCTGACTAGGTCACTCCACGGGCTGTCTAGCCCTGAAAACCGTGTCTGATGGTGCTAGCAGAAGGTGGTATTTAGAACAGAGTGTGGCTGTGGCACCTTTCTGAAGTCTCTCGCTTTGTACTCCCAAACACCCGCAGTTTCTGAAGAGGGGACATCAGGGGCTACATCCCTGCCCAATCCTTTACAGACCTTTTGTCCATGAATCTGTTTGATCTCTTTTCAGATCTGCTGGATCTGGCCTGCCTCCTCAAACTCCCATGGTAGCAAGCTCCATAAGTTCACCTCCCACTATGTAAAGACACACTTTCTTTTATCTGTTTTAAACCAGCAAAGCACTTGAACTTGCATGGCTGCTCTTCGCTTGGATCATCTGGCCAGATGAATCCGGAAAAGGGCTTTTGTTAAAAAGCCCGAATGCTAAGGAGAACTTGTATTTCAAAGACAATTCAAGGTTTGGGAAGTGGTCGCACCTTCTTTTCCCCAAGGGATGCCTGGAGGAAGGTGACAATATCACGTAGTTGTTTTGATGAAGCTTTAGGAAGGAATTTGAGCTGCTTGGATTGACTTGAGGACCTGGGAGATCCTGGTTGGAAGCAGGAGTGGGTGCTGCCGAAGCCCCTTTTTGCTTCCACACTGAGCAGCTCTTGTCTGAATTGGATGATGGGTTTCCTTCGAGCCTAGGGACTGAGGAGCTACTTGTCCATGAGGCTGACTTCTAGTTTAGGAAGTGGCAAAGACAATTTAGGGGAAGTATGCGTCAGAAAGCGTTTCTGGGATTGATAAGCACCGCTCCAGGTATGAGCACCATCTGCTCTGGGATAGCTCGGCACGGAGGAGAAAAGGCTCCGTAAACTGCTATCGCTCTGTGCCTTGCAGATCCAGAGGGAAGCAAAGAAGGGAAAACCACCGGCTGCCGCTGCCTTTCACCTGGAGCCAGCTCCGCTCCAGCGGTGGGGTGTGCATGTACCTGCCTCGCCAACTGCTGTGGGCAAAAGGCTCTGTCAGAACCAAAGACCGGTGGATAATTCATGGATTTGCACTCCTTTGTGGAGTGGCATTGATCTTTGCATCAGGAGACTGCTGCTTTGTCTCCTAGGGTTAAATCTTGAGGGTTTGTGACGGCAGTTAAAAAGCCCAGGGTACAAAGGCAAGTTTAAAGAAGCCTTGTAAGAGAAATTCATGTCAGGGAGTGAGTAATCCAAAGACTCGGTGCAGTGTAATGGAGAGCCGATCTCAGGCTGATGACTTTAACGTAGTCAGTAGTGCAGAAAAGAGCTGTAAGTACTTCCAAATCCTATGGCCATCCTTCCTTTCTACAGCAAAAACACCTCTTCTGTGATGTTTGGATTTTCTGGGAAGCTTTTTTTCCAGGCTTCTTTGTCTTTCTCTTAGCAGGTATGGGCCCTCTTAAATATTTACTTTTCATCTAACATTTTCCCTATCTGGTTAATTTGTTTTGGGGCACTGTTTCATGGGGTTTTTTGAAGCTTGTTTTGCTAGGCTGCTGGGTAAAGCCTTCCCCTTTTTGACAGCTTTTTTACTCGTTCTTTAAAGCTCTTCTTTGATGTGAGCTCAGAAACACAGATTTTATTCTTTTTATTGCTTCCCCCTGTCAGTTTAAAACCAGTTATGAGTACCACAAACTATTAAAAACGATCTAAGCTAACCTCTCAAGTGACAGATAGGCAGGACCTATCTCTTATTTTCAGGACTGTGTAGAGCAGACTTCACTTTTGAGGAAGCAAGAAAGGCTGCTGCTTGGTAAAGAAACACGATTGCAGCAGCTCAAAAACCTGTTTTGTAAACTTCATCTGGAAAAAGGCAGAGCAGCGGGGTGTCCCGGTGTGTTTAATATACCAAGAAACTAACTATCCGTGAAGTCACACCTCTCCTGAACGTCTGCTTTCCACACTGAGGTGGTTGATCCTTTGTTGATAGTTGAGTTCCTGAATTGATTCCTCCTTCAGCAAGAAGGACTAACGGTCTGGCAGGGCAGCTCCTAGGGGTATGGAGTTGGAAAGGACAGCTGGGTCGTGAAAACCAGACCTCCAATATCTCATGCAACCTAACGCGTGAAGGTCTGCTGAACCACCTCCACGTGTCCCCTCTCACCACTAGCCAAGAAATGCCGCGAAGGCCAATAATGAGGAGGTGGCAGGTAAGACCATAAGCATCACTGGTGTCCCAGTATGTGTTGGAAAAGCAACTGTAAAAAGAGTTTCCCAAGCTTTTTATCTTCCTTCGTGAGGCAGCAACTTCATGGTTCTCCTAACGCCCCATCTCTGCCACTCCACGGGGCAGAAATGTATGT
Organism: Bucorvus abyssinicus; assembly: GCA_009769605.1. NCBI lineage: Eukaryota > Metazoa > Chordata > Aves > Bucerotiformes > Bucorvidae > Bucorvus > Bucorvus abyssinicus. The sequence goes on along the minus strand of CM020035.1, from coordinate 22,252,203 downwards.
TGGTACGAACTAAGCGAGGTTTTATCACTTGCCTTCTGCAAATAATACCTGCCACCAGGGAGGCAGGTCTCTCCCTCGAGTGCAGTGCGCTGACAACCCTCCATCACACACACCAGCCGGCATCCCCGAGCCCCCGGGGCTGTCCCAGTGCTTCCACTCTGACCTTGGGCTTCTTGTTGTGATCCACCCAGGAAACCTGCAGGCACAAGTTACCTCGTTCAGGTCAGGACAGGCCATCTGCAGTGGATCCTCGGCGCTGTGGGAGTCAGGTGAGAGTAGGAAAATTAAAGGATTCTTGGCATCTGTGAATCTTAGTAAAATAGTCAGCTGTTTCCAGACTTGCCTGTCAGCGGGAGCTGTGTCTGCCAGGTCCTGAAGCTGTCTAACTAGTAACGAGAACTGGTAGGAATATCAAAGGACAAGAGGGCCAAGCATAGCACTGGCAAAAGGAAACCAGCTATTAAAACTGCTAGTAGAAACTTGAATGTCTCCTTAAAATTAATTTTTCTCACTTCTGCAGCCAGCTCTGACATGGTGGTGTAAGGGGCTTGGTGGGAGACAAAAAAAAAAAGGGAACCCACCACCACCTACTGCAGACTAGATGAAACAATTTTAAAATGCCCTACCTTCACCTTTCAACACTGTCATAATTTAAATTTAAGAAGATTTTTTTTTCCAATATGTAATTATTTTCAAGTAAATATGATTTTTAATCGCTTATCTGGTATTGCTCAGATGTCCCTGATGTGCTGGGAAAGCCGTTTCTCGAGGGGTTGCTGCTCAGAGGTGCTGCTGTAGCTGTGAACAGCAGTAGCGGGGCCAAACTTGGCTGGATCAGGGCTCTGGCAGGCCAAAATAGTGTCTTTTAACTCTATCAGATTGAGTTTCCCAGTATCCAGACTTCCAATAAGTGGGATTTGTAGCTTTACCCTCAGAAGATCTGCCAAGCTATTTTGCTCCTGCCTTTTTGGTTTGAATTAACCATTTTCTTATGGGCAATTTCCTCGTGTTCCTTTTCCACAGCTGCCTGACAGTCCTCCGCAGCCATCTGCAAAAAGCTGCCGCGTTTGTTCGCAGCCACATAAATGTTTGAGTTATCAGATCCCGGGGGACCCTTTATCCTTTCTGCTGAAAGAGGAGGTACTTTGCAAGGCTGCTTCTCCATCTCTGAGCCTTTATCATCCCCTTTCTGATGGTTTGCCCCTGCTGCCGCCTTCCCCCGTGGTTCCCGTGGCCGGATTTCGCGAAGCACTTGGCACCCAGCACCTCGCAGGAGGAATGGGGCTCTCCCAGCAGCTCCCAGCAGCAGCGCTGGATAAGGCTACAGAAATGGGAGCGACGGGGCCAGGCGACTGTGGCCGAAGCGCCGTTGCCGAAGCTTTCCCCAGTGGCCCACGTTTCAGCTGTCGGTCTGCGCCGCTTGTGGACACAGCCAGCTGCTGTTGTCTCAGCGTGGGTTTTGCTTTGTTTTGTTTTAATCTGTCCACTTCATTTCTGCGCCTGAATTAGAGCTGAGCTCTTTGAAGGTCTATCCACTTGTTTAGACCCTGTGGGAGCACTTTTGGAAGTCTGGCCCTTAGCCTTTAAAAACCTTTGGTTGTAAACCCACTCCAGATTGGAGAACGAGGTGTCCTTGCATGGTTTTTCTCCCTCCCTGGCAGTTAGCTGAGCATTAGGGTATCTGGCACTTGCTGCGTCAGAGGGTTTATCTATAATTCATAAAGGAAAGCTCTTGAACAGGACCTATTAAAAAGCGCTTCTGAGACGCAACCTGATCCCAGGTCCTACCCTCTGTTGCAGCTCTCAAGGCCGTCTGTCAGCACTGTAGCCTCTGCTTTCACTTTGTTTACATGAACACCAGCCTCTTGCATAGAAACCAGAAGTCTAGACAAATTAGAGCTGCTTCCTGCGTGTCCAGATCACCGCTTACAGGGCTTCCCGAACCGGCCGTCTGTCCGGGTTCCTCTCCTTCCAGCAGCGGTTCTGCAGCGTTCGGTACGGCCCCACGAGGGCTGCCCGTTGAGCGCGAGGACGGACGGTAAAGACCTTTCCTCAGGATTGACAAGGTGAAAATCCAACTTATCACGCATGGCAGTCAGGCTTCTGCGTTTTATGGAATTCAGTCGTGAGGAAGGGATATGCCCTAGTGGTTCTGGAGCCAGACAGCTTCTCTCTGCAGCCGGGGTTTATGCCTTCCCTGGTAACTCGAAGCAGAGCACAACCTCGGTCCTTGCGTTTCTGTGGCATCCTCTTAAACACACACTCTGTCAGCAGTTGAGGCTCAGGCCAGGCGGGAGCTTCAGTGCTCGGAACAAATGGCAAAAGCAACTGGGCTGGAGCCGCAGCCCTTCTCAGTTGGCCACACAGCAGCTGGCGGCACGCAAAGGATTTTAAGAACAGGATTTTCAAAACCACTTGTGTTGACTGAACTGTTTCCAGTGAAGCTCCTCTTGACTTCACTGGAAACCATTGGGGTGGGAACAAGTGCTTTTGCAATCCCAGTCCAACAGATACCTGTTTGCATTCACTTGTTCCAGACTCGCAGCCCACTGGCTGCTCTCGCCTATTCCTGTTCCTTAAAACCAGGGCTGGGGCTGCGGCAGTTCAGTGTAGGCGGTTCTCCTGTGTGACCTATACCTGGTAAATCCGGTGCCGCGCTCTGCAGTTCCAGCCTTGCGCCTGCTGCCAGAGAGACACGACGCACGTAGAGGAACCCACAAATCAAAGAGAATCACGCGCGTTTGGCTCTGCTAGGGAAGCTTCCTGGCAGCAACAGCCAGGGAACGCCAGATGCTGTTAACAAATACATACACTGCTTCACACAGACAAAAACTTATGAGCCCAAGTTTTCTATATGGTCAGTGGTGGACTCGGCGTGGGCTGCCTGAGTGTGTCTTGCCGAGGGCTTCAGAGGGTTTGTGGAGTGGCTTCGCTTAGCCAGGTGAGGAGGCACGTGTTTGTACCTCAGCTCCTGCGAGGGATCAGGGCTTCTGCCTCTGATGAAGATGGGCAGTGGAAAAAGCTGGGGCATGATTTCATGCTTGTGGAAGGGGAAGTGAAGCACTAGGAGGCACGGAAAGGGAAGGAGTGTGAAATTTTGACCAAAAGAAGAGTGAGCTTTACAACCCACGCTGCCAGGGATGGTGCCCTGGTGCATGGAGCAGGAAGGCGGTCTGCGCGTTTGGGTCCGTGCCTTAGGTTTGCATACATGCGCGTGCAGGCAGGGCTGCTCCCATGCCTGCTTTGGGAGAGCCCATCGAACTGGATTCTGGCTGTGTTGTGTGATGGAAGTTTGTCACTATCATATGAGAAAGAGGGACCAGAGACTTCCAGCAACAGATCTGGTTGTTATTAGGACTGATCGCTCACCAGAGCAAACCGCCTGTGGTTTGGGTATGTGCGTGTATCCAGAGTGTGTTTCCTCTGCCCTGCTCATCAGTGACAGAGGAGGAAAAAAAAGCTGCCCCAGTTTGATACACGTGATCCACATGTCTGTCAGTGAGGGCCTCCTTGTGATCAAGCCTTTATGGTCTGCAGCACTTGGGAGCCACCCAGCTGCTCCTCTTCTGGACGGGATGAAGCCGTCGCCAGGAATTTCTCTTATGCTTGGGAGAGCCACGCTAGTGCTGCTGTCGTTTCCTTCCTGCACTGCTTGGCTCTGTGGCACACACCTGCCCTGCTGTGGGGACAGCAGGCTGAAAATGGAGCTGAAGCTGGGCTGGGCGCCACCTTCGTGGTGCATGTATGGAGCCAGACATCAGTGATGGGAGGAGGAGGGCTGAAAAGAAGGGATAACCCATCAGAGCACACATCTGCGTGCCTCTGCAGTCCTTGTCTCTGACAGCACCAAATGCAGGTGTTTGAGGAAAGGTGAAGGGCCAGGGTGAGAATATTGTGATCATTGCCCCAGAATGCTCTCCCAGGCTTGAGAGATCTATGGCTTCAGGCATCTAAGGGCTCTGTAGCCTTTTTGGACTTTGAAATGTAGTGTATTAAGGGGCTTTCAAGCACCTTTTCTGTACTACATCAGGATGGAGAAACACAGCACGTGATTTCTTGCAGAAATTCTTTCATCCTGTCACAGAGGGAGCAGATGAAGAGGTCAGCCCATCTAAAATACCAGATCCCATTTTGTCAAGAGCAGCGTAGTTCACGTCCTCTTCTGCAATTTCAAGTCTCCTGGAATTTCGTTCCTTCTAAGAGATAAATTCGTGGCAGAAGAGCTCGGCTATGTCTGAGTGCTGCGGGATGGGTGCTGGCTGCCGGGCTGAGGCAGCGCGGTTCCGCCCGGCAGCAGCAATCCTCGGGCTCAGAAGAATTCGTGTTACAGTTTTTAAGGGACCTCATCGTGTGCCTTCCAACCTAATGGGAAGCGTTAAATGGCCTTCTCGAGCCTAGAGGAGTAAATAGCGAAGTCTCTCCAGGGCACTTCTGCCACATGCTGACTGGCTGACTTTTTATAATTCACGTTTCTTTCGCTGAGGAAATGATCTGTCTGGGGCGCTGTCATTTTGCCTCAGTGCCTGCAATTATGACTTCTTCAGTCACTTTCTGCTATCGAGACTCTGGTTTCTTGGAATTATTCCTTGTCTAATGACTTCCATGGCTAATTCAGTTCTAAGTGATCCCTGGACAGCCACAACCATAAACGCCTGTAGGTGGCTGGGCGATTTGTCAGGTCTCTGCCTCCAGGAGATGCTTAGTTTCAGCACTTTTATGAAGTATTTTAAATAGTTATCATCTGTTGTACGTCTGCGTTATAAAGCAGTCGTGAGGTATTGCTTTTTTTTCATTTTTAGGTCTAAACTTGTTGATTTCTATTAGCAGTTCCAATTTTCTGGTCTCCCTAAAACATTCCCATAGGGACGTGCCAGGGTCCAAGAGCAGAGCCGGTTGTGCCCGGCATGGTGCGAGCCACCCTTGGGCATGCAATCGCCTTTTGACCGTGTAGGCGTGTCCGTATGGACGTGAGTGAGAAATGTCCCTCTCACTTGCTCTCCTGACTGGCTCAGCCGCTGTGGCAGGCTGGTGGCTTGGCCCTCCAGACAGCCCTGGAAAGCCTGGTAAAGACTTGCCCCTCGCTGATACTCTCTTCCCTTTCTCTCAGTAGTCCCTCAGCAGTCACCCCATGTGTGACTTCCAAATCTGTCATCATTATGCAGTTGAATTGACTAAGTATTTCTTGCTGGAGGTTCGTGCATGGATCTGGGCTGCCTGTCTTTAGTAGTTCAGCAAAATACGAAGAAACTCTTCTGGGATGTAATTTCAATATTAAGCATTTAGGAAATATGCACCATCCAGAGCTTGCAATTTTATCCGGAGACATTTATGCAATGTTTTGCAGACTTATGAGAATCTCTGTTCCCACAGGTCATAAAAATATCTTCTGTCTTCTGCCTTGATAAGGAATTTATTTCCTCCTATTTCTCCAAGTCCTAAAACCGAGAAGGGGCTGGTGCTAGTGACCAGCAATAAGGATGATCTGGTCATAGCTGGTAAATGAAGTTCCCACCACACTTACCTAGGCGTGCTGTGGGATGCAATTGCACCTGCAGAAGGAAGGCACTCACGTTGTTAAACTTCCAAAGCTACCACCACAAGTTAAACAATATTTTCCACTCTATCGTTGCCATTGCTTCTTTGCTGTGTTGGAAGCTCAGCGTGTTGGAGCATATGAGTGTTTTATATATGATTATATATATCTCCTCATCAACTTTTCCATTAGTTAACCATATACAAAGCAACTTCAGAACAGCCACTGGAATGAAGTAACAGCAAAGCATTTGCTATCGTGTTTTGTGGTTGGGGAAATCGAGTTGCTGTGGAGTGGAATGGTTTGCTCAAGGTTGCTTTGAGAGCTCACTATTCAGACTTAGGTTCCCAGTTTTCATTAATATGGTTTCACTCTTTACTGTTTTCTCAAGCTTTAGGAGTTTCTACAGATAAAAACAAGTGACACGGGATGGTCAGAAATAATGGATGGATTCAACGAGGCTAGGAATATAATGAGACTATAACTGTTAAATAGATGTGACAAAAACATGACTCCTCTCTCCTTTTGCACCAGTGCAGCTTTAGGCTTGTTTTAATCTTGCTTTGTCTCAGGACAGCAGCATGGTTCTTGCTGGCCATGTCACCCTACACCAGAGAGGCAGGGTTTGCTGACTGAATCCGGCTGTTCCCAAACTGGAGACCCAGAAGAGGCTGATGGGGCCAGCCAGTCCGAAACGTTCAAGGGCGCTATAAAGAGCCTGGATGGACAAAACCTGCACTACCAGCTAGCATAGCATGCTGAACGTTAAAACAGACATTGTACAGTGACGGTGGCGCTAATTAATGTTAAGGGAGAACCAGCTCTTACATGATTTACACTTTACCATGAAATTTGCTTTTTTTTTTTTTGGTCCTGAGCGCAGAGCACGAGTAGATACAAGGACTTTTTGCTGGCAATACCATCAGAATCTAGACTGTGTTGCTGACCACGGTTAGGACACTGGCAGGGCTTGAGCAGTTTGTCGGTATGGCCCTCTCCAGGGTGGAGGGAGCGCAGAGAGCGTGAGAACCTGGGCCAGGCACAGCTGTTCAGCTCTCTGGGGCAGGTGGCCGTAGCCTTTGTGTGCGTTGATCCCTCTTCCAGCCGTGGCAGCTCTCGGTTCTCCTGGGGCGTTTGCTGCTCGGATGAAACACCTTTGAGTGGTACGTTGTGCAGGTGGCCTTGAGCCAGTCTCCGGCGTAGCAAAGCGGTGGAGGGCTTGCAGTGTGCCAAACTCACGTAGGCAAGCAGGCGAATTCCTTCCAAAGGTGCCGTTTAGCTACGGCGTCTCTGGTCGCTCTGCGTTGTTGGTGTGAGGTCAGGAGAGGAGTCAGGCTGGTGGGTCAAAAAGGAAGGCTGCGGGTAAAGGGTTGTGTTTCTCGTGGGTACCGTGCTGTGCGTGGCACACGCTAAAGCCGCGGCCTGAAGCTTGGCTGCCAGCCCGCTGGTGACCTGCTGCGTGAACTAAAGACAAGTGATGTCTCTTCGCTTCTCCTGGAAGGGCGGCTTTGCACAAGGCTTGCTGCTCTCCATCTGCAGCGAAGTGTTGTGGTGAGAACAGCGGTAAAAACTGCACATGCAGCTTGTAGAGAGAGGAGGGGGACAAAGGTTCTTGTCAGCCTCACATAATCCTCATTTCAGTTACCCTCAAATTACAGACCAAGAGCTAATATACCACATTTTTCCTAGAGCGTGAGAAAAGCAGATCTTGTGTCAACACAAATGCTCAATTTGTCATGTGTCTTAATGGGATATCCTCTTCGGCGTGTCTTAGTCCTCGAGTCGGTTCCAGCTGTTGAACCAACGCTTTATGAAATAACCTTTTTTAAAAACAAAACGCACACACGCAAACCCAAATGTTTCCATACGTTCCTGTATCCACGGTAATGTTTTCTAAATGGACCTCCAGGGCAGCACCTTGGTGGGAAAACATCTGCTTTTACACCTGGACCTCTCTCATGGCGAGAGCTGTACGTGGGGTGGAAGGTCCTTCCGCTGACGAGGGAAGCTCTAAAGCCCAGAAGAGACAGGCTGGGTGTTTCAGGGGAGCGACTTGTGCGTGTTAATTGAACCGTCACTATAAGAGCTCATAGGTTTTAAGACCAGGAAGATGGTCCCCGTTTCAAAACTGTGGATGTGTCCCCTTTGAGGGTTGCAAAAGATTCAGAGTATAGTGGGCTGTGAATTGTTATTATAGCCTCATGAGGTGTTTGTTTTAGAAAGCAAAACAAAGCAAATAACCCTTACCATTATTATGAAAAGTAAACAAGATAAAAGTCAAAATCAATAAAGTTAAGTGGTTGCATACACATTCTCTTTCTTTATGTGCTGATTGGGAAATTTTTCCCATTGTTTCAGCCTTCAGTGGGTTTTATGAGACAGATGAGCCATGAAGCAAATCAAGCTTTCAGAAAGTTGATAAACTCTGCCTTTTCTAATCATGCTGCATAGCTCCGGGTGTAAAATTTACACAGAATAGAGTTTGTAGGTTCAGGGACACGTAATCATTTTTTTTGAGTTGTAGAGCAAGCCCAAGAGAGCTGTTAGATGTCCTAAAATAAATAAATATCGAGGCCCATGGGAGAGATGAGTATATAATTACCTGAGGTCTGGCTTTTGTGCCCTATCAGAAAGTTAATTTAAACTTTGGATAGCTGAAAGCTCTCTGCAAGAGGCGGCACCAGAACATTGCTGCTGCGGTAAATTTGTTTGGTGTGGCAATTTTATCTGTCTGCTTTCTAACTGAAATCCTCGCACACAAGGAAATCGCATGGTTTGGAGGGGAGGCGTGTGCAGGGTTTAACTAATAGCCGTGAGCATGAGTGATGGGAAAGAGAAGGGGATTAAAGGGCTGGTTCTGCTCAGCTTTCAACCTAGTGCTCGTTCTAGTTTGCACAGCAATTTTTTGGTTAGTTGGTTGGGTTCTTTGCTTAGTTTTGTTTGGTGCCGATTTACATCACTATGCTTGGGAAAAGATGAACCCATGATAGCTGGAGAAAGGTGTTCACTTAAACAAAGGCGAGTCAATGGTGATTTGTGGTCGGGCCTTGGGGAGACTTGCGTGAGTAAGTGACTGGGTTTACTCTTCACGCTGTCTCGCGTCATCATGAGCTAATGCTCTTACTTGGAAAACCCGCTTGCTTCAGTGGGGTTGCCCTCATCTCGAATTCAATAGTGCATAGGGAGGTCATGAAGCCCACTGTATGGTTTATTTTCAGTCTCTTTAAAAACAGGTGTATTTAGCAATGCACAAACTGATTTCTCATCATTCTTACTGAAGTCTTCTGACCGTAGAAGTCAGCCCAGAGTTGAAGATCTGAGTAGAGAGCTGCAGTGTTGGATTTCTTTTTCTTGCTGTTTTAAATTCTTCCACCTTCACTGAACCTGAGGATGGTCCTGGCACACGCAGGAGACTGGTCATATTCTTTGGTCATTTCCTCTGCTTCTCTTCAGCCTGCTAGTCTTTTTATATTTTTGTCTTCTTGAGGCAAGTAGCAGCTGTAGCTTTAGCCCAGTGTGGAGGAGGTGGCAATTTCTGTCTATTGGACATATAAATACTTCTGATCACTTTTCTAAACATTACAGCAAGATATGACTAACTGGTGTCATGATTCATTACTGCTGTAGCTTCTGAAGCTATGCCCAGGGCTCTGAATCACATAACACTGCAACTCTCAGGCAACATCCTTGGGGCGGGAGCCACGTCTGTCCTGTGCGCCTTTGGCGTCTGCGCGGTGGGATTTGGTTTTATGCTGGAGCTCTCAGATCTTAGGCCAGTAATAATAATAAAGCAAATTGTTCTTGGTAGTGCTCCATATGCTCCCAGTCCTATGGGGGTTGTGCACAGCACAAGTAGCTCCGCAGACAAAGCGAGCTCGGGGGGCTGTGAGGAAAAGAGGGTTTTATCCCAGGCCACCGAGTACTGCGTGGCTGGAGCCGTGGCTTAGAAAAGCTGCAGGATTTCTTGTAGATTTAAGTGCACGCCTAGAAGGTGGCAATGGGTGAGTGTTGGATCATCTTTCAAGCGTACCATATACAGCGATGCACATGGAGCTTACCAGGCTGATACTTTCTGTTCCTCATGCTAATCCCATTTATCTTGTGGACAGCAGAGCGAGGCAATCCTACACCACCTTCAGGATCCTGCATTCAGAAACGTTGTGCGAGATTTGCCCATTATTTTTGTAAGTTTGGAGATTTTCCAGAGGCGTTCTTGTAATTTTGGATGTGACTGTTCTGTACCAACAAAGAGAAAAGGTCAGTGAGCCTGTATTTCTCTTTCAGCTACTGAAACAAGTGGCAACAGCCCACTACCTCAGCAGTGATTCTCAGAGGAAGATGTTTTTACCTTCTTGCATTTGCAGAATTGCCTTGGTTTTCGGAGGAGGAGGCTAAGCCGTTGTAAGCAAAGAGCTCGGATCCAAACTGTGCTTCTTGTAACTGTGTCTTGTGCTGTCTTTGGACAATTTGGGGGTTATTACTCATGAGGTTTGTCTTTTTAGTGCCTTTCATTGCTAATGGACCTCCATTAGCACTTAACAATGGTGGGTTTTATCTTAGGTTAGTGTTCAACCTAAGGATGCGTAAATCACAGAAGAATGTCAAGAAAAAACTTGGTAAAACCGCTACATCTCAACAGGACTACCCAACAAAAGTGTCCAACATTGCTCGTTTTGCATTTTTATGATGCAAGAAATCATCTGAAGTTGCTCTGAATTGAAGACAAAACCAGAAGAGATATTCGTGCTGTGAAGATACTTCTGTGCACCTACTTGGTACAGCTGTTGGCTGTTGCACTTGAAGACCTTCCTGTGAAACTTGGAGGAATAGCTCCACAAATGCAAGTGGTTCCCCATTGCCTCCCCCTGGTTTCAACCACATAACTTGGAGTGGGGTTTTGGCACCTGACTTCCACAGACACCTAAGAAAATCCAGGTCTTGGATCATCAGTTGTTGAATTAGCTGGTTTACTCCGTATGTGCACCTTCAGGACTGAAGAGGATGAAGTGCGCACATTTTTCTGCACAGATGCTCCTGGCCCTGGTTGGTACGTGACGGTTAGAATCTGGCCTGAATTTACAGATTTTTAAGGCATTAACTCTTGCAGCCTCCTATTGCTCTTGGACTTTTTTACATACCTTCCTTAGTTTTACAAGTCGGGAATTCGGAAGAGTTCTTAAATTGGATGTTAAACCTGGCTAGAGCGTCTTTCACCTGGAATACACCGCCTAATTAAATTCAGGTTGGCAATACCTTTGCATAAAGCCTTCCTTTTAAAATGCACTTCTTCCACGAGCCGCCGAATTTTAAAGCACTGAACACAGACATAGCTAGGAAATATGAGAGGTTGTAAGTCTAGACATAATCACGGTACATAACTGTGTAGAAATAAGGGCAGCTCAGAATGTGTCCCTCCACTGCATGTGCTGTTTGTGATGGTTCAGTATAGTTTCTGCTTCAGTTAAGATGAAATCTCTTTAGGGAATAGAGAGTATCTTCTGCATTTCCACTGCAGAAAACAGGCCTTTGTGGTCTATAAATAATAACTGTTTGTGTAGTGTCTGCCTTTAACCTTTCCCTTCCTCTTGCAAATAGGTAACTGTATTGCTGTCTTTGCAGGATTCTTTATGTTAAGCATAGGGAAAAATAGCATTGTTTAGAGAAAGGTAAATTACAGTGTCAGAGTATAATATATTTAGTGTGGGAGACCACTGCTGTCATTTCTGTTTCTGGTTTATAATGAAGGCAGACTAGATTTAAAAGTAGTGATGGATGGTTAATAGAAAGCTATTGCAGAAATCCTGCGATTAAATATACCGTTTGCATAGACCTCTCTGGATGCTTCCCAGCTTTTCATTTTAGGAGGCACTATTGCTTCTCTATATAGTTTATTTTTCCTGGCATCCTTCATTAGAACATAACAGGTGCTTTGCAGCAAATATCAGTCATTAAGTTCGTGACCAGTATGAAAGCGCACAAGAAAATCCTGGCTTTGGCACCAGAGGGTGGTTGTAACTGCATCAGGATGCTGATACAGATACGTGGTGATGCCCTACGCGAACATCCCTTTTGCCTTCTCTCCTGGGCCCCCTTCGAAACCAGGCACCTAGACAAAAGGAGTGCACAAGGGAGTAGGAGTGATGCTTGTGAGCCCTCAGAGCGCTTCCTTATACAGATGTTCACTGCTACCTTGTCCCTCATCCCATCTCCTTTTTATTTATCAGTTAGGGCTAGCCATGGTCTGTGACGGAATTACTGTATGAAGGGTTCTGTGCTGGGCACATCTGGGCTGGGTTTCTGTTGCCCTGAATGCTGTAGAAATATGCAGTAAATTTCCGTGCTGATTGAGCAGAAACCACAAGTTTGTGTTTCTTCAACTTTGAGGAGTTGCGTTTCTTCAGTACTTTCAGGAGCTGTTATCATCATCTTCCTTACCAACTAGGACAAAGTCACTCACCTGAAGGTGGGAGGCCCTGAATTTGCACGGGAATTTCCCCTGCCACTCAGTACGCTTTGTGGGTTATTGCTTCTAGAATCATCTGGCTGGAAGAGACCTTAGTACAAAGTCTCTAAGACCTTCCTGTCAAATACCCAAGCTGAATCTGAGAGCAAATGGCTGAATGGTGAGCTTATATTTCCAGGCTTGGGAGTGGAAGAGTAAGTGATACAGCTGCCCTTTCCACCTACACATGTTGAGCTTTGGAAATTTTTATTGTTTGACTGAATGATGACACACCCCATATGGGGAATACTGGAAACACTGAGCAAGTATCAGCTCATTTCCTTTTGCAATAACGCTGAGGTGGATGGCCAAAATGCGCGTCCACATGTAGAGTTCTGCCTTATCAGAGAAGGCTGAAAGTGCAGGACGGTCCTGGCAGGCAGAGTGGGACTTCCGAAAGCCCCTGTGGAGCTCAGGGGACTTAATGCAGTGCCTGCAAAAATGTCACGCAGCACGCAGAGAGGTGTTCCCCAGGCCAGCTTCAGGTGTTTTACACAGGCCACCCGGTGTTTGGATGTTCTTGCTCTCTGGGTTCTCATCTGTCTCCATCACTTCTATAAGGAGATTAGCCTCCTCAAACAGCTTAATGTTTGTCAGGGTAAATATTTATGCAAGTGATGGTACTGTATCTTCATCCTGTACTTACTCTGTAATGCTTTCGCTTTGGCCTTACTTCCTTACCCGTGAGAACGAGAAGTAACATGGAAATCTTTTTTCATTAGGTTCCCGCGTATGTTGTGTGTACGGTGCTTACACAGCAGTTTAAATGCAGGTATAAATTTGACCTCGTGGCGGTATTGGCTTCTGAAGTCTTGAAATTGTTTGCATCTCTACTCACACAGAGCATCTGACTGCCTTGGTTTGGAGAAGGTTCCGCAAAGGTTATTTATTCAGAGGCTCCATGTAGCAGCATGTAAAAAGGTTTCTGGTACTTACCTCCAGCCTGACCTCTGAAGACCCTTATTCTGTCTCCCAGAGAGAAACTTATTCTGTGTGGTAAAGAAGTACAGCTTTGGCATCCAGTCCCAAATGGCCAGAAACTGCACGGAGGACTCCGTGTGCTGGGTAACTCTGTAGTGCCTTGAGCCACTGAGCAGACCTGAGGTTAACTAGACTGCCTTGCTCTAAAACATCGTCCAAATAAACTCTTGCTTTACAACCAAGAGCGTCTCTCCTCACTGGTGTGTGTTTACATCCACTAACATTAATGGCAGAGCTGCATAAAGCAGTAGAGGGGTGTTTTACTTTGCATTCTTGGAACAAATGTTGGGAATTAGTGCTTGCAGCTCATAAATAAAATAGCTTATTTTATATGCAACCCTATTCATTGGATCAGATGTCTAAAAATACACGTGAAAAAGGTAACTGGTGGCACACACCCAGGTTTCTGGGGGAATTGTCCATTAAATTGACTGACCCAATCAAATCACAGAGGAGAAAAGAAACAAGAGAGCTAAGAAGTGACAAGAGGGGTTTTGAAGGGAGGTTGGAAGGGCGACTGGAGGATAGATGTGGCTGACAGGTAAGAGGGCAGCAGGAGGGATGATGGGGACCTTTTTTATGATAATGTTAAAATAATCTGAAGGAGCAGCATAGAGACTAGTGAGAGGTGAGCTTGGGAGAAGTGAGAAACATGTTTTGCATTGAAAACAATGACCCCAGCTTCCACTGAGCAAACGGGACCTCCTGGCATATGTCCAGAAGCTGATTCTCGGCTCCCACCGATGGGGGATCAGAGGAGAAAGCACTCTGCAAAGCACAATATTCTGCTCTGATACTGACAACATTTCTGGCACTGCTAAAACTGCTGGGTGTGGATGGAGAAGAGCTTGGTGGCCTTTGCGAAGGTGCCTCTAGAGATGAGCTGCATTGAAGGGTGGTTTCACTGCTGTGGGTAGCTGACGGTATGCCGCTGTGATGGTAGCACATACCAAATCATCTTAGAGATCAGGTTCAAAATCGGGCAGGGAGGATAAAGCAAACAACTCTTCCTTCCCTTCCAAGACACGAGTCAGGCAGCAATGAATGAACAAACTAGGTGTCAGGCACCAAAACAAGCGAGTTGTGGTATGGTTGTTTGGTTTTTTCCTCCCTTATGCACAGCTTGACTCCTAGTTTCAAGTATCAAAATGCAGTTTCTGGTGCACAGGATGGTGTTTTCTTGCTGCTATAAAACTTGTAGTGAACTATAAACTGCAGCAACTTTTCATCCCCAAAGCTGCTCCAAGATTCCAACCACCACAGTGTGGGATGAAGTGACCCGGAAAGAGAATGTGTATTTTATCTTGGTGAATTCATGAAACACCAAGGGGTCTTTTTGAGATGTGAAGTGCTACTTAAGTGCAAGCTCTGATTATTTTGAGAAAGATGCTGTGAAAAGTGGTCCTGATGTATATTAGCTTACCTGAGGGCAAAGTGGACTTCTTAGGGGAAAAGAGTATGTGCAGGAGATCTTGGAGATAGTACTGTGGGCAAAGGCTGGCTATAAAACCCCTGAAACCCTGAACTGATGGTAGTGCAAAATGAAGAGCTGACTCTTGTGATGCTGGTACACAGCAGTTCTCACGAAACTCCACAGAAACACTATGTAGATGGCAACCAGTTTTGGTGTCTAATCCCGGTGTAGCGCGCTGGTTTAGCAGGTGCCCGGTTCGATCCTCTGTAAAGGTTTGGTATCTCTAATCTTGGTGCCCGTGATTTTATGGGAAAAAGCTGGAAAAGGAACAGGAAAGCGACAGTCTCTTGAATTTGTCCTCATCCCACACGTCATGGTGAGTGAGTGGTGGAAGCATATTGCCTATCATGGTGCTATGCATGACTGATTCATCTCTGTCCTTCAAATGCTGTAACCTCAGCCTGGTTAATCTATATTCCTGTATGTTGAACACAAAGCAGTGCTGGCGGAGAGATTAAGGGAGAATTAAGTATGTGTTCTCTAATCCTGAATGTTTATAAATCAGTATTAATTACTTTAGGTGCCTTTAGAGAGTTACATCCCAGTTTCTGTAATAATTTCATGACCCATCTGGCTAATAAAAATACTTCATTGCAAGAGAAGAAATAAAATCTGTTGCTGCTGAAGTGTGCGCATGCAGATCTGTTGCTTAATGGGGGGACTAATTGCTGTTGTTATGGATTCAGGCAAGTTAAAAATAATAGTGGGGCTGGTCGCATCCCACGCCACTGTCTGTAAACACGCTGCATGGATTCAGCCCAGTCTGTGGAAGAAGGGAGGAAAGCTGGACCCAGGCCAGTGGAGCCCCCTTGCTTCTAGGAGTCAATTTATGCTTTTTGTGCTTTTAAAGGTGTATGTTTGGGGGCTGGCATTTGAGAGTGGGGTGAGGGGGGTTTTTTTGGGGTGGGGCGTGTTAAGTGGTGAGGCACAGGGATACCAGTGGGACATGTGTATCCTGCCAGGTTGTCACCTGGCTGGCGGTGGGGTGGCAGGCAGCACGCTGTAGTACAGCCCTGCTGAGGATCGGTGCGGGCGTGTGGAAACAAAGACTGACGTGATCTTCAAAGGATCATCTTTCCACTGGTGAGGACAATGGCGTCAAAGCAAAGCAAAGGGGGTTTGACCGGAGCGGGAAGTCTCGCACTAAGCAATAGCAGGGCTATTGATTGCCCCAGATTCAGCATTTAATCCTTCCTTTAATCACTAATCAATTCTTCTGTGCCTCTGAGTTTTTTAAACTTTCCATCCAAATGCTTCAGACTTCAGAACAACGGTGTTCCCAGTGCAGGGCTTTGGGGAACTGCAGCCCACCAACACCCTGATGTTCCTGTCTCTTGGCGCAACTGGAAAAAAAAATACTTGGGGCGAGCACATCTATCAGGGCTTGTAAAGTTTGTGTCTTTATCGCGGAAGGAAGGAGTCCTTTCTAATACTCTGTCTCCTTCATCAACTTGGGATTTTGCTAGGGAGAGTTTTTGTTTTCCTTTCCTTTGATCTGCATTTAGCTCGCAGGACAGGCAGGCTGATGTGGGTTATGCTCCCGCCTGTGTAATGCTTAATCTTCTGTATTATCTTCTTGCATCTAGTCCCAGAGCTCAGCTTTTGGGCCTGCTGAGAAACCACACGACTGGGAAAGATCCCGAATATGTGCGAATGAACATGGCGTGCGGCTGTGGTTCCATGATCTCCACATCTGCTGCTGTCCCAGCTCTTCCTGGCGTTGCATCCGTTGCAATTCCTGGGGAAGTGGGATGGTCGAACCCGCGGCGCGTGAGCCTGGGTACCTGTGTGAGCATCCTGCTGCTACACATCTGCTGCTAGCAGCACAGCTGCACCTTGTGAGGGTGCCGGTATCAGCCTGCTGATGGCTGGCTCTTAGGATCCTGCCTCTAATGCGTTGCTCAGCTAATGTTCATTACTCTTTCACGCTGACTGAAGTGGAAGGGACTCAGTTGTTGTGCAGGTATGTCACAGCGGTGCTTTGTAACGGCTAAATCTATCTCCGCAGCAAGGAGACAAAATGGTCTTGGAGAGAAAGAATTTGAAAGCTTTGGTGCACTTTCTTGTTGCTAGTTAAATGTATTTTGTCATAGTATTATGGGATATAAAACTGGCTGGAACAGTGTTCTACAAAGAACTGAAACTCAAGTCTTCCGAATTGGCTTGTTTGGGGTTTTTATATATCTGTATATATATATATATTTTTTTTTCCTCTCCCTGTCTTTCATCAGTCTGTAGCACAAACGCTCTCGGTGATTCATTATACCGTCAGTCTCATTCGAGGCATCTTTCAGGCCCACGTTTATTTATTAGTTTCTCATGACGAGTTTTTAACCCCTCTTGTCCATGACAGTAAAATGTATCTGCCTATGTGCAGGAAAAGGCAGGGGAGAAGCGGTGACTGTGGGAGTTAAGAAGCGTTGCTTGTTTGGGTTTTGGTTTGTTTATTGCCATGGTTCTGACAATAGCAGTTATGAAGGAAGATCCGAGCTGATGGACCATGTTCCCTGAGAATCAAAGGTCTAGTTGGGACTGCAATATTACTGCTGGCTTACTTCTTTTTTTCTGGCTTAGTTTAAAGAAGATTATCATCTCTGTCTTCTCTCAGGCTAGGGAATAGCCTTTAAATGTCAGTCTTGACATCACTGGACGTGTCCTGGCCTCTTCTCATTTTCCCCTTTTCTGACAGTTGTATCCGTACTTGCCGTATCACAGCAGCTGGCGTGTAGGGGACACCTCAACAGGGCACATCCAAGCTGAGGACTGAGTTTGTCTGGGCATGGGGAGGTGGTTTTGTGGAATTTTTTCTGTTTTGTCAGGTTTTTTTAATATGCGGCAAGTACTTTTTTGCATACTAATGCTCCCTTTAGCCGTTGCTTACTTGAACCCTGAACCCCTGAGAAGGTGATTCTTTCAGTATCTAACCCCAAATCAAGGTCAACAGGGCTCTTGGTCTTGGCCGTAATGAGTTTGATACTGTCCAATCCTGAACGTTCCTGCCTGCACAGCTCTCCTCAACAGGGTAATTTTAAGAAATACCAAATCAATCCGAAATACTGTCTTGCAGGTCAAAGCTTTCCATTCACTAATGATTTCTCCTCTTCCTCCTGAGCTTCCTCCACTGTTGCTTTGATGTTGCAAAGCTCACTGGAGGAGAAGGTGGGCTCTGAGGACAGGATATCCCTGACACACAAATAAACACCCAAGATGGAAAATGAAACCATCTTCAGCAGCTATCACGAGACAGAACGTGAAAGGTGATGAATGGTGGAAGGTATAAAAGGCTGATTTTCAGCTACTGCATTACTCCACTAGCGTGTGGCCCTGTGGGGAAGCAAAGCGGTGTAAGAAAATAAAAACATTGGCCATTTGAGCTGGAGACTTCGCTTCTGAAGCAGAAAGCCGAGGGCGCCAAATCCTGTTAAATTTTAATGAGATTTCAGATACAACTCCTTGTGTGTCATTGCTTGCAAAACAACGCTTGAGACTGATAACAGCAGAGCCTGTGAGTTAACGCCTGCAACCCAGCTCGTGGCTTTCAGAGCTGAGATGTGGGCTGCTCTGGACGGCCCTTTGGGCAGGAGCGGCGAGAGGCAGCTCCTTTGGCCAAGCCATCAAAAGTGCCGTGCGGTTGCTTTTGGTGCCTCCGAGCCACGGAGCTTACACGGCACGTGGGGCCTGTCACCCGAGAAGGGGAGGACCGGTAGGGTCACTGTCCTTCCCCTCCTGCCTCTCTCTGCCAGCCCGCAGATGCTGGAGGAGATGCCAGCATCCAGGGATGCCCTGGAGCAGGGCGTCTGGGAACAACCCCCAAACCTGGATGATCTTGGTGGACATAAACCGGAATGGGGCTATACCATCTACTTGTAGCAGAGGTACTGTGTCAGCTGGATTAAATTATGCCATCACCAGATGTGCCCACCTGAAGGAGAGATCAGCCCCAGGACTCTCCCATCCAGGACAAAATGTCCCAGATGCCCTGGAGCAGTGGGGCTGGAGGTTAACAGCAGTAACCTGTGTGTGAACAGGAGAGTCAAGTTTTGGGTTTGGTTTTTTTACTCCTGTAATCATAGCTTGGCCAACAGGTAATTTGCAATTTTTGTTCTTGTCTATGGAGGTGGAGAGGTGTGTCATCCCATCTTTTTCCTTTGTGGGCATGTTTTCCTAACAGGATACTATTTTTGCACCAGACCTGCCTCTCTTCCTGGTGGTTGCAAGAACCAAAGTGTTCCTCCTTCCTCAGGTGCTGGAAAGTAGCATAAAGAACGACTACATCGTTCAAGTGTGAGATTTGTGAAAACACCTCTATTTTTAATAAGTTTTGCAAAAAAGCTTTCATGAGGGCTGAGAGGAAGGAGAAGGAAGGGGGGATAAGAAGCTAAACTATTTCACACATCACTTTAAAGGCTTTAAAGAACCAATACTTTTAATTCCTTTGGCATGTATTAGAATAATATTAATCTTGATGAACTGAAATGGTATTAGTGCAGATGTCATAAGTCCTTCTACAGGCATTCCTCTGTAATTTAGCATCAATTAACCAGACCATTTTTAAAAAGCGTTATTTTAATACATTAAATTCCCAGCGTGTCCAGGCAGTTGCTAGAGCTGCTGTTCGCTTCTCTTATCACTCTCATGCTTTCCTTTCTAGCTGTCGTTCCTGTTCTCCTTTACTTGACAGCGTGTTGCTTCACACCACACAGGACTCCTCCAGGGTGGCTGACGGTGCGCTCTCACATTCTGCTTAACCTAATTTAGGTGCAGGAAGCTGCTGCAGGGGACAGTCCTGCCTCTTGCCACATCCCCTCCTCTCTTCAATGAGATCGGAATAAGTAGTGGTCTTAATCTGTACTTAGCTTAATTTATCGCTTCAGTTTGAGACTTAAGGGAGTCCTGTGACCGTGAAGTTTGTCATTTTCCATCAGTCTGATAGTGCTGCCTCTCCCTACGGCGCATTCCTGCGTTTAGTTATATTTACCTTAGTGCCAACGTTATGACTTTTATATGCTGGATTCCGCTTAAGCAGTGAGAATTCTTCAAAGAGTTTTGCAAGTCGTCTTTTGCAAAGAGGAGATGATCGGTGTTTCTTGGTATTTGTGTTCTGTTTTTTTCCCCTGTCCTCTTCCCTTTATGTTGGATATCTCGTAACCTCAGTGCTGTTCACCAGGCTGCGACTTTGATCTGCCAGCTGGCCGATGCATTTGGCTGTGGTTTCTGCACGCTGATGTGGACAGAGATGCTTTAAAAATGATGGCCTTTCAAGTTGTTCTGCATGGCTATCTAATCAGTCATTTAGTAATTAAACCCCTATGAGCAATGCAATGGCTTTTCTTATGTGCTTCTCCTTGGCTTTCAGACAAGCCTTTGTGATGTGTTTGCTGAAATATTTTAGAATTTTTTTCTAGACCAGCAATATCCCCTGTCACTAAAGTCATCCCTCCATCTCCCTGCCTTTGAGATTCCTCCTGTTGGACTTTCCTAGCTAAATCGGGCTGACATCGCCTCTTGTGACGATTCATCGCAGTGAGAACAGAGTCATCTTTTGGCCTTGTGAACATCAAAGAGCTGCAAGTCCCAGCAAGTGAGGTCCCCAGGGAGTGAGGGTTGGTTCAAGCTTCCCATAAAGCCAATTGACAGTGCAGTTGATTTTTCCTTTGCCAGTTGTATCAGGAATCTTCTCAGACACCTGAACTGAGCAGCGACTGCTGTTTGGGCCATCTCCTTTTGACCCAGCTGCTTCTGCGCTTCTTGCTGGTGCCCATGGGTGCTAAGGCAGTGGCTGTCAGTCTAATGCGTGCTTCTGAGAATAGAAATTCGTACCGTGAAACACTGAGAGCTGGCGTTAGTGCAGAAATCCTGAGTGCAGCCGCTGCCCTGACTGTAGCCACTGGTTATAGCGTTCAGAAATCCTGAGGTGGCTCAGTGATCAAGAGGTCAACCCTGGCATTTACGAGGGCAGCGCACGGAGTAAATCAGTGTGTTAGACAGATAAGTTGACACCTAAGGCACACGGTGCAGAATTAAGGGCTTTCCTAGTTTTATTGTTTGAAACCAGAATTGATCTTTTGTTCATTTTCTGAGACGTGTAGTCAGTTGAGATATTTATTTTGACGTTGGGCATAGGCTTGCTGAAATGCTCCCTGGAGGCGTTGGCTGTCTCTTGTCCTGTTCGGGTTTTGATATTGCTGTCACTGCGGTTTCTAAGTACCTTCCTACCCTGTGTTAAGCAATATGACTAGCATATGTCTCGTTTAATTTCTTCTCTGGTCCTTGGGGATGAAACTGCTTTGGATACATTTTGCTAGTTAAGCTTTTTTTTTAATTTCTCATTTCTAATGAGCGACAGATGTAGCCATTTAAGCAGGTAGAATTTGACCAGTTGCCTCAACAATGTCAATCATTGCTGGGCGTTTGGAGAGTTGCTATTCCGAAGGGTTAATCCTGAGGCATGCTGAATGCTGCAGCTCCTCTTACCTTCAGAAGCAGGCAGTGGGTGCTTGACTCTCTCCACTTCAGCTCCCAAACTTCACGCACAGGCGATTTGCTGAGATGCTTTCATGATGCAACATTCATGGTGTGTAAAACTGCGTACTATTGAAGTTCAGCTGTTAGGATTTTACGGACAGAAAAATGCGTGTGCTCTGCCCAGCCCAGTGAGCAATGGTTTCCCTCAACCTTTTGTAGCAGGGATTGCAGAGTTTGAGGTTTTAAATGCCTACGTTAGTGACAGCATAGATGATATCAGGAGAAAATAATCTCTTCCTGATAAAGTTTGCTGCATTATTGATCCTCAACTTGAAACAGAAGATTACAGGGAGCTGTGCAGGTCTCGACTTTGTGTTTAAACACGCTTGTAATCAGGTGTCTGGGGTGAGGGACAGATCTTGAGTGGGTGTTGGTCACTCCACCTCTGTGGTTTGCTATTGCATTGTGGTAGCTTGCAACTTGTTAAGTGCAACTGAGCTGTTGGCTCTCCGTGGTTGTTCTTGCACCAGTTGAGTGTCATCCTTGATACAGAGTCACATCACTGGCACTTCTCACAAAGCATCCCTGGAGCCATTTGTGCATCTGTTGCTTCTTAAGGAGGTATGTGGTGGTTTCCCCCAACTCACCCTTCAGTTGGTCTTCATGAATCGTCCAGTTCTTGCCAGCTGCAGACAGCTTTGGGGAGGGCTCTGGGGATGGAGGGGTGCCCGGGGGGGCAGCACGGGTGTGCAGGGTGCTGGGGAGAAAGCGTAGAGGTCTCTAGGCAAGGCTCATACTCAAAGATTTCCTTGGTGTCACTGGAGGAAGGAGAAGGGGATTTGATGAGAAGCTGGTGTGTACAAGGAGGGAAGGACAATGCTAACGATGATGGCCAGATGCAGTGCGGTGATGAGAGCCAATTTATGTCTTGGTTATGATGCAAAGCCATGAATGTTTTCTCTGGACTGTGTAGCTATGTAAACAGACTGCAAGGTTTCTCTAGCGGCAGCTTAGTTCCAGCGTGTGTGGTGCTTACTCACGGAGCACTCCAGGAGCGGCAGCAGGAAGATGCTGCATTTCAATCAGCCACACTGACTTTCCTTCTTGTTTGTGAACTAGATCAAGGTCATGCTGTAAAGGCCCTGAAGATGACAGCTGATGCTTAGTCACATAAAGGGGTCTGGATTTGCAGCACCTCTTTGGGGATGGCCACTAGATCTATATCCGCTGGAGCACTTCTCTGAGCCCATCACTTAATGACATAGAACTTAAAACTGAGCTGTGGGATGGAGGAAAGCTCTTCACTCACTTGACAATTGGAGCACAGACAAGACTACGTAGGGGAAGGTTTTATTATCAGTAGTTAGGACTTACCTCCTACTGTCTTTACACAGGTTAAGCTATGTTTTGAAAAATCTCAGGTGACTTGCTGCTATTAGGTGGAAATCAGCTCCCTGGACCTGTGACGCGTACCTTTCTGTCTTCAAGCTATCTCCTTAAACGCATCAATACATCAGCTAACACACGCTACCTGTGGAACTGGTTTAGGAGATATCAAAAGATACCACCTCAAATTTAACTGGAACATATTTTGTTTTGGAGAGGCCATAAAAAGCTGTTTTCTAATGTGGCAATAGTGTTATTAGGCAAAACTCATGTTGCAGATGCCTTGTTAGGAGGCTCTGCCTCCTCATCAAAGAAAAGGGCAGTCGTGAGGAGTTGTTGGGTTTGTGTAAAGCAGCAACATCCCTGTGCCTGGAGGCTGGCAGAGCACGAGGCACGAGTAGCCGTGCAGGTTTATACGTGTGCTTGACGGATAACCTTGTCACAGCCGCGCTGTGGCTGGGATCTGGATGGGAAATTTTTGCGCTCTGCTGCCATACGTAGATCCCAGCACTGATAAATCGTGAGGTTTCATCACACGCCTGATGTTAGGGAACGTTTGGTTGCCAAGAGTGGGGCTTTGTGAGAAGTTTGACTCCAGTTAAAGAAAACACAACCTCGCACAATAGAAAATATAACCTCTCCGTGATAAAGAGGAAGAGAGAAGAGATACCACCCAAAGCATTACACTCTGCAAGGCACCTACGAAGGGTGTGAACAAACCACCCAGTGGTTTTGTTGTTTGCGGTTTTTTACTAATTTCTTTAAATCTTGTGGTTGGGGTGCTCTAGTTGTTTTCAGGGTCTTGAAGGGGTGCTTTGTGTTATGAGGGTTTTTTTTATTTCTTGCGATCAACCTTTCTGAAATACCAGTCTAGGTAAAGACACGTCTTGGCCTCCACTGGACTCATTGTCCTTCCAGAAAAACAACCGAGGAATGAACAGAGCTAAGCAGGAGGACAGGGTTCAGCCTGGTGGGTTCAGGCTTTGGTTCAGGTGCCCTTTGCCTCCCATTCCCGGGGTGGTTATGAAGTGCAGTGTGTCACTTGTTGATGCTCTAGTGCCTCAGAGGTGACAAGGCAGCGCGATGGGGGTGCTGTTCCTCCAAGCAGCAATGTGTCACCGCAGCCATTGACCTACGTAGGCATGTGGCCACCGTCTTGCCTTAGAGAAAACCCATCCAGGGTGGTGGGCAGGTGCTCTGTGCTAATTGTGGTCATCTCCAGGAGTCCTACTGGATGCCTCTGGAAGTCCTAGTCTGAAACAGGGCGGAACACTGCAATCGAGAGAGGATAATCTTAAAAAGAAGGAGCAGGGCTGGACAAATACTGAGAAACTACTAGATGGAATATTGGGTGGTAGGAGAGAGAGATTTTTGAAAAACTTGGATTCAGGAACTAAGTAGATTTAATGAATTCAGTCTTTCAGAACTCTCTGGCACAGCTTTAAATAAAAATCTTCATCTGTCATATGAAATAAGCAAGAACTTCATAGAAAAGCTCCTAGAGAAATGGAGTTGGACTTTTCGATTATGCGCCTAGATGTGACGTTCTCCGTTGGTTCAGATCTCCTTTTATTACTGTGTGATCTTACAGCGAATGCTGCGGCAGAGGGGTCTGCCCACACAGACCGTATCGCAGCTTCGGTGCTGAAGGCAGCGGCAGTGTCCATCCACTTCCATATGTGCATTTGTTTGGGGAGTGGGGGAATCCCTTCCCTTTTGGATAGCAGGTGTCGGTCTCCTACTTTCCCGCAGCTCCCAGAAGTGTTCTCTGCCTGGCTCGTGTTGGAGTCCACCACGAAGGAAAAGCGCTTCTCAAGCACGGGATGATAAATAAACGTACAGACCTTAAACAAACTACTTTGTGTTACATTAGCGCAGACTTCTGCTCGCTGGGTAACAAATGCCGCATCGGGTTTCCCTGTCTCCTCTCATGTTTTACACTCAATTACAACACCTTTGAAAGAAGTGCTTTGGTCGAGAGCAGCAGACGCTTCTGTCCTCAGCTGCAGAGTTCCTCCGGCTCTGAGCAGGGTTTGGCAGGGTGTGTGCAGCGGGCAGACGGCTGAGGCACTGTCCTTGCTGGTACGAAAGCTAAGTGGGGGGGAAAAGCTTCAGGCAGTTGGTATTGAGCTGTTGGGAGACTGCCTAAGAGCCTGGAAGCTGGGAGAGGAGCAGCTAGGATTATTGGTGCTGAACAGAGAGGTCGTGGTGGCCTTTTCCCAGTGCTTTGCTTCAGGTTACCTCCTGCCTGGGGCAGCCGGCACCTGTAGGACACCGCTGTGATGGTGGATTTTAAACTGCTGCTGAGGTGCGTGTGCTCCCCTGCAGAGCAGGTCGTGCTTTGGGAAGGAGGAGAACCGCTGTAAAAAACTGGTCCAGGGCAAACGCTGCTCCAGACAACCCGTCTGTCCAGAGCTCACCCTCCGTGGGGTCTTGTGGGAAGGGCAGGGTGGTGGGAGCAGGGCTGAAGCAGATACACGGCGTGGGCAGGTGGCAGGTGACCAGCAGGACACAGGAGGAGCAGTCCTGGGACACGCAGTGATCACAAACCTGTCTCAGCACTGGCTGTGCCAGGGCCTTTGCCCAGCTGCCTCTGGGCACAGCGGACTCCCTGGGACCGGACCAGCGTGCCAGGCTGCAACAGATCTCTTGTAGTGCCGTTAGCTGTGAGCACCAGGCAGGCTGTCCAAAGGCCAGGAATCGTAACGGGTGTTAATCCCTGATGGGTCTGTTGGCAAACTGGGCACCACTGGCTTGCTTGATGATCTCAACTGTCCCCCAAAGGCTGCTGTCTTTGGAAATGAGAGCAGATGGTGAGAGCAGTGGTGGCTCAGGGCTCGCACCAGAGCAGCATACTCGTAACGGGTGCTGACCTCCAACGTTTCAAAACAGTAACTTGTGATTTAAGGTGTTGCTGTCATGGCTTTGCTCAGAACCCCACAAGCTTAATTTTGGGTTTGACCATTCATAAAAGGCTGCCGCAGCCTACATCTGGAACGCCGCACACTCACAATCACTGCTGTTGTGGTGGTTTTGTAGGTGATGGGGGGCTGGGGTCTCCTTGCTGGCCCCACCAGAGAGCTGGGATCTTCATGGTTCTCTTCATGGCCTGGCTCTGGCACTGGTGAGATGCCGGGAGGGAGCTGAGCTGAGACACTGCCTGGTTCTGCCTCACCAACTGAGTGCCAGATTCAAGCCGCGCTCCCTTGCGCTTCCGCCCGAGGCCAGCTGTCATTGCCCGGGTTTGTCAGAAGAACGTCCCCTACTCTGGGGGAGCGAAGGGAGAGAAAAGGGATTTTGTGCTCCTTTGTCGGGTTGACAAGTGCAGCCTGATGGAAGGAGCCGCATCCCCGGCTGCTCGCAGTCAACCTCAAGGAGCACAGCCCAGCACAGAGTGCGAGGGCTTGCAAACCTCCCGTGCTTGCCCTTGGTCAAACCCTGGCGTGCCAGCACTTTGGGAGACCCATTAATGCTCCACCACCTCTGCTGTGATTTATAAGCTGGTTTATGGGCGCAAAATTGCAGCTGGCCACGTATTATAAATGCACCAGAAATGGTGAAGCGTTTTCTGGAATAGCCTTCGGCTGCAGCGTTGAATGGGAAACCCTCAAAGCACTGTGGGTTTGTTCAGAGAGGCAAGGTTAAGCGTGTGGCAGGTGGGCATCCTTCCCGAGGGGGCTGCTCGCACAGGGACCTCGCTGGCCCGGGCAGGCTCACGTCTTCCTTCCCACGGGGCAGGCTGCGTCTTAGAAGACAAACTGTCTGCCCTGCGAAATCAAAAGGAAAAGGCAGAATTTGTACCTGCAGGGTACGGGTTTGGGGTTGGGTTTTTCTCCCCTCCTCGTAATAAATCATGTCCCGAAGTGGTGAGGTTCTGCGTCTGGCGGGCTAAAATTACCTTGTGATCTTAATGACTTGAAGTTTTAAAAATTAAATTCTAGCAGCAATTGATGTGGCAGATGTAGTTTCTTCAAGTAAGGGAGCAATGATGAAAAGTAGAGGAGGATGAATAGATTATTGTTTTTATTAAATGTATTATGGAGGAAGAAATTCCTCTCATGAACAGGCTTTCTTTTCTTATTCCCATCCTCTCAGTAAATCATTGCCATCGTGTCGGTTAATACCGTTTGGGGATCTTCCTCGGGAATGTTTTAGATTGGAAGAAAGAAATTAATGTATAAAAAACCGAACTGTTTTTCCAGTCATTGTAACAGCTACTGTAGTTTAGAGAAAGTAAAATATTTACCATCTGATTCACCTAATAGGTAAGATAAAGACTGCATGGGAAGGTGGGGAGAATAGCCCGAGGGCACAAGCCACTCCTACCAATGCCAGCCGGGATTCATGAACGGCTTTTGCTCCTGCTCGATTTTCTTTGCTTTGTACTTGAAAGTCTTTGCTGCAGTAACTTCAGACTATAATTAGATTGACTGGAAAACTGAATTATCTGCAAAGAAATACTCAGATCACGGATGAGGTACATGAGCTTTGTTTGTCCACTCTAAGCGTGTGTCACCTTCAACAAGCAGAAAAATAATTCCAGCATTTAATAAAATAAGGGAAAGATGCGTCTTAGGAAGTTGGTTTTAAAGACATAGCAATTTTAGTCTAGAGAAAGAGTCTTGGCTTCTTCAGCATGACAGACTTAAATGAATGGCTTTGATAAGAGGTTTTGACTGGCAGCATGATTCAAAGAATAGTATTTACCTGCCTGAAGTTGCAGCACTTACTGTTGGGATGAGGAGGTTTCATCCAACAGTGGTCTTTGAGCTTAAGCAACAGAAACCCCACCCTCTAGGCTGGTAAGACCAGCAGTTTTGGTGGTCATCTTGGTTTGTTTCTAACACACGTGTTTTTTCATCTAGCTTTTATATTTGATGTAATGCTCTTAGAGTTTTAGTAAAGTGTGTGATAATGCCGTTAGACAAATGTGTGGGGTCTGAACGTCCCTGTCTCTGGCACTGTCGTTAAAGGCATCTGATGCTGCTCAGCTGCTTGGGAAGACTGACCTGTAACGCGAGTGCTCTGGAAACTTTGCAGGTGCCTCTGGATACCGCACCATAGTGCTGAACCGCCATGGGCTTGGGGGGAAGAGAATTGAGTTTGAGGTAACTCAACTGAATGTCCAGAGCAGTCCATCTTGCAAAACCATGCTCCAAAACCACGCTCCCTAGGGGAGCTTTGCCCACAAGTAATCCAATTTTTGTCTGAAATGAGCCTGAGCTGGCTACAGAGCTATAGTCTACTCTGTGACAGCAAGCAGGAGGGGGACCCCCAACCTTTTAAGCCCCCACTGCCTGTTCCTCTTCCCCTCTGCCAGCAACGCAGCAGGTAGGAGTGTGTGAGAATTGATTTACCAAAAAAACCCCATTTTTGGGTGGGGTAAGTTGGCAAAAGAGAAGCTGAAAAATAGGTTTGATCCGATGTTTTCATGTGTGGTGGGTGAGCTGGAGGCAGGACGTGGTGCTGATCTCTGCAGTGTCCATGTCTGCAGCTCCCTGACGACTGCACAGCGTAGGGCCAGCACCGCTGCACTGCTGCAGACTTGGGCTAAGGTCTCGGACAAGATCTGGCAAATAAGAGCTGGAATTTTACAGTGGAATAAAATGTTAAGTCTATAAATTTAACGGGGCTTGCACTGTGAATTACAATGGAATAAATTTCTCTCCTAAAAGGAGAAATTGTCTCACTTCTGACTTTCTCCAGTGTTTTACAAGGTGATGAAGGAAACTTCTGAGCATGTTTTGGCACAGTTTGCTTTCTGTGGTCTGTATTCAGAAGATCTTTTTTAATTTCCCTCTACAGTTAACTTTCTCTTGGGGCATTTCTGCTGGCTACCTTTTTTGTGCTAAGCCCCTAGGAAGTTGGCAGCATCCTGAAAACTTCAAATGCGTTTGTAGCAAAGGCTCTTGTCGGGACACATGAGTGATCAGATGTGAAACTGAGTTTGACTGACTTCTCCTCTTGAGATGCACTTACCTTCAGTTTAAATGAGACAAGTTGTCCTCCAAAAAAAACCTTTGAAGAGTTTCTCTTGCATGTTCAGATGAGGTACCTGCAGGAGGAAGAATTAGTTTGGTGGTTGGAAGCCCGAGATGAGCAGATGTATCGTATGTCACTGCGATCTTTTTTTTTTTGAATGAGCGGTGGAATGCAGGATCAAAATGATCTCACATGCTTCGCCTTTGAAGTTTGTGCTGTTCTTTGGCTGCCATCACCAGTGCCTTTTTAATGAACTAACCAGTGGTGATACTGGCACTCACGAGCTTCCCAACCAAAGGCAACATTAACACTGTCAAATCAGAGATCCATGAAACCTGAATTATGTGGCTTATAGCTCCTTAATGCAAACGTGCAACCCAGCCTTTGGGGGGAAAAAAGAGAACAACACAACCCATAGGCATCGTGGGTGTCTGGGTTGAAGACGGTAACCATGAAGGTGTGTTTTGTAGCCCAGTAAGCACCAGCCACTCCTGTCCTCCGAGGAGGAGTGGGGTACTGAATGCAGTGTAAGCTCGTGGTTTTGGGGGCTGCCACCACTAGTGAGCCTCCGACAGCACGCAGTCATGAATAGCCCCATTCACTTCTGGCCTCTCGTGGACTCGGCATTTCCTATTCTCTTTCAGTCCAAGTTCAAATATCAAAGGTCAACATGAGTTCATGTTACTATTTTACCACAGGAGTGTTACATGGTTATTGGAAAATAATAAGAAATGCAGCAGAATAAGGTTCTTTTTAATACCTGGTTTCCTTGACGGAGGCATCAGTTGTTCTCGGGATGTCTCTGGTGAATCTACTGCAATAGTCTTGGTCATTATGCTCTTACACACCCCTGGAAACCTCTAGTCACTGTGCTTGGTCAGCTTTCCCACAATGGTATTTTTTAGAATTTCCTTGATTTTTTTTTTTTTTTAATCTTATTTGTGCTGTCCCTGTTCTCTGTGGTAAAGCAGAAACAGGGAAACTCTTACACAGCTCCGGTAATAAATTTTTAGCCTCTTACGAACTGCAGCAAAGTTGAAGGAATTAAAATACACGTGGAGGGCAAACACCTGTTTTCTCAGGAGGTGGTAGGAGCACGCTGCTCCATCCTGTAAGACCAGTGCCTTCGGGTGCCTATGGAAATACTGGACTGTTATTTCTATTTAATGTTTGGCATTAAAATTTGAAAGTGAGGGCTAACCTCAATATCCATAGGTTTCTGGCTTGCCTTCAGCCACAAAATATGCCTCATTTAAAGACAGCCCATTCCCCACCCAGCTGTGGTAGGAAACCTCAGTCTCCTGCTTAAACACGAGTGTCATTGTGTGGCTTCTTGGGAGAGCACGCTGCAAACAGGAGTAACTGCGCAGAGAGGGCACAGCTCAGGTTGTGAAGTCCTCGTAGAGGAGTGAGCTGAACACTCCATCTTAGTTCACTGCCCAGCACGATGGACCTGACCCGTAACTGGGGTTACCTGACGATACTTAGTCACTTTAAAGCCTTTCTCATAAACAACCGAAATAGTGTAGGAGACTTAATGAAAACAGAAAGGGATAAAAGTTAACGGGGGAAAAAAAGGCAAAGACCAAGAACTGAAGGGGAGTCTGTGCACTAGAGGAGAGCAGGAAAAGAATTGAAAGGAATCAGGAGGTGGCTAAAAGAAAAGAGTAGGAAAGAAGGAAAAAATGTGAGCAGGAAAGCGTAAAACTATAGGAAGAAAAGTGGAGAGATGGGCAGAGAGCTTAACTCCACATGTGCAGCGTCCAAATAACGTATATCGTAAGGTCCTCAGACAGGCAAACCGTGGTTTCCTGCTGATGGACACCAGTGGCTCTGGGCAAGCAGACCCCTGAGGCTGCCTCAGCAGGTTAACGTGGTGTGTCGGAGCAGACCAGCACACAAGCCACGCGTCCACGCTGTACACGTTTTGAGGGCTTTACCACAGGCTATTTCTGACCTGTAGATGGAATGTCTACCAGCAATGGATGCGTTTCTGGTGTGCTCCCATGCACGTCTTGGCTTTGTTTCAGCCGAAGCGAATCCCCTTGCTGTGCCGTGTGGCTGCCGTAACCTCATGAGCCCAAGCGTGGTGGGGTGGGTGACAGGGAGATGGTCTCTGAACCATACTTGACTACGAATAGCGTAGACACACTCTGAGAGACCTGTTAGAGAGCTGCTGTTTTCCTTCAGGTCAGTTGGACTAGGCAGCTGGAATTGAGTCTGCAGGTATTGAGTTTATCTTCATTTACACACCTCAATAAATGTGGGACAGAGGCTTTAGAACCGAGTTGTCACGCTGTTTGGTACTTAAACCGCTGCAGTTAATGCAGGATAGGTGGGGTTTCTCCCTTGCAGGACCAAGGACCTGCTTTAGGAAAAGGTAAGTGAACACCGAGCACCAGGTACAACTGAGTTATGGGTAGTGTAAATGGTCTCTGCACTTGCCCACAGCCCAGGGATTTAGTGTGCGGATATCGGCTTGGAAGGATCAAGTGTGGATTAGAGCTGAAATATCAAGTCTAAAAGTTAGGTCTCTTCAGGCTGGTGGACACTGAGCAGCGCTGTACATGCATACGCTGTCGCAGGCTGCTCGGGTTCATTTCTCTCCAAAGGTCAGTCTCTTGTTGCTCAAACCCAGCAAAACCAAAAGTAAAGAAAGAATTCAAGCTTTGACTAATAGCAGCTTAGTCAGGTGAAGGAAGCTGGCCTAAAAGTGGTATCTAGGTCTCTGGAAAATTACTTTCTTAATATTTGTAATGTGGTGGCATATAAAGGTCTTCTTCAGTTTGACATAGGCTTATCCTAGGAAACAAATGTTTGAAAACAAACCGACAATGAACACTATTGTGTAAAACTTCTCTGGAGAGAAGGTTTGTTTTTATTTCTGTGGGTGTGGAGCCAGGGATCAGAGGCAATAATATTCCTTATTATTTAAGATTCTTAATCTTGAGAATTGTCCCAGTTCCACTTGTTTTCCAGTCCTTAAAGGTCACTACTATTCTTTTTACTTTTTTTTTTTTTTGGCATAATATGAACAAGAAACTAAGGGCCAATAGCGCGTGTTGGGTTCGTCCTGGACTCTGCCAAATTCATTTCCTGTCCTGGTCATGACTTTCTTTTTTTTGAAGCTTATTGGAAGTCATGTCACACAGTCCTGTCTCATTTCTTTCTGATGGGCTTGAATAAATCTCTCCCAGCCTGAGAGGTATAATGACTGCACCCAGCTCACTTATCACCTCTGCCTGACTAGCTCTGTAGTCATGCGGGACAGCAGATCTCCAGGGAATGCTGGATATTTGCTCCTTGGGTTCCCAGTATGGTGATGGTAAGAGTCATCATTTAAAACTGCCCTCTCAAGCTTCACGTCCCATTTCCTCCCAAAGTGCCCTTCTCTTGAGTCTGTTGGCCTCTGCTGGGTATGAGGCGTTTGCTTGTCCCCAGGTTTGGATCAAGTGTGGATCAAGTACAGAGTGTGTATGCGTATGTAAGTGTGTAGGAAAAGCACCTCCAAGCTATTGATTTGCACGTCGGTGAGCCCTGCTCTTCTCTTACAAACGCTGCCCTGCATTTGTGGAGCGACGCAGAGAACTGGGGTCATCTCCAAGCGAGGAGCTGGAAGGAGGAGTTGGAAAACCCACCTCACCTTGCACTAATCGACCTTCACAGTGACTGACTTTATGTAGGGGTCAGGGAGCAAACGGCCAAGGTGAGTACATGTTTCATAGGCTTCAAAGACAGGAAAGACATAATAAGACCTGCGGGCTGTATTGATTTGGAGCAAGACTGCGCTGTCTTTTTAGCTCCTCTCCAGCCCAGTTCTAGCTCGCTGTCTATTAGCAGGACTTTGGGGACACTCTTGTGTTTTCTAACACATCTCAGCACTGCACTGCCTTGATACTCAGGCTAAATTTACTTCTGCTGCTTGTTTTCATCATGTTTTACTTCCTTATAAGACCTGCTATTCCTTCTGAGCTGTTCTTGCCCCTCTTGTGAGCCAGCCCAGCTTCCATCCGGGCCGTGCTGTAACAAAGCAGCCCATGGGTCTCGCACCAGGCTGTCGCCTGTGTTTTATCGATTACCATTTCAGCACCAGTTTGGTGGGTTGTGACTTTGGGGCTGGAAATCTAACAAGAGGCTGCTCTGATTAGGTGGCGTTATGGGCGCAAGATGCCACGCTGAGCAGGGATGAGCTAGTGAAGATACACGCTACTGCTCTTGCTGCATTTCCTCCTTTAAGAAATAGCATCGGGGGCAGTTCACCGACAGCTATTTCATATTGTGCTCTATGATTAACTGCAAAACACTCTGCTGGCCTCTGTCCCCCATTTATATAGAGCAAAGCAAACTGCTGAGAGCACTCTTTGATTATAATAGTTCTGAAAATGAGTGTGTGAGGGAGTGCTACATCCCGTAACTGCTAGCTTTTAGGTACCACCATGTTTTTCTCATCAGACTCACTGGCAGGCACAGCTTTAGTCAGAGCCTTCCTGCTCCATCCCTGGGAGAGGGAATATTCTTCAGCCGTCAGCACAATCCTTCTGTCACGCTGAGGAGAGGCAAGCCCTCAACACAGCTGAAACTCCAGGAGCTGTGCTTAATTCCTGGCAAAATGCATAAAAAGGGAGGGAGATGTTTATTCGGCTCTTTTCTATGGGTGTAAAAAAATATATATATGCTCAAAATACCAATGTAGGGTACTCTCTTCCCTTCTACCCTGTTCTGGTCTGACATAAAAGAAGCTGTTCGCTCCATCACTTGAATATAAAAGTGCTGCTTGCATTCAAGAACTCTGGTTTGAATCAGAACCAGACCGCTGGTGACCAAACATTTTGCAGTGTAACGGCTGTTCATCTGCATCCAGTATGTGCTGTTGATTTACTGACCCTGCTCCGGTTTCTAGCAGACAGCCTTGCACATCACAGAAGTACCCAGCTGGCGGTGTAACTGGTAGCCTCAGATGGCAAGTCGGGGAATGGATGAACCTGGAGACCCGGAGGCTCCTGGTCATCAAGAGCGCAGTCCCTTTGGATCAAAGTTAAAGCGGAGCGGTGCAGAGAGTTTTGATTTGACACTGCCTGTGACTCGTGTGTCCTAGGCATCGGTAACTTTGCTGCTAATCTGCTGCCAGTACCGATTTAAGGGGAAGGTATTTTTAAAAGCAGTGACTAACGTGTCAAATTTCGTTGTTCAAAACCTGTATTTATCCCTAATAGCACCCGTCTCGCCTGCCCTTTTCTCTGGCGGGGCTCGTGCCAGCCTTCGGGAACCCGAGTCAAGCTCTCGTCTGGAGGTCCTTCCTACGCCCCAGCCCCGGATAGGGGAGATCGTGCCTTATGTTCCCCCCTTGGCTGGACACCAGTGACTCTGTAGCAGGCTCGCCAGTGCCAGCTCATTCCAGGAGAGAGAGGCTGCTGAAGCTAAATTTGTTTTATCAGTCTGTCAATGGCAGAGTATTTCACAGTCAAAAACGTGTTGTTGTGACTTCCTCTCCCCCAGTAAATTCCTCTGTGGTTAGCTTTTCCCTGTTGGGGAGCCAGCCTTATTTTCCAAACGTGCACATGACAAACGTCCCTGCTCTGCATAATCACAGCGCTGTGGCATCTCCTGAGGAGTCAGGGCTTGGTGCCTCCAGCACTCCACGCAGGAAGGAACTGGGGGCACAGGGACAGGCTTTTAGCGCGGTGGGACTTAGTTCACAAAGTGTCCGTGATGCCGCAGGGGCCGAGGGGAGGAAAAGCAGCCACTTCCCCTTCATTTTTTCACCGTCGGTGAAATTAATTCCAGATCCCTGATAGAGAGGTCTCAACCTTTGTTTGTCCTTCCCTTTTATTTTTTTTTTTTCTTAGCAAACCTTAAGGAACATGCAGGCACCCACACACACGCACAGAGTTAGATTTCAAGTCCTAACAGGAAATGTGTAATCTGCTTGAAGATTAAAGTGCCAAGTGCTTCTCTTAAGATTGGGAACCTGACACGGACGTGATTATGAATTAGAGATTGCTTTATGGTATCAGTGGGGAAGAAAAATGAATGCGGAAATAGAAAGGTACAGACTTGTTGAGTTCTGCAACCATCTTCAAACAGATAGGGGAGGCCCGGAGGTTTTGGGTCTTAGGGGATATGCGGAAGGAAAGCCAGAGTGTTAAAAGAACACATTTTTCACTTTTGCTGAGATCTTGTGATAGGAGAAAAATACCAATTTTGGGTAAAATATCTGGAGATGTGACCTCAATGCTGAGGGTTAAAGGTGTACTAAGTAAGTTTTCAAAAGAGAGATTCCTTTCTGCTCCAGCCTGGTGGGGAAAATGAACCATCCCTCCTTCCAAAGCAGAGGTATCTCCAAGAGGAGATACCAACACCCTCCTGCAGGCAGATCTGCTGCTTTCTGAGGAACAGAGTGTCGTGCCTGCCAGATTATCCCAAGTTTACTTCCTGCCAGAAGCTGTTAAAAATAAACCTTGTCAAAAAGCACTCCAGCAGAGTGAAAGGTTTGTACCTGGCTTACAAAACTGGAAGCAAAGTAGTAAAGTGGAGAGACAGCAGATTAAGGTGCTCTCCCTGGTGACAGCTCTGCTCATCGCTCCTGGTTGCTGATCCCCGTGGCTGGACACTTGCCCAGCTGCTGGTACAGCTGGAGCTCATGTTCTGCCGCTGAACGTGGCTTTCCAGAGCGACCAGCTCGCCACGTATACTGGAGCTGTTTCCTTTAGTTTATAAAGTGTACAAATATCTTAAAAGTAACCCCTTTAACTTTTCTCCCTATTACTCAGAATAGCGAAAAGAAAAAAATGTGCTTGGCTTTACATTTCAGAAAAAATGAAGTAGTTGTAGGCTTTCCTGAGAGCAAAGCCAGCTTTGGTCTGCAGAGTGACTTCTGTGCTCTTCCCAGCCTTGAGAGCTGGATTTCCTTGCTGGGTAACCGGGCCATCAGTGCTCAGCTGAAAAGCACTGCCTTTGCCAGGCTGCGCTTAAGCCTGTGATCTCTGTTAATAATCTCACAGAATTGTTGGGCTTGGACGGAATCTCTGGAGGTCATCTGGTCCATCCCCACTCCTCAAGCAGGATCACCTAGAGCGGGCTGCCCAGGACGACATACAGATGGCTTTTGAGTATCCAAGGATGGAGACTCCACAACCTCTCTGGGCAACATGTGCTGGTGCTCAGTCACCCACAAGAGTAAAAGAAGTGGTTTCTGATGTTCAGACAGCACCTCCTGTGTTTTGGGTTGTGCCCGTTGCCTCCTGCCTTGTCCCTGGGCTCCACTGAAATGAGCCAGGCTCCATCTTCTTTGCGTCCTCCCCTCAGGTATTTGTACACATTGAGGAGATCCCCCCGAGCCTTCTCTCCTTTAGCAGTGATTGCCAGGAGGCCGACAGCATCTTGCTCACTAAGTCATCTTGATGAATTGGACCAAAGCCTAACATGATGCTTCGTTTTGTTGTGTGGGAGAAGGGCCAGGAAAAAGGGAAGAAGCAGCCCTTCTTTGTTTTTAGGATGGATTCAGGTCTGGTCAAGGGAGCCTGACGCTGAAAGGTCTGAGAGGAACCTTGAGTACGACGACGCTACACCAGAGGCTTTTGCCACCCTTGCAGTTAGCTGTCGGGCTCTGGGTTTGTGCTCTTTCTTTGAACTAAGATGCGTTCGGGTTCACAGAAGCCCTTTTCTGCCGATCCACTTGCCCGCCTCGCGCCACCTGCCTGTCTGCTCAGCGGCGGCTCGGGCAGGCTGTTAACGCCGGAGCGTGCCTGCCGCGTACCTGTGAGCAGGCCCCGACAGGGTACATGCCGACCCTCCACACCCCGACTTATCGCAGCCTCTGGCATTTTATCTCACGACACGTGTATGGCCCGTGCGTTATCTTGGTGGGGTTCTGCTCCTCTGGAACTCTGAAGTCGCTCCGGCTGTGATGCACGCAGAGGGTAACAAGCGGTGCTCTCCCTGCTCAGCCGGCTTGGACGCTGCAGCACCAACGCGGTCAGAGGCAAGCCCCAGGTATAGGCTGGAGAGAAATACTTCATTGTTAGTCCTTCTGGTTACCAGGCTCCCTGAGTGGTTTCCTACTCTATGGGTTATATATGGAGGAGAGACTGATCTCTGTGTTCTCTAGCGTGCTCTTACAGCAGGAGTTTCTGGGGCTGCCTGTGTTAAGGGGCTGAGAGTGGGCAAACAGTCTGTGGGTGAGGCAGTAATGCAGAGCCACTTATACTTGGAGAGTCTCTGCGTTTGAAATTACTTTAGAAAATAATTTCCAAATAGCCAAGGAGTTACCTTACTGCTTGTTTTTCCTCTTGCTCTCTAAATCCGAATGCGTGCAATTCTCTTCCTCTGGATTGACTGGCAGTGCTGCTGTGGGCTCTGAGGACGGACTGACCAGTCATTTTAGGAAATGAAAGAGTTTTAATTGAAACAAACAAACCAGCAACCCCAAAGAAAGAGAGAGTTGAAAGAATAAGGATATCTCTTTCTGAGAGAGCAAACGGATGACGAAAGGCTGCAAGACGCTTTCTCTCGATTCCCCCAAAGAACGAGGGCTGGCTGTAGATCTGCAGGGAAGGAGTCACAGAAATAACATTTAAATAAAGAATTTGGTTCTTGGCCAGGGAAAGGCACTCAGGTTTTGGCACTGGTGCTTCTCGTTTAGCAGTGACAGGCGGCGTATTGTGCCGTGGCTGTGAACAGCGGTAGGAAGCGAACCCCTGCGTGAGCTGGAGCTGCGTGAAGGGAGGGGGCGGCGGGGCGGGGGGCTCCCTCGCGCTGCTCCTGGCCGGTGGCTCACGTGGCTGTGGGGAACTCGCCTTCGTGGTGGCAGTAATTTGCCTCCTTGGAATGACAAGGACAGCCCCTAGACAAGTGCGTATCCCTGCGTTGCTCCACTCAGGACCCTTCCTTCTCTTGGGACTGCTGTGCTGGCTTGCTTTATTTCGCACCTTTGGGTTTTGCCTTCTCTCTCAGCCCCATTGCGTTCTTGCCCGCTTTCACGCAGCCTCCCCTGAAATGTGAGGCCACCCTGAGCAATACCAGGCAGAGGTGAGCTCTGGGTCCTGTTTGGTGGGGCTATGAGCCACCGCGGGTTTGGTTGTTGGGGCCATTCCAGGTGGTCTTGCCTGCTGGATCACCCAGAGTTCGGCTGGGCGACGGGCAGTGGTCCCTGGCAGGGGCTGGCCAGCTCCTAACCTTAACCGTGGCCCCCAGAAGCGACAACCAGCCATCCTGCCCTGCTTGGCTCATGGACAATGAGGCACCACCACCATAACCTCGCTAGATACCAGGGGAGAGCCAGCTGCTGAACCTGTCCTCTCCTCCCCGTTCCCTTTGGCGTCACGTCTGGGAAGAGCCACCTTTCCCACTTGCCGAAGAGGGGCTTTAAATCGATGATTGATGTGCATATTATTGCAGCAGCTCCCTTCCCCAGTGATGCTCCTCTATTTGTTCTCATAAGGGCAGGATGAGCCCAGTCAGCCCCAATAATAGAAATGTCAGAGGCTGCCAAGGATTTGCTGAGATAAATGTTTATTGGAATTTTAACATGGCAGAAAGCATCAATTTTGATAGTAATTTCCTTTGTGGAAGAGCTTGCTTGATTTCTTCTTATTCAGGTATGATTTTGTCCCATCTAGGCTTCTTTATATAAAGAGCTTGAAATGTAGAACCTTTTAAAAAATGTACGAAAAAAATTTATCGGTATTGTAACATGCCAATATCAGTTTGCTGAAGCTGAGCTCTGAGGAAGAGCTGGAGCTGCTGTCGTGACTGTTTGGGGGTTTTTTTTCTGTTTGTTTTTTTTTTTTAACTTGTAGGAGTATTTATTTCCAGAAGCAACAGCATAAATAATTACTGGGATTTTTCAGAAAATATTTAAGGAAAACAAGAGATGTGTCACACTTCAGGCCTTTCTACCTTGATTATGTATGTGAGAAAACTGTTGCAGTGACAGAGTTTCTACAGTTGTGAGCTGGCAGCATTTGTTCTTCCCTTAGATGCCCATTGCAAGAGCACTTGGTGGCAAGGGAGGTGGTTTCTGGGATTTTTTCTTTTGTTCTTTCTTGTGGTTTGTGGGTTTTGTTTCTTTTTTCAGAGACAGAACCTGTTTAGAAATACAAATCCTAATGTCACAGTTCCCTTGCTGCAAAGTAAAGCCACCCTAGCAGTTGTTGTTTTACCAGCTTGCGTGTTTGGAAAGCGAGCGCACCAAGTTTTGATGGTAATTTGTGATGTTGGAGCAACTGGAGAAGCAGACGAGGAGGCAGAGTATCAGCCAGGGCGGAAAAAAGCTGATAAAGATGAAAGAAAACTGATCTCCCTCGACTGGTATGTGCTAGTAAGCTCGGCTTAAGGCCAAAGTCGGTGTCCAAGTATCACACTTCAGGACTCAGCCCACAGGAGAGATTTTTAGGATAGCTCTATCAGTTCTCACTGGGTTATTTTTAGGCTCCTGCTAACCTCGACGCAGAGAGGCTCAGGAGTTCCTCGTGTAGCTAAACGTGCCTGTCACTTTTCATCCTCTTTTTGAAGGACAACTTTGGGATTTTTTTCTTGCTCAGGCTTTGTGGGTAACTAGTGAACAGGAGCAGCTTCACCCCTTGGTGGAAGGTTTCTAGGGAAGTCCTGGAAACTGGTTTCTTTTGTCTGTGATTTATTTATTTCCATTTGGACAGAGCTGTGGAGGTGATCGTGTTCAAGAGCTGGGGCACAGACCCGCTGCACATACTGTGTAACGCAGCGTGAGCAGCCAGCTGTGGAGCTTTTGTGGAAACTTCTCAGTCCCTGTGAGCGCGACACAAAACCCAGGTCTGTTTTGAATCTCTCTGATCCACGCTAGATCTGCTGCTGCTGCTCTGCTGTTCTCGCGTGGTTTCGCTCAGGGTCTGTGGTATCCTTGATTTATGGGTAGTTGATGGTGGCAGCACCTTCATATTCCCCCGCTTCTCTTTGCCATGAGTCCCGGGGAGCTGAGCAGCCATCCTTTTCCAGTGATCACAAGCATTTCAGTGCCATCCTTCTTCCACAGAGATAACGCTCTCGTTCTCCCCCCCGGGATGTAATCCTTTGCTGGCGTGCCAACAGCGGCATTTCAGCTGCCAAGGGACACACGTCCTCCCCCAAGCCCGCGCTGGGCTGATGCATCCTGACAACTGACGGCGGGGCTCTGCCGTTGCTGCCCTTTTTGCAGAGGTCGCTGCCTGCCGGGGCTTTGTCCGTGGAAGGAGAGCAAGTCCTCAGGAGCTTGCTGCTGCTGGCGGAACCTCTGCGGGAGTGCCCGCCTCAAACCTTTGGCCCGCCGTGCTGTCACTGGCATCCTCAAGGTCTCCGCCACCGTGAGCCTCGTCCCCATTACCTTCTTCCTGGCTGAGCCCAGCGGGCCCACCGAGGGCATCTCTACAGTCCCACCCGCTAAATGAGGCTAATTTGTTTGGCGCTGTGCTGTCTCGCTCAAGTGCTCGCTTGGCTGTGAAGGTTAAGTTGCATTACCAGAGGGCTGGTTTTTCAGAGGCGTGCTGGGGAGACGTACTAATCATTTGGTGGAGGATCTTGCTGCACATCTCTCCGCACAAGCACACCTTAATCAAGTACTCACTTGAACGTAAGAAGTGCCTTCGTTAAAAGAGCTTGGCATTTCAGAGATGCCCTTTGCTTAATTCCAGTTGTCTGCTTAATTAGACATTTGAGAGTGCCGTTAATTGATTGATGAACAATTAAAACAGCTCCAGCTTCTCTCCTGACTAAGATGCGTTCAGCACTAACCCTTCTTGTCTTCCCCTCTGGGAATTCGCTCTGCAGTCGGTTAGCTGCTACCTTGCCTGTTTTGGTCTGTAGCTCTAGAAACACACAACGCAAACACATTAGAAGCGTCTCTAAATATTGAACACACATTAACGTTCTGGGCTTGCCACGCACTGGGAGCCACAGTTACACCGTCGGAAAAGAAAGCTGGGACGGGAAAAAGTAAACGCTGCAGAAGCTGGGGTTTTTCTTCCCTCGGACCTTGCCTTTGCAGTTCCACATTGTATTTTATAATTAGACTGAGGGTCATGGGCCATTGTGACAGTCATGCCAGCTATAAATTGCCCTTTATCAAAACGGGGAAAAAAATCTGAGTGAGCATGTATTAATTAACTCTGGCTCAGGCTATCCGTGACCGTCAGCCTCACCCCGGTTTATGTTGCTGGGTGTATTTTAATAACCCTTTTCGTTTAATATTTAGAATCCCTGAGGGATTTGGCAATTTGGAGACATTTAGCAGATGAAGAGGTGGCATTAAAGGGAATGTCTCAGAGGGGAGCTGGCACCAAGCGCGTGTAAAGCTTCATCTCGGTCCTGCCTCGGGAGCAGCCCGAGCGTGCGGTGGGGGAGCGCGGGGGCCAGCGGTGGCCGCAGCGGATGCCGACGAGTGCGGGCAGGTTGTGGCTGACTGCCCTGGGAGGGGCGTGCGCAGAGGGGTCTGGGTACCCCGGGCAAAACAAGAAAAAACCTCCATTAAGATTAGATAACAGAGAGAACAGCTGCTCTGAAGTGTGCTCTTCATAACAGCCTTGGGGGCATTTATTCCTTCCTTCTCCCACACAGCTTTGTAACAGAGCCCTTTGCGAGGGAGCAAACCCAGTTGGAAGGCTCTCGGTGTTCTTCTGGAGCAAGCAGCGGGCTCCTTGCCAAGCTCTGAGGAGCCTCTCTACTTCTTTGGGTCTTGCCTGTAACCATGGGCTGCAGCCGCTGTATCCCAGCGCGCAGAGCCGTGAACTGGACATGACTGACCTCTGAGGCGTGATGCTGGCGGGTCTCTCGATTCAGCAGTGGAAGATGCGGTCTGCTGCAGGAGCACACAGAGCGCCGGACTGTGAGGGGTCAGGAGAAACGGCGTTACTCCTACCGTGTCTCGTTTCTCTTCAGCACACCTTTGTGGTGCATCTGATTTCCAAGGCGAAATGTAGAATATAAACATGCTTTAATGTAGTGGACAGGAGACACGGTGTACGCGCCCCTTCCTTGCCCCTACTGTGCGCTGGCCTCAGGTTTGCAGAAATGTCATGGAGTGATTTAAGACGTGCTGAAATGTAATGATTTAAGACACGTTGTAATGGTTTAAGGCCCAAGGAGAAGATGTCTCGTATGCTCGTTACTGCTGTGCTGGCATACGGAGGGGAGCGGTGGCTCAGGTGGGGATGGGTGCAAACACACCACGAACTCCTTGGAGAAAAAACGAAGCAAGGAGCGCATGGGGAGCGCCCAGGGGCTGGTGGAAACGCCTGCGTGAAGGGCGTGTTGGAGCGAATCTGCGCGCTCCCTGCTGCAGTGGGCGAGTCTCGGTGTTCGCT
Organism: Bucorvus abyssinicus; assembly: GCA_009769605.1. Lineage (NCBI taxonomy): Eukaryota > Metazoa > Chordata > Aves > Bucerotiformes > Bucorvidae > Bucorvus > Bucorvus abyssinicus. Next base: position 22,210,570 of record CM020035.1, on the reverse strand, counting down.
TAGGTGAGAAACCACGCGGCTGCCGAGGTCCTGCCCTGTCCATCAGCGCCTTCGCAGGAGGAAGGGGCTGAGAGAAACGAGACCCTCAGCGCCAGAGGGAGGCAGTCCGTGGCCGTGGGTCTCAGTGGCAGTGTGGGCAGGGCTCCGTGTCCTGCCGCAGCCCCTCTGCAGGCTGAAGCGTATGTGGACTTGCTGCGGGGTTTTTTGGGGGTGGCTGGAAACGTTGGATCAACCTGGCCCCGTTCCTGCCTGGCTGCCCCCGCCTCAGGACTGCCATACGTGCTCGCCCTCCCTGTCCCCAGGCGGCTAGGATTCCAGTTTTCTTGCAGATAGGTCATAAGGGTCTTTTTGCTAGAAATAAAGCGTTTTTAAGAGGCAAGGACGCGCTGGCAGGCAGACGGGGACGGGCTCGTGTCCGTTCCGCGTCAGCAGCTCGGTAGCTGAAGAGCAGCAGGCAGGGCTGAAGGGCTGGGAGAAGGGGGCAGGCTCCTCCTGGGCGCTGGGTGTTTCCGTCAGTGTGTTTCGTACGAAAACAGCGTTTGCAGAGCTTTCCACAAAGCCTCGCTTCTGTGGCATTCCGACTGCCCCAGCACGCCCCTGGCTCCGTTCCCCAGAAGATTAGAGGTCCTTCCATCTCTGACAGCAGCGCGAGACTAAGTGAACTATTTGTTCCCTTTCTTTCCAGCAGTGAAAACAGTCAGCCACTGTTTGTGTTGCTGCCTTTATCTCCGGTTTTGTGCTTTCCTGCTGCAAGACGTGTCACACGAAGCAGTTGTCAGTTTGGGAATAGCTGTTAGGTTTGGGCAGAGCTTGTACGTGGTTAGAAACCATCACCTCTGCCTTCTGCTGTGACCCTGTGCCTTCAGGGGGGTGCCCCTGTTCCCTAGAACATGCCGAGTTTCGTTTTAATGACTTTCTTTGCTGCTCATCAGTGTTTCTTAGCAATTTGTTAAATCTGCCTACATGGTGTTAAAAGGAGGAGAGGGTGGTAGGAGACTTGGTTAAAACATTAAGCAAGATCAGAATATGTTTTAATGAATGTCCTTGTTCTGTCAGATGTGATTTAAGTTGCTTTTAAGTGGAAAAATAAATACATCTGCTGTGCTGGGAAAAAAAATCTCTCAAATACCGCCATGTTCTTGTTAGAGGAGGAGTACGCTCTCGATGGTCGTAGGTTGTGATGTTTCAGAGGGAGCGTGTCTTTGTGTAAGGTAAAAAGAGCCGTTGCATTCAGAGTTGGTAACTGAAAAGCACAACAGAAGATAAAATAAAGCTTCTGCCTCGCCACCTTCTCTGGCTGCTGGGAGCTGACAGGCGCGGAGCGCTGCACGCGTGCCGGCTAGTGGTGCTTGGATCTCCGCTGCCGAACGCTTCCCTGGCTGCTTTGATTTCCTTCCTGGCAATGTCCTCAAGGTAAAGCTTTCAGCACAGGCTCTGCTCCCCACCGGGCTCTAAGGTTAGTTGTTCTGGGTGGGTAACGTGCCCTTCCATACAGGGGGGAAAAAGAGGGGGCGGGAGAAGTCAGGTGGATGGGGAGCTGCCTGTTTGTCAACGAGATAGGAGTACTGAGTTCATCCTTAATTATTGCTCATTTTTTAGGGCTGCTTAAATCGTTCACGTTCCCGTGAAGTTTCAGAAAGTCCAGAGCTGGACTTGGAACCTGGTTTCAACGAGCAATAATGGAGATCCTGTTCTTAGGTGCACTGCTCTGGAAGAACTTGTAGTAGCCTTAACGTAATGAGTGTGTATGTAGAGATCGTCAAACAGAAGAACCTGAACGTGGCTCATTTTCAGATTTCCCCCTAAGTTCTGTGAAGTTTTGCTGATTGGATGCTTGGTAAGATACAGAGTGAGCAGAATGTGCTGGTGGTAGTTACTGGTCGCTTCCAGTATGAGTTTTTCTGGTTTTGCAGAAAGAGTGCATGTTGATCTGGTACCACTTTTCTTGGTCAACAGATGATCTTCAGTGACCTTTTATCAAGATCACAAATATCACAGTGGATTTAATTTTGATCTAATTATATGGTGTCACTTCGTAACACTGTGAAAAGCTCAGCTGTTGGTTTAATAGCAGCTCAAGTTTCAGTGCTTAGTGCAGCAGTGATAGTACCAACAGGGTCAACAAGGGCAACTTTGGGACAGGGTTTTATTTATTTGGTTTTATAAAGTGGCCTATGCAAAAGTAAGGAACAGTTTTACAAAGCAGTTGTCATAGACTAAATACCAGATTCTCCAAACATCTGTTCCAAAACCCCTGTTAAATTCCCGTCCCATTCCACGGGGAAGGGCTGAGAAAAAAAAAAAAACAAGCAGACCTTTCAGTATAAGCTGAAGGAAATTAATTGCAGACTAAGGAGGAAGGGAGTTGAGGTTCCCAGGAATGCATCCTCTCATTTTTGCTATAGTGAGCCGTTAGCTGGAAAGTTCCAGCTGCTACAGAGATAAACAGACAGAAAACTAGTCCGTTAAGCACATGCACCTTCCAGAAGAAAATCATTTAGTTAACCTGTACGTAGATTGGAAATGTCTGTTTTATTTATACCCCCACCCTCACACGTGCTCCGCGCGAAGCCGAGGTGCCCAGTTGTGCGTGCACGTGGCTCTTGGCGGAGAGGCTCTGAAAAGGCGTTGGAGAAGCTGAGGCCAGAGCTTCGTCCCAGGCATCGCTCTGGTTTAGGTAGGCGTGTGCTCTTCACTTTCTGTTTAGCTGCACAGTTGAATCACCAGTCCTCATTCCACCTTTTAATGGGTGTGCTTGTTCTTTCAGTCCTTAATTTTCTGAGAACGTAGCAGCAAACCCGACTGTTATTTGAACTCAGGTGGACACGGGGTACGTACGGTGCATGCCAAATGCAGGTCGGCTGGTGCAACCTAGCCGACTGCTGTAGGTAAATGGTGCATCTAAATGTTTTTAAAGCTCTCCTTTTTTTAACCACTATGTCCGAGAGTATTTTTGGAATTTAATAAACACTATTAGTCTAGTAAACTGCTCCAGATAGTTCCTTTCTCCAGCTTCCTGCTTTTAATCGTAGTCTGTTTTCACATTAATAAAAGAGCGAGTTATTTAAGTAATTTCACTAATATTAGCCCTAGGTGTCTTACCGCTGAGAGTTGTGTGGTACAGAGCTGTTCTCTGAATCCCAAAGCTGCGTGTAAGCGTACGATACACAGCTCAGCTCACCACATGCACTTCCTATAATTGAGAAAATTTACTTAATTGTATCCACTATTAAAACACAGCTTTAAATGAGATATGAAACTAATTAATACAATGGACAATTCCTCCTGACTCTAATAAACCCTGTTGATGTTTTGCTGCTATCAAGCAGGGTTTATTTTATTATGAACAAGAAATATGGGTGAGCACCCAACCGTTTGTCGGTGTAATAAAGGACAGCCGTAATGAAAAGGTGGGGCTGACTGACCAAATAAAGTTAGCAAAACAAACACACATTCGTATCTTCTGAGAGATCTGTGGAAGGTGTCAAGTCATGCCCCGCTTACTTCGATAGAAGGGATAGATGGGATACTTCCAAAGCAGCCTCTGTGCAGCAGGAAGGACTGGTGCCAGTAACCCCGGGAGCAGCTCTTGCTTTGCTCTAGTGCTGGGTGGTGTGTGCGGGTTTGTGAATCCTGCAGCCGCCTTAGAGCTGGTGCCCAGGTCTTCACTCCTCTGCAGGAGAGGCTCCTGCTTCAGGCTGCTGAGGTTATGGGTTCAGCCTCATGGATGAGCTGTTGCTTCCCAGGCAGTCCTGGATCCGTGCCCGTGTCCAGTGCTTGTCTCCATAAGCATTTCTAACTTTCTGGAATCGTTGTTTTTACACCCAGTTATTCTTATGCTCCAGGATCTCCTCCTAGGCGGTAGTCTAGCCAAAAGTGAGCGGGTGCAACTCTAACTGGACTCGGGATTCAGCAGATAAAACTCCCACTAGTATTGCCAAGAGTCAGGTAGTGTCCACCATTTCCCTTGCCAAAGTCATTGACTTAAGGAGAGCAAAAGTATTAGGTGTCCCTTGGCCCTCTGAGGCTCTAAGGGACTAGAGCTTTGTCAGTGTCCCATCCAGTTCGATCACCACTGGAATCTCAAAGCACCTTCTCTACAGCAGGGAGACCGGTCAAGAGTAAAATAAACCTAGATCTTCAGATGCTCTCTGCTTTTGGGCCACCTTTGGAGACGAGTCAGCGTGCAGCGGTGGTGTTGCCTGGTGGATCCATCACACAGACATCCCCGGGTACTCTTGTACAATACCTTCGATCCTCAATATCTGGTCAGAGCAGTATCTGCCTTTGCCCCAGACAAATTTTGTGGCCCAGTGCCGCCCAGCTGCCTTCACAGGCTGAGCTTAGTCCCAGTGAGCGGTAAGGGGTTTTCAAGTTCTGTGTGAATCTCTTGTTTCCCAGGCTGGGGAAATATTTGTCCTCCTGACAAATATTGCACCTGTGGGTGGGTGAGTGTCTGAGTGATGCACACTTATTGTTTTTATTGCTTAATCAATTTAATGATGATATCGGTTAAAATACTGTTTATCTGCAGTGGCAAGGGGTGCCCTTTCTGACTGTTAGCGGGGACAATACGCAGCCACTTTTCCAGTAACAGTAAGCAGGTAAAAAGCGTGGTTGATTACAGTCTGCAAAGTTTTTCCCAACAAATTAATTTCCTCCACTTCATTAACTCTGACCGGCTGCCAAGGGAGTGCTGTGAACCCTTCTCTGCGGAGTATGTTTTAATTTTGCACTCCTGGTTATGACAGGCAAATTTACCTCTCGGTTAGGAACTGATGTAACAAGATAGTGGAAATAATATCTTGGGCTGAAATGTGTTCAAAACAGGTTCGCTGTTAAGAAAACCCTCAAGTAATTCAGTGCTTGTTATTAAAGCGGTAAGAATCTCAAACAAGATTTCAAATCTGTATTTGACCTCTAATTCACCTCAGCAAGGCAGAGCTGAATTAGCATCGTGCATCCAAACAGTTTTTGATTTCCAGAATGACGTCTTGAGCCTTGAAAGCATTCTCCAATTTCGCAAAGCCGTGTTGTAGAAATGAAAAATGCCTTTTTTTTTTTTCCAGTCTGCCTGTTTGTGGAGTAAATGTTAATGACACATTTCCCCCTCTTTTATGGGCTTTTGCTTGTGAGTGCTAGATCTGATCCCTTGCTCCATGGCTGTACTCACTTGGCATATAAATTAGGATTTATAACAGAGTTTAACTCTTCCAAGTGATTGCGGGGTCAGAGGTGACTGCTGCTTTATGGTGTGGTCTCCAGCACAGAATGTTGTGATGTTTTAGTCCTGGTAGGAGAGTTTATGGAATGATCTTCCTGTGGTAACACCGTTTTTAGAAGGAAAATAATTCTGTGCATCCTGGTGGCTCTAAGCAAGAAAAAGGGCTTTGCTGAGCAGTGTGTACATGACTGGCTTAAATCTTGGGTACCCCAATAAGACCTTTAACATACATGACGTTTGAAGAGGGTTGGTCGCAGTGATAACGCATAGTATGAAGAGCGTTGTCCATGCAGGATGGCCACTTCATTTGCTCTTTGGAGGCATTGGGGCGATGTCAGCAGGTCCAATGGGCACTGCAGTATGGTGAAAAATAATCTCTTTCTGCTTTACTCATCTAGTATTATTCCAGGCGTATATCAGTGTCATCCCTCTGGTGCCCAGGAGTTCACAAAAGGGGCGGTTCCTGCACAGGACTTCCTCTAATGCAGAAAAAGCCAGGTTATTTCTGCAGGTCCGAGGTGGGATGAGGCAGTACAGGTAGGTCTCAGGTTATGGGGTCCTTGTGTCTCCTGACACAGTTGTGCAAGCCGGGAGAGCGAGTGAAAACGCCCGTGGGTTTTTCTGCTTTTTCTCCAACTTTTCCACGTTCTGTTGTGAAGTGGGCGAGGCAGGGCTTTGTAACGCTTCTGAAGCCGACTTGTCACAACCACGTGCAAAGACGACATTTGCACTTTCTAGCTTGCACATGTGTGATTGCTCTTGGGTAACTTGCATGCAGTTCTATAGGTAGGGAGCCTCCAAAAAAGGATTCTTGATGTAGCAGGAGGCCCTTGCCAGGATGAGGGGACGAATTTACTTTAATACATCCTGGAAAAATCATGCTGCTGCAAAGGTAATGAATGCAGAGCCTTCGTGCGGTTCTGAGATGGGACTTCAGAAGCAGTTCAAGGCCCGAGTTATGTGCCTCACGGCGCTGCTTAGCTGGACAGCTGACTCCTTTCAGCGCCTCTGAGAAACCAAGCAAAAACCTCCACACAGTGCACTAACTGTGAAATATTTGGGGCATATTTCAGTGCCATTCTTCTGTTATGGCCACCTTGCCCTTTCCTTTGGCATCCTTGTTCCCCTGTCGTCTCCTTCTGCTCTTGCTCGTCTGCTCTTACTTACCTGGCGATTTATTGAGTTTCATTTGTGACCCTCTAAAGTTGGAGGAACTGCAGCAATTCTTGTCCTGATGGTGGGCTTCAAACCACGTCTTTGATGGATGCCCCGGAGCAGAAGTGTTCAAGGTGAACTTTCGGGACTGCAGGACCCGCTTGTCATTACCGGGAAGAGGTTTAAGGTATCTGAATGAGCTTTTGTGATGCTGAAATAACAGTAGGACAGTGCACGGCGAACGTCTCGCTGGCTGGAAAAGTGGCGCAGTCATCCCAGTGTCAGATCCCAGGACCCTGGGGCGTGCCTGGGTGCAGGGGGACCGGGCGCCTTGCCTGGGCTGAGAGCAAAGGGCGGAGGAGAGGGCTTGGGGTAGTGCCATCAGAGTCCCCAGACTGGTCCCATCCAGGGCAAGCGCCAAGCCACGAGGCAGCAGAGCTGGCTTAAATGCCGAGAGGAAGGAGTGAAATGTAACGCAGCTTGGTGCTCACATCAACACGCTTATTTTGTTGAGCTCGTTTGTGATAATTTCTTTTTTTTTTGGACCAGGGACAAGGAAACTGATAGAAGGGAGCTAGAGGTGGCCTCTGCGGAGGGTTTATCATCAGAATTTGAAGTGCAGTGATAGGAGTCCTGCTTCTGTCTTCGTAACTCTTTGCTTTAATCTGCCATCCTTGTGGTTTCTCCGAGCTTTTGTTTAAGAACTCGTTCAGGAGGATGTGTTTATGTAGCCAAGCATAGAGAGGTTTTAAAAATGACTTGTCCAAGAAAATCCCGTAAATATCAGGAGCAGCAAACCCCACAAGGAAGATCAGTTTTTTATGATTACTGCAGCTTATTTGGGTCAACGGAGAATTTCAGCTTTTATTCAGAGAAACTGTGACGAGGATATAAAAAAACGTTGCGGGGACCGTTAAGGGGGTTTTAAGTTCCTTATGATACGTGAGGAACACACAGGAGGCTCCAGAACTTTTTTTTATTATTCTAAAGTTGTTTTATATTGTGCTTGGTCTTTATATGGAACACCAGAACTGTCAATGCTTCAAGCTCTAATTAAGTCGAAGGCAGTTACTGGGCTCAGCAGAGGGAAACAGCACTTTACAGGTGGTCACATTAAATGATCCAGTGGCCCCCTTCTGGTCATAAAAATGTAGGATTTTTTTCCCATTATCCTCAAATGTGAAGTATGCACTGAGCTCTTTGTTAGCCTTTAAATCAAGCTACTGAGGGTGCTGAAAGCAAACCCAGAGTTTGATACCCCATCACAAGAAGTATGAAGAGAATGAAAACAGGAAACAAAGCACGTCTAAAATAAGCCGGTGTCCCGCACGGGAGAGCTAAATCAGTTTAATATATTGTCACGCCTGAATATAGCACAAAGCGCAGCGGACTGCTGGACGCGTTGCAGGGCTTTCTGCTTGTGTCGCCCTGATGTTCTGCCTGACACCCACGGGCGGGTCTGTATGAAGAGCCACGAGAGTTTGGTAAGCCCAGATCAGGAAGCCTCCTTCACTGCTGGGATGGCTCGTTCCCGCAGCTCATCGACTCCTCCACGGTGTCACCAGCAAAACGCTCTCCGTGCAGCAGGGTGTCAGGTGGACTTGCCCCGCAGCTCCCGGGTACCTCATCCTAGAAACTGCCATCTTGAGCATCTTCTCCTGGTGGGGACTGCCGCAAAGTGCTCAGAGGAATGAGGACTCTGTCAGGAGCACTTCGAGCAGGAGGGGTCCCTTCAGCTTTGATTAGATACAAGTGAGCACAGGACTTTTTAGAGTCAGCCGGGGGTTGGGGCTGCTGCCACGCGTTGAGGTTGGGAGTCTTACGGTTCATCCTACTCTTTGGATCCACTTACACTCTGTAAGTGACAGAGGGCTTTGGTTAACGGGACCGGCAACAGAAAGCCTTTTAGGGGGTGTAGAGTCACAGTAGGTGTACAGGGTAATCGTGGGTTTGAGGAATTACTTGGTGAAGGTGAAGTGTACTCACAGTGGGGTGCGTGTGGACGCTGCCTGTGGCTCTGTGAGGCTGAATGGCAACATCAGTGACAGAAAGAGAAGTCACTGAGGTGATTTAAACCAAATACCATTTGCCAACAGCAACAACAACAAAAAGAGCTGAAACCGCATACAGCAGCTTGTTGTTAGCTCCTGGTTATAGTGAGGGCTGACCAGATCTATCTCCCACTATGAACTGAGGCAGCACTGTCCCTGGTCGCTCAGATTTCCTGGCTTTTATTCCCCCATGAATCTTTTGGAAAGCTCGGATTTTTGTTTTATTTCTTGCCAGCTTATAGGCTTGGTAAGAAAATGTAATTCTCTTTTCATACTACATCACTATTTTCTTGCAAGCTATGAGGTATGTCCAGGCACGTATGTAATGAGCCAGGCAAACTGTTTTGTACAAACTGTGATTGCACCGTTGAGTCGGCCACTTAGCCCGGAGGGGCTGTAGTTCTTGATGGCACGGGATGGTTTCCTTCTGGACGTGCTTCCTATCACAAATGTCACGGCTGGTGTTTCTACTTTTACTGAGGAATAAAAGACGTTGCTGCTTTGAAGTAGCCACTGAATAATGTTGGCTGCAATCCAAGGTGTGCGCAGAATGAGACTCCATCAGTGGTTTGGTGTGCGGACGATGGGGACAGGTCACGGGTGTTTACATCTGGATTGCAGTCCAGTTGTGACAGGTGCCTGGTGGTGCAGATGGCAGAAGGTTGGCCGCTTGCAGTTACTGCGAGGGGTAATAATTTTGCCTTCTCCTCCCCTTTCTCCATCCAGTAGTAACCCCTCCACTCTAGGGAGGCTCAGAAAACAGGAAGGCATGTTTGATCTCCCGCTTTGCAGGCGTTAGGTCTGTCCCTGGGTTGGGCTATTTTGGCAAAGGCTTCACTTCAGATATAATGGCATCACCTTGAAGGCTCTGTGCCGCCCTGGTGAGAGGCAGCGCACAGCTATTTCAGGCAGCTTTTAGAAACCGGGAGAGGAGGCAGGAGGAGAAAATGCTGCACAATTGTTTGATGTGCTGATCAAAAGATAAACTAGAATCAAATTAAACCCCAAGGGTTTGTACAACCTTGCTTATGTTTTATGCAAACCCTCCTGTACGAAAGGAAATAAACCACCGTCGCCTTTCAAGGCAGATGGGGTGCAAATGATGGGCAATTTTCCCCTTTTTTATTCCGCTATTTATGTGGTTGTTTTACAATTTCTCCTTACCTGTGCCGCTTCACTTCTGATCGTTAGGAATATGGATATGGTACCTGCTAGTCGGTCTACTGCTTTGAGTCGGGAACACAGGCTCCTTGGATAGTTTAACTGGGCACAGCAGCGGGTCTCTGTGCTGATTTACAGCACGTGAGGGTCTGGCTCATGGTGTCCGTTGTACTGGGGACGGTGAGCTTTCCACTGCCTCGTGAATCCATGCCATTTAATAAAGAGAACAGCCTTAGACAATAGTTGTGCTCTCTGGTTCTGAAGCATGTTCAACAGTACTGTAACCTGTCCTCTCCTTCCCAGAGCTGAAGAGCACAAACAGGGTTAGGTCAAGATCCATGCAGTGGATTCCCCATCTCAGTGCAACAGCTGCATTTCACCGAGGCTTCCCCCAGTGTAAGAGGTGATGGTGTGGCAGACATGACTCTTACTGTGAAGTCTCAGTGCTGGAATGAGCCTCGAAAAAATCCTTCCTTTTCCTACCGCTGGACTTCACAGCCTGCAGGGCGTGTGTGTTCAGCTGGCACGAGGCTGGGTTTAAAAGTCTGCTTTGTGGATGCTGCAGCAGAGACGACGGATTTTCCTCATTGCTTCTCTTGCACTAGCTGGAGAAGTTGAGCCGCATGTCCCTTGGCTTCTCATCAGAAGGCCAAAGGTGCACAGCAGAGGGGCAAGGAGGCAGTCATTTCATTCCCTGAAATGAAGGGGGAGTTCAAGAAGTGGACGCTGTCAGAAGCAAAGACAAAATCTCAAAATATAGCCAGGTATTCTCTCAAATTAAACACCTCTCAAATGTTCTAGGTCACCTAAGAACACACAGGAAAGCATGTAAGAAACAGTTTGTCTCACGTACGAACAAGCCCCAAAATACCTTAGAACAAAAACCGAGAGCGCTGCTGGCAAACGTGGGGCCTCTGGTCAAACGAGAGAATGTTGCTCTTCCAGCTCGAAGTCCCCTCTGGTCTGTAGGAACAGCCTTGGGAGCAGGAGATAGTCCCGAACTGTGGGACTGATCCTACCAGCAAGGGGTTTTGGGTTTGTTTTCTTCTGCTCCTGCAATTCTTGAGCGAGAGCTCTCCAAGAAGTTGGTAGGTGCCGTGTCTGCTGGCAGGACTGCATGTGTGAGCAAAGATGCTTGTTTGGCCTCGGAGGGACTAAAATCACCAGCGAAGTCTGCACAGACCCTGGAACAGCTTGAAGTGGTGACAACTACTGCCCTGTCCAGGCTCAGATTGATGGCCTGAAACTGAGAGCCTTCATCTCCCAGTCCCAGTCCCATGGTTTTTGGCCGAGCAGTGTGTTTAGCAACAGCAGAGGGCATGTTGGTGCTGGCTGCCCTTTCCTTGCGTCTTGTTTGCTCTTTAGCTTTGGAAGTGAAATGCAGAAATACCTTGGCTCATGGCAGGAGACCCATATTGAGTTGACAGGGTGGTTTCTGTCTCAAGAGCTCGAGTTCCAGCGAGTCGGCTTGTCTTGTGTTTCCAAATAGCAGGAGGCAGTGTTTGCCTTGGACAAAGCACAGCATCAAATTTCTGGTTCTTTATCTTATCGTGAAGCAGTGTAAGATGGTTTGGTGAAGGTGGCTATTGCCATAACTACTGTGATCACTTGACTTGCTTGGCTGTGTTCCTGGTCTTTTGGCTTTGGGTGGCTGGCTCATGTCATACTAAAAAAGCTGCCTGTGGTTGAATCCATGGTGATAAAGGGGGTACGCCCGCAGGGTTCTGAGGCACTGTCTCATGTTTCGTGATGCCATGTTTATCTCCTCTTGACCAGAGCCAGAATACCCGATGCTTGAGAACACCTCGGTGCTTGCCCTGGGTGCTGCCCTCCGCCGGGATAAACACCGCCTGCCAGCGGAGTGCAGCCGATCCTCCCTGACCTTTGGGTGTCGTAGGCTTTGCGTCTGATAAAGGCGCTGTGGCCGGGCGGCTGTGATGGACGCGAGAGGTTAAACACAGGTTGTGGTTTGTAACTCAGTGCAGCAAACACTGGATGCAGGAGACCACCCTTCCCCGTGCTATTAGTGCCGTTTTTTCCCTGGGATGCTGGGGGGACACGCAGAAGTGCATTCTTTGGTCTGATTTTGTTGAGTATGTTTGTAAGAAAAGATTAGATGAATCAAAACTGACGAGAATTGCAAGGGACTGAAACTGCTCAAGACTCTCGACTAGAAATTGTTTTTTATCTTTAAATTGCATTTTTTTATCTTTTAAATTCTCACTGCCATGGCAGTCTGTGTACAGAGAGCGATAACATGGAAATGCTGACATTCTCAGAACCTTTTTCTGTCACAAAACTTCTGTGTAAAGATGGAGTTTTCTGATTCTGGAGCTGCACATACTGCATTTTCCTGGCCTGTGCAGATGGCCCTTCTCTCTGCTCGCCTGTCAGTCATAGCGCAGGGACTCACAAAGGAGAACAGCCTGGCGGTTAAAGGGCAGATACGAGATGCAGGAGTTGTAGATTCGGTTCCCGTTGCAGACTCACTGCATAAATTCGAGCAGGTCAGTACCCCTTCTGCACGGCGCTTCCTTCACCTGCCCTTTTCCTGTAACGTCCAGTTAGGCTGTAAATTCTTTGGTGTGTGGGAAGACCTTTTCCCGAGCTAAGAAAGCACTGCTGTACATCCATACAAGCACACAGCCAGACCCCATATTAGGTTGATGGCTGCTGGCAGTAGTGAAAGAATTGCTAACGAGGAGTGAGCACTTCCCTATCTGCCTTCCCTCCTGGGATCTGCCTATGGACCCCTTGGACCAAGTCTTGCAAGGACCAGGCGGTAGCCCAGCTCTTCCCAAACCATCTCTCATCCACCCCTTGTCTCTCCAATACATGCCCATTTGCAAGGAGATCAAAAGCTCTTCGTGGCAGTAGCGCAGAGGAGGCTTGCTCAGGATTAGCCCTTGTGTGGAGGGAAGTCTGTGACAGCAGAAAATGATGCAGTGCAGTTGCTTTGTGTTTGAGCAGCCCTTACACATACTCCGCCGCAATAAGGATAATTAATGGATGCAGGCTATTAGCAAATGAGGGCCAGTTGAAGTGCTCTGGCTTACACGAGCCAATTCACCGTATCGGAACTACATCCATTAATAATAGGCTGTTGCTTTTGTAACTGTAATTGAAGGTTGGATTTGGGCCTCACATCCAACCCAACTCACCTGACTATCACTGTTAGTAAAAAAAAAAAAAAACAAAACTTATTAATCCAGGTGTTCCTTGAAGCAAGTACAGGAATGAATTTTTAAAGCAACAACAAACATACACTGCTGCTGGGGCCAGACTTTCCATACCAATGACTCTCTGCTGCCCTTATTCCTCAGCCGAGACACACACGTGGTGTCTGCTAGGTCAGCCCGCTTATTCTCGGGAACAGGCAAGTTATTGATATGTACAAGAATTGTGCTCTTGTAGCTTTCAATAATCTGTCAGCTCACGGGAGCGGAGCAGACAGGCGTAGGACAGGGAAGGCATGATGGAAACCAGAGCTTGGGAGTCTGCTCACCAGCAATGAATAGAAAGAAGGCCACGGGATGGGAGTCCGTGGCAGAGCTCAGGCTCTGCCTGGGGTAAGTTGGGGGGTTGTAAGTGGTGTGCCAGCGGTCAAGCTGCTGCTTTTAAGTGGAAGGTGCAAAGGAGAGAGTGCTCGACAGGGAGTCAAGTCTTGTCTGAAGAACCTTGTGGGCTTCATGCAGGAGAAGGAGGGCGCAGAAGTTGCCCAAGACACGAAGACGCCGTAATCTTTCCTTTGGACTGCCAATCTTGGCATTTCCCAATGCAGCGTGTGGTGTTTCGATATATGTTGACCAATAGTTTTGAAGAGTAAAGAGCCCGCTTCTCGGGTGGTGTTTCCCAAATGGTGAAGTATTTAACGGTCAGGAGTAATCACAATTACCTGTCAACCGTTCTCCTCTTTTGGAGTGGTAAATACAGAGCACAAGACCTGCAGTTTAGCAGGGACCTGTGTCCTGTTCAAACTGAGATGAGATACTGAGATGTTGGTAGCTTGCAGTCCCTCAGAGTGGCATTGGCCGTATTGAAAGAGGAATGACAATTCCACAAGGAAGAGCAGCGTAACAAGGATTCAACTTCACCATCAGTGTTTGTGGACTATAGGACAGTCACCGGTTTCAAACTGGGCTGGTCACAAAAGGCAGCAGGATGTGGTGCTCGTACAGCTGAATTTAGGTTGGAAGCGTTTAGCCTTCCCTGTCCAAGCCTGTGCTGCTAGGCTGCCTGCTGCGTCTTCTCTGTCGCTGGGTTGTAATGGTGTTTGACAAGGACTTTTCCCTCTGGAAAACTTGGAAGAACATGGAGGTCATTTAGTGCTGCTGGTGTTGAACCAGCGAGTGAGTAACAGCCCTTAAGAAGCTGCCTAGGGGTGATTTCTAACTCTTCCCCGATTTATTGTAAACAAAAACAATTTGTAGGTTGTTGTTCATTGAAACAGTCGATCCTGAGGAACAGTTCTGCTCTGAAAGGTGGCTGTGCAGGTAGGCTGTGCGAAGAGTCGGGCTTACTGAAGTTACGGCCAAAGTAAGCAAGTGTTGCTGTTCACTCATGGCATGCGTTGAGCCCGCTGCAGCTGGAGGAGTGGGCTGTTTTCCTTGCTTTTTCTGGCATCTTCAACAAAAGGTTCACCCGGTTCCAGTCAGGAAATGGTGCAACCGCACTAAACCTGCTGAATCTTTCGTTTAATAATTAGTATTCATTGGAGGTACCGGGGAGAAGAAGCCCCTCCAGACTGTCTCCCTGGGTTCTCCAGATCCAGGCTGAATTTACACTCTGACCAGTTAGGGAAAGAATGCAGCTGTCAGCTGCATGCATACATACATACATATATATGTACACACACACACACACGTCTCTTCCCCAAGACCACTCCAAGTAATAAGGCTACAACAACTGGGATCAATGGGAGGGAGACTTGGCCCGTAATTGTGTTTCAGCTGCTGCGCACATGAAACGGGGACCACTGGAACACGCTAAGCATAAGGCTGCGAACGGCAGCGCGTGGCGGGTAGAACAGCAGGTAAGGGAGGCAGCAGCAGAGATGTATTCGGCACGGCGGAGCTCTGTTCGGCACTTGGAAATTGGAGAATGCAAATGAGAGCTTTCGCGGTGCCGGCGGAGCGTTGGGGGACTGGGAATTCAGCAGGCAGGCTGTCTCGCTCCTTGCCACTTGAGCGGTTTGGATGAAACGTGAAGATGCACAGGCGTAACTCCACGGCGGGCCTTTCCAGCTGAGCAGGGGCTGTGAGATTGCCCTCGCCGTGGTCAGCAGGGGAGACAAGGAGAGGCTGAAAGCAGGGGGAGGAGGATGAAGGGCTGGTTCTTGAACATCTTTAGCTGCCATTGTAGTGAATTGAGAAGGCGTTTTGGCAAGGTTCATGGTGGGTACTCTCAGGCATGGCTGCGCGTGCTGCTGGAAGGGACCGGCTGGGCAGATCATCTGAGCAGAATTAAATCTCATCGCTAACCCTGTGACAAGAGAGAAGGATGGTGGGGAGACAATGTCCTTGGAAGCAAGCGGCGTGTCTGACCTGCGGTATCTGTCCTGGGCTGAATGCACAGGGTGGTGTCTAATCGAGCAAGCAGAGCAGTTCTAGCCCTGTCCAGAGCTTGGATGGGAGGTGCAAAAGGAATTCCAGATCCTGTCGGCACCTGCCAGAGAGTCTTAGGGGCAGAACTAGACCACAGAAATGAAGTGAGTCAAAAGATAGCATTTTGGGTGCTGTGGCTTCTGCAGAGGAGTGGTAGGAAAGGAGGCATACGCTGTCAGCTGAAGTGCCTTAGGTCGTTTAGACGGAGCTTTTCAGACACTCCTCCGCTCTTGCTCTTGGCTTGCTGAAGCTGCAAGTATATTAAAAGTCCACTTATTGACATAAATGCTCCCTCTACGTGTAAAACAAATGCCTTGCTTTATACAGAGCCAAAGCAGAGAACTGATAAAAACATTTAGGTATGCGGTGCAGCGTGTCGCACACGAGAACCCCCGTCCACTGAATACACGCTCTCAGAGCTCTTCCTCTAGATAAATCCAAACTGCGAAGTATCCCTTCTCCATCCTATTGCTCAATTTCCCGAAAGGAAATTTAGAAGGAGGTGTGAGTACCTTTTACTGCTCATGGTAGATGGTTATCTTAAAAACAGCCTGGGCTCAGAAAACAGCCTGCCACTGTAACGTCAGGAATACTGGTTTTAAGGCTGCTTAAACCAAGCCGGTTCTGGCTGGGAGCCATTCTACTGCATGTGCACTATCTTTGCAACACCTAGTACCTACTGCAGCTTGTGATTGTCTCGTGTATATTAAAGTACTTCACAATAGCATAAAATCAATACCCAGCATATCTGGACTTCATGTCTTTCCCTCCCATGCCATTCACGCTCAGTTAAGACCTTATGAAAAATTAAATCAGAAAACCCACTTCAGCCGAGGGGTCAAGTAGAAAACGTCGGTGTCAGGGATGCTTTACGGAAAGGCTGTTGCCCCGATCCTCTTTGGTTATGACTGTTCACTCACTCGGTGCACTTGCTCTGCCATGAGATCTGCACTCGCGTTGTTGAGGCCACCTCCACAGGCGCCCCTCAGCTCTGCAGGCAGCTGGTGCCTGTGAGCGGTTAGATACCCAAACCCGCTGCTGGGTTTGGCCCAAACGGTGGAGGCTCGAAGTGCTGAGGGTTTTTTTATACCCTGAGGAACAGGGAGAATCTGGTTTGGAGGTGAGCCAGCGTGTAAAACCGACCCCTCCGGGGAGCAGTGCTCTCTCTGCCCGGGGAGTCGCAGCCGTGTTTGTGCCAGAGGACACTTGCAGGTGGCTCCGTGGCTTTGCTGCAGGGCAGGGGCTGGCTTGGGGCGAGGAGGACAGCAGCCTCAGCCCTGGGGAACCCTGGAGCCAGCAGTGCTGTTCCTTCGGTGGCTGGGCTCTCCCTGTCAGGGCTGGCGTTGCTGCCGTGGCTCTCCAAACGCTGCCTGCGGGCTCCTCTGGACCGGGCTGCTCTCCACCCCCATCTCTTCTTCCTCACACGGCAGCGATAGAACAGCAGACAAAGACAGGAGCGTCAGCTGCTCCTTGTCAGGGGGAGATCAAGCACAGCCTGGTTACTGGGAGGCGACATGCCACGGCTCGCAGAGCACCGGTTGCTCACTCCTCTCCCACACGCTGTTAGCAGCTGAGCAGATAAGGGGACAGGGACACGCACTGCAGAGACCTGGCAGTTATATGAGGAACCTGTCAAGCTCATCCAACTGACGCAAAAAAGCCACCGGGACTTGCAGCATCCACCCAGGGTGGAATGGGAGGGCAGGTGGGGACGGAGGGAGGGAAGCGTGCTTTTGGCTGGCCGGGTTTGGCTCCATGTGGTAGGTGATGGCTTCCTTTGATCCCGCAGCTTGGCTTTCCCTCCCCCTGAGCAACCGTAGCTGCTCGGCTCATCGCCATGTGATTTGGGCACAGCAGCATCCTTATAAACCTACTGCTGTCCTTAAAGACGCCACTTAGCATCCTGGTGTTTTCAAAAAGGCTTCGTGGGGCGATTTCACTCCCGTCTCAGAGCAACATCTGCCGTGCTGAATCAGTACAAAAGCAAAGCCCTTGCTCACACCGGGAGCTGTGGCACCCCTGCAAGGCGGCGGTGTGCAGCATCCAGTGCCGGCTCTGTCCCCTCTGCACATGCCCCGCTCTGGGACACAGACTAAACCGGTGCGTCCTGGCGTGGAGGCACAGTTTGAAGTGTACTGCAGTCCCCTTCATGCTCAGTGGAGATATATTTTTACCTCGTCTGAGGGTCCTCAGTTTTGCTCTCTCAGCATAGCCACTCTGAGGAGCGGGAGGAAGGCACTCCCTGCAGGGACCTCGCGTCTGCTGGGATTGTGAAGAGGCAAAGCGGAGGCGCTTGCTGGGGAGCCCCAGGTAAGGTGGCAGCTTTGTTCTGGCGCCCGTGGCTCTCGGTCTCACGGGCTCCTCTTGCCCAGCCAATGCGTTGGAAGCAGCTCTGTCAGCAGCTCCGCGATGGCCTGCCTGCGCCCCTTCTCCGGCGATCGCCCCGCTTTGTTCCAGCCCCACTGCGTGCTGCCTCTCAGCCTCCTGCCCGCAGCCTTGAGCGAGCGCGTTGGCTCTGCTGCAAAGGAGGGAGGCAGCCGCGCGGGGCAGAGATGCTTCACCCGCTGATGTATCATGTCACAACCTCAAGAGGTGACGGGGCGGGAGCCCAAGCCTCACTCTGCTGCAGGTGGTAGGTGAAGGTAGGCATGAAGAGCGACTTAGGCATTCAGCATTTTTTTCCCTTCGGGTAGCTCATTATTCTCAACAGAAGGAGAATTTTAAAATTAGTCCAACTGGATCCGTAACATCGGAAACATGGAACAAAGATGGGTGCTCCTGGCCAGCACATGCTCTCCAGTTACTCCCAGATTTTCATAGCTACTTCCACTGCCTTAACTTGTTCAGCGGGCTGCACCAAGAGAGGCTCTGAGTTTTGGAAGGCAAGTTTCAGCCCTTTTTGAAAACTAGGCCTCCTTGCCTGGAGTTAGTCACTCAGAATTACAAAACGTTCTTGAAAATGGTCATAATAGGTTGGGGAGATTTAGGTTGGATAGTAGGAAAAATTTCTTTACAGAGAGGGTTGTCAGGCATTGGAACAGGCTGCTGAGAGAGGTGGTGGAGCCCCCATCCCTGGAGGTGTTTAAAGGATGTGTAGATGAGGTGCTGAGGGACATGGTTTAGGGCCCCTGGCAGTGCGGGGTGAACGGTTGGACTCGATGATCTTAAAGGTCTCTTCCAACCCGATGATTCTGCGATGGCCAGAGCGGGCAGGAAGAGATCCAGGTTAAGGGCTTCCCTTCTCAGTCCCCTGTCCTGACCTCAGGAGACATACTTAAGGACCGCCGCGTTTCAGAGCCGCTCAGATGCTGGTTTGTAGCAGTAGCTACGTAGTGTCCTCAGTCCACGCAGTATAAATTTTCACCAGTGCAGCTTCAGAGTCTCGAGCGTCCCCTGGAAGTGAGGGGGCAGCAGCTGCCGCTTCACAGCGGGGCATATCCCACCCACAGCAGATGCAAGAAACTTCGGGCAAAGCCAAGAGGGGGCAAGGTGGGTCTCCCTGCGGCGTGTTCCCCATCCAGGGTTCCGTGGTGGACCGGCCCCAGCGTGTGAACGTGAGCAGAGGTTTGTCTGGGTCCAGCGCTCGGCTCTCAGTCCTACTTCAGCTGACACTGAAGCAGATTTGCAGTGACTGAGAAACACAAGGGATCAGCACACAAGTTGAAGAGGCTGAGTGTTAGTCAGGCCCTGGGGGAAAAAATATCAGTGACCAGGGGGAGAGATAAACAGCAGATAGTGTTTAATTTACTGGCACAGAGATTCATGGTCTGGGAGCTGAACCAAAAGCAAAACAGTGGCTGTGCTGCTGGAAAAGACAAGGGTTATAAGCTCCTGTGAGGGCCTCCCACAATCTTACTTTCATCAGTTAGGATAAAGAAAAAATACAGCCTAGCTGACAGCAGCCCTGTGCTGCGGGAAGAGGCAAATAGTGACTGCAAGCAGGAGTGACAGACAGCCCAGAATTGTGCTTTCTAGGTCTGAATAGAGCTGTTAAGCGGCGTCTGAAGGACCTGAGCAAAGGTGATTAAAAAAGATGCTATCTCCCAACCCTAGCAGGCTACAAAAGGTGTATTTTCAGGGGCTAAATCCCGAAACAGCTATGGCCTAGAGTGTAGTGAGGTTATTTCTTATCTTTCTGATAGCCTGCTGGCAAAATCTGTTTTCTTAACTGAGGTTTGTAGTGTCTGATACTTCCAGCGAAAGCTGGTATTGCCACTTCTATTTGTCTGGTAGTGAGGATCACAGTAAACATCGCAGGCATCGCTAAAACTGCGTAGGCTTATAATTAATACCCCGTTCCTCAGGGAGGTAGTACTTCACTCCGGTTTTGGGAAGACTTGTTGGCTTGTTACGCGGGAGCGCTGTGGGTTGTGCCTGCTCCGCGTTCCCCTCCCTGTGCTCCCTCCGCACAGGCAGATGTGACATTTGTGTCGGAATTGCTGGGCTTGTTTCTAGTGGGTTCTCCAGCCGCTTCTCCGAGGCTGTGGCAGTGTGCGTGTGTTTGTGCTGAAGTGCGTTGCACGTGGGTGGTGGGCGTGCTGGCACCCAGCCCAGTGCAGTGGTAGATGTCTATGGGTGAGCTGTTTCAGGGGATACGGCGGGTTTTTTTCTCATCCTGGTCCTTGACCATCTCTGCCAGACGTTTTGCTGTGCGCATCCAAGATGGACTCAGCGCCAAAGTCCTTTACTGGCATAGTTCATCTCACCCAAGGAGATGGTGGTCTGAGGTTCAGGTGCCGGCAGGCAGCAGGAGACCTCAGGAGATTCCCCGAGCCTTCCTGGGGCTGAGGGTACGTAGCACGGCTGAGCCTTAGGTCTCCAGCTCAAAGTGGGAGAAACGGTGTCTTTGCTTTGGTGGTTTGCAGAAGATAAGCACAATTTATTGTTATAAACCACCCGATTGTAAGCCTTAGCGCAACACCCGCTTTTACTAAGGCAGTTCTGTTAAATGTTTCTTTTTCTGAGGTACTGAGAGCTTTCCTGTGAGAGATTTGTTTTCTTTTAAAAAGAAACACCACAGGGATACCCGTTCTGCCTGGCAGAGACAACGAACCGGTGGCACTGCAGCGGACAGGGTTTATTTCTTCCCGTTAAGCAAGCAAGCTCAGCATTGCCTTCAGGTTGTTAAAATTCCTGGTGTGCCTTTGTCGAGCTGCTTGCCTGTGAGATGAAGAGAAAGGACAGATGATGGCAAAGAATTTGAACGGGTGAAGTTGGAGGAAGAGACTGAGGAAAGAACAGACTGCTGGCTGAATGGCACAGGTCGCTGCGACGCAGAGTTTTCCCAGCAGCAACAGGTCTCTGGAATTTAATGGGTAGGTGGTAAAGCTACAAGGGACTGTGATCTTCCGGAGCGTCCTCCTGCATAACCCATACCATAGGGTCACTGTGCGTTCATCCCTTTTTAAGGCAGAGCCTCCCCGTCGACAGCCGGTTACAGCCCCACACAGCTGAGCGGGGAAAGGGTTCCTGGTGGCAAAGGATCCACGACCCACTGCCCTGAGCAGACCGAGGGGTTGCTTGCAGGGAGCTGAGAAAGCATGTGGGAAGGGGAGCCAGTTTGGTGCTGGGTCGCAGAGATCGAATGTGCAAGTGGTCTTTCTGCTCGTTGTGCTCAGGAGTATCCTGGCCTGGTACTACCTGATATGTTGGGGTTTTAGAGAAATTGTATCTTAAATTTCTTTCCAACTCTCCATTTGCTCAGATGAATATATGAAAATAGTAGAGAGTTTTCCAAAGACAGCAGAGGTACGTCAGAATTGGAATAGTGGTGTGGGTTAGTTGGGTTTTTGTGTGTTTGTTTTGGTGAAGCATCCAGGGAAGGAGGGAAGGAGTAGGATATTGCAAGCTGACAACAGTCCTGAGAAGTACAGGACGTCTGCTGCATTGCAGGCTGCTCCGTTTGGCTTCTCTGAATACTAATTAGCAATGAAAGTGGAATTTGTTAGGAATTAAAGTAGATAATATGAATAAGGGACTCATTGAAAAATGCCCATGTTAGAATGCGATAAGGCTTTGAGATCTTTTTCCTGTCCTGAAACTGTTTTACTGGTTTTGTTTTCATGTGAAATCTTGGTAGCTTCGAACTGCCTCAGGAAGCGTACGCTGACTTGTTCTCATGACCCTTGGATCCCTTTATTGAAATATCATCTTTCAGGTTGGAAGAAAACAAACCCCAAAATCCATCTAGAAGTCCCTACCTTCTGGCAGGCGAAAGCCTGGAATCAGAATACTTTCCGGACTCGTGCAGGAAGCTCACCTTTGCCAGTGTCTTTGATTACAGCGTCTAAAGTGTCATAGTTAGGAGCTGGTTGGCCATTTGGCACGGAGTATACAAGTCTGCCTTGGAGGAACTGTTGGTTCAGGCCAATAATGTCGATAAAGCATCTTACTTGCAGCATACTGCACTTCTGAAACGTGGCACTTTGTTCAAGCTTCTGATATCAGGCCAGTCACTGGACAGTGGTTGTGATTAAATTGAGCAAAAGGCTTTGCCTCTGTTTGGGCAAACTTCTCTCTGCTGCTCGGAAGAGGGCTGATGGATATGAAAGCTCTTCCCAGTTTGGCGAACAAAGGTTGGACGCACGGGTGGGTTACAGGAGTTCAAAGCACTGGGGGTCCAGTCCCTCTGCCTTCGCAGTCAGCGGGAGTTTTGCCACCGGCTTCAGTGGGAGCAGCCTCAGGCCTCGGGTGTGCAACAACCTGGAGTTACAGCAAATGCTTTGCATCGTGTTGGAGAGGAGCTGTGTTTCTAACAGCAGCAGCTTTGCAAGGAGATCTGATCCATTCCCGTTTGTTCCCCTTGTCAGATGCTGCCTCAGAAGCAGTTGCCTCTGCTGGCGTAAGGCAACTGCTGATCAAAGTGCAGGTTTTGTTCTTCGTGCACCCTATAAATATCTTATTAAGGCAGATGCAGAACTCTGTAAGCAGAGGGAGGAGCTGGCTGGCAGTGGAAGGTTGTGCTAGGACAGAAGCAGGGATATTTCCTCTGTGTCCCCAGTAAGCAAGGTGATTGCAGTGTGCTGCGAGGGAAGTGGGGACTTGGAGGAAATTTCGGCTCTCGTGGGCTGTGGAGTGTAGCTGCTGCGCTGTCACTCCAGCACTGCTCGCTTACTGGGCGCGAATGTGGGGAATCACAGGACTGGAGTGAAAGAGGTCAAGGAAGAGGAGGAAGATGGAGGGAGGGAGTAATCTGCATTAATGAGATGAGCCTGGAAAGGAACAAGAAGGGATGACAGTCAAGCTTCTGGTCCACCACATGGTCTTCTCCTTCCCGCAGTAATGCAGTATGGTCCACAGCTGTTAAGCCGTATGTGTGCGGGGACTTGTAGAATCTGTTGATCACAGGAGTCCAGTCACCTTTCGTAGACGTAACAGAGAAGTGTCACCGTCAGATTTCAGAGACAGAGGCTGAAAGACTGGTGGAAGACAGGGAGTTTGTTTTATTAAAGGGTTAAGTTCTGTATGCCGAGGGAAGAGGGGTGATCTGGAGTGCTGAGGCAACCGGTTCAACTCAGAAGGGAGGGAGATGGAGTGTTTCATAGCAATGGAGAGGTGTCTGCGGCTGTCTTCCTGCTCAAGCGAGGCGGAGTGACAGGCATCACAAATCCCCGGGGGGCTCTCAGCAGGTATGGGACAAGCATACTCTGCTGATGGTTGGAATTCGAACTAGATCAAAAATAGACGGTGTGTGAAGTGTATTAATTAAAGAGTTTTCAGCTGTACAGGGAATGCAGATGCAATTAAAGGTGCAGATCTTGTTGCACCCTCTTATTTCTAATGCCGGGTGAGTATAGTTGACTGTCACGCTCGCATCCTGATGGATGTGTCGTCCTGATTCCCAGATGAGGTGCAAGAACCTCGCCTACGATCTATACCACTGCCTGACGCCCCAGCCGGGGGGACGGACAGGTCATAGCATCCTGGAAGGTGGAGGAGGAAAGAGTCCTCTGAGACCGTGTGGTCTCAGTGGACACAGCAAGTCAGAGTTGCTCAGTGGAGTATATTTAGAGCTGTTTGCCCAGCCTGTTTCTAAGCATCCCCAGTGACAACACCTGTTCCCGTGAGATTTCCACTTGGATTTTCTGCTGTGCAGGTTCACTGAGGCTCACCGTGACTGGCATTCAAGCTGCGTGAGCACATATGGTAGGAGAGCAGCAGTCCCTCAGCAGTACCCTGGGGAAGCCTGAAGGCTGGAACATGACTTGCTTATAAACACCAAAACCCAGAGAACTGCAGCATTTACTTGTGTGGGTGCTCAAAGGAGCAAACTCTCTCCAGTTTCTTACCAGACTGGTCAGTGAAGGCCACGTAGCTGCTGGGATGCAAGCAACCTGCACACGAGCACGATGGCTTTGCAGAACACAGTCTTCCGCTCTGGGAGCCTTTGCTTCTCTGTGGGTACCTGGGTTTACGTCAGAAACAAACCAAGAGGTGAGCAGAGCCAGGGGAAGGAATGCTGCACGGCATTGCCGAAAACATATCGATGGTGGTGGTAGTCGTAGTGTCAGTTACTTACTGATCAGACTGGTATTATCTTTTTCCTAAGATCATGCAAAAAGAGAAGGTGTTTTTGAACTACATTCATGACTTATGCTAATAGCGGCCAAGACTGGAGAATCGCGTCTTCGAGAGTGCCAAGAACATTTCCCACTGGCTTAACTGAATCTGGAAGTGGAGTTGACTTGTAGACTTGATAAAACTACTTTCTGAATCCTGGGGATGGCCCCTTCTTTCTTGCTAGGACAGGAAAGAAAAATCTGGTGGCAGTGTTATTGTGCTGTGATGCACCAAGCATGCAATTATTCAAGAGCAAAAGCATCTCAGTGAGCTTGGAGAATGGGAGGATCAAAAGGAAAGCTCGCCGCTCTGACTGGGACCCTGGGTTTAGGACTAGTTAAGTACCTGCGACCTGATGTATGAGATGCACTTTGAAGCACCGCAGGTTTTCCCAAGTGGGAATAACACTCCTACTTGGATACACAGTATTGGGGGAACTAAATTCAGGTTTTAAAAGTTGCAGCTTTTACTGGCTGGCCCATGCTGTCTTTTAAGGTGGCTGCAGAAGCCTGAACCCTTTTACATTCAGGGAAAAAGAGGTGAAGAAAAAAATGGTGCAGTTTGCATTTAAACCGAATCTGCCACTTCTTAGCAACACTAGAGTGAAAAAGACCCAATAGCCAAAATGTTAAGAACGGACCTTTTTCAGGTTATAAATTCCTGAAATTGCAGAGCTTTTCCTTCAGCCAGCTTTATGCATTTAGCTGAGTGGTTAATGAATGGCAGTTTCTCTAAAATATTCCCTAGTCATAACCATATTCTATGGAGACCAGTTACAGCATCGTTATCATCTCTTACTCTGTGAACATGTTATGTCGAGTTAATAATGGTTGCAGTGGGAAAGCGTGATCGAGCCCTCTGAAGCCAAGATCTTGCTAACATTCCTGTAAGTGATTGAAGGTACATGAATAATCTTACAGAGCTCATTTGCCTCTTAATTTCTAACTACCACCTTGAAAAGCAGGTTCAAGTAGTCTATCTAGGAATTCTGCTTTGTACTGCGTTTAAGACGTGGCAGGAGTTCAGATCCTCACTGCACCGTAAATACTGTGGTTGCTACAATTTGTAGCAGGGATAAGTACTTTCTGTTTAAGCAGAGAATTTTTCTTTGGTGGTTTTCGCAAATCGTAGGTGATGGTGTATCTGCGCTGCTCCCAAACAGAAGAGATGGTGTTGCTGGTCTAGTCCTCTGAAGGTCGCATTGGGATTGCAGGGAGCTTGGTGGCAGCTGCCCTCGGGAATCCTGCGTGGTACCTTGCAAGCACTCTCATCTTTGTCACCTCTGCCGAGCTGTCCGAGGGGAAGCTCATTAGCACTGGGGTGGGGAGCTCCAAGGAAAGCATGAACATTCCTATATGCCAACATCAAGGTTGAGGAATACGGGGTTCGAAGCATGGTGCCGTTGCATGGTGCCACCTCTTTCACTAGAAAATCAAATTACCTGGATAAACTAGTCTATTCTCTCAAAACCTGTGCACCAAAGAGGTTGACCTGAACACTCAGACCATTCACAGTGATGCCGTTCCAGGCTTGAAGACTAAGTCTTTGAGCTCACAATTTTACACTGTTTTTTTCAAGCTGGGTAAACTGTTCCACCGTGTTGAGCTGGGACTGCTCTTGAAGCAGTTACCTTCTGATGTGTGCTGCTTGTGGCACGCAGTGACAGCCAGGCATAGTGCCCAGAGGCTGCTGTTCCTTGCTAGCCTGTGGTCCATGTGTGTGAAAGTAAATCTCATTTATAGCCGGGGATGCTGAATCTCTAGGATGCTTCAGCCAGAGCTAGTTGGAAAAGAGCGCATGTATTCTTCTGGTGTTCTTATAAACGCAAACAACAGCCCGTTTCTCGAGTAGTTAAAAATGTTGTGAAAGTCTCTATTCAATATCATCTGGGGTAAAATGTCCCGTCGAGTTGTTTGTCCTGTCCCTTTCCCTTCCTCGTGCTTCCTCTTAGTGGTCCCAACCCTGGCTGTGTACGTGCTGAAATGTGAGCCCTAAGGGAAGATAGGGCTTGGAGGCGAGTCCAGCAGAAAGTAATCTCTTATAATCCTGGAAAAATGTTATTTCAAAGGAAGAAAGATGTAAAGAAGTGTAAAGAAATCGATCAGCTCTGTCCCATGAAATGTAAACCCATTTTTGGCACTAGCGAATATGCAGGGTTTACTCTGAGTGTAAAAGTCCCTTGATGCGTAGCAATTAACACCGTAGATAGTAATACTTCGGAATACAAAGGAAAGTTGAGTTGTAATTGTTGGGGGAACCACAGCTTCAGTTTTTTAAGACTTCTCTGTTTGGAAATCCCTGCTAAATTGGTATTTCTGGTCCCATTAACCACGCAGAGACGTGCACAGAAACCGAACATCAAAGAGCACACAGAAGCGTTTTTTGTTTCTTTTACGAGTCCTGCCACAGCCTCAGAAGTAAAAAGGGGAATTGAAAGGGGAGCAGGGGGAATATCTTTAAATGGTTAAAAAAAAAAAAAAATCCTTGCTTGAAAATTTTTCCTGCCAAATTTCTTCTCAGAGTAATTCCTTGCAGCTGAGCCGCAAACCTCTGTGAAAATAGGGGTTTACAGTGGAAACCCTGACTAACTATAGCTATGCAGCCCATGAATAATGACGCTCTAATTATGCCTTATGATTTGCCAAGACCTGGTTTCGGTAGAGCCCGTGAGCTTTTGCTGGTTGCTGGTTTTGGGAGTAACGTCTTTTATTCTTGACTGTGGTTTGCTTCTTTTCGTTCGTATTATGTTGGCACATAGTTTTTGAAAAGCTTTTCTCTGAAGGGAGCTGGGCAGACAGCTATGATTAAGTATGAAATGATGGGGTGAGCTGTTTGTCAAAGTTATAAATAGGATACCACACAAACCCAGCACTAATCTAGCTGAAAGACAGATACTGGCAGCGCTTCTTAGTCATCTGTTCCTGACGCTCAGGGGAGAACAGCTACACTTCCATTAAGTTTTCAAACAGAAGTTGCCTAAAATAAATTTCCCTGTTAAAATTTTGGGCATATGCACCATGAGCCACGCTGAGATCTAGCAGGGCGTTGGAGTTTTAAATGTTCATCCCAGTTTTAAACCCGGTCCTCTGGGTCACCGCTCTGCGCGGGGGTGAAAAGTGGTGGTTTGACTCGTTGTGGAAACAGAAACCTCTTCGTGAAGCGGTTGTGGCAGGACCATCTCCTCGTGCCCCTGGATTAGTTTTAAGTGTAGGAGAGGAGCTCCTTATCCATCCGTTGCATCTTTGGGTTTACAGGCAGCCTCCTGTAATCTGCTTTTGGAAGATCAGATGGAGGCATAAAAAGAAGAGCGATGGCACAGGTTTCACCTACGTGCTTCTGCAACCAGAAGCCAAAGGCAGCATATTGAATTCCTTCTGCTGCAATCTCGCGCGCGCAGCGGCCAGAGGCTTCTGCAGACTCCAGCCTTGATGCTGGTACGCGTCCAAGTTCTGCATCAGCTGCATCAGTTCTGTCAAACTGGAAGTCTGCAATTTCATGTTCCCGCAAGATGACTCGGTACTTGCCAGTTCCTTTCATCGTGGCTCAAATTGTAGAAAAAGGCTTCGCAGTTGTTCAGCACTTTCGCTGCCGGCCAAAACGTTCTCGAGGCAAACAAAGCGAAGCAATAGCTGAAGAAGAACCGAGGGTTCCTGGGGCTGACAA
This sequence comes from Bucorvus abyssinicus, assembly GCA_009769605.1. NCBI lineage: Eukaryota > Metazoa > Chordata > Aves > Bucerotiformes > Bucorvidae > Bucorvus > Bucorvus abyssinicus. The sequence continues at coordinate 22,183,154 of CM020035.1, read as the reverse complement.
AAGCTTCAAGTCGCAAAGTGAAAAAGCCTGCAGCAAGCAGAACTCGCCCCTCCAATCCTGCACCTTCCCACATCCCTGCCAACGCATAAAGCACAGAGTTTTAGAGGGGGTATGAGCACTCCTAAGTTACGGCACAAGCCAGCAGCTCTGCATGGGTAAAGCCTCTTAATTTTTTGCAAAGATCTAAAAAAGGATGAGCTTGTATTCATGGAGTTCAGACAGTTTGCTACATGCATCTTTTCAGTTTTAATTTTGAAAAGTGTACACGCATTTATGGAATTTAAAATTAATGACTGTCATTAAACTTAATTTCTTAAATTTTTAGACACAGACAAACTCTCAGAATCAGATTCAGATCTTTAGTTTGTTTAATACCAATTTAAAGACAGGGACTTTTGCAGACTCCAGAGTCATTTTCATCCTTACCAGCAGACCGAGGTTGAGTTTTTTTAGTTCATTTATTTTTCCGTGGAAGATCTGTGTTGCTAGAAAGCAAGATCCTTCCTGGACGCACACATCCTCCGTCGGGAAGGGAGTGAGCCACCCTCCACGGTCCCCGGTGCTCCCAACAGTGTCCCTAGCTGTGCTCAGCAGGAGAGGTCCTCGCTTGGGCAAGCTACCAGCCAGGAGCGTGGCTCATCAGGGTGGGCAGCCGTGGCAGCCCGCTTGTGCATCACGCCCAACCTCCTCCTCTGGTATGGTACATCCTGCTCATCACAGCATCCTGCGAGGGTGGCAGAGGGATAAAAAATAGAGGGAGCCCCGAGGGGAGCATGTGTCTGAAAAAAAGAAAGACGATTTTCATGGTTTTCACACCAGCATCTACTGCTTGAGCAGCTTTGCTGGGGTTAGAAGGAAATGTTCTCTAAATGCTGACTTCTACATGAGAGAGTAATCCAGGTTTGTTCTTTGCACTGAAATGATTTGGACTGGCCAGGAGCACTCCCTGTTCTTGAGCAACAATCCTACAAGCTTCCTGAAGCTCCTTAGTCTCTTTATCCCAAAATAGCCCAAAGTGCAGCATCACCATTTGCCTTGCAGGGCTTCAGCAGGGGGGCTGGAAAAGCCTTTTGTTTTTGACCAAACCCTTCCTCGAGTTCCTGTCGTGGATTACATGAAGTATTGCCCCAAAGCTTTTTTTTCTTTTAAATGGAGAATAAACCAAAAGCCTTTACCTCTTAAACCTCTTAGTGGGAACAGCATCTTTAATCCTCACTTTACTGCCGAGATTCCTTTTCCAGTCTGATCCTTCTGGTAGCAAGCTGCTAGGGCATGGGGAAGAGTTGACAGTTTCTCCAGCGGACATTTTTCTGGGAAGAGATTGAAAAAAAAACCAAAATTCTGCTTAATTAATTGCTTTGCCTCTTAGATAGTAACCATATTTATGTTGTTATGAAGCCTCATCTGATAAGAGTGATAGGTTTCCAGTTTGATCTTATTTTAGATTGCAGCAAACTGAGGATGAAAAGACTCTTTCTTTGTTCCACAAAGAAGAAGAAAAAAATAAAAGAACCAAAACATCTGGAGAGAAGCCGATGTGCTCAAGACAACTCTGAAAGAGGCTGATAGTGATGGATTATGACACCCAACTTCAGGACCTCCCCACAAGTGTTAAGTGCAGAGACAAGATAATTCTTCCCTTGTCTAAGATTCTTTTTAAGAGTTTTCTGGTTTTGAGAGCGGGCGAGAGGACAGCGTTTAACAGTGAACTCCTTGTGTGTTTCTCCATGATCCTTGCAACCGGTCTAGCCTAAACTGAGGGGTCCTTTCAAGATTGATTTAGCTGGAGAGCGCTCGTTGCAGACCATGTCCTGGCTCCCCTTTGAAGCCTTCTGTAATGGACTGTCTCCTGGCCTGGAGCAGGGACCTGCTCAGGAGCTCCCCAGGCGTGGGTCCGGTGCCCAGCAGAGGATCCGAGGAGCGTTGGCTTTTGGTGTGTTCAGTCAGATCTGCTAGACAGAGGTCCTTCATCGCTTGTGGTAGTGTGGGTTTGGCCCTCATTCTTTCGTTCCTCTCTCAAACCGCTGAAGAAGATATTTTCTACTGCAAATTATAAAGCATTTCCTGCTTTGTCCTTAAACACAGGCTTGGATCATTGCACCCTGTGCCAATTCCTGCTGCGTGAGTGCAGCTCGGAGGCAGAGTCAGCTAAGGGCAGATCCCAGTCCTGAGTGAGAAACCGGGGGAGCAGAGCGATGGGAAGGGATGTTCTGTTCCATTCAGAAAAGCACTCCCAAAACCCAAAGGAGCAGTGCGTGGGTGAGGTGCTTTCGTGCAGATCTTCTCAGTAAGAGTCAAGTCTGTTGTCAGCATTCGTGACGTTTTCTCTGTTCCCTTCCTCTGGGCAGTTTGCCACTGTAACTTACACGGGTGACATTAGGATTTGCAGACTGTCATTTCTGAAGGCACTCTTATCTACTCTGTAGTTAGTATTTTTCCAGGACACAGAGGTGGCTCTTTCCTCCCCTGTTAATTAACGTTTTTTTGCCCATGTTTGCCTGCCTTATAAATTCCTCTGACATCAGGGTCTAGGATTAAACAGATTGATACCACACTTCCAGTGTGTGAGCATGACACTGAGCTGACAGCCTCGGAGCCTGAACTGTTTTGACACACCAACAGAGCAAATACGGAGGAAATTCCCATTCCGCCTCCCCGGCTCCCTGGGAGCCAGGCTCACGCCTTGAATGGCAGGAAGCAGAGCAGTCCCAAAGCCCTCCACCCATCAGAGGGTTCGTGCTCCGAGGATGCCAGTGGCGGTATTTCTCAGAAATTCCTGTTTCTGTTGGCTGTGTCGGGGTTTCACCGTAATGCAATTTCAGAGCAGTGCTGACCTGGTAGGGAGCCAACGCCATGCCGTGGGCAGATTAAGTTGTCTTATTTGGTTAAGGGTGTTTTGATAGTTTATTAAATTCTGGTAGGAGTAGAAAGGTAAGGAGTGGAAAGAGCAAATCTTGTGGATTATCTGTCCTTGGTTGTTCGGTTCTGTCGGTATAATCCTGCTCTGAATGACGAGCTGTGGGAACAAGCATTTAATGTTTTGCTATTGTCTCCTCTTAAACACGTGCATTGCTTTAACAGAATAAGCGTATTCTCGAGCTATTTTTTCCAGTTGGCTGTTTTTATCACTGATGTGGAACGTAGTGCTTGTTTTCTTTATCTGGAACGAAAACATTCGTTCATCTCAGGCAGCACAAGCCATTTGATGAGCCGTCAGATGCCATGGCATTATAAAAGCTGCTGACACGGCACAAAGTCAGACCAGTGGCGTGCAGCTTGAGAAGACTTCATGCCCTTGTTATCAGTCCCTCGAGATACCCAGCTACTCCCTGAGCAGCGGCAGAGATACAGGAGTTGGCTGTGCTAGAACCGAATCCCTCCTGAGGCCGAGAGGCAGCAGTGATGTGCGTGGGGAGGTGAGACGGTGCCCGCCTCTTCCCCACCGTCCTCTGCGGTGGCCTTGGACTGGCTGAGGTTAACCTGGGTCTTCCTGTGTAGGACTTGATGAGGTCCATGAGGGGTTCCTTCAGGGTGCTGGTGAAGCAGACAGCTGCCCTCTGGCTCTCCTCTCCCCCTCACTGCGTTAGCTCCTAGGCTGGCTCATCCAGGGTGCCCACCAAGTCTGTGGAGGGGCTGATTCCCAGCTACACCGTGCCACCTCTGCTGCTTATCCTGAGGGTGCTTCTTAGTTTGAAAGTGCAGGAAAGTCATGACTTCACGTGAGCGCAGCCCTTCCTCATGACTGTATTCTGCCCCTAATTTCTTGGCCAGCCCATAGCCCTGCCCCACCAGACAGGTCCTCAACCCACGGTATCGCCAAGACCAGAGAGAACACGGCGCAGTGCTTTGTGATCCAAGTGTGAAGGTTTGCCATACCACCCTGAATATTCAGGCCTGCTCTGGCTCCCCTGACATTATGTGCAAACCGAAGCCAAAAGATGCTCTTAATACATAATCAGAAAATAAAAGATATCATATTTTGCCGACAGCTGACTGCAAATCAAAGAAACAGGCGGCACAGCGCTTAGCTAACACCTGCCTTTGCAATATGTGAAAATTCCTGATTTGCGCTCTCCTTAATAGAGCAGCCTGGTAGCAGTTTGGTTTGATGTTAGCAGCTACTGTGAGAGACCAGCTGGACTCCTGGACTCCTCACACAAATATTATGGGCGGTAGGTGTTGGGAAGAGGCTTGCCAGCTGATGTTTCTCAGGACATCTAGAATGGAAAGGGCATGAAGAGCTCTTCTAGGGCGGGCAGCCAGGAGTGGCTCCCAGTCTGAAGGATCTTTGGGTATCCCTGTTTCCTCTACAAGACAATCTGTGACAAGACTGGGTTCCAAGGTAGCATCACGGTACTAGCGCTAGAGGCTGTGCTGTCCGTGACTTACCGGCGTGTGCTAAATCGTGTTCTCTTTAAAGACAGGTATTTCAAGAGAGATGGGGATGGGAACGCCTGAAGCTGGAAAGACTGGGAGGCATAAGGAAGGGGATTTACTTTCATTGCACTACCTCTTTGCAAGGTGTTTTTAACATCTGTACCACCTCCAGGCTCATTTTGCATCAGCTGCAGACACTCTGACATGGGTAAAATAACAAGAAGAGGCAAAAAAACCCGCCATGGTCTGAATTACACTGTTTTGACCTCAGTTCCTGGCTGTGATGCTCATTAGCCTGGATGGGATTTAGGTGTGAAGAGGGAGAGGCCAGCAGACCGTAGTGCCTACCAGGGACAGGAGGAGAAGGCTGGAGCTCCTTGGCTGCCAGGTGCTCTCATGCTCACTGGTCATACCCAGCTTGGGGCTGTGTCCTGGTGCCCCTGCCATGCCTGGCAGGGGCGTCTCAGCAGCGTGGGACTCCAGCAGGCCTGATTGCTGGAGACATGTCCACCCAGAAACACCTGAGGAAGGGTTTGGGCTGCAGATGTCCTGCCATGGGGGGCTGGACTGAGGCAGCTGAGGGTCACTTTTGGTCTAGGAGTATGAGATGAGTTTTTGGTGCAGTTCGGAGAGCCAGTGGGAGGAGATTTACAAATATGAGGGAAGAATCATGACGGATTTATCACAGCCTGAAATAAATTAACCTCTGGCAGGAATGACTTTACAATAATTTGCGTTTAGATACTCTGACACATCCAAATAACCCTAAACCTTCTGCAAACATAGCGATGAATTCAGTCGCCAGCATCCTGTGAGAGGGATAGAAATAGCGCTGTTTACATGGTTAAAGTTGCCAAGGACTCTTCTCGGTATTGCATTTTACACCCCTGGGACTGCTCTTCTCTCTTGTTTTGAGCTACGGAGCCTCACAGTGGGGTGAAACACAGCAGCAGTGAACAGCTAGAGAGCTTTTCTGAGCTCAGTTAGCTGAGATCCTGCCTCCTCAGTGTGTTACACCTCACGCCGTGGCCATGGCAGCTCCTGGCGTGGCCCGTGTCAGGTGGAGCCAGCGTGGGCTAGGGCAGCGAGGCCGGGAGCACACGCGGGAGGATGCAGGGAGCTGAGCCCCGTCTCTGTTCGTGTCGGGGGTGGCTGCGGGCAGGGCTATTCCTCTTGTGGCGACCCCGCCACAAAGCAGCCCAGCTCCGTCCCGAGGGGAAAGTGGTCAAGGGATTTAATATTCGGCACTCTCAAACGCAGTAATGAATTTAATAGCCAAAATGATCTGCTAACCCGGCCGGCTGAGAGGGTGTCTGAAGGACAGTCCAAGCCCATAGCCGGGCAGTGTGATACCTTCTTGGCATCAGCCTCCTGCCTATTCCTTCCCACTCCAGGGTAGTTAATCATAAATGAGATACTTGTTCGATGCTGTTTTCATGCATGCTCTGCCCTGTCTTGGGTTGGTGGGTTACATCCTGCCCTGACTTCGGCAGCCTTTGCAGGAGAGCCAGCTCTTCCAGGAAGACCCAGACTGAACGACACATTTTGGCTGCTGAAGGTTTGGGCAGGCTGACAGTTTTCTGAGAGGAAGCCGAGCATCCCAAAGCACATCTCTTATTGACAAATGTGTCTTAAACCCACAGTGCTTAGGGCAGCACGAAGCTGGTATTAGCCGAGCCAGCAAATGCACCCTGAGCACCTCCGTGCTCCACTGCCAGACCTACTCAGCTTGGGTGGGTGGCAAGGCAAGGGCTGGGGAGAGATGTCTGGGTTTCAGTTGCAGACACACATGGGATAGTGTCATTCTCTTTGGGCCTGACCCAGAGTTGGCCTGAGTCACTGGGAGCGTATCTGTTATCTTCAAGAGCTGCCGGTTTGGCTTCTGCCCTGCTCACTTGCTTTCCGCGGGCAGGAGCATGCGCTCTGGAGACAGCGGTTAGCAACGTGTCAGCTGCATGCACGGGGAAGTGGCTCTGACGCAGCAGTGCAGAGGAGAATGCACACTGTAGCTTGCAGATTTACTCCTCGTAAAACATCTCTGGCTCTCTGTAGATATCTGCAGATAATCTGCCAAGTGAGCCCCGGAGATATTTATAGTGCAGCTTCAGCAATGACACAACGACAAGTGAGCAAACAAATGAACTTTGAAATGTAAGGCGAGCAAAACATACAGTCTAGAGTGTGTTTATTTTGGAGTCAATAAAAAAAGGTTAAATAATAATAGTGAATGTTTCCAGGGTGGGTCAGGTTAGAAAGCAAAGAAAGCAAAGCATTTTTATAGTGCCATAAGACTGGTTTTGTGCACCGAGTTTGAACTATGAAAACAAAGGATGAAAACTTCGCTTCCCACTGCGATGAAGTGCTGTGCTGCTGAGTACCATACAAATGCCTGCAGAAGGCTGAGAAAAATGTTGCTTCAGAAGGGATTGAAACTGCTCTGAGCTCAAGCATTAAAAATCACTGTATTCAATTCACAAAATTGGGTAAAATTAAGCAATTTTAGCTATGAGTGCAACTTTTCCCTTGCTTTCCTTCTGTCTGTTTTTCCCCTCTCTCTTCGGTGGTGCCGGCTGGCTGACGGTTATTTGAAGCTCTGCTAGCACAGCAAGGTGTTGGACTGATGCCATCCTGCTGAAACGCGCTCTTCTTTGCCTGGGGTGGGAGCGTGGAGGTTTTTGTCTGGTCACGTCATGTTTTAATTAGCGCGCCTCACACTTCTGCTGCTCCTCATTGTTCGTCTGGGATCTCGGGCACAGCACTGGGCTCTTCCTCCCCATCCATCCATCCATCCATCCATCCATCCATCCATCCATCCTCCCTCCTCCTGGGGGCAAGCCCTGCTCTTCCCCAGAGGCAATGCCCACACTTTCCCCCTTTCTTTATTGTTTCTAAAGCCTTTAATGAACATGTAAGTGTCTCCTTGCTGGGGTGGCCACCTTTGCTCTCCCTAGTTTTAGGCAGGGGACCTGCCTGAGAGGGTAGGAGACCCTTGCTCCACCAGCCCCTGCTTGCTTGCAGTGGGCCAGGAGATGAGACACCCCCAAGCGGTCTGTTCCTACTGCTTTATCTTGGTTTACCCAGCCAGGGGATTTGTAAAGGGTTGTTGGTGGCTTAGGGTGAACCCGCAAGCCCTGGTGGGTAACGGCGTACGGAGAAGTGTGGGAGTGCTTGTGCTTTTAGGTGCTATCGAGTGCAAGGGCTCACAGGACCAGGCTCTCATCTGCAAAACTTAGCAGCAGCTGAGCTGGTGGTGGTAACGGCAGTCTTTGGGTGCCTTTGGGATCCACGTCCTTGTTTATAGGCCTTTCAGAGAGGCCGGGCACTGAAAAGACCTCGCTTTGTCCTGAGGGCACCAAAGGCAGCGTGGAAGGATTTGTACCGCAGTAGAACAACTGTCAACAAAACTTCAATCCTCATCAGAAATCCAGTGGCAGCAGAAATCCGATGGAAGAGGCTGGACAAGAAGAAAGCTTTCAATCTGCCATGACAGGAAACAAAGCTGAGTTCTTGTCAAAAAATCATAGCTCCCTTTTTCTGCCTGTCTGTCACGTGTCAGCAGTCCTCACGATGACGTTCTTGTACAAACGCAGCTTCCCAGAAGCGAGCTCAGGGAATGAGTTGCAGCAATCTAGTTCATGAAGGAAGGAGAGGCTCAGGCAAGCACTGGAACTTGAAGTTGCGTTTGGAATGGCAGACACTGAGCCATGGGATGTTGGTACTTGACTCTTGGGTTTTGTATTGAAGCAAGGGGTTGCTTTTCCTGTTGCTTTGATGGTGTGGCACAGTGGTGCCTGGGTACTCTTGGGGACTGGGAGGGGGGCCCGGTGGGAGACGGGAGCCCCTGGGACATGCCACCCTCCATGACACGCCTCTCAGCCAGGAGCATGATGATGGGTGTTACTGTCCTATGAAGCTGGTGAGCAGCAATTCCTGTCGCGTAGGCAGGACGGGTGTTAGTTTGGTGCAAATGCACAGGATAACCTGTTTGCCAAGGGCAGGCTCAGCCCAGCACCCTGCAGAGGTTGCCATCTGTGATCGGGGACCCAAGGGCCAGCAAAATGCAAGCTCATCCTGAACGGCTTCTGCCTAAAATACATCAACCCCACAGCGCTCCTGTCAAAAACGCTCCTGGTCAGGCTGCGAATGACGTGGCGTTCACAAGGGTAGGACGCACGTCCCGTTTCAAAGACCCTTTGCCCTAAGGCACCCATCTGCTGAGAGCGCTGTGCTGGAAACAGCCAAGGACTTTAATGGGAAACTCTGGAGCCCGTGCACGTTCAGGATTTGAAGCTGTCGGGACCCATGAGATAAAACACCGTTTTAAATCTGTGTTTCAGCTCGGCCATGATGTTGAGACAGCAGTCCTGTGAAAGCGCCCGCAAATTCATTGGCAATCCAAATCAAATTCTGTTAAGCACAGTAACTTCTTAGTAATTGGTTTAATCTCAGTGCGTGCTTGGAACAAGGGGGGTTGATTCTTTAAAAAAATTAACCCTGACGTTTGATGGCATTCAAATGAATTCTTCTTGCTGGATAAGGAGAAACTTAGGCTGTGTTTGCAGGGGGATGTGTCTTTGTTTGTAAGGACTCCTAAGAACTTAAGCAATTATTTTTAAAATGTTGCTGACTCTGCCCATGCAAGCGCTTGCTTCTCCATGATAAAGAGCTTGCAGAGGGCAGGAGGAGCTCCCATGCTGAGGAGTTTTTCAATTTGGCTGCCGAGTCCTCTTACCTTTCCTGTCCTTCCCTACAGCAAAGGGTATAGCCAGTCAGTGACTGTCATAGCAACCCTTTCTTGGGTGGTCTTGTCTCTTCCTGGGAGATAAATTTTTCATTGAAAAAGTAGTAACTGGGCAGATTTCAAAATGTGTGGTGGGGAATTAGTCACCCAAATTCCACTGGCATTCAGCGTGTCTCCGGCTGTTGAAAACTCCTCACCAGTCTCACCTCTTTGGTCGCTTGGTTACCTACCTTCTCAGGTTAGGGTTTTTTTTTTTTTGGGGGGGAGGGTTGGTTTGGGAGAGAGGGGATCATGTTGGAGAGGGTTTTTTTTTTCTTGACAGAGTTGTTTGAACAGTTTTTGTAATATACGTGCTAAGTCTAATGAGGAGGACTAGTATGTCATCTAATCAGAGACTTGCGTGTCTTCTGTGATTCCAGACAGAGCTGGATTCTAGGGCAGGCTTTGAGCTGGAGACACTCGTATTTCCCTTCTCCTTGTGCCACGTATGAATTGTATCTTCTCCACTTTTCCTTCCCTCGCAGTCGGCAGTGAAAAAATGTGTACCTGCGTTTACACCAACCACTGCGCTGATGCAGGATAACTCAAATTAGGGAGTAAACGTGTAAAGCCTGATGCAGATCCAGGTTACTAAGGAGCTGGAATATTTTCGTGCTGAGCTCGTCTGGGGCTAAATCCTTCCTTTTCCAGACCTGACCATTCCACTACGTTTTCTCTCAATTTAGGGGAGCACCTGCGAATCTGCCCACAAGGCTACACCTGCTGCACCAGCGAAATGGAGGAGAACTTTGCAAACAAAAGCCGAAGTGAGTTTGAAGCCATGACGAAAGAGGCCGGTCGCTCTGTGCAGATGACCCTAACAGCGCAGCACAGAAGCTTTGACAGTAAGTAAAAGCTGCTCGGTTCCCCCCTGCTCAGGATCCAGTCACTGCTTGACTTTTCAAGCACTGTTTGAGCCAGGGATTCGCGTTCGACACACGTTCCTCTGCATCTTGCTTAATAGTTTGCATGAAATGTTGACCTTCAATAGGAGTTGTACCTCTGGCAGTGTTTTTGCAAGACCAAGTAATTTTGAGAACCCCATTTCAGGGCAGCCGGTGAAGGAGGCTGGCAGGCACTTGTACCAACAAATTGTGTACCTTGGCACTGACACAGCTTTTACAAGCGTGGCGTAATCGGGGCTTACCACAGCAGCATAGCGTCTGAGGTAGTGATGTCAAACTTGGCACTCTGCCTTGCGCTGTAAGTTGAAGGATGTGGTAAAGGTGACTGATAGCGCTCGGTAGGTGGGAGGCTTGAAGGAGGCATGGATTTTTCTTGTCCTTTCCGTATAGATTGCAAATGAAAAGGAGGTTAGTTCGCATGAGACGCTTAGAACTTTCAGCTTCATACAAACATCAGACAACGTTGTACAGCAGTAAAGGTCTTAGAGACTGTGTTACATAAGGTGTCCTGGACAAACATACTCTACAAAGTACGGCATCCCTCCTAACGTGCTAAGCAAAGGCTAAGGATGGCTCTCTTACTTTTATTGTTCCCTGAAGAATCCATTTTGCAGGGCACAGTAAGCCTCAAGGTCTGAAGGCCACTGGAAATAAATGGTTTATTGGCAAAATTGAAATGACCTATGATTCAGAAACTGTATCCATTATCAGATTTTGAAGAAGGTCAGACATTTAGAATCACGGTCCTCCTAACTTTATCAACAGTCATGATACGGAGTTATTGTGAAAAGGAGTTGGGGAAAGAAGCTATAATAGCCAGGAAGGTGGAACTGGAAATTTCAAGCAGTAAATAATAGATCTGAAGAAATAAGCCTGACCTTCAGGGAGCTGATAACCAAGATTAAGTGCTTTTACACTAAACAGAAAGAAAAGGCAGTGCATCTCTGCAAAGTGCATTGTAACTGTGTGGCCAAGGCTGACCACAGCAAAGGCATTCCTTTAAAAGCCCGAAATTAATTGATTTTCACCTGCCTTAAGAAGTGATAACCAGGATTTTCAAAACAGTCTTACAGAGCTGGTTGATCAGACCGATGTCTGAATGGGACCTGACGTGGCTGTCGCTGAGCGCGCTTGCTGACCTCTGAAGTCCAGCCCTTCACAGGGGTTAATGCAGAACATCCTCCAGCCTTGGCACCCTCTCCCTCCGCTAGCTAGTGCGCCATAGGCTGGTATATCAGCTCTTTATTTTTGCCACAGACACCCAAAAGAACATAGTTCTACAAATGTGGTGGAAGCTTTGAGGATTATATTGACAAGCAGAACTTGCATAGCAAAGAACTATTTTATTGTGTGTGATGTTTTTGGTGGATTAAGAATAATAACAGCAGTAAGAATAATAGTAAGCAAAAGCAAGGATATGAAAGGGGGGTGCTGGTGTTGAGGTACCAGTTAGAGCTATACGGGGTTTGGTTCCCACCAACCGCTCCCACCCCTACCCCAGCATTTTACAAAAATAGAGCTTTATTTCCGTGATGCATACCTGAGTTTCTTTTAAGCATCAAAGTAAGTGTTCAATAAGCCAAGTATTACTTTAGCAGACCATAATGCACATGTCACCGGTGCTTTGCAGTGGGAATAACCTCACTTGAGCCCACAAGGCCAAGAAGATGCCTCCTGCTCCCATTATGCCTTTTTAGTTTGCTTAACTACCCTTGCAATCAATACAGAGTTTATAATTTATGCAAGACATGATTAAAAAAAAAAATCATTGTATTGTGTCGGAGTTTCAAGTACGACTTTACCTATAAGGAGCGTTACTATTTTTTCTTTAGCTGCTGCATAGCTGGTTTAAAATTGAGGGACTTCTGGTGATGGGGCAATGGAATCACCTCCGCTCCTGAAACAATGCCACAGAAACCACCGTGTCTGGCAGTTAATGTTATTACTCTCACAGCTAACAACAATTTTGTAGGTAGTGCTGTTTAGAGCTGTTCAATAAATGTTGGATTGATGAGTTCTAGGCTTTCTGGCGCCAGATGCCTGGCTTTGCTGGATTTCCTCAGCAGCAGCTGGTTTTGGGGTTGCAGAGGGATCGATGCCCAGCTTGTCTCCACATTAGCCTTAGGAGGACATAGCGAGGGGGGCTCCGCTGGATGGGCATGTCCAACCCTTCCTTGTAATATTGCAGCCTGGAGATCAGATTATTCATATATTCTCTGCTAGCAGGTGTGGCACATTAATTTTAGGCCTGGAGCTGTCTTTTTGAGATTCATCACAGCAAATCTTCCTTCTGTAATCTCGCTGCTGATCACGGCAATAGTCTCTACTTGTAAATTCCCCTGAAGCTCCAGCTAGAAAATAGCAAAGCTACAGCAATCTGCCTCTGAAGTAATACTCTCTCTGCTAGTGTTCAACATTTTGCTTTGGAGAATAACTCATCCTTGCAGGTTGTGGGCTGTAAAGCCCTAAATTGTTGGAGTGCCTCTACTCTGAGCTACGGCTTTGTCCCGTGGCAAGGAATTATAATCTGTCGTTTCAAGTCTCACTCGGCTGCATTGGGGCAAACACTTTGTGGCCGAGAGCAGAGTGTCCTTTATCTCATACAAAGTATTTTTAGAGAAAATATATACGTATGAAATGCAGATGACATACCATAGGTATAGCCATATATTCAGAAGTGCTATATGTGGAATAGGATCCTGTGGTTTGGGTGCTGGCTCTGCACAGTAGAGGACACACGCCTCTGGGATGCCCTTCCTCCAGGATCCGCCAGGGCTAAATTTAAAGTTTAACAGCTTGCTTAGCTGCTTCCTAGTGCATTTGTTGTTTTGCTTTTGTTTACAGAGGCATCAGATTCGAGCTACACGCGCGGTCGTTGGTTTGCTGTTAACCTTTTAGCTGAAATGGTAGTATTTTGCTCTGCAATCGATTGCTTTTAATTTAAAAAAGAAAACAAACAAAAAAAAAGCACAGACCATGAGTGATGAGAGGGTGTGCTTTTGATAAGTCAGCGTTAGGGAGGACGTTGAGGTCAGGGTAGCGCTGTTTCATCGGCGGGGTTTTATGCACAGATTCTCTATCAATTCTGATGTCTCGGGGCTGTTGGTCAGGCAGGGAGGGGATGTATTTACCTGCATGCACAGTCTGTGGCGGGGACCCGCTGGAGGCTGCTGGGTTGGGTTTGGTGAGAGTTTATTTGCCTGGAAAATTGTACGTACCCCATACTTCAAAAGAAAAACATGAGTAATAAAAATGCAAACAAGATTGGGAGTCTTGGGGGGAGCTGGGACAGTCACTGTTGAGACTGGTACTAAATACTGTTTTAAAGATGCTACCAACATTGTACGTGCTTTGGAGACTTTAACTGCAGAACAGGCTTGTTTTCAAACTGGTGTCATCTCAGTGGATGGGAAATTTTCGGTGTCTGTTATTATAAAGGGAAATACTTTGACAAGGAACTTCGTTCAAGCAGATGGTTTGAAGGAACCGATGGGAGCTGCCTGTTGCCCCCTCTGCCGGCTGCAGAGCAGGAGTTGGCCAGGAAAGCGCCTCGGTTCCTGAAATGTGCTGAGAGCAAGTTAGAAACGTTGGGCAGGTTTGGGGGAAATTCCTTAGGAAAATGAGCTCTTTTTGCAGGTCACGCAGCTGCGTGTCAGTGTTGCACAAAGGCGCGGGAATTTCGAGCTCCTGCCCTTCCCAGTGAAACCGGTGCCTCCACAAGCTGGTCCAGAGATGAGCCTGGAAAAACCTCTGGACCACGCAGGAAAGGCCGGAGGAGCGATTTGCAATGCCTGGTCGGAGCCAGAGCAGCCTGGGATGGCAGCGTGGGCTGGGGCTGCACAGCTGGCCGAGGGGACGGAAAGAGGGAGCAAGAGCAACTGGCGCTTCAAGTGGCAGCGAGGGGCTGCAAGCAGCCAGGAGCAAGGCTGGTTTTCTAGTGCTGATGAAAGCTCGCTTGTTGGGAGGCTAACCTTTGTCTGCCTCTCCCATTCCCCCCACTTAAATCACTTTTTAGTGCGACTGCAGTGCTGTGCCAATCTTCCCTTCCCAATCAGTTTGGTACACTTTGCGAGCGCTCCCTGGGTGACTGCTGACCTTTAGCTGTGAGCCAGGAAATCTGTCCTTCCAGAGTGGTTTCATGTTCTCAGGAAATATCAACAGGACAACCCAAAATCTTGGCTTTTATTCCACGCTGCGCAGTCTGAAAACGATTTGTAGCTCTCATAAATCCTGGGATTTTTCAGCTGTGGCAGTCAGATGCAGATTAAAAATGATGTATTTTCTAGGTGGCAGCTCATTGGAAAGCTGATGTCAAGTAAAAGTGTCCGGTGTTGGTGGCTGGAAATTGCATCTGCTGAAACGCGGACCATGCAGATAATTAACATTATTTGAGAGTTAGTTCTAGACAGTTACATATTGCTTATGAAGATGAATCATTGTTTTAAATGCGACAAGGGGGGGAACGTCCTAGAAGCTGTTAACGCACTGATGGTTAAAACTTCAGAGATTTCTAGAAGCCTCTTGTTTGAAATTCAATCAAATGTGTCTTTGTCGGAGGAACTCACTTATTTAACCCACAGTACCTCTGGTTTCAGCCCCTAAAAGGACTGTTTGGGGAGAGGAATGTATATATGTCTATTTATTTACATACATGGTGGATGCTTAAGGAAGCTCATCAGGAGGCTGTGAAGTAAACCTAGCAGGCAGAGCTCTGTCCTGCCCTGCTGGGTTTAAACCTGGCCTGGAAAACCCAGACTCAAATCTGCACTTTGCGGGTATTCGCTCCGTTGATGACAATATGCACCATCTGAAATTTTAAGGTATCCAAATCTGATGGCCCACGCACCAAAAGATGCGTTCTGAGAGGTATGGAACTACTCTGTGCAGAAAAAGATTGACACAAGACCAAAGCAGTGATTATCTGGGCCACGGGATCTTCCAGGGGCTGGTTATGCCTCGAAATAGGGAACTGCTGCGGTGCTTTAAAATAAACCCCTTTGTTTCAAAGGTTGCGGAAAGGAGCACTTCTGGAGTCAGTGGTGTTCCTCTGGCAGACCCAGCCTATGTTTGGTGAGCTGGCTGCCTCCCACTGCCCCTGGCATCGGCACTGGCTGCTCCCTGGGGCCAAGCGTTTGAGTTTGGACTGAAACACACTGCCTTTGATCCAGAAGCCCCTAATTAGCCAGGAACCCTCTTTTTTGTGGTAACTGCCCACAATGGAGTTCTTCCCCTGAAATTGTGGTGTGTGGCCTCAGTTGGTGGCCTTGGCCATGGGCTCAGCTCTGCAGGAGAGCTCTGACCTCCAGGGCATCCTCGGGCAGATGGGAGGCGGCAGCGAGTCCCAGCGCCCTGCAGGGCAGCAGGTTCAGCCATCCCTCCGAGTACGTGGTGGGGACTCCGGGGTGACTTCCACGGCTCACCTGATGTTTGCCTTTCCAAACATCACTCTTGAATTGACCTTCTTCTGGTCTTACAATGAACATCTAATATCAAGCGGTGCCTGTGCCCAGGCATCTTTTCCAAACTGAAAAAGTATAAATGTATAAAAAATATAAAACACTTCAGCCCGCAAACTAAAAACTAGTAGAGTCAGGGAAGTTGAGGAAGAGGGGAGAATTAAGGGGAGGAAGGTGTCTGAGATAAGCAAGAAGCTTAACGATCATTTTTCCTAGTGAGATGACAAAGAAATAGGGGAGTCAATCGCTTTTGCTAAACAGGTGTTCATCACCCGCACTGCCTTTCTCTGACAGGCCAGGGGTACCCTGTTTGTCAAAATTATGCTACTCAAAGCGCCGTTAATTGTTTTGAGCTCCCTCCTGCATCGGCAACATTATTGAGAAGCAGCCCTATTGTCCCCCAGCTTTGCCTCTGGGACATGGTATCAAAAGTACTCACAAGAGGGGCTGTCAAAGATGATTCCTTTGGCTCCCTTGACTTCCTTCCCTCGGGGCTGGTATTGGGGAGAGATAGAAAGAGAGAGCATCCTTTAACCTGCAGATAAAAAAGCCGGGTCCCAGGTGGATCCGGGACAGAGAAACAAATAAGGGGGTTCCTTTGGAGGCTTCCTTAGGAGGAAGGCAGTGAGCATCCACGATTGCCTCCTTTCTTGTTTCCCCCAAGGAACCACCTTAAGAAAATCCCAGCACGAGACAGGATTGGTGCTAGTCCGGCTGTCCCTCCCCTGAAATCTTGCTCTGCAGAAAGAAGATGCTTTCATTTGTGGTGCTGAGCATCTCGTTTGGTATTTATGGTTTCTTGGAATGGGGCACAGCATCTACCGAGGCGCATTCCTGGGATCGGCAAGATTAATCCTGACAGGTAGCTGCCTCGGGGAAGCAAGCGCTTAGTCTCACCTGTAAGAGCTCCGGCACCTGGAGTTTTCTCTCGCCTTACAGCCATTTCTCTGCACATTTAATCTGCAAGGCTCCGTTGTGTGCTGCGGGGGATATTGCGATGTACGCGCAGCATTTTGCTTAACGGATGGCGTAGGCACAGTATTCACTTGTATAGAAAGAAAAGAGAACAAAACAAGGCAGTGGCAGGGGCTGGGATGAGAGCACTGCGCTGAGGTGCCTCCTGCAAGGGCTAGCAGACCGCAAGACATGAGCTGCTTCATCCCTGCAGAAGTCAGATTAGATAGAAAAGGTAGATGAGGCTTCTTGGTTTCAACAGCTGTCACCATGTTTTGTCACACACTCCAAAAAAGCTGCCTCTGAGTGCTCAGAGAACAGTGAAATGTGCATCTGCTCGGGCACATAATGGGAAGCACCTGCTCTTCGGAGATACTGGATGACAGGCATATTCTGCAAGAAATTAGTGATGTCCAGATAGTCATTTCAGAAGAAAGTGTCGGCAGAGTTTATTGTAATATTCAGGAACCGATGCACGAATCTCTTTGAAAACCCCTGATTTCACAGAGCGAGCAGCCAAACTTTGATTCTAAACGCTGGCTGTTGCTTTCAGTGATGGAAGAAGCATTGCACCCAGATGGCCGGATGGAGGTCGGAGCAGTGAAACGGGAGAGGAACAGCTGAGGTTTTTCTGCGTGGCTCTGCAGAAGAGCCAGTCTCTTGAACCAGTTTACACTCCGCCGTCTTCCAGCTGGTTTACTGGTTTCTGCATGAAGCAGTTTTCACCCTTCAGCTCTCTGATGCTCAATGCTTCTCCTAAGAGGAAAATACTAGCAAATTCCTGGGCTACTCTTGTTGAAAAGAAACATAAGTGCTCCAAATCGACTCCTGAGTTGGTAATTCCTCCCCAGCTTCACATCTCTCTCCCCAGCCAGGTGCTGTGGTAATTTGGGAGCAGCAAGGTGCTGTCCCTCCTTACAGACTGGTGTACATGGTAAGCTTGACGATACACTGCTGAAACATGCGGCATGTCCTGACATAGGAGGTTGTGTTGTTTGGAGTATTTCAAGGTATCTGTTCTCGTTTGAGATGATGGAAGTACTTTGTTCTCGCTCACCAGAAACGCTCGCAGCAAACCGTTGGTTCTGCTTTATTAGTTATTGACATTGAAGTCACACATCCACAGAGCCAAGAAGCTTCTTGTTACTGTGATGCACTGCAGGGCATCCTGCCTGTCTGGGACTCAACCTGTGGTCCAAGGACTTTGTTTTAAACCAACAAACCAACCAAACCAAACAAACAAAAACCAGTTTTGGGTGAGTGGACTATGGAGGGAAGTGGTGATCCTCTTCTGATAAGAAAGCAAAAGGCGTCGTGTCGTTCCATGTCTTACAGGGGTGTGTCAACCAAGACCTTTCCATACATTCGTTCTCATCACCCCCAACCTAAGGGGGAGCAGACACTGGCTCTAAATGCCCCTTGGGTCATTGGTGCGAGTGGTTTCTTTGTCTGAGGTTACTTCCAAAGTGGAAGTAAGGATCCAAATCATGAGGGAGGTCTGCAAACAACTTGTGTAAATGGGGGCAAGGGTATAACAGGGTTCTTTGGCATCTGTAACCTGTGTGATTAGGGGAGTTGGGCTGATTTTTAGAGTGTAGCATGAATACCAGTGGTGCTCATGAAAGCTTGAAGGTGCTCTATGATTGTGAAAGGCAAGCTGAGAATTGATCTGTCTACAGGAAGAGTCAAAGATAATCCCTCTTTGACTAGAAAGAGGCTGAATGAATGATTCGCTGACAAACACTTCACCTTTGTATTTGCTGTGGCTGCTTAAGGATGCTTCGTTTCTCCCCCCTTTCCTATTCTCATTTAATTTCCTCCCTTCAGACCAACCCAGCTGTGCATTTAAAAGCGTGGTGAACATGGTGTAGTATGTGCAGAGCTTTTTCCAGTGCCTCACTTCCCTTCCAGGCCATGTCGGGGTATTTTGATTCTATTTCTTATATTTTCTGAAATGAGCCAGGTTAGAGGGAAAGAAAACTCCTATTTTAGCCAGCAGTTCAGAGCTACTTCTGAAGAAACTGGGTAGTGTTAAGTCATTCTCATTAAACCTGCAAATTCGGCCAGGACACCAACGAGCTGGGTGAGAAATAGTTTCATCGAGGCCCTTTAAGATTTCTCTTTAGTAATACTCCTTCTATCCCAGCAGAATCCTCTTTGCAGAAAGGTGCTCAACTTTGCTCAGTGGTGATTCCTGCTGACCGAGGAGGTAACATCAGCACCCGCTTCACTCAAAGGCCAGCGTAGAAGCAGCCCGTACAAGAGCCCTGGCAGCAAACCATGAGGCTGTGCAGAGCAAAGAAATAAGGATGCAGTTTTTCCTTCCAAAGCACCTTGTTATCAACCACCTAGCTTTATTTTTGCATGTAATGCTGGAACCCGTGTCTCCATTTGTCAGAGCTACATCTCCAAGAGGGCTACGTACATTTCCACATTGATCGCTACCCCTGCTACTTAAAACAAGAACCATGATGTCTTGCCCTGGCTCAATCTGTGAGAGCTGCCGAAGGATAATCTGAAACAAAATCAAAGAAAATAGGGAAAATTACCGTAAAGAGAGACGTGAGAATTCCTTGGGGTTTCGTTCTTACACAAAGAATGAGAGCTGGGATATTTTTTCAAAGCAGCACACTCCAGAGCATGAATTCATTGAAACTCAGTGATTAAAGGAGAGCGACAAATATATAAGAAAATATATAGATATGTGCATATGTAGACAGGTGTGTGTATTTCCACTGAAACAGGGCAAGTCCCAATTTCAGAAATTGCTGTATTCTTTATAGGTGCTACTGGGAATGAATATTATACTACATTTACATGTCGAGAGGTAACCAGCTTGTTCATTTGACTTGGGGATGCCACAAATATCTAGTTAAATATGAGTGCTAAATTGTGGTCTCCAGCTGTTCTTAAAAAGAAATGAAACGCCAAATGAAGAAGAAATCGGATGCAAAAAGAGTGGCATCTCACTGTGAGGAGGGGGAGCTTCGGTCTTTTGGGTTTCATTTCCAGTGGAGCTCTGCAAGGAGTGCGCTGCTGAGCACCCCAGTGGCGACTGGCTTTGCTCGGCAGGCTCCCAAGCTGCATGGCAATGATAAAAATAAATAAACCAGCCCAACACCCACAACCTCCCTCCACAAAAGCCCGAGACAGCTGCAGGCTGGGGATCAGACTGCTGGTTAATCAAGGCTCGGGGAAATAATGTTTGTTACAACTTAAGATTAGTATCGAGTCTGGATTCAGCTTTTAACGCACTGCAGATAATTGAGCGGCTTCCTACAGCCCCAGCAGTACAGCAGTTGCCTTGTAAAACGCAACCTCTGTTTTAATGCTGCTAAAAATGAATAAATTGGTCCTCGAGGACTAATGAATGCCAATAAAAGTATTGCACGGCAGCATGTAGTAAACTTGTCGTGGAGGAAATGGCTGGAATTTACTTTCCTGAGAGCAGGATTTCAGCTCTCTTCTGGCGCACGTGTCCGTGCCCGCGGCTCTGCTCCTGCCTTCATGGTCATTAGGAAAAGCAAGGGCTTAGGTGGAAATATCCAGGAATAGTATATAGCCATAATTCGTTGGCTTTGCGCTTTATTTGTGACATCTGAGGGCAGAAGTGGAGCATCCTGTTTGTCTCGGTTCACTGTAAATCGAGGGCTTGTCTGTGTCTTTGCTCTCCAGTTTGGGGTCCCAATTAATTAACGGTAGAAAGGTAGCGTTCCTCCTCCTCCAACGCTCACTGCTTTGGCTGGCACCAGGAGCCCGGGAGCACCGACTGATGCTGCTGCTTCACGCTTCCAGGTGAATAGGAAGGCTACAGCTGGCTGTACCCGTGATGAAAACAGCCCGTGTTCTAAATGTCAGGCATGTGTTTGCTGCAGCTCAGGAAAATCACGGCTGTTTCCTACCCGAATATTGTCCAGCTTGAGGAGCTCTTTGAAAGGAATAGACTTATTCTTGTTTCTGCTTTTTGTGCCTGTGGTGACACGTCTTAGGCGGGTTGGAGACGACACGGTTGAGCTAAGCCGGGGGACCTTTCCTCTCGTCCCCGCGCCGTGGCGAGCTCCCTGCAGGCTGCGGTGAAGCCCAGCCTGGTGCCACATTTGCCTTCCTGGTAGCACCCGATTTGTCACCATCAGGTCCCTGCGCTGCTACACAGTTCGGCTTCTGTTTGCCCACGTCTGCTGTATGAAACAGATAAGAAACACTAAATATTTTCATGTTTGCATAGTCCATCAGGAAAAAGCAAGAAGGCAAAAGACTGGAACTGAGATTTCTTGTGAGTCTTAATTTGTGCCTCCCTCTCTGGCACAAATAAATATTGATATTCACTCTTTAATGATGTGATCCTAGACTGTTTTCTTTTCCTCACAGGCCCCTTGCCTCTTACAGGGCGTATGATAGATGATGTCTGCTGAATCATCACCATTCCTTGGGTAGCGTGGTGCCTTATTTGCTGTACGGTAGCGAAATCCTGCACTCAGTACATAATTATTAATTTCCTCATGGGCTAATTAAAGATTGTATCATAATGCACACACATCAGGGAGCTGATCTTCTTCCCCAGAATTCATCTTGAAGCAGATCCCCAGCGGGGAAGGCGAGTTTGCTGTGAGGTGTGTAATGACGGGAGCAGAGTAGTCCGGGAGCTTTTCGTCTGCTCGTCAGACATTTGCATCAAGTGTGATTAGTTAAGTAAAATCTTTATTTGATTTTATTTGATTACCCCTTTTTTGTTGTTGGCTGAAAGAGAGAAAATGACGTATTTCGAGAGGAAAAGCTTTAGAGAGGGGCAGTCTTTTTATTGGATGTTTCTTTGGTGTTTGGCACAGTGTGGTTGAGAGGTTCCAGTGCTGTAATAACAGTCATAAAGAATGTGCATTGCCAGGTGAATGGCATTTTTGTACCTCAGACGTCACAAGTGAACTGATACAGACTCAAACTCTCACCTAAGGAAAAAAAATAGCTTTTCTTTGTTGTTGCCTTTAAACTGTGGTAAGCATTTCTGCTGCAGAATGAGTAAGTACTTTTTTTTTCTTATTTCTAAAGTTAATGCACAGAAAGTCTTCAGTTGATTAGCAGAGGTCCTGCGTAGGATGGCTGTTTCATTACCAAGAGTTTAAGTGAGCTATAAATATATTTTATGTCCTTGTTCAAGTTCAGAGTACCATGAAATACAATTAAAATATTCTGGGCGCTGCACACGTAGGAGCAACATAGGAAATAAACGTTTGACCTTTCTTACCTTTGGTCACCAGTAAGCAATTGCTCTCTACGCTTCCTGCCTCCGTTACTTACTGTTTTGGCTTAAATACAAGAGGCAAATGCCTACTGAGAACGCTGAGTGAACATTCAGTTCGATAGTTCTTCCATTTGGATTCTTCTCTTCGCTAGAAGGTGCTGCGCAAAATGCCAAGCCATTAAGAAGCTAACAATTACCTCTAATTCTGTGGGCCAGCTTTGGCTATGAGCGAGGGAAGATTTGAAGTCTATTGTTATTTCCTTTTATTTCTGAAAACAAGACAAGAAATGCTAATCGAGACATTTCATACGGCTGGAGCACAGTGTGTCTGAAGCAGCTCTGTTTAATCCCTAGCCAAGGAAAACCCCGTAAGTGCATCCTACCGGAGTAGGGTCCGCCTGTGGGTGAACATCCCTGAGGCTGACTGGGAAGCACGCTCACCGGGGAGCCTTTCCCGTAAAACCGAGCCAAGTTTTGACACTGAGTAAGCTGATGGAACTGCGTTAGGGCACGGCCCAATGATCTTCAGGTTGGCACTGGGGAGTAAAGCTGTGACAAACTCTGTCATTCGGAGAGAAACCCAGAAACTTAAATACACAGTAACCAATATAAAATTTTATCTCTCGGGGACAAAGCCCTTGTCTGCTGCGTGTCAAGCAGGCAACGAAACCGTTGGTCAGCGGAGCTCACAGAAATGAGTTTACAGGATCCAATTATCTCTTCTGTGAGTCTGTGGTTACTGAGCTCGGAGCGCGAGCCGGTCGAGCTCACGGCTCGCTCCTTACGAGAGCTGCCCACCACACTTCTCTCCGAGCTCTTGGGGCCGTTTTACTGACTCGTGCCGAGTGCTGGTGGGGCTGCCTGAGCGCCCTCCGGGCTGGCAGCTCTTCGGTCAGCGATGCTGAGGTCAGGGAAGCTCCTGGAGGAGCTGGAAGTGTCCGCGGCAGCAGTTGGGGGCAGTTTTGCTGGAAGCGTTTGTGGTAGAGGGTCGATAGGCACCTGCCTCACGCACCTTCAAAGGGAAGGGAGGAGGGCAGCCAGCGTGCAATGTGAAATACTTGCTTGCTGTAAACCTGCGCCAGATACCCGCTGCCTCAGGAGCGTGCCCGGGTGAGCCAAAGGTGGACTATGAATCGATCACCTCATCACACCCAACTGCCGAGCGATCGGCAATAGCAGAAATACAGCCGTGGGAAGAAATGTCTGCATTAGGGCAGGGGTAAGCATTTTGGCAAGACTTACTGAAGGAGGGATGTGTGTAAGGCCACGAAGTGGCTGCCGTGCTCGAGGGCAGTGATCCTGGTGGCCACCGCTCTTGCTTCAGCGTGGGAGCTGGTGGGGCACGGGGATGGGCGGGAGGCTCGTGCCTCATCCTGCGCTGAAGGGCAGGGCCAGGCATCCTTGCTGGGGCATCTTTGACTTCTCCCTGCAGCGGGCAGAGATGAGCGCTACTGAAAAAAGGCTATTGAAACAAACTGGCCTGTCCTCGCAACCGCTCTTTCCCTGATATCTCTGCTCTTCGTTCCTAAACGAGTAGGCATCTTCCTCGTCCCATGGCCATTCTTACGGAGTGTAAAGCCTCCTTCTGTTTAAATAAACCCGACACACAGCAAGGATCTGATACAGAGGCTGTTGAAATTGCTGGAGGGGCGCTTCCGTGGCCACTGAAGTGGACACGGTGTGGATAAAGTGAAAAACCACCTCGGGGCTTGAGTCTGAAGACGCTGCAAAGGCGTTTTAACAGGCTGTCCCTCCTGGGCGTGAGGGCTGAGGATTTTTCTGCTTCGCACGCTCCACATTTGCAGAGCGGAGGAATTCTCTGCTTCGAAGATGGAGGCAGCTTATCACCAGGAGAATGTATAAATAAACCGTCACCAGCAACACTTACACACCCTCCATTCAGGCTTTTAGGGGCATATTCCTGAGCTAAAGACGTATTCCTGGGTACACAGAAGGGAGATCTTGGCAGACAGCGGTCAGGAGGAAGTAGCCTGATCAGCAGCATCATGTTTGGACATGTGGGGATCGATTGGGGTGTACAGACAAAGAGAGAAAAGGGATATTTCTTGCAGACATGGAAAGCACATTTAAAGGAATTAGGAGTGATGCGCAGAACTCTGTCAGCAGGCACAGTTTAGGTTTGGGCTTTTTCCATTAAAAAAAAAGCATTCTCATTAATTTTCATTAAAAAGGACTAAAAAGATTGGAATCTGTGCTGTCGTAAAACATGCACGTCTCTGCTGTGCAATCTATTTTAAAAGGACAGGCGTTTTGAGATAGCGGGCGATATCTGCACAAACCACAAACCACAGCGTGCACAAACTGCTTCCCTGCCAGACGCGAGTGATGGGTCACAGCGTGGTGACTGAGCACTTTCATCACGGTAATTGGACTGTTTGATATTTGCTGTGTTCTGCACCAGAAGCTTCCCAAGCAGCCCAGGAAGCAAGCAGCCACCAACAGCACCATTCAATCTTCTCAGGTCTCTTCTGCAGTCATGGAGCAAATCTCGCTAATTATTTCACTGGTTTTATCCTCTTTGCATGTAAACGCAGACGTTTCTCTGTAGAGTTGCAGATTTAGCCTATTTCGTAGCGGTGTCAAACTGGAAATAGCGTACATTTTCTCTCTACTTCCAGAAATTACAATGAACGAAAACAATTTGGAACCTGAAATCGGAGACTGCCAGTTCTTCTTCGTCTGTTCATAGAAATTCCCTGTGTCAAGCTAAGCTGATAAACTGCTTCCATTTCAGATGGCTGCAAATGGGCCATTTGGGCAAGGAAGCAGTCGCACTTGGAACTCCTATTAGGAATGAAATTATTTTTCCACACTGTCAAATTAGCAAAACTAATATCCAAGGAACAATCTGTAATTTCTCGTTTGCAAGAATTACTGGTGTGATGAGCGATACCTGTGTGGATGCTCTGAGAAGCCACCATCGTGACCACGCCAGCATGTTAACACCTTAGACGAAGTGAGCAATGCAAGTCCAAAAACCTGATACAATCCTTTATAGAGAGATCTTCATCCCTAAAGGAGTTCTCATCTTCATCCCTCCTACCTCCAACACACTTGCAAACATGGGTGTCGTGTTTGTAAGCCTGATAAAACCTCTTGGTTTTAACATCCTCGAGTATCTCATAAAAATCCACCTAACAGGCTCAAGACACTTTCCACATATGGGCTAAATAATAAAATACTAATTTGAGTCTGGAAATAGATTTTTTTTTTTTCCCCTCAAGTTCCACTTGAGAGAACTTAAGTGGTCAATTTCCAGATAAAATTCTGTGGCTTTAAAGTGATGAGTATCAAAGACTGTCTGTTTTTAAGATGTTGGAAGACGTTGAAAATGTTCAGGTGGTTAGCTTTGGAGGATTTAATACTTGGCTTAATTTAAATCCTGGAAAGGTGGAACTAACTCGTATCTTTGGAAGTAATTGCTTTGAGGAAGTGGAAAATACCATCTCTTCTTTACTCGAAGGTGTGTGCCTGCGGCAGTTAGGATGGAACAGTACTTTGGGGTTACTCCGGGCTCCTTAGTGACCATGGAGGAAACAACCACGTCTTCCTGTGGCTGCAATAAGAAGAAATACTCCACCCGTGCTGATAAATATTTGTCCACAAAAGGTCGTAGTGCCACTGCACTGGGAGGCTGGGGTGCTTGTGGTAACCCTCCCAAGGCAAGATGTTCAGGGTGGCTGCTTGTTCGACCACCTGAAGGTGCCCGTGTAGAGCCCAGGTTTGAGACACTGAGTTTTTGTTTCTTTAGGGAAATGTGCGTACCGTTACCTTGTGTCAGGACGGTTCGCTGTTTGCTTTTGGGAAGTTTGACGTTCAAAATAGGTACCCGTGTTGCTCAGCGGAGTATGTTTAGGCAAATTCCTAAGCGTGGAGGACAGGCGCTACGCCACTCCTGTTGTGCCCCGTGGGTGGGTGGCTTGTGTGTTTTGTACATCTGTTGCTCAGAACTGGGCAGGGAACTGGTGGAGATGGGAACTTCCTTTATAAGCTGACCGTGCATGTGTCCAGGCACCCAGCCCTCACCCGAGCTTCTGCTTTGCAGAAACAACTGCTCACCGGTTTTCCTGCAGAACCAGGTGCAGCTATTTGCTGCTCTGTAGGGAAAGAAGTCAGGAGCGTTGGCCTAAATAAGAGATTTGGTAGTTATTTGTGGACTTTCATGTAGAGCCTTTTGAGAGAAGACAGAGCTGGAGTAAAGCAGAGTACACCAAAGCGCTTGTAGCCAACGTATGCCAACAGTAGAAAGCTTTGAAGGTATGCGTAGGCAGAAGACAGTAAGGAGATGATTTTTACCTCATCTAATATCTTCATCTTTTAGGAACATAAGACTAAATCGGAAAGGAAGAGCAGGTCCAGAAATGAGCCTGCCAGCCTAGGTAGTCAGAGTCTTTAAGAGTGTTTCCCTGCTTCATTTGAGATGTCCTTTGTGATTTTAGGGGCATAGTGGAGGCTCTGAGCCAGAAAAGCCATGGGGCAGCTAATCCCATTTATCTCCGTGGCAGGCCCCTAAATATCTCCGATGTTCTGAGCCTAAGACTATAATAGGACTTTCCCAGCTCGCGCAGGTATTATGAGGATAGATAGACTAAAGAGGTGCACGCACCCTTTAGTACAACAGCCGTATAAGTACCTTAAATGCACTTTATTATGCATGGAAGGAGTAAGACGGGGAAAGATAACGCGTTAAAACCAGAGATGGGCTCTGCTGAAGAGGAGTAGCTGAGAAGTAAGCAATAGCCAGGAGAAATCCATGTTAAGAAGCATTTTTGAAGACATGTCTTTGCTTCATTTTTCTTTTCTCTCATTTCTCTTTATTCCAGAATGAAATGAGTGACTCTTTCTTTTCAGAAAGCCCTGAACCCAGAAATTAGACTAAAAACTTGCCTGCATATAGTGAGGGAGAAGTGAAAGTACATCATCATCACTCGGAGAGGTAATTTCCAGAGCTAGATGGTCCCACATTTGTAAATGCTCATCCTTCAAACCCAGTCGCTTACTGCTCTTCCCATGATTGTGTGGGTTTCTGGAACTTTACAGCACAGAAATCCCGGTTCTTCTCTAATTTCAGAGCAGTGTAACAGAGCTAATGCACTCACCGGCGTCAGGACAGTGCACAGTGCTCTGCAGTCCCAACAAAATCAAGGGGTGTTTGAAGAGTAGCTCAGGGTGGCCCCCAAGACAGGCACCGGAATTACAATTAACAGACGTTTCCTAGGCTTTGAAGTGCTTGCGGTGATGGTATTTGTAAATAGATTTCACTCAACGTAAGTGTGCTGGGAAGATGAAATTCTAAATCGCTAGGAAATACAGTTTTCTATATTCTTAACGTTTTAAGGATATTTTGGGTTAAAAGGCTGACAGAGTCGTGCATTAGGAAGGAAACTGTACACAGTCAGGTCTTGGAGCACTTTTCTGTCTTGCTTCCATGTACTCTGAGAAATAATGGAGAAGACACTGAATTTAGCATTAATTCTGGAAATAAAGCTAAGGGGACTTTCAGCATTTTCATATACATTCACTTCTGGTAGCTGTTCAGCCTGATGTAAGTTATATACAGTTCTATCACACTATAGCCTTATAATCTGGAGGTGTATGCAAAGATTTGCAAAGCATCCTCAGCGCAGGCTGTATAGACTTTTTTTTTAATAGATGCAGAAATCAAGCCAGAGTGAAGGTGTCAAAAAATAGCCCTTGCAATATTTCCTCTTCCAGCTTGGAAAGTAATAACATTTCTACTGCTGCTAAGCCCAAGCCTGGCAAATATTTTTCTGTCATTAAAATACACATTTCCCAATGCTATTTCCTTCCTGTCACACTGACTATTGGGCTATAATTCTCCCCGCTGCTGCTTTTCTTTGTGAGCAGGTGGAGGAGACTGGACAGGCTGTGGTTTGGAAGGCACGCTCTTAGCCCTCGTGTCCTGGAAGCGTGTAGGTTTGCTACGGACGGTTTGGTGTTGGGAGCTCTTTTGCTGCTCGTTTGAGGTTATTGTATCTTTGCTTTTGCAAATAGCCCCTTGGAGCCAGCGGGAGTAGTTGTGTGCTTGAGGCAAACACGATTTGACCTTAAAATAACATACTAGCAAATATAGGGGCTCAAATTTATGGCTCAGTGGACGCAAGTACCAAGAAGTACCTACAACAATTAGTTGCTCACAGATTAGAAATTCCGTGCCCTGCAACCCTCATTGTAATCCCATTTATTTTTTCCCATATTTCAGGAGAGGTACCATTTAGTTTACATTAGTGTGAATGATGAGTGCTGATCTGAGACGACAAGGCAATTTAAAACTGGCAGTATGCTGCTGAGGTAATATCTAAAATATGAAATGTCTCATTCATTAGGAGAGGTGAAGATGACGAGCGTTATTGCACTCTCTCTCAAACTGGTTTCATGCCAAGGCAGGTCTGTTGATTTTTGTAGAGCCCATACTCTCTTTGTGCTGGCTTCAGTTCAGATTAGAGTTAAGGTCCAAATATCACCTTCTTCACAGCAGCTCAGCAAGGTGGGTATAGAAACCGAGTGCTGTATAGATGTCAGCAAAAATCAAAGAGAGGATGTGAACGGGGACTTCACCCTTTCTTTTCCTTGTGACAGGTAAGATAGTTTAGGGTGATCCAAGGAAAATTAGGTCTCTTAAGCCAGGCAGTCTGCTTCCTATCTTCCGAGAAAGGGAGTGACAGCTGTCCTTCTTGAAAACACAAGTGACACTGTGGCACAGCTGGCATAATTCGGATTTTTAGGGGGATCCGCAAATTTTTTCATTACAGGCTCCACTAAATGATCTTGGCTGGAAATACGTGACCAGATGGCATTAGAGCTGCTTTCCCTATAAGATTACAAAGTGCCACTGTTCACAATCTCAGCAGCTGAGAGATTATAAGTTACTGGCACAACCGGTCGTTGCTTTTTCAGGCTCATTTTCTTGATGCGTGGGGAGTCTCTAGGTTTCTCATGATAGTATCTTCAACTTAAATATGTCAGTTTGTATTAGTTGCCCGTTTCAGCTCTCAAACCCCACCTTTTCTTTCTTGTGAAATGACTGCGACATGGCATCCTCATCTCTTACTCTTTCTTGGGCTTATTGTCTGTCATCTGTGGGCTTTCTCCACATCTTCGCCTTCTTTATTGACTGCAGCGTGTACTTCTGACCTGTGTATTGACTGAAGTGGGTATGTTTAGACTTCTGCTAACTGTGAGACATGCTGTGATGATCTTGCACGACAGATACGCCACTGAAGAGGTAGCAGTGCTTTCCTTGCTGTTTGCACGTGCATAAGCAATGAAGGCGCACGATTTAGTCTGGTCTTTGTCCATCCTTGGTGCTAGGGCGCCCTGCCAGAGTAATAGCAACCTGTTCTGGAGCCAGAACGTGTGCAAGTGAGGCTGGGGTGCAGACAGTGGTGAGAGGAAGGGATGACGGTTACTGCGGGGTGGTTTGTGGGGAAGAGGCAGCAGCAGTGGGGAATGAACCTCGCTGGATGGTCTTTTTCGGATCGTCTTTGAGGATCAGCTCTTACTTTAGTAGGCAGTTCTATCAAATCAACCCGATCTATCCACATGACCCTGCTTTGTTAAGGCCATGGAGGGTAAGGACAAAAAAAAAAACCTTTATTGTAGCCTCCTGGCTATGTTCATTTTCTGAAAGTCAGCTCCAGAAGCGTTACACGATC
Organism: Bucorvus abyssinicus; assembly: GCA_009769605.1. Classification (NCBI taxonomy): domain Eukaryota; kingdom Metazoa; phylum Chordata; class Aves; order Bucerotiformes; family Bucorvidae; genus Bucorvus; species Bucorvus abyssinicus. Next base: position 22,153,749 of record CM020035.1, on the reverse strand, counting down.
CCAGAGAATCAGATGAAGACGCTCACAGGGTGACTGAAAGGATTTACGGGTGTAACCTGTACTTTGGAGGGATGCCCACCGTCCCCCTGCACTTCCAGTGCCATACCAAATGACACGGAGATTTTGTGTGGCAAGTGACACAATTAGTTCATGTTACAGGTTTAATAGCAGCAGTATTTTGCAAATGCGATATTTGAAAATATGTGCCTCTGCTGGGATCCTTTGAAATGGAAATGAAAAATTCTGCATTTGCTGGCCCACTAACCCTTATGAAGTACAGAGCTCGCTAAGTCTTAAGAAAATGGTTTTAGAGGGCCAGAAATAGGTTTCTCATTAAGCATTCCAAAGAATGTTTTGCAGACTCGTATTAGAAGACATCCTCTATCTATATGCACATTTATTTATTGTGTGTAATTTTCTCTGCACCGTAACTCTGCTTGCACAGTGCAGCTGGGCATAAATCTCATTTTTAGGAGCCCTGCTCATGTTATGTTTCTTGACTTTCTATAATAACAAGAAATGGGATGCTTTGAGATAATCCAAACAAAAGAGTGTGCACTGTACTAACATCTAGAAGAGTTACAAAGGGGTCATTAATGCCGGTGGACCTAATGACTGAAGCCTGATAGTTGTGGTGATGTGAAGGTGACCCAAATTGGAAATCAGTTGCAGTTGTGCTGGCCAAAATGCCCACCTGAATTCCAGAGCAAGGTGCAAGGACCTGATGTGAATGAGTATCAGCTTGGCCAGCATTCAGGAGAAGGTGCTGTCCTGCCTATCCCATCCCATCCCATCCCATCCCATCCCATCCCATCCCATCCCATCCCATCCCATCCCATCCCATCCCATCCCATCCCATCCCATCCCATCCCATCCCATGGCTGGCCGGCCGGCCGGCCGGCCAGGGCTTCTCCTCAGTGTGTCTGATACCAAAGGAAGAGTACAGCGGATGGGGGAACGGTGGACCAGAAGAGGAGGTAGGTGAGTGAGAACAGTCTACAGAGCTGGGCTAGACCAGAGCCAGAATGGGCAGAGAAGTTGTGGATGGGGGTGTGAGGGTCTGTCCAGAGATGGGTCCAGGAAACGGGCAAGAGTGGGCCCTGAGTCAGAGCCGCTGCTGAGTAAGTAGGTGCTGCAGTTTTTATCACCATGGCATTATTATTATTATTGCTACGGGCGTTTCTGTGCAGTAGGGGAGTGCCGGACTCTGGAGGGGGTCCGGCCCATATCTTCACCCATGCTGTAGCCCTATGTGTGACCTAAGGCAGGTCCTAAGCAGAGAGGATAAAAGCAACCTTTAAATTTGCAAACAGTGATTAATTCAAACTGTGTTTGCACTGATTATGGAGGGCAAAAGGAATCAAAGCTGGGATTAGAGGCTTAGCAAGCAGGAGTGCATCCTTGGGCAGCTACTGCTCTCTTACAACTCTGTCGCACTTGAATGTCGCCGTGCTGGTATTATGCCACTGTCCCAAGTAACCTGCACAAGTGCCAGGGGCTGCACCCAGTGAAAAAAAACCATCTTGGTGGTTCTTGGCTTCCCGATGCTCTCCCGTCGTGGCCTGCTGGAGACAGGCTTTATTTCCTAATAAGCTTCTGGATTATCCTCACCATGTTAGGCTGGGGTTTGCCTGCTGTTGGATGTGAAGGATTGCAATTGTGTGTACAGATGAAATTTCAAACGACTGGAAAAGTTCCTTGATGGGATAATACTCACTGGCTGCACCTGTAGCTCACTGGCATGCTGTATCTTTGCAAAATAATATTTATTATGGTGCATTTAGAGTTGATCTCTCCAGTACTGGCCAGGAAAAGTTGTTGCCTCTTTCTCCTGGACTCTCAGTGACTTTTTCTGTTCAACTTATGAACTAGAGACTTCTCCTTACCAGGACCAACAAGGTCTGGCTTTCAGGGCATACCGAGGAGCAGATCTTAAAGCAGCCCGAGTTAACGCAGTGCTGTGGTTGTGCTGCCCGGCCAGGGCCACGTGGCTCCTGAGTTGGGAAGCACACAAGCCCTTCTCTAGGGGGGCGTTTCTGTTTTGGGCAGCCTCGGAACATGGTCAGAAATTGCTTCCCAGGCTAAGATTTAGTAGGGTGTAGAGGTTCCCAGATGTCGTTTGCCTCCTACCCTCATTTTAAGGTACTTAATAATTGTCACATTGGTCTTTGTCCTTTGCAAGTAGCTCTTTATCAGAAAGGTGTTAACAAAAACTTACTAAAAGAAATTTGCTTCAATGGGTACTTGCCCATTAACGTTCCGTATGTGTTTTTACATTTGAAGAATATCAGCACTAGGAGTTTCATGAGCTGGATAACAGCTCTCTGAAGTTGGCCTGAACATTTTAAAACATTACTTAAATAGGATCAAGAATCTCGAAAATAAGATTTGTTGTAAGTTTTGTATTGTTGCCTCTCATACCCCTGCACGTCTGTTGTTCAGGCAGCATTTTATGATCTGCGGTAAGCCCTGAAGGGTCCCTGCTTGTTATGGTTTGACTTAATATGATCTAAAAATGGCTAGCAATAAATCCAATCATTTCCATGTAAAGGAAATGTAGGATTGGACTGGTGAAACTATTATCCCTCACTCAGGGGAAGAGCCAATAAATCCAATATATTTGTTCAACTCCAAAATACCCACCTTAATTTGGTGCAAGGGGGGAAATTAAAAAGCACGAGCATATATTTTGAGGTACGGTACACCAGCAGTGGGAACCACGTCTTAGCTTGTATTTCTGAGGCGGGGGAAGGGAGAGAGGAGTGGGATTTGGAGTGATTAATACCCTAGCGGGGATAGGGAGAGTTGAAAGGAAAACAGAGCCGTCTCCTGAAGGCTGTTGATCGCTGCTCTGGGCTTCTGGCCAGTCTAACTGTCCGCTGAAATGACTGTAATTTCCTGAGTTATACAGAGCCAAACTTCCATTTTTAAAAAGGACAAATTAGGCCAGAGGAGAATCACTTGTCTTTACAGCTCCTGACAAAGTGTTCCCAACTTAGAGGTTGGCCTCACCTTTCCTTGATTTTATAGAGCTCTTATTGGCAAGTACTAGTCCTGTTATGGTTTAATCAATATTAATCTCAGTTGGAAGGATACTTCTGGTTGCTAATTGAGATCAGGTTCAATTCTGTCTCGTCATATTTGCTATATAATTATTAGATGCTTTACATCACGTCAAAAGAGTCCTGGCTAATAGCATCAGCAGAACGTTCCCATATGGCGGCACAAGAATCAGCGCAGAAAAAGCTTTGGCCAACTCGTTGCTGCCTGTGCAGCGTGTAATTCTCTGAAGGTCTCCGAACTGTGGAAAGGTTCACAGCAGCCGCTCGCCTTTTTCTGTTCAGCACATGTTGATACTCTCTCACTTATAGTTTAGTTCTTCTAAATACTTAAACATGAGGATCTGGCTGGATATTTCTGTTGTGTGGTAAGTACCTTGCACCCTTTTTTGGCTGTTTCCCTTGAAATGAGAAATGATTTACTCTGGGAGAAAAGGTAATTGGCCAATACCACGTCTGAAATATCTGTGATGGGGAAGATGAGCGTATAACAAGGTCCACCTGAAACCATTTCTTCTCCTCTGTGAAAAAGAGGAGTCCCAGTAGGTATCACGCTGCCTGGCTGTGTGCACGCCGCATGCAGCAGAGATCATCCACCTTGCCATTATCCAATCTCATCTGACCATCTGCATACCACAGGCAGTTTTATATTGCACGGGTGCTATTAAAGAATTTTCTTAGACCTCAGTAATGTCTGTTCCCCCGGCTGCACACCCAGCTCTCGGCTGCTGCCCTGCTGCGTGATGTTCTCCCCGCTCCCCATCCCAGCTCTGGCACCACGTTTCTCACTGCCTGATCCACCGCAGCTTTGTGCGGGTGGTTCAAACACCTTTGCTAGCTGTGCGGATTCAGGAGCACCCACGGGGCAGCCACGAAAAGCCCAGGCTGGAACGTCTGTCCCCGGGAAAGCTGCACTACACGTAGCTTTGTGTCTTTGTGCCGTGTTTTGTTTGAAAATACAAAACTAATCCTATTAACCTTCTGTTCCTGGCACCGGTCTCTTTGATGTCAGTGGGACCACTTCAGCCTCCAGGAGGTTGGGACCAGATCTGGAAATGTGCTGTGGGATGGGGAAGCTGGTGGCATTTATGTCTGCATTGGGTTTGATGCCCTTGACCGAAGCGTGTGACATTCCCGTAGGAAAGGGATCAGCTCTGGGACGGGACGCTCTCGAAGCTGGGGGAGAACATAGCTGTTCCCTCTGTTCTTGCTCAGTGTCCCACACTGGGAGTGAACAGCCTGTTACCGGTTAAAAAAAATGGGGACAGACATCAACGCACTGACCGATTTCAGTGGGAACTGGAAGGTTTTGACAAGAGTGAGATTTATTTCTCCCCTCTTTGGCACAGCTGCCTGCCTGTGGTTCTGCCAGCCACCGTGTCTGGCCTCTGACTGACAGATTGGCTCTAACCAAAATGCCTGAGATTAACCCAAAATGGGAGCAATGTTTGTCATCTGTGCAGAGCTGGATACAGCATCAGCCCTGGGGAGCCTCTGGACGTGGTGGGTAAAACGAGGTGCGAGCGCCAGGCGGCAGCTTTGGGGCGGGAGAGCATCGCCCGGGTGCCGCGGGCAGCGGTGCCGGCGTCGGGGCTGGACCTGATGTTCAAAGAGCAGCCTGTGGCTCCTGGGGAGCCTTGCTGCCGAGCAATCTGGCCGCGGTCTTGGGGGATGCACACGTGTATTTTTAGAGCTGTATATTGCAACATGTGCACATTTATTAGAGCTTGTTAATTAAAATCACCGTGGTGACTGCTTGTTACTATATCTGACCAGAAAAGCTTCCACAGGCAGTTGAAAGAAAAACCACCAAAACCCACGTTAGAATAAATGCAGGTTAGTTACTAAAATGGGGTATCTAAAAATAGCTGCACTGCAAATAAATTGAGGTATTTATGTGGTGGCGTTGCTGCTTTTTTCTGCCTTTCATTTTATGGGTTTCTTTAAAGATTTTCTGGTTTCCTTTTTGTCCTTCTTTTATTATTATTATTCATATGTCCAGAATCCATTTTTATTTCCATGATATTGATCCAGATGTAGAGCAGACAGCATCGATTGCTGCTGGTGTGTAATACATACACATTAGCAGTGTCATCCACCTCTGGGAACAGCGAGAACCTGGCCGGCTGTGGGCTGCAGGAGGATGGGACTGGTTTTTCTAGGATGAAATCTGGGTGTAGGAAGGGATACAGGGTGTAGGGGAGGATTTAGCTCACCGGTACACTGTAAGTGGGAATATTACAGCTGGTTTCTGTGAAAGACAAAAGAAGGTGGAAAGTTTAAACTTAGAGTAAGGAAGAGGATGCCAATGGACGAGAACATCAGGACAACCAAATGGCATTTCAGAAGCAGCGTAGGAAGCTAAAGAGGGTGTAAAGAGGCCAGCGGGTCCTCCCTCCAGCATCCTCCCAGCCCGCAGCTGTTGCTGTGGTGTTAGCTCTTTTCTGCAGCAGGGCACGTGGGTTTTTTAAGATGTGGTTCAGACCCCTTCGCTCAGGCGTGGCCGGTGACCAGACCAAGAGGCAAGGGAAGAGCTGCTGCTTTTGCTTGCTCCCGCTGGCATGTCTGGGCTGGGTTCACCCTCCCTGTGATGGGGCTTTCAGTTGTAGCTTGTAGAGAGACTCAGGCAATTTTTACCGTCACAATTAAGGAGTGTGGCTTCATCCTCTCTGCCCTGTAGTCACTGACTATTGTCACGATGTTTTTCCTGGCAGAAGAGCTGTTTGTAGACAATTCCCTGTACTGAGTCGGTTTGACAGGCTGCACACAAGTTGTCATCGCCCTTTAATCCCTTACAAGTCAAAGCCCATGTCAGGCAGCGCACTGGCATCGGGCTGGCAGAGCTGCCGCTGCTCATTTACCTCCTTAAGACTTTGTACAACGTTCCGATTTCTTCTTCTGAAGTTCGTCCAGTGTTTTATGGGTTACTACAAGCATCTGTCAAAACTACAGCAGTTTTAGCACTCGCAGCACTGTGTAGCTGAAGGTTTGGGGGTTTTAAATGTGCTATTTCAGTTGTTGCTGTTTTACCTTTACTGCTGGAACGCGAAACCCTTGGTCATCACCCTGTGACAGCGCTGCATTCATCTGAGTTTTTTCTCAGTAGTGAGCAAATACAGTTACTCTCCCCTTTGTGTTATCTGCTAATTCTGCATAGGTACAGTTCCGTGTAATCACGACAGATCTTTTCAGGATCCTTAAGGTTTTTTCCTTAAAATCCTTCTCCCTTGTCCTTTTTGCTTCTGTCCTCCTTGCTTTCCTCTGCACTGGAGCTTGGGCCTGGCTGGGCCATGAGGAGTGCAAAAAGTATTCAGGGGGCTGTAGAAAGACCGCTTTGGGACATCGGTTCTGCTCAGGTCATTCTCTTCTACAGGAAGTCCCTGGTGATTAGTATTTTGATTACGCAGCCGTACAGAAGAGACAAGTAAGGAAATTTGTCACTACTGACTTCGAGGAGGACTGAAGACTGTGGTTTTCTGAGGTCTCTCCTACCCTGAGCCAGTGTTGCATTTTAACACTGACTTTGAAGTCTATTCTGTCAAGAGGTTTTCGGTTGTGGAGCACGGAAACGTGATGCCGACAGACTGCATCCCTCGCCGTGCGTGACGCTCCTTGAAAGCTCCTCCAACAGGCAAAGTCCTCGAGCCGCCCTCCTGCCTGTGCCCTGCAGAACGCCCCCGGTGCTTGAGCAGGAAGAAGGGAGGTGCCCGTTCGCTTTTAAGGCATGCATTAAATATTAAACAAGGTTTTACTGTTCTCGTGGTGTCAGAAGCAAAGACAAGCCCTACCCAAAGCCTCTAGGACGGAATGACCGCGGAACCTGAGAGAAGCGTGCCTATAAATACCAATTCTGAGGTGAAGCTCAGCACTGCTTAACATGAGGAGTTGACCGGGTGGGTGCTGCCGAGCGCAGGGAGCCCCGCGGCCCTTCGCAAGTGTTTACCTTGAGCATTGGGACCTTTTGAATGAGAATGTGTTTGAGACAATGTCTGCAAAGATGTGGAGGGTACACCTTCCCTGGAAGGGTGTGCCACAACGGTACGGGAAGACAGGGTGGATGCAAGAGATCTAATAAAAGAGTATCTCAGATAACCTGGGAGCTCACTGGAGCTCCGTGTAGACATGTACGCAGTAGGGAGCATGGTTTTGAAGAAACAAAATAAATTGCAGAGCAACGGGAGAGGGAGGAGAAGAGGGGGAAGAAAGCGCGAGACTGCGAGAGGAACAAACATCCCTGTGAGGATGCTGAGCCTTTTGCCTTTTGCTGGGCTTTCTAAGTTGCCATCAGGTGGTTCAGGATGTGCAAGAGAAATTGGGGATCAGAAGTGATGGGATAAAAGTCTGAGCTTGGCCTCCTTCATCACGAAGCACCTCCTTGTTTGAGATGAAAAGCAAACCTTGGGTGTGCAGCCTGCTGTTTACACGTCTGGTGGATCTATTCACACAGGGCTCTTCTCGCAGCCAAGGAAGAGGCTTTTTTCCTGGCTTCTTTATAAGATTTCCTGTTCTTTTCCCGGGAAGGATGAATGTGCAGTCAGAGCAGGGCTGAGCAAGTGGCTTGGCAGCATGGTCCTGGGAAGGCTGGGTCTCTGGGGCGGCAGATGTCTCTTAGCGCAGCGCAGGGTTTCGGAGGCAAATGCTGACCCGACCTGAAGCAGGGAGGCACTGCGGGGACAGCAGCACCCTGCCCGTGCAGTGACCATCGTGGGGCGCAGCGCTGGGCTTCGCAGCGATGCGTTGCCAGGAGCGCCGGGTGTCTGCGTGCACCGTCCTGGGGACACGCTGCGTCTCGAAGCCGACAGGCGCGGTGTTTCTTACTGCAGTACTGCAAAGCATGGACTTGATCCCGCGTGGTGGTGGTGGTGAAAAGCTCGCTGCGTGCCAGGCACATAGCCAGTGCTTTCTCAGGTGTCCCGTGCGAGTGCTCTGCCAGTGGGCAGCGCTGCTCCTGGAGGCGTGTGCTATAGATAGACTCTAAAATTTAGAGCTCGTTATCAGAAAGAATGGACAAAGAAGAAAGTGCTCACTTTGGCTGTGTCAGCTTTGTTTCGAAACTGAACTCCCTGGGCTGGGGAGCGTTTGCTGTCACCGAGTATTAGTGTTTCGTGGCAGCCTCTCATTGTCAGATGGATTTTTAGTCTTTATTCGCTACTCTGATCATGTTCCCTGTTCGTGCCATTCATCACGTTGTCTTTTGAAGAAGAAATCCCAGTATTACGTGTGTTCTTGGAGTATTAAAATCATTAATAGCTGGAAATGAGATGCTGATTGCAGTTTCTAGTCCTCCTGCGAAACATCAGACAACTAGGTCTGAGGAACGTCTCCTGGCACGAGGCCGGATGGGACAAGGCTGGTGCAAGCAGCCTGCAGCCCCTCGGCGTTCGGCGGGTGCCGGGCCGGTACAGCACAGGGCTTGTTTGTCGGGAGTGTTTGCCATTAGCTGCCCGCTTGGAAAATAAGCCGGTCGAAAACTATGAAGCACTGTTTTTCGGTGGTCATTTGACGACAGGCATGAATTTATGGAATATTTCAGTGAGCGCAGGGGAAAAAACTGCATCAGAGTTTTCCGTAAACATATTTGTCTTTTCAGCTGCAAATTGAACATTACAAATTTAATTGCAGATTAAACATTTGGGCCAAAACCCAGGGCGGTGTTATGTGGAAGCGGTGCCAGGAGCTGTGGGTTGTCTCCGTTCTTGCTGGCTGGGATGTCTGCTGAGGCTGCAGGCTCCACCACTGCATCGCGGCAGCGAGGAGCATCCCCTGGGATGTGCTCTGACCAAAGACCTACGGACGGGGTGGACACGAGGGAACGGAACTATGGGTGCTTTTCACAGACTATCCAAACCGAAATATCTCAGGTTGGGTCCCTCCTTGGAAAACGACTCTTCTGGAAAAAAAAAACCCTCTTCTCAGAAGCGTTTTTCCAGCAATACAAGTTTCTGTAGAAAATGTTCACCATCCTTTCCTATTTCAAAACAATTTGCCGATTAAAGTAATCCATATTTGTTATTTAATAGAGGGTAGTGGTCACACCAGCCCCAGGCAACACACCCACAGACTGTCTTTAACAGCAGTAGTTGGTTGTGTTCTCGTAGTTACAACCTAAATAATTTATCTTCGTTATGATAATGATTAACAATAGGACAGATTTCAATTATGACAGCAAATCATTACAGAATATTAAGATAAAATCAAGCTAGAACATGTTGCAAATAAGATTCCATAACTTACCAGAATTGCACGGTTAATACGTTATTGGATTTTTCTCGTAGTCCCATGGCAAAAAGAGAGAAATTTTATTAAATGTCTTTTTGCTTTTGAAAACTTAGACGTTCACATTGCTTTCATTTTCACTAATAAATTCAGGACGTCCATATTAGTTTAACTTGAAATGAATTTGTTTTATTGCTGAAACTGAAATTCCCCTGTGAACGTCTCAGCGGATTAGATATATGTTGCCTATATTCTTCCGTGATTAAGTTTGTATTGATTTTTTTTTTTAAGGCAGTTTAGGTATGTTACTCCTCATTGCCCACCTATATTCTGCCGTACTGCCCTTGACGTGTCAAAAAGGCTGATCTGTATTTCATTTACTTGGCTGCTCCAGACGTTACTAATCGTTGTTTGATACTCTTGAAGGTGCGTTAATTCGGGATCTAAAAGAGATGCTGTTCTAGGCAGCAGGATTCACCTACCGCTGCCCATCGGCAGAAGACAGGCGTTGTAGCCCATTCGTTCCCTGTCCTCTTTCTAAAGCGCGACCAAGAGCAGGTGTTTCACCTTTACTCTGCTGTAGGTGCTGCACCGTGAGACAAGACGGGACCGTCAGCGCGATCGTGGGTGCGTATTCTCCAGTAAGGTTCAGTCCGTACTGGAAAGGGATTTGAAACACTGGCCAGCGTTCATCTCACGAGAAAGAATTCCCGTTTTGGTAGATAATGATTAAAGTAAAGCAATGGTCAAGCTTTTTGGAGGGGAAAAAGTTAACTATTCCTATTATAAGCATATCTCGTTGCTGAAATCCAGACCCGCAGAAGCTGGATCAATGGTAGAACATTTTGCAGGAGCAACCCATCACAGCGTTGCGTACGTAAACACAAGCAGTCAGACGTTTCTCTGTGTTTGAGTTAGATAATCCCTGTTTGTCTCCACTGGCTGAAATTATTTTCTCCCCAACCATGTGAAATAGCCACATTATTTTTTTATCGTCAGGTCATGACTCAGTAGCAAGAATTTTCTGATTGCCTTTTTTCATCCCCACCCAGCAAAACTCCCTGCTTTGCTTCAGCCCAGGGACAAATGAAAAGTTTTTAATCGCGGCAGGGTCACACCTCGCATTTCGCAGAAGTCGGATGGCTGCGCCTCTCCCGCGGCCGCAGGCGTCGCACAGCGTGAGTCCAGACCCGTCGAACACGGGGTCAGCTTTTGGTTCGGGTTGAGGCTTTTGGTGGACCTGGTTTGGTTTTTTCACCTGGAGAGTGATGTCAGGAAAATTCATAGTTACTCGAGCAGATCGGTGATCCTAATCATCTCCGCATTAGATGATTTAGAGGGAGGGGGACTGGGGAGAGATCTGCCCGAAAGTGCAGCAAAAGCTGTTTGCTAGGAAGAACGACGGCTGGAAACGCAGATATTGTTTTCCTACAGTTTGAAGGTCATTTTCACACTGCATGGAGATTTTCCAAACGCATCCATGTATAACGCATTGCCCGTTAGCATTCCGCTGTTGTAACTTCATATTGATTGTCCTCTGCAAAGATTTTTAATAACAGCAGTAACATAAATTCACTTAATGTGAATAGAGGCTAATTAAGGACAAATGTGCTGGTCGTGTTGGGAAGTTATTTATCACTAATTATGTACCCTTCATCCGTGGCTTGCCATATATACTCTCGTCCAAGCCGACTTGCTAACAAAGCCAGTCCTACCTGTGGGCTGCTTTTCCTGCCAGGCAGCCAGCACCCGCGAAGGAGGAGGAGGAGGTGGAGGAAGCGGGCAGCAGCTGTGGCTGGGGCAGCCCAGCCCCTGGGTGGGAGCAGAAGCGTTTGCCAGAGGAATCCAGCTCCGCTGGGAGAGCTGGGGGAAGCTCCGCTTCGAACAAGAAGCCCTTTTGCAAACTTTCTCATACTCCAGCCCTGTAAAACCCCTGAGAAATGTGCGCAGATGTGCCGCAGCCCACCCTGAATATCACGAAGCGATACCCCAGAGTGGCTGTGTTTTGAAATCATTCTACATCAACCATTTTCTCTCTGTGAGTCCTTCACACAGCTGAGAAAGGTGTTTATTTGCTACAGGGCGATGCAGAAGAAAATTTTGATTGTGCCTGCCTGAGCGTTTGTCTCAGCGTTAGCATTTCTCTATGCATCAGGAGACCCTGCTTGACAAAAACTGCTGAGGAGCCCTGGCATTAGGCTGGGAAGCGGTTGAGAGAAGCATCCCACAGTACCATGTGCAGGCAGGACACGCTACATCGTGACAGCAAGGAAAGAGAGCAGCGTTGACGTGTTTGCGTGGGACAGGGCGCTGCTTAACAGCAGCCCGAGAGCGGTGTTGCCCACCATCCCGCAGACCAGGCGGTGGGTATCATGCAGAAGCCTGAGGTACAGAGTCTACATCCAAGCACTAGCTCTTAGCTCTCCCCACCTTCCCCTTGGAAAGGTGCCTGCGCCAACGTAGCTGGCCCCGAGAGGAGAGCACGTACCTGGTGCTGCTGTTCCACCACCTTTTGCTGAGCTATTGAAAAGCTCCAAAACTTTCTCAGACCCTCTCGACCAACTCAGGGAACTGAAACTCCCTCCTGGGGCTGGAGGGACTGGCACTCCTTGGAGCTTGTAATATGAAACACCAGTTAGTCTTTGCAAACAGTTTGTGATACAGCTCATAAAATAAAAGACCCTGTGAAAGTCATTAGGTACCTACAAATAAAAGGACAGTACCTGAGCAGGGTCATTAATTAACTAATTGTCCAGTGTCCTCTTGTCTGTAATACATATCCATCCCATATCCCAAATTATTAAATTAAAACAAATTTTCTAAGGGAATAAAATCCATTGTTTAGCTTTTCTCTGGAATACGCTGCTGCTCTTGGGAGGTGATGTATTATTACAACATGCCTTTTGCTATCAACTCCTGTGTATTTGCTTAGAGTGGAGAGATTGTATTTGCCGTTGAAGATAAGCTCTATCCCGAGCTCTGTCCTGACCGTTCTAGGATTTCCCGTTGTGATGGGGAGGTATTGTGTTTCACGTGGAGAAAGCGCCGTGGGCAGGCTCAGCAGCTGAAGGGAGCTGGCTCTGCAGATGGATTCCTGAGACTTTCCCACCACAGCTGTATTGACAGAAAGTTAAGCTTGCGTTTAAACAGCGCTGTTCTGTTTTCAAGGGATGATATATAGCCACTGGTGCAAAAACAGAGTGATATCATGTTGTCCAGTGAAATCCCTTAGCAACTCGTTCAGTATTTACAGAAAAACAGTTGGGCTGGTGGAAGCCAAAGCTGCTGAATGACTGACAGTGCCCCAGCTCCAGCTTGCGAAGCTCTTCCCTGTGGGCTGTTTTGCACAGTGGATCCTCAGAGCTTCTGGGAAGGCTTTCAGAAGTGATGATTCAATGCTACCTGTAGATAACAAGTTTCTTTTTTTTCTTTTTTATTTCTTTTCTTTTTTATTTCTTCATCTGAAGCACCCTGGAGCTCACGTTTCAATGCCGTGGAGTGGGCAAGGCTGGTCATTGGGGACTGTCGTACGTTGAAAAGCTCAGGTCTGAGGGAAGCGTTCAGCGCCTGCCGCTGACATTTGCCTTAACGAAGAAGCGCTGTTCTGTCGTAGTAGCTCAAACACTGTAATAACGCTGCTCTCATTTTTGAGGTAGCTTTTGTAAGGGGTTTCTCTCGACGTAGTCTTCAGGTTGGAGGGGGTGTTAATTTTGTTTTCTTTAGTGAAGGTTAGAAGGGGGGAACAAATTCCCCGCGAATCCGCTGGGACCTCAGCAACTGGTCGTGTTTTAGCAGGCTGTTAAGATTTATTGCACGAACCATTCTGAAAACGGTGAAGAGCTTTACCATGCATTTCAGCGTCAGAGGAGCCGTGGGACCAGAAAGGTTGGCAGTTAGCGCTGAGGGACTCCCGTAAGAAATGAGCCAGTTTCCCCAAGCGGGCGAGAGCTTCTGCACTGGTTGAAGGCATTCAGTGTCTTCATCATCAGCTGTAACGACAAAGCCTGTTAATTTGCGACGAGAGCCCAGCTAGAGTCAAACGAACAAACAGGAGAGCTGAGCTGGGCGAGAGGAAACCTTGGGAGTCGGCAGCTAGAGGGGCACAAGCATTTTTTAATACACTCTACATTAAATTTAGTTCTTTTTTGGAGGTTGTGCCCTCAGAAATGTTCAGGAATGGTGCCAGAAATGCGATACATAAATCCTACCTTTCACCACCAACTGTCTTCCCTGTCATCCGCTTCTGTATTAGTGCTGTCAGCACTTTTGCTTTCCTTACCCTCCAGTTTGTTTTCTTTCTGGCCTGGTCATCTTTATCTCTTCTCCTCTCCTAAGCTTTCTAAGTGCCTGTCACTCTTTTTCTCCCCCGTCTCCTTTCAACCCAAGAACATGATGTAATTCTGCTTCACCTGATTTCTCTTTGGTGATGTCTGGCTGCGGCAGCTGTCAATAATCCGCTTCCATCGCAGTGTTCAATATGTTGGCTACAACAACCAGGCTCAAGTTTTGTGCTTCTGAGTTGATATTCTGTCCAGTCACTTGGACTTTGAGCTCTTTTCTTATCTCCTGCTTCTGAAAATGCTTATTCCCTGTTATTATGGGCTTACTGGCTGGGTGTTGCAATCTGGAATCTAGGAGGAAAAGTCATAAATAAAGTCAAACGTGAGCATTTAACAGTAAAAGTGAGAGTAGAAAAATATATGTAAAATGTAAAAACTGCCTGGTTTCTAAATGCTTTATTTTTGTGCTTATCTATTTCCGTTATAAGAGGCTGTAATTTGGTTCAGATGTGCCTGTTTTGATACTGGAATTTGACTGGGTTTTAATAGCATGACCCTTTATAGGCTTGAACTTCAACATTAAGCAAGGTTGTGATCTTATCAAGAGGCTGGCTTAATAAAGGAGATTAGTTCTCTCTCCAAACCACATCTTGCTAGATAGCGGAAGTGTTTGGGCATATTCAGCATTCAGGCTTTTTAATCAATTGTCCTTGACTGCAACCTCTTCAAAAAAGTGCCCTGCAAGAGCCACCCAGAGGAATTATTGGTTTATGTTTAATGCACATGGAAGGAAAAACCAAACAATAGATCATTTGTTAGATTTGTTTCTTTGTTGTGGGGTGTTTGCTTTTCATAGGATGCTGTTGGACATTTGTGCCATGCGTTTCGACAGTCTGACACCTTTTCTACCAACTTTAGCTGGCAAAGCTAGCGGACATCAGCAAAGCTAAGCTGAAGATCTGCCCTCTGCTCTAAGCAGTTCCAAAGGTTTCGGCTCATGCATATGGGGAGAAGGCGTATTTTTAGGTTTGTCCAGCTGCATTGATTTTGCCTCAACCTTCCAAAAACAGAGAAGGTTGAATGATGAAGCAAAAATGCAGGAAGGCTTGGTCAACCCGAAGGACCCCGGGCATATTCTCTGTTTTGTCTCTCCTGCAGTCTCTGAAGAGCTGTTGCGTGGATGTTCAGCAAGGGGAATTAACTTGCGCTGCCCTTGGCGAAAAAGCTGTGCTTGTGCCTTCTGCCTTTGTCGTGCCGCTCAAAGCAGGCAGCCACGTTACTCGTGCTGGGGGGAAAGCACAGAGAGGTGGGAAGCTGGCATGGAAGAAGTCCTCTGAGGTCTCCTTTCACAGAGACACCATTCTCTCCAGAGGGAGAGAGGGTCGGTGTCTCTCTATGTTCGCTCCCATGGGCCCATGCGCAGTGGCTGGCCTCTCCAAGGATCAGCAGGAAATGGGGACCATTCCCATCATGGCCGTTGACATTGGCATGGTCTTAGCAAGCTAGGGCTTGCCAACGATGGCAGCTGCCAGGCAGTTTGACGAGCCCAAAATGGTCTTGTGCATACTTACATATACTAGATGAGATCCTTGCTCACTCTGTTCTAAATTTTTATGGGCGCGTTATGAACAATTGGAATATAAACATTTGGTCTGGGAGACAACTTCACCCTTAAGTGTCCTTCCAGGATCTCAGGTTTATCAAGGCATTTGTCCCTGTAACCTTTTCTATTGGTAGCCCTACTTTCATTTACACTTTCAGGACTTAAGTTTGCAAACCACCACCAGTATTAACGTTTGCTTCTGCCAAGCCTCATATGCTCTGGGAAGCCTCCATTTCCACTCACTCTTTGGTGAGTCCTTGGCATCTTTTCACCCCCAAGGCTACCCTTCAGCTCACACCGTAGCCGATGGTGAGCTCCTCGTTTCTCCTCCTGACGCCGGCTCCTTTCAGAAACCGCGTCATTGAAGTCACATTGCTCTTTGTGCATGTAGTGGAGGCTTTTCAGGTTGCCACTGCATTAATAACGTGCCTGAAGCTGAGCAGATGGAGCAGGGATGTTTGTACAAATAAAAGCAGCATGTCCAGAAAACAATTTGCAAGAGCCTGCACTGTGTTCTGGTGAGTCTCACTTTGACGGAAGGAGACTTATACTGCAGAGGCACCTTTCCCGTGGGAAAGGAGGAGGGGTTTCCTACAGTAGCCTAACAAGGTCACCAGGTGCCTTCCCCATTCACACTGCTCCTGTTGGAGCTTGCACAGTTGAGGTGGCATCACCGGATGACCGTATGCGATTCCTCCACGCTCTATCGTTGAGGCAGGAAGTGGTGGACTTGGGAAGAGAAAGGTCCATCTAGAAACAGGAGTGGTGTGTGAAGACAGAAGGTTGAGCATCAGAAATGGAGAGTACAGATAGCATTGAATCTGCTCATTGGGTAGCATCGACGTAGGTGAAATATTCAGAGAGTTTTGACACAAGTCAGAGGGCTTCGCTAACCTTGTTTTCCCTGAAAGCTGGTTCTGTGGGGATAAGTGCAGAGATGTGCTAGAGAAGCCAGGGAAACGCCTCCCTGCCATCATGAAAAGAGCTGCCAAGATCTTTTATTTTGCCTTTCTCCCGGTGCAGAGGAGTACAGTTGTTCAACACATTAAGCCTCTGCTTGAAGTTGTATTTTTAAATTGTTTCATGTCTTCAAATGTCGTATTTCTGCATTAGCTTCCAACTTAAAACCACTTTTCTTGCTCAAGGATCCTGTGAAGTCAGAGAGAAGGAGAGGAAAGCTGTTGCTCACACAGTAGGTCTTACTAGTTTGACTTGGCAACACACTTTGTGATCTCTGCAGTGATGAAAGCCCGTGCTGCACTGGGAACCAGGTGTACCACTGAGCTGTCTCGGTAATACAGGGCTCTTGGCAGGGGTCTCCTACGGTTCCCCAGGGCGGGGCTGTTGGCAGAGGGAGCTGGCTCCCCATACGTCACCCAGCGGCAGGGCACAGGGCTCTGGGCAGCTCCCGCATTGCTGGGGTCCATGTAATTTAGCCAAGTATTCCTGTTCCACTTCGATTCCTTAGAGAGCTTTTTTTCAGCACTTTTGTCCATCCCTCTCTGGGACATTTGGGGGAAAAATCCCAGTTCCAAGACCAGCCCCAGTGAAGGCAACTCCTCTTGGCTGTTTGAGAAAAAACATAGGTTTTGGTTATAAGCATTGTTCCCTGGAGATTTTTCTCGAAAATAAAAATAGTATCTTTTTGCTCAAGATAACAATGCCTGTTCCCAGGAGAAATATAGGGCTGGTGTGTTTGTTCGTTTTCTTAGAGAATAAGCCGTGTATTTAAAAGCCTGATAACCTCCCCAGGGAGCCTTGACTTGTGAGTTGACTCCAGGTTTTAAAGAGGGAAGTGCAGCCCCTTGAAACAAGAACGGGTCTTGTCAGCCTGGTTATTTTGGGTGACTGTTCCTCTCTATTGTGGAGGGTGGTTTGGGGTATTAGTGCACAAGACAAATTGCCGCAGTTCGCCGTAGGTGGCTGATGCTTCAATGGGTCATGGCCCAGATGCAGCCGTGTGGGTCCCCACCGCTCCCACCACACACGGGATGCGTGTGGGTAAAATAGAGCAGCTTGTACGAAAGGTGGCCTGAGGGGCAAAATCAGTGCTCATGGAGTGAAAGAAAGTTGTTTTAACTGGGAGGGGAAGGGAAGGGAGAGAATGTAAAAACCACACAGACATTCCTTTCCCTACAGGGCTGCTGGTCACCAGCCTGTTCTTCAGGGGAACAACTGCACCTTTGGAAAGGGATTTCAGTAGTTAAATTACTGGTTAGTGAGACCCTATGGGATTCGGGCTGGTAACATTTCCTATCATAAAAATTGTCTCATTGAGAGATTTTTATTTTTGCCCTGCTGACGTTTTTTTCTTTGGCATGTCACGTCCAGCTGCTCTTCCAGATGGAGGCGAGGGAGCGGTCACCAGCCCCGTCTGGGTCCAGGAGAGGGATGGGAATCATTATCTAGCCGCCATGGTGCAGCTGTTTGGCTGCGGACACGCGAGATGCTTAGGCTTCCCAAAGCTGCTCGGCTGCCCGCAGCCGTGGCCCTGTTGTCACCAAAAGCTCAGAGCCTCGCTGGATGGCCAGGCTGGCTGCTCAGTGGCTGGGCATGTGGCTTGTGGCCACTCGGAAAGCATGCCTGTCTGCCAAACCCCAGCTGGGAGGGTGTTTTTGGAAGCCCAATATTTTTGCTGGCTCTCCTGGGTTATTCTGTATTTCAGCTGCTCTTAGGAGAAAAAGAAAAAATATGGAAACTATGAAGTTCTAGAGAACTTTCCTAGATGCTGCTCATCTTTTCCATACTATGATTTCAGATGTGGAGAAGTCAGTAGGATTCAGTCTTTTGGGGCTATTTTTTATATTTCTTATTTATGTTTCTGGGGTGGGGATTCTATCTAGAACATTTTCTGTTGTTTTAACTTCCCATCAGGGCCCCAGCATGGCATGTGTGGGGTCCAGTAGGCATTTGCAAACCTCACTCACTCATCCAAAGCAATTTGGTCATGGTCAGTTTGCCAAGATAGTGCAGTTTCCCTTCAACTTGATCCTGTTTCATCCTTATGGTTCCCAAAGGGCTAATTTCAAGGTGAAACTTCCTCAGAGTTTGATACCAGTTTGTACCCCTCTAGTCTTCACTTTTAAAGGCTTTCATTTCCAACTGTGATAATACCCTTTGCACCATATAACATCGATACACAGGTTTATCATGCTTTGTGTGCCTAAGCCGGCTAACACTCTGTGTTTCATATCATTCGTTGCACCTTCTGGGCAAAGAACCTCCATCCCAGAGAGACTTCCAGAGGCAGAAGAGATACCACTCAAAATTCTGCCTCTTCATCTGGGTACGTGAAATTCGTACTGAAATCGAAGACGCGGTGGAAGGAATGAGGGCAAGACAAAGCCTGCAATGATCGTCCAAACTTCAAAGTCAATTGACTTGCCTTTTGCATTCCTGATGAGGAGGCTGGAGCACACGGAGCTGCTGAGCAGCAGCATTATCTGGGAGTTACTGGGGGAAGAGCTCAAGCGTTAGGGTTAGGTCTCAGTCTTGCGGCCTTTCGCACATTAAAGTTTCTATTCATTCATATCTCCCCATTACGTTCTGTAGCCTGAAGATGACTTCGGCAGGAGACAACCTTTAATTACAGAGAGGTGCCTGAAGCCTTTAGGACCACGATGGACTTACTCTCCATCTCCAGGTTCCTTTCCCTGTGTCTGTGGGTACGGCCACGGATGGTACAAGAAGCTCAAAACTTCAGCCAAAGGCGCTTGACAAACAGACCAGCTTTTCTCAGCCTGTCTTGTAATATTTGTGCGTTCTACATATGTGAGATGTTCCAAACTTTCATCTCCACAACAGCAGGAACAGCATGAGTAGCACTGCCAGCCAAAGGAAAATTAAAGTAAATCCCCAGAGAAGTGATTTATAGGATGTAAATCACTTACAATAACAGATGTAATCCCGTCAAACAAGTTCTTCATTATAATAACTTAACAGTCATCTGTTGATTTTTAGATCAGATCATAAATGCAGCCTCTGCAATTTTATACAAGCATTTGTTCACAAATGATGTTGAAAACAACCTGACAGAATAAGTCTCATCTTACAGACGAAAGGCAAAGCTCGGCATTCTTTTTAAACTTTGAAGTAACAAGAACTTGTGAGCCTGCCCTCCCTGTCTGTCTGTGATGAGGACCGAGCCGGCTCTGCAACCAGCACCTCCCCAGCACGGCTCTCTTGCTGCGAGCCGTAACCCGTGCACGTGTCACACGACTGTCCGAGTCCACGTGCAGCAACTCGGCGAGCACAGCCCCGGCAAGGGAGTACGCGTCTGTGTGTGGTGGGCCAATAAGTCGTTAGAACGCCGAGAGCTACAATTAGAAGTCAGGTATTTATGTTACAGGCTTTGCTTGATGGGCTAATCCCTTTCTTAGTACAGAAGTGTATTTGTTTTCTTCTGTACTTAGCGTTTAGCTTTGAAGTTGTCCAATAACATCTGCTGGTGACCACAGAAGATGTTATAATCTGGTACATCAATTGTAGCTTAGGCTTCGCTCTGTTGGAGGCCCCGGTTTTCTCTCAGTTCTCTGGTTCCAATCCGTTTTTTTCCTTCTGAAGACCCTAGCCCGTAAGGCACCAGATAAAAATCTCGTAATTTTGGTGCTATGCTACTTAGTTATTTTAATGAGCGTTTAATTGCCTGCCTGTCTAAAACACAATTTACGGTGTCAAGAGAAAACTTCAAGTAAGAAGAAGAGAAAACAATTTAAACTGTGAATCCATCCCCAGTTCCCGCTGAACTGAACACGAGCTTCGAGTTGGAAATGGGATAACGCTGTTGTGTCAGCTCGTCTTACTGCACGTCATCTGGGTGTGGAGACCCAGAGGTCACAGAAGAGCAAGTGGGAAGAGCAGAGACAAACCACGTAAGGAAAGCGATGGGATGTGTTTGGAAAACAAGGGCAGCAAGCAGCGGTTTTTCTGCCTGTTTCTCTGAACCCAAGCTTTTGAATCGGCTCCTGTGCAAACCAGGAGGCTGGTGGTTGAATTTTAGCGTCTGAGAGTGTGAGAACCTGAACCCACAGCTGAGGTTTTCATCTGCCTCTGAGACGTGTTCCCCATCACCAAACTACATGATCAGTTTTAAGAGCGTAATGATTTGTTTGCCGTTGTTTACCCTTGACTTTTACTTCAGCAGTTCCTCTTGTATATCTCCTTCTTTTTTACTTCCTCTCTCTCCTGGTTTTTTTCCCTTTGCAGAGTTTTAAAAGGTAACATTTTTGAGTATTAGTGATGGTATCTATTCACATCCATCATATGATAATGGACAGCATTCAGCATCTGCTGGATGCGATCCGAAAATCCCACCCAAGTCAGTAGGAACACTACTTTTAGAGGGCTTTCAACCAGACCCCAAGCTGCAAACATTGCCTGCCTTTTCACCAAAAAAAATGTTGAGTAGCTAACTGTGGCTCGTTTCATTCAACAAATTATACTTTCTTGTATATATATATGGCATTTCTTTCCTTTCCTTACATGTGCGCAGCAGCATGGGGTGTGTTCACTTCTAAGGGCAGCTTGGACATTTTTCCTTGACATTTTTTTTTTCCATGCAGCAATTACCAATCAGATTTACTGAAAGAAGATAACCTTATCTTGAGGGTGCACATCGTATCCATAATCCACTGTTCACTTAAATGGGTTCAGCTGTGAATACAGGGTGTATTTTTCTAAGCTGATATATAGCGAACTGATTCGTCTTGACAGTCTGACTTGTATAGCAGCTCATCATCCGAGTGGTTCCCACTGTGGCATCACTTGGGTTTAATTATAAAAAACTGTTGTGAACAGTTGAGAATGGAAAATGTTGGCTTGCGTACAGGCTCAAATCCCAGAACATCTCCAAAAAATTAAAAGATCTGAGTTGACATGGGAAGACTTGCATGCACAGAAGTGTTCCTGAGGTTTAGACCTCACTGATCATCTGTTACGCTTCCAGGAAGCTTCTATAAACGTTTAGATATAATTAGTTTTCTCAACTGGGTACAGAGGATGGAGTTCTGAAGAGATGCCTGATGCACAAGCTGGATCATATTAAATACTGTGAAAACTAACTCATTTTAATGAAGGCGCCCAAGAAGCGTTATTCCCTTCTGCGCAGCCCTGCATGCCCTTGGCTTTCAGTGTGGACAGCGTTCATCTGGCAAGACAGCAAATTCCAGATTTTCTGCTGACAGAAGAAAAAATAACTAAATGTTGCTGTAGGCAACTTGCCACCACGCATTATTTCTTATGAAACATGTTTTTGAGGTTTGATTTTTTTTGAGCCATGCCATTTTTAAGGAGCATGGAGGGTGTGTCAGGGTAGCAGCAGGGCTGGTACTTTGTGTGAGGCTCACCAGCACACCGCCAAGCTTCACATCAGCTTGTTTTGTTCTGTACCTTGTCTGTCTGTCGTGCCTATGAATCAATTGCTTTAAGGGCATTTAAATCCCCCACAACAGGTGTCCCATACTAGATTTAAGAGTAACAGGAGGTTGGGTTGGGTTGGTTTTTTGTTTTTCTCCGTAGCTTCAGGCTTAGCAAGCCCCTTAATTATGCATCATCACCTGGAGGCTCTTCTGAAGGTCACCACGATGCTTTAGTCATGGCTTTGTGTGTACTGTATACATTATGTATGTAAGCAGCCCCAAATCCTGGCTCTAAAATACTTCAATTACTTGTCTCTTTTATTTGTGTGCATGTATATAGGCAGGTAAAGCAAACAGCATGATGTATATAATGTTGAAAAAAGAAGAAACACCACCAAAAGTGTATACTATATTGGGAAATACGACTCAAATATTGATATGGCCAAATCCTTCTGTATTTGCTCAAAACTCTTTGAACATCACCAGCAAGGCCAGCCCTGGGACTGTAATTTCACCGCTGCCGCCTTGCCCTAAGGCTCACCTTGGCCAACCCACACTTGCAGCTTCGTAGGAAGGGATGTCTGGGTAGCTTCTCGGTTATTCTCTTTTTCCCCTTCACCAAGCAGCTCTGATTCCCGGTGCTTTAATTCCTCGCTCGCCCATTTTTGCTGAATATAGGTAGAGCTGTCAAAAGCATCAAGCTCTGTGATACGGAAGCAGGTCAAGGAGGAGCGCTGGCGACAGCGGGACGTGCTGCAGGCGCTGCTGCGGCCGAGCGCGCATTACACGTGCATGATCACGAACAGGTAGGCTGGAGATCTCACGGAAGCCGTGTCAGGTCATGGATAAATTATTGCAGATACGTAAAACAATAGCTGAAATTAACACTTTGCTGTTTTCAAAGGTCACTTCCAGTTGCTGGGGTTTTTTCTGCTTTAACTTCGGGTCCCTTGCTAGAGTGTGAAATGCGGTGTGAGCAGGTGTGACAGGGCAGCGCTTGGGAAGCGTTTGTAGTGTTAACAGCCAAGATTTTTGGAGTGGCTCCATTATAGGGTTGTATTATGTGTTATATATTCAATAATCTGCCTGAAGCACGGAAGATATACAGGAAGTTTGTGGTCTGCCTTTAGCTAACTGGTCCTAAAGTCAGCCCTAAAAAAGCTTTTTGTACAGGTTAGTCCGCTACTGGCCTTCTGCAGCAGTCTTCGTGTAGTGGTGACCCAGTAAGGAAAAGCCAAACCTTGGTGGTCTACGAGCTGATTGCTAGTGATGCCGTATCGGCATAGCGGTAATTTGCATGACTTACCCGGTGTTACGTGGGAAAATTGTAGCTGAGTGTTAAAATTGAATAAAGGTGCCTTCAAAAAGTCAGGTAAAGGAAAAAGTAATTTCCAGCGCTGTTGAGCAGTCCTCGGAAGCGGTACTCATCCAGCTCTACGTTTGCATTTCCCTTGGCATAGACCTGCACAGGTAACAGCTGAAAATGGTTGATTTGCTGGTTCGGATACCGTAGCAATTAATTACAGAGAATCCTGCTATTTTGTTCAGACCCTCCTGTAGCGAGACGAGACAAAGATGTTCTTCTTTTGTCGTTTACGAGGTTTCAGAAGGGAATGGCCCTTCATCTTCTGTTTTCTATTCAGGGTAGCCATGGGCTTGTCCCCCAGCCACCGATGCTGGAGCGTGTAGAAGTCATACAGAAGCCCATTTTCCTCCTCAACAGAAGCTGAAAAACCACCGCTTTGCAATACCCCTGTGGCAACGTGCTGCTCCAACACGCTCCATCTCGCAGGCTCACGGTGCTCTGGTGCCTTCTGAAACCAGCCCAGGACCCCTCCTTCATCCTTTGGAGGGGGCAAGCAGAGCCTGCAAACTTGGCTGCCAGTGGCCCACAGGCAGCAGCAGTGTTGGGCACAGCCCGTTAGAATCCGAGCTAATGTAGTGGGTCTTGTACGTGTTGACTGGGAGAAGACAAAAGTGTGAGCTTCGCTCTCTGCTTGCTGACAAAATGGGACTGAAAATCCAGCTATGTCAGAGAAGACCACAGAGCCTGCCGGGGGAGGATGGCGTGCAGTCGGCGGCTGCAGATAGAAAAGACTGATGGCATTTGAGGGGTTGGTCTTGGAGAAAAGGGCACGGACTGGAAGGGGTGGCCCCCGTGGCATCAGCAAGGCTGGAATATGCGTGTCTCGGCAGAACAGCCCCTGGCAGTTTCCCCGAGTGGAATGTGTTTCAGCTTCTCAGGGTGCCGCAAGGTGGGAAATGCTCGGTCATAAGCAAATGGGAGTGAATTTGTTGGAGGGACTTAGTTTGGGTTGGCACATCTCTGTTGCTTCTGAATGGCTGAAGTCAGGCAGGAGGTTGGGTTGGTTTCAGCCGAGAGTCGGCTTTCTGCGGGCAAGCGCTCTGCGTGCTGCCCAGGGATGAGCCCGAGTTTCTGAGTTACGTGTGGCAGCCTCCGCCGACTCCTGTGGCCAAGGAGGGCCTGAAAATTAGAGGTTTCTTTCACACTGGGCTCCAGAGGAACTTGACAAAAAGCCACGCTTTTCAGACGAAACATGGAGGATTACCTCAGTTCGAAGGCATGCCACGCTGAAACCTCCAACACGAACCAGCTGCCTTAAGCACGGCAGCATATCCGATTGCACCTCCATCCTAGAGCTGTCATCGGCTGCGGCGCTGCGAATATTTCCATCAGGACCACGGGCACCAGCGCTCGCGGGTCTTAGGGAGAAAGGGGGCTTGTCTGAGAGGGCAGGGAACTGTTGAAGAGGTGTGGGATGAAGAAATTAATTTCTGCCATTCCTTAGCACCCTTTGCCAAGGGTTTTTGGTTTTTTTTTTCCTCCCCCCATTCCTTGGCACGATTTGCCAGGAATCTACAAGCAGATGGTTTAAAAAATAAAACAACAAGATGAAATACCGTTCCAGAGAAAATAAATATAATTGAGTAAATATTCTGTTGCTGAGAGACTCTGTAACAGCAGGACTGAAGAAGCGCCTGTACAGAGAGCGACAGACGCAGCACCTCTCAAAGCTTCAATTCAAGGCGAGTAGGTGCTGCATAGATACGGGACAAAGAGACAGCCCATGGTCCTGAGGGCCCCGATGGCAAATGCTCATCTGAAAGACGGAGAAATCACAGCGTCACTGATGGCTTTGTAGGAATTGTATGATTCAAAAAGAGCTCGTTCCGTGCATGAGAGGACTAGAGCTGTTCCTACCCAGCGTGTTTCACGGAGCTCAGCTGAGAGGTTCCGCTCTCTAAGGCTCCTCCTCGTCTTACGCTCGCAGTTTGCCAGCAGGCAAGCTGAGCGCTAAAATCAGTTCGATGTAAGCTAAGGTGCATATTCCAGCACCCAGGAAGATTAACTGTTGGGACATGTTTTTGAGAGGAGCAATGGAGTCTATCTTTTAGATACCCTTCTGGAAGATATGCTTTACCCAACTGCAAGTTATGGCACTTCTTGTGATGCAGCTGGTGCAATTTAGCTGTCCCTGACACGAAAAACATCTTGGTCAGCGTGGATGACCCACAGGCACTTTTGGACTCAGGGTCTCTCCAGCTGTGGAAGCGTCGTGCTAGTGGGGATATGTGCTTTGTTGTTAACAGCTGCTTCTCGGAGATAGATGCTTTACTTTCTAGGATCCAGATGAGTCCATGCGACAGGCTGGGTGTAAGGGGCTCGCGTCACTGGATGAGGGTCATGCAGTGCTCTGAAAGACTCTTGCTATTATTACAGCTTTGGAGGCAAGTGTAGCAGCTCTGAGGGTTTCGGTTCTTGCACAGCCTTGAGCATGCAAACCGCTGTCATCAATACAGCAGGGAGGGCTGGTTGCAAGCCTGATCCAAGAGGTCCTTGCTCCTTATGAAATATGCCACAGGATCTCTAACTTAGTAATTACTGTGTCAGCTTGTACATGAAGGAGGGACAAGGAGGCAAAACTGTTGAACAGCAAAATAGGTGCTTCTCCTTTCCTTAGTGAGCCCTGTGGGGTTTGGTTTGTATGAGCTGGTCTTCTTTGAAGCTTTTCTGCTCTGAGCAGCATTGCGATGTTTCGGTGATGCATTGATTTCGTCTGTGGAAATGCAATTTATTACTATCATCAGCTTTTGGGGGGGAAAAAAAAGGATTGTTCTTTGTGGGCCCCCGTAGATTAGGTCAGTTAGGGAATGCAGAAGATGTCTCCTGAGGTTTATTAAGAAAATTGAGTGGAGCTATTAAATTGATGAGCAATCTACTCTACCAAAGCTATGGAAAGTCTTTATCAGCAGCTTGTGGTTACCTCCTGTACAAGACAGCAGCACTAAGCACAATGAGTGCATTTGAGTGGACCCCATCAAAACACCAAGAAGGCAGTTGTCGTTTTCTTGGCTTAATGACCGGTTATGTTGTACTGCAACGTGAAGCGTTGGCACGAGTTTTCTGTCTTAGTGGACTACGCTGAAATTTTCTTGAGTATTTGTGTGGAAACAGGAGGCTGACTGCTGCTAACCGTGCTTGGCTGGTTCTGCTGCAGAGGAGGAAACCCCTCTGAGCAGAAATAGGGTTGCTTTATCGGGCTATGATGCTGGTTTGTGGATTCCTCCCCGGGATCACTGGCTGCTGGTTGAGTAGAGGACGAGGGGTGTCCAAGCAGAGAGGAGACTTGTCAGTTTGGGCATGAAAGTCAGATACTTTTAACTCCATCAGTTCATGCAAAGTCTGGGGTGGAGGAACTGTTTGGGTTTTGTGAAAGAGTGAACCTCATTTGAATCTCAGCTGTGGACAAATCATACTCCTTCACTGAACTGCCTGCTGGCTTTTGGCATCAGGACCTCGGGACCTCTGCGTATGTTTATTTGATTAATGATTTGAAGTAGACTCTGGCTTTGGCTGAGTTGAAGCACAGTAACACAAAGAATAACATCAATAAAGTTTATATCAGACCTTTTTAAAGATCGGTCTGCACCCTCAGGTGCAGCAACACGTTTCTTAAGATAGAGGCATACGTATGTAAATTGTCTCTATGTTTATATGCAAGTTTTCATGGGATTTGGGCAAAACTGTGGCTCAGAGATAAAATATCTCACTCAGTGCTGGAGATTGTGCATCAGCTGCACGGTTTCTAACAAACATCTTCACACCGGTCAGACTTGAAGTTTCCAGTTCATTTTTTCAGGGTTAAGTTTCTTGAAGCATGTCCTCCCCACAGAGTTCCCCCAGGGCAAGTAATACTCTGCAGTACGTGGGAATTGAAGTGATACGTCTTTATCCAGTGTTTTGTTAGCTGCATTGTTTGTATGCAGTGGATTGCCTAGGAAACCTTAATAATCTTGTTAAAATAAAGATGCAGTCTTTCTGCAGGGTTGGGGCTAGTTCAAAAAGCCAGGCTAATACTGGCTGACAGTACTCGTGACACTCAGAGGACGGTCGTTTAGACAGGCTCCCTTTCTGAGGAGTGGGCAAGCGCCAGCACCCCGCGGCCCTGCCGTGCAGAGCTGATCGTGGCCAGCTGCCCAAGGCAGCCCCGACAGTCGCTTTGGTAGCCCAGAGGCTGGGCGCCAGCACAGACCGGCTGCCCCAGGCAGTGCGGCCAGTGTGCGAGCCTTGCTGGCGGTGCCACGAGCGGATGGAGAGAGCCTTGAAGAAAGCTCTGCGTTAGCATCTCTCTTGCAGGACCAGACCAGTTTGTGCGGTGGCAGGTCCCCGGGAAGCAGAGCCAGCCGCAGCAGTCAGCGGCTGACAGCCGCCCCTCCTAACCTCTTCTGCTTCCAAGAGAACGGGAAGTGGAGCATGCTGCATTTCCCTGCGTTCCCTGGCTTACGGTCAGCTCATTGGGTATCTGACTGGGCAATGCACTGCTGCTTTGAAAAGCTCTGTTCTGCTTAGCATGGCCCCAGTTGGGCACAGTTTAGTATTTTAGTAGTAGTATTTTAGCAAAAGAATAGGATGGCCTCTCCTCCTGCTCTGTGGGAGATCTTTCCAGGAGGGAATCTGCTGGGCCCTCTACCATCTCCTCCACTAAACTGTCCCAGCGACTGGGGCTGGTGTGGCCAGGTCCATGAAGCGCTGCTCAGGATGCTGAAACACTGCACTTGGTTATTCCTCCTCTCTTGGTCACAACTTTTTATTCTGGATTGCGTTAGGTCATTTGTACATATGTAATTAAGAAATAAAACCCAAAGTGCTGACCTCTGGTGACATCCAGCAGCTCCTTCAAACAACTCCATCCTTTCTTCTCTTCCCTGGCTCTTAATTTGCACTTTAAAGAGCAGGCTGTTGCTCAGGAGGCAGCTGAGCTGCTGATGGAATAAAACCTGTCACAGTTTGAAGATAATCCACAAAGTTAGTCCATGAAACAATTTCTAAGATATAAACAAGATCAAAGCACTATCAGATGTGGACACTAACAGACTAGGCTTTGATAATTTAATCTACCAAATTACCAATTTTAAGGCATTTGATTTGTTATTTCTGCAAATTAGGGGCCAAACGCTGCTGTACGTTCTAAGTTTTAATCTCCTGAAAATAGAAGAGATCAGTGCCAGAGGAATGTGCCGCTCAGGCAGAGTGATGCTGGTTAACCCTTTCTTGAAGTATTTTTAATTGTAATTTGCTGTTTCTCTCTGTGATAATATACCCATGTGCTCGGTGCAGTTGGTCCAGACAGGTGAACACAGGGGAGCCGCCTGGAGCGGCAGAAAAGACCCGTCGTGGCTTTGGCAACTTCTTCCTTTGGTTTCTGGTTTTCTGTCTCGTTTTTCTGTTCTCGCTGCCGCTCTCAGCCCAAGTGGGTGCACCCTGCACTTTCAGAGTCTTTCCATTCCAGCCTGTCTCTGTTGTCTTCAGTGCATCTCCTCGTTCTCCGTTCTGCCTGTCCGACAGGAGTGAGCACGGTTTGCGTCTGTGCCAGAGCGGGTGGAAGGAGGAAGAGGAGCTGTGTGGGTCGGTGGGTGGGATCAGCGCAGCCTTGGGGAGAGGGGCTGTGAGAGGCGAGCAGCGCTGCAGGGGTCAGCTGGGGTTTCAATAGCCACCTTGGCTCAGCTCTGCAGGGCGTCCTCCAGCATGACGGGAGGCACTGGGTGGACTGGTGCCTCTCCTGTATCCACTGGAGAAAAGAGAATGAACCTGGCAATGAGAAAAGCTGTTCACCTTATGCCTCTGGGTGGAGGAGGCTGGATTATGTGATGGGCAAGTCTGTGTGTATTTATTTCTGATGGGATTAAAGAGCCGGTGTTTGACCTGGACGCTTCCCATGCTTTGGGCTGTTTGAAAAACCTCCCCTGGGGATGGGAGGTGTCTTCAAGCGGCAGAGTTTTCTTTTATATGAAATAAGAGAGAACAAGCTCTCATGTTCTGTTTTACTGTCTATATTTGCTCGGCCCAAATTAATTCAGCATATTTTTAAGCTAAGAGAGGCTAACTGAGCCCCGCCAGAAGTCAACAGCAGATTTGGTAGCAGATACATTCTTTTCTTTCAGCAATGAAAACACATTAAAGATTAGGAGGAGCAGCCTCTGGGGAGGGGGAAATTTTACCCTGGAAGGGACAACTGGAAGAATGTGTAACTCTGGGGCAGAGAGCCTGGGAGAAACAACGAGATGACACATCTCCTGCTGCTGCTCTGCTCCCTTCCCACTCCTGAAAGCTGGTGTTGAAACACTTTTTCCGCTGCTGCTGACAAGTGCTCCTTAAGGACTGATCTTCGGTGAGCAGGAGTTTGGAAGTGAGCGTTTTTTGTTTCTGGTTACCAGCGCAGGGCTTTTCCCAAGAGCATGCCGTGCAGCACCCTCCTACCGATGAATCCGCTCGGTCTTTTCATCCCATGCGTACGCTGCCGTTAGGTGGTGACGGGCCAGTGCCCGTGTCACCACACAGCTGTGGCCTCGAGGAAGGACAGGCACCAGCACCCTGACTTTTTGCGCCAGCGCACAGAGAAAAAAGGAATTACTGCTTCCTGCAGTGATGCAGAGGACACCAGCCTTTGAGCAGCGCTGTTTTACCAGGAGATGTGGCCTGACGTGCAGCCTCTCGCCGTAAAACCACGGCAAGCGGTGTGTTTCAAGGCAATAAAGCATTCCCACCGGCAGGTGCATCCGCAGGGATTGCCTGGTCTCCTTCACCTGCTCCTTTCACCCGTCTTCCGATTACCAGAAGGCAGGAGAACCGGGCAGATACCACTGGGGAAATGTGGTCCGCTTTCTTCATAGCAGGACAAACCTGAAACGAGGCGCTTGGCCAGGACAGCACCTCTGTCCTCGCACCGCTGCAGCGTGTCACTGAGCACCATCCTGAGCTGGCGCTTACCTTCATACCAGCCAGTCCCTGCGAGCGGAGTGGCAGAAGGACTTTATTTAACCACGTCACGCGAGTTGGCAGCGGTGGATGCTGATCTTTTTATTATTTAAAAAACTCCAAATAGTTCGCAGGCCTTTAAATTCTGTCTCACCCATTCAGCAAACACACATAAAAATAACAACCCTGCTGGTTTTTGAGATCCCAAGGGAGCTGCCTGAGCTACCGCCCAGCCCAGCGGTAGGTAACGCCGAAGGAATGCATGGAAGGGTTTCACGACATGAAGATGAAATGATTAACCACAGTGGCTGATCGTCGCTGGAATCTGGCAGCCTGCGGCTACATGCCGAGTGGCTGAGTTTTATATCTGGGGAGCTGGAAATTGTGTATTTGCTGAATGATGGAGCTCTGCCGCAATGTCATCCCTTGGCGTGGTGTGAAAACCTACTGCCTGTTCCTTCACGGAGACAAGAAAAACGATGTCCAGACATACCAGCTCAATTAGCACTGAGTATATTAATAGCTGTAAATTAATGAGAGATAAAACCCTGAATACATTCATTTTTATATCAGGATCCCCTCTCACACAGCCATCGTGCTGCAGAACGTTTCCCTTCGTTCATGCCTGGAGGAGCAGCCACCGCTGGGGTGGACGGAGCAGCCGTGGACCTCCACGCAGCCGCGGTTTTATGGCTGGGTACGACAGGGAATGCCACTGCAGTGACAGTGGGAGCGCTGCAGGTAGAATGTAAATGACTGCAATTAGCTGGCATGGGGCTTGATTTATAGTCCCATTAGTAATAACTGTTTATTTGTTATTGCAGTATATCAACGTGCTGCAATCCATCAGGTCTACACCAGACATGAAATTATAGATTATGGGTGTGGAGAAAATTGGAAAAGCAGGAAAAAATTATTTGTAAAGCCTCCGGATCTTACACATACAACATTTTCTTGGGGGCAGTTTGGTATCTATTATTCACTGTACAAAAGCAGCAATATACCCTCGGAGCCACTGGGGACCTCTTACCTTTCGCGCTTGGCACCGAAAAGCTTTTCCCCATGTTGCTGAAGCCGCTCCACCCATAACCACTCTAAACAGCAGGTGGGCTCCTGTTTGCCTCTGGGTGGAGGCACGTGGAGGTGCAGCACTGCCGTGGGGCTCTGCGGGGTGAGCTCTGCTGAGTGTAGCTGTGGCGATCCCAACCCCGGGGCAGTCTCAGCCTGCCAGGTAATTGCCGGCGGAGAGAGGAGGTTGGTGCCAGGGTTTGGAGAATGGTCCGGGGCAGCAGAAGATGGGGAGCAGCATATGAGCAGGGAGTGCGGGGATCCCTGGGGATCCCTGGGGGCTGCTGGCACTATCTGCCGGTAACGCTGCCACTCGAGAGAGCATCCTTGATGGACATGCCTTTCCTCCCCGGGCACAGTCCCCAGCCAGCAGCTTTGACGTGTGTTGTGCACTTCTTATTACAGCAGCTCGGAGACCCGCGTGCAAGAGCCCTGTCAGCAGCGTGGAACGGCTAAAGTCGATGCTACTAAAAATGACCTTTTAAAAAACTGCCTCTGAGGTTTTCTGAAATGATTTAGACAATGTTTACAACTGCCTTTCATGTTAAAACCAATGGCTGAAATACGAAGGCTGGTGTTTCCAATATCCCCCGTAACTAACCCCCCCACACACACCCCTCGAGAGCCGTGTCGCTGAAACAGCGCAAAAACCGCTGCGAGCAAAGGCAGCACGAAAGCAAAAACACAAGTGAGGGCCCCGATGCCACGAAGTTCCATTCTCACAACTCGTTTAACTGGTGGCACCTCTCCCGTGGACTCCGGTAAGACAACCAGCGCGCTGCAAATTAAGCACAGGCACAGAAGTTGCTCCCGAACGTGTCTATTTGTGGAACGAATTATTTATAATAGGAGATGGCATCTGTGTTAATTTAGGAAAAGCTATATATGCCCCAAGCGAGGATAATGGGTACTGTGTAGTCTAAACTGGAGTGGGGCTCGAGGTGAGCACGGAGCGGTGGCTCTGGAGCCCCGGACAGGCACGGATGAGTTACCGCTTTCCTTCTTCTTGTCCTGTCAATCTACTGCCAAGTCCATCACCCTTGTCATTTTGGAGGGCGGGTTTTTTGCATCCTCAAGCCCCAGGCTTGCCTTCAGCAGGTTACAGGAATGTTTTAAATGTAACCGTAGAAATCCTGTGTGATAACCCTGAAATTCTTCTAGGAATTAATGGCACCCAGTTTAGCCTTGTGAGACTGGAACAGCAAAGCAGAAGGAGTAAAACTCTGGCAGTACAGGAAGAGAAGTTTCATGCTTGAAATTCTAAAAAGATTTAATGGCTTTGAATCCCGTGGTTTTAGTTAGACCCCTCTGCCCGCCTTCCTAACCTCAGCTGGGGATGGTGTTGCAGAGGTCCATGAGCCTTAACATTAACTTTTGCAGCACTTGTGGCTGCAAGCTGCCAGGGGCTGCTGTGCAGCTTGTGAGCCGCAGGACTGCAAAGCTTTTCTCGTGGCCATAAATCACTACTGGTTTTTCCTTCCTCACAGAAAATTTGGCCGTAAATGCAGTGTTTGTCAGGGGCTGTACTTAAGCGTTGGCTTCACTTGGTGGGTTGTGATCCTTGGCTGCCACACACGGATGCTGCAAACACCCTCTTCAGGCGTTGGGACAAAGCAAGGGCTGCGAGATTTAACCCTTTGGATATGTCTTGTTACTATTGGGCTGTTGAACTCTAATAATTAATAGCTTACCAGAGGAAAAACCTTTAAGAAAAAATATGAATTCTGTTTTTAAAAGTCATGGCTGTTTAAATCAATAGCTTTTTCTTCTTAATAGAAGCACGGCGAAGTGATTGGAAAACTCAGTATTGTGAGGAATTGGTATTTTTCATATCAAAACAAATGGAAATCTCAAAGGCTGATGGGATTCAATTGAAGAAGCCAATATTACAGAATTTTTATTTGGTTTTATGTGTGGAAATTTAGTGTTATCTAGTGTCATTTTTGCTACTTTTTGTTCAATTTCACGTTTGTTGAAACCAATGCCTTCCAATCTCCTTCTCCTTGCCCTGGAACAGTTCAGTGTTAAAACCCTAAAACACTCATAATTTTTCAGTAAAAGCAATTACTGGCTTTGCTTTGTTTATGGTCAAGATCAGCAGTACTTGATAGCCTACCTAAATTATCACAGATTCAATTTTTAGGTAGTGTGAATTTATTGGAGGACCAAACCCTCCACCACGGTGAATGACTCAAGGTGGCAATAAATCCCCTGGATGAAGTATTCCTCTACATGTTCTTCATCCCTTCCTCTTATCTGCCAAATGCTTCCTCAGGATGGGTGGGTTTTGTAGAAAAGAGACAGAGAACCGTGCAGACAGCAATGCTCCCTCACCCCTGCAGTGACTGCTGCAACGGGGGGACATGAGGACGGTGCTGGTTGATGGTGCTGGAGCTATGAACCCCACTGCCTTCATCAGCATCTGGTGATGGTCTTCCATGGCCGGGTGGCACTGGCTGCTGTTTGTCGTGACTGCAAGTGTAGCATGTTGGCTAAAGGTGACCCAGAAGTCAGCCTGGCCCAAAGCACTGTCTCAGCAGCAAAATAGTTGCTGGTTTCGCGGCCAAGAGGCTGTGAGGCGGTGCAGTGCTGCGCTCACCCGCAGCCCCCACTAGCACAGCACCTCCAGTAAGACCATGCGAGCTGAGGAGCCCACCAGTTTCCTCGCGCTCCCTCCTGCGCCCAGACAGCTCTTGCTGGCAGGAGTGGGGTTTAGTGGGTCCTTGATGCCAGTTTCTGAGTGGTAAAAAGCAGGTTTGTGTCAGAATAAGACCTTTGAAGTGAGACAACCTGTGACGGTGTTAACTCTGCAATAAACACCCCGTGATTTTATATTCGGTGACATTCGGTTACTTAAAGGCCTCTGAATTGCTGAAGAAAACTAATTTAATTGACGTCAAAGATGAAAATACAGGACAGAACCAAATACTACTTTAGAAGCTGATTCGGTATATTCAGCTGATCTTATTCTAGCCAGGGTTTTATTTTTAACTTTATGATTATGGATTTTTATAGTGTCACATCAACATAAAGGGCTTTTCTTCACAGCAAGAGCAGAACAGAGGAAGTCCAAGTAAATGAGGTCCAATGTCCTTCAAGGAGGCAGTGGTAAACATGTTCTCGAAGATGGAAAAGTTCAAATATAAACTAACTCTGCTTGCTGTGGGGAGAGAAAAGAATGGACGGATTATGTTCGAGAAGACAGCTGGTTGAAGACCAAAATGAGTGTCGTTATCCCCGAAGCCTGCCACCCTGATATTTCAGAAACCCATTCAAACCTCATGTGGCACAGACAGACAAAAATAAATCTGGTATTGATAGCTCAGGGTCCTGCTCCGTGGTGTTTAATACCAGATAGCAGGAGCCCTTCAGGTCCACTCAGAGCCACAGCAGGAAAAGAGGAAAGCTGAGGGGAGAAGAAAGGAGAGCGTTTGGAAGGAGGACGGAAGTTCCACAAAAGCTAGTAATGAAAATGGCTGTGGTTGTGCAAGTGAAGCTCCCAGGCCTGGACGTGGGGATCTGTGCAGGATTCTCCCCGCCTGGCTGCCCAGGGGAGCCAGCGGAGCTTCTCGCCCTGCTCCATTAGCACCGTCTGTGGTGTCCTGAGGTGCTTCACGTGAAATCAGTACGGAGGCACGAGTCCTGTGATTCCAGCTACGCTTGTTCTTCAGCTACTTGTCGTCATACCAGATAGCGTTGCTCATAATAACCATACTTCAGCGTCATGCTCTGAGTGTCAGCTTGAGCAAACCTTTAAAACAGCCTATTTTAAGAGGATTAGACAAAGGAGCGCTGTTCGATCAAACCAAGTGATAGAAGTGCCATGGGCTAAAACCATGACTTAGACTGAGTTAAAGCTTTTAGGAGACGCAACTGAAGTTAGTTACCAAGCACACGGTCCACTTTGCATTCCAAGTGCTTTCCCGTGCAATTTGCTGAATTAGAAATATGTCAGTAAGAGTCTAACAGCTCCTGCCCAGCCTCCGAGGTTAGCTGTGAGACTTGGAAATAACGGTATAATTAAAAAAATAATAATAATAATCACATATATGGTTTGCTTTAGTATTGCAATAGTTTATTTCATTCTGAGACAGTTCTTTAAGGAAACAGCTTTTGCTTTCTCGTTTGTCGAGGATGAATTGGTACATTAGTTCCCAGGATCATTTATTCAGTAGATCTTTAATAAATAAGTTGCAGCTATTTGGCTTCTCATTCTTGTTGTGACTTGTTTTAGCTTCTGGACATGCAGCTCCGTTCTGCCTGTATTTTTATGACCAGTTTTTCTATTATTACTTTTTAACATATTGTGCAAGTTGTTCCGTGAGCATTAGAACTAATGAAGTTGGTTTTCTAGGGCTTCACGTTTCATGCACAGTTGACTTGGATAGCCTCAGAGAATCACAGGGTGGTTGGGGTTGGAAGGGACCTTAAAGATCATCTAGTTCCAACCCCCTGCTACGGGCAGGGACACCTTCCACAAGACCAGGCTGCTCAAAGCCCCGTCCAGCCTGGCCTCGAACAATTCCAGGGAGGGGACATCCGCAGCCTCTCAGGGCAACCTGTGCCAGAGCTTCACCACCCTCACGGTAAAGAACTTCTTCCTTATATCTCATCTAACTCTACCCTCTTTCTGTTCAAAACCGTTACCCCTTGTCCTATCACTACATTCCCTGGTAAAGAGTCCCTCCCCATCTTTCCTGCAGGCCCCCTTAAAGCACTGAAAGGCTGCTATAAGGTCTCCTCAGAACCTTCTCTTCTCCAGACTGAACAACCCCAACTCGCTCAGCCTGTCCTCGCAGGGGAAGTGCTCCATCCCCCTGATCATCTTCGTGGCCGCCTCTGGATCCACTCGAGCAGGTCCATGTCTTTCTTGTGCTGGGGTCTCCAGAGCTCGACACAGGAACTCCAGCTGGGGTCTCACCAGAGCAGAGTAGAGGGGGAGAATGCCCTTCCTTGATCTGCTGGCCACACTTGTCTTGACACAGCCCAGGATGCAGTTGGCTTTCTGGGCTGGGAGTGCACGTTGCTGGCTCATGTTCAGCTTTTCATCCCCAAGTTCTTCTCCTCAGGGCTGCTCTCAATCCACTCATTGCCCAGCCTGTACTTGTGCTTGGGATTGTCCCGACCCAGGCGCAGGACCTTGCACTTGGCCTCGTTGAGCTTCATGAGGTTTGCATGGGCCCACCTCTCAAGCCTGTCAAATACATCTTCATGTCAAAGAAGGTGCAGGATCCCTCTGGAACTTTCCTGCATTCAGGACATTTATAGTGGCTGTCGTCTGCGACACAGGAGTCAGTAAGCCGAAGGCTGGCTGAGCCGTTCCCACGAAGACAGCATGTTGGGGGTCCCTCTCCTTTTCTTGGCCTGCTTGTCCTCACTTCACAAGGCTGGTAGGAGCTGTGTTACTACTCATCCCTTCCCCTCTCTCTGTCAGTGTTGGTTTGAATTCACCAGCATGTTCCAGCTGCATCCTAGAGGATGGACTAGGATAGATAGGAAACCCTGTTGGGTTTTTCTGTCCTTCCTTTTTAGTTGTTCAGTCCACTTGCACGGGTTTCCATGTGCACATGCAGGCTTCTGTGACACTTCATCTCGTTTGAGAGACACTGCAGACACATTGCACACTGTCAGCTACGTGAGACTGCAGAGAAAAAAAACTTCCCAAGGAGCATCAAAGCCTGTGTCACAGATGGAACAGTCGCCAACACCTTAAATTTCTGCCCTGTTGTCAGCACCACAAAGCAGCAGTGGTTTGTATCATGGTAGGATGCTAATTAAAGGAACCAAAGCAGGATCAAGCTTGCTAAAGCCAGAGGTTTCCTTCCCCAAGCGTTTAGAATGAAGGGCGAGGAGGTGGTCCCAGCAGCACAGAATGTTAGTTTACTTAATTTAATGAGAGACCGAAGACTGGGGGTGAGTTTCATCGCACCTCAGCTGAGGCCTCCAGGTGCCTAATCTGGGCAATTGCCTGTGAGTCGGTGAAAAGAGACTCTGCTACCATCAGGTGCTGAAGGAGGACTTGGGCAGGTGGAGACCACGTGGAGCAGCTCCTCTGTGTGTTATGTGAGAGAACCGTAACAGCAAAAGATCAGGACAGCAGCGTCAAAAGCTTCAAAGGCTGGAGGTTTGATTATCCACCGTGTGAAAAGGTGGGGTGTCTCTCATCTTTGGCTTCCTGATGCCACTCCTTCCTCAAAGTCATTCTTTTCTGTGTGCCCTGGAGCATATCGGAGGGGCACAGGGAGCAATAAAGGAGGTAAGATTGACCTTTACGTGGTTAATGAGGAGTTGAGCTGCTTTTCCTCTCTTGAAGGAGTGGAGCAGCATAAACAGAAAGTTGCCATGCGGGTAGTCAACATGAGCATTCAAGGTGTAGGACATCAGCTCGTAGGCTGTTGGTGATGTGCAGCAACTAAATGACGTAAATGGGGATTTCAGAAAAGGTATGGTGAGAGTGTGCCCAGTTGGGGGGTTGGTCCTCTTTCAGGGCCCCTCTGGCCAGCAGCTTCCACACCCATGGTGTTTTAGGGCTGGGAGCAGCTCTTTGGCTCCCTTGAAGGTTGAGAAAGCTCTTTTGGTTTGCCTTGTCCTATCTAAACTGCAAGGAAAAGGACTTATGTCCTTTTGAAAAGCTCACACAACCCAAAATTGGTTCTTCCAGACCCAAATTGACTTACTTAGATGAAATCCTCTGGGGAATGTACATCACTTGACCACGAGTATTTTTTCCTGAGCACACCAGAAATTTCTATGACTTTTATAGTCAGCAAGTTAAAAGGGGACTTCAGCTGCACCAGCTGGGTGGGCCATTGATCTGAACCCAGATGGAGCATCTGAAGGGAATCAAAGGCAAGTCGTCAAATCACCCCCTGCCACAACAGACATGGAAAAGTCAATACGTAGGATAGGTTCTCCTTAACAGCCCTAACGAGAGTACCGCTTAGGTTGTTTTTATCTATTGCCTCTACCCAGGGCTGACAGTAAGCTGTGTTTGTTATTATCATTGCAGTGGTAGTGTAAGGCATCTTTGTAGGTTTACTCGGATTCACGTACCTGTAGAGGAGATCTTCAGGTCTCCCTTGTGAATGTGCTTGTAAAGAAAAGGCAGCATCTGTGTCACCTGGGCAAGCTGTCTATTGATGAGTTAGGTTGTAACATGGTCTGCTTCGCCCACTCTGAGCTCATGTTCAGGAAGCACATCTGGACATCATCATCTAGTGGTGTATCGCGTGGCTTTTCATTAGCAGGAGATAGGTAAGTTGCTCTCCTAATTAAGTTGATCACTGAGCTTCTGGGTTATGGAAGATCCCTGAGGATACAGTTAGGCACAAGGTCACAGAAGAGGATTTGCATCTAGAAGACGGTTGTGGTTTAGGGGGCCAGTGCCAGAGAGAAGAGCTTGTCCAAGCCACTGCTCCCAGTAGCAGGCTGTGGGATGCCTCATCCCCGGTAAGTTGAGCAAGACCCGGAGGTGGCTCTGGGGAGCAGTCCATGGCTAGGACAGCGCGGGTGTGCTGCGGTTCGGTGGCTCTGTGTTCTGAGTCTAGCGACTGGTTTCCTAACTTTCTTTGCTCAGAGAATAAAATTCGCTTGGATTCTTACCTCAGTCTTGACAGCATCCCAGGGTAATTAGGGTAATGAAATTAGTAAGGTGCACCCTTGCTTATGGAGGAAGCACCAGAGTCTTGAGTGCCTTCTGCCCCATGAATGTTTTATGGTTCCTCTGCTACCCTGGTTGTCTTGTTCATTTTGTTTTCTGTCCAGCAAATAGTTTCCTTTCTCTGACTGGATCATCTTTTAAGTCTATTTTAGTCTTCAGCATCCAGGACGTTTTGTAACAGGGGTGGGGTTTTCCATAACTTGGCTGTTAAAATAGTATTTTCTTTTGCCTGTTGTAAATCTTCTGCCAGATCTGAGATGTCTTTGATTGTCCCCAAACATTTGTGATAAGAGAAAAAAGTGAACGTCAGCTGCTTGTCAACATCTCTGGCCATCCTCGTAAGTGCGTACTAAATGCATTAATTTATCTAGCTGTTTAATGAGAATTTCAATCTAAATTCATGGGAGGACATTTTAAAGAGGTCTGAATTTATTACTCATGTCCAGTTCACCGGAGCAAGTACTTGGGATGAAGTCTGACAGAAAAAACGGGAAGTTTTCAGTTGGGTGAAGGGGAACAGGCTCGTGCTTTTAACAAGTATCCATTTCTCCCACCCTTCAAACTGGGACCTGAGCCAGAGATGCTTCAAAAGCAGCAGAAACCCCAACTCAGGCAGGAAGAGAGTGCCAGCATCTCAGGGTAACCACAGCCTTTTTTCAGTTGTTTTGAATGAATTTTTAAAGAGAAAGAGCACATGTACTTCCTCTCTCTTTTTTTTTTTTTTCTTCCCTAAGCATAGCTGCAGTCAGAGTGCAGTTATCATTCCAGTTCTCAGCCAATATTTTCTTAAACGCACATTTTTGATCTCTGTTCTGTAAGCATGATGACAGCCCACGGCAGATGCAGATGTTTTCAGTCATTGATGTATCTGGGTGATAGTCCTGAGAGGCACAAGGTGCCCAAGCAGGTTGTCTTCCAAGGTTTTGTAATGCTTGCAAATTCTAGTGATTTATGTTTGAGTCATATGAATTATAAATACATGTATTATATGTACATCTTGAAATTGAATTAGTGAGGGTGGGATGAGGATTAGTGATAGATGCGAGACGAGAGACATTTGTCAACTTTTTGCCGACTCTTTTCCAAGCCTTCAGAGTTGTATTTTCTCCAGATGAGAGTCTGATGAGGTTTAAATGTCTACAAATCCCGTGGAGGTGACTGGTGATCTCTAAGTCAGCCCTGGCTGAAG
Source organism: Bucorvus abyssinicus (assembly GCA_009769605.1). Taxonomy (NCBI): domain Eukaryota; kingdom Metazoa; phylum Chordata; class Aves; order Bucerotiformes; family Bucorvidae; genus Bucorvus; species Bucorvus abyssinicus. The sequence goes on along the minus strand of CM020035.1, from coordinate 22,114,040 downwards.
GAAGCACACTTGATTGGGTGGGGTGGGACATACCAAGGAGAAATTAGTTGCGGCTTTGCTTTACTTTGGCCCCTAAATAAGGACTATGACGTGTTCATGGTAGCTCAGGTTTGCAGTGCTTCACGAAGATGCCACATGGGCCAGTGAAAATGTGATGTCCTGTTCATCTAGAATGAAGGTGGGGGGTGCAGAAGTGACATTAATTATACTTATAGATTGCTGCTGCATCATGTACCACTGTCAGGTGTAGCCTATGTGACTATCCACAGGGGTTTATCCAAGTCATTGGACTGGGGACATTCACTCGGTTACTGCATCTCATCTGCAAACGGTGTTGGTGAACAGCGGAAGGATCGGGGGCAGTTTCAATCCATAGTTAGGATGGAACAATTTTCCAAAGCAAATAGATTTTTGTGGCAGATTTTCCATGCTGGTCACAGTCATGATGCGATTTTACTTTAAAGACTTACACACAAGGAATGAATCCAACCACTAATATGTAACATGTGTAGAGTCCACAAACAAACAAAAATATGTTTATGCCTATTAGAAAATATATTCAGACATAACTGAAGAAGATCTTAATACTGGGCAAGGTCTTTTACTTTTGCAATTCTCAATGAAATGCAGTGAAATTAGCCAGTAGTAACTCAGTAGTAGTATAGCTATAACTTGGGGGTCCATAGCTTGTGGTGTCTCAGTATTTTGACTCATTCTAAATTTGAACTATCCTCTTCATAAGGCTTTCAACACCAAGTCAAGGCTTAGGACAGTTGAGCTATTGCACCTCCTGGTCTGCTGCCACATTTTCATCCGTCCATTCAGAACGGATGACAAGACTGAACGAGGTCTTTCTGCTTGTTTGGTTTTCTGTGATCTATCATTCACTGAGCGATCAGCCCACCTTCTTGGCTGGAGCCAGCGCTACTTGGGGGTTGCAGGTGGGCTCCACCACCTAAATACCTTGTGGTTATACCTAGTATCGTCCAGGCTGAGGGAGTGTTGAGTTACCCTCTGTCCTTCTGACGAATCTAATTTCTGAAAGCGTGTTGTTGTGTCTTAATGCTATTTTAGGACAGCGGTATATAATATATCTGTATTTCAGCTCTATTAAAACACCAATTGATATTAATTTGCCTATTATTCAAATAACAGACATCCCCCTTTATTGGATATGTGTACATTCTTTCCACTCCCAGCTGTCAGATACACATACTGACTGCATACTTTGGGGTGCCCGTTTACAGTAGATGACTTCGCATCTTTACCTATTTCTCCTTTTCATACTGGTTCCATGGGTGGGAAGCAAATTATTTTTACAAAGAGACAAGTTCTTCTCTGATGACATTGAAAGAGAGAAAACTAGGGATTAAGAGCTTTATACAGACTTAAACTCCTGCGATAATAACATGGGAACTTTGCCTGTCTCGAATGTTATCCCCACAGCTGGTAATTTCTATCCTCATGTTCCTTTGGGAGAAGCCACATGTCAGATACTCAAGATATGTAGATATCCAAGGACCATGTGTCTAAGATACTCTATACTGCAAAAGTGCAGTGGCAAGCAGAGATTCAAATGATCTAATTAACCCAACAATAAATAGTTTGTCTAGAGGCCGTTTTGGGTGGAGGGGAACACTAAAGAAAAGGGTAAACAGCTGTAGCAGTTCTGTCCCGCTGCCACAGCACGAATCCTACAGCTCCAACACCTGAACAAGGAGTCGTGATCTTGAAAACCACGCAGTGAGGATGCTTGAGTGCCTAAGTCCCTCTTTGAAAGTGGGAAGTGTCAAAGATAGGCACAAACCATGGGGGTTTTCCCTCTTTTTTTCTACAGAGACAATAAAATGCATTTAATTCTAAAGAGAGAATCGTTCACAGATGTTCTCCTCAATTCAAATATTACTGCAAAGAGCTTGACTTAGTGACAGATTGCTTCATGATAATGGCATAGTTTATAAGTAAGGGAGAAGTTAGAAGATGTACATTGAAAGCTAGAAAGGCTTACTCATTTTCTGCCTTCGGCAGCGTGTGTTTGAGCCGAGGGAAGACGGCTGAGATGTCGTGCCCTGGCAGGTTACCCTGTGAAGTGGCAGCTGTCCGGCGCTTGCTGAAAGGGGCGAAAAGTCAAGCTCAGCCTCAGTCAGGCAGATCAGGAAGGTGTTGCTGGAAACGTGACAACCTGCACCGGCATCTCCTGAGCGGGTCGGTTGCTTTCCTCCTGTGTGGCATGTCTCTGCAGTCTGTCACCAGCGCTGCTACGTGGCTGTGCAGCTGGCGCGTCGGGAGGTCACCTCGGCCATCCTCCTTTTCTCTGTAGCTGGGAGAGCACATCTCTGCGTAAGCAGCTGTTTGTTTCAGCTGGAGGAAAGGAACACTTCTCTTCTTGCATTGAAAAATCCCTCTGCTGCATAGGTACGTACTGCGCCTTTATCCAGAGTGTGTATCGCACCTTTTAAAATTGCCAGCAACCCTCAATATCGTAACATACTTCTGAGTTTGTTTTACTGTTAAAGAAATCGAGCCCTTCAGGTCTTACCGAATAAACTTGGAAAGGAACAGGCGGTATTCGCAATTACTGTTACCACCTTCCATGTTCCTGTCAGTGATGGCTATGATGCTTGTTGGGTTGCCTTTAAATGCAGGCTGTCTTAGAGGAAAAAAAAACCAGAGTGGAATTCATCTCGCAAAACTTCATTTATCTAAAGCTCAGCCTACTCTGCCTTAGTTATCCCAGCTCCTACTACAGTCTGGAGAGAGATGAGCAGCTCTAACGAAGAGCTCAACTCGTGCTCAAGAGGAAGGTGCCTTTTCTTCCTTAAGTGAAGTCTAAGCTGCCAGATCAGGTTTGACTCCTGTTTGAGGAATCCCACCCACGCGCCTTCCCGGTCCTTATCTCGCAGAGAGGCTGCAGTGAAATCTGCTTGGGAAGAGCCTGCTGGGGCAATACTTGCAGTTCATCAGTTGCTGCAAGTCTGTAGTTGTAGCACGGATATATTTAGAAGGAGCCGTGATTACAATCCTTTGCCAGCTCAGATCCCAGGAACACACATGGAGAAAATAATCTCCATGATTCATATCTCTTGTATTTGCTTATCCCACCCTGGATGCACACAGACCGAGTCCGCTCTGCAAGGGCTTGCAGCCCGCAGCAGGACCTTGCAGCACAGCTCTGTTCTCCACCAGGCAGGCTGGAGCACGAGGCTCCTCAGCATGGAGCGCGGGACCTTGGACCACAGGAGACTGGCAAAAAGAGCCTGTGCTGAGGAGGAAAAGGATGATGGCAAAGAACATGAAAGAACATGGTTGCTTTCTGTAGATAAGACTCTTGAGCTTAGCAAAGACGCAGAGGTATGATAGAGGTCTATGAAACAGAGATGGCAAATACGGAGTGTGTATGCTGTATTTCTTGCACTAGAAGATTAATGGCTGTTGTAGTGCAGAGATTTAAAACCAGCGGAGGGGAGTACTTTTGCCTGGAAAATATAACTAAATGTGGGGCTCATCGCAAGAGCCCAGTTGTGCCCCTAAGCTCAAAAACGGTCTGACAAGCCTGCAGAAGCTGGTGACCAGCCGTGACTCTTTATCATTGAGGCTTGGCCAAGAAACCATTTAGAGGATGGGTTTTGAGGGGTAAGATCATCCCTTATCCCGTTTTTAGTGCCTTGCCCCTAGGGGTGCGCTTCCACGTGTGCCGCCCTCGCCCCGAGCACCCCTCCTCCTGCCCCGGGTGTTGCATTGCAGCAAGCTTCCTAACATGGAAATTTCAAGCCTCAAACAATAGAGGAGCTGCCCAGGCAAATGGTTTGGATGTCAGCTGCGTTATGTTTCGGGGCATTTAATATCCCGGGGTCTGCGAGGGCGCTGTGTGGCGCCTGGAATCACTTTCCAAGCAGGTGCGTGCCACTTGCTCCCGCTCCCTCCGGCGTGGGGGTGCTGGCTTCTGTCAGCGCTGCAGCATACGCACAGGCTCTGCTTATGTGTCCTGCCAGTCATGCAGACTATTTAGAATTCTTTGTTCCTCCAGCCCCAAGGGACTCTTGTCTTTGCAAAGTTGTTATATGAACTTGAATTCAGGCGTGTCTGAAGGTTTGCGCGGATTTCTTTCTGAGGGATGTTAGGAGAGCTCATCAGGATCATCAAAGTCTGAAGTGGTTTCTTCACCAGCCATGTTTTGGAGAGCACTGCTGCTGGGGCTGGGGAGGGTCTTGGTGGATGTGCTCCTGACACCCAGGCTTCCCGCTGTCACCTCAGATGGCTTTCCGTAGACCTCCAGTAGCTGTATGGAGCTCACCAGGAGGACAAGCAGAATATCCATTTTCCCGCGGTTCCTCGGGTGAGGGTCACCTCTTCCCGCTGGGGACCTTTCCAGCCAGGGAACGTCCTCCATTCCCTTGTTTTGATAGCTGGACCCAGCCCTGCTTGTCTTAGATGAAGGCAAACTATCTTGGCAAACTGTAGAAACAGGGGAGGGGAAATATGCAGAATTAAAAACTAGATGCAAAGAATTACATCTCCAAGCAGCGTCAGATGGGCACAAGCTTCCATTATAAAAGTAAGAAAACGTCATCCGAATCTTGGCAGAAAAGGTGTGCTTTCTTTGGAGTCACTGGCAGAGTGTCCTCGCCAGGTCTCTCACCAGCAGAGCCATGTTCCACAATGCAACAGCAACATTTTTTTGCAGGAAGTTTTCTTGTTTTCTCAAAAAGCTGCTTTTTTTTTTTTTTTCCTAAGAAAAGAACCGGCTCTCTGGTGTATATCCCAGTCTAAAACCAGTTTAAGGTAGGACATCTTTTGCTGTTTCCCAAAGCCAGCTGTTGTAGAGATTAGGTCAAATCCCATATAGCTGCCTGCTTCCACTGTTGCTCGTGGTGTGTCTGTTCTATCAACTAATCTCATCTCAGGAGACTTCAAAGGCATTTGCATCTGTGCCGTGAGTAGTTAATTAAGCTGAAGAAGATGGAAATTAGTCAAGGAATTATCAGGTGAAGGACTTGCTAAAGGGAAGGGAGCAATACATCGTGCTGAAAGAAGAGCTCCTGGGCTGGAGGGAGGTCCCAGTTGTGGCTCTCAAAGACAGGTCTGGAGCTCAGCCTGGTTAACAGCCCCATTAAAGACCAGCACAAATTATAAGGAAGGCATTAATGAAATTAATTGATGACAGAGCGCTGGGAAAAGTTGTCGCTATTGAAGAGAATAGCGGATAACCGTGACAACCAAAATAATAGAAATAGGGTGAAATTCAGTATTCCAGAGTGAGGCATGCAAGCTGGGGACTAATTGGTTGGAGATAGCGAAGGAGAGAGTTAGGGACGTACCGGTTGGTGGCAGAAAGTCTGTGAAATGCTAATGTGATGCATTCCTTAAAAAGGTAAGTGCAGTCCTTGCAGTATTCACAGTGTTATTTCCAGTGAAGAAGAGGAGATGGTCGTTGTAGTTCTGACCACCCACAGTCAGGAAATGTTAACGCCAATGGGCAAGGTGAAGAGAAGAGATAGTGGAATGATCAAGAGGACTGGAGAGTCTGTCAGGTGTAAGAGGGGAGAGTGCCTTTGCTTGTGTAGCCAGGCAGCATGGATGCTGAGAAAACACGAGACTTTGTGTCTGGATATCTCAGTGACTGAACACCAGGAAATAAAAACAGACCCCAGGATATTAAATGCCGCGGAACATAACGCAGCTGACATCCAAACCGTTTGCCTGGGCAGCTCCTCTATTGTTTGAGGCTTGATCCAAGACCGAGTGGATAAAGAATGGATTTAGTCCAGAGATTAAGGAGTCCACCCATCTGGAGAGATGCTCTGGACCAGCCTTTCAGTAGAAGCAGGGAGGGCTCTTGTGCTGGGCAAGGGCTAGGAGGCTGCTAAATCGGCTGATCACATGGCAGAGCTGGCGCTTGTCTCATTGACCCACAACAAGGCTTACGTTCCTATGCTGTTATTAGCACCGCCTGGACACAGTGCAGAGGAGAAGTCAGATAAAGGTATTTGACTCCCCGTTAAACGCAAAGTGACTCTTTGGAGAGAATCCTAAAAGTTTAGAAGCTGTACTACCTGAAAGCATCATAATTCTTGCATCCTGGCACATTCTTTTCATCCTTTGGGATGAACGCACTGTTCATCCTTTGGGTTCTAGGTAGAAGCTAATTTTGTCTCCATTTCTTTGGGCATTTTTTCAATCCGAGTCTTGGCTTCTCCTGATGCCTCTTAGGTCAGAGCCACCAAACAGGGGAGATGCGTAATGTCGGACAGACACTGTAAGAGGAGCGTGACCCAGGATCCACAGGGAGGGGCTGCATTCTCCAGGGTGGATCAGGACTGAGGAAACAGCTAGCCAAGAGCAGCTGTTTCACAGGAGCGTGGAACTGTGAGGAGAGAGGTATCTCCCAAGGAAAGTGCCCTCGGGATTGCTCCCTGCAGGGCTGTTTGCACGAGGCCTGAGCCGCTTGGTCTCGCGGGGTTATTTCCATTGGCAGCACCCAGCTAAGGTACAACGCAGAGCGTATCGCTGCTGTTGTATTGAGAGCAGCTCTTCTGCACAGCCATGGGTAGTACTTGAATTAATAATGAGTAATAACACTTTTATAAATAAAATTTCATTGTACTTGCTGAAGTGAGTAAAATAGACATGAATGCATTAGATCTGGATTTTAACGGCTTCAATCTATGGCTGAATTATTCTCTTCCGATAGTAGTTTGACTGCAAGGACAGCATTAAAACCAGCTGGAGAAGCCAATTGGTATCGGGGCGTGCAGCAGTGTGTTCAATGGGAGCTCAGCCCGGGAAGATCCTGTGCCTCAGACTGATGGGGCTGGCACCGAGAGGGGGGCTCTGCTCCGTAGACATCCCCATGCTATTTCTTCTCAGGACACCACAGAGTCAGCTTATTTTTCTCTCCCGTTCTTAGTCCAGGCTTCTTGAAACACGCTAGCAGCGTTCATGGTGATCATATTTCACTTGGCCTCCCTCCAGAGCCGCGGAGACGCCCCATGGCTCTTGCCCTGCGTGAATTCCACCACAGGCTCGTGTGCTTGCTCAAACTTGAGAAATTACCATACAGTTTGTGATACTTGTTCGTCCTCAGGTTTTTGCCCCCCACCTCCTGCTGTCCTGCTCTTGTACTAAGAAAGGGGGAAGTAGGAGAGAGCTTGGAGCTGGAAGGTGGAGGCAGGGCAGGGCCATGGGCGCTGCTTCTGCTGCTCCAAGGGAAAGTGAAAGGTTGGAAGTATCGCCTACCACGGGCTTCCTTCCTCCTGGAGCCCTGCACCGTGATGCTTTTCCCCTCCTCTTATGATTGACTTCTGGATGTAGGTAGAGGCCCAGAGTCTTCACCAAATCCAAGCAGCCAACGCTAAACCTGCCTTTAGGAGTAGATTTCTTCTTAAAATCTGATATTGGAATTAGCGGCATCATCCCGCATCTCCTCCGATCTGGTACTGCTCTTTCCAGCTGTGCTTAAGACTTTGTACTGCAGCTTTTTGCTTTAAGGCTTTAACAATATTCGGATCAAAAGTAATTCAGTCACCTTTCTCTAATTCTCATATTTCTTCTAGTCTGCCTCCAAAGTTTGATGGGTTTTGGTGAAGGCCTGATCTGCTGCTTGCTCAAAGAGCATTTAGATGTTCTTCCTTCAGTGACCTCTTCATTCCTGCCTCCATCCATTCCCATTGCATCGTTATATTAGTTGAAGAAACCCCAGTGTGTTCCAGATGTCAAGTGATCAAACGGTATCAAAGATGAAGTACTTGGTGCTGGGGGGTTGGGGGGGGTGATGGGGGGGAAGCTCAAAACTTGCCATCTTCAGAGAGAAACTGCCGATCCCCGCCTTGCTATTCACAGCTTCCCAATTCGAATCCAGGGTTGTGAAAATGTGGAAACTGTGAAAATATGAGCTGCGAACACTGGGAAGCTGTGAAGCGGGTGAATGGGTGGGGATTTACAAGCTCTTGAATGCGAAGATTATAGAAAACTTGGTTCTCTCAGAAGTAAGTTTTTGTCACTGCACCAGCAAGAGAAACAGCAGCCAAGGTTGCAGAATTGTCTTGGTTGTAAAAGCCTTTCCTTCCGTTGCTGAGGAGCTGTGCCTTTCATTGGCCCAGGGCAAGATGAGGTTGATTTGTCTGAATTACTGGCACTGGAGAATCACCCGCTGGGCTTTGCGGTGTTGCGAAGCCCTTAGCCGGCAGCGGGAGGGAAGGGCTCACCTGTTCAATGGCTCTTTGAGAACTTTCTGAAAGAGGGGGAGCCTAGTCATGGGTTTAGCAGGTGACTTGCAGGAAGGTATCTCGAGCTAGTACGGCTCCGTTGTAAAGTTTCAGAGGCTGGTGGAAACTGAGAAGACCCGTAGTTTTTCAGCATGGGTCCCAAAGATACCTAACTGCCTTCTTGTGACTCAGAGTGGAAACAAATGCATCATTTCGGAGGGAAGCCAGCCTGCGGAGCTGCCTCAGCTGCCTGCTCCCAGGGATGGGAGTGCAGTGATGACTCCTGGAGCCAAAAGGACTTCATAGCTCCAGTGCTGGCTCCTCACGAGCCCTTTCTCTCCACCCCTGCCGTTCTCGAGGCTAATTAGGCCCTATGCTACCACGCATGAATGCAGACATAGGTTGAGCCTGCTGCTGCTGGCCTGGAGAACGTGGTGTCAGCAGAGCACGGGGGCCTTGGGGATGTGTCCGGGATGTGACCCGGATGAAAGCCACCTCCGTATGCTCATGCCCTGCCTGAGCTGATCATCCTTTGGGAGCCAGGGCAGACCCAGCAGTGCTGGACCAAGTGACAGTTCATGAATCCAAATGCCCCCCCTAGGTGGTTGTTTTTAACTTCTTATAGAAATAGCAGGACAACTCTATTATCGGCGATTTCCAACCACCCAGGTTACTTAAGGGTCCCCCACCTACCGCAGCTACAGATGATAGGGGGCTTCCCCTAGACTAAATAATTGCTTCTACCCAAAGTCGAGGACAGATGCCTGAACTGTGGTTCAGCAAGCTGGTTTATCCCGAGGCCTCTCCTACCCTTTATCTCTGACACATGTCTAAATGCATTAAAAGGGTGGCTGTTAGTAGTCAGGGAGGGTTAAGGGGAAGATGCGCTGTGAATTGGAGATCCCCTGCGGAGTGTACAAGCAGTGCAGGTTGGGATGGTGCCCAGGACCAGGGCAGTTAGCGCGAGCTTCTGTGCATCCCTCTTGCCGAGCCCCATTTCTTAGTGCCTTCCAGTGCTGCAAAATGGGCATTTAAATTCCCTGCCAGGTCAGCCGTTTATCACAAACACGTTTAGACTTAATTGCTCATTAATTTTCCCTAGATAATGTAGATAAGCCTTTTTCTCAGTGTGTGAAATCCAGAATAACTTTCTGAGAACCAGCCACAAACGAGTTGATTGTAATTGGTGTTCTCTCACGTAGGTGAGAAGTAACAGTTCATCAACTCTTAATTAGCCTGGACTTTTTTGAGAGCAGTTTCCAATTTTTTGACAGGAAGATATACGTCTTGTTTCTCCTATAGCCATACAAAGAAAGTCATTTTACCTCGAATTGACAAATCGGTCTGTGTTTGTTGGTGTTTTCTCCTCCTGATGGTGACTGCCAAGCTACACGCCGTACCTGGATTGCTGAGCAATTTATTCCGTTAGTGTTGCTTGTCACACAGAAAAGAACACTGATTATACAAGAAAGAGTTTGAGCTCAGTTTAATTAAATTGTGAATGGGGAACTGGCAGCGCCTGGAGTGATGCGTTAAGATACAGAGCAACTTTCAGATATCTCACCACTATCAGAGAAACCTCCTATCTCGTGTCTGTACAGGTAGGAAGGCTGCGGCAACAGAAAAATGAAGCCACCCCAGATTAGTCAGACCTGTAGAAGTGTCCTGCCAGGAGAAATCGTCTGCTTGATGAGTGAGCCCCTTCAGGAGGTGCTGCAGGGGAAGGTGACAATGTGACAAGAAATGATGGCACTGCAGCAGGATCAGCCCCAAGTCAGGTCGCAGCAGTGCCAGAGCAGGCGGGCTGGGATCTCTGGGCAGCGGCAGCCCTGACATGGGCTTACCCCACCACGATCTCCTCAGCCCGGGCTCATGGGTGATGCTAACGTGGGAGGAATGAGCTGGATGAGAAGCTCCCAAACAGTAAATCATCCCCTTGGAGCCTCTCACCTGTGGGTGGAGTAGGCAGAATTTCCTGGAAGTGGGGGGATGCGCTCCGCTGCTACGCTGGGGACGGAGCCAGGGCTGTGAGAGAGGATACCTGAGCGCCTCGCAGAAGCGGAGCGGTCTGCGGAGAGGCCGGTGAATCAGGGTTACCAGGATGGGTGCTGTGTATGTGCCAGCAACACCTGCTGAGTTTTAATTACATATTGTGCAGTTATTGAGTGTCGATGAGGCCTTTTGGTGGAAGGAAAGCTCTCACCTCTGGTAGCACCCTGCAGTTCATAGACTCACAGAATCATTTTGGTTGCAAGAGACCTTTAAGATCATCATCGAGTCCAACCGTTCACCCCGCACTGCCAGGGTCCCTAAACCATGTCCCTCAGCACCACATCTACATGTCTTTTAAACACTTCCAGGGATGGGGACCCCATCACCTTCCTGGGCAGTTCCAGTGCTTCACAGCCCTCTCTGTGAAGTTTTTCCTCATATCTAACCTCGATCTCCCCTGGTGCAACTTAAGGCCCTTTCCTCTTGTAATGTCACTTGTCACGTGGGAGAAGAGACCGATCCCCAGCTCTCTACAACCTCCTTTCGGGTAGTTACAGCGATAAGGTCTCCCCCCAGCCTCCTTTTCTCCAGACTAAACACCGCTCCTCATAAGACTTGCGCTCCAGACCCTTCACCAGCTTTGTTGCCCTCCTCTGGACATGCTCCAGCACCTCAACGTCCTTCTAGAAGTGAGGGGCTCAAAACTGAACATGGTATTCAAGATATGGCCTCACCAGTGCAGAGTCCATAGCGATCATTTTGTCACGAGAAAAAATTGCTGCGTGCTGCTGTCTTTGAGACTAGCAATGGCTGGACTGTTCGAGTGGTGGGAGATGCAGACCCAAAGGAGCCCCTTGGGCTGGGATGAGAGGCCCCAGGCTTTGCCGAAAGTTTGTCCTTCCTTGGGAGAGAGCTCCTCTCTGGCAGCTGGGGCAGGGGATCAGGAGTTGGATTGCCCTTGGTCTTGCGGTTCCACAGAAGAGGCTTTGATAAGCTGCGTTAGGACAACCCAGGCTGCAGGCATCTCTTATAAAACTGAGGACCTTCAGCAAAGTACTTGTTGATGGGATCAGCCTTTGACTTTATTCATATTAGGAACCCCCCGTTACGAGGTAATTTTATAGGTGGCTTAGGTGCTCCGGCAGCCCCCTGGCAGTGCACTTACACTGGTGTCGGTAGGATGAAATCCGGTTTTAATAGGGAAGGTGGAGAACCACATGCAGATCAGTCATTTGGAGGGAGAGGGATCCCCACACAAACGTTTGGAGACACAGACTGCCAGGTCAGCTTGAATAAGAATAAATTCATTCCAAAAGAAAACCATACTTGAGAACCACAGAACCACAGATATTCAACGTTTTAGATAACATTTTTGATTTTTGCATAACTGATTAAACCAACCTTCTGCTACGACCTGGTTTGCTCACGATCTTTTAAAAGCATTGAATCAAATTTTAAACTATTAAGCAGTACATGACCGTGGCTGGAGGAAGCCAGGCTATTCATGCGCGGTATCAGTTTGTTAAAATACTACGAGAAGTTTCAGTATGAGCAGCCTGGGGTGCAGATGCAGAGAGTCCACGTGTTGCGTTTTACCTTCATTTAAACCCAAGATGAGTGATTAGTGATGTAGGAACACCTTGTATGGACCTTGCAGTCTGTGAATATAAACAAGGCCCATGGAAATGAGCTTTACTAGTTCTAAAATTTTAGAGGTCTTTAATTGTAGGCAGTGCACTGACTACAAAAAATGCTTTGTACATGCAACATGCATTTTTGAGAAGCTTTTCTGTCTTTTCTTATATACCTAGCACAGTGGGGTTAATTTAGATACCTAAATACATGCTGTTTGATTTTAATTGAGTAACGGTTTCCCTCCAACTGGAGCTTATCATACATCACCAAAAAAAAAAAAAAAGTAATTTAGATATAAAGAATAGTACAATCAGGTTTGCTTCAAAAAGGCCCTAAAAAGTACAAATATAATTGAAGTGAAAATGATTATTTAAATCATTTTTCCTGTCACTGACTTAAATGATGATTAAAGTTGCTTGTGTAAATCAATAAATTGAATCAGGCCGGTGCTGCTATGAGATCCCACTGTGCAGTCTCGCAGGTAGCTGGCAGTCGAGAGGATGGAAATACCTGAACAGGTTGGGAAGGGAGGAGTCGAAGCTGTCATCTTTACCCTGCTGTGTGTAGCAAGAGGGATGCATTTCTGTCGCTTCTTCCACTGAACCCAGGGTGTCGAACCGTTTAGTTGTTTATACCTAAACAAAAGCAGGATGCAAATCCACCTAAGCAAATGGGACGAGAACCTCGAGCGTGATAATGTCGGCCTCCGTTCAAAAACACAACCTGTCTTTAGGTGCAAAAGAAGTCCTGCCCGTTCCTGTCGCAGCGCTTGGGACTCTGGCACACACGTTTTATGGGCTGTGCCTCAGAGCCAGGCTGGCTGCGATGGCAAGGGCTGGTGGGGCATCTCTGTGAAGGGTTGGCACCATCACTGGTGGCGCCCCTGCTCCTTCTCACCAGTGGTTTGGAAATAACGTGTCTGGAAATAAGCAGGGAGGCAGGAAAGAAAGGCGGCTCGAACAAGCGGCAGTGATCTCTTCAAAGGCAGCTTCAAGCTGTGCAGTGGATCGTGGTGGTTTTAGGGCAGGGGAGACATCAGCTAGTCAGAACAGAGCCATGTCCTCTTCAAGTAAGTGTGCTGCTCCAAAGAAGAGCTCGTGCCTCCAGGTACCTTGTCTGAGACTGCTGGGCTTTGTGCTTCAGACATGTGTGTTGTGCTGGGGTCTTGCTGGCTTCCCCAGACTCTCAGTGCCTCAGCCAGGACTGGCAGCCTTCCAAAAAAAAAAAAAAAGAAATTGGGGGGCAGGAGGGGGAGAGTTCTGTTTTCAAGCTGAAGAAGTTGCAGTCTTCCGCAGAAGAGCCCTCACTTCTGTGTGATGGTAAGAGCAGGCGACGCTGGAGGAATTCCAACCTTTCACGTGATGAAATGGAAGAGCTCAGGTTATCTTCTAGATTAAATCTTTAACTTATTTCATTCTGGTGTGGACGCTAATATTGATAGGCTAGTCTGACTCTGCAGTCATTACAGGAGAGAGCTCCTTTGCCTGAGCAGCATCCAGGCATTCCTGTGTGTTCACAACATTTTCTAGTGATGTTTTACAAGCATCAACTTCTGTGCCAGAAGCAGCTGGTCTTGATTTGGGGTTGAGTGTCTCATAAGGCACTGGGTGACAGTTGTGACAAGTTATGGTATATGTAAGCAGTGCCAGTTGATGTGTTCTGTAAAGAAAACCTATGAGTAACACTAAGGCACCTTACACACTCAGAAGAGCCTCGATTTTGGTTCGAGGTGAGGCTGGCAGAAGAGGCAGAGAAGCCCAGACCATAGCTCACTGGCACTGGAGGTTTTCTCCTTCAATCTTCTCCGCTAAGGCTCAAGACTGAGAGTATGCGTAAGGTCGGTTGGAGGAAAAGCTCTGTTAGGGCCCTTCTCTTTTTCTCGGGACATTGGCTTTTTGCTCATCTGACTGGGCAAACAGCACAGCCCGTTGGCTTCCTGCTTAACTGACTGATGCATCACCACTTTCTCTTTCTTCTCTCTTCAGGTTATTTCCAGGATTTGTTGAACAAGTCAGAAAAGGCCCTTTATGATGCTTTTCCAAGCATGTATGGAGAACTGTACACTCAAAACATGAAGGTCTTCAAGGATTTGTACAGTGAGCTACGCCGCTATTACCGGGGCTCCAACATCAACTTGGAAGAGGCCCTCAATGAGTTCTGGACACGCTTGCTGGAGCGGCTCTTCAAGCTGATGAATCCCCAGTACCACATCACAGATGAGTACCTGGACTGCATGGTGAAACACGCGGAGCAGCACAAACCCTTCGGGGAAGTTCCCAGGGACCTGAAGGTGAAGGCAACCCGAGCCTTCATTGCGGCACGCTCCTACGCACAGGGCTTTCTTGTGGGCAGCGACGTGGTCAAAAAGGTGTCTCAGGTATGTTGAGGTTCTTCCTTCTCATCGCAGGAGCCGGTCAACTACTGCTGGTGGGGAGAGGGGGCGTTTATTCCCCCTTATGTTTTCAATACAAAGTAAGAAGGTATTTTTCAGTTTTATAAACCAAACTGCTTGAGGGTCACCCATCAGCCAGGACTTGATAGCACAGAAGCAGCGAGGTGTCACTCACCACAAACCAGTCTTTCCCTCATTTTAACCTGTGCAGCAGTGTGCCGGGGAGATGTCAGTCACCCAGGCTGTAAAGCCATTCTGTCGCTTGCCTAGATCCCCTGCGCTTCCCCGACAGGGAGATGGCCTGCCTCTAAATCACGCTGCCTTATTTTCCTCCTCGATAGCGATATGATGCAGGGTGTGCAGAGCTCACTTGAGATGAGCGTGCTGGGAATACGTGCAGAGAGATACGTTTCAGCAGTCAGTGATGGGTTGCTGTGTCTGTTTGTGTACCTGTGTATATTTGTAGAGCCTCTGTGTACAGAGAGGGTGAGTTTGGGATCTCCAGGGATAAAAGATGCTATATAAATGTAAATTAACATGAATCACAGAATCATCTGGTTGGAAGAGACCTTTAAGATCATCGAGTCCAACCGTACACCCTGAACTGCCAGGGTCCCTAAACCATGTCCCTCAGCGCCACATCTACACGTCTTTTAAACACTTCCAGGGATGGGGACTCCACCACCTCCCTGGGCAGCCTGTTCCAATACTTCACAACCCTTTCGGTAAAGAAATTCTTCCTAATATCCAACCTAAATCTCCCCTAGCGCAACTTGAGGCCGTTTCCTCTCGTCCTGTCACTTGTTACTTGGGAGAAGACACCAATCTCCACCTCGCTCCAACCTCCTTTCAGGTAGTTGTAGAGAGCAATAAGGTCTCCTCTCAGCCTCCTTTTCTCTGGACTAAACACCCCAGGTCCCTCAGCCGCTCCTCACAGGACTTGTTCTCCAGACCCTTCACCAGCTTCCTTGCCCTTCTCTGGACACGCTCCAGCACCTCGATGTCCTTCTTGAAGTGAGGTTCCCAAAACTGGACACAATATTTGAGGTGTGGCCTCACCAGTGCCGAGTACTGTCCAAGGAGGACAATCACTGCCCTGCTCCTGCTGGACACACTGTTCCTGATACAGGCCAGGATGCCGTTGGCCTTCTTGGCCACCTGGGCACACTGCTGGGCACAGCCAGCTATCGACCAACACTGACTCCAGGGTTTCAGGAGGAAGGGAACTGTCTGTATTCTTTAGTGCAAAAGCAGCCTTCCAGAGCCAGAAGAAGGTGATTGTCCTGAAACAAGATACTCAGGCTTTTCACACAGGTAGCGAGGAGAAAATCCATGCTATAAAAGATGACTTTCATGCTGCATCTGGAGATGGCAATCAGGCGGTGTGAGAATCACAGCGTGATTAAACTGCGAATGTAAAAATATGGAATGGCAATTAAGTCCTCGGAAGGTAACGTGTGGTAGTGCATAGCAGAGAACGGTACTGTTTGATGCAGCAAATCCAGACTTTGATCTCAGGAAGAAACATTAATGTGGTAACAGTGACAAATGCTTCAATTCGTCAATGTGGGGCGATAAAACTGTTCAGCTACCCAAAAGCCTTTGCCCATCTCATTAACAGCACGCTCTCCTGACAATTAAGACAGATGACAGAGGAGACTGGTGTAATTTCATGGGTACCAAAGTAAAATATTTTTCATAAATCCTCTGAATGGCAGAGGCTTCCAGCTCAATGTGTGTTCCTGCCCGTAGCCAAGTTTGGTGGGTAAAGCAGGCTGGCAGGGCAACTGCAGTCGTGGTGTCAGCAGAAGAGAAGGACCTGAGAGATGGACATGCGCCATATTTTTCCCGTCACCTTCATGTAGGCTTCTAACCCACTGGATTTCCAAATTCTTCTCCTTCTCTTGGCATGACTTATCAAACAGGATATGGGATACACGACCAGTCACAGATCCTCCGCTTCCCTCTGCCTCCCCCCAACCCGTTCCTCCAGGATGGAGGGTCTTGCAGGAGGGTCCCAACCGTTCCTCTCTCTCACAGGAGCCCTTCCTGGGGTTGCAGTTAACCCAGCGTGTTGCTCTTGTAGCACAATCCATGTGAACTGCATTAGGAAACCTCATCAGAGCCTCCCCGAGAGCTGATTTTGTAACGAAAGCCAAAACCGGCCCATTTCCCATGTCTTCAGGAATGGGTTTAGTACTTTAGGCACGGGGGGTGAGAATGCTGAGGTGGGAAATTCATTTTATGGATGCGCTGTTAGCCCTCAGGTGTGTCTGAAATAAAAGGGCTGGTTTACCCACTTTCTTTTACCTTCCCTTTACACTAGTGCCAAACGGATGTGAAGTGCTGAACTCCATCTGCAACTGGGGCTTTGGTTTTAGTCTTTTTCATGTTGCTTTATACTTAACGATGTTAGGAGAAAGTGTACCAGACTTTTATCAAGATCAGAGACTTGGGTTCGACTTTGCTGTCAGCTGGTAGCAGCGGTCTTTAAAAATAACTCTTTGAGCTGAAATTTTGTACAGAGCAGCGGTGAAGTGTGTTGGTCGGGAAGTCTGAGAAAGCCTCTTGAAATGGACATTGGGAAATAAATTACCTAGCTTTGGGCTTCTGAAAAATTAGATCACCTCGGTTTTATTTATTTGCAAATCCCAGAAAAGCTACTGATTTCTGTTAAAACCCTCCTGGTTTCAGCTTCTCAGATAGTTCCAGTTCAGTCTTTGTCACTTGTATCCTATCACTGTTTCAGGTCCTTGTGCAGACTTGGCATTACTGGGCATTCTAGAGAGAGACTGGTGCTGTTTGATAGATTTTCTGGCTGTCTCAGAATGGGAAAGAGCCTGCCCTGACTGAGTTCCAGGCGGGGATTTCGTGACATTTCGTTAATCCCTGCTGCCTCTCCACTGTGCCCAAGGGGGGTTTCTTCCCCAGCTGCCCTATCTCATAGGAAGCCATCACTTCGGGGAGCCCTTGGCCAGTAACTGGTGGGCACGTGGGGCTAGGAACGGGAGCAGTGTGCTGGGACCAGGCGCTCTGCGTCCTGCTGGAGATAAATCATTTAGGTTGGAAGAGACCTTTAAAATCATCAAGTCCAACCGTTAACCCAGCACTGCCCAGTCACTACTAAACCATGTCCCTTAGCACGACACCTACACATCTTTTAAATACCTCTAGGGATGGTGACTCGACCACCGCCCTGGGCAGTTCAGGCCTTGGCAACCCTTTCAGCGAATGAATTTTTCCTGATGTCCAATCTAAACCTCCCCTGGCGCAACTTGAAGCCGTTTCCTCTTGTCCTATCGCTTGTTACTTGGGAGCTGCTTCTCACAGGACTTGTGCTCTGGACCCTTCACCAGCTTCGTGGCCATTCTCTGGACACGCTCCAGCACCTCAGTGTCCTCCCCTGAAGAGAGGAGCCCCAAACTGGACACAGTACTCAAAGTTTGGCCTCACCAGTGCCAAGTACAGGGGGACAATCACTGCCCTGCTCCTGCTGGCCACACTATTGCTGATAGAAGCCAGGTTATGCTGTTGGCCACCTGGGCACACTGCTGGCTCATATTCAGCTGGCTGTCAACCAGCACCCCCAGGTCCTTTTCCAATGGGCAGCTTTCCAGCCGCTCTTCCCCCAACCTGGAGCATTGCGTGGGGTTGTTGTGACCCCGGTGTAGGACCTCAAATAGTTTAAGGGCAGCCCGGGAGAAAATGGCAAAACCGTATTTCATCTTTACTGCCATCCTAGCTTTCAAGGCAAAGTCACCCTGACAGGCTCCAGACTCTGACACCAAGATCTAAAGCTTTTAATGCCGCAGTTCCTGCCACCAACCTGGCCCCACGCTGACAGCGGCAGCAGCGCTGCCATCTGCGCAGCGGCTGTGGGAGGGGGCCCAAGGGGTCCGGGGGCACAGACGTGGCTGGTGCAGCTCTTCGCAGGCTGGGCAGAGCAGCAGAGCAGGGGATGGATGTGCAGGTCAGCACCTTGCTCTGGTACAGGGCCGCGTGCGGGTGGGGGTGTTGGGGCGGCACCTCCGTGTTGACATTCAGGTTGTGTGTTTCTGTAGCCATTCCTTCTGCACAAATTGCAGGATTATGATCGAGTTACACAATGCCAAGTGCGTTTTTCATGCAAGAAAGAGCAGCTACCAAAACAGCAGCAGCCACAAAATCCCTAGCGAAGGGCACTCAAGGAAGAGGCTTCCCCAGGGATGCGCACCTCGTGCTGCGTGCTGGAGCAAGAGAGGCGAAACATCCCGGTTTTGTTAGGAGAAATGGCAAGAGCTAAGAGAGAACCCCTTATAAAACAAAGGAGAAAAAGTCTCAGAAAGGTGCAGCATGATAAACAGGAATATCCTGGCTGGTTTTATTTATCACTCGGGTTACGATACTGCTCAGGCATCTAAGTGCTAGGTCAGGACAGGGAGCAGAGGTGATCCCGTCTGCACCAGGGCACCCAAAAAAGGGCAGTGAGACTGTGCACGGGTCCTCACTGGCCTCCTGCATCTCCATGCCATGGATGTGGTGAAGAGCTACCATGTGCATGTCAATAAACGTCCTCAAGTTCCCCTTGGAGGCGTGACCCTTGTGGATCTTGGGTAAAAGCGCAGAAAAAGTAAAGAAATCATATTCCATTTCCAAAGGCAGGGAGAGGAAGTGGTTTAAAATTAATTTTGCTCATCAGTCAGAAAGTGAGTTATTAGGACAATCTTTCTTTTGCTGGATCTTCGTTGCTTCTTGCTCCTGAATTTTAAATTTCCCCATGGTAGCGGGGTTTGATGTGAAGCAGCACCAGCTTCGTGAGCAAGAAACACTTACTTAAATAATCAATTTTATTAGTCATTTGCATTTCCTTTTCTCAGTAAATGTTCTTAAGGCTGATTCTCATTTGAGTTTGAAACAAAATAGGATGGTTTTCTTTACTGACTGTAAGCTTTTTCACTAAATCTTGTATTTCACTGATGGTCTTCTATCAGTACATTTTCATTTAAGCAATACTGTGTCTCGCAGTACATTTCAGCCTTATTTTTTAAACTTTTATGTTAGGATAAGGTAAATGGCAGCTTTCCTATTTACTATATGAGTAATTTTTAAACACATGGTGGGTCAAGCTGCATTTGGATGGGAACTGAATTCCAATTAAAAAGGCCCAAAAATAGAATTTTTATAAACGTTCTTAATAGTTCAGTGAATGTGCTGGACACATATGGAAAAGAATGTTTGTCTAAACATGCTTTGCATTTCCAGCAGGTCAATAATATAACAAAGACGCTGTGGTCATTCCTGGTCCTCCTGTCCTTTAAGATAGCAACCATTTCTCCAGTCGCACTTTTTTCCATAGCTTGGAAGGACATAGTTGACTTCTGTCTTTTGGCTTCCAGTTCCTTTTTGGGTGAAGTAAGCATAACTTGATCTGACAGAAGAAAATGAAGAATATCCTCTTTTTCACACACTTATGAAACCACTGTGCTAAAACAGCTCGAGTGTGGTGAACTGCTGTCCCATGTGCTCCGTGACACATCTCCATCCTTCCAGTGGCTTATCTTTATTCAGAGCATCAGCAGCAAGTACATACAACCATAAATAACACGTTATTTCATTTAAGGATTTCACCTTTTTAATCAAATTAAGCCTTTATCTAAATTGGCCTCCTCTTGATCCTGAAAAGACGATACAAGTGTTTGTAAATAGGTGTTATGAGAATCTTGTTCCGTGGCACTGGCGAGTGGCAATAGCCTCATATCACCACGTTTATCTCCTTTTCAGTGGATGTTATCCCACCGCTCGCTTTGCCCCAAGGATCTGTAAGGTGCCACAGTAAATGATCCCTCCGTGTGAGAGAAGCTTTCACCTGGGACCTGCTCCCTCCAAGGGAGGTAGCATTTTCCTTCAGGGCTCTCATCTCGTTGCTTGCGTGGGATTTAATAAGCCTCCCACCTTCAGGCGGCAGCTGCCTGTACCTGTAGACAGCTCTGCTTGGTAAGCGACCATTCATCCAGGAGTTCAGCCTCAGCTCTGGCCTCCCCTTTCAAAAACCGAGGGGAGGTGATGTGAGACAGAGTCCTGCGGGATGTCCACGTGGGACGCGAGCAGCGGGCCCCAAGGATGCTGATGTCACCAGCAGGGTGGAGGTGGCACGCAGCTCACCACAGCCAGGTACCAACAGCAGCTGCTGGAGCGTGCTGTGTTTTTTCTTTTCTTTTCCCCTACTGTCATTGCAAACCGCAGATGGGGCTTTCTGAAAATGAGCTGGTCAGTGGCTGTGCTAGAAGTTTCTGCTGCCGCAAACCCAGCGGCAATTCGTAGTCTGGGAAATGCCACAGGCACCCTTTGCAGGTCTGGCTGTACTCGGGAGGAGGACCGAAGTCCCAGGAGCTGAGAAGCCTGTGGTACTTGAGATACTGCTGTCTGTGAACATCATCCTAGACCACAGGCTGGAATATGCTCTTGGACCTTCAGGAACTAGTTCCTGCGCCGGCTCCTGCGCTCGCTCCCCTCTGCCTGATCCAAGTCCCAGTCAGCCCAATTCCCTCTGCAAGCCCAGAAGCTCAATATCCCTTCCCCTGAGCCGTCCGTGCTCCCTGAGGCACCAGCCTGCCATCAGCCGCCTTCTTGCTTTAAACTGCAGCCCACACACACCCCTCGCAGCCCACTGCTCTTTCTCAGCGAGTAAAGCTGAGGAGAGAGTTTTGCTGGAGTTTGTTTGGAGGGATTCAAATCGAGCTGGATGGGGAGCGCCCGGTTTGGAACACATCCTTCTGTATTTCACATATTACTTTCCAGTATTTCTGTCCATTATTATGTTTAAATCACAACCCTTCAGGGATAAAACCCCATGGGTGTTCTGCATATAATAGAAATAATGCAGGCAAGCAGATATATGTCTCCTATATTTATCTGGTGGTTAAAAGTCAATTGAATCTAGTTTTCAAAGGACTGAAAGTGGTACCAGCTGGAAATAACTGCGTCAGATGAACAGAGCAGGGAGTGTGTTGAATAGGCAGGTGGTGGCTTGCAGTGTTTTCCTCCTGAGGCAGAGGAGCATGACAGCAGCCTGTCTATCCACAAGAATCTTCCTCATTTTAATATCTGAAGGCAGTTAGGCACTAGACAGGAATCCGAAGGCGCAGATCCGCCCGGTTAGCTGTGGGTCTTGCCCTCGGGACTGGTGTCCCTCTGGAAGTGCCCTCATTGCTGGCTGCAGAGGGAGACGGGGCCGACTCCGCTTCTGTTTCACTGCCCCCGTTTGGCTGGATTACCCTAGCCTTCATTTTTTTTAATGATTTTTTTCCGAGTCTGCGAAATGGCCCTTTGGCTGCCGGGCTGGCAGGGCTGGACCCAGCCAGTCTGGCTGGCCTCAGGCCGAACAGCAGCTCTGGTTTGCTGGAGCGCAAAGGGCACGGATTTGGCATCAGCCTCCATCCTCTGAGCCCCTCACCCTGTGCCGAGCTGAGCACAGCCAGGTGACAGCGAGAGGGTGACCGAACTGCGGGGTCATCTGTGCCCCACCGCTGCCACTGGACCCCGGCACAGCCGGCACCCCGCTCGCCTTCCCATCCCTGACGGGGGTTTGGAAACACGCGTGATGTATCTTGAGTGACGGGCTTGGCGAGCCTTAAAACTCACGGTGCTCCCAGGACTCGTGGCTGTGCGCTTGTGGAAGGAAGATGCAAAATAATGACTGAAGTGATTATACAATTCATTAGACTTCGAAAGAATCATATTTCTGTCAGCCCCGCAGCTGTTTCTTTTGGAGTTTCGTTCTGAAAGGTTGGATAGCTTGGTTCATTTAACACACGTCAAGGTGCTAATTACATCAGGGGTGGCATAAACATGCTCAAGGCAGCTGCTGACCATGTGGCGGAGAGCGCGGGGTCTGCTGCCCACGCCGGCTCCCCCATGCCGGCGGAGCGCTGGCAGCACCTGCAGCTCCCGCTCCTTGCACCGGGGAAATTGGGTGCTGACAGCCCAGCGCAGGGAGCAGCCGTGGCCCTGATCTCCAGCTTGCACACGTGGAGGCGCGAAGATCATCGTATTTGAGGGTCCTTCCACGCGGAGGCTGTGAAAATGAAATCTTTCCCCAGTGAAATTGCCACGTTGCAGCTAGCCCCAATCTCAGAGCCAGCCAGCTCCCCGGTGAGACACAGACCTGCCCTCCCGCTGCCGGTCTTGTCGTAAAAGAGAGGGCAAGGCCGGCTTTCCGAGCCTGTTCCTGAGCTGCCGACCGTCCCGCGGGCAGCTCGGCAGTGCTCCTCATCGCCGGCCGGCAGGATCCGCTCCCCTGCTTAGCCTTTTTTTTGTAGCTGCTCTTCTTCAACCTGACAGCTGTATCCCGACGGTACAATTCCAGCCGAGGGGTTCGGGGTAGTTGGAGTGGCTCTGAACACCCGCCCGCGTTTCCCAGCACACACAGCCTGATCTGTGAATTGAAGAGCTACCCCAGAATGGCTTTTTCACAGCTGGCAGGAAAAACTGCCCTGACTTCTACCACCTGCCTTTAAAATACGTGCGAGAAGGTAAGTGAGGGTGCTGCGAATGCAGCCGCCTGCGAAGCTGTGTTCAGCCCCCAGACCTGGGCAGGTCTCCAGCTATGGGTGCCTTCCTCCTCTAGCTGCCTCTAGGAAGCTGCCTGCTACCTGCTGGCTTTAAAGCATCCGTCGGTTTGGCAACCTAAGCTGCCTGCTGTCTCTGGAGCTTCTGGAGGTTAGAATGCCCATTCAGACAGGTAGTCCGACCTGGAAAAATACACCTGACAATTAGTGCAGGTACATTTTGACATATATCTGACACGTCTGGAGGTATTTCTTGTTTGCCCCAGCCATGCCCACATCATGCCAAAAACGCAGCCCAGGCCTCTTTCTCCATCCCCGAATCTCTCCCCTCCACCTCACCCTGCTCCCCTGGGAAGCAAGGCACAGATGGCTCGCAGCAGCCTGGGGGTGAACGTGCAAGGGGAGAGGGGGGTTGGAAAAATCCCAGCAAGAGCTCAGCTTATTTTATTGGTGTTAAATGCCTTTCAGATGTACTTAAAGGCCCCTGAAGGCCAAGGAGTCCCATCGCATTGCAGCTAGGCTGCAGGTTCTCATTTTGCTTTTAAGCCAGGCTTCAAAAGGAGAAAGGATTTGAGGTTGGGGGGGGGTGTCTGATTTTTTTTCTTTTCCTTGTTTGAAGCCAGGACTTCAAAAGCAGCATCTGCAGCTTGGCTGCAGGTTCTGGGTGCCGAAGGAGCTGGGTGCAGAAGGAGCCCTGCCGCTGGCTGCGGGAAGAGCAGAGCCGGGCTCATCCCTCGCAGCCGGCCAGAGCCAGGTGTGCTGTGCCCGAGATCCAGCACCACAGCCCGACCTCCCTTCACGCTGCTGCGGTAGCAGCTTCGTACTGACACCGTTAAAACGGTTTTCCAGGTGCCTGTGGCTTCGTAAAGCTCAACCTTTCTCCAGTGCTCAGGAAGCTGGGAGGAGGAGGGAGGATCATTGCTTGATCAAAAAGACCCTGTGACTTCTAGACATGGGGTTTGGAGCTTGTACCAGCACTGGTGCCTTCTTGGTCGCTGTTCCCCAGGTCCTTCCTCTCTGCATCCCACACTTTGGTCTTTCCAGCCGCCTCTTCTGGGAGTAATTGGCTAAGATCAAGAAATGATTTTTGGAGTGAGGAGGGCATAGCAGCTCTTAGCTAAAAGAGACAGAGGGCTTCTGAAAACTCAGTGAGACTCGTATCCTCACTTCTGTGGTCCTTTTTGTGCCCTGCTATTACTCAGGGTGTTTCAGAGGCTCTTAAATATTCTCCAAGCAGCAGGCGTTAGGGTAACGGCAGAAAACGCATCTCTTCTTCACAGCGCTCTGTTGTTCTGTGACCTGTCAAATGAGGTCCCAGTTCAGAAGGGTGAAAAACCTCCCACTGTTGTAGATTCAAAGAGGTTGGGGGTCCGGCTGGGAGGAATTGCACCCATCTTTTGCACCCCTTGTGACTTGCACCAAGCCTTAGGCTGAGAAGAGGTCTGCAAATCAGCGGGTGGTGTTTGGGAAATCAGCGCGTAACCTGGGTAGGTGCTTTAGGGGAGGGTGTGTCTCGGAGAGAAGTGTCCCGTGGCTCTATAAAACATGCTTTTGCTGTCTGTGACCATGTGTATCTCTGCGAAGGTGGGTGACTTGCCCTGAACATGCAAATCACAAGTTTGATTTGTTCTTTAAAGGCACAGAGGAAGGACAAGAAGGCTTTTTCCTACATTCTGGAAAAACCTAGCCCGTTTTGACCAGAGCGCTGCCCTGCTGCTGTGTGTCCTACAGAGACTAAAGCCCTGGCCGCCACCCCAAGAGCTGTCTGCAGACCCTCGAGTGTCTGCGCAGGGCTATCTCGCCTGCTCGAGCTGAGTGCTCTCCCCTTCTACAAGTAGTTTTGCCTCCCTGTGTCTTTGCTTCAGAAGGTTTGTAACTGCCCTGAAGTTATGTTTGAGGTGATGTGAAGGATAACGTGGCCCTCCTCAGACGTGTCTCAATGCAGGGAAGGAGAGTGGGTGACTGCTTGTTATCCCTGAGCCTCCCGTGATTCCGTGAGTCTCTGCTTGGAAAGCATGTTAATAAAATACATGGCAGGAGCTTTTTTGTTGTTAGAAGCCTTTTACAGGGAACGTTTTCTAAATCGGTAAAGAACCCAGCTAGCGACTAATCCCCCAGCCCAGCCTCTCAGCACATTGCTTGCGAAAGCCATTAATTTCACCATAATTGATTTAAGCATTGCTCAGGAGGAGGAGAAATCAGGGAAACGGGTGCCACTCCAAATGCTGAGAATTACGTGTTCTCCATTTCCCGTCGTGTTACCTCCACACGTGCCCGTTCGCTGCTGGCTGCTGTGCAAATGCCGGTGCCGAACGGCCGCACGGTGAGGCCCAGCTCGGCAGTCGCGTTGGGTGGCTGTGCCGGGAGCTGCGCAAACCTGCAAGCGAGCTCCCGCTCCGCCTGAGACACGATAAAAGAGAGCCTGCAGAGATCTTTTGCTCTGGCAAAGCGCTTGCCTCCAGCAAGTCACATCTGCTCAGGTGGCTCCATCAACAAAGCATGGGCACATCAGGCTTTGGAAGGGAGCCATGGAAAAGCAGAGCTCGGCTCTCGCTACAGTCACGGGATAATACCTGCTGACAACCTCCTTGAAATGTCAGCGCTGATGGTGGAGTGGGGCTTTTTATGAGGCAGCCACCTGTTCCCGTTGCATTACCTCATTGCTACTCGAATCAACTACCGTTTAGCAGCTGTAAAGTAGTTTTAGTTAAAATGATTTATTGCTCAATGCCGATTTGTCCCCTGTTTTGGGTGTATCTTAGAAGATAATAGTCTTTCCTTATCACTGCACCGCTGGGCGTACACTTTAAGGGACTGTTTCCACTGATGTCACTGGGATCAGAATAAGGTGTGTGGATTTTAACTGAGCAATGATATAGGAACAAGGTATTTTTAAGTTGGGCTTAGCTTTGTTTTGTGTATTTATTTATAGCTGTGACAGCTGAATGAGAAGTACCCTGGCTCCATGCCATACCACTCAGTAATCTTCTTTTTTTTTTCAGATCCTTGGGAAATGGCTTCTCCAATGTATTGTGCATGTTCTCTTGACATCTTAATGCAGTTTCTAGGTCACTGAGCTAAGAAAAGATGATAGGTGCCACTAAAGTTAAAGGAGAACCATGTCTCCTTAACGGAGAACCAGCCACAGCCTGGGCCAGGTTGATGGTACTTAGAGAAATCAATTACTGTCATGTACTATCTTCATGCTGTGCCAGATCATTTAAAGATGAAGGAATTATGTTAGCTTTCACTCCATCTGCAGGGGTTTGCATGCTCCTGCTTTCTGGCCACCTGTGATGAATAGAGGATGCTGTTTTGATCTATCAGTGATTGCGGATCTGCGCTGGGAAGCCAGAGGGGCTCTCCATCAGGTCTTAGCTGGCATGCTTCAGCTGCTGGGCAGGGGGTTAAGTCAACTTTTCAGGCTCTTTTAAAGGCTGAAGGGTGAAAGCAGAAGCACAAGAAAGTGAAGATGTTTCAATGTGCAGGTGGAGGTCAGTCTTGACCTTGCCAGCCTGGACAAACTGCTTTGCTCGCACTGTGGGGGTGTTTATCTGGAATGAGCAGCCATGGAGGGTGCATAGTCCCACAGCTCCAGCCTGAGGAGCTCTTCTCCCCGGAGCCATTGCTGGAAATGAGGTGAGCAGGCAGGAGAGCTGCAGCACTCTCCTGGTTGTGTTGCTCTGTCCATACAGCGGTGGGAATCTCAGCGCCTCCTAACTGGGGCAGGGATTCCCAGCATACCTGAAAAAGTTTACTTCAGGAAACTTACCCACGAGGACTACGAGACGTTTGAAGGGCTCCACTCCTTAACATGCTGTAAGTCCCCCAAAGGGGTGGTTGGCACAGGATCAGGGCCGGGAGGGGCTGTGGGAGCCCCAAGCCTTCGCTTTCCTCTGCCCTGTGTGGAGAAGTCGTCCGTGGGCTGGGTGAAACAATGAGGAACTGAGCTCCGGCCAAGCAAAACAGGCAGAAAACACTCTCCAAAATTCCTCTTCCTGCCCTCTCATCCCTCTGTTCTTGGTTCACCTCTGCAGCCTGCCTGTGAAAAAGGAGTGCTGCTGCCAGGCTCGAGTCATTCTTTGGGGAACGGGAGTGGAAACTGGCCTTTTCCACCTGCAGAAATTAATACTTCTCCTTTCTGCCGAGAGATGAAGTTGAACACTTGGCACCTGCCAGATTCAGTGGAGCAACAGCCGGTGGTGGATGTGTCACCTGCTCTTCTTCAGAGGAGAGGCTCTAGGGCAGGGGAGCAGGGGCGAGGGGTGCCGCCTTGCCTGGGGCAGTGTGGCACTCCACTGTCCTCAGGGAGAGAGTGACAGGCTGGCTCCTCTCTGACATCCATAAGTGATCCTTGCTGAGGTGCAAAAGCAGCTTTTTTTGCCCCAGACTCTCAGGAGCTGAGCCTGAGCCTTGAGCACCGTTGTCACCCGGTGCTCTGCCTGCACCCGCTGCCCCAGGACAGGTGGCAAGAGCCCACAAAAGCTGCGTGGGCAGGAGGCGGCTGCTCTGTGGGCATCGGCGTGGACGCGGGCAGTGTAGCTGGGGACAGGCGGTTTTGGCTGGCTGACAGCCGTGGAGAGGTCGGAGGGAGGTGGGCTGCAGGATGGCAGGCAGCTGTCTGCATCACGGGGAGCCTTGGCAGCTGCCCGCGCTCACCAGTCGTGCCGGAGGCCAGATGGAGTAGGTGGGCACCAAGAAGGAGGGGCCGTGCTGCCGCTCCCCTTCTGCAGCTCTGCGTGGTGGCGAGGGAGTGCTGGGTGCAGGGCGTCCAGAGCCGCTCTGCTTTGTCAGAAGGCACGCACAAAAATAAATGCAGAGACCAGGATAAATTCTGCAAGCAGAAATACTTGTGAAATGCCCACTGGGCTGTCGCAGGCTACGTTTAAATACGGGCTCCCGGTGGTCACCTGGGCAGCACCAGTGCAGTTGCTGGGTTTACACCGTACTTTAAAGCTAAGCGAGTTGGAGATGCTTTTCTGAGCCAAGAGCTGTCGCTTGCCTCTCTGTGTGTCCCCCAGGTGTCCCGTGCGGGCTCTGGCAGGGTAGTGAATCGCTTTGTTTTCTAGCTGTTGGTGGCTGCTGGCCTCTCTGCCCCTGGACGGCTGGCCCGCACTCCCCAGGGGTGTTTCCCGCGCAGGCGAGGCTGCGCTCCCACTTCACTGCTGGGATGCTGCAGCCCAGTTGTTGCTGCGCGAGGTTACGGTGCTCCATGGCCACAGCTGGATAAGCTGGGACGAGCGGTGCGAAGGCGGGCTGGTGAAACACAGAGGCAAAGTTGTGTTCAGGACCTGATTGCCTGCCCAGGTTAGATGCTCTGGGCACAGATTACATGCACGGGTTGGAGCCTCACTGTCTAATTCATGTTCACGAATGTTCTGGGGAAGAAGAGGTCACAGCTCCTTTCCTAACTTGCTTTCCCGGTGTAAATGCTCTGGCTTCGGAAGGTCTGCAGCTACAGCCAGTGTTACTGTTCAACGAGCTCTTACCCGTCACCTTTTCCATCGCTATTCAGTCATGGTTATTTAAGCCCTGAGATGAAAAATAAACTATTCTTCTGTTTGTCCCTCTGCTCAGATCACCGAGGCAGGCGGTGACGATGCTTTCACCGGCTTCTCCCGGGGATGAAGCGTGTGGCAGCAGCGCAGCGTGGCGGGACAAAGCCTCCATCTCCTGGCAGCAGAGCCGCACGGCAGCCGGGCGCTGGTTTCTGTCTGCGGGACTTGTCCCAGAACAGAGGCAGAAAGCTCGCTGAGAGAGCAGAGCGAAGCGGGGGTGTGCCCTGCACGCCTCAGCCCCTCCGCCGTGGCAGAGCACCACGTTTATCCCCAGGCATCTCGGGGCTTGTTCTGGCTGCTGAGGCAGGAAAGCAATCTCCGCTTGGGTTCTCTCTCTGAGACCTCAAAATTTTTGTCGTGGTCCTGAAGAAGGTCCTTACAAGGTTCTTTTAACGCATTTCTGCCTGACGAAGCCCCAGCACCATGCAGTATCTCTTTTCCAAGGCTGACTGGAAGTGAGGTGCTGCTGTGCGGGCAGGTTCAGGAGTGGGGAAGCTTAGGGGGTTTCCCTCTCAGCCTCTGATAGTGGGCTCAGCACGTTCATGCTCTCCTGAGGGCACCTCAGAGCTGAGTCTTTATGGAGTCCCCCAGAAGAAACTTAAGAGACCATGCTCAGAGTGTTTTTCACAAGTAGAGAAGAGGTCAGGGGCAGCTCTCAGCATTGCAGCTGCAGCTCGAGGCTCGGGGATTTTTCCGTGTCAGGATTTGCTCCTTCCATCACTTTTCCCCCTTTGGGCTGCTTGCGAGTGCCGAGTACCTGGCACCAAGGGAGCCTTGCGCACAGACGCTTACGTTTATTTTTGTAAAGGGTTTCAGAAGAATGACAAGGGAGTTGCAAGTGGATCTGAACAAAGATGGAAAAAGGCCACAGAGGACAAAACCCTCTAGCAGTAAGACAGGGAAGCGCCGAGCTCTGCCAGCATCTCCGCAGGGTCTGCCAGGTTGTAATGCATCCCTCCGCTTACACTGACAGCACCGTGCTGTGGCAGTTGGAGGGGGGCACTGTCCCGTGGCTGGCAGTCGGGGAGGACCGTGGCACGCTACAGAGGCTGTCACCCTGCTCTCTGGGCTGTGAACCTGCGCTGGCTCTCTGCTTATGGGACCTGAGCGGTTTAATTAAAGGTGGCAGAGCCTCCTCCAGGGTCACCTCTCCGAAGCGTCGGCTGCACGTGCAGTGCAGTGCTGGCCCAGCATGTGTTGGCCCTCTTCGCCGGCTGCCTGCGGCTCCTGAAGTGCTTTCAGAGAGCAAAATCATTTCCCCGAGTCAAGTGCTCTCAATTGCCCGTGGTTTTGGAGTTGTTCGAGTCTTCCCCCAGCGCCGTCCTCCTTTCCAAAGATGCCAGCTGACAACTTGCCTGTCCAGGCCCCCGCTGTGCGTCCCGCAGGAAGCCGGAGATGCAGTTTGTGGTGGGACACCTGCACCTGCTGGGCAGTGACGACAAACCCTTCCTGCACAGCAGTGCCCCTGATTGCAGAGGCTCCCGGGGCACACGTGCACCATGTGTCGGGGTCACAGTTACAGCCGGCGGACAGCCCGGGCTGTCCTTGTGGCCACCAGACCTGGCTGGAAGCGGGGTGGTGCTCACATACGGGGTCCTTCCAGTCCCCTGGGTTCAAACACAGCCCTACAGGAGGGATACCCGAGGAAGGGTGGGCGGAAGGAGAGGCAGTGAGAGGGGAGGCGGTTTTCCCAGAGCCATGCACCCAGAGGGCTGTGCTGCCTTCCAGGTCACACCAAGCTCCTTCGCCCCAGGGAAGGGGGAAGGTCACCCGCGTGTCCCCTGGCCAGCCTGTGTGTCTGACTCCAGTCTGTCTCCCCCCAGGTATCTCTCAGCCACGAGTGCACTCGCGCCATCATGAAGCTGATGTACTGCCCGCACTGCCGGGGCATGTCCAGCGTGAAGCCGTGCAACAACTACTGCCTGAACGTCGTGAAGGGCTGCCTGGCCAACCAAGCGGACCTGAACACCGAGTGGAAGTACCTCATGGGTAAGATGGCCTTCCTCTCCGGCAGCACAGCCGCCGCTCACGGCAACTTTTGAACTCTCTGAGGCAGTGTTTGGCGAGTGAAGAAAGGGCTGTTGGAGGCTCTCACCCTACAGTTGCTCTGTGCATGATCTGACACCTAGAAGCTATGGCAGGACATTTTGCTGAGCTTTAATACCTTTGGAAAGGACACTGCAGGATGGCCTAACAAGGGCTCAAAGAGTTTTCATGTTGCTTGTGCTCATTTGCCCTCACTTCACCTTCTGGTAATTCTTCCTTCTCTCCCAAGCGTTGAAGCTTAGGGACAGATCCTGCCACCTGTGCACTGTCAGAGCTGCCTCACCCACACCAGAGCGCTTGTGAGGGCACAGGGCAAGCACTTGCTGCCCTCCTCGGGGGGTAGTCTAGAGACAGGAAGCCATAAACTGTTTCCATGGATGGAGAGCAAAGGCATCAGTCATGTACCTCTGAATGGAAAGAGGTGTCTTAAACAAATACACGGGGAGAGGGAAGTTACAGGCGTCACCAGGAATGGGGAAGTTAGACTTGGATTTCAAATAAGAAAGGAGCCCATCTCGGTTTGGTTTTGTTTTGTCACAAGGCTAAGACGATTGGTGTTTTATAGTGGGTTGTATGTGTGTGGAGGTGTCCGTTTCATCGAGTTTAAAGCCAGGATTATCACTGTGATGGTGTGTTCTGATCTCCCATGCACCACAGGCTGGAGAACTTCAACCAGGCGTTTCTGCAGGAAATTCCACGTTGCCTGATCAGACCCGGGCACCTCTCTTAAGACGATCTCCAGTGTCTCTCAGCTGTTTTTCCAGAGCCTGTGGCTCTCTCTACTGCTGAGAGTGGCTTGTGGAGCTGACAGACATGGTTTAAGGCTGGTGAGGGTCTGTGTTTAGAAAACGGTGTGTTTGTGTTACAGTACGCATCCTCTCCCAATCGGCAGTCCATCGGGGAAGGTTGTTTGCAGTGGTGAAGCTCTCACTCCTCCTTGTGTCCACAGGGCATCGCCCAGCAAGCTCCTCTTTCTCTCCCAGGTTGCACATTTAGATCTGGAGTGATCTCAGACCTGAGGGAGCCTTGATGTTTGTCTGGGCTTATGGAAGGCAGGCACCAGAGGAGACAAGCTTCAAGCTTGGCCCTTTCCCTTGCGTTGGCACCTGCTGACTGGCCAGCAAGGCTGCCAGCTCACCGGCCAGCTGCAGCCCGGAAGGCTGGCTCAGGGTTGATGTGTGATGGTGCTAACAATGAAAATCCTGCTGAGGTTCAGGGAATGTCATCTGCCTCTCAAGGGACATTGCAAAATAAATAGGGAACCGCTGCACACAGAGGCCGGTGCCCTTGCTCGGTGAGGCGCGTCGGCCAGCTGCCCGCTGCGCTCTGGGGGCTAACAAACCAAGCAGCATCTTACCGCGGCTAATTGGAAGTGCTCCCCGTGAGAGCAACTTGGGAGGCTGCTGCAAAAGTGGGGGAGGAATATTCCCTTTCCCAAGGGTTTACACCAGGACCTTGATGGCGCTTTGGCCTTTCTGACCAGCAAACCAACTGTTACAGTCACTGCTCTCCTGGCAGGATGACTGCCCATCTCCTGAAAAGTCAATGTACTGCTCTCCTTGATTGACAGGGAGGCCATTCCGGGTGCATTTTGCACTTATTCTGGCTTCCTCTTACCCATGAGACACTGTCAAGGGGTGATGGCTAGAATGAGATTGGAGCTTCTTTCAAATTGCATTTCAGATTGTGCATCTTAGTGTCAGGGGCCACAATTTGATCAAGGACTGGAGCAAGATGTAGAGTCAAAGGTAGCGGTTCACTGGCATTGCCCATTCTTCACCTTCTCCAGGCCCTTCTGTGTGGCTGGAGGGGATTTTGTTACACTAAACACAGCATGAGTCTTTCAATTTGACAAACGAGGGCAGGTCAAATTAAGGGAGGTTTTTACAGTAAGTGATTCAAACATAATTTATCACTAATTTGGGGGTGCAGCCTTTGATTTAAGTGTCCGTATCTCAACATTAGTGCCTCTGCAAGCTAAAACTGTCTGGAAAACACAGTCTCGAAGATGACACCACAACCCCTGAGAGGCAGCAAAGTTAAACTTTAACGATGCTGGAGATGTTATTTCCCAGGCTACAAAAAACGTTACCCCTTGTGTGGCACGTTTAGCTTTAGAAAGCGGTGCTGCCGTAGTGTTGCAAGCACATTAACTTGGAAACTGTGGCCCTTCTTTCCATTCTTGCTCAAGCCAACCAGCAAAACCTTTTTTCTTAAGTGCTGAAAAATAAACACATTTCCAAGCTGTAACTTTGCATGTAGCTAAATCCTGTATTATAGACATGAACAGAGTATTTTGTGATCCATGCACCAGCCTGATACTTCACGGGTTGGTCACGTGTTGTCCTTCCAGAGGTGATGGCTAGAAGAATGACCCCTTTTCTCACGCCTTCGCTGCCGCAGAAGCCGTTGCCCACATCCGGTACCTCTGGCACTTTATTGACCCCAGTTCTCCCTCTCTCTGCTGGCTGCAGTACTTCGCTGAAGACAGGCAGTGAGTTAGGGGGGCGAGGGCCGAGTATTGCTATGCATTACCTAATATTTCTGCGCCGATTTCCTACTTGTCCTTTCTGTAGCACCCCGGGAAGCGACGGTTACTTTGTGTGAATACAGGTTGCATTTACTATCTGCCACTGAGAGAGGCTTTACCTACGTGCTGGGAAGGGGCAGCTGTCCCATGCCGGAGGAAAAGGAGCATGGACAGTAGTGAAAATGGAGAGGTGTCTCCCAACGAGCCTGCTGAGGGGCCAGCAGCTCATCCCACCCGGCATGGGCGTGATCTTTAACTTGGTTTGCACAGAGTCTGATGAGAAGTGTCTCTCTTGTTTTACTAGATTCCCTGATCGTAGTGGCTGATCGGATCGATGGACCGTACAACGTAGACACTGTAATAGGGACCATTCACATGAGGATTGCGGAAGCTATTTCTAACTTGCAAGAAAACAAAGATTCGATCACAGCCAAGGTAAGAGCGTGTGCCTGGGCCTGGCTGAGGATGCCCCACGTGTGACTGCCAGGACCAGGTGGTTTTTGCCCTCACTATCCCGCTGAACTAAAGAAGGATGGAAAAGGTCAAATGCCCACTCTTTTAGTGATAGGAAACCACCCATCTTACAGAGGCAAAAACCTTCTCAAGCATTTCCAAATATTTCTCCCTATCACCTCCAGCCTGCCTCCTTTAGGTGCAGACACACGAGGTGGGACCGCGTATGCAGTGACTGGGGGCAGCATGGTGCCATGCGCTGTCAGGTGCCTCTGTGTCTGAAGAGTCCTCAAGTATCTTGGCTGAGCTGAGGCACTTATAGGAAGTCCCAGTCCCCAGAGACAGAGGGCAGCAGCTTTAACCTGCACTGGAAACACTGGGCTATGAGGTTGTAGCTGTGGGACAGCGTGGCATCCTGGCGTGTGTAAAACAGGCTCTCCTGATGCTCACCTGCCTTCCAAGAAGTGTATCGTGAAGCTATCTTCTGTTGGTCTTCTATTTTTAGTGTATTTATCCACTTCACCACCATCACCTCTGTAGCTGCGGGTAAGAGCAGCTTTGGGAACAAGAGCAGCCCTCCAGGGCTTCTGCTTTTTGCCCAGGCGTTCCCCAAGTCCTGCAGCTATCCCACAGTTAGGGCAGAGGTGAAGATGAAAGGTGCGGGGCAGGTCCTAACTGGGTCTTGGGGAAGGGAAGGGCCAGAAGTATTGCTTAGCCAAGCACGAATTCACTGACACACATCAAAACACTAACAGCAGCTTGCACCCAAGTAATCGTTTAGGTTTCTTTTCTGACATGAAAGGCCGTATTATTTCCCTTGTTAAGTAAGACTGAGGTTGGCCACATAAAAGCAAGCCTGTGATGTGGGAAAACATGGCATCACCTGCAAAGAAAGGTGTTTCCAAGGGGCATGTAGTTAAGCTGGTAAAGTGAAAAGGAGCCAATAGGCTAATTGGTGTTCGACTGCTAAGCTTCTCGGTATGATCCGGTGACCAGGTGTATGCGGCAGCCTTCGCTGGCGGCACTGGTGGCAGAGGTCGGGAGCTGCACATTGCTGCAGCACTAAGCTCTGGTTCTGAACATGGCGAAGTGATCAGGTAAAGGATGTCGTTGTCAGGTGAACTCAGGACTGGCCCAGGCCAGTCCTGGGAGTCTTCTCTCTCAGGACCGAGGGCAGCAGGCTCAGGCTGTGGCTGAGGGCTTCAAACATTACCAGCCTAGAGCCAGGGCACTGTCTGCCGTTTGTGAGAAGAGCCAGAAGTGGCCCTTGGACCTGGTGACACCCTCAGTCATGGGTTCTCCTGGAATCTGGGTGAAAACTGGAAAGAAACACTTTTGGTACTGAGCCCTGTGCTCTCTGCACTGCGGAGTGCTGTCCCTGCTTCCTCACACTCCCCCTCGCTCCCCGTGGCTCTCTGGTGGCTTTCAGGCAGCAGGAGCTGTCAAAGGCTGCAAACATCTCTTTGCCGTCATTATGCAGGAGACTATTGATCACTTCGGTCTGCAGGACACGTGTTCTCTCCATCAGTAATGGATGTTTCTTGCCTCAAGCCCTTGGGCTGGCAAGAGGATTGCTTTGATACTATGCTGTCCTGGAGACCTCCCAGGGCTCTTACCTCCCGCAAGAGTTGTCTCCTGCTAACAACAGGGATAGGACAGTAAGAAGGATACAGCAGTGAAAACAAATGGAGGGGGGTGGTGGTAGAACCAGGTTGAAAACACTCTACATGCAGTTTTCAAGGTGGAGCTTTCTGCACGGAGCAAAGGAGACTGATGAGTGAACTGGCTTGGTGCTGAACTGCCACAGTGGTTGGATCCCTCTGGTCAGCAGGACCGTGCACCCCAGGAGGGGGCTTTCTAGGCTGAATGTCCCTCAGACACACTGGTGAGACCCACTGTCACCGAAGGGACTCTTGTCTAGATCAGGACTTTGCTGATGGCTGTTAGAACTCGCTAGCAGGAGCATTCAGCAGCTGGCACGAGCTGCATCAGCAGCTCCTGTCTGGGGTCTTGATTTCTCTGCTCTAAGGGGTCACCGTGCAAAGTCAAATTTATCGATGGCTTCTGACAGCACCCTGGTAACCACACCAAGCTCAGAGCCATCTGTTCAAATCCGATGGCTTGCTTTGTAAAGGCTGGTGTTTCCTGAATCAAACTGACAGTGCAAAGGCCCTCCTGACTTCTGACGCTTCATTAAATCCGGCTATCCGAGCGCTCCTTCCACAGCGAGGCTGAGGCAGTGGCTTTCTGCAGCAAAGGTGTCATTGCCTGGACTGGACATTCAGGGACCGGGAGAAACAGGCGCTGCCAGGGCACCCTTCATCTCCTCCTAGAGGCAAAATCTGAGGATTTGTACCTTCAAAGTGCTTCTGCTCTCCTTTGGCTACAAAGCACACCTAGTTAGGGTGACGGGAGGTACCCAAAGTTAGGAGATAAATCAGTTTGGCTTCCACATCTGCCCCTGAAACATCTGACCTGACAGGCTGGGACACATCTACTGTCTTTGCACTCCCCTGGTGGGAGGGGGCATTAATTTGCTGAGTGTGGGTGCCTATTGCAAGAGTCACTGGGGTAGTCCCACCTCAGTCTGGTGTCCAAATCGATGAAGCTCACAGGCTCTGCAATCTTGAAGCCCACAGCACTGGGGTAATGAGTATGAGCAACTCCCATCTTGTTCTTCCCAGAATTTTACTTGTCAGTCGTAATAGGAACAGATGAAATTGCTACAAATAATTCAATATCAACCTTGGTGACTGATCCAAAAACATGTGCTAATTGTGTGTTAGTGCTGAACGTTTCGCTTGATAGCGGTAACCAAAACCAGTTACAGTGTGCTGAAAACATCCTGGCACAAGAGCCACCTGAGGAGTAACTAAGCCAGAATTTGAGAGATCTTGTGGGTAGGAAAGATAAACGTACTTAAGAAGAAAAAAAAACCCCCATAACTGTGGAGTGCTAATTAATTAAAGAAATAGTCTCAAAACATGGGCTAGAGAGTTTGGTTGGTTTTTCAGGTTTTCCAAGGCTGCGGAAACCCCAAAATCAGCACAAAAGGCTCCAGCAGCGAGGACAAGAGAAGGCGAGGGAAGGTGGCGTTGGAAGCAAAGTCCTCTGCACAAGCACTGGAGATGCTGGTGAGTTTGCCTCCGAAGCAGCCTCCCCACCGGTCTGCCAGGGCAGGCGTGCTGGTGCGCTGGGAGCCCTGGGAGCCCGGCCAGCGCAGCACTGGGTCCTGTGCGTCGGGGCAGACCACCCCACGGGCCGCTGAATCACATTTGCTGGTGAGCCTGAAGAAGGTCAGATCAGCATGACCTAAACAGATCTCGCCTTGGCACAGGGTCAGTGTCTAGGTTGCTGATAACCAATTTCTCAGGGTTTTAATTCCAAACTTATCTGAAAAGGCTCCTTGCCCTTGGTGTCATTCAGCCTCAGGCAGTCCAGCCTGGATACTGGGGCCAGAGGTCCTTCTCCATGGAAATTTGGGATTCTCGGCTGCAGGATCTGCCGTGATCCCACATTTCAGAGGCTCCTCACTCGCAGACATCTGCCTGTCCCACCCTGGCAGAGCCCTGCTGGCTCCCACCAAGGCTGCTTCTCAGCAGTGCCCTCGTGGTCCAGAAGACGATTTTCTCCTGGTTAATCTTGTGGTACCAGAACAGTCCTTAGCTTGTAAACTTTGCCATGTTATGGTAAAACAAAACAAAAAACAAAAAAAAAAAAAGAAAGGCAGAATCCTTGTCCTTTCCACAGCCCTGGGGCGCCCAAGAGCTCTCCTGGCCCTGAACATCCTCTTTGCTTACAGGTTTTAGATGCCAAAGGGAATCTGACAGCCCTCAAGACTTACTGGATCACCTTGCCCGGCAGCCTGTGCAGCAAAAAAGTAATGGCCAGCTCAGCAGCAGATGACAAGTGTTGGAACGGGATGACCAAGGGCAGGTATGAGAGGGTCACGGTGCCAGGATAGCACCGTTCTGGGGTGAGAGAGAGAGGGTTTTATAAAAGGCTCTTAAACATCATCTCAGCCAGCCCGACTTGTTCAGCCTGAGCTGAAAGGTCTGTCCCGGTCCACAGAAATGCTGCGTTTCCTGAAAAACTGGTACCTGGGAATGTGAAGGCTGTTGTCGTTCTGCTGCGAGTTGGAGAGTTAAGCACTGAAATGTTCACCGTGAAATAACTGTTCAGTTTTGTACTAATGAAGCAATTTTGCAATTCCACGTGCGCTCAGGAGGCAGAAGGGCTGGATTTACCTCACAAACTCCAGAGCTGTTGCTGAGAATAGCATACGCATCTTTCTATCCATACGTGCTCTGAAATGCTGTTCCCTCATGAGAGGAGGCACCCGAGTGACATCAGACAGCATCTCCCACCCATGGCTGACGGTGAAAGGTCTGTGAGGGGAGCTGATGGACATACACCTTTCTCCACTCCTCTCCATGGACCTGCTGGGCTGATCTCTGCCAGCCTGGAGCCAGCACCTTCAGTTCTTCCATGTTCCACATCGTTGCCAGCAGTGCCATGGATCTGCAGGAGCAGATGGGTCGGGGCACCGCCGAAGGGAGCAGCGCAGCTCTCTTTGCTGGTTGACAGCTCCCGGTTAACTGAAGCTTCCCTGGGGGCCTGCCTGGTTGTACCAAGCTGGGGGCGTTCAGTCATCTCAAGGCGTCAGTCCGCACAGGGATCAACCTGGGCAGGGACGAAGGTGCTTCTCAGCCTCCTGTATGGACAGAGCTTTTCCACGAGAGAGTGTCACTGTGGCTGCACGGGTACCAGCCTGAGAGCAGCCCCACAGTCCCACGCACAGCCTTTCCTGCAGGAATCCCCTTCCCGTGCCGGGACAGTGATGCTGCAAGGCCACCCGCCACCTCCTGCAAGCTGAGGTGGCCTCGGGGCAATCCCCAGGCTCCAGTGGGGTCTGCCCATGGCAGCATGGCTCGGCCATCCGGAAAGCTGGCTGCCACGCAGCAAACACCAGCATGTGGAGGCTGTTTGAGGCCAGCGCCACTGACTGCAGCTTCGCTGGGGTTCAAAGAGGCTGGATGACATCTGGCGTCTGTAATGGGGAAAGATGAGCTTAGCTGGGGGGGAAACATCTAAACCTGTCGCATTCCTTCACAGTTACCTGCCCGAAGTGATGGGGGACGGCTTAGCTAATCAGATTAACAACCCAGAGGTGGAGGTGGACATCACCAAGCCAGACATGACCATTCGCCAGCAAATCATGCAGCTCAAGATCATGACAAACCGACTGGGCAACGCTAACATCGGGAATGATGTGGATTTCCAAGACGCAAGTGAGTTTAGCAGAAGCGGAGAGGTCCAAGGCAGGCGCGAGGGGCTGAGCTGTCGGTCCTGGCAGCAGTGTGCTCCATGCAGACCCTGCAGCTGGGCCCTGACAGCAGGGACAGGTTGCGACAACCTGGCTTTTGGCTCGGGGCTGGAGAGAGTCTGTCTGAGGGCGGTCGACTTGCTGTGGGGTGGCTGGAGACTGTGCTGCTCTCACCGCCTCGCTGAAACCTTGGGTGCTCTCGCCAGTCCCAGCTCAGCTCTGCTGAAGGGGCCACTGCTCCCGTCTGCTCCAGAGGTTTCCAGCTGCTGCAGCAGAGGGTGGTTAAGGTCAGCTGGAGATCAGGAACGGGCTTGGGGATATACAGAGAGGAGGAGGTGGCTGGGGCAGGGCTGGTGTCCAGAACTCCCCAGGGTTGCAACGAGGGGAAAGCGGGGACGTCGCCTGCCATAATGAAGGTGCTCGAGGCTCACCCCGTGTTTGTCTCTACGCAGGTGACGACATGAGCGGCTCTGGGAGTGGTGACAGCTGTCCTGATGACGTCTGTGGCAAAAGACTTTCTAAGAGCCCCAGCACCAGGCAGCCAGAAACGCACGCTATTCCTAAGCAGTCTGGACACGGCATCACTGGGGCCAGCAGCAGATCTTTGCCTTCCGCCTTCCTCCTCCTCCTTTCGGTGGCTTTCATCGCTGCGCAGCACTTGTGGCGGTAACTCACTAGCACAGCTAGGAAAGAGACTGCGGCCGAGGGCTTCACTTTGCCAAAACCAACCAACCAACCAACCAACCAACCAAAGGACATATTTAATTCACCTTGGCAAAAAAAAAAAAAAAAAAGAGAAAAAGGAAAAAAAGAAAGGAGGGAGGAGAAGAAGGTTTCAGTTGTTTGCTATTTCTGGCAGTGCTCGAGCTGTTTTCTTCTTTCTCGGTCTTTTCCCCAGTGCTTGGCCCTTCTTTCCGTACCTCATTGTTTTACTTTTGATATTGCCACAAACTGGCTCTCGGGGCTGAAACAAGCCTTTGCGGAGAGGTGTCGCGGGGGAGCCCGGCCAGCCCCTCCGCGGGCAGCTCTCCTGCTGCCTCCCGTGGAATATGCAATTGCCCTGAGCTTGTTACCCAGCGCGCTGCTTACCACACAGCTGCCGAAAGCACGACGGTGCTCAGAGCAACGCCGCTGCGTCCCGTGGAGAGACTGAGATCGTCAGCGCCGCTCGAGTGCTGTGTTCAGGGGCTCTTTCGGGTTTTTCCTCTGTACTTCCCAGGCAGGCAGAGATGGCCCTTTGCTTCCAGCGGCGGACGTAGGAGCGTGAGCAGGTTTGGTGGGTTGAGCTGAAAGAGTTTGGCAGTGGCTGTTGGACCCAAAAAACGCAGAACTCCCTTTTTCTTTGGAAAGGTCACAAGTGGGTTTCTTGACTAGAGCTCGTAGCTGACGACAATTTGAGATGTAGGTCTCCTACATCTAAGTGACTGGGAATGAGTGTTAGGGGTTGGGGTTTGGGGTATTTTTTCTTTGCATGCTAGTTGGAAAGCCATTTTTTACCCAAGTAATAACGGTCCAATTTCTACCTGCAGTGCAGTACCGTCGTAGGTAACAGAGAGATGAAAATGCGCACCGTGGGGTTCTCCGCTTGACAGGCAGTTGTGCTGCCACCTCCTTCTCTGGCCCCAGCCGTGGATGGGAATTCCTTTTCTTTGGGGGCATAATAAGAAAGACCAGGGACTTTTTTCTAACCGTAGCATTGCGACTGGTTGTGGGAGTCACACCAGACACGTGCGGGAGTGACCCCCAGGCAGCTGCCTTAGGGCAGAGCAGGGCTGGTAGGGATTAGCCCTGGGCAGGGTCTGACCCAAGAGACTGACTCGAGGTAGCACCTACCAGGGGGGATTGTGAGGACGGAACACGTTTGGGATATTTTTTTCGTTTGGTGTTTGTTCCCTTTGCATCATGGTAGGTTTTTAAATGAATGTCCCATCATCCCACACACCTTCCCTAACCACTGCAGTGGATGAGGTGAGACAGGGGGTCAGACCCCTGCCAGCAGCTCTGTTTTGGCTCAGGGAAGGGCCAGACTCACCCTCTGCCACCCCATCCCACCACCCACCAGCCTCTGGGTCGTGCGGGTGGCTGTCCTAACCTCACAGTGCTTGGTGGGGTGGACTCTGTGCCGGGTGTTGAGACTGGGGGTGGTCAGTGGAAGATATAAATACCCTCACGTAGATGTAGGAGTGTCTGTGCTTGTAGGGATGTGTGCTTCGAGGCCTCCAGAAGGCTTCTGTACCTGTCAGGTACAGCAAGCATCGGCTGGAGATGTAGGTTTAGCAGATGTTATAGCTGCAACGCAGTCACCGTGACTGGCTGGGCCAAGAGCACGCCCAGAGTTTGGGCTTCGTTCATACGGGGCTGGGTTTGAGCTTCAAATGTGTTTGTACTCTGGGCGCGAGGGAGGGCAGAGGTGTATCCGTCTCCGACTTTACTGGTCTGCACAGCAAATGTTTGAGCGTTTCTCCTCTGTCCTGCCAGAGGAGACGTGTCTTTGGGCTGAGCAACTATTATGGGGTTGGGGCTTGGCTGTTTTCTAAGAAAGGGAAAAAAGAAAAACCATTTTTAACAGTAGCAGTTTCTAGAATGTGCGCTTTAAGGGAAGACAAGGACTTGAGCAAGGTAACGCCGAAAGCCGGTGCAGGCGGACGCGGAGGGAGCTGGTCGCCAGCCCTCCCTGGCTGGGGTCCCACCTGGGGCCAGGTAATGATGCTGGTGATGCCTCAAACTAGGCAGGGGTTTGAGGCCGGCTTTGACTGGCTTCTCCAAGTCGCAGTGACTGATGTTAACGACTTGGTTTCCTTTCTGCCCTCTACTCGCCTTCTTGTAAGGTTAAAGCTGACCTAACCTGGTAGGGTCTCAGAAATGGACGCCAAGATGCTGGATGTTGGCTGAAGGGCAGACAACGCCACTAGACCTGTCAGAACCCAGGAGTGGATAAACACAAGTCACAGATTTATTTACTTCTAGAAATATGGCAAGTTCCATGTTAATTTTACTGCTCTAAAGAGATCCTGGTTTTTCCTTTCTTTTTTTTTTTTAAACCAGAATTGCCAATACAAATTTAGCCTTCAGATACAGAAATCCTCACGACCAACGCTGCAGAAACTTTACATCCAAAGCAAAAAAAAAGGGGAGGTTGGGGGGGGGGGCGTTAAAACATTGCACCTCTTCAAAAGGC
Source organism: Bucorvus abyssinicus (assembly GCA_009769605.1). NCBI lineage: Eukaryota > Metazoa > Chordata > Aves > Bucerotiformes > Bucorvidae > Bucorvus > Bucorvus abyssinicus. Next base: position 22,072,180 of record CM020035.1, on the reverse strand, counting down.
GGTTGGGTTGGATTGGGGTTTTAACACAAGGATGCCAAGGTCAGTGTTTTGCTTTGCAGAATGGGAAGTCCTTGTCATTTCCATTTCTGCGCTCTTAGCGCTTGGTGCCAGCCTGTTGCCCTCAAAAGCTTCTGAGGGCCCCCAAGGGGAGCCCACCTTAAATGTGAAGCCAGGAATTTACTGATTGTCCCGTTAATATGTTAACAATGTAATAGCCTAAATTATTGGTCCTGATACAATAGTAAAAATTAATGAGGCAAAGCCTCGAGGACACAGTTAAAACTGTCAGGCAGGAGAAGCCCTTCCTGATGCCTTCCCCCTTTGGCTGGGGCTGAGCCCCCACCTCAGTGTCCCGCTGGTCCCCAGGGGCAGCTGCTTCGGTCCTCCCGGAGCCAAGCCGGCGGTTCGACCAGCGCCAGCAGCCCGAGGTCTGCGCGGGAGGGCCGGGGCAGTGCCGGGGGTCTTCCCCCTCTTTGCCATGAGGTGCCATCATGGTGGTGCTGACACTTCCTCCCTTCTCGGCCCTGGGTCCGCTCGGGTTTATTTTTTATCCCTTTTCGCACACTCTGCCTACGCTGCTGCTTTTTGTCGGCTCCTGGTTATTCCGTTTTCCTGTTCTCTGCGTTGCCCTGACGCGGCTTCCCCGACCCGCTGCAGCTCGGTGGCCCGGACTGCGCTGGGCCACGCCACCTTCCACTGGGGAGCCGGAACGGCCGAGTCCCCGCAGGGCATCGACTCGGCACCACTCTGAACTAAAGCACACCATAGTTGCCCAACAGCTAGACGACCGCGGGTCTGGCTCAACAAGCTGAAGTCCACCCGGGTCCGGGCAAGCCCCGAGCCTGCGCTGGGGCTGGCACAGAGCCGGGGGCCTTTCGGTGCTCATCCATGACCTTTCCTGGGCTACCGCCTGCGCAGAACCGTGGTGACGAGCCGCCCCGGCCCCACGGCTGAGGGCCGCAGCCGCGGCGGGGGCTGGCGGCTGGCGGGGGTTGGTTCTGTGAAGGTGGGGGTCTCCGTGTCACCGAGGTGGTGATTCCTGACGCTCTGGTTTGAAAAGGCCTCGTACTTCACAGCGGTGTGAGGGCGGGTAGTGGTCCAGGAAAAAGCTGTTGACAAGGACCCCTGTCCCTGGAAAGGGAAGAACCGGAATCAGGGGATTTCCAAGTGTCTCTGTCTTTCCGCCTGCTCTTTTGTGCCATAACGTGTGTGTTTTAACCAAGGGTGAGGGTCTCAAAAGGCTTTGAGAGCGCAGCTACTTATCATTTACAAATGACAAACTGCCTGTTGTGTTCCGGTGGGCTTGGCAGGGGCTAAGGCACGGCAAAAGACCTACAGCCCACCTTTGCTTTAAAGAGCTGCATTTCTAGCTGCAGGAGTAAGAATTATTTCACTTATTGGCATAGCTGGACAGTTAGCGATTTCTTTCTGTTACCAAGGTACTTGTAACTCTCTTGCACTGTTTATCTAAAGTTGAAATATGTTCTTTCAATCCTTGTATAAATAAAAAGGCTGGAGACTTAAATCTGTATTTTCAGATCAGTTTTATTTCTGCTCCGTTTAAGCTGAGCTTGGAGCTGTCTTTCTTTTTCCTTGTTAAGGCACAGAGAAAGGCGGGTTGGGAGTCCCGAGGAGGGGAAGCTGGCTTTCAGACACGAGGTTTGCCATGGGCTGATGCCAGTGTTGGTGCTACGGGCTTGCCTGCCTTCGACCCTGCGTAACTGGAGGAACAACCACGGGGATGTGTGGGGAAACAAGGTGAACCTGGCTGTAGTCATCGAAGCCCAAAAAGTCATGGCACAGTAGTGCAAGGAATCAGAAATACCTTTGGTATTTGTCGTCACAAAGTGGTGTGCAAATTGTTTACCACAGCCTTGTCCTAGTGCAGCTGTTGGTAGCAAGCGAGCCATGTCACTAGGTCATCACAGCGACGCGGACGTTTGACGTCGAGCACACGCCTGAGCCTGAACTCGTGCAGCGGAAAGGTTTGCGCCCTGTCCACTTCCAGAAGCGGGTAACGCGCTGAAAGCCGCTCACGGCATGCCTAAGAGAGGCTTGGTAACTTCTACAAGTGTATCATCTTCCTGGAAGCAAATATCACTTAAATTTAATAAAGTGAGTGATACCCTTGAGTGAGTAGGTATTGCTTGAGTTTCATGTCCTGCAGTTACAGCCACTGAGGCACAAATTTAGTTAAATACAGACAAGTGTAGAAATGTTGGTCTTCGCCTAGCGAAGAAGTTGTTTGCAGACCGGTCACCTCCTTTGCCTCCTCTGTGTCTAATTACGATCTTCACTAATGGCCACTTAGAGCCATGTGTGTGCTGAAGCTGGTTGCAGAAATTCCTGGTGGTTTGTAACACCGTACGTGTGCCAATACACTGCTAAGATAGTGTGGAAGGGGTGGGCGTGAGACAAGCTCAGCTCAGCAGCTGCTTCCTTGTGAAGCCACACACACAGAGCCCTGCTTCCTGGAGAAGAGGGGGCTTTGTGACCCTAATAGCAGCCCTTTAAGAAGGCCACCAAGACGATGGGGCCAGCCTCTTTACAGCAGAGCATGGCAAGAGGACGAGAGACAGCCAGCACCGTACCCCAATGGCAGCAGCATCAAGACTGGAAAACCCCCAGCAGCCCCCAGCACCATCTGGACTGAGGCACCAGACCTTTTCTAGCCAGGGGATGAAACTACTACCCTGCAGTTCAACCATCTTCTTGCAGTGGCGGCAATTGTCTTCAGTGCCAGGAGATGGCATTTGCGTTTAGCTTATAACTACTCTGCATGCAAGGAGAAGCCCCTGTTCCTACTTCCTCCTCTGTCCGGGGCCACGATACAGGGCAGGCTGGTGAGAAGGGACAGCCTTGCAAGCGTAAAGGACCCTCCTCAAGTCAACTGCAGGCAGGCAGGTAGTAAACATCCCTAGTGAGGCATCACAGATGCAGAAGCAGTGACATTCACTGGTGCTAATGTGACAGCTGCTGGTGGCATGCAGGGGCTTCCTGGACCAGTGCTGGGGTGAGCTGCAGGGAACTGGTAGGCCAGTGTCACCCCAGTAAGTCACACCAGCCATGTCTGGCAAATCCCATAGCAAGCTGCTGGGCTGCTGCCGCCCATACGGATCAGCGGAGAGCTCATGCCACATCAAGAGTTACTTACACCACACAAAATAAAGACCATGGTTTTGATGACAAGAGCAGCCGTGATAAGAGAACTCGGCACAGTGGGCACTTCTCCAAGGAAGGAGTGCTCTTGCTGTTGGCCTTATTAACAGAATAATCCCTCGGAACAGATTTTGGGCCACCATAATGCCAAGTATGGCACACAGAAGCAAATAGCAGGTGCTTGGGAAGGAAAACAGGACGGTGAAATACATTTTTCTCACTGTGAGACATGACACTGCAGAGCAGAAGCACATCTGAGGAAATGACACGGCTCATGGACACAGCCTGAACTGTGCCCCCCTGCACTGGCAGAGCCTTTCTGCAGCCAGATCCCTGAGCCCTGGGTGAAGGAAGCGGTGGGGCAGAGGCACGGGCCCACGGGCAGCTGAGGTAGTGCCAAACAGCAGCCGGGGACGCTGTGTGCTTGTGAGGGAAGAGTCTCCCTTGGCCCCAGAGCCAGCATCTCCCTGGCAGGCTGTCACTGACACCAGCATTGGCAGCGGTGTGGCAGGTTGGGCCAAGCAGCTTTTATTCTGCTCAGAATAAAAGCTCATCCTCGTCCCTCCCGACTGGCATTGCGTTTCACCCGGTCCTGTTAGTCCATGACCTGCTGCTGTGATAGTCCCAGTTATCGGTCACGGGCTCCCTTTTGCGTCACGGCCAGAAAGAAAAGCGGTCAAGAAGCTCAGCCACGTGCTCAATCTTCCAGGAAGCGGCTGGTGCCCACGTCCAGCCGTGCAGCACCCACCCAGCACTGGCTGATATGGCATTCCCCGGCCGGGCCCTTGGCCCCATCCCTGCCCGGCCGGCACAGCTCAACCGCGTGTTCACACGCTCATGCGTAAGATACTCTCTGCCCTGGCACCACACCAGCAATTTTACTGAAGTCCAGAAAGATTAGCGCTGCCCTATCTAGCCAGCCTGGTAAATAATTTTCTGGGAACTCAAAAGACACTTTTGTGGTAGGTGAGAGGCAACTGGATGAACTGGCGGTGAGCTGGAGGTGCTCAGACCAATATCAAATCACTGCAGCAAAATTACATCAGTGCCGACCCCAGCAGCACCCTTCTCGTGAGGAGCATGGTGGGGGTTAGCTTCTTGTAAGCTGCAGTAGGGATAGGACTGTATAAATCCAAGTGTTTTACAAATCACCTGCAGGCTCTGAAAGTGGCTTTAGCTGTTTAAATGCTCCAGCTCCAGCCGGCACTAGGACCTGCCTGAAGCCTTTACGCCCAAGACTGTACAGAGGGGATAAATATAGCCCAGCCGGCTGCGGGGCCGCACAGCATTGCTGGGGAACCAACCCGCGCCCCGATCCCCCAGCGTCCCCACGCACCGGGGCTGTGCTGCAGCTCGAATGCCACGTGGAGGAGGCGATCTGAGAGTTCTGCAGCGGGGGGTGGGTGGTGGCGGTGCCGCTGCGGCCTTGGCTGCCGATGCTCCAGCTCTGCAAGGTCACCTCCTCGCTGCTCATCAGCAACGCCAAGGCAGCCTGCGACGAGGAGCTGGTCACGTGAGAGGGTGTCACCTTCTGCATTAATGTCACCAGGCAGCAGCCGTTCCCAGGCCTCCAGCAGGTCCAGGGCATACGCATCCCTGTGTTTGATGACCCGGCTGAAGACCTCTACCGGTACTTTGAACAGTGCAGTGACGCCATAGAAGCGGCTGTGAGGAGCGGTGGGAAGTGCTTGGTTTACTGTAAAAACGGCCGCAGCCGATCTGCTGCCGTTTGCACTGCTTACCTGATGAGACACCGAAAGCTGCCCCTCAAGGAGGCCTTTGAGGTATTGTAATTATACCCAGGGTTAGATCTGGACAGCTTTTGGGTAAGAAACACAATGCTTATTATGAGTAACGATCATTTCTCATAGAATTGTTTTGGTGCTCTCACCTGTTTATTAGTGGTTACACAGATTTTCGACGTGAATAAGATATTATTTCACCGCCAATGGGGACAAACAAGCTTTCCCTGTGAGGCTGCTGGGGCAAATATAATTACAAACGCAAACAGGCTTTAAGCACTGGTAGCAAACAAGCAAAGACGGTCATTTTTGGGACCATTTTCCCTCTCGTTTGCTTAGTCGTGGTACAGGAAGTTAAAGACAGTGGCATAAAGAAACCGAGTGAAGTGGGTGCGAGTGTGTGGAAAGGTTGTTTTGCAGGAGTGGTTGCTCTTGTGACAGCAGAGAAACGTCATCTGTCAGAGCTGCTAGATAGCTGGGGATAGCTATGAGAACCAGCACCTCCACTGCAGTAGGACGCCCGGCCAACACACACGACTTGTGCTCCGTGGTCTTTTAGTCCTCACCCATTTGGCAGGTGCACCACTAAGGTCTCTCATTTAGTAACCTCTTTGCTCAGCACTAGACGGGAGCGTGCAGATACGTGACCAAGTTTCACGCTGTCCTAAACACGACCGGTGTCACCACACTTTGTGAGAGACATTCACATCTCCAGCAAATTCTACAGCTCCTTTTCCTGTCGCCCATTAATCTCTTCTGTAACAGGGACCATGTGCCAGGAGGCCTTAGCAAGCACCAGGTGAGGTCAGCTCACCAAAACATGTTTATTATTCAATAGCCAATTTAAAACCACAGTAAATCTTCTCCAAGGTCTAAGAGAAAAAAACTCCCTTTGCACAATCCTCACCCTTGCTTCTCCACTGTCTCTCCTTTTCCCTAGACAGTGAAGGCTGCCAGACCAGTAGCTGAACCCAATGCAGGATTTTGGTCTCAGCTGCAGAGATATGAAGAAGATCTGCAGATACCAAAGCAGTCTGATCTGCTGAGCGAAGGACTTTTAAAAATAGCAACGTGTGAAGATGTTTGAAAGAAAGTGAAGTGGCTTGCTACAGATATTTAAAAAAAAAAATCACTTCATGTATATAAAATGCCTTTATCCCCCAACCTGAGTTGACGGTTCACTATTCATTGACTGACTGTTGAAGGTGCGTGGGCAAGGGACAGGTAAGCAGAGACAAACAGAAAATGGTGGAAGGACTGTAAAAAAAACAGAGGAAGGCATGGTACCGTCAGCATTTATTTTCCCCACAATGACACTGAATATAACAATGCGTTGAATGAACAAACGAATTATTACACAGGGATTTTACTCTTGGTTTTTAATTAAACTTCCCAGTGATGTCACTAGATCTGATGCCAGACCAAGGAAGTTCTGAATTTCTATTTAATCTCATCTGCTGGATCATAATTCATGTTCATGAGCTGACACAACATTTGGTGGGAAGCCAGCACTGGAATTGCTTAGTCTCTGCCCAAGGTTTGCGTTTTCCTTACGTTCAATCAGACCAAACACCATCACCAAATTCCCTGAAAATCCAGAGGGCAGAACACAGGGATGATGGTAAGGAGTTCAGCTCCCACCATGCAAGTTAAGAGCCTCTTCAGCTTTTGAAAGGATTCTCCAAAACACCAAAGGAATGATTTTAAAAACAATAGTTGATGGAGGGAAGATGACACTGGCAATCTAAAAGTAATATCTTAACTCCTTTCAGCTTTGCTTACTAAGCCTAATAAGATCTATCAGCACCCAACTCATGCCTTGATGTGTCAGTTTACGTCAGCTCTGTCTGTGTGCAAGCAACGAGGCTAAATCACCTCTGCTAAGACTGCTTGCAAGCTGCCCTGTGAAATTATCTATCGGGACATCAAGGACGCTGCGCAAAGCTCCTGAATCAGATTACGTTTATCGTAAGCCATTAAAAGTGAAGAGATACACCGAGGTATTTTGTTGAACTATATTAACGTTTGTGCCTTCAAAGGGACAAGTTCTGAGACCTGTGAACCTGCAGTGACCAATCCCATGTTGTTCAAAGCATCAATAACAAAAGTAAAAAGTCAGCACGTCATCACCTAAGTGCCTACACGAGGCAAACATATGCTCCCAGCAGTGGAGCAGTTCAAGGCAGAAATTCTAATGGTGGAACAATGACGGAGAATAAAGGCACTGGGGAATTATGGGGAACTGGGATGTAGGAGAAATTGCCAAAGTTAAAGATTGCCCAGAGTTAAAATAGGATTGTTTTAAAAGCTGAAAACAAAGAAATAAAATTTAAAAATGGGGCTGTCATCTTCTTAGTTGTCACACCAGATGCTTGCTTCGCTCCCAGCTGTGTTGGTTCATTCTGTATCATTTGTCTTTGGTATCTGCACTACAACCAACAAGAAATTTCTTGCACATCTCTGCAGCTTTGGAGGTGACTATCTTGATTATCATACATGATACAAATTTCAGTATAACATGAGCCATCAACCCATGGTATATAGACTATATATTAATGGCCATGAAACCACGCTTCAAAAAATCTGTTTCAGTCAGTCCGTGGAATAAAAGTTTATTTCCTGACAACAGCTACTAAACACAAGTAGGAAGATAAACATTAATGAAAACACAAGACATTTCTAACTGTGAGGTGTATGATCTTGCAGGCAGCCACAGCATATCAGTTCTGCATTCCTGAGTCAGCTGAAATAGAAACAGTTGCTCTTGATTGTCAGGTTACGCAGTGTCTGTGGTTAAATTTTACCAGGCAGCTCAGCGTGCAGAAAACCTTCCTGCCACAGGATCTCACATCACAGCATTTTCTGTAGACACCTATTTATCTTTGAAAACCATTCCCAGAAAACCATTCCTACATACAGAGCAAACCATACCTCCTCCTTGTACTGCTCCGAATTAAGATGAAAGATTGCGACTTGGAACCGGAACCCGGGGGGTCGTTCACTTCTTTATTTCAGTCATAACCTACTAACGTTACCAGTGATGGAAAAGGTAAGTTTAGACGTACTCCTTGTTGCTTAGGATTGTCTCAGAGTTTCTGGAGTAAATGCGCTTCTGACGAGTTGCCTGGCCTGCTGAATATGCGTATTTGTTGCTACTGTAAATTAAGACAAAGATAAAAAAACCACAGTAAGTATTACAGACCCATCCGCAGTTTCAGCTACTCAGGAAGTTACTCATTTAGGGCTGTATTCAACCCACTTCACAAAGGTGCAGAAATTAGAGGCCTATGGTTCTCATCAGTTTTGAGGCTCAGGGGAAAGAGCTGAGCCCTGTGACAGGCAGCACGGCCATCTCTGTTGTAACACACTCTGGATTCCTAACTCACGGGTGCTCTTCCTTGAGGCATTTTAGTCAGGTCCCTAAAGCAGAAGAGAACCTAGACCTTAATGCCTTTGCACAAGCTGTGGTTTTTAATACAAGAATCAAAATGATGTAAAAAAATTAAAAAGAAGCATCTTCAGCCAACCCCTTCAGCTGTCATTCGTCATGTTGAACTTCTATTGCATTCATCATTACCTGATTTTCAAGATATTTCAGGATATTGGGTAGTTTGTATCCAAGTATGGTGAGATCTAAAGCCCAATGTGGCTGATGAAATATTACTATAAAACTTCGATGGCTTCAGATTAGGCAATGGAGAGTCAGAGGAACATTCTCACTTCTTACGAGTTTTGACATAACTTAGGTCCTAAGATTAAATACAGCAGCAGTGAGCATGCTCCTCCCTTCCATGCTATCATCTCTCAAGTTTAGCCAGTACAGCCTCCAAGACTTTGGGGTTCTTCTGGGTAGACGTGGACCTCTGCTATTACTGACATCCCTCTTCTTCAGAAAGGGACTTTCTGTATGTGTGCATAATTTAAGATTGAAAGAAATAATCCAGGCGAGGTTAAAATTTGAGGCTTAGAAACTCAACGTTTCTGATTTGATACGTAACAATGAGAGATTTCCATAAGGAACAGGAAAATATACTATGTGCCTAATGGTCAGCTGGATATGTTTTGGGAAGGAAATGCCACTACAATTTCTGCAAATTAAATAATATTGAGTATTTACAATAGTAGTGAGTATCACAGAGAAAGCTGATTATAATACACTGTATTATTTATTTTTCTTTTGGCAATAGGCAGTTTGCTCTTTCACTGCACATCTTTATCTTGTAGATCTTAGAACCACCAGCAGTACCCAGAATTACCAAATACTAGTTATAGGTGACCGCTGATGACAAAGAATCAACAAGGACACTGTCTGGGAGCTACAAGTGTTGGGTACAGCATTTCCCGCCATTGCAAGTCCGTGACATGCCGCAGCACTGAAATAATAGGTACAGTTTCCTGTTTGTACTTTATATGGCTACTGATTTATACCAGGGGTGAGAGAGACAGGATAGTGTACAGATAAAATATGGTATATAACTGACAGTTACTATTTCAACAAATCCAAGATTACCTGTAATCCTGCTTTTTCTTCCCTTTGCATGAACAGGTCAGTAAGATCCCACCAAGCATATAAAGAACAGAGCCAGCCCAGCCTAAGTACAGAGCGTCTCCTAGTTCATACCTGGAACATGAAAGGTGTTATGGGAACCGCACATAACAGGATCACAAAGCCATTTCTTTAGACTGAGCCACGAGGTGCACAAATAATGCAAACAAATTCTAACCTGCATAGAAAACAGCTAACTGAAAGGACCTCCAGCAGGTAACAGAGGAGAAGAGCTCTGTGTCTGTTCAGTAAAACTCTTACGTATTTAAGTGCTCTGCCAAATTAGTGACAGTACAGAAAGTACTAAGCAGCATAAAGACAAGTAGCAATAAATACTTGTGTATATTTAATGACTTGTTGATAATAAATGATAACAATATACTTGCCACACAGTCCACGACACTTACTTTGCCCTTGTATTGGCTGTGCCGCTGAAGTCATTTTGTGAAACGAAATGCTTCAGACCTTACCGTCTGTGTCATCAGAAAAGACTAACCAGAGAAGTCAATTTTCTATGGACATGATGCTAAATCACCTACAAGTAGCAATTCGTATAGGGATAGTTTTCAAACTTAAGTATCCTAAAGCATATTCTGTGGTTGTATGGCTGAAATACATTCATGAATAGTCCCGGGTTGAAAAAGAATAGTTCCTCATTTTACTGTACACAACTACACCTTTCAGGAAACCCCCTAGTCCAGCCCAGGAAATTTGCTGATCATTAATATGACCCAATTGAGACACAACTGAGTCTGGGAAAGTCTGTCAGGAGTTTCGCAAAAGGAGGAAAACAAGTTTTTATGTTCAGTCAAAGACTATATCCCCAATACAGCTGCAGCACTGTGGTCTGAGGTACCTCATACAAGGGCAAAAGAAGTGTCATGGATTGCGTAGAAGGGGCACTGAAACCAGATATGTGTGTTTTCTTTCCACTTGTAAACAAAAAAGTCATTGTTTAAAAGTGTTGAAGTTTCTGACCGCAGAACTAGCTGCTAACAGGAAGGTTTCAGAGGTTTCCCCAGGTTCACTGCTCATCACACATTGGAGCCGCAAGGTCTCCGCTGTCTTAGGCACTTTCCAAACACGGAACGAGGAGACAATCATTATCTCAAAAAACCAGCAGGGCAAGTTGCTGGAGGAATACTCAGGATCGATCGGTGTTGCCCAGCGCCTGCAATCATCTCTGCTCACTAGTGACCTTAGACAGGAGTGCTGCTGACCACACCAAAGGAAAGCATACAGGAGGGATCTGCAGGAGAACTTAGGCTGCTTTCATAGCGGCATGAGAAATTCCTCTAAGAATTAGTAGAGGTTAACTGTACTAATTTGCTGAAGTCAGGCCAAAAAAATGCATGCTGAAAAAATAGATTCGCCAGTCTCTTGAGTGAAGATCAATACTGGCCTGCAATTGAATTTTAAACCTGTCTTACAGAGTCCAAGGAGCAAAAACTTCCTCAGAACACGTCTGGCTTTACTAATGATCAAAGTTAATTCACTAAGAACTGCTTAGTGAATCGATAGTCTGAAACATGAAGTTTAGCTATTAAAAAACAGATTTCTTCAGCTACTGAAGGCAAACAATCTGGTAACTGATTAACATGCATTGATGTTGAAGCACCAAAGCTCTACCAGGTAACTATAAAACTCACTAACTATCCCACTAACTGAAAATCCTTATCAACTGTTGTTTCGGTCCTCTAACGTATTTATTACCCTTCATATAATTCTCTCAAAGGGGTATAAAACAACAGCAAGTATTCACAAGTGCAATTTCTTTGTCAGTGCTTGTTTGAAAACAGGAGGAAAACTGACAAACACGCAAAGCAATTGCTTGAAGTACTTTGATTCATAGCAAAGCACTTCACCTCTGACTTCCCCAAACTGATTCGCGGGAGAAAACTTACAAAACACTTCAAATATGATCCTGGCAACTGAAGATTTAGAGTTTACTGGTCTAAAAATTACATACTCAGTAGAGGTTCTGGCAAATTATAAATATCCCCTTTTCCCCAAACCTGCTCTCTCATGTTCCACAAGCAATATATTAGGTTTCCCTCTCCCTTTTTCCCCCTCTCTGAAGGAGAGGCCCGGTCACCTCCACCCTTGTTCCTCATTGCTAAATCTATTGACATAGATAAGGTGCCATAAGCGGGCATTTGGTTTTGAAGATTGTTGCTTTTATATCAGAAAAGAATAAGGGCTTTTACATCCTGAAACTTGTTTGTTTGTGCGCAACTGTTTGAGCTGATTGATAGTCCCACAAACTTTGCCTCATTTTAATTTATAAGGCAAACAGATGTCGAGCTGTGAATATAGAGTGAAAAATACTTGTTTTACTTCTTTAAGACAATACAGCACACTCCAGTGAAGTTTCTCAGCTATCCGCAGGTCACTCGTATGCAGTTCAAGCGGGTTTCTGTATGTTTTTTCATTTTCTTTTACATCTGAGGCATTGTATTCTAGTCATAGCTAGAATTTTGTACCTCTTTTGGTCTAAGTGCCAAAGAAAATAAAGACATTTACCTTTTCTTCTTCATAGCATTGAGACATGCAGTTAATTGAGTCTCACAAGAAAATGTAAACACGGCACAGAAACCCCTCAGATATGGGATTGGTAATCCGCACTAAATCTCCCAGTCTAGATCTCTCCTCCCTCCCCACCAACACCTCTGCAGTGAGAAGGTTCCCTGAAGACAATTTTTTTCTGCTGTAGGACTGGATAACGGGATCTATCCAAGTTGTGAAATGCTGAAGCAGCTGAGGTTAGTGCCGCTGTCTGTAACACATGATGGAGGTTGGCATGACAGATCTGTTAACTTACTTGGTTCCAGCGTACAATGGGTCAAAGAACTGAGTGGTAACCATCGCAGCATACCAAGAAACAGCCACCATGGAGCAGAGACCTACCAGAAAAAAGTTTGTGAATTATTCCTTTAATGGCTGTAACAGCTCTAAACCAAGAGCAAGTGTTCATTTCGTTTAGTCCGGCTGTGAAAGCCATACAAAGGATTGATAGCACTCTCATTTCAGCCTCGATATTACCTCCTAAAATAAAGAGAAATCCTCCTGTGACAGCAAACTTCATTTTTGCATCTTCATCGCTCAACCCGACGTTTGTGCACTTCAAACCCAGCAGCGACAGCACTGTTGCTATGAACCCCAAAAGGATGGAAGTAATCATCAAGGCACGGCATGCCTGAATATGAGCTAAGACAGGAAAAGAGAAAACAAATTAGGATCGATTGCTGAAAAAATAAAAGCAATTAGAGGGGGCAACAAGATTAACAGGAGCAGTAATGGGTGGATCTTGTCCAACTTCGTTATTTGGTTCAGAGAAGCAGCCAAACCCTGGAGTGTTTAGCCTTCCAGTCCATCAGATTTCAGAGGTGAGCTACTCTTACACTGTGTGAGCTCAGTAAATCCTGTCAGGGCTTTAGTAAACCCTGAAACCCCCTGAAAAACGATAGCAAGCCACTCATAGCCTACATCTTTAAGTCCTGTGAAAAGGCGTAGCAGTATGTATGGTCATTTAGAGGACCAGAAACAAGCCTCCTACTCACGAGTGCTGCTGACTTCCTTACACCCATACAGCTGAGTGCACAGGACACCTCTGAACTCCAGGTCCCAGCCAAGGTGTGCGGGGCTCTGGCACTGCAGAGGCATTGGGAAAATGTGCCAACTTTGCTACTTCCAGGGAGAGGTGGGAAAGAAACTGCTCAAGTTAGCAGTGCACTTTAAACTCTGAGTTGGGAAACGAACAGGAGCCGAGCAGATCCAAGAGCTGCAGCACTCCTCTCCTCCCCAAGACATTCTGCTGCAGAGAGGTTACAGCTGGTGTGGGCTCCTTAGGGAATTTGGTGTGTTGATGATTCTGCATTGCTTAAGCTCCTGTTCTTGACATTTAGGTATCAATTGCACAAAACTCGGGACCTCATTATTAATCAGCCTAAGAAGGAAGGTCAGACCAGGACTTTGGGGTCATTTAAAATGGCACCCTGGATTTGGCAGGTTCCAGGTCAAATAGCACTTCGGCACCTTTGTTAAGAGATAAAAATGTCAAGTGTCACCAGTTCGGCAGGGCTTGGCTGGTAACTTTGTTGGACTTGATGATCTTAAAGGTCTTTTCCAACCTAAATGATTCTATGATTCTGTGATTCTAACTATGTATCAAATGGGTCTGCACCGGACTGCAACTGGACAGTCGCATCGCTGATGCTAGCAGGCAAGCGGCGGCTCCCCAGTCACCTCCATGTCCTCGATGGTAACCTGCTCTCTAGCTCTGTGGTGGAGTGAGCCCATAGCTCTCCAGACAACCAAAAACCAGGCACGGAAACAGAGGGCAAAGTGAGAGATTCACACTCAGACTCGGCAATATAGATTTATGTGGCTTAAGAGTATTGGTCCTGCAAGCTTGGGAGTTAACAAAGACCATAACAAGCAGTCATGAGACAGATAAACACACAGAATTAAAGGATTACATCGTTGGAGGAATGAATGTTTTGTTAAGCACTAATTTTAAATTTGGGGGTGGGGGTGGGGGGGGTGGAATACACACAGTAATAAAGTGAAAAGACCCCACAAAGTACAACTTTTACATTAACAGGTTTTGCAGACAATACTGGTAGGACGAGCACTCAACGCTGATGCTGCTTTCTAGTTGGGGGTCTTACACCATGGCAGCAGGCATTACCCATACCAGGGATCCAACCACTCACATTTCAGGAACTCCTGCAGTATTTGATGGGACTACCCATATCTTTTCAGGACATGCAAACACACCCTCAGGCTAACTGCTTGCAAGCCAATGGCTCTATTATTTCAACAGCAGAGATTTCATACCACAACCTCCTTGCTCCACAATGCAATAACCTCAACAGCCTTAACTGAGGAGCTCGCTTCACAGCCCACAAACTCAAGGTTTTGTGGTCTTTCTCTTAAAAATGAGCTTATTGAAGAAGATACAAAGTCAGTTCATTTTATCAATCAATGCTAATTCAAAGAAATCATTCCAAAATCCTGTCATTGAAAGGAACACCTATGGAACCTTAAAAAGAAGAAGAACAACAACAACAAAGAAAAAGAGTTTTAAAAGCATGTGGCAGCTAACTGATTGCTTTCTGTCGAATGTTTGATGTAATTGTGGCTAGATAGACAACGCCAGTCATGGTCTCAGTCTTATGCAATATTGCTTTTAAAAAGGTCCTCACTTCAAACATTTGTGATTTGGGCTAATGGCTTGCTGAATTCAAAAGCTTTAAATCTGTTTAGAAGAACCAAGGCAGATATTTCCTGTGCAGAAGACAAAAACCAGAGGTTTACCACACAGCTCAGCTGCTAGTAAGGAAACCTTCACGGAAAATCTTTATGGTCCTTCTGATGAGAGGTAGCAAACACACTTTTGGTTTTTCTTTTTTTTCCCCCTCCCACCAATCCCCGGCATCTTTTGCTGCAGCAGTTCCAGCTAAGTCTCTAAACAGCCGTTTGAAACACACCTAAACTGACCATGACCATTTTTAGTCTGCCTTGGCTTGTATCTGCAAGTGCTACAGGCATTTCTTGAGGTCCCACTGCTTGCTCAGCCCTCGCTGCTACCGGCTACACTTTCTTTCTCTCTCCTGGTTTGCTCAACTGTCCTCTTTTCTACCATTTATTGTCTTCTAATTGGTTTTTTTTTTTCCTAAAACTGGTTTTTCTCTACAATTCTGCAAGCTGCTTTTCCCTTCCCCTGCTATACCCCTCAAATATACCGCCATCTTCTCAAGAGCAAAACTGATCTCTTCTTCAACAGATCAAATTTTATCTTCACAAATTCACTTTCAGAGACTGTCCTATTAATTTACATTCTGTCTGGCCCCATTTTTTTCCCTCCTGCTGACTCCATGTTACTGTCTGCAATTCTCCAGGAGCCTTGCTGTTGTCTGCCTTCCTTTCTCTTTTGCTTTAGCACATCTGCTGACGATGTTCCTTTCTGTGACACCCACCCACACACACTTTCTTTAAAACCCACTTTTTTCTCAGTGGCTCCAAAATGTTGACCAGATGTGTCCCCATTGCCCACATCTGCACACATGCGAGCTCCGTGACACTCTGAGATTTACAGCCCATGTAAATACTTCAGTGACAAGATGCTGCCTAGAGCCAGTGGCAGTAAGTTCCGAACCAGCCCTTGAAGGTTTCCAACCCATGAACCAAATGCACACTCACATAAGCACTCTACAGAGGACAATGTCCAATGGACATGATCCCACTATTGCTGGGTCTAAGAAGTTCAAACAGGGTTAAGTTCCTCTTAATACACATGCATTTTAAAACCAATTGTTAGTTAATCCTGAAAGAGGAAAAGATTATTCCCTAACTACTGGACACAGACAGTTTCAGAGAATTGCTACGCTGGTGTCAGAGCTGGTCAACAACATCAGTTCATTCCAGCCTGAGAGAGAAAGTGAATTTCATCCCCCAGTCCCACTAATCCTATTTTACACATTCTTCAGACTAGGAGAATCCTCCTACGTGTTTAGTTTAGCCACCTCCCAGTGTAGATTCAACAAAGAAGGAAGGTATTTTCATTCTGGGATAAGTATGTACATACTGAATTATTCAAGATTAATAAAAACTGGCTTTATTGTCTATAAACATGTTTACTATCCACAGAAGATTGCCTTAGCTGAGCCTTTGAGGAGGATCCACAATTCTGCTGAAGACTGATGCAGAGTAACCAGCAGATCTAAATTTCCTGGCATTTAGAACAACATCCCACAAGACACTAGTTAACAAGTCCTGGCAAGTATATTAATTTTTGACATATACTCATTGTATAACTTATAATATGTTATGATGTGTATAACATATACTCACTGTATTTCTTGCATTATCTAAGATTTTCAGTCTCAACATGCAAAAACCACTACCACTTCTTAGCTATAAACAGTATTTCTTACCTATTATATGAAAAGACTGCAGCTACAGTACATTAACTATCAAGTACTGCAGAAGAAAGCCTCTACAACAGTTCCCAATAAACATGGAACTGTCATAACATGTGTTAAAGAATGGCTCCTACTGATTCCTCCCACAAGATGCTAGAAAAGAGATTGCATGTATTTAAAATGCCTATTAAAATAAATGCTTGATCAAGCGACTTCATTTGCCATATTTTATAGCCTTTCCTAATGTGCTTGACACATTCTTCTGCTTAAGAGATTTTTATTACTTCAAGCCACAAAGTCCTTCTTGGCCAGTTATCCTCCAGTACTACCCAATTACCAAACCCAAAGCCAACAAATTTTTAAGCAATATAAACAAGACTGCGCAAAGTCACGTACCAGGCAGCGCAAGCATGGAGTCAAACTCTCTGCAGTTGGATATTCCAGTGCTGTCTTCTGCACAGCTCTTCCACAGGTTCTCAAACAACGTAGACGTTGTGATCACAGAACCATGTATACTGGAGACTTTCCAGTAATTATTCGGCAAAGTAGCTCCAATAATTGCCCACCCACCCAAGCACAAAAGAAAACCAACAATTTCCAGTGCAGCAGTCATGCTTGTGAGTAGTAACAGTTAAATATCCCTATAATTAGATTACAATCAAGTGAAGCCTTTCAGAAGCCTCCTTGCGGTTTTATCTCTGGGTTTCACTCCAAAATGAGGCTACCTTTGCTCTTTGCTCAACCCCAGAGATAAGGCTTACAGTTCATGACAATAAGAAGTGGGAGTAGTTCATGATAAAGATATTAACTTTTTTTTTAAAAAAAAGACAATATTAATTCTTCCTCTAATGAGAAGTGAGAAAATGAGCCTATTCTTAGTCTCAGCCTAGAAAGTTCAGTCAGTATTTCTACAAAACATCTTGCAAGAGTGATAATATTTTATTATATTTTATTTCTGTCTCTCCTCTGAAGTCAACTAGGGTTTACATAAGATTAAAATTGTTTGTAATTTTATTATTGATCTCACATCAAAAAGCTTTACTGTGTTATTTTCTGGATGACTCAAGCATAAAAAAGCTTGAGAACAGGAACTTTATTCTGTTGCTAGAAAATTTAGCACATTTTTTGGAGTTATGGTCATATGTAATCCATAGCAACCATACTGCCAGCTTCCTTCAGGAAGGTTGTGTCTGTGGATGAGTGGTTTCCATTAATATTTTACAGTCTGTCGACCTAGAGTTAAGCACATTAGACTTAAAAATACTCCCACTTGCACTGGAATACTATTGTAATAGTGTTTCATGGAAATGAAATACAAGGGAATGAATGAGGCAGTGTGACAGACCTACCTCGAAAGGAATAACGTCAGGAAGGGAAACAGCTATGTGAAAAATAATAGGTTATCAGGTGATTGCATCTGTTTGTCAAAATATCTTAGCATTTAAAAAAGATCTACTCTAGAGAAAGTA
The DNA here is from genome assembly GCA_009769605.1 of Bucorvus abyssinicus. Lineage (NCBI taxonomy): Eukaryota > Metazoa > Chordata > Aves > Bucerotiformes > Bucorvidae > Bucorvus > Bucorvus abyssinicus. The sequence goes on along the minus strand of CM020035.1, from coordinate 22,054,338 downwards.
GATGTTAAACTTGGGTTACTTGCTTCTGCTCTTGACTAGACAAAATCACAGACTGGATTCACATCACCCACTAACGTTAATACCTTAAACTGCTTGTGTATCTGACCAGGGTTAACCATTTCTTGCAGTGATAACCTGCTCTTATCTCCAGGAAATTGAGTCAGAGTTTCTTCATAAAATAATCCTGCTATGATGCAACATGGTAACAGATTCATGGCATAAATACACAAAGACTACCAGAAGGATCAGCCATTGAGAGAGTCACAACTTGCCTATCACTGGGGTTTTTTCCAAATTCACTGGTCACTCTGAGCTGATCCTGTAAGTTGATAGGTTCAGCAGAAGGATCCTACAGTGCCACCGCAACGTTTTTGCTCCCTTGGCAGCCAAGAGGATCTTTGCCATTGATTTAAGTAAGAACGGGTTTGGGAGCACAGCCAGTGTGATCCCGTGCAGCTCTGTACTTGCCATCTTTTAAAGAAACTACACGGCATGTGGTAAGCATTGATCTTCTCGGGTGATTTTTACAGAATTCCCTCCTCTGCTCAGTCACTACAATTTGAAACATGACGGCATAGTAAAATGAACACACTGTACCAGTATACTGGAGTATCTGCATCCCATTTAAAGCCCTTCAAAGAGTTTCAAATTCATTTATCCATACACCACTGCTACCCTGGTGACCTCAGTGATCACTTCTGCTGACAGCACTTTGAAAGTGGAGTGTAGTTGGGACCTCAAATCAAGTGTTCCCAGATTTTACACTGCTGCCAAGGATAAAACAAAATTTAAAAGTTTGATTTTTAAACAAGTATCTCTTCCTGATTAAGGAAGCTCTCTCAACAGGCGGTCATAAAGCACACACATAAATGGAAAGGACTGAACTGCAGACCTGGAAAGTGTGAGTTCTTCAGGAAATCACTCTCCAGTGGTGTTCTATGAAGAACATAGGGTTATTCTTCACTAATTCTTCACTAAATTTCGTAACCTATGGTTTGGTAAGCAATGGACCTAACAGCCAACGCTGCTCTGCAGGAGGCCCTGCATCAGCAGTGTAAAAGAGCTGCTGCTGAAAGCTTCACACCAACACCAGCCATGTCTTGGGAGTTCTCCTTCAGCCTTGCTCTAACCCAGTTGGGTGAACTGATCACCCATCAACGGCTGGGAGTGTGTTTCTGGAGCACACTTCCCTGCTTTGCTTCATCCATGAGGAGAATAATCTGAGCACTCCAAGACCACTCCGCAATGCAAGCCAAGCACAGTAAACAGGAATAACTGGACAATCCATTACAAAAGTGTACTCCTGGTGCAAGAAAAATGCTAACATCATAGACATGCCAAGATGTGACCATACATGACCATAGCAATATAGGCCCAAGGAGATACATTGCTCCCAACTCCTCTGTTGTTCTCAAAACAAAGCGTATTTGCACGCAATGTGGTTGGGAGACGGTTTACAGGCAGAAATAGTATTTTTTTAGAATCAGATCAGCCAATACTGACTTTTCAGTTGGGAAAAACATAATGAAATATTGACACCGTAAATGTTTGATCAACGTGAGCTGTACCTTTTTGCTCACTTCTGTAGACTTGTTTCAAGACCCAGGAACGCTGACTGAGCACTATAAGAAGAGAAACAGCCCTGTGACAGACAGCAATTACTCTGCTGGCAGCCACGATGCACCCGTCAGTTGGCATGAGGAACCCCACGCTGATTTTAGGGGACATGCAGTTCTTAGAACAGCTCAAGATGATCCATCGAGCCCAGGGGTCCTTTTTCCAATTATGGGGGCTACAGGAAGGGAAGGAAGAGAACCCCTGGGAGGCGACTGCTGCAGTTCACCAGGAACCCTTCTGTTCCTGGGGTGTATTTTCTTTCCATGTTGGGTGTAATGAAACTGCATTTAGGAAAAACAAAGGAGACTGTCCCACATCGGCTCTGCTTGTCTCCATTACAGTGCTGAAGGCAGAGCTGCCACACCATCGTAAGCATCCATGACATGTTGCTGCCATGTACGAGAATGGAAAGATTAATGGCCCCATTCTCATCACCCTCAATTTCCAGAAATCACGTCTAAGTTTCTAGGTAAAACCTAGGCATCCTGGTCTCTACATTGAGGAAGTCTTAGAGAGGAGCAGAATGGGTACGAGAACGGTACGAAAAGTTGCCATTGTCTCTGACGCAATAAGTAGTGCTTTTAAAATCCCTTTAAATCCTGAAAGTCGTAAATGAATAAATGCAAACTTCTGTTTAAGACAGAAAGCTTAACAAAATACCAGCTTTCAAAGGCTATATGCTTTACCGTTCCCACACTCATTTTTCTGAGGAAACAACTTTAATGTCAGTCCTTCCTAGTCCTTTACCATAAAAACGGTGTTTACAGAAAGAGATTTATAAAATCCTGGACAGTCCAAAGACAATTCTTCTCTTTCTACCTGCAGATAAACTTCCCTGCTAGTATGGTCTACCTCAGAAAACACAAAAGCATCAATCACACAGGCATATTTTAATTTAAGCTGGCCGCCTCTGAGAAATTCCAGAACAAATACACAGATTTAGCACAAAGTATCAAACAAGATCTGGAGTCAAAGAAGTCCTGTCTCACACCAAAGCACAAACAAGCACCAATGCTCACCGACCTATGATCTGCTTGTAGCTAAGAATTAGGCTGAGCTTAAGGATGCCATTTCTTCCAAAACAAGAAAAAAAACACTTAAATTCACTGTATATCGCCCTTTCCTCTATGTCGACACAACACAGATGGCAAAAAAGCCACAGCAGTGACTGAGCTGAAATGCAGGGTGAAGGATATGGGTTTCACTGGAGCCTTTTAACCTATCTGCAAGTTCTACACCACAAATCCTGTCCAGACCAGACCCATTGGAATAAGCCATCCAACTGCGCCAACATGCTGTCCAGAAAGAAGGAATAAAACTTCATCCCTGGATTTTATGTACCTATGCCGTGCACACTTACTCTCTGAGCTCATCATGTAGAGAAATTTCTTGCACTGTATTAATCCGAAAGCAGCCACTGCACAGTCCATCCAAAGACCTTCCGAAATCCAGTCTGCAGGAACCAGCATTGACACAGTGTCCAAAACTTTCCATCTGTTGGATATGGTAGTAACAAGTAACATGGTGAATCCTGCTAAAGCCAGCAGCAGCGCGCAGATCTGTGGAGAAGACGACGCCATCTGACTTCTGATAGAAGTTGTTTTCAAAGGAACCTCCCCAAATTTCTGGTATTAGAAACCTGTTGAAACAGTTTATACAACCACAGTATATAGAGTTACCTTTACACAAGCCTGACCTTTACAAAAACAGCGAAAAGATGCCTAAAACGACAAAATGATTTATATCATCAGGGAATTATAGAACTGGAATTTAAATCTCATTAAATAATTGGATTGCTTAAATATTCTATGACATCTGAGTGTTTTCTTAGGAACACTTTTATTACCATACACGTTTACCACAAAAAATACCAGCAGAGCAAAACCAGAGGACCCAGCTGAGGATTTCTCTAACTTGAATTTGCCTCACTTGTTTGCTAACTCAAAATTCTATTAAAATAAAAACTACCAAATGCTTTAATAAATGATTCACCTTCCAATTACAATGCCTATCAATACAAATTAAAAACAAAATAAATGTTGATACTCACGTCTATGGTATGTTTCTAAGCTGTCTCATCTGCCTTCCTGCTAGACGCTAGTGTCAGCACTTTGTGAGGACCAGTTTGATCAAACAAGCGAAAGTTTTGTACTTTTTAGGACCTTTCCCCCTGTTCTAAAAATCAAGGACCCAGGGCCAAAGCTCTGCCCGACTATTGCACAAAGGCTCAGGCATAGCTTTTTGCTACAGCAAAGTTTCCATGAAACTTTGATGGCTCAAATAAGCAAATTACAACAAAACCATCTAAGTTAGTACCAAAGATGTTCAGATTAACCTGGTAACCAGTGGCAGTTAATTTGCTTTGTCAGCACCACTGAGCTGCCATCAGACTCCAAAGTAATACAGAAAAATATTATTACAATGTTCACAATGATTGTTTTACTTCAAACTTCTGTTGCACTTTTCACCAAGACAATGTTTTCATGGAAGGAGACCTGTGTCCATATAAGACAGGCAAACAACTGAAGACAGCACTTGTTTTAGGATGCAGCCCACACTGTGAACGAATATGCAAGTCTTCTGCATTAAAAAAAAAAAAAAAAAAAAAAAGAGTAGAAGAATCCAACACTGCAACACTCAGAATTTGTTTGCACAAGGAAAGAAGGATTAAGTTTATTCCACTCTTTAAAATTTTTATATTCTGCTATAAAAGTTTAATCTCACACTGTGGAGGGAACGTTTCTCTCTCCAATGATTGTGTAACCTCTTCAAAACACACATAACTGTCAACAGAGACTGTCTGAAATAGATGATAAATTTAAATTAAGCAATAAATGCAAGCAGAGTTCACAGCACACGGGCAGGCCAATAATCCCAATGAATGCTCCTGCCTACGACATAGGTAGGACCTGTGCAATCACAACTCATTCCTGGCAGTAAGGAAAAGAAGATAAAACTATACACACTGCACCATCACTATGGATTGGATCTGTGTCAAAGTTGTAAACACAAACTTCTCGTTAAAATACAATAATATTGTAGGATTCAAAGCCAGGAGGCTTGGAAGGCAAATGTCACAAATAGAGAATAACAACCTGTTTCCACCCTGACCCAAATTCAGCCACATTACCACAGGACTGCAAATACCCCTGTCAGCGTCCTTCTCCTGCCCCCAGAACGATTGTCCTGTATTAATGCACCTGCTAGAGGTGATAGAACATCCATGACCTCCTCACTGTGGGTGAGTACTCCTCAACAGAGAGGCACACGTGCTCTGAATCTAAATGGTGACGGTTAAATTCGATACACAGGATGATGTAAAGTGGAAGGAAGAATAAACTCTGATGGCCTGGTGCAAAATGGACCAACTGAAAGGTGGGTTTTTTCCCAGATCTTCTCAAGACAGACATGCAAAGAAAACCATTACTACTTAGAAGAAAAGTACGCAGCGCTGGTATTTGAACCCTCAGGGGCCAGCGAGTGGGTCTGGTGTCTTGTTTAAAAAAAAAAATCCACTCTCTTTACAGTCTTTATATTTCCCTGGCAGCATTTAAGCCCTGCAGTCAGTAATCAGTGCAGATAGACACCTGTCCAGTGGATCACATTAACAAACAAAACTATGATTTCAGATATGTCCCAAGGCAGGACAGGCCTTCCCGGCTCCCCACCAAAGGAGGTCCTGCAGCCTAGGATGCTGTTCCTCCTCCTTCATCTTGTCCCAAGGAGCCACTCTCACTCTTCTCTTCCCCACCCACGGGACAGTTCCAGACAATATCTTATTCCCTCTGGGCCACCAGTCATGCACAAGCCTGCAGTCCCCATGCGATGGCGATGCTGATTTCTTACCACTCTCTTGCAGTTTGAACTATAAAAGTAATAATTCGTTGCTTTAACAGGGTAAGAGTTTGCTAAAGGAAACCATCTGCAAAAGATAAGCTTTCCAAAGGCTTGTTGTTTCAACTGACACCAAATCCATCCTCCTCTTCCAACCTGTACCACGTGCACCCTCCCTTCAGGACCTGATTGTACTGTCACTGCTTATAGATCTGAGATGATGGCACAACTCATAACAAACAGACTCTGCAAGAGTCCAACGGAGAACGACCATAAACCAAACCCAAATAAATACATAAAGCCCAGAGCACTGTCCCTCACAAATTGTGCACATAGGCTATACACAAATAAGAGCTGCCACATGGTGAAAACAAGCCCTGGGGGATAAAAAAGATCACCTTAACATTAAAAACAGCACAGCAAAATGTATGTGTTTGGAACGCAGGATGGGAAGGGTTAACAAAGAAAAGTATTTAAGCCACTTGAACAAACAAATCACTCCTGATAAGGTCTCTGGAAGCAAAAATGAGTGATAAAATAGTCTAAATGGGAAAGTTAAAAACCTCTTTTACTTCTTTTTCAGTTTGTTCCATAGAAAAACAGTGTTGATTACAACACTGGTTTCATTTACATATGTATATGTGCATTTTTAACACCAGCAATATCTGACTTTGAACCTGCTAATTGTTTCTTCCTTGAAGTGAATCCTGAGGCTGACCCATGGCCACCAATGCAATCAGAGAGAGATAAAATGCACATTTAAATACAGTATTAAACCACTTACAGCAGCCTCCCGCTACAAGCTTACGGTGGTTTCCTCAGATCAGAGTCTGACCTTGAGGTGAGAAGGCAAAATCTTTCACTACCTGTTAAAAAATAAACAAGAGGCCCAATGTTAATTCATTTCCTCACCTCTTCCAAACGATCTGACTTACTTTGTAACTGTGCTCCCGAAGCTGCTGTAACTTCTTAATAGTCTAATCAGGCTTATAGCCACTCGCAATTGCAACATACAGATCGTTCTCGTCTGGCTATTAACATTCCCTTCACACAACGAACTACAGAATAATTCGGGTCGGCAGGGATCGCATTGACCAGAAAGCTGCCCACAACTTCTTGAAACTTGCAAATCACAAGTTATTTTCAAAGGAAACACTCCTATTTTCTTTTTCTGTTTAATTCCAGCAGGGTGTTGGTGTTCACAGCACTGGCTGGACAGGGACTGCCCTCTGCCAGCACCACCTCAGCATCCCTGCAGGAGCTGCCCTGCCGCTGGCGTGGAGATGACGCCGGGAAGAGCAGCACAATACCAGAGACCAGGAGCCCCGTCCAGCAGCAAGGGGATCACAGGACATCTGGGGGCACCCAACCTGGGCGAGGGAGAGCCTGGAGAAGAGGCCTGAGAGGAGGCTGTGGAGCAGGAGCGGCTGCCTTGTGCCTGGTCAGCCATGTGCAGCCTTTCGCTGGAGCAGCCAAGGCAAAGTTTGGCGGAGGAGCGAGGTGAAGGAAGGTGGTGAGGTGAAGTGGAGCAGCACAGCAGAGCAAGGCAAGGCTGAGGTGGCAGCCCCAGCCTCCCAGGCGAGGGGCAGACAGGTGCACTCTGCTCCAGGAGGCTTCTAGAGAAAAGAATACATAAAACCATAGAAGCCCCTAATCACAAGGCCAGGCTGGAGGGGGCTTTGAGCAGCCTGGTCTAGCGGAAGGTGTCCCTGCCCATGGTAGCGGAGTTAGAACCAGACGATCTCTACAGTTCCTTCCAACCGACACGGTTCTATGATTCTGATACGCGGCGTTAGCGCTGCTCCGGGAGGTAAAGGAGCTGCCACACTCATCATGGCGGCCGAGGAGAGCCCGCCCGCAGCGCCACTCCCTCTATGTCGGGAAAGCGCCGGGACGACCCTCTCGACATGGCGGCCGGGGCATGACGGGATCGGGCCCTATCCGGCGGCGGCAGCAGTCTCGGAGCTGCCGTAAATGCTGCCCCTCACACACGGCACGGGGCCGGTAGGCCCGCGGACGCCCGCCGTACGGAGCGGTGCCGACAGCCTCCGGGTCGCTCCCCGGGCAGGGGGTGACCGAGCGGCTTCTCCGGCCCCGCCGCCGGGTGCCAGGCGCAGCGCCCGCAAGATGGCGTCGGGCTGCCCCGGAAGGGCTTGGCGCGCGGGGAGGCGCCCAACATGGCGTGGTGGTGCTGGGCCCGCGCCGGGGGCCCGCGGCCGCACAGGTACCGTTGGGCCGGGCCGGGGAGGGGGCGGCTGAGGGGAGCGGGCGGGCGGCCGCCGCGGTGCTGACGGTGCGCGTCTCTCCCCCGCAGACTGACAGTGCTGCTCGAGCAGCGACAGGGTTTCCGCCGGGCGCGGCCGCGGCCCGAGGAGCCCCCTGCGGCCCCCGCCGCCGCTGAGGCGCGGCCCGGACCACCGCCCCCGCGCCGCAGCCTCTGCCCGCCAGCGCCGCCCACCCGCGCCGGCCGCCCCTCGCCGCGCCGCCTCGTCAAGCCGTTCCTTTTCGCGGTGGGGGTAAGTGGCTGTTGCGGGCCGAGGGGGAGCGGGGGCGGTAGGCGGCTCCGTGGTGTGACCCCCCGCCGTCGGCCAGCGGTGCCTGAGTTCCATTAACGTGCCAGCATCGCTCAGGGCTGAGCAGCTGGGAATGTGTGTCACTAAGCCCAGGGCGAGCCTGGCTTCCTCGGCCGAAGCCACGGGGCAGAATCATAGAACGGCCCAGCTTGGAAGGGACCTCGAAAGAGCCAAAAGGTCCAACCTTTTGAGCCTAGATGAGATTATCTGTCACCCTGTCCGACAGCATCTTGAAAACTCCCCGTGATGGCGAGCCCACCGTGGCCCTGGGGAGGTTGTTCCAGGGATTGATTGTTCTTAATGTAAAAAATTTCTTTCTTATATCAAGATGAAACTGTTGACTTCATCTGATGTTGCCCAGTTCACAGGCACTGCCTTCGGATCTGCCGCCATCTGGCAGTATGAGTCGCTCAAGTCGCGGGTCCAGACCTATTTTGAGGAAGCTCGAGCAGACTGGTTGGATAAAATGCGGCCGCAGAAGAGGGGGGACTTCAGAAAGCAGGTACAAGGAGCCAGGCCTGGCCTGTTTGCACACGGGTGGGTCCCTGCGGAGCCTAGAACATGACCACGTCTTTCCCCTGGTGCAGGCACATCTGCGAGCACCGCTGGTACAACAGATACTTGGCCTGTTGATCCTCATTTGTAACTTGGAGATGTAGTAGGTACTCAGCAAATTACAGTAGGTGCTTTTCCTTACAAGCAAGACGGATAGAAAACTGTAACTGACAATAGTACTGCAAACACTGCAGAAAAATACCATCTGCACCCTGAAATGTGGGGAAGAGAGTTCAGTAGTACTAGTTTGTATATCTCAAACAGATGCCTTTTGCTTTTTTGCTATTAAAAAAAAAAAATCTGTTCTTGCTATGTCTGAGTGTTCTCAAAAGTTCCCAGAATGGACAGAACTAACTTAAATTCTGAACCTTATGCATAAGATATTTTTAATTCTCTGGCTTCCAAAATGCCTTTACCTCACAAATATGAGGGTTTGGGGGGCTTTTTTTTTTTTGTTTATGAGAGCTGACATTTCCATGCCAATACTTTGGATTTTGGGCAGTAATAACAGCATAAGTGCTGCAAGGCTTGTTATAAATTTCATTGATGTCCCCAGAGTATCAGTCATTTAGTTTTCAATTAAGCATATTTAAAACCAAACTAAACAAGTATGTGTGTGCTATGTTTGTTCTGAGGTTACTGATGTGTCTTGTGATAGACCAGGCTTGATTACTCTTTTGGGTCTACTTGTTCAAGGGCTGAGTGTGGAGCTGGAGAAGCTCAGGGTCCTGGGTAGGACATAGAGGAGCTGGTTTTGTCCTGTACATCCTGTGCACTGCGGTACTTCCTTTGCAATGGGCACGTGGTGTGGGTTAACCCTGGTGGGCAGCTGAACACCACAGAGCTGCTCACTCGCTTCCCCCAGCAGGATCGGGGAAGAGGAAAGGAAGAATAAAAGCAAGAAAACATGGGGGTAAAGATAAAACATCCAAAAATTTGTTTAATAAGAGAAGGTTGTAGGAGAAGGGAGAAAGGGGTTAGACTAATGCCCAGCCAGTTCATGAGCTAAACCTCCTAAAACCCCCTCTTCCCTTTTACTGCTGAGCATGACATGATAGGGTAGGGAAATGGGAAATGCCTTGATGCTGTGGAAACACTGTTCAGCAAAAGCCAGGACATGAGTGTGTTACCAGTACTCTTCTGGTCAAAAAAATCAGGTGCATGAGCTGCTCTATCCTAGCCAGTCACAGTCTGGCTCAGTGTATATCATCTGCAGGTGAGATTGTGATTGTCACTTAAATACTTTGGGGTTTGTATTCTTGTTTTCCCTGAAAACCTGAAGGGGAGGGTCTGGTGATTAGCTATTAAAAAAAACCCCAACAACCCACAAAACTGCCCTGTTGTTAATAGGCTTAAACTCCCAATCCCCATCTTCAACTGGTAAGTTCTATTTTTAAAGTTCCCCCAATCCGTTCTGAGGGTGTCTAGTTTCTTGATTGTAGAAAAATCATATTTAGTGTTCTTATACTGGACAACTTTGAATGAAATTACCAGTATCTGTATCCTATGCCAGAGAATTAAACAAAAAAGTGTTAATGAAATCAGTACTTTGATATCAGATAGCGGATGGTTTGTCTCATACAGCGTTATTTCCCCCCTGCTTCCAGCCTACAGATAATTTTTATGACATTGTCCCCATCTATATGGTTAGAAGGCCACTGAGCTATCAATAAAACATTTGTCCACAGTGATTCTGAAAGCTGAGGAAGGGGAAGGGGGGTGGAATTTCCCTGTGGGCCGACTGCGCTCAACATAAACTTTTTCAGGGGTTTTAAGCTTGGAGGAGGGCTGGGTGAGCTGGACGCAAGGGGGAATGGATTCCACAACTTGTGAGCCACCGCTGCAAAAGTGACCCTGGCACAAAAGTGGAATCTCTCAAAGGTGGTTGGTGTGACGTTTGACAGCATCAGGGCGAGGCTTAGCCGAGGCAGGGTTTGTGCTAACTTCGGCTAATCTGCTGAAGGAAGCATTATGGGCTGGATCCTTACTTAGTACGAGCAGAGGTAAGCCCATGGAGTTGTGTAAAAGGGTATAACCCCATTCTTTTAGAAGAAACTCGTCATCTGCATTGAGATATTTTACGAAAAAGAGCGTAGATAACTAATGTTGAGCAAGGAAATGCCAACTCAGAAAGCTAAATTGGTCAAAAACTTAAAAGTTTGAAATCTGTTAAATAAATTGGTTTCAAGTAAACGCTTTCCATTCTTAAACAGGTAGAACCTTACGTGACTTGTTTTTGAAATTAAATACCCTGCAGCGGCATTGATGTGCACCAATTCCCTTTCAGGTTAACAGCTGGTGGAATAACCTGACTGAGGGTCAGCGGACTGTGACAGGTTTGTGTTAGCTTACGAGTATTAGACATTCACAGGAAGAGAAATATGGCAAACAGGTACAGTATGTTACAACAGATGGCTTTCATACCCCGTGTAGGTTGTTAGGCACCAAGCATGTGTATCCTTACACCTGCACGTACACTGTTTCTGCTACACTTCCTTCTCACAAACTGGGTTTTGTACGCATTACAAAAAATGCCTCTGCATCTGTGAGAGAGAGTGTGGAGGGTTAGCTACAATCTTCTCCCAGGAACTGTGAAAAACAGCAAATGCTTTTAGAAGGAATAGGTGTATATGTTCTGCTGGATGTTTGGGGCAGAAGTAATCTCAGGCCACTCAGTTAACAAGCTGTCAAGAAGTTCTGTACAATGCTTTGCACTGCTCAGCATGCAAGCCAGGTCTCGATACAAGCCCTGTATTGAGGTGGGGTAACAATTCCTATTCTGTAGTCTCCAGAGCATCCCTCAACATCTAGTTAATCTAACAAGCAGTACAGATTCTAGTTGGTAGACCCGGAGCTGTTCAGATACTTGATTGCCATAACAAGGTTGGGCTTACTGTCCTGAAATTGTTGATGGTTCTGTAATGTCTTGGTTTAGCATGCAGGGGAAATATTTCCTCTGATAAAAGAGGACAGTGGAATAGGATGGAACGACAAGAGATCTATTGACATTTTGGTTCTAGGCTTTATGTATCATAGTTTTTCACAGTTCTTACATTCTGTTGCGAAGTTGTAATAGAGAATAATTATACGACACTTAGCATTGTGTAAAGGAGTCACAATTATTTTCCCCTGTAATGTTTCCAGGTATTATAAAACATTTTAAATACCTAAATGCTTGGATAGAAATAGAGAAGGCACTTTAAACAAGAAACAGTAAATTTGCATCACTGTTTCTAATCACTTATGTTTTTATTTAAAATAAAGTAAGATTGCAGTAAACATCTGAAGTAAAAAGCTGCATGTTTGCTGTCTCCCAGAGGCAACCATGCCTTAGCAATGCCAACACAACTTCTTACGCTTGATCTCTACGCAGTATCTTTACAATTCCCCCTAAACCAAAGCTCCCTCAAAGAAGGACAGCACGCGTACGGCGTGTTTGTATGGTTCCCCCAGTCTTCTCCCCTCCATGTGCAGTTAAATGCAACTGTGCAGCAGATGGTGGCATTTGGGGATGAGCAGCTAGAGAGGCGAGAAATGAGACCTCCTCATCTGGCTCTAGTTTCATTGGTTCTACATGGAATTGAAGTTTGAAACCGTAGCTTGTTCATCATCAGTGCAGATTTTCTGGACTGGTGCATTACCCTGGATGATAAAACAGTTGCAATTAAATGTCATGTTTTTGAAAGACTCCCACTACGTACATACAGCTTTCAGGATTTTTCTTTGCTTTTTCTAAACCCTGTAAAGCAGGAGGTGGATGCTGCTTTTAATGGAATAGTGAAGAAGAAGTTTGATTCTTGTAATCTTACTTTTGAATGCTTGCTTTTATACTTTTTTCTCCTCTTAATAGGTATTATAGCTGCAAATGTCTTTGTATTCTGTTTATGGAGACTGCCTGGCACACGACGGATGATGTTTACATACTTCACCTCAAATCCATCCTCCAGTAAGTGAACAGTAATTCGGGTGTAACAGATACTGCAGAAACTTCAGGCGGCTCACAGCTCGCTTGTAGCTCTATCACCCACAAGCAATCTCTCAGCCATGCCCAAACACATCATTCTGTCTAGGCGGGAAATGGTTTGAGGGGGGAAAAAGTTAGAAGTAATGGATGTGGTTTTTTTAAAACAAACTAAAGACCAAAACACTGGTGCTTTTCTAAATATTGTAATGTCAAAACCGATGCTATCTGGCCTTTCACTTCAGTCAGGAGGATGCAGCTCCTGCCTTTGTAAAGGTGAAGAGACACTTCTGCTGGTGACACCAACCCCTGCCACTCTCCTGGACAGGGTGTGAGTCAGCCCACTCTTTGCAAAGGAGGAAAATAAATTGTCCTATGTAATTCCATTCAAAACTGGACTCAGACAAGATTAGTCTCTGTGTTATATACACTGCTCTGGGTCCCATTAAAAAAACAAACCACAAACTTAGCTTTCCCTCTGTGTGAAGTGCTTTGCAGAGGTTAACTTAGGAAAGCAAGTTACTGGTGTTTAATGGCAGAACAATTAATTTTCATTTCTACAGAAAAGAATTAAAAGGATGAGACAAACACACATTAGGAGAGTACTTTCCACTGTCCTCAATTTCTGCTGAAAAAGTGGAAACTCAATCAATTCCCCTTACACACTCCAGAGCTAAAGATAGCTGTTATCCAGCTCTGAGCATCAGTCACCCCAAACACTCCTATTTTAAGTAGTCTTGACCTTCACACGTGCTAATTGGCTTTTTTACCTCTTCCAGGCTGCTGTTTCAGTGAGGAGAGCCAGTAGCTTTTTCACAAGAGAAATAGTTTTTCTTTTTACGAGTCCATCTCTAGCAAATTAATTTTATATACGTGCTTATATGTATTAAAAATCTTTCACCACATGCATATAAAAACTCTTCTAAAGCATGGGAGATGTGTCATAAGATAAATTTTTATATTAAATATTCCCCAATAGGTAACTAAGACTTTCTAAAGTAGCTGTTTGTACAGCTTGCATAACTGGGGTGTACGTTCCACCTTTCAAGAGGTTTTGCATGGAATTTGAGTTTTGTAATATTTACTACATAGATTGTATCTGAGAATTCTCAGCATAATTAGCCTACAGTATGACCTGATAAATTTCTAGGCTGCATGACATGTAAGTTGAAGCAAATTAAAACACTGGGTTTTTCCTCATTGTTTTTCTCTTTTGTAGGAGCCCTGTGTTCTCCCATGGTGCTCTCTACATTTAGTCACTTCTCTCTATTCCACATGGCTGCAAATATGTATGTTTTATGGAGCTTTTCCAGCAGCGTTGTCTCTCTTCTGGGATGTGAGCAGTTCATTGCAGTGTATCTTTCTGCTGGTAATGTTAAATATATATATTTACAACACGTAAAAAAGATAAATATGTATCCATGCAAGTGAAGCGTGTGCATGGTTAATAGATGTATGATGACAGGCCATTGTTGAGTCCGATGCATGGCTCTCTACTGACAGCAGTACTTATCTGCTGTCCTACAGAATTTTGGTGGGTTTAGGATATTTGGCTTCAAAATACCATAACAATACAAGTGTCTGGTTTTAATTCACGCTTAGCTACCAAAATAAAATAGCTCTTAATACGGACTAATGGGAGCTTTGTGGGAAAAGATGACAGTTAATTCAAGCGAAAACAAAAACAACCAACAAACCCCACCCCACCTACACTAGCTTCTTTAGGAGGATGTTCAGATAACACCGTTGTACTTTCTGATGCTTGTCAGCATTGCTGGCATTTTTCCCAATAATCATTTTTTTCTTTTCTAGGGGTTATCTCCACTTTTGTCAGTTACGTTGCTAAAATGGTCACTGGCAGGTTTGAACCATCCCTTGGAGCTGTAAGTATCTCAGAACATGGGAGACCTTATCATGATCTCTGAAGCCATTTTCAAAGCCTGCTGTAGTCTTTAACGTGCTTAAAAGCCAAGAATATATTTGGGATATATTTGATATATTTGGAAGCTAGGAAGGTTTACCAAAAGCAAGTAACCAGGCAATGATTCCTGTGCAAGAACTCACCTGTTCTTCAAGTACATTAACTCTCTTGCAGCAGCCGCCCAGAATTAATGCCACTTAATGCTAATGGCTTGTAAATAAGTTCTTAACAGCAGGACCTCTTGTCACCAAGCGGATAGTTCCGTTCTATAAGTTATTTCATTAATGTTATTTCATAACTGTGTATCAGTCTTCTCTAATGGATAATAGAATACTTGAGAAAGAGGTAATGTAATCAGACAATCAAACTCAGCATGTGATGCTGGTGGAAGTTGTAGCACATGCTGTGCAGAAAGGGCAGCACTCCTGCCAAAAGGCTCACAGCAGGGAAGATACGAGGCAGGCTGAGGAGGCGTGTGCTTGTCTGTTCTTCACAACGAGATCATTTTAAAACACTTAACTTGCCTAAGTTTGAGGTGGACCCAGCCATTTGCCAGGTTTTAAAGGCTTCTTAACTTTACGAAATAGTTTTGATAAAACCCAAAAGCCACATTCTTATTTTTCAACTGGAAGGAAAAAGTCTATCGGGCTGTCTCGAAGTTAGAATTTTTGGTAGTGCTGTGTCTGTATTGTCCCATTATCTTGTGAATAAGCTGTATCTGGAGCAAGTTACTTTCCATTAGCCTTACTGATCTGAACTTTCCAGACATTGCATTAGTTTGCTGTATTCACAGCCTTTCCATTGAGATCTTTGATGGGTACAAAAGCCCATGGTCAATTTAGTACAGACCAGGGAATTGCTTGTTTCATTCACAAAAGATTTCTTGTCCCCATCCATCTGTTATTTTCCTTGTTTTGGTACAAGCTTCAGAATGATCCCTTCATCTGAGAGGGCTGTGTTTGATTAATAGATGTTAGATTTCTCGGGTTTACTGGGAAAAAAGCACATTAACATAGATACTTATCTTAAAAATCCAGGGGGTTATTTTTCAATTATATAAGAGCATCTGAGGCATTTTTTCCCCCCAGTATTTATAATTTCAGATATTGAAATTAAATAATGGTGTCTTGTTTTATTTTTATTCTGAACTGTGCTGTGGTGCTTTGTACTTTGAGGTTTACCACGGGGTTGCATTGGAAAATAAAAGGAAAACGGGTTCACATGCAGAAAAATAGATTTTCCCTTATGTAACCTCTCAGCTTACTCTGATGTATTTTAATGTATTTACAGTCAGGAGCTATAATGACTGTCCTTGCAGCCGTGTGTACAAAGATGCCAGAAGCAAAACTAGCCATCATACTTCTTCCAATGTTCACATTTACAGCAGGAAGCGTAAGTGCCTTTGAACTTCAAAGAAATCCTACCCTTAAAACATTTTCCCCCTACCTCTCCAGTATCTGAGCACGTGTCCTCTTCGTTTGTGCTTCTAAGCTGCTTTTTGAAAGAGAATACAGGTCATGGAAGTCCTAGAGACTGATCCAGAATTGTTGCAGCCTGGCACGGTCATTACACAAGCGTGTAGTGGATTTAGAGTGATCCTAAATTCCATCTTCCGTGGGTCTGTTTCAGATCTGGTACAAAGAGGTGAAAGAAGTTGGGAGGGCCTTACGTTCACCAGGCTGAGGAGAGGTGCACACACACACACTGTTCTTTCTGATGGGTGATATTTTTTATAGCAGTGCTAGTTACAGGCTAATCTAATACTGATACACTCTTTGAAGAAAAATGTATCAAGATGGAAAAAACCAGGATTTTACATCTCAAGGGAAATAACATCCCAGCCCTAGAGGAATTCCTGCCGCCTCATTTGGATACCATCTTCTGATACTTTTACAAACACTGCTGGGATTAGAAATAAGCTACCGAGGCTTTTCTTCATGTGTAGTACTAGGACTTTTTTTGTTTGTTTCATGAAGTTTTTACGCACATACACTGCCCTGTTTAAGAAAAGCTTCTCATGTATCTCTTGACTTGCTTTAATAAGTTAACAATCTTTTCTCCACTACTTAAAGTCCTTTTACTGTTTTACTTAAAGTAGTTAAGCTTTGTTATGTCAAGATGATGAGATTTAATATTTTTTATAAGTGATTTGAACAAGCGTTCTTAGATGTAGCCTGTGGACCTGGTTTTTTGCATGCTACCCTCTAACTGCATCTTGCCTAAAAATGATGGCCAGGGTAGAAATACCAGCAGAGCCACAGAGACCATTGCCATGAGGAGGTACTTCGAAACAGTAAAACAAGAGCAACATTCACTATTGCGGTATAAACATTGCAATTATTTTAGCCCTAAGTAATTCTAGCCCTACTATGTAATTGTATTTCCAAGCTTTATGTACTCCTTTAGCCCACCTCACACACACCAAAATCAGCTTTTAAAATAAACCAGCCAACGTAGCAGCATAGCTGCTAGTCTAGCACATATGCTTCAGGAAGGAAAGCTTTTTTTTTCATTGATTGATTGCTTTGATACAAAATTCATGGGATGTTTTTTGATCCCAGATGTTTGCTCTCTGCCAGAACAGGAAACTCTGTTGTCAGTGGCTGTTCTGTGCTGTGACTGATCCTGTCCATTCCATGTTCTGTTCCTTTCCAGGCTTTAAAAGCCATAATTGCATTTGACACTGCAGGGCTTGTTCTAGGCTGGAGACTTTTTGACCATGCTGCACATCTTGGGGGAGCTCTCTTTGGAATGTAAGTCTGTGTTTACTAACTTCAGTTTGTTTCATATTTAAAGCCATCTTTCTCCTCTTTGCTTCCTCTTATCTCTGAAGGGAGGGGGATTTTTGGAAGTAGCATTGAAGACAACTTCCTCTTATCATTGTAGTGCTGCAAAACTGTGTGGAAAATATGGTTAACAGATGCTCAGAACTAAAAGAAATTGAGCTGAACTGCCTTAGAATGATAGGTTAGATGTCAGGTTGTCCTGTCAGCGTAACTTGGGCTGGCTGTCTCTGTCCTGCTCTCCCCAGCACACTGAAGAGAGCCACAAGGCAGAAAAGATTCTCACAAAACACAGCATGGACAAATTAAAATAACTTTAGAATTAAACAGCTTAGAAAATTTCTTTGTCTCAATGTTTTTCCTCTAATTGCCAATTTAGAGAGAGCTGCGGAGTTGGTATAAGCTCAGTCCAAATTCCTGTGAACAGCCTCAGTGCTGCTGCATTGTCTTTGTGTGGAGCCTTCCTAATTGGGAGGAACTACTAGAAACCAGTTTGTAGGAAACAGTTCTGCTTTGTTCCATGTTTGAACTCCATTAACCAATGAGTTGTTCCCTTTCTACTTGATTGCAATTTCACCTTAACTTACTGCTAAGAGCATTTTTAAACATTGTCTACTTTCTGCCATGGTGTATCTATATCTGCTTGTTCATTATGATGCAGATTCACACATTATTAAAATAAGGTGGCAGCTGCAGTCAAAATTCCATTGAGTTGACAAGTATCTTGCCTTCCTCACCTACATATTGTTCTACTCTGTGATCATTTTGGTCACTTTTTGTCCTGAAACAGGGTCTCTGCTTAGGGCATTTGTTGAATGGCCAAAGTATTTTCTGCACACTCCCAGATTGCCCCTTTCCAGCAAAGCTGTTCTTTCTGCCTCAGTTTATCTTGTCTCCTATCCTGAGCCTTGGGGTTCCTTGATTTTAGTGATCAGCCTGTTCCTCAGGCACAGAGGAAAGTTGCAGTTAGTTTTAAGTAGTATTTTCTTTCCCAGGTGGTACGTGACTCATGGCCATGAGCTGATATGGAAGAACAGAGAAACGCTGGTGAAAGCTTGGCATGAACTGAGGACAAAGAACACAGGAAGGGGAGGAGGTGGAAGATCTAACTGAGTCTAATCCTAGAGATTCCTTATGCCCAGGTGGTATATTACTTGAAGACATGGGATTGAATTGGTTTTGAAGGGGTTTTTTGCTACTTCACATTAAGCCTCTAAGGAGCTGAGGTTTCTGATGTAAACTACAGTTACAGAAACGCCTCTCAATGGAACACGAACTCTGACAAAGGTGAAAGAATAAAGATTTTTATCCTGTTGCTTTCTGAGGTAACAGTCTGCATTACATTTTTTAAAGGAGGAATAAAAAAAGAAAACCTTTCCAGTGATGTGACCTAAAGCTTTGTCCAAAAAGCTTCAAAATGGAGAACACTCTGAAAGATAAACACTTTTAAAACCAAGGCAGTTAATGGATCACGCATGCCCTAACAACCACCAGCCAGCACTCGGTGCTTTCCTAGAAGGTGTGCTGTAGGCAGATCAAACTCAACATAAGGCTGATGTGGCAAAGTTCAACCATCTTTATTGAAAAGATTGGCTGAGACAAACCAATGGTCTCGTTTGAGCTTAAATTTTAAATACATGAATCCATAGTGGATTGTTCTCCAAAGCTTACAGACTGGTTAATGGTCCAGCTTTGCTTGTCAGCTGTGGCTTATTCAACCTATGGTTTTCATTTCTGTCTCCTTCCAAGGTGCTGTCACATCTCGTTAGAATTGACTACAGTGAAATCTTTGTCATGATGAGGTGCAGCGGAAGAATGACTGACGCTGTGGGTTTGCGTATTTTACCATGAGTTACACTGCTTTCTATGTTCTTCCACTGCATTAGGCTTTTTTTTTTTTTTTTAAATTGTGCTGTATTGTTCATTTCCTTTAAGGTTTTTCTAAGACTTTTAGAAAACAGTAACATTTAGTTCAGAATGTGCCAGTTCTAGAAAAATAAGCAAAAATAGGTGAGGCATCTGAGACCAGTAACACCGTAACCAGAGGTAACTGCTAAAGTAAACCTGGGGGTAGTACCATTGCCAGCATTTCTATTGCACAAACAAACAAAAAACGGGTGTTGGGTGTGCTGCTGCCCTGCCAGGGTAACTACCAAACCCCCTGCAAAGGACGGAGCAGTCTGCCCAGGTACGAGCTGGTGGGCTGCAACCCATAACTCTTCTCTGCAGGCTGAGTTGGCCGTTCTATATGGACCAGCTTGCCAAAGAACACGTTGCATCTGTAAGAAGCAACTCGTGCCCTTTTCCGTTACAACGGTGCCTTGCAGAAAATGCATTTCCTGCAGGGCTGAGGAACACGTTGTGCTGAATGGCAGCAGTTGTAATAAATGATGCAGTACAGAATTGCTGTAAACTCCCTTTCTGCTACAGGCTGGTGCTCAAGCCTACGCTTTTTTCTCTCTCAGAAAAATGAGACGCTTGAGAATTTGTTCCTTTAAGTGCCTGTCAACATAAACTCTTAAAAAATGGACAAGTTGGAGTATCTAATACTCCTTTCCTCTGCTCCAGCAGCTTCTTGGCCTTCTGTTTCCAATCTGTCTCTTCTTTCCTACTTCCTTCTCGGATGCTCAGGATGAGCATACCAGTTTTTAGGGCTCCAGCTCACAGCCCTGCCTGTGGCACAGGGCAGCTGAACGTGCCGCCAGCTCCACTGCTGCCAGCCCCAGCTGCCTCCACGCAGGCAGGGAGAAGCCAGCAGCATCAGAAGACAGCCACTGAATGGGGTTGTCGTAAGGGAGCGCTTCGTGCCAAAGCAGCCCAAAAGCCACAGCTCGCAGTATATGGCAGATTAGGTTTACACCTACTTAACACTTATTCGCTGTCTTTGTCCACTTCCTTTTATTTTATTCCCCTTCTTTTCCTTGCTTTTCCTCTTGTCCACTCAACTTAGCTCATCTCTTCAACACTCCTGTATTCACTGAGGGTTTGTTCGAGATGCTGGCTGGAAGCAGCAGGGAGTAACACTGCAGGAAATTCAGTGTAGAAACCCTGGAGGACACACTATTTTACAACTCTAGTAGAAGCCAAGGTTACAGTTAAGTTTTTCACCGTCATTGCCAGTGTCTCCTCATGGCTGGTTAGACCCACTAAGGCAGCGTGGTATTGCTGCACCCTTCAAGCTTGCATTAAGGGTGCAGAGGCACCGTGACATTTTCAGACTGACCCTTCAGAGGCAATGCCTGCACTTCTGCTGGGTTCTTAGAGCTGCAGTGGCTCAAAGCTCCTGAAAAACCAGCCTGGAACTGCCAGAGAAGTTCAGAAGTCACCATCTTTTCAGTCAGTGGCTGTGGTTTGAGGGGCTCATGCCTAAGCTTCATCTTAACTTTAGGCCTAACAGCACTCACCCTTCTCCAGGCTGTTCAATACCTGTCACTTCATCTCTCCAACCCTGGAGGCATTTAACCTATGGGAGGTCATACAAAAAGATCCGTGTGGCCAAGCGGTGGGTTCCATGTCAGCTTGCACCTGAGCCTCATGCAGCATTGTCTGCCAATGGTCAACTATCTTCTCTGGTCCAACACGGCTTTCCAACTGCAGTAGGGAAGGCAGTGCTCCAGCCAGTCAGACGAGGGATGGCCTGGAGCTGGAACAGCTCGCTGCAGTCACTAAGGTGCCTTTCTGGCAAGCAAATGCTCTTCTTGCTAAATTTGGCGTCAGTATATGCCAGTATCTCAGTATTTAGTCACACCCTTGAATGGCAAAGAAATTAGAAGAAAGAAAAAAAACCCACAAAAAGATCTCTAAACCCAGAAAAACCCAACAAGAAGAACCAACCACCTGGAAAGACTTTTTTTTTATCCCCCCTTTTCAAAGGGCTTATTATTGTGACTAAAAATACAATGTGGTAATTATGCAGACACTTGGCAGAGACAGCAGCTAGTGTTTGGAGGAAAACAGCAGTGAGCAGAAAGTCATGGTCAATCACGTAGAGACACAATCCTTCCTCCTTCTCTGGTGGCTTTAAGACACTCTGCCGTGGCCTTACCATGTTTAAGGAATATTTTGTTGCCGTGTAGTTCTATTGAAATTTCATTTTTGTATTAGAACAAACTGTCTGAGCTTTCAGCCCCCGTTCCTGGCAACAACAGCTGTTTTGCTTTCTGATTTCATGGCTTGCTTTTGTCTTGCTGTATTCCCCCCACCCCACTCCACCCCCCAGCTTTTAATCACGATAAATCTCTTCTAAATGCAGACAACTTTTTAATCCCATCCAGCTTCTTCTGGTTTCCCCGTCTGAGATGGCCTTTGTGCCAATTTCATCCTCCAAGCTATGATGAGCAGCTGCTCAGAGCACTCCCCGGTGCCGTAGGTGGGCTCCGGGATGTGTGGTGCCAGAGCTGAACCAAGTGCTAGGACGCGGCAGGCACCGGGAGGGCAGAGATTATTCACCAGTGGATTTTGCTAAGTCTCAGGCCTAGGAACAAGGATCAGAGCATCGTTTGTATGGTGCCACTGGTGACACGATAAAGAGGATGTTCTGTTTTCTCCTGTGGCTATGATAGTGCATTTCTCATTCTACCCCTCACCCAAACATGATTTATTTTTAAAAGTTACGATGTAGAGCAGAGTAGTTCTAGAAGAAGAGCTCCCTGCACATTCCTAACAATAAAAGTACATTTCTGGGTTTTTTGGGCAACAAACAAAATGCAGCATCCAATATCCCATACATTATTGTGCCAACTTCCCTGTGGGACCAAAACATTGTTACCTGAAATTTCCGACTTTCCTCGCCCTGCCAGACATGGGGGGTGTGAACTCACAACTGCTCTAGCACCAGCAAACACCAGATCAGATACTCAGGACCACAGGATCATCTGCAAAGGAATTTCTTTCTACCCCTTGGTAATGGTGTTTCAAAGAGAGGCCAGACACGAGGAGCGGTTCTGCCTCAGCCCATATCCCCATTTCTAGCCCTCCTCCCCACCAGGAGTAAATCTGGACCGAGGTCTGAGATGATAATACACCACAGATACAGACTGCTGGCAGGGATGAGGCAGTAAATCTGAGCTTTTTGAGCTCCGCTGCATCATTAATTTCTTACTGGATCTCAGATAACCACCTGTAACTGGATTATTACAGTCTAAAATGAAGTACCTGTCTAGTTAGTCTTTAAATAGATGATTTCCTCAGAGGTGGCGTCTCAGTTTATCTGCATTCTTCCCTTCTACAGACTTGTATTTCAGAGTTTGGTGACGGGCTGGGAGATCCAGCTTCTGCTGCAATAACCCCCTGAATGGGGAATTGTGGAGGAGCATTATGGCCCGTAGCCACTTATTACATAAGATGTCAAATTTCAAAAGCCAGACTTACCCCCGATGTAATTCCATCAGCTCCAGTGGTTTGCGCCAGGGCTGTTTGGTTCTGAACCTGAATGGACAGAAGAAAAGCTGTAGTTTCCAGTCCCTGGCAAACAGTAAATGATGTGGACCATTAAGATACAGAACAGACGCTTGGGTTTTGGTCACTGGGTAGTATTTTAAAGCGAGAAGTGGTTAAGCTGTTAATGTAAATGGAGTGGGGGGTTTGCACAGAGCTATTGGAAATTAACATTGCGGAGCTGCTGCTTCTCACCCGGAACACTTGTTTGTAAACATCGCGTTCCGTATACAAACGCTCGAATGATAAACGGTTACGGCTACCTTGAGATCGTAACGAAGCAGCCATACCCAGCTAGAGCAGAGCACTATTCCTTGCTCAGCCGGTGCCTGCGACTGGGGACGCTACGGAGCTTCCCCCGGAGCAGAGAGGGGATCTCAACGCTCCACCACAAGCGCACGGCGGGGAGAGCCGGTGCCCGCAGGAGGCGTCCAGCCCCGCCGGGGCGCTCCGGCCCGGGTGCCGCAGCATCGCTCGGTGCTGCTGCGGGGTGGGGAGCGCGGCGCGGCGCAGGGTCCGGTGTCGGCGGCTCGTCCCCGCCTCGCCGCCAGCCCCCGCCGGCACCGGCAGCTGCACGGAGCTGCTGCCGGCAGCCGGGTCACGTGCGCGGGCCGTAATCCCGGCGAGGGGGTGTCGTTACCGGGGGAAGGGGGCGGCGGGAGGAGGGGCTGCCGCCCATGAGGGCTGAAGCCGGGTGCGCGGCCGGCTGCGGGCGCCGGAGCCGCGGGCGCCGCTGCGGGCGAGGCGGGGGCTGCGGCCGCGGCCATGGCCTGGCCCTGCATCAGCCGGGTGTGCTGCCTGGCCCGCTTCTGGAGCCAGCTCGACAAGTCCGACCTCTCCGTGCCGCTCACCATTCACAACTACTCGGACATCGAGGAGCAGGAGGACGGGGCGCTCCAGCGCGGCGGGCCCCCGCCGCGGGGCAGCTCCCGCCCGCCCGCCCCGACCCCCCGCCCGCGGGACGCCGCCGCCGGGAAGCCGAGCGGCCGCAGGAAGAGCCGGGCGGTCGCCGCCGGAGAGCCCTTCGCGGCGGAGACCCAGTACCGGCGGGACTTCAGAGCGTGGCCCCTCCCGAGGAGGGACGCCTTCCCCTGGGTCAGCGCCAGCAGCGGCGGCGGGAGGGACGGGGCCGCCCCCCAGCCCGCCCCGGGCCGCACCACCTGCGCCCTGCCCGGCGGCGGCGGCAGGCCGGCGGCGGACGGCTGCGGCGGCTCCGAGCAGCTCCGGCCGCGCTCGCAGGCGGACGGCGGCCACACCACCTCCTACAGGTAACCGGGCCCGGGTGACCGCCCCGCTCCGAGCCCCGGGCGGGGGCGGGGAGGGCGTCCCTGCCGCGGGCGAGGGATGCTCCTCCGCAGCGCGGGGCGGGGATGCCGGCGAGCGACCGCGGCGGGGGGTGGGAAGCTGTAACCACGGGGAGGAGGTGGGGGGCGGACAGCGGCTGCGCCTCTCCAGCGGCTCAACCTGTCGCCAAAGCCGCGTTCGCTTGTGGCAGCGCGGTCCTTAAAAGCGTCCCTTGCTCCCCAGGCGGGTGCCCGACCCCCGGCCCGGCCAGCGCCGCCTGCGCCCCTTCGCAGCAGCGCTGCCCCGGTACGCGCCGGGGCCGCGGTGAGGAGCGAGAAGGGAGCCCGCCGGGGTGGGTTTGCAGTGCTTTACCCACCCGCTGCTGCGGGACGCAGGGCTGGGGCTGCCCGGGCTCGGCCGTCGCGCAGAGCCGCGCTCCCCGAACCTGTCGGTGCCGTCGTCTTTTCCCCTTTAAGACTCCTGGAATGGCACGTTCGAGGGGAGCCAAATCACCGCCTCAAAGATTAGTCAGACGCAAATACATAGGGGATATACCCTCAAAAACATGCCAGTGTGGGTAATGGGAAACATTATCACAAACCACCTTTCCTAAAGAGCTTTTAAAAACAATTACGTGACTTTTATTTCCTTTCCCTGTCATCAGTATGATTGATTACAGACACTTATTTTCCGGAGCAAGCCATCGGGTGGGATGCACTGAAATTCAGCCCCCTTCTCATTGACATCCACCACGGGAGGAGAGAGGATTTCAGCTCCTACAGGGCTGCTGTCAAAGCTTGTACCAGTTTCACGTTGTTACCACATGCTCCCTCATAACGATGTTCGTCAGGTTTTAATATACCTCCCAGGTATATTAATAGAGGGATTATTTTTATTCCAATAGAATCCCAAGTATTTAGACAGTCATTATCTATTATGTACTTAGGAGACGTTTCTCTTCATAATTGCAGTTCATTAGATTATTTATCACAGCACTTTTAAGACAAACACACTGGGGGCCCTGGGAAGGATTATGGTCCTGCACGAGAGTGTGTTACTGCTCATCCCACCCTTCCCCACCCAGGCAGCTGCCCTGGTGCTAGCACAGTTAACACAGAGACTCTGGAAGGGACAACTGCAGCATTGCCATTTATGCACCATTTTATGCTTTGACACATGTCACAGGGCAATCACAGAGCGAAAGAAAAGGCATTTTTGAATTTTCAAGCAGCACAGCAATTACTTCAACAGAGAAGCCTGCCAAGAACAAGAGTAGCAAGGTTCATCCTTGAGAAACCCATCCACCTCCACGCTGTTGTTGAAGCCTTCCCTGCTTCTTCAGCCTGACCCCAGAGGAAGGGCAGGTTAGCGCTGCAGCTTCCCTAGAGCTGTTCCAGCTCTCAGCAGAGCCACTCCTCCCACCTTTCTTCCCTCTGGCTTGTCTGTTCTTACACAGGGCTCTCAACTGCTACTCATGAAAGAGCAGGAGATTTGCAGCTCACGGGACAAAGCACTGGCGGTGGTGAGACACCGACATGCAAATCAAAATAAGTTTTTGGAAAAACAAGACTTCAGGGTAGTCGGGGAACTCCTCAGGGCTGGCAGGAGCAACAGTGCAGGACAAGGACAGAGGCACAAGGTGGGGCAGCCGCTCCAGGGCAAAGTTATTCCATAAGGCTCTTACGGTACAACCACTGCAAGCAGGGCTGTGCAAGTCAAACCACCTTTGTCTTACGCCAGTAGTCCCCCCAGTGTGAGTTATCACCCAGCACAACATGGCAAACTTCAGAAACCCCCGTACCACTGAACGTACTCCAGAAGAGTCCCAGGAGCCACAACAAGCAGCAGGAGGAAAGTCCACAATAGCTTCACCAGCTGCAAGAGCCTACTTGGATTTGTTGGTTTGGTTTTTTTTTTAAAAAAAGAAAGACTACACAGGAGTGGAGCGGTTGGTACTTGGCAGTTACTCACACACATTTTCAGTTACACTTGGGGACCTGGGTTTGTATTTGGCAGCTTCAGTCCTGCCAAGGCCCCCAGGAGTGCTCCACTGCTCTGGGGCAGGGAGGGGGCAATCTCCTGCACGCTCACTACCCCACATTGATTCCTACTACCACCGTCACAGCTCAGTCCTCCTTTCCTCTTACCTTACTGTTTTCTGAAGGCAGCGTTGCAGTCTGCAAACATCTGTCTCCTCTTCAGGCATCAAGGGTTGATGTTCTTCACCTTCCTAGCAAAGGACAGGAAGGTCCTACTTGTGCATTAAGGTGCCCCTCAGTGCTACACACAGCTCCAGTCCCCTCTGGCAGCAGGGAACTGCCCCGCTTATGTAGGCAGCACCCACCCACAGGTGAGGAGGCAGAGCAAGGTGGGGCTCTGTTACTGGGGCCAGCTGGAGGGTGCTGGGCCCTGAGGAGAAGGTTGGGTGTGAGCTACATAATGCCTTTAGAGGTCTGGGTAAAGGGAGAGGATGTCCTGCATAGGGATGTCCGGACAGGGGTGGCTGCAGGTAGGCCACAGAGGAGCAAAGGTGTGGTGGACACACATTTTTGGTCAGAGCCTCTCATTTTCTTTCTAGGGAGAGCCCTGGGGAGACTCCCCCTTTTCCTGCTGCTGCAGGATTGTCAGCCCTTCGCTATGGCTCAGCCCTGTGAGCAGGTTGAGTGGCCCTGAGGACCGGGCTCTATGTGCGGGGCAGCGGCATCTGCCCTCAGAAGAAATGGGTCCTTTGAGCCCTGTGTGCTACAGGTGCTTCAGCAGGCTCTGCACCCAGCCAGGGCAGCACCAGGCTCTCGCTGGTGGGACCGGCTCCTGCAGCGTGGACGCTGCCAGTCAGCAGCCTCCAGCCGCCTGCTGTGACTTGGTCAGGTCTCAGCAGCCGCCTGGGCTTGGTTAATGTGACAGAGAAGAGATCCAGACGGAGGGAAAGACTGGCTTGAACGGGACAGTGCGGAAAAGCTGGCGTTGATACATGGTCCACTCCAAGCTTTTGACCCTAGCGGGGGTTTTCTCCCTTAATTCTGTGAGGCCTTGGGGCGGCGTTTAGGTTTTGTGGTCGGTTTGTCTCTCTCTAATTCGGGGGTTTTGGCTGCATGCTTCTACAACAGCCGACTGAACGTTGGTTGCTGTAGAACACCCGAGAGCAGCGGCGAGTCCCCTGTAACGCTCAGCGCCGTTTGATGTGCTTGTGCATCAGTGCGCTGCTCCCGGGAGACTTCGCGCTGCAAGATCCTGCTACGTGTCTCTCTCTGCCCTCTCTTTTAAGCACAGAGGGAAACTCGGCTGCATACAAAACGGGCTGAACGTGGGGCAGCCGGGCAGCCTGGCCTGGCGTGTACCAGAACAAAATAAACCAGCCCAGGATCGCTGCCCAAGGCAAAAAGACCAGTCCCCTTCCTAGTGACTTCAGGGGGAGCCTTTCTGTGGTCAGAAGAAAGATAACGGTGGAGGGGGTGCTGGAAGGATACCTGCACCTCTGAGGAAGCAAAGGTATTTTTAAATTTGAAAGAAGAGCTCCGTATAGAGGGTGGGCGGGCAGCACAGCCCCGTTTCCCCAGGTCTCGGGGGCAGCTCCTGTCTCCAGCCCCTGCATTTCAGCTGGGTCTGAATGAAGTCAAACCCCAGCCGGGCCACGTGGCGGGAGCTCCGGCTGAGGCAGGTCGATACAAGCCGCACTTGAAAGGCTCAAACGGGATGTGCTCCAACAGTGAAAGGATGCCGGGGACTGCCGCAGAGGGCTGCGGTAGAGGACACCTGACGTGCTGGCGGAGGCGGAAGGAAGAGCTGAGCGTCCCTCCGCACCTTCCCGAGGGTTTGTCCGTTGGGGTCACGGAAGTGGCTTCTCCCTTCCAGCAGTCAGTTGCAGGTGCTGTGTTCTTCTGGCTTTGCGCACAGTTAACGGTAGTCCTGGGTCTTGGTGGCGTTTCGCAGACGTCTTAGAAACGGATGAGAGCCTCAGCCCTCTTCTACCGTGGATGAGAGAAGCTGGTGCTGTCAGCGGGTATCTCCACCTGGCTCCGTTCTCTGGATGTCAACTCCTTACCTTGCTGGGGTGAGGGCAAAACCTCTCTGCCAGGGCTGGTATTGCTGGGAGGAAAACCCTGTTCAGGGCTCCGCTGTTCTTCTTTAAGTTACTTCAGGCCTCAGTTTCCCCTGCAGTAACCTGCCAGCTTTTGGAAAGCGCTTCAAACGTGTAAGTGACAGCGCTGCAGCAGAGCTGAGAGCGATTGTTTTGCCTCTTCTTCCCCTACCCACTGGCTTTGCTCGTATTAGTACCCGGGGAGGGGGAGGATGGCTGCGAATTTCTGCACACACGCACCACGGCAGCCCCGAGCAGAGCCTAGACCCTGCGGTTGGTGTTTCCGCACTCGAGGTGTTCCGAGCAGGCGTGAGAGTCGGGAGCACCCGCCGTGTTCGCAGGTGGGAGGCACGGCAGTAAAGCAGACGGACCGGCGTCCTTGAGCTCAGCAGCGTTTCCGACTCACCCAGAGCGAGCAATTCTGTTTGATGAAAAGAAAATCCTAAAGAGCTGGAGTCATGAAGGGGAAGGGGGCCTGATGTGCCATCGCTAATGATGGGGGGAAGAGCAGGGCTGAAGATCCCTCAGCCGTCTGAACTCCCACCTCCTTGCGCGAGCATTCAACGCGTGCCGTTTGTTGAGCTGCGACCGTGGGGCAGGCGTCCTCCTCGCCGGGGAGACACCGCAGAACGAAGGGGAACGACCCTTTCCCCCATACCTGTGGGTGCAGTCGCAGAGCCTGTTACTGGGCTGTCCGCACTATTCAGACAGTGCTTGTGCGGAAAGGTGAGGTGAACCGTGGCCGCGGCGTCCCGTCGGAAAGCGTCTCATCGCAGCCATGCAGAAGACAACAGAGAACATACCTGCAGCGGTGTCCGGGGTCACGGCACACACCTGAGCTGGCAGGGTTAACAGTTCTGAGTGTGAGGAGCTCCATCCTTGATCCAGCCGGATACTTAAACACACGCTTATCCTTAATAACAGGAGTAAAGCTTTTATAATCAAGGCTTATAGTTATCTTTACGTTCTTAAGTATCTTGCTGCTTGGGGAAATTAATGCTGAAGCCCCTGGTTTTTACGCTAAGAAGTCAGCTTGCGTGGTGCAGGCGTTGGGATGGATCCAGAGAGACTTGCTGTGCGCTGCATAGCCTGGCTGGGGGAAGGGTGGGCTTGCAGGGGGACAGAGCTGTAGGAGGAGAGAGCAAGGCGGGCTGGAAATAGTGTCTCGAGAGAGGATGTCTGTTGTGCTGCAGAACTGGAATGGGGAAGAGTCGAAGCTGTTGCATAAAGGCAGGAGGAATTTCCTCTGCTAAAGTGTACCCAGCTGCACGCTGTGTTTAGAAGGACCCATCTGGAATCCATCATTCCTAAAACGTGCCCTGAAGCCTGCGAGGTCACACGGCGAATCCTGCTGGGAGCTTCCCCCGCCACGCCCCGACACCGTGTCCGGGCTGTCGGACAGCCCTGGTACAGGCGGTCCTGCTGACCCGCGGCGGGAGGTGGCACAGCCACCGGCTCGCTGAACGGCTCTCTCCAAAGCTGGGCTTCAGAGTAGCCCCCCGGTCCTTGATAGTCCAGCGCTGCTTTGTTTCCAGCATACACATCAGCTGTACTCCCTCTGGCCCCGTCTCCCGTCCCTGCTGGGGGTTAAACGGTCCCAGCAGGCCACTCGCCTCCCGCTCTCCACGCTGCATCGATCCAAACCTTCCCTGAGACGCATCCCAACACCCTGCAGACGAAACGGAGCCTTTCCCCGGGCTCTGTTAACCAATTACGATAAAGAGCAAAGAAACAGTCGACAAAGCAGTGATGGACGTGATCCCAGCCGTTCCACAGAGTAACAGCGACCTGCACGAGGCTGCTGCTTGCTCCTTGTAGAGTGAGGCGCAGGTACCGGAACAGCCGTACGCAAAAAGCAGCCCCTTCCCTTTGATCTCCGCTGATTTAAAGCCTGTGTACAACTCAGGAGGCCTTTTTCTCTCACAGCCCCGGTGCTTTAGTATTTATTAAGTACCTCTGGGTCATTTCTGTTTGTGGAGAGCAAAAACCTCACCTCTAGGCTGCAACAATGGAGAACAAAACAGAGCCTATGAGGAGCCTGGACGCTGAGTGATGGGTCTGGAGGCTATTTCCCCTCCTCTGCAGGTCCTCGCAGCCCCAAAGTAACCTGACAACTGCTGCTGTCTAGGGGCGAGGCGAGGAGGAGGAGGGGTACAGCAGGAAGGATGAAGATGACTGCCTCCAGCAGTGACAGTCAATGGCTCTCGTGTCCGTCCCCAGCAGCAGCTGGATGTCGCAGCACACAGGGCTCTCCCCTTCTCCATGCCATGTCTGTAATTTCCTCTCCCACCACGCTGTTCTCTTGCTGCTTGTGTGATCTTGGGTGAGACACAGACATGGAGGAGGGAGGGAGAGCCTGGGTGCTGGCTGCACCGGACCTGGCCCCTTGGCTTCCTCAAGCACAGGGAGCAAATGTTGCTCCAGGGAGTACGAGGGGGAGGAAGACAGTCACTACACCTTGACACTTCACATCTTAAACTAAGTAACATTTGAAACGGGTCGCTCCTCTTCCCCAGGTCGTGCATTCTGACTCCAAGACTGATTTCTAGCCAAGTCACCGGACTGGCCTTTGGGCTCGTGTCCCGTCTGACTCTTGGCGATACAGCTGGAGATGGGCGCACGTGTCCTGCACGCCGAAAGGCGAAGTGAATTCAGTTAGCTGGACTTTCTGGACCAAAGGTTCTACTTCTCAGTTCTTGTTTTGTTTCAAGTACCTCAGCTCCCAGAGGACGTAAGTCGCGTCTGTCTTGCCCAGCCCTTCCCTGTGGCTCAGAGTCCTGGGTTCCCCCAGGGGCAAATCGCAGTTCCAAGGAAGAAATGCTGCTGTGGGTGGGAGCCGTGGCTGTACCAGCCCTCACAGCTCTGTTTCCGTGGGTGAAGGCAGAGCATTCCCTCATGGCACGTAGGTGCCTCGCAAATAGTTTTGGCTCTCCAGGCTGAGAGGAGAACGGTTTGGCTTCCGGCCAAAATGAGGGTCCTGTGATCCAAACGGGCTGTGTTTGGGGGCCTGCCAAATGGGCAAATGATCTGCTGCTGCAAAGCAGCGAGACAGAGCTGGCTGCAGAGGCAGGCAGCACAGCCATTCACTGAAAGCTGGGGACACGCTCCAGTGCAGCGTCACGCGGCGGGGAGAGCAGCCGGCACGAGGATGAATGGTTCGGAATCGGTGCCACCAGGATCCTCGAGTCAACCCGGCTTTACGTGGGGCGGCAGGTTCCAGCTCCTGGTACCGGCTGGGACATAATCGATGGCTTTGTACCGTTTGCTGGTATTCTGCCCAGTAGCTCTGGCTGTGCAGCAGAGGAGAGCCCAGGTTTACCTTGGGGTTCTCTGCTCAAAGGCTGCCTCCCTGGGGCATCGCTTGGCCAAAATCACCCTTCTGCAAAGGCGCATCCGTATCCTGAGGCGCTAAAGCAGCAGGAACCGCGCCACCAGCACCGGGAGAGCCGCGCAGGCACTCACCTGCCGCCTGAGCAAGCTCGAACAGCAGGAAGCAGAGAAGGCAGAAGGTGGCAGCTCAGAACAGTGAGGGAGCAAACTGATCATAGACAAGGACTGCGGAGCACACAGACAGCCCTGGCAGGGGCCTGGTTTTGCTTTCCGACAGCAGGAAGCTCTTCCACAGAGCAACATCCGTTACTGAGTGGGATTTATGAACTCACTCCACCTCCACTGCTGCCAGCCCCAGCCGCGGGCTCCTGCCCGATTCCTGGTGCCTGCACCTGGACTCATCCGTCTGGTCAGGAGGCCAGTGCCAGCAGCCAATGCGGTCAGGAAACAGCTACTTAATTTTAGTTAATTAATTCTGTGAGCATGCTGGTTTCTCACCGGCGTAGGTACAGGCCAGGGTTGTACCCTGTGTCTGCAAATCAGCCAAGAAGAGGCAGCACTTTAAGGCTGAGTCTGTTCAGAGAACAAGCACAAGCCAGGCAGTGGGTATTCTGGATGTAAAAGGATCCGGACCAAACTACACATCTAAAATGATACTCCACACTTACACACTTTAAGTAAGATTTTTAAAAGGGGAATTTGCAGCTTCTATCAAAACAGCGAAGAGCGTGCTTGGGAAAAACATAGATCAGAAAGGCTGTGGTCAGAGCTAAGCCCGGCGCAGCAGAACACAGCCTATCTCCCTCGCCCGGACGTGGCTCCGGACGCCGTCCTGTCCCTTGATCCTGTGTTTAAGTACCTGGTAAAACACAGTTATTACTCCAGTGTGCCGGGGCGTGAACACAAAATTGCCCCATCTCGGTTAGTCGCCTCTCCTTTTGCTACCGAAGCTGCCTGATTTGGTTGCCAGAGATACGGATGCAAACAGAGCAGGCTCCTGTCTCTCTTGAGAGCAAACCAACCAGCTCAGCTGGTGCTAGCGCAGCAGCCACGAAGTCCTAATGGAGAGGGCCTGATGGGGACGCCTGTTTGTGCCCAGAGGTACAGAGAAGGCTGCAGAAGGGAGCTGGCAGCCGAGCTGAGCCAGACCCCGCCGTGCTGTTCTTCAGTGCTCTCAAAACCTGTGCTGCCCCTTCCTCAGCGCAGCCTCTGCAGCCACTTACCACACGTCACTGCTCCAAGAGGAAGTCACCAAGTGCCTTCTTGGGCACGGTCATGCAAAGTCAAAGCACTTTCCCCCATCTGAAGGGAAATCCTCAGCAGAAGCATCTCCAGCCGGGATGGTGTCTCCCTTGGGATGCATTTCAGAGCGAGCTGCCCCAGAGGTGCAGCACGGCACACCTGGCAAAGGTGCCTGCTGCGAGAGAGCGAAAGCCAAGCGTGGGAGCGCCAGCAGCCTCCCTCCACACCCGAGGGCTGGGCACTCACAGCCCCAGACCAGGATGTTTGACATTGTGAGTGGCCAGAGAGCCAGATGATGTTTTACACTGAGTGGTCAATGAGCAGTCAAGCAGAAAGTCACCCTGACTTCTTCTTGTCCAGGAGGAACGCACCGAGCACCTCTGGGAGAGAGCACATCTTGCCAGGAATAAACGGAGGGTTAAGTCAGGGCAGCCGGTTTAGCCCAGTCTATGCCCCGCTGCATCCTGGCTTCCTGAGAGAGGCAGGTCTCTAGGCTCGGTTCTGTTATTCTCAGTAAGCCTTAGACAAGTTCAGTCTTACGAGCTAATTGTAACCAGCCTTGACTTCTGGCTTTGCAGCCGCTCTGAGCAGAAGTTCCCTGTGAGTGTGTTGTGGTTTACGGGTTCTTCTGTCTTGACAATCTCATTTCAGGCAAGAGTATCGCCCGTGGACTGGAGCAAAACCATCCAAGCCCATAAAGACAAAGCAAGGCTTCATTATCCCAGAAGACCATTTTGTTCAAGAGACAAGCTACAAGGCAGATTTTAAGGTAATTAACATTTTTTAAAATCCCGGAGTCAATGTGAGTGAAGCCCAAAGTACGCATCCAGAACTCCTCGGTTTTTACTGGTGTGGTGCATGTTGAATAAAGCCATGTCCTCGTTGGCCACTGTCATCCCTGCCCGTTGGGGAATGTGGCCATTTCAGAGAGACGTGCTAGAGAATGTCACACCCAAACTTGTCTTAATTCAACCCGAGACCAAGGTTTTAAACTGGGCGGCAGTTGGCAGGTTGAAGCTCTGCGATTCCCTCGGTTGGATACCTTATGTACGAGGTGTGTGTCATTCTCTCTGTCCACGTAAGGTGGGTTTCGCACCCTCTGCACACGCTCAGAGCGGTCACGAGCGTTGGGGCTGTAGGGTGAGATTCAGCCGCTGGTGCTAACATCAACCACGGGCACGGGTGCTTGCGTGGGAACGTTCGCAGATCACGCCTAAGGAACAGCACCCACCCAGACGGGACAAAGCTCCCCTGTGCTGGTCAGGGCAGAAGCTGCCCCGCTACCAACACCAAGGAGGACATAGCTGTGGTGAGCAGCCGAGCCACACCGCTCCCCGGCCTCTTGAGGCTTCCTTGGGATTTTCCCTCTATACCAGCGTAAGGTCTTTTTCTTGTTGGCGAAATACATCTGAGCGTTACGGAACATCCCACGGGGAAATGTTCTCTCTGTCCTCGGCATTTTCCCTGGTGGGGCTCCACATGCTCCCCGTCCCCCCGAGGAAGGAAAGCGCACACCGGTGCGGCTCCGGTTTAGCTGCTTTCCGCGTTAGACCGCCAAAGCGATCGGCACCTCGCAACCAACCGCAGGAGCGGTTCGCAGGCTGCGCCGAGTGACTTGGAAAGCGGAGTCGGGGCCAGGGCTGATCTCCCCAGCTGCAGAGTGCTGGGCTGGTCGAGGTAACAGCAGCGACTCTGGGGCCGCATGTAAAAAGTAAATCTTTGCCTTGGAGGAGACCAGGAAGAAGTGTTTAATCAGCAGAGAGTGAAGTGCCTCCTCCGCAGAGGATTGCTGGCGCGCTGCTGCGACAAGGCACACGATGGGTCTATCCAGCTCCGTGAAAGTGGGACAGTGACCTCAGGCAAAACAGAATTTGCAAACCTCACCAAAACTTCCTCCTTGCTCCGCATAGTCTCCTGCTTCCTGAGGTGCAGCAGTGAGGATAGAGGCTGTGTAACTCTCAAACCTTGTGTTTGGGCCCTTGCGTTTAATCTTGCTTTCGACCCTGGCGGGACAAAACACAGTGTCTTCTATTTGGCAGATAGGCTGCAAAGGAGAGGGTCCTAGATGAACCCCTATCCCAGTTCTTGAGGAAGGGAAAGAGAAGACTGGACACAAACAGACACAAACACATGCCCCTAAGGACACCACACTCTGGACCACGTAAGCAGAGGTCCCATTTCCCGGGACCCCAGGGTACCACCGCAGCATCTCTCACGGACAGCGTGGGGAAGGTGGTGTCTGGAATGTAGATGGTGCCAAGGAGTCACCAGTTCAACCAGAAGTGAGACTCCTCCTGGTTTACACTTGGCCATTTGGACTTTCCCTCTTGCCTGAAGCCCACGGTTTTGCTGGACACGTGGGAGTCAGGTTTACGCTGTGTCCTGACAGCCTGTGTGTAGGACTCAGGCTGCTGGTTCTCCCCAGCTACCGAGCTGTGCACAGGCTGTTCGTGCCGCTCCTCGTGTTCCTTAGCATGTCAGATGCATCCCCAGAGGATCGGAAAAATCAGAACAATTCCACGACAACAACAAACAGATCGATAGCTTTCCCTGTACTCTTTGCCTGTGGTCATGCTCCTCTTTCTCTACTCGGATGGTGCCACCAGGATGCTCAGCAGCCAGAAAAGCTTGCCACTCTTTCACAGTTTATGGCCAGATCCACCCAGAGTCCTGGGCTGGATGTACAGCTAAGGCCAGTCCTGTGTCACATCCTTCGGGTTTTAAGCATTAGGGAAGACGCAAGCATCCAGGTGACCTTCTTGCTTCAGTACAACCACAAGAGCTACATGTTGCGTGACATTCTGACTGCACAGGCTTCAGAGAGTGCAACCTCTGTTACCTCCACCTTTCCTCCAGGCCTGAGGAGTTTACACCCTGATCAAAGTCCTTGCCGTTTCACAGCCTGGCATGGCCAGTAACCATTTTTTCTCCTCCAGGCACTCCAGATCAGTGCTCTGTTCACAGCACACATAGCTTGTGGGCCCGTAAAGCATCAGGGCAGCCTGGATGGCATTCCCCAAAAGGTTAAGGACCAGACAGACACCGCTGTAATTCCTCTCGCTTAGATCCAGCACCCGGCCAGCAGTGAATTTGTTCTGGTGTTTGTAGAGCATGCGCCCGCCGGCCGTTGTGAAGAGGGCAGCTCTTGAGCGTGCAGAGGCTGGCTGCTGCCCAGCCGTGGTTATCCCCCATCACACCACGCACCTCAAGGTCCGAGGGCTGGCTTCTGACAAAGCCCCTCCTCGGTGGCACAGCATCACACCTGCCCTTGAGATCACCCTGTACGCCAAGGTCCATCTCCTCGACCCCCAGCCCAGAGCTCCTAGATGGTCACAACGCTCCAGACCCCTCGAACTCTCCGGACAGTCGCACCTTGTGTCACACTAACGTTTTTCTCCCCCCTCACCCCACTAGATCCCAGAGGTGAAGACCAGGTTCTCCCCCAACCCTTCTGCTGTTTTCCAGGCGCCGTCACGGATCCTCAACGTCTGAGTCTGGACCCTCCTCACACCAGGCAGCTTAACCGCGGCGTTTCTGTTAGGATGTATCACTATGCAATTTTCATGAGAAGGGTTAAGATCAAAGCACCGGGATTATCAAAAGCGGCTCCAGTGATTAATGATATGCACACACACACTTTCTGTTCACGCAACAAACCGCCAGGCGCTTGGTTCAGAACTGGCAAAACACGCTGCGAGGAGTGACCTAGTTTTTCAGAGGAGCAGGTTCATTCCGCTGCCAGCTGGCGCCGCGTTAGGAGCTGGACTTCGGGCAGCCGAGGCTGTACTGCAGGCAACATCCCTGCGCTTAACCACACAGGGTGGGAGGGAAAACAATCACGAGCGGGATGGATAATTAAAACCTAAGAGAGTTTTATCGAGCAGCACCCTCTGAGTAGGCCAGTGGAAGGCAGGGAGCGCCTGGCTGACTTCGGAGCTTCTTGAGGGGTTTTGGAAATAGGACCTCAAATGGCATCACCAGAAATTGTAGCATCAAAGGGGCTGGTCTGAGCTTCCAGGGTTGTTTTGGAAGCTGGAGGACGCCAGCATCACTGAACTCTAAAATAAATCTGGCACATGCGATGCCTTGGGGCTTTAAGGCTGGAAAGCTGGATATTTCCAAACCTGGTGGGCTCACACAGGAGCAAGAGGGGACCAGGCTTCAGGAGACAGCCCTGACGGCAACGCACCAGCCTGGTTCAGAGAGGAGCGCACGGCCAGAGCCAGCCAGGCGCCTGCCGGGCGCCGGAGGATCGCGGAGGTTTATGTCATTTGTACAGCTGTTAGTTAGGGGGAGTGTAAATATTGTATATGGATTTTAGCTAAAGCAATTCGTGATCCTTTAACGGAAAGGACTTGCTTCTACTTTAATAAATGTTAACTCTTTGCATATGCAAGGTGGAAAAAAATATTGCCTTGAAATTCCTAAGTTATTGCCTGTATATCGGTAATGCTAATGCTAGGAACAACCAGAAGTGAATGTTACTTAGAAACTCTTCTTAAAGAAAAATGTACCGTAGAATGTCAGACGCCCTCCATTTCTCAGACAGGCCATTTGAAGTGTCATTGTTCCGAAGCTGATTTTTTTTTAGACTGGTGAGCATTTAACTTTTGCTGAGGTACCTGTGTTTTAAGAAACCATTTTTTAGCCTTTGTTCATCGCGACTATAGTGGGTTTACAGTTTCTCTCTCAACGACTTATGCAATATAATTAGTCTACTGCTTATTTCATGGTTTTACTAATTATTTGGGGGGAAAAAGGTCATCTGTAATGGAACAGACTTTAACACGGGAGGATTCTTCTCTTCACCTTCCTCCTCGCTGAAGTCTGAGGCAAATTTCATGAACTCCGGGGGCTCTGCAAGCACGTGTGCGTTGTGATAATTCCCCTAGGATCTATTTTTGACCTGTTGGCACGTGGGTTGTCTTTGGAATACCAGCAGCTTCTCCCCAGTCTGGAGAATCGAAGGGTGCCTCCTCTCTTGGCTCTGAAGCAGGACCGAACACGGCGCCGAGAAGAGGAGGCAGCTGCAGTACGCTGCGTGCGGTGGGGACAAGGGCTGGCCCTGCCCACGCTCGTCCTCGGGCCCACAGTGATAACCAGTGCTTGCCAAACTCATTTTTCAGGAGATGCATTTGTCAGGAAATCCATTGGAAACATTCAAACTGTGCTGAAGGTTCTGCATGTTAGGTGTTTCTAAGAACTCAACCTGCTTGTTTAATCTCTTTATAATGTTTTTAACAGTTTTGTTCAAATGGTTTAAGTTCGTTTCAATCCTAGACTTTATTAACAGCAAAAAAAGAAAAGAAAAGAAAAAAAGGATAAATTGTCTATTCCCTCTCTCTTCTTAATTCACTGTATTTCTTAAAAAGTCAACCCAGTTGTCAACAAACTGGTAATATAATAAGCTTGTATTTTATCAAATGGACTGGATTTAATTTAATAAATTAAAATGTATTTTGCCTATTGGTTCTTGCCCTTTTTTTTTTTTTTATTGTTGTAAAACATAACCCTCAGGTATCCAACCTCGCAGGACAGTTTGTGGCTGCATTTCTGTTGCACGGCTGCATGTGCAGGGCAGGAGGACACCAAGTGAGGTGTGGGGTAGATGCCCGACTGCATTCCCAGCCGTCAGCGGACAATTCCTTACTCCTCGAGCTTAGCTGCAGGCACAGACCCCCAGCCAAGACACATCTCAAGCTGTGGCCCAGCTGCTGATTTGAAAGCACATCTGCTTTCCAAAGGAGAGGTGCTGCTCTGCAGAACTCACCATCGCTTGTGGGACTTGCCCCAGCCGTTTTCAAAGGGAAAGCAAATGATTCACAGAATCACAGAACCATCTGGTTGGAAGAGACCTTTAAGATCATCGAGTCCAACCATTCACCCCGCACTGCCAGGGGCCCTAAACCACATCCCTCAGCACCACATCCACCCGGCTTTTAAACACCTCCAGGGATGGGGACCCCACCACTCCCTAGGCAGCCTGTGCCAGGGCTTCACACCCCTTTCAGGGAAGAATTTCTTCCTAATATCCAACCTAAACTTGCCTTCGTGCAACTTGAGGCCGTTTCCTCTCGTCCTGTCACTTGTCACATGGAAGAAGAGTCCAACCCCCACTTCACTCCAACCTCCTTTCAGGTAGTTGTAGAGTGATAAGGTCTCCCCTCAGTCTCCTTTTCTCCAGGCTAAGTAACCCCAGGTCCCTCAGCCACTGCTCGTAAGGTTTGCTCTCCAGACCCTTCACCAGCTTCGTTGCCCCTCTCTGCTCCAGCACCTCAACGTCCTTCTTGAAGTGAGGGGCCCAGCACTGGACACAGTACTCAAGGTTTGGCCTCACCAGGGCCGAGTACAGGAGGACAATCACTGCCCTGCTCCTGCTGGCCTCACTGCTGCTGATACAGGCCAGGATGCTGTTGGCCTTCTTGGCCACCTGGGCACACTGCTGGCTCACATTCATCTGGCTGTCAACCAGCATCCCCAGGTCCTTTCCTGTTGTGCAGCTTTCCAGCCGCTCCTCCCCAAGCCTGTAACATTGCAGGGGGTTGTTGTGGCCCAAGTGCAGGACCTGGCACTTGGTCTTATTGAACTTCATACTATTGGCCTCGGTCCATCGATCCAGCCTGTCCAGATCCCTCTGTAGAGCTTCCTGACCTTCAGGCAGATTGACACTCCCACCAAACTTGGTGTCACCTGCAAGCTTACTGAGGGTGCACTCGATCCCCTCATCATTCAGCAAGCGATCCGTCAACACGAAGGGGAAACGGGGATGAACCAATGGTACCGATGCGCTGCATTCACTCTCGGGCACACAGAGCTTAGATCTGTGCTGACACAGGTGCTGTGCTCTCCAGACCCCCTTTCAGCAGTGCCCACAGCGTACAACCAGCTTTCCTAGATAATGCGACGCCAGCTCCTCTAGCTATGCCTCAGAAGGCTTCCAGGAGAAAGCCAAAGGCTTATGAGGTGTTGCCTGGCTCCAACTACAGGAGGGACAAGTAGAAGGAAAACCGAGCAGGTACTCACCACTGCAAGGGACAGGGCGGTGCAGCTGGCTGCTGGTGTCTCCAACGTACCTGATTTTGCACAGAAAGTGCCTCAGCCAGGTTGAAGGTATCACACCGACTTCCACAGAGGAGGGCAAGTCTGCACAGGTTTTGCAGGCTCCAGGGAGTCACGATGCCAGGACAGCTACCAATGCTGCTCTCACGCTCGTGTTTGTCTTCCCAGTTGCTCTGGGTTCACGTCCAAGCCCATCAAGGCTTTCCAGCCGTGAATCACACTGCAAACAAGGGTTATTTGACACTTAGAGAAACACCCTTTAAAAGGGAGGTTTTACACCTGAAGCATTATAATTTACTACCTATAGAGTGACAATGAACGTGCTTGTTTCGTGCCATCTGCTGGGGTGCTGAGAGCGAGTCCTGTACCAGCTACATCCGCTCTGCCAGGGACCTGTGACCACCTGCACTTCCACACGCTCAGGTGAGCTTCTGCCATGGGAGCTGCTCCACTACTCAGGACAGCTCTCGTTACCTGCACTGGAAAAGTTCATGAGCAGCACAGTAATGACGTGCCTGCTTCCACAAGCTGCGCGTTTCTCTTTGCATTGCGCTGAATTCTTGGAGGGTGAAGACTCAGATGCAAACCCGTCCCCTCTGCCTTAGTCATAATGGTTTTCTCCGTTTTGGCCACTGGTTTTGGCCTGGTTTGCCACAGGCGGATGTTGGTGCCAGGTAGCCCAGAGAGGCTGTTTGCTTTCAGGGCAGAGATGGCAACAGAAGGGATGGATGACCCTTCGTTCCTGGTGGCACAGGCTTTGGTATCACCAAGAATGCACCCTGGGTCCCAGACCTATGATTGCTCCTGCGCCCACTCTGTGTCAACTAGCTTCATTTCTGAAGCAGATGGACCAGCACCTTCTGGGCACGCTGCACCTGAGCACCATGTCAGGCGGTAGAAGTCATTGTCCCCCTGTACTTGGCACTGGGGAGGCCACACTTCGAATACTGTGCCCAGTTTTGGGCCCCTCACTCCAAGAAGGACATTGAGGTGCCGCAGCGTGTCCACAGAAGGGCAATGAAGCTGGTGAAGAGTCTGGAGAACAAGTCCTATGAGGAACAGCTGGGGGAACGGGTTGTTAATCTGTTGAAGTGGAGGCTGAGGGGAGACCTTATTGCTCTTGACAACTCCCTGAAAGAAGGTTGGAGCGAGGTGGGGGTCACTTCTCCCAAGTAACAAGAGGCCGTTTCCCCTTGTCCTATCACAAGTTGTGCCAGGGGAGGTTTAGCTTGGACATTAGGAAAAAATTTCTTCCCTGAAAGGGGTGTGAAGCCCTGGCACAGGCCGCCCAGGGGAGTGGTGGAGCCTCCATCCCTGGAGGTATTGAAAAGGCATGTAGATGTGGGGCTGAAGAACATGGCTTAGTGGTCACCTGGCAGCGCTGGGTTAACAGTTGGACTGGATAATCTTAAAGGTCTTCCCCAACCTCAACGATTCCATGGTTCTACATCCCAGACACGTGCTCGGGAACGCGAGGGCAGGGCTGCGGCAGCCAGGAGGGAGGCATTGGGGGTCAGCCTCAAGGGCCCAGCCCACAGCGTGCGGACAGCCGTCCTTGGCCGTTGTTCGGCTCTGGCAGCGTGCGCTCATCTAGGAGGCCCTTCTGTGGCATTCAGTACAGACAAGAACGAGTTTCCGGTGTTTGGGAGACAACAGAGCATGAAGCCCTCCCAGAGGCTGGGGAAAACGGAGGACTTCTCTTCCCTGTTTCCATTCCTTTCTGTATCGGGTGCAGCGGGGTCTCTGGGAGGAGAGGCGGGCGCTGCCGGACACAGCACCAACTGTTCCAACCAGCCCAGGGCCGGGGAGGGAGCTGAGCCCCACAGAGGAGCCGGTGTGGCCCCTGTGAGAGGAGGCGGGAGCCGGGAACGAGGGACTGGAGTCAACCATTGGGAAAAAAGGGGTGGGGGAAAAGGCGGTTTATTTTTTCTGCCTTCGCTTCTCACCATCCAACTCTATTCTAACTGGCAGCATGTCCAGCTAATTTCGCCCAAGCTGAGGCTGCTTTGCCTACGACAGTAATCGATACGCGACGTCCCTGGTTTTATCTTGACCCACGAGCTTTTTAACGTTGTTTTCTCCCCGACTTTGCTGAAGGGGAGCGAGAGCAGCTGGGTGGGCGTCTGGCAGCCAGCCAACATCAACCCACCGGGCTCTTCCATCTTCCACACAAACCAATTACTTGCTGTTTAAACAGGCTGCTCTGGAGGAGGAGAAGCTGGAGGAGCTGAGCGTGCTGAGCTCCTGCCTTCCCTTCCCCCAGCCTCCAAAACCAAGCGCTTTTTAAAATAACTAGAAAAGGGAAAAATTACCTTTTCCTTCAGCTCAATTCCACAACCACCAATTTGTATCCAGAACTAAGCAAAACATTCTGAATATACAGAGCGCACAAAAAGCTGTGGCTTGGGAGAACCTTCCTGGAGTGACAGGTGACAGTCGAGACAATCCCAGCACAGCTAATAAAAGAATTTATTGTAAACATACGTTATCTTACACAATTATACAGTATAATACAGATAACATGAAGGATTTAAACACTCAGCATTACAAATAGGGGCAATATTTGTAAAGGAATCTTTAACTTGTATCAAGACTCTTTAGAAAGCCAGAGAAATACACCGTAACGTTTCAGCATGCCGCACCATCCCTAGCGTTCCACGCGCACCTCAACCGGTGCGTGACGTTCCACAACCTCTAACTCATCTCCAAGCAATGCCCACAGGAACTTCTCACCCACGAGTTTTTCTCCCGCCACCTCTCAAAACTCAAAGAACTTGTTGCAAACCTTTCTTACATCTGAAGGACTAAACAAATGTGTTATTTTCTGCTTTTAACAGTTCTTCTTCAGCAAACTTTATATATTATTAATATAGCATCTCCTAGGAGAATCACCTGTGGTTGCTCAGAAAGGTAGCGACAGATCTCCACTGCAAGAACCCCGTTAGGAACAAGGGGTGTTTACCTGCCTGCTCCAGGGCCAGGTTCAGGCCTCATTCTGACACTCCATTCCTCACAGAAAAGCAGGACACAG
Organism: Bucorvus abyssinicus; assembly: GCA_009769605.1. Classification (NCBI taxonomy): domain Eukaryota; kingdom Metazoa; phylum Chordata; class Aves; order Bucerotiformes; family Bucorvidae; genus Bucorvus; species Bucorvus abyssinicus. The sequence goes on along the minus strand of CM020035.1, from coordinate 22,011,634 downwards.
GCAAGGAAGCCACAACTGGCAAACAGATGCCCAAAGACGAGCTCCTGCATCCTCAAAAGCTGCTCTGGGCTTATCAGAAATCCCAGAAACGAAGCCCACAGGAGACGGGGGCTGGAAAGGCGTGTGTCATTGCAGAAGATCAGAGCACGACTGAGTCTGCCCAAAAGGCTGTTCCCACACAACCTGCAGGCTGTCACAGCGATAGCGACAGAGATCTTCAAAATGCCTTTCTCTTGTAAAAGCTGCGCACAGGGCTGCCTGACAGCAGCAAGGACCTGGAGCTCACTGCAGCCTAGGAACCAAGGGTGGCCCTGCCGCTGCCCAGCTACCTGGATTCCTCCCGGCTCACACCACCGAGCTCAAACACGATGACCGCTGCTCGACTCCTTCCCACTGACCTCAGCTGAAAAAGCAGTGTCGGGGCTAAGCTGTGCACTTCGCTTGTGCAGGCGATCCTGCACTCAGCTCACCCGAACGAGCTGGGATTATCCCCTGAACCCAGAGCATCTGAAACACCCGTTCTAGAGGGCGTTTAAGTCCTTCTCTGAATGCTGTTTGGATTTCATCCACTGGTCCCATTTCCTAGACTCAAGGGTCAGCTTCTGCCCCTCTTATATTCAAGTGAACTGTAGCGCCCTGTTAGCTCTGAGGAGCTGAGAGGGGCTTTCCTGCAGACCCTGGTTTTATTTACGGTGGAGGAGGCAGGCAGCATCTCATCTGAGGAGCACAGTACCTTCTGCAGTGTAAGAACTGCACCACACCCATGCTACTCTCCTCAGAAGCCTGAAACCACCCTCTATCTGAACCATCTTCCACAGTTCCTGCACACTACTGAGGTCCCATCACCTGTCTTCTAGCCCCAAAAAAGCACCAAAGGATAACATTTTGAAGATTTCTGTTCCTACCCCAGGCCAGGAAAGGTAACTGTAGTTTAATGTTTATAAAAGGCTTTGTATTGTCAAAGCACGGCACCAACAAGAGCGAGGCCTCAGTACACCCCTGTGAGGTAGGTATCCTGCTCCCCATGCTCAGAGATGGGGAAACTGAGGCACAGAGTGATTAAATCAAAGGCCATGCAGCAGATCAGAGACCCAGCTGAGATCAGCGCTTTGGAGGTCCTGGCTGTTTGACCCATGCTCCACCCACACAAAGCACCGCCTCACAAAACAAGCGCCCTGAAAGCATGACAGTCCAACAGGAGTCCCACCGACTTTACAATGGCTTATTCACACTACTAGCGAGCACCCATGGGGCAGGACAAAGGACTGGTGGGGTGGTCAGGATGTTGTCAGCGAAGCCTTCTTCAGCGAGGTGTTGACAGCCAGGCTGCAGACATGTCTCCTCACCAGTGGTGTTCCTGAGACAGGTAAGTGCTGGGGTTAGTAGCAGAACTTCTTCCTGCAGTCAAGACATCTGAGGAGCTCCCCACAAGCAGCAAATCTCTCGTTTTTTGATCCTATCAGGCCTCTCTGTGTTGAGCAGAACTTAAGCCACATTGGTGCTGCTCCCACAGCACTTCATAGTCCAAGCTGATGGTTAGTGGATGCTGTCAAAACATTAAGACACAGATGGTCACCGGCCCTCCAGCACACTCCAAACCTTCTGGCAGTCTGGGGAGGCACTCGCTAGGCAAGCAAAGGGTTCCAGCCAGTCCAAGCCCACAAACACTGAACTCTGTCCTTGCTCCTCTCCTTTCCCATGCAGGACAAGCGGTCAGTCAAATCTTACACAGCCTGACCATGGTTTGTTCATCCTGACTGAGCACGTGCCAGTCCACCCTTCCTGAGGTGACTAAGAAAGGTCAAGTCTGACACTTCCTCTAGAGATGCAAGGAATTTGGTGAGGTGACACTTAGCCGAATAAGCTAGTGATAAGCCTACCCAGATGTGTTCTCAGTCACACATATCACGCTCGGGCAGGCCTGGCAGTTTGTCACAGCCATCAGCCTTCTGCTCCCCCACACCCAAAGCTCACCAACCAACCCCCCCACCTACTCAAATGGCACTCCTTTAAAAGCTGCCCTTGACCTTCCTCGTATTCAGAGTGCCAAAGCGACTGCTCTGCCCGCCGCATGCGGAAACCAACTCGTATGTACAGACCGCATCAAAAGGCGTCATTTCTTTTCTTAACAACCACCATCGATCCCATCCCATCAGTACAGCTGTCTCAGAGGGACCAGGCCTGTGGAGGCTCTCACAGCCAGCCGCTCGATGAGAACTGACCATGTCTGTTCAGCCACTGAACATACACTTACCAAGTAAACACTGACATTTAACAACTTGATTTGGAACAAGAGCATCATTTTGTTGCATTAAGGTGCATCTTTAATTGGAGGTAACAATCTAGTAGCCCAATGTTATAAATGTATATAAGTGTCCTACAGAAATACTGGATTTGTCAATCCAACTTCAGTCATAAATCCACCTTTCCTGTAGCATCTTCTCTGCTCTATTTCATTGTTCCTCATTTAGTATCTTCATATGTTTGTTTGTGAGGAAGTCAAGAAAGGGAATATTACAGATGGCTTTGTGAATATTCATCACTGTGATCTCCCTTGGAGTCCTGCAGGGAATGCATCAGAGATGCTGTTATAATACACAAAAAGACACGTGTCCATAAAGCAGCAAGTCAATAAATTTGCTAACAGGGGAAAAAAAAAAAGAAAAAAGACCAATTAAAAAAATAAGTATAAAAGAGCGAGTGTAATAGCTACACGGGAACAGCATTAAAGTGTCACAGCATAAAAATGCCCCTCTCAAATGCCTGGGGGAAACATCCTGGGAGTTGGGACAGGAAAATCAAATGCTGAAGTATTAATTCTTGAACTTCTACAGCACAGACCACGTGTTCAGATTTCTATATATAACACATACACATGTTTAATACATTATGTCAATGTTTATATATTGCATACAAGTAAATATTTAAACTAAGCATTTTCTTGCAGTGGTTTGGGTTTTTTTTCTTTTTCAGTTTCAAGCTATCCCAAATCATGCTGCTGAACAGAAATGAAAACATGGCCTAATTGTTACCATAAAAAAATCACTCAGTATCTTGAGGCAGAAAATGTATATCAGTAAAATAAAAGATTATTTAGGTTGTTCAAGTTCTGGCAGGCCATGGGTAAGTTGTCTGCATGGTAACCTGAGATGGACAAGAGTGAGGAGGTCTTTCCAACGTCGCTCTGTAGAAACAGGTCATCCGCCTTGGAGCGTGACACCACCAGAGAACCCTGCCTCAGTTTTTAATGCTGTCTATTGTTTCCATCCTTTGCCGCTATGGAGCTAGGAGATGACAAACCCCCTCATAAGGTCTGGATCTTCCCAGAAGATAGTTCATAAACTCCCTTACTCACGTGGTCTGATCACACAAAATCTGACTGAACTCCTCAAGGAGTTCAGCCCTTAGTGCTGGGCTAAGTGGTCTAAGAGGAAGCAGCAGCTGCTGTACCTGTTATGAGGAGCTGTCTGGTACGCCACGGCCAGCGCTTGCCGTAGGATATCGCTCATAAGCTGTTCAGTGGCCTGTGACAAGACAGCATTAGGAGACAGCATTATGACAAGAGGAAAGGAACATGCCAGCTGCTGGAGTATCGGTTTAAGAGCAGAAGAAATTCTGTCTCGCCTCAATCTTGTATTCCATCAGTGGGGGACAGTTCAAGATGCCCAATTTTTATGAGCACAGTAATAAGAACTGAGTGTATTTAACAGAAGGAGAGAGACCTAGAGATGCACAGAGCTCAGACTAAAACTGCCCAGTCTGGTTTCTCTCTGGACTTGCAGAGCAGAATGTGCACAGCACGGCGGATCCAGAGCCTGTGCTTCAGCGAGCAGTTTAAGGCCCTTGCTCTCATACCCCAGAGCCTGCTTTGTACATGGCAGATTCCAGGTATTCTCTTGGGAGCCAGGACATGCTTGTTAGCCGCTCCCGCTGTGGTCAGTGGGCTTATGTCAAGACACTTTCACAAAAACCTCCGAGCCTGGACAGCAAGCAGGCAGCAGCCGTATGCCCTGCACACGCGGCTTAATCAAGGTTCAATCAAAAGCTAATTAAGGCTCCTGTCTTGATGCAGGCACAGAAAGGCTAGAGCGGAGGTTTCTGGGACATTCAGTCAGGAGAGCTGGCCTAACTTATATTGCTCCATTGTAATGGAGCAATCTGATGGTTAGGGTCTGTGCCTAAAAATGGATGTGTCTGTATCTGAGTTCAGCTGTGGTAAGTAACAGAGAGCACAGCAGAAGTGTGCATGTGAGTGTGTGTAACCTGGAATCAATTAGCTTTTGTAAAACCGATCTCCTGATAAGCAGCAGCCTGTACAAACAAGCCCCCATAATTGTCTTTGACTTGAAATAGAGCAGAGCACTGCTAAAAATAAGCTGTGTTAGCCTTCAGCCCAAACCCAAGAACTCCAGTGCTGCTGTCCAAAGCTCTGGTAAGAAGCTGTCTCTGTTGTTCCAGAAGTGATTCTGACAGAGAACTAGTTTCTCCTATAAGGCAGATTTCCTACTGTCTGCAGGAAAAAAAAGCCAAGCTTGTTTAAAATAATCAAGTCTCACAGAACTCTGGCAGCTTCCCCCCAAGTTCTGAGGGGCAGGACCGAGTAAGGGGTACTTTCAAAATTGCAGGCTGAGTCAGTGTCGTACTGGCAGTGAGAATCTGCACATCACTCCTCTATGTCCAAGCTGACACATCAGTTAGAAAGCTGGAAACACACACAGAAGAGTATGACTCTCTTAGGCCAGCTGTGTGTCTTTCTATACATGCACAAAGACATTAGACTCTGCATCTCCTGATTTGATAAATGCATATTAATAAGGATATTCCACCTTTTTTCTACATTACTGGGCTAATACAGTTACAGAAAAGTTCTTATTGTGAAATAATTTCTTACCTTTAAAATCATATCTTCTATTACTGATGCATAAACATTCTTTTGTACCTCAGCAGGCTGAAAAGAAATCCCTATCTATAAAATACAAGAGAGGAAAAAAAAAGTACATCAAATAACACAACCCACATTGTGCTACAGATTAGAGAGAATGAAATTAACAGAAAAAAATCTATTACAAAGGGCAGTTAAAAAACCAGCAAGCAGACACTGCAGAAGCAGTGTAATGTCAGGCTTTGTTTAAAAAAAAAATAAATAATCTGGAGAAAATGAAGCTTGACCATTAGAAAATGAAGCAGAAATGCCTCTAAAACACAGAATAAACAAAAAGCAGGGTTTAATTTTTGTTCCTGAAAGACCACACGAAAACCAGGCTGCATTGGGTACCTCTGGATTGAGAACGGCAGCTCCATTTTCAAACTGTACATATATTCAGTCCATCTATTCATCCCTTCCCTGCACCTTGCTATGGCAACTGAAACCACTTTAACCAGTACTCCAGGCACAAAAGTTCCACATCAAGAGAGTTTCATCCCCCAGTCTCGCTCTCATCACGCCCATGCCCTCCTCACCTATGTAGCAAGACACTAGATAGTTGCAGAACCAAACTTTTGTCCCTTGATGTCAGCGCCTGAGGTGGAGATGGAGATCCTTGCTTTCACCCACCAGCGCTGCATGCGAACCCCTCCCTGCTGCTCCCGCCACAACAGCGAGTCAGTCTCCTCTCTTTCCTTCCTGCTGCTGTGACAGATGACCCCCGCTCCCTTTCTTTTACCCTGATTTGAATAGGGGGAAGAAATCCAAGCAGCAGAGAAGTTTGGTGTGGTCTAAGCTGTGCTGCAACCCCAGTTCAGCAGCTGCTGTTACACAGCACTGGGCCAAGCAACAAGTCCGAATCTTTCACGTGATGGGACGACAAGAATTCAGTGCCAGTGCTCCTCTTCCCTCATTTCGCCTTGCTTCCAGCCTTCCAGGATGACTCTTCTGGTCCTAAGCCCTGCCACACAGCTACTCTGAAATGACCTCCCGGCTGGCACGCTTCACTTCTGCTGCCAGCACTGGCCAGCTGAGTCACGAGTCAGAAGGTCCAGTGTTTCCAGGGCACTTATAAAAACTTTCATAAAGCGTTCAGAAGCCCATATAGATAAGAGAAAGGCAACTAAATCAATGTAAGACCACAGCTAGCTTAACAACAGTTCTTATTAGCTTTGTGATTCATTTATTACCTTCTCAGCAGCGTCCCTCACAAACTCTGACGCAGGCAAGGAAGCCATGTAGAACTTCATCTCCTCTTGTTTCTCCTCCTGTTCTTTCTTAATGTTTATTTTTAATGGCTCGCTAAAGTTGAGAACATCTACTTCCTCTTCATGTTCTGGTTCCCGTTTCAGAAACTGCTGTAGTTCCTCTAGTTTTCGGCACAGCTCCTCGCCGCTGCTGTAGGACGAAGGGCACTCTGGGAAAGAAGCAATCAATTACACACGATAGGTTATGGAAAGCTGTTTATCGATCGATGCACTCTCACAATATGGTAAGAAATTAAGGTAATTGGAAGTTATTTTTGCAGTTCCCACCAAACGTAAGGATGGGCCTCTCCTTCACCTGCCCCTACGCCAATCAAGAAGGCTGCATTTCAAACAAAGCCAGGTACTGTGAGGCTCCTAAACATTCTCACAGAAGCTTTTTCACAACTAGCAAAGAGTCTGATGCTCTTCAGCTTGCTTGGAGAAATGCAGTGTTTACTACGTAGGCAGCATGTAGCCCTAAACCATCTTTTACACTGTGACAAGGATTATCGAGGGTTTGACGAACCATCGGCAGACAGACTGGCAGTGGAATTACCAAAGGGTAACCTTTTCTCTGCGTGCTCAGCACGAGCCAGTAAAAACTTCAGGGGAGAGCCACGCAAAGAACAGATTCCCATCTTCAAAAGACAAACACAAATCTAGTTATTTCGATAAAAACATTGAAAGAAGATGGATATAGGCTTCCTTTCCACCTTCAACAACTGCAAGGCGGAGCCAGACTTCACAAAGAAGAATCCGTGAATATGCTTCTGTGAAATACCTTAAATCCCTGTGTGGTCAGACCAGAAAAACAGTCAGCTTTGGGGGAGGGATTATCTGAAGGTGAAACAAGGGAGCTTAACTGTGAAGAATGGAGGAAATTAGAGATGTATGTCTAGTACAGACTGAAACGGACTGTGGAGATCCCAGCGCTCTGACTAGTGGCATAATGTAGCAGAACGTGAAGCTTCACAGAGGCCAAGTCACCTCACTTTTGGAGGTAAATTAACCCCCGCTGAGCTCCACACTGCCAGGTTTGGTGGGGTTTTTTGTACCTGAACTCATTCAGACTGTTTGCACGGTGAGGCAGAGCTTACCTGAGGGCAGAAATGGCAGAAGTGCCTGTGCTTGGTTTGTGTGCCCACTTATCAGTCATTACATGGTGGGGCAAGAATCATCTCTCATACGATTTATCTACTCTGGGCTCCAAGGGCCCCAAAGCACAATAAAACCCAAAAGAGGCTCCAGGAAACGTCAGGACTGATAGGGACATAGGACAGCCTCACTTGTAGGCTTGCCTTTACCATCTCCAACTTGCATTATTCTAGAGTAAAATAAGTGAAAAACAAAAGAATGCCCTTCCCCTGAAGCAGCAGCACATGTGAGCGCCACACTCACCTGGCTCACTGTCTATCTGCGTCAGCACGTCTTCAATCGAGTCCTCTTCGTTCCGCAGGGTCTCGGGGTCAGGTGGGGTGTAGCCGTGGCACCGACACCAGTGCACCACGTGCTTTGTTTTCAGGGGCGTAATATTGTGAAACCTGGGGTGCTTCTCTATGATTTCCTGTAGGATCTTCCTCACTGTCATCGCCCGTTGCCACTGTGACAAACCAGAGGGAAAGCTCATCACGCTGGCTAAAACGTTTAACGCTAGACGGTGGCCCAAAAAAATAATCCAGGTTGCAAGGAAAACAAAAGGAACACGATTTTCTCGGGAGTCAGAATGATGAGGACAAACAAATGTGGAAAACGGTCCTAATCCCGATGTCAGGCAGCTGTAGGCAGGTCGTTTAGACTCTGCTTTGTCACTCAAACAAAACCTCCAGAAAAAGGGACACACATTTACAGGGGCCTAGACACATTCGTCTTGACTTGAAATGTCTCATCTCCCAAGTAAGACCTAAGACAGTGCAAGAAATCCACTAGAGCAAAATAGGCTTCTCAGAGCTGTGGTTAAACAAGTCAACCATTTAAGCTGGTAACAAGCAGAGGGTCTAATCAGTTTTAACACCTTACCTGTAAAATTCCATAGCAAGATGGCTGAATTAGGAAGAAATAGGGGGAAACACAACAATGACAATACAAAACGGTCCAGGTGAACTGAAATATTTCTCTTTGGTGAACTGACCATCTATTTCAGCACTAGCACTGCTTATGTCAGATCCCTCAGTTCTCTTCCTACAGAAAGCAGACAGGGTCCCATGAAAAGATCAACAAAATACGCTGGGTAAAATTCCCACAACCACAGAGGAGTGAGGAGGATAAAGTGCTAACAGGACAGTTTGAAAAAATTCCGGTTTTTAAAAATCGCTTCAAAATCCCCTTACTTTGAATCAACCAAACAACGCCCTTCAGAGTCCCTTCTGCTGGAGAAAGTTTGGAGAAAGCACTGGATCACTACTCAGGCACAAATCAGTGCGTCCTGCAGTAAGGAATGCTTCAATTCAAATGCGACAGACTGCTCCAGAAAAACAACCGGCCAATAACAAGGAAGGTTCCATGATTCAGAAATCCTTGCTGTGTCCCTAATGACTGCTTATGAAACGCAGGGGGAGAGGATTACCTCGGCTGCCCTCCTCTTCCCAATATTCCAGCTGTAGTACTGTTCCACTGAACTGGCACAAAAAGAGCTCGCATCTTCACCTAGAAAACACAAAGCCCAAAACAGCATTGAATTTTTAGTAAGTGAAGTGAGATAAATTCTGGGTTTGATGTTATTTAGAGGAGAGAAAAGGGAAATGTGATTCATGCTCACAGGATCAAGGACTGGAAGTCTCTAACTCTTACAAATGCCACGCTCTCTCTGAGCACAGCACAGATACGGGCAGCAGACACTGTGGGTTTTGGATGCAGAACCTGCATCCCTCTTGGTCACATACACACACATCTGTGGCTATGGGCTAGTTTAAGTTTTTATCGCCCCCACAACTGTAATGATGTAGACATGTAAGTCTGTCTTTCGGGTCAAAGTCTCTTCTTTTGAAGAGACTTCAATTTTTTTGCGAACAAATTACAACATGAGAAAGAAACAGCAGGTGAAAAGGTTTCCTGCCAAGAACGTGGAGGGGATATGAATCCTAATTATAAAGCATCAATTACAAAGCACCATAAAAGATTAAAACATTTCTCTGCAAACTACCACCTTTTGTTTTAAAAAAAAAGGAAAAAGGAAAAACCCCAAGAACAAACACATTCCAATGCTCAGCTTTGTTATAATATTTGCAAGCATTTGGGAAGGGGGAAAGGGGGGGGTGGAAAGGGGGGGGTGGAAAGGGGGCAGATCCATTAAGGACAAACCAGGGGAAGAAGACCTACTTGCAGCCATTATGTGAAGAAATACAACCCATTTCTAACAAAAAACCAGATAAAAGTTACTAACTGCTGACAACACATTTGGCTTTATTGGAAGAAGCTATTTCTATTGGAAGAACCTAATTCTAAGTATCTTTAGAATAACCCCTGGAGTAAGCTGTCTAGGAGAATGGCTTCATTTCATTCTGCCTTTTAATAATTTCTGCAGCTACAGAGTACGCAAAGCATTCTGTTGATACACTGAAAACAGAGGGCAAAGCCTTTTCTATTACTGCTTACTTTTTTCAGCAATTAATGGAACCTTCTTCACTATTGCCGTTAAAAGCTGCTGGATGTTCTCCAAATATTCTATGCTGCAAGGGATAAAAAGAATAACAATGAAGAATGCTGTTGGGAGCAGTGAAATCAGATGCAGAAGGTTTCAAAATCACTGCACGGTTTCAAGTCCATAGCCCCATGGCTTTACAGTAGTGTGAGGATAAATAGTTATGCCCCAGTCCAGAGCAGGCTTTTCAAACAGCTCTTCCTCTTGCTCAAGTGTCCACATCTGAAGCTGTATCCATCAAGCAGAAGGAACATAAGACAGGCTTTTTTTGGGCAGGCTTGAAAGAAATCCCTGCAAGATCTCGTAAACTACTTTGAGAGATAAGATGCACCTACTAGTGCAGGCTGCCCCAGTAGGAACATGGGATACCGCATGGGAAAAATCTCTACTTAGGGTAGTTCAGGTAAATTTTACTTAACCAGTTATACTGTCTTTAACTGGCAAGAACTGTACCTGCCATTAGTTATTTTATTACTAAGATAATTTCCAGTGTGTAGTGACTTAAGATGTATTCCTGTCTCCTACACGTACCCTCCATCAGGGTAATGTCTGCAGGGACATGTCGCGATAACAAAACGTTTCAAAACATGGAGACAGGAAAGTCAGCCACTGCAGGAATCAAAAGCAGGAGAAATATCCTACAGATCTCAAGAAATACGCAAAGAACATTTTGAAAACTGAGTTCTGTTGAGAAATCACTAAGGAGTACTTGCCAGAGCACCACAAACAAGGCACCAGATTTCACAGCATCCCCTGGACAAATACTCCAATGATCTTTATTAATTAATTCCAACTCTGAACCAAGGCAGCTCTCACGTGAACTTAACAAGACTAGAGAGACAGTTCTACTTATTTCAGATGCCCCTTTTTTGACCTGCATTTGACTGGGCAGTTTGACCTCAGTGAGGACACACAACAGCAGTGGGATTATACAAGGAGTGGATGATAAAGAGGTTTCAGCAGCTTGAGATTTTAGCAAAACCCAAAACAACTGCAAATCTTTAAATAATTTTTTCCGTTCTCGTGAGCCCTGCATATAAAGCCATTTACAAAAAAAAAAAAAAAAAAAAAAAAAAAATATTGTGACACTGTCTGAAACAAATGCAACCCAACGGGATTAGTATCGGTACAGCAGCATACGGGACAGAAGATTCTACGATGTATTTCTAGGTCAGGCTTAAGACTACTGCATGTAACCCTAGAATCACCTCCGTTCCCCCTTGTATTTCAAAGATCAGAAACCGTTACAGAGAAATGAACAATTACTTGATAACGTAATTCCCCAGTTCGGAGCTCTCTTCTGTTTTTACTGCTGCTTGGCCTTCTTGGGTACCCACAGAACTGCAGCTTTGTCCTGTTGAATCAGGCTCCATCTTAACTTCAAAGAAACAGAACACATTTTAAAAGACAACAAGTACCAGTCAGGTTGATGAACAGTGTCAGGTTGATAAACCAGTCTTGAGAGACTCCAGTAAGACAGGGGGTTGAGCATGAACAAATCGATGTTGAAGGAAAGCCCCCCCGCTGTATCTCAACACGCTCACTTCCCACCTGAGTTCGAAAATCTGCATAATCAATTGCTGATGTTTTGTGACCGCCTGATCCAGCCTCAACTGCCTGCAAACGTCCGTTGGCCTTTTTGTGAACGACGAGCTGGGCACAACGCTACTAACAGTTCTAGCAAGAAGTGACATTTCAAAGCGAGAACTCTTTTTTAAGACATCACTGGTTTTGACATCGGTGAACTTCCTCATGTCTAGGACAGAAGTCTGGCGAGACACGGGGAGGGAGAGAGAGATGTTCCCAACCCAGAAGGGCCAGGCAGTCTGGTCATTCGTCTGGGCTGGCAGAAATGCACGACAGCTCTGCAAGAACTGGACTTTGAGTATCCCAGCTCTGGCTTGTGGATTACTCTGGGCAGTACCGTACGCGCACCTTCCCCCTGCGGGTGTGTGCACGCAGACGTGCTGTCTACACCCAGTGCTGTTGGAAAGCATTCTCCAGAACATTCCACCACCGTCATTGTTCTGAGGGCAGCAGTACCTGTGATTAAATACGTGCTGCTCTGGGCATTTCTGCAACAACAAATGTGTAAGGTACTCATGGTAGCGTTCTAGAACACCCTCTTTCTCTCTGTACTTGCCTCTGCTTTGGGATTTGCTGAGGGGGAAAAGTCACTGTTCATTCCCTAGTCCCCCGGTGCCATTTTTACTAGATTTAAGCCCTACTAACAATGGAAATAAAGGAATCCGCAGTCACAGGGTCTACTTTCATAGTCAGGCCACTTGCATGAAGCAGCACCAGCATATTTCTGCTGCTCATCTTACTGAGAAATTCCGTGTTACCTTTAGTGATGGATGCTGCGGAGGGACTAGGGACGACCGTACTTGCTGCTGCGACAGCTGAAACAGCTGAAACTTTGCTGGTAGAAAGTGACTGTATCACTGGAGAGGAAAAAGAAAAAAAGAGGACAACAAAGAAAAAAAAAATCAAATTTCATACATTTTGACAAATAACCATGTTCAGAAGCAACACAGTGCTTTTGCAGCACAAAGTTTAGGGATGAATTTCCCTGCTACATTTTCTTCTGTCTCTAACTTTGGACCATGTACACCAAGTGACCAAGAGCTACCCTGTGCCAAAGGGGGATTTTCAAACACCATCTGTCATCCTCCTCTGCCCTTTACCTTTGTTCATAGGCATGAGTATTGTCTGAACACCTCCAGAAGCTGTGTTTACACCGAGCTGTTTAAGCTGGCTGGGAACTGTCAGAACAGCCTGCTGTGGACTAGACTGATTTGAGTGGATTTTTAGCAACCCTGCAAGAAGAACGGAAGACAAAATGTTAAATAAAACACACCATGTAGTTTACCTCCAGCTACTTCTCTCCCTTTCTGCCTGAACCAGGATGGCATGTAAGCTAGCCCTGCCACCCTCTTAACAAGCTGCAGTTCAGAACTGTCAGACAAGTTTTTGCTGACACAAATGATTGCTGAAATACTGGGGTGCCGCACCACGGTGTGCGCAGTATTACATGATATTTGTGGAGCAAATTTCCTAATTACGTAAATAATCTTAAGCAAAAGTTGATGTAACACAAACCTTTTAGGTGAAGCAGGCTCAGCACAGAGTGAAACACTCTTGTCCGAACAAGACCTTGTGCTCAAGGGTCTGGTAAGCCAGTGAACGACAGCTCTGTTGTACACACACAGCCACTCTCACTGAGGTATCCAAGAGCCGCACACACCTCTGCAATTCGGCTCAGCAGCATCCACTGCAGTCAGCAGAGCACAATCAACCATGTTTTAACTAAGTGACAAGCCCAAGGCGGCGCAGCAAGGCTGGTGAAGGACATACCTGGACTGAGCGTCCTGTGTGTCTCTGTAACATGCACTGAATGCATCCATAAGGAGGGCTAATCAAGCTATGAAGCGTATTAAAGTGGGGACTGAATTACATCCCTGATCATAGTCAAGGCTAGAAGAACAATCGGGACATTCAGATATCAACAGCATTAACAGTGGCAGCACCTGGTGACATTGGTGGAAATCAGCACGGCTCCAAGCTGTGCCACAGTGCCACGACCAAGCAGTCCTCATCAGCTGTCCACCAGCTCTCTCCTCCACAGTGAGGGCACCCCAAGCCACCACTGCCAGCACTCTAACACTGTGATTTGGGCCTTTGTCCATCCTTTCTACTGGTAAACCAGCTGATTTTCAACACAATGGTATTCAGTCTACAGCTAACTTTTCTTCAGCTTGTGAAAACGTGATGGGCTTCTACTTTAGAACACTGACAACAGCAGACTTCTCAGTTCCACAACGGTAATTTTATACTCACGATTCATTTTGAGATAAAGTTTCCATTCTCCTCGTATTTTATTATTATTAACAAACAGAGATGCCTTCCAAGTATTAGACATACAAGGTCTGGTGAAGATGTCAGGTTTTCACCTCCAGGCAAGGAGGCTAACCTAGTGTTACCAAGGCATTTGCGTGTCATGCACGGACGTGTCAGGACAGGACAGCAAGGGACCCACACAGCACAGCAAGGAAGAAGGGACATTTTCAACTAACCCTATTAGCCTGGTGGGAGGGAGACATTATTTGTTGCAAAACAAGGGAAAATCCAAGATTCTTTCTGAAAAATTCCCTTTAAAAGTACAAATCTTCAAAATTTTAATACAGTTTTGGATTTTTTTTGGTGTTTTTTTTTTTTTTTTTTTTTTAATACATTGAAATAACATGTTTTATAGCCACTGCTTCTTTTGGGATTCTTGAGCAAATAGGTTTTTGTGATGAAGTCAGTGCCTCAGGTCACAAAAACCAAAACAAAATCTAGGTAACATTCTCATACCTATATGGGAGTTTTAGTCCAAAAGCTATTTTTCTAACAAAAAGAAAAAAAAAATCCTTGCTGCTTTGTTTGCAAAGAGGAAAATACTCAGCTGCCTATAGCAGAACTATGGCAGTCTTAGCAGTTTACTTTCAAGCTCTGGGAAAAACAGAGTGATGAAAAAGGAGGAGTTTGGAAGACTGTGTACATAGGAAAGAAGATGAGCTGCTTTAAAAGGACACTGTCAGATGAGCTCAGTGTCACATATTTTCTCTTTTCTGTATTTTCACTCTGTTTTCACTTAGTAAGAAGCCACTTCAAGTGAACATGCCAGCAGGTACGTTAGTTAACATGAAAATTTCCAATTTTAATCCAAACTACTCAAATTGAACGTGATGCATTTGCTCTCATACTGGATGACAATAAGACTAAATTAGGAAAACTCCCCTCTACATAAGGGCAGTCCATCATAACTGCCTCATCTTTATTAACTTGAAACATTCCAGATCCAGCCTTCCTCACTGTACTTAATAGATTTTGACTTCAAAGCCTTCGGCTCCCCCTAATCAACATCTCTCTCCTTTCCAAGCCAAACAGAGCAGATGCAAAGCCCCGGAGCCAAATTCTGTTCATGCAGCTTCTCTGACTCAGTGAAAGTTTCCCTTTTACAAACTGATCAAGTCTGTAGTGCTGCTGGTACCTTGGTAGTTTGAGCGTTCGGTGACACACTGTGCTCCTGAACAGGCAGAACGCATCTTCTAATGAGAACCTGGCATGAAAACTGAAATCCCTCTCCAATACCAGTGAGTAAGTTAGGCTATTACTTGTAACAGATACAGTCAGTGCACTGATGTGACAGGATGCCAAATTATTTAGCCATCGCTTTGGCAAAGGCAAAAGTTATGCTAATAAGATACGTTTTAGAAAGCGTGACTTTACTTTTACTCATTCATCAAATGCAGGTGACTCTATTTTTCCATTTGCAGTGAAAATGTCTAAAGAATTCACAGCTGGATTCTAACTTTCTGTAAGAAAGGCATAGAGGGAGTTTAATACCTGATACTGCGGCTTTTCCAGTCACAGGCGTTGCTGTAGTCATCAGAGAAGCAACACTTACAACAGTGGATGTCGCAGTCTTATTCACTACTGATGACGTAGACTGGCTCTGGCTGATACAGATTTGGTGTGGCTGTCCAGATGTCTTTGCTGCAGGAGTGCCAGAAGACGATGAACTGGAACCTGCATTATCTATTTGCTGCATAAAAGAGGCACAGAGGGATAACAAACTCCTTTTCATGTCATAGATGATTCACAACTATGAAGCACAATGAGGTAATATCTAGAATTAGCAAAACCAAGTGTTTATCTATCAATCACTAAGAAGCAAGAGGTTCTCAAGCACGTATCCAAAAGCCATATACTATGATGGTGCCTACAAAGTGGAGGCTGCTTCAAGCAGAAAAAGGGAAACTGCCCAAAGGAACAGCTACCACAACTGCTTTGACAGTATCTGGAGCCAGGACCCTTAACTTCAGCAAGCTGGCAGGCCTCCAGATGAGAAATTTGACCCAGGCATGTTTCATGTGTCCCTGTTGCTCAGAAGTCAGGTGGTATCAGTAGACAAATCGGGGAAAAAAGTTCAGGACAAAGAGGCTGGATGGGAAGTTTCTATCTCTGCAGCTTCTCTGAGAGCTGCAAATACAGTAATGAACGTTTAAGGCAAATTTTAGCATCTTCACCTATATATGCTGCACACGCCAGCATTCAGTCCTATGAGGGCAGCGTGGCATCAACTCCCCACTCGTTTCACCTTTGCCTCCGCACAGGTAAAAGCAGAGAGGCTAGGGGAACCCTCAGAATGAATTACAGTCTCCTTTTTGCTGCTTCTCCCCACCCTGTGAACTCCAGCTCCACTCCAGGTGGACAACCTATGTCAGCTGGAGGCAAGGCTGCGTCCACACAAAAGAGCTCTCACCCCAGGAACACAAACGTTTTGCTTCCAAGCTCACTCTGTGCCAAAGCACCTCTTACAACTCCCTCATGGCAGAGAGAAGTAAATCCTTTGAGCACAGTTCAGAACCAAAGGACCAGGAACTCTGGCCACTGCCAGACTCTGTAATCTGCGGACAGCAGGTTGGGCACTAAGCACTGCAGAGAGACTGTGATCTCAGGGGAGTGACCTACAGTCTACGTCCTGCTGGCTTCCACTGGCCTGCTGGATACAGAACTTTGGGCATTTCACATCTTCTGCCAATTTTTGTGCCAGCAGCAGACGTGGCGTTTGAAAGCTGCGCAGCCCACGATAATCCAATCTGTATGATTGCAAAAGCTGTTTCAGATAAAGCCTTCCCAGCCTACCTGAATTTCAACAACATTAAAAGCAAGAAAGCGCAAGTTTCAGTTTCTCTTTCTCCCCTTGTTTCTTCACGGATCCTACTCACACCAAACTGCAAACAACCCAACAGAAAAGGAGTTGCGTGTGCACTGTGCTGGTTCACAAAGAAGAGCAGACTCACCAGTGTTGACTGAGAACAACACCACAAACAGGGGAAAAAAGCTGAAGTCCCTTCCTGGGGATTACACTGGCTGGAGCGCAAACGTTGGACTACGGAATACTGACAACGTTGTTTCTCACCTGGGCCACTCCGTTTGTGGGAAGAGCGACAGCAGGAGCAGCAGCGGTGGTGATAACCCCTCCTGATACTCTCAGCACGGTGGTGCCAGGTTTGGAGAGCTGGGATGAGGCAGGCACTGATTTTATAGACCCATCTGATATTTTCACCAGCGATGTCTGTCCACTGGGTGCAGCCTTTGAAAAAAAATTCAGCATTAGGTGTGTTTGTTCGGATTTTTGCTAAATGACCTGAGAAAAAAAACCAAACCCAAAAACCCAAATCACCAACCCAACAGAACAAACAAGACAAATGTTTTTTATATTACTGAAAAATATTTTCAAAAGACTTTTGAAAATGGCAAATTGTGGCAATAACAGTGGGAACAACACAACCACCTCAGAAACCAACTTTACGGAGCTGTTGTAAAAATGTGCCCATCAGTCTTGAGTGGTCAGTTACTCCTGGGGGGTTTGAATTCCTTAGTTTAGAGGAGAGAACGGAAATAAAGTTGGAAAACCGTGTTCCAACATCTAAGTATGACCATGGGCCTTCAAGTGCTTTCCTCACCCTAGTACAGCCAGCACCATAACTGTACAAAAACCAGAGCAAGCCACACAACTACAAAAGGAAAAGCTCTCACAAGGTGTGGCTGTGGTTCCTCCGCTTCACCTGACAAAACGTGAACTGGCAAGAGAGAAACAAATCACTTGCACTTTACCTGTGTAAATAGAGCTGTTTTCTGTCCAGTTATCACTTTTAGTGCCTGGCCTTGTGTGGAAGATGCTCCGACTCCTACGTTGCCCTGAACAACTGAAGCTGGAGTCAGCTGCTTCCCAGAACTCTGAGGAGAAGGCTGGCCGACCAGAAAGGTGCCCTGTTCCAGAAATAAGTTAGGGAGGTCAGCACTTTGAAACACAGCCAAGAGTCAACAGAAATTCGGGAGTGTAATACAGGATAAAAGCCTGTAGCTATAACGCAACAACATTCCACCTTCTAAAACAAGGCACTGCTAGTTATGGGGGATGCTTCTGCACTAAGAGCTGGACAGGGCCTTCTCTTCTTGGTGCAGGGGAACACTTTCTGATGCAAGGGATGGGGTGAAAAAGCCACAATGAGTTTCCTGTCTTGTCAGAGCATCCACTACAATTTAAAAGCACACTTTATGCTCTTCAAGTTTACTCGTTATGACAAATGCTGCTTAGCGTGCAAGATCAGAGAGGCTACTGCTGGGTTAGGAAAAAAGAAAAAAAGAGAGAAATCGAGACACTCTGTCACTTTCTCCCTTCAGAATGTTTTAGTCCCATCACAAAGGCTATTAATTCAGAGCTCAGCATGCAGAAATCAGTTGTTGAACTGGAGCTGTGCACTCTAATAACCCACCACTGGAGACACTGCCACCCATCCTGCTTCACATCAGCGTTCAGTTACTACCCTTAAGAGACTTCATCCACCCACCATCACATATCGATCCCTTCATACAATCTCCTGTTTCCTCATTTTCTTTCTTACTCAGCCTTGCTTGCAGTTTCACTCCAATAAGTCTCCTTATTCTCCCATCTCTCATGCTCTCCTCATATTTTTTCCTCCTATTTTCCTACATATCCTACTGTGTAAGACAGCTCTTCCAGCATCATCTCTGTCACATCACCTCTCTTGTTCCGGTGACCCCTGTGGCCCTGCCACCAGGCACTCTTATCACACTTGTGTCTCTTCTCCACCCTGGCCTTACTCAGTGCTGCTTTCTCAGCCTGCAAGGAGCCATGAGGGTAAGACCCTTCAAGGTGAGGTGAGGAGCAGAGATGTGCCAATAGCAACAGTAAGTGTTAAAGCAGGTGCCTGGCAAAGGGAAGAGATGCCAAGGGTTGTTAGAGAAGATCTAGATGCATAATCCAAGAATGTTGCATGTACTACTGAACCACAGGACATCCACCTAACATCCCTGAAATGTCAGTCTGCTTGAACAGAGACGCTTATGCCACTGACCTGGGGTGTCTGCTTCAGGATGTAGGATGTATAGGTGAGGTGCTGTGACAAGTTACCGCTTGTGCTTTGTGTTCCTCCTCCTCCTCCTCCTCCTCCACTATTTGTAGAAGAACCAGATTGGAGACCTGCAACCAGAAGCAAAGGCTTGACCCTTCGCTAACCAGACACCGTCAGCTGCTAAAGCATCCCTGTACGTACAAGTAATTGAAAACACTTTGCAAGACATTTGCTGCCACGTGTTCTGCAGCTGAGTAACGTTCCTACCCAGTACAGCACCATTCAGATGTGCTGCTGTGCTCTCTTATAGCTCAGCCAACGCCATGAATAAAAGGAGCTATGGGTCAAATAAGGAGGACAGGTGGGCAAGCAAAGCTCACTTCAGGCTTTTTTGAATTTTTTTATCAGAAGAAAATGCTGTCCAACAGATGAACAGTCTTTTCATCAGCCTTTTGCAGGCTATGAATCTGCAGCAAAAGCCCTGGAAACACGCTGAATCCCACTGGCGTCTTAATTTTACTTTT
This sequence comes from Bucorvus abyssinicus, assembly GCA_009769605.1. Lineage (NCBI taxonomy): Eukaryota > Metazoa > Chordata > Aves > Bucerotiformes > Bucorvidae > Bucorvus > Bucorvus abyssinicus. Next base: position 21,992,372 of record CM020035.1, on the reverse strand, counting down.
GTTGGCTGTTCCAATGCAACTTTGTTAACAGAGTATGAGCCAAGCAGTGGTAATTTGCAGTGAAACTTTGGTATCCCTCTGCCTCCAGAAGACACAGCCTGAACAAGGACTTTTTGCAGTCTCTCATTAAAAAACAAAGGTTAAAAAAAGAATTATGGCTGTCATAAAACTCGCAAGTATTTGCTCTTCCTCGACATCTGTGAAATTATTTCCTTGTCAAGGTTGGACTGCCCCGGCTGCCTCTCTAAACCTGAAGCAATGGAGCTGCCATCACAAGTACTACAGCATAAAAATACCTTCAGCAAGAGGATCTACTTCTTCAGCGATAGGTACTCTATTGCTATGTTAGTATTTACAGCCTTATATACTGAACTGAGTAATATCTCTTCCTCACTGCCAGTATCAGAACTGGGAGCAAACAGCTCACACCCAATCCATCTCCCATCCCAAGCGCCAGCTGCAAAAGGAATGTTCTGGAGAAGGCTCACAACAAAAACTCTTCATCTGCACAGTCCAAGCCCTGCAGCAGTCTCTCCCTACAGCAACAGCACACTATAAACCAAGTATCGCCCCTCAGAACTAATTAGCAATGTTATTCTCCAGGCATTTCACAGCAAGTTTGAGTCATGAGCCCATTAACAAAAAAGTGTTTCTGCTGGTCTCAACTGCCTGGGGCCAAACCTTGTATCAATATGCAAAACGATTCCTTTCCCTCATTCCAGATACAGCATCTCCTCCTTTTCTAAGTTAGTCTCTTACGTTGCTAGTTTCTGCAGGGTGTCATTCCATTACTTATTAATAGCTTTCACAACTACATCCAAATCCACCTCACTTCCACGTTATGAAAATGCAGTTGTCTCTTCCTACAGATCACAAGGAAGAGTTAAAGACAACCCTTTGCTGAATTTTGAGGAAAATTAGGCTGTCTGCTTTCAGCACAGAGAAAGACATGAGAGCACTGCGTGAAAAGCAGCTTCACCTGAAACAGAAGACACTTGCAAGATCTCAGTCTTAAAAAGCACCACGTAACTGTGGTGTGGTCAACAAAGAAACCCCCCATCCCATTCCTGACTTCCACAGTACCAGGATGCTTTACAGCAAAAATGCCAAACATATTAATTATGCAGTGATTACATTATTTAACTCATTAGATTTCCCTGCAAGACTAACTAGCATTATTTGTGGCCCGCAGTATGGCTCCTTGGGGTATCAGAAGCAGTTTCCCTTTCCCAGAAGGATTCTTGCTGTTGGTGGTGAGGTACAGTTTGGTTCCTGGTGGTAAGTTTGCCAAGTTTGCCAGGTTGGTGGCTGGTAACTGCAGTGTGGCCATCACTAGAAAGAAAGAATAAAAAGGAATAAAACTGCTGTTTGCAGGAAGTAGTATGCACAGGATGAAAGCTCTAGGAGTGACATGCAGCCAGCCTTTGATAACCCACACTTCGCTGGCCTATCTGGAGATTAACTCCACCACCAGTGATGCACAGACACTGTTTTGAAAAGCTTGGGGTCCAGAAGCCGCACGACACCTTTCCAACAGTCCAGAGCCGGAGCCAACCTGCTCGGCTAAAGCCAGTTGTGTACGGAAGCAGGCAGAGTGCTTCTGCCCGTACGGTAAGCACTGGGGAGGACGCGAAGATGCAATAAGGACAGTTTGGCTCTTGTTGGTTGAGTTTACGTGGAGCCCACAAAAATACGAGACCTGGCTCCATGAAAGTCTAGTAGGTCTCCAGCACATTCCCCAGCCTATCTGTCTGATCTCCACTCACACAGCATTGCATGTTTTGAAGTACTTGTGCCCCCTTACAGATTTTCACATTTTCTTTATTATCAACCTCAGCCTGACTCTCCCTACAGATGTCTCTACTCATCCTCGCCTTTTGCAATCACACACAGCTATTTTGCAGTGGAAGAAATCATTATAGAACCTCACAGTCTACCCATCACGAGCTATTAACAAGGTGTAAAGTTACCTGAGCCTTGAGATGTACTTTTCTGAGCACCTGTGGAAGAAACTTGCGCCTTTGTTATAGTCTGCATAGGCTGAGCAACAATTGTCCCTCCACCTCCACTCACGATGGCTTTGGCTACACCTTGAGTCACAACCTGCTTCGGACCAACAGCCTTTGCTACCGAAGAGCTAGATTTTGCCACAAGTATCTGGCCACCACTTATAGCCACCGCTTGTTTCACCGTCGACTGTAAAGCAGAACCAACTGGAACACCAACAACCTGCAATAAAGAAGTATTGGATGATGTGCTGCTGGCAAGAGCAATCATGGGAATTCTAGCTGGTACGCTAGACCTCTAGACATTTCAGGACACTTTATACATGTCTAGTCACGTAAAAAAGCTATTCATTCCGAAACAAAATTAAATTGGCAAGAGGCCAATCCCAAGTAAAAAGATAAACTGTTAAACCCAACCAGGATTTCAGAGCAGTCAGATTAAGTACATTCAAATCACAAGGCACTTCCATCTTTTTTCTGATATATAAGCAATGGCTTAATTCCAGCTGAAGATAAAGCTTGCCTTGGCAAAGCACAGAGATCCAGAAATGTATTTTTAACATATTCATGGGAACAAACTCCCTGGGAAAACTCTGGCCTCAAAGCAGAATCCACAAAGTGCTTCAATTTCACGTGTTAACAATAACTGCAGGGAAAACCAAGTTTGCATACCTGCAGTAAAAAGAGCAACAAATTGTTGCAAATCATAGAATGGTTGGGGTTGGAAGGGACCTTAAAGATCATCTCGTTCCAACCCCCTGCCATGGGCAGGGACACTTTCCACTAGACCAGGTTGCTCTAAGCCCTGTCCAACCTGGCCTTGATCACTTCTAGGGAGTGGGTACCCACAAGTTCTCTGGGCAACCTGTTCCAGTGTTTCACCACCCTCATGGTAAAGAACTTCTTCCTTATATCTAATCTAACTCTACCCTCTTTCAGTTTAAAACCGTTACCCCTTGTCCTACCACTACATGCCCCTGTAAAAAGTCCCTCTCCAGCTTTCAATGCAAAAGTGAAACCTCTCTGTGCAGTCCCTTGTGCTTAGCACATAATTTGACTCTATCCACAGTGGAAACAGGCAACAATGGAGACGACTTCTGACACATCTGTCATCTTGTCACTGCACAGTTACCGTGCCTTCTCAGAAGCTGCGTCACTCCTGTCACAGCAGCACTGCCTTGGCAGACTCCTACAATAAAACACTCGAGCTGCCACTCGAGCAGGACTGCTTCCCCCTAAGGCTAGTTCTGGCTCAGCCTCCACCCCACTCCCCATGTGCCCTGTTCTTTTTTTCTGCAGGTCTGCAGTCCAAGGAAAGAATCCACCTCCTCCTACAGAAAGACCTGGATGAGTTTCGACAAGAGCTGATGGCAGCCAGCTCTCTGGGTTGATGGGCTCCGGTTCAAACCCACCCCCACCCCACTGCTGTAATGGGTTAGACAGAAGTGGGAGATGTTCCCTGTTCACAAAGAAAAGCCATAGTGTCTCCTCACCCTGCTCCCTTCTCAAGGACTACAGGTAAGCACAACATGAGCCACTCTGCACGTGGCGAAACCAGCTAACCATGGTGCTGCCGCCCTGGGTCCGAGACAGATGCAAGCCTACAGACCTGAGAGAAGTGTGAAGTTGTTGCAATAACACCACCAGAAAGGCAGCTTACACCACACCGAGGATGCCCAAGCGCCCCATACCTTAGACTGCACCGTCCCCTCGCCTGTGCTCACGACCGGCTTCTGCGGTGACAAGGCTAACATGTGGCTCCCTTTTACAGTGACGTACTGCTGCACAGAGGTCTGCGTGCTTGTCCCTGTCGCTGGTAGTTGGGGTTGCTGGGGCAGCTCTCCTGGCTCCTGCTTTATTATCACCTTTTAAATAGGAAGAAATGATAATAAGAAAAGCAAACACCTTAAATCACTGGGGATCATTTTGGGAACAGCCTGTCTGCAGGAGAGGGCAGGCAACAGTCAGTGAACTCAGATGTGGTTGTTAACACCCCGCGGACTCTCTAACTCGGCTCCAGGGTGAGGGCTAATCCCAACACGCAAGTGTGTGGGGGGGATGTCTGTATTTACAAAGCGTTCCAGATTTGAGAGGTGTTCATACGAATTAGAGACGCAGAAACCACTAGTAATATTACAGCTACCAGTCACACCAAGAATGGACTTGGCCAGACCTGACTTCTTCAGGCCCTGCATCTCGGCATGGAGCCAGGACACTTTAAACTTTCAAATTTCTAAGCACCTTCCCGCTCAGAACACATTCTAGACCTCAATTTTTTTTTCTATCCTGCAAAATTCCAACTGATATTATAGCTATAGATATTGTAAATGATTATGGCTGACATTATTTTCTTGTGTATACATTTTATATTTCTCTGGGACAAGCCCTCAATCTAACCTCTAAGAGCAGCGACTCAGGAAAGGCTGGGTTTTATTTTGTGTTAGGTTGCCATAGGTACTGTAACTGGCAGGAAGCATTCTTCCACCTTTTACTTGGATCACCTAATACTGCCAGAAAAAACTTTAAATTCCAAACGGTAACATTTAAAACGTACTCAGAAGTGGCAACATCTGAGATTCAGAAATCACTGTATCATTTTTCATGAAGCTCCTGACAGATCTACTCCAGTTTGCTTCTACTGTACCCCACTAAAAATAGCTTTTAAAATATCAGCCTCAATACAACAAGAAAAACAAGAAAGGATGAACGAGGAGATGAAAAAGTAAAGCAGAGCCATAGGGAAAGAAAAGAAAACAAGATATATTTTTGAGAGGTGCTGGAGAGCCCTTGCCAACAAGACACACTGGTTCCAGTAACAGTTTTACATGCACTGGAAGTTACATGGTTTGTGGCATAAGTCAGCATGAAATGGAACTACTGGGCTCCTTGTCCCGGCACAAAAGCCAAGAGGAATACCTTTGTAAAAGCTCCAAGTCCTCCAGTGACCGATTTGGGGCTTTGCACCTTGGAGTGACTCCCAATGGGACAAAGGGGTGGCATGGTGGCAAACAGAGAATCCTCCTGCTGCGAATAGGAAGACATGGCGCAAAAATTGGTGAAATGTCCAAGAAGTAAACCAAGTGATGGCTAATAAAGGCTAGCATGGACCAGCTGGGCAGGGCAAATTACCTGTACAATTAAGACACCTCCAAAATCAGTCAACACTTAAGTAAAAGGAGCGGAACATACTTGAGAGAGCCTACAAGGCAAATTTTAGTTGGAAAGTTGCATCTCCAGCAGCAGTTATCTGTTTCTTACCATATCATACACAAGTGAGAGAAATCAACTCATGTTTCCCGACCAGCTTTTTATACAAAGCATTTCAGAGCTGTAAAATTTGAGCAGGCTGAGGGGTGATCTTATCAATGTGAATAAATACACATGGGAAGGTGTAAAGAAGAACGAGCCAGACAATGCTCAGTAGTATCCAACGTAAGACAAGAGTCGATGGGCACAAATTGCAAAACTGAAACACAGCAAATTCTGTTTAATTGTAAGAAAAACTTGATAGTTATCAACCACTGGAACAGGTTGCCCGGGGAGGCTGTGGACAATCCAGCCTTGGAGATACTCAAAACCCAACTGGACTCATTCCTGAGCAACCTGCTTTACTGGACCCTGCTTTGAGCAGGGGAGGTCCCTGCCAACCTCAACCATTCTGTGATTCTATACACAATCTCAGAGGCAGAAGACAATCTAAGAAGAAACAAGTTGCAGAGGGAGGAAAAAAATGTTCAAACTAAGTCTGCAAGCAACATTCTCTCCAGTGAATTTTTGCTCTCCTGTATCTAGAACAACGTGATGGCACACAGTCTTTCCAGGCAGAGCTCATCATTTGGCAGAAACGGTGACGCTACGTAACTAAGTGCAGTAAAAAACATTTCCACACCTGCGAAGTCATGCGCCGGGCATTTCTGGATCTGCAGCTGGTAGACGAGTCAAATGCATTTGAGGAAGTTTGTTACGGTTCTGTTTTGTTTAAGTAAAATAATTGTACTCTTTCACGGTCAACGTGAACTCCAAAGCCATGGCTCGCAATCACCTAGCCCATCCTTGGGTTGGATCAGGAGCAGAAAGCAAGCCCCTCAGACTCCAACCTGACGCTCCTGCCATCTTCCCTGTACTGACACATATGGCTGAAAACAGATGAGTTTTCCACCAGGCTGGTTCTGTTTACAGAGTTATGATTTATATATATGCATTCAAAAAACATCCTTCCCTTTTAACTTTGCCTTGGAAACACAGAATTCAGCTGTTACTAATGACACATGCCTACTCAGACTCACTGAAAACCTTTCAGAAAGAGCCGTCCCAAATCAGTGAAAAATAAAGTCTAATGAGTGGTTTTCAGCGTGGTGAAGTGAAATCCATCTGAGCAGACAGGCTCTCAAAAGCTGACTAGCCAGCTGCACACCTGACGCTTCAAATGCTGCTCCAAACTAACTGCTTCAGACACCACTTGTCAACGCGTTTTCCCTAACAGACACAGGAAGCATTTCAGTTCCAAACACCAAGTGATTTGCTCTCTGCAGGCTGACTGGCAAGCCTTCCCCTCCACCATATCCTGCATTAATATTCCTGGGGCTTAGAGACAGGGAAATGCTCCTGTTTTCAGCAGCACTCCCACCAGCTGCTTTCAGCAAGAGCCTCACTGACGCCACTTCCCTGCCAGAAATAGCCTTCCTAGCACAAGATGTGGGAGAGATTTTCTGTGAGACAGTTCAGCTCTGTACCTTTTGGGCTTGCAGATCAGAAGCATGAACCCTACTTCTCACTGTTTGTTTACACATTTGGTTACTCCACTGTTTACCCAAACATTCTTCTAAATGCAGGCAAGTTGTAAAGCCACTGAGTGAGCTGTTTTCAGGCTGCTGGGAGCAGCTGCTGTACAAAAATCACGAACAGAGTGACGGTTTTGAGGCAGGCACCTCTGGTTTAATCACACACTGTCACTAACAAAGTGAAGAAGATCAAAGTCAGCTACAGAAGAGCGGTTTTGAAAGAGAAGACACTTTGCGAGCTACGCCCTCCCCGGATTTCACTGTAGAACAGCAGAAGAGCAGTGCCTTTAACAGAGGTGTAGGCAAGTCTAATTAGCGCTGAACAAAGTGTCAGACACTATCATCTGGTATCACCACCACGTTCTCACATGGCTCCATCTGTAAACCCGACACAGGAACCTTCACGGGAAATGACAACCAAAAGAACTCGCCCAAAATGCAGAATGTGTAATCCTGAAAAGCCCTGCTCAGTAGGAAGCTGGATGTTCAGTGGAAAGTACACACCTAATGAGAACATTACCTTGACAGCTGAGGTGACAAAACTGCTCCCGTGGGTCTTTGATACAGGAGATCCAGTTCCGTGCGAGGCCTGACAGACACTGGTCAGTTTGCTGGTTGGGCTCCCTGCGTTACCGGGAAACAAAGCAGATGTTGGGTGAGGACCGAGGAGCGGTGCCACTGAACGCATGAAACCTCTTCTAACAAGAAACACGGCATTTCGTTTTGACTCGGTATTCTCCACAGGGTACGTCAGTGAGAGCTGGCACAAAACACATCTACCACCCAACTCCCACCTGCAGAATCCAGGCCCTGAGAAGGGAACTCACCACCCAGAGCTCCGTTTGCTGCAACCAAACGCTCAGGGACCTCCCTGGGTGGCTGAGGATATTGGCTAAAGGTGCAAACATGTGAAATTAGGACAGTCAATGAGCTGTCAGTCAGAACCTGCTGCAGATGTAATGTGCTCCACTGCCCAAAGCCCTCTGAACCTACACTAGCCTCAGACACTGGCACGGAGGAAGGCTTGGAGGAGGCTGGAGTGGAAAGAAAAAGGAAGGAGACAAAGCACAAGAGGAAAGGACAGAGTAAGTAGGATAAAGGAAGAAACAGAAATAAGAAATTAAGACATTGGGTCCTCTGTGTGCGGAAGATTGCGCTTGCAAAATTAACGTGTGGATACGTGTGCCGCAGCACTGTCCCGACCCCCCGAGATGGGTGGAGGTTCAGTGGTAAACTTACCCTGCATTATCAGAGTGTGTACACAACACCTTAGTGCTCGGCAGCGGCTCTGTTACTTCTGTTGGGCTGGGTTGTTGGTTTGGTTTGTTCGAGAGACACCATGAGTTACACACAGAAAACACAGGAATAGTCTCTCACACAGCTGTGCTACAATGTGCACTTGAATGTAAAAGTAAAAGAATAGCTATTACTCAAAATAATGGGGTTTGGGAAGGCTGGTTTTCGTAGAGCATAAAGATCTCTCCCCTCTTCTTAAACATGATCTACAGTCTTATCAAAAAGGTCCTGGTGACTGTCTGAAGGATCACATTACGCTCAAGCAAGCCTGGCTGCTCTTGCCAAGAAGCCAGCTCCACATTCCCTCTTGCTCCCTCATGCAGGCGCTGGTGATGAGGCTATCAGACACCAAAGCTCAGTTTGGGGAGGGAAGGGTGTTAATTTTCTGCTCTGCCACTGATTTGACCTGACTTGTGCTGGATACAGGGGAAGCAGCAGGCGTGCAGGGGGCAGCAGGCAGTTTCTTCCAGGCCTGTCTGTACTTAGATCACACTAAGTGGTGGGAAACTGCACCTTTAGTGGTGTTAGGACTAGTACATCCAAATCATCTGGTGCATCTACAGATCCTATCCTCCACGTACAAATCGCTGCTAGGAGAACACAAAGGTTACCCAAACCATGATAACCCACATATGCAGAGGAGACAGTCAGGCTGGAAGGAAAGAAGAAACAGGAAAAGAAAAAAAAAAAAAGGGCAGAAAACTCCCAACCAAGCAAAAAAAAAAAACCAAACAAACAAACACCCAAGAAAACCCAAACCCAACAAAAAAATCCTATTAGTGAAACAACTTCAGTGTTACCAAGAAAGCCCCAAAACACGTGTTAAAATATTCAGCTATGCCTATGCTCCCTCTACCAATTTCCCCTGTGACAAAGTTAGAGTGACATGCCAGCTGTGTTTCCTCAGACAGAAGGAGGAACCACTACTAAGAGAAGAAATTTTGCACTTTCCGATCGTGCCCAGCAAACAGTTTGTGTGTTACATGGATGCTCCACTTCAGCCCCTGGCTCTGAGCACCCTTCTGAGATGCTGGCAAGCACAGGCACACACAAACAAGTATGTTTTTACACAGACAGCGGTTCTTGGCCACAAATCAGCACAAATAAATGACCTCTCAGTGACCCTTCTTCCGGCCACGACACAAACATCACCAACTGACTCCCATCTCCATCACACGTCTCCAGCAGTTCAGTCCTCCGCTCTGACCCCGGGCTCACGTCACCCCTGAAGCACTGAGGGAATCCAGTTAGAGGAATCCAAACCAGCTGGAATCGGACCAGCTAGACATTGAGAGCAGTAACAAAAACCAGCATGGCTTTCTCCTGGTAACCTGGGTCTCAGCGTTTCAACACATATAGAGCACCGTACCCTGGGACCAAAGACTGACCTGTCAGTCACTGCCAGCTCTCCACACTTTTTGCCCACATCTGTGACACAGTTCTCCCACAACCACCCGTGCGCTGATTCTGTCTCAATCTCTGCGCACCACAGTCTGTGTTACCTTCTTCCTTTCCCTCTCTTTGAGGACGTATCTGTGAATTCAGTTTGGCCTTACACCATGTGCCGTTTCCTCAAGGAAGTTATGTTGAAGTCTGAGACACCCTTAACCACGTTAGACAGGCCAGCTGTGCAGACCAACCACACCTCCCTCTTTCTTCCACCTTTGCAAGCTGAAATACTGTGATTATACTCATCATTTTAAAGGGAGAATCAACTTGAATGGGAAAGGCTAAGCCACTGCCTTCTGGGATCACACTACACACCTGTGCTTGTGGCTGCTGCTCCAACCATCTGTCCAGGCTTGTCCACAATAATATATGGGTTATTAATGACTGAACTAGCAGAGCCTTGCTTCATGTGCACCGGAGTGGAGGTTGGGGTACGAGGTAGCGGAGATGGACTAGGGGTCGATATTGGAGAACCTTAAGAAAAAAAGTCCAATGCTTCTAGCTTGTAAATGTTGTAAGAACACAAAAATACAGCAGAAGTAGCACTTTTTAAAATGGTTTAGAGAAGGAACATTTTTTGAGGATGCATTTCCCAGCCTGGGTGAGATCACAGGACTTGGAGGAGGAAAGAGGAGACAGAAGGAAAGGAAAAGGCAAGTAAAGTGCTCTGGCTCATACCTACCCTGGACCTTCTCTGTCCACCAGGTCAAGCAGGGTTCAAAGGGACCTTGGGAAGCCATCTGGTCCCGCCCTGAATCCTGAGGGTCCTTACCTAAATCATTCTCACTTCCAAGACCAGCCCACATAAGGAGCTGAGGAGAGCTGAGCTCCTCGATAGGCGCTCTCCTTCCATTGCAGAGCCCATGGTACAGGCACTCAGAGGCAGGAACTGAGCAGTTCACATAAAAAGGCTGCGTGATACAGCAGCCATCAGGCAGGCGTGGACGCTCTTGGCTCTTCACTGCTCTCACTACAGCAGAAGCCCTTGGAAGCAAACTTTAAAATGTGCAAATTCTGCGTTACAGGACCAGGAGAGAGAAAAACTAGAGAAGAAAAAAGCTGCATGAGGAAGTAAACAAGAAACGCAGAGAAAAGGACAGGCAAGGAGGTGATCAGAGCAAAGAGACAGCAGCAAGCCCACTAAGCTTCAACTGCCTGTTAATCTGTTTTCTTGGCAGTGATTGACAATTAAAATGGAACATAAATGCTGATCAAATAAAAATCCCATGTCTTATAAACCGCTTCTGAAATCTGAAAGGGGAGATGCTTTTCAGCGAACAGCAGAACCTTGGAAAAATACTTAGCAAGGAAACATGTAAAAAGCAAAGATCAATAGAGAATAGTTCAAGGATTTTAAGAAAGATAGGCTGGCCCCTGTAATTCTTGCTTTCTGGGAAGCCTTGGGAAAAGAAGATCAAGAGAAGAGCTTATTAAGAAAGAAGAAAGCACTTGGCATAGGTTCAAATGTAAATCAGCCTGAGTACAGCTTTAAGATGTCAAGGAACAATATTGAAATTTAATTAAAAAAACCCCAACAAACCAGACACACCGGAGGAAAAATATCTGGGAGCAGCTCATCAGAAATCCCACATACTGATAGCTGGTGCTTCATCCTCTCTACCTGATCACCAGAAACCGAAGGGATGTAACAGGTCACGTTTCAGCTTCACAACACGTGACATGGTGAGCTGCGCATTAAAACTTCCTGATGTAAAACATCATCCGGTGGATGGCAACAAGCCCAGGCAGGGAGGGGACTATAAGTGAAACGAGTGAACGGCACCTTGACCGTGCTATCAAAAGAGAGTCACATTGCTCTCTGCAGTCAGCTGACAATTTAACCCAACAGAGGGTGGACTTTTGGAAGAGGAAGACCACAGCTGTTCCATCTGAGGAGATACTGTTCATACAAGAGGGACCATTTGAGTCTATAAGGTTGAGGCTAATTATTTGCCCAATAATCAGAAAAAAATTTCCTCTTAATCCATCCCAGCTGTCTGAAAGCAGAAGGGAGAAGAATGGCTTCTTCCCACATACACAAACCCCACACGGAAGATGTGTCCTTGCCTGGGCCTTTTGGTGGGTAGCAGTCCAGTTAAAGACTACCTTTTTGATACTTAAAAGCATTCAAGAACAGGGAGAGATCAGCTCTCATCCTGCTTTCGATCTGAGGTGAAGCATTTTACACTTAAAATCTTTTTACTTGAGCATAAAGAAGTGTGTTTAGCTCCTTATTCTAGATCTTCCTACTGCCCGTTGTTCAAAGATTGGCAGGAAATCGGGGGAAGGACACAAAACAAGTCCAACTGGTTCACCCTCTGTTTTCCAGGGCGAAGCTCTGGGGTAAGTAAACTGGCATTCACCTGATACAATCTTGCAACTCATGGTGATAGGCTGGAAGGACTTTCCTGGTGACTCTGCAGGGCTTGGACTCTGACCTTGCGGCACTATTTTACAGCTAGCTGCAATGGGTTGAAAGGCTGAATTTCCATGAGAGCCAAAGGCAACTTTCTGTGCGGCTAACTTGGTGGGAGTCCGCTCTATCGAAGATGGCAGGGAATAAAACGTGGCATGTCTTTCGGTTTCAGCATTCCCAGGGAATCCTGATTAAAACAGGGAAAAGAAGAGAAATAGTTCTTAGGCTGAGACATCTCATTCCTCACTGTGCTTCCCTACACAAACAAAACTCAGGTACCACAAACACGCTCTCGAAGGAAGGAAGGAAAAGTAACTGGTGAACGGGAAGAAAGCGGGGTAGGGGGCTCCTCCTGCACCAGCCTGTTGGATTTGTCTCTGAGGAGAAGAATGGAACGCTACCGTGCACAGCCTGTTCAGCTGTGGCAGGTGATCAGCCACCTCTCACACGTTTTCTTGCAACGACCCTTCCCGTGACCAAAAGCTGCTGGTAGTTTCAAGCGTCCTCAGTTAGGGCTCCATGAGACTAAGGCTGGATCTCCTCTGCAGAGCATCTCACAGCACACTTTTTGGAGTAAGAGCACAAGGAGACCACCTACTGCCTTTTGACCTGGGTTAAGGAATCCACCTTATCTGATGTAGGAGGAGATGGATTAACCTGCAGCTGACAAGAGAAGCCACTGGCTGTCAGTGTAAGAAAGAGGCAGGTTTACTTCCTTCCTGTTGGCTGTGGCACTGCTCACCGAAAGGTGCTGCACGTCTTCCTGTTTGAATAAGAAGCCTGTGCATTTAAAATGTGGTTGCTTTTCTCCTTTTCTGGCCACAGGAAAACACCGTGTTTAAACAGCGGACAATCTTCTCGCTGAGCCTGAACAGTGCAGGGCATCACAACACCCACCAGAAAGCAGCCCATGGAAGACACCAGCTTAAAGCCATTCCTTGAACACAGGAGTGTCAGGATTAAGCAAGACAGGCATCAGACCGTGTTCCGTGCAACCATTATTTTGAAACACAAAGTTGCTGTTTCCAGCATGTTTTTCACACTAAAACATGTAAACCATAAAAGACGCCCTTGTTTCTCAGCCCAGTTAACCAAGGTCTCTCATGTAAGCCTTGACACCATGAATTTAAAGCTAAATGCTAACAGAGGCACAGTTTTTCCTACTTCCTGCAAACTGAAAATCATAACAATTCACCCAAGGGGCCAGCACTAGCTTGTTGCAGGCAATTCAAATGATTCTAAGGCATCCACTGCTGCCCCACTGCAATGGGTGCTGCATTCTCTGATCTTAAGGGGAAGGTGAGAATGAGGCCATGACATGCAGAGGTGCCATCCCTCAGACAAACATCCACAACAGTTTTTTCACACTCTATTTTCAGCACCACAGTTATATAGTCATTTTTGTACACCCACAGTCAACTCATGTTGGGCACCAATGTATATAACTGAACACTCACCACTAGACCAATACCTTAGATGTATACACAGTCCCCAAAATATTCAGGAACCTAAAAAACCCTCTGAAAAGAGTCTGCCAAGAATAAAACTACAAGTGCTACTCACAACCTCTTCTCCAACTGCACCTGCTGCAAAAAGCTCCGTATTCCCTACGTTTAGCAAAACAGCCCGCTCAACAAACTGCAGATCGGAAAAGAAAAAACCCAACACAAATAAAAACAAACAAAAAACAAATAAACAAAACAATTTCTGAATGACATTTCCAAGTACACTGAGGAAATGATCATCTGGGGTGAGCAAGGAGCAGGTAGCACCGGCAGCCTTCAAGACACAAGAGTAATTAAGAGGGGGTATCCAGAAGAGCTGAAGTTCCCAGAACTCAAATTTCACTCACACCCATTCGCTTTACCTTTGTCCACAGAAGCATCTGGGCTGGAGTCCCGCAACTGTTTAATTGGCGAAGAAGCTTTGACTGGTGCTGGGATACTCAACGGCAGCGGTAAAGATGTGGGAACGTCAGAAAGGTCAGACTCTGAGGACTGGGAGAAGAGGTACTCCTCCCCCAGGGAATGCCTATGCAGCTCCACATCCACTACCTTCCAGAAACAGGAGAGAGGATGACATTAATAACCTCGTAACTAGATAAAGACAAAAAGTGAAAACAACAATGCCTTTTCTTTACGTTTTACCGCCTAGAACGTCTCCCTCTCCTCCCTCCACCTCTGCATAACATTTCCACTCATTTCAGGGACCCCTCCCAGAGGTCCAGCAGCACCTGAGCTAAACCAAACATCTGGCAGCATTGAACCCCCATGGTAAAACACATCTCTCAGTCTGGGGGAAATCTGGGTAGTGAACACTGGAAGGAATGCAGAGCCCAGCCCCAAGCACCCCACGAGGGACAGGACTCGCACCCCCTCAAAGACCGGCACAAAACTACAGCTTGTCTTTTCTGTCTTTTTTGTAAGGCTTCAAGAAACACACCACATTATCTACTCTTCAAAAGTGTTCTTTAATCACAGTAGACATCTCACGTTAACGTTTTCTCCACAGACTGAAAAGCCGAAGTAATGCAATTTCACCATAAAAATTTCCATTCAGTACAGTACAACAAGGGGAAAATAATACCAAGAAACCTTTAGGGATATACAAACTATGAGTTATTCATTCATTTATTTTATGAGTTCATTTGCCATGAAGATACTGAATCTTGACAGACGCAGAAACTTAGAAGTATTTAATATACTGCAAAATTTCAGCAGGATAGTTGGGTGATCCCTTTACCATAAATTATTTATGTATGAGATCTGTAGCACAGCAGAACACAAATCAAGATACATGTAGCACCAGGAGCTCCACAAAGAAATAAAAATGAAAACTGTAGTACAAGTTAATTTATGAAAGAGCTGGAAACAGTCTCCCCTCAACTAGAAAGGGGGAAAAAAATGACTGTTGTCATGAGTAGTGACAAGGTGCCACAATCATTTCATTTAACAAGAGCGCAAAATTCTACATGGATTGTGAAATCAAACAGGTCTGACTCTGTGCTTAGTCCCGTGTATCTTTTTCTTTTTAAACATCCTTAGGGGAATCAAAGTACAACAACATCCATCCCATGACCTGCTGACTCACCGTTTCTGCACCAAGTGTCTGCAGGCCTGTGTAGGTCCTGTCCAGCTGGGTAAAACAATACAACGGATTTACATTAACCAGGGCAAAGAAACGTATCAGCTAGAATTTACAGTACAATCTGTTTGAAACGAGTTGAAACTATGTAAGTTGAGCAGCTTTTCTGAGGCCACAGAGTCAGAAATCCGTGTGCCCTGTGAAGTCCCCTCTCTCCCGCAAACAAGCCATCCATGACCCAAAGCCAACACTAAAGCAGAAAGGAGCAAAAAAGCTGAAGGAAATGAGATTGTTGGGGAAATATTATTTCAGTCTCTAAGAGGAGTCTTCAAGGAGTGTCCTTTCTTATTCCTGATGTCAATATAAGGAAATGAAGAAAATAAGAAAAAAAACTCAAAGAGATTTAAACTGACCAGCACGAAGGCTGTTTACACTATAATTTTTGATTAAATAACAGTTCACACTGAGTATCAGCTGATAAAGAGGCAGAAGATCCCAGAGGCATCCATTAAGACACCCACAGAGAGCAGCTGGGTTTGAGAGGCTCTCAGTGCCCCAGAGCTCAGGGGCAGACAGGCTGCCAGCCACAGCAGAGGGCTCAGCTAACTCACCACCTCACAGCAGCCATGGGCTCAGTACATGAACAGCAGAGATCTGCTGATCTGAGTTGTCATGTGTGATGGATGGGCTCAGCTTTCTCCTGTAGGCTAGGCTTCCTTTGCTGCACAGCGTCCATCATACTGTGACCAATTTCTCCCCAAGTTCTCTCTCTCCAAATGTATTTCACTCATCATTTGCACTAAATGTCCCTACGTCCCCCGGTGACATTCCCAACCTTCTCCGCTGTCTATCTTTGGGGTTGCAATGAGGTATCTACAGTAGCCTGAAATTCATTAATGCAGGCAGAGTTTAAATAAAACTAATGGTGATGTTCTAAGACACACAAAGCTAAACCAGCTCAGCACTGAATTCCCCTAACACTAGGGACCACTAATTAAAAGAAAAACAAGAGCAATGGCCTAGTTTTCCAGGCCTGCTGCGTACTATAAATCCTACTGAGTGTCAGAGGACAGGTGAACGCGTTGGAAAAGGAGGCTCTCTTCAAAAGGAACAAGGAACGAACTGGAATCGCAGCCCCTCCCTGCCCACTCTAACAGCGGAGTGAATCCCTAGCAGATACGTGTAAGTGCTGAAGGAACAGAGCACGTCCAGCAATTGCTTCACCAGCAGAAAGACCGCCCTGCAGGGTCCTGCCAAGTTGGAGCCAGTGAGAGCAGGATAAAAATCTCAAACCATAGGGAAACAACAGGTAAATGCTGTGCTGCTCTGAGCAGAATGAGCTCCAGCCTCTGGAAGGCTGGGCTCCTTGGCTACCCAGCAACTAGCAGGGCAGGGTGAACGGCTGGACTCGATGATCTCAAAGGTCTCTTCCAACCAGATGATTCTGTGATAGCCAAGCTAAGAGGCTTCCCTGGACCTTTTTTTTTTTTTTATTCCCCAGCTCAACTATTCATGTACAAATAACCAGCAAGACATACACACCACAGAGAGGGGCAGAAAACCACACACAAGCGGAGCCTCTTCTAGATTATGCAGCACAGCTCACTTAATTACTTTTCTCGCAAATATTTTGTTCAAATACCTTCAAATTGTGTATGATATCAATCCTCTTGTTCTGGCTATCCTTGAAGTGTATCTGGACTCTCACAGGAAATTCTCCCCAGCCTCTCCTGGTCAGGTGAAACGGAGGTTCTCTGGAAACAAATGGTCATTCACGTTATGGATGCAGAAGTGGCACAGCTTTCACCCACCTCTTTTTCAGAAAGCCAAAGACCCCTTTTCTAGCTGACAGCTAAAGCTATCTTCAGGCCTGCTATTCACCATGAAAATACACCACCACAGAAATGAGAATTTTATGGCTTTGGACAGCTGAAAAGATAGTTTTGCTTCGCACAAGGAGACAGGGAAGAAAATGGTAAAACACTGTTGTAAGAGAGGACACAAGAAACAAGTGAGGCTTTTAATAACAACAACAACAACAAAGGCTGCCAAATAAGAAATATTTGTTTCAAAAAGCCCCAAGTCATCTCCAAGGACACACCATTACTTTGTTTGTATTTCAGCTTGTTGTTATTGTCAATCCCAAATGCAGTTTTGCCACAAAACAAAACGCAAGAGGTTCAAAGGCTATTTTTAGTCCAGAACATTCATGTTCACTACGATGACTGGGACTGTGCGACAAGGAATCAATTAACCAGGCGGGATTAAAACAGAAGGCAAACAGCACTGACATCAGATACTGGGAGCTGAGAAAGGCACAAAGAGACAGCAGTCAAGGGTGATTTAGTGTGTTATACAAGACACAGAAAGGAGTTTGCTTCCGTTCTGCTCAGGGTTGCCTTCTCAGAAACATTACTGAGCCAAACCAACACTCTTATCTCAGGTAATCTTTTGGGAGTTGCCTTTCACTGGTTTAATTTTGCCAGCATTAAGTTGCCGTTCTGTATCCAGGCAGCCTCTCCTCCCTCCTCCAGGATACAGCTGAACATCCTGTGGAGAACAATGTCTCTGGGAAGACATGAAGTAGTTGGAAGGCATCCTCCCGCTGTCCTGTCCGAAGGAGCGAGACTGAAAGACTGACAGGGCATTTCCCTGCAGCAGTCAACAGAGAACCGACTCCGCTCACCCCATCTGGGTCCCAGCTTTGGATACAGGTTTGGGAGAGGACAGAGAAGCTGCCCTGTGTTTGCAGCACCGGCACCATTCCTCTGATGGGGCATTCCCTGAAGCACGAAGCCAATGCCACTGAACTCACTACAGTGCAGAAATGCTTGGGAGAGGGATACGATTTCTTGCCCAAACACACACATATCATTAAAACCATGGGCAAAGCAGCTTCCTGAGACATCTCTTTCTTTCCACACACGAATGGATGGGAGTAGAAAACACCTCTTTTAGCAACTGAAGTCTAACGTGAGCATCAGACTGCGTGACACATACAGAAGATGCACAAACTTGTATGAATATCAGGAAATGCAAGAACTGAGTGCTTTTTCTCAGTAGGAAATTCCAAAAAACCCTGTTTGGCACATTTGCTACGTAAAGACTCATTTATTTTTACTATTATTTTGGAGTAAGTCAAGCCAAGCCAGAGGTTAAAGACAGACATGGAATAGTAAACCAGGAGAAGCAGCTGCTAACTTTCTAAGAAACCCGGCACTGTAAGCCTGGCAAGCATAGAGACTGGAATAGTGACTGGAATAATAACCGGAATAACTCCTTATTACCTCACTTCTACCAGGTCATTAGGTTTGTAACTGGGATGGAGGAAGAACCAAACTTTCTTGACAAAATGATTTATGCTGGGTTCTCTCCGCGAGCCTCGCACATACACCATCCATTTATGGGTCGACTGATCGTTTTCTTCTCTCTTGTCAGGGGGAATGTACCTGGCAAAGAAATTAAAAAACAAACAAGACAAAAATCCCAAATAGATAAATACCACAGAAAGTATGTTGGGAAAGATTAGGCAAAAAAATTGGGGATGGTAACATGCCTATATGAACCTTGCCCTGTACAGTTCTGCTTGTTATTCCTTACTCTGACGGTTCATCCAGAAACAGATACGGGTCCCATAATCTACCCTACGCTTCTAACACATTTCCCCTACTTTAGTGCAAAACTGCCACATGAAATTTGTCCATTTAAACGTTTGGCTTTTAATCAGCAAGGTTTTAATTTTACATCAGCAACTCTGCTACCATGAATATAAAAAATAACAATTCCTTCTATCCAGCTTTAAGAAACTTCATAGTCAATACTTAATTCCAGGTCCAGGCTTAGGTAGACTTATACATATATATATACACGTCTATAGATAGATAGATAGATAAATAAAGTAAGTACTAAACCACCTGTTCCTCCCACAAAAATAACTCATGCAGACACTTGAAGAGGGCAGCCTGCAGGACAGTGATTATTCAAGGGCAATACCTCATATTGTGAGAGCCCGGCAATTTTATTTGTCTCCTAATTTTAACCTCCTACTTATTTAATCCTGAAACATTAATCCTGAAATAAAAGGACAATCCCTCAGACCCCAGATACTAACTTGGAGACGTTGCCAACCACAATCGTTTTCTTCACATAAAGCCGTGAAGTTTCATCATTTGACAGTCCGACAGTTCGCTGTCCTGGTTTTTGAGAGCTTGAAACACCCGAACTGTCCTGAGGGTAGGGGAAGAAAAAAGAAGGCAAACAAAAAAACCAAACATTCCTCTTAAACATCATTTTGATGGTGCTAGAAAAGGAAGGTGTTGTTAAAAAAAGTAAACCTGCAGAGTTCAATGAGAGACCAACAATGAATCATCCCTGAAAATACTGAAATTTCTATCTAGGCACATTTAAGCAACTCAGGCACGCAACACGGATATACTACCCAGCCCAGTGCATACTGCATGGCTTAACCGAGCGTACATTACATGACACACCATGGATCTGAGCCATGATTTCAGCCTGGGTTTCGAAAGCGATGCCACCGCGCGATCTAAAAAAAAATCAATCACTGCTGACATCGTGCTGGTCACTGAACAGAAACAAAGTGAAATCTCCCACGAGCGGCTTCTGAAAATCTAAATCTTTCTCATTCCCAGACCCTGATGCCTTGAGAGACTCCAGCGTTGCTTCGTGGTCAAGAATCGAGGCTGGGCTTGAGACAAGAATTCAGCTCCAACTCAACCGGGATAGCAGCAGCCACACCACGTCCCTAACGTCTAGATAAGCCTAGAAGTCCACTGCAGTACTTGGGCATAATAAATCCAGGCTAAGCGGCCCTGTAACACGAGCTCAGCTATTAAGCAGTGGCCAAGACTCCTTGGTAAAACAATGACATGAGCACCCACAGTGCCAACGCAGGCGCCACCATCGTTGGCATGGGAATGAGAGGCTCTTCTACGACTCTGCTGGATAAAGCGGCTCTCCACAGAACACGGGACTGCCATCCTCTCGTAAAGAACAGAGTGGGTGCTGCAGCCTCCTGGGGTGTTCTCCACTGAGGACTCTTCAGATGAGGGTCAGCACGGGGAGCAGTGGATTCACTGCCACGTATTACTGCAACTCGTTCAGTTGCAGAACACCATTCTATGGAAGGAGACACACCTGTCCCTGGTCGGGGTTAGGGGCTGCACTCCCCTGGCAGCCTAAAGGAACCGAAAGGAAACTGAAGAGTTTCAGGCACATTTCCCTGCAGCCACTGAGAGCGCCTCCCCATGGGAGCTATCTGAGGCTGCCAGGTGAAGCATTTCTGTAGCAGCAAGCGAGCCACAAAGGGAATGGATCCAGGTCAAAAACAACCCCAAAAAAAGAATGGGGGAACAATGAAAGAAGGTATTTTTAACCTGGGTCAGTCTGGTTCAGTTAGGCAGATATTAGCACAACAGCAAGCAGTGCATCAAGAGGAAAACAACTCAGCTATGCACCCGGGCTGTATCAGCTCAGGCTCCCGGGGTGACCTAATCCACCAGCCTCACTATGTTTTCACCACAGCTACTGGGGAGGCCAAACCACACTAAGCAACACGGTCCTCGTGAGCACCCAGGGCCAGGCAGCAGCACTACTTCTTAAAACCACTGCTGGGGATGACACATGCTGCTCTTCCCTCCAGGCTCCACCCTCCCGACCCGACTTCCATCCACACAGCAAAACTCAAGCTGTGAAACACCTTCTTCCCCAGAGGCTACCAACCGAGACAGCGGCAGATAGCCGTGCTGGCACGAACGCCATCGCCGCTGCCTGGCTGAGCTCTCTGCTGGGCAAGGTTGAGTTTAGAGGAGGGACCCAAGTTACATACACTTCAGTTAGCCTTACAGCAAAGCCAGGCTGAGAGACTGGGAACAAGCGGTTGGAGAGGGTAAGAAACAGATCTTCAGCAAGGTGGGTGAAAACATGAAGAGCTCCTGGTGCCAGCACTGAGTCCAGACAGAGCACACACTTCCAAAAACTTGACCACCACTCGAGTTTTACTTTACCCGGCCAGTATTTCTGCTCTGTCTCTGGTCCAGGCTGTTTGTCAGCCGCTCATCTGCGTCCAAGTTGCCATTGTCCTTGTCCAGGAGAAAGTCATTGTGCTGAGAGAGCGAATCGCTCTCGGAGTGGTTGGCAGATGGAGCGTCTGAGCCCTGGTTAGCTGGAGACGATGATCTAGAGGGCGATTCCAAGAATTTCTTGATTGAAGGGTGATTAAGAATTGTCGCATCACATGACCTGGTCCCCTGCAACAAAGAGGTCAGGCAGATCTGGTCACTATTTCCCTGCTGCCCAGATAAAAACGAAGCTGCGCCAGAAGAGAAAAAGTCAATGTATGAAGCAAGAGCAAATATTTAATCAGCTGCCCTGCAGGAAAAAACATATGCTGCAGAAGATAAAAGCTTAAAATGATCCTACAGAAACAGCACCCCGAATTGAATCTGCTCCTTTAGACTTTCTGATCTCAGAAACCCAGCTGGTTTTGGACAGGAGGGCTGCAGCTTTCTCGAATACCTAGAATGCCTCTTTGAAAATGATGTCTTCCCTTCCTGTGCAGGCACCTACGGTCCTTTACGGTACACAGACAGGCCACAGCTGCCCGATCCTTGCAGGCAAGCCAGGCTTGTAAATACATCAGGCTCTTTAGTTTTGATACCCGCTGGCAGTCTTGTCAATGCCTATGAGGCAAGCTACGCTGTTAGCACCCTGTCTGCTCCCAAAGCTTAGCAGAGGATAAAGGATGATGTGCTTAGGCATGCTTGCAAACTTCCCTCAAAACAGACCTCTTAGAGCTCATCTTAGATCCTCCTAAACTACTGCAAGGGGAAGTGTTTAAATCGCTTTTGGTTTTTTTTTCCATTACTGTGACAAAGGCCCTTTTTTATTTCTCCTGCATTTGCTTTTCACTTCAGAAGTAGCAGGGAAAACACCCACCACTCCAAGCGTGTCCTTCAGCCACTTCTCCTCCCAGACATCAGTCCTCCCTGTCACCTTGGTTTGATGATGAATCAAGTGAGCAGCGGAGCACTAACAGAGAGGATCACTCCAGCTCCTGAAGCCACTGGCTGGGACTAGAGTGGCACTGATGGCTTTTCTTGCAGGCAGTGCCAGCTGAAAGAGGCTTTCCTCTTTCCTGCCTGAACCGCCCCACCGTTCATGGGGAGGGGGCAGGGCACAAAGGAAAACAAATCGAGAAACTGATTGGGGACTTTTTGTTTGTTTGTGGGGTTTTTAGTTTTGGTTTTTTTCCCCCCCTTTGCAGGGTTATTTTTAATCCAGGTAAATTCCCTGATCCAAAATTCTGCCAGCACAATGGAGGGGGTGGCATGGGCACAAACACCAGCCCCACAATGGAGCAGCAGAACTGCCCTCAAGAGGCAGCAGCAGGAGTGGAGTTAAATATTGTCCCACCTTGGACTTGAAAGGTTCATTTGAGAGATTTCTTTTCAATTGTCCACTAGGTACATGAGCAAAGCAATTACCAACTCTCAATTACCTGCCTGAGAGAGGTATATCCATATATCCATGGTGGAAACACACACAAAAACCCCAAAAAACAAACCACCACCAAGAACTTTTTTTTTTTTACCTCTAGTCAAGTAAAATGACCAACACCTTGTCCACTCATTTGTGGGAAAACAGTCATTAACTGTAATCATAAGCCTCAAAACCCAGCAGCGCCGGGTTAAAGAACTGTTTATATGTATGACAACAAGTCAGGAATTTGCAAATCGTCTTCCTAGAAGTTCTGAATTAAACTACAAAGACTCCAATTCTACCAGAAGCAGACACAAGACAATCATTGGCTGTGGAGTCAAACATACATTAACCACGCGTTAAAAACAGACAACAGAGAAAAGTGAAACCAGGAACAATTTAAAAGAGAACTGAAATCAGGACTCGCAATCGAACACGCAGCTACACTAGCCATCTCATAAAAACTATAGGAAAATTAAACAAAACAAGAACGCACCAGCAAGTTTTGTGAATACTTTGAAAGAATTATAAAAGTTGTTATTTCTGACAAGAGTGAAAATCAGCAAGGAAAAAACAAACACAGCAGAAGTCGTAAAGAACAGGAGGCAGCACAGCTCTTGCTGACACGAGGACATTGGATAAAAGTGCTTTCAAAGAGCAGAACCTATCTCACATTCTTCAGCTGCCTGCACAAAAATCAAGGGAGGAAGAGGGATCTCCAGGACTCCCAATACCACCGTAACCCTTCTCAACTCCAGTTGCTCAACTCAACTTCAGTGAGGGAAAACAAAGCTGGACCTTTTCGGTGTTACCCCACTCAAGTGTTCTGGAAATCACCACAGGAAA
Source organism: Bucorvus abyssinicus (assembly GCA_009769605.1). Classification (NCBI taxonomy): domain Eukaryota; kingdom Metazoa; phylum Chordata; class Aves; order Bucerotiformes; family Bucorvidae; genus Bucorvus; species Bucorvus abyssinicus. The sequence goes on along the minus strand of CM020035.1, from coordinate 21,968,994 downwards.
CCCAGTGTGAGCCGCTGCTTGGAAGAGGAATTCTCACGGGACTAGAGTAAAACCCAGGTTTGCAGCACCCATCTACAGCTCCCAAAAATCAGCTCAGGCCTTCACTGAAATGAGATCGACTTCCCTGAACTGCAGACAGTAACTAAATACCTACACTGGTAGAGAACCACCTGTCAGCCAGGAGCCTGCGTGAGTCAGGAACACCCTGCAATTACCAGCCCATTAAGGACAGAGTGTTTAGAACCGGGGGTTTATCTAACAGGATTTGGGGTTTTTTAATCTCCTTGTGCATTTTTAATCTCTCTGCGGTATCTCCTTGATTTACCTCCTGCTTCACGGCTGCCATCAATCTGTGCCACAAACCATTAACAGACTGGCTGCCAGGGTAAAGGGAGGATGGTTTTATGGCACTGCCCAAGCCTCAAGGAATCTTGAGGGGTTTTTTTTGTTTCCTGAGAAGTTCCAAACCCCATCTGCTTCCAGTCTCTTCCTGTGAAACAGGAAGACCTGTTCCTCACTTTTCAGGGCTTTGCGAGGACAAACTATGCCGTGTGTCCTCTCCCACTGCCACCCCACTTGCAGTTCGTATTCCACTGTTTCAGAAAACCACGCCTCAAACCTAAACACCAGCAGAACAGCCACTGAACTACACATCTTCCTTTGCAAATACTGCCGAAAGCCTTATTATTCTCAAAGCAGTTTTTACCTCTCCAGCTTTGAGGAGACCAGCAGAGGCGTAGTAGTTAGCCACAATGCAGGCACGCAGCTTATCCATCATCCTTCTAGCTTCAATCAGGCGCTACGAAGAGAAGAGGTACCAGATAGTAACGGATAACCACAGCAACAATGCCCCCTAACCCCGACACTCCGGGATCTTACGTATTTTTAAGAACAAGACCTTTATACCTGATCTATAACTTCAATTTCATGTTCTTTACTCTTCATTTCGACGGCAAACTGTTCTTTTATAATTGTCTCAATCTTCTGCACAGCAACATCTCGAGCTGCACAAGGCCACGCATGAAAAAGAAAGGAGGAATTATTTGTATTTCTATTTTTGAGGCTCTGTTTGGAAACATAAAGATCAGAAATCAAGTTGGAGTGAAAAGTGAAGGGATAATAAGTTCAGCACAGACACACAAAAAAAGGGAAGGATCATTTTTCTGCAAAAGACAGTAATTTGTCTTAATAAAAACCACATGTATCCTTACAAGCTGGCTTATGTGGAGAGATATTTTTCCCTTTTTAGGTCTGAGACAGCAAATAACAGAAGATGGGAAGAACAGGATCAGTTTGTTTACTTCTGTCTCAGTAAAGCTGTAAACAGTAAAAGCAAAACTCCGATGTGCTTCGGCCAAGCGCAGCTACTGCCGCGATTGCACAGAGTACGATTGCTGGAACACGACGTACATTTTTCTGCTCTCTTTGGCCCGATTCACATCCAGGAAATTTACACCACATCATGCAGCAATAATAAGGCCAACTAATACTTTAGATGTTCAGCACTGGCATGAAGTGCTGCTCTGGAGTGCTTACAAGCCTGTTACTACCCGCAAAGGGAACTACATGATCGAGAGCTGGCCTGCCTCTCACAGAACCCTCTCCCACCACAGCAGTCAAAAAAATTTAGCCTTTCAGCAGGAGTTTATTGACCTTGGTGGAAAGCACGCAGTTTAGTATTTCCAACTGTGCGAATACCTTACGGCAAATTAACAGCTAAGAGCTAAATTGGTGTTTTTCTAGAACATGTATAAACACAGGAAGAACAATTCTTTTTGCTCTACGCCTACCATAGACTTTACCACTGCCCTTCCTTCAAGTCAGCTCCATCAAGGGGGCTTAAACAGCACCTGTTTTTATCAAGTTCTACACAAGAACTCAGAAAAGCAGGAACTGTACTTCTAGAGGAAAGCCTGGAAAAGGTCCTCCAGCCTGGGTCAAACGTACAGTGACACCACGGCAAAGCAGCTCACAGAAACAGTCCCAGTTCCTCTGAAAAACATCTCACATTGTTTCCACACAGAGTAGGAGGCAATGGCACCACGGCTTCGTTTTGAGCTTCAGAGGAAGCATTTGTTTTACTAAAGGGTACATATCTGTTTGAAGAGGTTTCTAATGTCCCAATAGAAATCAAAAGCGAGTCAAGTCTTTGCTGGTATGTTCCAGCATACAGAATTTTACTGTCTGCTCGGGTACCTACAACAGCACTAAGGCAACAGATGCGTCTACATGCAACAGGGGTATCCACAGTATTTTTACTTATTTCCAGATACCTGCATATATATATAAAATATATATTCTTGGACCAGAAACAGCTCAAGCCTACACTAAAACAGAATTATGGTTGAAGCTGTATGAGTAATGCAAAATTAAAAACCAGAGGGATATAATTTTCTTCCAGCCATGAACACCCCGCCTAGGAAATTCACACACACTTAAAATAAACCTGAAGAGATTCAGGTATGACATGTACAGTTCAGATGGGGACAACAGCATCCCTGCTCCAGACTGATGCCATGCAACACCAGCATTATGACAGTTCAGGCACTTCAGGATTTGTGGTTACGTTACAGACGCTTTTAGGAACAGTTTACTTTCATATTTTGCCCAGCTTATCGTCAACCACGGTCCCTGATTAAGACGGTGTCAGTGAAATTTGTATATACTTATGGAATTCTTGTATCAAAAGTTGGAGATCTTCCACGAGAGGAAGAAAGAAGCCAGTTTGGAGGAATTAGCTGGACAGAAAGATCACTTTGGCAAGGACAGCTTTCCAAGGCCCTGAGACTTTGCCAGCTAATTATTAAGATCTTCTGAAAAGTTGCATTGGAAGCGGATTAAAAACCTGGCTGCAGTCCCCAGGACACTCCACCACAGAGGGCAGTGACTTCTGGCAGCCAGGCAGGGCAGGCAGCTGGAAGAGATGACACTTCTGCCACGGCCAGCTCCAGCACAGCTCCACTGTGAGGGCCCCGGACAGACCCAGCAGCCAGGACCTGCCCAGCAACACATTCGACCCAGCGTTCAGCCTCCTCAGACCTGCCCAGCTGTACGCCGTCCGCCAACACATCACCTGCAAAGCCATCATCTGCCCCTCTCCAACTGGCAGCTCCGGCATCCTGCTCTGTTCCTGGATCTTCTTCAGATCCCACAGCCAGCTTCGGTTTTCTCACCTCCCTGCTCATCAGCTCCTCTCACTAGCCGTGCTATGCCAGAAATCATGAGCCTACTCCCTGTCCCAGGGGCAAGAAGCTCCACTCTCATTTGCCCAGAGACAACTGCAACCTGTCCCAGGCATCCTGCCAACAGGCTGGTTCCCAAAGCAAGCACATCCGAGCGTGCCAAATGCAAACCTACTCATCCAGCTACTCCCTCCACTACACTTCTTCATCCACTTTTCCTTCATCTGGGTGGCTGCTCCTCCTCCTCCTCCCCCCTTGCATCTTTCAAAGCCCCTTTCTTCTCCCTAACTTATCCCTGCTACTCCACTCCATCACACTTTATCTGCCTACTCTTGCAAACATTTGTCATCTTCCAAGAGCCAGTCTACCCACTGCAGCGTCATGGGTTTGTCCCCACACCCTCACGTGCTGTACTGCGACCCATAGGCCCCAAAATGTAAATGAGCCACCAATCCTGCTGGGAGCAGACTCCAACTGTAAAAGAGAGGCGCAGGTTGGAGCACACCTCGGCATGGGCAACTGCTGGGAGGATGCTCTGGCCAATACTTCAGCAAGCAATGGGAACCAAAGTACATGGCTGGGGCCCTGGAGAGCTCGAGCTCTGGTGGCTGTCACACACCAAAGACTGACCCTCACGCCTTGCTAACAGGGCAGCCCGCAGGTAGCAGTGGCCCCACGTACGACAGGCACATCTTCATTCCACTGCATAGGGGTACCACAAGCTCCCTTGCTCAGCTCCTGCCCCAGCCCTCTCCTGACCAGTCTGCAGGCAGCAGGGACATCCACAGCATTTCTAATTCGAGCCGGGAGATCCCTTCAGCTCAGACAGCTCCTACCTGACTGTTCGGCTGCTTTGTGACGCTTGTTGGGATGTGTGATGGTGATCTCCTCATAGTCCGGGTCCTTCTCTGCGATGACCCTCTTGATCCCAGACATGTTCTCTCCACTACTCCACTGAGGGGAAAAACAAAAGCATTACCACCACCCACAGCGACTTTCTGGGCAGGCTTCAACCTCGCGCTGTGGGGAGGCCTCCCGAAAGAGCCAGGACACCCCGGTTGCTGGCCATTAACCCACAGCTGCAAAGCCCGGAGCTGGTCCCGTTCTGTATGGTCCAGGAGCTTCAGCTGCCCCACAGCCCGTGTGCGTACAGCCACGGCGCTGCGATGGGGAGCCACCGCCCGCCACGGGACCCAGAGGACACTCAGCTGTGGTCGGCCGGGTGACTCCGGCCAGCCGCGTTTCCCTCAGCACCGGCAGCGGCACCTCGCGAGGGGGAACACCTGGCACCGCCGAGCCGGGAGCTCCAGCGACGTGCGGCGGGGAGACAGGGGGCACCGCGGCCTGGCCCAACAGGTGCCTCAGCGCGGACCCGCGCCCTGGCTGGGCTTCCCCACGGCGGGTCACACCGCGCCCGGCGCGGGCTTTCCGCCCCCCGACAGCTGCTCCACACGAACCGCGGCCCTTCCCGCGGGAAGGGGCAACCGGTCCCCACCCTCGCGCGGCCCCTCGGAGGCGGGAGGCCTCGGGCGCAGCACGGGAGGGACGGTGGCCCCGGCCCCCGGCGAGCCCCGCCGAGCCGCCGCCACGGGGCAGGACCCGCAGCCGAGAGGTACCGCCGAGGCCGCTCTAGGCGCGGCGCTCGGGGAAACCGCGCGGCGGCAGCGGAGCGGGAGCGGGGCCGGGCCCGGCCCGCACGGTGCCAGTCCCGGTGCCGGCGGCGGGACGCCCCGGGGGCGGGGCTGTGCCCGCGCGGCCGGGCCCACGTGCGCGGCCGGCGCCGCTCCCCTCCCCCCGCCCGCGCACACAAAGCCGCCGCCGCCGCCGCGCGCTCCTCCCCCCCCCCCCTCCCCCCGCCCCCCCCCCCCCCGCTCACCCGCGCTCCGCCGCGCGCCGCCCGGCCCCGCCGCCGCCTGCACCGGCCGCCCCCGCCCGCCGCCCCGGGGCGCTCAGCGCCGGCCCCCGCCGCCCCGTCCCGCCGCCGCCGCCGCCAGCAGCGCCACCGCCGCCATGAGCACAGGGCCGTGTGCCCGCCTGCCCGTCAGCGGCCGGGGCGGGGCCCGCGCAGGCGGACAGCGGCGAAGGGGCGGGGCGCGGAGGCCGGCCGCCCCGGGTAGCCCCGCACCTGCCGGCGGGGGCAGGTGCCGCCTCGCCGGGAGGCGGAGGGTGGCGCGGAGCCGGGCCGGTTCCCGAGGGAGGGAGGGGAGGAGGGAGCGGGGAGGTCCCTCGGGCGATGGCGGCGCCTCTCCCCAGCGCGGGGTCGGGGGTGACGAGGGGTTTGTGGGCAACGCCAGAAAAAACGCCGCGGTTCGGTCGCTGAAGCGTTTCCGTTTAGATACGATAATGTGTTGGCCTAATCCCCGCTGACTGGGCGGAACAGCCGTGTTTTAACAGGTAGTAGAAGCTGAGGAAGACATTTTAATGCAGAAGATACTCAGTGAAAAGGTGATGACGAACAACAAAATCGCCAAACGACCGATAAATGAGGCCTGGCCCGGCTGAGGTGCGGGATACCGACAGCACACGGCACAGGCGGACTCCCTCACCTCTGCGGGAAACGAGTGCAGCTGCTCCGGTCTGCTGCATCTCCAGGCTGCAGCAAAAAGCGTAGAAGATGCAGCAGCATCGTCCTGTCAGTTTAAGTTACATTAGAATGCAGAATGTCTGGCACCATTTCAACGTGCTTCTCTTTCCTGTACTTATTTCTGTGTGTCAGAGAGACCCAGAGCATGTTGAGGGCCCCAGAACAGACCTGTGATACAGATCAGATCCGCGTGGGTAGAGGGCAAAGCTCTGGAAGCTGGATTTGATTGCCAGTATCTAGAAGTGTTTTGTTGAAGAAAGCAAGACTAGGATTACACAAAGGGCAAGTTCTGAGGCTTTGAGATCCAGAATGCACATGGGGAAGAGGAAGCCAGGAGTACAAGCATTCCTCTAGAAAATATGTGAAAGATGGATGTAGTGTGTAAAGAATGGGGCGTTAAACCAAATACTTCGTTGTCAGTTCAACGGGAGTAGCTCCACTCCGTCAGTCTGAACCTTTACTCTGACACCTGCAAGTGGTACCTTGAGATGCCAAGCAGCTCATTTTAGGAGAACAAACTTCCTGTAGGGTTCTTTCCAACCCGTACTGATGCCACTCACCTTCCCAGCATTATGTGACCTTATCCCATGCTGGTTTTGTCTTCCAAGTCCAATCACACCCTCTTCCCATCGCAACGCCCTGGACTAACACAGCCCACCCCCCTGCTCTATCATTTTTTCCAGTTTTCTTTCCGTTTTTACTCTTCTGCACGGCCTCCAGCTTTATCCACATCAATAATAAGTTCCATGATGAGGGCAGGAAGATGAGTGGGGAAAACACCTAGTCTGGGAGATAGAAGAATGGATCGGCGGACAGATACAGAAACTGCAAAGGGGCAGAATCCAACCGGTAAATGACGCAGAAAATAGGAAGGAGTTTCCTCCTTGCACCACCACGCCCCACCCCAGAACTTCTCATAAGGTAAATAAACCACAGTGAACTATTCAAAAGGCAAATGTTTATTAGGTACACGGAACTTTAAAAAACTTTCAAAGAATTATGCAAGAAATATATTTAAATAGAACAGGTGTTATTGCAATTGTGCTACGATCCAAAATAATTTTTCTGCTGCCAGCACAATCTGAAGACCTTAACGCTCTCTGCGGGAGAACGCTACGCTGACTCTGGCACACAGTACGAGGTCTGCACTTTTTTGTTCAAAGTCATTTGTGCTGCACCAGGTTGTTCTTGAAGACAAGATCGGCTCTTCGCAGAACTACATCGTTTATCTTTCAGTAAATAAAGGAACTGGCAAGGAATAACATGAACTGCTGTTTTCCTCAGCAAAAAGGAAAATCAAACATGATTTCAGGTGAAGATAAAATATCATATGGATAACAGTTCAGGAGGTAAACTCCCTTCCCATGGCCAAGCAGCCCCTATTAATCTGACTCCAAACTGCTACAGGTGCACCAAAACGAGAATGACTCCTCGCTCCAGCATTTACACAGATGAAATCAGTAACAGTACATTACATTCGGGTCTCTTGCTCTGCTTATTGCCGTGCTGCACCACATTATTGCTTCTAATTGAACAAGAGCCTTGCGACTGACAAGTCGGAGTGTTCAGAAATATCGTAGAAGCTATTGGCTAAAACAAGAAACTGTACATGTTAAGGACAGGAAGTCAAAGACTGACCTCAAATCCTTTGCCACCGAGGAGACAGGAAAACCCAAATGCTGGTTTCTCTAGATTAAATCTGCCATAGCGCTGTAATAACAGAAGCGTTCTAGGCATATTCTAAACAAGAGGTTTCACTATTCTAGTTAATGAATTACAAGATTTATTTCTCTTAGGAGAACATCAATAGGCTGGACAGTAAGACTGACCCTAATGAAGGTAACAAACTGGGAGGAGTAATCCAAGCTCTTTTTACAATAGATAAAAATACAGGTGAATTCAAGGCACAGGTATTTTCAAAGTCGACACACATTATTTTCTTTGGAACTAGTAATACAGAGTAAGCAATAATTACAGTATCAACACGCTGTACACAGGGGCTCTGATGTGCATTACGTATCACAGCGCTAGCAGAAAATGATTACAGAATTATTCGCCCGCACAGACAGACACATGAGCACAGACTGGGGCGCTACAGCAGAAAATCAATGTTCCTGTAAACGGAGTTCTCAGTTCTGTGACCAGGGCTATTACACACTGGGAGTAACATGAACTAATGTGTAACGTCAGTTACGGCAGGCAGCGAGGCAAGGCGAGAACGGGCGATTCCCACATCTGCCCTGGGGTTGGTAGGAGGCTGTGTGCTGATCTGTGGCACTGCTCACAGCACTGACACAATCGTGATATGCTGACAGCGAGAACCATTTTTATTAATGCCACCTGAAATAATCCAACACCGAGAAAACTCGTGTGCTAGACGTGTTGACAAAAATCACTGCTTGGCCCCCAAGCAGAGAGCAAATTTCTGCCTAAAAATCTCATCTTGTAGGCTCCTTTACTGAGTAGGTGTTGCTCAGATTTTTAACCAGGCATATCAAGCCATTTTGTCTGTGTGCACATTACATTCAGATGAAAACATTCATTTTGCCTTACAGTGATCAAGTCTTGTGGGATTCTTAATGCTCTTGAATTGGCTTTTGCCATCTTCAGTGGTAGGAAAGAAACCCCCCAAAACACAGGAACTTGCTTAGTTGGGCAATGAGGAAAAATGACCCTTTGGCTTTCCTGAACGCTGGCACTAGAAGAGCATGACCACATATGGGTCTGTATCACTCCAACTGAGCACAGCGAGTTGACAAACATGAAGTATTTTTACCACCCGAGTGTCAGCATCTGGAATTGCAAACTTAGGAGCATCCAGAATGTCTTGGTTTCAGCAAGCCCAGCCAAACACACAACCCCCCAACACCCTGTTTCCTCCTGCTCTCTCTCACCCTATCCCAAGGAGTTTCTCTGTTGTCCCTCTCGTTGGAGCTGGACTAAGTTGACAGCTCCAGCACACCACCGTGCCCTGCTTGGGCAGGAGGGAAACCTGAACTCCCAGGGAAGGGGACTGCTTCTTGTGTTGTCCTTGCAGCTCAAATAAAACAAAAGCAGGATACATTGATTAAGATAATCTAAGAGAATGTGGTGGTCTCAACAATTTTGAGGAAGATGGAGCAGTCAGCAGTGGCCTTGCTCTCAAGCACGAGTGACCAAAGCTTCCTCTGAACCTCTGTCAAGGTAAGCATCTCCTCTTCCTACATCGTCAGCCTCCCTCAAAAATTTGCAGTGTTGCCATTATCATTTAAAAAGATTGAGTAAATTATGATAAGGGTCCGTATCAACATAGTCTACATGGAAGATACCTGCGCTCCAGAGTGTGGAAACAAAAGCAGTCTTTGATGAGAGCTGCGCTGGTGCCAATTAAAATAACAACAGCGCAACTCTGGGCCCTTGGTGCTGGAGTAGAAAGCACAGTGCCTCATCCTCAAAAGAAAGTATAAAATGAATCATCTGATGCAGCAAACGGAAAAGATCCCACAAATTATGCCTACTTAAGCATTACCAAGAAGGGAGCCTACAGGCAAAACTGAATGATTACCAGACAATGGTACGTGCTCGATGGCTGTAGGATGAGGGAATGGATGGTGCATCCAAAAGCAGAAGGCTACAGCCTGCACTGTAATGCAGTACTCAAGTTATCTGTTCAGAACCATCTGGAAGCCAGCATCAACTTTCTTCTCAATTAACATTGTATCACTATGAACAGAAGGATGTCACTCATGAAGTGGACATCAAAACTGGAGAAGGAAAACACTTGATCTCATTTCTTTTTACGCATGAAATAGTTAAAAGGTAACGATCTGTTTAGTGGAGTTAGACAACTCTCAGAAGGTCTTTTTTAGGTGTGACTGGAGCTACTTGGGCCCTCTTCCCATGTATGGTTAGTCTGAGGTTACAGCTTTATGCAGGTGTCTCTAGAGCTAGCAACCCTAGCACCATGGATGGAAACATGTTGATTACACTAGGTAACACTCAATTTTCTCTCCTAGCTGAGATAAAAAAACCCAGCTTGCTGCTCAAGCCCAAAAACTGCATAATGGTGAGAGTTTAACCCTTTGAATTCATCTACACCCCAGTGAACCGCAGCAGAGAAGAGGTGGCTCAGGAAAACAACTTCCAAATGAATGCATCCTTCTAGAAAAAGGGTACGTTTTCATTTACCCAAAGTTTTCATCTAAAAATAATTGTTCTAACAGAGCAAGCCATAAATGCACATTATTTACAGAGTTAAAAAGCAAAAAAAAAAAAAAAAATCACTACTTGTTTTAAGGAAATCATTGCATGAATAACTGCCGCTTGAGCGATGCTCCACACACGAACTGCTCAGCACTGAATGCAGGTTCTCTGTGTAAGCAGAGGTTTCTCCTACACCTGCATTTCTGCATTTACTGGTTCATTAAACACTGTCATTTTCAAAATAATAGGTAACAATAACAGAACATAAATTGTTAAGACAACTGAACTATAAAAATGAATCTTCCAAACCATAGAGAGCAGTATCTTGTTATTTACAGAGTAGCGCGGTATCAGGAACACAGATGGGAAGGTACCTACACATAAATGACATTGTTCTACACCTATGGAATCAAGAATGTTTAAGGACAGTTTAGCATGACAGTCAACATTACAAATCTTAATACAAACAAGAAGGAAATCAAAAGGAGAGGATTTTTCAACGGGCATCTCTATGAAGTGCTCCTACCAGTTTTTACGTTTTCCCTTACAATGACGGCACAAGCTATATACAATGTTAGTATAGAATATCAGTTACTGGGCAATTACCATTGCTATCCACAGACCTTAGTCACCGGTACGGGAATTACATTTTCAAAGTCACACTTGGTGGGCAGAAACACAAGAAACTTCGAAAAGGATTAATCTCTCCAATTTGTTTGTCTTGCATTACCGAGGGACTTTCTTTCCAGGGCAATGTGAATGGACATGCTGAGGGACTGACCTCCTAATTACATCACTGATGCGCAGAGATTTGTATTTTATCAGTACTCTTAACACCTACAAAGCAGTGTTTGGTATTCAGCCAGAAACTGAAATCTGTGTTCTTTCCTGAGGTTGCAAGTTAATGCATCACAAAGTGCAGCTCCCAGTGCTCTTTAAAAGTCATGACCATATGTTACTGAAAATGATGACTCCCAGCTTGGCATAGCTTCGCTGAGGGTCAGAATTTCCATCTCATGGAGAAATACTCTGGGAAAACAGACAAAGAAAGTCCAGTGGAACAAACAACGTTCCAGAGATGGTGCTTGTTTTCACCCTCCTGAGCAAGCACAGAGACCAGAACCCTGAGGCCAGGGCTGTCTCTGCAGGGACCTTATGGTTTTTTATTGCCCTGGCACTGACCAACTTCCCCCTACTGGCTGCTGTCCTCAGAATTCCTTTGAAAGGCAGTTCCTGAGGTTTTTGGTGATTAACAGGAAATTGGTACGCAGACAATCCTATTCATTTTCCAACACTCAAGTGCTATTTCAGTTTATGAACTTGTGCCTCAGCTATATAACTACGTATTGGAAATAGTGAGATCTACTACAGAAATCTAGGGAGGACTTAAAAAAAATACTTTTACTATAAAAAAAAGGGGAGAGTGTAAAAATACAAATGGTTCCTAGGCTTCATAATTATCCAAAACATGTTATCTGGGAGTTACCTCATATGGCTACGTGGACAGGTCCACAGTTATTGTTCTGGCGAGAGAAGGGACCTTTCCAGAACTTTCTTTATCTGTGGCCAAATAGCTTATACAGTGATTGTCTGAGGAAAGGCCAAGAAACACTTGGCAGGGACTCTGCCACCTCTGCAGAGGAGATCTCTGGAAGACCAATTTATAGGCTGTAGGGTACAACCCAAGTCCCTGCCTCTATCACCAGGTAATTTATAACGTGATTCAGAAAAGCAGAAGAATCCAGAGTTCATCATCCCTTTATTCCTTCAATAGTTCAGTGAGCAAAGAGCGAGCCCAGTAACTTTCAGACTTCAGCCATATTACTCAAAAAGTTAAAAACTGGGATTCACAATGCGCTTCACAGGTGCACGCCTGTACCCCAGCAGTCACTCGCTTCCCGTGTCATGTAGCCTTGTACTTCTGAGGAGCATTTAGCAACACTACGACTACATCCACAGTGTTAAGGTACACAAGCGTTACTGCGGTGTGCTGCAGTGGCTCACAAAACAACTGTTTTTTCTGAAGGAGAAACCGATCTCAAGGATTCTAACATTTGTCCTATGTAGCACGGTTTGTTTATTGTTGTTTGGGGTTGTTTTATTCCAAACTATGCCTGACCTGACCTAAAATCTACTTGTTAAGTAATCTACTTGCAAGAATGTTATGCATATGAGTTATAATTTTCTATCTTTTTTTTTAATGGTAGGTAATTATCCTAGCTGATTCTTTGGAATTTACTTGCCTATGTGTTTTTCCGATTAGCAGAACCTGACACCTCTTTGCAGATATTGCTTCTTAGGACACAGGCACAAATGCTTGTGAAGGCACTTTCCCCAAAAAGCTTCCAAGATTTTAATTATTAATCACACATAGGGCAAACTTTCTGAACACTAGTGCAACGCACTACTACTGCTCTCGTATATCAGAGCCCACAGCAGACAGAACTGAACTCTGGTTACTGGATAGATTTGTTGGCTTGTTTTGTAAGTTAAATTAACCCTTTTTCTAAAGGCACAGGATATAATTTTCATTTGACACTTAGGTAGGAAAAGGAGATTTTTCCCACTTCGGGAATCTTTAAAAAGCCTGTCTTGCAGCAGATCGCTGGATTCATTCATTCCATCATCTTCTTTTTTCATGAAAATATTACAGTTTAAAGCCTTTTTCATTATATCTATGGATCGTCACACAGCCATGATACGATACCGGCCGGGGCATGGCTGCTACTCCTGTGATAATGCCCGTTGCAGGGTCGTAACAAAGAATAGTGTCTGTGGCTTCGCCATTTTCTCGTCTTCCACCAAGGATATAGATTTTTCCATTACACACAGACATGCCACAATTCTCCTGTTTCAAAATACACAAAGGAATACATGATTATTTAAAAAACAAGACCTCAATTCCTTCACGCCTACCTCAGTGCAGGATGACTACCACTTGTGAACAGACTGGCCTCTACTATTCCCTCCTGAAAGGGCCAGTGCAGAAAGCACAATAATCGGGGAAAGCGGCAGCAGAAAAAGCTATTTCAAGTCTAAGCCTTCACGACACATAGCTCAGACAGCTGAGCACTCTACTTACCATTTAAACATCTGAGATAAGTAAAGGAGGAGAGAACAAAGGTTTTCAGAACAGGGACCACAGGAGGTACTATTAATGCAAAAAATGGGAACGAGGAGAAGTACCTCAGAGGAGTAACAGAAAAGGGATGTAAACAGAGGAGAGCAAAAAAGCCATGACTAAGAAAAGAGTGGGTAAGAAAAAGACAGTGCTACGTCTTACTTGAAACACAGAGACAGGATTTTACTTCTTCCTTAAAAGCAGGCATGGATAAAACATTCCATTAAATAAAGAGAACAGATCAAAACAGAGGAATAGAGGGAAAGCCAGGAAAAAGAACAAACTTCTGTTGAGGTAGATAGCATAGAGTATGAGACCGATGTTTTAAAATAGGGAAAAATCAACTTATACACCCACTTTACTATCAAGGGGAGGTATTTTAAAGCTCTACTCAGTGTTCTGTATGTGGAAGGGACACACCTCTCGCTGCCTAAGTCAGACACGTCTGTGCTATACCGTGGGGTTTTTTCACACTGTAAAAACAGCCTTCAATATTTTTATTACATTGAAAGGCTTTAATCAAGTATAAGAACGTTACTATCTTCAGTCTAATTACAACATGCAGCAGAACTTGACGGAGATCAACTCCTATACTATTAAAACATCATCCATGATCCTGTTACACTGTCCTCCAACAGTAACTGCTTTCAAACAAAAAGTCTGGACTGGCTAACAGTGACATCCAGCTGAAAAGTTGCTGGTTTAGAAACTTCCTCTTCTGTGAGGTTTTGAATTCTATAGGTGAAGAAGTAAGGCAAAAATGGAATCAGGGATGCAATTTTAACAGGGTTAAACTCATTTCATGCCAAGATATTAATGTAAATAAATACCTTTGGGAAGTCTAGGGCCCCTTCAGTGTGAATTACCTGTCTGCTGAATGTGTTCTGTACGTGCATCCAGTAGTCCTCGACCGGATCGTAGCAGTATATCGCCTTGGTAAGCCCACCAGCAACGTAGATCAGATTGTTTAAAGACACAGCCGTGATACATCTTTTTGCAATAGGGATAGTTGCACGGAGCAGCCAGGAGTTAGTATCGGGATCATAAGACTGAACCTGAAAGCAAATACATGGATTTCAGATTAGAAACCTAACAGAAACAGTAACTTGGCACACCCACACAGGTCATACAAGGAGAGCCAAAGAAGCGATACCTGGTGGGCAGTATCTCACCACGGAATTGAAGTCAGTATAAATATAGGTCCATGTATCAATAATGTCTATATAAGCACTATATGCAGCATTATTTTCCTAACACTCAGGTTTACAAATTCACAGAACCTGCAAAGCCTATGACAGGATCCACAAGGAAGACCACAGTAACTGTGTATTACCGAGTTAACGTTTTCTCCTCTGTATTTTTTGTACTGTAGTAACTCCATACTCCATTCAGCACAACAATGAAAACAGATCTCTCTCTGTGTGATCTGGTTTTGAACCAGCAATCCTGTTCCCCGTGGACAGAAGACCCCATCAAACACAACTAACCAACCTTGTCAGAACACGTGTTGTCGTCAGGACCACCCCCGATCACGAACAGTTTGCCAACACAGCTGGTGACTGCTGGAGAGCTCACGGCTTCTTTAAGGGGAGCCACCTCTGTCCAGCGATTGGAGAACGAGTCGTAGCACTCGACGCTGCTGAGGCGGTTCTGCCCATCATAGCCTCCAACGACATAGACCTGTGCAGAGTGGTGAAAACTATCATCATTTCATTGTTAGAGTTGTTATTACATTTAAATATGGAGTTAATTTAAAGCTGCAATAATCCCAATTTGCTTGGTTTGTGGAGGGATACCTTCCTCAAATTTTTAATTTATACACAGGAGGAAAAGGAAAAGGTCTAAAAGTCACAGGTAAAGACTCCCTAGAGAGTTCCATTCAGTCACACTGCAAACAGCCCCCAAAAGCCCAGTATTGTTAATACCGAGATAGAAACCTCCTATTGGAATGGCATTTTGAATCTCCTGTTTTGAATGGCTCAGGCAAATTCAGACACTTCTTTGCTTCCCAAAAAATTGCTTCTGGGGGATAAGAGACTTCAATGGCCAAAAAAAAAAAAAAAAACCCACCCAAAAATAAATCACTGAGGTGCAACATGATTTTCATGTCCACGCACAGTGTCTCACTGATAAACAGCCCAATTTAAAAAAATACTCTTTTATTTGAAAATACGTGTTTGATTGGAAATACAAAGTAATACTGAATATATCCATGTTTTCTTCACTGTTTTTCTTATATACAGCAAACATCCCCGCTATAAAAATATTATAAATATACTTCTCTTACTTTACCAAGAAGAACAGCCATTTTATGACGCCATCTGCCTTTATTTAAGGAGGCAACTCTGATCCAAATGTTAAGTTGAGAGTTATAAATCCAAACATCCCGGCTATTGATTCTTCCACCTTTGAAAACAAAAATATGCTAATTTGAATAAATTCCTTACTGAATGAGAAATGTTAACTATTAACACGCCCCTCTCCAGCGGGCAATGAGAACTTTACATCCTTTTCAGGTGATACAAAGATCTGCCTGTAGCTCAGACTGAAAGTCAGTTTCTGCCGATTTCAGACATGAAAACACACAGTAAGTTGTTCTACTTGGGTGTGCCTCTCCCAGGAACAGGCTGAGATCACATTGCATTATTTCTTGAGGCTGGAATGCATTTTAATGGCTTTTGCCCATGCTCTTCAGATGTCCTTTAGTGTCACTACCTGGGTGAAACTCTCAAAATCTTCACACATTAACCATGTGCCGTGAGGCACGTCCCTCGCACTTCTGATTTGGTTTGTGCATCCAGCTCCTTCGTTTTGTATTTTGTTCAAAGGACACAAGTACTGCACATCTGAGGAGAGAGTCTCTTTGGTTAAATTAACACATGGGGCTTGGTGTCTAAACCCAGCTGTACCCGGTAACTCACCCTTTCTAAAAGACTGAATGGGAGGCATTTGAAAACCTGCCATTGCTCATTGCACTGTAAAAGGCTGGTGTAAACGGATCCCCAACTCAAGTACTGAAAGGAATTTGTTTCCATTTCACATTCCCATGATGAGAGTAAGGTTTAACTGTTTTCTTTAGGAGTTTAGGCAGCCAGATGATGGAATCGAGTCATCAGCAATGCTGCTGCTCCCAGGCAACCGGTGTTTTTCACCGCCACAAAGCACATTTTGTAGCAGAGAAAACGCTGCTGGAAACAGATGGCTCGGTATTTTTTGCTTGTAATTTTTCCAACTGTTGCTGCAAACAGGCCAGAAAAAACAAGCCAGAAAACACTTTTGTCCACAGTAAGATTGGTTTGGGGCTGGTGTTCACCATTTACATCAGAAAGTGACTTTCAGTTGAGCTTCTGGAAGTTCACAGGACAAAGACCTGCCACCCTACATTAGGAAACAAACCAACCAAACCCCAAAGACAAGACAGAAGTCTTAAATTGTTTAGGATTATTCACCTGAAACAAGGATATCATTCCGCAGAGCACACACTGCATACTCAGACTTGGTGAACTCTGGAAGTTTAGCCAGCGACTTCCACTCTCCTGTTACAGGATCGTAGCACTCAGTGTATGGCAAGTTAAACCCTCCAACTCGTTCACAGCCTCCAACAACAACTATCACCTCAGAATAACCGGTTGATCTAAAAAAGGAAGCACAGAAAACTAAGATGTAGGAGGTATTTATTAGTATACGGAGGCCAAACAACATTGCCTTCAAAACTATGTGAAAATCGGAAAATTTACTATTTAGCATCAACTTCTACAGCAAAGAAAAAAGAAAAAAAAAAATAGAAACAGAAAGAGTCATTTATCAACCAGAAGGTTTCATGGTTTCCAGCTGTCTCATTCCACAGCAGGCTCCACACCAACAGGTTCTGTGTAAGTGGAGTTGCACTGCACAACGTTCTATGTAAAAATAACACAGAAAGCCCTTACTCTAACAATATTTTTCCTTTGACTGTGTACATAGATAGCAGAAATGGAGTTCAAGAGAGGTCTGAGATGAACAATCTGTTTCCAATTGAAACCAGTCTCCATGTTCCGTCCATCACCCCCTTACCACCCCCGACAATTCTACAAAATCCTTTACAATCCTACTTTACATGGCTTAAAAATTATTTCCTGAAAAGAAAAAAAAAAACCCTGGAGACATATAGTCACCAAAATAGAGACCTTAGAGCCAATGCGCAGCTAAAATGGTGAAGAACAAGTGTAGTGGTAGAAGGAAACAGTAAGAAATGCTGAAATAAAAATTCAAGCCTAAGACAAAAACTAAAACTCAGTGTGAAAAATTAAGCATTAGACAGTCGCAACACACACAAATAAGCTTTGAAATTCTATTCCACACGCTTAATCTCCTTCTACTCACCTGATGCTTCCGCATGATATATATTCTATATTCACAGCGATAACAAAACTCGTTATGTGTTAATCCACGTCTGAATGTGGAGAACCAACCATCCACCTTTGATGTGCAAATCAAACTACGGCCAACTTTTATTCCTCCTCTCAATTGTATTTGTTCCTGTAAGCATTTGGGAAAACCCTTCCTTTTCAGGGCATTTTTAGATTAAAAGGTTTTGCCCTGATGTAGTTTTTTCAAGGACTGCCATCTATCAAGTAAACCTAGTTAGCCCTTCCATCTCCTTGTCACCACACACTGTAATTTAAATATACCACACATATTTCTACTCCGAGGACTTTAATTAGGCAATGTGAAATGATCACGTACTCTAATGAAGACATGTATCTGAGGAAGCATACTTATGTACCTGGGCTAGGCAGGGGAAACACTCTTCGGCTGCTCAGCTCTGAAGTCACGCTCGTTCCTGGTTTCTATGTATTTACCGTTATGGTTTTTTGCTTTTTTGAGGAACATCTCTGAGAAGAATCTCTCAAAGGATAAGAGAGAGGAAGTTCCTGCGCCAGCAAAGCATTACCCAGGAAGAGAATTTCCTTACAAGCATGATGTTCGTCTCATTTAGCCTTCAAAGCAAGCCCAGCTAACTGTATGTACAGAAGAGCCTGTTCATTACTTTCTGGGTTAGAATTAAGGCCTCCACTTACTGAAAAGCTTATTGTACCTGATTATCAATCTTTATTTTACAACTAAATGAATCAAAAATCTTTATGGATTGCTATGATGGAGTTTTGCTCTTTAAAGAAAATATTAATGTAGTGCAAATCCACAGAAAACAAAGAACTTTCCCAACATTTCAGTACCTCTATAATCATACACTCTCTTAGTTAAGAAACATTTTCTCCATTACATTTTCTCAAAGGAGTCTTGCACCGTATAGATTTTAAGGTTAGTTCCAGAAGATATTTTGCAAATGACAGAGGGCAGATCAGTTAAAAAAAAAAAAAAATTAAAAACATAGGAGTAAACGAACAGAACATACATGCAAAGGCTAATTCCAGACAAGAACCAAGGATATATTTGAATGGAGATCAGAAAAAGCCATGATCTCAATCAGCGGTAGAGAAAGTCAACCTTGTAGCCCTCAAAAGATATGGTGTGAGCAAAATAACAGAGATGAGCTAAAACAGGCACCAGAGAGACTCCAGGAGACACCCTCCTGTACTGCCTCTACAGGATGGGTAGTAAACGGGATGACAGACAGAAAGGTAAAGTGAAATAAAAACTCATCTCCTTGGGGGGAAAAGTAAGGGACTACATTAAAGCTTCCTGAAGGCAACCAAAAAGGATGTGTTAAAATGTAGAAATGTAATAACTTCTACCTAGTTAAAGGAAACACTCAGCTACTGTTACCAGACAGCGCAGCAGAACCTGTGTGAGTGAAGAATTCTCAGGCACACAGCAGGAAGAGCTGGATTGGTTTTGTACCTGGAGAACGACTATTGTTCACTGCTTGATCTGGCTTGGGGATCTGCTGTGCGACACAACCAGCAGGGGACAAGAGCGACTGAAAAGGAGCCTGAGAGACAACCTCATGGTGTCACTATGTCCTTGCAAGTGCAGGACTGAAAAGCTCTTCAAAAAGACCTTCAGCATTTGTCAGCCGTGCCTGGTGGCAAAAGAGCAAGAGGGCAACCGTTACTCCACGTTTTAAACTGTTGTTTAGTTCAGGTAACTCTTCAATGGCTTCAAAAAGAAGAAAAACCAACTGTGAACTGCCATCCAAGCTGCTCTTCTGATGAACGGGTAGAACCCGCTCCAGCCGTAGGTGCAGACATACCCATACAAGGAATCACCATCGATTTCCAGAGGTTTCAGTAAAAGCTCTGGCGTGGGAATTCCTGATCCTGCAGCCTGTCTGCTTTTAGAAAGTTTATATAAAACAAGAAACTGGAGGAAGGCAAGAAAGAAGGGAAAGAGCTCTCCAGCATCCTCTCCTCCCTGAAACCCCCAGAAACGTCCAGAAAAGGTGTGATGAAAACATGGGGGACGAGGGACCTGGTAAATGTTTTAAACATGATCTCCTTTTGCTATAGGCAACAGAAACAAAATGAGAAAACTATTCCGTGAACGTAATAGAGAAAAGGGGACAAAAATGTCTTGCTGGGAGGCCAGCCAGTTTGTCCCTTTGTCAATGACATCTCTTGCTCCTGCCTACTTGAATTCACAGTGCGGTTTAATAAGCTCAGCTGTAAAACCAACGAAACCCACAAAATCCCAAACCAACAGCCCCCCAGCTTCAAAAAATCACCAGCATTAGGCGAGGGACTTCACTGAAGCCAGTACGGTTCCCAGCAGAGACACACCAGGCACTTTGACAAAACTGTTAGGTCCGAGGGTATTTGCTTTCTTTATCACATGGAGTTACAAACATACACCCACCACCACACCAGATACCACAAGGTACTGCCCCCCTCCAACTGCTCATGAAACAAGGAGGTCTCTGGTCTGAAGTACCACGTCCCTCCCTCAGGCCCAGACTCACAGAAATGATCAAGTTTCCAACCTGCCGTGAACCAAAAGGTTCCAAAGACACTCCACGGCTTAGAAAACCTAGCAGCAGGGCTGCAAGGAGTTGAAGGGCTTCTTCTCTCACGGCAGGATTGAAGACTGGAAAGCCACTCATGGGGCAAACTCTTGCCAACTATTTTTTTTTCACGCTTAAACACATGCTGAAAAAACCAAAGGTTCCCTGCACCGTCACCATACAGAACCACATATGACTAAGAGTAAACAAAGAGGAGCAAGGACTCACACAATCTGTTTGTCCAGCCCAGATCATTGCATCACCTTCACAGAACACATGACTTTACAACTACAGCTTCAGCCAGCTGGAGTTAACAACAAACTCTCGTGTCAGCTATCGCGGGGAGGAAAGGCTTTTGCTGGGAAAATATTTTTCAGGAAAAAAATAATCATAACCACCATTGCTCATAAATGCCACAAATGGATTCTTCCTCATTTCTTCTGGCAGATTCAGTCACCTGTTTGTGTAACACATTATTAAGCAGCAGCAATTCTGAATTACTTGTATGTCATAGAATAAGCATGAAATAGTTCAAGAACTGTTTCATAATTCTTTAAAAATGCAGGATTTGGTTTCTTTACAGTTAAGGACCTGTTGTTCTGTGTCTCTTGTCCACCTGTAAAGCATTTGTGATGCAGCAAGCGAATGCTCTGAATATACATCCCCATCACTTCACAGGCTGCTGTACGCTCACGTGGCTTCAGCAGAAACAGAACGAAGGCTGGGAAACACAATGGTTTACCTGCTATAGCACAGCAAGTTGTTTTCAAGACACCGTTGTATGAAATAAGATCTCACCTAGCAAACACTAACCTTTAGAAAATATTTTACATGCAAGGCAATACAACTTCACTTACCCCAACAGTCGTTTCTTTCACAGCAATAAACTGATCTGTGCAAAGAGACTCACTTAGGAACATTTTCAAGACACGTGTGAGCTTCACGTGTTGTGAGGAAGTACCGAAGTGTTAAGTGTAGTGGCTCCAGCATGCAAAATAAAAATGATCTGCAAGAGGTTTTTCTCTGGGCACATGTGCATCAAACATCTGTACATTGAACTACATCCTTCTCCTACAGAAATAAGGGGAAAAAATGTTTTTCCTCACCTGCGTGGCCTAGTTCTGGGAGACATCATCTCATTTCCAAGGATGTGGTATCGCCTGGCTTCATGCAGCAGCTGATAGCACTCTGGGGAGTTCTGAATCAGCTGGTCCACTTCCACAGTCTGAACAAAGTAGTTGGGGTGTAACAACGGGAGCCTGACGTGCGTCAGAAGTTCATGTAACACCGGTCTTCGCAACTCAACCGCCCGGTACACCCAGCGCATGACAGCTTCAAACACCATCTCTTCCTTACTGATCACCAGTTCATCACTGCAAATGTAATCAATAAGCTCGTCCTTCCCCAGTTCGAGGAATTCTTCGTGCTGGGACACATCCTCAAACGTCTGCAGCGCGAAATTCCTGCACTTGGTGAAGAGTGTCTTGAGCGAGTGCGTATCTGCGAAGCGCTGGATTCCCAGGCAGTTGCACGGATCCAGCTGTTCTTCCAGGAACTTGGCGCAGGCGTCACGCAAAACACTGATCTGAAAGAGACTTGACGTTTCAAAGAGGTACTGTACATTCTCCGTCGTGATTTTCACCTTGCCAGTGTACACGTACTGTAAAAAGCAATCCATAGCTTCAGCAAAAATGCCGTTGATCTCCACTAACATCTCTCTGCTTTCCCTGTGATCGTTGCAAAACATCGCTCTGAAGTAGCTGCTGCAGGCTGAGAGCACCGCTCGATGGCAGGGAAACTCCCTTCCTTCCACACAGATAATAACATCTGTGAACAACCGGCTGTCTCGAAACTCGTTGAAGATCTGCAGAATGCTTTCGGCATGGGATGATCCCGAGGAGAAGTCGAAAAACTCAGGGCCTGACAACGATTTTGGGTCCATTTCAAAAACTTTCCGCTTGGTTGCAGGGGAATCTCGTATCCCGCTCTCCTCTCTATTCAGTCTGCGTCCCAAGATTAGTACCATTGTTACATCAGTTGGCTATAGAGTCATTGAGAAAAATTCGCAGAGTTCCTCCTTTGCAGTGCTATGGTCTGAAAAATTAAAACACCTCAGTATTCAGTCTTACATTCTTAATTTCATCATGAGAACTAGGCAAGATGCTTATCTGGTCACTCTAAGAACTGGCACCATTACTGACCTTTACCAGAGGTGACACAGGGCAAATCACCGTGCGCCTCACGCAGGGCAACGCAGCGTTATCTGCCACACGTTAAATACAAATACACCCCTAGAACACATGTCATGGGTGGCAAGTTCTGGATGACCCAGCACCACGAGCATGGTTCAAGATAATAAAAACTGAGATCTTGGCTCCAGCACATCGCCCGACTGACAGAAACCAAAGATTTCCTGGATGAAGATCCAGAGCTTGGGCTTGCCTCATTTTTCAGTGTAACCCTCACTTCAGCTGGAGCCTCCAAGTACTACCAGGAGAGCACTAGTCAAAAAGGGAAGAAAAAGACTGAAATTTTCAAAATAAAGACTCAATTGAGAATTCACTCCATTTGCACTCTAGAGACTATCATAACAAAGTCTTGTAATACTAGTGTTAAATAATGTTCAATTGTCTCTATGAATAACCTTGACCATAAGTTTTCACCTGTTCGTTCATTCCTAACATCTAAAAATGAGTTCACCGATAATCTATGATTCAATTAAAATTAACGTAAACTGCTAGTGCACAAAACAGGATGAAGAAAGAATTACGTTTGTGTATGTAAAACTACTGAAAATAAGAACCAAGGGCAACGCTCTGGGGACAGGGAGATTTTCTGTTTTCCAAGGTACAACTAGCAAAGAATTATTAGCAAAACGTTTTGCTCAAATGCTTTCCAGTTTCAGAGTGTACAACGCTCTCCCCAGCACACAAACACACATCATCAGAGCACTGAAGCTGCAAGTATCAAGCACCCAAATGTTAGCATATGCCACCATTCATGTTTGTAGGTGAAGAAAATGCAGCTGATTTTGCAGATCACGCGTAATGTGATCCCCCAATCCAGCTGCAACTGGGCTTTTGCCACAACTGAGCTTTAAAATGAACATGCACCACAACACGCTGAGGCAGCACGAGGCTGGGCGAAACGCTGTGTCTGACACAGGTGTCATTCCAAACACGTGGAATATTTGTGTGTCTAGAAGGACACACGCTGAATGATTTTCAAGTTTATGGAAATTTTTTTCATGCTTCCAAGAGGTTCTGTGCAGTTTCCCTCATTCCCCGCTTGCAGAGTCAGTGATCGTCAGCTCCTCACAGCCATTTCATTTCCTGACCTGCCAGCATCTTCAGAGCTGCAATTACCCAATCCCAGCCTGGCTACGTCAGCGCTTAATATAGAACACAATGAACACGCTTCTTCTCAACAGCCTTTGTGCACAGCACCTTTAAAAGGCACCATCGGAACAAAGAGTGAGAAAAGAATGTGTGCTCTACGCTCACTCATTGAGAAAAGAGGGTTCAAAACTACCATCTTCCATAGAAAAATATTTTTTACACATATTTGCAAGGCAGATTCTTGGCACAGCTCATTTACCCTACAAAATATTTGAGTTTTAATTAAAATGGGATCAGTTGTCGCTTTGACGCCTGAAAAACAGTTGCAATGAGCCTATCTAATACCTGATTGCTTCAGAGAGATTTTAACGAGCCATAAACAGTCAGTCTAATCTGTACCTGATATTCCATCCAATGTATTTCACAACCATTCTACTCTGTAATGACGCAGGCCGGACAAAAAATAAAACCAACAACAGCGACTTCCACCAGCTCTGTTGGTAACTCCCTGACCCTTACACTGAACTCTATCTGCAATTAATTCCACACTACTCAGCACGAGAAAGTGGGCAGAAATGAAGCATCAGCAGTACAAAAAGGAAATTTAACCATGAAAATATAAACTCTAAAGGCTCGATTCCAGTGTCACAGAACGAAATCAAAAGAATTTTACTGAAGCTGGTGGAGCTTTTCCAAAGCAAAGTCAGTCTGAAATCAGAAGCAAGACACTGGCATATTGCATGAAAGGGCAAAACACGGCATCTCGTAGAAAAAAGATTTGAGATTAAATCTTTCTTGGCAACTAGTAGAGAAAAGGTTCGAGATTAAATCTTTCTTACTACGCGAGAAGTTAAGACTTCCATGGAGCAAAACCTAATCTAGGGGATAAATATTGCAAATTCACAAATATGAGAAGCGAAAGGAGAAAGAATTACACTCCTCTGCAAGAATTACTGCTTTTGAATACACTCTGCTGCAGTTTTGATCCAGTTCATGACTTGTGTGGGTTTGCTTAAGCAAAGTGACTTTGGAAGATCTCAGTAACACTGTCGCACGCTCAGCTCTATCACACATATGTGTGGCCTTCTTGCAAACCTTGCTCTGGCAGTTTTAAAACGTCACCGCATCCAGCTGCCTGCCCCGTGTTTGAGCCCCAAACTGTGCCTGAAGCTGAGGGAAACACGAGAGGATAAACCTGTCTGCACCTTCTGGGTACGTAAAGGTACTTGCACACGCCTACAGGCTCCTCTGCATTATACAGCACCAATCACAGGGAATTTAAACATGCCTTTCAAATACAGACAGGGCTCCGACATGGCTGTTACCTGCACGCGCTCTCCTCTAGGTTAAGCCGAGTTCACCAGAAGGTCAGGCTCCTCTATTTCCCTAGTCTGTCGTGTCTGTAGCCCTGCCTACACAAGGCCTTCCCCAGAGATGATCTGACTAAGAGCCTAATTCAGAGGCCGGTAAATAGCGTCTATGACACATCTGTCCTGACACCTCCTATCTGTAAATCCTCCCATGCAAATTACTTTTACGTTGCCCTAAACTCCTTCCTCCACTGCAACATCCTCACGTCTTTTCCCCCTCTCCCTTCATCCGCAGCTCTGGCACCAGCTGACAGCTCTCGTGTGGAGCTGTTCTTCTGTCACTTCTGCGGCACAGAACTACTCTGGTCCGTTAGCAGAGCTGCCGGAAAGCAGCAGAGGTTGGGGCGAGGCCCTTCGCTAACGCCTAGTCATGAGGAGTGCCAGAGCTCTCCCTTCAAAGCTCACCCTCAGGGTGTAGTTTCAAGAGTACCTGAAGCTGAGCTGGGCTTCTGCTGCTGTCGGTGGAGGTGGCTTCCACCCTGCACCCGTGCCTGCTACTGCCTCACCTCAGCACCAGCGTGGCGTGGATGGACCCGTGACCATCTGTGAAGGGAGAAAAGGAGATGCTGGAATCAGGCAGCTGCCCCGCGGAAGGGCAGGAGCCTCGGGCAGGAGCCTCAGGCACGGCCTCAGCATAGCCCCGGGGCAGCTCAGCACGCTCAGGGCACGGCACCTGCACGGCCTGGTGGCTGGAGGCACATCCACCACCACCAGGTACGGGGTTAGCACCAGCACCCCCAGGGGAACGCAGCCCACGCAATGGTGGCATTTCCACTCTGAAGCGTGGGAACGGGAACCCAGGTCTGGCCAATTCGAGTCACTTGTGATTTCAGACAACGTGATGTGCAGATGTGCTTCACCACAGAGTCAGAGAAAACAAACTCCCAGTTGTACCTACTGCAACCACAACACGTGCTCTAGATAGTTTCTTTTAAAGGAAGAGAGGGGTGGGGGAAAAAGAGCAGAACCTTCCCTTCCACTGAAAAACAAACACAGCATTAATTTTTCCTTCCTTCTTTGTGATTTAAAAAAAAAAGACCAAAAAGTTGATGTTTTTAAAGGACTTTTAAAAAAGCCCTCCTTGCTTTACAATAGAAATCAAGAATTTGAATGCCTTTGAGATGAATGAAGTCTTTAATACCGGAAAACTGGTAAAAAGGATTCCAAGTGAACAAGCTGACTGACACGGTAAGGAGTTAGTTGCACTGTGTAAGATTTTTGTTCTAATTTTGATGAAAAAAAATACTTTGAATGCCAAAATTCAATAGTAATCAAGTTAATGACACAGGAAAAAAAAAAAAAAGCCCTAAGTGCTGTCAAAAATCACCCAGCAAAAACAGGAACTGATTTGGACATGAGACTCATGATTATTAAGTTAAACAAACAAAAACAAAGCTGAGAAATAGAACAGCTTTAAATCGTGTAGAAGTCTTTAGGCGGGCAAAAAAGTCACCAAAAAGAGCACGTACCCACTGGAGAAAAAGAAAAAAAAGGCAGCAGGTGCTACCGTTAACCCGTGGGGAAGAGACCAGGAAAAAGCCAGTTCTTCCACCTTGGTTCCACGGCCAGTTTTCCACAGACTCAGATTTTGTTTTTAAACAAAAAGCGGAACAAAAGCCCCGGTGACCACACACAGCCCGGTACCGTGTTCCAAGGACTTCCAGGGGGTTCAGCCAAACGCCTGCAAATTTGAGACGAACACACAAAACGAACCACAGCCATGGAACCGCGGAGCAACAGCCTCGCCGGTGCCACCGCCCGCGGGGCTCCTGGTACCTGCGGGAACGGCAGTTGGGAACGGGGAACGACGTAAAAATCGGCCCCCAAAACACATCTGAAACCGTGTGCACTACCGCGGACCCCACAGCAACCGCCGGCACAAAGCGCCGGGAAGCCGGGGCCGGGGTGCCCGTCCCGGGCGCTGCGCCGAGGGTCGAGCCCCGTTTACGCTGGTGGCCCGGCGGCGGCTGCCGACACGCACGGTTTGATCCCAAACATTCCAGAGTTGTGGCTACCCCTTTCTGCTGTACAAAGGAACAAAGCGTCATCCAAAAAACCCCCACAAACCCAAACCACCCAACCGGGCAAAACAAGCGAGCAGAGGAGGCGGCCGGCGCGGAGCGGGCCCGCTCGCCGGCTGTTGACTGGCGGGGCTGGAGGCGGCTGCACCAGCACAAAATGGCAGCGCCCGGCGCGAGCGGACGCGGCTCCCAGCCCGCGGGGCCAGCGGCGCCAGGCACGGCCGAACGCACGGGGAACGGCCGCCTCCAGCACCGCGGGGACCGCGTTTAACCCCGGTGCTGCAGCGGGCCGGCGCCACGGCCACCCGGAGAACCCGGGCGCTCTGCACCTACGCAGCAGAGCCCCGGACACGGCAGCAGGCCGGGACCCGACCCCGCCATGGCCGAACACTTCCCCCCCAACCCGCACGCCCGCCTGCCCCCAGGTTGACACGGTGCGCGTGCGCAGTACCGCCGCCTCCCGGCCGGGTTCCATCGCGCGCACGCGCGCCCTCCAGCTCACCTTCACCCCGAGCCGCCTTAGCGACAGCGCCCCCCACCGCGTCCTGCCCAATCGCCAGGAGGCCCCGCGCCGCGGCCCCGCCTCCCCTCGCCTGCCTGCCCAATCAACGACCGCGGGGGTCCCTCGGCCGCCGCCGCCGTCCGGGGGGGCACGGAGGGGCGCGGGGAGACTCGCGTTACGAAACCGCCGCGGAAGGGCACCGGGCAGGGGGCACCGGACACCCCCTGCCCCGCTCCGCGGGCCGGGTCGGGCCGGGCCAGTCGAGCCGCGCCGCACCGCGGCGCACCGCACCTTCCGCGGGGCCCCTGCCCGCACGCAGTGGGGGACACACGACACAGTCCCGGGGCACCGGCGCTGCCAACGGCCCTTCCCCGCCACGGCACGGCCGCGGCCGTCGGCTCGCGTTGCCCGACAGGGCCGGGGACGCGTTATCCCTACCGCGGCGGCTAACGGTCCCGGCCGGTCCCGCGTCCCGGCCCCACGACAGCCGCGCCTCGGGGAGGCCCCGCGCCCTCCCCGGGTGGCTCCCGGCCCGCAGCCCCAGCCCCGCGCCCGCAGCCCCAGCCCCGCGCCCGCAGCGCGGCCCCGCGCCCTCGAGCCGGCCGCTGCCCTGCACTCACAGCCGGGAACGGGCCGCGCCGCGCTGTGCTGCGCCCCGCGGGAGCTGCCGCCCCGGGGGTTCGGGTCGGGTCGGGTCCGGTGGGGTGGGGAGCGGAGCGGAGCGATCCGGTGCGGTGCGCTCGGGCCTCTCCGCCGCCGCCGGTCGCGCTGCCAGCGCCGCTCCAAAACAAAGGGGCCGGCGGGGCATGTGACCGCCGAGCCACCGCACATGATGTCACGGCGGCTCCGCGCGGCCCTGGGAGCTGTAGTCCCGCCGCCCCGCCCGCAGGCTGCGGTCCTGCTGCCCGGTCACCACGGCACCGGCCCGGGGGCGGCTGGAAAACCGGCGTCTGAGATGGATTTCGGCGGCGGCGGCGGCGGCAGCAGCGTCCCGGGAGGAACCGGGAACAAACGGCAGCGGGACACGGAGGGGACGGGAGAGCCCCGGCGCCAGCAGCGCTGCACGCCAGCAGCGTTCGCCTGTGTTGGGACCATGGGGGACAGCCCCCCCCGCCCCCCGGCATTCCTGACCGGCCCCTCACCGGCAAGTCGGGGGTGAGGAGGAGGCAGTGCCTCGGGACGGTCACCTTTCGCGGTGACACTCCTTTGTGCCAGCTCTGGGGAGCCCAACCACAGAACCCCAACGGGAACCATCTCCCAGGCTAAAGAAAACACCAGGTCTCTGCGTAGTTTTCCAGCCTCCATCACCAAACCAGAAACTGGCACACACAAACATCGATCCACAGAGGAGCTTTGTCTGCCTGGGCTGCAGCTTCACCTAATTCATACCGAATTCACACCAGACAAAGCTTTTCGCCAGCTCCCGCCCGACAGTAACGCAAACCGGGGAGCCCTTCCCTGCTAACCAGAGAAAGCCGAGGCCAGTTTTAAGCTGGGACGTGAAGAGCTCGGCTGTCGCAGCTGGAGGTCACAGCGGTGGCAGCCAGACAACTGCAACTGTAAAAGGAGGACCCTGGTGTCATCGCCGTGCAATTTCCAGAGCAGGTCTGAGCCTGTCCTGGAGCCCAGATTCACTTCATATCCAAACTATTTGGACACCGGCCCACGCTCCAGCACAGGCTGATGGAACATGCCTGGGAGTATGGAAATTTATTTTTTGCTCTGCCCTTTAGCATAAGCGAACTCGCAAGCCCATAATGCTGAGTCGCGAGGCAAGGGCAGGGACGGGCGTGCTTAAATTAAGTTCATTACCAGGTACTAAATGAGCCCTTATGCAATGCCGTGGAGCTGAGGTAGGCAGGTAACTGGCTGCGTTCTCCTTCCTAGAAGGATGACCTCTCCTTCCTGCCCCTCACCACTGAGGGAAAGGAAGAAATAGCGATTCTTCTACTAGCTGCCACCTACTTTGTGAACATACACAATCTTCCGACCACAGGATATTCCCCTTTGCCTCCTTGGACCCTCTCCGGGCAGCGTACGCAGCCTTGGGCTCTTTGCAGGAGCGCACGGTGCTCCTCCGCCGAGACTGTCAGAAGAGCAGCTTTTGCTCAGGACTCCAGGACTGATCCTCTCTGGAGCAAACCAGTCTCAGATTTTCACAGCCTAAACAACCTCTGCTTTTCCCTGGGGTCAGGTACATTGCAGCTTTGCAAAACAGAATTAGGAATTAAAAGGCAAAGTTTCCAAAAATAGACTGAAAATGTCAGTTGGTTTTGGTATGTAAGTTGTCTTCATGGAGATCTTAAAAAATTGAAAACTTCAACCATATTCCCACAGAGCTAAAACTCAGAACGGCTTTCATTAGACGTGAGACCGTTCAGTCAATATTCCATCCTCTGGCAGGAAAAGCAAGAAGGAGCCCAAACAACGTGAACAGCAAAGAGAAAATGAGCAGACGGTTCACCTTGTAGAGCACAGTTGAGTTGCAATAACTTATTTCACTCACTGAATATAACAAAGAGTAATAAATTGGAGTTTTGCTTGTTACGAAGACATTAAATCTAAAAAGTATATGACCCAGGGAAAATGTTGTGCTTAAAATCGACTCCTTATCTGGTATATCCTCTCATCCCGCCCAGTCCCCTGAGTTTGTAACTCTTGGGGCAACACGATTCTGCAGAGTTCACACTGGAAAACACAAGCGGGATTAAAGGAGTGAGTCATGGGAAGGAAAAGAATTAAAAGAGGGTCAAGATATCTCTGCGCTGGCTTGAAGGAGCTATCTGAAGGGGGTGTGTTTACTCCAATAAAAAGTGCATGCGGCCAAAATGCCTCCTGTGAGGAGGGTAAATGGAGCATTTAAAAGGAAAACACTCATAAAAAGACTCATTGAGCAATTGATTGTTTCATAACGTGCCCATGCAGGCAGTCACATCCAGGCACTTCCAGTTCTGAAAGGCAGCGTCACCAGGAGCGCTGAAATTAAGGATACCTGAGCTGCTGCTACATGCTATTGGTCTTCATTCCTCTGCTGGCAGAGGGATTGGCTGTTCCTTCCCAAGCTGCGCCGAGCATTTCTCTCAAAATAAGTAGTTGCACGCTGCCGGAGGAGCCGAAGCCAATCATTAGACATTACTCACTTCTATAAAGCTTTTTTAACAACATCAAGTACTTGTAAAGCATTCAGGCCAACATTTGCTGAAGAGGTCAGTGATTCTGGAGATTTTGAAGGCATCTTCGGGGCACTGGAAAGGTTAAAACCTAAAATTAGAAACCTGCGTGAAAATTTTGGCACGCATCCGCCGACGTTCACGTGTTTTTCTGGTGGTGCTGAGTTCGAATACCACCGCCGGGCACTTTTCGGACACATTTCAACGCTGCAGCGTTCCACCTAAGCGGGTCAGCGCATTCCTCCAAACAGAGACATTAACTATTTTGGGAGGCCGTGTGCCAGTACGCTCCTGAGAACTTTCCTCTGCTGCGGGGAGTGTTGTAGCTCCTTACCGGGGTTTTCTAAAATTAAGCAAAGCCCAGATGGTTTTCACATAGTTCATACAAACAGAAAACAAGCCCAAAGAAAGTCCCTGATTTCTTTTAGCAGCTCTTTAGTGCTAATGGACACCTGTCCTGGCCAGTCTGGGGAAGAGCCCAGAGCTGAGCGAAGGACGAGGTGAAGGTGAGCCACAGCACCGAGAGCAGGAAGCTGAGGAAGAATATGAAGGGAGAGGACAGTCTAAGCACGAAGTCCCTTACCCTGATGCTGAACAGTGACCAATATTAAAACCCCTGAAGGCAACGTGGGGATTGTGTCACTGGATAAAAGAGAGAACTTAGACATTTGAGTTAAGATGAGGATGAGCGCAGGCTGATGATTGACAACCAATAAGCAATGTAGGAACACTATGAAGAGCTCTGCAATGAATGGAGTGGAGATGAACAAATCCTCAGCACAAGGAGGGAGAACAGATTCTGATGTTTTAGTGGCCAGGAAGCTTCAAAAAGAAGAGCTG
Organism: Bucorvus abyssinicus; assembly: GCA_009769605.1. Taxonomy (NCBI): domain Eukaryota; kingdom Metazoa; phylum Chordata; class Aves; order Bucerotiformes; family Bucorvidae; genus Bucorvus; species Bucorvus abyssinicus. The sequence continues at coordinate 21,937,744 of CM020035.1, read as the reverse complement.
GTGTTGAGGGACAACGTCATTGCAGCTCCTGATGCAAGTAGGCACAAAACATAATGACAGAAGCCATTCAGCAGGATTACAAAAGGAAAGGTGACGCTAATAGAAATTCGTGAGGAAAAGCAGAAGGGTGAGTTCAGTAACTATTGAGGAATTTGCTTTTTGAGTATGCCAGGAAAAAGTGCTAAGGTGCAGGAAGAGGTGTGTGGAAATAGCATTCGAAAGAAGGGGCTGGATTTAGATGAGGATGAAAGCACAGCAAAGTCTCCTCCTGTGATAAAAGACCTCTCAAAGAAATAGAGAACACACCGAAACTTGCTCAAGTCCTTCCCTTGACTGTGAACAGACTTTCACTGTCCTCCTGCCAAAAGCCCTGTGGGTCGCACTGACATGAGCTGCTCTGCTGGGATAATCAGCAGGTACAAGCAATTCGGTGGAAGGCACTTCTCCAGGACCGCTCCCTTTCGGCCTCTCCTCTTCCCATCACCCGGTTGAAATGGCAACCGCACCAGGAAACGCCATCTGCGGCACAGCCTGCTGCGCTGGCGCTGGAACAGCGAAGGGCCCTGGCAAACCAGTGCTCCCTCTCCCCAGACACCTCTTTATTCATCTTCTCCATTTTCACTCCTCCTGGCTGACTCTGCAGTTGCCCCTTTCCTCTGGTCCCACACGCGGCACGTCCTAACCCTTTACTCAGGCCGGCTGTGCTTGTCCCTGGGTGAAGCGGTGAGGCAGCAGGACGAGTGCAGGTCCTGCGAGGGGGCAAACGCCGTGCTCGTCCCCGCACGCCATCAGTAACGTGTTTACTAAGTCAGTACTAACCAGTAGCGCACACCCCCTGCACAGCCCGTGTTCCCAGCCCATTACATCCCCTCTCTCCCCACTCGTCCCAGTAGCTGTAAGTGCCTCAAAACAAGGCCCATGCCGATAGTGCTCCTGTGCAGAAATCGTGTGTCTAATTTTTCCGCCCAGTATCTCCCATCTTCCAAGCCTGGGAGATGATTATGGGAATGGAATTGCAGAGCTGAGAAGAATGAACATTGCATCACTGCTGCTATAAACACGGAACTGTTTCTTTTTTTACAGCGCTTACAGTATCGAGACACCATGAAACCAGTGCCTAACCAAGGGAGACAGAGACAGTCTGCTGGTGTTTGTCTGGTTCTTCTCTTCAGGGAGAAATACAAAGCAAAGCAGTAAGAGTAGTTCATTTGGTGACGCAGGCGAAGACTTGAAGGGAGCTGTTGTTGCAGAATGGCAGGAGACACGTGCAAGCACTAACCCAGTGAAAGAGAGGGAAGTACCTGCGAAATCAGTTCCCTGAGCTGCTGTGGCGTGATCACAATGTTGCCACCCAGCCCCATAACCTCAAGCCCAACCACAGCCCCACAATTGTTTGCATTAAGTATTTTCTCATGAGCATTTTTTCACACATCCCAATACCACAGGCCTTCCCTTTACGCCGTGCCACTGCAGAGCACCCTGCTCACCTCCAGCTCTGCCCTTCAGCCACACTTAATAACTCTCTCCTCAAACCATTTGCCAACACCAGCACCAATTAATAGGCAGGAGCATTGCACCTCTTCATCTCAAGACCTTCAGGCGTTTCACAAGTTAAATAAATCCCGTCTCCAACCCCAATGACCACGAAAAGCTTTGTCTGCCAGTGAAGCAGACAAGAAGGCGGGTTTCAAAGAAACGTTTTGAAGTAGTGTGTGCATGCCACTATCCCAGATTTGGGAATCTCAGACTTGCAAAGCTACCAGTGAGCTCCACGCTGGAGATCCATGCCGCCAGCTACTTCTGGAGCAGTCCACAGCCCTCTGGCAAGATCAAGGAATAGATCCTAAGCTCACAAATTGGTTAGCTTGGACTAATCCCTTTGCTACCCCTACTAGCGGCTGTGGGACAGCAAGCTGCCGGTTGCAGGACCAGCCATCCCATGGGCTGAGGAGGGCCTCACACTGGTCTGCCGCTGCTTTGCCTTCGGGGTGATGCTTGGGCAAATCTTCAGGTGACCTTTGTCATCTCCTAATTTTGGCTACCCCTTCACTTTGGTCATTGAGAAAGCTTCATCAGGTAAAGTCAACCCAGGAAGAGTCAATTCACCAGGAGCTCCATGATTTCATCCTCCTCTGCTACCAGATACGCTCAATGCACAGCACCTGCTTTCTAAGACATGTGGCTGCTGCTCCGTAACTGGCACTGTGGTGCAAAGCGATCTCTCTCTAAGCTGACTGACAAGTCTTGGCTCTCAATGGATGGAGGAATCACGGGGTGCCAGAAAGACAACTGGCAAGTTTGTCCTCAAGCCCCAGGCTTCCTGCACCCAGCAGAGCAGCACAGAAAAAAGCTCCCTAGTATCCAGAAATCACTGATGGGACTCACCAGCCCGGCACTCCCAGTCTGAATGCTGCTGCCTTGTCTGAAAGCGGTGGCTGCCTTGGGCATGGACGGATGGCGAGGGATGTGGAAACAGCTGCTGTGCCAATACAGCTGCTTTGGAGCAGCACTCAAACTCCCAGCCTATATCAACACCCCGGTCACCCCGTCCTTCGTAAACAAGCTTTTGCACCTGCTCTGAGGTCTAAAATGGGACTGTTTGTGGACCCAAAATACTCCTATGGAAAAAGAGTTCCGTGATTCCCAGAGGAAAGCTCTCGGCTCTATTAAAATGCTAAGCCAGACTAAAGCGACTTCAGATCGATGGTCCTGGACAAAGAGTTTTCATACAAAGACGGGAAAGAAACTGGTAGCCAAAGTAATCCCAGGAAAAACACACTTAATGAAGGTTTGCAGATTCCAGTGCAGTAGCTAAATCAACAAGTTGTTTTGCCAGGAGAACATTGTGAAATCTGCGGTTTACTCTTTGATCCTGAGCCTTCCCTACCCATCTATTCATCAGCAGTATCATTAGATAGAAATGATTGTAAAAAATAAGGTGGGTTAGTTGGGGAGCTTCTGATAATAAACAGATTGTTTTGTCAGGTCACGGCTGGCTACTGGACTTTTCTGGTTTGTATCAACACGGTACTGAACCCTGGAGAAAAAAATGGAAGATGTAAAGTATTACATATGGTATGACAGGCTTTTTGTTTAGATTAACATTTAAATACATTAAAATTAAAATTAGTAAACCTAATAATGCCCATCTTTTTTTCTACCACAGAAGCACAGTAAAAAGAGTATGAAACTCTGTAGGTCTTTAGTCTTTCCCTGGAGCAGATATCACAGAAATGGAAATTGCACTGGAATATGAAAATGCTCCACTCTCTTTTGAATGGGAAAATTAAATTGGTTTAAATCAATATTGACTGGCAGAAAAATGAAAGTAGCATTTCTAAAGTTAAGAAACTTAAATTAAAAGCAACAGACTTTTAAAAGTTACCTGCTTTCTCAAGTCTAAGTGACTTTGGTCTCCTCTTTCTCCAGTGTCACACCTCCAAAATTTCACGTGTAGTCAGATGCACCTCGGCTCCCTCCCCGACGCTCAGAAACACTTAACCCAGCCACCGTGCTGGACTCCACCTCCTGGTCCGCACACCAAGCCAGCACCATCTGTCACGGTTTCAAATTCAAAGCATTGTGCGTTCCTGAGCTCCTCGCCTGGCCTGCTGCAGCTGTCCCAATGCCCTACATTCCAGCCAGCTTCGCTGATGGATTGCCCAGCCCCGGACCTGACAGCCACCCCGGAGCTTCCACAGCACCCCCTGGGCTCCTCGCTCCTGCCAGCCGCCGAGGTCTGTAGCAGGGACAGACTCTCAGGTTATGTCAACACTGCAAGGGAACCGGAGCTTGTGAGCTTGTCCCGATGTGAGCACATCTTGTCCCATGCTCTTGGAGCTTCCCCTGCACGCTCCTGTCCTGGGTAAACCGCAGCTTGCTGGCAGCGTGGCACGGCCACTGCTGGCTCCCCAAGGCTTTCCCAGCTGCCTGCTGGCGAGGCAAGCTAAAGTGAACGTGAGTCTTGGTGTGTCCAGCTGAGGAGCTTTTGGCCAGATTCTCAAGGCGGTCCATGAGAGCCCACATGGCACTGGAGACTGCAGGAGGACTGCAGGAGAGCAGGCTGGAGCCCTCGTCCCCCAGGAGCCTGGGGAGAGCAGAGTCTGGGGCCCCTGTTGTCACAGAGTGCGGGTCTGCCTGGCCTGCATTGCACAGGAGAAGGAGGGGTTGGTCTAGGAAACCATAACGCTCTTCTCTGGTCACAGCTGCTAGGAAAGGGCTGTATCCGCAGACAGAAAGTTACGGCTGCATTAAGCTAAGCTTGCTCTGATCAGCTTAAAAACCAAACTAGCAAATGAGCAGGCTCCTAACGGCGTCACACCTCCAAGCCCAGTACAAAGGCAGTTAAAGCATGCTCAGATAAATTCCCTTTCTCATCAAGAAATACTACAACTTTTTTAGCACTTCCTCTTTTTATATTTGATATCACTGCACTTCCTGCAGTACCTTTATTTGCATTAAGGGTATTAACAACTCACCTACCTTGTTTCTAACTTTAGGTCATTCATAATTCAGTTACGTAAAATGCAGTAACGATTTTTACTACTGGAAATAATTAGCAAAATGTACATTTCTGCAGCCTAATCTCTGCTCAGATTAATATTTTCCCACCTGCTCAACTACTTAGCGAATAATCGGCCAACTCAATTCCTCCCCAGGCTGCAGGGAGCTGGAAGCTCTGAAGTAGGGCTCTGGCACGCTCCTGAGCTCCCGGCTCACACCACACAGAGTTAAGATTAAAGACCCTTCCTATAAAACTAATGTGGAATTGTCCGAAGAAATGTGTGGTCTACAGAAATTACTGATTCTGAGCTGCTGTGTGCACCACATGAAATGTCAACTCCCTCTTGCACAGTGCCCTGCTCCCTTCCCCATCCGTGGCCAAAAAAAAATCTCATTGGGCTTCACTCGAATATTTTGGGGCCTTGCGGGTTTCTAGTCTGATAGACAGTCCTGCAGAGAAGGAAACAAAGGAGCCTGAGGCCAGTCGGCAAGTGGTGTGGACACAGAGCACACGGATCATGGCATCGGCTTTGCCTCTTCCCAAGTAGTAGGTTGAGAGTCTTTACAACCCGAGGAAAAAAGTTGTGTTGCAAACTAGCAAAAGCCCATCCCAAGGAACGTAAGGACCACACTGATTCTGGGACCAGCATTTCTAAGCTTCAGGCTGTCAAAAACCAAAGCAAAATGCTGTGACAGCTCTGGAGCGTCACTTGGAGCGTGAACTCATTAGTCAGGTATGTGTGCGCGGAACTGGCCAAGATTGACACAACTTAATGAAAAATAGAAGTCAGCATTGCTTCAGACTTCAGTAAACTCTGAGACTAGGTTCATTTCCCATGGTCTGGGTTCACACCACCAGGATTTCACAGAGGCCGCTCAGCATATTCTATGAATAGACTCAAGAACTGAAATTTCAGTCCAACTGACGTCCCTATCGTTCACCAACATCAAGCACACACTAAACCACAGACCCCCACATAATTCATTGTAAATGGCAGTTTCCCTCATTTCCCAGCTCTTGCCAAGCAGAAGAGCTCTCCTTCATTTCAAGAGCTACTTTGCTGGTCATGTTTTATCGAGCCACAGAACAAGAGCCTGAATTATAGTGCTGTTACTTCTTACTGAGGTTGCGTTTCTTACCTTGGCATGCTGGATGCCACAGCCTGGCTGCAGCAGAAGAGGTGCACGAAGAATACAAGATCGAAATATCACTGAGGACAGCAGGCCTCTTCTTCTTCTAGTTCCTTGTGTCCACTTATGGAGATCAAACGTATAATTTACTTAGAGGAAGAATTATTTATGCATAAACAGCCATTAACTAATAATACCGAGAAGATGCTTTTAAATTCAAGTGGGTGGCCAGCACTAGGCGGGTGACCCAGACATCTTGTTACTTACATAAACTGAAGCAGGAGGGCGTCTGATGGCTGAAAGCTGATGACAAAACCTCTTTGTGAGTAACACTGGCAAAATCTTTTAGAGAGCAATTCAGGACTAAGCTAAAAGAAAATGGGGAACTTCTCCCCTAGTGGAAACTAACTTTAAGGATGACATTTCTTTCCCTGTCTGCATACCACAGGGAATGGAAATAACTGCTGCTATTTTGTTTCAAAAACTAATTATCTCAAGGGGGTCTGTTCTGATGACCAACCCGTAATAGTGTAAGGTGTTGAGGAAAGGACACCCTTCTTCCAGGGAGGAGGAAGAGGGTGCATCCCATCTTCAGCTATAAGGTCTTAAAATACAGCAGTAAGTGATGTCTCAGGTTGTTCCGCCTGCAGCTTTGGGAGTGACCATACTGCACCCCCAAACAGCAATTCAGCTTCTTCAAATAGAATAAACACTTATTTAAATAGGAGTCTTCCTCCACCACTCCCTCAAAAGCCTATGAGCAGGGGATCAAAGGTTCCTCAAGCCTAACTGGCCCATCCACATGTCAGGGTTAAGGTTTACTGGCCTCTGCAGCCAATAACACACCTGGATTAATGTGATTAGGATAACAACCAGACTTCGAATACTGAACCCAAATAATCTGGCGTTTACAGTTCGGTCAGCTGGGACCTCTCTTTCTCACAAGGTGAAAGCAGCGTTTGGAGTCACTTATCTGGATTTTTAGCACAATGCCTGACTATCCCACCAAGAAAACAATACATGGAAGCAGCAGTTATTCTAGAAACCTCCCAGTGACTTAAAATACAAGCAAAACCAGTCTGAGAGCAAAAGTTGGGGTGATAATAAATGCAGCACTGGTGGAGTAACCTGTGACCCCCTCGACATAAGAGGTGCTTTTCAAGTGAGGGGATGAGACAGGTCAGCCTCAGAAAATCATGAAAATCAGAAAATCAGGAATAGGTTTCTATGTTTCTGCCTTTGTTTTAAGAATGCCTCAGCTCCTTGCTCTCTGTCCCCTGCTGGTGAGTGTCCCAAGTGTGATTTCTCCTGGCCCTCCTCTTAATCATGGCCCCATGTCCACGACTTTTCCCAGGGACTGCCTGAACCTTTCGCTCTGCAAGACAGGAACCAGGACTCCTGGCCAGTCTGGGCAGATTCACCTGGCATGGTCAAGCTTTACAGTACTGAAATGCCACAGTGATGAGATGCTGGTTTCAGGAACAGAGAGTTGAAAATGGTCTGGTGTTTGCTACAGATCAACATTTCAGCAGGGAGCATGACCAATGGGTAACAGGGACGCAGAGGTAAGGACATCAGGGCAGGATGCAGAGCAGTCCCTGAGCCCAGCTCGCCAAACACGTACCAAACAGAGCTACATACAGAACGTACCAGCAGTAGCCGGTGATGTTACACAGCCGTGTAAACTTACTGTGTGACAGGAGCAGTGGATATACTGGCTACAAGCCAGTAACTCCAGCCAGTTCTCTCAGGCCGGTACGTAATCAACAGAGGTCAGTTCAGTGTGTGGAAGTGAAAGACGGTAGACAAACATGCCATGAACAGACAAGCCTTCAGCTCTCAGAATCACAATCACAGACTGGTGGGGGTTGGAAGGGACCTCTGGAGATCTAGTCCAACCACTCTGCTAGAGCAGGTTCACCCAGAGCAGATTGCATAGGATGGTGTCCAGGTTAGTTTTGGAAGTCTCCAGAGAAGGAGACTCCACAACCTCTCTGGGCAGCCTGTGCCAGGGCTCAGTCACCTTCAAAGTGAAGAAGGTTTTCCTTATGTTTAGGTGGAAGTTCCTGTGTTCCAGTTTGTGACCATCACCCCTTGTCCTGTTGCTGGGCACCACTGGAAAGACCCCGACTCCGTCCTCTTGACACTCACCCTTTAGATACTTACAAGTATTGGTCAGATCCCCCCTCAGCCTTCTCTTCTCCAGGCTAAACAGTCCCAGGTCTCTCAGCCTTTCCTTGTCAGAGAGCTGCTCCAGTCCCCTGATCATCTTTACAGCCCTCCACTGGACCATCTCCAGTAGTTCCTTGTCTCTCTTGAACTGAGGAGTCCAGAACTGGACACAGTACTCCAGATGTGGCCTCTCTAGGGCAGAGCAGAGGGGGAGGAGAACCTCCCTCGACCTGCCTGTCATACTCTTCTCAATGCACCCTGGACATCATGGGTTTTCTTGGCCACAAGAACACTCTGCTGGCTCATGGTTAACTTGTTGTCCACCAGCACTCCCAGGTCCTTCTTCGCAGAGCTGTTTTCCAGCAGGTTAACCCTTATTGTACTGGTGCAATGGGTTATTCCTCCCCAGGTGCAGGTCTCTACACTGGCCCTCACTGAACTGCATTAAGTCCCCCTCCACCCAACTCTCCAGCTTCTCTCCATGTCTCGCTGAATGGCAGCACAGCCTTCCGCTGTGTCAGCCAGTCCTCCCAGTTTCGTATCACCAGCAAACGTGCTGAGGGTACACTCCGTCCCTTCAACCAGGTCATTGATGAATACATTGAACAACAGCTCTGACCAGATTAAGGGGTTCATTTAGCCAGCAGGTAATTCTTTAATGAAAACAGCAGGAGTGCAGCCAGAGCAAGTTTCTAAAGGCCAAGAAGAAGAATGTGTCTGGAAGCTGCTACCATAAAGTAAGAAGCTGGATTTGCCCCAGGATTAAATAGCGTGTTGCTGCTGCAGTCTTGGGCGATGGAGCAGCTCGGGCAAGCAGCTCCCTGATGTTGGGTTTGTTCCCTTATACTTGCAGAGACACAACAGTCACCTCAGCATTGCCCTGGTGCTTGTCCAAATAAAACTCCAGCTACTACATTTGCAGATAAATCCCTGAGCAAGGGATTCTGTAAATATTAGGCAGCCCTATAAAAACAGACTGACAGAAGAAGAAAGGAGGGGAGGTGCTTGGCAGGGAAAAAAGTAATTTTAAGGGTTAAGAATGCATCATATGGGTTGGCACTGGCACAGAAGGAGACAGGCTGCAGACAGCGATCACAGCTACTAGTCAGCACTTGCCTGAGCTAAGGTCCTTTCTCCAGTGCAGTCAATGGGGAGCCCTGACAACACCACAGCTATCACCCGACCTAGTTACTGCAGGGTTTCCGTTCCCAGCACTCATAGCCAATACAGTCGTACTTCAGCTTTCACAGCTATTAATGCTTTGTTTAAGGCTTCAGCAACTGGAATCAAGCGATCGCTGCTGAATCTCAGCTTTCGCTTAGATAAAGAAAACGAGAAGCTTCTCACCATCAGAGAAAAGCCTGATAAGACAAAGCCCCTAAGGTCAAAAGTCATGATGATAAACAAAGAGAACTTAACCCAAGATGGGGTTAAAGTATTGTGATTTTAAAAGCACATCTGATATTTCTGAGGAGTCTCCTTCGTTTTCTGACTGTATTGCTGGAGGAGTACTTGGAGTGGAAAGATGGGACTGGCTTTAAAAAAGGAAACCAAAAGTTAGCACAAAAGGCAGTAGGAACACGTTTACATGAGCTGGGAAAGGCAAAAGCCAAAGTGCTGCACAAACTACACAAAATTAAGAAAAAAACATTACAAAGAGGTAGGGGAAAGCGGGGGGGGTGGGGGGGTGGAATTTGTCTTTCCTTCCTCTCAATCATCCTATCCTACACAAGAACCCTCCAAATCTGGCTCTCTCTGAACGCCGCTTTCACCTCCCTCTTCTAAGCCAAGCTTCCCCTAACACTGTGAGTTCAGCTACACGAGCTGGCGACAAAAGAGGAAACCAAACGCACAGTGAAAACATGAGGATTGGCCAAACGAGGATTCCTAGAAGTGAGCACCACAGAGCAAGGTGGGTCAGCACTCAGGCTACCACGGGTAGAGGTTAGCCCTGCACTCCTCTCAGCGAGGGGGGGTGTGTGTGTGTGATTTTCTAACTCCACAGCGTGAGAGTTCCCTAAGCGAGCCCGGGGATTTACCCTGTTACTTTCAATAGACTGTGTGGCTTCTTATCGCAGTCAGCTTGGGTCAGCTCCTCATCTAGACGAGGTCCATGTAGGTCCAAGTCAGTCTTAGGCGAAAGTGAACCCTCCAGCCCTCTGTGTGCTCCCGTCACGCTGGAGGGTCAGCCCCCGCGCTCCCCCACGGCATCCTCACCACCAGGTGCTCAGCCCACAGTCCCACCACCACCCGTGTTTATCCTGGAGACCGTCCGTTAGATGTAGGTGTGACTCAAGCTGCCTCCAGCAGTGGGGATGGTGGGGATGAGTGAGTTGCAGCTGAGTTGGCTCGGCTCCTTCTACTCTCCAGGCAGAGCGACTTAGAAGAGCTTTTCAGTACAGGGTCTATTAGACAAGGCTTCACAGGACAACCGGCTGGGAAACGTTTTTTGGCTTTTTTTTTCCCTTCATAAATCTGCATTTTTTCAAAAAATGTAAAAAAAAAGTGAAATCATGGTAATTTGAATGTAACGCATCTCAGCTGCCTTGAAGTAAAATACTTTATTTCATTGAAGTTTTACTATTCATTTTGCTCTCCATTTTTCTTTTTCTGAATTTCCCTTCTTCTGCTTCTGCCTGCCTGAAATTAGTCAATGAAAACCACAATTTATTCTTGGACACAAAATGCTGCAAAGACACATCAACCAAAAATGAAACTCAGGCACATTCCTCCACGGCTCCCCAGGCTCTCTCCTTCAGTTTCCACTCTTAGCCAGAGCTGGTGGCTTGGCCCTGGCTGCATGGACCTGCGTGGGGCATCACTGTGCCCGGCAGTGGGGCCTGAAGACCATCAGCTGGAAGATCTTTGGTGCTGCTCCATGTCCTGGAGTTACGCTGATTTAGCCTTGAAGAAAAGCCATCCAGTGTTTGTCAGCTAATATGTCACAAAGGACAGAAACAGCCACTTGGAGGGCTTTCTGAATATGCGAGCGTATTACTCAAAACCAAACCCAAACCAGCTCTGTGATTAATTATCACCTACTTGGAAAATTTAAAATAATAATAATAATCTCTTCCCCTTCTCAGCCCAGTCTGCCGGAGTGACCTGATAGCCATACGGTGCACCTATCACCGCAACCAGCAGAGCCGGATAACAGCGAGGGACTGGCTGGAGGGTGGGAAGCAGGCCCTCCCTGTCACTTGTAATCTTCTCACATCCAGAGGCATCTTAAGTCCTTTCTAAACACGTTGATACTGCCTGAAATTCACCGAAAAAAACCCAGCCTTTGTTTGTGTTAACAGGATGAGAAAGTGCAAGGCTTCCTGTTATGTGTGTGTGACAGCTATAGATAAGCAGAGACCTCTGGACAGGAAATCCGCCCAACTTCTGCAGTGTGACTCGTCTGAAGCCTAGGAGCTCTTTTTAGATTGAAGCACCAACAGAATGAGACGGTGCTGGCCAGAAAATGGGGGACACGCTGGAGAAGAGCTCTGAGGAGCCCGAGATCTCTTTGGACAATGAGCGTTCAACGAAAATGGGGGACCTGGAGGAAGTCTCGAGTGGTGAAAAGGTCAAGTTTGATGATACGGGTCTCTCGCTGGTGCTCCAGAATGGTCTGGAGAACCTTCGGCTTGAAAATTCCCTTACGGATGTCATCCTGTGCGTGGACAGCAGGGAATTCTCCTGTCACCGAGTGGTCCTTGCTGCAGCCAGCAATTATTTCAGGTAAGGCGTGTAAGAAACAAAACCAATGAACTTGCTTTGCTTCTTAGGCTTGAACTGTAGATCTCCCAGGAGTGTAAACTGGGCGCCAAACTCTGCAAATTTGCAGTGAGTCTGACACCTTTCGGCTCCTTTTCTAATGTTGGGGACTTAAATAAGGCAGGTGCCAAGTTGTGGATTTGCCGGAGTTCTGATACCAGCACTCAGCAAGTCTGCCGGAGGCGCGCAAGGAAACGGAGAACGGCTGGCAGGCAAGTGGAGGAGAAAATGGTGTTTTAACCAAGGATCTGTAGCCCCCTGTGTTGCCCCTTTGGGATTCAGGCAAAGAGGAACGAGCATTCAGATCACACAGTATTTTTACGGAGATGGGGGCGGATTTGGGGGACTCGGTTATTCCCCATTACCATTTTGTGGTACAAATAAGTATTGCATAAAATTGCATAAATGAGGAGGAAAGGGAAGGAATTTTCCATCTTTTCTAGGGTTAACAAAAATCAATAGCAATGGCAAATATCTCCTTGAAAGCAGTTCCACCATTTCACCCCCTCCTTCTGGTCCTCTTGAGTTTTTCATTCTTTTGGTACTACAATAGATTGCCTATCTGAGACTACTGGCCAGCCAGAACAAATTTTAGACACGCAGTGGACCTTGCTATCACTTTTAACACAGATTTTCCATTATCGTTTAGACAATCACATTTGCATGGCTGGGATTTTTTTTTCTTTCTTTTTCACACTGCTAAAGTGGTCAGATGACTGAACAGCTACAGAGGAAACATGAGAAAAAAAGAACCTGTGACCACTTGTGACATGAGCAAACGCTAATTTTAATGGAGTCTAGTAAGCTTTGCTGGTAGTGCCTGGAAGAACAGTTCTGCTTTTATCATCTCGTAACAGAGATTGTGTCTGTGAATATATGGAGATAGGTTTTATTTCTACAGATAGACGATACATATCGCATATGTGAAAAGATGCAACTAAAAGCAGAGGTGCCCAAGTATTTCTTACCAGCGTTGTGTGCAGGAAGGAGAGCAGATGCACAAATTAAAATCAGAATTGCCATGATGATACTTTGACAAAAAAAAATTATTCTTCCACTACGAGGAAAGGTGCTGCCATCAAAAGGGACTTCATCAGTTAAAACCAGGCAAGACAGCTTTCTGGTAACTACTGAGTCCTGAGCTACGGCCTGTTCCTTTGAAGGGAGGGGGATCCCTGGCTGGAGGTCATCTCATCCCAAGGCAATCTGGTAGGGTCTGCCCCCCTGGTGTGTTTGGCCTGGTGTCCCATGGAGTTGAGATTTATTGATGTGTAGATGTGGTGCTGAGGGACATGGTTTAGTGGTGACCTGGCAGTGCTGAGTTCATGGTTGGACTCGATGATCTTAACGGTCTTTTCCAACCTCAACGATTCTGTGGTTCTGTCACACCGCCTGTCTGTCGGTGCCTCTGGCCGTGACTCTTTGGGTTAGCTTCAGTCAAGTTTGGCAGAGGGTGGAAATCTCAAAAATGAAGTTCCCCCAAGTTGGACAGAAATCCAGCTAGGCAGAGGGGAGACGCCGGGACTGGGAGCCCATGGTGCTCAGCTGGGTACCGAGCACCGCGTCCTGGCCGGCCAACACGCGCGGTGCCCAGAACCAGCCAAAGCGCGTGCTGCCCTAGCTGGGCCGGACACAGGCAGCCATCAGAGAGCTGAGCGTCCTGAGAGGGACGGCAAAATGTGTGTGAGAGGAATAACGAGAGAGAATGGACGGCTCAGGAAGGGGAAGCTGAGGTTACTGTGAGGAGGGAAAGGAGGACACAAGTCTGCAGGGGACTGAGCTTGAGAAGCTCTGCTACTCACAAGGCAGCTTGTTTTGTCTTGCCATAATTCACTAGAAGCTGCATGGGCCCAAAGAGAGAAGAAATTCTTAAATCACGCTATTCCTGTGAGTGCTTTCCATGCTGTTGCAGGGCCTGTGAGACCCGTGCACAGGAGCAAAGCGAAGGGACCCAGTGAATCACGGGCTTCGCTCTCCTGCAACTGCCTGTTACACAACCCCTTTCCTGAACATCGGGTGCTGTAGTGCAAGCAACCCGTAGCAGCTGCCTTAAACACAGTTCAACAAAGCTAACAGCTTCTAGTCCTTCCTCCAGCACTGCTTGAGAGGAGATAGACCAGTACTTCTGACGTGTCCTGCACCTATAGACATAACAGCATCGACTCTCCACTTACTCAGATGAAGGTAACAAAGCAGCGAAGAGAAACACAAACTGACCAAGGTGGAGCAGTAGTTCCTTACTCCGGCACTGCCCAAGGCAGTGGGAGAACGGGGCTGGGAGAGATCGAAGCAATATTTTCCAGAGCATCCTCAACCTCCAGCATGGTTGGTTGAAGTCAGGTTCATGATTCCAAGCACAAACACTCCAGCGTGGGTGGGTGCTTAAAAAGTGCTTCACAAACTGCAATCCCTCTTTTATTTCATTGAGATTCCTCCTGTTTTTTCTAAATTTACCCATTTTTAGGTATCTAAATTTGGCCCTGGGACCTGACTTCAAATGTGCATTTCTTGGAGTAAATGTTGGTTCAAAGGCTTAGTTTAGAATTACACAGGCACACAGGGTAGGAATGGGGTCCACTCCACCTGAGGAGAAGGAAGGCTGCTACAGGAGCCAGCTCCTCTGGATAGTATCGTCTTATTGAGCCCCGCCACCTCCTAGAGAGGAGAACCGGTGGGGGAGCACGGGGCTTTAATGTGCGATTTGTGCAGGTTGCAGCCACGTTACATGAATCCGTACCCTACGAGATCGGGAGTGGATGGGAGCTCCAACGCAATTTCACAGATTAGGAGACAGATAGGTGAGAGCACTTGGGCAAGGTCGCTGTACAAAGCCTCCACCAGAATCCTGAGGCTGGTTTCTGAGCAGCGTTGCAATGGTGGAACGCTGGGTGTCTCTAACTGACCTCCATCAAACACTCCGGCCTTGCGGGACGGAAGTGAGAGCTCTCGCCTCCCCGACAGGGATGGTTAAATACGAGACTGGAGTCACCAGTTTAAGAGATAAAAGGAAGAAGAGCAGACAACACCTGCATCCCTACAACGGCCTATTTCTCGTTCAGATGAAGCACTCGCATCTATCAATCCCGTGCAATCGCAACGGCTGTTTCGTACAAACCTCCCTCTCCGCACTGAAACCCCGTTCCCAGGGAGAAGTGGGTACTGAGGACATGTTTTAAATGGCCACCTGCCTGCACACCCCAGACCTACAACATTCAACACTGCCAAAGGGGAGAGGAGCTATGAGAATCCCCGTCTTGCGCTCGCTGAAGTTAAGGAGCATTTTGTCCTAATGCCTTTCAAACACTCTGTTTTCAGTGGCAGCAGAAACTCGACCATGGCGCAGAGCAGTGAATCACAAACCTCTAAACGAGCTGAGACGAGAGAAGGGAAAATGAGAATTTTGGCTGAATGTCTTTTCTGACAAGTAACTTCTCTGCCCAAGTTTCCTGCTCAAAAGCTAGGACTCTACCCAAAAGGCAGTTTCATACACTGAGATAACTAATACCAGCCCTCTCTGGCTGTGAAATCTCCGCTGAGGAAGGGAACATGTAACTTCCACCCATTTGCCACTCACCATACCTAACTGCTTTGCAATAAAAACTGTTTACATCTTGGTTCCAGTAAGATGTGTCAATCAGACAGCTTTATTCTGGCACTGCTTTTACAAGAAAAGCCTGGCCTAAGACTTTGGACCTCTCGTCATTTCCCAGGTTGCACTGTCCTGTCAACATTGTACATGACTAATAAAGACGGGCTTGGTATGCAGGGTAAAGAGCGCTTCTAATTACACTTTAGATCTTCACATGTTTGCCACCAACGCAGCTGCAAGTGGACTCTCATACTTCTAATCTGTTGAGCCAGGTTCCAAATGATCTGAAATCTCGCTCTCTGAATGCAGTGAGCAAGGTGGGACTGATCAAACTTCTAAAGAAAAGCAAAAGCGTTGGAAGAAAAACCGATGAATTGCAAATGCAGATGACGATGTGTGTGTTTGCCTTGCAGCTAGCACAACGCAAAGTGGGTTTAGATAGCTCTTAGAGACATTTCTGATTTATATCCCACGTGAAATACCTGACTAGCGGCAAAGCTGTGTGTGGCGGTCGCATTCCAAATGCAGTGCTACCCACCAAAGAAGAGGTGCTATCAACACGCGTGAAATCGCTGTGCTTTTCTGGCTAACAGTAGTTCCAATTCGTGATGATTTGACTACTTCTCCAGCCAAGAGGTTACCAACTCTACAGTCCTACCAGAAGCTCACAAAATACAGGAGGGAAAAGTCAGCCTCTTAATTAGAAGAAAACCCATAAGCCATTCTCTCCTGGCCCATCCCTGGTATTAATGGGGTCAAAGATGTGTTGGGCAGCTTAGTGGTGAGGCTCTCAGACATGGTGCTCTGGTCTGGCCCTCAGGGTTCAGTGTAAGCAGCATTGTGCAGCATGGGGGTATTGACCTGGCCAAGGGTTATAAAGAGCATGTGTCAAGTGTCAATGAAGTAAGGAGAACGACAGCAGCTTGGAGGTTTGGGATTCATGAGCTGGGCCTGTACCTGAAAGAGTCTGTGAGAGGCCAGCGGTAAAACATCACAACTGCCCTGCAGCATCAGCCCAGACACAGAGCACTGCTCAGGGAAGGTCCCAGCTGCTTTTGCTGCCGCGGAGCTCCAGGTCTGCTGCAGAGTCCAGCTCTGGGGTGAGCATCACGTGTGTATGTCTTATCAAACTAATGATTAAAGATGTATGAAAGCAACAAAGGGATTTGTTACTTTGCTACGGGACTAATTGCATAAAATGTGAAGCAATCAGAGTATTCTGTGATGAAATCTATATAACCAAATGTTTTCAGAATGCCTCACCCTGGCTGGGCTGCAGTAAAAGATAAACGTCTTTCTTTTCAGGGCCATGTTCTGCAATGATTTAAGAGAGAAATACGAAGAGAAGATCATACTTAAGGGAGTTGATGCAGAAACCATGAATATACTCTTGGACTACACCTACACCAGCAAGATGCTCATCACAAAGGAAAATGTACAGAAAGTCTTGGAAGCCGCCAGTCTCTTTCAGGTACAGATAACTCAAATGCACCGATCCAGTCATGTCACTCTGGCAGCACCATGTCTTACTGTGGTTAACCCATTGCAAACTTCTCTGATTTCATGGGTCCTGGAAGCATTTTGCTTCGTATTTACTTACACCGTGGTAAAAAATGGCAGTCGGAGTCATGTGCTGCTGCGATGGGCAAACAGCTGGGCTCTGCCTCCAAGAGCTGCTCCCACGTGTCTCCCGCCAGGCAGCGGGGTTGTGTGGCTGGGACAGTGCTCCCCAAGATTCAGGTCAGCCTGCGAAGGCCGGTGACCCTCCAGCCCAAAAGAGCTGGTGGGCAGTGGCTGGCATGGCTGGCCGGAGCAGGAAGGTAGCTTTGTCTGTCCCTCTCCCTTGCCTTGAGATGGGGGCTCACCAGCCAGTTAGCATCCTCCTCTGTAGGACTCGTGATGTAAAGGCTTTTAGTCATGATCTGGGTCCTGTGGGACGTCAGAATTGAGCAGTGTTACTCAGCCTTTGGTCCATGAGGTATTCACGTGCCCTATAAATCACCCATGAGGTCTAGCAAATTGCTGGCCCTGGTACCAAGCTGCAAATAGCTAACAGCAACCAGCATGACCTGCCAAGTGCCAACGCGTGTGCGTGCGTCCAGGCTTTTCATCACGGAAGGCCAGAAGCACCCGACTCTTTAATCCTTGTGGTTCATTATGAGCTTCTGACTCCTGACTCTGACACGGGAGGTTTTGCTCTGAAATGAACCTGTGGCCTTTGGGGTAATGGGAGCTGGGACCTGCTGCGGGGAGCGAAGGGAAAGTTGTCACCAAGATCTCCTCAAGGTAGCTCAGGAAAGGTGGTGTAGCTTTAATGCTGCCCGCGGCCGGAGCGCGGTAACGCGCTGGCGCGTTCAGCAGACCAACGCTGCAAACTGGTAGCACTCAAAGGTCACTTTTGGTTCATTTTCAGGACACTTTTCTGTCTCTTTTTGTTTTCTTCTGAACCTTTTTTCTTTAGGATCATTCCTCAGGGGTTTTGTTTGTTTGTTTTCTGAAACCATCAAAAGCATAAACTTCAGGTTTTTTCCTTTCTCTTCCCTATTTTTCATTAAAATTAAATTGGATTCCCAAGGCTGTTGCTTTAAGAAAACTATCAAATGCTGTTGAGTAATGATAAAACTGTGGGGGTGCCATGAGCAGGAATAGTAAACTACAGAAACCTAGAAACCAGGAATGTTCAATTAAGAGAAGTGATCCCAAGTCTTACTGCAACCGTCTTGGATACTATCAAGATTTATAAGGCCTTAAAGCCTCGCATTATACATGGCTGAGGTTTTTGGCTGAAAATCCGTTTTGTGTAAAAAGATTTAGTAACCACCAGCGTTCTGCCAGCTTGTCTCTGCTATTCAGGCTGAAGAACAAGCAGGAATAGTTGAAAGAGTCAAATGTTTCGTTTCAATATATCAACAGCTGAAAAGATTAGTTCTGCAATTTATTGTAACGTTTTTGTTTGGGAAATTCTTTCCTTTCCAATTAATGTCGTGTGAGAAAGCCAAATTCCAAATAGAACGTTTTTATCTGACCAGCAACAATTGTTGGCATCACTCTTCAGTTTCTCAGCCTTAGCAAAGAACCAAAAAAAGAAGTTGCACAGTTCTAGATATTCCAATATAGATCCTCTGCTTTTCTCTAGAAACTATCTTTGACAAAGTTTTATGAAATTATGCCTTCCCCCAGTCCCTTCCAATGAGTTTTGACCAAAGGCAGCTAAAGTTGACAGCAGTAGGAGGTGGAAGGCTATTCAGAGAGATAGAAGCCCCCGACATAGCGTGCTTTGTGCACAGAGATTTCCTCCCGGGGGAAGCAGGTGAAGGGTTTGGAACGGGGAGCTGCTGAACAGCTACGCCTCACCCTGAAGTGACCCAGACAAATTGTTTCCACCTAAAGCACAGTTGAACACGAGTTCAATAGTCACCTCCCCTGTCAGGGCTGGCGCCTGTCCAGCCACCATGCTCGCAAGGCTGGTGCCTACCCCGGATCCAGCCCAGTACTCTGCCACCAGCCCTGCCTGCGGAGCAGCTCCTCTTTTCACCCCTTGGTAGGGCCAAGATCTCAGCTGCTTCTTAGGGCTGTGGCAGAGAGCTCTGCTTCCCCCGTGGTAATTCAACAACCTGCAGACCTGTCTACACCCCTCTTGCTCCTGAAGGACCCTCAGTATCACCCCACTCCCTCAGCATGGCTTGGGTGAGTGGCCTCGTCAGCTGCTTTGGTGGCAGGGAAGCAAGCTCCTGAGCAGACGTGAAAGAAACAGTTTTGCCACGGAGGGCTGTGATGACCACTGCCATGGAAATGCCGGCTGCAGTGGGGACAGCAGAGGATGCCTCTGAGCTGCCTCATTCTGACGGCTCTGAGCAGAGCAGGGCTGCTCTGTCCCCAGGGCACGGCTGTAGCACCACCAGCCCCATGGCCTTGCTGACTCCCAAAGCACCTCTCGTCCGCACGTTAATCCACTTTTCTGAAAACCATCCTGTAGCCACTCAGCAGTGACCGGCCAGGGTGGCTGTCTCAGGGCTAGTGACACCCCAGCCACTGCGCAGGGACAGCCGTGCCAGCCAAGAAGGCACAATTTGCTAATGAAGTGTCTCATAAAATCATAGAATCATAGAATGGTTTGGGTTGGAAAGGACCTTCAAAGGTCATCTAGTCCAACCCTCCTGCAGTGAGCAGGGACATCTTCAACTAGAGCAGGTTGCTCAGAGCCCTGTCCAACCTGACCTGGAATGTTTCCAGGGATGGGGCTTCCACCACCTCTCTGGGCAACCTGGGCCAGTGTCTCACTCACAAAAAAATTTCTTCCTTCTATCTAGGCTAAATCTCCCTCTTTTAGTTTAAAACCATCACCCCTTGTCCTGTCACTACAGGCCCTGCTGAAAAGACTGTCCCCATCTTTATTATAGTATTTTTAAGTACTGACAGGCTGCACTAAGGTCTCCCTGGAGCCTTCTCCAGGCAGAACAACCCCAACTCTCTCAGCCTGTCCTCACACAGCGGAGACGTTCCAGCCCTCTGATCTTTGGGGCAGATTCTGGGCAGCTCCATGTCGGAGACAGGTTCGCAGGCTCGGAAAGCTGTCAGCTCCCTGGAGAGCAGCCCCCAAGGCTCGCTGTGCCCCCTCCCTGCCCGGTTGGATCCCTTGGGATGCAGGTGCTACTGCTGAGCCCCAGGACGTGCTGCCCCGGCAGCCACCAGCAGAGCGGGTGGCCGAGGGCAGCGCAGCTGCGGGGTGCAGGATCTGACCCCGGAGTGTGCTGCATACAGAGAGGGATTATGAATAAGAGCCCTTTCAACCACTGTTCCCTTCCCTTTCTGGGGCTATAGCAAGAGGCAGGGCTGCTGGCACTGCTTACACTAGATGGTTGAATCAAAGCTGGGACGAGCAAGGACTTCAATGGGGAGAATAAATGTTATTATTCAGAGAGAAGGCCAAGTGGAGGCCAAGTAAGCCTATGGGATGTCTCTAGCCATCAAGAACTTGGATTCAAAGGGGTGTTCGGAGAAGGACCCAGTAATTAAAGAAACTGTTCCCAGGGAACAGGGCTTTTAAAATGCCTGGGGTGGCATTAGGAGGGGTACTCAGAGAGAAAGAAGGAAATTCAGAGCTCTGCAAGAACAGTCGGAGCAGACGAAGCAGAGGCTCAGGGATGTCTTCCTCCTGGGTGCTCCCCTGAGTCACCTGCTATCATGGGACTGACTGAAGCATGCCCAGCAAGTGTCGGGGAATTTTGGGGGGAGTTTTGTCTTTAAATGAAGGGAGAGAGCACAGCCCAGAGATGAGGAGCAGCAGCTAGGGAAAGTCCTGCCTTGACACGCTTCTGCGCGGTCCAGCCTCTCTGGTTAAGCCCTCGGTGGGGACTGTTTCTCACAGCCGTACCTCGCAGTTCTGCAGTGTGGCCACAAACACAGCTACCCGGCGTGACTAGCGGGGCCTGTGGGGCCGCTAGACCAGTGTGCACCGCCTGGGAGAAAACTGCTGTCATCTCCTGAGTATCGCTCTTAACAAGCCATGTATAACTAATTAGGGCGCTCTGCAGTGGCCGGGAACCAGGCTGGTGAAAAAGTCGCTTTGGGGACTATTCCCAGACTTGCGGATGACTCAATGAGTGACCTTGGCAAATCCCAGATTTGTTTTTTTGCACGTCATTACTGTCAGCTTTACAAAGGGCTAATGCTTAAACCTGCCTCAGGTCTGAGGACTACCCGGTGTGGGCAAAGTCCTTTCAGCTCCTCAGGGAAACGCACTGGTGAGTTCCCAGTGTCAGCCTTGTGCTAGCCCAGAGAGCAGGCAACGTGCGCGTGGCAGGCACCGAGGGGCCGCCGAGCTCTGGCGCGGTGCCACAGCGTGCCGATGACATATTTATATCACAACGGCAGCAGCAACATATTCGGAGACCTTGTGTGCCCCTGTTCAGCAGTCAGTTGCATTTCTCTAAACTCTTGACCACATCTAAATGTAAAACAGGAACCAGGCAGTCTGTACGCAGCGTCTGCAATCGCTTAGCTCTGGTAAACAGACTAAATGTGTCAACACCACGCTGCCGGGTCTGGAAGATTCTACCCCAATTACTGAAACAAATCTACATACTACAGTGTTTAAAAATGTTTCGCTTCCTCTTTGCCCCTAAATTACTGTTGTGCAACTTTCCCCAGTGGGACAGAATGAGTTAAAATGGTTCGCTTGCTGACACTGGATTGAAAAAGGACCCAAAAGGCACGGACAGAAATGCACAGCATCAGTTCTGACCCATCTTTCTGTATGTTGCTGTTTGCACTGCTCAGTGGCAAAACCAACACGAAATACTGATGTCCCTGATGTCCTCTCCAGAGCTGAAATCACAGCAGCAACGGAAAGCCCAGGGTGAAGCACTGTAACTTATCAGCTTTACCCCAAACTGGTTCCCAGTTCCCGAATAATCACCAGAACCCAGTTCACATGGTAGTTCATGGGAATTTCCCCACAGGCACCTCTGGTCCAGGAGCTGCATATCTGGACCCTCAGGAGGGGCTATCAGGCAAAGGAAGTTCATGAGCCTTATTGAGCGCAAACATGGAGCGTTCTCTCATTAAGCAGACTCTGTGTGTAAAATGCACATCTACAGTTTTTTTGAACCAACGGTGATGACAGTGAAAGGTCACTCAAACCTCCAAAGGCCTCCCCCTCGACAGACCCTTGCCAGGCAGCCCTGGCTGTCAGGCAACTCAAAGATTTGCTGATGGTCAACCTCCTCCTGCCATGCGCCCCAGGACAGGACAGGACAGCATGCCCATAGATGCAGGGGGAGCTGCGCTTTGGCCCAGACCTCCCAGACCTCAGCACTCATTTTCCACCACCCTTGCAAGGCCTCAGGCACGTTCAGGGCTTGAATGGTGGGGACATAAATGCAGACAGTGGAGCCACCTGCACTCCAAAACCAGACTCCCTTCTAGTTGGTCTGAGCTGACGTGCGAGATGAAGCAGGGTAGGCACATCGGGAGCCGAGGGACCTTTTCTGTGCTTTGCAACTCCATGGTTGCTGGTGCTTTGAGATCTCATGGAGGGAAGGGGAATGGTAGAAAACCCTTTACTTTTGTGAAACAAATAAAATTCATGACTGTCACAGGTCTTCGGTGTCTTGCAAGAGGGAAAAGGAGCAATGTGGATGCAGAGGGAGAAAAAACAGTGGGAAGATGACATTTTCATTTCAGACTGCAGATTCTGGGAGATACGTGTCCTTGTGTCACTGATTTCTTGTCTCCTCCAGCTCTTTGTTGTACTGTGAATGGCAGGTTGGGACCCAGCCCCAAAGCTCCAGGGCTCTCCTGTGAAACAGACACACAAGTAACTGCTCTGGGCTTACACATGCTTTTTCTGTTCCCAGTTCCTTCGCATGGTAGATGCTTGTGCCAGTTTTCTCACGGAAGCCCTCCAGCCGGAGAACTGTGTTGGCATCCTGAGGCTGGCTGATGCCCACTCCCTGCAAAGCCTGAAACAACAAGTGCAGAACTACATCATCCAGAACTTCACCCAGGTGCTGAACTATGAGGAGTTCCTGGAGCTGCCGGCCGACATTCTCTGCAGCACGCTGAAGAGTGATGACCTCTACGTCACGGAAGAGGCACAGGTGTTTGAAACTGTCATGAACTGGGTGCGTTACAAGGAGTCGGAAAGGCTTCCTCTCCTGCCGTATGTGCTGGAGAACGTCCGGCTGCCCCTCTTGGACCCCTGGTATTTTGTAGAGACTGTTGAAGCAGATCAACTCATTAGACAGTGTCCAGATGTCTTTCCTTTGCTCCAGGAAGCAAGGATGTACCATCTGTCAGGCAACGAGGTGAGTAAAAAGGGAAGGTATTTGCTGCTTTCTCTAAATGTCTCATGGTTCTGCTCAAAAATCCCATGGAAGGAGCACTACCGTGGGTCAGAAAAAGGTACTCACACTGAATTTTCACTAACTGGTGCTACTGAAAAGTCAAGGTGGGAATCACCACTTATCCTGCTGATGTAGAGAGTTTAGAAGCTTTTGGTAGGTTGTTTTAAAACAAAATGTACAGCTTCCTGTTTATGAACATCTGAGCTTGACCCTTCACACACACACTTGCACAGCCAAAGACAGACCCCAGGTGACTTCCCTAGTAAAAGGGCAAATGGTGTTACTCGTGACACCTCGCCCTTTCAGCTAGTACTTGAAGCCTGAGAAAGGAAGAATAATTTTCCCACTAAATTGTGCCACAATCTGTAACGACTCTTTTGAATCTGAACATGTAACATCTGCATCTGTTACTTATGTGAGAAAATGTTTCAGAGAGAACCTCCTGAGAAGAAGACCGTCTCTTCCCAGAGGAGAGGTCTGTCTATCGTCCCCATTTGCAAAGGTCCCTGCACCCAAAGAGACGGGTTCATCCTGACATGCAGTCGAGTCCTGTCCTGGCTGCTCAGGGTAGGTGGTGGTGGATCTCCAGTTCTTCAATAGCCTGTCCTCTTTGGAAAGTTAGGTATCAGTCTCATCTCCTGGGGTAGAGGGGAGAGCAATCAGAGGTCAGATTTCACAACAGGAGCAAAAGTATGTAAGTGTGTGAGGAAATGTGTGTTTCTCCTCAGTCAGGGAGTCAGAGGAAGGCAGGAGGCCTCAGGAGCACGTTGCGGATCCATCACTAACAGCGGATGTGTCACTGGAGCAGGGGAGAGACCAAGGGCTCTTTCTGCCAGTGACTGTGTAAGACAGTACGTGATGACCCAGGGCGGCACCGGCTGGTCTGGTGGGAACTGCCTGAGGAAGCCTTGCCCCACTCAGAGCGTTGTCAGGTCCACGCGGGATAGATAAAGGGAGCATCGCTCAGGGTCGAACACTCACTACGCTTATCTTCAAAGGGGCAGCCGTCAGAGGCAGCCCTGCCAGCTCTCCTCCCCGGGGCTGACGCCTGCCGATGGTGACAGACAAATGGGTTAAAAACAGAATTCTGAAAGCTGGCAAGTTCTGGTACAGATGTTTTTAAAAAATTTGCCTAATAATTTGCTAAACATAGAGAAAATACAAGATTTATATCTGTGTAAATAACATTTTTAAATATAGATAAATTATGCCAATTTATAGAAGCATGTTCAAAGTAGAAAGAGAATTCAAACCGTAAGCAAGCTGCCTACTGCCACAGCATGTACTTCTGGGTCCCCGGGCTGCTGCTCTGGGACTCTCAGGAGGTAACAACTGCAAGTACAGCAGAGGACAGACCTCTCCCAGCAGGCTCGGAGGGTCTGCAAACTGCCAAATGCCCTGGGATACAGCATCAGCAGGGGAACAACCTCACGTGCTCCCTGCCTTCCACAGGGCATTTCTTCCAGTGTGAAAAACTGGAGGGTCAGGGAGGGTCAAGAAGTTTATTCCTGCTGTCCTTCAGCAGAAGTCAGCGTACCTCAGGACACTCATGGGCTCATTTCCACTTGCTTGCAAGTATTTCCTCCAAGCAGAACACAAGTTCCCAAGCAGCCCCTGCATTCTTTGCTCCCGGTGAACATCTACCCGGGAGGTGACTTTTTCCAATGTCCCTGAAACAAAGACCTGGTCAATACACCGAGCCAACAGGCAGTAAATTAAGAGCTAACCACATTTCAGAGCCTAGTGCTGGCTTTAAGTAAATCTACGTAATTTTGGCTTAAAATTAACGCTTGTAAACAAAGAAACAAACAAAAACCCCCTCACTGTTGAGATCTGTTATTGCTTTGACACTTTAACAGATCTCACTTATTTTCTGTTAGTGCCACACTGCAGTCTTGCTCTCTCCAAGACCCCCGGTACATGCACAAACCTCAGGGCCCTCCTACCTTGCCCTCACTCTATCTGCCCAGGGAAAACCTGTCCTTTTCAGCTGTCTGACATGCACCCAGCCTCGTCACTAGTGCTCACCTTCATAGCCCTTGAGGCCACCCTGGGAACTCCCACGAGGATCTGAAAGGATCCTAGCAGGTAGGCAAAAGCAACTAAGTCCAGCATTGGAAAAATCCTGCTGAAAGAAGGATACGGCAACCTCTGCCGAATGCTTCCAGGGTGCTTTCCAGGCTTTCAACTTAGAGAGCATTTCATAATGGGTTCAGCTGATGTAAGCCAGTTGAGATCTGCAGAACAGGTAATCAGGAGGTCACCAGACCTTTGTGTAATTGTAGGTCTAAGTGCCCTGTGTACTCACTCTGTCTTGCTTGCATTTAGATTATTACAGAAAGGACCAAGCCCAGGATGCACGAGTTCCAGTCTGAGGTGTTTATGATCATAGGGGGCTGTACAAAAGATGAGAAGTTTGTAGCAGAAGTGACTTGCCTGGATCCGTTGAGGCGAAGCCGCCTGGAAGTAGCAAAATTACCAATCACAGAGCAGGAGACGGATAATGAGAACAAAAAATGGGTGGAGTTTGCATGCATTACGCTAAAAAATGAAGTCTACATATCGGGTAAGACATTGGGAGTGGAAGAGGGGAGCAGAGGGGTCTTACAGTTATTTCCAGCTTTATTGAGAGCACGCTTGAGGCAGCTTTGGGAGGATTAAGCACTGCAAGTACTCCTGATGGTTTGGCTTGGAAGAGGCTCCAGAGGAGCACTGGATGTGTGAGGACACTGCCTGGTCCTGGTGTTAGCCCAGGATTCCTTTTTAAACATTAATCTATGTGCATGGCTGCTTGTGTGAGGCACCCTAAACACTTGGTGACCGTGGTCACCGAAGGGCCCCTGAGAACAGTTTACTGAACACAACATGAAGAATAATTGCTCCAAAGTCTTCTTGCAACAAGTCCATTTGCAGCTCCACATGCATAAGCAAAATCCTGCCAGAATTTGACTCATTCTGCAGGAATCAGTCAAGAACCTGCAGGGAACTGTCAGGAGCACTTCAGCTGCCATCAGACAGGACTCTGGAAGCACCCACTTGCTAACCAGATGAAATCCAATGGTCCAGACACACATCCCATTTGCAGGCCCTCGTCCTGAGAGCTTCAGGAGGCATATTTAACTTCCCACACAAATACAGTTGAGCTCCATACAGGGCTTTGATCCTGGAGCTATGGAGTTTTCACTTTGACAGTCAAAAAGATTAAACTCAAGCTTGCTAGTCAGTTTGACGCTGGTTTTGATGGCCTGTCAAAAACAAGTTTGATGATCTCATTCTGCTTTCCAGAGGACAAGTGACAGCAAGCTTTCAAGTCACTACACTGTCACGTTACAGACCACGATACAGAGCAATGCCTTCATGGGTAGGATACTTTTTCCTGCAAAATCATCCACCAAATTCTATGCTCACTTAACAGAACAGTAGAAAGAAGGAGGGAGGGCTCAAGTGTGAATGCTTTACTTAACTAAGGAAGTGGTCCATTGCCTTTGCTCAGATATCTTCCATCGCATTCTTTCTTTTGGGAATCCAAACATCGTTATCACCTCATTCCAATTTAAAGTTTATTAAGTTTTTATCCTGGGATAGGAAATAGATTATTCCTTCCCTAGTTTCAAATAAAGGAGGTTTTTCCTTTCAGCTCACCATAGGGAGTTTCTTTTTACTCTGCTAAAAGAGTCTGTTAGCTGTAGAGGGGAACCCAAGTCAAACATCCCCACTAGGGAACATCCCTCACACTTTCACACCCTACCCTTTCCTCTTTTTCAAGGTCACAAGCTTTTTGCTTCCTTTTATTCCTGATATCTTTTTCCAGTTCTCTCCTCCGTTTTTCTTTTATGCTCTATCCAGGCTCCCTCCAGGCCAGGATAACACCCTCCCGCTATGGTGAGTCTAAGCGGACTTTCCTCTTGCAGCTGTTGTCACAATTCCTCCTCCTTCCTTCTCTGTTGAATTTCCTGCCTTTGACTCCCTCCCTCCATTCCCTCTTAGCCGTTCTCCTATCTTCTTCTCACCTTTCCCCCCCAAATAAAAGGCTAGAGCGGGCCAAAGTCATTAGTAGTTTCTTTCCAGCTAAACCAAATTATTAGTGTCTCAGTCCCGATTAAACATCTGCCTCCTCCTGCGTGTTCTACTCATGTTCTTTCTTTTAGCTCCTGTGACTTGGTTCTTTTCCAACTCGACTTGCATCTTTCCTAACTTGAACTCCCCTCCCATGTGCTCATTTCCCTCGGTACTCTGGTACAGTGTGGACTCTTCCCTGCTCTTTTAGCATCTGAACAATAGGAAGGTCCTTTGCACAAGATTATGACTATTTTTAGATCGCCGTTTCCCTGACCAGTTTAAATGCTTTGACTGGATGGCCTGAAACACTACGTTTGTAGTGTAACTAAAAATGACACGAATTATCACTCGTCATTCTGTTACTTTTACTAATTTAATTAGATTTTTTTCCTCAAATTAGAAAGAACTGTTGTCTAGAGAAAGAACAGAAACAAAATAAACCTCCAGTTCTCTCAGAAATCTCTCCCCTCCCCCTGCTGTAAGGCAAATTCACTGGCCCAGTCCAGCTCAGGCTCTGGTAGGAGTTTCAGCCTGTGCAGGAAAGAGTAAGCTCATGTAAAAGGGGAATTTCAAGGGAGGGTAAGGGGAACACCTGCAGTCTCTCAGCCCCATTGTAACCGTGAATGCTGCATTCAGGCCCTTCAGCCACTTCAGCTATTTGAGTGCAAATAAAATTCAACACATACATGTGAAAAATACTGAGACAAAAGCATTACAAACGACTCTTTCTAGCATGCTAATTATCTCCTATTCAATCTGCTATTTGGCCCCGAGATGAGCTCCATCAGTTGGCAGTGATCTGGCTGCAGTACAGAATACCAATGAAGGCAGACACTTTCTCAATGGAATATGAATTCGCTTTTCAGTATATTCACCAGTGAAGCAAATGTTTAATCAGGTTGCAGATGAGGGAATAAGCTTCTCGGGCTGCAAATGGGAATTCAGGCTTAACTAGGTCTATTCGTATTGCAGTCACACCAAAAATTATATGCAAACAAAAGTGCTGGTTTAAAGCACCGCTCTCTGCTCTAGCATGAGTAAAGATTCACTTGCAAGTCAGCTCTAGAGTTTGCAGTGTCCAGTTCTGCTCTTCGATCTATAAATATGAAGCAAATCCGTGTCAGTAGAGGAAGAGACCAGAAGGAGAGGTAAAGAAATGAGATCCCAACCGTATGGTCCCAAGATTGAATAGTAGAACTTGTAACATGTCGTGCAGGACTACTGTTGATAGGAGTTCAGGGTCAGGTCTTCTGTTGCATGTCGTAAAACACTAGGCTGGCTGACTGGACCTACCCGACCCAAACCAGCAGTTCCTCAGTGCAGGCCTGTTCTTCCAGGGATTTGGCACCACCAGTTGCAGCATCCTCCAATATCTTCTTTAAATCATGTTTATTTATTTGACACTCTGCATCATTCTGCAAAGCCTTGGTGGTGCATGAAAATCTCCTGCTTATCACCACGTGTGGTTGGTCATTTACTCCGTATTAAAGTGAAAGTGCTTTGCTCTGGTCAAGTGAGGGACGGTGAATATTTGGTTGTAGAAATAGTTCAGAGTTTCCTTCACTATTACGCAAACCAAATGCAGAAATTTTCTTCTGGTATAACAGGGCCAGGCCATAGGTGCAGGGAATTAAGAAGCTACAATAAGAACCAATTATTTATTTTCTGTTGTGAAAGAACATTCTTAAATGTAAACATGTTGGGGATTTTGAGTAAATGCAAGCTCTGCTATCCTATTTACATGTTGTGTACGCTGCAGGTGGCAAAGAAACAAAGCACGATGTGTGGAAATACAACGCCTCCATCAACAAGTGGATACAAATTGAGTATCTAAATATCGGGCGATGGAGGCATAAAATGGCTGTGTTGGGCGGCAAAGTGTATGCCATTGGTGGGTTCGATGGCATGCAGAGAATCAACAGCATGGAAGCGTACGATCCCTTTCATAACTGCTGGTCAGAGGTAAGATGCTGCATCACGTAACATTTACTCATGGAAAACATTTTAATGAGAAAATGTTAGGGCTTTGAATCATAAAAATGAACAAGACGGGAAATAGTACAATTCTTTTAAGTATTTCTGGTCTGTAAGAACTCTAGGTATTTTTCTGTAGAAGCACATATCATTCAGGAAGTAAAATTCCCAGGACTGCCTGCCAATCACTGCCTCTGCGACAGATACCTAATGCCTAACTTTCCTTTTCTTCTCTGGCTTTTAAAGCTGGTAGTCCATAAATCAGTGAGTAAGAACATAGTACACATGAGCCAGAGCACAGGCAGAAAACCACCGCTCCGATACATAACAGATATATATAACGTGTATATCAGCATTATAGAGTGCATGGGTTATACATTTAATTTGAAAGTACAGGTTTCAACGTAAACAGGG
This sequence comes from Bucorvus abyssinicus, assembly GCA_009769605.1. Classification (NCBI taxonomy): domain Eukaryota; kingdom Metazoa; phylum Chordata; class Aves; order Bucerotiformes; family Bucorvidae; genus Bucorvus; species Bucorvus abyssinicus. Next base: position 21,908,293 of record CM020035.1, on the reverse strand, counting down.
TGGAAAAAACCCCCAGTTCTACTAACTATACTTTAAGCAAAGAGAGGAGTATTAGGCAGCCAATTATCAATGAAAGTAATGAGATTAGGCAGTATGATGGCAGGCACAAACCGCAGTTTTTAGATGACACAAAGCAATGCTGAGGAATCCAACAATCACAGCTGCAAGTAGAAAGATCAGTACGAACAAGCTGCTTCTTTGTTTCTTCAATGTACATAAGTCTGTAAAGGAGATTTGGGGCATTTCTGACATTTTCCAGGTTTTGAATTGTTGATGATGTAATTTTAATACCAGCATTTGAACAGAGCTTATCGTTATTAAGGGTTTTAGAGTCTTAAGAAAAAGCTGAAACACGCTTCTCCCTTATGCCTAGAAATGTCACCTTCTGAACCCTACTGATGATCTTAGAAGGGATGTCTGGCTTAAAACTCAGCAGGCTCCCACCTCATAGGCATCTGTCTGACTACTTTGGATGCTTGCTAATGACTTTTTATGGTCGCACAGGCTGCTCCCCTCATGGTCAATGTAAGCTCCTTTGCAGCAGCGAGCTACAAGAAGAAACTCTATGTGATCGGGGGAGGACCAAACGGGAAGCTGGCAACAGACAAGACTCAGTGCTATGACCCCGCGACCAACACGTGGAGCCTGAAAGCTGCCATGCCGGTAGAGGCCAAATGCATCAACGCTGCAAGTTTCCGCGATCACATTTATGTTGTGGGTAAGTGAAGCATTAATGGTCCTTCTTGTCTAGAGATGGCAGGGCTTGTTTCTCTGTGTTAGTTTTACCCCCAGTCTCTGTAGAGTATAATCAAATGGTCAGATGGCTCTTCCCATTGAGCTGAGGCAGGGATGGGAATCCAGCACATTCACAATCAGTAGTGAAGAGTCACCAAGTCAAACTCTGTGTTAGTGTGGGAGGTATTTTGGAAAGCTGGACCTAGCCCAGAGACAACTTAAAGCCATCCAAAGGTGTGTTCACAGTGCCAACGGCATGACTTCATGGCTGCATCACGTCCACTCTCCCCTCTAGGGGCATTACACAGCCCACTACATACAGGATTTATGTAGGGACTAAGTACAAGGAGCAGGTCGTGGGAGCAGAGCCACTGATACCCAGAGACCCAGACCTCCTCACTAGATAGTGTTTGGGGTTAGTTCAATCAATTGCCAGAACTGAAAGCAAAGATGGAAGAGCAAGAGTTTAATGGTGGTGATGTGAACTGTGGAGGGAGGAGGGAGCCTGCAGACATCTCCAGATGGTGCTGGAAAAAACGAAAGAAGGAAAGAGGAACATCTGTTTCCAAAACAGGAGTTCTGAAAAGTTCCCCTTCCTTCTTTCAGCCTTGGTGCAGACAGTTTCTCACTTGCAGTATAATCAATATGGTGCTGAGGGATGGCATTGAGCCAGCATATCACCAAATTATAAACGGTGTTCTGAGGGGAGATTTATAATCTGCATTGTGCGCACACACACATACATATATAATATGCCTGCGCCTTGTGTGTATGTCAATACCTTGTGCTCCTCAGCACCGGGATTGACCTCACCCTTCTTGTACAGACAGAAAGAGAAGGCAGGACTTAGGGGCCAGCTGATACAACTCCTGATAAACACTGACATGATACTCCAGTTACATTCATTCAGCATCTTTCAGACAGGAACACCCACCAGTAAACCTACTGTTACCTATCTGAGAAACAACTCTAGTTCAATCAGACAGAAATTGGCCCCATCTGAAGTTAAAAGAGCATTTGGTTACTGCTTCCAAAGCAATCAAATTACCCAGACCGATGAATTGCCAGCTGCCGGGTGAATCACTGCAACTGACAGCATGTATGATTTCAGTCTGCTCCAGCTGGGAAATAAAACTGGTTTAAGTCACCTCACAATGACTTGATCATCCCTCAAGTACTGGACTAGTGTTGTCAAAAGCAGCAATTACGATAACCGCCAGCAAGTAGGATCTCAGGCGTTGTTGCACCTCATCAACAAGACCATGGCTTCAAGGTTTCCCCAGCCCTGTTCTATAGAGCTGCTATAGAAGACACATTCAGTCCCTGCAAAGTTCAGAATAAGAACCATTCAGCTGTTGGTACTCTCAGGAAGGAATATATTTCCAGAGTCTTTCTTGAGGATTGAGGCATTGACCATTTTTCAAGAGAAGAGCACCCTGCAAAATCGGAAAAGGTGCACAAAAGGTTTCAGGAATGACCGCGGATTTGGGAAACTGGAGAACCTGAAGGTCACGCTCTCTTTAACGTACCCATAAGAAGATTATCGGTTTGGTCTGACAAACCCCTAACAAAGGAAGGGGCTTTTGAAAACAGCCAGCTCCAGGCAGAGAGAGGTTTGATGGACAATAGACCCTGAAGTTAGAGGAGTCAGCGGAAAAATCATGTACCCATTTCTCATAGTGATGGCTTACCACACCTAGTCCTTCATGATCTAAGCCCTTTTAAACAACACCGTATTTTCCTAAAGTTGTGCCCTTAGCTGAAGCAGCAGGTAAGAGAAAGGTCTGTCGCTGGGTGCACTGTGGTCACGCTGCATGACCACAGCAGTTTGCTTTGGCCTTACGTTCCACAGCCCTATGAACAATAAGTGTCCTTCTGCGAACCTGCCTTTCAAAACAATAAAGTATCCTGTGACCTTGGTTTTCTTCAGCTTTGGGGCATAAATCATTCTTATGAATGTCAGGAATGGAGCCTTGTTGAAGTGGGTGGTTTAATTCAAATGTCTGACAGGACTGGCCAGTGCAAACTGATATGCATTTCCTCTGCAGGTGGGGCAATGAAAGCGCTCTACTCCTACAGCCCCCAGGACGACACGTGGTGCCTGGTGACCCAGTTCACCCATGAGAGAGCCAGCTGTGGGATTTCTCCTTGCAACAACAAGCTGTTTATCACCGGGGGCCGAGATGAAAAGAACGAAGTCATTGCGACAGTGCTGTGCTGGGACCCTGAAACTCAGAAGCTGACAGAAGAGTGTGTCCTGCCTCGGGGGGTGTCTCATCACGGGAGCGTTACCCTCAGGAAGTCTTACACGCACATCCGTAGGATTGTGCCTGGGGCGGTTTCTGTCTGACCTCAGGAGAATTGCAAAGAAACCCAACACCTCCGTGTCCCTGTGGCACAAACCGCAGTGATGATGTTTTTTAGCTGCCGGTAGCGATGGATGGAAATACCGCCGCGGGGGTCCTCTGGGGAGTATCTGTATATATGCTCGGTCCTTGCATTTCCTCTGTACAGTATATCCTTAAATTATCTTAATTCCTTCCCCCCACAGAAAAACAAAGGGACCAGCTATAGTTTACTCCTGCCAACACAATACCTCCAATTGGGCAAAAAAATGTGATGCGTACGTGGGAAACTTGACTTCCCAGCTATATCTGCTCTGAAACGTGCTTGAACTGGCTCAGCCTGGTCCCGAAGTTTGTTCAACTATTTATTGTGTTAAGCTGGATTTGCAGCACCTACTAGCGAAAAAGAGAAGATGCTTTTTGGAATGAAAGATTTGTTAACTTTGGTGAAACGTAACGTCGTTTCCTCCAAAGCTCTGCTTTTTCCCAGTGGCTGGCACATTAGATTAAGTTAAATCTGGTTTGTGGTTTGTTTGTTTGTTTGTTTGTTTGTTTGTTTGCTTGAAGACACTTTGGTAGTTTTTCAGTTCTGCGTGACCAAAGAATCCATCTCAGTTTGCAAACTTTGCTGTCATTCCCAAGAGAGAGGTTGCAAAGATAAATGAACGCTAATCTGGTCCCACTGAACAGTCATCACCGCTGTTTTCTAATAAAGCAGACGAAAACCGAGTTGCCTTTTGTTCTGTTCTGGGGGGGTTTACTGCTCTGTCTGAAAGGTTTTTTCCTCTCACTGTTGCTGGACACAAGCGGAGCGGGGTGCTCCAGCTGCTGGCATCCCTGCCTCCATCCCCACTTGGTGGCAGTGCTCTCCCAACATTTTTCTCACGGGTTTTGAGTTCCTGGAATGCAAACGGACAGAACAGGCTGCTGGAGAGAAAAACAGTTCCAGGTACTGTTCCCAGCCTGATTCCTGGGACCATCACATGCTGTACCAGAAGGGGCAAATGTTCAACAGGCCAGGAGGGCCTGAGTCTCAAGTCACAGCATCTGGGTCAGTTGTAGAGAAAGAAAAATAAACACTAACGAGGTCATGCCTGGGACGCTCTGGGACACTCTTGGCCAAAGGCTGGGAACATATTCCCATCCCTCCTCCCCTGCCTAGCTGCTGGAAAGAGCCAACTCACCATTAAATCAAGACAGAAAACACTGTGCAAAACAAATCTGTCGAAGCAAAGAGCAGCGACTCCTTCCAGCCTCTCTCTCTCTTTCTGTAATGTCTCCTTTTGCCTTATACAGTATTAAAAAATAATATTTCTCTCATGATGGGCTGAGAAAAACCATGGGTTCCTGAATTTCAGCACAGCCGTACGGCAGGGCCCGCAGACCGTACCGGTGAGTCTGCTGCAACCGTGCAGCTGAGCAGGGCAGATGCAGCCGTGGGTAGGTGTCCAACTGCATCCCTCCCTCAGAAAGACTGCATGAAATCCTGTCTCTGCTGCAATTTCCCCCGTGCCTTGAAACTCACTTCTGGAATGCCAGCCAATCCCCACATTTTCTTGCTCTAATTTTCCCACAGTCCTTCCATTTTCAACTCCTTTTTAAATTGGTCCCCTTCTTCCTTTATGTTCCTGTTGTTCTGCAGGGTGCAGCACTTCTCACACTTCCATGATAGCCCAGATTGTCCCATCCCGCTCTACTTTTCAGAGGGCACGAAGAAATGCCTGCTAAAAAGGGTATTTTGTTTCAGCGGGATTTTGTGAGGAACAGTTACCTCCTTGGGCTTGGCCAGCAGTACTGGTTGGTCTACAGGCACAGGAGCGGGGGGTGAACAGGGCGATATCTCCCTTTCCCACTGAGGAACTGCGTTTCTGTAACTTCACCTGTTGCCAAAACTAACTATAGCAGCTGCTGAAGCTGACCAGTTCTTCCTGCTGCGAATCATCCTAAAACCCAGTAGCCCTCAGGAGCTGGTTGCTGATTTTCTCCTCATGTTGTCAGTAGTAAAACTTGTATTTTTTTTTCTTGAGGAAAATAATCCACTGAGTTGGGAAAAAGTTGTCCAAATAAACTTCCAAACACAAATTCTTAACTCTGTATCAGAGACAGAAAGCAGCCTCCTGTCTCTCCTGTGGTGGTTCCCCGGCCACACCTGCAGACCTTAGGCAAGCACGGGCCAGACCATCCCTCACCGACGAACAAGAGACAGCAGAACCACAGCTTGGCTCCTTTCCCTCTCCTAACTCATGACTCCCAAAAATTCTGACGTTTCATAGCAGTCCATGAAGAGTTGTTTTTAGTTGCCTCCCTGCTCTTTGTACCTTTCGGATTCACGTTGCAATCTGAAGGACTAGAAGCATGTTGAAAAACAAAACCATTCAGGGTCAGTAGTTTCACAAAGATGCAAAAAATCACGAGGCTTGTGCAAAAACGGCACAAACTAGCAGGGCTGTGCCCTTGGTTACCAGCAGCGAGGTGGGGGTGGAGACAGGGGACAACAGAAATCACGTTTCAAAGAACGTTGTTACTTCCTTTTCCTATCACAGGCTCTCTCCTCTGTCACACACACCCACTCCCACTGAGAATGGCCACAAGCGCAGCTTCTGGCCAAAGGACCTGCAGTATCTCAGTGTACAAAACCTGCAACTAGTCAGGCAAAGAGCAGAGGACCTCCCGTGGGAGCTGTGTGACCCGTCTTGGGGGCAGCCAGTGCTGTACAGTCCTGAGGTTCTCTGAGGTTCTCTGGGCTGCCTCGAGTGCCACCAGGCAAATGCCAGTTTCCTTCTGACCTATTGTTATATTAAATTTCCCTTAGAAAATGATGCAGCCAACCGATGGAGCAGGAGTAGGCACTCTAATATTAATTACTAAAACTGCAGGAGGTTAATTCATTTTACTGGATAATTACTCAAGCGGTTTCAGAGGAACCAAACCCCAAGTTCACAGCCGTGTGCTTGTTTACCTGCCTGGAGATTCTCCGTATCTGGTGACACTGAAACTGATCTCACTGGAGGCACGGGCCTCACTGCAGACGTAACTGTTTCTCCAGTGCTGTATGGCACCCACCCAGCCCCTGGAATGCAGGTCGGACTCCCTCCAGTCTGCAGGTTACAGACACCAGTCAACTGCCCTGCCAATCCAGCTGAGAGAGGGGAGAGAACAGCGGGGGGCAAAGGGACGATGTCGGCACAAGTCAAGAGGGGAAAAACTGACCAGGAGTATATTTAGGCTGTAAATGAGAATCCCTTTAGTGATTCATGCTACTGCAATCCATTAAAGGATTACTGTCCCCTCAGCTGCCAAATCACATGTTAAAGTCAACTGCTCTCCATTTCACTTCACATTAAGATGCTGGGCAGGCACAGCGACATCCAAGAAGTTCACTTATGTGACCCCGGAGAGGTCGATAGCTGGGCTCTGGTAAATGGGCTCAGTTTGAATTTCCAGAGCTTATGCAGAGACATCCTTACAAGGTTGCTAATCACTACAGCCATGAGGCTCTGGGAAATAAAGAAGCCTAACGATCTTTAAGCCAAAACTCAAGACATTTATGAGTAGAGTTATAGGAACCCAGTGCTTGTGACGTACCCTGGTGACTCCTTTGGTCCTATTCCGACAGGCTGAGGAAATCCCCAAAGGCAAACGGTGCCGGTGTACAGTGTGTTTCCTCTCCACGTGCTGTACCATGCTGCTTTTGTACCAAAGAGCACAGTAATATTCCATGGGCAGTCACTTAAGAAGAACTTAACTACTTAATGTTAAACCTTCTTAAAGTGGCTTAATAAAATACCATCCCCTTGCAATGCAGATGACCTTTTTAGAATTCTGTTCAACTTCACTAATACCGGTTCAACTAAAATCTTTTCTAGACAAACACCCATTTTAGGAAACAATCTCAAGGACGTGAATAAGATTATTTTACTCATCTTTCTCAGAAGGTCATTTCCACGAAGCAGTGTTTTGTTTGCCTGGTCCATATGATATCACTGTAGACAGATTGCATACACCCATAAACTTGCCATGATCACCAATTCACTTGCTCTGTCTTTCAGTGTCCTTCACGTTACCAAACTTCTGGTTGTCTCTAAATATGTCCAGGGGATGTGTATGTGAGAGGAGTTACAGAATTGGCAATGTCATCTGGCCCGGGTCTGTATCAGAGATTAACTTCACAGTTGGCAGAGGTTGGCAGGAAGATCAAGTGCTATTAACCTGCAGCTTCTCAAAGTCACCCATGGCTGTACGTAGAACTACCTTTCTTTATACTGTTTACACAGTTACCTGTACTCCTTAGCATGAAAATTTACAGATTAGGTAAACTTCAGGTAATAAAGCTTGAAAGAACCTTGCATGGACAAAACAACCTGTAAGTTATCAGCATCTTGGTTGATGGGCATTGGCATAAAGACGTGGCTCAGGACACGAGCAGCCTGGGGAGTTAGGGGCACCTCTTCCATTCTTCATCATACAAGACCAAGAAACATACGGACATTTTCCCCATCCTTCTTAGTGTTATGGAAGAGCCCTGTTATAGGCTGAAAATAAAGGCTTTATACAAACATAGCTTGTGTGATGGATGTCTACGGCACACTCATCTAGGAGAAAAGCAAAAGCAGCCAGCAAAAAGCAACTTCTAAGTCCTATTTTTTTTTATTGAAGAGAGAAATGTTTTTTTACTGAGAAGAAATGTTGGTTGTTTTCTGGAAAACAAAGCAATTACTCAGGAATTTAATCCTCCTTTGGGTCAAAACAGGGGAAGCACAGAACCATGGTTAAAGCAAATATGCAATATTGCAGTTTATTCACTTGCCACAACTTTACCTTAGAGACGCTCTTACACAAGAAGTGTCCCTTAGCAGCAAAGCCTCTAAGATTTCCTCATTCCCACCTCTGAACTGGAATGTGTCACCCCCCTCAATTGTGCTGACACAGCTGTCTGCGGAACAACCTATAAAACAGATCGCTGGGATAATCTCGGTTAAAATGAAAACACCACCAGTTCTCTTTGGAGGGATATTTTTAACCTGCAACCCCAGAAGCAGCTGTATCAGCAACGTGGAGAGCGCAGACACTGCCATGTGAGGAGAGTAACAAGCAGTTTGGGAGTGAGGAGAGAAAGAGATCAGCAGGAACCTCTCAAATAGGCTTCATTGCCAAAAACGATCTCATGCAACCAGACACCGATCTCCTCCTGGCTCACACTCAGTGGAATTCTTCAGATGAGTGTGCAATACCCAAAAGCCACATTCAGCACTTTCTTTGTATTGCTGCAAGCAACAGAAGGTGGAGAGAGTCTGCAAACAAGGAAAATACTGCGCAGAGCGAAATCAAGGGCCGTTTTCTAATGCCTTTATTTTCAAGTCCAATGTATTTTTCTATAAAAAGTAACAGATCCTAGAAGTATTATCTTTAGAAATAGAAAAGCTCTTTCCTCAAGTCCAAGGAACTGCTCTACGATTTCAACATCCCACAGTGATGTTTATGTTTAATGAAGTTTTGGGTTCTTTAAAGATCAGAAACAAGTTTCACTCATCTTCTGTAAGTAGGTGGCTGATCGGGAAAACCTAAAAGGCTCTTACCAAATATGATAGCTCTTGCCCCTGATACATCTACAGGCTCTGCAGCTTCTCCTCCTGGCCTTCCTAGGGGTTTGGTGGCAGGTACCCGACACCAGCTCTGACATGGTGCAGCTGTAACCTGGGATCAGGCTGCCGGAGAAGATTTTTGTGAGACAGCACCAGGGGGTGCCTCCACAGGAACTCAGAAGCAGAGTTTACACTTAGTCCCTTGCTCTGGGTCATGTCTGAGCTGTGCTATGGGCACACTTCTGCCCAGCCTCACAGCTCACTGCTCGTGCCCTGCTGCCCCAGCAGCTGGGCTCAGGTTTGGCCTGGTCACATCGGTATGGACCCAGCAGGACATCAGGGCTCTGGACAGACCCAGGCTCCCAGCAGCCACCCGCGTGGCTCACCCGGCACGGGCACAGTGGGACTGCGCCCTGCAGGGAGGCCCTGCCACCCGCTGCTCCTGGCTTGTTTCCCCCCCTGGAGCAGCCCTCCCATCTCTGTTACTCCCTGACAGGGTCATGTGCTGGGCTGTCCAACAGATACTGATCAGAGTTGACTTCCCATCAGACTGAGATTTTAAAAAGCCTCCTTGTTTTGCAGATTGTCAGACAGAATCCATAAGGCAGGAAATACGCTAGCATGTGGCACAGGAGGAAGCACAGCATTTCACTGAGTACAGCAGCTTCCAGAGGCTCCTCTCAGTGTGTGTTTTAAAGCATAGGACAATGTCTACCAACCTTGCAAGAATACACTCTGAGTGAAAGAAATAGCAGTTCTGTTCCCAGCACGTTTGGTCAAGGATCCTTTCTGCTGTAGGTGACGCTCTCAAGAGACCTGTGGTTACCCCCTTTGTTTTGCACCATCTATTTTTAATTTTCTGGTTTCCAGAAAGGCATCTGCCACAGGTGGATGATTGATTCAATAAATCCTCCAAAAGATTCTGCCTTCCCACATGAGAACAAAGCTTAGAACTTTGTCCAGGGCAGCATTCGCTGCATTCTCAGTTGCGGTGTGATGAAAGATTGGTGGCCTTCTGGCACCAAGGAGGCAGAGTGATCAACCCGTGCCTTCTCTGACATGAGCTGATCCCTTCTTCTTCAGATCTCTTCTTCAGAAGCTGAGTGATTTCCGTCAGGCTTGCATGCTCACAAGGTGAGTATAACTGCTCTGCTGTGGCTGCACTCTGTGTTGGCTCAGGACAATGATGGAGCAGGTGACACCAGGCGAAGCTGCTTCCTTCTGACAATGGATTTGAGAGATGCTGCGATCTCTCTGTATCGAAGTCCATACAGAAAAGGGAACAAAACTTTAGGCAGGATCATCAGGATATTGAAGACTGTCAGGGAGACCCAGATTCCTGTCTGCAGTCTGATGACAACATTAACGCACAAAAGTGATTCTACAAAAAGGGCCAAGAGTGGAAAGAAGTGAAAAAATAACACAGTGTTGTGCATTAAGAATGTTACACTGGCTCTGGAGCAGATGCCCTCCCATATACCCGACTGTTTGGTTTTAAAATACAGAATAGCATAGCAACAAAATATTAGAGACAGGCAGAGAAAGATAACCAGGGTGGAAAGCCAGAAACAGAGTTTCACAGCATCGGTCCCGTTCAGAGCTAATATTACTATCACTGGAACCGAGCACATTTCCAGGACACAGGGCACAAAGCTGTGAGTGCTCGATAGCACTAAGAAGAAAATCCCAGGAAAAGCCCCAGAACACATCCAGAGCAATACAATAATTTTTTTAGTTCGTGAAGGAGGCAAAAGAGCAACGTAGCGCAAAGGAAACAAGATGGCTATGTAGGTGTCCAGGACTATTGCAACAGCTGTGAACAATCCTCCACAGCAAGCCATGGCCAGCAAAAACAGCAGGAGGACACACGCTTCCTCCGGGAGGTGTATGTGTGCTGCATTGAGAGCAGCCGACAGGGTGTAGAACAGCAGGTAGACCAGGTCAGAAAACAGAGCGTTTCCCAGCAGCATGTACCTTGTCTCCTGACGGATGCTAAACCTAGAGAAGATCACAAACAAGATGGTGGGAATGATGAGGACGCCTGCCATGAGGCAGACAACTGGAGGGATTAAAAACATCTTCATGTTTGTGCCTGGTGGGCTGAGAGCCCATTCCTCCAGCAAAGAGTACAAAGAAGTGTCACTCAAATCCGAGGAGCTGTCATTCAAATCCGAGGAGCTGTTGAACTCCGTCTCCCTGAGGTGGTGCGCAGTTGCATTCGCTCTCTTCACCACGGCACAACCAGAGAAGTCCATTTCCTTAGGATTTGGGGATGATCGCCTGACTTGGCAAAAGCAAGGTCCTCTACATCGAGTCCTTAGAAATGCAAATGAAGCAGGTGATGCAAAAAGCCCAGGGAAGCAAAGTGCTTTCCGTAGCAAATTCCACCAGCTCTTCTCAAGAAAGGTGAAACTTGGAAGTCAGTTCTGCGGTGCCAAAGGGTTGTTTTGCCTAAAGTGGAGATTTTCTTTTCTTTCTGCAAAATCTAATGTTTAGGAAGAGAATGAATCTTTGTGTGGTTTAAAAAAAAGTTCAAATCCCTCAGCTAGCTCTTTGATCAGAAATGAATGGGTTGATCATTTACAGTAATTTGAATTTGTTCTCATCACATTATCGCTCCAACGAGGCAGATGAAATATTAGCTTGATTAAACAAATATGTGAGGATACAGCACAACATTCCATGTGCACTGATGTAGGAGAGTCATAAAAGTGATTGGGTGATGTTTGGTACCAATGCGTAAGCAACAACACAGTCGATTTGAAGTGATCGATAAAAATGGCTCTCAACCCCGTTGTAAAATTGTATCCCAATGGCTCTAGTGAATGGAATTATCTTATTTATAGATGGCAAACATTTTTGCTTCAGTGAATCAAATCATGTTATTTATAGATGATAAGGCTTCCCCCTCCCCTTTTAAAATGGATGATATACAAATACTGAATCCTCATCTATTGCAGACTTAGAGCCAATCTGTGCATGGCCTGGGATGAGGGACATAGTCGATAACGTACCAGCACACCCAGCAGCAGACTTGGCATTGCCAGTGGCCACCTGGAGACCAGTTCTTAGCTTGCTGGCCAACACACTGCTGCTGCACTGCACTGCTTTTACTGCCGGATCTCAGTGGCAGAGCTGCGATCGCAGTAAGAGAATTATGAAGGATCTGGACTGGGGAGAAGGAACTCTTCAAGTGATCAGACGAGGGGGTAACAGTTTCAAACTGAAAGAGGGTAAATTTAGATGAAATATCCAGAAGAAATTCTTTATAGTGAGAGTGGTGAGGCACTGAAACAGGTTGGCCAGAGAGGTTGTGGATGTCCCCTCCCTGGAAATGTTCAAGGCCAGGTTGGATGAGGCTTTGAGCAGCCTGGTCTAGTGGAAGGTGTCCCTGCCCATGACAGGAGGTTGGAACTAGATGATCTTCAGGGTCCCTTCCAACCCAAACTATTCTGTGATTCTTCCAGCCATGGTCTGATCAGAAGAGAAGCTGATTTTTTTAACAGGCTCAACACTGGCTAATAAAGCTTTAGTTTTAATCCAAAAGGCTGTATTGATGCAGTTGTTCATCATCTTGTGTGATGCAAAGTGGGCATAGCAGCACTATTTTATTTCATGGTCTACTCCTCCTGTAGCTGCTTACCCCCGTGTACACCACACAAAGCAGTGCACCATGGCTACAACATCCCGTTACCTTGCTGTTTACACAGGGCTTAAGGAGCAAAGGCTAGAGCTTTGCAGAATGGGCAGCTTTGTCAGCTCCCAGCTCTAGCTGCTCTTCTCATCAGTGGTGCCAGGGTATCCTGGAGCTTTTTAAGTCACAGTAAACATCAAAGGATTACTCCCAGAATTTGAAAAATAGTGTGTGCACAAGCCAAAGGTCTAATAAAATAGTCAAAATAAGTAGTCAATGAAACCTGCTGGCTGCTCAGCTGCTTTGAAGTTATATTATTTATTTAGGTGCCTAAAAATAAAAATGCTTAAGTTCAGACAACCTTTTTGACAGTGCTGACAAGTCAGACCAGGATCTCCCACGTTCACCAGCCTGGTCAAGTCTTTAACTACTCTTTCAAGTATGATCTTCCTTCCCCTCTCAAACAATACGGATTCTACTACTGATGCTGCAAAGCAGAAGGAATGCGGCTCCTTACCTAACAAGGCATCATTGTAGCCATTATTTCCCCAGCACTACCAGCACATAGCAACGCAGCATGCTTCCATCACAGAGCTGCCTCGCAGAAAGTCGTGCTGTGCCATGGCCATGCTGTCTCAGGGCATGCCAAGTAACAAAGTAGCCAGCTTATGAGGCTCAGCATCACTCATCAAGTCTCGTGCACATTTCATTTCCTTCGACACTGATAGCTGGCATCTGCGGAACTGTATGTTAAGACAGTTTGACAGGCTGCACCAGATGGAACAAAGGGATAGGAGGAAAAACCAATGATAATTTTAAGCACAGCGTTTCAGTTGCTATGGTGCCTGGGTAGGCAAAGCACAAGGTGATTATTTTTGCTCACTCAATCCCGCATCCACTGAGCAGTGTGTGAATAATACTGATGCGATCATACATTTGGCTTCAGGATCCTGCCCTGCATCTATTGGTGAGTGACAACGCAGTTAATACCTTAAGCAGACACTAGCATTGAAACACCCAAACTCTTGAATTATACTATTATTGCAAGGTGGAAGGAAAGCAATGAAAACTCGAGCTCCAGCTATAACTTCAGACCTCTCTTAGTGGTAGAAGTGTTCGCTGCCTCCCAGCTTATGGCATCCCAAGGATGTCCTGTTAATGGGCAGATTCTCTCATTTCCATATCTTCCACCAGCTGGTTAGGATTAAATGTGATCGAACAACAGAGTTCATTGTCACCTCAGCTGCACACTTTTGGCTGATAGAAAAATAAATGCAAAACCAGTATACAATGATCTGCTGGCATTTATTGGAGTGAGAGATGCAGCCAAGTATTTCACAGAGTGAGGTTATCCAGCACTGCAGTTCTTCAAACATATATCTCAAGGGCTTTTTGTTCATATATAGTGGTTCAATTAACAAATAATTCTTTTTCAGTCTAATTAGTTTTCTCCTGATGCCTGAAAACAACATCCTTATAGCAGAGCTATTCCTCCCTCTTGGATAAAAGAGCTAGTTATCATGAGCTGGAAGTCCCAGTGGCTCTGGGAGGGTACCAAGCGCTGACATCCTCACGACTGGAAAGTGCACAGCAAAGTGGTAACTATAGCAACCTTCAAGTGAACCACCTTTAAAAATCCACTTCTACGGCCGTCAAAGTGTAAATGTGAATAACGCAAGGTAAATAACGGGAAAGGTAAGCAAAGGTACGGACCTGCTGATTATTGTGCAGTAGCTGACTGGTTCACTCTCAGGTGACAACCTCATGATAAAGCAAAGGAGCTCATGGCTCTCTCATTTAACCTGCATGCAAGGAGTACCACAGAGCCCAGGAGACATCACAAGTTCATGGTCTTGCTTATCCTTCATGGGCTACGGCCTGCGGAGGGCAGAGTAAGCCCTATGGCATGAGCTTGTTCATCTTTAATTGTGCTACTGTAAAAGTCTCAGGAACGCAGGCAGGCTTCAGTTTTACAAAAATGGAGAACAGCAAATAACTGGAAGACAGATTCAACCCCATCAGACCTGGGCAAGTTCAGCCAAAGCCATTTCCACAGGGGCTTGTAACTGTTCAGGGTGGTTCTGCTAGATTTAAAACGTTAAAAGCTCGCTGTCTTGGCACACGGACAAACACCCAGAATAGGTGGCTCTGAGGAATATTTGGTTGTTGTCTCCTTTCATTTTCTTGAGCTTAGGAGGCATTTCCACATCTGGACCACTTGCAAGGGGCCGGCTGCTCTGAAGATCGCTCCTGAGAATACTGAACTAGACAGCTCATTGCCATTGCACCTCAGTGTTCAATATTCTGTGGTGCCAACCTGAACAATTCTTCTGCAATTTCCTGTAAACCTGGCCGTAATGCTCTAGTTATTGATTTTTTTAAACGCTCTCTGGTAAATTTACATTAGGTGGATGCACTTTCTACATATCTTGCTGATTCAGACCTACAGTAGTAGCAGCCCCTCTTCTGGCTCTTATTCTGGCTCAATACAGTCTGTATTGATTTTCAAACTGAATCTCACACTGTTAATTACTTTACTCATTCCTGCTTCAATCAATAGCCCACTAAAAGCTTAGTTATCTTATCTGTTGAGTTGGGGAGATCTAAGAAAGCGTGTATTCAGCCATACTGAACACCATAAATCCAGCAAAGGCTGCACTACATTATATTCTGTTGCTGACTGTAAACAGGTATTGCCAAATTGAACAGAAAAGGTCAGAAATATTACTGACACACAATAGGGAAGCTTCCTATTTCACAAAGAGTTTAGCCTAACCCATTCAACAAGTCAACAAGCATGCTGCTGGCACAACAGGGAAGCACCACACAACAAAGGGAAGCCAACCATAATAACGCTATGACTTGCCCAGCCCTTCACCTCAAGAGTGGCATTGTGTTAGGAGGGGATACCCAGAGGAAGTGAGGGACTAAAGTGCAGGCTCACATTCACGTCTGAGTTTCCCTGGGTGCTATCACATCACTGTCTAGGTATGACCATGGAGTCTTTGAGTTCCAGCATCACCCACCAGGTCCTGGCCTAGAAAATGGGTCTGCCCCAGAGACTGATCTGCCTGGCCAGGAGCTCAGGGACAGCAGTGTAGAAAGGTCAACTCAGAATCCACCATAAATCCTTGAACAGAAGTGTTTTGGATGAGACAGTTGGGTCCAACAAATCAACGTTTTCATTGGAATGTTGTTTCATGGGGATATTTCCAGCCATATTTAGTCACAGAGCCTTGATCTCAGGAGCCTTCATGTGCTATTGCAGTTTCTTCAACTTCCTTCCATGAATAACCGCCTCTGGACTTACCTAGGTCCAGAAGGCATCTCACTTGCTGGTGAAGCTTTCCTAGCCAGGAATAGCCAAATGCCCATGAGCAGGCCAGCTCCTCTCAGCAGGGCAGAGAGAAGCAGCCATAACAATTTCCTGCCTGTGTCCCATTCTCACTCTGGGGAAATGAGCTGCTGTCAGTGAAAAAGCAAGTAATCAGAACAGTTAAACTGCACCGTTTTTCTGGTTGAGCTTTCCCTTTTTCTTCTCCTTTAAATAGAAAGTCAATTGCAAGACGGCTTTTTTCTAAACCTTTAAGATTCCCTCTAAACTTTTTCACAATCCTCTTCAGGGTCAGGACCCCCAGGGAAAGGTACAGCGTGACTGTCCTAGTCTCACTGTCCTGGTCTCCATGCCTCAGCTATCTGTCTTCATTGGCTCGTTATTTGCTATAGATAAGAAACATACGCATTGCTCTTGTAACTGTACGAAGTTCACAAACTGGGCACAGCAATCACTAAAGTTAAGGAAGTAAAGAAATGGGTGTGAAAAGTAAGCTCAGACTACAAAATGATTTTACAGGTCAAATGAAACCTGAAACAAAAGAAAAGAGGGATTAGAAAGTGATGACTTGAAGATATTTCGATGAGGCTCCCAAACGAAAGAGAGACTGGAAGGACTCAGCATTAAATCCCTAGGTCTCTTTTTCTAATTCCAAATGCCATCAGGCCATGGAGATCATGAAGCCAAGGTACATTTTGTACCAAATCTGCTTTGCAGGTGCAATACTGAGAATTGAGCTGGATGTCAGAATTTTGGAATATTTGATAAATAGTTCAACAAAAGGTTAGAGAAGTGACACAACCTGAGGGGGAAAAAAATAGAGCCTATAAGTCCCCAACACCACCTGCTTTCCTGCAGGTCACGCTTCGCCCTGACGGCTGCGAGCTGCAGCTCTCAGAACTCACCCGTTTCCCCTTCCTGAACCTGGCAAGGCAAAGCAGGACAGGTTTTCCTCCTCTGCCACAGTGCCTCTTCCGTGCTGACAGGACCTGCATCATTCATCCACTAACATGTTTTTGTGTGACAAGCTGCAGATATGACCAGAGATTTATAGCAAACAACTGCTAGTTTACACAGTCATTTGCAGACAGATTTGCAGGACACCAAGAGAAGCCATCCTAGACTGCTTCTTAGATTTAATGATCTCTCCTGCCTACCTGCTTTTCTTAATAATGCATTTGTGAAACAGGAGAAACAGCCTACTAAATAAGGCTTATTTTTAAAATATCAGCCTTCTTTCCTAAAGCAGTTTAATTTGTAAGGAGGAACCTTTCTAAAATTTCAAACACTATACAACGTCGGCGCTAGAAGGAGCTACCTGCAGAAATCTAAGGTCATTACGTAGAGAATAATAACATATCACTTTTATCTGAGGATTTAGAAGCTATCAGGAGAGATTAAACCCATATTCAGTATCACACCAAGTCATGAGCAGAACGAGAAATACATGCCTGAATTTGGGACTCCTTGATTCCTCCTTTAAGTCAGGGAGAAAGCTCCTTCTCCTGAGAGAAAGCTTTTCAAATGGTGGAGCTACATACATCCACCAACCTCCTAAGAGCACCCTTCCATCTCAGACTGCCTGTCTTGCTGGTTGTGGCTGGCACTGAGAATTTTATGTCTCTGTCCTGTCTCACCAGCAATGATCTCCACATTGCCTGGGAAGGTCTGATGCAGGAAGGCAAATGCAGAAGTTATCTGGCCATGCCCCTGTTTTAGCCTGGTTTGTCTCATGTAAAAAGCCAGGCAGTACAGGAGAGGTTTAGCATGGTATTTCCTTCAAGGATGATTTGATGAGAAGGGAGACAGATGGCTGGGGAGTGTAAAGCGCAACATAAAATGAAATACCAGAAGAGAGATGGAAGGAAGAGGAGACAGTTTGGCACATGCAGGCAGATAGGCAGGAACTTTAATGGTGATGCAGCAGACAGGAAGACCCCAGCCACAGCTCCACGCTGTCATGGGTCCTCCCTGATGGCTGGGAAGCGCTCGCCTGCACTGCATGAGCTGGGGGGCAAAGGCAATATAGGGATCAGGATGGAAGGAAACAGGCTAAAAGTGGAATAGAAACAGAAAAGGGAGGAAAAACACGTTGTGAAAGGAAATACACGTTATCTCTTCCTATTCATGCCTTTTGCTGACAGACTGTGAATGAATGGATACAACCTGTACGTGGCACGGACTAGCACAAGGCACAGCACCAGCCCGGGGAGGAAGGAGCCACGCTGCCAAAGGTAAGATGCTCCTTTCCAGTTCCCAGTGCCATACCTAGGAATGGCAGTGGTTCCTGGGTGACAAAGCCACCAAAGCACCATTGATTCCCTGAAATACCTCTGCCCATAGGGAGACGCTGACCTTATCTCACACGGATGAAGCAGGTGCCGGGCAGAGCCGCCATATGGCAGCGAGATTAACTGCCAGCATGTGCTGAACAAGAGTCACAGCCTCTTATTACCCAAGCGGGGGATGTGCCGTGGGTTGCATACACAGTGCCATTCACAAGCTTTGTTGTCCCTTTTCCAGCAGCTCCTTTGTTACTTATCCAGCACAGGTGCTTAAAAATTAGATTTTCTCCACATGAGGCCTCGCTCTGCCTTGTCCTGGTAACAGCAGCTTTGTTCTGCTCCCACTCATTTCCATAGCAATTCCCTGTCCTCACGCAGCAGATTCAGACTTCGTAGCAGGAAAGCAATGTTAGGGAAGGAGGAGGAACACAAATGTTGGAACAAAAAAGCTCTGAACTTGTAGAGAAAAGTTATTTTTTTTAGGCAAGACTACCTGTGTAAGCCCACATCAGGCTCACTCTCCCGGTGACCTCCAGAGGCACAAGACGGAGGGCACATCACCCTCTGACATGCCCAGAACGTCTCACCAAACTGGCAGAGTTACAGCTCACAACACAAGAGAGATCGAGGCTCAGAGAGAACATGGCTCATGGCAGCCAGCAAGCTGAGATCTTCACTAAACACAGGCAATTTTATTTCTAGTTTAATTATTTCTTTCTTCTCCAGTCCAAATTCCAGCTCATTAAAGGATATGCATGAGGAGCCCCAGAGAAGACACGTCCTCACTTTTCCTTTGCTAGGTCCTCAGCAGCACCTAGAGCCAACAAAGGCTCTGCAAACAAAGGTACAGTGGTCCCTGATGAGGAACTGAGGCCAGGTGCAATTTCAGCAATTTAACACAGACCGTACTGAAAAGCAGTGGCAGAGCCAGAAATTAGAACTTCATCTCCTGGGTCTTGGTTCAGGGCCAACACATGGCACTCCCTTTTCAGCCCCTCTGTGCTCTCATAAGCGTTGCCATCTACCATCATGGCAGCCAGCTCCAAACTGCCTCCGGGTAGCTCAGATACAGCTCAGCTATCCACAGGCAAATGCCCGACCTGTAAGAGTTCATTCTATTTCCAGCTACCTCAGGCAACTAGAACACAAACAATTTTTCTAACCCATTCTCAGCATTTTCTCTGGAATTCCTGAGTCCTTTTAATGGAGCTGCTTTTTGCTCCCTTGAAGCAGCAGTTTCTTGCTCCAAAGAAAGCTGCCAGACTAGCACAACAGATAGCAATTAAGAGGAATGTAAAGATGCACAAACCGCTATAGGTCACAAAAACTGCAAGACAACATGTACAGGAAGAAAAATGAAATGAATTAGCAACCCCTTTTAATGAGCCATTTTGACAAGCCGTGAGTTGAACCAGACCAGAGCTGCGCTGGTCTCTCACTGAAGTGCCCCAGCGATGCTCTGAGGCAGTTCAGGGGCACACACCCCTGTGCAGCTCCCTGGAAGTGGTACCACCATTGGCTGTGCTGGTGGTCACCCCAATACTCGCTGCCCCATGACTCCTTCCCCTTTCAAACTCTTGGCTCCCCTGGGAAGCCCACAATGTTCTCTTGTTTTCCCCCAAGCTGTATTCAAACCAGCACTGTTGCATCGGTGCCAGCTACAGCTCTAGCCCAGCAGCTGTGGAATTATGTGTACCGTTCCTCAGGACACCACCTCAACCCCTGCCACTCGCGGCTCTTCACTTCCTGCCAAGTATCGTGCCAGTTTCTGCCACATCAGTTCACGAGCTGAGACTGTCTCTCTACTTATTTCTCTCACATGCCTGCTACTGGAGATTGAAGCGATGGTGAAAATGTGACGCACAATGCCACTTTTCATCCCCAGCTCTCTGCCCTGAAAGTCTCCTCCACAGTCTATTTGTGAACCACTTCAGCTCCTCTCAACACCCTCTGTGAGGCGGTTTCTGATACGCACCACTGAGCCCCACTTTTAGTCAAAGCAAACGTGCATCTAAGGCTGTGAATGCTGTTGGCAGCCTGAGAAGCTGCGGAGTCAGTGTAAGGGGAAGCCCCTCTGCTCTTGTCGCCTCAAATCTGCACCACCAGCAGTACTGGCGTTTCACACGAACCAAATGTTCTTGAACTCCTGCTCTCTGCTTGGGCTCCCCTAGGAGCTGTCTGCCATGTGGTTGTGGTCTACATTTGGTGTCATGCCAAGTGTCTCACCTTGACACTGTAAAAACATTACAGAAGCACTGACCTCAGCCCTGAGGTGAGGGAAACAGAGGTCTGTCCCATGATTAGCCATCAAAAAACACCAGCCTGGGGACTCTCCCTCCACCAAGCAAAGCCTTTCAACCTGTCAGAGAACAGCCTGCGATGGGTTAACTCCCCCTTTGTCAGAGTCAAGATAGGGTCCTTGGAGCCTCACCGGGTGTCTGCAGGGATACAGCATTATAAAGAGGCATTAGTTTTTGTAAATGAACTGGAGGAGGATCAGCTGCTCCTACCCCCCTTCATACCGTCCTTTCTGGTTTTAGCATGCTATAAATGACCAGCTTCTCTGACAATTTATGCATCATCAGGACAGATTTCCAGCAAAAGGCCCAACAAAACCAGCTCTGAACTAGGAAATAATTTACCGGTTTTGTTTTCAGTTAATATAGTAGCCTTAGGAACAAGCAGCCTGTGTTTTTTGTTTAGACGCAAGAAGATCCCTAGCTGACAAAAAGCCAGTCAGAGGTCTAGTCTGCTGAAGAGTGGGAAGAAACGATTTCCTACACTCATGCACCTTATGTATTTTTCTAAGGACCCCTGCTAACCTGGGACTTTTTCTCCATTTTCATCTGCTCTGGAATTTCCTTCTTCTGTCTCCAGACAATCCCTTTCCTCTTCTCAGGGAAATAGCACGCCTGCCCTGAGCTCTTCCTTGGTTGGGTTTTTTTTGTGACGTGGAGGGGATGGGCTGGTGTGCAGAGGGAAGGTGTCTTCTGTACAACCCTCTCCTAGGGACCCACTCCTCCTGTGTCTGCATGCAGCCCCAGTGAAGACTGCAACAAGCGCAATAAGCCCATGTACCATGCCCCTAAACCTATGCAGGAATAAAGCCCAGTATGAGAGGATGTGCAGAGGAGGAGAGATTACGGTTGTCTAATTCAGCATGCTCTGAGGCCAAACAGAGCGTGGAAGACACCTTCATCTGATCTGCTTATATTTCTGCACCATTATCTGTTGAGGGGATTATGGCTGCTGTGGGCAACAAGGAAAAGCTGCTAACATCTCATCCCATGCTACATGATTGTTTTCCCCCTCCAGGCCAGAGCAGACCGGTTCTTGCTATGGGACGCCAGCAGAGTTGTGACTGGCACCTCCAAGACTCACTTGGCACGTTGCGGTGCACTTTGAACCACATCTGCCTTGGAACATTGAGAAGGATGGGAACAGTGTGGAACATTGAAAAGGATGGGAACAGTGTGGCTCAGGATAACCTTTTGTTAAAGAGATGTGGCCTGGGCCTGGCTCTACTGCAATACAAACATAACTACAGTTAGCACTGTGGACAGGCACCCTTTTTTCCACAACTCACCCCCATAATTACAAAAAAGTTGGGTTAACCCTAAAGCTTCACAAATTCACACTAGCAGTGACACTTGAAATTGGTTTATCAGCAATCCACATGCCCACGTCTCTTCTCAGCTGCTGGTTCCAGCCTTGAGGTTGTCCAGATTGTCCCTTTGTCCTTCCAAGACCTCTGCACTACCCCCACTAATCCTCAGTAAGCAATCAAATCTCCCCATCTGTGCTTCTACTATTTCCCTTGGCACCATGGTATGACTTCTCTATTTTAATTAACTCGAGCCGGATGCCTTGTCAAGACTTAGCTGCTCTGATTTCTCATTATGTTATCAGAACACCCTTTAGCAACACCACCCTTCTCAGCGAGGAAAACTGCTTCGAGCCCCTTGAAAGCAGCACAGTGAAACAAAGAGCGCTCACCAGGGCCCAGATTCAGTCGCACTCTTGTTAACCTGCTGCATTTCCTTCCCAGTGAAGGCACCGGTTCTTGCCTTCTCATAAAAGCACACTTTAAGATACATTTTCTCATTTTTTGATGGTGATGATCACATAATTTCGATTTTTAACCCCTCTGTGCATTGCCTGATGAATGCCCCATCCATGTACCTTGTTAGTGACAGTTTTAATTATTACCAGCATCAGTTGTAAGTACCCTGCACCGTTGTTTGCCCTTTTCTTGCCAAGCAGCTCATCACTTCAAACTGTCCTGAGCCTGTTAGGTATATTGTAGCAGTTCCAGACACAAAGTCTGTGGGTCACTTCACAAAATGAGAAGGAAAACTTTTGCTTTTGTTTCAGTACAGACATTTCCAACTCTGCTTAGCTGAGATACCATTATTAGCAGCAGCGACTGAGAGGACAGCAATAGCACCCAGCTCTGCAATGGGCGATATGCGCCGCACTGAGGCGGGACACAATATTCTTCTATCCCACCCTTCTATTGCAGTCTCCAACCTATAAACCTAGTCTCCAACCCCTTCCTTACCTCAACGTGAAACACAGCCACTCTCAGCAACACCTTACCCTTGGTCTCAGACTCTTCCTCAGGCCTGTTTCCGTCTCTGAAATTGTTGTGTGGTTCCTGCAGGCGCTGTGCACTGCCATTTGTACACATAGCATCAAGTTAGCACCAGGGACCTGTTTCTCATTAACTCCTGGTCAGCTACTTGGTGAAACTCTCTTTGCAAGCACCTGCACGCCGGCAGTATTAGACCCAGTCTCTGCTACACATCCACCATCAGGCTCATTTGTAAGGCTCTGGAGTGGCTGCGTACCCCTAATGGTGTGTGAGTTGTCCTCTGGGAATAAGGAGCACTGGAAAGAGCTGTGTGTGAAAGGAGTTTACCTACACGGAGCTCATGGCAGGAAGATGATACCTGTGTCAAGCATCTAGCAATTTAACACGAGGCAGCATCAGCAAAATGCTAGAAGCACAGGAAGGCGTAATTTGGACAAACAGCAGTGACCTGGAGGAACAAGTACAAGGAAGTATTCTCTGCCACACTCCGAGGAGGGGACCTCCAAAAATGGGCTCCTGTTGGCTTGTCTTAGGCAGAATACTCAGAAGGGCTCTCTCTCGATATTCCTCCACCAAAGTCTAAGCCCAGGTTGATTAATGCAATTCGTTACATGTGAACAGTGTAATGTCAGTTTACAGCCCCTGCAAGTTTAGTTCTGGGTTTTCTTCCCCTTCGGCACCATGACAGATGTACCAACTTTAAGCAGAACGGGTGCAACATGACAAACGACAAGGCTGTAAGGTCATGGCTTTCTCTTTTGTTCAAGAACATGCATGACAACCCCGCAGCCTTAAGTCCCAGATCTCAGTTTGTTATACATGGATTAAAGAATAATTAACAGTCATGTACACAGCTCCCATAAACGAGAAGGCAGGATTTTAAGCATACGTGTTCTGAGAACAGGTTGACAGTGAAAAAAGGCAAGGTATTTTAAAGCAGGCACTGGGTTGCAGGAATAGGGCTGCCCAGTTTCAGGACTGGAGAAGACTTGAGTTTGGCCTGTGTGAATCATGGGATAGAAACTTTGTTGACAAAGTTTAAAGTGAAATTTGAAGCCAAGAAACGACTGTTTGATGTGGAGGGCCATCTAGTGGAAAGTCTGTTTGCCACCACAGCCCAAATACAGGTAGTATTTTACAAGTCTGAACAAAGGCATCTTTGCCTGTTAACGCCTCAGAAATGCATTTTACCAGCTTTTCTTTCCAGATGGTTTCCCTGTTGAGACACCACAGAATCCGCAGGAGAGCCTTTGGAACAAGAAATCAAGCCTGGCTCACCGTAGGATCCCTTGCAATAAAGCGTGCATTTCCTAAAATTAATTTCCTTTGACTAATGACTTCAGGAAGCTTTCCTCAAAAAAAAATAAAAAAAATTAAAAAAAAAAGGAAAGCCCCCCATTTCAGGTTTTGTTCTCCTTAGTACAAGTTCAAGAAAGGCAGAAGGCATTAATATATATGTAACAATATCTCTGATATTTGATGGCACTTATCAGATAGCTGTGCTGGCTGATACTCCGTATTTTTTCACAGAAATATTGAGTGTTCTGAGTGAGAGTCTCTGGTCAATGATGGTGATAACCCAGAAAATACTGGAGTCCCTTCAGAGATGTTCAGATTAATTCACCCTCCCATCCATCTGCGTGGTGCGGAGGGTGAGAAGTGGGTTTACAGCAGTTGTAGGGTTACCTATAAATCCCAGTGCCAATCTGGAAAACAACTAGGCTTTCCAAAAGCATAGAAAAATCTTTCATATTTAGGTTTTCACCAGTTTCTCACATTTTATTTCCCACTGCATTAATGCTTATAAACAATTGGTGCTTAAAAGAGGGTGTTTTTTCCTCACTGATTTACATATAAAGTAAATAGTTCAAGCACTGTAACAAAACCAGCCTTTCTGGGACTTCGTAATCTGCTGTGGATTAACTGCTTTTGGCATCTAAATGTTTACCTGCCTGCAATGCTGCTTTTTTGATTTCTAATAAAAGCAGAGTTTCTTTTCCAGCCTTTTCCCCAGTGGAGGTACTTAGATGGCCCGTCTCTGCTAGCTTTCAACTTAGTTTCAAGAAACCTTTAAAAAAAGTCAATATTTTCTGACATCTTCCTCACTATCTCAGGTTAGGATAAACCTGGCTAATAGGTGTAGAAGTTATTCAAAGGCAGGTACAAACAACAAGATTTCATAAATCTTGCTGATCTGGAAATTCAGCTAAAAAGAAATTACAGTATTATTATTAATTTTCCAGTTAAAAATGCTTTAAGAGCGTACAACCAATGACTTAATTCCATAGAAGTTGACTGGATGTTTATTTAGGGTTTATTATGAAACAAATTAAAGCACAGTTATATTAAATATATTGAATAATAGGTAGTGTCTGAGAGTGTAGTTTGGCCTGTTCTCTAACCAACCAGCATCTCTCTTATAAGCGCAATACATCATATATTTATATAAATCATACCTAATGCAACCACCAAAAGGAAAAAGCTCAAAGAATTAATGGGAACAATAAATGGTCACATTTTCCTGGATGTTTTTCTGTCTAGAAACAGTTCAAATGCTTATTAAACAAGAGCTATTCTTCCTGTCTGCTTTTGACTCCACTTTCCTTGTCTTCTTTAACTGTAAATGCCCTGCCCACAAAGCAGGGAGAAGCCAGAAGAGTTCCCAGAACTGTGCCAAGAGCCCTCTCGCTGCAGCACCAACCGCAGGCAGCTCCCAGCTGTAGCTGCAGCAGAGTGGGTGCCCTTCCCCTGCCTCCTGTCCTCGGCCATGTCACCACACAGCTGGGCTGTCACCAGCACCTCTCCCACAGCTCTGAATGGGGGTGCTGGAGCACAGACAGTAGTCTATTGCTGGGGTGCTAATAAAATACTACTATCATCAGAGAATGTAGGAGCCCTAATCAGGGTGTCTTGGGAGCACTGTGCCAGGCACTGGGCACACATGCTTACCTGGGAGCTGCTGCTGGGAAAGCGGGTGATTCCTGCCCAGTCCTCCCCTCACCGCCGCGGGTAGCAGCACTCGTGGGACCACAGCAATTCACAGCTAGCCTCCTCCCTGACTCAGGTTTCTCTGCACATTACCTGGGCTCTTCCACTACCAAGGTATTGCAGCACCTTGTGATTCCAGGTAATTTCTAATTACTGAGGCAATGCTTCCCAATCTGGAGCAGACTAACCTGGGTTTCATCCATGCTGGCAATAGGGAAAACTTCTGTAACAGGAAATAGCCAAAGGCAGAGAAATCTGCCTCCTCCAGCTCCAGCCAGCAGTACGGGCACACTTGTGACTGATTTACAGGGTGTCCAGCATAGACTTCCTGCTCTATACAGTGTGAGGAGATGCAGCAACATTTCCTGTGCAGAAAACTTCAGCAACAATAAGAAACTCTCTGATATTCTCATAGCACTTCTGCGACAACACATGTGCCTACACGTGAATCCAGGCTTCATTCTTGACTAGGCAACTCATTTAATGAGCTGAGGAAGAAGTTAACTCATTTTGTGGCTGGCTGCTGTCCATTTTGGGATACCACTCTGTTAGCTCTGAATGGAACCAGGCTCTTTGATCTGACTATGTAGCTATGACCATGCAGTCAGAGCACTCCCCACTTAATGCTCTTTCATACAACTTCCACTCAAGCTCGGCAAATTCATCAGTCTCCTGCTGCTGTATCTTTTTCCCCATAGTAAAATCCTGACACATAAAGGGCTTTGAAGCCCCTTAAGGTGCCTGATTTTCAAGAAGAGTTAGACTTCTTGTAAGATGTTTCAAAGCCGATGCCTAGAAACGGAGGTGTTAAAAACCCACCAGTCCTTTCAGAAGTGCAGGCTGGAGCAGTGCGTTCGCAGGGCGAGAAGTGCCACCTCTGTATTAAAGCTCAAGCGTAACTTAGGAATCTCTTTTCCCAAATGAAGGTGTCCTGTTTCCCAGTCTTCCCACCCCCCTCAACACACAGCCACAAAGAGCAGAGCACCCGCCCTCCCCTAATGCAGTGCCACTCACTTGGCTCCAGCTAAGCCCGGCTCCAGCTTTCTGTCCTCGGCCACCGTTGCCGTCTCCCAGCCACCACAGCACCCTAGCTTGTGCTGGCACTCGGCTGCTGCTTGGCAAGTGGCTCCTGCACATTTGGAAGAGAAATATGTAACAGTTTAATATGCTCGAGTACTGCCTGGGCATGTCAGCTGGCTTACAAACATTAATAACCCCTCTGTTAAAAATCACACAGCCGGGAGAGATTGTTTTGTTGCAGAGCTGTGGGAACAGCCAAAGCCATGAAAGGCTAAAGCCCAAAGAACAGTGCTCAACAAATCTCCCCTCTCTAAATAGCCTGCAAGCTCGAAGACCCATAAAATACCATATTTTAAAATGTGCTGGCAATTAGTGTAGCTACAAACCAAATGATGACCTTGGCATTGTCAATAGCCGTGATACATTAATGGAGCACTTCGGCAGAAGCTGAGCTCTTTCAGCTTTACGGCTTTATTTACTGTAATTGCAGAAATATATTACTGGTCATATTTCACTACTGTAAGAGCCTTGCTTGTAATGCCATACTCCTACCACAAACATCACTTAATGGCTTCAAGGAACACAGTCAGAGCTGTGACAGCAGCAGGCAGTAAGCTTCTGGGGTAAACCACTACCACCTAGCACATAGGAGCCAGGAGAACAAGAGAAACAAACACCACCATATCTGTAGGTCTGCTAGCTAAACTGCATTTAAAAGTGTGTATTTTATTTTCTTCTAAGATGTCCAACTTGCTGCTCTAAAATGAAATCTGGCTGTGACTTTGCCACGAACAACAGAAATCCAACACACAGGTTTGTTTCCAAAATGTGTGTTCCGCTGAGTAAATCAACCACAAGCGTTTCTAACCACATCGTCACCAACTGCACTGCTAGTCATTTCAAAGGCTTCACTTACCATCCACCTTCCAAATGTTCTTCTGTTTGTCTGTATTTAAATACTGACTGGGAGAGAAGTGGGGTATTATGTACAGCACGGGGCTACTTGTTGCAGTTAGCAAACTGGCTGTAGGGCTCTTTTGCTTTGAGGTCCCACCAACTACATGGTCAGCCAAGGGGTTTCTTCCGTCAGAACAGGATCTGTGATTTGGTTCATGGCCCCCACACCATCCATGAGGACTCTTTTGCAAGATCCTGTGACAAATGTATCTTCTGCAGTGTGACCAAGCCAGTATTTCTGTGCAGCACACACATTATTTTTCCACTGAGATACAAAATAAAGGCATACAGTGAAAGGCAGAAGAGGGAGCAGCAGCCTGTCCTGCTCACAGCTCAGTGTCCCCCATGGGTACATGCAGAATTGAGTCTGCTGTGCTGTCGCGCTCACCCTCACTAACTTTGTCTAATAACTCACTCCTCTCCTACCTAGATCTTTTTGGGGTTAGCTCTCCTTTGATCCCAGCTTTAGCATTTGCAAGACTATCCCATTTCTCCCTCAATGACGGTCTGTCTCTGTTAGTTGAAGCTGCATATCTATGGCTACTTACACCTGTATATTTTTTTTTGGTTTCTTGACTGAGCCTTTAACAAAGCCTTCAGAGTGCTTAATTGCGTTTTCGGGCAGAGCACAACATAAAATAAAGCAAGGAAACCAAGTCATACAGAACAGTAATTGAAAATTTCCTATAAACTTTCCTCAAGTCAGCACAATAGCATCTTCCTCAACAGAAGCTGAGAAAATTTTGCTTATTGGTTGCACTGGGATGTCCATGGAACAGCACATTTTGCCATACCCCATGCTTTATGCTGAGCGATTATTTTGCCTTTGAGACAGGGAGAATCTGTCAACAACAGTAGCGGTTCAATAATTGGGAGGTGCTCTTGCCTCATCTGGACAGATGGCTATGACATAACCACAGGCATATTTGGAATGGAAACACTTCTGAAAATGTGACTTGTATTTAAACTTTTCTGTAGTTGGGTCCCTGAGGTGTCATGTCCCTCCCAGGTCTTGTCTCTGGTCTTTAGAGCCTTGGAGTTCTTCATGATTTGGTGAAACAATTCTTTTAGAGTAGTTACAGCATTTCATGCAGCTCATTTTTCCCACATGGATTTTATAGGTATGCATTTATTACCTGAGACATTCTTATTCAGAGCGGAAAGCTTAAGGGCAGCCACTATTCCAACATAAGTAGCTGGAGAAATGTCCTCACCGCTTTCTTTTTTTTCTCAAAAGCCCTTTTCATTCTCCTTCGAGGCAACAAGCAGTTCACAATCAGTCATCCATAGTCCCCAGAACAGCAATACTGGGAATGTGACCAGTGCCATCCTGGAGGTACCCAGCACCCCTGCCTGCCCTCAAGGGCATCCTCATTGGCACTCCAAGGGCTGGCCAAGCTTTTAAACACTAGTACTGAAAGCAGCTCCTGGAACCCAGCCTGCTCCACCTCATCCCCTTGGCAGCAAATACAGCAACAGCAGCTCCTCACAGGGAAGACAGGCAGGAGATGTCGAGGTGAAATACACTTACAGAAATCTGTGGATAAAAGCCCTTCTACTTTCTTTGCTAAGTACCGATGTCATTAACAGCAATTCACAATCCTGAATTTTGCAGCAGGCACTAGCTCACCAAGTAACGGAGAAGACAGTAGCAATTAATGTAATTGGGGAAGCAGTCAGATAAGTAGCAAAGATTGTTCCCTTCAACCTAGAGCAGTCTTTGCTAGCAATCTGGAGAGAAAAAGACCCATATCCCATTACCAATTCTCTATAACACGCAAACCCAAGAAATACTGATAAGAATCCATGAATAATTAAGTTTAAGCTGATGTTAGCAGAAAGCTCGACTGAATTGGGGATGTTAGACTCTTCATTAGTTCACTGGCAGGAAATAGCCTGGGTCAAATTCATTCTCTAAGTATTTCCTTGGAAACAAGTTGAGCTATCTCAGCAAACAGTTTTGTTCTGAGTTTCAGGGTCAAAGAATCTGCTACATCCTTCCAAGACAGTGAAAAACCAGTATAGTTTGCTTTTTGTGAGTTGCTCGTGCTAATAGCTGTCTTCAGTCACTTGATGTAAACTTTTGCTACCCACACTGGGGAGATGCAGGCTTCCAAGTGCTGCAGGCTGGGCCAGCTCCGTCTGAAAACTCCTTCCCTGTGTTTCCATATCGCTCCTTATGTTGATTTTCCTCCTCCCTTCCCCAGTTTTACTCAGTGGATACCAAGGATCCTTGCTGCCCTACTCCTGCCATGCCAGGGACTGCACATTCCTTAGTCCCTCTTCTCTCAAGGCTCCTCTTCCTCCTCCCCATGCCACGGGCTGTGTGCTTCTGCTAAACAGATGGCAGCTGTGCCATAGCCCCCTCATTTACAGTTTTCTGATTTCCCTTCCCTTTTATGCCCACTGATGTCCAAACCAATTCTGGACAGACTGAATTAATCAGAATTAATCAGAGAGGATGAAGAGATTCTCCAAGAACTAACCTTTTGAACCAAGCTGAACAACAGCCACAGTGAAATAGCCTGAAATGAAGTGAGAGCAGAAAAGGGCAGTTCAGGGAACTACAAGTTGAGAACGCTTTAGAAAGGAAAAAAAGCTCCAGTGCAATGCATAAAGGCTACTGTGGTTCAGCTGCTATGGAACATACTGTGCATTTACCAGTGCATGAATAAGATCGTGATTTAGGCCATGGAGAGCTGTGGATAGCTCTGGCTACGGATGGCCAATGGATTTAGGCCACTTCCCTTGATGAAGGGAAATCACAGGCCCTAGAGGTGGAAAAGTTTGTCCATTGGACATCCTAAAACCTGGAGTTCTCTCACCACAGGAGCTGCTGTACCCGAGTCACCACAAACTCATTTGGGTATCTCATCCAGGTCCAGCAAAGGCACTACGGGTGCCTTCTTGTTAGAGACAGGGACACCTATATGAGAGCTTTCCAATTTCTGAGGAGCAGCAACAGACTGTCCTAGAGACAGCAGATATGGGAACTACCTGAAATACTACTGGGGCTAAGAGCTTCTCCCTGGCCAGATTCTCTTCTCTAAATCTTTGAGGATGGTTTGCCTTATTGAGCTTGAGTTGAACATGAAGGAGACTTCAAATGCAATTTTAAGGGCTCTGTGTTGTCTATTTCCTTCTCCACATGGCATATTTGAGTACACCTTTTCTGATGTGCCTTTACGTTTAATGCCTATATTTCAGAGTTCAGAAACTCGGCTCAGAAATTCTGTGCGTGAATAATTTTCAAATAAAAACTCTAAACCCCTGGGTTTGCTCAGACAACACCACCACCAGCCATTAGCCTTGAATCAGCACCAGAAGTGACCTCCGATTGACTCTCACGTCTATCAGCATTTCTAATAAGCCTTGGATTTACTTTGAACAAAGAAGGACTTCAAAGGGTTGAAGGCTCCCTCCTTCCAAAACAGAGCGCACAAAGTAGAGGCTCTCAAAAGCGACATCACTGCAGAGCAAGGGTGAACTCCCAGGAAACTTAGTGGCTTCATATACCCATTATGAAGAAAGGCTTCCTCCTGTATTAATATAAATACTTCATGCAGAATAAAAAACATCTAATCTATTTCTGAGTAATGTAAGACCAATCATAAGAGAAAATAAGTTACTTGCCAGAGCTACTAGGATTCACCCACAGCTTGTTCTTTCCTCCCACCAGTCTTTTGGTGAAGTCACACAAGGGCTTTCTACTCGTTGCAGGTTGGACTGAACCCAGGGTGTTTTCCAAGATTGTAGCTTTCCAGCCTCGACCATCGGGGACACCTGAGTGGTTTACTGGCTGGCACTCAGAGCAGGAGCACTCTGCTCTGCCTCCTTTAAGGTTAACTGGCTGATTTTTCAACTTTAGAAGCTTAGACAGCGTGAAAGTTTAAGCTCCTTCCCTCTGCCATCTCCAAGGTTCAGCTAAAGCACACTGTGAAAAGGAAGATGAGAACAGGGAACAGGTTAAGGCTTTTGTTCCCTTTCTACTGTCATGTGGGGACAGAAGAGATCAGCTCTCTGACTGAGGCACCCACTTCAGTTGTGAGGGAACGCTCATCCTCAGCTCATACAGAGCTGGAGGGTTTTCTAAATACCTGCACAGATTGGACCTGTCTAAACTTGCTGCCTGATCACTACCTTAGAGCAACCGTGATGTTAGTCCCTACATCAGAGGGTAAACTGCCAGTCTATGCACGAACTACTGCGTTATCCTGGAGTGCAGCTCTAAACTGCAGCTCACAGGAGAGCCACTGAAGTGGATTAAGCCACTGCTTCACGGCATACACTTATGCTTTTAAGAGGCTCCAATCATGTCCCCAACACTCGTGTTTCAACAAGTAGGAGGGAGAAGGCAGGGGGTTAGAGAGACTGATGGAAAGGACTCAGAGGAGAGTTAATGAGGAAGGATCAAGATACGATCAAGTTGGAAGCCCCTGGATGCCAGCTTTATGCTTTTGTGAACTTAAAGCTCTGGTGTTTGTGATGGTAATAAACTCATCTCTGTGACAAAGAATGATGTAACATCAGATGTTGACTTGACTGCACACTGAAGCAGAAGTTTGACTGTAAGGAGAATTCGATAAATCATGTTTGTCGAAGGCAATATGAGGCTAAGACCAGGCACTCCAGCTTTGGGGTGCAGAAACATTCACTCCCTCCCCTTACACCACTTCGCTCCCATATCAAATCCCCTCTAACTCCAGTATTAACAAAAGCCCTACAAAGGCTGGCACAGTCCAATAATGTGCATACATGGCACAGTGAAGCACGTCACTAACCTAAGAACACGTTAGGACTGCTTTTCCTGAATCCTAGTCGGAAACAAAAAAAACATGTGAAGAATTAAATTAATTTGGATGTGTTCCTCCCTATTTAATAAGCAGTCACATAGAGAGGAATCCAGTGCTGGCTCAGGATTCCTGAGCTTACCTTCTGGGCTTCTATTCCTCAGCAATGGAGGCATTTCCATGGTATCAAGCAGATGGCTGAAATAAGCATCTTCCCTAAATCAAGCTACATGAGGAAGCCTAGAATCTATGTGAGGTACGAAAAAGCTGCAAGCAGGAGGAATGAGGGGGTGGGGATGAAGGAAGAAGGAGGAGGAAAAGACAGGGGGAGGAGAGTAACACTGAGAGCAGCAGTGGTCCAGCCCCTCCGAATCTGAAAAGCATCACAGGAGCCTCCGGATAAAGACCAGCCTCAGCAGCAAGGCTGGGAGACAGGATTTCTGCTCAGTGACAGAACATGGTGAGTAGGATTTCTGTGATCTGCCTTATTGTTTGCTCTGGTGCAATGGCATTTGCTTTGCTCTGACACTCCCAGTGACTCTGAGGGACTCAAATTTTGGGATGACTGCTGGGTTTTGAAGCATTGGTTTTTTACTTATTCTTGCATACATCTGACAAGTGTGTGCCTGTGTTTATACAAATGCGCATATTACATCCTTTTAAAGCAATGAATTACTGAAAACAGCTAAAGCTGACAGCGTTAACACTTTGCTGTCTGGTACCAACAGGCTGCTGGTCAGGGCAAGTAAAAAATGCCGTTTCCTTCTCAGGTACACAGCGGAAATCTCTGCTCAGCTGCCTTCTCCTAGCAATAGAGTGATGATCCGATAGCGCCCTGTGCAGGACTTCATGCTGCCCTTTCACACCGTGTAACGGGAACATTTAAAGCAGTTACATTTCTTCAGTACAGAAGAAAACTGAGTGAGAGGTGCAGAGGTTTTGTCAGAGAAGGAGCCTCCTTTTGTCATGGTCTCAGCCTCCACCCACATGCCCCACACGGGGCTGGGGGAAGCAGTGGGTGCCCCATGCGGGGCCAGGGGAAGCAGTGTGTGCAGTGGGTGCTGATCGCCCCTGCCCCAGGGATCCCTGCTGTTGGCACACAGCGGGACAGTATGCTGGGAGTAGAAACATAGTTAATTTTACTATGAAAAATCCTGAGCTCCCACGAACAGTTGGCAGGGCTTAAAGGAAGGTTCAGGCTTCCCTACAGCACATTGCTAATAAGATTAAGCATTTAACTAGACATCCTTCTAGTACTTGCTGGGGAGTACGAGATTTTACTTTGTGTGCTCAGTGGAAATAAGGCTGAAGGAAAGCACACCAATGTGCTTTTTGCTGGTTCTTAGCGAGAAAGTCATTGCCTGACCTAAATGTATATGCAAATAATTAGAGATCCTGGTTTACCCCAGAGAGACAAATGATTAAGGGGAACGGTAAGACACAGCGGTGAACGATGATGAGAGAAGTACCCCCAACAAGGGGCACGATCTCAATGCAGGTTTGTGTGTCACACAGGCGTCTTTAAAAATAAACAGTCTTCTGCTTCCTGAATCATGACTCTCTCTGATTACATCCTCCAGCCTTCCCACCCTGCTCTTCTCTGTTTTCGGATGGAGGGGAGATACTGGCAGGGTAATCAGTTTAAGTGAGAAGATGAGCCCTGCTTTAAAATCCTCTTTGGTTTTCAGCATAAGAACTGTTATGTTTATTTGCTTACTAGAGACAGTGTTACAACAACTGCAGACAGGTTATCACTACCCTCTAGCAAGGAAGATTTTTATTGCTTTATGATTAAAAATCAAATTAACAGAATGGAATAAATGCTCATGATTAGTAGTAACTATTTCCATTATTATCTTCTGAGATAGAGATTCAGGTTTTTGACCTTAAATAAACAGTGTTATTCTCAAAACACCCCCCTCCCCACACACACTTTACTGGGAGCACCAGCTGTCCTTTATGCATTACTAATTGATTAGATCTTAAGCATTAAAAATTACTATTGTCCACTGCCTTCAAAAGTAGCCGTGGCTCTCATCACCTCATGTGTGCTTGTTCTTGCATTTTAGGGCTTCCAAACGGTGCCCAGCAAAAATTCTCCCAAGGTAACCAGCCATAGGAAGGGAGAGCCTCCCGGAGCACTCCGTTCTTTTTGCGTTATACTATTCCTTAATAAATATTTAAAAGAACATTTAATCTTAGTGCATCCATTTTAAGCACAATACATGTCCAAATGCCAAACCAGATATGTTTTCAGGAAATATAACTATGCCACCATTTTTGTTTGGAAAGCAGGGGTAACATTTTCAAAGGTAACTCTGATACTCAGGATCTTAAGCCTGACTGATATGAAGCCACTTGTGGAAAAGGCATTTTGGACTCGCTCCAAACTTGTATCCTAAAACATAAAAGTGCTTCAAATAGAGTTTTTCCTTCTTTCTTAATTAAAAAAAACCTAAAAGATTATGCAATGTTTATCAACTCTTTGATTGAATAGAAGCGAAACGCTTGGAGGGAGGTGAAATTAAGTCTCCAAGCAGAACTCCTGGAGTCAGAATTCTTGGCATGCAGAATTCTGACCAGCAAGAGACAACGAAGTACCATCTCCACATCCTGCCAATTTTAAGAATGGTCTAAATGTAAAGAAGGAGAAAAAGCACACCTGCAAAACAACGACTGGATGCTGAATTTTGCTTATTTCTATCTATCTCCAAGAGACACAATTACATATCAGTTACGCATCAAATAAGCAAGTAAGAGTGTCCAAGCCAGACAACTGATAAGAGTTCGGGATAAATGAAGCTTTATTATACTTTTTCCTACTAAAGCAAAAGTAATTTTGAGCCAAACCTGCCAAAGCCAGAGAGTTAATCTAAATTTCCTCTTTGTAATACTATTATTTCTATCCATGCAACCTCACTGAAGCAGATTCTTCTGTCTTCCCAGTAAGTTGATCTTCCTGGAGTTACATCCAAGACTACTCTTTTAGCTACTGACACATTAAAACACAATCTATTTCACCTCTTTCTTTAAAGATAACCTAAACAAACCTTTCTACCGTGAGATAATAACAAGACAATAATTTCAACACCAGCCCCAAAACCAAGGCAAGTCTTGCCCCATTCTTCTGGGAAGGAAAAAGTGTAGACAGCTCGGTTTGGCAGAAAGCTTTGGGGACCATGGGCAGAGGCAAGTGTGACCCCTTACTTCCCTGACCCACATGACAGAAGCAGTACTTGGACAGTTTGAATCCTGCCTCCACCCACCTTCCTCCTGCTTGCTAACGAATATCCAGTCCAGCTCCACTGCACTTCGCTTTGGCCTCCTTGTCTGTTGACCTGGACTTAGGTAGAATTTAGGCCATCTGAATATGGCTCTTATTAACCAGAACAGTTACCTAACTCAGTCTTGTTCAGCTTCTCATAACCCAGAACTATAAGCAATTGCTTTGACTGTCCTCATACCAAGTCTCCTCAGCCCACAGGAATGTGTTCACCTTCCTATTCTAAAATGTTGCTTTTAGATGAATCACAGACACGGTAAAACCTTCTGTTTGTATGAAAAGGCTGTCAGACACCCTGCGCAGATGGTGTGTGTTTGAGCACAAAGTATCTCTGCATTCCATGAGCAATATTAACCAAATTTAACCCAAAACCTTATTTCCATTATAGCATAAGCTCAAAATGTGGATCTAACTGCCTGCTTAGACAGTTGTGAAATCCTAAAAGTAAGCAGCTGGCATGATCAAGAGAGATAAAAGTACTGTTTGCTACAGATCGGAAGTCCCAACGCCACTGCACCTAAGATCATTGTAAAATGACAACTGAACTGTAGCCCAGTTAAGGTTTAAGGATGTCCTCTATTTAAACATGTGTTCTGTAAGTAATCTCACAGATATTAAAAAAAGAGGTCAAGTAACATTAGAGAAGAAAACATCCAGAGCCTGTTGAAAACAGAACCCAGCCTTAGTGGACTGACTGCTAGTTTCCACAGGTTTATCTGTTCTTCACAGTGATTTTTAATTGCAAAATATATTTCCTTCACAGAGGTGGAAATCAGTTCCTCATATACCCTTTATCCCTGTGGAAGAAGAGAGACACTGCAAGTTGAGTCCAAGAGGAGAATAATTAAAAAGGAGCAGAGATGGGCAGTAGTGTAGCTGAGTGCATGGGTCAAAAAATCACAGGGAACATGAACCCTTTTTAAATTGCCTAGAATAATTTTTCATATAATTTTGATTAGCTTTTTATAACCACTGGAGGGAAATTTCCCCTTACGGCACTTTAATCTGTTTCTAACTTCACTGGTCCAGCTTCTGGGGTTAGAGCTATAACTTGTGTCCTTGCAGAGAGAAAAAAAGGTATCATGGTATAGTCCATTATGACAAAAAGTGCTAAAAGCATTAATAGAGAAAGACAGTGGCATTGCATAAATATTTGTTTTGTATTTGGAAGGAAGTTTGTTGATAATTTATATCATATGAGGATGAAGAGGACCTCACTGTATGGGAAGTGACATAATGGCATCCAAGAAGAATGTTGTTAAAAATCTGCTGATTCTGGTAGTCTGCCCTTAAGAGCCCTCACAGAACTGCCTGAGGAGTCCTTCCCTTCCTTGGTGTTCATTTTTAACAACACTTTTAATGGGGAAGATTCCCGAAGCTGGGCCAGTGTTAAAACAGAATAAGCAGGATGACACAGTGAACTAGATACTAATTAGTCTGGCATGAATCCTGGGGGAAAATGAGAAAAAGAATATATGAGATTAAGTAGAGACATTAAACAATCAGAACACAAAGTTGGTGATTATGAGTAGTAGATGTTTAAAAAAAAAACCAAACCAACAAACCCCCCCAAACACCACCTATCAGAGGACACTGAAAAGGTAGCATAGGCTACCATCAGTGTATCTTACACTATTATACTACATATTCTTGGGCTTTCATGTTAAAACTGTTCACCTAATCTATAACAAAAGGACAGAAGAACAAGCCTTGAAGTTTCTAGACCCAGTTATCAAACTGGTAGTCCATTGTGTTTCTTATCAAGGAGACACAATTCAGATCAAAGATTTTTTTTATTCAAGAGATTATCTAATGACATCCTGAATTCTGAGCTTTAAGAAGTTTCACATTTGACAATAAAACAAATCCACCTCTAAAAGCCTTTTGAATGCATCTACAGAAAAACTTCCCAAGTATGCTATTTCCTACAAGAATGACCCTCGCTTAATGCTCAGAATGGGCAGAAACAGCTGTAGGACTTCAAAGAGTCCTGCACACCATTGTTTTAAAGCTGGCATTTGCCAGGTCACAGACCTCCAGGGAGCTTCTCAGCAGCAGGACTTCCCACAGGCACACAGTACCTAACTCTACAATGGCAAAGCGCTGAGATGTCAGACCCTTTATTTTGGGGATATTAATAACTGGTCTTGCGTGAGTTGTTTCTGATAATTTTTACAATTCCGCTGGAGTTCTGTGCAGTGGGTTTCTTCTCAATCACACCCTGCTTTTCAGAAGAGGAGTGTAGTTGTGTCCCAGTGACCTATTTCTAAATATGCAAAACAAGTTTCCCGCAGCACCGGTGAACTCCAGATAACTGACAGTGTAGTAAAATGTTTACTGGCTTTCATTAAGAATGCTCTGCAATGCTCACGTGCAGCCCCAAATGCAAATAAATGTGCCCACATCTCAATCATACTGACAGACGCCCATCTATCACTACCCACTGTGTTTTCCATAGCATCCATACTCTTGATGTCAAACAGTCACACTTCACCCTTGTATTTTATACCTTTTGTCATGGACCTACGTTTAGTTGTAAATATTGCTAATCACCTGCTAGTCTGCATCTTCAGTGAGAAACAGGCTGTTGCTGATCTGCCTGTTTGGAGAAGAGCTGTTACGTCGGGTTTGTCAAGGAGTGCTAGAGATAGCACTGTGGTGGTCGCGTGTGCTGCAGAGGTCAACGGCTCTAAGTGGTTTTAGTTAGGTCTAAACAATTCAAAACAGGATAAATCATTAACTGACATCTCATTAAGGAAAGATGCAAGCACATTCTTTCAAGAACAGGACTTGGAGGTTTTTCCTGCTTCCCAACCAGTAAAAGTCTGGTTTCTCTAACAGTTTTTCGGAAGTGCTTGCTTCTTCCTTGCCCCACCTTTATGTAAGTCCACTGACTGACTCAACATCCAGGGCAAGGTAGAAAAGGATCAGATGTGTCCATGAAAGAACTGCTGGAAAACTGAAAGTGTTACGGCTAAAATTAGATGTATGAAAACATAAAACGGATTCAATACTAAACCATACAGGCAGAGACCAAAATTGGCATTGATACAGATAATAGAGTATTTTTAGAAATAGCTAATCGATGCACAATGCAGATTCAATGTGGCGATGCCGCACTGTACCACTGTACTGGTCTCTGTAAACCAGAAACAATGCTTCTGTCATAATAAACAGTGATTTTCCACGTGGCATTTTTGAATTTTTACAGTAGAAGTAGTAGTGCAGATAATTATATATTCTGCTCAGGAGGAAGCACACCCAGCAATTCAGTTGCAGCATGCTTCCCAGGCAGTCCCAGGGTTTATGGATTTTCTATTCACAGGTAAGGATTATTTTAATATAAAGCGAGTATCGTGTATCAAATGTTTGATCCATTTTCTCAGGATATTTCCCATCTTGAGCAAATCTGCACCTCCTCAAAGGTGTGGATTTATGAACTGCTGCCTCTCTGATGCACAGACTTGCATGTTAAAGTTCCTCAGGCATTGCTTTTCATTGATGCCTCTTCTACTTTCAGAACAGGACCTCTATCTTGATAAAAGCCATCCTGCAGTCATACTCCCAAACGCCAACCCCCTCATTTCTAACAGACAAAATGTTCACCTACCCATAATATGTACTATCTTCTCCTTTCTGGATCTTCCAGCCATTGCCAACACACCTGCAGCTGTACCTGATCGGTTTCTCATGCAATACCATGACTCAGTGACGGAAATTTCCGGTGACAAACAAAACCAATGGTGTAATGCTTAATAATCATTCTGCAGTTGTTTTCAATGTTTACGAGTGTTAGCCACCAACCTCACAATATTCTTATTCTGCTGTTTTCATTACAGAAACAGATGTGAGGAAGCAGCATGGAGCTCAAGAGAGGAAAGACCTTCATAAAATCCAGCGTGCATCATGAGAAGGTGCCACCAGTGCACACAGTTCCTATCAACAAGAGTGATACAGGAAAAGACAAAAAGGCAGCTCTGGAGGGAAACCGAAGTGTAGCTGAAGTCCAGCTGGCATGTTTGGCCACACACAAGAACTACAGGTTTTCTGCCAGAGCAGCAAGGAATGGAGCTGGTGACCACAGCCTGGAAAAATCATCAGGGTCCTCCTATAAACTCGTAAGGAAGAGTAAAACCCATGACTGTGTTGCTGAGGCAGACAAGGCAGAGCACTGCGGTGCCAGCAGCAGGGCTGAGGAGGAAGGGTTTTCTGGAAAGGGTAAGGGCCGACTTGTCAATAGCATCAGCTTTTCAGGGGTGTCCAGCTCCAGCAGTAAGAAGGAGTGTGTGGTCAGCCCCAGCCAGTCTGCATGCAGCAGTCAGATGATCGATTACAGGAACTTTGTGCCTCAGATGCCTTTTGTACCAGCTGTTGCAAAAACCATTCCCAGGAAGAGGATTTCCCTCAAGAGATCTAAGAAAGGGCTCAGAGATATATTTCATATAAAAAAAAATAAAACAGACAGCCTCACGTTCCTGGTTCAGAAGGACAAGAATCTGTCCTCTCCAGGCTGCAAGAGTGAGTTGTCTGGGCGTCTCACAAAGTATCTTTTCAAAACCGGAGAAACGTTCGCAGCTGATTGTGTGTCACAAGACTGCTCTGACAGCGAACTGCAGTCTGACTCTTCCTACGACTGCTGCAACACCCTGTGTGAAGATGTCGCCTCACTGAAGAGCTTCGACTCCCTCACTGGCTGTGGGGAAATCTTTGCTGATGAGAGCTCTGCTCACCTGGAGCTGGAGAACAGCAAAGAACTTCTGCTGAGGCGAGGCAAGCACAAAGACAGCCCTGTCATGGGCTCTTTCCAAGGGGGTGTGGAGCAGCTGGCCTCTCCTGGCCAGAACGAGACCATTGAATTTGCAAAGTTCTGGGACAACATCAACAAATCAGTGAGGCTCCATCAGAGTGCTCTGTTTGACAAGAAGTTACTGAAGATACCTAGTCCTGATGTGGAAAAGGCTAGAAGCCAGGCTGCTGCAGCTGTGACAGACCCCCAAGCATCACCCGATAAAGATGGTGACAATTCCAAAGGGAGCTCCACAGAAACAGAAACACCAAAAAGTGACAACCAGGAATCCACATCCACAAGTGATGAAGGGTACTATGATTCATTTTCTCCTGGACAAGATGATGAAATGAAGGATGCTCAGACCCCAGGGGTCCCAGGTAGATTTCCAAGAGACAGCTACAGCGGAGATGCCCTTTATGAGCTCTTCTATGACCCAAATGAAGTCAAAATAAATCCAGTCCTAGACGATGACATGTGCACATCTGAAAGCATTTCAGAACATGCCATTGAAATCCCTTTGTCCATTTACAGCTTCCGTGTTGGAGCTGAGGAGAACATGGCTTCCCAACCAGCCCTAGACATTATCAGTCAGGGTTTTTTCCACAGCACATGGAAAGGCAAAGAATGTTTGCTAAAGCTCTGCGACACTGAGCTTTCACTGACCATGGGGATAATAAACTGGCTGCGAAAACACTCGGGACTTGTTTCCTCCCCTGATTCTATTCAGAGTCCTCAATCACCGCCAGAAAAGTCTAATGAGTCATCGATCCCACCCAGCCCCAGTCCAGAGCTGAAAGCGAGCACAGAGGCTCAGCAGGAGAAACCAAGCAAGGAAGAATCGAATACATTTAACCTACATGTGTCTTCGGATGAAAGCAAACCTGTAACCCAGGCCTCTTCAGTAAACCTTGCTGAAAGAGACCACAGCCTGGACGCTTGCCCTAACACATCCGTTTTAGATTTCCAAGGAAGGGAAGGGAGTCACAAGGATTCATCTGCAGCGCCCAGCACTGTGGAAACTGTCAGAGCATCAAGTTACGCACCACAATCACAGGTTAATGGAGACAATCTGCAGACATCTTCAACTGAGAAGGAGAAGGTGACAATTTCAGAAGGATGTGAGACACCCGGAGATAAAAACCCACTGCCAGAAAAGCTGAACATAGAGAGTGGCTCCCAGAGCTCTGAAAACCCTTTGTTAGATGACATTCACGAAGTAGAATCATGTTACTCCTACAAGACTGCTGCAACCTCACTCCGGGACCCCCTTGAGAGGGAGGACAGAAATAAATCAATGCATCACTCTGTTTCCTGTGAGAAACCGCTGCAGCCCCTCACTCTCGGACGCCTCCAGAACTACGTTGGTCCCACACCAGCAGAGAGCAGCCCTAACATAGTGCAGCTCTTAGAGCGCTGTGTAACCCAAGTGGCATCATTAAAAATCAGCTATGAAAACAAGCACCTGGAAGACAAATGCATTGGGAATGAAATGAACAGTATCATCCGGAAGATGGCTCAGTACC
The DNA here is from genome assembly GCA_009769605.1 of Bucorvus abyssinicus. Classification (NCBI taxonomy): domain Eukaryota; kingdom Metazoa; phylum Chordata; class Aves; order Bucerotiformes; family Bucorvidae; genus Bucorvus; species Bucorvus abyssinicus. The sequence continues at coordinate 21,866,434 of CM020035.1, read as the reverse complement.
AAACCAAGTTACTGTTGCAAAATGAGTGCAACTCCATTGCTCCACATCCAGAATACTCCAGTATTCCCAGCACAAATCAATGCAACGATGAGACAAGTTTCCAATCCAGCCGTCTGTATCATTTGAAACAAAATGGGGAGCAAATTTGCTCGGAAGATCAGAAAAGCAGAGCCAAAATCCTAGATGAGGCCACTAGAAGCAAGATGAATTTTGACTGTGCCCAGCTAAATAACCAAGCTCTCTCCTATTTAAAAGACTTCACACTTGATCTCAGCCCAAGTGATGCTGCCCCTGCTATAACTCTTAGCAGACCAACATTTTTACCTCTCTTTAATTCAGTCTGCTCAGACATACCTGCTCCATACGGCACCACTGCCTCCCTGGCTGACTCGTGGCAGCCTAAGGAGGCCAAGAAGGGCAGCCCAGGGCTGTGGAGTTACGCAGAGACCCCCTTCAGTGGCCTGGCTGGAGGGAAAGCCCTGTCCCCGTCCCCTCACCCAGAAGCAGTGACCCCAGATGCAGCAGTGACTGGGAGGAGCCACCAGTAACACGCCTGTGTTGGGAAGGTGAGTGCTTACGGGAAGTCTGAAATTAAATGTGAAATAAGTTCCTTTGTTCCTCTGCTCCTTTTCACAGGGGGACACTTAAGGCAGCAGAGTCTGATGTGTACTCCGGGTTTTTTCAGTTTTCCAGTTTCACTGTTCTTAACCTTCACTGTAAGAGTAATCAGAATTTAAATGACAAAACTGCCCAAACCAGGGGACATGTATAGCAGGTATCACATTCACAGAGTCTTACAAGTCCCAGGCAGAGGTTGAGCCCCATCTTCCAGCCAGGTGCAGCAGTTTTCACATCAGCTGAAGCACGGAAAATTTTTCTTTCTCCCAGTCCAGGATTTGCCCCGTTTGGAACGACATAGTGGATACGGCTGCCTGGCCACGGACCGCCAGCAGTGTTCAGCTCAGATTCCTCACTACCAGGTCATCCTCTTGCTACATAATGACAGCATAAAAATTATGCCCCGTTTCCCCTCTGTCGTGATACGGGGGTATCAGACAAAGCTCTTTGCTGGAGCCCTGGTGTGTGAGCTTCTATGCAGCGGGTCAATGAGAAAGCCACAGATCTGCAATGTCACAGGCAGACAGACATACCCTGTCCTGCAGCTGCATACATATGGGTTGCCTTTAAGCACAAGGGAAAGCCCATAATAATCTCCTGCTGCTCCTAAGTGTACCCAAAGGATGTCCTTCCTTCTTGCAAGCCTGAAGTCTCTCCCCAGCAGGCGCAGTTGGTCTTTGGCCAGACTGCGCTGTGGCAGAGCAAGAGCTGAAGCCAAGGCATGCTCCACGTGGGAGGCTTGACAGGCTTCTCAGGAGAGGGATTATAGGGTCTGTGCTGCGCCTCAAGCTTTTGAAAATCCTCGAGCCACACTTACACAGTTTAGGGAGGTCCAGAATTTGATCTCTGACATAGGGTAAGATACCCCTCTGGTGCAAAACAGAAAAAGCTGATTGAGTACCCAGCCGTTGTGCTGGTTCAGATCTGCCTGTGACACAAGGCTTTAGGCAGGGCAGGTACTATCTGTCCAGACTGCTCTAACTCTGTGCTGGCTGAGAAATCCTCTGTCCTCCAGCCGCCAAGAGGAATCTGTGGAGAAGTACAGAACTTCTGTAAATTCTCTATCATTTGTCCTGCCAAATCTGACAGATTGGCTGGACTCTGCCCAGCCCTGGCACTCTGAGAAAGAGCCTTTGGAGGAGATGGAAGATGGAGAGGTGGCTGCAGCAAGAGCCAGGATAGAGAACTGAGGAACAGGGGGACCCAGGGAACACAAAGCTTCTGTGGCCCTTGTTGCTCACAGCAGTGTGGCTGCTTTCTGGTCATCTCTAAAGGTTCCCCAAGCAGCACAAACTACAAAGGTCAGTGTTCCTCTCTGCATGAGGCAAAAACACTCTTACATTTTCAAGCCTTGGGAGACTCAGCCACTCTCTTTGCTATTTATATCTTTGTGAAAACGCCCTTCCCCACTAACAAGTCGCCCACTGCAGAGAGGGATGTTTTTCAGGGGACTGCATGGTTAAGGGCCAGAGACTGCCAGTCTTCAGTACCCTTTACTAACACAGGGTCTAGTTATATATTGGTGAACTAGGTCTTCCTCTAGTGAAAGAAGTGGTTTTGTTTTTTTCCAGTTTTGTGGCAAACGATGCTGCAAAGCACAGTGACTATCAAGCCACCTTCTTCGGTCACCAGACTTCTGGGCAGAACTTGCCAATCAAGAACACACCGCAGTCCTTAGAACTACTTGCCTCTTATAGATTATTTCTGAAATGAAAAAATCAGAACAGGCAAGGAAAGGTTTAAGGTCACAGCTAGCGAATGTAAGAAGCTTTTCAGGGTTAGATTGATGATGCATTGGCCTGATATTTTTAGTTTGTTGTGAATATGAATCCACAGGGTACTGCTAAGGATATCGCTGCGTTTGCAGGCTAGAAACACAACGGGATTCTAATTCCGAGGAGTGACTTGCTTTCTGATAGAAACAGAGATGGGAGTCATAGCTGCCATGGCTGTCACAAGTGGTAACAGGCTGTATCTTTATACCGTACAAGACATATTGCAGGCTGATGTTACTGGGCTCGGGGCGCTTTCTACTGCGTTGTATCAACCGGCAGCTGCTGAGTGCCACCGTGAGCCAGCGCCGACACTACCTGCAGTGTCAGGAATGTGATGCAGTTCACGTGCTGTCATCTGAGCCTCGGAGAGAAGACAAGTCACGTTTGTACCAAAAGGGATCTGCTGAGTTTTAGTAGAGGTTTCTTTAACCGTAAAGTTAATGGTATATTAAAATACAGATGGCATTTGCATATTCATAAAGTGACTTTGAGGAATGGTCTCATTTCAAGGAATCATTTCACTACAGGCTTGCTGTTTTCTTACAGAAAAAGAATTTAGATGATAATTAAAATGGCATTTAACATGGTTAAAAGAAATGGCTGTGGTGACAGATATAAACACTGCCATGCGACTGAGCTTTCCTACCCAGCACCTTCTTGCCTGCCCACATTAACAGATGGCCTACACGTTCGCCGGAAATTTTAATTTTTTTTGAAGATGACTCAGGGTCTTTGCCTTAATCACGGGGGTGGTAGTGTAAGGGAGGCAACGTAAAAACATGGTGTTACCTCTGAATCCATGGAGACAGACATCATGTAGAAACACTCCTACACTGGACATGACTGTGCATGCCTCAATGAAGAATGCTCCAAGGTTCACTGTTTTAAAACACCACACTCAGGTGCTGTGAGACAAGTGACAGATCCAGAGGTGGCTCCTGCTTTGTCTCTCAGAACACATGCTGCATAAGCAGCTCCGATCTAGCCTCTGTTCCTCCTATGGTCTCTGAGGCCTGACCTGGAGGAACTGGGAAGGAGAAGGTCAACCTTCTTGCCACCTATCATAGGGCAGAGGAAAAGCTGATATCAAAAGCCATTAAAATCTCCAGGTTTTGTCACCCCATCTCCACATGTTCCAGTACCCACAGTAACAAATGAGCCCATCCTCTCTGCTCCAACTCGTGTGCAGGTTTCCCCTGAGCCCCTGGTCTCTGGGGCTTCTCTACCCTGCTGAACACAAACGCACAACTGCGATGAGGAATGGTACAAGAAATGCCAGTCTCAGCTCCTTTTCCAATTCTCCCTTTCCTGGCATTTTAGAGAGAAATTTGCAAATGCTTCATACCTGAGCTTACCAAGAATTTGAACTCTGATGGTAAAGGAACCCCAGTGGCAAATGGCATCCTTATATGGGGATATAGAAAGGTCATGTAGAAGGTGGAAGTTACCAGTAGGAAGGGTAATGAAAGCATAATTTCCATTCTTCAGTATGGAGAGGCTAGGACTTAGGAAGTGAACGCAGTTCATCTTCTGAATATGGGGAGGATTCTTAGATTTGTACATTCATGGGCCACACAAACCAAGCTGCAGAAGTCTGTGCTTTTTCAACCAATGTTTTCGAGCAGGAAACTCTTCATCCTCAAGAAGGAAACACTGTCCTAGGGCAGTGAGTTGGGATGTCTTTTCCAAACCATTAAAATCCCTTGAACTGACCAAACAGACAACACTGCATGTCATAGCAACTGGACACAGGTAGAACAAAGCACCATCTGCAAACAGCAGCGTTTCAGACCACTGAGCCACTTCTACCACCTAAGGTGGTTTGAACTACATCTCCTGTTAACTGGTAGATGTGGCAAAGGAACAAAAGCCACGTGTGCCCCCAACAATATGTGCTCACTTCATTGAAATGCTGAACCGCCACATTCTGCAGCAGTTGAAGCTTTTGGATGGGTTTCAATGAGAGCACTAAAAGGAGCACATTGCAATAAGCTTGCCCTCAGGTCAGAAAAAAATAGCTAACTGTCAATCACAGAGGGATTGCCATAATAGAGGGGGCAGCTGTAGATAAAAGAAGACAGTATGGCCTATGTGATTGCTGTTATCGAGGAACTGGGATCCAGAAGCAGATAAAATACAGCCTGGACACCACAGTGATGCAGGAATGTGTATCTGATCTCACCAACTGAAGGGCTACTCACAGCCTAGACAATTTCTGTAACGCTTTTTATTCCCTCCTGGTTTGACTTTATTTCCTCTCTCTTAACTAAGGTTGCATTTCTCCCAGACCAATATTTCTCTGTCTGCTAGGCATTGGGAAGGCAGACTGTGGTATTTGGGTTTGATAAAAAGGACAAGCCTCATCTGCATACAGTTTATCTGTCTGATAAACTATGGTATTATTTCTTAAAATGGCCACAGAGATGCCTTAATAGGTGAGAAAATAAAGGCAGAATCCCCCTGCACACAGCAGGGAAAGAGTATGGTAACTCAGTCAAAGCCTGGGGTAAGGAATCTGTGTACTTCCATGCTCCCTCCCTGGCACAGCAATGAGATCCTCTCTCCAGTCTCACATGATGAAATGTAAAAACAATAAAGCACAGAGACAGCCAGCACATTTTCTGCATTGGAAAAGCCTCTGGCTCTGAAACATGCACCTTTATAATGTGAGTTGCCCAGATCCTCCCGCACTGAACCAGACAGTGAAATCTCATCTGACAGCCCACCAGCCACATGCGCACACACGCGGAAGCACATACACACACGCTCCTCTTCAGACAAACGCATCACAAAGTACAAATGTGCTGTTTGTCACATACGGTACCCAGAAGCAAAGAGCAGGAGACAGGGGTGACAGGCCACTGCCTCTGTAATACCTTTGAGTGTTGGTCACCGTGTGCCCAGATACTTGGGCTAAATGCTAAATTAAACAATTTTCTCCTTCACTGAGCACTGTTGCTTCTGGCCTTGGCTCTGTCTCACTGTACTGTCTTCATGGGACTTTGTCAGCAATGCTTACTCTACTCAAAATCAGAATTCTACCAGGAGGAAATAATGTTCTTGCCGGTTTATTTGCTAGAGAAGGGTTTTTATCAGCATGGATGATCTCCCTAAATGGCAGATGCACTATAATGTTGTTAAATGTGTTTCATTTTAAAACTGAAGAAATTGATTTGCTGCTGTACCCGCTATTGCAGTAGGATGGTTTCCATGGATACAGTCTTATACGGACTCTATTTTTCCCCTGTTGACAACAGCACAGAAAGCTAAATTCTCATCTTCATTGCACCAGCATAAATTTGAAGCCAGGGGAACGATTGCCAGATTTAACCCTGAGAGAGAAGTTGGCTCCCATTCTCCTTCAGCCTTGAATTTGAGATTTTCAGAGGGTTGGTGATGGAGGAAAAAAAGAAAAGGAAAACAGTTCCTATGCACAGCAACATGGGCTGAGGGACGGGACACATGAAACAAACACAGAGCCTTTGTATGAGAAATGAGGAGAAGTCAAGGCAGAATGAAAACCAATTAGCTGCTTATTCAGAGGCTTAGTGTCTTTCCTGACACTTAACTGCAAAAATACAAGTCAGGTTTTGGCTGTAGAAGTATAGAATCTGATGGCATTTATACTCACCAGCCAGCAAGTAAAACAGAGCAGGAGGAAGAGTCTGGTAACCTCAGCTTTTTGGGCTTCAGGTGTAAAATCTCTAGTTCTGTTTCCCTCATCAGAACATACAGAGAGGGGCAGAACCAGAGTCCTCCAAACAACTCTGCATCTCCCCTCTGCCAATGGGCTGCAGCAGGGGCTTGGGGAAGGAGTGTCAGAAACAGAGCAAATGGAGAATTTTGAAACCTGAAACAACCAACCTCTTATCTTCTGGTAACCAGCACTCTCTGAACTAGACAGTGGCTCCTCCTGGATGTCTGGGTGTAGTGCTCCCACTTCCAAACTCACTTAACCATATGAACTTCTAAAGCCTTCTAATTTGCGTTAGGAACCTTTAGTTTGTTTACTGTGTCTTTCAGGCACCTCTTAAAATCTGATGTCTATTGCACTACATGCATCAATTTTGCTTTGTAAAACCTCCAAAATCTTCCTTTTGAATTTCCTCCTCTTCTGACATCTATGTGTCCCCAAAACAGGCACTGTACCTTCTGTGGCCTGGTGCTGCTTGGGAGATTACAGACACTGTTGTGATGGTATATTCAGGCCAGAGGCCATGCTTCAGTATGTAAGTCTGGGGTCTCTGTGTAAACAGAGGCTGATAGTCCAGGGAGATAGGAAGCACATAAATCCTCAGCACCAGTAGATTTTCTGCATTTTTCTCAAAAAGACAGCTCAGGATAGAGAGAAGACAAATGTTAGAGTTTTCCTATGGAATAAGGCATTAAATCTAAGCCTCTCTCTACATGCAGTGTCAGACCTATTCAGGTAAAGCTTAAAATATCTTGTGGTGCTTAATGATAGCGGTGGCCGGTGATGACAACTGCTCAAATGATACCATGGTATTGCAGCCAGCAAGTTTCTTTCTTCCCACAACCAGCTATCCTCTCCTTTGAGGTGACTATAACATCCAAGGGGAAATTGTCAGTCTGCAGGTCAAGATACAGGGAAGATTACTGGAGATCCAAGAAAAAGGAAGGTCCTCTTTGTCCTTATTTCTGATTGAATGATTCTCATTTCTCACCAGAGACAAGGTAGGGAAATGCAAGTTGTATTGCTCCGTCCCCTCTTTATTAGTCTTCTCTACCTGTGATACTTTCCTTTCCAAATCTACCTCTTTTTCCTTTCATGACAACTTTCCCTCTAACTTGCCCCAAACAGGCTCAACTCTACGCTGCGTGTTCCTCTTGCTCCCTCTTGGCGACCGAACCTACTTCAAAAGCCTTTTCCCTTTCCCATGTGGCTGCCAAGCTGCCACCTCCTCACACCCTTCCCAGACAATTCTCCTCACCCTCAAGAGCCTGGAAACCCCTCTTCAGGCAGACAGCCTCTTCCCCAGACCCAGAGGATCCCTGCGTGCCCACCTCACCAGCTGAGTCTGAAGCAGTGGGGAACAGCTGGGAAAGAAATTTCACACAAAGGAAGCAAAGCTGTAATTTAGAACTGGCCCTTTGCTCTCACGGGCTCCTCTCCTCCTCCTTGCTTCATTCAGCAAAGGAAATGTGCTGAGTCTACAGAATCCTGACTTGCGTGATTATGCACAAAATGAAAATTGAGTGCTCAGCACACTGTGAGAGCAGACAGGCTTGCACAGCACCCACAGTCCGTGCCCACAAAAGCCAGTCAAGCTCTGTTTAACTCCAGCAGCAGCCACAGAGCTGAGCCTTGGGTTCTGTGCTTTAGTTATTAATAGAGGTGCAGACGGTGACTGAAGGACACAGACATGGGAGAATGGCAATCTAAGATTAGGCTGGATTAAGGATTTTTGTGTCCCTCCCAACCCCTTTGTTATATTTTTCCACCTCACAGCCAACAGAGTGGAAAAAACCACAAGCCAAGGTGGCTTCTGGGCTGTGATACACAAGTAGGGAGATGTTTGCAGAGAAATCAATGGCAAAACAAATTCTACCTGATTTCAGTAAGGATGGAGAGGGAGACTTACTTACAGCAGACACTAGACCAAAGACTGCATCAGAAATTTTCACGGTTCCAGCCTTTCAAGAGAGATTGTGCCCTCTGTTTTCATCTGCGCTTTTAGGGAATATTTGATTCGGCGTTAGCCTTAATTAACCCTGGTGCAGAAGCATTTCTGAAATCAGGGAAGGTTGCATTTTACACAAACATCAAATGGGGTTTCCCAGCGGCAGAAAAAACATGGAGGAAAAGGAGCAGCTCTCCTGTCTGCCCATTTTAAATAGAGAATGCTGCAGTTTGTGGCTCTTCGAGAAATACAAGCTCAATTTCCCTTCCTCATCCATTTCTGTCTCCCTCAAACATACAGGCAAGTTGGGTTTTGCTCTGAAAAAAGCACTACGTAGACTGTTGCTATAGCAACCAACTCCCCGAAACCCATTTATTATGAAGATGGTGGTCCAGCCACCTACAAAATACACCATGTAAAAATCCCAAGTTTACAGCTTCCCAAATAACCACTGTATGTTTTTACAGTCAGTCTTCCTGATCAGGGCAAGGTTGGTTAAGTTAGTTTGCACGAGTAAGTAGGTATTTGGAAGTAGTTTGCTACCATGATAGCAAAAAGATGTCAGGAAACAGCAGGGATGCAATTTAAGGCTTTTTTTGGTTAGATTTCTTAAAGCTTCAATCAATAAGAAGATAGTGCTTGAATCATCTCAGCTCTCAGAAGTACACTTCAACTATAACCTGTAAAATTTCAGAACACCTCATGAATCGTATTTATAATTTTTAAAACGCCCTTAGCATTTTTTCACAATTCAAAAGCTGTTTTACTTAAAAATCCCATAATAAAACTAATAACTTTTCTGTTAGAGAAAGGTATGTTAGTTTTCCCTTCAGTGTTTACTAAAGGAGATGACAGCTAGACTGTATGAGTGCAATCCTCGAAACACAAATTAAGAATGGATAAGGTTCATGTAAACATTACATTTATTGCTGTTTGAAGGCTGATGGAAAGCTGTATGATGTGAATGATAGAAATGTGAAGGCTTTATGTTATGGGATGCTCTACAGATAAACATATGCACAGACAATGAAAAGGAAGTATCCTCTCTATTGCTCACTTGACCTCTGAACCTTACACACTTCATATTATTAAAGATAAAGATAGTGCACGCATCAGTGTATATAGAAATCGTAATGTCCTTGACCTACAGTGATTCAATCAAATAGCCATCAAACCATACAAACATAAAATGCTGCAGCAGCTTATTATTTCCCAAGTAAGACTAGGCTCTATTGCAGTGTGTTTCAAACTGACTTAATTAAAGGGTCATTTAGTCTTTGAAATATTAAAAAAAAATCCAAAGATGAAGCAGGCTTTAAAAGAAGTCCAGGGACCGGACAACTTTTATTTAACTCAATAAAATTTAGTCTAAATATTGGTGGTTCATACTTCACTTTAATTTTCCTACTCTTTTTTGTTTTCTTGGGTGAATGTATGGTTTTCTCTTTATTTTCTCCACTGTTTTACTAGCCACGTTGTAACGTTTTATAGACCAGTAGTAAACTCAGAACCCCAAATTGCTGCTCTGCAGTGCACTTTAAAGTCTTCCAAAAATTCTAGATTTCATGATTAGAAAAGGAAGGTTCCACCTTTCTACTTGCCTTCCAATAAAAGCTTCTTTCTAGCTTGTTTCTATCCCTTATCAGTCACCACTCTCTACTGTAACACCATTCCCTTTCTGCTGTTCCTCTCTTTGCCTTAATTGTGTTTTAGGGAAGCTGTATTTTTGCGAGGCCGAATCCTGTAGTTCATTTTCAGCCTAACAACCAGGCAACACCATTAGGAATTTTGATTGATTTAAACTGATAGGATACTGCTCTTAGTACCTGTGGGATTCCCTCAGAAATCAATGTCACTAATCCCCATCATGTGTATGCTCCAGGGAACCATGCTGCACTGAGCTGTATTCTATCTCCCCAGATCTCCAGGGCAGGATTCTTCCCTGAGCTGAAATGTGACCTATGTCCAGAGCTATGCTACCTTCCTTCATTTGCTAAAGAAAAAACAAAAAAGCCTGTAACTGCAGTAACTATTATCAAATACTTAATATTATTGGCTTAATCCTGAGTAGCAGAGTGACCTCAGCTGTATTTTAGCTTCTCTACAGATGACTGAACTTCCAAGTTGCCCACACTGTCAGACAGTGCTGGCAAAATACCCCCAAAAGAATAACAAGTTTCTCCATTTCTTTATCTGACGTTAAACCTTACAGTCTACCAAAAGGAGTGGAAAATGAGGCAATTCAAACGGATGTACATAAATCACCTGGCTGGATATAGACTGTAATTATGATTTTTCATCTAGCAAACATCAAAATCTTTATGCTGAAAGTCGACAGTGAATAATAAATCATTACATTTACCCTGGTTATATACTTCCAAGTTTTAGAGATAAATTCTTGCAAGGTACCACCAGTCTCCCTTAGGAACGCACACTAAAACCACGTACTTTACTGCTGCCACCCAGAAACGGGCTGGGGACAACCACAACAGAACAGCTGGGTTAGTCTTCACCTGCACTGAGAACCAAGCAGATCAGCAATGAGCAACCCGCAAAGGGAGGAACAGAGTGCCATGCAGGCCAGCACCCCTCGGCTTGGGCAGGTTGAATGTGGTATAGCAGATGGCCCTTTTGGCAATTCAGGGAGCCACTGATACGATTCCAAAATGGAGGTGGTGGCCAGACCTCCTGCACTGAGCTGCAGCTGAGCTCACATTGAGGAAGGAAGCTAGGGGAGTGTTGGAATCCGTATAATCTTAAAAAGGGCAATGAACATTTTTATGAAGTACTGGTATCTGAGAAGCCTACAGGCGAAAGGTTGGTAACAACCCCAGCAGCACAACTTAGAGCTATCCTACAGGCACTTCTTTTGTTATACTTCTCAAGATCACATACCTCTTTCTGCATGTGCCCAGGATACACAGGCAGTGGCAAGACAGTCAACACACCATCTGATTCTGTGTGCGAGGAGGTGTAGGTTTCTTCAGGTGCTGACAGCTCGTCAGGATTTGGGCTTTTCAGTGGGCTGACCTGGGTAGTGGAAAAAACAGATAATGTGGGCTCTTGGGAGGGTACTGCAGTAGGACCAAACATTTTTTGCCTGGAAGAATCTCCATCTGGCTTGGCCTGCTGTAACAGCTAAGAATCCCAGACAAAACTACATTCTGGGAGAGAGCAACAGCAGAGACAGTGCATTCCCACGCATTTGCATGGTAAGGCACCTCAGCCAGCCCTGCGTGCACAGTCTGCTTAATCCACATGTGAGTAACTGCCCACGGATCGAGGAGCATTAGCTGTAATTGCCAATCCACTGCTCACCTCTGACTCCATGCAGTGATTTCGTGAAAAGCGCTGTTCCCGACAGCGCACAGGCCATGCACCATCCTTTCACATCCCCCTTCCACCATCTGCTTCACTGCCCAGCCATCTCATAGCTCCTTCACGCTAGCGTGGCTGTGGGCTGGAGCGGGCACAGACTTTGGCCCAAGAATTGCAGTGCTCAAATCAGCCGAACTGTTTAGTCTTTGAGGCCGGTTCTATTAATAAATGCACTGTTAGTTGCTGTGATTTGTGATGGGATGCTACATGTGTTAAAAGAATGAATGCTTCACATAGGTTCCAATTAGCTTGGAAATGTTTTCTGGTTCTTTGCCTAGAAGAACTTAGACAACGGTAGCATTGTTAGCAATGAACTGCCACCTCCTAACGTTCAGTTACAAGAATTAGTGGGTTAGTAAACTACCACTGACCTTCTTTTATTATTTTTTTTTAATTACTCATGAAGCTTTTGAAAAATGATATAAAAGATATTTTTAATTAACAGAAATTGGGACAGCATGTGTTTGGAATAGAGGAGTTTATCTGCAACTCTATGGCACCAAACTATTGTTCAGAAAAAAGAAAGACAGGATTCCTAAATATGTTTTAGACTGGCTTCCCCATTGGTCTGTAACAAGCCAGGTCAGCAAAAACAGTCTCTTTTAAAGCAAACTGTCTTTTGGCAATTGTAGACCCTGAACACTTTCAGGGTCAGGTTAGGATATGCTGCGAAATTTTCTTACTTCTAATCATCAGACTCAAAACTCTTCACAATTCTGTGCTACTCCCCTGCTTCTGCTGCCTCTTCCCCTTCCTTAGCACTGATCTCCTTCTGCAGGAGGGGAAGAGATGCAGACCTGATGATAACATTGCTCGAAGCAGCATTAACTTCATGGGCTTCCCCCAGGAAAGAGTCTGCAGAGGGAACGGTTCCTTATCCGCCTCCCTCTGACTTGTCTTGTGTGTTGTTTGGACACAACTTCCAAACCCCCGTCTGCTGCTTCTGGTGCATCTGCACTCCTCGGAACTATGTGACCTTTTGCCTCAAAGCAGAAAGAGCACCTCAACCTTAACCTAGCCTGCAGGCATTGTGGTGTTGTCTCAGTCTTCATTTTATTTAATCAGCTCAGGAAACCTACAGAAAATATTCTGTTATCTAATAAGAGCATCACATGGCAATCATCCTCAGAAGAGAAATCAATAAACTTCCCCTAATGGCGATTTATCATTCATCATATCACACAGCAATCCACTTAGTGTTGAAACCAAAGGCATAAAAATTTAGAGCACGATACAACAATGAATAATGGCCCAATACAAACCAGCTCATAGTGGAAAAAAATCCTACCATAAAGAGAGCTTTTTCTAGCACCCAAGGAAAAAATACTCAAGTCAATTAAGGGCCTAATTATTATCAAGTTGAGTGACATCACCATTGACAATCTTGCTTTACCTTGCTTTCAGACACGAGATTCCTGACCTTTTACAGGAATTAGTTACTTAGTTCCTTAGACATAAGGCTACAGTAACAGAAACATCCAAAGCAGTGTAATCAATTGAAAAAATTTCTACTAAGTTATTAATTGACACAGAGTATATTTCATCATGGTTTTGGGGCATACCTGAAAAATTCATCTCAGTGAGAATAAAAATATGTGTTCCTAACTTTAATTTTTTTCCTTCGGTTTTCTACCTATGTGGTTCCCATATTACAGTTCTGGGAAGCAAACAGGTAGTCTCATTATTAGAACACTTTGCCAATTTTTCAGGCATGCTTTCAAATTTCCCTTCCATTAATTGGCAAAACTAGTAATTCCCCCAACTTTAACTGAAAATTAGAAATTTCCGAAGTGACTTATTTGACGGGCAGTGCTGTTACATCTTCTTCAGGAAAACTCAGTTCCACTTTCCTGAGACCACTGTTTGACCTTTCTTCACGCAGGTTTCCACATTTAAAGTTGTTACTGGTTATAGGCTCCCTTCTGCTGAGCAAGACAACTGTGTCCTTCTAACCTTCTAAGTGATTTTCTGAAGGGGATGCAAATGGGAACGTGAAAACACGACAATTTATTCAGTTTTGATGCCTAAATAGCCACTTCTCATCTTTCAAATAAAAAAGGATGTCCACATACTGTGTAGATCTGCTGTTACAATGAGGTGGCCTTTTAAGTGATTCATCTGCAAGAATACAAATGCTTACTTAGACACAAATCATAACTGTGCAAGTCATCTGCCTTCATCAAATGGAGTTTCCCTTCCCCAGAAGGTAAGGAGCAAGAAGAATGCCATGTTCAGCTGATCACCTTGCAGTTGGGCACCCTTGGACTCGATTTCCCAGATACTCCAGCCCATTCTACACTCACACAATAGACTGTGTCCTGATTTTTGGACGTGGCAGGGAAGGGCAACAAAACAGCCTGTGCTATGGTTATGAGATGAAAAGAGGTTGGTGATTCAACATTCTCTGACAAAGTGCTGGGTGAGCAACCTCAGTGGGCAGTCAAGATGATGATGATCATTCACAGGGCAGATTCCTAGGTTTGATTAAGGACTGTAAATCCAGTGGATCCTCCCTCCACAGACTGCCGGTGGGGAAAGGGAACACCTGGATGGCTAAGAAAAAGCATTCATCAGTATTACCAAAAATCAGAAATATTTCTGGGTCACACATTTATATTGGCTGATTTCCAGTTGGCAGAGAAACTCTGTAGGATCTGCAACAAGAGAGCAGCCTCCATCAATGATTGCAACAGAGGAATGGAAAGATGGCACAGAAATACTGTCTTCTCTGTTCAGTGCAGTGCTGGGCACAGCTCAAGGTTCCAGCAGAAAACTCAGCTGCTTTTGTGCTTCTATCTTTTAATTTACCTCTGGGTTGAGCCTGCTTCTAGAGCAGAACCAGTAACACTAGTACTATCTTGTGTGTTTGCCATCATTATCCAAGCAGATTTGCCTGGATTCAACATCTGTGGCTCACGCTACCAGCCTCCAGGTAGTCACTGTGAAGAAAAAGACCTGCCAGTCTTCACACAAAGATGGTGTGTTTAATGTTTAGTGTTAGAAAAAAAAGTGTAGTGTCTGAGTAGAAGTACGTAAAACCACAAAAGGGTTTGCAGAATATCTGACTTAACGTGAGGTTTTCAGCTAGCAGAAAAGCCAACGATGCCTTAACTTGTGTTAAGTTGTGAGTGCTACAGGAGTCTGTAGGAGACACTCACCTCCTCTTCAAGAGGAAGGGAAATGAGCTTCTCTCTCAATATAAAATGTGCTCCACAGCTCACAGCCTTTGTGATCTGCTGTACCTATCACTGGCAATGGAAGCTATTCAACCTGGCAGGAATCTAGAAGTTATGAAGCTCAGAGGAAATAATGTGGGCATCTGCCTTTTGCCTGCCCTGAGGTGTTTACCAAGGCACGTCCTGCACTGACTCACAGTTTTTCCTTCCTGTTTCTCTAAGAGGCCGCTATTAAGTCAGTCAGTTCTAAATAACAGGCTCATAAAACTTAAGGAACTTAGTACAGTCCAGACCAATTGCTGGTTTTACATCATGAACACTGCTAAACATAGCACAGGAAGACTTCCTTCTCCCTTCCTCCTCACCCCACGCATGGCTGACAGCTACATTTATCAGATTGCCAGCCCTGACAGTTAAAAAAAGAAGTTAGCTTCCAAAATTAAAATCACCTCCTTCGGCAGTGGGAACGGTCACTTATACAATTTAAGATGTAACTCTGTATTCATCTCTCTGGTTACCTGTGTGACGTAAATGGAACCTAAAAGTAAGTTTTGGAAATACATCTTTTTAAAATACACTAAAAAAGTTAAATTCTTAGAATAAAATCTCGGATTTATTGGGATCACCATTTGCATTTTTAGCTTGTGGGAGGCAACTGAGTTTCTTTAACAAAGCAAAGGATGATGTATTGCTGGAGTCTGTCTAACAATATAAAAACCAAAAATACAATGCTAATCCTTTAGAATCCTGCAGAAACTGTTTTAAAAAACACCCTACCAAAATGGGTCAGCTCTAAACCACAAGCTCAAGGCATAAGGCTTCAGGACCACCAGTGCTTTTCCTTATAGACCTTATCAGACCATGCAGACTAAAATTTACAGTTTTGTGAGCCTAAATTTAGATCTGAAAAGCAGATCCAGAATTCTGACTCAGCCTATATATTTCAGCTGTCCATATTCCATTGGGTCAAGCTATTGGGCTATAAACCAGGGAAATTCTAATGACATTAGTGCAGAAATGAAGGAATAGCTGAAGCCATCTTGTCATTGAACTAACAGCAGGCAACAAGGAGGGCATTAAGTAGATCAGCTCATCAATAATGGAATATGGAGACTTTCAACACTAAGTAGGTCAGTGGTACATATAACTATTTTACCCCTGGATAGTCAGTCGGCAGCCTGCTCACAGCAAACTCAGACTGGCTCCGTTCTCTTCTTACCAGACAGTCTTCAGCATCACAAAATTTATCAAATCCTGTCACCCCTGTGGAGAACTTGTGATCTGAAAATCCACGGGGATTGAAGCTGGGTAGTTGAAAGATGTCATCCAGGAAGGGTGTGTTGAGAAGTGCATTGATATTGCCTACCCTGTACCAACTAGGGGTGTGTAAGAGAACAAGGCTGTGTGGCTGCTGAAAGGTACAACTCTGCACCAGTCTAATCCCGATTTGCTGTATTAAACGGACTGCCTCCCATCAACAGCCATTGCAGAGACTGCTGCAAATCCATGGAGATTTTTCCAGAGATTTGAGTGGGCTCTAAAACAATACCTAGCATGACTAAAACATAACATTGGGGATAATTCTACGAAATGATCCTGATAGCTGTGTTACTTTTAACTCTTTGGCTAAGAAAATACGAAGCCAAGAATGGAAATGCACTATTTTGAAAGCCCCACTTTTCTGTAGAGGCTGTAACGAATGTATTTGAATATCTTCAGTTAAAGAAAACCTACTTTTTCTTCCTCTCTTTCAAATTGTTGCCAAAGGGATATAAGCAGAAAGCTGCCCAGTCAGCCTACCAGACACTTGCTGAGTCCATGCTGAAAGGATTTCAAAGCTGATAGAAAAGGAGCTGTCCAGTTCAAAGGCAACCTCATCCAGCCGTGCAGGAGAGTAGCACAAGTGGAAATGCAGAAGCAATGATCTGTTCAAAATTCAGGGTAACCATGACATCTAATACCTTCAGTAAGAACGATGTTGATTACAGAAATCTGCAACAAGATTCTTGTTGGGTACATCAATAACCCAGAGCAAAGGCAGTGTGGAAAGGCAAACATTATTAATCCCTGGGAACATTTAGTAGGCATTATTTGTACCAGTACCAAACTAAACAGGAAAAGCAAAATCAAACAAACTTATTAATCCCCTAAGGCTATGCAGATGGTGACATCTCCGTGTGGCATACCACATACAGGAAGACTGAGGGATTCAATAACATAATCATTATGAAGACCAGATATTAGTCAGTCTGGTAATTTCAACATTAAACAACATTTTTGATTTGGGTTAGCATGGGCACCAGCTAACGCAAAACACGTCAGCTGTTCTCTGTTGATAAATGTCACTGAGAGTATCATAGTTACATTCAGAGAAAACTAAATATATTCCTATCTCCTAAATTATACAAAACATCCCTTATTACTTCTGTTAAATCAAATAATTTATGAGAAAACACATGCAAAATGAATAAACACTCTAGAACATAATAGTTTTAAGTCTAATATATTTGCCACCCCAGGGCACTTTTCATTTGTTCTCCTCACTCTTCTTAACTGAACAAGCAATTTATGTGAGTAATGAAAATAATCTTATTGTGCAGCTTTTAATCTATTATTCAATAGCTAAAAGGAAAGTACAAATCAACCTTTCTATCAATAATTCAGCTTCAGTGCTAATGCAGCCATTCAGCTGTCCCCCACACCAGGGCCTCATACATTTTTAATGCTCAGGCTCTTTGTTAGGTGGTCAAATGTGTTAATTGTGGTTACAGACACAGCTCCCAGGTGCGGAAAGGTCAACTAAAGAAAATATTCCTATTGCCAACAAAACAAATTAGACTGGCAGTTCTGTAAAGGAAAATTGCAAGGTAGGGTCCTCAATGCCTGACTTTGCTGAAGACCAGGAAGATAAAGTCCAACTGCCAACGCTGCCCTGAAAGCCCTGGCTGGTAAAGAACCTGGAGCTCTCGGCAGTCCTAGTGAAGTGCTGAACACACTTTGTCTGAAGGTGCAATACAGTATGTGTCCTAATTCAGCCTCTCCTGCAGCTACTTAGTTATTAGTCTCCCTGGATCCAAACCCAGATGCTGAGACAGGTGCTCTCTGCAGAGCACCACGGAGACAGGTCAAGGATCTGATGACAGCAGTGCTTCTCTCATAGCCAATTTTTTACTGGTTTAGATGGTAATGTAATGTGGATACCTGCCACTAAACTTCAAAACTGGACTGCGCAGACCAGATCTCAACATCTAACGAGTCTACCTGGTGCCTTTAGCTTTGCTTCCACAAAGGCATTTTTAGAGAACAGCTCTTTAAACACCACAACAGTTTTTAAAGCCCCAGAGGTATGGATTGCTTCCTCAGCCTATCTTTCCTACAATGTTCTGAATCACTTCTACTTGCAAGAAAAACAAGAACATTGCTAGCAAGGCTTTTTCATCTGCTAATAACCCCCTCTGAGAGTGTTATTTTCTCTAGTAGTACAGTTATCTTCTTTGGAAAAGATTAGCATGTCAAAAAGTCTCTTCCTGAGGGCTTCACAACCTCTGAGCTCAGACAGGCACCTTCTCCTCTCAAGGTGGCACAGAACACTCTTCTGAGTTGACACTAGAGAGACCTAAGAACTTTTAGACCTCTCCCATGAAGCAGTGCAGGTGAGCCTGGCATCATGGAGCCTTCCCATTCTGTAGGATGGAGGAGTTCTGGTACAGAGACAGGATCCTTTCCATCTGTTCCTGGAATAGAATATTACTCCCCCCAGTATGAGAGGCTGCCCCAGTCAGTCTCATCCCTCTGCTGAACGGTCAAGAAGGTAGCTGAAGTTCTGAACTGAAAATGGTTCAATATTATTTTTACCTCTTTGAAAACTCTACATGATCCAACACTTTTTATGACAGAAAAAGTGAAGGATTTGTCTTATTGCATCACGGCTCAAAATAAAGCCAATAAAATTGTATGTAACACTTGGCAACTTCTCCCTAGCTCTACTTCTTGCTGACTGGCCTTCCTCAATACAAGGAAGTGAAGTTCATTTGTTCCCAAGAGTGTAAGCATTAATTTTAAATCTGGAATTGTTCCTGAAGGAAAATTAGTCTTGTTACTCTGTGTCACATCACTGTTCCATGTAGAATTTCATTCCAGAGAAGCTTAGCAAAAACGTACGTAGTTCTATATAATGGTTCCTTACTACCGAAACAGTATCACAACCATTAGCTTATAAATACACTAAAGAGGTAAAAGTGAGCAGGACTTTGTAAGCTATAGCACCGAGATTGATCATAGAGAATAATCAGGCAAGAGCCAATTTTAATTTCAGTTTTGCAAAATTGAAGAATAAAGATCACGTAAACACTTCTGTTGCTGCCATGCCCACCATATTCCAGACCCAGAAGTCTGACTTCCTTCCTCTTCAACCTCCTTCTCCCCTCATATTAAGAGCTGTGTAAACAAAGACCAGGTTTTGGGTCTGTACTCCACAGAGGTAGAAATGATGTCTGGAAATGACAAGGTAAAGCAAACGCCCACAGACGGATACAGACAGATGGAAGAGTACAAGGAAAATTCAAGAGAGTACCAGTTAGCCCATCAGAAACACAAGTGTCATCTAGGGTTATCATACTTCTAGGGAAGGACTTCCTTCGACAAAACATTGAATTTCTTCTTTTGGAACGTGACAAGGAGACAATACAGAAGAGGTATTGTAACTAATCATGGTAAGAAGCAATATTTAGGTAGACTAGGATACAACTGACAAGGTAGAGTTTGGCCTTCAGAAGCCTTGGATGGGAGGTCAACTACCACACGATGGATGTTACCGATTAAGAGAAACAAGGGAAAATATGCAAAGCGACAGGTATTTGGGTTAGCATAACCAGTCAGAAAAATACCATCTTTGGGACAACATTTTGAGTGGATATGAACAGGCAAGACTGAGCTTATCAAAGCCAGTAGAAAGGGAAATATTGATACTGTGGAGGTAATATGAACAGAACATGAATTACAGCCTTAGTCATATGGATAAAAGGATTTTATGCACTGAATAGACCAAATACAGACACAGTCTGGATGTGAGAACAGAGAGAGAATTTTGAGTCCAAGAGCACTGCAGTGACTTGCAGGATCGTGGGTTGTACCCAGCAAAAGAAAAGGAGCTGGCTCAGGAAAATTAATTGCAAACCTACTTAGACCAGTTTGGTACTTACTAATGATTGCTATGGTCTTGTTTGCTTACCCTAACTTCAGCAAGTCAGCAAATACACCACAGATGTGCACCAAAGACGACACAGGATTCACTGCAGTCCAGACTGTGCCTTGCATCCACAGCCAGCTTGGACTGAGCAATCAATGAGCCAGATGCAATTGCAGCACTGCTAACTGCCTGTAAATGATATCATCTTTTAAAACTGAGGAACTGTGAGACTGCAGCGCATTCATTACCATTTCAATCAACAGCAGCACAATGCAGCACTGACAAGATTCAAATGACTATCGAATATAAATAATCCGAAAGGCTCATGGTAGCTGGGGAAAGAGATTATTTACAGACTTTTATTATAGGCTTCCCATTTAGCAAAGATTTTGCACGTGTGAACCTGCCCCATGCATCAGACATAGGTCTGTGCAGGCAGCTCTTTCATAAAGAGAGATAAGAAAAGAAATACAGTTGAGGAAGGCGTAATGGAGGCATGGAAAATTGATTTTCAGTCTGTGACCTTGACTCGGAGGATGAACATGAGCCGAGAAGCAGACAGTGAGGACAGGAACAAGCTGCAGACAGCAAAACTGCAAACTTTGTTTGGAATCAGAAAGTACAGACAAATTCTGACAGCCTGACGCTGCCCCCATCATCAAGTGCACTAAACGCGATGATACTATAACTTGAAGGGACAGCAGAGCTCAGACACAATTTGTCTCAGAGATGACATTTAGAAGGATGTCATTCAACTCACTTGTGATGAAAAAACAAAAAAACAGGAAGATAAATTTCTATACAATATATCAGTTATTTTATCACATCATGATAATCCCATTTGTTCACATGCTCACAAAATACTTCCACTAATTCATCTTCTGGCTGGAACACTGAATCATGGGGACAGACACAAACTGATCTGAACAGTTTGCCCAGGACTGCAGAACACCCAGGGACCACATCACTACTACCTGACTACCTTTCTCCAGCAAGAAGCGGTTAAAGAGGCTCTGTCTGCTTTTTCTCTTCTGTGCCTTTTCTGTTGGGTAGCTGGGGGAAAGGAGGAGCTAGTGGGTTAGGCTAGGTCCAGCCCAGGGTGCTTTGTCAGCACAGGTATTATGTATTCTAATATTATGCTGGCACAGCGTTCTAAGGCAGATGCAGCTTAAAACAGCAAAAAAAGTTTTCACAGTATAACTTTTTGATTTCCTGGGAGTGACGAGTCAGGCTTTTTATACGAGCAGCTTCTGGCAACATTACTGTTTGTCAGGTCACAGCCCAGTGCGCTGATCTGCGCGTAATGGTGTCATAGCAAAATCTCTACCACACTCCTGGCCTTGCAGCTATGGAGGAACCTCTGCTCTACCTAGAAAACACTGCTTGGGCTTCTTAAGACCTCCAGAGTGGCATATAAAGGCTGGAGAAGGACAGGGAGCACACACTGGATTTCTTCCCTGCCTAAAGCTCATTCTGACACAGGCTGAGAATCCGAAGCAAGCAGAAATGCAGTGTTCAGAGATGCAATACTACATAAAGGACTGATGTACCACAACAAGATCCTGTGGCCCTTGCACAAGAGCTCCTCTTCGCTCAAAGCACCAGCACACTGCACTGTTCCGATGCGGGCGGTCAGCCTTCAGCCGGACTGAAATCCAACCTACTATTGCCAGAAGTATTGGGCGTTTCCTATTAAATGTGCTTCTGAATAGAAATTCCAGTACTTATTTTTGTTAGTGTGCTAATAGTATGCTCAAGGCCCTGTTCTGGAACAACACACGCCCTGAGAAACTGAAGTGACTGGGAAATGAAAGCCCCTCCTGAAAAACATACTGTTTTAAAAATTGGGCAAATTAATGATTGTAGTATTTTAAAACCCTGCTTTTCATAGAAAGGGAGTTTCTAAATATCCCCATGGCAGACCACTGAGACAGGTTATCTATCTGGTTTGTGCGTGCTGCTTATGATCAGTTCTGTTCTACCAATGGACAAATCTAGGCAATGAGGCACTTTTCCTGGAAGGATGTTTTTGTTCCAGTAAAAGTGAATTTTCACAAAGAATATTTAAACTTTTGAACAGTAGCGTATTCCCCATCTGAAAATTCCCAGCTCGCTCCTAATCCACACAAGCAGCCGAAGCAATTAGCTCTGCGTGATAGCAGAGCTATTAAATAACCTTGGCATCAAGGTTACAGCAATTCAATGGCCAGGCTAGACAAAGAATGCTTCAGGGCATTCCCTCATGGTAGAAATAGCTCCTGCAAAGAGCCTGCCTCAATTTCCCTTTCCTAGTGTCTACTTATATTAATGAGCTTGCTTTTTTTTTTTTTGGGGGGGGGGGGGGTGGTGGTGGTGTGCATTGAGGTGTCTATTGATCTCAACCCATATTAGCCCAATCTTCCTCCAGACACATCGTTAACTTCACTCGTCTAATCACTCTTAATTCTGAGGCTGATGTCACAGACATATCTTTGTCCCAGTGAGAGAAGGAGAAACTTATAATGCCCTGCTACAAGATTCTTCATCCCAGGCCCTTAAGGGACCTGTGGCCCCACATTCTAACTTGCCTCTGACATTAACAGCTCCCAAGACACTCTTCTCTCTAGCAAAGGCTACAGCAAATATGTTTAAATAGATTTCCTTAGGCACATGAGCAACTGATCTTGCAAAACACTCCTTCTGGCCTTAAAGGGCCGGTGTTCTGCTGCAATGAACAAAAGATTAGAGTCTGTTCCTTAGGTAACTGTATGATGCAAAAAATAACCAAAAAATTCAAAGTGTGTACAACAAGGCTTAGAAATTCAACTGATAAAAGTCATACCAGAAACAAGAAAAATCTTCAAATTTGCATGTAGAAAGGAAGGAACTCAGAGTCAGCCATCACTGAGACTATCCCATAATTTGCAGGTATAGCTGAGATGTCATGAAAACGGCATCATAAAAGGGGAGCTGCTAGAAGCAACTGATTAATTGACTAATGCCAGTAAAGGCTGAGCTGATATTTGACGGTAAATTCTAGGGAATCTGCAGACTGAATGCCTGAGCTGCCCAGAAAACATTAAAAAGTCAGACATCCCACCTGAGAACTGGACTTAGCATAAGGATGGCAGCAGAGCCCTCCTCCACTGCCAGGCACACTGTCAGGACCTGAAAACCAGCCCCACCACCCTGCTGCAGCCCTTTCTGGTTCAGCCGACTGGTTCTCCGGCTCTGCTGTGCCACCTTGTGCTCGTCCGCTTGTTGACAACACGCTGCTCATGGAACGAGTCAACTGCACAATTATGGAACCATAGAAGTCCTCCTGGCTTAAAATTTCTGCGGCCATAGTAATGTACACAGCAGCCTATGGCCGGTGACACAGCTGGGAACAGGAGACGTGAATGCTGGAACGCTGCACTGTCACACCCCTTCGGTATTCTTGTGAAGGCCAAGGTGCTCATGGACGTTTTCAGGTTTTCCTGTGATTACAGGTGGAGTTTTGAGTTCACAGCAATGCAGATCATCAGGGAATATCTCATTTGTCACAACTGGACACGTGGACATTTCTCACCATTGCTACCATTATATTGTCCCCGGTCCTCGTCTGCTGGACTGTCAAGAAGCATGTCCCACGGCCCAGCACAGGAGACACACCTTTAGAACTTCCCTATTCTGTTACCAGTTCTGATGCTGATATAGGAATATTTTGAATAAGCAAATCAGCACCCTGAGTCTTTCACTTGCCTCACTGTAAATTGGATATGACATTTCACCAGGGTCACAGGACTTTGGTGTGATTCTTCACAGCAGATCTGCGAGCTACATTACAGCTGTCAGAAACACCTCTCTGAAGGCAGGACTCACTCTGGGAGCTTAGCAGAGTACATTCAACAGAAAGAACTCTCAGCAATCCAAACAGCTCAAGAAGGGCTTTGCACTTAGCAGCTTTTTGTATCATTTTTCCAGGCACATGCTAAACCTCTTTGCTTTTTTCAGGTTATGTGGGGATTTTCAGGTGCCAAAATTCTCTCCTTTTTGGCAAGCATCCTGGATGACTTGGGGCATGGCAAAGAAACTGCTTGTTAGCAAAAAATCTTAGGAACGACAGAATTCGGGAGTCAACATGATAAACTCCTCACTGCGGTCAAGCTGGCCTCATCAGTCCTGGCATACAAAGCCCAATCACAGAAACAGATCTACGATGTTAAACATCGCAGCAAGGACCTGCTGCCAGCGGCTGCTGCAGCAGCAGAGGCACACAGTGGTACTGCTCCCAGGCTCTGGAAGCCACTAGATGTCAGAGCTACACTGGCATCCCACCACTCCCCGTCAGTTCAGCAGTCGCTTCTAACCTGTGGAAAAACAGCCTCCAGATCAAGGAAAATAAACTGTAGTAAGCCTATGAATACCACAGATTCCTGTGCTGGCCTGACAAATACCGCTGCGGTATTTGTGCTTGGGGTTCTCAAAGGATTAGGCCTCCTCCCTGCTCGGGAAGCACTCCCTGGGTCAGGGAGCAGGCAGAAACGCAGCTATTCCCAGCCACCTGGGACGTGGGCACAAACTGGGGAGCCATTTATGCTACTGTCTGGGGAAGCTGACAGACTGGTTGTGTACAGGAGACCCTAAGCATCCATTTCTGAGTGAGAATAACCACTTCAGTATTGAAGTAGAGAGCTGTCTTCCATATAGAAAACCCGAAATGTAAATAAAGACAGGAAGAGTGCAAGAACTGTTTTTTACTGAAGTAAAAACTTTTACTTAAGCCATCTACCAGCACATTTGAAGATTTGTCTTGTTTCTAGTGTGACTTTTTCTTTTATCAGTTGAATTTCTGCACCTCTTTGCACTGAGAAATATTAAGAGTGAGCTCCTGCTGAGACAGAGGTGACTTTGGTGAGTAGGTCCCCTCAAGGGGATGCCCTGCCCTGCCCTGCTCAATAGGTAGCCTGCCCAGGCACGTTTCTGCTGCCTCCTCCTCACAATGGGCAGAAGATAGCATCTGGCACAAAGGAATCCAAAGTGCAGCAACAGCCATGCTCTGAATTACATCCACAAGAGCTCAGAAGTCTCAGTACACCAGAGAGGTCCATCGCAGCTAATCTGATACTATTTTTCAGGAGTACGTAAGGTAATTGCAAGAACTGCCTGGGGGAAGAGTAGGCACATTCTTTCCTCTACCACCTCATTCATCATCTAATCTTGGACTTCTTTAAATTAGTGCCTTCCAAATCTGTCAAACAAGTCACTTGGATGAGCTCTGGAAAAGGACTCTGCCTCTGGAAGAGGACACGTGAATGACACCAGGGAGAAATACACTGATCCATCCAAATCTATTTGCTCAGTTTTAGTGTCACTGCTGCCTGAGCCAGCAGCAGAGACAGAGATGTCACAGAAGGGGAACAGGAGAGCATCAAGGGAAGGGAAAGCTGAGAGGTCTGGGCTGGGCAGGGGGGACAATAGGAAAGCTGCAGTTGGTGGGAGAATACTAAAGCCAAACAGAAGTGATTGCAGATCTCTACCTTCAGACCCTCAAGGTGAGGTACCTCTGCAAAAAGGCTGGGAAACCACTGAGCTGCATCACTGGGAAGAATCGTGAAAAAAATACAACCCTTTTTTAGGAGTAGCGAGGGCTCTGGGGAGTGCTTTACTGAGCTCACGAAAATTCAGAAGCTTAATGACAAAACTCCTGCTAAAAAGACACTTGCAGGTACATGCAGATGGCACATGGTACAGTTGACAAGTTACTCTCTACTTGTTTGTCCTCACCAGCATGGAAGGCCCATTTCTTATTCCACAAAGAGCCACAGCATGTAGCTCTGAAGGGCACAGTGCAACTCCATTGGGGCTTGTGACTAGAATTTTCAAAACAGGACAAAACGAGAGCAAAAGCTGGCATCTGGCTAAGAGGTGGGGGATTCTCGTGCCACCGCTCAAGGCAATGACATTGCTCACAGCATTTGCACCCTCTGCCCTGTAAGACTGTGTGTGTGTTAGGGCAGTAGGTAGCTGCCATAACAGATTAAATACAGATTTACCAGAGTTCCAGGAGGAGATGGATTTTCATGCTGGGCACTGCAATATTCCGTGATTGAAACCTTACTTCGAATCAACAAAACAGGAAATTCTTATGTCATTGCTAATCTGGCCTTGGTTGCACTCGTGGTAGCCAGTTTCTATGTCTGGTTTTAGTTATCTTCCTTCGTTCACTCTTCCAACAATATATTGTTAAATAAAAACCTGGAATAAATATGTGAACAACTCAGATGGTTTTGTTTATATTGCAGGTACAACGCTGAAGAATCCATCTGTAGATACGGATGCCGCCCCCCCACGTGTAATATAGCATGACGTAGTTCTATGACATTATATTGCTATCGGAATCAACGAGGGTATCTCTCTAGAGATCCCACCACAGGTGCTGCAGCAGAAAATTATGCTAGTCTGTCTAACTGACTAATATAGTTAGGAATTCCTGACAACCACCTACCCCTGAAGCCACGTTTGCGGATGGGTGGTAACTAATACTGTTTCTTTTTTTTAAGAAAAACAACGTTCATTAGGATTTTGACAAAAAGTTATGCTGTAACAAGAATAATTAAGAAAAAAAAAGCATATTCCTGTGACATTGCCACGCAACTGAAAATACCACTATATTTTTAAAACACAGGTATGTGCAGAATGAGCTTTCGCTTGGGCAGTCGTTATGAAGAGGTAAAAACTGGTTTTGGTTTTACTAATTTTTCTTGAATTTTACAGAAATGCTTTATATATTTTATGAAAACTGTTTAACCATTTTAAGGCAACAAGGTTCTAGACTGCAGATCACATTAGTATGGCAAGATTTACTGCCTGGGGAAAGGTATTTTGTAAACATACAAATAAAAATATCAGGAAGCATAATAGAGTATTGTCCAAAGACTTGGATTTATCATGAGCAGAAGTGAACAGGGTGAAGAGGTATACCTGAAAATTGCCATCAAAAATATAACTTTTAAAGGAGAGAAAACATCCTGTTTATGATAATGGCTGTACTTAATCTTATAAAAAGTTGTCTTCTTCCAATTTAAAAACTAGTCTCAAAGTACGAGTTCAGATACATTGTTAACCCAGTTTTCTTTTTTTTTATGCTGTCCTTGGAGTCAATTTATCAGAACAGTCATTATTTTCATACCCCTGTTCAAATCTGGTCTTGGCTGTTTTATACTCCGAGAGTAAAGTGAAAAAAAGCAACTACGCTTTGCAGATGGAACCAAATGATCAAATGGTCCCATCTGGCCACGCTATGTTTGAAGAGAACTTAACAACCTCCTCAACGTGGTATCCTGCCTCAGACAGTATTTAGAGTCAGTATCTTAGCCCTGAGATTAGTCTTCTTGGAGAAAACTAGAAGGAGATATGAGGCTGGAGGCTGAAGCAAAGGAAAAATAATTCCCTCCTGACTCAAGAGTAATCTCACACCTCGGTACAGAGGAAGGTAACCTTATTCTTAAAATTCACTGAAGTGGGGAGGAATTAATCTCATTTAGCTTTATTCATCAAGGTAACTACCCGTACTGTGTCTATAGTAAACAGAAGAGGGCAGATAGCTAGAGAGGTTGATGAAAGACTCTGGGAGTATTCCACTCTCTCGATTGGCAATATAAGGCTCCTACACAAATACCTTGGATTAGATGCCTGAATTTTAACATCTAAAGTTAAGATAATTTCTGCCTTAAATGCTGTATAATGCCAAGAATATATAACCACAGTATTTAAATTATGTCTGCATTCTGCAGAATCTGCATTTTAAAAAAGCATAGTGCATAAGCCCCTGATGCTAGAAGATGAAATCACGTCCCCTAGATATGGTAGACACTTTCTCAGTCTTACTCTGTGATGACCAAGAACAGAGAGGTTCTATCTCCAACACCCCAAGACTGCCAATACAAGCTGACTTTCAGAATGTAGTCCATGTACCACAAGTATCTCCTGGAAATATAGACTCTAGGTGCCCAAGATCCTCTTCCACGGCACAAAACTGTCTCTGAAGACTGCTAAGAATTCACCATTTAACCTATAAAAGCCTGAAACGCTGAGCAGTGCATCACGCAGGCATTCTTTCCTGAAATACTAAATGACACACTAGAGTTGGGCTAATCAAATAATAATAAACACAGGGCTTAACATTCCAGCAACAGTCCAGTTTATGTACAGTTGTCCTCACACAAGTGATCCCTTTCCTTTTGTAACTAGGACACTAGACTCCTTCACTACCTTCACTTACGAGCACTCTCTTGTAGTACAGAGCCTCAAGGGAGCAGAGACAGAATTTCTCAGCCCTGCAGCATACTGCACATCTCTTCCCTGGATTCCAGGTTGAGTAACCAACACGAGGGAGGAAAAAAAGGCTACAGAAGGAGAAAAGTCACTTTGCTGCCACATAGCAAAGGAGACAGTAATTCAGAGATTACTATTTCTTGAACTAACAGGCACAGAGCAGCAAATGATTTGTCTAACATTACTTATCTCCCAAAGCAGTGTCTTCTTTCTCCTGCTGCTGCCCTTCTCCCTGCAAGTCCCACTCATCTGCCAGAGCTACCCAGTCCCTGCTGCTTACATTTGAAAGTATCCAGATCTCCTCTCTTGTGGTCTTTGCCCTTCATGCCAAGAGAAGCAAACAGCTTCTCTCTGTGAGACCTCTTCTGCTCTCCTCACTGACTTTAAAGCTGGGCTCTGTGGCACTGTCAGCACCCAGACAGTGGTTCCCTTGTGATACAAACCGCAGGGAATGACTCCAGACAGGGCAGATGGGCTTTTACTCCTCTTATGCACGCCCAGCACTGACGCACATAGCCCACAGTTTCACATGCACGCTCTTCTGCCGGGGGCAGCATGAAGGCACGTAGATTTATGAGCCACTTGCAGCCACTGAGATTATGGACACATCTAGTTCTAGCAATAAGTATATTGTGCTCTGCAATTCAAAGGCCCTGTGTTCAATCCATGCTGCCAAAAAAGCAACGGCATTACACTCCCCAGAAAAACTGCCTGTGGGTAGTCTGTCCTAGTTCTCTCCGTGGAGCTGCATGACTGCTACTGCAATGATGGGGGAAGCTCAAAAATCTTCAGGGCTGAACCATTCTCCATTTAAAGAACTAACAGAAAATCTACCTCCTCAAGATCATATTGAATAAGGTGTTGACCACGACTGGCTATAAACTAGTTTGGAGGAAAATCTTTAATTTAACCTTGTTGTATTACATCAGCAATATCTGCTTAGGAAATGAAGACATGCTGGTGAAATGAATCCATACATGGGAATATTCAACCACTCATGTATTGTGTAGCTGTGAGAACAGGTTCCTTCAGCCTGTTTTCAGCCTAACATACTGGCAGTCCCCTTTGGAGTTAGATGGCTTTTTAACTTTTGAACAGATAATACACAAAATGAAGATAAATTACAAAAAACTTTGCACAGACTTTTGTGGCTACAAAATTTCAGATCAGCTTCTATAACACTGCTCAACTATTTCCTGTCCTCTTTTTACAAGAATGGAAGCAGTGACCAGTTGTGTCCACCCATGAGATCAGAATAATAATTAAAGGAACACTACCTTTGTGCTAAAGACAAGCTCCAAAGAGGAAAAACGAATTTTTTTTGCCATCTTGTTTCACTAAAATGTAGAAAAATGTTCTGAAAAAATATTTTTATAAAGCTATATCCTGCTACAGACATCAAACCTTGAACATTCCTTCTTTTAATGCAGAGTGCACTGGAGTCTCAGGGGTGTTTTGGGAACTCCCAGCACATAGACAGGTACCCGAGTACCCTTAATAAAACCCCACTTACCACTTTGAATGGAGAGAGTACTCACCACTTTAGAGAACTGGAGTGTAAATAATCTCATACTAGTAAAAATGTCTGGAGACATGTGGGAAGAAATATCAGACCTATGTGAACTGTCCAAAAGCAAAGTATTCAAATGGCATTCAGGTATTCCAGGTGATGTGAACTTAGCGACACGTGCAGGAGGACTATTTTGCTTCACTGACTGTATTTCATTGTCCTAAGTAACTTGGAGAGTTTGGTGGCAAGATATTGTAAATGTTTACGCTTTGCAGCAAACATGCAAGATGCACAATAAAGCTGCATGAAACTGAGGGATATTTAAGAGAGAACAATGTTATATATTCCAGCTTCTACTTACTGAAAAGGATAAAGACCTGCGGCACTCTTGAATGGACAGTGTACATGCACGGTACATACACATACACAGGCATCATGAGTGTGTACACACTAAAAAGAGGGTTTGTGTAGACTTGTAAAGTTCTGTAATGGGAAAAATCTGAAGCAGGCACAGTTTAAAAATCTGAGTAGCAGATTAATAAAATTTTCAGTACATATATGATTTATTATGTAACTAAGATACATGCATTTATATGCTGTTTAACGTATTTTGTTAGCTATTTTTCATATATGCCATATCTGATGTACATACGTTTTATGTATTATATTTTAGTTACCATATTCTACATTACATATTAAAGTCACTTGAATTCTATGTTATGTTTGGTCTATCACTTTATTGCTTTACATGACATTAATGAATCACTGTTTTCCAGTGCTGAAATTTGTTATTCAGCAAAAAACCCTACTGCTTATGAAGAATTTTCTTTTTTAATCCCCAGCCTATATCAGTGACTTATAGAGGCAAAATTCACTAAAATTCTTCTCTAGGTAGGAGAACCTGGCTTATCAGTCAGTCAATGAGCACTAGGAGAATCAGAATACTGAGATCAAACTACTACCTACTGTAACCTTATCCTGAGGAAGTGAGTAGATTATCAAGCGTATGTCACTTGGAGAATGGATCAGTTTCTAAACATAGGCACGCGCTGCTTTGAGAAGTGTTGCGTTCAACAAGAAGGCAAGTTCTGGCCTCTCTGAGGAATTAGTCCTGATCTAATTATTTAACAAAAGCTCATACCGACCTTTTACCGCACGCTTTGTAAATTAGCTGGCCGCCTCCTTGAAGAGAAGACTAATTTACAGGCACATCTTCAAGTGTCCCATCATCACAAGTCTTAACTGTCTGAAGAAATAAAGTAAATTAAGAGTTAACTGGCATAAGGGAGCACAGACTAGAGTTTGAAGCTTAACCCTAAGTGTATATATATATCACACACATTATATTTGCCTTTTCTTTCTAACCATGGGTAACTATTTAGAGTAAAAGGATATTTACAAGTACTTCGAAACTTCAGCAAGATAAAAATGCATCCTTTTCTTAATTGAAAAACCATGCTTCTCAATTTATTTTTCTGTAGCCATGTTTTAAATGTATATATACAGCTCTCAGCTTTATAAATATTTTAATAGAATGCACTAGGAGCTAGCAGAAAAGTTCCTTCAATTCTTAACACAAAGGGACTATTTAAAACAAAATTGTTAAACTACTACAAAACTACTGTTAATCCACATTCCTCCATAGTTTCAGGCTCATTTACATCCAGACATACAATGCAAGTGCCACCCAAACATCTATAGCACGATAGCGTATTTTTAAACCTGGGAACTCCAAACTGACTCTGATCACCACAGCATTTCGCAGTCAATAAGCAGGTCCCTGAAGAGTAACTTTAGCCTTGTACTGAGTATTTAAATGGATTCAGTCATAGGCTTCTGCCACTCAACTACAATCACTTTAACATTAAGCAAATTGTTGCTTTAAAAATCCTTGTAGCCACACATTACTGGTACTGAGAAGAAAACTGCAGAACTCGGAGAAGGCCAGTCTTTCCATGATGGAACATCAATACCCTGAAAGCTGCTACGACCTGAAACACAACAGCAATTGCTCAAACGCAAGAAGAGCTGAACCACGCAGCCCTATCAGGGGCCTTCAGCCTCGTCGGCTTGAGAAACGAGGAAGGCAATGCCGGACACGGTAACGAAAATGAGAAGGCCACCACTGAGGCGACAAGGCATAGGAAGGAGCGCCTTCCTTCACGCCTAGGAGCAAAGCTGGACTGGTGTTCTCATGGCCTGGCCTGCTCTCCCCTGCCCGCCAACGCGTGGGTTCCGGGGTCCCCGCTGAGCTCAGCCCACGGAGCGCTCCCTCCTCACGCAGTTTCACTCCCCGACACACGGTCCTTCTCACTAACAAACAGCCTCAATCATTTTCAGCTGAGCAGCCTCCAACTTTCCCCAGGGCAGCAGGAAGCGCCCACGGCGCGCTCCCGGTGGGAACCCCGCAGCGCCAGGGGCCTCACGGAGCTGCGGGTAACGTTGACACCTGATGGTTCGCTGCCCTGCTGCGGACAGCGGTGCCGCGGGGACCCTCCTCTAGGGCAGCCACCAGTTCCCGGGGTCTCCCAGTATCACCCTGAACTAAATAACCCGGGTTCTTTCCGCTCCTTGGGATCTACCTGCGCCACACCTGGAACCCCGCGCCCCTCGCGCCAGTCCCCGGCGACCTGCCGCTCCCGCCCGCCGGCGGCGCCTCAGCGGCAGCTGCTGCCCGCAAGGTGCCCGCAGGCCGCGGCGGAGAGGCGGGCCGCTGCGGGCAAAGGACGGAACGGCCCCGCGGGCAACAGGCGCGGGGGGCGCCGCCGCCTCTGCACCCTCGGCCGAGCGGAAGTGGCGGGAGTGTCCTGCCCGCCGCGGGGTCGCTCTGAGGGGGGAGACCCTGAGTCCCACCGCGGCGGGGCGGCCCGGGTAAGCGGGGAGCGCGTCCCCTTGTCTGGTGGGGGCCGTGGAGGGGCCTGAGGGCGCCCACCTGGCTTTCCCTCCCGAAACCTCGAGGGAAGGTGGATGCAGCCCCAAGATGGCGGCGGTTGCAGCAGCTGCGGACCAGCCTCCCGCCTCGCTGCGGACAGGCGGCCCCCAGACCGGGCTGGTGCCAGAGGGAGAGGGCTAGGCTCTGCCCTGGGCATCAGCGGGGAGTGCAGTTCGCCCCTTCGGAAGGTGGAGGGGGAGCGTTCTGGAAGGCCCTGTGAGGGGCACAGCGCTGGGCTGGGCTAAGTCTCTCGGGGTGCAGGCAGCAACTGTGGGTTTTTTCAGAGATCCATGGGGATCTGCCAGCAGGCTTCAGAGCCTGGTCCAGTGTGCCCGGTGCTGGGGCGCGAGGGCTGCGAGGGCTGCGTGGTGTAGCTCAGGGTGGAGCAGGCTGGGACGCCCTGAGGTGACATGGGGCGAGGGTCTCGGGCAGAACCTCAGCAACCAGTGTGAAAACCTGCTCGCTGTTCCCCTTTCTGCTGGCATCTATAGCAAGGATTTCAAGGCTATCTAAAACAGAGAACAGAACGTGTATTTGCTGCCACTCCTCACCAAATCCCAGGGCACTCCTAATAAGGCAGGAGCAAGGATGAATGCTCGAGCAGGTGGCCAGAGGACTCCCAGAGAAGAGTAATGCTCGCGCAGGGTGGTTACATCCTGCTATGAAAGAGAATAGTCGCTTTCATGCCAAACCACAAGCTGCTGGTTGAAACCTGAGCCGAACTTCCTTGATCATCAGGAGCTCAGTTAACTTTCAGCACAGCCAGTTTTCATTTTCACACCTCTCCAGACTTGCTGGGACAGGAACCAGATGTATGAGAATACAGTGAACTCCTGTTCTTGGAGGAGGGATTGCTGACCCTATCCCAAGGTCAAGGTACCAGAGAGTACACTAAAAAAAGGTTGCTTTCCCCTCAAAAGATTTCCTGTTTTGTTGGGTTTTTTGAGGTTCATGTCATCTATGCACTTCACGTAAACGCTAAATCTTTGGCCATCCACATTTAGCTCATCTAAAGCTCTGAATCATATATAGGCCTTCATGTGAGAAGGTCTCGTGTTTTTCATGGGATCAGTTTCTTCCCTTAATACAAGGCAAAATGCTCCTTGAGCGTGCACCAAGGCTGCGTGTTAGAGACGTGTAGAGATCTTCCCATGCTGGCTTTTCTGTCACTGGTGTTGGTAACGGATCTGCGTGCACACTGGCTACCGGATTAGTTCCAAAGCTCCTCAGTGGGTTTGGGACAGCCTGAGTTGCTGTTGGCATGCAGGTTGATTAACTAGCAGTAACTGGTCCAGCCGGATGGAAATAGTCCATCAAATACTGCAAGAAACCCTGTTGCTTACGCTGCATCCTTGCTCACTGTGCAGATCAGGGAGGCTTTTCTGTCTTAGATGCTGAATAAATCTCTAAGCACTAATGCAGCGTTGCCATCAGATTCACGTGTCTTGGTCTATTCTGGGGGATTGCTCAGACAGTTGAAGAATTCCGCTCAGGGCTCTGTAGCTCCTTTAGGATTTCTGGTAGCCAAGATGTTATTTGTCTGGCTAGAAGTACCAGAGTTTTGAGTAAGATGAATGCTGCCCACTCATGATAAAACTCCTATCTCCAAACAACTTTATCTGTCTTAATGTCTCCCTATCCATAGTCAGGCAACTTATGAGGAGCCAGGGCTCTCATTTTAAACAGATTTCTGACCATCACAGTCCTGGAGGAATTCTTGGCAGTAAGCATAAAATTTTCTGAAATACAGATTCAAGAAACTCCCTTCTGGCAATGGGAGGGGAAGCGTTAACTCTCACAATTCTGATTCACAAGCTTGGCTTGTGGTCACTGGGCGCTTGGGGCTGGTCACTGACTGTGAGCGGGAAAAAGCAATACTCTGGTGGTTAGTAAAGTGAAGTCTCCATCAGGAAGAGGCAGGTTTGTGTTCGGTTTCAGGTCCTGAGCTGTCTCGTCCTGGAATGATTTTTTCCAGTCTTTCCCCTGTACCTATACCATAACGATGAAAGGAAAAAGTTCTTCCAGTAAAAAAAAAAAAGAATGCAAATGAATAGAAAAGTCCCCATTGTACTAATGAGAGAATAACACGTGGTGAGAGGTGGCATGATGTAAATAGAGGTATTTTTTGCAAACATTCTAGGTACCATTAATACTAGTGCCAGCTTAAAAGTGTCTGATGGCTACTGTTGTTGCTAGAGCCAAGTCTGATAAAAGGAGTAATCAGCCATGACAGGACTGAAATGGGCTATACCCCCTTTGAAGATTTTATTTATATAGATTATAAACAGTTTATAGGAGTTTCAAATGCTGTTTATTGCCATTTCAGTGAGCCTTTTGACTGACCATTAGAGCCTGGGACCATCAATTACTCACCTAAAACCTGCTTATATCAGCTACATAGATACGGTAAGTAAATCGAGAGTGTGTACAGATAAACTCAAATTGTACTCTATATGCAACTAGATATTTACTATAAATTGTTCTGAACTGGAGCTCTAGTATGATACACAACCACAAGATACCTGTTTAAGCTATAGGGCCCTCTGGGGGAACATTGGTCTTCTGGGTAAAGTCGAGGTTAATGACGTTCCCAGGGCTTTAAGATGTAATTAAGTAAAATTGCTGGAGCCTTTGAAGGTGGGAAGCATAGTGTCAATGCTGAGCGTTCTCTTCCCAGCTTCATAAAAGTATCATTGGAGAATCTGGCAAGCAAAGTGTAGGATTTAAACAACTCAACTCACTCATTGTGCGACCACAGTTTGTCACCTAAATTAAGGGAAGTCATCTCAGTACTGGTACCAGTTTATCCTTCGTAACTGGAACAGCATCTCAACTGCATGACATCATATTACCTTCTGTCTGCAGATTCTCTGTGTGTTACCTCACATGTCAATTCATTAGCAGCTCGCCCTTCAAAAATCCCGTTCTTCTGAAATTTCTTGGCTTCCTCTGTACACTCTCTGGTTACTCGTTAATAAGGAATTGTGACAATTTCAGTGTTGAACATGTTTGATCTCTTAAAAACCTCAGACTGTAACTACTGAATGCCATACCAGACCTATTCTTCTACACTACACTTTGTGCTGAAGAAGCTGGGGGGCTGCTTGGTATTCATATTTGGCAAGGAAAGCTGTTTCCAAATATGAATCAGTAGTCCATCAAAAATCCCAAAAATGACTTGGACTACAGGCTGTGGAGGGAAAATTTCCTATCATAGTGGGGTGCTAAAGTGAATTCTTCATAATTGCATTGATTTCTCATCAAGTTATAACAAAAAGTTACTATTTGGGAAATTTGTTTTAAGAATTTGAAGCCATTTCAGATACTGGACTTCATGAAGACAAGCACAACCGGTATCTGGGCTCTGCACGCACGCTGCTTGGTAATTCGCTTTCTACAAATCATTCTGATTTTGTTTCACGTTGGAAATTCCTGAAAAGGTGGAGTAGGTAAAACAGCTGGTCTGCTAATGGATAGAAAATGGGATGAGAGAAGTGAAATTACCACCATTTGAGGCAACAGGAAATTATTATGAGTAAAGGGATTTTATACTTCTAAAAATACGATGAAAATTTGGAAGGAATTCAGGGCTTACAACTGTTTAAAGGCTTTAGGTAGTTTTCAGTCTGTAGCATGCATTTTCAAGAGAAGCCTAATGCTCTAAGGCTGCTTTTTACTTTCCAAAATAGGCATTTCTACAACTCAGTCATAAAAGCTCTCTCCCTGGAAAAGTGAGGGAAGACATTAATCAGGTATGAAGGAACACAGACGTACACCTTTACCTGCATGAAGGTTTTAAAGCTGAAGGTGGTGTACAGTCTGGCGAAGCGACAGATTTTGATGTAAATCCCAATGCATCCTCTTAGCACTTACCTGGAGGAGCTGAAAATGACCACATTAACTACAGCAAAGTGTCAGAACTCCAGATCAAGGAGCTTTAAGGCGTGGTCCAAGTCTGTATGACTTACTTTCCTAAAATTACTGGGCCCTGCTGTCCTGGCTCCTGCTCAGGGTAGAAATGCTGGGAATGTTGACTATCTTAAGGGTGGAAGTGGATCTTATTTTAACTAACATTTCATATGCTCTTACCAGGGCCAGAAAATAGCTTTGGCAGACTTGTCTTTGTTGGATCGTATGTCGTTATTCACTTCATAAATGGCAGGGATTAGAGAAGAAATATTAGGGTTAAAAATATCTCATGTAGAAACTCCTTAGTGGTCCAAATCAAAGAATTGGGAGGCAACAGAAAGATGAAAATAATATGTCTTTGCCAGTAGGAGCCAATTTCACATCCTTCTGGAAACAGCCTGAGAGAGAGCACCTTGTAATAGATGCAGTTTTCAGCTGCATCCATGCTTGGAATTCTCTCAGCTGACAGTGTTCTCACAGGTTTGTAAGTTCGTTCCATCACTTGCTTCTCGACATTTCTTTGGTTTGACTTCATCCCTGTCATTTTCTGTGTCAAGTGTTCCTGAACTGTGTTTAAAATTGGCAGCGATGGCGATACAGGCGTTTGGCACGGCCACAATCGCTTTCAGACAAAGATAGTCTGCTCACCTCTAGGTACAAGAGAGCAGGCCAGAGTCATGAAACTTTCCTCCAGCTGAACTAGTTT
Organism: Bucorvus abyssinicus; assembly: GCA_009769605.1. NCBI lineage: Eukaryota > Metazoa > Chordata > Aves > Bucerotiformes > Bucorvidae > Bucorvus > Bucorvus abyssinicus. Next base: position 21,829,302 of record CM020035.1, on the reverse strand, counting down.
GCTTCCATGTTCTGGAGTGAGGAGTGCTGGCTTGCCCCTGCGCGGAGAAGACTACCCCGCACAGGATGTGGTAGCTGCCTGCCAGCACTTGGAGCTCTGTAAGCAGTACCCTAATCACCTGCAAATGGGCAAAGTGAGGGGCTGCTGCTGAGGGTTGCTCAAAAGTTGTGTTGTATCAGAGTAAGCGTTATGTGGGAATTACAGGCAAGTGTTGTTCGCAGCAGAGGGAATATGGCTAGGAGGGGTGAACGCTGGGATGCTGTCCAGCTCCTTTGCGATTGCTAGAGCCAGTTTGCCTTCAACAGCTGTACTTAGGATTGCCTGAGGAATAGAAATGGTGTTCTGCATTGTTGCAGCAAGCTATCAGAGCAACGTTTGGCTCTGTAATTCATTGCATTTCTTTTTGCATGGACGTGAGAAGAGAGGGAAATAGTGGCAGCTGTACCCACTAGAGAAACCAGGTGAGCCAAACACGTTGCAAAATATATCAGGCAAAAGAAATGTGTTAGGTTTTTTTCATTTGCCATTTCTTATGGACAGACTGTGTATGGGTGTGTAGCAGCTTTTTTTTTTTAACTTTTATGTTCTGAAACCCCCATTCCAACAGCACAATATATAACTCACAGGTAGACCTACGAAAATCACTGAGATTAGGTCAAGGTGGTATTTAATATGATTAAAGATCATAAAAGTGCATGTTAAGCATTTAATGAATAACTCCCCTGTCTGATGTTTAGGAGTGGTCCAAGATGGTGGAATCTTTGGATATTAGATCCTCCATACTTAAAAAAGGGAAATGTTTCAAGATATCATTGCTCATGATGAGTTTTTCAGCAAACCACAGTGATCTCTTCCTCTACTGTAATAGCCCCCCCAGTGGTGAGGGCAATAGTTTGAAGGAAGCTTGACTTTCTGCATGAAGTTACTGGTATAGTTAATCCTATTGATGAAAATGATGTATTTTAGTTGGTGATACTGTTGAATTCTCATAATTGATACCTAAACGTTCAGGTCTCTTCTGTCATCAAGAGTAGGCTAAAGGTCTTTAAAATTGTTCTTAACGTACAGATTTGAGCTGTCACAAGGGAGCGGCTTAATGTTTAGCTAAAAATTGCTTAGTTAATCTTTTGCATATTTTCTTCATATTTTGGCCTATGGAAGGGCTGTTTGTTATTTCAGAATGTCTTGGCTCTAGTCCATCTGCAAGACCTCATTTATTCTTTTGAAATGTGCAGCCTTCACAAGCTTGGCATCCGCGATTTCACAAACAATGAATTACTGTGGCTACAAGTCTCTGGAATTAAAAAAACCCTCCTCCGTAAGAACATAATTTTTTTTTTTACAGAATTGGGTTTTGTTCTGAGGAAGCACAGTTGGCAAAAAAAAAGAAAAAAGTTTTCAAATATAACAGATTTTTCATCTTTTTTTTTTTTTTCCCCCCTCCGAATGAACAAGGGCGTACTGATGCCGAGCACTTGCTCTTTAAATAAATGGAATCTTTCTCTTCTCTCTTGGCAACGGCAGGAGTATTCTTGTGCTGTATGACAAGGCTAGCTGGTGCTATATTTATCTTGTAGCTGTATACACATTTGCAAGAGGTCATTCCATAAGAGAAAGGCAAAGAGCCAACGCGGTTTAAAGAAAGTTTGTTCTACCATAGTCTTTAACTTTTTGGGTTGGCTTAAAGACAAGGCTACATACTTCTGGAGGATCAGGGAGTATCATTCCTGATAGGAAATAAAAACTTTCCTGAGTTGTCTGTGGAAAGATCAGGGCTTTGTGGAGAAGGGGGGAAAAAGGGTTTTAAAATGGAGTTGAATAGATGTTTGGGTGCATCAGCAGAAGAGGAAAAAGGAAGACAGGAGGGTGGGGAAGATGATATTAACCATGCTGGCGGTAGTGTTGTCCATGAAGAGCTGGATTTAGTGCTAATGTACTTTACCTGTTTGCATGAAAGATACCTGAAAGCACAGTTCACTCTGGCAGCCTACCTGACGTGCTGGCTATTGCTGAAGCTCTGCAAGGTAAGGAATTTTAGTACAAATATGTGAAATTTATAGTTAACTTTCTATGTGCTTAAAAGACAAATTCCTCAATGTCTCTGCTGAGGCATGGGATAATTCGTTACTATGTTCCATACAGTTACCTTCATGGTTTGTTACTGAAAGGAGCGTTGTCAGTATTGACACTGTGTACAGAAACAGGTGATCCAACAAGGGAAAACTTGCCGGGGCTGCTCATGGAGTACTATACAAAGCAGCACACTAGTAATTTTTAGCCAGTTTATGTTCTGTTACATAGTTGCAAGTGATTTGAGATTATTTTGGGTTAATTTCTAGGTGAAATTTCTTGTAGTGCTCTTCATTGGTTTACATTCATCTCTTACGCTGGATGAGTAACAGGATGTATTTTAGTCCTGAAAATGTGAGCATTATAAAAGTAAAGGATTGGGTGGTTGGAACATTTTTGTCAAATTTAATGGGGAATCAGTTTTGAGGCTGTGGTTGGACTTATTTTAAATATGATCTGGGCACATCTAATTAAAATACTTTCGCCTAATGTGTAACTGGATAGGGAAGAAACAAGCATGGGTGCTATAGCTCACTCCATTTCACCTTGCAGAAAGCTGCTTTAGCATTCAGATCCAAGTAAGGAAACATTTCATTCTACAAAAGGGGTAGGGTTAAGGTTTTAGGTTTAAGCATAGAAGCACTGAGACAATTGAGCTTAAAATGCTGCTGGTTTTATGCATAGTAATGTTATATTAGTAAATTCAGAATGTGTAAAATGCCTTCCTTTGTATTATTGCATTGAAGTCTTACTCCTGTAGGCAGTTAGTTGATGGGCAGATCAGCAGATAAATTAAAACTAATGTCCAAGCAAGATTTGCTGGTGTTTTTTTCTGCTGAAGTATGTGACAGGTAGGAAGTACATCATGATGATGATGATGATGGGATGGACACCACACGTTTGGGGCCACCTGGTGCCTCAGCAGCAGCAAGCCCTCTCCCACAGGCACCTCTGCAGGGGTGGCAGTAGCTCCGTCGGTATAGCTATGCAAAACTTACATAAAAATGTGAGCAGAGCAGTACTAGCAGTTGTATCTGTTAGATCACTAGATAGCTGTTTTTCCATACAGATTCCATGTTTGTAGGGCCTTCGGTCTGTCTGTGGGTAGGGTTTATCCTGTGCTGCCAGTTCCATGCCTCAGGGGGCAGGTACAGACTCTTTCATTCGACTTTTCCATGCAATTTTTCTCTGTCCTTACTGCAGGGGTCTTTTTTGAGGTTGACTGAAAGGGGTAGGAGGAATCCGTACAGCTATGTAGGGGGGTTAAGTAGCCCAAAGGCAGATGTCAGAGCAACTAGTCAGAGTCATCGTGTGAGGTGCAATGCTGGGGCAACACACACTTCCTCATGGTTTTTGCAGGGTGGGGAAGGTTGCACCTTGTCTGGTTTCTAATTGGTTTGATTGTGGTTTGACCTATTTGCAATCACTGAATTTGTAGGTTTTAAGAGCCGGACCTGTGTTACAGAAGGAACCAGAACTAGTGGGTATACATCTAGTATATAGTATACATCTAGTATATACATCTTGGTCTGGATATGTGCAACTGCTTCAATACCTTGGACTTCCTGCTGATGTGTAGATTTTTTTGTGCATTAATTGTGGTGTGTGCAGGAAGGAGAGTGGCATGCACGCAGGGGTCCTGTGGACACGTTGTCCTTTACAATATATGGTGGTTTTAAAACCTGACAAGTGGCAAACAAAATATTTGTGGTTGGACCGATACAAAGAATCTATGGCTTGATGCAAGGAAAAAACATGAAACATCACTACCATGACAGTGTGTAAGAGGAGGAGGAAATCTAATGCTTGCTCAGCTCCTTCTCCAAGTAAGCCCCTACCTATGTGGGCTCCATGTGGACTAAACTGAAAAGCACACAGTGTCATTCAATACTTTGTTTAGATGCTTATGTCTGGAGTGTGCTATGGTTGCTCTGTTGCTGTGTGGATATTATTTCTAAAATGATAGGAAGAGTTATTAACATACATAAGCTAGGGAGGTGCTTCGGTCTGTGATTGTATCTGCTTGCATATAGTATTGTGTTTGCACAGTGCATCTAAGTCCTTCGAGTTGGGAAGGAACAATTCATACTTCATGAAAGTAGCATGAAGAGGGGTAACGTAGCTTCTGATAAAATCACAGGTTTCTTCAGAGAGCTTTCTGAGAACCTTACAAAGCCCTGGCTAAGCTGAGAGGATAGCTAAACCTGTAATTTATTAATGCTTCTTTCTTGCTGAGCTTTCTTAAAGACTGTTCCAATTTGAGATCCCATTTTCTCATTTCCTGACACTCTTCCATGACTTAAATCTCTTCCAAGTCGTAATCCATTCAGAAAGTGCTAATTTTTTTCTCCTTCCCCATTGCAAGAACAAAAGTACCACAGTGTTGCATTTTCTCAGGTTCTGCAACTTGGCAGAACCCAGCAAGCCTGCCCCAGTGGGAGCCGATGGGAAGGCCAGCAGCACTGAAATGGTGCTGCTGTGTTACAGAGGCACCCTTTGTAACAGCCTGTGTACATCCCCTATACATCCAAATCATTCCAGTTCTTGGCTACAGATAGGGAGGGCTCCAGGTGCTTCTGACTCGGAAAATATCAGGGGCTCCCTATAACCCCCTATCAACGCTGCCCCAAAAGGGGAAATAGTGAAGTGTCCTTTCTGAAAGAGGTGTGAGAGCCACGTGGCACTGCCAGTCTTCTGTAGGCTGCCATCTGGGAAACTGCTCGCTCATGTCCCCAAGGTAGGCTTCATTTTCTGGGGTCACCACAACTTGTGGGGATGGGAGGAAAGACTTTGATTCTTTCTGAAAGCTCCACATGCCACAAAGGTTATTCTTTCAGCCAGTTCTCCTTTTCAAGGCCCATTTATGGACATGGGGCAGTTGCAAAGGAAGGATAGTTGGGCACTCATTTATAGACGCCTGTGAACAAGGTAAGCTTTTTTTCCTTCAGTACAAAGGTGCATTTAGCGAAAGATTACAGCTTGTGTGTCAATGGAGCTTTTCTAAAACTCCATATATTATCAAAGCTAGCTGTTCTCAAGCTGTCTTCTGAAATGGTGAGTTTCTCCTCTTGGGCTAACACGTCTTGCACGCAGTAGCACTTACTCACAATGAAACCCATGGATCTTAAGGCCGATTTGCAAACCTTGTGAGGGCAGTTCTTGTGAGGGAAGACTTGGGCAGTGCTTCCCTGGGGTTTTTAGTACATGTGTGGCTATGGCACCCCAGTGGACTTTGATTATTTTGTAACTAACTTCACGTCAAAGTGCATGAGAGTACACACAGACTGGGGTCTGGTTTCTCGCCTGCTAGACAGAGTCTCTCCTCATTTTTAGTGTTAGTCCTTCCCATCATAAATCATCTCTTCCTTTGCCAGTTTGTGGCTGCTTACCTGTATCTTGTCCAAAGATACTTGCTCACAAAGAAGCAAACAGTTTTATAAACTTTAGAACTGTTTTAGAAACAAATGATTGAATTAGCGCAGCCTCCTGAATTGAATTTTCTAGTGATTAGGCTGTGACCACAAGGAAGTGTAGAGGTCCTACCTGCCTTTTTTTGCCATCCATTAGAGGAAGAAAAGGGTATAAGAGGCAATTTTTAGCCTTCTGTTATTTGCTGACTTCTAAAGGTCTTCAGTGAAAGTGTGGCCCCTTTTGGAAATGTCACGTACATATTCCGTACCTTATTTCTCATCCCAGGATCTACAGACAACAGGTCAGAAGCTCGAAGTCGTAGGTGATTTCTTCAGAAGAGGGATCTCTCTTTGGCTTCCCACTGACAACCCCTCAGAAAGCTGTCTAGTGAAAGGCGAAAGGGGCTTCACATACGTCTTGTCACTACTTTATAGTGGTTAGATAGGATCGTTGCTTGCTAAACATCCTATTACTCTGTTTTTTAACACCCTCCATGTGCTCTACCGAGAACTCGTCACTACTTTAAGTTTTAAGAACCGGAAAGTTGGGCCTAGAAGACCCAATCTGAGGTTCCTATCTCTGTTTTTAGTTTGTTCCCAACATAACTTACCATGGTCAGAGAAGGTTTTGGCAGAGGAGGGAGCTGAACCTCGGTATATAGAGTGTGAGACGGGGATTTAACCAGTGGCCCATCCTTCCTCCTCTGTCCCTGCAATGGGAACTGGCTGGCTCCCTTCACAGTTACCTTCCAGCTACCTTAACATAAGCATTTGTTAGAAATAACACGATTTTTCTTAGTTATTTGATATGCTTACATGATCTTGCTGTGTCTGTAACTCCTCCCTAATAACTTTTGAACATTCTGCCCAATCTCAGCAAAATTTGAGTGACGTGGAAGTTACAAAGTTCACATCAGGGAGGCAGAAGTAGGTAGTCAGGGAGTGGAAACAGACTTAAGTCATGCTCCTCCTGAGAAAAAAGCTCCTGCACACATTTATCGCTTATTAAACATTAGAAATATTGTAAAGCGTTTCCATTTCCACACTGGTGAACTGCGGGTCTGCAGCAAACAGGACCATGTTGGTTCAGCTGCTTGCAGAAATACATATTTTCTCAGTAAAGTGTTTTTTATTTGGCTCTTAATGAAACTCCACTGGAGCTTACTGTTAGCCTTCAGTCCTCAGAGTGAAAGCCAAGATTTTAAAGAAGTGCAATCTGAGACCACTAAAGAAGAATGTTTTTCAGGAAGCCCTAAACATTCCCTGCCTCCTCCCCTTGAAACACTGACTTTTTAAGCTGTCTCAGATGTGTCAGCCAGAATATTCAACCTCCTTTCACTTATTTGGTCAAAACTGCCAATATTTTATTTAGGGTCATGCTGCTGGGGTGAACAGTCTGATTAGATGCACTCTTAACTCCTGAAACATCATAAGCTGTTCTATGGGGGTTATTTTGTTCAGGGGAAATATTTCTGATTCAGTTTTCCTTTAATTTATGCCCAAATTTTCTGGATTCATTTGGGCCAGAAATATTAAAGCAGTGTGTTTTATACTGGAATAGTACTTGCAGTGCCAGGTAGAGTGACAAAGCAATGGAAATGGAAAACAGTAGAGGGAAAATTGGAATTGAAATGTATTGAACCTGATAGCGAGCTTGGTTGAGATTGTTTCGCATTCTAGGCAGAGGTTCAGTTCTTTATGGGCAGTGTAAATCATTCAGCATGTGCCGGCGAGTTTGACTTCCTCCTTTCTCTATGCCAAAAAGCCAAGAATTGAAATTTTTCCAGTATCTTTAGTATTCATCAAGGCATCTCCTGGATCCAACTCTGAGCTAGAACCAGCATGTTCAGAGAGTGCAGGCTGGAAAGACTGAGATGCAGAAGAATTCGGAAACATTCTTTATGAAGCCTGGGGAGTGCTCTCTGGGAAAGCCAGCCACATCCCTTTTTTTACAGCCTCTTTCTCTTAAAATTACCTTCATTTGTTCAGGGAATGTCTGTTTGTGCTCAGTAGCTACTTTTCTGTGGAACTGCCTTTCTCAGCTATCACAGTTCTCAAAACCCACCATCAATCAAAGCTATATTTTTTTTTTATGTTATTAATTCAAGCCCAGTTCCTGCAGTGAACCTGCAGACTTCTGCAGCACTGGAGTTCCCGAATCAGGGCAGAACTTCCTTGCTGATTTGTGAGTTTATTTGATGTTCTTCCTAGAAAGTTTCTTGTTATTACAGACATGAAGGTGCTGTTATTTTTTTTTCTCCTCCTGGAGTTTTCTCTTGGAAGAAAATCAGAGCTGGTGTAGGACAGAAATAAAACCTCTCACTTGATGCTTCAAGAATGGCACTCCAGGTGTGATTATTTACAAAACTGGATGAAAATTGGCAAATATTGAAGAATTTGTGGTGTTATAGCTGCATAATAAGAGCAAGCCTTGAATAAGACATTGCCAGACAGCACAAATATATAAATAACACAAAAATGTTTGAGCAGGGCAGTTTTAGAAGTTAACTAGGTCACTCTGGCATTCAGGAGCAAGGAGTGAAATAGAACTTGAACTTCTAAATATCAACAAACGTATTCTTTCCGCACACTTGACTCTGATTTATTTGGGAACTTGCATTTGCACTGAGGAAGAGCATGTCTCACTGTTAAAAAGCTGTTCTTTGTAGGGCCATCAGTCTTCAATCATATTACCCCAATTCCTGTAAATGGGTTGTAGAATGATATGAATAATTAAAAAAAAAAAAAAAGGCAAGGTATCCCTTTGCTTTGAGCTGTAATAGATACTCTGCATTTTTACCTTAGTCAAAAGGAGGTTTTGTTCCTTAACTCTCAGCTTTGCTTTTGGACAAAATCAGTGGATTTATTTGTAGGTTAGAGAAAATAGTATAATTTTGATTATGGTCATTTTCAGTGGACTGTCATTTTGATTCTAGCCAAAGAAAATGACAGGATAAACCTTGATGGCTCACCTTTTGTGTCCTTATGCCATAGATGAGATTGTAGTGTTGGGGTTTAGAGAACTTCCAGGTAATCACAGACTGGTGGGGGTTGGAAGGGACCTCTGGAGATCACCTAGTCCAACCCCCCTGCTAGAGCAGGTTCACCTGGAGCAGAATGCACAGCATCACGTCCAGATGGGTTTTGAAAGTGTCCAGAGTAGGAAACTCCACAACCTCTCTGGGCAGCCTCTGCTCCGTCACCCTCACAGTAAAGCTTTTCTCCATGATGAAGGAATCAATACAGAATTATTTCCCATAGTTCGGGTACAAGTTCAAAGGCAGATTTTTAAGGAAGGGCTGTCCAGGTTCACCACTCCGAATTCTCCTATCCACCCCCTGCCAGTGGATACTGCATCTGCCACAGGGGCAGTACGAGAGGACATGAATCTGCCCTCCTGAACCACGTTTTTACTGCCCAGATGTGTTAACATAAACAGGAGTCAGCCTTGCTGTTTTCCTTAGTCATTCCAGCTGACTCTCCACGTTAATATAAATGTTAACATGACCCATGAAGTCAAACAACGTCAGTATTACATCCACTTCCATTGTACAGGCGGTGTGAATCTGTCCCTTGGACATCATCTAGAAGACTGGGCTGGTGAGTTGTGTGGCAAAGTTAGTTACTAAAATCTTATGTACTGATTAGTAACGCAGGGTGGTGGCATTGCATGAGACATGAAAATAACAGCGTAAAAGGTACAGCTTTGTTTATAGCTCCTGCTCTATTTCCTTCATCTTCTGGTAATTACATTTGATGTTAGTCCCCAGAAAGCGAAATAAATGCCCTGTATTAATTACATGAGAGAGGATGGCATAGTTGTTGTTTAACTTTTTTGTGTGTGTGTTCCTGCATAGCTCAACTGAAAAGAATGGGGGGAAAAATAATTTTTCAAATGTTTCTTTGCTGCCAAAGCAGTCAGATAGCTTTTGTGCTTAGACCGAAAGTTATGGGGTGGGGCAGGCTGAAGGGATTAATGCTGTTTCCATATGAATAAGTGGGGGGTTTGGTATTATGTGCTATAATCCTATGAGTACCCTAGTACAGTTTGGTAGCCAGTCTCTCCCTGCTGGAAAAGAGACTGGGCTCTTAAGGTGTGGTGAGAAGCGCGTGGGTGATGAACTAGAATGTGGAAGAGATATTAATGTCAATGCCCAGGAGAAAATAGCTTTCATAATGTTGGCAGTTAAAGTTTTAAAATGGGAAATTTTTTCCCCTAAAGCCCCAGCTCTAGGAGGCAAGTGACTGCACGAGGGTCTGATTTGAAAAAAAAAATGAATTTCAGGTGCTGTAACTGCAGCGGAAAACCAAAATAGTCAGTTTGCAATGGAAAGTTCTCAAACAACGAATCCTTTCGCCTTGGAATTGTCAATCATCTTGCAAGTGTTTTAGAGCCTGGATCAACTCGTAAAAGATGCTGATTGTAATAGCTGCTGGAATGACTTTTGTTCTTTGCTTAGTCCAAATCAAAATTCTAAATGGCATGAGCATAGCAGTGTTCATCTGGAAAGCGCAGGCTTTCATTTCACATCCCACATAAATAACCAGCCTGGATGCCCCGTGGAGGGAGCAAGCAGGGGACTGACATCAGCAAAACGCCTTGGAAGCAGGGGAAAGCCTCCTAAATAAAAATAAAAATAAAAAATTAAAAATTTTCATTTAAGCTGCTGGAAGCAGGCAAAGGCTTCTGGAGCAAATCTACGCACAAGATGTCCTGGGAACTTCAGGGGTCATAAATGGTGGAATGTTTCACACTGTCCAGAAAACCTGGGTTTGCCACTCTCCTGAGGAGACGACAACCACCTCTTGAATGGCCACTGTTCCTTGTACCACATCAGTGCACTTTAGAAAGTATCTTAGCTTCAGTATCTCTTTGTTGGAGAGGTGAGGATGACAACACATGGTGGTAATAATAATAATAATAATAATAATAATAATAAAAAAGTGCTCTCAGTGTGATCTCATGGTATTTCCAGTCTTACTGAGTCTAGGGCTCTGCATACATCTTTGTTTTCCTGGACACGTGCGCTTTTTCATTCTGTTTACTTCTGCCTATCTGCCAGCCCAAACAGAATGGCACCTCTGACTCATTTTCCTGAGAAAACCAAACCTGCCGAGACAAGGACAGAACCTTTGTTGTAAAATATACACCACATACGAAACGATTCAGGGAGAAGTCATTGTTTCAGGAGATCGAAGGAGACACCTCAGTGACTCATGGTTATTTACATGTTGTGTTGGATCCTGCTATCACTTTGCGCTTCCCTTGGGCAACAGCAGGAGTGAATTATCATCAGATGAAAAAGAAAAGGTTGGAGACAGGAACTATTTTTACTTGCTAGTTCTTGAGGTTAAGTTCAAAACTCAGAAAGTGACTATGCAGTGGCTTATAGAAATAGAAGTGTGCAAAATCTAAAAGGCGTTTTTCAGGAATCTGATAACTTTGTTTTCAAATGTACAATCCTTAATGATGTGAAATGCTTTAGAAGAAGTTACCACTGGGTTTTTGTTTGTTTGGTTTTTGTTTTCAGAATATCAGAGTGAGGTTTGTGTAAGCTAAGATTTGAAATGGGTTAATATTGCCACTACAAAAACAGTAGTTCTTTGTACAGAATAGGGAGTTACATAAAAAGAGGAGCTGACAACTAGAACAGGTTAAAAATGAGCAGGAAGAAAAGTGGATAGAGTTGAAGGCTATTGTAGAACAAGTTTCAGTATCCTCCACTGTTCAGGGACAAACTGATTTTTCTTTCAATTAAACACTATTTATTTAAATGGAGCTTCAAGACTAGCATATAGTAACAGATGGTTCGCTCCCCCTTCTTCTCATTTTACCACCTGCTTTGCAGTTTATCTGAAAGCTCCCCAGGCCTGTAGGGCTTGTTCTAAGACAGAGGTTTTAAGTGAGTGTATTAAAAACGAATGCTAAAACTGAGGGGAAGAACCTCATTGAGAAAATGATTCATGCAGAGAAACAGTGGGACAGTGCTTCTGGGAAGGGTCAAAGCTTAACTTGCGGTGAACAGCAAAGGGAGATATATATATATATATATGTATACACGGCAGATTAATAAATAAAGGCACATAATGGAATCTGTGAATCTAAACTTGGAATTACTATCACTGACAGGGCTGTGATCAATTTTCAAAGTACTTCTATATTATTTTATGACTTTCCTTAAAAATAGAAAGCAACTTTTCGTTTGGCCTTGAAAAACTTTTAAGAATATGTTGTTATCATTACTTAAGTAAATCTTCTTGGGGGGGAGGGATTTTACTCCTGTGACTGAAAGAATTATGTGCAGCGTATGGTGTTTCTGTAGCTGGGGATCTTCTTCCTCATCTTAAAGATCATAGTTGCTGTGAAGCTGATGAGGTGGGAGAAGTCCTTAGACATGCAGAAAAGGAAATCTGGGAAAGAGTATATGAGCAGTGGGATTTGGGATGACTGTGTAGAATAGCACACCAGTTATTGTTTTGTAAGGCATCAGTATCTGAGATGGGCAAAATGTCTTAAGGCAGAACCTTCAACAGTTTTATTTTACTTTTTTGTTTCCAATGCAAAGTTCAGGACAAGTTCACTAAAGTTTGTGAACCCTTCAGCAACAGTTGGCTAAGCTTCAAGCAAGCCTGAAATGGTATATGGTTGGGTGCAAATCAGGATGGGTTTGAACCCGAGCCACTTGAAACACCACACTTCTGGCTGCCTGTGACTTTGTGTCTCAGCCTTTGCTGCAGCCCAGGCCTAGGCTCACGCAGAGCAGAGCTTTTCCTTGAAGCCCTGTGAATGGAGCCTACTGCACTTCTCACTGGGTTAGTGCTTGCAGAGTGCATCCAGCACATCTAGTACTTAGCAGCACACAGAAACGGTGAGCATTGTACCCTTGTCTTTGATGGATGACTCAGGTTCCAGTTCATCTAGATGGCCATTATAGGTACATCCGTATGTCTAAACCTCAAAGTCGATCAGGCAACGTGGGTCTCATCCAGTTTTCCATAGGTAGTTTTGTTCAGAACAAACTCACTCCTGGGGCTACACTAAGGCTCTGGAGAAAGCCAGAATGATTCCACAGGATGTACGTTGACAGTCTTCCTAAGCATTACATCTGGCTTAATTAGTCCAATTTTTTTAAAAAATGAATCCTTAAAGACTTTTTGACCTTTAGAAGTAGATTCCATCACATAAGTCTAAAAGGTTTCTCAGTACTGTTCTGAGTAGTGCAAGGCCTGGGGAAAATTTCTTGCAGAAGCCACCGGTTGGTTTGTGCAGCTCTCATGGATTTCTTTGTGCCAGTAGTCACAATCTGGCTACCTGTCCTGCTGGCAGGGTCAGACTTCAGATAAAGCAAATGATGGTCCTTTATTTGTTAAACACTTTGGCATCCAACTAGTTTAATAGCTGGATAAGATGTTATTAATATAATAATTTATTGTTATAAACGCTGGGAGGACTTCTACGAAAGCTCTTGTGGAGTGACTATATTTTGCTGCAAAGTAGGAGTACATTTTACTGCATTGGGTATCCTTTCCTCTTTGTTACGCTGAATTGCACAACTTTGAATCTCCAGCTGAGAAACTCTCCAGCCTTTCTGAATTTGCATGGAATGTCTATGCCTTGACTGGGAGTTTTCTGACATGGTCATGTCTGTTCATGTCCTTTGCTGGCTTGCTTTCCTCTCCGTGAAGGCCAATTCACCTCATGAATAAGGTGACTGGGAAATAAATGCAAGCGCCTTTGAAATGATAACATTAGGAGTAAGCCTACAGCTTTTTGGCAAAGTTTTATTGGGTTGCCATGTGATCACTTTCCTCAGAGCCAGCTCCTGTTAGTGAGTTCCTGGGGTATGCTCTGGATGTAAGATGCTAAACCCTGGGGCCCAGGTGAGGCAGAGGTTTTGGCTCTGGTTTTCTAGTGAGAAAAAGGTCAGTTACATCCCCTGTCTCTTTGACACAGCTGTCACTGGCTGCTCCCCAGTACCTTGTGTCTATTGTCACTTGAGCAGTGACCAAGGCAGCGTATGTGTCCGGTCCTTTCTGGAGGAAGGAGCTCCTGTTTAATTACTCATCTGTAAACACTTCTCAAGTAACACAAGCCTGACAGTTTTTATCATTACGTAACAAGTGTTCAGAAAAGAACTGTCTGAACTTTTCCTTTTATGGTCTCTGGCAGAGGAATAATTGACAATAATAGGGGGAAACTTGGGATAGGGAGTAATTTTTTTTAAAAGAGGGATTACATAGTTTAGAAATCTTTCAGTGCTGTTCAACCATCCAAATGCTGCCTTGGTGTATGCACTCTGAAACTCTTTTGTTCCATAGTCCAGTGAAATCTAGCATTTAAAGCAATTTGACATTGCTAAGTGTGTGTCATTTTTAGTGTATTTTGATACAGGTTACATTCTATTATCTGTTTTCACTTCTAAAGAATTAATTCTATTAAAAACCAAACAAACCGAAGTTTGCGGTTTTGCAGCAGAATACGTTCTATGTGCATACAGGTAATGCAAGGTGGAGTTTACCACAAAACTCCATCTCTCCACCAATCCCTGCGTTCACTCTTGCTTGCTACCACTGTCTGTGCTCCTCTTCCCGGAGCAGTTTCACCTTCCTGCCCTCGGGTACCTGCCTCCCCTGCCCATCTGGGTGTGGGTTAACTAAGGATTTTTTTTTAAGTTCTTTTAAAACACGAATACTGGTGTGGATTATATACGTTCTGGTGGCAGATTCTGGACCTCTGAAAGCAAAGCTCTCAGCAGAAGTATAATATTTCTGCTGGACTTTATTACATCCAAGACACTGTAAGTGGGAGCTGTAAATGCTTGTGAAATAAACAGAATTTCTTCTCAGAGGTAAAACGACTTGTGCCATATACTGCCAATCACTTTAGGCTGATCTGCTAAGCAATAAAGAATTTAGGACTCACTTATGATCTGACACTAGAATTTTTTAATGCTCCCCAGTAAGGGAGTTACACCTGATGTATAGCACTGAAGTCAGAGCACAGTTGGGCCATTTGTATAAAAAAGGCTCAGCGAGCTTCCAAACGGAGCTGTTTGTTTTACAAAAACTCTTCAGAGTCCCCATGCAGACTGAGGTTTTCATGTGGTAGCACTGTATGAACATGGTTACTGTTTTAAAGGGCTTTTAACCTTAAAGAGAAAGGGTAAGTGAAAGTATTGAAGCATGCAAACTAAGTGGGATACTGCTAGGCAGGAATTTTAGCATCTTTTTTTTTTTTTGCAGTGTGTGTATATAAAGCCTTCTCTCCTCCCTCTTATGCTGAACTCCTCTCTAAGCAACTGTTAGATTGTCCTTTTCTGTTTTAACTGTTAGCTTTTCCCTCTCTTCATTTAACCCACCCTCTCAGAAAGAGTCCTGAATACATAAAAAGCTTTTGCAGTGTGCCCTGAAGCATGTATACTGATGAAGCACATACAGTGCAATTATGGATAGCACAATGCAACATCATGAAGTGCCTTTGTTTACAGCTTCTCTATCATGAGAGTATAATGAACGGACTCACTGAGGAAATGCAAAAGCAGATGCCTTTGGCTGGCTCCTGTTGTTCTCTTTTTGGCAAAGACAGAGGGATGAATCTACCCTGGGACAGCCCCACTGAAGTCAGATGAGTTACACCAGGCAGGAACTGGAACTTTTTTCTTTTCTTCTTCTTTTTTTTTTTTTAAAGAACACAGTTTCCAGATCTCTTTTCCCTGACTGTCACCATTTCTCTTTCCACAGAAAGCCTATGAGAAAAGACTCTCTGCTTCTGAAAAGGTAGGATAACATTTTAGTGACTAATATCTAATTTCCTCCGTGGTCTTAGTTCTGTGTGTATCTACCAATGCCTGTAATCATAAAATTAATATCTAACTATTTATAGAAAAAAGAAACATACTAAAAGCCTAAAATGATACTTATTGAATGGGTCAGTCAGAACAGAGGGTGCTGTGAGAGGGACGGAGTACTAACATAGAGCCATGCTGCTTTAAGGGTATGGTGTACGCTTAGAGCTGGCCTAGGTATAGCATATGGTATCACCTTGAAATGTATACACAGACCCTGCAGGTAACGAGGTGTAAGGTTGGACAGAGCTTCTGCGGGCAGATGTCTATGAAGTGTCCCATTTCACATGTCTGTGAAATCTTTAGGGAAGAGGAGCCTGTAGCAGCTCATAGTATCATCATGCATATTTGCAGGTGATAATCTTCAAAACAAGTTTATTAGAGCGAACCTGGGATTGCACTTCACAGCACAGTGTAGTAACAAAAATTAGCAGGACTGCTGATGCTTTGTGCTTGCCGATGCTGTGGCCATACTTTTTGTTTTTTCTTCTCTACCAATGGCCTGAATGGTGCCTCTCATATAAAACCTGCCATTTAACGATTTGCCTTTTGCTGAGGCCTCCTTTGTATTCACACAAGGCAGCTGGCAGCAGTGCTGACCTCCCCAGAGCACAGCCTTGCCAGCACTAGCTAATCAATATTCAGCGGAGTCGGCTGCTCATTACGAAGCCATTGATTATCTCTAGAAGGTTACTCCCCCTGTGTGTGTCATTTTTCAGTCTCTTCCGTTTACCCACCCTTCTACCCCCCATCCCAGGCTCTCAAGAGGGCAGAGTACTGGGATGGAAATGAGGTTCCCTTTCAGGATCTGAATAGTTTGTCATCAGATGTCAGAACAGTCTTTGGAAAGAAGGTGGTTTCCTCACTGCCAGATTTTTATTTACACCAGGTTTGTACTTTTAATTTCTGGGGTATTTGTAATGAATGCAAGCTGTGGCACTGGAAGTGTTTGATGTATTTGACTTAGGCAGATTGCGGTAGTTACACTGAGCTGTGGTCTCCTGTGGCTGAAGATAAAACCCATCTCTTTTGCACAGCTGTAGCTGACCTGTCTGACCTCTTGCACAGAAAGGGAGAGCTGTGGTTTCGTAATCCATGCTGTTCACAAGCAAATGGACAGGGAGGCTCATGGAGAGCTAAAAACATGGTGCAAGCCCCCGTCTGCTGGTGTGCTCTGCTCAGAGTATACACACGTGCAGTACAGTCAGTTCCTCTTCTCTAATACAAGAGCAGAGGCCAGTGAGGTTTGTGTGGGACAGTATGTGCCCATTACCCCAAAGTCAGTTTGGTGAAAAACATAACAAAGTCTCTCCCTTTAAACACGAATCGTTCACTTAAGGGTGTATTCAGTTGTCAACACAGCAGCAGGGAGCCATGAGATAAATATGCAAGTCTAAATGCTCAAATGTGTCGGGAGTGATAGAGTAGATGCCAGGTATATAGGCTGATACGACAGACTTACTAAACCAGTTGTTTTCATTCGTTTGATTTGGTTACTGTGGTTGTAAATATAGCATTTAACAATCACAGCAGAGATTACAGGTCAAACAGACAAGGTCCGGAGTCTCAAAGGGAGGGCAGCAGGCAGCTGGAGCTGAGAGGCAGATGGGTCAAAGAAAGGCAGTTTGCAGAGAATACAGTATTTATCTCCATGACACTACTCAGTGCAAGTTAGTGCCCTCTCCAAAGAGCAGAAACTGCACCGTGCTGTAAGCATCTACCTCACAGAGTGACTCCTTTAGCAGAAGAACTAATTGAACTTGCAGTTGATGGATAGTAATTCAGTGTCCAACTTTCTGTTTGTAATAAGGGGATCGAAAGTCAATAGCTCTTGAGCTTTATCCTGCTTGTCTCTTCTCGGCTTGGATTTAAGGCATCGCTAAATACCAGCTAGACGCTGACTCCACTGAATGGGAGTGGAGTCAGCAATGCAAGTGAAAGCACAGCAGAAGGTATTAACTCAGTGAAGGTGAGCAGCTTTTCTTCTCCTGCCCTTAGCATGAAGGAGGAGCTGTTGCTGCATGGAGAGCAGACGTGCCAACTGCTTCTGATTTTATACAAAGTGCTCGGTTACGGGGGAAAGCCAGAGGTGGGTTAATGCTGTGGAACTCCTGTAGTGGATGGCAGTAGTCTCTGGTGGTGGGACAAAACACAGACCACACCTGGTTAGCACCTTGCATTGGGACGTCTTGGTTCATCTCACAGAGTGGCCTGTTGTTTGTCTGGTGCTGATGATGTAGACCATGTCTCCAAGGGCTGGTTCAGGAGCCAGCTCTGTCACCATTGCCAGCAATTGATCGTGTCCAGTCATTAGTGCATACCAGAGAGATGATGACAGGGATGTAAAAAAGGGCAAGCTGGCTTTAACTGGGGTTTGTTTAACCAAGGGAGTTTCCTGTCAGCTCCGTGTCTACCTCATTGAGACATGTGACACAATGGATCTGTCTGACTGCCAGAGAAAGTTTGGTGAAGCGTAAATCAGGAGTTAAAGTCAAAGTCGATAATGGGGAAACAGTTCCTCAGCTGACAGAGGGGGAGCCATCCCTGGCATGGAAGAATAGTGACTCCCCATGCCACCCTGTTTGGCAGAGTGTGCTCCCTTTCTGGTGTCAGTTGTCAGCCCTCCGGCATTAATTAATGTTTTGGTGATTTTCTGCAGAAAGGCTGCGTGACTCCTCAGGGGAGAGGATCCCTGCGATACAGTTTTGTTATAAGCTCAGAACAGACATCATTTAGATCCAGTTTGTCTTTCAGCTGTCTGCAATACACCTGAGATGTATTTAAAGGATGAGGTGAGGGAAAAATGTTATGAGTATTATGTCGGAGAATATTATTGGTCTATTATAAAGGAGATCTTAGCAGAGAGCGTGCTGTTCCCAGTCCTCTAGGCAGAACTCTTCCTGTCCCATTTATAGTGACGTTACCCTGCAGTAATCATTGCCGTGCAAGAGGGAAATACTGCATTGAATGTGTTTGTAGCTATTGCAGCAGATGGAGTAAAGTGAAGTTAGTGTGTTGGGATGAAACGGCTCACACCAATCACCAGCAAATCTGTCTGACGCAGCACAGACATTTGTCCTCTGTATCTCCTTTTCTTATTTTTCATGCCACTTACGCTTCCCTAAGTATGTTCTTAGAGAAGCAGAGTCCTCTCAGGGGTGCAGTGGCAGCCAGTGGGTTAAAGAGCAGTGACCTCTTTGTGACACACTGTATGAAAAACCTCCAAAGAGACATGAAATACCTCTGAAGCCATTGTATGTGTTTGGCAAGTGAAATTTAACCACAGAGGACATTCACATTTTTCCTTCATATTTTCATTATGCAGATTACACCTTCTGGCTGCACAATGACATTTAATGTAAAAGAAAAAAAAGATCTCATATAAATAACGATGTCCTGAGTATGTATTATGTTGAATATGAAAAATCTGTATGTTTTTTAGTGAAGAAAGAGTATGTGTTTCTGTCTTGGCAGCAAACGTGGAAGGAGATAGACAGAGATTAACTGTGTAAAGACTTTCTGTAAAATCTCGTGTCAGTGTGGTCACGCAGTCGAAGTAACTGGCCTCCACAAGTGGTGGGAGCAGAGCATGAGTTCTTGTATCTGCAGTGGAGCAAATTAAACATCCTTGGGAATTCATGGGTGTAGAATAACATTTTGAAAGATCAATAAGACTTTTGCTGACTATGTTATTCTTGTATTTTTGAAAATCCCTCTCTTAAGGAACGTAGCTGTGAAGTAATGGCTGATATTTTGGGCTATGCAGATTCTCAGAGCAACTGTATGTTGTGTGGCTAACAGTCTGCAGACTTTTCAGACTACTTTGGTGTGGGTCTGAACTAGTGAGTCTGTTCATAATGGAGAGAGCTGTGGTCACTGAACCCATATGGACCTCATTTTATCAGAGGACTCCATAAAAAACCTTAATGTACTACTGTCTGGAAGTCATAGAACTCCAGCACCCAGAACTGGGTGGGAGGTATAGCAGTTCAAACACTGCTGTGTACTCGTCTTTAAAATGACTGTCCAGAGAGTATTTTCAGTAATCCTTGCCCCCGGGCCGTGGGGTCTGTGAACTGTTTGTGCAGAAGTCAGCAGTTCACATTGCAAATGAAATATATTTCTATTAGGTAGAGGTGAGCTCTTACCCTGCATCATCAAATACTGTCTTCTGGGGTGTTTTTCTTTGATTAAGTAGGAGTAAAAAGACCTGCTAAGTAATCTGTCTCATGTGTTTGTTACCTGCTTTATGATTGCAAAGGTGCTACAGATCTCTATTGCCTTCCATGTTGGAGTTGTGCCAAGTATTTTCTCCTGAATTGATGAAGCGTAACACTGGTTATTCTCTGTTTGCTGTCAGTGCAAGCTCTGAAAGCAAAGATAGAAGATCTGGATTCATTTCTCTGCAGATAGAACTTGCTTTCATTCTGGTGTGTCAAAGGCCGTTGCAGTAACGGTACACTGGTGATACGTGTTTGTTAGTACGTGACAGGTGCCGTTGTGCATTCAACGATTATACTTCTCGGATACTTGCTCCACAGTCAAGAGAATGAGCTTGTCACTGGCCAAACTTAATTTATACATGGCATTGGCATGCAATAAATTCACCATCAGCTTTCTAATAACTCCTGTTAACTTCTAATGGAAAGAAGGACTTAGAAGATGACTATGTCCTTTGCAAAGAAGGAAGAGAGAATGATAAAAAAAGAATTTGTTACTTTGCAAATGCTAAAGATTTTTTGTGGTAAAGAACAAAAACCAAAAGAGCTTAGAGGAGGAGATCTTTCAGGAGAACACGTGCTTTATAGAGAGTCGGGAGCTTTATCTTTTCCTTTACATATGCCTGTTGGTGGGGGGTTTTCTTGTATAGAACTTTTTTGTGTGTGTGTAGAACCTATCACCATGGTGTCTGAGTGCCTTCTCCATGAATTCAGTCGTCCAGTATCTTTTATGGTGTAGCAAAAGGACACTGAGGGATGGATGCAGTGAATTATTTGCTCAAGGTCATTCACAAAGTCTGAGACAGAGCAAGGAACTGAATGCAGATAACCCAACACTCACATAATGTCTATCCTTCTTTATTTTAGGAATGAATGAATCCCCAAGATTGAAAGCAATGCACAGTATTATTTCCTACGACTAGGCTTGGCTCAAACCCAGGCGTTTCCTTGGCATTTGATCAGAGTAGTAGGTGTAAGGCAGATGTATTCAACAGTAAGCCCCTGTTCACAGCATGACATTTGATCTTGCAGCACTGTAGCCTCTTTTTTTGTTCTTGTAACTGTTTCTGTGCAGTGCTTTCTTTGCCTGCATAGTGCAGACCATCACTTCCCGTAGAAACTGGCTTGTAAACCCCTGGGCTCACAGTCAGCGAGGACAAGGAGTTGGCCTGAGGGGAGCATAGAGCTACTTCCTTTACATATTGTTGCTCTGGCTTTCTTCCGTCATTTGTGAAATGTTCCACCTTTTTGCAGGTTACCCAAGCAGTAACTCCTGTTCAGGTTGAACCTGGCCTCGCTCCTCCCAGCTCAGCATGGGCGTAAAGTGCACTTCAGTGTCTCCGTTTGACATTAGTGTTGACATCTCCATTTGTGGCTGTGCTAGGTGCTATAGAAACAGCACCGGGATGCTCTGAAAGATACTTCCTTCATGGTAGATTCCTGCTTCTGGTGGTGGTTTTCTCACTCTCCAGAGTTTGTAGCAAAACTCAGTTGTTCAACAGTGCCCAACTTGTTCATCTTTCCATCTCAGTGTCCCTCAGTGAAGGCAGAGTGCATGGCTTAAAGACATCTCTCATCCCTGCAATGCTGTGCTAGCTTGGGAGTCCAAACTCTTCTATTTCTTCTTCCCTAAACTCAGTTCCTGTCTTCTTTTAGGTGACAAAATGAACAGGTCTCTGCGGAATTTGTGCTCCCATCAGGTGCTTTACCTGATCCAGTATGATTTCAAATCAGAATTAGTCCACTAGCTTTGGATTCAGGGGCAGGGTCCATTGCAAGCCAGGCTGCTGAGGACTATGACTGCACTGTACATGGATCCTACAATTTCTACCTGCTGACCCACTGACTCAAGGTTATCAGCTTCAGTTGCCTTCTAAAATAAAACTAAAATTGGTCTGTGGTTTGCATTCAGGGAGGCAGAAACAGTGAGGAATGGAATGTTGGAAATTTCTTGGTTGGTTGAAACTGATGAATAATTTCATACCCACTCTTAGTTCCCATTGGGGACTCTCAGTGCAGATTCAGGATCATAATTCAGATGCATATTCTGCAGGATATATTGCTTCTGAAGTCAAATACATGGAGCTATTCAACTGTTATTTTCACCAGAATTTCTGGAGAAACATTTTGTGAGACTTTGAACTGTACACAGCAAGCATGTGAAAGTACCTGAGGTTCTTCAAATAGTAAGGAAAAACTGAGCTCAGGCCCTGGAAGATGAAGTGCTAAAGCATACATCTTATAGAGTATTTGCTTGTTTGTAGCAAGTATGCTGCAGATACTGTCTGTGTCATTATTCACACTATGTTGTAAAGAGAACAGGGAATCTGCTTTCCCGACACAGATTTACAGTCCAGTGAACACTTCGGGTGCACTCTCCAGCGTGAGATATATCAGGAAACCAGGCTTAATCATCACCATCCAGATGAAAACATTCTGAAGAAAGTGATTCAGAAGTCCTAGACTATTTCATTGCAGAGAGATCTCATTAGAACAATTGATGTTACCGCTTTGCAGCATCGACCAGGAAGATTCTGCTGCAATAAGCCTGTAGCTGGGGAGCATACTCCTGCTTCTCATGCCTTGTTTGTTTATTCCTTACATGCTGATGTCTGCAGCGTGTCTTTCTAACAAACTCAGACTGTGGTATTGCAACAGACACTCCAGCAGATCTGTGAAGGTGTATAAATTCCTCAATCACTCGACAGAGAATCCCTAAGAACCCAGTGGTCTCTCTCTCCAACACCTGGGTTAAGGTATCATGTATTGAAATGGCCACTGCCCAGCCTTTCTAACTCACATACTAAGCACAACACACACACTTCACAGATTGCTGTACACCACTCTTTCAAACTTCCCAGTCATTTCTTGACACTCATGGAAAGTTTAGTAGGATTTTTTTTTCCATGTGGGTTTAGAATACTCTTTATCAAAATCTGCATCCCTGGAGGCGATGGATGTGTTTCTGTCCTCACGTGTATACCGACCTGTGGGAACTTAAGCTCTGCTGTCATCACATTTATGAAAGGGGCAGGTTGTTGGGAGTCCTGACTGTCCCCAAACGGGAAGTGAGGGAACGGAATTGTACCCAGTATCAGAGTGAACACTCTAACTTCTGAAATGGCAAAGGACCCTCTTTTGCAGTCCTGAAGAACTCACTAAAAGGTCACTCTTTAAGGTTTTAACTCCTAAGGGAATGAGGGAAATGAAAGATATATGTCTGTCTCCCTGCATGTACCTTTTGAAACTACTGATAATTTTTAACCAACTTTAAAAGAGAAGTAGAGGTATCAAAGCTTCCCACAAGTTTCATGAGCATTGGCAGTTGAGTAAAAGAGGAACATCCAAATTAGTGCTTTTACCGAGGGAACTCTTCTAGTGTGTGCTCCTGTAGACAAGCCCTATCTGGCCAGTCAGCATTTCTGTATTGGCAGGGCGATGTGTAAGGAGTGTGGATGGGAACAGAGCCGATGTGGTGAGTAGAGGGTATATTAGGGGACAAAAATCTGTGGAAAACTAGGGTTCATCAGTTGTGCCTCTTGGGGAACAAGCTGTTGTTTAGCAGAGCACAGAGATGCTGCATAGATGCAGAACATCAGTTACAGTTTAGCTTTTGTCTTTTAGTAATAGAGTATAATGTGTAAAGACTCTTTCAACATTTGGACAGTGGAGCTGAACAAAAACGAGACCATTATAAGCAATATCTGTCAAGAATGGAGAATGGTCTGTGCTGGCCTGCCAAATGCAAATGAGGATTATCCATTCATTTAGTCCAAAAGAGAAAATGGTATAATTTTCTTGGTTCAATTAGTTTATTGTGATAAATAAACAGGAAGGAGAGGACCCCCAAATGCCAAATGTTCAACTTCACATAGCTTTAAAGGCTGCAGAAATCACACTGCTCTGATGGTAAGCCTTATTTTACATTCTTTGCCCATAGTCCCTAGATCTTCAAAGTGGTTTATATGCTTTTTTCTTTTCCTAAGTAGAGAGTCTAGTAGAATAATTGAGAGCCAGGTTTTAAGGCAAAGATTGGTTGGATTGTGGGTTGTTCTTAACCAGCCTGAGCTATCTGAATTAATTTCTGGTGTATTACTTATTAATTAATTAATCAACGCACTAATGTAAATTTGTACATCTCTGGCATGAAGTAGAGACGTTCTAGGTATTTGTTCGCAATCTGATGGTCTGTATCTTTGAGTGAGGGTGAAGGGACAGGGTGGGATGTGGAGCTGAAGTATACTGGCTGGTTTCCAGTGTACAAGTCCCAAGCACTTTGCAGAAAGAGGCCACAAGGAAAGGGTTCAGCTGCTGAGTTCGTGAGACTCACCTGACACGTCCAGAAGGCTCTGGGAAAAAGATGGGCAGGCTAGAGAGAAAGCAGGCATGACCTTGTGGTTGGTGTTAAGGTCAACCCTAACTGCCCGTGGTGGACGTGGTATGAAACAGCTGCAGCGCTCTGGTTAAGGGTTGGGTGCTGTTGTGGTGCACTGTCCTGGCTGTTCTCTGTTGACAAGAGATGACAGTCTCCTCTCACTGTGGAGATAGAGCAGCAAGCTGGACGGCTCTGCCTCTACACCCACAGGCACGCTAGGAAATATTCAGCAAGATGATGGTTTAGATTCAGCCTCAAGGTCAACAGACTGCCACAAAAGCAGGGTGCCACATGAGTGACCTTCCCCCTCAAGCTGAAGCTTTCTTGGCAAAGTAGCTGTGATTCCTGGCAAAGCCTCACGTCACCACCAGCACCATGTTATGGTTGGTGGCTCAGCACAAAAACCTCTTGTGCGTCATACAGAGATTGCAGACCTTCAGTACCTATAGCCTCAAGCGGATCCCATTGTTACCCTTTCACTGCAAGTCTTAGCAACTTAGTTCAGAAACATAAAAAATGAGGTGGTTTGCAACCTTTGTCTCCCAATAATGTTTTTTTAGAAAGGTGATGGACTACATGCATTGAAATAGGGTCATTCCAGGAGCCTGATTTGGAGGGACTCTTGATGTTTGGTTCATCTTTCTCTCGCTGCCCCAGGCAACACTGCCTTTCCCCCAGCCCCAGCTCACTCCTAAAATGTCCTTGCTCAGCTGTTTGAAGAAAATGGGAAGCTTGAAGCAGTATCAGGAGAGGACTCTACGGTGCTGCGGCTGGAGTGAGGGCTGCTTGCCCTCTGGTGGCTGCTGGCACCGAGCAGCTCGTTGCAGAAGGAACCACTCTGGTGACTTTCTGAGCTGAATTCATGATCTGGCTAATCCTGTTGGGATATAAACTGATTAGACCCAAATGGGTGTTGACATAAAAGCTCCTTCTTTAAAGGGACTGCCATAGCAAGTGGAGTTATCTACCTACATACCAGCATGAGCAGTTGCGTAATCATCCTCAGACTTGAACTTCACCCATCAGATGTCAGCCTAGTTCTGTCTCAAGGGTTTTCAGGGCTGGGTTATACCAGTTATCTTCCTCCCACCAGGCTCTTTTTCTCTGCCCCACCATACACATGAGACTGAGGGACAGGTGCTCCCAGTGAAGTCCACAGGACTTTCATATTCCCTTGGAGAGAAAAAATAAAGGGATAGATGGATAAGCCAGGAATGACCAGAACTGCTTTGTGCATGCTAAGGTGTGTTGCTCTCTTATATGAGGAGGTGCAACGCACGCACGCTGTGCTCTCCTCCTGTTCCCTTCAGCGGCTGCAGAGAAGGTGAACAACGGTGGCATGGTCCCTCCCAGAGCTCCACTGTGCACAGAGAGTCATATACACCTTGAGATTCCATACTCAAACCTGTCCACCCTACAGCTTCTCTGTCCTTGTGAGCAGGCTCTTCAGCCACCCCTGAATTCATTTTGCCATGTCCTTCTTTCAAAAGGAAAAGCTGGTTCCATAACCCTTACGTTTCATGTTTTGAAGTTAATCCTGACATTCTTTACCCAAATCCAAATAATATGCAGCTCTAAAGGAAAAATACTTATCCTGGATCTTAAATGCTTAATTGCATCTGATTAAACAAAGCCTTCTTAAAATAGACCCCAAAAGGAAATGATCCAACCTTTGGCCGGTTAAATACCAAAATAAAACAAAACCCTGAGGAAATGCAGGGGTAGCAGTCAATGGTGTTACAGTTGCTTGGGGACTGATGGTAAGAAAAGTGGCATATGCCCCGAAGAGGCCCACAGCAGAGGAAACCTCTGTCTCACATGGAGAATGGAATGAGGCAGTGCAGAGACTGATTTATATTTGCAAGTGAAATTGAAGAGCCAAATGTGTATATATTTTATAGTTTGAAGACTATTCATGAAATAATATGAAAGAAAGTGAAGAAAAAAGTAACTATAATGACAAGAAACAACTCAAAACACTGTTGTATTTTTTCTTTAGCTCCCTGAAGACTGCAGGTCTTTGTGTTTCAATGCACTCTTTAGCTCCTTTCCTGAACCACTTTGTCTATTCACTTCTTGCTAATGTGCAAGTGCCCAGACTCCCGGGAAAGACGCCTTTGTTGGAAACCTTTCATTATCAAGGATTAGCTGTTTAGTAAACCTGTGTCCCCTTTAACAGTCTGACGGGAAGTGCCAGCTAATGAAGGGCTTATTGTGGTGGTGCTGTGAATGTGGGACTTCAGTCCGTTTCATTGCTCAGAAGGCAAGCCAGGCTTCTTTGTGCTCCTGAGGACTGAAGGGAAACTGAGTCATGGCCTTTGGTTCTGCTGAAATTGTGTGGTGAAGAATACGCTTTCCTTTCTCAGTACTCTTGCCATGTTTGTGGTCTAAAGACTTTATGTAGCAGGGAATTTTGTTGGTATGTTACAGAATTATGCGTGTAGATTGTGTCAATGCCTGGGGACAGCTTACTTGAAACATTTGCATATAATACCAGCCTGAAAAACTGAAATAATACCAACCATTAAATGCCTTTGTCATTTCGTAGTGTAGTGGTAAAGCTCTTGAAAGAACCACATCTGAGCACCCTCATCCCGCCTCTAGTCAGGTCGAAGGCGTGGCAGACAAGTGTAGGATTTACTCCCTCACTATTAAACTTCCATATGTGTTTTGAATCTCAAGAGAGATTTACCAAAATTCTTTGTGAAGGTAACGTGCTAGAAATCCATTCTCTGTGAAAAGTATTCCAGAACAACTCAAATCCTGAAGAAATGCTGCTGAAAGTCATCATCGGGGTCTGTGATCTCAAACAGGATTCTTTTCTCTGTACAGAAGATCTCATTGAAACTCCTAAGGCACTCACAGCCCCAGGGAAGCCCAGTACCTCCAAATGCAGGGAGCGAAGAAAGGCAGCCCTGTAAAAACCACAGGGAAAGAAAACAACACCCCATCCACACCCCCAGCCAGGCCTCTTGTGTTTGGGGAGGGGCATGGGGAAGGGCCCAGGGGACTGTTAAAGGTCCAGAGACAGTGAAGCACCAGTGCTTTAGGGTGGAGGGGCCAGCAGATCAGTCTGAAACTGCTCGTATTAAATTCAGAGGAGGGCCCAAGCACATGGTTTGGATTTTGCTCCCCTCCTCTGTTACAACTAATTAGGCCAAGTGCAGAGAGTGTCCCTGCTGATCCCGAACACGTGTGACACAAAGCGGTTTCTTCCAATGGGAATCGGCTCTGGAGAGTGTTATTAGCTCTGTCTGGGCAGGAAGGGCAATCAGGTAGCCCAGGGATATGTGTGTGTGTGACTGGGAGAGTCAAGGGAGAGTTTATGTTTCAGTGAAGAGTTTTGAACTCATTATCTGGCCGGCATTCAAAGACTGCAAGAACACTAATCATGCACATGAATGCCTGTGGTGGGAAGAGACTGGAGAGTGGCCAAGAATACAGCGGTTACTGCAACCCACATCTTGCACTCCTTTCCCACTCCCCAAGCGCTACCTGACCTCTCGGCTTTGTGTGGTTTTGCCCGTCCAGTTGTGTGGGACTGTGGGAACACATGGGGACCATGTCACTTTTTGACTTGGGATCCTGCAGTAGTTTTTCACCGTAGGCTTTTTATGTGTAGATGACAAAGTGGTTCCATACCATTCATAAAGGGAGGAGACGCAGTGCTACTTTTATACCTTTTTGGTGTAGATATATAAATGGGTGCAGAACACCAGTTCCCAGAACAGTTCAGGGCTTTGTGGTGGCTTAGGGGGCCGTGGCACCACGAGGACACAGGACAGGAGCAGTGGCACTGCTGGTGACTGGTGACACCAGTGCAACCTGTGCCCTTCCTCTCCAAAACTAAACATTCACCTGCCTCTTTATTCTGGTAGTCCTTCTGTCCCCCAGTAAACACGTACAACATAACTCCCCATTTCTAAGGTCCACCTAAGGTGGAAGACATACAATATTCCTCCAACAACCTGTGGCTTGGTAACCAGGAGGAAGGCTGGATGTGGGATCATTTTGACAGACACAGGTCTCATTCCCTAGATAAAACTCTGGCCCAGGCCTCTTCCCCTGCTACTGCAAAGCCAGGCATGGCCCATGGGGCCACAGACACCAAAACCTGGTCCAGGTCTCAGCCCCAGCAGTTTCTCCAGGAGCACAGCACCTCTGGCACCATGGTGGGACACTGAGGTGACGGCTCCCCACTGAGCACCTCAAGACCATTCCTGCGCAACAGGAGAGCCCTTTTCTGATTAACATGGAGACCTTACTTTAAAGTTTTGTAAACATGATTCTGGTCAGAGTTTCAGAAGTCTTGGACATAAATACAGGAAGTGCTGTCTGCCCACTTGTCAGAAAATAGGTGACCATATAAAGAGCTGTGCTATGCTAAAGGAGTGTCAACCATCAGCCCATCTGCTCAGAGTTTGTTCCTCCTAATTTGGTCCCTCCTGGCTTAACTCACAAGTGGCCCATCCATAACCACTTCCCAGGGAAATGAAGAAGTGTGGAAACCACCGGTGGCCCTCACCTGGCCTGTGCACAATGTCAGGGTTTCCCTGCCTGGGGCTGTTCTGCAGAACCTTCTTCCACCAGAGGGCAGCTGGTAAAAGGAATGTGACAGGCTTGCCTGGCTCAAGATGAGACAGCAGCTAATTTAATGCTAATTATTATGGTTGTAATTTCCTCCCTAACCAGATGCAATCCCCTTCAGCATATCCAATGGCATTACACTTAAAGAATGCTTCCCACAATAAAAGCAAAGGCAGTGTTCTTTCCCAGTTGCCTACGAGATCCATCCTCAGCCGTAATCTGAGCTAGACACAATACAATTACTTATTTGTGTTCCTGAATTAGCAAAAGACTAAGCTTTAAAAATCCAATAATGTGTCAGGAAGATGTGCTTGCAGTCAGTTTAGCCCTGAGCTCCGTTTGTTGCAGATCTGCCTCACCTTCTGAGGTCTAAGATGGGAAGAGCAGAGGGAGTTGGCAGCTGTTTACAGAGAGCTCAGCACTGCATCTCCTCCCTTTATGAATGGTATGGAGCCACTTTGACATCTTAGACATAAAAAGCCTGTGGTGAAAAACTACTGTAGGATCACGAGTAAAAATATGTGGCAGCTGCTTCGTGGTGTAGTCATACATGAAGGAAACAGGGAATGAAGAAACTGCTTGTGCTAAGTACTTACTTTTCCTTTCCTTGTGATAAGAGTGCAGTAGGAAATCAGCTACCAGACTTGGGATCCGTCTGTGCTAGCACATCCCACAGTCCCTGGGGTCGCGATGTGTGCATTCACTGTTACTTGTTTCACATCATCACTGAAGACTGAGATTCAGTGTTTTTCAAATGGACAAGTAGCAGCTCTGACCACCCCATAATGACTAAGCTCAGCCTAATTGTGTTTCTCGCTTTTCATCTTTTCTCTTTCACAGTTTCTTTCACTTTCCCTTTTATGTTTAACTGCCACTTTCTCTGCAGAGAGAGATTTGCTCCCCTATCTCACGTTGAGGCTGAATTCAGCTGACGTCAGTGAGGTCTCTTCTGCACTAACAGGAATTCTTCCTGTGGCAATAAACAGGCCTTCAGAGAAGTTGGGGCTTGAGATGCTTGCAATTGAAGTATTTTTTGAAGGTTTTCATTTTGATGTTGTAAACAATCATATTGCATAAACAAACCAAGTAAGACATCTCCACAGTACAAACCTGGAGGATGGGAACACAAATGCATGACCTTCACCCTCATCAGATGCTCAGAGAAGACATTTGCTGTGAGAGGACAGACACTGAGACTTTCTTCTTTGGCCAGATGGTAAAGAAACTCCACCCCCTGTATTCATGTCCCACAGGGAGAACAAAACCTTACTCTGACCAGTTCCTCTCCCTTCATAGATGTCATTCATGTTAAACCTGAATGTTTCTTGTTATTTCCAAAGTTTTAAGACTTTGTGTTGAACAGAGTGGGGGTATGTACTCTCAGAGCTCAAGGCATTCTGCCACTTGTTGCCTCCTTTTCAGGTTTGACTGGGTACTTCACATTTACATACCCCTGATCCCTCTTGGTTTGTGTGGCTGATGTCTGACGGTCAGGACAAACATGGGAGACAGTGGGCAGCAACATTATCTCCAGGTGACTGCAGGTTGAGGACAGATGGGATATGGGAAGAGTAGAGGGGTAAGAAGATAAGAGAAGGACCAGTTGACCTCTAAGGCATGCAGAAGCGAAGAAGTGAGTTCCTATGAGTTGCCAGAAACAGCAGAAACTTCTCTTCTCCTGGAAATCCATAGTGGTACCCAAATGTAACCACAGCTTGTGCAGTGGCTGGCTGCTGCCAGGGCTGTGCTCTTCTTCCCCACCAGCCTGCTCTCAGTTCTCTGTAGCACACAAGGCTAGAGACATTTTGTTGCCTCACATAGTTGCTTCTTCCTTCTTCTTTGCACCCTGAGCAACGATGATAAAGCGAGCTATTAAGTGGGTATCATCCATTCCTGTATTGAGGGAAGTGTGGAACTTGTGAAAAACCCTTTGTGTTATATAATTAATTCTGTACTCAAATGCATAAGGGAGCTACTTTAGTGTCACATGAGTAATCTTAATTCTGGTGATTCTTAATGTTTGAGACCTTGATTTTGCAACCAGAGCGATGGTCCTTTAACCCTATTTTATACACATGATTTTCACTTAAGAAAGCGCCTTTTTTTTTTTGTTCTCATGGACAGGCAAACTGAAAGCAATAGTCCTGATGACTCCTTGTTTCCTAAAGATCTAATAAATTTTTTTTTTCTTCCTTCCTGTATCTCTGCACAGGAGTGCCAAGGAAGAGCTGTAAGAAGGACTATTGGAGAAACAGAAGAGAGTGCTTCTGAGGAAAGGCAGCTCCATATCCAGGTGCAGAGTCATTTCTATTTGAGTTGGGAACATGCTTTCATTCATGGTATAGTCAGAAGGGCTCTTTGTATCTGCAGGGACTGGAAATAATCATCTGTGTTCTACCAGTTTAAAAGAGATTCTAGTTTCTTTAAGTGGGAATATTTGAGCATCACAAGAAAATGTTCAGCAAAAAATCTATTTCAACACGGTCCATAGCAGGTGCCAGCTTGCAGTCCTTACAGCTGTCTTTAAAGAAATTTCAGGAACATCCTTTAATGGAAAGCTAATTTTGTAGCATAATCACTCTACCAAGCTCTGACAATACCAAGTATATGACTGTAAGTTCACTCATTCTTATGTATTATGATACTGAATTATGATAGATTTTTAATTATGTGCCAGTACACAAAATATCATAATCACTGTAACAGAATGTAATTTAATCATTCATCTGAAGACAGTGCAACCTAAAGGTGTTCAGCCCTTCCTAGGATTGTGGCCAGCGTATGTACAATAACTACAGCTCAAAACCTCAAAGCAGCAGTGTAAATTTTTTTGCATGATTATGAGCTGCGGTGAGTTACCTAGTGTTTGATTCTGTCAAACTATGACTTTCCAGAACTGAATCCTTTTTTCATATTAAATGGAGCTGTTCTTGGAGAAGTCAATGTCTCAGACCTTGCACCTGGACCCCTCTTGTGATGTTTTACTAGTTTATTTTATTAATTTTTCTGGAATTATGTAGACCTGCTTTATGAAGGTTCATAATGCAGACCTGTTTTATGAAGGTTCATGGTGCTCTCGGAGCCCTCACACCTTGCATGCCTCTGCTGCCATAGGCTGTGAGTGCCTTGCATTCTTTGTGTTTGCCGTTCCATTATAGCAATTCAGGGAGGCACAATTGTCCTTGGGGAAAAGCTGAGGAACTGGATTGTAGAAGTCAAATGCTATCTCCAGAGAAGTCTTAGGTAGGAATTAATAACCGAGTCCAAGATATAAATCCTCAGAACTTCTACTCAGATACTGTGCAGCTGGGGTTGCTTGGTAAGTTCCCTGGTTCCTCAGTATACAGTGGAATTTGTGAACTAGACATTTTTCTGTTCATCTTACCTGAGATGCTTTATCTGGTCAATATTTTTATGGTTTTGGGCTTTGCATATAGTGAAAGACCCTTCAGGTGATGGTGGTTTCACTTTCTATTCAGTATCTTGATAGTTAGAACACTCAGCCAGGACCCAGGACACTTACCTTCCATTTCTTTCCTCCATGAGAGTGTTAAAACTTGTGTTTCTCACTCTTTGGAGGAGTATTCTTGCCCCTCATACCTTAAGCATGTGTTGAACTGTCTTGCGGTAGGCATGTTCTTGTGCCTTCCCATTGAAACTGTTCTACTCTACATGGTATAATAAAGGATCAGTGAAATGAGAAGGATCAAAAGAGAGTATTTCTCTTTTGTTGTTAGAACTGTGGAGGTGGAGGTGGAAGGGAGGTACATCAGCGGCGATACAGCTTGTCCCTGCTCTGTCTTTTCACATAATTGCTCTGCTTAAGAGCTTAGTCTGGTGTCTCCCATTTTGCTTCTCTTTCCTGCTTCCCTGCTTCCTCTAATCTGGCTTTTGTCTATCTGCTGCCAAAAGCGTGGTATATAAACTGGAGCAAAGCTTCCTAGCTCTGAAAGAGACTTAGAAGAACATCTTATGTATTGTTCTTCTAATTTGAAATAAATGAACTTTACAGCAAACAAAATGACAATGGAAGTGGTGATTCCAGTGGGACCATAAAAGCATCAGGCCAGCGAAGCTCCTTTCTGCCAGGTTCCTTTCCTTCCCAACCTGCCCATGGAGGAGTTCACCTGTCACTTATTGCAGATGTTTCCTCTGTAGCTAAAACTGGCTCATCATATAAGGCAAATTGCTCAAGAAGGAGCAAATCAAAGGACTGTGTCTGTATTTTTTTGTGATTCTGTGTGGGGGTCTTGGGGGGAGTCTTAAGTTGAGAAGAAGCCCAAATCAGAACACAACTAAAATTGAAAATTAAACCTATTCACTTAATTCAAAGTAAGTTAAGAGGAAAGCTTGCTAGCCAACGCTGTTGGTGGCCTGTTTGCCAGCTTATGTCCTTTTCTAGCAAGCACCAATTTAAAGTGATTAATATGCAGTCTCTTCATTTGAGTGACATTTAAACTGCAAGTGATTTTCTCTGTCAGTTTAATACATGTGAAATATTCTGCCGAACTCTGGAATTTCATGCTGCAGATGCATAAATGTATCCCCTTCCCTGTGTTCTCCTAGCAAGAAAATCAGACAACACCCCACGTACTTACCTTTGAAAATACAGCATGGTAAAACTGGTTTCATAGAGCTCCTGTCTGAGAGAATACCATTCTTCAAACATCCTGGGTATTAAATGGTTCTGCTTGCTCCCTGGGAAATTAAGTAGTAAAACAAGCTTGTGTGTATGTGAAACCAGTTATAGAAGGCTTCTGGCTGAAAGTGAGTTGCGTACTTAGAAACAGTCTTAAAAGTGTGGTTTTTTTCACGTAATGAAGTAATTCCTGTTTGCTTTTAACATGGGAGCTGATAATCCTTTCCTGTTGGGAGGGTACAGCAATTGTCTGGGAAGATGAGGACCTCACAGCTCACTTCCTTTACCTGGTCTGGAAGGGGCTGACTTACAAGCAAGTTCAGATTTTGCAAACAGCATTGAATCCCTTGAGCTCAAAAGGACTATTTGATACTCCTCAAGAATAAAGTATGAGACTGTTCCTGCACATCATGTTTAAAATCCTAAACATTTTATGAGTCCTGACTCCTGTTTGACAATAGGGGTCCTGAAAGCAAACTGTGAAATGACAGTTGAGGTGATTATCAGCCACTTTATTATAGATTTAAGAGCCTGTCTTTAGTGCTCCTGTTTGAAAATGTTGGCTGATACTTACAGCCTCTACAGATGCCTCTCCTTGCAAAAAGAAATTAGATATTAATTCAAACCCAGTGTGGATATTTATGGTTCACCAAGTTAGGATTCATATGGAAACTGTGCTTTCATTTATATTTAGGGCTCCCTAAGCAAGCCAGTTTTCCTGGGGTAATGCTGATTATCAGTGGAACCTAATATGAAAACTAACGTTTGCTGAAAGCATATCCGATGTCTTCCTGTCCTTTTCATTGATTTGCAGGAAATGGAAGGCATGGCTCCAGCAATAGCTCAGAGATGAGATGTGCCACATAGGCTTATGTGATATAGAAAAGTTGTGGAGGAAATGAGATTGTTTTTCAGTCCTTATTTTCCTACTCATTGTTCGAGTGGACATTATCTCAAAACCTGGGATCCTTGGAAGGAAAAGCACAAGTCCTATTACTTAAGATAAAGCTTGCATGGAGTTAAAATGGAAGCAAATCAGTCTCCTGCGTAGTTTGAACTGCTGGTAGGAGAATAAAAAGCCTTATAAAAAGCTGTGGTGTGGTTACTGACAGAGAAATTATTAGGGTGTAGAAATGTGTCATACAGATGGCTTTACTGCTCCTCTGATGGTGCCTTCATCAGCGAACAGACATATGGAGTTACGTACTTGGAGATACCATCTAAGTGGGGATGTAGGTGCTTGAAGATTCAAACAAAATAGCAGATTTAGGGCAAGGTAAGAGTTGTTCACAACTAAAATGGTGATTGGAAGGTATTTAATTCAGTGAGACAGCAGACACGGATGTTTTTCTAGGTGCATGTACGACATTTGTCCATTTGCCGCTCATAATCAGTTTTCCCAGTTTGAAATGGAAGTATCTGGGAATCATTCATATTGAATGACTTAGGTCAAATATATGAGAGCCTTTATTTTCTGCTGTGCAGTAGTTCACAATGGCTGGTAGAAGAGCTTTAAGTGTTAATATTTCAACAACTGGCATAGTGTTGGGAAGACATGAAGCAGCATGCTGCTTTCTTGATGTATCAACCCCGTCCTAGGAAGTGTGAACTATAGTGAACGTCTATTTATACAAAAGGTTGTTGGGGTGAGGTTTTCCTAAAACCAGCACATAGCTCAGGTGAGACAAAAGCAAGAAAATGCTGTTAACATTAATTTGCATTGAAGGAAATATGACAAATGGAGAATATGGCAAAAAGGAAGTTGGCTTCTTTCCATGGCGTTCTGTGGCTTTCACTGTCCAGGAGCTGTGCAACTGGTTTTGTGTGCATGGAGCACGTGAGATGTGACAGGCTTAATCTTGTTTTTCTCGATGTTGGTGACTCACCTGAGCTTTAGTATGTGTCATTTGATTAAACAGCAAGGACTGAAAGGGCATAAGGAGCGACATACCCTGTAAGTCAGGGGTGTGCTGTTTCCAGCGTGGTTTGGTTTATAGCTGACAGCCTGAGGAAACCAGCTCTTCTCATTTGGTATCTTCTGCAAGCCCAGGAGTGTTTTCTTGGAACATTTTTTAGGCTGTATCATACTTGGTAGGAAAGCACTGGTTTTGTGGCGAGCCAAAGGGAGCACCTGGCAGGCTATTAAACTAGTTGCTAACCCTTAATGAGTCAGCAGAAAGCTTTGTGTCCTGCTGTGATTTACTGCTAAATCAGAGACAATCAAGCTGGCTTTCAGTCCAGTTGCTAATACCAGCCATACGCAAACAATGTAAAGATTGGGATACGGTGACTTCCATCTTCCCAGTTTGAAACATCTCCATTTCTTGCCTGAACTGCACTTTTTGGGGCAGCATTACCCCTTATCTCCATCTTCCCTGCTTTCACTGCTGATCAGACAGAGGTTTTGGCAGGTTATTTCTGCAAGATGCGCCCAGTGCAGTGTACAGGAGCAGAAGTAACGATCAACGCAGGCTTGGTACTTACAGATGGGTGTGTGCAAGCTTGAACTTGAAAGTGCATAGCACTGTGTTAGTGTGTAGGCAAAAGCAAGCCAAAATATTCGCATTGTCTTATACACTGTGTAAAATGTGGCCCATTAGTGTAAAAACATTTAAAAACTATTCTTCATGGGTAAATGTGGTTGAATTTCTTTTCCTTAGGCCTTGAACTCTCAAAGGGATCTAAAACTTTCAATAGCAGTGTTTGGCAAAAGTAAAATGCAACGTATCTCCTACACTTGGCCCATTTTAGAACACAGATTTGCCAGATCTTCAATTTTTTCCCTAACAAAGTGCTTCTGTTCAGGGTCTTTTGGCCAGTGAGTCTCCTTTTTTTAGTGGCATGGCTGTCTGGGTTCTTTGGGCTGTCCAAAGACAAAACTGCCTGGCGAATGTGACTTCATTCAAGTGTGTAATGTTCTGCGCCTCTGACTTTCTCCATTGCTTAGGTCCTCCAGGTTCAGCTTTCCTCCCTGGAGATGCCATAACTATTTTACTTTTATCTCACTGTCAGCTTTTCTCAGATCTTCCATTTCTTGTCTTGTCTTCTTGCTATGACCAGGTCCCAGAATTACAATGCAATTGTTGTAGCTCTTTTGGGAAGCCAAAAAGGTGAAGGGTTTTGTAGATTGGAAAATAAAATTAGTTTTTCGTTTTTATTGTTCCAAACCTTTTCCCTGAGTTACTCCTGAGCTCTTCAAGCACCAGGACTCTGTTCCTGGAAAAGTTATGACCCTGTAGATGGACTTCTGTG
Organism: Bucorvus abyssinicus; assembly: GCA_009769605.1. Taxonomy (NCBI): domain Eukaryota; kingdom Metazoa; phylum Chordata; class Aves; order Bucerotiformes; family Bucorvidae; genus Bucorvus; species Bucorvus abyssinicus. Next base: position 21,792,904 of record CM020035.1, on the reverse strand, counting down.
GCATGTGCGTCTCAGTGAGAATAATCAGCTGGTAAACTTAGCAAGTTACGGTGTTGTTTTTTCTCCCCTGCTATGCTGAAATACATTGTTATTGTAGAACTGCTTACCTCAAAGAGGAGAAATGGTAGTTACCTGGTTATGGTATCCCTTCTCAATTGTACCTCGTTGTTCATTGGGACATCCTGCCATTTGGGTTCTTCTGGACAGGTTTTCAATGTGTCAATAGCAGATAACCATGAGCATAAATTGTGTCTTACTCCGCCTTGCCATTAAAGAGAGGGTGAGAAAATAGTTGGAGTCCTGTAGTATCCAGAAGAAAGAATCAATGACTCTGGCCCTTTAGGTGTACTAATTGTTTCCATTCAAGGTGGTAAGGAAAGCTTTAGAAGCTTTCAAGTCTTGGGGGAAGGTTAAAATTTAATCTAGCCAAGTTTGTAGCTGTGTACATCCATTAGTGAACATTCTCTTTCCTGGCAATTGCAGCTGCCTTCGGCAAGACTTTATCCCTCTCTTGAAGTCAGTGTGACAAGCCTGGGTGTTTGACCAGTGACTGGGATGTCACTTGACAGCTGATGTATGTGAAAAATTACTATCTGAAGTATCTCAGATGCATAAATCTAAAAAGATCTTACTGTGAATAGATGTAGACAGATACATGAGTTCTTATGATCACTCAAACTATTTCTCTTCACCCAAACTTAACAATATTTTACCAAACTGAAAATAATCTACATAAAACTCAACAATGCCAATAACGAGAAGGGCAGCAGATGCCAGCTGCAGGTCAGCAAGGTCATTTTGTCTATTGCTTTGTGCTTGGCATTCGACAAGTGCAAGTATCTGTAGGACTTCAGCGGGCAGGATTAAGAATACAATGACAAGGCCTTGTGATCTGAGTAAAATGCAAGTGACAATAAAAATAGCCAAAACTAACAAAATTAATGGGTTGCAAAAGCTGAATATATGGAGACATTGCATGGCAGATGTTTGGGGGCAACTGCATCCTCAGCATGCAGCTTAGCAGTTCAGGGTTGTGTGATAGTTTTGGCATTGTGATGAATGTCCTCTTCTGAAATCTGAGCAGGAACGGATGTGTCTGTTTTCAGGTGACTCTGCTTGTCTGAGTTCTATCCATAAACGTGCAGAGATGCTTCCATTAGCTTGTAGTTCATAACGTACCTGGAAGCGTTACGTGGTCAGCACACGCTTCTCCGTATTAATTCTTGGGTCTAGCAGCAGGCAGGAAGCTGACCTCACTGGGATTCCTTGCTAAAGCCTTGCGCAGAGTCAATACACACACAGTTAATCCTTGGAACACAAATATATGACAGTGACTTGGATCAGCTAAAGATAAATATGACACCCAAATTCATGAAGCCTTCTGTAATTTTTTTTTGAGCACAAGTACAGGCTGGGCAATGAGTGGATTGAGAGCAGCCCTGAGGAGAAGGACTTGAGGGTATTGGTGGATGAAAAGCTGAACGTGAGCCAGCAACGTGCACTCACAGAAAGCTGATTGCATCTTGGGCTGTGTCAAGACAAGTGTGGCCAGAAGGTCGAGGAAGGGCATTCTCCCCCTCTGCTCTGCTCTGGTGAGACCCCAGCTGGAGTTCCTGTGTCCAGCTCTGGGGACCCCAGCATAAGAAAGACACGGACCTGCTCGAGTGGATCCAGAGGAGACCACGAAGATGATCGGGGGATGGAGCACTTCCCCTGTGAGGACAGGCTGAGACAGTTGGGGTTGTTCAGTCTGGAGAAGAGAAGTCTTTGGGAAGACTTTATTGCAGCCTTCCAGTAGTTAAAGGGGGCCTGCAGGAAAGATGGGGAGGGACTCTTTACCAGGGAGTGTAGTACAAGGCGTAATTGTTTTGTACTGAAAGATGGTAGAGTTAGATGAGATATAAAGAAGAAATTCTTTACTGTGAGAGTGGTGAGACACTGGAACCTCTCTGCTCAGCTTGGTGGTGGATGCCCCCTCCCTGGAAGTGTTCAAGGCCAGGCTGGACAGGGCTTTGAGCAACCTGGTCTAGTGGAAAGCATCCCTGTCCATGGCAGGGGGTTGGAACTAGATGATCTTTAAGGTCCCTTCCAACCCAAACCATTCTGTGATATGATGATCTGCATTTAATATTTTCCACTGTAAAGTGTAGCAATTTATGATGATAATGATGTACTCTGTGGCCATCAGTCTGTTGTGTGTTGTGTGCCTACTGTCTGTGCATGCACGGACTAATTGTGCTACAACTGAAAACCTGCTATTGCTAACAACACCTCGGTTGAAAACATGTTTGTTAACAAGAACAGCTTTTATATGTTAATCAAAGGAATAATTGTACCAAGAGTACAAGTACTTTGTTTTTTTCTCAGTTTTGAAGTAGTTCTTGTCTGAAGAACTGGCCCCATCTCAAAGAACTAACCCTGTGATGTCACCTGCCCTGGAAGATAGCTCTAGACTTTCTTGCTCCCCTGCGATCAGCTGTGGGATCTCATCAGAGAGGGAGACAGCAGTTTGTGGGAATGTCTCTGTTGTGTGTGCACTGTCTGTTCCTGGCATGGTTTCCAGAGAGCTTTTCCTACAGACAAAACCTCACCATCAAGTACTCTGCCTCTACCACACAGGTTAAACTTTTGGGATTAGAAATCTGAATGCCATGAGCCCTTGAAATATTATCATTGTCCTAACCGGAATCTACCACATAATTGAAGAGTATTGTCTTATGCCCTGTCTTATCGGATCTCCCAGGGGCCTGCTTTGATTGGTTCCAGTCGGGTCAGGGCCTCAAAGTGGGACAAGGACTCTGACCTGAAAGCAATCTTTTAATAGCCTTGATTTTGGCTATTTTAGTTTTCAGTCTTTCATCAGACTGATAATACCTAGTGCTGGTTTGTCTCTTTCTGTCCATGCACCTCATTGCTTGACATTGTAACGTTGGCACCTCTGGTATCACTGCATCTCACCTTACTGTGGGTGCCAGCACTTCCTGTGTGTCTGGGGCTCATGCAAAGACAGGAAAATGGATTTTTTTTTTTTTTGTCTGGTGGAGGGTACGTTGAGAGTGATGGCTTGGATTTTCATTTGCACCACAGTAGTATTTCCAGCCAGACAGAGGAGCTTTTAACAGCAAACTTGAACCGGAGGCAATGGTTATAACTCTTGAGACAGTTGTCGTGAGTTTCTGAATAACTTTAAGAATAAAAATAGTGGAACTCCACTTCATTACGCCCTGTCATTTTCATCATCTGCATGTGACAGCACCCCTCTGCCATCCACCTGGCCCAGAGATTGTGGAGAATAATAGGTGGAGAAGCCAGTCATGGTGCTTCTGCCTACCTTACTACCAGCAGGACTTCTCTCCAGGCACAGGAAAATAACCACAGAATGCTCCTTCTGGACGACAGTCAAGTTTCCATTTATTTGAGTTGTACAGACCGTAAATGAGGACAGAATTGTAGTTTGGGACCTCAGTACTCCCACTCTGAACTTTCTCTGGTCTCAGTAAATTCTGTCTAGAAATTCTGTTTGGAATTCATTTCACTGTCTTGATTAGGGTCAAAGGCAACTATTACCCAGTTATTTTTCAGCTCTTTACTGCATGGGACTTTTAAAATGAATATTTTCTAAACCCATAGCAAGAGCTCCCTATTGGAATGGTCTTCCAGGCTTCTAATTCTGAGTACCTGTGCCTCTAGTACAGAAGAGAACTTTGGAGATCTAACCAGCTCTGAATTAACCTTGCAAGATTCATGGCAAGGCTGCTGTGTCTCACAGTCTGGGCTCAGTCTTGAGTGGAGGTGTCAAACCAGAGTAGAATTATCTTCATCTGCCTGTGGGTAGGGGACTGAGAATGCGGTGACAGCAGTGACATTTCTTCTCCTTGCGCCAGCACCAACAGCTCCCCACACATGCTTGGACAGAAATCAGTGCTGGTGCTATTCCTGGCCATGGTTATTTGATCCATGGCTTTTGCTGCTCAGATTTTATTTTTCTTTAGAAGCTCTTAATTAAAACCAGCTCTTATACTGGCCTGGCATGTAAAGCATAGCCTGAGAAGTTCTAACTTAGTTGCGGTTTGCCGATGTCTGCAAGTAATGGGGTTTTGCTGGGCAATGGTGACCACTGTTGGTGCACAGAGATTTCTGGCTTAGCAGCACAAATGTTTACGCAGCTGAAAGCTGAGGCTGTGGTGAAGCACAGAAACACCTATCTCAGCTCCCAAAAGTGCAGTTTCCTATTATAAGCCCAGAATCTCTTACCTTCTATGGAGACAGAAAACTTAAATGCTTTGATTACAGGAGGGAAATTCAGAAGAATTCGAAGAGTACTTGAACCAACATGTTAGGCTGCATCAGGAGGTGTGTTTTTATGGTAATGGTAATCAAATGAACTGCCTAAGGGCAAATAGGCAATTACACTGGAGATGAAAGTGTCTGACATAATCATTCAGAAATCAGAATACCTGCTTGGTCACTTAAGTCATCTTGCTCAGGCAGTTAGTGATGGCTGCCTGCAGCAGGTCCCTTACTGCCCAGGTAGGGTGACAGCTGAAAGTCTCCATTGTTGGAGCTTTTTTTCCAAACTGCAGTATTTCAAAATATGAGAGTCTAGGGTTATAAATTACGGTTCTGCTGAGACATAGTCAATGCCTTTTTTAATAGGGGATGATTATGTCTTTACTGACACGAAAACAATGAAATCTCTAGGCTTTGTGCTACTCTAAGGGGAAGGCAACACAGGGGAAAACTGTTATTTCTTGGAGGAATCTTACAGAAGCATACGATGTTCTCAGAAGAGGCAAGAAGGCATGTCCAGTCCTCATCCTCACTTTAAGCTATGTGCTATGCACACAAGGCTTCTCACGTTTGACCTTTGCAGTCATAAAACTGGAATGTCATCAACATATTTTCTAACATTTAGTTGGTTTGGAAGCCAACATGATACAACCTCCATAATACCCAACTCTGTTTAACCCAAGTGTATGGTACATGAAGTTGTCATATAGTTGAAATCATGGGAAGAAAAGCCTTCTGCTAGGACGGCAGTGGAGTTTCAGTGCCACTTGTTGCTTTTGGGAGAATCCTGGTCTCAGGGCTCTGCAAGGTTTTTGGTATCTAACGTTATACAGATGGTTTTGGTTCAGGCACCCCATAGTGCCTGATCTGCTGAAGGCAGAGTCAGTTTGAACAGCAATTTTTGACTGTGGTGGCAAAAGGGAAAACGAGTATTTTGTTCTATGAGTCAGTGACAGTTTTCAGCTGCTGTTCTTTAAAGAGCAGAAAAGGCATGTAGATGTAGATAGTGTATCAGTTAGAAAAACATCAGCAGTGGCTGCCCTTGGGCACTTGAGCATTAACAGCTCTCTGCCTGTACCAGAGAGAATAAATCCTCATTGACCAGATGAAACCTCAGAATCATACACTGAAAAACTGATCGCCACAGTTTTGCAACTAAGCTTATGTTAAGGGATAAACTCATCATTCTGAAAACGGACTTGTGAGTAGTGAACTCCTGGGAACCCACTGTTTTCTTTTACGGGGAAAAATTATGAAAAAAAAATGGTCCATTGGCAGTAGGCTGATGTTTTAGAAAATGCAAAATTTTGGGCATCAGAAAGCTTTTTGTAGATCTACAAATCAAAGTTATTGACAGGGACTTCTTAATTTATCCTAATAAAGGGGGAAGGGAGATCTTTTAGATGTTTCACATGAACTGAGGTTGCAGATTCTCTTAATGCTGTTTGGTCTGTTTGTAGTCCTAGCGCACCTCTGTGGTGGGTTGTTGTTGGCTGGCTGTCAGACACCCACCCATCCGCTCTCACTCTCTCTCCTCAACAGGGCAGCGGGCGAAAATAAGTTGAAAAAACTCGTGGGTTGAGATAAAGACACTTAGCGAGTACTGTCATGGGCAAAATGGACTCAACTTTAGTAAAATTAATGTAATCTATTGCCAATTAAACTAGAGTTGGATGGTGAGAAACAAAGCCCCTGCCTCCAGAGAGCCCACAGGCCCACTGCCAGCTCCTGGGCACAGACACCTGACACAACCGCTATTTTTCAGGGATGTAAAAGGACTTGTGTCACTCTATAATGATACGTTAAGGTGCGTATTCACAAAGGTCTGATTTCTAGAAAGTTTCTTGCAATTTTTCTGAACTTTTGAACAGCAGAGTCCCAATAATAGTAGTGTTTGTCATTAAGGAATTGCGGGATTAAGGGAATACTGTGTGATTTGCACACCTGATGTGGTGAAGTAAACCAGTCCAAGAAATGTACCTGTCTGAGGGAAAGGTCTCAGCTGATTTAGAGAAACGGAGCATCCTCATTTCCAGCCCAGGAACAAGTAGAGTGTGGAAGAAGAGGGTGAGTGATGGGCAGTTGAGCTTAACCTTAATTTCAGGAAAGATAAGCAGCTGAAAGTGGAGTCATGTTCTCAGGGCAACCCCCCGGCCAGTGGCAGTGACCTGCTTCTGCACGTTGTTTACAACACAAGCAGTTCTGTAGAAATTAGAAATACTTGTAGATAAAAATCAGGCAGCAAAAATCTGGCTTTTCGCATGCATGGGTTGATTCTTATTAAAACCTCCTTAATTCATATGTGAATAAAGCTTTGTTTTCCTTTTCTTTTGTGGAAAATAAATGCCAAGGCACTGCAGAGGTGGACTTATCTTAGCGGACATTTCCTTCTACTCAAAGAGTCTGACGTCAGGGCTCGGGCAAAGAATGCTTCCGCTGAACCTTGCCAGCATAGCCCATTGAGTCAATACCAGGAGAGGCATGCAGGAAATAAAAATCTGCCCGCAAGTTCTTCAATAAGCAGAGTTTAAAAAAGTGACAGTAATTTCAGAATAAATCATGAAAAGTAATCTTCCAAAATAATCTAAGAATTAACAAATAAAAAGCATTGAAAAGTCATGAACTAAGCTCGTGTCCCTCCAAGGGGATGTTTTGAAAACTAACATTGGATTTTTAATCGTTTTGAGAGTTTTTAGAATTTTTATCTGCAGTTTTCCTCCCAAATCATGGGCCAAAAGTTGACTGTAAAAGATTGCTGTATGTATATAATATCAACATATGTATGTCTTTTAGAAGTAAGATTTAAGGGAAAATGCTCTTTTATCCATGAAATCATAAGAGATGGCAGGACCACACTTCATTGCAGGAGTAGTGTCATTTGGCAAATCAAACCACAGACTATTTGCCCCTTATGTTGCAATTTGGAAATGACTGGCCTGGTTTCTAAGAAGTGAGGTGTGCCTTTCCGTAGGACTGGGTATGCTTCACTTACGCAGTTCCTACAATAGCAGAAGAATTGTGGACGCGGTCAAATAGAACTCCCTGCTCTGGAGTATTTGATTTGTGCCTAAGTGTCCTATTTACACGTTTTGCCGAAACAGGAGTAGCTCTGTTTGAGGCAGAGCGGCTGCTGGGAGCTCTGGAGGGGTTTGCAGTATTGCAAATGCAAGGGACTTGGGGATGTACTTACCGGGGGTGATGGCGCAGAGATCCCTCTTGCCCTGAGCGAGTCAAGGAGTGTTTCACGTTAGAGCTGGTGTTAGTCGTGGGCGGGTGCTGGGTCATCAGCCACACGGGGGGATTGTGTTCCTCCTCCCACCTTGCTGTGCTGGGCGCAGGGCACATCTGTCTGGTTTGCTCCCCTGTGGCCAGCAGCGTGGAGCATCAGAAGCTGCTCTAGAGCACGTCCCTAGAACACCTCTTCCTGGTGTAAAGATTTTAATAGCGGGTGGTTTGAATAGTTCACATGTAAGTTATAGTTAGATTAAAAAATAGGTGAAAGAGTGCAGTATCAGGCTGTGCCTGACCGTTGCTGTGATGCAGAGGGATCCCTCGCTGAGAACTTGTAGTTGTTCCTTCTGTGCACTGTCAGCAGACTACCTGTAACGCTCGCTTCTGGCCACTGAATGTTGGTAGAGTCTTTACTACGTGACGTAAGTTGCACCTCTGTCACTGAAGGTTACTGAAGCACATATAATCTTTAAGGGACTTTAATGTTAAGTGAGAAAAGAGGAGAAATGGAAAATGCATTTACTCTTCTGCACTTCAAAAGACTTGTTGTGCTATTTTTCTTAACTTTAAAGACAGTAACTAGAAAGCTTGTAGTGTGGGAGCCTTTGCTTTTAAATGCTGCAGCAAGCAGAATACTCACTGACTGAACTTGCAGTTGGCAAAAGCAAAAGTTGGGGGGGATGTAAGGGAACATGTGCTGTCCTTTGTAGTTCCAGCTCTTTTAGAAGCACTCACAAATAGCTTTAGTTTCTTTAGCAAATACAATGGCATCATTCTGGGCATGCCTAGTAGAAGTGTTCTGGGGCTAGTAAACTGTGAACAAACCTGTTTGCACTGCTGTACTGTACCGCGCAGCACAGATAAGCCCTAATTGTTATGCAACTCCTTAGCATAAGCTCCTGGCATGGCTCATATGCTTCCCTTGTACTAAGACCGTCCAAAATAGCAACAAGAAAGCATGTAACTAAAGACACAGCAGGAGCGTAGGAATTCACCCAGGCCTTGGATGTTCTAAAGATTGAACAATTCCTCATTTTAAACCTTCCAAAATGCTAAGCATAATGTATTTTCTTCGGAGCTTCTTCAAGGTAAGCAATTTCAAACTTTTCCTGAGTGTGGGAGTTTGTTTGGTTTAGGTTTGTTTTGCCAAGAGAGATACTTAGATGTGAAGCCTTTGTACAGGAATGTAGAAAGTAGTTTTCTTGAGAGCTGATGCCCTGTACGTAAGTGCGCTCACCAGGTTTGCAATCTGCTTTGCTATGTTAACATTTGATTTGTAGAAGGTGGTTATTTTCTGCTACAATTACAAGGAAATACTTGTGGGTTTATGTTGAGAGATCCTTACGTGATGAAAACCATAAAACTTATGGTGTAAGCCACATCCATCAACAGGGAGTTGTTAGCAGTGAAAGATGCATCTTTTGAGACAGAAACAAATTATAACTCATTTTTATTATGTTTTCCTGACGCGCTGTTGAATTTTAAACATGCCAAATTGAGCAATTGAACACTACTGTCATTGAAAACGTTTTACAGACAAAATAGATTATTAAATTCACATTATTAAAACAACCAGACCGAAAACCTAATCTTCAGTAGTGGGTATGTAACTCTCTGGGGACAGTTTCATTTTCTGTCACTAATAAATTCTACAGTTCTATGACTGAGGTCCTGCAACTGTCTGCTCTTGGGCTGAAATGGCTGTTTAAGGTCTGAGTCCCAGCTGTGGCTTTCACCCTGCTCAGCCTTACGGCACAGCAGTGTTGCAACTGGAGCGTGTGCTGCAGGTTTTGTTAGAGCGTGCACTGTGAAATGCGTAGCTGATTTGGAGGAGTGTGGATCAGAGGCAATGAAAGTTTAATTGGATCAGCAAATACTGGATTATTCCGTGGTCTAAAATGTTAGAATTTGAAGCGCAATAGAGAATTATGCTAACTTAGAAGAAAAATACTTAAGGAGTAGAATAACTGTAATCAGCTGAATTCCAGCTTCCCGTTCTGTTGTCACTTACTCATTTGCATGACAAACTAATTCTTGGTAACATATGCTGCAGGACTGCAGCCGTGGTGCAAAGTCAGCAGTAAATCTCAGCCTGGAGTTTCTCTGTGGAGACCAACTGGTGTCTGAAATAAATGTGAGAAAAAGTTTAATTCTGGTCCTAAAACATGTAGCTACAATTAGCACCTGCAACCACCCGATGGTTCACAGAAAACCAGGAGCACTTCAAAGTAGAAAGTGGGCCTCATTTTTGGCAACCCTCCTTAGGGAGATTGTGTGGAGCTGGTCTTAAAACTTGCCTGCATTTGGGTTGAAAATACCTACTTAGTTTTTCTGAATTACCTTGTTGCTTTGGGACGTAAAGGTGAAAGACAGGAGAAATGCAATAGGACGGTTCTTCTCCATTACTGATATATGACTATTGACTCATCACACTTGCAGTGCTGTTTTATCACATGACAAGCAAAAAAGCTTAGCGTGAAACATGCTGCTAAAGTGTATGTAAACACCTTACTTTAGCGTGGGAGAGTACATACTTCTCAGTACTTTAAAAAGTATTTTATAAGGCTCAGACACCTACAACAGCGTTAAGACACTAGTATTCGAGAAGAACAGGACAGAGCAAAACTGGTAGCTGTCAACTGTGTTATCGTGATTACTGGATTCATTCTGAAGATGGTCAATTTAGTTTGTAACAGCTTTGTGCCATCTCTGTTGGTTTCAGTTTGAAAGATTGACAAGGGCCAGTGTATGTCTACAGTTTGAATTTTGCAGTCATTGACAAATCTAACAGTCAGATAAGTCGGTCAAACTTTGTCTGAAATGGAGGTAAAATAAAGACTATTTTAATTACAGTTTCTTCATTGTTTTCTATGAAGTTTTCTTGAAGTAGAAGGCTCTTAATTGAAAGCTGGCCAAAACACCGTGTATCTAGAGCTGTGTTTTACAGGTCCTGCACGCCGTACTGCACTCTGATATTGTTGTGGTTTGGGTGTATGACCCAAATAGCTTGAAATGCAGTCTGAGCTCTTAGCCATGTTTCTCAATAGGATTTTAGCTCCTAAGATCCCCATATCCACGGCTGGGAATTTTAAAAGTACCACCCTCACCTGACTAGAAAGAAAAAGTAGCTGAGCCAAACAGCTCACGAACCTGCCCTTGGCTTTGGGATAAGCACCGCTAACTCTCTGGGAGAGTTGCTGTCCTCCTCTGGAAGCTGCATCAGTGCCGCTGCTGGTGGGAGGAGCAGGAGGAAGTGGGAATAGCGTAAGCCAGTCCCTGCATCTCTAGGAGAGAGCTGGGGCTGGACGTGGGACCGCGGGGCAGGGTTGGAAGGGCAGAGTTGGGACCCCCCCACCTACCCTCGTTCCTGGCTGCAGGGCTGTGGTAGCACAGAGCTGTGAGTTTACAATGTGTAACTGTGTGATGGCTGTTTCACTGTCTGCTCACTGTACACACAAAATTCCCTGCACATCTGATCTCCTGAAGATGTGTCAGCAGAGATATCCTGTTCTATCTTGGCCAATCAAGATTTTTATCTCCCATAAGAATCCATTAAAGGCTTAATATGTTTATCTTTGGTTCTGCCAGGAGAAAGGGAAAGAGATATTGAGGTTTTTACAGATGCACAACTGTGTTGCTGGTTTTTCTGACTAATTTAAATAATTCTCTAATTAAAATATTCCACATGTCTGTTCACTTGCTGTGAAAATACTTGGTTTTCACAGAAAACCTGCAGAAAACAAAGTGTAAGTCCTTAGTAAATGAAAAATCGTAGAAATGGCTCCGATGAGCCATAATTAATTTTTGAAAAGTGCAACAGAGAAGCTTATGGAAGTATATTACTGTTTTCTTTCATTTCAAAACCAGAGACTGTTGGTTAGTATTGCTATCTTTATAATGATGGCTGCACTAAGGATTATGTTCTCACTTAGGGCATGGAGCATTTCAAAACAAGCAGCCTGTTGCAGTCATTTCCAATTCCTGTCTAATACCACTGGTACAGCAGTAAACAAGGCACGATGCAGATTTGCCACTAATACCTTTAATGCCTCTAAAATAGTACACCTATTGTTCTCTCTGAACCAAAGCTCCAGGCCACTAATACCAGCTAAACAATTCCTGGCCACTTTAAAAGGCCAGCGTGAGCCTGAGCAGCAATTGCTGTGGTCGCCAGCTGCAGGCAGAGCTTTTGGGAGCCCTGCTGCTGCTGCTGCCCTAGGAAAGAGTATTGCACAGCTGTGGAACATCCTAAATCTGTATCACATTCGGGGTTCAAAGTGTTGTACATTTCTCTCTTTCGTTGGCCACAACTTTTGTTTAATTCTGCTCAGAAATCTGTGTCATCTGCTTGGTTCGTTTTTTGCAGCCCATCCAGCTTAGGCTTTGGATCTGAACCCAACTTTGCTGGTTTTCTCTTTGAACAATATGCCAAGCCTCCATTTACATGAATCAGACTGAAGAGTTTGTTTGTTCACGGTATATGTGTCTCTCTGAAGGATTTTTTGTTCTAAGAAATCAACCACCACATTTGTAGTCGTTTCAGGCCATGCGTCTGTTCCACTAGATAATCACCTAAGGTTTGGTTGCCCCCTAAACTTTGTGGTTTAGTTCCTTTTTTATGATCATCGGTCTTTTATCTTGGCTAATCTTTGTTAGTCTCAGTCTCAGCATCTCTAAGACACCTGTGAAATGCATACTAAAATAATTACAGAATCGTTTTGGTTGGACGAGACCTTTAAGATCATCAGGTCCAACCATTAACCCAGCACTGCCAGGTCACCACTAAACCCTCAGCACCACATCTGCAGGTCTTTTAAATCCCTCCGGGGATGGGGACTCCATCACTGCCCTGGGCAGCCTGTTGCAGGGCTTGACAATCCTTTCTATAAAGAAATTTTTACTAATATCCAGCCTGAACCTCCCGTGGTGCAACTTGAGACCATTTCCTCTCATCTTATTGCTTGTTACTTGAGAGAAGAGACCGACCCCCCACATCGCTACAGCCTCTTTTCAGCTAGTTGTAGAGAGCGATAAGGTCTCTCCTGAGCCTCCTTTTCTCCAGACTAAACAACTCCAGTTCCCTCAGCTGCTCTTTATAGGACTTGTGCTCTAGAGCACGTAATGTCTGGTTATTCTGCTCTGAGGGTCAGCTCCTTTTTCCCTTATAGTGCAGCTAGAGCAGAGATTTCTAAACAAAGTTCTGCTTTCAGGTGGACCTGTGCCAGACCTTTGCATAGAGACAGGGACCCTGCTGAGTAGACTTTCCCTTGGAAAGTCAGAATGTTGTCTCACTGAAGATGGATCGTGTCGCCTGCAGAGCGCTGGTGCTGTAGCACGCAGCTGTAACGTTGCTGCTGCGTGGGGCCATGTCTTGAATGTACCATACTGGGCTGAACAGTGGCTGTGGATATTGCGGGTTTTGCCTAAAACTAAGGAGTGGCTGTAGCACGCAGCTGTTTTAAAAATGCATTTATCGGTTGTTTGTCATCTCGTCTAGACGATGAGGTGTACTAATGTGGTCTTTAAGCATGCTCAGCTGATATGATACAGGTATCTTAACAGTGTACTGACCTTTGGCACCCTGTGTGTGTGGAGTCTTGGGTTCCAGTCTTCTAGAGGTCAAGGTCATCTTGTACAGGGGGATTTCTGTGCAGTGATGCTGTAGCTTTCTAAATAGCAACAAAAAGTATAAAGAGCAGTCAAACAGAGCACTTCAGTGTTGGGTGGGAACTGCTTTCTTGCAAAACTGGCTGAAGAACACTGTCAGTGTTTAAATAATGAACTTCTTGCAGCATAAATTAAACCAAGTCAATGTCGAGCTGGAGCTAAAACAACAATCCTACCTCAGCTTAGATCTTTCAGTAACGTCTATAGCAACTCACACTACCTGAGTAACAACTCTGCAAGTAATAACAGAACACACACCTCTTAATTAAAAATGTAAAGAGCACTGCTAATGTCTCATTTAATATGCAAAACAACAAATTTGTATGATTGCACATATGGTCGTAAGAACCCCTGGGTTATATATACGTGCAGAATGGGTATTGTAGTCAACGCTGTGAATATTTGTTCTTGCAAAAATGTAAAAACAATTTACTTGAGTTTTTAAATGGCTTTAAAAGCACGGCTATGTTAGGAGCATAAATTCCCTTATAAAACGCCTCTGTGAAGGTCTTGCTTTCAGGGGAACTGAAGTAGCTGCAGACGAACACTTTGAAACTGAGGAAACCATGAACTCTTAGTTTTGTCCACAGAAAGTAAAATGCTTTGACTGAAGTGCGTTTTCCACTGAGACAGGGAGTACAATGGCCAGAGTTAAATTTTCTAATAATAGCTTTGGCACTAAGGAAGTATAGAAATTCACATATTTTATTCCTGCAATGGCTTCCATCTAAAAACCATTACATTGCTTCCTGATACTGAATTACACTGCAGAGTGCCTGGCAAGTCATCAGGATTGGGAATTTCTTACCCCAGACAGTTATCTTGTACCTTCTTAATCCAAAAATGCTGCGTAGTGCTGCTAAGAGTACAGGAGCTGTCCATTTCTGTATCAAAAGCAAAGAAATTGGTGAGATTAAGCTGAGGGCTAGTTCACATATCAGAAGATTAAAGAATTAGCCTGAAAACACTGTTAACTGAAAGATGGAATGAGGTTTGGTTCGTTCATAGCTGTTGTGTCAGTGAAGATACGCTAGTGAGGGAGCAGAGTGTCAAATGGAGAACGCATTTTGCCTGAAAGAGGCTTAAAGAGATATAAAGGGAAAGGTAGAACTGCTTAGTATGCAAAGTGTCTGAATAATTAAAAGGCAGAGTCTCTGAAGCGTTAATGAGTCTTTGACAGTAATGGAAACTGAAATTAATGGCAGCCAGGTAATTCCTGATTAACCTGCCCATATGTACATAAATTAAAAGGGGTGACGCGCTCACACACACTCATTCCATCTGAAATACTGCTGTGGGAGTGACGTTGTCTTCATTTTCAATACAAGAGTGCAATTGTCAGTCTAGGAGGGTGGGAGCAAACCCTGCATCTAAATCATTACCATTTGTGATTAATACTTATTTCGGTATGTAGTTACAGCTGTCACTTTTAAGGCAGGACAGACTGACCCATGATTTACTTTGTAGAGGATGGCCACTAAAATAGGAGTGTAACAGCGGGTACAATTATAATCCATCTATTGACAGGAATTAACAAATATATCTGTTTGCCGAGACCTTTACTTGAGAGCAGGTACTAAGTGAGATTACATTTGATGGAATCACTTAGACAACCGCATCCTGGGCTGCATCACAACCAGCATGCCCAGCAGGTCAAGGGAGGTGATTCTCCTCCTCTACTCCACTCTGGTGAGACCCACCTGGAGTACATGTGCAGCTCTGGGGCTGCCAGTGTAAGAAAGACATGGACCTGCCTGAGTACGTCCAGGAGAGGGACACAAAGATGATCAGAGAGATGGAACCCCTCTGCTATGAAGAAACACTGAGAAAGTTGGGTTGTTCAGCCTGGAGAAGAGAAAGCTCCAGGGAGACCTTACTGTGGCCTTTCTTAAAACTTAAAAGAAGCCTGTAAGAAAGATGGGGACAGTTTTTTTCAGCAGGGCCTGTTGTGACAAGACAAGGTGTGATGGTTTTAAACTAAAAGAGGGAGATTTGGACTAGATAATAAGGAATAAATGCTTTACACTGAGGGTGGTGAAACACTGGCCCAGGTTGCCCAGAGCGGATGCCCCATCCTTGGAAACATTGAAGGTCAGGTTGGATGCTGCTCTGGGCAACCTGATCTACTTGAAGATGTCCCTGCTCATTGCAGGGGTGTTGGACTAGATGACCTTTGAAGGTCCCTTCCAACCCAAAACATTCTGTGATTCTATGACTTCATGTCCACTAGGATTATTTACAAATTGCATCTCAATAGTGACAACATAGAATGTTTGTGTGCCCCAGATGTTCCAATAAAGGTAGTATCTTACATTTTAGAAAAGAAAACTTGGCCCGTTAAGAGAATATATGTGAAAAGTGACATCCCAGAATGAAGAGTGGTGGTTTGCTTACAGGTAAAAGTGTGGGAAAAGTCCTGAAGGTCTTGGTCAGCTTTTGTGTAATCAAAGCTCATGTTCGGTTGAGGTCAAGATTTCCTGCACAGTGGCCATTGGTACCTAGTCAACAGTATCCCAGATCACCAGAACTGTGACATTGTTGACTGTGCTCCAAAGAACTCAAGCTGCTGGAGAGTCACAATTTCCTTTTGCCTTCAGAGATGGAGTCCCACACAGCTAGAATAGGGCTGAGAAACTTCCGGTAACATTATTGAGGTCATATAGATGAGCGTATAATTACTTAGATAAGGGGAGTTTCAATTAACGTGATTGCAATCTAGTAACGCTTAAACAGTGTTCCTTAAGAAAAGGATTTCACCCTGTACACCACCTATAAATGAAGAATGAAAATCTGTATGATTAAACCACACCACAAAGTTAAAAATTACCAGGACCTATACATAGCCTGAGGTTCAACTTTTGACCCCACAAGAATTATTGCCCAAGTAAAAATCCCAGGAGACAAGACACGAATTTGCATGAGATTAATTGTAAATGACAATGTTTTTGTGGGTTTATGCAAAATGCAAGGAGAAGATTAAAGTAACGAGCAGTTCCTTGCAACATGCGAGCACTCCTTGGGTAAGACAGCCGTGTTCAAGGCTCCTCAGCCAGCCGGGGCTGGAACCGTGGAGGCAGATTAAACGATTAGCCAAAACACTTCACAACTGAAACAGCATCTTTTGGATCATACACATAAAAGTAGAGGTGAAATACTGATGTGCTCTTCAGAGGACAGGTCTTGCCAAGATTAGAGGAGAAAATTCAGGCAACGCTTCTTCCAGCAATGGATGACTCCTCCTCCTCCTTCTGATTGTGACACTTCTGTGTCTCAAAGCCCCTCTGCTGAGCCAATTTTCTACAGTGACGCTAAAGAAGTGGGGGCTAATGAGCAATCTGTTACTCTTGGAAATCTCCCGTGATACGTTTGCCACAGACACTCACTCAGTGCCTGCACGTGGCAGGTTGAGGACAGCATTTAAATTTGAGTGAAATGCTACCTGATCATCTAGGTGACCTTTCTGGGAAAAACAAGACAAGTGCCTTTCCTCTCTTCCTCTTCAATAAGGTCTCATAAGCATCTTTGCTTCATTGATACTAAAATATTCTCTTTTTAGAAGCAATCCTGTGGTCATGGAGGGCCTTGGATAAGCCTTGTTTGCAGAGCCTGGCTCTTTCTGTTGGCTGAGATTTAACATTTCTGATAGACTGCTTTCTGATCAAGCTTACAAAATGACCTTTTAAAGGACAACTTTCAACAAATCTGCTTATAGCAGGTGAGCATCGAGCCCTGTGTATTCCCTGCGCTTATTGAGGAGGACAAGGATAATAATATAAGAAGCAAATATCCAGTTGGATGAAGCAACCAAAGCTTTAGTAAGCGTCCTTTGAAAAGCAACAAGAACAACAATTGCATGCATTATCAGATGAGCATTCAAATATTAGCAAATTGAGAAAGGGTTAAAAATGGGTGTTTCTGCAGTCTTGGAAATGGAAAAAAGTCTTTCAGTTCAGCGTGTCCCTATTAATGGAGGTAAGTGTTTGCAGTTTCCAACTCAATCAGCACTCTCCCTTCTGCAGGTTTATCACTGAGTCGCCTGCTAGATCGATTGCTCTGGGTAGTCGGGTATAACACAGACATTTAGTGTGCAGGTAGCTTCAAGCACTGAAAAGAACCGAGATGCACTTGAAATCCCCAGCAGGCTGAAATGATCGTGACCAAATGGATCAGACAGGAATCTTTCATCCCGTTCTCTCATCAGGCACAGTTATTCTAGAGCCCTTGTGGTTACTGCAGGGTTTCAGCTGGTATCACATACCATATCGCTATTAATTATCACATCTTTTTATCACACACGGTTTGTCTGTAGTGCCTGCTGGTAGGAAACTGCAGGTCCTGTCAGGGTGCATGAAGTCATTCAGCTCCGTACACAACTGTGGGAACCCTCCCTATCAACGCTAATGTGTGTTTATTCTAGATTTCAGTTAAACAAGTGCCATAATGCCCTAACAATTGAATCTTAACACAACGTCCCAGGGTAAAAAAGGTTAATTCCAGCTCCAGGAGACTGTTTTGAAACAGATGGCTTTAAATATTTGTCACCAATTACAATGAAGATAATTATTTCTTCAGAGCCACACCTCAGCGGCTTGCTTGCTGACAGCGAAGTAACGTGGGACAACATGGGGCCTGATGTCACAGCAAGATCTGCTTCAGTGTCTGGGTCAACGAGTGAGCTGTGAGCTTGCGTGGAGCCACTGCTGCCTGCTCCTGGTTTGGCTCGTGTCTGCAACTCCACGTTTGGTTACAACAAAAGTTGGTCTGAATTTTGAAATTAGCATTTCCCGTGTCAGCTGTAGGGGTGTTATTTTATTTTATTTTAGAACATCTAGCTGATTGATTTGAGGAGACATTTGAACGCTACCTTACTCCGATTTTGACTGTCTTCAGAAGAATCAAACTATTTGATTACCCTTCATTTATTTATAAAATGTTAGAAATAGTTTTCTGATCCAGAATAAAACATTTAATAATCCTACGGGTAATATCATGTGCTTCCTGAATGAAAATGGAAGTCGCCTGTAAAATTCCCTTTCAAACTTCATAGCAAATGTATCCACTGTGCACTGCTTTAACAATACACATACAATATAAGAATGTAATATAATACATAATATACATTAAGTACATCCTGCATTGCTATAATCCACCATTTCAACAAAAGAAAGTTCAAAAGACAAATAATATCTGTAGGTGGGAAGCCAGAGGTGTGGTGCTGCAGTACCAGAGCAGAGGACTGTCACTGTGGGGGCATGTGGGTACGGTCGTAGCCTACACCACAGGTTTTATTCTTTGTTTCTGAGTTTACTCCCAGTATAATATAACTGATATCACCACGTTAGAAGAATCAGCCAGAAGCCTAAATATTTTTGTGTCTCTCCCTCTTCTCTTTCTTCCTTCGCTCGCCCCTCAACTGCAACAGACGGCAGACAGACCGGCCCCGTGTGGAACTCAGACGATCTGCTTCCTCAGCTGGTTTTTATCTGGCTGGCGAGAGCACAGCTCTGCCCATCGCATTCTGCCGGCTCGGCAGGTTCAGTCGGGTACGGCGGTCTCGGTCCTGTCGCTCTGTTGGGTTCAGCTGTGTTCTCCTGGTGAGGTGGTGTGTCTCGGGGCCGGGGGAGATCAGCCTTGTGTGTCTTTTTTTCTCTTGGGTGTGCAGTTCAAACTCCTGGAGAAGCGTGCTCTACACAGGTGGTCTGAAAAGAGGAAAAGAAGCCACAGTCAGCTTGAAAAATGTGCTCCCAGAAGTCTTATTCTGTGTGAAGAAATAATTTAGGAGTCTTGCTAAGATCCTTGGCCTTCTACCATCACACCTGGCCTCTCTGTTAAATGCATCACCCAGCAGGCGGTAAGACCTGGGCCTTCACACCCTGCTTTTGGAGTGCTGGTTTGTCCTTGCTGTTGCTGGTTTGATATCTTCAGTTGTTCATTGTGCTGGCACCGTTAGCTAATATCACAGGTCTTTGCCAGAAAGCCTGAAAGACCGGCAGTAATTGTTATTTGCCATATCTTAAACTTTTTCTAATTAATTTCTGTTAATATTTTTTTTTCTTTTCAAACCCCTGTGGCGCTGGTTTCTCTGCAAGGCTTCTGCCTTGCTTACTGTTTATCCAGATCATGATGAAGGCATTTACTAAACGCAATTTGTGTGTGATCTTGGTGCACCATTCCTAGCCTTCCCAAGGCCAAGAGTTTCCATGACAGCTGATGCATAAAGAGTAATTTTTCTTATGGCGTGTAAGACTCAAGTACATCTTGTTTTGTGGTGTAGATAATCTCTCGATCTGGTTTTGGAGACTGGGTCTTGTCAAAGAGATGCCCCAGGCAATCTGTTCTGATTTGTAGCCAGACTTGGAGGACCATTAGGGGTGATAGTTTTTTGGTAGTTTTTATTTTCCCAGTTCTTACATTTGCGCCCTTGCTGGTTTTTTACCTGTCCTTGGGAGGTGAGAGTGTCTCAGCCACTTTTGGTTTGAAGGACATAAGAAGAAACAACACTCCTTAACTTCTGCTAACTTTAAAGTTAGCTGAAGAACAACTTAGTCTGCAGACAGCTAAACTGTGTTAAAACAGAGGTATTTAGGTGAATTGCATGATGTTGTATTGCTAATGATATAAGAGGTATCATAACACAACATAATGTAATTTTTATCTTTCCTTAACATAGTTCTTACATAATGTAAGCCATATTACTAAAAGGTATCACTGGAATTTCCAAAACAAGCTGGATTTTGCCTGACAAATTACTTTCTGTATTAAGAAAAATATATTTTATTTCATACTTAACCTTTTCTTAACTGTGAAGTTGCTAACAATGTTATTTTCTATGCATGGGGAAAGGGAAGACAGGCATCAAAGCTCGCTTATTCTTAAGGACTTTAATGATCAGCTGTACTTGGGCAACATCTGCTGTGTGTTTCAAACACACTTGAGTGATACTTGCCTGAATGGGAGCCTGTTTGGTTTTGTGTGTGGGTGACCCAGGGCCAATCTGATGGTTTACACTTGATTTTACTTGGATATCTGACCAACCTGAAGGTCATTTTGTTTGCTAAAACACAGGGGTTTAGAAAAGAAGGGGTTTAGGTTAAATTAAAGATGGTGGCTTTCTGTACCCTGAGAATACAAGCTTTACATCCATGAATTTCTTTTCTTTCTGTATTAAAAAAAACCAGATTAAGAATGGTAGTCTGTCTTCAGCTTTGGGTTTGACCTCTCTTTCTATCTGTGCCTTACCTTTTTGAATCAGTGAGCTTACGACAGTCCTATGTTAAGCTATGAGAAAATTCTCCCAGTAGTAACAGTGTAGAGCTGCAAGAGGTGAAGCACTCCAGTGACTACTAAGAATTACACTTCAGCAAAATGCTTTGTTTTGCCTTGACTTTTGTACCTTCTTATTGTGCAAAGCATTTTGGCAAGTGAAATCCTTTTCACTGCAGGGCGCATCTTTCAGCCAGCCATCGGGTACCAGACACTTTCTGATGTGCTGTCCTTAGGTTGAGCTCCATCTTGTCTGTCATAAACCCTTTGACAAAAAGCTAATAAGATCTGAAAAAATATCTCCATGATAGATGTATTTTATCCTTCCTTTCATACATCAGGTTCTCTCACAAGGCTTTCATGCGATAAGCAGGGCTTGACTGACAAAACCATTTTCTACAAGGTCTCTCTGTAGCCATTCAGTGCTGCATTCCATTTGCATGAACTGTGCCAAGTGCTTTTGGTGCCCTGGGCATGAGGACCATGCTCTTGAAAGCTGAGACGTAAGCCAAGACCACCCACGTGTAAGAGGAAAGGTGCATTTGCAAATGGAAAGTTAACTGATGCCCATGATCGTGGCACAGTGCAAGGGGCAGAATGGTGAGAGTGTGGAAGCTGGCCTGAAAGGCAGTAAGGAGTCAGACTGCCAGAAAGCCATGGAGAATCATGTCATTAACTGTAGCACAAAGGTCTGACTCTTGCCGAATTCGCAGCATCTGTTTTTCAGGACATCAAATTTAGTCACTTCCTTGCATCAGTATTTTGAGACAACCAGACAGCAACTGAGGAACAGCCTGAGTTGCCTTACTGCAGATGTGCACAGCTGGATTGTGCCCTACAGGGCCAAGAGTGGAGAAGCTCCCCTCCAGGAACTGCAACAGGGCTGGGCTTTATTCCCCAATCCAGCCACAGAGAGGTGGCTGATTCTCTGGGAGGTTTCGTTTTGCTATCTCTGAGCCAGCAGGGAGGATGCCGGGCAGAACAGCTGCGATACCCGTGAGAGAGCAGGGTTTAGCTTACCCCGAAGCAGGGGAACAACGACAGCGCCTCCACTTCCCAACTGCAACTCAGCTGAGCTGTGATCCAGCCTGTCTCATCCCTTGTGCTCTTGTTGCCTGAGCAATACTGCTCAAATCCCTAACTAGCACGTCTTGCCAGGAGAGCTAGATGTCTGTGTAGAACACAATTATCCTAGAGAGAATTTAACGACTCACATATCTTAAACCATACTTGTGGAACTCCACTGCAGGTCATGGCACATGGGTCTGTGTCAATGAATCGTATTTGTTCTGGTTTATGGCACTGGATCTGGAGTGATAACTTTGCAGATACATGAATTCTGCTTTTGCTTCACAGTGCATGTGTCTGTCATCCTCCTGTTCCTCCCTCTCATATTTTCTATTTCTATTTTGACGTGTCTCTGCTGTTTTAAGAGCAAAGCTTCCACACGGTTTTAACTCCAGGAGGTGTATGTTTCAAAGGAGCTGACACCACTGCTTCATGCAAAGAACCATGTGAGCTGGGATCTCTCTGCAAATGCGGAGATTAATGTAACTGCAGCTGACTACCCACATAAGAAACACATGCGGGGACTGTTTTTGTTGACAAGATTATTTCCACTACTGGACTGTAGAGATCATCCCCAATATTTTGCGCTGAAAATTTTACAGAGTTAGAAGTTCTGTGTCAGATTATTTGGACATGAGGCTTTTTCTCATTTTGTAGATGGGTGAGAATACTTATTCTGCCTTTTCTTATGATGGGAGATAAAAAGATAAGTCCCTCACCTGTAAGAAGTTTTAGCCTGTTGGAATGGGTCCTGCTTCTTTTTGCAGGGGTCTTTTTTCAATCGGATCAGCTTCTCAAATGAGTAAAGACACAGTTTTGGGCATGAGGGGGTAATGCTAGGCTGAAGTAAATAAAGCATTTGAGGGCACAAACCACTTTCTGGAGAGGCGAATATGCTGGTGTGAAATTTGGCCCCAAGTGTGTTAAGAATGGATAATTTCTCCTGCTGACATATTTAGGCAATTTACACACGATCTTCAAGCGAGACTATTTTCAGCAGTGGGGGGTTAGTAGGCTTCATTTCTATGCTCAGCTTGAATTCGTGACCAGTCTATAAATTGTTTAAATGTCACAAACTATGGCACTAAGCGTGACACAATAGATAATACCACAAACGCTGAACGTTCAGTATCCGCCTGAGTTATTGCCATGTGTACGACACCTCAGATACTATCTCACCCTTCAGAATAATTTGTGCTTGAAAACAAGTCCTCAGGTAACCTGAATCCTCAGGTGACACCCTCCTCCCCCGAGGATAGCGAGGACTGGGAGGCAAAGGCCCTTGGCAGTAGGACGTGGTGTTCCTGGGCACCGGGAGCAGCTAAGGCCTGGGAGCAGAAGACACGGGGTTCTGGTGTGGGGGCTATGGGGCAAAAGGTCTTTGGAGTAAATCCTCTTACTACCCGCCTTGCACGGCTAAATCTGACTGATGTTTTATCAATGTTTGAATATGTATTTATAATCTTTAAAATGACAAGAAGTTTGCAGGTTTTCACAGGTAATGGCTGTGGAACAATTTGACATAGACGACCGAATTTCTCAGTCTCACTGTTTTTTCTGAAAGAAACCTTTAATTGTGGCAGTAGAATAACCTTTGCTCTCTGAGAACAGTATTCATCCTATTCCAGTCATTCTCATAAATGAGGCTTTCAAGAAAGAAAAATAAGACTTTTAGTTCTGAGTCAATAGGGACCTTTTTTGCCCCAAAAGTAAGGGGAACAGAGCACAAGGCTGTGTTCTTGCAACCAGGCTACTATTAAACCCCACTGAAGCAAGAATTCAGCCTTGGTAATAAGTGAACCTTTTCAGATCTTGCTCTTAGTTACTCTCAGTCTTTGATACAGAGATATAACATTATTTTTAAATTATTCCTAAATGTTTAGGGCTTTCGTACAACTCCCACGTTGTACAACGCGTATATTGTGCATTTAAGCTGATACCAGGGGAGTTATTTTTGTGATGCGCTTGGAGAACAAGTCCCCATACCCTGGAAAGGAAAAATTCAAAACTGTAATATTCTGTGGGAAGAATTTGAAAATTGCATTTAACTGCTTAAAAGTAGACAGAACTGTGCATTTCCCTGTGCCGGGTTATGTGTGTATGTCGTACCACTTTGTTTTCAGTTTTATTGGTGTCCGTCTTTCCCTGAGGCAGAAGCTGCTCTGATAGAGAATGTAAACTGTGATGTTGGTACTTCACCCCTTTGGGATTTTTGGTTTATGCTTGCAAACATGAACTGGATGAGTTCACCCTCGTTGAACAGCCCTGTCGCCTTGGCAGCTCCAAAGGGAGAATGATGTTGGGAATGCCTTTACAGAGAGCTACTCTAGCTCTGCGCATACTCCTGCCAGGGAGCGCTTGGGAGTGAGCCTGCTCTCTCTGTTCTTGCTGAATCGTGGCACAGCCAGGTACAGATAGAACCCACCGTACCGGCTTTGACTCTTGATGATTACTGAAATGATTCTAAATAGTATAAATGTGAAATAGCCTCTCACAATTGGAGCAGCAGGGAACACTGAGTCTACTTGTTGTCTCTGGGGAACATGAAGAGCACTGACTACAGAAGTTTTCTAAACTACAGTTGGAGTTGGATGTTTCAATAGCAGATCATGCTGTTCAGCTGCCTGGTTTTTATGTCTTCCTTCTGTTCTTGCTGCATAGCCAGACACAGGTTTGTATCAAAGACATCTTTGGCATGCTGCTTGTTATTAAGCAAATCTCTGCAGGAGATGCCAGTAAAGAGTTTCATCTATGTGAAGTCCCTGTGGCTTAAAACATAGCAGGGCTGCTGAAAGGATTCTCCGTGAAATGCAGTAGATGTATTTGTTTTATGTCTAGATCATTGCCCAGAGTGAGAAGTTCCAATATGCTGTCAGTGCCTTTTATTCTCTTGAAAAAACGTGTTGGATTCCTCCTCTACTTTTCTGAGCCTCAGTTACTTTTTCCAGGAACAGCGAATTAAATTGATGGTGCCAAATCCAAATAATGTGAGACGAGTCCTTAGAGGACACAGTGCATATGTGCTGGAGTTTGATAGGCCGATTTGGATGTCTTGATTATGCTTTTCAGAGTTGTACAGACAACCTTGTGCTCAGATTTCTGGATCTCTGAGCTGGAAGCATGGGACCCATTTCCATCGGAGAATCTTCACAGCCATGTTGCCGTAAAGCTGAGTCTGAACTAGTATGTCCTGACTCGTAACACAGGTGAACGATGCACGACCACTGCCGCCCATGCAGGTGGATATGAACTAACTTTCCTACAAAGTCTGGTACCAAAAATGTAAGCTAACCAACAGGAAGCACTGATAAGACGTGTGTCTGAAATGCCTCTTCCCTCCATTTCCAAGTTGAAGACAACAGTGCAATAATGTGATGTTTGGATTTTCATTTTTGCATTACTCTTTGAACCATTTGGATTTGACAGTCAAACCCAAGACAGTAGCAGGTTGGCTGCCAGAGGGAAATCTTCAGTGGGAGGAGGTAGGGTATCAGCTGGCTGTGTCATTTGGGTGGAATTGTCACCTTCCTTGCTCTCTTCTTGTAGCCAGGGATGTTCTTTAAGCCTGTTCTTTTAAATACACAGCAGGGAAGACAGGCAGATGCTGCCTTTCTACCTTGGTTAATATGGTAAAATCAGGTATAGCAGTGCAAGTGCAGTAATAACATGCTGGCATAGCTGTGCTTCTAGGTCTCCTTTCTGCATAGCAAAGCCACCAGCTGATAAACTTCATGGACATGCCCATTTCTGCCAGTCAACGCCACAGGCATTGCTTGAAATCCTGTCTGAAATCCTGCGGGAACAGAGTCCCACATGGCAGCTGTCCAGACAGGGTTAATGAAATCGCTGATTAGCACCATGCTAGTGATCGAGCAGCTGGTTTGAAACAGAGCAACAAGCTTTTTTTGAGTGATAGGCTAAAACTTTTTGTTTGGTCTCGGAGCTTAGAGAAGCCATGATAAAAAGAGAATAGTTTGGACATGATCCAGGGGAGCAGCGAGAGACAGGAAGCATTGGCTTTAGCTGCTCTGGGCTGAGTCCAGAGGAAGAGGTACTGTTACAGTGCTCCCTTGTGAAAGAGGCAGCAGTAGGTTTAGAAGTGCTTGTGAGCCCATTTGTGAGAAGAGTGCTTGAGTGCTGTGTTTGAACTTCGAATTACCTGTGCAAGAAAGAAGGTGACTGACAGAAGTCAGAGTGGCAAAAGTGGTGCTGAGCTGGCTTTGGCTGCAGAGCTGTTCCTTGGGTTGTGACGGAGCCCTGCAACCCCGGCCACCGAGCTGGTGGCTTTGCCTTGGAGCTCACGACTCTCCCAGGATGCTTGAGCGAGTGTTTCTGTTACTTTAGGACTTACTCCTGCCACCCGCAGACACACAGCTGGTACAATGGACCTAGCGCGAGACAAGAACAAGGCTGCATTTGCCCGTGAACACATTTTTGGTTTGGATTTTTCTCTAATAATAGGGAAAGATATTTCTTCTGCTGATAAATATCTGGAAACTACAGACTATGTGGACTCCTCTTGCTTGGGAGACCCACAAGAGATCCGAATTCATCAGAGAAATTGAGGAAGTGCTTTCTGGGGTACTGTTGCATAATCTTGCATGTTTTCACATGCTGTATTTTGATTTACGCCATGCTTTAGAGGATTATTACCCCATGTTGAATTTCAGCTTCATGCCCAATGCGCTTCCCCTCAAGTTGAATGTTTAAACAAGTGAAATTCTGCCAAACCACTTGTGACTTGCCCAGATCCAGTCCAAAGCCATTTCCCTCCTGCCAAACCCCATCCTATGCCTTCTAATATGTCAGAAAACCTGATCTTTTTACTTCTGTTATGAAGCCAAGGTTCAGAGGGAGAGTTATTATCTTTCATTAAAATAGCTGGTGTATTTGGGGAGAAAACCAGAGAGCCAACCCCTCAGTCAGCTCTTCCTCTGACTGAGGAAGTCTGGCTGCCTGCCTTCCTTTGGCATCTGTCTGTTCCCCAAGGCGCAATAATATGTGTCGGGATTTGAGAGCAGTGGAACTCTGAGGATATCCCTCAGCCCTGAAAGGAAAGCTGTGCGGCAGCTGCTCTGGGCAAGCCAGCCTCTGAAGCTGTGCGTGCTCATATCACCTCTGCTGGGAGGCAGCTCTAATGTGGTGTAGCTTGTATCTAATTCACTTCTTGGGGACTGGCTTAGTGTCTCCATGTTACAGTGCAGGTGCCTGCTCAGGGCTTTCTAATCTGATGTCACCCCATCTGATGTCACGCCGTATGGGTCAGACGTTCCCTGTGAAGAAACCTGTCTAGGGATCTTTTTTGACTCTTCTTTTCCAGGACTAGAGGGTACTGCCCTCCTGTTTCATAAGGTTTGTAGCTCTGTCAGCAGATGTGTGAAATATTATGAGGTTACTGACTTCATGCTTCACTGTGAGTGAGGGTGGTGAAACACTGGAACAGGTCGCCCAGAGCAGTTGTGGGTGCCCCTTCCCTAGAAGTGTTCAAGGTCAGGTTGGACAGGGCTTTGAGCAGCCTGGTCTAGTGGAAGGTGTCCCTGCCCATGGCAGGGGGTTGGAACTAGATGACCTTTAAGGTCCCTTCCAACCCAAACCATTCTGTGATTCCTCCATCTAGTCTCCTTGGCCACCTGAACTGAGAGAATTGTGCCATTTGTGACAATTGTTCCCTTTCCCCACTAGGCTGATCTCATCCCACAGCTAGAGTGTGAGCCTCTCTGTACATACAGGAAGATCCTACGTGCCCAGGTAGTGAGGGAATTACGCTGTCTTTGCCCTCTGGAATCTCGTGTGGGCTTCTCAAAAACAACTTGCTGTGGCCAGGGCTTTCACAGTAGTTTGTTCTGTGGCTATGTATGGGTATGCGTTTGTACTGTTGATGGGCACTGTCCTAATGCTGACAAAACCTAAGACTAAGTAGATGAAGCAAAACATAGAACAAAGTTCAAGTAACTTCAACTAACTTCTCTGCAGGCCAGGAGCCCTAATGTCTCCGTAAGAGCCCTCCAGGACTTCCAAGTCTGGTGAAAAGCTGACAGTCCTCCTCAGTGTGAAGAAAGCTGGGAAAATACTAGTCTGAAAAGGAAACCTTGTACCTAGGAAAGGTAGCTGAGCATGTGCTCATGCACTCCTCCCTCTGCAGAAGGGTAGTGAAGAAGCCTGAGATGGCCTAGTATGAGACAGGCCGGGGATAAAGAAAATAGGGGCATTTGGAGATGGACAGGTGAGGCTGGGTGCAGAGAACCTAGGCAGCTGCAAGGCTAAAAGGAAGCTGTGGGGAGAGGAACATAAAAGGATTGAGTGCTTTTTTCCTTCTGAGTATCTTTTCCTACCCTGGAGATCTGCTCTGTCTTTGTGGGCGAAGGACTTAGGAAGCTTGTTCTTTTCCCTGGAAAGTGAGAAAATAGCAGGTTGTATTACCCTTAATAGCCTAAGGAAACAGGCTTTCCGCTCTGGAGGTTGAAACTCAGCTTCAAGGTAGGGCAGGCTCAGATAAGGCTGGATCTTGAGCTTTTGTACATGTCAGCATGGTTTGTCAGGAGGAATTGGCGTCCAGTGCTGCATCTTCTGTAGAGACCCCAGACTGGGCACATCTGGCTTCTCAGGTAGATGAGGACACTCACTGGCTGCACCCAAGAGACCGCCTGATCTAACTGAACTCTTGTTCAGCTGCAGAGGTTTTTTTGTACTTTGGATTATGGTTTTAATCTCCAGCCTGATGGATGAGGCTCCAGACCAAGAGTCATCTTCTCTCTGACAGACAAGCAAAGAGTCAGTGTACTCAGCTGTGCGGTGTTGGAGGAAAACAAGGAGCCAGCAACATCAAACCCCTGAGGAGCCCTAGTAATTTAACAGCAGAAACAGAACTGGACTCCTTAGTATTGCTCTCCATGTTCCAGACAGTGCTGACTCTGCCTTCATCAGTTTGGCAAATGTTCTGGACAGACAGTACTACTAAAGGAAGGACGATCGGCTTCGCTGAAGAGACTGTTAAATAACAAGAGGCTGTCAGGTGTAAAGGTCAGGCTTGCGCTGAGCCATCCATGAGCCCTTTTCATAATAAATATTGGCTTCCTTTTCCCCTTTTGTTGTAGAGCTCAGGTAGGGATGAGGAGGTCTCTCAGAACAACGCAGTATGCATGATGTAAGGCCTGTAAGGTTCTCTAGAGTACTAGGTTCCAGTCCTATAAATTCCCAATGTGTATCCAGATGCTAGAAATTGCTTATCCTAGCAGTTTGAACCTCTTACATCTAAATTGTTGGAGTCCTTGCAAAGTTGTTGAACATGGGAGTGAGATTTCTGGGATGTCTTTGGCCAGCTATACCAAAGTGGGGAGCCATGTGGCTCTGGAAACTGTGCTCAGAACACACTGCTCTGGTTTCCTTCAGATCGTCTGGAAAAGGAGTTAAGGAGTTTTGAAAACATTATAAATGTAGATGCTTTAAAATTGGAGGGGGGCGGGTGTGTGTGTGATTTTTTTTTTCTCCGTACTACACCATTCTAGGACAAGCAGGTGTGGAAATCAAGCAGTTCTCAACTTCTGCTTGTCAAAATCATCTCCAAGAACCATCAGGGGGTGCAGATGAACAAGAGGAGTTTCCTGACCAGGAGAGCACTATGGCCGGGCTCCACCTGGTGCTGACTGGGACTCTCTGCACTGGGCTAGCTGCCAGCCACAGCCTTTGGTAGAGCTTGTGCAGAATCGCCCCCGTGTTTGTATCTGCTGTCTTGTGCACAAGCTAACAATAATGGCAGAAAGGAGAACGGTGTCTGTCCTAACCCCATAACTTGTTTTAGGGATGTAAATGTGCAGCAGTTTCTACAGATCAGTTGTGACCTGTGTGTATTAGTAAGTTCTGTGCGTAGAACGGTGTCTGCTCCTGGAAACTGCCTGAGCTTTGGGTCATCTGCATGAAATCCTTCGGGCTTCTCCCAGTGAGCACGGAAAGATTAACAAAGCTGAGTTTGTATATTTTGAAGCACTGGTCAGTGCCTTTCGTTAGTGCTGTTAAATAATTTTGTTTGATCTTAATGCTGTGGTAATTAAATACATGTTTTCCTCAGCAGTGCTCATAGTATAACTGGTGCTGTGTAAGAAACACCGGAGGAAAACAAGGAAAAATGCATAATTCCTGTGCTAGTGTGATTTTGCCAAAAACTCCTTAAATGTTCACGAGTACTGCCACGTGGAACATGTTCTTAGGGAACCTGGCGAGCTGGCATTTGCTGCTCGCATCACAGTTCAGGCTTTGTGCCTCTTCAGACAGGCTGGAGTTTTGATTTTTGTTTCTTATCAATTCTTTCTTTTTCTGCTGTCTCTGAGTAGGGTGTCAGGACTCAGGCTGGTTATGGGAGTCTGGAGACTGTAAACTGCATTGATGCATTGAGCAATAAATGCTGTTTCAAACCACTAAGTGGCAGCATAAGCAGTTTAGTTGTCCCCCTCTGCCATTCAGTTTTCTTTATTATGTTGCATTTTTGCTTTTAATCATAAGCAGAGCACTTAATGGTGGCAGACACTGGTGCAGACATCACAGTCAGGTACTGGCTGCACTGCCCACATACTGAAACATTTTCAAAGCACTCACACTTGTTCTTCCAGTTCTAGGACTTGTTTGGGCAGAAATTTCTGCTTCGGTGCAGTCCTGGTTTGCTTTTTTTGATGGCTGCTAGTGAACAGGATGAAATGCCCATGCTAGCTTTTCATTAAGATGGACTTGGGCTTTGAATCCAGCTCTTAAGAAAGGAAAAGTTAACCTCTGAAGTACCCAACATCCTCAAATAATTGTTTTCAAAGGGGACACCCACCCCCACGCCCCCCAAACAGAGTAAATAGAAGAAACCTGAAGGAGAAAAGGCTGGACAACGTTTATCAGTAGAGTTGATTTATGATCATTAAGAAGAGTGTCCTTTTCCCCTGGTCTCTTGTAGCAGCCAAGTAACACATTCCAGTGTTGAGGATTTGAGAGGTATAATGGGAAACCATAAATGTTCTTCTTCTCCAACTCCTGTCTGCTCCCAGCCCCTTGTCTTCTGCTTTCTGAATATGAGCTGCTTGTTCCTAGTGAAAGGACTTTTCCTCTGTCACCTGCACTGTCACAGGCTTTCCAGAGCCTGTCTCTGCAGTGGCCAGGTGCCACAGTGGAAGCTTGCGCTGGAGCTGAGGAGAGTCTCGGGATGGTTGAGTGGTTCTCAGGGTGAAGCTCATCACTCCCACCCCTAAACTTTAGTCTTCACTCTGTGTTGAGAATTTTCCTCTCTCTCCTTTCTCTTCTGATGGTTCAGCATATCCTCTTTAGACCTTCCCATTATCTTCTTAAGTCTTTCTGAGTTGAGACAGATAATGTTATCCTTTGTCCTCCTTCCCAAGTGAAAACGGGACTCTGGCCTAGCCTGAACACCACAGAACCCTGCTGGGAATGGGAATGGTGGTGCAGCTGATCAAACAATTGCACGGCAGAGGAATTCGGTTTTCTTTCCTGCTGCATTCATCTTGCATTTCCATTTCTCAGCTTTGACCAACACCATGCGTTTTGTACTCTCCAGACTGATCAAATATTTCACATTCAAGTGGTTCGACAATTTGTTTTTGTTCCCTTAATAAATGACTATGGGCAATTCATTATTAT
This sequence comes from Bucorvus abyssinicus, assembly GCA_009769605.1. Lineage (NCBI taxonomy): Eukaryota > Metazoa > Chordata > Aves > Bucerotiformes > Bucorvidae > Bucorvus > Bucorvus abyssinicus. The sequence goes on along the minus strand of CM020035.1, from coordinate 21,761,755 downwards.
TATTTTTAAACAAACCGTAGTTGGGGCTGGGATTACTTTTTGTTCTTTTGACCAGCAAAGCTGTATTTCTGTCAGTTTTTGAGCCCTTGCCAGTGTAATTCTGTCACCTAAGGAAACCTCACTTTTAGAAGCCTGGATTTGCACAGAGTTACGCAAACAGCAGCTTTGCAAAAAAACACGTTGGGAGTTTATTAACTGCAGAAATGGCAAGCAACTGTTGTATTGGCTTATGATCTCAAACATTTGTGATTTCCAAAGAACTAGGCTTTGGGTACATACCTTCACCCCAGCTCCAAAGTAAAACCCCAATGGCAGTGCCCCAGAGGCAGCTGAATGTCTCTGAGGGGCTGGAGGATGAGAGCTGAAGGATGGCTTCCAGATGCCAGGAAGCTGCAGTGTGCTTTTGTTCCATTTCTAGTTCTGAACACAAAGGTGGCCAGGAGAAGAGAGTGACAAACGGAGTAGTCCTCTTAAGTGTGGAGAGGACAGTGCCCTTTTCACTAGCCTTGAGAACTTGCAGAAGCCCCGTTTGGAGAAAAGCTTTCCATGGAACCTGCTTTCTTAAATACAGCAGATTCCTCTCTGTTTCTTGAGGATGTGCATTTGTATTGAGCGTGGGTAAATCAAACTGCGCATGAATGTTAGCCTTCCTTGTTGAGCTGGATTCAGGCAGATCTGGTCTGTGGGTACGGTTCTCCAGGGCAGTGCATAGTTCCTGGCAGGCCTCATTGCATAGTGATGGGGAGCAAGAAGATCCCATCCGTGTTCACTCTCTCAGGGTGTCAGCACACTGACAGGCCCTGCGGTGCGAACTAGGGGTGAGTTCAGAGCATGTCACCTCTTTCACGGTGCCAAGTGATGAGTCTGTGTCTAAGCAGTTTCCTCTGATTCATCACTGCTTTTTGTTAGAGGCTAAAGATAGTCCTTCATATAGAAAACTCTTATCTGAAGAGTAAGAATTTGTTTTCCTTCTTTCTCTGGTCGCTTTTGAGCTGCTGCTATTCATCTTCAAGCAATCTTCACTGGCTGCTAGTTTCTCTCCTTTGCCCATCCTTATCACTTTCCTCCTGGCCTTCTCTGAAGGGTTCGCTTGTGAGGGACTCCCTTAATTTGTGAGTGCTGATTACATAGTGCTGCTCACTGAAAAACCACACCCAGTGAATCTTGCATGAGGTTTCAGATTACTACGGGGCAACCCCCTGCATGTAAACATGAGGTACGTATGTGGGATTTTCTCTTCTAGCATAAAATCTCCCATGAATCATGAGTTCTCCTATGATGAACCCCTGGTTCAGAGGCTCTGTAGTTTTTGACAGAAAATTGCATGCTGAAACTCCTGGAGGGCAATTCCCGTGATTCAGGGCTACTTGGGTGAGTGATTTAGAGGCCAGAGACTTCGGGGAAAGAATTTGTGGGCACCATGCGTTTGTGTGTTGTTTGTAAGAAATGGGTGGGTTTGCATCTGCAACGTGGACAAAACTGCTTAAAGGCAACGGACAGATCACTCTCCAGCTTTGGGTGCTCAGAGTTTCAGAGAAGCTGTGGTTATCTGTAGCAGCAAAAAATATGGTCTAGTGCGAAGCAGTGGCAGCCGGAATGTAGAGGCACTTTTACGAGTAATATTGTTTGCCAGACAGGTGCACTGTGGGTCTTCCACGTTTGTGCTAAGGATTGGATTTCATATCTAGCATTTCTCGAAACATATTTCTGTCTGACAACTTGATATTGTGTCTGAAGGTCCTTAAAAACCTGGTGTCTTGTGCAGGAAGTCATGGTTCTAGTAGAAGGGAAACCAAGATGTAATAAACATACTCAGTGCTCATTGCTTGGTGATGCTGTCAAAATACGAAGCTGCATTCTGCATCACAGACTTCACCCTGAAAAGGCTGAAAGACAAGGACTTCACACAGAAAATCCAAGGAGAGCTAAGAGTCTCATCAAGTGTCCTTTGAAAAGGAAAATGTATTTCTGCTTCCTTTTTTGACAGGGATTGGAATGTTAGCATCTACGCTGGGATACAATGCTTTTGAGGGAGATTGAGGAGTAACTGCGCAGTGCCAAAAAATTAATATTCCTGTCAACTAATTCTTAAGTAAATATACACATTGATTTAAGTAAATTTATACAAGTGTATATGTCTAAATGTGTAGTGCGGCACGATTTATAAAGTTCCTGTTGTATTTGGTTAGCGTTGTGGATTCAGTACGGTAACTCCTGTTGGTTTATTACACAAGGGTTCCATAAATAAGACGCGCTTCCCTCAGTGAGCTGTCCTGATTAATTACTCTGAGGGCACTAATTGATTTGGCAATGTTCCCTGTAACTGCTGAGTAGTATCCAAATTTTTCCTGTGTTTGCATTGTTGTGGCTTAAAATTTGTATGACACAACGAGATGCCAAGTCAGCACATGTTTTCAGTCTATATTTGTAATGTGGTGCCAGGCTTTTTTTCTTTTACAGGAGACAAAAGAAATAATAGTTACACAGTTACTCATAGGGGTGGGAAGGCTTTCACACTCTCCGTTCTCAAGGGCTTTTTTCCCAAGCAGTCACTGCTTAAAGCTGATGCTGTCTCACAAGACTTAATTTGGTGGAGCTTTCAAGACTGCTTGAGAAAGGTAACTTCCTTCAGCTCACCTAGTGTGAGGGTCCTGTTCTCTCCTCTTCCTCAACCATGCCCTCCCCAGCAGCAGCAAGTGTTCAGGCACTTACCGATGGATCCGCTGAAGTTTTCTGCAGAACACAATCCTGGCCTTAGGCTTCGTAGTACTCTGGAAATAGGGATGTTCTTGAAGCTTTTCTAGTCTTGCCCCAGCCAAAGGAGTTAACTAACAACTCATGTATGGTTGTTGAAAGAGCGAGTCTTGCGCCCCGGGCTCACTGCTGTTGTATCATGGTATTGTTTGTCATGAAGATGGAATGGAAAGGTATTGGTCTCTGATCACTTTGGAGACACAAATCTCTATGTACACATCAGTCATCAGCCTTTTCCAAGCCCGATGACTGCCTTTGGCCTCCAACTTCTGCTGTATTGGGAATAAAAGGAATGTACTTGGACTTGGTGCACTACAGGAAATGTGTTTCATCTCTCCAACCACTGGATTGGTGCACGATTAAGATTTTTTTCTCAAATGAAAAAAATAAACCCATCCATTTCAGTTAGGCAAAACTTCTGATGCTAGAGCATTGAAAAGAAATGTCACAGGATACATTCCCTGTGTCTTGTCATCTTCTGGGAGCTCTAGCAAGAGTGTTATAGTCAAGGCCTTGTTCAAAAATCCAGCATCTGTGGAAATTAATGCTTTCAAGCTTTCAGTTTTATCTTCATTCCCTGTACTTATTTTACACCATAGCAAATAGAGTTGACAGCACTAATTCTGCACCTATATCTTAGCCTTCGGGTGGGAGCTTAATGTACACTCGGTCACACTGAGATCAGAACTGGTCCTGCACTGGCGGGCAACGGTGGTCGTGTGCATTAATCTTGGTGTTGATCTTGATAATCTTGATCTTAATATCGATATGAATATCATATTATTTTTGCATTTAACTGCTGTCCCTCTTACTGTAACCTGAAGAATATTCACATAGCTATCTACCTTTCCCTCTCCCTTTTCTCCTTATCGCCTTTTTCCCCTTTTTTCCTCTTTCTCTTTCTCTTTCTCTTTCTCTTTCTCTTTCTCTTTCTCTTTCTCTTTCTCTTTCTCTTTCTCTTTTGACACTGCGGTTTTTTTCCCGGGAAAATCTGAAAGAAATTGTTGGACTGTAGAGTGTGAAAGCAATATTGGTTTCTCTGCCTCTGCTTTTCTATAATGGGACACCTATTAAGGCTGGAAAATTAAACTCTTCTATCTTTATTTTATCTCATGAAAAAAAACAGGAAGAACTTCATGTTTACCCCCAAACAATTGTCATTTATCAAAATACAGCAAAAGCACATCTTAAATGTTTCCTTCTATGAGCAGCTTTTGGCATGCGAATATTATAACATTATCCTTAATATTTCAATATTACAGTCTTACTGCAGCTGCTGTGAGGGTAGCATACAATTGCTTCATGGTCAGAGTTTTTTCTCAGCTGTTCAACACTTAAAGTGATATGGGTACATACATACAATGAATAAAAGAGGCCGGGACATCCAGGAAATCGTGGGTGCACACCCAGCAATGGTTAGGTCTTTTTCAAAACCTCTCTCTTTTATCCTGTTATGTCAACTGATGGTGAATACCAGAGGATTCACACTCACCCTGTGTTCGTGTTACGGATAGAAGCATTATAGCATAACATGCAGCAAGCCGAGGTAATGCTGGAAATCTGGCCAAGTTCAACTGAATTCGAATTCTTTAAATTGTCTGAGGTCCCAGAGGAGATGCTAAATCAGAACATTGTTTATCTCAACTTGTTAGACATTGTTGAGCAGTGAAGGAGACAGAGCATTCTGCTTTGGAGAGAAGCCATATATTCCAGTGACTAATGGAAACAAAAGAGGGCAGGGGTAAAAGTGGCAATTAGGACATGGGAAAATGTGCATCTCATTTCAGAGTGCAAGGCTTCACTCTTACCTAGTTCAGTGCTGCAAACTTGGTGCAAACTCCACTGTGTGGTAACAAATGCGAACATTTGCCTCATCTGAAGTTCAGTGATACTGCTCCTCACACCATATACATTTCAGTTGGATGTCTCCAGAAAATTGTGCAATGTTCAGTGCTGAAAACAGGCCCCAAACAATCACCTCATGACTCTTTTTTCACTTTAGAGAAGTAAAAGAAGGGGCTTCTCCCAAGGAGGTCTTTCAGCTATCCCCAGTACTGCTGACTCACACGATTTCTAAGTACTCACTTCACAAACTGTGAAGTGCCTGGTGAGTAATGAACAGGATTTTCTAAAAGCTTCTAGGTAAGACCATTGGAGTCACAATCTGCCTGCCTCATCAGAGAGCCTTTCTAGTCAGCAACGCGTTTATTGTGGTAGCTGACTGAAACACAGCTGGTGAGGAGAGCACTGCTTTGCTTGGGCAGGCATTTGCATCTCTCTCATTAAACACCTCCCTCTCTGAGCTGAGGTGTTTAATGATCCCTTAGCATACTGGGTCCAGCAGCCACTGAAGAAGAACTGAACAATAATCTTCTTTATCTGCAGAGGTAGGAATTGGATTAATACAACTCTTCCTCAGGAGCAGTTACTGGCATGAGCTCTTATACTCCTTGGGCCTGATCCATTAGTTGTTTACTTCTATTAAGAGACAAGAGAAAGGCAAATTCCATTAAAAGGGTTGTTCCTGCTGCCTTTCCTTGATGCAGATTCCATACTGAGTATCTTCGTTAAGTAGATAAGCCATTTAACAGATATAGGAGCCAGCCTCATGCATTTACAGTCTTGTAATTGATGGAATCTGTGCAGCTGTAAAATAGTTTATACAGGTTTTCGGTTCAGATTATTGAATTGATAGGGTCATGCAGCAGCTCCTGGGTTTAGAGTAATGCAGGAGTTTCTGGACTATAACCAACAGGACTGGTCCTTTTATGGTGTCAATGTGGGAATCACTGTTTCCAGGAGGTCTAGGTCATTCATGTTAAATGCTTTGACATCTTACATGAAAAACTTTGTGGTACTACAGAAATGCAACATATTGTGGTGTCATAGTGTTACTGACAGACAAGCATCCTGTCTGTCCCGTAACTCTAGTGTTCATAGCTTTGCTAAGATTGTATGTGTATATATATATGTGTTTAACTGTGTATATGCATATCACTGTATATCCTGCCAGTATTTCCTTCTTTAAATGCCACTGCTTTCAGTAGGAGCTGAACATTGCCCCTAGTGAGCTGTAGTCACCAGTACAAGGGGTGTGAAATGCAAACTAGAGAGTCAGTCTTGATGAGCTTGACAGGTCCTATTGCAGCTCCCAGTGTTTACTGAGATCCAGGTACAATGCCAGCCTGCTCCAAACCTGCTTTTGTTAATTTTAGACAATCCTACATTTATTTTTAATCTCATTAACTTTATTTCACACCAATACTGACATGTGGTTCTGCAGTGGAAGCTTTAACAGTATGTCTGCCAGTGCTGTAGAAAATGCCATGTGCAATTCCCCCCCGTTTCCTAATGTTGATGCTTAGTGAGGTGTGTGATTAGGAAAAGTCTTTTTCAGTTCATCCTATAGGACCTGTTTCAGTGCCGTGGGGTGTTAGCAACATCATCTTCCTTCACTTGAATGCATGGTGTATGTGCTGAGAGGGCAAATCAACCTGCTCTGTGATATCTCGCTCTCCATACACCACTCTGAAAGGCCAAGGTTAGACTTTCTGGCTAAGCTAGACAATTCTCACTGGAAGAAACTTGTGAAGAACTTCTTAAAGCACATGATTCCTTTTATTTACTGAATACTTGCAGATACTAATTTCCTGATCTATAGGGCCCCAGATGTCTTCCTCTTCTGTTTAATCCAGACATCCCCTCAGTTCTTCAAAACCTCAGGGTTTCTTCAGGCAGACAGGCATCTTGGCGGTGGTAGAGATGGTGCTGTGGCAGAGGCAGCCTCTCTGCTTTTCAATGTCTCTAAATTCTCTTCTGGATTAAGAAGTGCATTGCTGAGCTCAGCAGGATGTTTGGCAGCGCCGCATTCTTATCTCAAATTGTGATTTCTGGCCGTGCAACCTCCTTCCTTGCATGTGGTGAAAATGTCAGGAGTACGGGGGCAGAGCTGAAGGAATGCTGCTCACACTAAGGCCAGCCTGTGGAAATGTGCAGCTTACAACCACAGGGACTGAGGATACAGTGACAAACACCAAATGGCATTTAAATCCACCTCTCAAAATGAATTTGCTGAAATGGGGAAGGCAAGTGAATAAAGAGGATAATGAAAGAGGAGAGGATGACATGAATTTAAAATTAAGTGCAGATTTATTAGTGAAATGTGCAGTGATAAATATATCCATGTGAAAATTTTCATGTCCACGAAGTCCCAGAGATGTCATGGCTAGTACATGGCTTTCACCCAACAGGACATCCATATAGAGAAAATCTCTATAACTTGCCCTTGCCTGATGGCGTTGTTCTCATGAGCCTTGTTTAATATGTTTAATATGGTCAGACACCATAGAATTATAAAATCCTTGTATCTTATCTACAGGGAGGGCAAAGACACAGCAGTGTTCTTGGTTTTAATCAGGGACAAGTATACTTAATCAGCAAGTATTAGAAGTCATGCACTTTTGTGTGTCTCTGGTATTTCTAGTTCAAGTGTGATGTCTTCTGGTACGTGAACAGTCACTCCTGGTAAGTGTGCAGTCACTCCTCTCAGCAGTAACGCAGTCAGCCTCTGAGAAGTGGGTGGGTGATGACAGAGAAAATGCCTCTTACACAAGGCAAGCATTGAAAACTCAAGTTCAGTCACACCAATGTGGAGCAAAGTATTAGTTACAGAAAGGAAGGTCTTGACTGAAACATCAAGTTTGCCATTCAAGCTGGGCTTTTTTCTTCTTTGCATTATAATAGTGTTGTTTACACTCCCAAGTCAGCAGAGTTTGGAGTGTGATGGAGAGCAGGAACATCTGATCTGCCTGCTTGGGTTTGTCTTGTGGTGTCATGGTTTGTAGGTGAGAAGTTTCAGAGTGGGATTTGTGCATCATTTTTAATCTTACCCGAAGTTTTTTGCGTATTTCTCGCCCACCAGGTTCTTATCATGATGGGGCATGATGTGGTTTAGTCATGTCTTAACAGTGAAACCAGAGTAAATGGCAGCTGAGGGTGTAGCCAGCTCTTTGTACTTTGCGTTGTACTGGTAATGAGTAGAGCCTAGATAAGTGTCCTGAATGCTAATGCCGTTTCTCTTGAGTCACAAAGTTGCTCCTAACACAAAAGAGTGTTTAGTCAGTTGTTCTATCACCCAATGACACCCCTACCCCTGGCAAGAAGGCAAGTTGGGAAAAGGAAAGGAGACCCATGGGTTGAAACAGAAATGGATTTAATAAAATAATAATACCCCCCCTCATATTAATACTACTATGAAGTATGTGAAGTTATACCCAGCCCATGTAGAGGTGGCGAGCTGTGCACTCCCAGCAGTGAATGCTGGGTGCCAAGCACTGTGAGCACCAAGGCTACAGCAAAATCGTGATGGTCACAACAAACAGGAGAGCAGGCCTCAGGAGCAGAACGACGGGCGAGACCCTCCTGGGATGTCAGCCATTGAGGAAAAGAGGCCATCACCAGCACACTTTCCAGTTCACAGTGAGCGTGATGTTTATGGTCCGGAACACTTCCGTTGGCCAGCTTGGGTCAGCTGCCCTGGCTTTCGCTCCTCGGCTTTAGCACCTGGCTAACTCGAAGCTGCTAAGGACCTTGATCACAAGTGAAAACAAAGTGTCTTAACTTTGTTCTCACCGAACTGCATGCTGCAGTCTTCTCAAAAATGCAGCTTTCCCGAACAGAAAAATGATTCTGTGATTCTGTGATTCTGTCTCGGCGAAGCCAGGACAGCTGGCAGTGATATGGCTGCGTGAATTGTGGGGAGCGTTGTCGCTTGTTGCAATAGGATCAGCCATTTCCTATGTAAGTGGCATCCTGCCCACACAAGTGAACACCCAGCACACGCAGAGCTTTCCTTTCTGCCAGCCCTCATTTTCTCTCTGGCATGGAGCAGAACATGCCATCAGTGACTGTGCCTTATTGATGTACCTTGCCTGCCTCAGAGGTGTAGCTTTTAGAAGGGTGGTTTTCTGAAGGAGTTCTCTGTAGTTTGGCTGAATGTATCTTCTTTCCCTTTCTCCTCTTCCGCTGTAAATCACGAGGGCAGTCACTGTTTTGGGGCTCATAGAAGTGTCTCCTTCTCCTGTTTGGTCAGCTGTTTCTCTTCACCGAACTCCTGTCTTTAAACAAGCCATGGGCACACAGGCACATCTGGTTTCTCCTAATTTAGATGTCAGGTGGAGGCTCTGCCTTTCCGTGGCAAATACCCTGACATTCCTGCAGACTTTGAATGCAGAACTCTCAGTAAGATAACACCTTGAAAAGGAGCAAAGTTCCTAACAGCTAAGTAGAATTGAAATAGTCTACTAGGCATTTTGGGTGGCTTCATGAGAAAATATGGAGCCCTTATGGCTAATCCACATAAATGCTCTTAACTTGGAAATGTTTCATAATTAAAGCCAAGAAAGAAACTAAAGCATTGGCTGTTTAAATCAGGGGTGTCTGAGTACAGTTGGAGGCTGTGTCTGGCACGACAGGTCAGTTAATCCGTCCACTTCCAGTTGTCCCCACAGCTGCCTGCTATGACCATTCTGTTTCTGGGCAGGTTTTCGGGTAGTCTTCTGCTGGGTGATGGGCTGGTGGCTCCTGGGAATATGGGTGGCTGGGAATGCACTACTACTGCAAGAGCAGCTTCTCCAGTTGCGAGGAAGGAGAGTGAATGGGGGTGGCCAGATTAATGTTGTTGTCAAATGACTCATTCTGGCATGGTCTCTTGAAGGGTCGTTTAGTCATGGTTGAGGAGCACAACACACTCTGTGTGTGCAGGACAGTCTTTCTGGACACCCCCAGTATGTCCAATTATTTGTAGTCATATTAGACTCAGGTCAGATGGCATGTGTTTGAGCCACTACACCATAGAGGGTAAGAGCTCTTGGTTTGAAGAGCTGGTGTAGTTTAAGTAATAATAATAATAATTTAAATTCACAAGGTCACTCTGCAGTGTATTACTCTTAACCCAACCTGATTACTTTATTTGACTTTTCCATAGTTCACAGCCAAAGGCTTTGAATCTTGAATTTTCTAGACTAGTTTTCCAAAGGAAGCATAAAGATTCAGGTCTCTGTGTTTAAAAATTCATCTTGAAATTCCTTGAAGGAGGTAACTTTTTGACATCATCCTATTTGAACTTGTTTTCTTCTTCATGAATTGAGAAGGTAAGAATGGCCACAGTGACCAGATAGATCTGTAGTCTGTTCTGTTTAGCTCAATATTCTGTCTCTGTAAGTGATCAAAATAAGATGTCCAGGAAAAAATATAAAAATACAGCAAACATGTAGGGAGACTTCTCCGGAGCATTCTGTGAGCTGCCAAAAATTTGTAGCTCAGGCTCTTCTTCAGTCAGAGAACTCTTTTAAATAGGGGGGTTGTTAAATGTAGGGCTGGTTATGAAGAGCTGGGGTGGCGATAGCTTGTTACTATCTTTTGACTAGTATGTTTGTTTCCAGAAGTAGAGCTGTGGTGGGGCTGTGGGGTTAATGAGCTGCTGAAGAAAGGGTCATGGGATACTGAAGCTCTAACTCCTTATCCTGGCTTTGTCTCCTTTATTGTCAAGAGCAAATCACATAGTGCCTCTGAGCTCCCTTCTCTATGTGATAAGGGGAGTACTGACCTAGGGATGGCATGAAGCATGCTGTGAAGACGCTTTGTATTTTAAAGGGTGTCTCATTCGGTCCAGAAATAGATTTGTAACAGTAGGATTTAGAGTGCATCCCCTCTGCCTCCCTTCTGCACAATTATTCCTCTGGGTCATCTAATCTTTTAGGAAAGGAAACATGTCTTCATATTCTTCCAGTGTGCATGAGTAGCAGTTTCCACTTAAGGAAAATACTTCAAATATTAGTTCTGCTGCTGGCACTTCACCATCTATTAACATTATCCGATACTATCAGTGTATTTCACTGATAGTTTTGTCCTAATAAAGAGTTATTCCGAGTTTAACTTCATGGGAATTCAGACAGAAGGGCTTTGCAATTATGTTTATTCTTATTTTGCCGATTCATGCACTGAATGATGTAATTGTCATTGTTTGTTAACATACATCATGTATTAACTACAGCCCAGCTTTTCCCATGTCTTTTTTGTTTGCTAGTTTTTGACAACATTCACTTTTTAATTAGAGTTCCACTGATTGAATGGAAGTAAGGAAGTAAACCAGCACAGCGACTGCTGATGAATAATTTAAACCCATGTTCAAGTGCGTTAGACCCGCGTCCTGCCAGGTTAGTTCTACTCTCAGTTGAGCTTCAGAAGAGTTGTCCCCTGCATCTTCCCTCAACATCTCAGCGGCAGCACCCCTGCAAGGGAGAGGCAGGGACACCACTTGGGATGCACGTTTTGCCTATGCTGGGCAGAGTTCTGCCCTTCTCCAGCCATTTTCTATGCTCCGTGTCTGGTGACTACAACCCAGTGGAACACTGGAGTGTTCTGAGCAATGCAGGTCAAGGCACTCTGGAATGTTAAATTTTGCATAGTTTGTCAGGAAGTTCACCTTCCTCTCCTTTTTTCACTTACATTATCACCTTCAAGCCAGCTGACCACAGCTGGCAATCTTGTAAAAACAGTGGACACTGAAAACTTTGAGTGGCAGAAAAGTGATGCCTGCAGGGTAAAATTTAGGATTCTCTTATAAAAATAACCAAAATCCGTGTCATTAATCTCTGTTCAGTAAATCTTATTGCTTAAAATGGGGCTGAGACTCTCCAGATTAATTTTAACCTAAACCCTCCTTTATTCAATTGTCGGGACAAAACCTCTTAAGGTTCAAGTCTTTGAAAAATGCAAAAGCAGTTGAGTAATTCAGCATTCCACCTCCACCCAAGCTTGTTGTGTGACCAAGCCTTTAGTATGTTCCCAGGAAAGAGAAATCTGTGAGCTGCTCCGGGATTGTTCAGGAGGTTTTTTATAGCCAAAGGAAGTATTTTATGTTACTCTTATTAGAAAATGGATCGGTACTCCTGAGCTAATGGAGCCGGCTAGTTCATTGAGAAAGGTACCTTAAAACTGTGATCATCTTGGCCTATATAGAGATTTGCTGCAAAGAACCACTTAACCCTCGCAGAGTTCCGGATGGGATGTGTAGACCCCTCTGGTCTATCTGCTGAGATATAGCAGACACACACCAGAGTATGCAAAAGGACTAAAAATTGTTTCTTGGTACCGCACATGTTCACAGATGCACAGGACAAGCAAGACATCTCCTTCATCCTCATTATCTTTTCCACCACATGCACTTCTCAGGTGCTCAGTTTCCAGTTGTACCTGCTATGCAATCACTGAAAAAAGCTGCAAAATGGAGGAGGCAGCCGCAAACTCCAGCCCTGAGAAGAAAAATCTGTCCATACAAAGATCTTTCTACAGTTCTGCTGCTCTTATGTGCCTGTGCGACTGGTCTCAGTAAACTGCTAGTGAAATAGTGCCACTTCTGATCAGCTCCGTAGGCTCTGGGACGGGAGATGCCTTTCTTAGGCGCAATTGTTAGACTTGGTAAAATAAAGAGCTGACAGCCTATAACTCTGGAGGCAGACACAGGTCAGCCTTGACTTTCAGCACCATCTCATTGCTGCTTCTGCTCACTTTCTACATATGCCTTGGTGGCATGTGGGACTTGTTCTGCTGGTGGAGATTGTGCTGTTAATTATTATGAGCAATGTCTGTAAATCCATTAACCTCGATTTTGCATTTGATTCCAGTTAAATATTTGACAAGCTTTAGTTTAGGGTGTCAGGGCATGCACAAAAACTTCCTAGCAGGGGAGGCAGTCTTTGCATCTCATCTTCTTGTTTCCTTCCCAGTCTGGTTTCTCCTCTCCTGCCCAGCTGCGCCCACCCTCGCTGCCTGCATGGGAGGAGCACTGTGTTTCCTACCCAGCCAGACAACCTGGGCTGGAAGTCAGGAGCCTTTTGGGTGACAAGAAGTTGCTTCCTGTGACGAGAGGCAAAGCGTTTGTGGTGTGCCTCTGTGCTCTTGGTCAGAGGTAGTGGGAATTCCAGAGGACCTGCACTGTGGTGGCAGTGAAGACTGGGCAGTTCTGGTTGCATCTTGCTGCTGGTTTCTGTCCTACATATTGCTGGAACTGTGAAATCTCTCAGGCCCTGAGATTTGGCTGATAGAGATAAGTGAAACCTGAAGACTCCTTGAGGTCTGTTCTCCAGTCTTTGGGTGCAAAAGATCAGAGGACTTTTATGACCCTGATTTCAGCTGCCTCCTTTGAAGAAACAATGGAGAAGTTTTCAGGGCATATTAAGCCCAGACAGAGGATGGTGTTACAGAGGTTACAGTTCAGGCAGCGGGCACAGCTGCCAGGTGAAACTTTTACAACCTTTGCTATGGCAGTGCAAGACTTGGCGTCAGTCTGTGCTTTCGGCTGTTGGCAGAAAGAGCTGATCCTGGATCAGCTGATTGGCAAAGCAGCAGACTGGCGAATTCGGGAGAAGCTCTTGATGGAACTTGATTCTTTGACTCTGGCCCAGGCAGTGGAGCTGGGATCACAGATGGAGAGAGTGTTCCAGAAAACTTCCCCCAGGTTTATGTCAGTTCTGACAAAGCAGTGGGAGAACTGGAGCAGCAGTAGTAAAATCTGGAAGATAAGAAATGATAATTGCTGCAATCAATGGCACTGCTGGGGACAGAAGAGATTCCCTGCCCTCACAACAAAATATGACCAAGAGAAGCCAAATCAATTCATCCCCTCTTGTCACAGATCAGTATCTTCTGCACCAGTTATGGGGAGGCAGCGCTTAGGCTGGCAACGGAGCTATCCGGCCACTGCAAATACAGAACACGGGAAAGCCAGGAACTTCCAGGTAGGCTGCTGGTTGCAAAGTGACTGGGAAAGAGTGACAGAAAAATAAACAAGGGACCAGACTGTTCAAACTGTGAGTCTGTTGCTTGTACAGAACCCTAACCCTAGACCAAGTTGCAGTCTTCCAGGTTACACTGCAGTACCTGAATGCTTAAAAACCTCTCCTCTCTGGAATGAAGGTATTGGCTACATAGTGTTATGTGCTATGACTTTTGCTTTTTGTCTTTTGCAAGACTTAAATCTTGTGTGAAGGCTGTTGGTGAGGTCTTAATTGTGAGAGTGGTGTCTGCACTGGTTCTGGTGTATTGACGTTTGGCTGGAGGCTTTTACTAAAAGAGCTGGCAGAGAAAGAATGGAGTTATTAATGGAGTTTTGAACTTGATACTAAAGGAGGCTGCCTACTGCCTGAATAAAATCTTCTTAACCCTTTAAAACACGGAGGAAAAGAACTCATTTCTGCAAGAGCTGAGACTTGTGGAAAACTCCATCACTTCTTAGCTGTTGTGCTTTGGAATATAGTGCTTGTGTGATGAAGCATCAGTTTTATATCGATATCTGTAAATAAAAATAATAAATAAATAAGGAGGGGACAGGCCAATGGGCAACATAGATTTGAGTCCATATCTGAGGTACCTGTGAAATAAGATTGAGTCATAGAAGTTCTTCTGTAGTTGTTCTGTGGTTGGTTTTATTTCTTTCTTTTTCGTTAAAAGACATATGATTTCAACAACATCTTTGATTCTGACGATCACCCTCTACTTGGTTTCTCTCTGGCAGATTGGTGGAGCTAGCCATTTGTGTAAGATAATAGCAGGATTGGGAAGAAAGGAAACAATGCTAAGGAAACTTGATGGAGCCACATCCAAGAAAAGGACAATTGTTAGTAGAAATTATAGTAAAAGAAGAGAATCCAAAGCACAATCTATGTGGAATTGGGCTCTTTTCAAACAAGCTGATCATCATTGGGCTGCACAGAAGCAAGCTGAAGTAGTCTCCCTCTAAAAGACTAAGAGGAAATAGGGGGTTTGAGTGGTTTTAAGACATTTCTCCCTGTGCTGCTTGCTTTGTCCTTGCTGAATGAGCTGAGCAGGCAAGCTGCAGCCCCTCTCAGCTGCCCTGTCTTCCCTAAGGTAACTATTTCTGATTAGCTCCCGTAACGTAATTAACTGTCCTGAACAATTGACTATTGTACCTCTAAGGCTTGTTATTAGTGCTATTCCTGATGGGGAGTGAAAAAAATTATAGAGGTTAAAAATGTCTGGTGCTCTTTGCGTATTGAGCATTGAAGGAAGTGAAAAGGCTGACTGAAGAGAAATGAACTGTGCTGAGAAGTTCTCTGACCTGGAGCAGTGCCAGCAGGATCTTCAAAGACTTGAAAATGTTTGATTTGCATCTTTTTGTTGCCTTTTAAATGTCACTTGATCTTTGTGGTTAAGAGCAAATTTGAGGTAGGTCTGTTTTGTTAACTAAAGTTTACAGCTTTTTGGATGTCCATACAGGTCCGTGTGCCATTTTTCTTGAACTGACCTTAAGATGGTATCACATGAGACACAACTTTTGCAAAAATTTTTTTTTGACCTGGCAATGGTTCTAAGTCACTGCTGTGCCAAGTAAAATCATGAGCTAGCGGGCTATAGTTACTGTAATCCTGACTCTACTGTGCTGAAAGCTGGCTTTCAGCTTAAAATGCACAGCTCTGTTTGAACTGATAAGCTTCCAAGTCTTTCTGTCTATTCGAGTTAGCACTGGCTAGGTGAGGAATTGTGGCCATGGATCGAGTGACTGGATCTTGCTCACCTCGGACTCTGTATTCCCTGCCACGTGGAGTAATTTCCTAATACCCAGCTAGATACACAGGGCACTTTGGGAGCCTGGGAACAGCTGAGGAATGAATGACTTGATATAACCACACCCACTCCTGCCTCCTGCTCGCAGTCCTGCTGCCCTGGATTTTCTTCTGCAAGATCTTTTCCTCTTTTCTGCACATTGCCAGGGTGGAGAACTTGTGTGTGATGATTTATCACAGCTTCTTTCACCTCCTCCCACCCTCTCTCTAACCTTACCATATGGAAAGCTGGATCCTTCCCCCTGAACTGATGAGTGACCATGACCTTGAAGTTAACGCTTTTTGGGGCAGCAGTTTCTGCTCCTTCTGTTTTAAAAAATAAATTACTACTTCATTGCTGAAGTTTAGGGAAGCCAAAATGAATGCTTCAGCTGCAATCCTAGAATCTCCCTTGGTGTTAAATAGGTGTGACAGACCAAGGAGCAGTTCCTCTGTCTGAAGATCTAAATAGATATAACTTGTGATCCTAGTTAGAGGCATAAAATGCTCTCTGCCAGTGGAAGAATCTTCACCATACTATCCTTCTTCCTGTGAGACAGAGGCACAACTCAGATTGTATGGCAGATGTGCCTAGATGGATTGTGCCTAAGGTCCTAGGATCTTCTTTATCATGTTACAATTTTGAAGCTTGAAATAAAAACTTAAGTCATAGGGACTGGGTGGTACATGCCATTTTGCAGTGTGAGGTCTTTTCTTTGCTAAAGATCCTGGTCTGGTTCTTTCAGTCCTTCCTCGCATGTCATGCTTTCGGGACCACTCATGGACGCTTCCATGGATGTTCTTGGGCTCCTTCTGAGCTCTGCACATAATATGTGGTTGCCTGTAGTTGCAGAGAGCAATGTAGGTCACTTGTAGGTCTGGATTGCCACAGGAGTTCTTTGCTTATGACTGTTCTCCTGTGTTACTTCTCTTATAATGGTGTATCCCCCTGGGCCTGTGTATCGCAGTAAAATAACTAAATGAGCATCTACAAGTTAATAATTACTGAATTAGAGGGCTACAAGGAGCCAAAAATGTCTTCTCATCAGTCCTTCCACTGGAGAACAGCTCTACCTGTGTCATTCCTGTCAGATGTGTATCTAATCTGTACTTAAAGGCAGGAAGTGATGGTGACTCCATTCTGTACCCTAGGCAAGACCCAGGTTTTCATTATCGATGCTGTTGGTGGTTTATTGATCTTCTCTAGCTTAAGTTTCCTTTGCTTCAATTTAAATCCCTTAAGCCTTGCTTTATCTGTCATATGTTTGGAGAAAAGATTACTACCTTGTAGCCGTATTAAAGACCGTTTTCACATCGTATTCCCTCTCTGGACTACACACTGTACTTTCAATCTTTCCCCTAGCTTATGCATCCTAGGTCATTCTTGTTCTACTTTTGACTATTGCCACTTGCTCCACGTCTCCTGATGTAGGATACGTATCAAGCTTTCTTGAAGGTTCCAGCTGAGGCCTTACCTGTGCCAAGCTCAGGTTCCCCATGGCACTGTAACTACTCTGTCTATTGGTTTAGCCGTGTGTACTGTTGGGAGTGTCAGAAATCCCTGGAAGCCATTTACAGAATGAGGCGGGAGTCTTGCGGCAGAAGCACAGTCGGTAGTTATACTAACTCACCCATGTGGTGAGTTAGTGTGTCTAATCTAAAGCAAATCAAGTGACATCACATGAAGTCATCTCTGGGATAAAAGGTTCCTGCGAATGGGCAGGATCTCAGAGAAAGAAGGAGGAATTTTGGTCACAGATTCATACAACCCTTTTGGATCTTGAAATATAAGGCAGGGCTTTTGTGACCTCGATTCATCTCATGAGTCAGGCGATTTCAGTCCCCTCTGCCTAGTCACTTAATCTTGTATTTACAGGGCAGCTCTGAGGCCAGGAGATGTTCCCTTTGTTTTACAGCGGAGGAACATAGGTGAAATCAGGTATCCAAGGTCAAAGGAGAAGTGAGGCATTAAGCTGGATACTGAGTAGCTACACCAAAGGAGGCACCCGACTCAATTCCTAAGCCCCGGCCGCTGCGTGGCTTGTGCCCACATGTAATACTGTGCAGTGCACTTCAGCTTCAGCCAGGTCTGAAACCCTGGCAGACCTCCAACAAGAAAGGCTTGCTCTTCCTTGTAGTGTTCCATGTGGATGCAGAAGGGTTTGAGCTTGAGCAGGAGCAGTGCGCCCTGATCACACTCGTTTCAGCTGCAGATCAGGCTTAGCGCTGATGCAGTTCGTGTGCCTCTAGTGAAGGCTCTAAAATACCTGTCAGTAGCCCTTCTGCTTTCTGTTTTGTGGGACAAGAAGTGGCACAACTTCATGCAGCTGAATCCATGCTCCGCAACAGCACTGATAGCTACCTTTTTCTGGGAAGTTGTTATTTTATACAAATTAGTATGTTATTTTATCTCTTCGGCTTTTAAATGTTCATTGAGAAGATTTCTCAGCCACTGTGGAGAGAGGAGGAAGGGAGCGAGCAGATTATTGGCACTGGAATATCTCATGTTACCCAGCTGGGCTGAACTCAAGCAAGGTGTGAGGATTCAGTTCACTTCCTGAATTCATGAGCAAGACCTAGCCTGTCCTTGTCCCATGTCTGAGAATCATCCTTCCCGTGTCCCTCATTTTCCAGCTGACTCCAGGTCTGATGCACTCTGCTTGTTGCCTTCGGCTGCAAAGTCTGTCAGTGGGGTTTCTGTTTGTGTAACACCAACAAGAGGCCAGGTTCTACCCTCCAGGGCAGCTGTGTAAGAAGCAACTACTAAAGATCAGTAGGGACAGTTGGGGAGGGGAAGTCCTCATGTATTTTATGCATATGGAGTGGTACAGTCCAGGAGTTAACATGAAGATGAAGGGCAGTGACAAGAAAAGGAGGAAAAGAACTTGTCTGCCCATCAAAGGCCAGGCTGACTTTGTTAGCAAAGCTCTTGCTTAAAGCTAGC
This sequence comes from Bucorvus abyssinicus, assembly GCA_009769605.1. Lineage (NCBI taxonomy): Eukaryota > Metazoa > Chordata > Aves > Bucerotiformes > Bucorvidae > Bucorvus > Bucorvus abyssinicus. The sequence continues at coordinate 21,743,434 of CM020035.1, read as the reverse complement.
AAGAACATGCAGTTAGTAATGCTGAGTCAGACTGAGACAAGTGAAAGAAGAATGCTTTTATTGCTCATACCTCACTATAGGGGTGCATGTTTAACTGGGCGTCCCACGGAGCCCCATTACACTCATCCCAATGATGCAAAATCAAATACTGTACTTTTCCTCCGTATTTGTTCGTATTTTCTTCCCCTTGATGACCATCTCACTTCTGCCTTCTCCTTGAGGCCATTCCTCCTTAAAACGCAGTCAAAAAAGAGTCTACAAATGTGTTGGGTGCATTTGTTCTGTCCGCCTTGTGAGTCCCCAGCTGGTGTATCCACATACCTTTCAGTCATGTCTCTTTTCTTACTGCCCTTGAGGTTTTCCCCTCTGTTTACATAGTAGTCTGTGCAAGGAGACCTCAACCCCCAGAGATTCGTTAGATTCAGCAGAGAACTGAAAAGTTAACAATAACGATCAGGGCCCGAGATGGTTGAATTCCTGGCTCCACCACAGATGCTCTGGTATGACTCGAGTGAGTCATTTACTCTGAATCTGTAAAATGAAGACAGTGCTTTCTCCCTCTCCCTGCTTCCCTCCCTTTATCTTACATAATTAGACTATAAACACCGTGGGGCAGACCCTCTCTCCATGTTTATCCAGCAGTTACCACAATTAGGTCATGGACCTCGTAGCATCTACGAACTCCGAGTATGATGTGCCAGAGGAAGGGAGTTTGATGTAATGATATTGCAACAGGGCTAATAAAAAGGAGCGGCATGACAACAGAAATATTAATTTGGAAGCAAATGACATAATCAAGAGGGACTTGCAGTGGCCGAGTGCATTGGGCAATTTGTGATGATGTTTCCAGGGACGGTAGGAGGAGGTCAAGAAAGGCAGGGTTCTGTATCACTCACTGCCTTGGGTCTCCCAGGCTTCATACAGGCCCTTTCCTCCAAAGTGCTCTTTTAATTCCCAGTCTGATTTATAACTATCTGCAGACTGAGTTTCATCATTAAATGAAGGAAGCCTATGGTTTGAAACGTGGGCTGAGTGATTAGATTGTAAGACAAACAAGCCATATATCTCATGACTTTGCACTTGACTAGTTTCTGGGCAGAATTTTTGGTCTATGCAGAGTTGAGTGTTGCTTCTTCCAGACAGCTTCAACCTCCTGGAAGTGCATCTGCCTTAGAGGAGGATTAATGGTAAAATTTAGACAGAGCCAGATATACATTTGCCTCCATGACTCTGAGGCGAGAACTTCCCTGTGGCCAAGCAAGTTGAATTTCCATTTTAGCGCAAAGAGTGTTTTCACTGAGGCGTAGTCCCCTGCTTCATGGGAGCAGTGATGTGACCTGCTCATATCTTTACCCTGTATCTTCAACATGAACACAGAAGCTTCGGATTTTTTTTTCTTCTGGGGCAGTTCTGAGCTTTTCTACATTAAAAAAAATAAATAGAGGAAGGGTGAGAGGGAGGGAGGAGGAATCTTGCCTTGGTGTTATAAGGCAAGCAAAATACATCCCTGGTTTTGTGAAAAGATAATCAAGAGAAGGCAGAAGTACCATGAAGCAATTTATTCCCTTTGAAAACAGGGAGTATTGCCATGCGAGGGGTGCAGATGGTGTCCAAGAGCAGGGAACTTGCTTGAGTCTGAATTTTAGCTGCACTTTCCAGATTCTATTTGACATATTATATTATTGTGGGGACTAAACCCAATCTTTTTCTATTTCAGAACAATAACAATATTAATTATTGCTACGGTTTAAACGTTACATTCAAGAGTGAACCTACATAGTTAGTGCCTTGGCTGAAATGGGGGATTCCCTTTGGTACAAATGAGTTGTCAGGTTTTAATGTACTTGTGAGAACAAATCTGCAAATATTTTCATAACAGTTGTGACTTATATTGCTGCATTGATAAAAGTGTATTTCAGTTTGTAAAACTTAATGAAAGAAATAAACCACCACTACAGGATACAGGGAGCCATGAACTTTTCAGTTCTGTGCAGTCATATTATACAAATGACACGTCTTGCGTATTTATCTTCTACTTAACACAAGAAATCGTTGTGCCTCTGCACTGCCTCGCCCCTCCATCGGCTGGTCAGTCCTTATCTGCCTGGGGCTGCAGCAGTCCGGAGGAATTTGTGGGTGAGCAGCTTGACCTGCAGCACAGTAAGACACTGGAATGCAGCTTGTTTTTATTACAGGGAGCGTGTAACTTCTCTGTGCGGGCTGAGTCTGCCCAGGCACCTCATCGCAGCCTCTAGATGGCACCCGGATTACGCATTGTTTTTAGAAGCTAATACACCTTGCCTAAGATGCTTTCTCCTGGCCAACATTTCTGCTAGCTATGTGTGGTAGTAGGAGTGTTAATGTCAAAGGAGGGAGATGATGCTTTTGGCTTTGGGCTAGAAATGTGTTTCCATGTTGGAACTGGCTTGTTGAAAGGAGTCAGAGAAGCCGTGTGGAGTGCAGCAGGTCCTCTGCTTGTGGCGTTTATCTGCTGATGCTGTCCTGTATTTAGGAAGTGTTACAAGACACCACCATGGTGGGGTCCCAGCTTTACCTCTGGGGCCAGGTTATTTGGCTGTAGTGTTGGCACACTCACTGCACGGGAACAGAGCATGGTCACTCAAGCTGGCGGGAGGGGGAGACGCACTGAGGTTTTGGTGGCTATGGTGCAGTTATGACATTTAGATATTTCACTGATTCTGTGCATTGTTTTGCCCTTGGTTCCAGCCTCTTCTCCTTCTTGCCTTCATCTGGCCCTGCCACCTCTAGCGATGCAATTGCTCACATCGTCCTGCTGATTTTGGAATTGCTCAGCCATTCGGAGACTTTGCAGGGAAGGCATTCAATACAACTAGAGCAAGACACTTATGCAGAGGGTGTCTGCAGGTTGTTTCCTCATGCCACTAGTTGTTAGTGTAGTGCAAGTTCTCACAAAGTGACAGAACTGGCTTTGAGAGTTTTTCAGCAATTGTAACTGCACCATTTGGGAGCAATAAAAAGCTCATCCACCTCTTGCTGGAAAGGGAGAGATGTTGTTCTAGTGACTTTACATCTGAATGTTTCTGTATATAAAATGTTGTAACTTAAGGATGGAGTGCCCTGCAAACAGAGCTGTTGCTGGGTATTTACGAAACAGCCGTGTCTCCAAACTGATAAAGGACTTGGTGCCAAAGTTCCTGTTGGAAGCCCGTACACATCTGCACAGCCTGAAGCAAGAACCTCCTCGGGAAGTTCTGCTTTTCTTATCCACTGGAGAATTTGTTTCCTCTTGTACAGTTAAGATGCAAATGTTTGTGTCCTGCATCAACAACTGAATATGTTTTGCAAGTAAAATGGCATCATTCAGTGGTTATAGAAGACTTCCTTCACTACCTGCGGAGGGTTTCATTCCCAGTGTCTCTCCGAGTGCCTGTGGAACTGCCATTTGCGTGCAGACAGATGTGCTGACAGCAGCATCACTTCTCCTGCCTTGTCAAGGTGCAGTGCTGCATCTGCTCTTTTTCGTACTGTTTTGCTCTTTATAAACACCTGTAGCTCCTATAATATCCACTGAAATGACAGACAATTAAGAAAAAGTGGTTTTCTGCTGACTGAGAAACCAAAGTTTTGCCTGAAGTTAATGTCTCTAAATCTGCTTCTTACTCATTAAGTGTAACAAGGTTTGTTTTTCAAGGAAGCAGTAGAAAACGAAGGCTTGGCCAGTGTGCCCTCTTTTCCTTTTTCATTCCCTTCTTCTCATTATTCATGATGAAGGCAATTTAAGAAAAGGGCTTGGATACCTGGATTTGATCAGGGAGATAATTTGAGGCCTTGGGGACATTACGCGAGTATCTTACGTCGTGTTTTCTTTATAGTTTCTAGTCTGAATCCCTGTTGGGGCATTTTTCAAGCCCCAGCAGATCAGTGCAGAGGGGTTCAGGGTAGGTTGTCTCAAGTCCTTTCTCAATGGCAGCTTTTCTGAGCGGTGGTTGTGTCATTCATTTAAGAGCCTTTCCCAAGCTCTGTGCTTCTGTAATGTGAACCCTGAAAAACACAACTCTAGGCATGTGGGAGGGCTCTCCCAAAGAATTTTATGTTTTCCCTTCAGAGAATAGAACTTTACGTGTGAATTCATTTGCCCCACAAAGTTCCCCTGAGGTAGGCCTGTGACTCTTTACACCTTATATAACCCAACCTCTGATGGGCATCCAATTTGCTTCAGGGGGTTCTGGACATGCTTTGCATTTATTTAAGTATGGAAGAGAGTAGGTAAGTTGTAACCGTTAATTCTGAGTCTGTACCTTTTCCACCAATGTGTTTGAAAGCTTTTTCTTTATAGCCCTGTGGTGACTGAACTAGAGTGACTGGTTCCCCAGGGTGGCAGCTGTGCTCCATCGTTGTCATGAACCACTTTGGAACTCTGTGACAGACCTGTTTGTGAAGAAAACATTTTTGGTGCTGTGTTTGCCTTAAATCTGAGAACATAATTTAGTTCATAAAAAGCCATTTCTGTGACGGTTCTTCTGGAAAGATTTGGTGGTTGTAGATCTTCCCAGGCATTTCCAACCTGGCAGACATCCAAGTTTCTAGAATTACCATTACCTTAGGCAACCTTTGCCAGCACAATTGGAGAGACCAAGGCTTAGTGGGACCTTGAGGCTGGACTCCTCTCTCTCGCTGCAAGGCTGTCCCTTTCGAAGCAGAGATGTGTCAAAGGCACAGAAGGAGAAGCTGTTTCTGCCCTATGACTGAACATGCCTTGGGGTTTTTCTCTGGCACTCAATTCAGGGTATCTATAATCACTGTAACAGTTCCATGACCAGCATTTTTCAAACCCGTGTAGGTCGCCTAAGTCCCTACTTGGATGCAGAAAAAACTCAGCTTTTCACAGCTCTTCTTACACAGGGGATGGATGAATTTCATCCTACCGTGTTAGAGTGCCTCAGATGTTTTCTGTTTAGCTATCATGAAGATATAAGTGTTTCATACCCAGTCACTATCCCTGGGAAGCCAAGTAGGAGTTCCAGAGACTCAGTCTCTTCGGTAATTCCAATCAGCTTATCATTTAAATATGTAGGACACAAGTTAAACCAGTACAAGTAACCCTAGATGATATTACAGCTGAAGGCTGAAGCAGCTCTGTTAACAATCCGATACTGCCAGTAAAGTGGCCAGTGTCATCCACTAGCTTCGACTAACTTTCTCTCTCCTCCCCCTTTTTAAGTGGCTATGTTAGTGTTGCCTTTATCAAAGACAGTAATGGAGAGAGAGCGAGCGCGTAGATAACCCCAACACAGTGTGCTGAAGGAGGCACAGCCGAATCCTGAGAGCCCTGAGCTCACCTGTCCTTGCGTCAGCAGCAGTTGAGAGCATGCAGCGCTCTGCAGGGTGAGACCTTTTGTAAGCGATGCCCTCATGTCTGCCCTGGGAATTGCACACTTCCTTTGCTCAATGAGCAGGGCTGAGGCCCACCGAGCAGAGAGGATCATCTGTGTTAATGGAAACTGTGTTTTAGTCTCAGCACATTGCGAGTCACAGACCCTGGCCCATGCCTTTCAGTCAGACATGGTGTTCAGGGACATTTGTGAAATGTGTATGAATAACAACTCAAGAGCTGTTGTTACCATCACCTATGGAGAAAACAGTTGTCTGAATCCTTTGAAACATCAGCCGAAAATGCTTTCATGTTGTCTTGAGTTCAGGGAAAAACTGCTGGTATTCCTTGAGCCGGCAATAAGCAACACTGGTCAGGTGCGAGTTAGTGGGAATGCGTCAGGCTCGCTTGGGGAACTTGCTTTCAAAGTAAACCCAAAGACCATATAACAGTCAGAATCTTCTTTGTGGTTGTGAGCTCTAAGAATGAAATCCTCCATTGAAAGACTAGCTGAAGAAATACAATTGTCTGTTTAACCTGTCCTGCCAATTGTTAGACAGAGAAATAAAATACCTGAGAAGCTCACAATTGTTGTAATATAAAACTGTGTGAAAAAATTATGCAAATATAGAGTCTGATTAGAGAAAAAATGATGCAAGACTTCTCCACCAAATACAAAATTTTTACCAGACAGGAGTGGCTGGCCCTGTAGGAGCAGATGTCACATACGAGCATTGTCAATCCTCAGCGGGCAACTTGGATGGAAGGTGTCTTCTGCCATGGAGATAAAGGTCTTCCCTTCACAGATCAGAGTCACGGGTTTTATTTTTCTGGTGCCTTTAGGTTGCATCCAATGACAGCAAGACAGATCAGTAACTTCAATTTCATTCTGTTTTCTTGGCACATTTCAGAGACAGTGAAAGACATGCAAGAGAAAAGCAGGCAGGGGGAGCTTTGCTTTGATTTGTCTCTTGTCTGTGAAGTGCAAAAATCTTATTTCAAAAGTAGTTTCTTTCATATTTATTCCAGGCTTTTGTTTTCCAACTGTTGATCTGATTTGAGGTTGATGAGATACATAAACACACAGCTCTGTCCGTGGGTTCTAAGGGTTTTCTCAATAAATCTTCCCAGGAAAGAGCTGTAATTTGACTTTTGAAATTCTCAGTGTAATCTCATGGAAATTAAAGATGTGAGGACAGCTGTCTAACCAGCAGCGTAGTTGAGGATCACTGCCACATGTCTATTTGGTTCTCAAGCCCTTGATTGTCTGTGTTCAGAAGTCAGGGCTACATCAAAGGACCTGCCCATTGTAAACTTCCTCCGTTCTGCTGCGACTGAGTCCTTTAGGCTCGATTTTTACAGAAAAACAACCCAGTAAAACAGAAAGAGAAGTAGTCCACAAATCCTAATAAAACACATACACTACGGGTTGGGAGGAAATCAGACTACCTAGGACAGGTGGTCAGAGTGAAGGCCTGGCCTCCCGGAGGTGCTGGGAAGTCAAAGACCCATAGAACCAGAGGCACTGAGGAGTCAGAGACCCATAGAACCAGAGGCACTGAGGAGTCAGAGACCCATAGAACCAGAGGCACTGAGGAGTCAGAGACCCATAGAACCAGAGGCACTGAGGAGTCAGAGACCCATAGAACCAGAGGCACTGAGGAGTCAGAGACCCATAGAACCAGAGGCACTGAGGAGTCAGAGACCTATAGAACCAGAGGCACTGAGGAGTCAGAGACCCATAGAACCAGAGGCACTGAGGAGTCAGAGACCCATAGAACCAGAGGCACTGAGGAGTCAGAGACCCGTAGAACCAGAGGCACTGAGGAGTCAGAAACCCATAGAACCAGAGTGCACTGAGGAGTCAGAGACCCGTAGAACCAGAGGCACTGAGGAGTCAGAGACCTGTAGAACCAGAGGCACCGAGGAGTCAGAGACCCGTAGAACCAGAGGCACTGAGGAGTCAGAGACCCGTAGAACCAGAGGCACTGAGGAGTCAGAGACCTGTAGAAGAAAGTAAAAGTGGCACCATCTGCATGTTGTTCGCCCTGTTAGGACTTCTTCCCTGGTCACCATAGGAAGTTCAGCGAGCTCATGAATTTCAGGTTTACTAAAGGTCAGCTCTAGGCCTCCCTGATCTGTTAGGCAGAGGGCTTTGATAGAGACAGCAGGAGCTGAAGCTTCTGTGTCCTCTCCTTCCTCAGGAGAACTCCATCCTGGGGTACCTCTGGTAGAGCAGAACCAGCCTGTTCTTGATGCTGGCACTTCCCCTTAGCAGCTCTGGGGCACATGCTCAGCTCTGGGCCCCGTCCAGGAATGCTGGTTGACATTACTTGGTGCCCTTCATACCTCGAATTTGTTTCCTCATTTCCCACAAGGTATGGAGGCAACTGTCGAGCCTCTGCTTCTGCTTGAATTGCACAATTCTGTATAATACCCCTTAAAAACAAATAATGAATTGGGGATGGGTCACAGTGCGAATGTCCTGCCATAGCTGTGTTTGGCATGCTAGCTGGACTGCAAGGGATCTCTGCCATAATTTTTGTGTAATTTAATTCATAATTATCCTTGGGGACAGTTGGGCATCTTCATTGCTGTGTTCCTTCTTGCCTGAATAGTTTTTATCTTAGTTTATTGCCATCTGTAAATTTGTGTTCAGAACACTGCTGAAGAGGCAGCGCTGTTACTGCCGAGCAGCTGCTGCTGCACTCACTGCTGTGTGAGCCAACTGCTCACGGTTTCTGCTGCTCCATCATTATGTGAAATGCTGGTCTGTGCTGCTTTAACGGTGGTCACTTCTGTCCTGGTGATAGTGGGATTGACATTATTAAAGGACCTCCATTACATGTGTCACTGATTGCACACAGCAAAGCACACGCTGCTCTGCTGGTTACAGGACTCAAGTTGCCATTATAGTGCAGTTCGGTCAGGTTTAATGGTGTGTAAGTGAATTTTGGACTTGTATTGGAGCACTGAATCCTCCCTCTCCTTCCTCCATTCAATTTATATTTTTCTTCTTCTGTGAAGAGCAAATACCAATCTTCTTATTGAGACTCCCTTTTGGAAAGAGCCCTAGTGCCTTCTTTTTTCCGACCTACCCTCTGTGTTTTGGAGTCTAGAATCAGAAACTCTATGACGTATCCTTTGATGTGATTTGGAATTTGGCTTCCCGTATGAGGACTCTCATACTTCCTCTGTGACAAAGCACCCCGGTGAAGGTGACAGGCAACTCAGGTCGAGGGACCTTGTGTTCTAGTTTGATGGCTGCCATTCACTTGTGGTTTGGGGGTTTTTTTCCATTGTTTATTACCCCGGTTTTGAGCTCTTGAAATGTGCTTACCATTCTTGTGATGACCGTTATCAAAACCTGGTTAAAGAGGCATCCAGCATTAGGGTTAAAGGCCATTTATATAACTTCTCATTCTAGGTAATAATGGACTGAGGCTGGAATCAGCTAAGTATCTTTGTTGGGTACCTTTGTAGAGCTTCTGACTAGTTGTACCTGAAGCTGACAGATGACAGGTACTATTTTTACCTCAGGAAAGCTTGCTGTGATTTCATTTTCTACTTTAAACTCAGGAAATATCCAGACTTCTTTCTGACGGTTAAAGAAAAGAAGAGTGAGACTCTCCCAGGGTAGCTGTCTAGACAACATTTCCTAATATTGACCGTGGGGTTTTGATCTTTTTGCTCTTGGCCACTGGCTTGGATGTGCTCTAATAACAGATAGATGTTGTGCTGCTGGTATAAGCCTTCTGGAAAAGGAGATCAAACACTTCCTTCACCTTTGCTTGAGGCTTTGGTAGGGGTAGTATCAAGTTATTCAAGTGCAAATCTGTTCTGTATATGTTTATGTCACATTTCTGTAATTTGGACAGCAGCAATTGCTTCTCAGGTTTATCACATAAACCTCCTCCTCAGATTTGAAGATGGATTCATTAGAGTGTTCAGATCTACTGGCACGGGATGATTTCCATTTGACTTATTTGAATGTGAAATGTGTCTTGACAGTGGGCTGTGAAAAATATGGTCAAAAGTCAAATTTTGGCCTCTGCATAATTACATATTAAAATGAAAAAAAAATATTAATCAAGAAACATAAAGAAACAAAAAGCAAGGAATAGAAAGACCTCAGGTCCATCAATAAGTAAAATACCAAGTATAACTTCCAAAGACATCAGTCTGGTGAGGCCACACCTTGAATATTGTGTCCAGTTTTGGGAACCTCACTTCAAGAAGGACATCGAGGTGCTGGAGTGTGTCCAGAGAAGGGCAATGAAGCTGGTGAAGGGTCTAGAGAACAAGTCCTGTGAGGAGCGGCTGAGGGAAATGGGGTTGTTTAGCCTGGAGAAAAGGAGGCTCAGGGGAGACCTTATTGCTCTCTACAACTACCTGAAAGGAGGTTGGAGCGAGGTGGGGGTTGGACTCTTCTCCCATGTGACAAGTGACAGGACAAGAGGAAATGGCCTCAAATTGCACCAGGGGAGATTTAGGTTGGACATTAGGAAGAATTTCTTTACAGAGAGGGTTGTGAAGTATTGGAACAGTCTACCCAGGGAGATAGTGGAGTCCCCATCCCTGGAAGTGTTTTAAAAGATGTGTAGATGTGGCGCTGAGGGACTTGGATTAGGGCCCCTGGCAGTTCAGGGTGAACGGTTGGACTCGATGATCTTAAAAGTCTCTTCTAACCAGATGATTCTGTGTATTAATTGTGTTCCTTAGTTGATTTTCTAATAATAATTCATGTCACCCTGCTGCTGTGGGAAATGATTGCTACATCATTCTTTTTCTGTTTATCCATAGACCCCAGAGCCAGTTGAAAACTACATCAGTGAAGGAGAGTTTGAAGATGATCTGAGTTCTTCGACCCCGAGCACAATAGAGCTGGAGATACATGGATCCAGCCAAGAAACAGATGAAGATTATTTTGAGACCCTATCCCATCAGAGTGGATCTTTGTCAGATGTAAAAACTGAGCCTTATGAGAGTGTATCAGATGCAGAATCTGTCTCCAGTGAGGTAACTGGGGATCCTTGCTTGGATTCAAACTGCCTTTTTACTGAAAAAACAAATCTGTGCTGTAGTCTTCCTAAAGCAAAGGCAGAAACTACCCTCCATGAACTTAAGTGCTCAAGGCAACCAGAATTTACCCAGCAGGTGCACTTAGAAGTGTCCTCCAAAATAAAAGCAGCACCAGGCAAAACTGAATTTGGCATACAACCTGCAAAGTCAGAAGATGAAGAATTGGGTGATGAAGAGCTAAGATTATCTGGAGATTTTTCCAACACAGACAACCAAGTCAGTGGAGCGGGCATTATACCACGGACACACAGAAAGTTTGTAGCAGTATTGCAGAATAAAGCTGAGTTTGAAAGTGGTAAAGTGCAGTCTTGTACCAGCTCAGCACCTGCAGAGGATGATGTTACGAGATGGAAGAAATATCCTGCAGTATTAAGCATTGCTTCTTTCAAAGCAAGCTCAGAAAGTTGTTTGATTTTTCCTGAGGTACAGCAGTTTTCCTTCCGGTCAGATGCAGCATCAAGCTGTAGTTTACCTAATCTTCATTTTGAAACAAATGGACCGAACCATAAAAGTTACACGGAGACATCTGACTATACGTGTGAATTAGATTCTATGTCCAGTGTAAAATGCAGCAGGAGGAACTCAGTTGACAGTGACGAAACCACAGGTAAAAGGATAAAACATGCAAGTACAGAGACCATGTTAACGTCAGATTCACTCTTGTACCAGGATTGCTTCAACCCCAAATGTCAGCCACCCCTGGCGAAGTCAGAGATTACGGAAAAAACATGGCACAGTGTACCTGAAAATATCAGTGCTCAAAGCAAGACAGAATGTGTGGGGGACTGTATTCATCTAACTGACAAATTTAGATGGTCATGTTCCAGAATACATCTTCAAGGGCTGGATTTTGAATACACTTGGAAAAACTTAGCAAGGGGCCCTGTAAGCCCTGAAAAGACAATACAAATAGAGGGCAAATTTGGCATTAAAAGATCTCTTGCTAGTACTGACATAGCCTCAAATGACTGTCAGCTTTCCCAGCCAGCAGGCTCTCCCCAGAGCACTGATCACTATTTGCACTCCAAATCAGAGACGTGCCCAGAAGCAGTCGGTACATGTGCTGGTAGCTTATCTTCTACACAGGCTGATGCTTGTGAGTGTAGTCTGAAACAAAAGGAGACTTCATCTGCCCTGGACTGTGAGCCAGTGATCATAGATGCTGAAGAACTTATAAAAAGTGACCAGCACAAAGCTGAAGGAGATCTGGAAACAGACAGATTCCCTTCTGATATTGATATTGAATCTGATATTGGTGACACTGGGAATCCAGCAGCTTGTAATGCAGGTTTTCCTGCTGTTGTGGAAAACAGAGATTGTGATTGTTCTGTGAAGTATGTTTCCACTGGTAGAATACAGCAGAGAAGTTTGAGAGAGGATGGCCTTGAGTCTGAACTGTCAGGTATGGAGATCATGGAAGGGGAAAGATGGGTAGATGATTCTTATAACCATGTCTACAGCTGGAAAGTCCTGGAAACCACATTGCAACCAGGTGGCAGAAACGCTGGGGCAGAGCACAAAGAGTCAACGCAGCAAAATACAAGTTGCAAAACCGGTGCCTTAAGGAGCGACTCTGAGCTAGTAACAAATGAACATCCTACTCATAAAGGAATGGTTGAAGACAGTGTCTTTGCTGTTGAAATGGCTCCAGATTGTATAAGCCATTTAATGACTGTTCCAGAGTTAAAGCCTGCCCTAATTATAGTATCTGTAGAGCAGAAGGGATTACAGTCCAAGACACTGAATGATGACCTTGCTACTCACGAGGTAACTGGAACATTGAGAAATGTAGTGAGCGAGGATTTGGTGTCTCCTCCTACTGTCAGCAAAGCTCATGATGAGCCAGAGAGAGTTCTGAGTGAAAGCTGTAGCTGTGAAGAACAAACTCTGGCCACTCAACCCATTCCTGGTAGTGCAGATGTACTCCCTGGTAGGGATACAGCTGAAGAAAGAGAAGTTTCACAAGAAAAAAGAGAGAAAACAGATGCAGTTTCATCCTTAGGGTTCACCTGTAATAATTCCACAGTAACAAGTGCAAAAGAGGAATTCCAGAGTGTTACTGCACCACTGGGCAATGATACACTTACTGCAGAAAGTCAGGCAGATAAGTGTGAAGAAGCACTCTTAGAATCCCAGAGCAGAAGTGATGTTGTGATCTCTGAGACAAAGCCCTGTGGAACAAAGACTGGCTCTGAATTAGAGACAGAACAGTTCAGAAAGTCACAGGCTGAAACAAGAGATGACCAAGTGTCTGGGGAAAAGGAATTCAAAGCAAATCAAGGCAGTGAGGAGGATGAGTTCAAAGCAAATCAAGGCAGTGAGGAAGAGGAGTTCAAAGCAAATCAAGGCAGTGAGGAAGAGTTATATATAAGTGGTGCAGTAACACTGGGAGTGTGTAGTGTAAGCAGTTTGTGTCGGGAAGATGGTTCTGATGTTGACCTTCAAGGGCCCAGCAGCATCTCTGAACAAGCAGTAAGCAGGCAAGGCGGTGAAGGCTGCGGTGGTTCAAAGGAACAAATAGGTATTTGTGAAGAACCTTCTCCTAGTGAAGGAAAGGAGGGTTCTCCTGCAGAAGACACAGCTAGCCCTAGCAAAGACAGTGCACTGAATCTAGATGTGTCTGACGTCTTTAACTATGCTGTGAAAAGGGAGACCCATAACGCCTGCATGCCAGGCCTAGACAATATAAGCACCTGCAGCACTAACAGCGAGGACATGGATGAGAACTCATCGAACATCCTGGGAAGTAACAACAGTCTCAATAAAGCCGTGCAAAAGCCAACCAAGAATGGGAATAGTGGGAAAGCGTCCAGGTTTTTAGTATTCTCAAAAATGACATCTTTCAGGAAAACTAAGTCTGCCACAGCGGAAAGTCAGGGAGGCAGCAGCTTCTTTGGCAGCAAGGCAAAGCTTGAAGAACTGGATGCTGGGAAAGAGGATGAAGACACGGAAAGTTTACAGTCTTTCAAAAGTTGTTCATCTGGTTCAGCCTTCCACAGGAAGGAAAGCTACACCTCTGAGTACTCGGACGACGATGATTTATTCTATGAGAGACCTGCAGGGCTGTTCAACAGAATGAGCCTGAGGAAAGCTTCCGGCTCTGGTCGGATACTGATGGAAGATGTAGATACAAATTCGACTTCTCCCACATGTGCATCCCACAGATGTGCAGATCGGCAAGTTTCAGGTTCGTCTGAAAAAAATGACGGTGAACCTGTGGAATCCTCTGGGATTAGAAAATCTTTCCCTGAAAATGAGTACAAAAGAAACAAAACCGCTGAGGGTAAGAAGTTCAGGACAAGGTTGGCCTTGGCTCACAAATCCCTCTCAAGCTTATTTGAATCCAGATCTCCAGAAAAGGAAAATACTGAGCAAAGCTCGAGAATATCACTGAAAAATGAAAAGGAGAAAGCCAAATTTCGCCAGAGCGCCTGGAGAGCTTTTCTAAAAAGCAAGGAGGCAGATGGACTGAAAAGGCCTGTCTTAGCAAGTTTGTCACCAACGCAGGAGACTCTTAACGCAACCAGCAGCCATGTAATGAGAACAACGTCAGCAGAGCAACGGGATAGTTCCAATGGACACACCTTTTTGAAAACAGATACTGCTAATGACTCCTCAACAGACACCAACTCTTTTGACACCTCTGTGGAGCCTGTTGATGTCTCTTCACCTGCAGGTATGTGCAGAAAACAAATACAGTCCCATGACTTGGGCATCAGATACTCACAGAGTTCAGACTGTGATGATCAACAGGAGGCTCTGAGCAGCAGTTTAAATACTTCTCTAGAGGAATACTGGATGAAATCGCCATTTAGCCCCACTGACTTGCAGTTGCCATTTAGTCAGTCAAGTCCGTCATGTCCCCAGCTCTCAAATTCTGATGGTAAAGACATGCCTTGTAGGCCCATGAGTCCTAAACCGCAGAGTCCTCGATCCACTTCTCAACACAAGAGCTTCCGTTATCCCGGAAGAATATGTGCCACTTCGATGATCTCTCTTGGGAACAGCTCTGCGGTTGACAGCTGTTTGGAGGCTCCTGAGAGACCAAAGACACTGAAACCCAGAGGTAGTCTCTTACTTTCTGTACACTCATTGGACAACGAATACCAGAGGGATGACAGTGGCATAAGCAGTCAATCCCAGATCAGTTTAAACACAGCTTCTTCCACTAGTGACATGGTCCGAGATGAGGTGAGTTGTTGCCTGGGAATGATCAGGTGGTGTTTTGGTTTGCCGTCTTTTGTTTTAATATGGTTTAGGAATTCCAGTGAAACTCTCTAATGGCTTAATGAACATGTTGGTCAGATGGGTGCGTAAATCTTCCTGTTTGGCTATAGCACTACTTAGTCCTTTAGTTCCTGTTCAAAGCTCTGTGAGTTGATGTGCTCTTTAAGGGAGGGTTTACCACAAAAATCCAAAGGAGCGGAGTCATCATAACAGCGCTAATGTGTAGTATGCCTCAGGCAGATTACACAGACGCTACCCTGTGTCCAGCTCCAGTTTTCAGCTGGCTCTTATCCCTCTTAAGATAAGGCAGAATCAAGCCTTGTAACTGGTGTGTAGTAAATAAGTTCCTTGAAGCACCATAGAAACCAATTCACGTTGCTCGCAGTCCCTTTTTAACAAGTAAAACCTTTCTCTTTAGACAATGAGTATCTGTCTTTCAAAGTACCGTGACTCTTCTGCAGTCACCATAACTACCTTTTGATTGGCACCAAGAGTCCTTTTCTGCAGCAAACAGAAAAAACCCCATGGGCTCAGGGTCTCCTTTTGATGTTGTATGGTATTCTACTCCCGGTTAACATGTTAATTTCCCTGTGATAGGCTGGATCTTGCAGAAGAGATTGTATCTTCAATAGGGATTTCTTGGTTGGCTGATGCCCTTAAAAGCAGAGACTTCCTCTGTCATCAGGCTTTTAAATCTAGAGAGGATTTCCCAAGTTGCAGGTGGCTGGGAGCTTAGGAATCTCCTTCAGTGTCTAAGCAGAAGCCACCAGAGTGACTGAGCCTGATCTGCTAGCTGAGATCCCAGAACCCAGACTGATGCTGCTGGTTTTTCGGTATTGCTGGTGATGAGTTTTGACATTAAGAACTGGGCAAAATAATTTTGTTGAGCAGATTTTCAGAAGTGGCACTTGAGAGAGGATAAAAGATTCTGCATGTTCCAAGCAAACATTTTGCAGAGTGTTCATGCACCTGGAACTGCTTGATCAAGCAGCTGAGGGCTGCTCAAACAAGCCCTTGCACCGCTTTTGCTGCTGCTGCCTCCCACGTCCCAGATTATATTAAAATTTTAAGATACCCTCCAAAATGGTCTTGGCCTACCCTTTCTCCCTAATTTTTTTTTAATAGAAACTCTCTAATTTTTGTATAGAAATAACAAACGGTTGGAACAGACCTTGAAAGGTCATCTAATCCCATCTCCTTCTTCACCCAGGTTTAGGGGTAACACTGGGTAGACAAAACCCTGACCTTGGGTAACTAAGTCTTGGAAACCCCCACTGATGGAGATTTCAGCACCCAGTTTCTCTCTGGGAAACATGTTCCCAAGATAAATTTTTTTCCTAATGCCCAACCAGAACTTTCCATGCTACAATTTTTGGCCATTGTCTTGTGGCATTGTCTGGCACGACTGGGGAGAGTTTGGATCCATCATCCATGTAACTACAAAATTATTGCAGACTGCTCTTTTATTACCGTTAGTGCCATCCGACCAGCTTGAATAAACCCAGTTCCCTCAACCTCTCCTCACACAGTCCCAGTGAAAGTTTTTTGGTTGATTCGTTTGTGTTTTTTAGCTACTGCTGTCAGGAATCTAAAGCAGCATGTGGGTGGCAGTTTAAGAAGTGAGGGCTGTACTACTGGAATTGCTGTGGGCAGAAGGGAAGAGAATTTGCTTTATTCCCTTCTCTGCTCAGCTTTACTTGAAAATCTTTTGTTTTCATGGGCATCGACTTAACTGACAAACTTAATACTGGACACCACATTCCAAACGAGAGACTGCAGTGTTACACCAGCCTGGAAAAATGCAAGCTTGGCTTATACACACGGGCAACAGATGAAGCCTCCCAGAGGATGAATAAAATAATTGACCTGTAAATTGTAACCAAAAAGAGCAGCTAGAAGAGAGTGGAGAGATGAGGCATGTGTAAAGCCTTGAATAGACAAGCCCACATCCTGCAACGTAACCATTAGGAGCAAGTAAATAATTACTTAAATCAATTGCTAGATTAAATAATTTAAAGAAAACCATGACCAATTGAAATGGTATCTAAGCCATATAAAACCAGTTTAATTTTCCTGATTCTTTTGGAGGTTGCAGGATGTGATATCTGCAGTTGGAGAAATGCATCTGGAGCCTAGAAATTAATGTAAATGTCCCAGCTTTCAGGATACCACATCTAATCTATTAAAGCAGATAAGGCTTTTATTTATTTCTGTTTTCATGACATTGTGAAAGAAGGTAGAACTGCACCCTGGATTTTCTAAGCGAAGTTGTTTTTTCAGGAATCTCTGAAAATACAGCAGAGACATTGGGCAAAGTATATTTGCAGTGCTAAGTCTTTCCAATGTAATTATCGTCTAAACACTAAGGATGGTCTTCCTTATATTCATTGCTAAGTAAAAAGGTCATAAAAATAAGTTTAATGGTGGATTTAAAGAAAAGTCCTTTTCTGTTCCACATCAGTAAAGAATTATTGTGATCAAATGCATAATTGTGAAGTTCCTCGACCTCACATCCCAGTGTGCCCTCCACTATAGGGATATGTATATTCCCCCAGCCAGGTATTTTTCCAGTGGTATCGGCTTTATCTGGGTTACGGTGCTGTACCACACTGCAGTGGGTCAGCTTGCCCCTGACGCCTCCGGCTACCACACTGGTGAGTTAAACCTTCTTAGCCTGATGGAGCACGGACCAGCCCCTCTCTCACCACCTGCGAATGGTTAATGTTCTCCAAGCTACGTCCAAGACAAAGATTTGATGCTGAAAACAGCAAGGCAGAACAGTTACCACCAGTTCGCCCGTGTATCAAGGCCTTCAATATATGTTTAATTAATCTGTTTGTGGTATGATTTTACTTACATAATTGTGTTACCCAGCAAGCAAAAGCGAACTGTCCTAATATGTTCCATGTTTGGAAACTGTGCAAGTTCTCCTGCTTGCTCCTCTCCAATACGATGGGGCTAGGCACAGAACACCAGCAGGACACACTTTCCTTTTTCATAGCATCTAGTAGGTAAGAGGGGTTTCTAGACTGTGGCATCTCTTACCAGCAGCAAAGAAGAACTGATCTGGGATTTTGGGTTACTTGAGAGGAGACAGGAAGTGCTTGCAGTGGTTTAAGGGTGGTTGTGTTTGGGTTATTCAAATGAACTGTGAGAAACTAAAGAGGTACTATTGTCAGGACACAACATTTTCTTGGCATGGAAGTAGACTCCTGAGATCATTCATTCCTCAGTGTTGCTGTCTCCCACCTTAAATATTATTGATTCTAACGCTGATGCTACCTGTAGTCATAGTAGATGCCTCAGGGCCCGCTTGATTTCAAGTTATTCCAGTATAAAAGCTGTAATTTGGTGCAAGCACTTGCTAAAAGCAAATGAGAGGGAAGTGTAAAGCTGTGCAATTCCTTGCTCCTGGGCCAGCATCAAGCAAATAAAATGGATATAGTGTAAAGAGCACATCGGGAAGCACAAGGCTTAATATATCAGACCTGCAGGCATCTAGGGAGCCTTTTCACATTGTATAACCGAAGTACAGTTGGAAAAGCACAGACAGACAATACTGGTCATTATTCTATTTTCAGAGACACTGTCTGTCTTTGTAAATAATATTATACAGACAGAGTGACCTAAATCCCAGTAGTAATGTTATTGTGATATGCCATCTAGTATGAGGGTGAAAAGGGCATTGTCCTGTGCAGAGAGAGGGTATATCGCACTCTCAAAGGAGAGCAGAGCTGCTGCTTCAGGGTGGAATGCCCCTACACCTATAGAGAAGGCTGAGTGAGTAGACTGGCTGCTTCCCTTGGGAAAGCATTTTCTTCTGAATAGTTCTGGGGCTAGATAACTGAGCTTTGCCATCTTCTGTTCAAACTGATTCAAAGCAAACAAAATTTCCAGCCAACAAACCCTGTGTTTTCACCTGCTGTTTGTAAAACAGGAGTCTAAACAGCAATGTCAAACGTCACCTGAAAAGAGGCCAAATGAGAAATGGGTTCCCCATCGCAAAAGGCGGCCCCCCCAGGTTCCACCATCCCCACGCCCTATCTCCACCCTCGAGAGCAAAGCCTGGAGGCTTTCCTTCCTTGCTCCAGATGAAAAAGCCAAGGAGATGCCAGAGAGGAGGAGGAAGAGACCTAAATCTCTCTATAAGTGCTTCAGCTTCGATGATATTTGGATGGAGAGGAACCAAAAAAGGAAGCTAGAGAAGGAGACACATCCAGAGAGAGGGATTCAATTGCAACACCTCCCAGAGGACCAGTTAAAAGTAAGAAGCCATACACCATCCTCCTCATTCTCTGGCACTGTCTTCCTCTCTGCTTCAACTCTGCTTTCTACTCTCATCACATTCCTGTCCTTGTACTTTGTCTGCTACCAGCTCTGTCTGCTTTTGTTTGGGCCCAGTAGTCTGCAGAGACTGATTGAACACTAAACTGGTCCGTAAGTGGGTGTCTCTGAAGGCAGTGGGTTTTTTAGTCACTGCCAGTGAGCAGTTCTTGCCCTGTGCCATGTTGGACAACAGCATGCAAGAGCATCAGATTGCTCTGCAGGCTGAGAGATAGGAAGGGCAGGGAGCAAACCAAAGTTGCCTTGAGTCAATATAAATTAAACTGGTGAAATCTCATTCCGTGCCCTGTTGGCATTGCTGTTTAACTTTGTCAAGGGACTTATAAATAAACCTTCCCTTGTATCAGAGGCCAACTCCACACTTGCTACTGAGGCAAATCCTTGCTGGGAGGTGCCCGAGGGAACGTTGCCATTGGAGTTCTAGCTGTTAGTATTCTCCCCTCCACCGGGGGAGGCTGCGAGATCAGTGTTATGATTTCTTGTGACAAACTTTGTGGCGGTTGTGACTCACACTGATGGCATCTGTTCCCCTTGGATCGGGAGTTAAGGTCTGTTCCCTTCAGGGAGAGACATGAAGCTGTATCCAAGAGCCAAATTTAGCCTTCGAACATGAAAAAGAACTTCTGGGGGAAAAGGACATGAGATAGAGGGACACTCCATGCAGCATCTGATGATAATATGGAAGAAGCTAGAAATCAAGTAGGAGATACTCAAATTAAAACTTTCCTCAGGGTATTCTGCTTTGGTCTGTTGTCTGCATTTGTTGTCCTTTCTCATTGTTGTCCCGGTTGCCTGTTTCTGGTTGCTCTTGCATCAGAATGACAGCATTGAGGGGGACTGAGGCCCCAGTCCTGTCACCATTTCAGCATTTGCACACGAATAGTTCTGTAGGTGGCGAGGAGGAAACGTTCACCTGACACAGCTCAGCTGCTCCACCATGGCCTGCAGGGAGTAAACCTGCTGCCTCATACCTGTGTGCCTGGGAGAGCCTCCCATCAAAGCGATGGACACCTGGGACAGAAAGCCAGGCAATTCCAGAAACAGGGCTTGGGGAAAGCTGCCCCCTGTTCTCCCTTGCTCAAGAAAAGGGGCTACAAATCTGTGCTGTTTTCTATTTGTAGGGCTCTTCAGAACAAAATGTTGGCAGCTGATGCTTGGATGGGTGCTGGGTGTGATTCTGTGGTCTGTTGCCTACTGTCAGTTCAGTGGGGATGCTTCCCTGGCTCAGACCACTACTACCCATGTCTTGAAGACAATGAGTAACACTCCTGAGATGTGTGTATGTTAAGATTTAAAAAAGTTAAAAAGAAATTAATTGTGTTACTTTTCTACCTTGTTCAGAGTTTTGAGTGCTGATGCTGCCACCTTCTCCTTTAAGCGTTTCCACCCTTATTTTCTGGTGCAAACTTACCTCTGAATTGGGATCAGCTGCAATGATTTGCAGCTGCCCTGTGCCCACTGAGGTGCCCTCACTTAACATCACCTGCCTGGGGGCTTATGGGTCGGAGGCAGTTTTCTGGCTCATTCTTCTTTGGGTGGGGGAGGTGAGTTGGAGATGATTAGTAGGTAAGATATTTATAAGATTTGCTTTTTATTGTTTCTGTGGATTTAAGTGTGTTGTGTAGGTTATTGGCACTTCTTCTCTGTGGCCAGGCCAGGAGAGCAAAATGCTGAGTTTTACTGAGAGAACTGTTGGGATTCGAGAGCTACTCCCTGTGTGCACATTTAACTGCATTTCTTGGCTTCTATTTCTTTGTTTATAATAGTTACCATGTAGTTTCTTTTTCCTATTGTGTTTTATTCTGTCTTTGCAATGCTATATTCCTGTAATAACGCTGGCTCATTCCCACTCCCAAGTGTGGTGGGAGGGCTGTCACAAGCTGCAGAGTTGGAGGGCAGTTTTAGAAGGATGCTAAATCCCTTTTTATAAGGAGAAAGAAATTATCACAAAAGAAGCTTTGTAAGATGTTCATTGTCTGTTGTGGTTTTGTGACTGGAACAAGACAACTGTATGGGGCTTTGGAGATCTGAAATTGCAAGGATGATGTTTTCTGACACATGGCTGCCTTGGGATGCGTGGATACAGTTATGACAAGTCATAGTGTGTTAGGATCAGCTCAGCGTACAAGGTGATGTAATGCTTCAATATTGTGGAAACAACTTAATAGGTCAGACGAGGGAGGAATTCTTGATTTTTCAAGTGCTGATTCCTGATGCTACTCTGTCATTCAGATCCACGTACACAAATGGGTGTAGAGGTAATAAGAAGCTATTCTGAAGGCTGGTTGTTGGGATTCAGAGGAAGGTGGACAAATAGTTGCAAAACTACCTTTAAACTAAAAAATAAGTACTTGAAATACCAATCCTAAACAATTCTATATACTGGTCTGTCTTTGTTTTACTTAGGACCAGTAAGCTGCTCCTCTGCGTTAAATGGGAACAGTCTGTGTAAATTTCCAGAGTCAAACTCAAAGCTTGACCCAGCTGTCCCTTATAACGAAATGCTGCCAGTAACAAGCTGAGCAACTTCTGATCTTGTACCTTAAAATGTTAACGTTTAACTGGTTGTGGCAAGCCTTTGAAGGGAGCACCCCCCGAAGTGGAAGAAGAGAATTCACATGGCTGTGGGTGAATCTGTTTTCTTTTCTTGGCCATATGCTTTGCCCTTCACATGGTGATAGGGTTCATGCTGTAGCCTGGGGTCCTCTTACTTATTTTTAATGCAGTATAAATTCCCCAGCTGGAGCAGAGACCATGCCCTGAACCACCGATACATGTAATGCTGTAATGGGCTCTGTTTTGGAATTTATTTTTGAAAAAATTGTTTTAGTGATGTCTCTGAACTGCCTGTCTGCTCCCATGCTGCTCTTTCCTATTTTGACAAGAATTTAAAACCCCAGTGTTAAGCTTGATGCCTCTGCAGTGCACAGCAATAGAAGCACAGGCATGGCTTCTACATGCATTTGTTAGAGCACAGTTTCTTCACTGCCAAATTACAGAGATTCCGAAAAGGCCCATCAGGGGACTATACCCAGAGGGGGTATAGTGCAGAAAAAGCTCTCTCTTTTATTTTGAAAGAGAAATGAGAAGCAGTGAAAAATAGACCTTTAGCTGATTGCCCTGAATATGACTTCTGGAAATCTGATTTTACCCCTTCTGAAATAAGAGAAAATTAAGTTTTACTCTGTGCTACCATGGTTATGAGCACTTTGGGCACCTCAGATACACTTCAAGAGGGTAATGAAGACACTTTGGAGAGGGGATTGGATGAGCTAAGTCTCCCCCATGCCCCTCACAAGGCACAGATGCACCGGGGTAAATGCCTCTCCCAGGGACTGAACCGCTGTGCGTAAGAGCATAGAAATAAGCCCCTTGAACCTATAGCAGGAAATGCAGAAGAGCTGGTCTTTACTATGCTCTGGTCACTTATTTCCCCTCCCCTCCCTTGGGGGCTGGGAAGAACCTTGCCCATGTGTCACTGATGTCTCTGAAAATGCTGCATCTCCTGACTTTGGGTCGTACAGACCTGGCTCCCATGCTATAGAAATCGAATAACACCTGTACCTGAAATTTGCTCCAATGTCCTGGGGATTGACCGGAATGAACCTGCGGTTTTTGTTGTAACAGCCCTAAGGCAGCATTCTGCTTCCGAGTCTTAAATGGAACAGTAACGCTTCCTATCACCTCTCAGGTAAATAACCTGGTCTTTACCCTTGGCATTTTCAGAGCTGGAGCCCAGTGAGTTGCCTGTTTTGCTTGATTTCATTGTCACTGGAAGAGCACAGGTTCCCACGGGGGCTTTGCTGTCACTTTTCTAGAAAAAGAGATGCTGCTCAGGTTAATCTGAAAAGGGTTTATGCTGTCCCTCAGGAGACGGCGATTTGTGCCGAAGGATCAGCGCTGTCCTTTGTTTTAGGAAAGTAACTCCAGGAAGAATAAAGCAAAGCAGGCACAGAGCAGCAGCACTCTCAGCTGCTTGGCCAGCGTGGGGCTCTTCAGTGGGGTCGGTTTGCTCTTTGGTTTTGGAAGGGTGTTTTGAACTAATTGCCATCTTCTGAAGAGGCTTCGGCATCAAGGCTGTCAGTAGACTTTATGCCGATGGGACATAGTGTGGGTTGGGAGGGAGAAAGAAAGATCCTAGATGAATTCCTGAACCTCAACATCCCACACTCTTGGCCCAGCGAAGGATGGGTATGTTGTAACTGAATGTCACAGCAGCAAAAGGAAGAGGCAGTAGTGATAGAGAGATGAAAAATGGCTGTGCTCATGGGACCAGTGCTTACCGACCAGCTGATCTCCCAGTCACCTGCAGTCACTGGTGTTTTCTCTGTGTGCGAGGTATGGGAGAGACCAGAGAGAGAAGGGAGTATAAGCATATCTGCCTTATGCATTAAGTACTACAAGTTTCAGTGACTTTGACTACAGTCTGTATTCCTCATTGTCGGGTGATATATGTTTTTGTAGTATGTTGCCCAGTCTCTTGTGATGCCCTGATAAAGTAGCAGGGGAATGTTGGTCTCGTTTCCCTATATCGACCAGATATTATTTCTGTTTCAGGGTGGATGAGAGGAGACAGAAAACATCAAAAGTTTGTTAGTGTGGCAAGACTGGCAGGAAAATACTGGTTTTGACACAGAAAAGAACAATCTTGTTTACATTTAGGATTTTGATATTTTTATTTTTTTTAAAGCTTTAAGTGAATGCATGAGAGAGTGGGTTAGTTTGTGGGTGGATGGAGTGTCTTTATGGCAGTGGTTTGTATGATTGTGCTATTTCTTAAGCAAAATATGTTCTTTCTATTTTTGTTTATTTTAAGCCTGACTTCCTGAGGCATTCGAGTTCATGAGCTCTGTGTGTGTATCTATGTTTTCCTCCTTAATCCAGCAAAAGCTATGAACTCAGTGAGATCTGGCAATGGTAAAGAGTTTTCAAAGTTTCATAAAATTCTGTAAGTTTTGTAAAATCAATCAGCCAGGTAAGGAGAGAGTGAGAGATCCTATTTGTACCTTTAAATGAAGAATGTTGTGTTGTCCACGTCCTATATGGTTTGGGTCTAGTACCAATAAATCTCTTATGGGAAAAGCTTTATTTACATGTGGAATACCAGAACAGGAATTATTAGTTGTAAAGTTGTAAGAAACTCTGAGAAACAGTTCTGTAGCTGAGGGGATGACTTGTTGGGATGATGCACTAGATACAGTAGGAAGGAGTTGAAGCTTTCTGTGAATGTAGATGTGTGTGGTAGTATGTGACGTGTGAGGCCAGTACCTGGTTAGCCCTTCTCCTGTTCTCAGTACCTTGCAGTTCTCCCTGCCTTCTCGCCATTTGCTAACCTCTCTAGCCATAATCATCCACGTGTGTCTCCTCATGCACTACTTACACGAGCAGGCATCAGAGGTGGGGAGAGGTGCTCCGTGATGAATGCTGTATTTTGTCCTACAGAACATCTGAGTTTAAGGTTTGTTGTCTTTGTTTTCCCTCTCTGTGGCAGGTTGGAATAAGTCCATCCATCATGTCTGCTGTTGCCTTTGACATCCTACCACTGAAACTGCATCCATTTTCGCAGAGCACTCCCACAGGCTTAGACTGCGTGGGCTGGAACCGGCGCATCTCCTCTCCTGGTGTGTACACTAGTCTTAGCTGGACGTGAATTATTAGAGAGTTAAGCTCTGGTTTGTTGAGTTTGGATACTATGTGATAAGCATTCTAACCTATTTATGTTGAATGCTGCAGCCATGTCTGAGCAGAAATCTGCTTTAGAGTTAATTCTTTCCTGTGCTTTGTGTAATCTGGTTTGTTTGCTCCCTGAGTGAATAACCAGGCTGCTGTTTAAAGGCAGTGGTCAGCTTTCCAGTAAAGATCAGATCACTAATGGCAATGAGAGTGTGCTTGAGGTAGAAATATTGTGTGATCTCAAAAGAACTCTGTCTCACCTGGGATGATGTCATATATATCACGCTCTTGAATTAGGTTTCTGCAGACAAAACAGACTCTCTGCCTTGTTTCTGCTGGAGAGCACTACGGTGGGTATGATGAGGTTCCTCTCAAGCTGCTAATTAGCACTAAAGAAACTAAATGAGCCTCTGGAGGTAGAAATTTCCTGTACTTTAAGTAAATCATCTTAAAGAACAAGTATGCTGTATTTTCCTGAGGAACGTGCATGAAGTATCGTGTCTGCTTCATTTCCAATGACTGACGCTTTCTCAGAATTAAAATGTAAGTTGCACAGATTATTGAACACTGAGGTGTATCTTTGCCAGGCTTCTAAATTCTCCATCTGACAGTGCCTGTCCAAACTGCAAATATCTCTATCATGGCACTTTGGGGTGGGATAAGAAAAGCAGACTGCAGAGGGTTTGTTTGGTGGTTAGGAATCTAGCCAGGAAAAGCCAACCACGGTTGGGCGCCAAGCTGGCATTTCTGTCTCAGAAAATCTCTTTGCACCATCGATTAAACACTGCTGGAATTACATGATTAAGGGACCAAAACGTTGTGCTAATTATGTCAGAGCTGAATGGTCATAATATTCTGTCAAGCAAAACTGGTTTGCTTTCTGACACTTTGTACAACTCATGCACAGAGTCGTGAGGTTTGATCTGGAAATAAGCAAACTAACTGCTTATTATCATGGTGTCAAGAGCCCTGCCTCTGCTCTCTCAGCACTGAGGGCTTTGATCACTTGCTGTCACAAGCATCTGGTGTCACAGCTCCCTGGCTGAATTCAAAAAGCTGCAGCTTTACTTCTTGGAAATCCCGGGTGGAAACCCATCATTGTCAAGTTGCCTGTGCATCTCCGACATGAGCTGAAATCTCTCAGCACCACTGTCATGGAAGTAAATTCTGACTCACAGCTGATACAAACTTCATGATAGTTCCCAATTGGGACCTGAGAGAGTTAAAAAATATATCTAAATTTCAGAAGGTGAGTAGGGGGAGTAAATGTAGGTTGACCTGGTGGTAGTTGTGTAGGTTCTATTATCTAGAAATAGAGCATGAAACCTGAATCATCGATGATTCTTACAATATTCCTGAGGTAGGTACAAGTGAATTTTATGCTATCGCCTAAGCCCAGACCTCAAGAATTTCTGTGTAAATGTAGCAAAACAAATGAAATGCTGCCCTTTTTCCACCGCCAAAACCATGGGGGGAGAAAACTGATGAACGGAGGAAACACTGTAATGCTTCTACCACAGCCATCTCTATTAGCTGCTGCTTGTGGGCTTCATGTGAAGCATTTCAGGGTGATGAGTGTGTGCACGTGTGCTTCCTGAGGTAGGATGTGGCTAGGAAGAAAACTGCAGGTTACTGAAGCAATACTCTGAAGTTGCTGGATCGATTTTAGGATTGGGAATATCCCCAAGGCAGCAGTAATGCAGCAGAATGCCCTCTCTGATTCTTGGGCTGCTTTATTGTGATACCTGTTGCTTTTGACAGAGCTGTAGGTCATTTAAAATAAATATAAAATTAAATGATGAATTCATTTAATCTAAGGTTCCTAACTCTAAACCTGCAACTACTTGTATTAATGATGTGAGTATATGCTTTAGTCATAGAAGACATGGAATATTGAAGCACTGTGCAATGTGCAGTGGTACTGTATAATATTGTGTTGAAAATATGGATAAAATTCTCCCTCCCAAAGTCTGTAGCTGGTCACTTGTGCAGGGAATGCTGCAGAGACTGGGTGGAGTGGGGTATTTCAGAGCCCTCTCTGGTTCTTCAGATATGAAAAGGTGGCTGTCATGATCCCAGCCCAAAAAGTGCTATGCACAGCTATGAGTCGTATGCCTACCCTTTACCTGAGGACAAGAGCTTAGCTGGACCCAGACTTGATATTTTAGGTGAGGGTGCCTGTTCCCAACTAGAACATAGCATGAGTGCTGGGAGAAAAGCTCAATTTTCATGCTCTATCTGCTGTGCTCATCAGCTTCCTGTGAGCAGTCAGTGGCACTAGAGCATGGAGATGTTCTTTCTACCTTTAGGTCATGCTGAGAGAAATGAGGCAGGCTCAGACCTATCATTCGGCTATCCCAGCAGTTGGGATCAGACATGCTGTGGTGCTCTCGGTCGCTGGTCAAGTTTTGCAGACTGCTTTCCTGTCACCTCTTCTGTCCAGAGCAGCTGCTTGATAAACCTCTGAGGAACCAGTAGATGGCTCTAACATCTCTGAAATAGAGAACAGCTGAGGGGGTGCTAATCTCTATATTCAGTGAAGAGCGAATGAGTCTTGAGCCTCCTCCAGAGAAGTATAGAGGCTGAGCACCCCCACCAACACACACTCACTCACATGCAGCCCCGAGGCTGGCAGAATTCATTGTCCTGTTCAAACATCAGGAATATGTGAACACTTTGGAAGAAGCTTCTTGGCTGCACCATGGCTTTGGCAGGTGGTATTGATGAATATCAAGTGTCTTGCCCCTTCAGTTGGCTGGTTATGCCCATGTCTTCATTTGTACCTTACAGTATGTATCTGTTCCTTACAGCCTGGCTTACTGCAGTGTTTGAATAGGCTGAGCTAGAGTGAAAGACCAGTGTAGGAAACAAGCCACATCCTTGTGTAGATAGGGGAATGCTTTTCTTTGGCAGCCTCTGAAGAACTTCAGAGAACATTTGACTCGGGAATTGCCCCAGGAAAGGGGTGGGAGGGAAGGCCCCAAACCATACTGGAGCGAGCAGTGGTAGGATAACAGGGCTTTGGGTTAAAGTGGTGGACCAGCATGTTTGTCTTTAGGCTATCTTGCCTATCCTCTCCTTCCCCATCTCCCTTCTGAGTCTGATGTCTGTTTATTTGTAACCTGAAGATATTGCCTAAAATTGGGAATGTTGCTGGGAAGCTCTTTGATGGACAGTGGATGCAGCTGTGAGATGTAGCTACAGCTGGGCTGAAGCTGGGAGATGAGTAGTTTTGGGGGTGGGAGCTACTAGCCCACAGGTCTAGAGCAGAGAGAACTTCCTGGGGAGATGCTGCCATCTGTGAGCTTTTTCCTAGGGACTTTTCAGCAGGAGACAATCACAAGGTGGACGCAGTGATAGACAGACACAGGTAATTGTCTGAGAGTTGCTACTATCTGCGCTTCTCAGCTAGAGACTTGTGTTCTTGTGCCTGCCCTCATTACCTTTTCCCAGATGTTTCCCCCCATGATACCTCTTCGAGAATCTGTAAAACTTTTGGATAGGGCCAGACATATGACCATAAACCTTCAGGGTTTGTTATATCCTCACAGAGGGAGAAACTTGAAACAAGCATATTACAAGATGTTTGTAGCTGTGTTATAACGGATCTTAAACTGGTATTATTTAAAATCATTATTTAAATGCCGACTGAATCCTTTTGTCTATTTTCCCTGTGCCTTGTCAGATTTAAACAGCCTAAGATCTTTCAATTTCCTGCTTTCTGATATCTACAAGAGATGCCCTGGAGTTCCACCACAATGCCAACCAAAGAGGCACAAATTCATTCTAACTGACGCGTACCGATGATGAACCTACTGGTGGCCTTGGAAATCTTGCATAAGCAATAAGAATAGGCAAGCCAAGTTCTCAAAGGCTGAATCTTTTGTGGATAGTCTGGAAAACAGCGATCCCTTAGCGATACTGAATTGTCCTCTGGCCTCACTGGCGGCAGAAAGTATTTCTCAGAGGCAAAGGAACTGTTTGTTTACTCAACATCACGTGGCCAACTTTCATCTTCCTTTCCCAGCTATAGATGGGCTGTTAAGCTCACACTTGGCAACAGTTAATGTGAAGATGTTTGACAGCCACTGGAGAAATCTATTCAAGAGGGAAAATATTAGCTTAATAACAGGTCTTCATTATGTCTTATAAATATTTAGCAGTTCTGTAGTTCAGCAACATAACAAGCTGAGCTATTTATTCCATTTTTGTCATTTAGTTCTTGAAGGACACAGAAAAAAGTGGTATGCAAGTCCTCAGAAGTGTGTCATTGTAGCTGTAGCATTAAATGTTCATTCCATCCTCATTAACCTGTGGAAGTACCACTGAATTTAAGTGGCTAAAAAGTAATCATGTTGCCTACTGTATTTTTCATTTTGTCTCCTAATCACTGGAAGATTAGACCCGCTGTCTCAGTCTTGATCTGTTTAACCACAGCCACAGATACTTGGGCTCTGTGAGGTCTCTGATAATGTGTGCTCACTCAAAGATTTTCATCCCACCTTGAAAGCTGGGCCAGCAATGGCTGAGTTCCTGAAAATTTGTCTTAGCAGGTTGAGTGGGTTTGTATGTATTAGCTACTGAGGTGAAAGGTTTAACATACCAATAAAAAATTTCCATGGGGCGAAGAGTGAAAAAGAAGATCCTGGCACATCCTGAATGGTTCTGGCGATTGCTGTTCAAAGCTATAAGACTAGAGGAGAACCCAGCAGAGGCGAAAAAATCCAGCAGATACTTAGGATCAGGCTGTGCAAGGCTCAGACTGGCTTGGTTTTCTCAATCAGGCTGTCCAGTGAGATCCTTAATCTGTAGCTGGAGTCAGTTTAGCAACTGTAGGTAACTTCTCTCTCTAGTGTCACAGAAGAAAATCTCAATGTAGATTTAACACCACAACAGAAACCTGTAGTCAAGTGGAACCCCTCTGTGATGGGTTGCAGTTTTGAACTCTGATCTAATATTGTGCCTTCCGTGACCTGGCTTTGTGATATTTTTCCTCTCTTTCTGTTCTCTTAGAAAATGCCTATCCAGTACAGACATAAAATACGTAGCACCTTCAGCCAGGATTACAGCACTGTGGTCTCTGGCACTGAATAAATATCTTTTGGTATTTGCCGGAAGCATTCGGTGTAGAATGGGAGGGATAGGAGAGGACTGGATGGAGTGATTTGAGCAGGTTGAGGGCAGACATCTCCCAGGCAAGAGCAGTTGCTACAGAGCCACTGTAAATAATGCCAGGTTTAGGAGTTCAGTCAAGGAGAGGTACAGGTATGTGGAGTTTTCTTACTTCTCATGTACAAGCATGGAGTTCAAGGAGCAGGGGTCGGGTGATTGGGACTGAATTGTAGCTGTTCCTTAGCGCCTTTGGTGTCTGAAGAGCTGCACTTCCTCTTCTCGATGCCCTGTGCTCCACATCCACAGCACAGCTGCCTTCATCTCTGCTGTTGATGGCTAACTTCCCTTCGCCCCCGTTACCGTGATCAAGGAGTGTTTCTATCCATTTGTACTTTAATGCAGGCAGGTCTAGGAGGCCCTGGAAGGACCAGGTCAGTGCAGAGGGTGGTTCTACTGCAGTCAAATCAAGAATGCATTTCCATTTTCATATTGGGAGGCATTAGAGGAAGATATTTTGGTCTAAGTAGCTACATTCAGAAGATAAATGAAGGATTTTTTTTTTTTGTTATGGGCCACTGTAGAAATGTTATTTTTGCTACTACTGCAGAGACCTTTCTTGTATAGAATAGCTGAAATATTTAAGGACTTAAAAGTTGTTTCAGCATTGTTAGATGCTTTTTAGTAACCTGCAGTGATGGAAGAGGTCTGGTTGGGTTTTTTTTGTTTGTTTTTAGGAAATACTCAGTAAAACATCAGTCTTACTGAAATAAATAACCCTGCTATTGCACAGATAGTGAGGCAAAGTCAGAGGGGTCTCAGTCAGAGCAGGCTGTGATGGCCGTATAATAATGTGGCTTTATTTACGTTACACAGAAATAGTATAACAAGCATTTTCATTTCTTGTGTGAAATTAGGCTCCTGGTTTGGGGTTTGGGTGCCTAGACACACATTTACTTTGTAAAGGGTAGGAGCCGTTTGGTGTTTCCCAGCACGCTCCTTTGTGTCCCACCTCTGGGTGGCTGTCACCTCCTCCCTGTGCTAGTGTTGCTGAGCTCCTTGTTCGCTTCAGTCCCAGCCCCTAGTTACAGAGTCTCACCTGGCTTGGAGCTGACCTGGATCCCCTCACACTGATAGAAAGTAGATCTGGACTTAGGCTTACTCTGGTAACCTGTGTAAGAACTTTTTAACGTTTTCTGCTGCGCATGGTACAAACCATGTGGCTACTCTTAAATTATGTTGGTGGTGTGACAAATCTGCCACTGCAAGGCACGTGTTTTAGCAGAGTGCCTGTCTGGAAAGGTCCTTTATCACGAAACCTCTGTGGTGTC
Source organism: Bucorvus abyssinicus (assembly GCA_009769605.1). Lineage (NCBI taxonomy): Eukaryota > Metazoa > Chordata > Aves > Bucerotiformes > Bucorvidae > Bucorvus > Bucorvus abyssinicus. The sequence continues at coordinate 21,712,315 of CM020035.1, read as the reverse complement.
TCGGAGCTGCTGTTAAGCAGTACAGGTATTTCTGCATTCTCAGGAGGGTAGTATTGTCAGAATTCTTTTCATAGGAACACATTGAATCACGTGGTAGCTAATGAGAATATAAAGCTTTCTAATGAAAAAGTAGTTAGTGATGCTGTTTCACTTGGGACTGACAAAGATCACGCACTGAAATAAGGACCATTCCAGGTCTGCAGTCTGGGAGTGGATGCTAAATGATTTTTCAAAGCTCCCAGCTGCAACCTCCTCAAATCTCAATCTGTGTTTTTCTGGCTTTGATTTCATCTCAAATTCTTTTTCTGAGGACTTACAAAAATAGTTTTTTAATAGCAGCAGCCGCAGCCAGTTCTAAACATGATTAGTTTATATGTTAAGTCCCTTCTGAGTTCTCAGGGGAAGCAGATAACACAAGGTCTCTCTCACTTGGGCATTTTCAAAATGCATGAAATTCTACTATTCCCACTTATTTATTTTTAATCTGACAGCTCTGCTAAATTAGGAGGAAAGATCTCTGTCCCATACTTGCTTTTTTAATGCCTTGAAATCGGCTTTAGTAAAAAGCAGCTGCTAGAAGCTGCAGCTGAGAGCGGTTGAGCTGCCACAGAGGGAGCCTCCTTAGTGGACCCCTATGATGTCAGGATGCATCGAGGCAAGCAGAGAGGAGGATAGGAATCCAGCTCAGTCCTCAGACAGCACTGCCAGGTACCACTGCCCTGGGAGCAGCCACAAAGTGCTTTGCCCGTTTCCTCCCCCAGCAGAGCAGAGCCCCTGGCTCTCCCTCTTACCTGCCTGCATGAGGACCCAGCAGTGCCCCAGTGAGTCCAGTGGGGCACACAGTGGAGAAAACTGCAGTAGCAGTGGAAGCTCCGGGCTCTCCCCGGGTTCGGATTCGGACAGCAGCGGGGTGGTGTGTGGCGGAGGTGGGATGAGAGGTGTCCTGTCCAGATACTGGAGCCTGGAGAGTCTTCACTCTGCCACAGGTAAGGGACTCTTTTTTTTTTTTTTTTTAACTGCTCTGTGATATTGCACTGACCTTGAGAAACCAAATCAAACCTGGGAAAAGTCTGTAATTTGGAAATGCGTTCTCTTAGTCATGGAAAATAGCCAAAACATTTGGTGTTTGCTAGTTGCACCCCTGCAGATTTATAGCTAAAACAAAACGGCGTAGACCCTTAATACACTTAAGTCAGAAGGCAAGGAATAGGTTCTTAATGGCTTTGGAAACAGTGCTTAGGCTTCTTCCTGATTAAAGCTGCCCTTTCCTTTTGGAACAGCATTTCTTATTTCAGCTTAATTAGACAGAGCCCAGCTTTAGAGCTGACATTTCTCTGTGAATTCCGGTGCAGAGTATTGCTGCCTTTAGAAGATGTCCAAGTGAGGAGCTGTGCAGCAGATGAGGGCTAGGCAGGTTTGCACTGCTGGACGCTGAACGGGGGAAAGGCAGTTCCCTGAGCCGGCTACTCAAGTTCGGTTTCTGTTTTCTCGTCCTTCGTTTAAGTCCTTTTTGAACCAGAGAATTTGGAGGCATGTTCATATAGCCTGGATCTGTTCTGGCTCAGCCTGCCTGGGTCTGGCGTTCTAGTTTTTTTATCGCTGATGTGCCTGTTTAGGGTTTGGATGTTCAAACTGCAAGCATGGGGAAGAAGCTTTCTCATTCCCAACTGATTCTAGCTAAGGAGCCAGGCAGTGATTTTAGTGGCCAGTGATTCCTGAGCCATTCAGTTTGTTTCCTGACTGTTGCTGTTTAGACAGATTTTTAGTAGAGCTGCAGCAGATTAGTTCCTCTCTTAGATAAATTCAGACAAGTGCCTTCAAGGCCACCAGTGACTGCCATTTCCTTAATGAAAATAATCAGTGCTACCAGCTAGAGGCAAGGCTTGGCAAGAATTTTAGGTGTAGTTCTGTGTAAGCTGCTTTAGGCGCACATACTTTTAATTATTGAGAGGTCTTGTAATTCCATCTGCTACTGTAGATTTGGGGCTGTTTAATAAAATCTCCGTTGCTGCTCTGGAGTCCTCAGCTGAAGTAAGAGTAACTGCACTATCATACGGGGAAGGACTACAGCAGGGTGGCCAGCCTATCTGACTTTCCAACCCACCTACCAGACCAAGAAACGCTAAACACCTACAGTGTGTCCTGAGGCTCCAGGGGCAGGGAAGAAGGCTCAGGGTGAGATCGGGCCATCGGCGCTCTGTTCTGGGGAAAGATCTGATCTGCACATCCAAGGAGATGCAATTCCGCATCTCAGTAACATCTGCTGGCTCATTTTCTCATGTAACTGGGAATGCAAATAATCCCCAGCATAGTTCTGACATTGGCATAACGTAACCCTGGCACGGGATCCTTTTTCAAACTACTACTCAAAGAGTTGCACCCAGGGCAGCGGCAGTAGTTTGGTCCCCTCTGTCTTAGAATGTTTGCTGTCCGTTGTCCTCCATGGATGCATTCTTGGGCTTAATCCGGTCAGTTGGTGCAAATGACGTACAGTGATATAAAGGAAGTAAGGTTGATAGCAAAAGGAAACTTTGAAGCTAAATCTCTTTCTAAATGCATGTAGAATCTTTCCACAACGTTCTTGTCCAAAGGCTGTGAGGCATGGTGTCATTGTGTGGATGCTGCTTGCATTAGGCAGGAAATGCAGAGATGAGAGGAAAGAGAATAGAAAATACTATGGAGATAGACTGAAGACAGGGAGAAACCAAATTAAATTTCACAGTTACAGTATTGATTCAGTTTATTAATTATGATTAGTATATAATTATCAATACAATAATAAAAACAGATCACTGCAGTTCAGGCTCCTTGCTGCCTCAAAATGCTGTGGTTGGTAAATGTCTTCTTGTGCAAAAGATGTCTGAGCAGTGTGCCTCTAACTAACAACAAAATTCAGGTCAGAATTAGGATTAAACCTTGAGAGCGATGCGTCTACCAATAGAATTAATTTTGCTTTGATTCTGCTCTATTGGTATTCTTTGGACTGAACTAAGGCGGTTGTGGTAGGAGAACTGCTCCTGCCATCAACGCCAGTTGGCTGTCAGAGGAGTGAGGCAGGATTTCCTTAAAGCACGTGCTAAATAGCATTTTGAATGGTAAAATTTAATACACTGCTTAAAACAAACAAACCTGCAGGAGCAGTAGCAGCTGGGCGTGCGCGAGAGTAGTGGTAACTAGAATGCGTGGCAATGTCCTCACCTGGGAGGAGCAGGGAGTCTCCAGCACCTTGGCGTGTGTCACATCAAGAAGTTGGGGGGGAGAAAAAGGTACGAATTGTGTGGAAACACTATGAACTGCTCGATGGTCCATTAAAAAACAGCTGGAAAAACGATGCAAAACCCATAGTTTGTAGTTCAAACCTGTATGAAGTGAAAAATTCTAGTGTTTTTAATATCAGTCCGTGGCATTTTTGGTCTAAATGTCACTATACATTACATGAGGAGACCCTGAGGCGAAATATAACCATGAAAAGAGTGAGTGCTTTGCAGTTCTACCAGGCTCTCCGTCTGAGGATGCCAGAGGACTTCATAAGCATCGAGAACCCTCACAGGGGGCCTGAGAGGCTTTCCAAGTTTGATTTAGGACAGCAAAAGAGTACACAGGGTTTGATGCTTGGATAGTAGCCTTGCTATTTTTAAATACTTACAAGCAATTTCCAAATGTTTGGTCGGTGCTGTACTCCAGTGAGGAAGCGACAGGGAGCTGGGGTTGCTCAGCAGTTCTTAAAATGAGACCTTAAGTATCTCAGCTGGACTAAAAGATGTGAGGCATCCAAATGAAAGGTCATTAGTGACAGCGCTCCAGCAAGTGATTCAGTGGCACTGTGGACACTTTCACCCTGGTTTCCTAGGCAAGACTTTGTATCCCAGACTCATGCCGCCTTTATCCCATTCATCACTGTTGTACAGCTCTGCTGAAAAGTTTGTTTCCTTTAGAGTATTTCCAGATTCAAGCTTGTGAGTAAGTCTCTTTGCTTTTCCAGCTCCTTTGCTGCAGGTCCAATCCTGACCTCATTAATACTTCTGTTTATTCTTTTGCTTGTCCCAGTCGGGAAGGACTAGAAGAGCAAAGGAAGGTAGGGACAAAGGGGGAACCACAGCTTGGTGGACCAGCAGTTGCCATAGTTTCCCAAAGAGATCCTCTGTCTCTTTGTGCTTATGGAGCAGTTTAATTTTACGGACTACCCTTCAGTGCAGCTCTGGACAGATTTGTGGCTCCTAATATGCAGATACGCTCATCTACCAGCCTTCGGAATGTGGCCTTTCAATAAACAAGAAAACACAGAGCATGGGTAGGCAGTTCTGGTGGTGTGCTTTTTTGGGTGTGTGTGGGTTTTGGTGGGTTTGTTTTTTTTTTTTTTTTTCATTCAGAGCTAAAAAAAAAATAGCGGTTTTTTAGAAAGGTTTTTTCCAAGCCATTCATTTCATTATTGTGGCTGATGAGAGAGCCAGTAATGGAGCTGTTTGGCAAGAGATTTCCTTTTGAGCTCGCTCTTTTTCCTTTTTCTTCCCCTAGCCCTGCCTTTTTGATACTGGTGTCTGCAGCTGCGTTCATGGACTGCAGTGCATAATTCCACTGACCCTTCTTTCTCTAGGGTCACATAGTCAGCAGGAGTTAGAGGTCACACGATGGGAGATTGATTTAAGGTTCAAAGTGTTTCCGAGTGCTTCCAGAGGAGAGCGAGGGGAGAGAGAAAAAAAAGAAGTTAGTGCCTCAAAGCATACACTGCAGCATGTTGATGTTATGTTTCGCCCTTGACTTGGCAAATTGTGAGCCAGGGTGTTTCAGCTGGATTCATCGATTGCATTGTAGCATGTCCTGTGTGTTCTCCAACTTCCCATATATTTCCTGTGAAATCTGCCAGAATAGCTTCCACTCATCTTCAGAACAATTAATCGATGAATTTAAAAAATAAAGAATACAACAATCCATGCTAAATTAACTTTGTTTTTTCTCTCTGTGTGGATTCATTTGTAATGGTGACTGATACCGTTAGGTAAACCTAAGGGAAAGCCTGAACTTCTGAGGAGGAATTACAAGATTAACATCTCTCGGCTGAACTAATGAGCTGCCCTAAAGCTTAAAATTTCTAATTTTGAAATGTGTCTTCCAAATAATGTGTTGAGTGCTGCTGAACTGTGACTTGGCATCATACTCAAGTAGTGAGGGCATCTACATTCATAGTGGTCAAGTTCATTCTAGTAAATGCTGGGTGTGTGTAAACTTGGCCACCTAACACATTTAGTACAGGGAAAGAAATGGTTTGTTTCAGTGCGAAATACCCTCTAGCATTGTGCTTTTTCATAAAAAGATACAGAAAATTGTGTTAATGTTAGTAGAAAAGTCTAATAATGTTTCTGTACCTCTTTACAGTAGAACCAGGTCTGGTAAGTTCAGCTATTTGGTAGTTCTAATGATGCTTTAATGTATTGGTGGGAGCTGGGGGTGGTGTTAGTTGACTTACTTTCCCTTGAGATTTTGTTTTAAAAAGTGTAAATGCTTATTCTCATTGTCTCCCCGTGAGACACGGATTACCACCTGTGCCTACCAAGAGAGAAACATTCCCATCTTTGCTGATGCTGTGTTTGCAGGGGAGAAAAGGTCAATCTTTGGGAGCGCTGCCCGTGGCACTTCCCCAGGTGCATGCCCTGTTCAGGTACACTTTCTCCATTCTTTTCCTTCTCTGCTTTCGAAACCGCTCCCATGAAGAACATTTAGGTTGTGATTACTATTATCTTTGCTGAGGAATACAACATCTTCTAAGGCTGTATTTGCTCACAGATTCAGTTACCTTCAGAGTAGCCTTTCAGACCAACACTTCTTTCGGTTATATCCAAGCTTCAGTTGCTGTTGTTTTTCTAGATGGAAGTGAAACAGCTTTAAGCCACCTGATTTGGATGCTACCAGCATCACAGCTCTTGCAGCAGGAAGCTTGCATGGTCCAAGAGAGTGAATGGAAGGGGCAGTGAGGTGGTACCATGAAGTCTACTTGACCCTTCTTTTCTCTGCCTTTGGGTAGACATGCAAAGGCTTGGAGTAACTGTTGAATGTGCCGGTTCATTTGCGTTATCTGGACCTACTTCATGTAGGTAAAAATAGCAGTGAAAAAATAGGTTATAACACGTGCTGGCAAATAGCGTGTATGCCCAATGGTCATGAAGAATGTCTATAATTGTTGCCTCACATGATGAAGCTTCACTATTACTGCTTAGCATTAAGTTAGGTTAAACAATACAGGTTACAGTCATGCCATTTCTTTGTCATGGTGATGTGTCCTTTAACTTACTAAGTTTGTCTGTAACTAAGCTTATTCCCTATGAAGGTCTTGTTCTCCAAGTCATCTGAACCACAAGAAGTGATTCTTTCAAGGATTAGAGAAACATAGTCCTCTTCTGAGGGTCAGTAATCATCTGTGGAGGTTTCTAACTCAATTAGAATCTTGCCTCAACTCAAAGTTGTTTTGTAGTCTGAGGTTCGTTAAACCAACTGATTCAGTAGTTTGCTTAAAAGTGCTAGGGACAAGCTGGGTGTGCTAGACTGTGCAGGATGCTGTTCTGAGCAAGCCCAGAGTCTGAAGGTGAGCTGTCTTCATGAGTTCTGAATGCCTTTGGTGGCCGTGCCATTCAAAGTGGTGTGCCTGCACATGAAACCCAGACGTTAGCTTAGTTGTAAATTGATGGGACCGTAGTTTGCACGTGGTTAGTTGTCTTGGATTACATTGTGTGAACATACGAGGCTGGCAGCCGTCCCTACAGATGTACTTTAGTATGGAGCTTTGCTGTTGTTATTCTCAATCCCTTCTAATCAAGGAGCAAGAGATTTCCTGGACTGAATGTTGGCTCATAAAAGCTCAAGTAACTTTTTTTTTTTTTTTTTTTTTACCATGGAGTACAGATAAAAAGTAATTGCTTTTCTGGAGTTGCTGAGCCATTTCCAGGTTGTGCTGTATCCCAAGGAGTGCTTATGGAAGCTCTGGTGCACCAGCTACATGTGCAGGATCATTTCTGTATTCAGTGGCCTCTCAGCATGACGCAGGCTGGCAAGAGGTAGTAGACCAGGAGGCAATTCATGTGTCAAAGGCAACTGAGTATGCAAAGAAATAAAATCCCTATCAGTTGTTTCGAGTGTCCTTCTTGGTTTTACCCTGTTGAATTCTCTTTTTATCTCGTATTTGAGATTTGTGTGTATATACAGTCATTCACTGGTAAAGCTTAAAATATTTCACGTGCTTATTATAAAAACGGTGAGGTTTCTCAAGAACAAACATTTCTAGACTTGGGCTCTAAATTTGTTTATCTACTGATGGATGAAGACAAGGTTTCTTTCAAAACCATTCGTAAATGGTTTCTAAATAATAATTTGAAATCCATTTCAAATGTACTGTTAAGATATTTGGTTCCATTCTGTTGTATTGGAAGGTAGATTGCATGTGAGTATTTATAAAATAATTTGAAAAAGGAGTTTTTGTGTCAGGAATATCAGAAAAATGGAGAGCTTTGATTTTTTTTTTTTTTTAAATCAAAAAACATTCAATATGAAACATTACAGTGATGTTAACCAGTCTTTAATTATTCTCTATGTTTTCATAACAGCTGGCTGAGATTTATTTCTACATGGGAGTGAAATAGCAAGAGTTTCCCTTTTGCCTAATGGAAATAGTTTCCATGAGGTAGAACTTGAATCTGTTTTTTATTGAAGTTTCTCTTTAAAAGAGTAGGCAGAAAGATGTGCTAAGAGGCCCAATATTAATGCTAAATGATCTGTTTTAAAGGGTAATATTAAGGATTAAGCTGTCTACGCTCTCCCTCTGCCAATGAAATCTTTCCATACCAGGTCTTAAACGTCCTCAGCTAAGCATGAACCAAGATCACTACTCAAGTGCACATGCAGAAAGACACACTTGGCATTTAGAAACTGCACTTCATAGATTCTTTTAAGAAGAGAAGACTACAAACAGTACGTATGCCCTAATTGGACATGGCTCCCTGTTCTTGGAGCTGTCATTGAGGTTATTCCTCACAGTGATCTGTAGAAGAATCAAGGCATATACAAGATTGAAGGAGGAAAATCTGTCTACATAATTATTGAATTAAAACAACAAAAGAAGCTGTTGGGAGACTAACGGTTCAGCTGTAGCAGTAAGGTACAGCATGCAGTGAGAATCAGTCTTATCTCCTGAGCGGGCGCAACACAGGTGCTGCGGAAGCTTCCTCTGGTGTGTGTCCTCTGCTGCTGTCTCTCAGGTAACCTGCCGTTCTCTTCTGCTGTACTGTGTGGTCTGGACACAGTGCAGCTCTAAGGCTCAAGAGAATCACAGAAGTCAGCAGTGGTCAGTTCAGAGTTCATCTGGAAAACAAACGGCTGCGGTGTTCAGACCTGACCCCGGTTTTGGTGCTGAAGTGTCTGCAATTGGAAGATGACGGCAGGGTGCTGAGGGCAGGAGGAGGGCGCTCTGAGCTCCACGCCTGGCTTGGTTTGTAGTCCTCCAGCAGGCAAAGCTGCTCATGTGGTTCTTGTGCAGATTTTGTTGTACGGGTATATTCAGAGTGTCTCAGTTTCTGACAATACAGAGTGACCTGGAAAAGAAAATAATAGCATGATTTCTGGAGCTTTTGTTTGAAGTGTTGAGTAGCTTCTCAGCTGGCTCAGCTCCTGCTGACTCGCCTGGCGCTCTGGCAGGAGGGCACTCTCCCTGAGCAGAGCCCCATGGCAGCTTGAGGTCACTGATGGTACATCCTGCTCAAGGCAACAACCTACCCTGCATGCCTGAAATCAGCTTTGACAATAAACCTTTTAAGAGAGTTTATTGTGAAAACACAGCGTTACTAATACCCTGAAAACAGTGGATTTGGATCAATTTGAAATGTGGCATTCTTATCAGCCTTAAAAGCCTGAAAAAATTAAAAATATGCAGAAACCATCTGTACTGAAACTTGTTGATTGGATCTGTCAGCTCTCTTTAGAGAGAGCAAAATAATTTATTTAGAGCTATTTTTGATCCCAATTCTGAGCATCACCACAGTTTCTTTACTGCTGAAAGTCTAGGGCCTGGCAGTCCTATTTCATACTGGTTTAATGTCAGTACTCTCCATGGGCTGAGTTCTGGGGGGTTGGTCAAGCTTTCTCCTGTGCATCTGTGGTGGTATGATGCTCCCCTGTGTTCATGCTGCTTTTTCTGGCTCACTTGAGAGCATGCACTGGACAGCTGGGACTTCCACTTGGCCCCGAGGACCACTTGACCATCATCTCTAAGCTGCTGGCGGAAGTCTCCAAAGTGATTTTATGTAGGACAGCTTATGCATCTTTGAGGCAGCCACTTGTGACGGTCTGTTCTAGATAATCCCTCTGATCTGGAGAACTTAGATTTCTGAAGAAAATCAATATACTTCCAAGGGTAAGATAAAGAAATGTTACAGCTTTTCAAGCCTGTGACTTGACACTTGAATGGAATTATTTGAAAATCCACTGAATTAATAATGGCCAGGTCATTAGTTTTGACTTATCTACATCATTCTCGATGTCTCTAAAATCATAAATGTAGCTGAGTGTGAGCACTGTTGGGTCAGTTCCTGAAAGACTGGCCAAGTACAAGGGTTTTTTTCCGAATAAAGACGGAGACTGCAGCCTGGCATTCTGCCTTCATTTCAAGAGCTGCCTTTTCTTCTCCCAGCTTTCATTTTTGAGAAAGGCACCTTGATTGCAAAGATTTTTCCAGTTACAATAAAAATAAAAGATGAGGACAACTTCTGGTATTTATGGGAATATAGTGCAAATACAGGGAGGAAGAGGATCACTCTGTCTTCTTGCCAGAGGACTTGTCATCTGTTCTTGTGCTTTACGCTTCTATTGGGGCATTCACTGGAGTATTGATTCTCTTCTCTGATCAGGCAGCAGGAGGGATGGAAGCTTCCCCTGTCACCACTGTACTTCACAAGGAGGCTACGCTGTAAGATTGGTACCGATTTTCTTTAATCATGCTCTTGTTTCCAGAGCCCTGGGGAACTGAAGAATTCTCTGCAGCGGGCTGTTCCTGAAAACTTTACCTGCTGTAGAAAGTTCCCGTTTTGCTTCAGGACTTCTAGAGCAGGTCTTCCTCCTGCCCTGAATCTCGAAATGCTATAGGCACTTCTGGAGACTGTCTAGTCCCATCCCTCTGCTCCAAACAGGGTCACCCAGAGCAGATGGCCAGTTGAGTTTTGTGTATCTTCATATATGGATATATGGAGACTCCATAATCTCTGGGCAACTTGTTCCAGGCTGTGACCACCCTTACAGTAAAAAAAGCTTTACGTTTGAACAGAATTTACTATATTTCAGTTTGTAGCCATTTTTTCTTGTCCTTTTATCGGGCACCACTGACTAAAGTCTGGCTGTCTTCTGCACCCCATCCCATCAAGTGTGTGTACACATTGTTAAGATCCCCTTGAGCCTTCTCCAGGCTGAACAATCTCAGCTTGCTCAGCCTCTCCATGTGAGTCAGGTGCTCCAATGTCTGGCCTTTTGCTGCTCCCACTCCAGTACATCCAAATTTTCCTTGCAGTCCCATTGCAAAGATCTTGTAGTTGATGGTTCGTTGGTGACGTGTGCTTGTACAGTCAGTGTTTGGTGCCTGAAACTGAAATAGTCTTTGGTTCTTCTAGGCTATGAATTGCATGGTGTGGGGTATTCTGTTTGTGGGGGTTTTGGTGGTCTCTTGCTGGTTTCTGCACTTGCTAAGCATGCCAGAGGGAAGTGGGAGAGTTAATGTCTGGGCAGTGGTGGTTTTGCTTTCCTGAGCAAATTCTAGCAGGTTCTAGCTGGCTGTATCATGGCCTCGGGCATATGCCAGTCCAGACTGTGGTGTGCGTGTGACAGGGGTTTGGTTGCACAATAGTTTATGCAAAGGTGAAGCCTTGTCTGAAGCAGCTCTAGAAGGCACTGACTCTACGTGCCCTTTGATCAGGCCTTGTATGTGGTTTCTCTGCTGTATACACCGAGGCTCATTCAACCTCTCTATTTATAGCACTCAGTAACAAGTCGTGGCACAGAAGGGACCTGCCATATTGGACACAACAAGCTGCAGTACTGTAATTATTAATCCCAGAAGCTTATGTGGGAGGCCAATGTGCTTGTTAGAATGAGCACTTGTGAGTAAATTCCATGGATAACCCAGTTATCCCTCGGTGCGGGTGTCTTTCCTTGTCGCCCAGCCTGTGGGGCACAAAGGGTGTCGATCTGGCAGTCGTTCTTACACGACTTAAAGCATTTCACTGATCCAGGCCACTTGCTTCTTGTCAAAGCACCTGAGGCAGCAAGACCTGGGAAGGTTCTCGAGAGAGACTCTGGAAGTAGGTGGGAATGCTGGGGGAAAAGGGGTTTTTGCAGTGACCGCCTCTATGTGCTCTCTGTGGCAGGCAGGCACGCACATTACCTTCATTCCTGCTCTGTTTTCCTCTCCTACAAAGCCTAAATACACGGGACGAGCTTGTGTGGGTTGCTAAGCACAGTCTGTAAGATAATCAAAAGGAAAACAGAGCTGGGCCATAGATCAAAAACATTACTTCAAGTGCCTCTGCTGCAAGGGCCAGAGAAGGAGCTCTGACTCTGCTGCGGGTTGGAATTTCCTGGCTCCCTGCGTAGCGCTGATCCAGGACCTCAGAGCCTCCTGACAGGGAGTGTCTTAGCGGATTTTCAGAGTTTAACAGTAGCTGGACGTTCCGGTTCACTATTTTGAATGGATTGATGTGAAAAGCTGAAGCAATTCACATGTTGTGTAGCTGTAGTTGTGCTGGAATGATATTTTCCGCCTAGGGGCTTGCAGAACGGCAAGAGGAGCAAGGTGCTCGTGTTTTATCTAATCACATGCAGTGTATTGTGCCAAGGCAGCAGCTGGCTAGAAGGGCCCCAGGTGAAGTCGTGCGCCGTAAGCGTGATGGTGTTTGTGGTACCCCACAGGAGGCCTTACTGCTGTAAGGAGTAACCAACCTCACTTGGCTGTGAGAAGAAAGAAAATGTTGGTGAGTCCTTCTGATGTGACTTAAGAAGTTGTCTGCTCTTTGCTTCTGCCAGAGTCTTCTACCTTCAAAGCAGAGCTGGTGAAATGAAACGAGTGTATAAGCCTCAGCTCTTTCAAAATGAGGATGGGAAATGAAATTTAAACCTGCCTTCAGCAGCACTTAGTGCTCAGCTGTTTGGCTCCGTACTGGAGAACTTAGGGTGAAGCTAGGCAGCTGGTTCCCTCCCTCCTGCAGCAGGAGGGAGCAGAGGTGGCAGAAATGTGGTGATCAACAGCTGAAAGCACTGGCATCTCAAAGGGCCACCATGAATTCTTCTCTGAGCGTTGGCCCACAACCATAAGGAAGGAACTGGGTTTAAATGCAGTGCAGCAGAATGCCCTCCAGTTATGTGTCTCTTCCTTCTCTCTTTGTTGAACTCAAATGTCTTTATTTAGCACGTCCTAGGCTGTTGTCATGGAAATGGTTGTATTGACACGTCCATAGCAGAGGAGCTTTGTTCTGTACAGAAGGATCATGGCTAAGACAGAAAGAGGCCTCTTCTCAGCATTCAGGAGTTCATCATATTTGTTCTTCAGTTTCTTCCCTCCGGTTGGAAGGCATGCGGCTGTTGGGTTAGTTGTTTGGAGCCAGCATTGAAAATTTATGTAGAACAATGCCCACCATTTGGACTTTAATACAGAGCATTGCGGAACATCGCACCAGACAGGATCCCCAGTTACAAGAGCTGCCTCCTGCGTAGCTACTGTGCTACTGGTTAGCACCACTGCAGAGCAGCAGCATCGCTGCTCAGTCCTTTTTACCCTGTATTTCTTGTGCATGGGAGATCTTGCATCTTCCTACAAAGAGAAAGCGCACCTACTATTCTGAAAACGGTAGGACAAGCCGCTTAGCCGATTCTTTGTGCTCTGTCCATTTAAATGGCGTAGCTGGAAACATCAGGGACTATATAGCCAGATATTTCCTCCTGAACACGTGGAAAAGGTTAATATTTGCAGGGTTAATGAAGGTGAACGTAGAGGATAGAAGTTAGGAATGTTGGCAGATTTCATGCCTAGTGTGCTTTCTGGTGCTGCCAGGCCACCCTGTGCTTCCACAACAGGTCATCAGCTGTGAGAAAGGGAAGGAATAGAAGAATGGATGTTGGATCTATTTGCCTCATGTTGGAGTATTTTCACAGCCTGTTGCTACAGGGAGCTTCTCAGCTTCGCGCCAAGAAGAGTCAGAAGATAAGAAACTTCAGAAGCAGTGAGGGAGGCTGCATCCTGCATCTCAGAACTGAGCTCTGCAGGGTTCTTTCCTCTAGTGCCTGGATCTGTGGGAGGAGTTCCTCCCCCTTCCTGTGCATCCTGAATGTGGTGGGAGCATATTTCAATGCTTTTAATCAGATTTTTTTCTCCGCTTTGTTAAACACGCAAAAAGCAGCTGGTACGTGCTTTGTGGAATCCGTGCTGTTTCTAACGCGGTCTGGTTATGTATCCATCATGATCCAAAAGTCATCCCAGTCAGACTGCAGATAAGGATGGCCTTTTTTGGTTCCCTGTCAAAAACCTTCACATCACTCATCTGGCCCCTGCAGGTTGGACAGAATGCAAGTAAAGGGTAAAGGCGGCTCCTGTCCCTGCATGACAACTGTCCCGTGCACTCCAAGAAGGTAGGGCAGGACTTATACAGAAGCCACCCCTGCTGTGCTCCCAACTACTTCTAAGTGCTTTAACAGATTTAATCTTTTCAGATTTCAGGAATATTTCTTTGTAATCAGCTTTCCAGATTCTGTCATACATGAGCAATCCATTTGAGCGTGGGAGAAGGTACTTGTAGTAAGAGATTCCCAAAACCTAAGTTTTAAATTTTTGTATTGCATATTTGATTAAAAAAAAAAAAAGTTTTGCTTAAGGTTTTGGTGCAATAGTCTGTTCCCTGGTGCTTTTAGTGTGTGTGTGAAGGGAACCAGATTGGAAGGATTTTCTGTTTGTGCAGAAATCTGCAAGATTAAGAACATCATCTTTATTTTTTAGCTGCTTATATTTGTGCCAGCTGTTCTGCCTGAGAAAGCTTCTGCTTCCTTTGGGCTTCGGTGACCCTAGCACAAACTGGTCACCCTGTAAATACTGGCAGATGAGGGTTGTGGAACCCGTACAATTGCTGGTGTTCAAAAAAGCAGCACTGAAGCAACAACCTGAAACTTACTATTTATCTTTGATAAAGCCAACACTGAAAAATGTTCTGTAAACTTGGCCTTTAAATGTCATGACAAGTATGGTCATTATTTACTATTAGATGCCATTATCTATTTATTGTTAGATACCATTTATTAAATTAAGTATGTCTTCTCCTCCTCCTTTCTAGGAAGGATTAGTGATATCACTCTTGATTAGCAATAGCACTATATTGCTGGCCTGGGCACAGCTGATGAGAGCCTTGGATGGCTTTTGTTTGCAGGTTGTGGTTATGGTTGAATAACGGAAAGAACGAAATATACAGTATAATCAGAACAAGTTCCCAGGCAGCTTTTCATGTTAGAAATTGGGGTAGGCCTAAAGGAGAAATATTTTCCTTTAAAAAGCCATTTTTATATACATTTTCCTGGAGCAAATGGACTTGTGCAGGTATTTCTAACCTGATGAAGTGATCTTTTCAGACGAAAGAACATCACTCGGGGAAGGAGGGCCAGTGGGCTTCTTTCAGTTCATCTCTCTGCGGAACAGCTCCTTTCTGTATCTCACAGTGGCAATAGAGAACACTTCTGTTTTCTTGTCTTGATTGGGACAACCTCTGAGGCAAGTGCCAAGCGATTGTTATGCGTGTGCTCACCATTTTGGTAGCGTAGCGGAGAAGGTGAAGAAATCACTCTGCACGTTGAGCTGTACATTGGCTTTGGTAGGAAAGGAAGGCAGTTTGCCAACTTAACCTTTTTATAGAGATAGCAAAGGTCTAGAAGTGTGGTCGTTATCTGGCTTCTTTCAGCGGCAGCAGATAGGAATCTCTCCTGACACTGCAGTGGAAAATTTGATACAGCGCAGAAGCAGAAAATGCCAAGTGCGAAAATGTCATCATCCCTGCTGTAGGATGCCAGCTTGGCTCATCCAGAAAGTCCAACTCTGTTATTTAGCAGCACGAGCCTTTTGACACACAAGCGGCTTTGCCCAGCCCAAACCTGCTCAGTTAAACGTTGCAACTCTCGCCAGTTCCACACAGACAGTGTTTTCGCCTTGTTCCCTGGTGTATCCAGTGCGCACGTGTTTGGCTGCAGTTACGGTAGGCATCTGGAGTTGTTCAACTTATCAGCCAGAGTTTAAGGGTTGGGAGGCCTCTTCAGGAGGAACGATATTAAGCTTTGTAATCAGGTTCACATGGGCAACTAGTTATGCTTAAAACAGCCAAGTGTTTTACTGTCTTGTTTTGTTGTGACCTCCCTGCCCTCTGGCTTCTGAGTAGTTAATTGATGTATTCTGTGCAGCCTGTGACTTGTGCCATCAGGGAGGAAATGGGATTTGGTGGCTGATTAGACACTTTGGACTGAGAAGGTAAATGTGCAGAAGATGGTAATAGATTTCTGCTGAATGTATTGATGTTTTCAGGCAGGTGACCTCTTGGCTGTCCATAGCATTTGTGAGTAACATGTCCTGGATCTCTCTCAATGTCATGTTCTACTTCTTCATTTGTGATCCAACCTTTTCCGCTTGCACAGCCGCTCACCCATCTGCCTCCTGCGGATTCACAGGTTGCTACATTTACTGTGAATCCATCTTCAGTTCTCTTCAGACATGCTGATTTCCTCTTCCTGTCATCCACATATGACCAGCTTCCGTCAGCTGTCTTCCCCTCCCCAACTTTCTCCATTATCGCCTTCCCTTTGCTGAACACCGATCTCCTGTGCTCCTAGTACAACCTGGCATTTCAGCTTGATTCCTTAGGGGTATGTGGGAAGAGACCCTTGAAAGTTACTTGGGCTGCATGAAAGCTTTTGACATACAGATCTGTTCTCTCTGTTCTCCAGACACCTCCACGTCTCTTGGAGGCACCTTAAACTCTATAGGTCATCCTGTAATAAACCTATGGCTTTACTGCAGGAGTTGGACTCAGCTCACCAGTCAACGCTGTGCCGCTGGCCTCTGCTGCTGTAAACAGCACTGGGTTGTATCCTCTGCTGTCCCATCTGTGTAGCTTCTGCAGTTTCAGGCCTAGATAAACTATCAGGAGGGTAGAACTGATGTTTTCTGTCAGTACAGACCTTTGTCAGCACGGGGGCGGGGTTGTGCTCAAAGTGGGTCCAGTCCTTGTGTGTTAGAACTTTCAGAGTAAGTAACCCGGAGCTGTTGCTAGCTGACTTCAACTAGCTTTTGCTTTTCCAAGAGGAAATCTTAGAAGTGTGCCTGGAATTAAAACTTAGGCTTTCCAGCGGGTCTTATTCTGCTTCTATTGCCATGAACTGAAATTGCCTCCTGCAACAAAGGATAGTATGCAGGTGAGAAGATGCTCTCTTAAGGAAAGAGAAAGTTTCCAGAACAGATGCATAATATAAAGTGACACGGAAAATGAAAAGCTGATTTGCCTGAGAAGTCAGCTCTGACTCACTGAATCTTGCTCTGCTCAACTCTTAAAACTATCTAAAAGAGTGACTTTCACATCTCAGTTGCATTCTAAGATCCTCATGCTCTGGAAGGTGATTCTATAATTAGCTCTTCTTATGACTGATTAGATTAATTTTCCTCCTTCAGCAGCTGAACACAGTTGTAGATAAGTAGCAATGGTGATAAATAAGCTGGGAGCGTCTCTACCTGTGCTCGCTTTCTTCTCTCTGCAATACTACTTTGCATAAAACTGTTTGTGCTAGTCTTTGACATTACACTTTGAATCTAATTTTACTGGCTTTGCCTTTTTATAGACATATAGACTTTATAAGCACGTGAAGTAAAATCCATTCCGTTGTTTGATGTATGGATCTCCTCCTGCTGGCTCTCACAGAAATGCATTTGAAATCGGTGACTTGCTCTATGAATAAGGAATCACCATGAGGTATCAGAAAAATGAACTAGCTGCATTCGAGCCCACATAAATGACTTTCTGTGGCATCAACAGGAAGTATCAGTGGTTTACAGTGGGCAACTTCTCACTGTTACTATAATGCAAATAGGCATGAATTAATTGGTTGGGGGTAGAGGAAGCTCTTAAATGGAATGTAAAAAAAAAAAAAAGAGGCGAACATGCAGAAGAAAAGTTGCAAGTAGAGCACTTAGCTCTAGAGACAAAAGTACTCTGCAATATTAATTAGATTGTTCCTGTAGCGTAGTTTTGGTCTGCATCCAGTGATGCAGAGTTTTATGTTACATAGACTTGATGGTCAGTCAGCTTATTTGCAGTTAATGCTAATTTATGTCATAAAATAATCTTACTTCTGCTTTGTGACATTTTCTGCGTGTGAGACTGGATGAAGTAAGGACAAAACAAGCCAAGCATGGGTTTCCTGACTAAGATTGGAATAGCTCTCCATCAGTGGACCTTTCTGATGAGCATCTTGTGTCTCAGGTTAAGAGCGGACATGCTCTCTGTCAGGTTGGCATCGCTGGTTGCGTCCCCTCCTACAGACTCACGGGCAGAGGCATTTAACTTTTGGCATTGCTAATGCAGAAAGGAGTTCAAGGAGTGCTGGGTATCCATGTCGCACTTGATGAGGCAATAAATACGGAAGCTAGTGTACAAAGCTGTGAGTTCCTGCGGAGGACTCTGCTTTATTTATATTGATGCTATTTTTTGATGTCAGACAAAGACTGTGACTCATTTCTAAAATGAAGCATCCATTTATGGGTGGAATTATTGGAGCTTTATTAGTGGTATCAGGAGACAGATTGATGCCCCAGGGATTCACTTCTGCCCATATGTCTCATATTGCTCTGCTGGACTTCCAAATTTTGTGCAGTCTCTCTTTGGCAGCCTCAGAGACTTGAGGTATTGAAAAATACTGGTGTGTGTTTGGGGGCTTTTCTGTGTCAAAAGTGAAGGCTTTTAATGTTGTGTTTAGTGTAATTTCCTCAAGATTTCCAATTAGCTACTTGTTAGCTTTTCATGTTGGAACACTTGCCAGAGGAGGGGACGTAGTTCAGCCCCTGCAGCCAGGAGCCAGTGTATTTTCTATATATGGGCTTCTGGAAGTTCTGCGCTATCTGGAGACCTATAACCAAAAGACTTTTTAGGTGCCCTCAGTAGGGTGTTGGATCTCTGTGCTAGATTCAGTCTGCACTGGAAGGAGGTTCTGTCACTCTTACTGGTTGTTGTGTGACCGTGGTTGGTGGGACACGTAAACCCACCTAAGTTTGTGTAACCTTTCCTGTGACGCTTTCTGTGAACAGAAGGAGGACTGTGATTGCCTAGTGGAGCCCATGTTTGGAGTGAAATCTATTTCATCTTTGGTTAAGAACGTAGGGAGAGCCTTGCTGTCTGAGGATACTCACCACATACAGACATCTTTTCTGGGAGCCAAAGGTTTATGTTCATACTCTTACTTTCACCTCAGGGGCTTGGCCCTGGATGAGAGAGGGCCAGGTAGAAAGTCCACGTACAGGGCACTCTGTCCTTCTTAAATGGGCACTGGCACTTCTGTTGCTAATGGTATTTGTGTCTAAGCAAGAACAGCAGTCTTTGTGTCTTTTTACAGATGCCAGCTGAACTCTCGAGTAATTTGATGCAATTTTGCTTTCAGGGGAATAGGAATGTTTAATGATAATGACTCTCACCTGAGGAACTAAATTTAGAACATCTCTGAAATCTTAGCTTGACGCCTAGAATGGAGTACAGAAGAGGGCTCTCATTCCTAAACCCATAGCAGAGATGAGAGAAGCTGGAAGCATTAGCCTCCTAAGCCAGCGTGACCATTTATTTCTATGTTATTAATGTTTACTTTAGAAACGAAGATGTACTTGCTCAGTTTGTTCATTTTCTGAGACTAATTTATGTTCTGAGTTCAGCCATACTATTTTCCTTAATGCTATGGAATTTGGTTATGCTAACAATGAAAGAAAAATCCAGGGGGTTGATCTAGAGACAGCCGTAATTTATGGAAGGAGGAAACCCTGTGGGATATCTTATCACTCCAGTTTTCAGTAACAGAAGGAAACTGTTTGTCTCTTCTTGGCCAGATGTTATGGCATGCAGAACTCCAGAACTTTGGCTGCAACAGTTGCAGAAAACAGAGTTAATCACTTTGGCACCTGGGAAGCTAATTTACTACTTGGCTCTGAAAAATGAAGTGCCTTGGGAATCTTTATGCAAAGTATATTTGGGAAGAAATAACTAGACTGAAGTCAAAATTAATCAGCTATCTCAAAGCCTGAACTGAATGAGTACTTTTGAGAAAATACTGCAGACCAAATGCATTGTTCAAAGATTTATAAAGTATTCTAAATCCAGGGCTCTTACTCTGAGGAAACTTTCTTACTGCAGACAAAGCCATGTAACCCAAGGTAACAAATACCACTTCGGCTTCCCTCCCTCCTCTGAAGAAACCGTTCGCTGTGAAAGCACTGAATTTTTTGTCACATGTTGTTGTACTGTGACCTATGAAGAGTAAGGGCACAAGAACATGAGAAGTTCAGGACCCAGTGTGTACATCACAGAGGGAGTTACTTTAAATTTAGAAATTGGACAAGCTGTGTAAACTTTTTCTGCATTTTTTGTTATTTGGTGGGTTTGCTTGGATTGCACAAAAGTTGTTCCAAGTTCTGTCCTGCTCTCATCTGTTCTTGGCTCTGGTTGACTTAAGCGGGAGCAGTGAAATGTGCAGTTGTGTTCTGCACAAGTAGAATCTATCACCCCAGTGAGTTGGTTAGTTCTAAATTCAAATGCCTTTCAATAAAAAGACAAGATTCTCTTGTTTGTATTTTACCCAAGAATGTCTGTCTTTATGGCTCAAACACCTCTTAGAGCCATGTTTCAGAGTAGAGGGCAATGTCCTGCTATCTTGGATCAGTTACCACATAGTTTTATTCCTGTTTATATAGTTTTTTATATAGTTTTTATACCACTGACCAAAATTACAGAAATCTGACCTGAATTAAGATTGGGGGAATCTGCTGCTTGTAATTGTGGTTTTACAACAAGGTTTCAAAACATAATCAAACAAAGATACCTCCAATGTTTGAAGTGGCAGTAAAGATTTGTAATGTGATCATTGGTTGAAGACTTTAGTGGATTTCTTGGTGTGTAATATGTATTAATCAGCAACGTATCACCTTCCCATGGTTGCGTTTGCTCTGTAAAATTAATGGGGAATATTATCTTTTCATTAAAAGAGACAGGTCTGATCAAATGTGCTTACCTGACCTTTCAGTAAGAATAATTCCTACTTTAAAATCATACTTCCACTCTTAATTTAAAAATGCCACTCAAGGCTTTAAATAATTGAGCTACAAGGATGCAGCTCTTACTCACAGGAAGAGCAAGAGCGCAGGGGTTTTTTTGTTGTCCGTGACTACGGCATGGTCACAGAGTTAGGTACCATTTAGGGAAGAGCTCAGTTGGGTCAGCTTTTCAGGTAGATAAGAAAACTTTATTTAGCCATGTTATGCAGAGCATGCTGACTGCCTCAGCCGTATCCTCGGGAACAACTGTCCCCATCATGATAAACACAAGTGGGGGTTGCTTGTTGTCAGGCTGTGGAGTAGGTTTGTCAATTCGTCTCAAGAGGTTCCTTCCTAAATAAGACTAAATAACTGGCAGCTCCTGTAGACAGCTCAGGCGTCTTCTGCCTTTCTCCACCTACTCTCCAAACAGATGATGAACACTTTAAAGGATTTGGCAGCCTCCCAATGTTTCTCAAGTGCTTACTTCCCATCAGAGCTAAAGGTTCTGTTTGGGGACGTGCCCTTGCTAACATTGAAACGAAGGGGTCACAACTAATTCCTTTTACTTCTCAGTGTTCTGTATGACTTCCCTGTGTCCCCTCATGCTAGGCAGCAGCTTGTGGGCTGTTTCCTGTCTTGTCTTTTTCCTCTTTTTCCTTCATTCACCCTCTTTCGTGTTTAGGTATTTACATTTTGATTTCTGAAAGAGAAAGAAAGGAATCTCTGATGAAAGAGGTAGGCACGGCCATTCTTTCAAGAGAAGAGAGAAAGAAAAAGTGAAGTGTGGTATGTAAAGTGAAGTATTTCAGTTTGCTGAAAAACAGCCTCTTCGGTGACACAAACTGTTCATGCCTTTATCTTGAAGCAGAATGAAATTCCCGGTGGTCAGAATGCAGACACAGAGGAGTTGGCTGTAGCAATAGACAACAGCAGCCCTGCTGGGAAAGGTTTTTCTTCAGAGGTTTTTCTAGATGAATAAATTCAGTTTGCATAATGGAGTGAGGAATACCTCTTTTTTTAGCTGACCTCTTTTTGGCTTCTCAGCTTCTTTCACTGTCTAGTAGCCAGAGACAGACGCTATCTGAAATTCCCACAGTTCTTTGCCTCTTTAATTTTCCGGCCACCTAGAAACCACTTGCTATTTCTGGATTAGTGGTGGGAAAAAGTTGTCTGGGGAACGTGAGAGTGAGAGGGTGCATTTCAAACTAATCTCAGGGTCACTAGAGCTGGATTGTGAGGTTTACCTGTGTGTAGTCTGAACCTACCAAAATCCATTCCCATATCCCAGGTAATATGCAGAGAGTGGAAGCAGTCTTGGCAATATCATGTAGCCAAGATATTCTCAGATTTATGGTGATTCAACTGCAATTCTGGGGTAGAATCAGGATTTTTATGTTGAGACCTGTAGATGCGCTAGAATGTGTGGTTCAGAAAGAAAACAACCAGCCATTCTAAGCTGGATTCTGATTCCTGCACTAATTCCTGAAGCCTTCAAGAATCATACCCGATCTCTTTAAATAATGAGGGAGAAGGTGATAGAGCTATGCTGTGACCCCTTCTCTGCAGCTGTTCCTGCCTTCCTCCCATCCCTGCCTTGATTTTTGGTGAAGCAAAGAAACAGACAGGAGGAAGAATACAGTATTTACAGCCATATCTTCTTTTCTGAGCATTCTGTAAGTGCTTAATTATGTTGCTTTGTGCCATCAGAACTGACTTTTTTCCTATGGGAAGCTGGCAGTTGATTGTGTTGGAGCCCGTTTGCCAAGACCAGTTCATTGGCATGTTTCGGATGCGCTGAAGGAAAATACATTGTCTGATCAGTCTTTGCTTAGTAGACATGTTTTTTAATGGTGCCATTAAACCTGGGGAGCAGCCTGTTACTGTAGAATTTTCTGTGAGATTGTAATTTACCTCTTGAGTCACTTATTACTTTATTTTTTTAGAATGTCTGCCTTGGGCTCTTCTCTTTGCCAGTTTCAATCTACAGTGTTGATGTGCAGCCAGAATGTTAGTTTTCATCCTGTTCTGAGTGACTGGTGGCTCTTTTAGAGAGTTTCTTGAGAGAAGTGCATTTGAACCCAAGTTCAACGCTGCATGTCTAAACCCAGGCACTCTTTGTGCCTTCTGCTCCATGCTGGTCAGCAAGTACAGTACAAATTTATACTGCTGCTTAGCACGTTCTCCTTTGGATTTACCAGATGAGGTGACTCTGTAAGGTACAGAATTAAATCTCAGGAAGATTTATATTAAGGCTTTGAGGTATTTTTATTACTCTGGAAATTACACATAAAATGTAGGTCATGATTTCGCAGGGAAAAATGGGTCAAAAATCTTACTGAAATGGGGAGGGTCCCCTGATGCTGATACATCCTGTACGCATTTAGTATACACACCTATCATGGGATCTGCATCTCCCATCTCCAGAAAGCTTGAGTAGATCTGGGTTTAAAAATGGAAGCCCTAAGCCTGCGCTGTCCATATCGCACACACTTGATGGCCTTAGGGGAGGTCTGTGAAGCACAAGGACTGTGGTTTTGCTGCCAAGTGGTATAAAATGCAGAGATGACAGCTCTCTTCCTCAGAGCACAGTCTAGAAAGATTCACAGACATCTTTTATGTGATGCTGGTGTCCTTCTTTTTAGTAAAAACACAACACAGACTGGGAAATCCAGTGGTAAAGGTGGCTGAAGGGTTTTATTGTCTTAAATATAAACTTGTATCTGGCCTAAAAAAAAAAAAAAAGGCAATTTTGAAATGTTTGTGTAGTTTTCTGATGGTTTGTCCTGTCTTGGTGACTGAGAGCTTTGCTAAATGCCATTGTGGACTTTAATTTATCAAAAATCTATTAACATGATGCATGAGTTTATAGCTCCCATCCCTTACCTATTCATTACTCTTCCTGTATTTAGTGAGAAGTAATGTGTGCTTCTGACTGCAGATCTAGCCAAATTGATTAGGCTGTTAATCAGTGGAGTGTTTTTGAGTCCGAATAATTTAAATCAGTTTCACAGACGCACTACTCCATCACCATGTCTTGGCCAAATACCCGTTAATATCACAGCCTCTGGTAAAGCAAAGATAATGTCCTTCTTTGCAAATTCTCTCTTACTAGAATGAGAGAGAGCTTGATGCCTACAATGGGTTGTCAGTGCTAAATAAAGTAGTGAGAGGAGTCTCGCAAAAGTGAGTGACATTTCAGGTGAGCTGTAGTAGGCTGTTCAAACCACTGCTGAGACAGAGTTCTTAGAAATGCTGAGGCTAAAATCACTCTGGTTTATCTTGGAAGAGAGATTGCTGGGGAATAACTTTCAGATCTGCCCAGATATTTGTGAACTTTGAGCACTGGGTTTCTTGGTGACCACTGAAGCAGAACATACAGTTTTCCAGAGGGCCTATTCTGCAAAATGAAGCTTGGGTCTGGTATCCATCTTTCAGCAAGGTCATCCTTCCAGTGGTGTGAGCGCTTCCACGCTCAGTTGTCACAAGCACCATGAGCAATTCCAGTTGGACTCCGAGCAGGCAGATTTAGTCCTGCTTTTCATAAACTCTGTGTGTGTGTGCCCTCTCTCCATCCCCAGCAGCATCAGCCTAAGCCAGTCTGTCAAGTGTTTTTTTTTTGTTTCTTTTTTTCCTGCACACATCACTAATAACGTGGTTCCAGAAGCTGACTGCACATCCCTTGTTTGCCTGTCAGACGCTACAGGGAATTCGTGCAGTATGAGCTTCCTTTGGGACAGACCTTCAGGCTGAGCCTGCTAATTAGTACTGCAGAAACGGGAAGTCTGAGGGGAACTGCTCAGAAGGAGGCTCTTGAACTAGCCTGGCTTTTTGTTTTGTTTCTCTGGAAGAGAAGAGCTTTTCCATTTCGTAGTGGTGTTAGTCAAGAGACGTCATGCTGTGCGAATGGCTGCTGTGACCTGTCAGCCACGACGCCTCCGCTCTACTTCAAACAAATACACGTTTTTGAAAGTGGTGTCTGACCTGCTGCAGCATGTTCCTAAGTCTGAAGGTGGGAATGGGGAAATGTTCTGTTGTCTGTTTAGGCTAAAAGATGGGAAGGGTCTGAAGTCAAACCCAACTGTTTCCGCTAGAGAAGAGACCATCTTTCCTAGCACATTCCCAAACACTGGCCATGATTCTGTACTTTGCTGTGCTGACCTTAGTACAAAGATTCGCGTTTGGGCTGCCTTCGAGGTTAAAAGTTAAACTGCTCCAAGTGAGTATTCTTGTGGCTGCTCTCCCACTTCTTTGCCTTCTTTGCTGGCTTCGTGACACTTCCTTGTGTCACTCCAGCAGTATGCAATCCAGAATCTCTTGGAAAGACTGTACAACAGTTGATGGGGTGGGCAGAGAAGTATCCCTCTTCTGTTTCAAAATACCTCTGTGCTGATTGTTTTATTTTAGGGAGCTAACAAGTCTCCTGACATAAATCTGAAAACTTGTTAACAGCCTCTCGGCCAAATTTGAGCACCTGTTATCTTAGAGATAGAGAAGAAAAAATAAAGACATTAAAACAAGAGATGATGTCAAACTCTGCAAGATAATGTAAAGTCTTGTCTCATGAAAACAGCTGTCAAGATTAGGACTGTTTTCCTATGTCTACTTGAACTTAAAAAAAAAAAAATAGAGGAAGAGGAAACTATCTGAGGTAATAGTAGTTGAGAGGCAAATCATTATGTGAAGACAAGCCCTGTGCCAGACAGCTAAATTCAGGCTTTGTTCTTTTAACAAGTCACAGATAGCTCACCCTGCAATTTGTTATCTGAAAAGGGAAGCCGGACACGGTCTGGCCCTGGGCAGCTGGATTACATTTCTTCCTCCACTAACTAAGGATCTTTATGCTCTATAAGCAAGTTAGACCTTTATTTAATGCCTTGATACTGGCGTATCTTTGCTTCCTGAATTATGGATCCAGTCAAAACTCTCTTGGTTTCAGCAAGAGTGGCGTAGTACCCGACATAGCGTATCAGTGCAGTAGCTAGTGGGGAGAGAAATGCTTATCACTGTGAAACATTTGTGAATCAAATGTATTTCCTCGTCCCCTAGAGGGTGGTACGCAAGATGTCCAGAGGGAATAATTTAGTAGTTCATCTGTAATTGATGTGATGAACATTTTGTGCAAGTAAGTTGCCTAATTTGATAGCAGGTTGGCAAACAAGCCAAAAGAGCAGGTTCGTCAGCGGGCACCGGCGAATGCCAAATATTTTCCTTGCTGCCTCCCATGTTTTTGGAGACTGTTTAGAAACCAGAAATGTTCATTGGGAACGTTCGTTAAAATGATTCCCGAAGTGGATTAGTCAGCTTGTTCTGGAAGAACACTGCAGATTCTTTTTGTTGTGCTGTTGGCCTTCTCGCATCACTATTAATTATGAAACTTAGCTCTTTAGCAGACTGCTAATGAAATTGGGCTGCAGTGATACAGACAAGTATAGTACCTCTTATTATTCTCCACCGAGATAGTCATATATCCTGGGGTTGTCGCAGGGAAAAGCCAGCCAGGCTGCCAGTTTCCCTTCCTCTAGGGATGGTGTGTCACATTCCATTTGACTGCCTGTCTGTTACAGTGAATCTCTCCTTTCTTTTCTTTTAATTTTAGAATTGTTTATCTCATCCTTTTTCAAGGCGAGAGCTCAGCCCGACCGTGCCTTTTTGACTTGGTTTGAGGGCTCTTAATCAGTCAACTATGTGATTCAGTTCTGTCCTGAAGGCAGTGTTGGCCGTAGCGCGGAAACTGGAGGCAAGGACAAGAAGTTACTACTAGCAGCATCTCTTAATCATAAATACTGTCCCAGTTCTATAAACTCTGATGTTTCTCTCTTGTGAAACTTCCTTAAGCTGCAGGTACCTTACGAACAGGGTTTCTCTCTCCAGACACAGCCTGATTTCTTTGACGCTGGGCAGAGGTGATGGTTTACTTCATGTATCACCTGATTTGTTGTCTGCCCTTGGCTAAAGTAACGTGACGATGCAGACAGTGTTTTGTTCTGTAATTTCACTCTGTACTTTTGATGCTGAAGGAGAAGACAGTGCCTGAAGTGCAGTTTGTGTCACCTCTTTGAAGTAAGCTAACTTCTCCTGGTGCATAGTGGGCTCTGGCTCGCACCCTGTTGTACAGCTCTTTGTAGCTGGATAGTTTCAGTTGGGGTGTCCCTTCCGTATTCCTTGCTGGCCTAGTGCTAGAAAGCTGTAGCATGATATTTGTACACCGCTGCTTTTCATTCTGTTCTCTGTATGAGGGAGAGTGTTTGCGCCAGAGATAGACCAATTTCTCTCAAAGAGAGCGAGGCTTTTGTTACTGTGATATATGGCTGCTGTATCCTCCTGAGCACAAAGACCGTTCTGGAGAAGTGAGAAGACAACTCAGTGCCCTAGTGAGCAGTGAGTTAACTTTCATTTCCCACCTTCTGAGTGTTGAATTCCAAAGCTCTATTGAATGGAAACTGCAACACCATGACATTTTTTTTTGCTAGCTATGCTGTTCAGGTATCGATCAAAATCTGCCTTTGCATTCACTGTTTTACCTAAAGAGCTGAGGAGTTCTCTGAGAGCGCAATCTTTTCTACCAAAAAATAACCAAACCTTTAACTTTTCATGTTGTTTTGATCTAGTCTTCTTGGAAATTTAAAGCAGGTTTTGTGGGTAGGATTTACAGCTGAAGAATATCAGGGGCACTATGTGCATGTAACCTGGTCCAAATGACCACTTAAAGCTGATCAGAGGGATTTGGAGTTCAGTTGGTATGAAAGGATTCTCACAGATTTGTGGCTGACCCTGTTATCACCCTTGCACTGGCATCACGTTTACCATCAGTATATGAGAAGCTTATACATTGATACTGGGTTTTGTTAAAAAATAAGTCTGTCTTTTCTGTCCCAAATGCCTTATCTGAGTTTCCTTGCATTATTTTCCTTTGACTTGGGAAAACATTGAGGTTTTCTGTTGGGTTTTCTTGTTTGGTTTTCAGTTTCTGAGACTTACTGGTCTCTTTTCTTGCCAGACTGAAGTGCTCAAGTGAGATTGTTATGACCAGCTAATCAAACACTGGAATTCTCCTAGCCTGAAAAGCCACAGTCACAACACTGGTTTGTGCATTCCTGTTACAAGATTACTGTGATACGAAAATACCTACAATGGGCTATTGAAACTAGATGTAGTGTGGATTAAAAACACTGTGAATTAAAATCCCCTGCTAAAAAACGTCTTAAATACTTAGCTCCACAAGACTGCATAGTTGTGTTTAGAGAAATACATACCTTCAGTGAGTTCATTATACTGAGATCACAAGGTCAGCCGGTGATGTGCACACGTGCACGTATGAATAAAGAACAAGCTGACCAAAGAAAATTCAGCGTAGGGCTTGTGGTTCAATAAACTCAAAATTGCCAGCCTAAAAAACTGTGAACTTGACTGCAAATCTGGGACAAAAATTTCCCTGCAAACAAGAGGACTGATTAATCAGGGCTAAAGAAGTATTGCGCAGGAATATTTTTTCCAAGTAAGTTCAAATCTTTCAGGCCCAATTTTGTTTTGTCTTCGCTTAACTCCTGTGGAGAATTCAGTAGACGCTCACCCTACTCAAACAGAGAAATCTCAGCTCCATTTAAAAATAGGTTAGCGTTTCCAATCCAGTCTTTATCACGAAGCTATCACAGATGCTTTGTTCTACAGAAAGGATTCTAGCCTGAAAGACATCTTTACAGTTCCTATGCATGAGAAGTTTTTGCAAAACATCTTCTCGCCAGCCTTGTTCCACATTCATGAGCATAATGGGATGATCCTGGCAAATACGTAATTATTCTCCTGAGACAGAAAGGGAAGAGAGAAGCTGTTTCACAGGCCTAACCTAAAGATGCTCAGAGGGATTCTTCCTCTGATACCAGAGCTGGGCTTTTTATCATTTGTACTGATGAGGCAGAAAGATCATCTTGGCAGCCACTCCAGAAGCTACTTTTCCTAACAGTATCTGTGTAAGTTTGTAGGTTCAATTACAACAGGGGAAATTCTGAATGGAAATCAAGTTTTTTGACAATTCTGTCATCTCGCTGTCTACTGCTTTCACACTAGTAGGGAAGAAAGATGATGTTAGACTACAGAAATTAGACCTGTAGTAGCCATTTCTTTGTGCGTCTGGCTCTCCTGCTTGCTTCTGTCCCCCTGTTCATTGTTGAAATCTAGAGTGGTGTCTGTTGCCTGCTGGCCGTGGTCAGCTGCCCCAAAGTTCTGGGGATTATGGTTTATTTAGCCTTGTGCACCTCCAAAGCTCAGCGTAACACAGGTTTCCTATTCAAGGTAGCGTGGTGGATAGAAAGATAACACTGTGCATAGCGAAACCCTTCAGTTCAGTGGCCCAGATCTGAGCTTTGGCTTTTTATTATATGTATATTGTCAGTTCCTTTGCTAGTGTTTCTCTGTATTTCCTCGTATAAGCGATCACCTTCTGCGGTGCGCTTCTGAAGTGGTTAGTCCATGAGATGTGAATCTGCAGTCCTCAGCTGTGGCTGTGTCTGGTGGTGTACAGCTCTGAATACCATATTTGGACACTTTTCAGCCTGCATGCAGTACGTGGGGCATATTTGGTACGGACCTTGGTTAGCTTCTTTGACGGACTACAGATGGTCTGTTCATCAGTCTGTTATCTAGCTGCTTATCGGTCATGCTCTCAAACTCCAGTCCTTGTTTTGGTTGCGCAGTGGTTAAGAGTCCATTGTTTCTGTGCTCACATAGCATTGCTTCAGCCCGCAAGTGGGAGTCCTGCAGCAGCCTGAGCGCACTTCTGTTTGCCAGTGCCTCCCACCCAGAGCGTGAGGAGGCGGCACGCAAGCGAGTTGTGCCTCTTCTGTAGATTGGGAAAAGCTTCTTTTTCTGCTCTGCTCAGTAGGGTAAGCTCTGATCTTCAGCCAGGACTCTTACAGCAAAAGGCCACCTACAAAAAGAGGAGTCCTTAACCAGTACTCTTCAGGCAGAGCTGGGAAAGCCTCGCGTGTGAGACAAGGCAATGGGAGTAGGACGGAGAGAGATTAATAGAGGATTGGAACGTTTTTCCCTCTTGCCCTTATCCTGTACAAGGTGGAACTCTTCAGTTTGTTTGAAGAAAGCAAGAAAGAAGTCCCAGGCATGGACTCAAACCAGGAAATGGCTGCAGCAAAACCATCTTGAACAAAATTTTGTACTGCAGGCAGTGCCTCGCAGGCTTGGATGAAAAGCTGAAAAAGATTCCAGTCTTATATCCTCTAGTCAGTCAGAAATATTGCACCCTGAGGCATGTTAAAGGATAGAGCAGTACAGGCAAGAGTTATAACCCTTCCTGTGACTTCTCCTCGGATGGGTGAAGAGGTCTGCACAAAGGAAATTTGATCAATTCAATTTCGTCTAAGAGAAGTAAAATGACAAAAGGATCTTATTTCTTTCATCTTTATTAAATTCTAGGTTACGTTTCCTTACAAGACTTATGTGATCATAACATTTTATTGATTTAGCATTGTATGCAAAGTAGATAAAAATTCGGATTTTACAGAAGCTGGAGCCATACCCTGGCATATTGAAATATCCAGATTCCCTTACAGTTTAATGGGCCGTTCCTGAACACTGTCCAGTAACACTTGATTGAGAGGGCATTTTATGTGCCTGTTAGTTGAGGGTGCTAGACAGGGTTTGTATGTCTTGTGTGCAGTCAGAAAGGTAGCCCAAGGTGCAGCCGGGCATAGACTGTTGACAGAACACCCTTGGACTCCATTGCCTGTACACTTGGCTCCTGTACACTTCTTCCTGTGCTTGTGGAATTAGTATCCTGACAGGTCTGTGGGATCGTTTGGAACAGGCAGGACCAATCTCCTCACAGGCAGAAGTGTTTGGCACACGTATCCGACTTGGGTGCTTTGTTTTCGAATTTCTTTTGGCTTTGTTTTTTTCAGCAGTGACTGATCCTTAATTCATCATCATTAGTTTGTTTTAAAAGAAAATACAGGACCATTGGGGACTTGCTGAGTCACTGTCTTACAGTCTCAAAGAAGAATAGTCCTTTTTCTCTTGCAGCCAACTCCGTCCTGGGATACTTCTGTAACTTATTTTCCAGCAGAGTCTCTAAATCATCTAGATTGCCCTGCTCTCATCACTGCTGTTTAGGAGGCTGGTCCATGACCTTACTGCTCCGAGAGTTACAACCAAAATGTCTTCCCAGTCTTAACTTTCCTTACAGCGAGTTTCTGCGTGTTTGTCCTTGCACCAGGGTTGTCCTTCCAGTTGAATAGCTTCTCCTTCCTCACCCCCAAGTTACGTAGGCGTTTCTCTTCCGAGAAGCCCCTATTGCCCTGCTTGTCGTAGGGGGCCTCCTCTGTGCCAGGAGAACTGGGCTTTGCATTAAAGGTGTTTCCTCAAACAAGGGTACTTTGTGCTTTGTGGATTTATGCCAGCTATTGAAAAGAACCTCGGCTTCCTCTGGCCCGTGGCAGTTCTCACAGAATACGTCCTTCTTGAGCAAAAATCCTCTGTGTGGGAATTTTCAGACTCCTCTAAGCTTTTGTGTAGCAAAGAGAATCCTCAGGTAACCCACGAGTTAGGTGTTTCTGAGCAAAGGAAGGCTGGAGTGCCAGGGATTTGGGGATGGAACAGTCAAGCAGTAATTAAACCTACCATCATTTAGCAGTCCCTTTGCACTGAAGAGACTCTTACCAATGCATTTGCATTGTGAGGGCGAATTTCATCCAGAAACACCGTGAACAAATAAGATGTTTGGGTTACAGCATCTGGCAGCCTCAGTCTTGCATGCTTTTCTGACAACTACAGTTAATGTCGAATAGTAGATTTGGAGCTTCTAGGCCCTGTATTAATGGCCCTGTCAAATTCTCTACATTCCTTGAGATTTGTTTACGTCTATGGAGGCTGAACAGATTTGATGGTGGAAGAGACTATGTGTTAGCTTAAGCTGTGCAGGGAGAGAGCTGAATTCCAGCCTTCCTAGGCATGTCTTTGGTTACTTGTGCTGAGATCGGCATGGGACTAACCTTGTCTAGGAAATCAGTTTAGAAAGAGCAATTCTCACTCAGTGTTCAGTATTTTAGTGACTGTTCTGTCAGCTATCAAGTTTAGGTGATTTCTTTGACCACTTGGATATAATTTTTGCTTTGATTTTCTAAAAAGAATAGAATGCATTTGTGTATCATGGTTTAAGCAAGAACTAACAAGAATGGGAGGCTGGACTAATGGGGTGGGTGATATGTTTGCATTCATATCCTATACCAGCCAAGTTACAGGGTCATAGGTTCTGTGGATGGATTCCTCTCTGGTTCTCACTCCCATGCTTCTCCCAAGAGGAATGTTTTTATAGCCAGGATACTGGAAATCTGAAGCAATGTCAGGAAAACAGCACAGGCTAAGAATCGTCTTCACCTGGGTAATGGCCTCAGCCTGGAGCTGTCTGCTGCTAGCTCGTTCTCAAACGCTCTCTTCTGTTTCTGTTCCTAAGGCTGTTTCCCAGACCCTTGGTTTGTAGGAGAAGCACTCATCCTTGCAGTAGCAAAGGCAGGGTGGTGCCTCCTAAAGTGTGCAGTGAAGATATATATCCACAACAGGTATAAGTTTGATATTTTATATACACCAAGGGTTGCCACAGGAAAAAAGTTTTGTTAAACTCTCTTCAGTTGTGAGCCCAAATCTTGGCACATCTGGAATGAGGCATCTTTAAGACCAGGCTTTCTAAGAAAATGAGTTTCTTTTGTTGTCCCCCACTCGCCGAATCCAAAAATGCATGGGTGAGACTTATTAAACCCTTTCTTCGGATGAGGATAATGAAGTCGTTTAAAGTAAACCTCCAGACTATTCTGTTATTCCTAAGTTGAATGTTTCCACAGCCTCTTGATATATTTACTGTGAGCCTAGAAAAGGCTTCTTTGGGATTATTTTTTCTGTCTTGCGTTTGTTTTCCTGGTTCATCCGAAGTTGCCTAAGTAGTGGGAAATGGAGACAGCATAAACTCAGGGGCCCTGAAAGCATTTCAAGTTCCAACACATCAAGATGCAGCTAGGCACGGGACCACCAGACCACAGAGTGCCATGTTACGGTTTGTGCGAGCTTGATGCTTGTTCGGCATCATGTGTCTAGGATGGAGGGATTTAACAACTGGGAATTACGAGACTCTAACTTGGAGAGGTTTTTGTGGGTTTGGGTGGAGGGGGTACTTCTTGCCAGCAGGAGTCCATGAGAACAATAACATCCTGGCCTGCCGCTAGCGAAGCAGCATGCTTGTGTGCTTTAGGAAGCTTGTGATGCACATCCCGAATGTGACTGTTGGCAAGATGCTCGTATTCCCAAGCAAAATCAGAGGAATATCCTGGTATGAGTATGAATTGAAGGAATAATGTGCAGACTAAATCATATGGAGCTGATTCCATGGGTATTTTGAAGCACAGAAGTGTGTGGTTCTGGCATCCCACCACTTGATTTTGGGATATTGTCTTTTTCCTTTCTATTTCTTTCTCCCTTGTAATTAGTGCTGGTATGTGACCCAGCTTGCTGGCTTGGTGTCATGCCCATTTTCTGTACGTGCAGTGGATTAGTCAGGCATTCTGGGTGTCTGCAGCTGCAAAGTTGAGGTATGCACGCCAATGGAAGGACCACCAAATGCTGCAAACCCCAGCTTTTGCTTCCTTTTTTCAAAGCAGAAGTTCAGGAGTTTGCTGCACTTTCTCCTTCAGGCAAACCACGTATGTGGCCATTCCCCCATCTGGGCTTCCTTCTGCAGTTTGAGAAAGTGCAGCCAAAATAGCAAATTTTAGTCCATTGCAAATGTTGTGTTGCAGGAGCAGTGGAGTCCTGCCAATCCACAGCCTCGTCCAGTCTATGCGGCACAAGCAGGCAAGCCTGCCTTATGAGGGCAAGTCTTCTCCAAATGGTTGGGCTGTATAGCCTCGATGTGAGCCCTGCTGGTGACCCGATCAGACAATACCCGGATCATAAAAATGTAATCCTTCTGGCCAGACTTCTTGCAATGTTGCCTTTTTATTTAATCTATAGCAATAAAGCCGAGCTTTTGCTTAGGTATTTTTATTAATATTTTTACAAGACTTGCCTTAGGCAAGTCTTTCCTATCTGCATGTCTCAGGACATTATAATCTGAAAGATGCTGTCATGGCTGATACACTTGTGTAACGTGATTACAAAACCAAGTGAGCTTTCAGGCCTGTTTACAAAAGCCATGATATTGTGAGTCTTTCTCCAATGGTAGGAGCTCCGGGAGCTTTTCCACTGGGGAGAACAGCAGGGGAGGTTGGCAGAAATTAGTATTTCAGCCTCGCTGAGTGTGATTGCAGGTAAGGACACAGGTCACTTTGTGGTGCAGCAAACCTCCAAAGTAAGAATGAGATCTCGCTTCTGTTTCAGTACTGACACCGGCAAACTGCTTTATCTGGTTCTGCTTTCTACTGCCAGCCTAGTACCCGCAGTTAGAACACGGTGCTCACAACTGAGCGCCTTGCGCAGCAAGAAGTAGTTGTATTCTTGGACTAAATGGGGCAGCAAATTGTTTCCAAGGGACGATTACAGACCGTGACTAAGAACGTGACTTTTGCAGAGCTTTGTTTTAATGACAACGTATTGCTGTATACAAAACATGTACATTGAGGTGCATTAATATATTCTTCGGCGCCAGCATCTGCAGAGTTATTGCCTTTCATTGTAACCAGCAGGCACAACAGCCATTTCATTTGGAGTTGGCCTGTAAGCAGCTTTGGGATTATATCACAAAAAGCTCTGCAACGCCTGGATTTTGGGCATTTGCATTAAACCCCAACAATTCCAGGAAGTGTCCAAGATCTTGTGCTGCTGATCACTTGTCTTTCTCCTCACGAAAGATTATGGTGGAAAAGAGCAAGGCTGCGGTTATGGCCTAAATCATAGGAACAAGTAGAGGAATGTCTCCCGCAATGATTTTTAAAATCAGTCTGCAGCTTGAGCGCCCCTTCCTGGCACATAACTCCCAGTTTTTTCAAAAAGCTACTTGCCTAAGCAAGGTCGGAAGACCACAGACTGCCCCATCTTCCGAGCTCACAGTCCCCGCGTGCTGTGCCTGGTTACAAGGTTGTACTGGAACCGGGAGTAAAGTTGAAGACGTAGGGCAAAAGAGGGCAGCTGAGGTTGTGTTTCTAGGACCGGGGCTGGGAGGCAGGCTGGATCCTGCTCCGGTTGGTGCTGCAGCACAGTGTGAATTGGGATCCACTTACTCGGACTGCTGAGCTCTTACTCGCTGTGACCTGTCACTGGTTTATGAGGCACACTGCGGAGAAGATTTATGTACTAAGGTGAGCAAAGGATTCACAGTTTAGCCTTTGAAATTCAATTGTGTTTGGTAAAGGTCCACAACAACTTTAAATGCATTTGGTATTTCTTTCCTGGAAAGATCTGTGGATAGAAAGCTTGGAAGTTAGGCTCCACTGTCAAAGCAGAGCACTGTTAACAACCTCCAAGGTAGTTTACGCGTGAGCAGATACGTCTGTGTGGGTTAGAGCTTCGCAGCCAGGTTGTGACAGGGACAGTGATTAACAGCCTGGCTAATCAAACCTGGCTGAAACAGCAATTGATGTATCTGTGGTCTTCCAGAGCTAGGTCATTGTGGGCTAAGTTGGGTATCGATCCTTCCAGTCTTGAATTAAATCTTTGAAATCACCTTGTGCTTCCCGATGCAATGTGCTGTGACCGTAACTGAGACGCTCCCTTTAATTAATAGCTTCATTCCTGACTCTGGCACAGTCTTGCTGTTCTGGTGGCCACAAGATACTAGATGGGATACAACCCAAACAGCTGTTGTGTTTACTGCCCTGGTGCACTGCCCGTCCCAGGATGGAGGAGAGCATGAAAATTTGGTACACGCCTAACTGAACTCTTAGCTGGTCCTATTAGCATGAGTGAAGTGACTGGTGTAGCAGAGTGGCTTCAGGCCCTTAGATTCTCTGGTCTCCACAGCACAGGCATGGGGCTGGATCACAGCAAAATCAACTGCCAGATTTATTGAGAGAATAAAATGCCAACTGCAGCTTGGCCAGGAGCAATTTCTTAATGGTGCTTGAAGTGAGGCTGGGAGTCATGCTCCCACTGCAAACTGCTGGTACCGGGGACGGGAGGCTGTAAGCAGCCACGAGCTAACTGGGCAAGGCAGCGTCATCCAGTGCCTCTGTTCTGTCAGTGTTTGCACGGGTGAAACCTTGCTGGTCAAAATCTTCCAGAATCCAGTGAGAGCAGTAGGCAGGGAGTGATATTCTGCTCCCTCCAACCGAGCTGCTCCCTGTCCCCCTTGGCTGGGTCCAGGCTGGGTGGGAGTATTCTGCTCAGCATGAATTCCTCCTGCCCTGAGCATTCTCCCTCCCTGCTGTGCCCAGTGACTCCTTGATCTGCCGTGCTGCATCAGATTGTCCTAATCCCCTGCTTCCCACGTCCTCTTCCCTTGGGGCTGGGGTGGCCGGTGTACCCAGCCCTTGGTGTGCGTGCAGCCTGTGGACTGCTTGACCTCAGCCTCTGCTGCAGCAGGGGTCAAGTAGCAGCTTCTTAACCCAGTGCACTCGTGCTCCAGTGATGGTATTTGACAGGGCCATGGTTTGTCTAGAGGGGGAACTTCAACCAACACAAATAATAATATCTGAAAACATTTTGTCAGTGACTGAGTGCAATTAAAAGCCAAATGTCACACAGCAGTGTAGGCTGCGCTTTCTGGCGAAACTATCACATGGTGGTTTGATGCAGCAGTTAATTAGTTTGGGCAAATGATGTCTTGCTGTGCATGTTTATCAGTGCAATCACATTTATAGTCAAGCTAACTGGGTGGAAAGGAAGGGAAGGGAATACTCTGCCTGCCCTTTTGCATTAGGGAGAGCAGATCATCAAGTGGTGCGACTCTTCACAAGACAGGGACCTGGCTCTCTGCTTTTTTCCTCCGTTCTTTGCTAAACAAAAATGCTCAGCAGCCAGAGTGTCAGCTGAAGGTCGCTGAGAGCTGCACACCACAAGAACTGACAGTCTCTTCCCAGGATCTGACTGAGCTGCGCTAAGTAAGAGAAAACGAGAGACATCCCGGTTGAGCAGAGCTCTCAGGAGAACCTGATAGCGGTGCTTGCTGTGCTCAGCGCAGGGCAAGGGAGGCACGGCGGGGAAGAGCGCTGCCAAAGTACTGTGCTAGAACGTGTTGCACTGGGTTTATCGAGCAGGCGTGGAACGGTCTGGCACCTTTCCCAGGGAAGAGCGCTGAACTTCTGAAGGCCTGCTGGTGCCCAGAAACCTAGTGCCCTTGATTCAACTAAACGTGAGTGAGTTCATGGCAAATGCATCCTTGTTGCCCAGTCTAATCTAAAATGCACTGCATCGATCTTCTCTGTCATTTAAAATAAAGCTGCCTTGAACTCGTAACTTTATCATTTGAATACGCTTAGGTTTAAACATGAAACAGTGCGTAGGCTGACTTGTTAAGTGTATGTGTAGTAGTTTAAAGGATATATAGTGCATATTTTTGGGCACCACAATAAGAATGCTGTGGGATGAGTTGGAGAGGATCCAGAAGAAAGCAACGAGAGTAATCTGGGGAACGTGATGTACAGAGTGTAGAAGTTTGGATGACTGTAGGGGTGTGCAGTAGAGGAGAAGGGGGGAAGACACGAATCTTGAAATACCTAAAAAAGCTGTTGTGAAGGGAATAATTTACTTCTTATTTATGGGGTGGGGAGAGTGGGGGGGTAGAAGGGGGAGGGGAATCTATAGCAAAGAAGAGTCAGATTGGATGATGAAGAGAAGCCCTGGGGAAAGATTGTCTGGAGAGACTGTGAAGTCTCAATTGCTGAAGGTGTTGAAAAGGAGGTTGGGGAAACCTTTCTCAAACTACTGTGGCTGTTGATTCACCTTTGGAGCAGATGGACTGACAGGAAGACTTTGTGAGGTTCCCTTTCAGTCTGCCTTTTGTAGACAAAGTCAGAATGAACACTGGGCCACCATCCATGGTTTGAGGTGCCATTCAAGTAATTGCGTCATTGATCTTTTTATTACTGCACAGTAAATAACTTTGATTCATTCCAATATTCTCACTCTGGAAAAAGTTGGATTAAATCCTTTCTGAACAGTTGGGAGCACAGCTATGGTTTCATGATATTTCCTGCTAACTTGTTTTGTATTTAAAAGCATTTGTAAAGGATGAAGATGACTTTACCGGCCCTCCTTTCCACTTTCAGTGCTATGTTGTGTAGATGGGTGAGTTGTGGCTATTGTAGAACTCACTGGGGT
This sequence comes from Bucorvus abyssinicus, assembly GCA_009769605.1. Lineage (NCBI taxonomy): Eukaryota > Metazoa > Chordata > Aves > Bucerotiformes > Bucorvidae > Bucorvus > Bucorvus abyssinicus. Next base: position 21,674,733 of record CM020035.1, on the reverse strand, counting down.
ATCTGGATGGTCCCACACGTAATTCAAGCCATGTGAGTCATGCAGGGAGGAAGAACTAGATCAAGTTTGGGGTTCTAGGTGGCTTAGTATCCCCATCTTGGAGAACTTATCTGTGGTGAGTCTCCATTCTGTTCCAGAAAGGACCCAAAAACATCACTCGTGACTAGTTTAGGTATGATAGTATTTAACCGTTTACTGACATCATCAGTTCCTGCTGTGTGGGAGACAGAATCCAGATGCCAAATGTTATCAGGGAATGTTTTCAGCAGCAAAGCGCAGCTCAGTAGTTAATGGTACACGCAGGTTTTGGTGGGTAGTCCCGCACGCTGTCTTCCAGCAATGCTGTGCTACATCTGCATTTTCCTGCCTTCCTGCCCCCATCCTTTCTCTAACACAGGCCAGTAACTACTAAAAATAGTATTGTATACCCACTGGGAGAGAGGGTTCCAGATTCTGCTATGACGTCTCTGGGGCCATCTCTGTGTTGTTGAGTATTGTCGCTAAGTAGCTGCATTCAACTGCAGGCTTGGTCATCTTACAGCAGGGAGGCGACTGGGGAAGGATTGAAGGAGATGTAAATCAACTGCTGGACCAAGAGAAAATTGAAGCAGGTTCTCAACATCTTTCTCATTAGAACCCACCATAACTGTTCGTTAGTGTCTGTTTCTGGACTTCTCCTTGCACATTGTATAATTTTGCGTTTTGTTGTTGTCTTCAACTGTGGAAATATCTGGAATTTTAATGTAGAAATTTTTCTGCCTAAAACTCCTGTTCCGACTAATTAATTCTGTGACCACGCTGAAGGCAGGTGATAACTCATCCCTTTGGTGATCCCAACTGCTGCACAATGTATGAGAAATGATAATGAGTACAAGGAAAAACTTCATGTATTGTGCCTACAATATTGCCTTTGCTTCAGCCAAAGTCTGGGAAGACGAACATCAAAGGATGTTCTTGCTTTGGACTGGGAGTACTAATTATAATGGGAGTACTAATTATAATACTTCTCATAATGTCTCTGCTATTACTTTGTTTAGCTGTGAATCATCTTTCCTTTTTGTCCCTCCCATCTAGTTTCAATCTGTTCACCATTAAGAGACATATATGTACATGCAGAACATTTTTCTTTCACCTCTGGAGCTTTCTAACCTTTATCAGGCTGGAAATGCCACGCTGTGAAACAAGGCAGTTGCACCTGTTTCGATTGTTTTGCCGTTGACATTTTTGAAATCATGCAATGAAGGATCTGTGCCGTTTGAAGAGAAAGAGCGCAAACCTTTAAGGTTACTGAGAGGTTAGTAATGAAAACTCATACAGCTCAGAAAATATGTCCTGGAATCGATTGGAGACGGTGCTGTGTACAGAGCAATTATTCCCAAGAACAACAATTTCCAGTTCAAACAAGCTCAGACTGTATTTACAGCAAAGGGATTGCTGGAGTCAAGGGGATTGTTTAAGTTCTGATACACTTTGATGACATTTGCTACGTTTTCAGCAGGGAAGATAAGCAGATGCCAGGAACGTGGTCTAGAAATGGTAGTTTCCTGCCTTCAGTAGAACTGCACCTGCTGCGTTCAGGAAGGGACTCCAAGAGGGGGAAGAGTCCCACGTTCAGAGGCTGGCCTTTGCGTTTGTGTTTGAAAGGAAAGGCAGCAGACAGGAATGTAATTCATCCAGGTGCGAGGAAACAGAACTGTAAGGAGATTTATATACGTCATCGCATATAACGGCTGTCAGCTGCACGACAGCCTCTCTGAGGGGGCTGCTGTCTACCGGGGTGGCAGTTGAGAGCTCTCTAAGCTGGGAGATTGGTACAGGGTGATGTGGGTCCCTATTTCCTTCTTTGATTTTGATCTGTTCACTGCAGAACTGGAGAGAGAAAGGGAGAACAGAGAGGCAACAGTTTGGTTGATATAAACAAAAATCTATTTGTAAGGATTTGTGAGTTTATTTTGGACTAGTTTGTGAGCATGGGGCATACCTGAATGGCTAAAGAGGATCCACTTTGCATTTGTCTGCCATCGTCCTGTAGAGACTGCAGCTGCCAGCAGTGCTGGCTATCCCCACCAGAGGGAGGGCTCAGGGCTGTTGATGGTTTTGCTTTTCGAGGCCATCACAAAGGCGCTGCATTGCAGCATCTCCCCTCAGTCAGGCTGACACTGTGTGCTGCAGTTCAGCCATGCGCTCTGAGCGCAGGATGCCAAACAGCGAAGGTGTGTGGCGTGGAACATCCGTCAGCGCTGCACCCACACGGCCTGGCGGACTTAAAACGCATCCGAAATTTTCTCATGAATTTTACAGCACACTAAACTTCCGTGATCCCCAGTATGTGCTACGTGCCTCACTGGCTTTAATCACTAGAATAATCCTCTTTTAAAGCTCCTTTAGAATATATCAGCACTCTTGGAGTACTCCAGCAAGGGTGCCTGCAATTCTCACAGTTCTCTTCTGTCCCTCAGCCCTGGGTTGTACAGAAACGGAGGAGCAGTAGACCGGTATCTCCTGTGATTGCTTCCAGGGAAAAGTCTGGAGCAGTTCAGTGAGTGTTACGGAGAGCCACCTCAGCCCTGCCATGGCGTGCAGGGCGGTACCACACGCAATACATGTCCTGCCCTGCTGGATTTTCCCTCCCGTTGGTCTCTCCAGGTCACTCTTTACGCGCTCGGTATTTGTCAAATAAAACAAATGGGTTTGGTGCTGAGAGCCCTGGTCACTGTCAAAGCAAAGACAGATGGTGTTCCAGGCTGGGTGGACATCTTCTGGGAATTTGTTATAGAGGGAGTTTGGGGGTTTTTTTTATATTGGAGGAAGAAATTTATATCTTTTGACAGTAGTCTCCTGGGGGACTCTTTCCTTTATTGATAGCTCACTGTTGTTCTCTGATGTAATAATCCTGCATTGCATCGGCTGTCACTCAGAAATGATGAAGTTGGGCTTCTGGTGCAGGGGAATACCACCAAAGCTGGAAATAAAAATAATTATTTAAATTTTCTAGGCAGAGACAACAGCTATGCCTTAACTTAAAGGAAGATGCTGCTGCACAGAACCATTCATGAAAATAAGTCAGCAAATTGGTTTGACAGAAATATAATGTAAACTGACAGATTTTGTGTTTATACTTCATCCAGGGTATGTCATCAGCCAATTTAAAATACACAGATACTTCTATGTAGCCCTTCTGATTGCATAATTTTTTTCTGATATGCCTCAACCGCATCCTGATCTGCAGCAGTTTTCTCTTTGGAGAAAATAATCTTTTGTAAATAGGGGGGGATTGGTTTTGTTTTCCTTGGAACTTCAGTTGAAAATGAGTAAGGGTACCGAGATTACCAGCCCATAGGATTTGAGCCTGGAGAAATTGTGTTTGGGTTTTTGTTTTTAAAAGATCAGATTTTGATACATGAGAGTGTCCTGGTTTGAGTTACAGAGAGTAAAGCTCATAGGCAAAAACTGGCTGCAGAGATGGAGAAATCAGCTTGGTTAATTTGTCAGGAGAAACTGGACACTTCAATTGATTTGTCATCCTAAATGAACATGCATCAGGTATAAGACCTTTGGAAAATAAGGGTAATTTAAATTTCGCTTCTCAACTGGCACGTTGTCCCTGGAAGAATTCCTTCACCATTTGCTTTAGTTCTGAGCAACAGTGATTTTTAGACACCGAGGGGCCAAATCATTGTGTACCTCGTAAACCACAGCTTCATGTCAAGCATTCTGAAAGCGAGGTGGCATGGGGTTTGGGCTTGGTGTTTCTTTTCCCTGCACCTCAGTCAGATATAGTGTAGCTGGAGAGATGTTTGGAAAACTAGAAGGTGTTTCTGCAATTGTGAGCCTGGAGTTGGAGCTAGTTATTTGTATTTTTTTAGCTGCTTTGGAAAAGCTAAGGATTGGGAAATAGTAAACGTACAGTTTCTGTTGAGATTACGGTGCTGCCTGTGTTAATATACTTTTCCCACTTAATTTTACCATCTCCAGCTGGGGATGGGTTCAACTTCGAAATCATTATCCAAAGCTTCCAAAATGTTCTGTGTTGCATCCAGGGTTCTGTAAGTGGTAGCGTGTCATTTCGAAATACTTCAAAATGCACACTTAGCATCTCGGGCTCATTATTTGCTGAAGTGCTGATCTTACCATCTCTATCTTACTTCCTCGTCGAAGCCCGCAGCAAACATCCTAAGTAATGAATTTAACCATTAAAAGGCACCCTGACCAATGTGACCTCACTAAGAATGCTTTGTCCTTTTAAAGGGATGATTAATAATGGCTTTGAATTGAATACTTGATGTATTCCACGAGGAATAATGTTTTCCTTGGAAGAGTTTTCTTGCTGTAGGGTGAGATGCATCTGACATGCTGAGCTGTAGTTCGGACCGGCGCTGAGTGCTGTGAAACACCCTGAAATCAGGTACCTTCTCACACCAGTTTCCTAGGAAACTTTAAAATTATTGAATGTGAAGTCTTTTCTCTTTCCAATGATATTTGAAAATTTATTGAGATGCGTCAGTTGACAGGTCACTATCTCAAGCTTAATTCTTTAAGTTTGATTGGCTGTAATAGATCATACCTGCACCCTCAGACTCCCAGGGAGCAAATGCTTCACAGTGGGCAGCTCTGTTCCTACTACAGCATGAACAGGATCGAATGTGCCAGACATTTGCTTTGAGTTCTTAAAAAGATTTCCATAAGAATATTGCTGTCCAGGTACAGTTTAAAATGATTTTGCTTCAGTCTTTCACTTTCATATCTATCACTGGCAGGGGAGTCGGGAGGCCCTGGCGGGGTGCTGGGGGCTCACTGGTGGGGGGACTACTGGTGGAGCTGGCGTGAAGCACGCTCTCAGCCATGCCAGGAGGGCAAGTGACTGCACCAGCCTCTCATCCAGGCCACCTCTGTGCTCCAACCTTCTTCTTCTATCAGTTTGTAGAGCTGGTCTTCAATGCAGGTGACGTTACAGTACTGAATACCAAAATCAATCAGTCCGGGACTCTGGCGGCGAAGTTTATGCTCACAGAGCTGTAGGTACGCAGTGCCTGCATGAGTTCGAGATTTCCACCTCGTCTCTGCCCATGAGGTCCCTCCTCATTGAGCTAATACGGCACCCTCCTATTCTGCACCTGTCTTCCAGTGGAGATGCTCTTGTGCCTTTGTCTGCTCAGAATGTAAAGACTGGATTATACTGGGCCGTGTTCAGCATCTTTCCCGTAGCTTCCTCAGAGCTGATCTCCCAAATGTGTTCTGAATAACTCCAAGGGAGAATCGCCCTGACTAACTTGGAGCCTGACTTTGCCTCCTTTGTGTAGTGTTGTGCAATTCAAAGCTGCAAAGAGCCTGATCCTTTGGCCGTCATGGCAGTTGTAGTTAAATAATATTAATCCTTTCTTTGCTGTTTTCCTCTCAGAAATAATTGGTGGCTTGATCTTGGGAATTTTCTTACAACTCACATTAAAATATCAACAGGGACAGAGCGATTTCCTAAAGGTAAAGCAGTTTTACCAGTATGTTTCATGAAAAGACTGTATCCCCAGTATGAAACCAGAAGATCTGTTGTGTGTTGCATGAAGACTGGTCATTCAAAACAATGTCAACAAAACAATCTTGCTGCCCCTCGAGACTTACACTTGATAATGCACAAGAGCAATTGAAAGTCTTCTTGTGGCATTCATTTTTAATTGCTTCTGCGGTACAAGGTCAGAGATATAAGCCACTTGTCAGCCTGGATAGCTTCACAAAGATAACGACTCAGTTTATAGCGTTATGCAGGAATCTGGGAAAAAACAAAGGTCACATTTTTCAAATTCAAGTGTTCAAAGTTAGCCTCTTAAATCCATCTTCAGACACTTCCATAAACAGCCTGCTTTGCAAAAGCGCGGAGCAGTGGCTCTTTGTGCTGACTTTGCTGGAAACAGTATGTGCTCGGTGCATCTTGTGGTGGGCATCGTATCGGTTTAGCTACAGGCTTGCCGGCCTCGTTTCAGGTTCTGCTATTAAATAGTTTTGTCTTAACCAAAGGTGGAGCCGCATTGGCAAAGGGTTTAAGTGATTATCAAGACGATTCTTCACTTTCAATAGTTAAAGTTACTATGTGGATTACTCCATTATAAGAAAGACCCGTGTTGTCTTTTTTCCTGCTCCAGGCTTGACTGTCATGGAAATAGCAGATGGAAGTTGACATTTTCATGCAAAGTTGGCATGACTGGGTGCAACACTTTAAAGACTTTTGTGATATGAATTGTTTTACTTCCTAGTGACAATTCTTCATAAAAATGACCTTAACCATTCTTTACAGGGTATTCTTTTCCAGGCCAGTAGTTCAAGCTTAGCGTATGGTGGAATTTTCCTGTTTCTAGGCTATGACTTAAGGCTGAAGAGAGCTGTATGCTTTTTGGCAACAAAATCTTTAGCAAAGGCTTGGCTTCCGAGCACTTGGTCTTCTGAGGGTGTACTTGGATGTAAAGACGTAAGAAAAGCACAGAGGCCTTGGAAACATAAATCAACCGGTATTTCCTAAAGCATGTTTGTGTTCTTTCCTTTGTTCAACAAAGCAACAGGTACAAGAAGGGAGGCACCATGAGAGCCTGTGATAGCTTGGGCTTCTAACACTGTCCTGTGAGTGCTCTTAGGAAGTTGTTTTAGAGGTGAAGCAAACATCGCAGCTAAATCAATAGAATTAAAACAGACAAGGGCAGCGTGAGATTTGGGGGATAGCAGCACTTGCGCTAAGGAAACTCCAGTTAAGTCTGTGGAAGGTAGCTGCAGAGGTAGGAGGAATAACAATTCCTGATTGGCAACATTTTCTATCGGAGGTCTTCATTTGAGGACTGGTGATGACTAGAAGCATTGGTTATGTCCAAACTGTTAGAGGCTTTTCTGTTTGCTTTCTGGAGGGGGAAAAAAAAGATTAAAAGGCAGAGTTTGAGTATGTTTGAGTATGAACCAGGGCTTTGGTTCAGATGAACTCAGATTAAGCGACAGGAGAGCAGTGAGACTCGGTAGCAGTAAGATAGCGTGGCTCCTTTGTCTGTGTGTGCCCATTGGCAAGTGTCATGTATTTGTGCAAGCGAAAGGTGAGAGAAGCCCAAAGGTGACCTTCAGGAGTGACGCTACGCGTAACCACACACTGAAGTAGTGGCAGAGATCATATAGGGGAATCTGTGGGAATGATCCGAGAAGAAAAGGTGCGCCTATTGCCAGATTGCTGATCTTCCAACTTGTGGGATGTGCCTGTAAGGTTTTGAAAGTTGGAGCAGATGCTCTCCTAAAAATAATTTAAAAAAAGAAAAAGCCTGAAATCTTATTGACAAAGCCCTTTCAAACTCATGTTTGTCAGGCTTGTCACCTGCACTAACACTCTTTGATGATACTTTACCTCCTATGTTTGCTGAAGTAGGTGTTGCCCACTGTAATAACTATTGTTCTGATTTCCTGGCTCATTTGCTTGAATTTCCTCAGTTGTTGTTACACTTTTGGGTCAGAATGGGTGGATGTGGCGACACGGACATGTGTTTTCATTTCTGCAGGTGAGCTGAAAGCTCATCTGAGGTTACTGCTGATCTGAATTGACTCTGATCATGCTCTGTTAGACAGTGTCAGATAGGTTGTTTCCGAGCCAGCAGCCTGTCACTGGTTTTGGGAGGCAGTTGTCTGATGAAGGGACCGCTTTCTGCTGGTTGTTTTTCACTTCAGGGAGGGGAATTTGGTCTGGGTTTGGTTTTTTACTTCAAGGCATTAGCAGGCACAGGGCTAAGCAGCAGTTAAATGGACAGGTGAAAGTATAGCATGAGTTTGGAATGTCAGTGTTTGTTACTTGTTGGAAACAAGAAACAACCTTTTTAGTCCTTCCGCAGAGGAAACTTCCAAACGTCCGTTGTGATGGATGGTTTCACCTACTACCACCATCCAACTCCATCAAATACCAGCTACATCAACGACTAAGACCTCTTGTTGGGGCAGTAAGTGACACACCACATAGTCCAACCAATATCCTACCAAGGACACAGTAAAGAATGTGCCTGGATGTCAGAAGGGATTTGTCTCCTAGTTTTGATTGCTACGATTGATTTAATGTTTAAACTGTGATAGGGCTTAAAGGACTGAGCTAGAATTAGCCCCAGCGTGTTCAGCATTGTCCAGACATAAAGTAAATAGCTCTTCCAATGATGTCTATCTGGAAAATGAGAGCAAACAAGTTGGTATGGATGTGTAATCAGACCTGAACAAATACACAACAAATACGTGGACTAGGAGGACATGCCTGCTTATTTCCAAGTTGGTAGCTGCGATGGGAACGTGGCCAGTGAATTAATAGTTTGTATGCAGTACATCAGAGGGGCTTTCCAACCAAGGATCAGGCTTTGGATCCAGAAAGTCCATTTCAGGTGGTTTTCTTATCTGTATTTCCCATCATTTCCACTTCTTCAAATCTAGTTAAACTGCTCTCCCTCTTCTCTCCCACTCCTACCACCACCCAACCAGCAAGGAAGGGGCTGGGGGCCGCTCTCTGACGCACGTCTGCTGAGGCAAAGCGGACCAAGCTGCAGGCGCGTAGCAAACGGTAACGTGGGAGTCAGAGCTGCAGAGCCATTCATAATCCGCATCTCTCGTCCCCATAATTATCTCTGCTACCCGAGAGAGCTGAGAACTCCCTTAAGCCTGCCTGCAAGTCATTTAGATTCTAATTGGGATTTAAAACCTCTTGAAACCTGAGTGGGTGGCTCAGTGCATTACTGCTGATGAATGTTACCCTGGGTGATGTGCCCAGCAGACCCACAGAGGACCTGTGCTCAGCTTTCCATTGAAGAACTGTGTCCTTTTTGTTTTCGAGCACAGATTTGCTTTTTGCCTCAGCTAATTAGGAACTGGCTTCATTCTCAACAGCAATTCCATTTGTGGCATTATACCAAAACGTTAATTTAATTTTGTTATGATGAATCCTTTCCCTTCTTAGTGTTTCTTTAAAATGGAGGCGGTGAGCTTGCTTTCTGCACTTAAGTATTTTTCTGCCTCTCCTCCCCATTCTGTGTTCTTTTATTTCTTTCCCCCCAAAGATTCACTGAACACAGTTTCATTACCTGCTTAGAAATATCATCATGAAGACCTTAGCTCTCTAAGGCTCGGCTTCGCAGGCCTATGTCCTTGGCTTTTTCCCCTCATGAAGCTCATACTAACTGGTCCTTGTTCCCTTGTTGCTAATTCCCTGTCAGACTTCCCTCTTCCTGTTAAACTGGCCCACAACCATAAGCAGAATGATGCGAGAGTGTCCATCAGCACAGTAAAGAGCTGGAGAATTGCCCTGCTGGGGCAGAAGTGGGATGACATCACTCTGATGGGTTTTACTCTGGCAGCTGCATAGGGACCTCCGTATATCAAGCAGCTGATAAATGAAGCGCATAATGCCAAACAGAACTGACTGAGGCTGCAGCACTACTGTGGCAGCTATTTCTACAGGAGACAAGGGTTTAGCTGTTCCGAGTGGGCAAAGGGGAGGGTGGGGGGCTCTTCTCACCTGGGCAGTGTGTCTGGGTTTGGTTTCCCCACCCCACTCACCCCTTTCGTTTGTTTATCATCTTAAATCCCTTGAACTACTCCCTCCACCAGCTGCAATGCACTTTCCTGTGGGCGCTGCACACAACCGCAGCGATCTCTGCTCAGTGAGGCAGAGGGAATGATGTTGTTAGCTCTGAATTAATTTGCTCTGTGAGTGTAAATCAGGCTTCTACTGTTATTTCAGTGAATTGTTTTAAATGTAAATGCTAGAGACAAATGTGTGGATGTGGTACTGAAAAAGCACTCTGGAAAGAGAGATACTTCAAATACACAAAAGTGGTTCCCTTTGTCATTAATATAATGTGCTTTTAATAAACTGTGGATCCTCTTGCTTCCAAATCTGTAATCATCATGGATTCCTGTCCTAGCCTTACCCCTAAAAGCTGCAGACTGTAAGTCAAGTGAAAACAGAGAACCAAAATTTTGTGAAATCTACCTCTAGCCCATTTTCTTTCAGTCCAGGCATCTGACCCATGCACACGGATGGAGCTCCTCACCAACAGCGAGCTACTGGCTTTTATTCCAGCTGAGACATAAACCTACGTAACTTTGAGAGATCTCTGTTAAGCTGTGCTAGATTTGGGGCTGCAGTGCCCAGCTGCTCTGAGGAAACTGTTCTAGAAATTCTGCATTTCTCCAGTGAGAGGGTGGGGTTTGGTTTTGGCTTTCTTTGGCAGTAGTAGTTTTGGGAGGAGGCCAACAACAACTCGTGTGCACTAATTCCGGGCACTTGGAATATATGAAGCAGGTCCATCCTTGGGGATAGGAGAGGTGCTCAGACCTGTACTAGGTGACACTAGTCTTAACTGAACTCTGGACTATGCTTAATATTCATTTCAGTCTGTGACCTTCAGTAACTTCTTTTGGTTTCCACCAGTTAGATGAATACACAAGGCTTCTTTCGTTTTTGCCTCCCTGCCATCTTTTCTATGTTATCAAGGTCGAGGCCTGTCCCAACGTAGCCCAACTGTTTTCACAGAATCATCTGGTTGGAAGAGACTTTTAAGATCATTGAGTCCAACCGTTCACCCTGCACTGCCAGGGTCCCTAATCCAAGTCCCTCAGCACCACATCTACACGGCTTTAAGCACTTCCAGAGATGGGACTCACCACCTCCCTGGCAAACTGTTCCAGGGCTTCACAACCCTTTTGGTGAAGAAATTTTTTCTAATATCCAATCTAAATCTCCCCTGGTGCAATTTGAGGCCATTTTCTCTAGTCCTGTCACTTGTCGCATGGGAGAAGAGTCCAACCCCCACCTCGCTCCAACCTCCTTTCAGGTAGTTGTAGAGAGCAATAAGGTCTCCCCTGAGCCTCCTTTTCTCCAGGCTAAACAACCCCAGGTCCCTCAGCCGCTCCTCACAGGACTTGTTCTCCAGACCCTTCACCAGCTTCCTTGCCCTTCTCTGGACACACTCCAGCACTCGATGTCCTTCTTGAAGTGAGGTTCCCAAAACTGGACACAATATTTGAGGTGTGGCCTCACCAGTGCCCAGTACAGGAGGACAATCACTGCCCTGGTCCTGCTGGCCACACCATTGCTGATACAGGCCAGGATGCTGTTGGCCTTCTTGGCTGGCTGGGCACACTGCTGGCTCACATTCAGTCGGCTGTCAACCAGCACCCCAGGTCCTTTTCTGCTGTGCAGCTTTCCAGCCGCTCTTCTCCAGTGTCAGACAGGCTTGGTTGTGGCTCCCAAGAGTAAGCATCCTCCCGTACAGGCAGCTGCCTGCCTGCGTTTCAAAGGACCCAGAGTCGCCTGGAAGCAGGACGCAGTTGGAGCGGCCAGGAGGTGCGCAGCTGTGGGTTACGCTGCGGCCGTGGCGCGGCTTGTGCGAAACCACCGAGCTGACAACAGCTCCTAGGGCTTTCTGATGAGATGGAGAGCTCTGTGACTGTATGGAAGTACCTCTCAGGTTGTTTGGTGTCAATCTTTTACATGCTTTCCTCTAGCAAACGTTGGGGACACAAGCAGAGCCCAGCCAGGACCCTTCCCACTGCTGACTGCGTGTGCCTGCATCCCAAAGCCTGTAGGAAGGTGTAAGGGTGAACCCATATACCTTCTTCCTCTGGACCATTTTGATCAAGCTTCATTTGATTTTTTTTTTTTTAATTAGATTTTAGATTAAATTTAGATTTTTTTTTTTAAATTTTTATTTGATTTTTATAGACTTCTTCCCCTTCTTCATGACTGTTCTTTGTAGCCTGTCTCAGTGCTGTTTGCTCAGGCACTTGAGCACCTCTGCCAGTCGCTGCTTTCAGTGCCATTTTTCATAGTGATTTTTGCTGCTTCATATCCTCAAGATATCTCTTCCTGGAGTCAGGCTCTTGACACCGTATTTTCCAGTCAGATCCATAAAAAAGGGCTTGCGCGCCTCGTTCTTTCATGAGCTGCTATTGCTAGAAATATCCATGTGCTTTTGTTCTTCAATGACGTAAAACCCGAGCTTGGGCTCGGACTAACAGCAGTATAAAGCAGCGTTTTAATACTTACACAGAAGGCTGTAGTCCTAAATGTTGGTGACAACCCCTCCCTGTGTTCCTGTATCAAATATGGAGAAATCTGCTTGAGCTAATTGGGTGCTCGGTGTTGGTTTTTGACAGGACGGTGTTCTTCGGTGTTGCCTGATTGCCAGGGACAGGGCAGAGCACTGGGCTGAGAGACACGGAGAGGCCAGCGGTGACCGTACCATGGATTTCAGTGTCAGTGATGAGCGTTTGAGGGGGTGGAATGAGGCATCCCAGTCAACTGCCTTGCAGCTTAATTGTTGCCTTTCTGGCTAGTGCTGTTGAGGAAGCTGATAGACTGTTTCAGCAATCTCTGCTAACTTGTCTTTAGAGATTTTTGTACAGCGCTTGCTTCTTTTCTACTTGACCTAGTTTATGCTGTGCGCGTTGAGTCACTACCTACATTAAAAGCCTCCATCCTCCTGCTTCCTTGATGGATTTCTAGTGCATTGGGTCACCATCCCAGCCTGCTGTTTTATTTATTTATTTGCAATCATGTCTCCCATGTAAGCTGCTTCAGAGCAAATTCTTTTTCATGAGTTTTATTCTTCCCAGGAACATGAGTTAGTTTGGGAGATCGTGTAACAGCGATCTTGGGCCATTCTTCCTCAAGGATTGAGAAATTTCATATGACTGGTTTTTGGTGAAATATGTCTGCGAGGACACTTCTGCCAGGAAAACTAATGCAAAATGCAGTAGCAGGTTTTGAGACTGCAGAAAATTGATGAGCTTGGTAAGATCAGAGGAGGAAAACAGATCTCTAGTAAAAGCAAACGCAGCTTTCAAGGCACTTAGCAGAAGTATAGAGCATTTTAAGTAATACAGATAAATATCTCCCTGGAGCTTTTTCTTTTTCGTCTAAGCACAGATCAGAGACCAAATAGGAGAATGTGTGGGTTAAAAACAAAAGCTTTAAAGTTGTCAATGAACGTTTTTCAGGCTGAAAATTACTTCTAGCGGTGAAAACAGCAGAAGATGCATAAGGCAAAAGCGATGAAGCTATGCACTGAATAAGGGAAAAGAATGAGATCAGAAAGGAAGTTTTGATTAAGTGACTGCAAAATCCCATCTTACAAATGATTTATTTTTATTTGTTCTTGAAAAATGTGTCTAATTTTTCCTGTTGCTGCACTAACACACTGAAAGCTGTTCATTACTATCAGACAAATGTTTTTCAGTGTATGAACAAAAAGCGATACTTTAATACTCTTTTAAAAAAACAAATTTAAGTGCAAACTGACGCAATTCTGCAGCAAATGGTAATATCAGTGGCATTCCAGCTGGTTTTGAGTTTTCTATTAATGGGCTGGGTCTTCGCCCCAGAACTGCTTTGTATGCAATCTACACCACTGGCATGTATTTGATAGAGAACTACTTCTGTATAACGATACGATGTGTCAGAGCAAAGCTATGAGAATGCGTGATTTGTTGTGAAATGTCACTTAAAGTTGAATGGTTGGGTAGTTACTTCCACAGAAAACTCTGCTTTCATCATAAGCTCATATGCAGCCTCCTGTCCTGAACTGCCATCAGTGTTGAGTGGAGTTCCAGATTTAGACAATGAAGGTGTCTTTGCTACGTTGTGCGTAGTTATTGAATTCAAAGCATAAACAGCCAAGGGTTTGGCTCAGAAATAGCTCATACTCCAGTCATTTTGATGTCAAGTTACTGTGCTGAACTGAGAGCTGCTGTGCTGAATTTACACCTCACTGTGGTACTAGAAATAATCAGTGCAGCCTGAAAAGAGCGTCGCATGTAAGGAAGGCATTGACTAGGACCGTCTTTGCAGGGCTTGCTGTAACCTCTGAGAGCGCTTTGTTTTGCACTACTGGGGAGCTTTGCTTTCAGGTAATCATACGCTAATGAACCCTTAGGCACTTTTTCTTGGCCCACAACTAAGTTCCTAAGATGCGCTTGCGTTAAGGAGCGAAATGAGGGCTCAAGAAGAGGGTTCTGTATCCCCAGACTCTGACTGATGCTTTTCCCATCCAAGCTGAAAGGTTTTTTTCACCTGTTCTGCACAAATTTCGAATGTGACATTGTGAGTAACTGGGACAGCCAAGACGGTCACCAGGAGTGCTGAGAGCAATATCTGTGTGTTCACTTCATTCAGTTCTACTCCTGTAACCGTGTCAGACCACTAAACTAAAATCAGTTGGATCAGCTCTTGTTCTTCGCATCATAGCCGTGTTAGCTCCTTCATGCGTAGAAATACTTCTTCATGAAACCCACCTCTCTGTCATGGAAACTGTTGTCCTAGCAGTTGCTAATCCAGAAAATAGGTTGGCAAATGTTTTCTTTAATCATTGACAATTTTCACAGATTTTGAGAACAGCAAGTTTATGCTCAGCAGCCTGTGCAGGAATGGGATGGATGGATGAATGATTGATCAACATGCTACTGAAGGGTGTTTGCTAATACCTTGAGGACACCTTAGGAAAAGGTTCCTGCCTATGAAAACAGATGAAGTGCCGTTTTCATCTGTGCAAGGAATATAAATGCCATATTTTTATTTCTCTCAGGCTTATGTTTATACCTTGAGACTTCAGTGTTTGTTCTAGCTATGGACCACTAACCCTCCATTATCTGTAGCTTACTTGAGGCTATGCTGAGCAGAATGGCCCTCCTGTGGTGATAATGGACACTTCTGTAGCAACCGGTGGGGTTCTCAAATTAAATAAACATGTGGACAAAAAGAAAGGTGAATGTTTTTCCCAAAGACTGAGAGTTTTCTTGGTCTGATAGGACTTGGTTAATCGTAATTGTCAAGGTATGAATTGGCAGGCATGGCTTGCCAACCTCGTCAAGTTTCCTGTCAACACGGCAATGTCATAATGAAATCATGTTTGCATCATCTTTGCCCAGCACCTTTTTTTAGAACCTATTTTTTTATTCTTACTTTATCTTTTCTTTGCAACACGCAGCAGCTGTGGAATTTTTTTTTTTTTTTTTTTTTTTGGATCATACTTCCCAAGCTAGAAAAAGACACAATTGCTTATGGTAACAAAACGTGAATGGAGAAAAATTCTCTGAAAAATGGGCATGCACCAGGCTGAAACTATGCCCTGAAATTGCCTATGTAGTTTGCTTGTCTTTTTTCACTTTATGCTGTGTTATAGCACACCTCATGTAATTGCTGCAGTGCTGCTGAGGATCTCGTGGTCTGTAACAATTTCTTCTTGTTGTTGCAGTCATTGCTGATGGGGCACTGGACAAAACAGCTCTAACAGACGATGTGGGAAGTGAGGAGGACCTGTACGAGGACTTCCGGAGCTCCAACTACCGCTATGGCCACCCCGGGGGAGGTGGAGAACAGCTTGCCATCAACGAGGTATTGTGCTGGTTGGTTTCTGACAGGCAGGATAAGGAAGGATGCTGGTTCTTGTTGTGAATCTAAGAGAGCTCAACAACCAAACCAGTAATGGCAAAGTGGATGGGGCTTCGAATATCATGTACCGTGGGTACCGCCTACGACTGGATAATGACAGGGTCTGGACCTTCCATCAGGGTGCTGTCCCTAACAGTAGAGGACAACGATGTAAGATAATGCAGAGCCACAGGTTCTGAGCAGGTAACTCCACAAGCAGCCTGGTCAGGGCTGGAATGAGACTTGAAATGTAGTGTTCTGAAGGCATAAAGGAAACGTTGGAAAAAATTGGTCTATGTTCTTTACTGGTAGATGAGAATGATGTAAAGTTTAATGTAGCCTTAGTCTTCACTGCTTCTTCCTGTTCCCCAGTAAATTCACTCTGGGGATGTGAAAGACATGCCTTTTTTAGACAGTGCTTTTAGCGATTGTCTTTTATAGTGCTGCCACTGATTAACTTGAGATCAGCAATTTAAGAATGTACTTCTTAGTTTAACTGATGTGATGAGCAACATGTTAACAGGATTTAAGATGTTTCTTTTCAGCAAAAATACAGTGGCTTTCTCTAATGCATTAGAACTGGCATCCTGTTACACAGAGCATACCTTTTCGGTGGGATGAACTAATAATCTTTTTCACTGGAAGAGTGGAGCATGTGCACCATATGAGTGATCTCTTGCACTCTTACACTTTCTGCCTCTCTTTGCTATACTGTTACCTTTATGTGACCTTCACAAGATGAGAAGGCAAAGATAAAAGACGTATTATCTTTTCTTGTGGCTAAGCTATAACTGAAACTATGTTGGCTGACGCTCTGTGTCTCAGTGTTTGGTATATGCAGCGATGGTGCTTCTGGGATCTGCAAAAGCTCCAGAAAACTGCACAGTGAGGATAACAGCTTTTCTTCAAAAAACAACCCCAGCAAATGCTCTTCTAGCAGTTTTCCTGCTCCTAGTGCTCAGAATCCCTCGCTACAGCCCGGGGTGCCTGGGGTAAGGAGGAGGCTTGCTAGATTTTCTTCCTCCATTGCTTACATCTAGGGATTATGAAACCATAGCTAGAGCTTTTTGATTTAACCTCAGCTGTTTGGGGCTCTCGGCGCTGGCCAGCAAACATCACTAGGACACTAGAAAATCTTGAGTTGCATTCTCCCACATTTACCTGGTGTGTTTGTGAGAGAGTCCCAGGCACCACAGGAGTCAGTCCCATAGTGTGCGTTGGGAGTGTGGAAGGAGGATTCTGCTTCCCTCCTAGTCAGGTCCTTGCCGTGGTAAGTCGTCTTAGTGTGTCTCATCAAACAGAACATCTTCCAGGTTTTTGTTTCCTTTTTTTAATGGAAAAGGCAAAATATTTTACATTTTTAAAGGAAATCTTTACAACTCTTTAAAATCAGGAGAAAATTAACT
The DNA here is from genome assembly GCA_009769605.1 of Bucorvus abyssinicus. NCBI lineage: Eukaryota > Metazoa > Chordata > Aves > Bucerotiformes > Bucorvidae > Bucorvus > Bucorvus abyssinicus. The sequence goes on along the minus strand of CM020035.1, from coordinate 21,657,909 downwards.
TGGTAGTGGGTCTGTATATCCATCATGCATGTTGTGTTTTTCTCTTTCATCATTTGTTATTATTGAGAACAATTGTTTTTCCTTCTTTTCTTAAAAGTTCATTTTATTAGAGTAAAATTCCATCATTTAACTTCTAATCAGGAAAGCAAATGGATGTGTCCAAAGCAGGTGTAATTTGTCTAGTCTTTGAAGCGTGTGTGGGGCTTTGTTGGCCAGTGGACTGGAAGAAAAAAGCTTATTTTTGGCTTGTTCCCTAGAAGCTTGCCTGTTCAGGGGCCAACAAAACTGTAAGAACAGGCAGTACATTATTTACTTTGTCAACTGGTTCCTACGGGTAATTAATCCATCACTTAGCTTCACTGAGCCTTGGCAAGGTGCTTTCCTACACAATCGCTTTCTGGAACAAAAGGGTACAAAATCACTGGGGTGAAATCCTAAATCAGTGAGGTAGGGATTTTACGTGAGCAGACATGTTAAGTGTTGGAATTGGAGTATCTCAAATAGCTGGCAATCGAATGGGCTTATCTTCATCTTCCCTGCTGCACCAAAAGCTAGATATTGGTTACTCTTGAGTGTTTTCCGTAGTAGAGCTAGGGGTGATGACGGGTGAAGATATCAATGTCCAATCAGTTGGTCACATTTTGTGAGAGGTCCTGTCTTTGTTTTATTGCATTCCAAATTGCATTTTATTGGTCGTGGATAAGGAAACTATGGTAACCACATTATTCTTAGCCTTCTTGGAAGAAGCAGCTTTCAAATAAACAGAGAAGGTTGAAATACATTTTTAAGGCATTTGGCAGACCAAGTGTTGCGTTAAAAAACAAAACACCCAACCGCTGAGTTTTAGCTCGTTTTGGATCAAGAGAAAATGGGTATGAAATAAAAAAGAAACCTTTCATAAAACTAGAATAATTTATTGGCAAGAAGACTAGAGGGATAAAAGAAAGCCGGGAAGGTTGTATAGAGCCCACCTAAGAAGATCAGCATGAGAGTGTGTAAGAGCCAAGAAAAATCAATCACAAAGTAATAATAAGGGTTTGGGATGAGAAAAGAGGCAGGGGAAGTCATTTTCTTGGGGCATCTGTTTGACATTCTTTCAAATGCATTCTTGGTGCTCGTGAAAAGAGATTTTTTTGTGTTTATAGATTGTACTTGGTGGAGTTTACTTTGTGTTTGTTCCAGATAAAGACCCTATCCTGGTATCTTTTTGCTTCCACAGTATAATTAGGTAAAATGCAGGAAGAGAAAGATGTGTACTGCAAATGCGTTGTGGTTGTGTCCTTCCAGTGCAGAAATATTACATATAGGACAGACGTAGCTTCAAGCTTCATGAAGCGTGTTGTATGTAGAGTGAAGCTGAGAATGAGGGATTAAGCGTATAAAAAGGCTGCCTGCCCAGCTCTCGGGTGATCGTGGCGATAACGAGGAGAGCCATACTGCTTATCAAGTAATTGGCCGGGGCAAGTAGGCTTAGGCTGTTTGTGTGGAAATACCTGATGTGTACAAAGGGTTTGTTCTGTCCTGCTGAGCAAAGAGTCCGTGGGGCTCTGTGCTTTGGCAGAAACACTACTGCAGTTCACCACGTGGGGTGTTTTAGCCCCACGCGGCCGCAGATGAGCAGCCCCATCCCCATCTTGTGAAAGCAAAGCAGCGAATGTTTGGAGAACAGCAGCAAGACTCCCTGCTTTTTCCTTATCTCTTATTGCTCTGTGGTTGATAAGCTTGGAATTTGGTATGTGAAGTCTTGTTCCTGAGGAAACGTGTGACCGGTTGGCTTCAGCAGGGCAGGATTTTATCTAAGACGTGTTGCGCCACTGCCTTATGTTTTGAAGTGACCATATTGCAGTATGTTACAGATGTTTGTGCTAAGCAGCGCTTGCTGACGAGATGCAGTTAAGCTAATTGGTTCCAACATATATGCTTCTGATTTAACAAAGTAATTCATGCAGGAAAATGTTCAGGAAGGGGTGCTAACAATACATCTGCTATGCACCAAAGGCAGCAGATACTGTACTATTTGTCTTACCAAGCAGTGTACAAGTGGGGCTGGTGAGTCTCTGAAGCATTATTCTTGTGCCAAACTCTTTGGTCACTCCCTGGGAAGTTCTAGGCTCACCCAGGGCTCCTCCAAGCACAACCAATTTTAAACAAGACAGATGTGTTTTGTTTTTAATAAAAACCCAAAACCAAACCAAACTCAGGAAATGTTAGTGCAGATGAAATCAGAACAACGTATTTTAATTTTGTTCAACGTGAGTGATATCCTCCATAGCATTCTTCACATTATCTACATTCCAATCAATAGAAATCTCTTGTTGCTGTATGAGGACAAATTTCAAAAGACAGAAAATATTTAAAATAGTGCCACAAAATGTTATTACCCCCTCCTTTCTAAAAAGAGTACAGAAAGTACTCTTTCTCAACTCTTCTGAGTTGAGAAAGCTGTGGTCACAGCAGATTTCCCGATTGAAAACAGAATTATTGATCATATGGAAACAATATATAACATTCCTGTGTAATCTGCAAGAGGAGATTTATTACCACTTTTATGTCTTACTGTGAGTATATTGCTCTCCCAACTGATACTAGAGCAAATAGAAACCAGTTAACAAATACCTCCCCCCTCCTTTATCAATTTTTTTCTGGAGGACTTAATTCGTGCTTTTGTGTCCTGCGTATTTCTGCAACCAAAGTTGACAACTGTGGTCCAGAAGCAGCAATTGTGATTTATTTGCAAAGTGCTGTAGAAAGCTCAGTGCTGTCAAGGACGAGAAATAATGTTCCCCAATAGACATAAATCTTTACTGTATCCGAGTTTTTGATCCTGAGTGCTTGCATAACTTTGTACAGGGCTCAGATGTGACTGTTCAGAGTGCGGAGTCAGAGCTGTAACTTCTTTTACTGCCTGATGGATCTGGTTTTTACAGTTTTCAAGGTCTGCAGACTTCTGAGGTCATTCCAGAGGGCTTTTTGCAATGGGTTTAAAGCAAATCAGTATATTCGAATACTCTATAGCAATTATGTCTCATCAAACATCACGATCAGGAGCCAAGTGGTCCCAGGGGTTTCCAGAGCCATGTTTCTGCTTTCTACCCTGGGCAACTGTGGCTGCTCTGAGCTGCTTTCTCATGCCCTCGTCAGTGTTAGGGCTTGGTTGTCCTCTGTGCAATGGCTCATCCCCCAGCAGGCTGAAGGTGAAGAGAGACTGATGGAAGCCAGTGTAGCTCACTCAGCACTGTGGATTATCCTCATCTGAGGAAAGACGATCTTCCAAGGGGGTGTAGGGGTTTTTTGGGAAGGTGGGAGAAATGGGGTGAGCTTTCACTCTTGCAGTTGTGCACCGAGCCCTTAGCAATCCAAGTGCCTGTCGCCATGCATACTAGTGAGGTGCGGGTAGGTAGCTCCCATGCCACGTATGCTGTGGTCTGTAGCACACGCAGACCACAGGCAGGAGTTCAGTCCATGCCGAAGCATTTCTATAAAATATATAATTGTTTGCTAGACCTGTGCTTTCTCTAAATAGCCCTATTAATCTGATACTCATTAAGGACAAACAAAAAACCAGCAGGATTATCTTAGTGCCTGGGGCAAGAGTAGTCACAGTTCTGACTCCTAAACAAAACCGCTGAGGTGTTACAGGGGAGGGGGCCCTGCTCATGCAGAAGAGAGAGACTGGGTTAAGGGGTCAGTCTCTGAACAGACCTAACTCCTCCTTCCAGGAGCCAAACAAGAGAGGCAGCCTCTGTATTTCACCTCTTTGTGGGCATGGGTGCGTCCCCACACACGTATACCGACATGTTTAAAGAGGGGAAGATACTGCCCGAACTTTCATCTGTGGCTGTAAACCAGACCTAAATATGTCACTCAAAGGAAATAACTGGAGGCAGCGTGATGGCTCCAGAGTTCTTACATCAGCCCTGCCAGCGGTTTTTGTAAAGCCTCTAACAGCTTCTGTTAACACTTGTTAATGATAGCTTGAGAGCATTAGGGGACTCGTCATAACGTCTGTCGTTTGCTGACATTAAATGTGTACCCTGTTACTGGGGTGTAGGAGAGGCTGGGGTCCTCAAATAGTATTCCCCTTGGAGAAAAAATGATCCAGCAATGATTTAACTCCTGAAGTTACTTGTGCCAAATCATCTCAAAGTCTGCCTGTATTTTGTCCAGTGTATCTGTGGCTTCCTAGAACTCCATCTGATGCTTCCCATCACTTAAAGAAAACACGGTGTGTCTACAGATGCTAATCACAAGAGGTGGTGGTCTCTTTATGGTGAAGGCTGCAACCAACCTCCAATACTTTGGCATCCTGTTAAAAGAGCTCTTTAAATCCATGCCAGTGGCATTGTATCCTTAGGACTAAGGGTTACGTTTGCAGAAGGTCTTGGCTTTCTGCCTGCCGGTTCTAGCACGTGAGGGTTGTCTACCATGGCGCCTCTGAGATCTTCAAATCCTTGTTCTGGTGCACTTGAGTCTGTGTGGCAGGCAGGTGCTAACCCTCTGAGGTCCTGGTGGTCCCTACCACACGAGGGCTCTCACACGCACCTAATGACAGGCCTTCTAATGTGCCGTCCTTCAAGCAGTGTTGCCTGATTGTGGAGTGCACACGCTCCATCAGGCCCTGTGCAAGGACAGCCAAGGAGAACCGGTGAGCAGGTGAAGATGAGTGATTTCACCATTCATGTGTGAAGTGGGAGCCTTGCTTTCAAACCTGCCCTCTGTCTGATGCTGAGAAGGATCTTGTCCCTGTCCCTGATGTATCTCACTAGCTATCCCGGGAGCTCCTCGTTTGGCTTTCAGGGGATCCTTGGCTTGGTACCTAACTCTCCACCGCTGTTCTGTGGGAGGAGGAGCATTAGAAGCACTGCAATATTTTACTTCAGAAGCATAGCATAAGTTAAACTGCAGTTATTCCTGCTTGAGATGGTAGCCTGATGGTGTGCAAAGACGAGTCTGTTCTGCAGAATCTTGCTGTTATGATTCACTCTGCCCATGTCTTTGTTTTAAAAATAGTTTTGGGGATGTTCATGGCCCAGTTCGCCGGTGTGAGAAACACCTGTGAAGGATAACAGCACAATAACAAGGTGGACGTTGGAGTACAAGGATTTGCTGAGAGAAGGGGATAAAGAAGGAATGTGACAGAGCTGGAATGCTGGGTAAAGGTTAGTGTAGAGGTTGTTCCAAGCTGAAGTGTTTGCATAGGGACAGAGGAGTGAATGTATCTGGTTTTATACCATTCTTGTGCCTCAGGTTCCTCTCAACTTTATGTTGATATCAGGACATTTTTTAGATTCATTCTCTCTCCAAATCCAGATTTAGAGCAGCTCCCCTCTGCAAAGTTTTCTTTTTTTTCCTAATCCCCAGAAAACATTTGAACCCTGTGGTGGAAAAATAAAATCCCTCCTGACTCTTCCAGCCCTTCAGAGAGCACTGTTAATCCCTCGAAAGATCTTCCCCGTCAGCTTCAGCCCTGTGCTGTGACCAGGACCCCTTGTCCTGCACTCAGGAAACTGGGGGCAGAGTTAGCAGCAAGTTCAGCCGTGTTCTCATGCAGTCAAGGCGCTGGCATCTTCCTTGCAGTTTTGTATTACCACTCTGATAAAAGCAGCAGAACTGGGGGAGCTGTAGAGGGAGGAAAGAACAGTGAGAACAACACGCTGCTGAAGTGCCAACCCTGCTTTTCCTGAGGCTCATGGAAAGACTCCCCCTTTCTCTTGGGCACTTGGGGCCAGCCCTTGCTCGGTGCCCTGGGCATGCCCTGAGAGAGCCACTGTTGTGGTGCAGGTCGGTCATCCGCCTGCTCCTTGCAGCAGAATGAGGAAACGTTACTTGCATTATCCCCGCTACGCCCACACTTGGACACGCGCGTGCTCCATGGGCAGGCGGACAGAACGGCCTTTGTCCCCAGCAGCATGGGTCTGACTGGCACACCTCCATGTGGCACATACTTGTCAGGCGGATTTGCATGGAGCTGTGGAGCATGACCAGGGCCTCAGAGGACAGGAGTAGAGCTGTGCTGCTTTACAGCAGTTGCACATCAAGTTCAGCTTCTTTCTTGAAGTTTTGGGTTGAGGGGCAGGTGCAGTTGTAGGAAACAGTGACCTAGAAAGGTGTTGATGGGGGTTGGGTTTTTTCAATCCTATTTCTAGCTGGTTTTATCTATAAACTGCAGAGAGGATCCTGCTTCTGGCTATGCTACTGACTTGCCACTGTCAAGTCTTCATGTCAATAGGTTTTGTGAAAAGAAAGCAGGGTGCTTGAGCTTTCCAATGTGGACTGAATCTCCTGCTTTTTTCATGTTCCTCCGTCCCTAATGGATGCTTTGCTGGGAAAGCAGAGGGGCACCTTCTTTGTTTACTGTTGGCTATCAATTTCCCATCCTTGCCTTGCTCAACATCTGGATAGCCACTTACCAAGTTTGCTTCTGAGCTGTGTCTAAGATTGTTACTGATTTCTTGGTCAGTGGGGCAGGCTCTTGGAGAACAGCCCATCAAGACCCGTTCTTGTTGTTCTCCTGCATTTTTCCTGGCCTGCTGGCTAAAACAGAGGTAGCAGGAAAAGGTGGCCTCAAAAGGCCACCTGACCGTGTGAAATTTCTGCCCTGCTTTTCTCTTGTATAGGACATAAAATGTCTGCCCTGATTCTTATACACAGCTTATGTATGTCTTTTACCCTCTCATAGCTTTTCTTCTTCTTATACTCCGTGGAGCTTGTTCTCCCCAGCCTTCCTCTGGCTCCTTTAGTCACATCAGAAGACAACAAAGGAGGATTCTCAAATTAACATTAATGCATGCCAGCTTGGAAGAACTTTTCGGAGCTCGTAAACAGTTTTCCAGTTCTCTATATCCACAAGACTGGTATATTCTGTAAGAGAAGAGGAGGCTGAGCAATCAGAGAAGTGTCATAGCACTGCTCTGCCACCAAACGCATTTTTTAAAGACAACAGCTAAAGGAACCCTGTACTCACATTTTATAATGTGTGGGCTCGACAGAACAAGCCAGACAGCCCAAAACTACATGGCTTTCTTGAAAGCTCCTGTATAGTCAGAAAGAAAGGAGTCTTATGGTCTAGAAACAAACAAAAAATTAAATCTTTCCTCTGTTCCTCCTCCTCTCCAGCATCTTCCTCTATCCCATGTTAGTCACCATGTTCATCTTGTCACTCACATTGCATGTTCATTCATCCCATTCTTCTCACCCACTTTACCTATTTTCACTGGCTTCACTGCAGCCCTCTCTGACATCACCTGCTTCAGGTCTCAGAACTCTACCCATGCCTGTTCCCTCTCTACTTTTTCTTGACTTTTCTCAGAGTATTTCTCTGCCCATTTCTCCCTTATTTCTCTGTTCCAGCTCACGTAGTGTCCCAGTGAAGGCCAGTCGTTGTCTTTCTGTGCTATCCATAGATGTCAAATTTTTAGCTCAATAACAGGATATGTGTGTCGTGTGTCCTACTCCCCCCCCCTCCCCCAAAAAAAAAAAGTATTACAATAATTTCTAGGACCTCCTGAACACCTCCTCCCTCAGTCACTAAGGATGTCATTGCCACCCTGTCTGTTCCTCAGTTCTGTAACGTGAGTGTCATCTTCCTTTCTGACCTATCGTGTTCAAGCTGTTAATCTTGCCAGGTCTCTAAGATGCAGCATTTCCTCTCCTATCCATCCATCGTACAGTATATCCCATTCAGCCTGTCTTTATTTCAGAGCATCATTAATACAGCATCCTTTGTTCTGCCTTTGTCTAGTCTTGTATTGAAAAGATCCGTTTTCCAAGGCTATTGCATAGACTGTGCCAGCCCATCTTTGCTTCTCTCTGCTTGTTCCTTGCTCCACCACATCTCCTGTAACACCAGTTGTTTTGTTTCCCAGTCCGTTCCTGTGTTTATCCCTTGCCTGTCATCTTGCCATTCAGTACTGAGAGAGAATCTTCCCCCTTCAGGCAAGCCAAATGCATGCCCGGCACTAGCCTAACCCACCCTGGAAATGTGTCATCTTCTGTGTGCGACGCGATGCTGGAAGCTCCCTCGCCTCAGCTCACAGGAGTGCGTGGGATGTGTTGTGTCGGTACGTGGCTCACAGCAGCAACACGGTTCCTCTGACGCCGGAGCTCTAGGCCATGACAATAATTCCCAGATCCTTGAAACATGTTAATAGTTATTGTTGCTGTTCTCAAAAATAAAACTTACTTTAGGAGAACTCGGAAGATTTTCTCACTTTAGCAGAGCCCGAAAGCAGGAGAGTGGTTACTGAGCAGATGTTGCTGGGTTTTTTAGTTGTTGTCGGGGTGACCCATCGAAACGGCTGCTTTTCCTGCAGTGCATCATGTGGCCATCCCTTAATCTATGTACTACACAAAAACTGTCAGGTCCCTTTTCTTTCCATTGAGAATTATCTCATGACTCTTAGTTCTGAAGCAAGAGAACAACTTGTAATGTTTTGGCGGTATTAGATGAGTAAACTGTCCAAGGCAGCGCTGGCTGTAAAAGCTGTGTGGGCTTAAACCATGCAGTACTAGCTAGAGAAACGTGCAGTGGGAGTAGCTGTGCTCTAGTAACACCGTGTTAACACGCTGTAAAATGCAGAGCAAATTGTGGGCCTTTGACAGACTGTGTTCCCGTTCAGAGATACGCGATCGTACGCAGTGGAAGAAGCTGTACTGGTTCTGAAGTTTTCTGGCCGCGGCTCAGCAGTGAATGAATCCTTTTGCAAGGTGTTAGCTGCAGTTTTACTGGGAGTTCATTCAGGGCATAACAGGGCTGATCCTTGCTCAGTTTGGGTGCTGGGCACAGTGGGATAGCGGGATATTTGGGAGCTGAGGAAACTTGGATTTCACAGGTCGGTTTTCAGGTAGCAACACTTGCGCCTCTCACAATTTCATTCTCAGTCCCTGTTTTCAGTTGCTGAACTGAAAACTGAGTAGAAATTTGTCCATTGAGAGTCCACTCAGAGCCTGGATTCTTTTTTGAAAGATGCATTTGAGATGGTTCAGGCACCCAAGTGTTATTAGGTGGATGTATCTTCATTACCCACTTCAAAAAATAAAAATTCACAGAAGCTCCTTCCCCAAGAAGCAATTCAACAGCTCTGAGTTATGAAAAGAGCACTAACGACTTGGTGATTTTCATTTGAGAGAAAAAATTCAAATCACGTGGGTCCCGGTGAAATTTGTTGCTTTGGCTGTTGAACTGTTGAAGGATTCTCCGTGCAGCTCTGTATATACAGCATCTGAACAGCCAGTGGTGCCAACTAGAGGGACAGGGAAGTTCATCTTCGTGTCTGTGGCTTCACTGGTGTAAAAAGAGAGAGCAATGCTACTTCAGAAGATACCCTGTTTAGGAAAACTTGTAAGGAAGATAGTATTTGCTTACTCAGGGCTGTGTTTGCACGGCAGGCAAAGCTCTGTTGAACACCATGGAGCTGCCTGCTTTGTCGGTGCTCTGCGCCCTGCGCAGAGAATGAGGAGCACGGCTGGGGCAAACACGACGTGTCTGTATCAGGGGGGCATAACCCAGGCTCAGTTCCAGCACCACTGCTCCTGGCTTTGTTACTTGGTAATATTTTGACATGTTTTTCATGCCATTAGAGAGAGGGTGTTGATAAACGAGTTCTTTCTTCCTCTAGTGATTTTAGAGCACATTTGTGCCCGCAGTACCGGTGTATTCTTGGTGTTGCGTTGCGTGTCTTACACCTGAGGCCAGCACATCCCTGTTTGTGCAGAGCCCGGGAAACGTGCTTTATCGTTGTATCCAGCCGACCACTCGGAGCCTCGCTTTCCACGTCTGCTCTCCTGGGACAGAGGACAGGTGCTGCTGGTCCCCTCTGCAGGGCTGCCCGTGGGGGCCTTCCCCTGGGGCACGTGCTCTTTGCTTTCCCAGGGCGCTGGGTAGAGCTTCACTGCTCGTCTCCTCAGTTAGTTCTTTCCCTCTTCTGCTGAAGCACCTCTTCTTGCAGTTACTAATTTTCCACGTTTATATACATGTGCCGTTCGGTTCCCCGTTCAGCTGCTCCAGTGTGGAAATGCTCTTTTCATTCGGCCAACAAGTGGGGTTGTCTGTACGCTTCTGGCCTCCTCAAACTGGCGCCTAGAACACCCTTCAAAAGCTCAGCCCCCGTTTGCTGCACGTACGAGCGAGGTGACGAGTAAGGGCTGGACAGTCATTAGTATCATTTTGATAAAAAGTAAAGGGGTGTCTGTCTTCTTCATCTACCGCAGGGGTTCTTGAGTAATTTACTCGCTGAAGGTTCGGTCACTGAGCAGCTCCTGGGACTGCGGCGTGGTTTCTTGTGCGATCACGCCTTCGAGGCGGCTCCGCGCCCAGTGTTAATCCCTTGGTGCAGCCCTGGCTGAGGATGGCTCTTAGAGGAGGGATTGAAAGTAAATGATCACAATTGCAGATTAAATTCCAATTAATATTGTGTGACTCTTACTTCAGTGATAGTTTTACAAGCTAAATCCCGCTCTACTACAAGCCACAAGGTAAAACCATCAGTTATTTCATCTCTTGTTGATGCCACCTACCACAGAGGCTTGTCCGATCAGCGAGGAATAAGAATGAGGTTTTATTTCTGCCACAGAAGAAAGCCACATGGTGTTCAGCAGCAGGAGCTGGAGAGGCCCCCCCACTGCAAACACTTTGAGTTGCCGTGGGAGTAACTCCCCCACGCACAGACTCTGTGAAGGACCTTGTGAGGGGATTCACTGCGTGGGGGCGAAAACAAAAGCCAGGTCACAGCTAGAGTCACTCTGTGGTTTTTGTCCCTGTCGAGACCAGTTTCTGCTCACGTTTGCTTATTCACCGTGGGGTCAGACGGGCGACTGCGACGACGTTAATTGTGTAATGCTCCAAGATGTACACAAGGTCAGTATGTTATACGTGCCCAGGCAATGTCATGCAGGAGGGCGCTTAGGTCCTAACAGCAGAAAAGCAAAGGAACGTAGCGGTGGCCTAGGATGTCTCTTAGGGACAGCTCCAACAAAGTTAGGTGAAAATATGCCCTCCATTACAATTTTGCATCATTTTCCTGTGTTTTCATCCTGGTATCAGTTTCCTCCCAACTTTCCTCCTTCCAGGCGGTCTCAGAGCAATGTCCAAGCAGCAAGCTACTTTCCCTTTTAGCAAGTGTTTAGAGATATTCAGTCAGACTATCTCTGCTTTCACTTTCAAATGCTTGAGCGCGTTCATGAGCAGCAAAGATTTCAGGAGATTACTGGAGAATTCCATCACCATGGATTTTAGACATTGCCTGGTATCCTCTGGCACCAACAGTGTACCTCTGCCTTCTTGACTCACTGGTGTGTGTCCTGGTGGGTCATTGGAGTTCATCTGTTTCTTTTCAGTGTAAGTAACTAGAGAAGATGGTAGTTCCTGTGGAGGTTTCAAAGAAGCATGTGTGATCCTGCTGCCCGTTCACCACGATTAGCTTCTCCTGAAGATCCACATCCCTCCCAAACACTGGTCAGTGGCTTATGCCCAAACTCAATCAGTTCATGAAAAGCCTTCAAAACCAGGCGATGTTTGCAGAATGCCCAGGAGTTGACATCACAATGATGAGAGTCAACTGGGGACTGGAAGAACTTTGACGAAATCGAAGTCTGTAAGCTTAGGCATCTGAGTATTAGGCTGCAGAGCAAATGGTAGGGAGAATTGGTTTTTCAGAGTGAGCACAGGCCAAAAACTCAAAAACCCCTGGGGGCTTGGGCAGCCTGTGGGTCGCAGTAGTTTGCTCTGTACGTGAAGTTCTGCTTTATCAGTTCTTGAAGCTGCACTGAGAGCGCAAGCCTCGTCCTACTCATTATTCCCCTTGTTCTGTATTTAGGTTAGAGACAAGGAGGTTTGCAGGATCTTTAAGTTCAGCAAACTGAAATAATTCTAGACTTGATTTTATAATGCCAAAAAAAGGACAGATATCTTGAACGCTACAGAAGTTTAAGGAGACGGTGGAAGCTGTTTGACTGCTTAGCACTTTCTATATAACCCCTGCTGCGGTTAGCACAATTTGGGAGAAAATGAAATGAAAGAGAAGTACCCAGCCAGACCCTAATTCTTAAACCTTTTCCCTTTTAAATCTCTCACCCGCTGTGTTCCAGGATGCCTACAGGAGCTATAGAGATCTTTAAGAAACATTATGGGCATTGATCTGCTAACACCTGAACAAAGACACCTTTTTTTAATAAGCATTCTTTCAATTGTGAGAGCAACTGGGTGCGTTCTGCTCGTACCCATATCATGTGGCTGCTCCTTCATTGCCCTTCCCAGAGATGGATGCTACTGTAGGTGTTCAGCAGTTAGTATGTTTAAGGGGGGAGCCGTGGTTCCTGCTTCTAGGAATGTGTGTGTAAATACACATACATGTACACGTTGGGGGTCTGGATTTACTTTTTCTTTTTTGTGTTTGAAACTATTGGGTAAAGTGCAGAGTCATTCCGTTTGCACCCAGCTCCATGCACTAGCTACTGCATCACCGAGCCCTAGCTCCAGGGGCTGGATTGCTGGATTCCTATTTCTCAGATTCACTAGAGGGTGTCTGTGGGGTGAGCATGTGAGAACTGGAAGATATGGAATTACCTCCCATCAATGAAGGACTTGAATATGTGCGCTTGCAGTCCAGAAAGCCAACTGTATCGTGGGCTGTACCAAAAGCAGCATGGCCAGCAGATTAAGGGAGGTGATTCTCCCCCTCTACTCCACTCTGGTGAGACCCCACCTGCAGTGCTGTGTCCAGCTCTGGAGTCCTCAGTGCAAAAAGGACATGAACCTGTTGGAGGGGCTCCAGAGGAGGCCACAAAAACGATCAGAGGAATGGAGTCCTCTGCTGTGGGGGCAGGCTGAGAGTTGGGGTTGTTCAGCCTGGAGGAGGCTCCAGGGAGACCTTAGTGCAGCTTTCAGTACTTAAAGGGGTTTGTAAGAAAGATGGGGAGAGACCTTTTAGCAGGGCCTGTTGTGACAGATGATGGTTTTAAACTAAATGAGGGGAGATTTAGACTGTATATAAGGGAGAAATTTTTTTATGAGGGTGGTGAAACACTGGCCCAGGTTGTCCAGAGAGGTGGTAGAAGCCCCATGCCTGGAAACATTCCAGGTCAGGTTGGATGTGGGTCTGAGCAACCTGCTCTAGTTGAAGGGTGGGGTTGGACTAGATGATCTTCCAACCCAAATCATTTTATGGTTCTATGATGACACTGGGTCCTCCTCTTCCTTTTCTGGGAAGTGCTGTTACTGCTGGGTGCTATCAAAAAGGTGGGCTCCGCTTTGCTGGCTAGAGGACAGAAAAGGGCTGCAACTGTAGTCAAAGAGCCTGTCTGTGATGGGTGCTCTCCAAGAACCATCCCTGACCTTTCCAAGGAGAAGTGCCTTGTCATCCTGACCCTGATCAGACACTGGTGGGAGCTACGCTTAGGCTGGGGTGTCTGTGAGCATACCCCAGGCAGCTTGATGCCTGGTGAACGTAACAGCCCAGCAGCAAAATGTTGAGTTCATAAAAGCACGTTTAGGGCTCTGCAGAGCTGACTAGAGGTTCTCTGATTGCAGAGTTTTGGGTTTTAAGTGCTTCAGTCCCACGGTTGGCAGAGGTAGCCAAGTGCTTTAGACATTCTGGCTCCAGGATCCTGCCAGGAAATGGATGGCAGAGTCTAACAGGAGCCGCTCCTCCTGGACCCCCAGTCAGAAGGATGCATCTCCCCCGTCCTCCTTGCAAACACCCAGCAGCTTGTTGCACACTCAGGTGCGCGGGGAGCCGTGCGTGCCCTCGCCGTGCCCTCGCCCCGTCGCACATCCAGCTTTCCCCAGCGCTACCCAGAGCAGCAGGATTTGCCTTCTGGCAGGACTCGTCTCTATTGCTGGCACACTCTTAGTGCGGGTGGAGGGATTTAAAAAAGCAGCCGCCTAATCCACTGCTGACCCTCCTTAAAAGCCTCCCGTGCACAGCACCACGCTGGTGCTTGCCGCGTTGCTAAGGCCTGCACGTATCCTGGAGACGGCGCCCAGCAAATAGCTGAGCCGCTCTCTGGAAAGCCAATATCGCAGCCCGGATTGCAGTGCTCCGGCACGCTCGGGCTTTCTGCAAGAAGGAATTCAATGTCTTCCTTCTGCTAAAACGATGGCGACGGTTCCTCCGGCGGAGCAGCTGTGGAAACGCGCGGATGCGCTGATAAGCATCCCCCTGAGATAAGGGGGCGGGGAGGGGGCGTTGGGGCACACGTGCTGTGCGGGACCAGCAATGGCTGTGTCGAACCATTTAGACTTCTGCTTTTGAGAGCTGCAAGACAGCTTTTGTTCACAGCCCTCTGCCCTCAGCCGTGCCCCTGCTGTGGGCTGCACAGTGGTCACTTAAGAAGCCTGCTGGTTTTTTGTTTTGTTGGTTTTTTTTTTTTCCGGGGGCTGAAGCCATGGCAAAGGTCCCCGACCGAAGCAGGCACAAATGGAGTGCGCTTCACACTTTTCTCCGCTGCAACATGAACCCGGAGACCCAGCGGGTCGTGGTCTTTGTCATCCTGCTCTTCCTCATCATCGTCAACGTGGTGCTGATGTTTCTTTTGGCATTTCACTGAAGGAGGACTGCCGGTAGTGGTGTGGTGCTTGGGGGTTTCCAGGACTGGGCGACAAATCAGCAGGTCAGCTTGTCGTTGTCTGCCTCTGGTCTGCTTGTCTGCTGTTACGGTAACTGTGTGTCTCAGGGTACCCCTCCTTTGTTTTTTAATCATCACCTCCTTCCCCACCCTGCTCCCCTCACTCTCCTCCTGTCATCACCTGTGCCTTGCAGTTTGGATCACCGTTAAACCAGGGAAAGGGAGAGAGGTATTGGAGCCAACCTGTTTAATCGTAACCGCTCTCCGTGGCGCTGATCAGCCTCCATGCCGAACGATGACGATACTGTGCCTGTACGTAGCACTCCTCAGCCCTGGAGAAGCTCAAAGTGCTGCTGCTTTGTTTGCAGAGGGACGATCATCCTAGAACGAGCCCTTCCACAAGGACCTGCTGCCTGTAAACACCTGCTGTAAGAAGCTGAACCCCACGCTGCCTCTGTTGCTCTGCCGCTGTGAACTTCACGCTGCGGGGTGGCGTGAGTAATGCCCGCGTAGCCAAAGGGATTGATCGATAGAGTGCACCAGGAATTGGGGCTGAACAAACGCTGCAGCAGTGTGGAAGGAGGGTTTTGTTGGCCTCTATCCCATTTCCTTTATTCTATCTCGGTGCTTACCTGCTACGTGTATTAAAATGGCTCTCGGAACCGCAGCACAGGACGGTGCTTGCAGGCCACATGTTTCTCCCTGGCCAGTAGTAGCCCGGCACAGCGGGGAAGCGACTCAAGGAGCGCTCTTGTAGACCTGGTGGGAGGGAAGGGCGGCAGAGCAGCGTGCTCGCTCCGGGCCCGTTCACCTCGGTGATGTTGTGTCGGCAGCCCTGCCCATCACAGCGCTCCCCGACTTGGGCGCTGGCACCTCAGTGGAGCAGCCCTCTACCTGATGGCGTTGAAGGAGACTGATTCCCGGAGGAAGACAGGCTGGAAGGGAAGCCTCAGTGCACTTAACGACACTGCTTGCACTTGTGCTATAGACTGTGCACCACATCCAGGCCCTTAAAATGCAGGAGGATCCTTCCTTTTGTGTGTTAGGTAATCTGCAGTCGAAGTACAGCTTTCACCAGGGCAGTGCATCTGCTGGCACGAATGGTTGGAGCTTCTGCAGCCCTTTCAGACTTGAACGGTTCTGGCTCCTGGAGGCTGAGCTGATCTTGGGAAAGGCTGGGTGGTGGTGTTGTCTCTGTCATCATGAGTGATGTACTCTGTACCAGTTATTTGTGTGATTGTGTGTTAATACGTTAGCGTTGTTCAAAACCACGTCACTTCAGCACGCGACTAAATGAAATGTGAACTTGCTGAGCTCCTTTCTGTTACATCTGAGTGTGGAACGTCCTTTTCTCTGAGAAGGGATTCTCCTGCAGCACTGGGTGTGGGGCAGCAGCAGGTCCCAGCTCCCGGCACTTCTCTGGAAGTCTCTTATGGAGATGAACAGTTTGGAATTATTAAAAATCTCAAACTAGGCTGCTAACTCTATTAGCTAGACATTGTGATATGCAGAACCATCCAGTATATGTTGTTTTCTGAATTTGAAAAAACCTGCCAAACCTCAGCACACAACCCTGGCTTTCAAACAAATCTGCTTTCTCTCCCCTCTAAACTTTATCTGTGGTCTTAGTTACAGCTGGAATCAGAACTTTATGGTGTAGAGTGGAAAAAATTTGTTTGTTGGAAAGGGCAAGTGAAAGGTGTGAAAGCATACCTCAGTCTTCAAATGACAGATGAAGGGCCAAAGTATGGCTTTGGGGTCAGAGGTGTCAGTGACAGAAAGCTTTTGGCAGCTGCTTATGAGGGCAGATCATGGAGAAGGTTTGAGCAGGCTCTGGAAGGGCTTGAGCATTCGGAAGCTCTTACCCCTCCTCCAGTGGGTGCGTGTTTTGCTCTCGACAGCAGCGGGAGCAGTAACCGGCCTCAGCATCGTGGCAGCCCCTGCAATGTGTTTGAACTGTCAGTTAATGCTGTCTCACCTGCTCTGCATCTTGAAATAGCGCAAACCACATCTGATGCTAGGTGAAGCTGCGGTTATTCACGGGGCCTGCGCGTACACACGTAGCTCTGGAGAGTATCCGGAAGGTCGACTCCATTCACAATGCGAACGTTTTGCTCAAACCCATAGAAGCCATGTGGGGCAGCTGGTAAGCTGAGCACAAACGTCTGCCAGCCAGGGCTGCTCCTAGATGCACGAAGGGACTCGTGCTCTTGTTTAGCTGGACGTCATGTCACTGACATGGGTGGAGGCTGCAGCTTCCTGTTACACTCTGACCAGGAAGGTGCTTCAGGGAAGTGTTCCGGAAACTTCTTTTTATTTAGTGTCCTACAAAACCGATTAGTTAGCTGGAGCTGGTCTTGTGGTGATGAAGTAAGCCACCCTCTGCTAACTGCTCTTTGCTTGGTTCGGTGGCACCCTTTTACCACTGCTCGCTAAAGGAGGCTGCTGGGTTTGGAAGGGATCCAATGCCAAGCCTGGCGATGGCAGGCTCCCGCGGCAGGCACAGCCCTGTTGTGAGCAGACAAGTGCTCTCTCAACATTGCAACTTCCTCCTTCCCTTCTCTCTGGCCCACTTTTACCATATCTACACCCTACCAGGTACAGCATCCTTGTTTCCAAGGTCCCTTTGCTCTGCCTAGCTACAGCAGCTGGGGCTGCGGGAGCCAGAGCCGTTTGCCTTTGCTTCTTTGACTCATCAAAGCTTGTGCAGAAGCAGCCAGTGCCTGTAATGGGAGGTGGAGGAGTGTCTTGCTGACAGCTGATCTAGCACCTCAAATTCCCTCACTGCTGATACTGGAGAGAGAATGTCTCAGGAATAATGTGAGTTTGGGCAGTTGATGCTTCTGAAGTCCGGAGCTGCCACACTGCTTCCTGCTGGGCAGCTCTCCTCTCTGGGAAACGGCAGAGACTTCCCCAGCGGGAGAAGCCCTGACCCCGGCAGCAGGGCTATGGGGAGTGCAGGGAGTGAGGGATAACCTGGAGGAAAAGTATGTTATAGACAACTGTACCGCAGTCCCTGGTGAAATTGCCTCCTCCTTCCCTGTACGGGGCAATTTGCATTACCCCTGCATAGGGCACTTTCACCAGGTTATTGGTACCAGAATAGTTGGGAGCAAAAAAAGTAGAATTGTTCTGCATTTTAAAGTTCTGATAAGGCAAATGGCAAGATTACAGTGTACTCATTGGAGATGCGTGGGGTAATGCTGCCTGCCGCGGGTGTTCACATTGGGTGCTAAGAGCCTGGGAACACTTCTCCGTGTAATACTGAACGTTAGGTGAATTTTAGTTTTCTCTTTCCGCCGCTTGTCTAGGTGTTTGATACCTGACTAATCCTGAAGTGTCTGTGTCAAGCTTTGATATGGGGAACCCAGTGTTTTTCCTCAACTTCGCCTACAACCGAATACATTCAGCTGGATGCTGCAGTTGACGTCTAAGTGTTAATCAGTTTGATACTAATTGTGACTCATTCAAGCCTGCCTCAGGTCTTGGCTGAACAACCTGCGTTGGCCAATAAAGCCCAGGAAAAATAATCCCTGAATCATGTGCAGGAGCCATAAATGGTGATAGAAGGACAGTGGAGAAGGAGAAGCTTTTGGCATTTCTGTCCACAAAATTGGCTTTTTTTCTGTGCTCTCAGTGCGCTTAGTTGACGCAAGAGCCGGGTGCTCTGCAGGAAGGCTGTGACTGCCTTCCCTGCAGCCATCGGCCAGGGCAGGGGCAGCCCCGCAGTCACTGCCCCTCCGCAAAGCACTTGGGGTGCCTGGAGCCCGCTGTGCTCTGTGCTCCTGCCACAGACCAGGTCGTGTCAGTCGGGCTCTTTTGTGGCTGCTGGACTCCTCTCTGGGGTGCAGAGTAAGAGCCACGTGTGTCTCCACTCTTTTCCCCATCCAGCTACGTGTCAAAGCAGCATGTGGGGATGGGACAAGATGCTGCTTCCCCCAGCCCTGCACCGGTAGTTTGTGTTGCGCCTGCGTGGGGCAAGTTCACCAGATCATTTAACAGGTGAGAGCTTGCTCTGCTGCTGCTTTACTTTGAGCCTCACAAATGCAAAGAGCATCTGTGAACAGGAGTGAGACCAAGACATCATTTCCAAAGGGAGATGTGGGCTTTAGATTGTATCTTTTCTTAATTTGTTCTCCCAGGCTAAACTCATTTCTGTGGTGATACGTGGTATCTGCTGTCTTTGTGATTTATTCTTGGAATCTAAGGCAAGAGCTGGCCAGATAAGAAACACAGTAAGCATTTAGGATGATACCATCAACAATTACTTTTAATTAATGTTTCCAGTGTTTTGATTTAAATAAAAAAAAACAATGAAAGAAGTCCCATTACACAGGTTAAAGAAAGATTTTAAGAGGGGGTGTACTTGTTCTTTATGCCATATCACTGGGCTTGTTAACTACAGAATGTGCTGGAAACTCTGGAATAAAATTGTGTCTTATTTGAACCTTTGTATCTGGTCTCTGGCTGGGCTGACTCCAGGCATGACTGTGGCTGTCAGATATAGCGCACCCACTCTGTGTCTGGGCTCGGCAGTGGTTGAAATGGGACTCAAAGCAGTAGCCTGGACCTGCTGAAGGCCCACCATGGCGTTCTCTGTCCTGTTGCACATGTGCAAGCCTTCTCTTGGGTAGTTGCTAAGACTGATAGTCAGCTCAGTTATGGTGGTCATGGTGAAAGAAAAGTGTCTCCCCAAGAGGATGTTGTGGAACCTTTGAGCAGAGGAGTCAGCTGGGTGTGAAAGACCATGGAGAGGGAAATTTGGGACTTTGCTCTCCCTTGCAGCTGAGAAGCTGATCTGGCCCCTCCAGAACTGGGGCCTGGTGCAGGGCTCTGGTCCCACGCATCCCACTGCGGCACCGAGGTCCCACATCTTCCCTGTCCCCTCCTGGGGAGGGGGACCCTAGCGTAGTCCCTTCCAGCATGGTTCTCCCTCCAGAGAGCACCAGTTTCACACTGGGCACCTGAATCTCTGCTGTCTCTTGGTGGCAGAGCAAGTAGAGCCTGCACCAGCTGGGGGATCGGGGGCTGCCTTCACCCCCCTCCTTCCTTCCTGCAGCAGCTCCTATCCAGAGCAGGCTGCTGGGCAAAGCCAAGGTGACACAGGGCATGGGGCAAACCACCACAGCATCCACACTTAAACATCTTGTGCTTGTTCAGTGTTCATCAATTTAGGATATCAACACGAGAATGGAATGAGTATGTTGTCTTCTGCTAAGCTGTGCTGGTTTGTAGTGACCGCCGTGCAGGGACAGTACGTGAATGTTTTATAAGCCCAGTGTCTCTAGCCTTTGTGGCCATGTGGCTCAGAACAGCATTGCGGAGCTGGATTTGACCGCTCGTGGTGGTTTCAAATCATGATCTTGTCCAGTCTTGGCATGTTGAGCATCTGCAGGGTTGTGGTAAACTTTGTATGGAAATACAAACGCTGTGTGTAGGCATCACGCGTGAATCTAAAGAGCTGCACCAGGTTCTCTCAGCAGCAGCCTAACACAGCTTTCCTCACCTCACCACGTGAAATAGGTCCAGCACATTAAGAAAAGACAGGCTGCTAAGGAGTCATGACTTGGTATTTTTAGTATCCCAGGAGTCGGGACTTGTTATGCTAAGCACTGTGTAGTTATACGGTGAGAAGATCTGCTCTAGACACCAAGAAGGAGAGCCAGGGACTGCAGCAGCCCGTTGCTGCCCGACTTTCCAGAGCGTGCTCTGCATTGAGCTGCTTCTGCAAAACTGCTTTGTCGTACTGTAAAGCCTGTGGCCGCTGTGGAAGGGTTGTGCAGAGAGTCAAGGCGACTAAAATAAGAACCTGTGGGGAACAGGAGGTACATGGCTCTGTTCCTGCTTGGACTAAAGAAGCCATGTTCTGCAGGAGGAGCAGCAGGTGCTTCAGTCTCCTGTAGTCAGAGGGTTTGTTTGCAATGTGATCTTGAAAACAGAAATGTGGTTCTGGTTTGAGGCTTTAGGGTTTTGAGGCCGTTAGGTCCCTTCATCCAGATGATGTAGACTTGAGACGAGTGAATAAAATGGATCTATTCAAAAGCATAATAGAACAAGGGCTCAGAAGATCCTCAGAAGAACCTGCTGCTTCTTGAATCAATCTTCTTTCCCTCACAGGACACTTGGAATATGAAAAGGTTGGTTCTTTTGGGTTTTTGTTTGGCTTTGGGGGGTGTTTTGAGCGTAGCTGGTTTGAAGAACCTTCTGAGGGACTACAAAAGAAATGACTCATCTTTATATTTACAGATACTAACCAAAACCAAAGGTTAGGCAGCCTCCTTTGCCTGACAGTTGAGACATTATCAAGGTTTTTTGTTCTTTTCCTTCTCTCTATCTGATATTCGTATTTCCCTCTGCCCCATTTTCAAAGAAAAGGACAGACAGCAATTCTTAGTTCAGTGAAGAAAGGATCTAAACCAGAGTGTGTCTGTTGGGATCCCGAGATCACCGGAAAGGAGAGGGTGTGAGGGACCACATAAGTTTTGGGTTACCAAAAATCTGCAGGTTTCTCTCTCAGGAGAAGAAAGGAAACAGATAGTAAACTGTGCGTGGTACTTTTGAGGCAGGGGCGCAATCTTTGAGAGCCAGGTCATGGAAATAGCTAAACAATGTCCTTTGGCCCAGCATGTCCGCCAGCACCTACCAGTGCTGTACAGACTTTGGCACAGTGCTGTTAATCCAAGGGAGATGTTTTCACAGGAGACAGAAGCAATAAAACTCATTTCACCGTGTTCTTTGCAGCAGTTTCCATAAAAATTAAATCATGCAGGCACATGAAAAGGAAAGCGGTGCGCTGTGTTTCTGGCTCCCTGCCCACTGTGAGCCCACAGAGATGCTGACCTCTTGATGATTCAGAGCGCTTTGCTAGCAATGCAGTTTGTATCTGCTCTAAAATGTTTTCTTTAACCTTATTTGTAAAGCAAATTTAGATTAATTTTCCTTCAAGCTATAACAGATTCCATAACTCGCTTTATCTTTTGGGGGAAGGGAATAGCAACAGTCATCAGTGGGCGAAGAGCTCTGGGAACTGCATGGTTCCCTCTTATGTGAAGAGCCAGGATGCAACATTTATCCTCAGTAAGTCCCTGTGCTGGATGTGCTGCAGGTGAACTGTTTTGGATCCGTTGTCCTGGGGGATCTGTAACAGAATGTTCCTCACTTGTCTGAAGAAATAATAGTGGCAGAGGAAGCAAAAAAGGACGCGGAATGGGAAAACATCAAAATTAAGTCATGGGAGAGGCAGAGGATCCAGGAGCTGTCCTGCAGAGAGGGAAAAGGATGGGAAATGTCCCAAGGGGATCTGCTGGTAGGAGTGCACAAGGGAAGGGTAACGCTGCAGGCAGCAGCAAGAGGAGGATGGGGCAAGTTTGTGGGGTCAGTGACATAAAAATAGGTTAATGTAACATTAAGTAAAATTTTCTGAAGAAAATAGTTTCTATTTGGGTGACTGTGAAATGGTAGTGTACAAAAGATGCAACAGCAATCGCTCTTCAGTGTGAGAACAACCAAACAGAAGCATCCTGGGCTATTTCCATTCCCAGCTTGTACAGTTAAAATCAGGGCATCAGCGAGTGTAAAAATTGTGTTGCAAGGCATGCTCCTTCCTCTGCAGTAGATGTAGGCTTCAAAGCTGTTGGTGAGGTGAAGAGGGGAGTCAGTCAGTCGGTCTGACACGGTTTTCATCTACAGCCAAACTGGAAGGAGAAACTAGAAACTTTGTAGATGTGTGAGCCCTAGGTCAAAGTCTTGTTCAAACCTGAGTTCAACCCCCGGCCTCACTTGAAACCAGAGAAAATAGGAGAGGAGCAGGCGGCTGATCTCGAGGTGCTGCTACGGTACCAGCCAGGACACCCTGTTACAAACCACCGAGTGAGAGCTGTCAGCATGGGACATGGGGGCTGTGCTGAGCTGGGAGAGAGGTGCTCAGCGCTCCCCCAAACACCCCAGGATCGCCGGGGAGGGGTTGCAAGAGCGATTCTGTCGGAGATCCGGGCTGTTTGGGACTGTGGCGCTTGGATCCTACCTTAACCTGCAGCGAAGGGTGCCACGCGGTTGGGAGAGGTACGAGGAGTGGGTTAGCCAAAACTTAAAGATACTTAAAGCACTTTTAAGCCTTAGAGTATTTCAAGCTCCTTAAGCCACTTTAAGGCTTTAGACGGGTTTAAAATGCTTAAAACACTTTAAGGCCTTAGATGAGTTTAAGCTGATTTAGAGCTTTGGAGTGCCTTAAGTTCTCTGGCTTGGAGTACTTCAGGAGGTCTGGAGGTCCTCTGAGCTCTTGATTGGAAAGGCCATTCTGAACATTTTGAGTGAGGATGCGGCACATACTTAGTCCTGTAACCTGCGCACAGGGATTCTTTCTCCCTGAAAGCCTCCCAGGCTATGTCTGAACAGCCAGGGTGCCCTGGGTACACTTTCATCCTCCCTTTTTTTGGGAAGAAAAAAAAAAAAAAAGGGCATCCGTGTGTAAGGACAAACGGCTACTGCAGGTGTGTGAGCTGACCTTCCTGCCTGCGCCTGGCAGGTGTGGCGTGGGTAGGATAAGGTGTGGGGGATCTGTTATGTCAAAGCTGTGTGGAAGTGCTCTGCCTGCGGAGTCCCAGCCCCGAGGAGGATGGCCCTCCCCAGAGGACATCCTAACGTCCTTGTCATTACTGTGGTGGCAAGTGCTAATTTTCCACCTGGAAGGGAGTGGTGCTGTGCCTCAGGGAACGAATCTGTCCCTGTCAAGTTAACATTTTCAGGGATCACCATCTTCAAGAAGTATTTGTGTGTAATATGAATAGTCAACGTTTCGTTTCTTTTGTGATTTTCACTACCCTAATGCCCTAAGATCAGCTCTGCAGGGCCAGCCACGAACTCTTGGGTCGCTGCTCAGGAAGAGGCGCCGATGGCCTGGCTCCTTCCCTGTGTGCCTTCCCAGGGGTGTTTAAGATCCGTGATGGCCTGTGCCCGCATGTGATGTGCCTCGGTGGCCTTGAAGGACATAGGTTTGCTTAATCTCTTTTTAAATCATCTGTGTGCTTGGCTCGGTGGCAGCTGCGGCACAACTTCGTTATGCACCACAGGGAAATGGGACTGCTTTTGCATGAAGCTTTCTGCTTGGCAGTTTCACTGGGCACCCACTGGCCTCACGTTCCCAATTACCCTTTCGTTAAGCCTTCATCTCATGGCCACCCTCCATCCACCTTTCCCTATGGCAGCTTCAGGGTCTGTTTAGCTTTTACTGGCCTGGAAGCTCTTCCCACTTTGGGTTCATCCTGCCCTTCGTGCCTTGTGTAGTTCTCCTCTTCCCGCTTGCTTTCTGAGCCATTCCTGACGGACCTCCTGATGGAGCAGGCTGATGTTCCTTTAAATCTGTCCGCAGAGACATTGCTGAGGAGCAGCTCATTTAGTCAGTCATTTGTGTTAGATATTGCTTGTGTTACATTTGTCAGCATGGCATTTCATTTGCCATTTTGTCACCCTGTCACTCAGCATTGTGTCTGCTTGCTTAGAAAGACTGAAAATATATTTCATTTCTACCAGAAAATAAACGTCTTGTAGAGGTAAGCTTAAACAAGTATCCTCTGGAAACTTGTACGACAGGTGAGAACGGACGCTATTTTACCACTTCGCTTACTGTAAGCACCACCAGCAACTGCAACATTTAACTATAAAACGTGATACAAGACAAGCTTTTGCAGAGAACTAACAGGCTTTGCTCCGGTTTCCTTATGCCCAAGCTGAAGGATGTTAGTTCCCAGAATTCGCAGACACCCTTGATGTACGGGTCATGGAGAGTGATGGTCGGGGTACCGAGGGCACTGACAGGATCTAGATGAGCTGGTGTCCTCCTCAGCCACACGTAATTATTCCTACACTTTCCTAAGAACTTTCCTGGCCTATTTCAGCCAAAAGTAAAATGGTCTAAAGCCATTTCAGTTGATTTTATTTTGCATTACAACAGTCAGCTCCCGTACCTTAGGTGAGGAGCAGAGAATTTCTTGCCTCACTGTGGAGTTTGAAGAATTGCATGTAGCTGGACTCAGATGGACATGCGCCTGGCGTGCTTTCTCACGCTGTTCTCCTCACACAGAGGTTGAAATAACACAGAGCATGGCTTTGCCTCCTCTGCTTTCTACAAGGGTTGCTTCCCTCCTCCTGCACTTGAGAAACGGAGCCTTCAAAGCTGCTCCTTGCCTGCTGCGGGGGGACCCTCCTCCTCTTCCCATCTGTTTAAACCACTTCTGAGGGGGAATCAGGACTCAGATGATATAAATAAAAGGGAATAATGTAATTAATGCCAGTCAGAATGAATGGGTTTGTGGAAAATAGTTCTTACCAAATAAACGTGATGACAAATGTTGAATGTTTGGTAAATGGAGGCAGCTGTACTCAATGTCACATAAGGAGTTTGACTACAGGCACTGATTAAAAAAGCAGCACTATCGAGTATCCGTGTAGCACACTTAACTGGATTAACATCTCGGTTGAGTGACATCTCAGATTTGTTAGGGAGAATCACTGTCAAATTAAAATATTTTGAGTGGAGATCTGCTGTGTTTGGTAAATGCCTGAGAGCCCTCCAGTACCCCGAATCGGTACTCTAAGGTTGGTGCTGAAAAAGTACGCAGCTGACAGGGTAGGCAAAAGGGCAGTGACTGCCGAGGGCTTGGCTCGACTGGGGGCATAGTGTGCAGGTCTGTGCTCCTGGAGCAATGAACGTGACCCACTGCCCCTGCGGGGACACGTGTCTGGTGTGTGCTGTGGCAAGGAGGGCTTGTGCTACCCCGAGACAGAGGAGCGGTGAGAAGCAAAGAAGTGCTTGCTGTGGAGTCGTGTCAGTGGTTCTGGCACCCTGCAGCCAGGCAGCAAGTCTAGTCTAGCAAGACTACCCCAGATTCCTCCCTGGCAGCGAAGGGAGACTGGGCCCTCAGGGCCTTTGTTAATGTATGATGCTAAGATAGATGCCTGACATGAACCCTTCCCTGGGGTGCCTGTCTCTCCACACAGAGGAGATGCTCGGTAAAGACAATCAAGATAACTCGTTCAGACGAAATGCCCGCTGTTCAGATGACAGAAACTCTGAGAAACATTTCATCTTGTTGTCCATCAGCGAAGCTGATGTGAAGCTAAAAGTTTTGCAAGAGCAAGCTGTCAGAGTGATTTGAAAACAACCCCGTGGGTTCAGTTCAAGGGGGAGGCTCACTGGCTTCTGCCCACGTTCAGAAAAAATAAGTATTGGTGTGAATGAAAGCTCTACTTTGGGGCAGGAGTGGAAGTAAATTTTTTTCTTTCACTCCTCTGCTGCACTTTGTATGAGAGGAGGCAGAAGAGAAGCTCTGGAAGCAAAGCGATGGGCGAAGGAACTCAACTGGGAGGGCGGGCTTTGCAGGGTTTAGATGTTTGATGTGCTGAGCCAGTTCAGCTTCAGTCTGTAACTCAGAAGCTCGGGGTCAGGCAAGCCATGAATGGAGGTTTCGCAGCAACCATTTCAGTTCACCAGGAAGGGCTGGAGTTCAGGTGCTCGTCATGGAAAGTGGCTGCTTTAGGGTCACAGACCTGAAAAGTAAATTCCATTTAATTGGCACCTTCTCCCTGAAATGCCCCGTTTCCAGTATCTTCTGATGCTCTTGGGTTCATTTTTTAGCTCTATGTGATCTTGGCATAATCAAGAGAAAGCTATTCAAATTTTATTCAAATAGAGTAGCTCAAAGATAAATATTTCCTAAAGGCATCTTCATCCCTCCTTCTGTAAGTTGTCGAGGTCTTTTATCTCTGTTAATATTGCCTGGAGCTCCTGTCAGAACAAGACCAGGACATACGAGGTAATTATGTCAAAGTGTCCAGCCTGATGAGACCATCAGGGCCCAAGTAGCTGGAATGCAAAGAAGCCCACAGATGTGGGTCTGGGCGTGCCCGATCTGTTCACCCACATGTAGCGCGCTTAACTGGGGGCATCTCCGGGCAATAGCCCTGGCTGTGTCTCCTCTTCGGCAGCCTGTGCTTGGAGGACTATCGCGGCCATCGTCCCCCTTTCCACCTTTCCGTGATACACTCAGCAACCTGCACACGCACCGATTTACCGGCACCTGCCCGTAGCCTCTGCCCTGGCAGGGATCGAGCAGCAGGGCTGGAGCTGCGGGGGCAGGAGGGAAAGCAGCCCCAGCTGCTCAGAAAGGCCAGTGCGCTATGAGGGCTGCAGTCGAATTCCAGTTTCAAAGCATCAGTGTTAGTAGTGCCTTTGGGTTGCAAAGGCTGCTCTCTAAATGCTTAAATGTTGTTAGAAACAAAACCAGCCAATTTCTGTTTGTTTTCACTGCTGCCAGCTGCAGTAGCCAGAGCAGCTGGGTTTGCTTTCTCTGTCTTCTAATGTCTTCTGGTTTGGGGCTCTTTGAGAACATGTACTGACTCGTCCTTGATGTTACAAAGCCAGCACATTAATGTTGTTTCATATGGAGATTAACAGTGGTTTTTCAAACTTTGCTTAAATTGCAAAGATCAAAACCCGTGGTAAGAGGAGCCTTCTGAGCTGAGGAGCTGCCCTGGTTGGAAATGGTGAGCATTCCCTTTAATTCCTGCTTCCCTGGAAGACAAGCAGCTCTCACGATAAAGCTGGTTGAGTGTGCCGTGCTCTGGAAACCTTTCTATCTGCTGGTGTGTTTTATCCTTCCTGGGACAGGGAGCGGGAGTCCCAGCCCTTTTTTCCCCAGTAACAGTGTGCTCCTCAGGGAGGAGAGGCTGCTGCAGCGTGCTCTGGTCCAGCTGGAGCAGCTCCGCTTGCTGCAGTGACGTGGAGTACGGTTGGTGCTTCTGTGCTGTGGAAATGTCCGTCCTGGCTCAGAGCTACCCTTCTGTATTCGCTATTGGACTGGGTGTATTTGATATTTTTGTGTCAGCCTTAGGAACTGGACTGGGTACAATTGAAGAAAATAGTCTAAGGTACAGATTGAGGGTTAATAGCAAAACGAGCCCTGAGCGTGGTGATCAGGACGTGCTTCCCAGCATCTGGGTCTGCTCCCCTGCCCCCCCAGTATACGAGCACAGACTGAAGCGGTGCAGAGAGGAGACCAGGCAGAGCTGGTCAGCCGGCAGTCAGGGAGGTCTTTCACGTGCTGCTGTACTAAATTAACTGAGACAATCCAAAACATACATACATATTTTTACTCTTTATTTCCACACTGATCATTCCTCCCTACAGACACGGTGTTTGGTGCCAGTTAATCAATCCTGGCCTGTATTTCAGGTGTAGTTTTAGTTACACCTTTGCACAAGAGCCGTCTGTGGCAGGGGGTTGTCTGTGCCTGTTTGGCCAGGCTGGTGATGGGTCAGTTGTGACTTTTTGTATTTGGCAAACGGTATTCATAGCATGGCTGTTGATGAATAGAGAAAATTTAAGGTATTAATATTAGTGGATGGATTAAAGTACCAGCTGAGGAGTCACTAGTCAGCCCCGTGGCTTTCAGTGACTCCAAGAAGAACCATGGGGCTCTGTCCCCCTGTGAGCTGGGTGTATCAACCCTAACAGGCTCTTAACACTAGGTCAGCCGTGGTCTCTTCTCAGCAAGCTGACAGCATGGTACTGTAAGGTATTGCCTTTACATCATCAGTGCTCTGCTTGCGTGATCACCAAAATGCTACTGAGGAGGTCCGTTCAGTCTGTCTCTGGTCATGGTCGTGGAGTGTGTGCCAGCTACCACATCATACTCGGAGCACTGATTCAGAGTGGTGTATTTAAGCGCACAGCAAAGGTGTTTTATCTCCGAAAGAGCCATGTTCTTTATGTGCTGGTCATAATCTGTATGTTGAAAAGCCTGTGGAATGCTACTCTTCCCAAAGATTTACGAGCATGTGCCCGTTTCCTGAGCAACAGTCATCCCTCACCCACAGGGATACATAATTCAGCGTGGTACGGCAGCAGCTCCGGCGGGACCTGGCGGTAGGGCTTACCTAAGTGCAGGTGACTCCCCAGCACTCGGTGTGAGATCAGAAATCAGCTCCCCTCTATAAGGGTGGCCAGGTGCTCAGCTCCAGCCCCCCTATCACCCTGTTCTGCTCTTCTCTTCCTGCAGAAGGGAGGAGCTGGGCTCAGCTTGTGGTCCACACAGTCACTAGTCACTGCAATCAGACCGCTACGGCGAATGGGTGGGCTGTGCTCAGGCGGATTGCGCAAAGGAGGAGCAGAGCTCTTTCCTGAGAGTAGCCAATACCATCATCCACACCGAACTACGTCCCTAAGTTTAGTCCTATGTTTAATCCACTAAACCATGTCCCTAAGTGCCACATCCACGTCTTTTCAATAGCTCCAGGGATGGGGACTCCACCACCGCCCTGGGCAGCCTGTGCCAGGGCTTGACAACCCTTTCAGTGAATAAATTTTTCCTGATGTCCAATCTAAACCTCCCCTGGTGCAACTTGAGGCCATTTCCTCTTGTCCTATCACTTGTTACTTGGGAGAAGAGACTGACCCCTGCCCCCGCCCCCAACCTCCTTTCAGGGAGTCATAGAGAGGTCTCCCCTGAGCCTCCTTTTCTCCAGGCTAAACACCACCAGCTCCCTCAGCTGCTCCTTTTAAGTCTTGCTCTCCAGACCCTTCACCAGCTTTGACCTTCTCTGGACACGCTCCAACACCTCAATGTCCTTCTTGAAGTGAGAGCCCCAAAACTGGACACAGTATTTGAGGTGTGGCCTCACCAGTGCCGAGAACAGAGGGACAATCACTGCCCTGCTCCTGCTGGCCACAGGGCTGCTGACACAAGCCAGGATGCTGTTGGCCACCTGGGCACACTGCTGGCTCATACTCACCCCGCTGTCAACCCAGCACCCCCAGGTCCTTTTCCGACAGGCAGTGTCCAGCCACTCTTCCCTCAGCCTGTAGTGTAGCAGGGGGTTGTTGTGACCCAAGTGCAGGATCCAGCACATGGCCTTGTTGACCCTCACACACTGGCTGTGGTGGTACAGTGGAGGGCAGCTGAGAAAAGGCAGTGCGGGGAGCGCCAGCACACCGCCTCTGTAGATAAGTGGGAACCTCTCATCCTCCTCTTCCCCATCATCCGGTTATTCTGGTCAGAATGGAAACACTGCATTAAGCTGTTTCTGGTTCAGTGACGGGGCACTTGCCATCCAAAGGCAGACTGAATTTGAATTTTCTTTCAAATGCCTCGTTAACTCTCTCCTGATTTACTGTATGCATGATTATCCTGACATTCTTTTACAACGTGCATCTGTCGTCTTTGGGGAGAGGCAAAAATAGTAACGCAGGGCAGTAGATAACTAACCGGGTGACCAAGCAATGTGAGGTGCCCAGCGTGGACGACACGTGCGTTACGGGGCTGCGGCAATACTGCTGCGATGTTGTGAGGTATTCCATGGCCAGTGGGGTTTGTACAGGTTTTTTCTTTCTCCCTTGTGCCTCATAGACTGCTCTTTCCGTTGTCTTCCCAGAATTTATCACTGCACCATTTTCCTGGAGAAAAATAAGGCTTCGCCACCACTCCAGAATGGCCAAATCAGGCCTTTTTAGCAGGACTCCAGTATATACTCTGCCTTCTTGGGGAAATCCTCGATGTTCAGATGGTCTCAGTCATGCTCAGGCCCCGAGAAGTCTCTGTGTGTTCTCTGTAGCTGTTGAAATTCAAAAGAGAATCTGGCATGATAAACCTGTGGGCGTCAGGCAGTTGCAACAGGTCCCAAGTGTTCCTTAGCTCCAGCATAGCAAGGTGTGAATGGTTGAGGCACAATCAGTACTGTGCCAAGAGCTCCCTCACAGCCTCTAGCCAGGAGGGTTTGGGGTTTTGTTTTGTTTTGGGCTTTTTAATTGGTGGTGGTCCTTGTTTTCGTAGAGCAGGCGCTCTATGGGACATGGAGTAAATAACTGTTGTCCCTCAGTATAATTATTTAAACTCTCCAGGAGACTTATTTGAAGCAGCTTAAGTGCTAAGTTTACCCACCTTAAAGACTTAATGCTCTATCCATCCTAGGCTAGCTGAGGCCCCAGAATACTTTCTGCTCTGAAGTATTCCTCTAAACGTTGATGCTCGCGGTTTTATTTCAAGGCTTTCCAAAGCAGGGCTGCGCTGGCAGCACAAGAGCAGCCTCCACCAACAATGCACCACTGAGCCTTGTTTGCTGGCTGAGGCAAAGTCACCAGTAAGAAATTCCAGAGCGTCAAATTTATGTTCTTTACGGTAGTAAACATACCGTGTCTGTGTGGTTCTTGAATAAATGCTACTGAGAGCAAGGTCAGTCGAAGCAACTCACGGGGAGTGAAGAGTTATCAGCACTTGTTTGGCTCAGCAGCCATGGTGCCAAAGCTGCAGTCACGCTGGCAGACCGTGCTGCTTTCTTGGAGGGAGTGACAGTTTGACTTGTTCTGTCCACAGCTCATCAGCGATGGCAGCGTGGTGTACGCAGAAGCCCTCTGGGACCACGTCACAATGGATGACCAAGAGCTGGGATTCAAGGCTGGTGATGTCATTGAAGTAACGGATGCTAGCAACAAGGAGTGGTGGTGGGGGAGGATTCTGGACAGCGAAGGCTGGTTTCCAGCCAGCTTTGTACGGGTAAGAGCTTGATGTGTCTTTATGCCCCTCCATTGGCAACAAGCGTTAGTTCTCGTTCTCAGCCCTTTAGCTCTTTATCCAGGTCACTTCAGATCACAAGTGACCCAAAAGCAGATGAGGCATGAAGTGAGGTGATACGAGGTGATCCAGTGGCTGTAGCAAAAGTCCTTGGAGAAGTGGGGCAGGTAGTGCTATAAAAGTTTTGAAACGCTCTGTTATAGATTGCAGGAGACAGTCTCAGCTGTGTAACCATTACACAGAGGGGATGGGTTTGCAAGATTACTGGCACCTCTCAGCACTGGTGGGGATGGAGCTGCTTTTTTCATAGTCAAAACACAGGCTTTTTTTTCTTTCACGTAACTGCTAAGTTGAATTGTTGTCCTGGCTGGCAAAAACCTGGGATAACATTTCAGGGGAAAGCAGACTAGTGTTAGCCATTAGGGAGCAGAGTAATTATGATACTTGAATAGGCATCAAGAGTGAAGATTTCCTGCTAATTATCACTGGGTCTCAGCTCACTGCTGGGTCGGCTGCTATGTTTGGGGACTTGGATAAACCTGCAGGTCTCTCAGTTACTCCACACAAGTTTCAGGCCAGGGTCTGAGTTTAAGACTAGCCAATGATGTTGTTCTGCTCACAGCGAAGGGAAACCAGGATTGCACATGTGAGGGCTTCACCAGTTGTAAACAGTGAGTAAGTGTAATCCATGCCTGTGCTGACTGACAGGGGTGGGAATGCGCTACTTTTATATGCAGATATATCTGTATCAAGGGGTAAGTAATCCTGCCTAGAAGAAACTACATTGAAAGTTTAAAGCAGTTCTGTTAAAAATGCCTATAGTTAGGCGTGGTCCTACTTCAGTGTTTCACACTCCTGGGGTTGATCATTTGAGTTGTGTATGAAATATTCCCATGGACACTCTGAGAGCTACAATACTACTACGTGAAAGAAAGCTCCTAAGTGACATGCACCAGTAACTGCCTGCTCTTAACTAAGGTACTTCGCTGTTGTTGACAGTAAGGACGGCGTGTCTGCAAAACGCTGGTGGTTTTCTCTGCTCATGCTGTGCTGCCATCTCATGGGCGCTGTGCAGGACCCACGAGTTTCACGCACAGCCTCGTAATGTACTGCCATTCCTTACCACGTTATATGCCCTCTGGCATCTGTATCTCTTTTATATTAACAGCAAATTCTCTTTAAATGATCTCGGGGAAGCAGATACTGAGAGGCCATCTGTTATTTAGGGTGTGAGAACAACACAACGCTATATAAAAAAGCAACTATTTACTGGTTTCCCCCCTCCCTCCCTAAGCGCCCCCTCACAAGCACCTAAGCAGATGTCACTTGATAAACCATTTTTGTCCTGATTTTGTGTGTGTTGTTCCTGGAGGACTCCGTATCCTTCCTGTGACTTCTCTGCCCAAGAGATGCCCACTTTAAACCACCCATGTCACACAGTGGGAGCAGCTGTCAAGTGGCTTAAAAGCACCCTCCCAAAACTTGACTATCTGGCCTTCGCTTCCCCAAGGGGAAAATAGGTTTACAAGTCATAAACAGGTAGCAGCCCTCTCCACTCCTTATCCTAGCTCAGTCTTTGTCTGCCGTTCAGTCAACTGCCCCAAACTTCTTTTCCTTGAAAGAGTCGTGCTTACAGTACGAACAGTGAACATCTCGTGTGTCTGGCACAGCTGCGAGTAAACCAGGATGAGCCCATGGAAGACTATCCTCTGAAGGTAGAGGGTGGCAAAGAGGATGACTCCAGCAGTGGCACCCGCCGCTTTGGGATGGGGCAGACCACCAAAGACCAGATGAGGACCAACGTCATCAATGAGATCATAAGCACAGAGAGAGACTACATCAAGCACCTCAAGGACATTTGTGAGGTAACAGAATAAAGGGGGATGTGAATGTAAGAACTTGTTTGAAGGGTGATAGAGCATGTCCCGTTCTTCCCAGAGAGTGACCCTACGCCGGTAACTTCTCTGTTCTGAAAGCAAGACTGAGTTTACTCGAGAGCCTGCACTGCTAAACGGCGTGGCATGCTCAGGGAACAGCAGACAATTCATGACAGCAATATGCCAAAGACGGCCTGTGTTTGGAGCAGCCACTTGGGCTCTGAGTAAATGGAATTAATTGGATTTCCCAAGCCAGAGAAAAGTAAATGTCTAGCACTGCTGTCCTCCGTAATAGATGTTCTGAGGTAATAGAATCAGCAACTCCAGCCTTCAGGCAGATCATGCTCAGATCAAAACAACTGGGGGAGGTTCAGCCAATTAGGTTCTTCCACTTGCAAATATGGTGACTACTGCGACACCTCTTCTAAAAGAGACAAGCTGTCGTAGACCTGGGGGTAGATGGAAGTAATTGATCGCAGTTTTGCAGGAGCATCGTTCCTCACTGAGATGACACACAAATGTAGTGCCTTCCGGGAGAGCCAGCTGGGGGAACGCAGCACACGCTCACCAAACAAGCCTTTCCTCCCGCAGCATCCCCACGTGTCCTCTGTGCACTCCGAGTCAACCAGGCATCTCCTAACACGAGCACCCGAAACAGAACCACAGCTGGATTTGATTGGCCTAAATCTGCCAGTGGGTCGGTGCTGGGGTCAGAACACCCCGTAGCCCGCAGACAGATGAAGGTGTTTCTAACAGGAGAGGAAGCAGCTCTGGGTCTTCTTCAAGCGTGGATGACAGTATTGTTTAAGGCAGTGATGTGACTGTGGCTTGGTTTCTAGTTCTACCATGTTATGGGTGATATTAGAGGAAGTAATAGCTCAGACAGGGATGCACCTCTGCAGGAAGTACAGGAATCTGGGGTACAACGGGCTGCAGCCCACGGGGTTTTCTGTTGCTAACCAAAGGCCACAGAGCAAATGCCCAGGCAGCTCTCCAATTTGGTTCCTCCTAGGGTTACATTAAGCAGTGCCGCAAAAGAGCTGACATGTTTACAGAGGAGCAGCTGAAGACAATCTTTGGGAATATTGAGGACATCTACAGGTGCCAGAAGAAATTTGTTAAAGCACTAGAGAAGAAATTCAACAAAGACCACCCACATTTGAGTGAGGTTGGCTCCTGCTTCTTGGAGTATGTAAGTAAACTTGACTTCATGGGAAGGGGGTGGCTGAGCATGGATTAAGCCAGAGGGTTTAGAAATTGATCTGGCAGAACTGAAGCTCTCTTTAAAAAGCCCACCCAATCAAATTAAATGCCACCCCCCACCTCCCTGCCCCAGTCAACCACTACTCACCTCCCGAAGAAATATTCTCTAGCTCTAATGTTTTCAAAGCGCCTCAGCTTCTGAGCGCTACACTCCCTGCCAGACCATGCTACTTCAGGCAAAAATATAGGAAGATTCCAGAATCTTGATCTGGGCTGGAGTTTACAGCTGTGGTATTTTCAGGTCAGTGCAGGATCAGCAATGGCTGATCCAGTCATTAAAAACATTCAGCTGAGCACGGGCCAGAATACATGGAAATGTCCGAGTCTCTCAGATAAGCTGCACGTGCTGTAACTGGTAATACACCCTGCCCACCCCCAGCTTTAGGTCTCCAGCCTTCAAAGTCTGGGGACGATGCAAATTACCAAACAGCCCCGTGGGATACAGGAGTAGGAGCCACCCAGGGAGCTCGTACACAGCAGCCTGAGCCAGGCCATCACCCTAGAGAACACGGACAGTAAATGCCTTCATCTCCCTTGCAGCAAACAGAGTTCCAGATATACTCTGAATACTGCAACAACCACCCCAACGCCTGCATGGAGCTGTCCCGCCTCAGCAAAGTTAACAAGTACGTCTACTTCTTCGAAGCCTGTCGCCTGCTGCAGAAGATGATCGACATCTCGCTGGACGGCTTTCTGCTGACTCCCGTGCAGAAAATCTGCAAATACCCGCTGCAGCTGGCTGAGCTGCTCAAATACACCAACCCCCAGCACAGGTAGGTCGGCACGGCGGGGAGGGAAGGAGCAAGATAGCAGCACATACATACTTCGGAGTTAAATGTTTCCAGCGGTGGTGGTGTTGAAAACTTTGCCCCCAGAAGCACTGGTAGTCGTGGCCTACAGCGGTCAAACCACGCTAGCTCAAAAGCCTCCAAATCCACTGCTCAGCTTCAGGGTGAAGGCACTGCCCTCGGCTCAATTAACTGTGTCCCTTAATCAAGCATCTGAAATGAGCAGCTACAGAAATAACACATGAAAAATCTGTGTTAAAGTGTTGATATTGGTCCACTGTGGCTTGACTTAATTGTACCTTCCTCATTACAGCACTGGTGTTTCTCGGAATGGCTTAAGCACATCTTATGAAGTCTGTAAGCACGTTGTTCTGAAGCTGCCCTCTGAACAGAAAGCTCCTTAGAGCAGTTCACAGCTCTTCTCAACACTGTGTTAGAGACAAGTTGTGCAGAACAGCTCCTTCCCAGCTACGCTACACTCAGCCCAAGTAGCTGGTGGCAGCAGATGGTGTGGGGGGGAGGGTAGATCAGCTTCTGTCCCACCCTTCCAGATAAACCGTCGGCTCCTGTCTGAAATGAAGCCGATTATTGCTGAACTGCCTTACCTGTGCGTGACAGAATCAGTCCCTGTATGAAAACATATTGTACTGTGGAAGAAAAACGAGGCTTGGAAAGTCCTGGAGATTCTTCCAGCCACTTGTACCTCCATCTCTGTGGCTGAATTTGGTCGCTTACCCCTTCCTCTTCCATAAATTGGGCCTGGATTTGTTACAAGAACATAATCCTTGCCTCAAAAACAGAGTGCGTCTGAGAAGCTGCCCACAGAAACAGGAACCTCCGACTTCCAGGGTGGGCTAGAACTGCAGGAGGAACTCCTGTTTTCTGCCCTCCGGCCCTAGGCCACGCTGGACCCCACTCCTCTGGAGTGGAAGTCCCGTAAGCACGTGTGGGTTGTCCCGCCTAACCCCTCTGCCCTACCCTAGGGATTTTAAAGATGTCGAAGCTGCCTTAAATGCCATGAAGAACGTTGCTCGGCTGATCAACGAGAGGAAGCGACGGCTGGAGAACATTGACAAAATTGCTCAGTGGCAGAGTTCGATAGAAGACTGGGAGGTACGACGTACTTTCTCCAGCAATCCATGTTCTGTGTTGCCCCGCTTCTTGCCCTCTAAGAGCTTCTCCCTAAAGCAAGATCTTCCTGAGGACTACTGTCTAGCCCTGCCTCTGTTCTGCTGGCCCTCTCTGCGTGAGGTTTTTTTAATTTATTTAAACAGAGGTGATCTCTTAGTGCAACTGAGAAGGTCTAGCACATAACCCAGCTAGACCAGCTGCCTTTGCATGTTCCCTGGGATTTTTGCTTCTCTGTTTTCCTTGCAGAATAAAATCAGCATGTAGGTTAGTGAAATCCTACTATTTTCCTCTTGCCCCCCATTTTATCTTGCGTGATTTCCAACTCTCAATATGAGCAAATTGCCGCTTAACGCTTATTAAGCCACATTATTCCTGCAGAAAGGCAAGCTCCGATATAGCGACAAAGGAAGCCAAGGTTCCCCGTAGACTCATTTAAAAAAATTGCTAAATAAAACTACAGATTTTCTAAATCCTAAATGCAGTAAAACCAGACTGTCTCCCTGCCCCAGGATGTCAGGCTGAATTCTCAGCTCTCTGCTCATGTGCCTCTGTTAACGTTGGGGATGGATCAGCTGCCCCCAGCAGACTCCCTACAAACGGAGACTTTTTTTATTTAAGCACACTATTGTTCTCATCAAATTCAGTTCCCCCTCCCTGGGTGTGAAGGACACAGCGTCTCCCTGATGTGACAGGTGCTGACCTCCTGCACAGAAGCTCCCTCTCACTCGCCAAAAAGAGTTTCCTCAGCAGGGATTCAGGCCACACCGGCCCCTCAGCCAAGCTCAGGTTCTCCTATGAGACCATGGGCTTATTTCTTCTCCCGTTTTCAGAGGGCTGAGACCAACCTGTTCTTTGTGCTGTTCTCAGGGTGAAGACGTCCTAGTCAGAAGCTCAGAACTTATCTATTCCGGAGAATTAACCAAAATCTCCCACCCTCAAGCCAAGAGCCAACAGAGGATGTTCTTCCTCTTTGACCACCAGCTTGTCTGCTGCAAGAAGGTAACTGCACGAGCCAGGCACAAATGCTACCTATTGCAAAGTGAAGAACTTGAGTGAACCCCCTCTCTACCCCTTTGTTTCCTTTAATCCTTCCTGGTATCACATGTGCTTCTGGCACAGTTTTATGCGCAGTCTTTTCTCTGACATCCTGGCCACAGCAGTAAGCGACAGGAACCAACTACTGGCCTAACTCTTATAGCAAGAGAGGGAAGCACTGTGTTGCTTCTCGGGTTAGTGATGGGCATTGTCACCCATTTTCTTTTAAATACCTTTTTTTTTCCACTGCACTTCCATGTGAGATTAATATTCTATTCAGAAGGTGACTGAAGGGATTGAGGATTTGGGATCACGGGTAATAACACAAGCTTGGTTCTTATTCAGAGCTCTTCAGGGCAGCGGATACCCCACCACGGCAGATGCCCACCTATCCTGACCCCACCACTATGAGACACCACGGAATTCCCCTTGGTGTGAACAGGAGCTTTTAGCACTCCACAGTTCCAGAGATTCACGTCCAGGGTCAATGTTTTCTTGGAGGAGCATAATGGCTGTCAAGAAGATTCACTACTCCATCCTGTCAAAGAAAACGGATGTTTAAGGCAGGGACAGGAAACAGTAACATCTCTCTGAGTCTGTGTGATCTCTCTTACAGGACCTTCTGCGCCGGGACATCTTGTACTATAAGAGTCGGATCAACATGGACGATATGGAAATACTGGATGTAGAGGATGGGAAGGACAAGGACTTCAATATCAGCGTGAAAAATGCATTTAAGTTGCACTGCCGAGACACGGAGGAAGTCCACTTATTCTGTGCTAAAAAGCCCGAGCAGAAGCAGCGCTGGCTGAAGGCATTTGAGAATGAAAGGAGACAGGTTCAGCTCGACCAGGAGACAGGTATGGAAGGAGCAATGCTGTGAGGCAGTGGGTTGTTGGGGTTTTTTTTCCTTTTTTAAGCACCAGCCCATGCAGAGGAGTGAAAGGGCAGGGAAGGCAGTCCATGCTCCAGCCCAGCTCTGGGCTGCTGAATTACACATTCTGAATGACTCTCTGCAATCGTAAAAAATGAAAAAAAAAAAAAAGGCAGCAAACACCCAGGAGCAGACAGTGCAGCCCGCCCTCGGGGAGGCCGACATGGCTTTAATGAGCTCAGGCAGGGCTGACAAAACAGTCCATACATTAGATACAGCTTCTGTTACTTTGCAGTACAGTGTGAGTGCCCAGCTAGGCACCGTCTATACAGACCACGTTTGGTCAAGAGTTCGCATTGTGAGAGAAGAGTTTCCATTGTTTTGTCCAAATCCTGCTTAATTCAGATTTTTGTTATCTGAGATTTGAACCAGAGCTGGTCTGGACTGGCTTCTTCACCCAGCAACGCGTGGTTGGGAGGGCAGGCGGTAATCCTTGCGTGAGAGGTAGTGCAGCGCAGCCCAGGCTGGGGGGAGCAGTGGGTGCCCCTTCCAGCTTTGGAAGTCATTTTAGCTTGTGCCCCCTCACCTCAGGCATTTTCTTACTCCCCGTATTTCCCTTACTGTCCACGCCAGTGTCTTCCCATGAGATACAAACCGATGAGCTGCTGCTGACAAACTCTATTCTATCTTCAAGGTTTTTCAATCACAGAGGTGCAGAAAAGGCAGGCCATGCTGAATGCCAGCAAGCAGCACCACACTGGGAAGCCCAAGGGTGAGTCTGAGCTGAACACAGCACTGCTGCTAGAACTGGGCGGCAGGGGGTGGTTCTGTATTTACTATATGGGAATAGTTTCACTGAAGTGACAGTAACAGCTCTTGAGAAGGCCAGCTAGCGAGTCTGATGTGACAATCTGCAGTACGGTTCCTGGTAGAAGCAGGCAGCTGGAGTCAGGAAACTATTCCGAACTACAGGAGAGCTGCTGTGCACCTCACCGCTGAGCCAGAAACCACCGTTACGTACAAGCCCTCAGCTTCTGTTCAAAGGCCAGTTCTCAGCCACGCTCTCCCAGCAGTCTGGCAGTGCCAGTGTCAGAAGACAAGATTTCAGTTTTTAGCAACCCCCGCCAAGAGGCAAAGCAGGTCATAAAGGTCAGTGGAGCAGGGACTGTTCGTGCCTGGGCAGTTGTGCCGGTGGGAGATGCTTTGAAACCTGCGATTTTGGCAGAATGCCCTGGGTAGGTACCATGAGCAGTGACAGAGCTGTTCCTTAAACCTTCACGAGCCGAGGAAGACAGCGCAGCAGCCAGGGCAGCGTGACCTCAAGCAGCAGAGACGAAGGTTCCTGTGCCCGCAGCACTGACAGCTGGCGATTCCTGTTAGTGCGTTTTCTGATGCCACCACCCCTCCTTCTCTCCAGAGGAAGAGCTGTCACTTGCTTTCCTCTGGCCCCACAGAGAGGCAGCCCCTTCCCCATGGCGGTAACAGGCAGCAGTTCAGGCCTAGCCCAGGCTCCAGTAAGAAAGCTTAGCTAAATTTCCAAGTAAGTCAGAAGTACGATTTGGCTGCAAATAGAGGGAAGTTCAGTAGGAGGCCAGACCTGTAACAGAGCAAAGCCTCAGGGGTGAAGCAGTAGAGGAGACTCCTGAAGTCAGCCCTGTCTGCAGGCTGGGCACTGACCATCACGACTCAGAAATCCAGTGCAGGACATTCTGACGGACAACAGAGGCACATGCACATGAGCTGCTCCTCCCAAACCAACTAAAGGCACCTGTGAATTTTGTCACTAGTGATGAGCTGCTGCTCTTTGGCCCTGCTGTCATGTTGACATACATCTGTCAGCTGTGCTTCACACTTCTGGGGCTTCTCCAGCATCAACTCTACCCTAACGAGTGGTGCTGAAACTAAGGGTCATACTAAGACAATTCCAGTTCACTCCCTGCAGCTTTTACAGGGACAGGGCAGGGGGTGGGGAAGGGAGCTGTGCTCAACTAACATGCTTCCCCTCTCCTCCTCATTCATCCCAGCTGTCACCAGGCCATACTATGACTTTCTGATGCGTCAGAAGCATCCCACCCTGCCTACTACGCTCCCTCAGCAGCAAGTCTTCATGCTGGCAGAGCCCAAGCGCAAGCCCTCGAACTTCTGGCAGAACATCAGCAGGCTGACACCCTTCCGGAAATAAGGGCAGCCCCGCATTTGTGCCTGAACTCCTGAGAAAGCACTTTATCCGTCAGTCCTGGGAGGGGGAGCCCAGGTTCTTCCAATCCTTTGTTTACAGAGGATGGCACATGTGCTCCTGCCTTCCCTATGTATCTTGCAGCCCAACTGCCCGTGCTGGCTCCGAGCTGAGAGACTGCGTGTGCTCACACACACGCGTGCGTTTGTGCCAGTCCCATCGAGCCAGCCTTGCACAGCGCCCGAGAGGCAAACTTCCAGCAAGAGCTCACAGGAGGGAGCCCGGCATGTTCCAACT
Organism: Bucorvus abyssinicus; assembly: GCA_009769605.1. Lineage (NCBI taxonomy): Eukaryota > Metazoa > Chordata > Aves > Bucerotiformes > Bucorvidae > Bucorvus > Bucorvus abyssinicus. The sequence goes on along the minus strand of CM020035.1, from coordinate 21,617,344 downwards.
GAAAAGATTTTGCTTGTCAGCTGTACTTTGACTTGCTCCTTCCTGCTGTGACCACAACTGCTGCCAGCAAGGGGAGGGCAGCTGATCCACCTGCCGGCTCCACAGCCACGGCCGTGCTCAGAACAACACTTCAGAGGCCCTGACATGATCCATTTTCCATGGAGGGATAAACCCTCCAGCTCTCTGCCCACCCCCCACACTTCTCAGAGACACGACCCTCCTACACGTCTGTCTAACTCAGCTGGCCCTCGCAGGCACTCAGACAAGACAACAGTGAGTATTGCACTGTGACCTTTCCTTCAGTTCAACACCACCGATGGACGATGCAGTACATCGACCTGTGCCAAGCAACCTGCAGCATGAGTAAAGCTCAAGAATATCTCTAGTGGGTTTGAGTTACATTCAGTTAGAGAAGAAAAAAAAAAAAAATGTGCCTAATTAATACCATACTCAATTCCTTAGATTCGCGTCTCTCCATCATTCTGCCATACTTCCTGGCCAATGAAAATGCTCTTTGTTTGTAATGTGTTTATTTATGGTAAAAATCAGAACTGTGTATTTTGTAAGTCTGTAATTGTTCTTGTCAGCTGTTGGTAACTTGAGGCCTGTTTTGTCTGTTTTGTTTTTTTTTTTTAAAGAAAGGTCAATATTTGCAAACCCAGCTCCCAGAGTAAGAGTCTCCCGTTCAACTCCTCTGAAAGACTAAACCCACGATTGTTATGCAAGCTCCCACAGATCCTCAGTTCAAGAGAGTATTCCTACAGTTTTTTGAGACCTTTAAAAAAGAAAACAATGGAAAGCCACTTTAGAAGGGCCTAAATTTGGCATTAAGAGCCTCACTTTAAGTACCCAAGTTTCAACCTGTGGCCAAAAAAAAAAGAACTAATTTAAACCTTGGTTAGCAAAAGGAAAGATTTGCCTTACCATAGCAAGAGTAGAAGCCATACTGACTGAATTCCCCTGCTTAGGAGCCAGCCTGTGACACTGGAAGGAAGACACCTGCTCCTTCCACCACGATGCTCGTGGGAGCGAGCACTAACCACCTGCAGAGCTCAGAAATCCAGTGTTCACTGATGCTGTAGCTGATGATGTCTGGTCACCCCGGGATAGCTGAATTCAGTAGCATGTACAAAGTCATTCTTGCACTATCTCCCCTCCCAGACCAGGGGCAACATTTAATTTCATAAAGAAACTTGTAAAAGTGACTCTCAGCCTGTGTTTGTCTCCAACCTGTCCTATCTGTGTGAAGATGTTTGTTTATCTTCAAAGTCACTGTAAAGATTCTGCTCTTGCAGCTTAAAACAATCAGTAGAGGCCATGCTAGACGGTTACCCTCAACAAAGCCAACCTTTGGATGGGAGATGGGTGAAGCAGCGACCGTACCCGAGGTGTGCTGGTCACTGATCAACGTTAGCAGGTCACCAGCGCCCAAATTCCTGCTAGGTACTTAAATGGAAACCATGTCTCGGTGACCAAAACCCAACATCCTCCACCCCACCCCCAAAAAAAGTTCCCTTTCATGCAGAAGCACAAGAACTGTCTGCCCACAGAAGGTTTAGCACTTCCCTACATGCCCCAGGCCCTCCCAAGCAACCGAGGAAAATGGGGGTTCCCAACCTGGATAGAGCACCTCGAGAGGCTGCCTGACTGCCTCAGTGACCTCAACCAACACAAACTGTCACCAGTCTGGTCTGGTGTTTGTCAAAGGCCTTGCTAATGGTGTGCAGCAGCTGGGAAAAAAAAAAAAAAACCCACACCAACCAGTGGGGGACTGCAGGAATGGCCTTCAAACACTGGACAACCAGGTGCAGGTCACTACAACTGGGAGGAGAGGGAAACAACCCATCAACAACAAGATTACCAAGTAAAACCCAGCCCTCGCATCCACATGTTACATCTGCATTATCACACACCCCCCCCGCCCCGCCGCCCCAGGGCACAGGAGTGCCCAGCCTCACCCTCTGGGCCTTTCACCCCACACCCCCTCCAGGAGCCCTGGCCAAGCACCCCTCATGGGCCGGAGAACAGTGGCAGCCACCACGAAGAGCTTTGGACAGTCGGGTCACTCAGCCTGACCCAAGCTACATAACAGATGAGGGGACGTTGTGTCACTAATTGGGAGGGACTGGGAGAACTGGGGGAAAAAAACAAAAACAAAAAAAAAAACCACCAAAAAAACCCACACACACACATTTGCACACCCACACAGACACACTCTCTCCTTTCAGGAGCACCCCCCCCGCCATGGTTGCAGTGCTGCTGCACGCACCCTGAGCAGAGCACCAGTCCAGCAGGACATCACAGCACCCCAGGGCTGAAGTACCCTTGCTGCATCACCACAGCCAGCACCCGTCGCTGTGGCAAGTGTCACGTGTGTGTCTACCCTGCGTGTCTGCACCCTCCATTCCTTAACCATGGTGTGTTTGTTTTGATTGGCCAGGAAGAAAGAGCAGTTGGTATGGAAATGAGCAATTTTCAGAGCCTACCAGTAAGTGGGGAGGAATGCTGGACTGGCCCAGTGAACCCAGCTTGGACAATCACCCCCACCAGACATGCACACACCCCCTCAAAGCAAGACCTATGCTGAGACTGCCTCAGGTTGCTCATGGACTTACTTACTCCATTCCTATTGGCACATGCTCAAGGATGGTGATTCCCCCAAAACCTTGCTGGGTCCCTGGTGAATACCTCACTGGCCCCATCATGAAAAGGCATTCTTAGACCTTGTCAACATTTCCCTTCCTGAACCTGCTGACCCGCTTCTACTTTGTGTGTTGCTTTATACACTCAGCTTTACAGTCACACTAACATCACCCTGGTACAAATCCTAATCCATGCTGCCGAATGACCCGGGGTGACAGTGGCACCCTACCCAGAAGCGCTGAAGGGCAGTTTTAGTTAAAAAAAAAAAAAAGCCCCCCACACTCCCCCTCCAACCACACATACATAAGAAAGAATTGGCTGCTCTTCATTAGCTGTGAGCAACACTGAACAGTAAATATGCATTGAGGTAGTTTAGTTAAATTATCAGATTTACCACTGCTTCCAGAAATTCAGCTCTGGGCAGTGCACACAAATGATTTAGACACACAGACTTTTTATAGAAATCTAAGAAGTGCCAAACCAGACTTCTCTGGCTACTGAAAAGTTAGTTACTTCTGGTAGAGAGCAATACTTCTCTACTGGACTGGCTCTGGGTACTCTTCTGAAAAGGTGTCTTCAGTTGGGCTTCTAGGCTTGCACCAAACCTTTGGCACTAGGATGCAATCCCCTATGCAGGTGAGACATCATTGGGTATAAAAGCTGACCATGCTGAACCAGGTGAAGCCTTGTAACAAACACAGCTAGTGGAGTTACAGCAGTGACACCGATGAACAGGTAAGGATCACACTCATCATTGTGCTCAACACACCTACCTGCACACCGGACCGTCAACAGCCCTCTTTGTGCAGCTGAGGAGGCGTTCATCCAGACACGCCATCCTTTAGTCTCTACCCAGCACCACTTCACTTCCCAATTCTCCAACCACAAAACCTACTACTTCCTGAACCAGCTGCGTACCAGATCATGTGTAACCTCCACTGGTTTTAAATGCTGAGATGCTAGACGTCATCTCCTATGCGACTGGTAAAATGTACGCGTGTTAGCGGTAACAGACTACACTGCATTGCCCTCCTCTTCACCCTGGCACCTGGACTGGGACTGGAGTCACTCACACTGTACTGTCCATTAGGGAGAATGCATGTGTAGGACAAAGCATCCGTGTACACAGTACGTAGCCTCACAAGGTCATCCTCCAAACTGGTAATAAATAAAGGGGTTTTCTGGCATAGGAACAACAGCTCCAGTACAGCTTCTGTCATGCATTTTGAGCTTAATGGGTGACAACAGTCTTACCAGATTCATAAAAACAGTCCAACTATCTATCAATCTGGAGCATGAATAAGCAGAGACACAAGACTTCAGTACTGCTCTGGAGATGAACCATCTACATCACCAGAACTGCAGATTTTCATCCAAATGAACTGAAGCTCCTGTCATGAGTCTGAACAGCACCAACCACCCTGCATTTCAGGGTAGAACCTGCGTCAGAAAACCACCTCTGCATTGACTTATATAAAGACGACTTGCTCCAAGGGTGGTTTAGGGGTTTGGCTCTGCCTGTTCCCCTCCTTCTGTAGCTCTCCCTTTAGGAAGCTTCTTGTGAAAACCAGCTGTGGTGCTTAATGAGTAAAATCTGCCCGGATTTCACTTGGACAAGCAAGACAGAGACTTATGTACAGCATGTGAACCAGTCAGAAGAATGATTTGCTGAAGTTACCAGTAAAATGAAGAGAACCAGTGGCTGCTAAATAATCTACTTTCTGCTCTGGCAAAAATAAGTATTATCTCTATTTTGAACTGTTTGGAATAACCCGAGTCAGAAAAAGTGGGTGTATACACTAGAAAACCACCTATGATTCCCGTTCTGATAGCATCAAAACCGGTACAACCCATCTCCGTGCTGAATCAAAACAACAAATAGATCAATTCCCTATGTGCTACTCGTTCCTATGAAGCAGCCTTTAGGATCTGTTTTGTCCATTACCTGAAGAACGGTGGGGTGCAGGGTGGGGAGGAGCCCTGCTCCTGTCTGACCTTGTCCATCGCCTCGCTGCCGTACGCTGCAGGTAACTCCAGCTCTCCTGGACACATGCTGCAGAACCAGCCCATCAGTCTGCCATCCAGAAGCCCACGATGCTCCGAGCACCTGCACTTGGGCATCCAAACAGCCTCCTGAACATCAGATGGCCAGGGCCTCCCCACCACTGATCGGGACAACTAAAAATTGAGGCATCTACGAGTAACAGACATGCCAGGAGATTCTCAGCTTCAGACTGAAAAGGCTACATTTCTTGGGATGCCAGAATAACAGAAATTAGCTTTTCTGAACAAAAAGGCCTTTAATCTTTTGCAGTATATGTCAAAGCATCCGGCTGTGCTCCTCCAGATTTACTGTAGCAGAAGCCTATCTTCATCGAACAGCAGAATTAAATACATCCATCTTGCCACTGATTTTTAACAATCAATCAGCCTTCTGAACAAGAGTTGTACCACTCACTGCAGAGACTGCTTAAGAACTCTGTCAGCATCTGTGAGGTGGTACAGCAAGTGCTGATTTATTATTTTACTACTGTTATTATTTCAGCTGTTTCCAATATCATGTCATGTTTCACCCTGTACCTGCCAACAAGGGTTATGGCATCGCAATACCTGTTTGGGCAGCAAATATGGCAGCACAGCAATTCCTAAAGCTTTAAGAATGGGGTTGTTCACACCTCAACTGCTGGAGCCTTGGCCTGTACCTGCTGCTGCTTAAGTTTTCTACTGAAGTCAGCAGGACTTGCCCCTGACAAGTAGCAGTACCACGTCGGTACCATCATCAGGCCTCAAGTACGACATCCTGTACCAGCCTACCAGTACAAAGTCTCTGCCACCAGAGCTCCCAGCCTAAGCAAAGCTGTAGGATCAGGTCTTCAGGTAAGTAATGGGTTAAAGAGCTTTGGTGATGGATAGAAATTAACTGGAATGTGTTTTCAGATGATTTTAACCCACTGAAGGTGCAGTGCTGTTCCTTTAGTTTGACAGTGCAGGGGAAGGAATCAATCTTCAAAGCAGCAAAGATGGATCGACGCGACTCATTTCAGAGCTAAGTCAGCGCAAGACAGGAACCAGAAGGCACCCCTGCATTCTTCTGCTGAGCGCTGCGCACATCAGGGGACCGGAGGATGCGCTACCGTGCACTCAGAAACAGCAGCGGCCTGCACTTCACCTGCCTTTACCTTCACAACCACATAGCTCCAGGCTCACGAGAGGCCAAAGGGTGCTCCTGCCCAGCCACGCAGCAGTGGCAGCTTGCCCTGCCCTGGGATGACCACCTCACACCACACTGCATTTCTCACCGTCTCCCACACGTATCCTTAACAAGCAGCTGCGGTACTGAAATCCCACGGCTTTGGCAGCACTGGTGGTTTTGGGAAAAACACGGGCGTCTTTTTTGCGTAACTCTCCTGTCATTTTTCCTCCCTGGAACCGTGACACTCTTCTCTGCACGTAGTGAGCTTTTCTTTTGCACAACTTTGCTACCAAAGCAGCTCCCTGTTCTCCAGCCTGTGCAAATGGAATACCTGTGATGGTTAACCCAGACTTGTGTACCTTTGTGTGACTGTTTACATATACATTTGTGACATGGGAAATAAACAGGCTATCAACTTTGCTCTTGTCTAGTTCTGTAACCCTCCCGTAAAACATTAACCACCGAGCATACAAAGCAGGCCTTTATAGCTGCCGTAATCAAACGGAGCCACCTAACAGCATTCTGCTGAAGAGTTCCATCTATCCTCCCACACCCGCTCCTCCCCCCTCTTCTCAGAAGGAGCAGCCATTACCTAGGCTGGATAATAATGTGGGTTTTTTCCTTTAACCTCCAGCAACCTGAAGCTATACACTTGCTAGGTAAATCACACCATGAAGAAAGACCTTGCCCACAGCTTCAGCTGTATCAGCGTTCATGCACTGAAAGAGGGTTCAGCGGTTGATCTCAACTGTGACATCCACGTGATTGTAACTCTTACAATAAGGCTGGTAAAAGCACAACTGTGGAAAGGTGTGTTGCCCTTCCTCCTGAAGCATCAACTCACCCATGTGTTTTACCTTTCTTGCTATGGGTTATCATACCCTTGAGGCTCAGCCTTCCCCGTAGCTCTGCTGTTCTCTCCGTAACACAGACAATACAACTTCCCGTAGCTACCAAAGGCCTCTATTTTTGAAATTTTTTTTAAGTACTCCCATGGATCCCATTCTGTTTCGGATGACTGAGATAGGATAGCTAATAGCCTGATGGATCTCAAAATAAAATCCAGGCAGCATTTAGCCTCCCTCACACAAGTCAGACCATATATCCATGTAATGCAGCAATACCTTCTACCCCAGCCCTGTGACTGACACTTCCTAAAAAGGCGAATAGCCAGATAACTAATAATCAGTACATCACTCTGGGGGAGCTCACCAAGAAAACTATTTGTTACCTGACTTTGTCTACAGCGAGCCATGGGGTTTAGAAACTAAAGCAAGACATTAGAAAAAGGAAACTTTCCTTCTGGCCATAATTAGTTATAGGAAAACTTGGAACTCAAAACTTGTGCCTTATTTCTGTCATACACTCACTGAGCGGTTACTTTTAGGAAGGGGCTCTGGCTGTTACCAAGTGTTCAAAGCTGCCTCTAAAATGAGGGGAGTTCTTATCAACACCTCTAACCCTCACAGCAGATAACCAACAGCCACTCATCAGGAAGGAAGCGCGAGAGCGGTATGCACCAATGTCATTGCAAACTGAATCTGGGACGAGGGAACATGAAACCATTACTGACCCGCCATGGCAGTTTTGGTAGTTCCACGGGTACATTTAAAACAAACCCCATATACAGACTTAAAAGTTCAGCACCACATTCTTACAAGTGTCAGATACAGCACAAAGCAACTCTTCACAACACACCACCACATGGCTACACCACAATCCCTCTAACCCAAGAATGACCAGCATCATTCCGAAGAACAGTATTTCCCCCTTCTATCCTCCCAGACTCCAGCAACGCACTGGCTCAGGATTATAAGTTTTCATTAGCTCCAGTGATCTCCAAAAAAAAAAAAAAAAAAAAAAACACACCACACAACCTACCCCAGACCTACCTCCCTGTAAAATAGCAGTGATCCCAGGATAACTGACCAGCAGTCAGCTCCAGGTAAAATACACTGGAAAACCCCCATAAATCTGTCCAGGGTGTTCCTAGGGCTTGGTTGCTACTTTAGAAGCTCAACTACTTGACTGAACAGCAACAGACACCTGTAGCAATAATCTCAAAAGCCGAACACTATTTCTGCAGATCGATGCACTTTCCTCTTCCACACGTGCTGCTTTTCACATTACCAGGTAAGTTGTTATTTTTGCAGACCTACAATAAATGAAAATAGCTGGTTAATTCAAGTAATTTGTTCCTGTCCCCCCACCCCGAATGCACATCCTTCCATTTTAACATCAGTGTCATTTACAGCCACCCACGCTCTAAAGAAATAGGATAATTACCCACACCTCACACCTACTCCATTCTTTTCCTTCTGGGGAACACTCAAGGCACTGATTTATAACAGCTTTCTGCTCAAGGCCTGTCACCTCCGAAACAGCATTGATTTGGAATCAAGCCAATGCTAAAGTATTGTGAAATTTTAAATCTGTTCCATTTTCTTTGCTTTAAGCTATAAAATAAAGTAATAAAAAATTCAAATGCCAGGAAATGACTCAAAAGGGAACGAGGCAGGGTTGTACCACCTTCATCATACTCTCAGACAGGGCAACCTGGGGCAGCTTATTCCCCATCAAGAGGACTTTACTATTACCTTTTGTCAGCCATTAAAAAAACCTTACTGAGAAAAGTCCCTTAACCTCTTTAAGTGTTTCGCTTTGCTTCGATCAATTACCAGAGTTCATTAGCTTAAAGAGTTTAAACATACCTTACTGCTGTCCAGCAACTATCTTTTCTAAAAGGATGTCACCAAAGACAGTAGGAAAAAAACCACAATAAGCAACACAAGTCAATCTTTATTGAAAACTGAAGTATTAATACATAACAATTCTTGTTACAATAAACGTGCTTTTAAGAATTTAAATCTGAGCTCATCTACTCATTGAATTGCATAAAAAATAAAAAAGTATGAATTTTCACAATTGAACTGGCTCAGAATGGAATCTCCACTCTTTGTGTTGATGCGATAGTTCAATGCAGGAGTGAGTGATGCCTTAAAACTCAGTCTGGAAGACAACATTGACCTAAACTTAAAAAAAAAGTACCAATACAACTGTTCGTAAGACAGTTTAAAAAAAAAAAAAAAGTCATAAAAAGGAAACCTGTGTCTATTTCATAACAAACATGGAGAACTATTACTGGGGCCTCTTGTACTTCCATTGCATGCACTCACTTTTTCAAATCTTAGACAGGAGGGCAGCCAATAATAGCATCACAATAAAAAAAAACCCACTAACAAATCCATTCTACTTAAAACGAATCTGTACAGCAGCCAGCTAAAAAAGCTTTCCCAGTTTGCCTGCTAAGTGCCCAAAAGTCACAACGGTTTAGAAAAGTCATGTTCACTTTCTTGATGTTGGAACTTCAGAGCCCATGAATTGTTTAGAATATTAAGTCACAAATGGACCCTTACTACCTGTGGAATTCAGATGTTTCAGTGTTATATTCAACCCACACAAGAAAAGGTTTTCTTGTCCCCAGATAAGCACTGTCCCTCTTCCCTATCTCCTGTCAACAAAAGACACCTTATTTCCTCTCACACGCCCGAAAAGAGGTGTACACAGCCTGCTGAGAGTCCTCGCTACCTCACAGGAGATCGCAGAATGGACTCGATCCTTGGCGAGGCCTGATGCACAAAACTACCCTACCTTTGCTGCAGTTGCTGCTGTTGACTGCTGTTCTACCTCATCAGATCAGAGGGTCTCTGCAGGAAGCTTAAGAGTTGATAAAATACAGGATTAGAAAGCTGACACTAATGAGAACAATCTGAATGAGCTTAAATCTTTCTGTCTTCTGACCAGATGCTCCCAGACACTTGGACATGAGGATTGACAGTGGCTTCTGATCCTCAGCACATGCTAAGGTCAGCCAGTGACACCTGCTGGAGAGGGTCCGACATGGACCATGCCCATTTCCTTCCGACTACTGCACCAACCACATCCCAGGCAACAGCAAATTTCCATCCAACAACCACAGCGCATGTCCCCTTTCCCACAAGTTCCAGCCGAAGCGTCACTACCATTCATGTTGCTAAAATGGGAGGTTTTATGTGGTATTTTCCACTCTCTGGTATGATTTAAGCTTAGAGTTCAGTGGTGGGATCGGATCGCTGCGCTCACCTATCCAAGCTAAAATGTGTTCTAAACCCAAATGAATGGTGTACAACACTGTGCTTAAGCACTGGGGAGTGATTCCAAGTCAATTCTGACTATCTCTTGCTCAGACAGCTCAAGTGGCCTTACTACCCAAGGAGCAGCGAAGGAACGCTCCATGAAGAGTAGTCAATGTTGAGTACCCTGGTTTACAACTCTGTACCATGAACTATTCTCAGACAACACTAAGACATGGTGGCACTTACGGGTGATGGTGGTGGTTTGGGGTTGTTTTTTCAGTGGATGAAGCAATACAAGGAAGGACTTCAACTAAAACAAAGTATTCTTTTCATCTACCGCCGCATCTAAGCATTTAACTTGCTTAGTACACTCAAAAAGAAGTTTTCTTGAACAGAATTCCTGCACATCTCCTAGAAACTTCAAACAGGAGATGGTTACAACAAGCATAAGCAAGATCTAGTAGTAGGTTCTCTGTCTTCCTTCCTAGTGTTTTGTTAATAACCGCCACGCCACTGACTAGGGCTACACGCTTGTGGTGCCAATTATTAGCCATTTTTCTTTTGCTGCTGCTACATTTAAAAGACATTTTCATCAGTTGTTGCTGACATAGGGAATACCTCAGTTTTTAAAAAATACTTTATCTAAACTCAACACCTGAAATTTGAATTAAAAAAAAAAAAAATCTTTCTTGGCCTTCTCTTTGTTATTGCTGCAACAGTTATTTTCAGTTCCAGGTTTAAAGTAGAACTTTTTTTTTTTAATCATATAAAGCTGCCATAAAAGTTTTCTGTTCGTTTTTTTGTGGTTTTTTCTATTTTTTTTTAAAGAGAAGCTTGATCTGAAATGTCTCTACTGCACTAGCTCTTTTCACTTGCTGAGGAGCTCTAGTGCAAACACATACTGCGCGTTTATTTATAAAGGAATTCTAGATAGGGAATGTTATATAAAAAGCAGGAGAGAATGTTTTGTAAGACCCTCACTGTGTAAACGCCTATTTAACGATGTACAGTTTCCCCCGCCGCAGTTTTATATCCATGCTTTCTACTATTTGCAACAAAATACCATTAAGATAGTTATATATACACATATTCCCCCCTTCCCCCTGCACTGTGCTTTTGGTTACTTTCCGTATCGACTACTGGAGACATGCTCCACCCTCCCAGTAGATTATCATCAATCAGAACTGAAAGGTGCAGTACCTTTTAAAAAAGGTACAGTTCCCCTCTTGTGGATGAAACCCATAATGCAACTTAGAGAAAAAAAAGTGCTCAAGTAAGTGAGACTGCCTAAATGTTACGGAATATTATACAGAGACCAATTCCAAGATGACATTTCGGAATCTGAAGTCAAAGCAAACGAATAGGAGGTTATATCCATTCCTTAACTCCATTGCAGCATTCGTGAAAGCTCTCTCCTATGATTTTCAAAGCTTCAGTTTACCGGCTGATGAGACAGGAGACAGCAAAGCTTTACAGCTTTGTTCTTTACAGCCTCTCCCCGAGACAGCACTGTTGCACACCTCAGCTCTTTGTTGAAATCGTGCTGAGACAACAAAACGTCACACTCCACGAGCTAAGATGGACAAATGGCCTGGATGAACGCCCGCCGAACTCTCCGGCACACCTGACTAACCAAAGCTGCAAATCTACTACACAAATGCAACTGTTAAACAGACTTGAACGAAGCAGTACAGATTCAAACGAGTTTGTCTGGGGTAATTTTCTGCTCCATATAAAAACATATGGAAATCCCTAAGCTGCAGTAAGTGCTCATGAGTAAGGTTTAAAGTACTTCTTCCAACAACACACATTATGTTCAAGGCATTAGAAATAAGGGGGCCGTCCACTGACAGTGATTCATGCAAAATAAACCTAAACTTTATATAACAGAAAAAAAAAGGGAAGTACAAAACATGGAGAGTGCTTACTGTAAAAAATAAAGTTCCTGAAGGCTCTAACCACCAAGGGGTTACACATGAAGGGACATAAGCCTCCCACCAGGGCAGAGGGCTGGAATGGCAGCATTGAATCAACACTGATGCTACCCTGAAGTAGCTGCCAAATCTGTATAGGAGCAGAACACCCCAAAACAAAGCACAACTAGGATACACAACTTAAAAATTTTACTTCTGAACGGAAGTTAACCTACAAGAACAACACAGCCTGATATACCTCTGTGTAAATGCTTAAAAGGGAACAACATTTTATAACCATTTACTGCATAATTTATTGCAGACAGAATGCATCCAAAAAAAAAAAGAAAATGGCATCTTTCTGGAATCTCAAGTCAAGCTGGTTTAACAAAGCCCTCGATTTTATGTGCAATATTCAAATTTAAAAATTTAAAATCTCCCCCCGTAACAATTTTGGTATACAAATGGGTTCTAAGGCTAGCCCTTTATCCTCACAGCATTTGCTCTGAGGTACTTCTTAAAAAATTGAAGTTGCAAGAAAGAATTGTCAGAAATGACTCATCGCAATGAAATGCTAATCTGCAGTCAAGTCTTATTTTATGCGCACCCAAGTGCAATTTAGGAAGTAAAAAAAGAAAATGCTAAGAAAACACATCAAAATGCTGTAACCAACAAACGGCTCCTACTTCAATTACAAATATTTTCAGAAAGCAAAAAAAGAACAGCTATTTGAAACCTCTATACTCTGGCAGCCCTACTACAGCACATCCATAGTCCATGCTGCAAGTAGCTAATAAGGAAATTGTGTTAAAATGATTTGTTCCCCTTTAACATACACACAAGCTTTCCTCAGAGTAGCATGCAGCTGAACTCCTCCTGTTGTAGAGAGCTCTAGCATTTCTCGAGTGTCAGGAAAGCAAGCTGGATCAACTGCACAAACATATTCAACTGACTACAACATTGTTTAGGAAAAACAGCACGGATTTCCTGAACTGAGAACTAAAAGAAAGTGTTTTTCTATCACTCTGTGTGGCAGTCTCACTTTGACACATCTTGCATCATATGAAAGATAGCACTGGATACACATCTCCCCAGGACACGCAATTCGTAATGCAGGTGATGTCACCTCCTACTATTCCTAAGAGCCAGTTTTGCCTCAAGGAAGTTTGCTTTGTTTACCGGCACACACAGCATTACCTCCATCATTTCATTCTGATCCTTAAGAACTTCTGTATAACACTGAATCTGTATAATGAAAATGAAAAGGTACGAAGTAAACTAATTGTGTGCGGGATTTCTACAGCTCGTCTGACTCATTTTCCAGTCACTCCAATTTAGTAGTTGAATTTGAAAAGAATACATCACTTAAATAAAAATATGCCCCTTTTAAACTGGCAACTCCATCAACCTGAAAAAGGCTGAAGCGCTTATCTAATGTATATTGTGGTAGTCTATAAAGAAACTCACTTTTATGTCTCTACCTTTTAAGACCCTGCATACATTACAACAGTGCATTAGTGATACAAGTTGTAAAATACTTTTCGGTTCCTTTGGATTTGCATATGATGGTTTTTGCATCAGTCACTGCAGGTAGATTGAGCAAGCTTTGTTTTTGTGTTTTAACATGCATTCAACTAGATATGGATCAGAATAAATTTATACTCCCTTTTTATCATTATAATTAGCTAAAAAATTGCAAGACAGTCCACAAAACAGGATTTGCTTTAAGACTAACTGCTGGAGTTCCAAGATGTAAGATATGCAGCACTGGAAAACCTTCAGTGATCAGGAATTAGTAGTGTTTAGCCAAGTGTTGAAAGCATTCAGAAGAAAAGTCCTGGTTGGAGGCATGAGGGCTTCAGCACCAACTTTTAAACCTCAATTTCTTGATTGCATATCTCCCATCTTCAAACCTACATTAAAAAGGAGATAAAAGAAGTAGGAAATATTCTCAATTATGTGAAATACTATTTGAGTGTGGCAGAACATTCTAACATTGCATGCACCACAGCGACATGCACAAGCAACAGATGTTAAGTATTATAAAACTCCACCCTCGCGCTTATCCAGTCCACGGAGATCTATAGGCTTCTAGGTTAAAATTCACTGCATTGATTTTCTCCCATCATGTCCATTCACTAGTGGTTTTTAAGTAAAAGATGCACTATTAAAGAGGTATTTTAAGCTAAACTTAATTATCAGCAGCCATGAGTGTAGCAAAACTCTCGATGCTCTTGAATGGAACATCACATGTGAAACACTTCAGAGCTGCAGACTGGTAAGCAGCATCACAGCAAGAGGAGAAATGGCTGTTGCGTTAACAACTCAAAGGGAACACAGTCACCTGTAAGCACAGATCTCTGGACTCCTAACTGCTGATACAGAAATCCAGAGAAAGTTAAAACAAGCTTAACTTTGTCATAAACTAAATGGACTAAAAGTGAAAATTTCTAGTTCAGTTGTTCTGACAACTCCTTACTTCAAATGAAGCTGTTCTCAACTTATGTTAATAAAAACAGAAACAGAAGCGAGGATCCCAAAAAACACTGGGCTTTGTGTCAGTTTGACATACGTTACGCCCCCAAAATCCATCCCACTTTATAGCATATTTAAAAATTAAACTCCTTTTCTTGAAACTCGTGATCTAAATCTTGTCCACTCTAAAAATGATTTTTCCGTGCTGACTGCAAGAAGTTTGAATTGATACTTACCTGAAACGCAGTGAACGTATGAAATTAACTCAAGGTTGTGCATTTGTTTCAGCAGCTTGTGAGAAAGATACACTCTCAGAGCAAAGCAGAGTATTTACCTTGCCTACATATTTAGCCAATCAAAAATAAGACTCAAGTTACACACGTTGCTCCATGCAAGAATCACAGTACTGCTGAATTCAACAACGACCAACGAATCCAAAATACTGACTACAAATAGTCCCAGATGAATTTTAATTAGGCAAACTTAAGGCTCATTCTTTGATATTCAATAATCATGAACCATGAAAATGGTTCATGATTTCTGAAGATACAGACCACCGAGGAATTCCCATGAGGCTCTTCTCCTTTGCAGGGAGCAGCTATTACATAAGTGATATTTGTGTGTATTCTTACTCAAGCACAATACCACAGAATACCTGGACCACTTACCTTCTGAAAAACCTCCAAAAAACCTGCAATGCTGTCGTTTATAAGAAAGATTAACTGCTTTCAGCCACAATTGGTAACTTACACTGACTGCCAGGATGATCACCACTGTGGGGGCACATAACTATAGGTTGGTGTTCCTGGGGCCCGATATGTGGGCATAGTAACTGGATGAGGGGCTACTGGAGTCGGGGAATGAGTTGTCAACAAAGTACCTAGGATGAAGAGAAGAGTTTTTTCAGTAAGCACAAATTCTAGTACAGAAGAAAAAAAAAAACCAAAAACACCACACACAGAAGAAGAAAAAAAGTTATTTTTAAAAACAAATTACAGCTTGCTCTTCTTCCGGTTTAAAATTACCAGTATCATTTCACACTCCAGCCGCAATCTTCCTTCAACCATTTATGCAAAGGGAACATTCTGATGTTTAGTTCAACGCACACGAAGGAACTCATTACTGAAAAACAGCCCTAGCAGAAACCCTGCAACATAAGCATTATTCACTGCAAAACCTCTTCCCCTCAGCAGGCTTTACAAGTCATAAGAGTATTTGATGGTAGAGATGGCTTGACTGATAAATCAGAATAAATTAGTTCTTGTTTGCATTATAACAGATAGGTTTTTACAGACTAAGGGGCTTCAGAAACAAACAGGCTGAGATGGCAGGATTTTGACAGTCTTACTCTAGAGCACTTTGTAGAAACAGGAACAAACACCTGGAATAAGCTTGCCCACGTATCAAACTCCAATGTTAGCTCAGTTTGAGACACAAAACTTCTCTGATTCGGAGATTCCTCAAATTATATTATAAAGTTGACAAGATAAAAACCAGCATCTGAAAACAAACTCATGGTTCTTGTTTTTTAGATTACTTAACTGAACGTCCTTTCAGGGAATGTGGCCATTTCTTCATGAGTTAACACCCACTGAGCAACAAAGCACGACACGCCCTCAGCAAACACTCACAGATGAGTCTAGATGATTGGTTAAACATCATTTTCCCCAGACACTGCCAGTAAAAGAGCGTGGCACTAGGAGGAGACATCCCTAACCATTGCCCATGACACAGAAGATCTGCAGGCAGTGCAAACACATGAAATGTTTTATCTCCACATACGAAGAATGTCGGTGTTATGACATTGCATTTTCCACAGCCTTAAGAGGTTGCTTGTTTTCAACTAGACATAGAGAAATGTCTTGAGAAGAACAAGTCAGACTCTTGACACTGGTAAGATGAGAAGCAAAGGAGGCAAGAGTGAGTGAAATTCCATACAGATATAAGGAAAAACTATTTTACCTTACTACTAATATCTGAGAAGAGGATGCATTATCTCCATCCTTTAGAGATTATCAAAATATCAGTGAACAAGCATGCAAGCTGATCTAGCCAGAACCACTTTGAAGACCCTGGACTAGATGACCTACAGACGTCCCTTCTAACAATTTTATAACTCTGCCAAGTACGCCTCTGGCATCTCATTTTTGTAATGCAGTGGTGTTCTGTCTCAACTTGAGAGGACAGCCTCACCAAGAAGACATAAAGGTCATCAGTCCCCATACCTGCTGACATTGCCATAGTAGTCCCAGCCACCATCCCCATGGTCACACCATTTCCTCTGGGTGGTGGAATCGGAGCAGGATACATGGTTGCTGGCATGCCATTCGGCTGCACAACTGTGGTGTGGTGGATTACGTGGGGTGGTGCTGCATATAAAGGCTGTGTGTAGTAAGTGCCTTGCTGTTGGAGAAGAGTAGTACATTAAGTAATTACAGTATATCTGGTGGGGAAGATAAACGATGTCTTTTACCATGAACATATCATACAATAAAAGCACACTAAAGATGCAATGTGTTTACAGAGCAGAAGCCAAATTATTCACTTCAACTATTCCAATTGCATTTCACTGGCAAACTTTAAAATTTAGCCCCTTTTTAAGGCATTTTGGGTAACATTCAGAGCAGAAAACTTTGTAGAACTCTAGTGCTGACCATTCCTTCAACAATAAGGGCTTATCCGTCATTCAATCCCTTCATTTTGTCCCTTTTCATATAGACAGAACTTCTCTTATTCTTTCACAACTTTTCATTCAGCTGGTTTTAGTTAAAGACCCAAGTTTTTAATCCAAGCAGATTGGATTAAACCTTGTTAGGTGTTAATATTAACTCCCTTCAACTACTGTGTACGTGCCAGGCAAGTGTCCTGTATGTAAAAAGAGAGCCAACTTTCCCCCAAAATGTCATGTTTACTGAAGAGTCTTAATTCTATCCTTTCTAATAGTTCTAACAGTTTGCCTAGTATGAGACCTAGTAACTCCCTGAATCATAACAGAGGCTTCCTAAAAAATAAGAAAATACAAATTTATGACAATTTTTGACAAAATGAAATCAGGGTGTGGTAGTTATAGCATCCAGCACACATTTTTAAAATTACTGAAATGTGTGTCTCTTCAAAGACTGAACACATTACCAGTAAGTGCAGAGTAACTGTCACGCGAGAGAGAACATACGTGTGCACATACACAACTCTGTAAATCACTGTATTACAAATTCTTACTGTAGGCAGCTAAAAATTCTCTCCATCCATGAATAAACGTAAAGTTAAACATTCAAGATGTTCCAAGGTAAACAAAACACTACCCAAACAGCCATTTTTGGTTTTGTGCACTTACCTGTGCATATGGATTCTGCTGTGGATAGGCACTTCGAACTGGGTAGACAGCAGTCTGATAGGGATTCGGTGACGAAGAATATGGTGGCACAGCTCCACTAGTGGGTGAACAAGATACTTTATATGGGGTGCCTGGTGTATAACCTGAAACAAAGGTAAATCTGCATTAAAAACATGAAAAAACAAGTGTCAGTACACTGCTTTCTAAAGTCAAGGGTAACAATTTTCTTCATTTCCAAATTTCTTACTCTTCGAGTACCTAGCAGTTTAGTCTCAATATCCAAGCACAAGTTCTAACATTCACGTAATTCTGACATCAATCTGAAAATAATACTTGACTGTGTCAATTTAGCATGAAAAGCCAACTGTATTTTTCCACAATTTGCTTTTCAGATCTATGGATATGGGATAAAAAAAGTGGACTTGTTATTTCTGTTGTAGATCATTACATTACTTGAGTTCAGCATTATTAGGCAGCATTCCTACACAGGAGGATTTGGCACACGTTGGTATCAGCCCAGTTCTCAACACAGCCCAAATTGTACTGGCAAAACACAGTAACGCTTAACTAACCTGCAGTTACCTTCTGAGGAAGACGACACAGCACAAGAAGAACAATTTCAAAAATCAGAATCACATAAAGACCTCAAGATGGATTTTCAGAGAACTGAGACACACAATCTGCAACCTCTACTTGAACTTACACTTAAACCTATTCATTTTCTGGCATTTTCTGAACTGGCCAAGATAAATACCTTTAAAACACAAGCACTGTAGAGTTCACTGCAACTGCAAATTAGACTTCAAAGGCACTTTAGACTCTTTAAATATTCTGTTTGTGTATTACATACATAGACATACCCTTTATCATCACTTTTATACATTACAGTAAGACTTCAGATGCCATCAGAAGGACTTTTGTGTACCTATTATGAGGCCCCAAACATCAGTCTGCCTTATGAACGTTGGGAACTATTAAATTTTTACATGGATAAGTAACAACTGCTGGCTCAGATCCTGCTGAAAGACAGCTCTTCTGTAGTTTCTCCAGCCCTGATCAGACAAGGTCTCAGGATAACAGAACAAGGGCTTGATGAGTCACAGAGGGCATCTATGAAAAGCACCACTGCTGCTGCACACTGCACTCCCAAAATTATACTACAGCGTAATGGTCAGAGTGGGAATACAAATCCCTTAGGAAGGGCATCCACCAGTGATGACATTCAGGATAGTAAACAACAGGCATGACCTGTTCTGGAGAAAGCATTGAGGCCCCTGTCTGTGCTCTGCTGAAAAGATGTTGGGCCTCATGCAGGTCCACCAAGCTAGGAGACGCAGCATCCACAGATACAACTGCTATTTAGTTGGAATTGTACAAACTAGCACTGGGGCAACACGAGGAAGAAAAAAACCCTCAGTAATTACTGAAAAAAAAGGACATTAGTTGACTAAGAACTGTCTAGAATGTGCTGACTTCAATCCAGAGAACAGATCTGAAGCCATAGAGCAGAGAAAACACTGGCATTTGTGATGTGAAAGACCAGTCCGTGCAGCATGACTTTTTCTTTGCGCAGAAGACTGTGTTTCATTCCACCCTTCAAAGTGAAAATTCTTATGTTAACAAAGAAATAGGTTTACCATGTTTTCCTTTTTTTTTCTTCAATAAAATTTATCACCTTTAGAGACACTAAAAAAAGCTACCACTGTACTTACTCTGAACTCGTTTTTAGAGATCCTAAGTATTTGACAAATAGAGCATGCTGAGGAAGTAACTTCTATTTCTAGTATGGGGAGCTATTTGTGTTGAAAAATTCAGCTCCAAAATGCTGATCACGAAGCATCACTACTGAACTACAATTATGTCCTCAGTCAAGCCCACTCTCATTCTAAAAACCCACTGAGACAGCTGCAGAGGCAATTTAACTTTCATTCCTGCCAAGTGGTACATCTGTACAAGAGGTATTCTGCCTTCCCAATTAACTTCTTGCTCCTTACAGGGATCAAAGGCCTTAAAAGTAAACCCCATGGTTATTCAAAAACACAGAAATTTCAGAAAGATACCTGTAAAAAGGTACCCTCTCTGAACAGCAGTGGCACAGCACATTCAAACACTGCCATGTGATATGTATTTACAAAAGCTTTGATTCCACAAACAAGCAGTTACATTAGAAAAGTTAAAAAAAGCTAAAAAAATCCCAGCTGTTAGGACAAAGCACTTTAAGTTGTTATCGGCCCAAATTAGAAGATCTGGATATTTTGAACTTTAGTTCATAGCTTAAAGAGTATCTAAAAATTAAAGCTATTCTTAGGTCTGAAAAAGAGCTTATTTTCTATTCAACAGCAATAAAGACTGTAATAGCACTAACTTTAAAAAAAAACCAGAACACTCAAACATGGTATCCAAATTTTAATTGTCTTTATTGCTTTTTCACACAAAAGTAAAAAATTTCTTACTCTGTTATATAGCATGAGATATATTCCAAGATTAATGAATGCAAACTAATCTTACACCACGATTAAGTCTAACAAGTCAAGAATCTTCCCCAGAAACCATAACCTTCTATTACAACATAACTGACACGGAGGAAAAAATCCAATCGAGTGGATAAAAACATCAGTCTTGTGATTTGGTCAATTGATTACATACAGCTTATCTTCACCTTCCTGCAGCAGGATTTGCAAACCACAACCAGTAATAAGACTGGAACTACCTTCCAGGTATCTGATCTTAGGACAAAAACCTACAGCTATGCCTCAGCTGCCGGAATCCTGACAGTACGTACAGTGGAGCACAGAAGGCAGAGACACATCACCAAGGTAATCTCAACCATGTTAGTAATAGAAGCAGATAATAAAGGCCCACATAGGGTTTTGATTCCCATGCTAAGAGTTATACCCCTGAAGGGAACTGCTCTCCCTTGAACATTTTAGATGACTGACTTACTCTCTTGCCTCAGTAGTTGCTGTCACCACACCCTTTAAGAGACTCCTGGTAGTTAATGAAACCCCTAAGTTACAAATATTGAACTTCAGTACTGCAAGTAGGCTTCCACAAGGTAAGCTTTCCAACTTCAAGCAGCAGCCTTTCCTATCCCCATGTTAAACAAAGGCATTCAGGAACAAATCTGGTTATGTGCCATGCCTATTGCTGAAAAAGTGGCATGATACATGCAAGTGAGAGTTCCTGAGGATGGCCCAGATCTAGATAAAAAAAGCAATGTCAGGAATTCCTGACAATGCAAAATAACCACAGGGTGAACACTGTGCTACCAAGAGGCATGTTTCCGGTTTAAGTGGAAATTAAATGCTACCAGTTTCTGTTTTGCTACTGGCATTAGCACATCAAAATCATTTATTAGTGAAAGCAAAACTCCATGAAAACAACTTAGGCGAGTGCTTTGGTTTCTCTTGTATCTGTTTTTCTATCTCCCTTTTCCTAGGCTCATCACATTCCCTTTTGCTTAAATGACAAGCATGCAAGTGCAGTTACCAAAATCCTCCCCCAGTATCCACTGTGGATGAAAGTTTTACCCAGCAACCAAGCTTTACAGACAATTAGTTCATGAAGACAATTTTAAGTGCAGAAAGAAGGCAGCAAGCTAAACTTGGAAAGATATGATTTAAGAAAAGGATGAAAAAGAAGAATTTTGAACGGAAAACAATCAGTAGGATGCAAAGCAAGCAGAATCATGGAAACACGGTGCAATCCTCAGGTATTAGCCTGAAATATAAAACAAGGGCTAAAACCTCAGCTTTTCCCTTCTCTGAAGGTGAAAGCAGTATGACTTAAGATTATACTCATTTTAATTTATCAGATGATTCTTTATGAGTCATATTCGAAGTAACATAAGACTTATCCCACAGTCTAAGTGTTATTGTAAGCCCCTACAGCTTTTCCTCATTCTTGGTTCCAAACTTCAGGTTACTGCTGTGACACACCTATTACACGTACCTGTCTGGAAGGTAGGATTTGCTCCAGGATACATGTTAGGGGAATAGGCAGGAGCAGCCGCTGCATAGCCCATTGGGAAGCCAGCTAGACAAATTAAAAATAAAAAAACAGTATGTCAAAGTTATTTTCTAGACTCACTGCACAGTCTAAGCAGACTTTACTCTCAGAGAGTCTCATTGTACATCTTTTAATTGAGATAAACTAACAGATGGTCTTCAGTCATACCTCCTCAACTGAAACACCAGGCTCCTCCTCTCCCAAGCCACCTGAAGCTGAATGCTAGATGAAGGGAACAGCTAAGGAGTCACAAGTGCCATTCTCCTCTACATCCCTGTTTCAGCAAATCTCAAAGTTGGCCAAGAAACTCTCGGCTGGGCAATGAAGTTTTCTGCAACTATACAGCCCTCCCCCCTGCCCTGAGTTTTAACACCTGATGTACATAAAATACTTATCTGAAAAGGAACTTTTTCACAGAAATAAATCCCTAAAAGCCAGAGTGACTCTGACTCTCCAGATCAGAGATATCCCAAGTAAGCAGTACAAAGTAACCATAAGTAGTCCAAAATGCTTGTTGTACTTGACGCAGATTTGTTACTGCACTCAGGTATCAAGAAAGCTCACCAGTTTCAGGCACATACTATGACAGTTAACAGTAATAAGCAATCAACAGAGGTATTGGCAAAACAATAGACACTTCTACACCAGAATACCACTATGGCCGAACTAACATCACAATATACTGGCCTCCAAATCATAAGGCAAAAACCAGCATTAGCAAAAGCTACAGTTACTTGAAAGATACTAAGTTTGTTTAGATTGTAATAATTCTGAACTAATCATAGCTATTAATTTTCCCAGGGACTTATTTACATTATTCTAAACTGTAAAACTGAGTAATGTCTGTATTTAGAAAGACAGTTACTACCACATTTTGTTATCAACATATAAAGATTAACTTCTCCAAATAAAAGGCAATTACTGGTTGCATATTCACTGCCAGGCTTAAAGCTGCTAGTTTTAAACCGCTATTCAAATTGGAAGGGCTTCTATTTTGCTATAAATCCCTAACAACAACAATTCCTTAGCTCAGGACTATCTATGTATGCTAACCTAGTTTTGTAAAGCACTCTGTAAACATATCAACTGACACACACTTGGCACTACTATTAGGTGGTCAGCATGGATGAGACTAAGAAAAGCATTAGGCGTAAAAATCAAAGGTAAAAATAACACATCCAATTCGTAACAACTTTTCAGAGTGTAAACAGCTTTAAAGTCTTCAAATCCACAAGCTGCTGGTGAAAAGCTTTAGTACAGCTTTACACCTTAACTCAAACTGACTACATATCTCTCACGTTATTTGCTGTACACATTTTCAGTTCTGTTCTTTCTTCACACGTTTAGCTCCACAGCGCAGCACTGAGCTGCTCTAGAAACAAGCTGTTTGGGAAAAATATAATGATGACAAGCAGCAGTTTTAACTTCTACACAGAACTTTCATCCATGCGAGAACATTTGGATATTGACTCCTTGCTACTGTAAACCTATCCAACAACCTCAAATGGGTGTAGTAGGATATAAACAGCACTTAAACATGCAATAGCTTTAGAAACACAGTGCCTTTAAGCAACACATTCCAACTCCTGGTATGTTCTTCACTTTCTATTACCATGCAACCCGTGTAAATTCAATGATTCTGAATGGAGAATCTGTAGTTTTTCTATGAGGAGAGGCAAAGAAGGGACCCTTAATCATGCAACAGGTTTTTTTTTAAAAATCCTACAATGGAAGTCTACTTTTCATTTTAGAGAATGTGGGGTTTGTTTTTGGTTGGTTTGGTTTGTTTTTTTTTTTTAACAATGGATTTTTTTTTTTTTTTTTACAATCTTTAAGCCTGAATGAGACAGCATAACACTGCAGACTTACCGACTATGCTGAATTTAAGGGTCACAGTTGCGTAAACTGACTGACAGCTCTAAGGAAGAATTTTGTGTGATCAACATTTAAGGCTCTTCTGTAACAATTCTACTTTAATTCCATGTATTTCAGTTATGTTAACTTACAACCAAGTGAAGACCAGCAAATATACAGTACTTATATGATTCAATACATCGTCTAATACGTGTCACAGTAGAAAATAAGATCAGAAGTTGTAATGTTTAAACTGCTATTTATGAATCTACAATAGTAGATCTTCCCAAGTAAATTAAGGCACCACTTAGATTAGTATAAACAAGAGCTTCAATGCAATGTATAAATGGTTGTAAGCTCAAAGGAAACACTGATTAATATAAAACTGTTTAGAAAATTAAGAGATAAAAATACACAATTATATTTAAATAATTCACAATAACCTTTATCTAAAGCAAAAGAAAGGCTTAAAAAAGCAGTCTATTACAAATACAGAAATAACTGTACCATAACAGATCTTAATTAGTAAACCACTGTTGCTTGCCTTATAAAATTACTGTAGTCCATATAACTAACACAGTTACAGAGAATAAAACCATCCTGCAGGACTTATGGTTACACAGCATCAGCTTTACAATTTATTACTGCACCATTTCAGTCACTCAATAGACTTTAAAACGCTGCACCACAGTTTGTGTTTTGCCCCCTGTAAATACTGTAAAAATCAAGAAAGGTGCACTGCTTTGAGAAAAAACACTAACAGTACCTGGAA
Source organism: Bucorvus abyssinicus (assembly GCA_009769605.1). Lineage (NCBI taxonomy): Eukaryota > Metazoa > Chordata > Aves > Bucerotiformes > Bucorvidae > Bucorvus > Bucorvus abyssinicus. Next base: position 21,593,037 of record CM020035.1, on the reverse strand, counting down.
AGCAAAAATAAAAATTAAAATGTTTGAGACAATCAAATCAACAGTCAAGAAAATTAATTTATGCACCAGTATTTAGAAGGAACAGAGAAAAGTGGAAAAGAAAAAGAGGAACTCCAGTGCGCTACATAAGCTGCAAAACAAATTTAAAAACTGTAAATACCAGCAGGAAAAAAGTACAGCTACAAAGAACATAAATAGTAACGGTGCAGAATGATTTCTAGCTCCCAGACTAGAAATCACAGACACCACCTAAATCACAAAACAGCCTCCTTGTAAAAGCTACAGAAGTTTAATTGGTTTGATACATAAAATCTGACCTGAAAGACACTCCAGCCTCTCCCAGGATGGAATAACTCCCTTACTCCTCAGTTATCAGAAAAAAAGACAGCATCAAGACATACTGCTTGAAATTCCTCACAGAGGCACACAGCCCTTCTCTTCAGCCTTCCTGGAAAGTTCTGTCCAAATCTAATTATTGCCTTAACCAACTTCTGAACTATGGGGACGTCAGAAATGAAGCTCAATCACACACACATTAGACGAGAGGGAAAAAGCCCTGGTGAGAAACTTCAAGCCAAGTAAGAAGCAGAGAAAGCAAGAAATACAGTTACTTTCTGCTTTAAAAGCATTTTGTGGCCATTTTCTCAGTCCCACCTTTGATGCTATGCTTCAGGCAGTCATAAAACAGATAGCATGAACAGGAATTAGAGGACAGAAAGGTTAACACTGCCAGCCAACTAGCAGCAGAAATAGACTGACTCCTTTTCCTGCAGGGCGTAATTATTAGAGCTCCTAAAATAAGCTGCTTTGGAAGAGATACTGAAGTTAGAAATGTAACAGAACAACTAAGATCAATCTTCAACTGTCACTTTTTCAATTTAAAAACACCTCACCCAAATCCTCAAACATGGAACACTTCCATACATGAAGCCATTCCGAAGTGACTATTTCTTCTTGATTACAAAGATCAGTGTCACTGAAACCCATTAAAAACCAGAGTTACTTACCTGGATAACCAATTCCTTTGGCATTTGCATAGGGAACCCCAGAAGATCCAGGGCTATACACAGGATTCATGATTTCAGTAACTGAATCAGGGGGGAAAAAAAAAGAAAAAAGTATTTAGTCAAGTACAGAGAAAGCTTGAAATCTCAGCAACTAAAATGGAACTTGAATCAGGGGAAAGCATATCAGAAGAAAATGTAACAGAGGAAAAAGCAGTAATCTCACTACTTGTCAACATTAGAACTGTAGCTGCAAGCGAGACACACTGCAGAAATAAGCTTCAAAGCATCACAACCCTCAATCGGCTAGACAATGTCTCAGGAACAAAACGTTCCCTGTTGTGGAGCATACTTGCAAAATATTTCCATCCGTAAGAGTTCCCCCACAGCGCGCCAATCCATAACCCACTGCAGGAGCTCACATGTGTTGAGCTTCTCCCCCCATGTCATCTATCAATCACTTCCCATATCTACCATCCATCAATCCTGGTTTCCTCCCATTTCTCTCGAGGCATCTAGCCAAGGGATGTAAATACTTATTGCTACCGGCACTTCGAGCCTGGGATTCCAGTCCTTTACCAGCACTAAATTCATCAACCCCCAACAGCCCCAGTACTACAGAAGGAAGTGGCCAAAGACTTTCTGTATTAGACAGTTTGCTCACTTCTATTTATTCAGTTACTTGCTGCTAAGTTCTTTCTTCGGAGTCTATGACAAGCTGACAGTTCGGTCCAGTCATTTCTGAACCCTGTAGTCACACTCCGGAAAGGCACCTATAGCCAGCATCACCAGCAGGAATAAACCCAGATCCCCAGTTTTAAAAAGAATCTGTTATGCAAACACCAAGGAAAATAAAATAGCGTTGAAGATGCTTTTCAAGTTTTTCTAGCAGGCCCATTTACTTGTAGGAATATAAATCACCACATCACAGCTCAGGAGCAAGCCCACCATGTGCCTCTAACAAGAGCACTGTTCACAACTACTTCTCTAACATTTTAGAAAAAAAAAATCCCTGTATTTTAACCCAAATATCTTCAATCCTCTGCTTTCCTGCACGTATTTACAGATGTACCACTTCTATTCCTGTAAGAGCCCGTTTTTCACCACAATAGCCTCTGGCAGCAAGATAGGAGGGCACACTACGAACCAGACCTTCTTATTAATTGTTAGTATCTGATACTTGAGTCACTTCCTCTTCGACAACTTGAGGTGCTGTCTTAAACCTTTCAACACATTGTTCGTTTAAGACAGTTCAACAGAATTTTGTAAATAAATTTTATGAAGCAAAAACGAGTCATAATTACACGTGCACTTCTTTAGTTACAAAATGCATTCTGGCAGGAATCTAAGTGCAGTTTACCAGGAAAGCTGCACCGATAAACCCACGTGAAGTGAATGTATAAAGCATAAGTAGTTTGCTTTTTAAAGTAACACTAAAAACAGCTCTGTGCCAAGAGTTTTAGCAGCTCCTAGTACACAACAGCTCCTAGTACACAACAGAAGCAGAAGAACCATTTGTGCAAAATTAGGAAATCAGAAACAAAGTGCTGTCAGAAAGTTTATCATCAGGTTTCACAAAACACTCAAACTTGATGTCAGAGAATGACAAGATTCACTAGTTTCTCGGGCTTTCCCCACGCACACACTTAGCAATAATACTAACTTAAATAGAATTGCTTTTATTTTTCCAGCTTCATGTTTGATTACACATCAAGACAACAGAATCCATTGAGTTAAAAACCATCTGCCATTTACATGTCTTAGTACGAATGAAGTTCCCCAGAGGAGTGTGTTTTAATCACCTGACCAACATTTACAAAAAAGGCAGTTTGACACAAATCTCTTTGGAAACGTTCCACAGCAAACAAGTCACCTGTAAGTAGAAACCATCATTTTCCGTTGAAGCCCTGTGGAGTTTCAGTAGCGTAAACTATGCTGTGCCATAACCAACAGGCATATTTTGCTGGACTAGCATGTCACGGTAGTAAGACTGTTCTCCCATACTTGCCTCCTTTCTAAGAAAGGACTTGTTTACTTGAAAACTTTCAGTCTGTTCCCTTAACAACTCCCAGCATCTCCTTCTCTGCTCCTTTTTCAACGTTCATTTTGTCACATTTTGGCTCTGAACTTACAAAACCCCTAAGAGGTCCAAGCTTCACTTCAGTCTAAGCATTTCCAAATTGTGGGGTAGAAGTCTGCAGGGAGGTGGATATACCCTTCCACTCAAATATAAACAGCGCTCTCCCACACCCTCATACCCCTCCATTTGTGCTGCTCCTCAGAGCAGTCTCTCGCACTTTGGGGGAAAGATGACCCTGTAATCCTCTCATCATTCTGAATGGCAATGAGAAACAAAGAAAAAGGACTGGAAAACAGCAAGAGCATTCTGCAAATATTTGGGTAAAATATTAAAAAAACCAGCGCCAACTATCAGAAGTACTAGTAGTCAATGGCCACAGAAGAACACAAGGACATGCACTCTGGGGGATGACTTAAACAGGAGACATACAAAGCTAAAAGGTACAGAAAATGACCAGAAAAGGTCAGATAACTCAGACTTGATCTCAAAGGAAGTGCAGATCAAGAGAAAGGAATTCCACTCAAGCAAGGGGAAAAAAACCTATGGCACTGGAAGCCTGCAAGCCGCCTCTTAGTGGAAACAATGTCACTTCCACTTCAAATGCATCCGTACTTCAAAATCCGTGCGTGTACACACACACTAATTCAACTTTGGTTGAGCAGGTATGTACACTCACCGCTGAAATGCAAGTAGAGATCCACTGGCCTCCAAAAAGAGCTTACAGTTTTTGTAATGCAGACAAAACTTCAGATCACATCTAATTAAAAATAATTATTTTCAGGTCTTCTCTGAAGGATCCAATATGTGTAAGTATAATTATATAGCATTATGCAGTGGTTGCAATCATCCTACTCTTACCATAATTTTACTTGGAAGGGCATCTGTTACACTGAAATGCGGAACCTCGTAGTCCACTTCCCTGTAACACTTAAAGTCCACATCAAATGCCAGAGGAACTAGCATAAAGCAAACGCAAAGAAAAAGCTTTTAACCTTTTTCTTGGCATCCCCTCCAAAGCATTCTCATGTTAATACATATGTAAATAAGTGTCTACTGTGCATCATCTGTATATAAATTGCACAGAGTCAACTGTATACAAATTGCAGTCAACCAATTCTTTCAGCTGAAATGAAAGTAATCACACTTATTAAAGATGCTCCGATTAAAGACTACACAAGCACGCTGGGGAAGTGCTTCACCTTTTTTTCCTGCCAAAGCCAAACAATCAAGCCCAGTTTTGATACTGCCTGTAAAATCTCACCTTAGTACAGATACCAGGACAATCATCCTCCTCTTAAATCTGCGTTTCAGGCAGCTGAGCAGAAGGCCAACTGCTGCTAACGCTGAAGCTCAAGCGCTCCAAGTTCAAGACGCTTTTGTGCATACCTTCTCCTGCTACACTCAGAACGACCATATTTCTAGGAAAATCTGCTTTTAAAAATAATTTTCCAGTGATACATACAAAAAAATCACTGCCATGCAAATACTGTAAAACAAACTGCACATTTCTTTGTAACAGATCTATTTTCTTACTATTTATTTTCAAAGCAGTGCAGAAATGCTGTCAGAACAAGATCTACTGAATGCCACCTGGCTCATTTTATGACAATTCCTTCCCCAACTCTTGTGACGAATCTCCACGCACCTTGCCTAAAACACCCTACTAGGGTTCACTAATGCCTTCGTTCTTGGAACTTAAGCAGACTCACACTAAGCTATTACAATATTTAACATCTACCCATCCAGGAATACTTTTAGAATGCTGTTTGCTATGAAACTGTACAAACAACCCAGTTTCCACTTACACACAATTCCTCAACAAAGTTAATTACCACTTTAATAATGTTCTACATTTTACCCACCTGGTTTTCAGTCAAAGCTTAATAGAAGTACAATACAATTCCTAAATGCCTGGTAGCTTGTAATGTAAAAAAAAAAAAAAAAAAGTCACTTCCACCACTAAGTAACAAAAAAAAAAAACCACACAACAGTTCCGGACACTTCAGTTCTTCAAATAACCAACAATGATTGAAGTCTCAATTGCATTACGTTCTGTTAAAACTTCAGCCACCAAAACAGGCCCCTTGATGCAAATCCTAGGCCAAATAAGGGGCAGTTTTATCACAATTACTTTAAATAATAAAAAAAGAGCTCCTGTCAGCAGGCATTCCATAAAGTCTAAGACAACACTTCTCACACCCCACTGGTATTTGCAGGTAGCCCATACTTCACTTCTTCCATTCATCCAAGACCTCAAAAAAGGTCACTGAATTTTACCAAGAAGCCAGTACTACCCCTGTTCAGCATAAGGCAAGGGTACATGGCAGCCCATGAGCAAAGGCTGCTGTGATCAGTGCTGACACAGAACTGCCATGCTTACAGCACGCAGCCCCACTCCCTGCACTGGGACAGCTCTGGGCTCTCCAACACCTAAGTTGTATCAGCTAAGTCAGCTGGCAGACTCCTGGGTTCTGCCGGAGTTGTTTGGGCAGACAGTTGCCGTATTTTCTTCCTGCCAGCTTAAGAGAGCTGAGACATGTCAGCAAATGGCTAAGCCAGCACCAGTTCCAGTGCAAGGAAGAGAGCAGGACTGGATAGCGGCAGTACAGATTGAGGTTGCAGAACAGCCTGGAAAAGGACAGTTAACAACTTTGCCTGAAGTTCACATATAAAGTGAAACACAAAGCTGGAAACATCATTCAGGTGCAAGTCTTCCTCCCCTGCTCCAGTTACAAGATGTTCTTCTCATAAAAAAGAAAGAATAAGACACCTCAACCACCCTTCTAGCTTTTGTGTGCATGCGATTTTTTTTTCCTTTTAAGTCTACACAGGAATAGAGCAGTTTAGACTTTTTAATACTTTCTAACGAACATAATTCTCTTCTGTAAGCTTATTCTACTAGTGGTTTGCTGTTACGGTTTTTTGTGTCAAAATATACATACATCAACACCAATACTACTTGTACCCAGTATCAGTAAGGACAGAGGCAATATGATTATATATCAAAGATTCAACAGAACTAGCTGTGCCAGTCACAAGAAGAAAACCTATACAAAAAATTTAATACTAAGATCCCAAACTAACTTCATCTGTACATTAGTTGTAACGCTTTACTCTTCCAAAAAGCCGCAGAACATGATAAAACCTTTTTTCTTCAGAAAACCCACTACCTATGGAAAGATTAAACAAACAGCACAGCTCTTCTCAAAGCCCACAATTTCTGTTGCTGCTGCACAAGGGGATAAAAGTTGTGCGCTCCAATCCTTGCAGCTCCTGCATAACTTTGAGATCGTGTATATTCTTAGTTCAAAGGAGTAGCACAGCAAAGCTGTTAATTGCTCACAGTAAGAAACACAGAAGCCTGTCTATTGCCAAATTTAGGGGAAGTTAATAGACTATGAGAAACAACAACAAAAAAAAAATCAAACTGGAAGAATGAAACTTCACTACACGAAGGATCATGTTCACAACTTTTTAGTTAAATCCTGAAGCTCCGTTTCTTGATTAATTTTTACCCTACAAAGCATTTTTTTCATCAAGTGCATTTTCAATACATTCCGCATTCCTTTTTGTGACAAGATGAAGCTGTCAAAAGTTCCAAATTGAGATAGAATTTCCAAAAGCCTCTTAATTCCTCCTATGTTTCAATCTGAAAGTTAAAGTGTGTAATCACTACCCCAAACGTAGCACGTGTTATACAAGCATGGAAGTTTTATGACACTAACATCATACACCTTATAGTAAAACCATATCAGAGCAGACAGAACGTCTAGTCAAATTAGGTAACATGCACACTACTACTGAACAGTGAAGAACAAATTAAGTCCAGCTTTTCTCATACCAAGAGCTGTACACCTTCCCTTACTTAAAACTTAACTTTTTACATTTCTCTGAATACAGTCATTCAGCTGGTGTTTATCCTTTGCTCCAAATGTTCTAGAAAAGCACTGAAAGCACAATTTGCACGAGGTCTTTTTTAATCTCACAACTCTTCGTAGACTAAAACTTTATTCCTACTTCAACACCCAGAGAAAAAGGTAACAGGGCAGACAACATGCAAGCCACACACAGCCTTCTGCATGCAGCTGAAGCTTACTGATACTATTTATTTGAAAATCCAGCTGTCTGATCCTCTCATGAGGCTACGCTGAATTTTTATGAAGTTATCAAGTGGATGATCTTCAGCCTACATCAATACATCAGCACTACAGGCATCCCATGCATTCAAAACCAACCTACTGCACAGAGGTAATCTGAGCTCCCGGCGGCGACAGAGAGTAAGAGGGGACGACACCGAGAGCGACTGCGGGCCCTGCCTGCACCGGTGCTGCGAGGCGGCTCCCTTCTCAATCAGCCCATCACCTGCCGCCGTTTAAAGGCCATTACAGACACCTGTTACGGAGCCCTCCAGGCCCCGAGTGCCGCCGAAGGTTACTCGCTGCCCCGCCTGGCGGAGAGCGGCGAGCGGCCGCCCGCGGCCCGCAGCGCTCTCCCCGTCATCGGCCGCACCACAGCGGCGGTGCCAGGTCCCGCCCCCCGCCGGCACCCGGGATGGCGCCGCCACGGCCCCGGAGAAGGGGTCGCCCGGATGGCTGAGGAGGAAAGGCCGAAAGACCGGCGGCGCAGGCCGCGGAGAAGGCGCTGGGCCCGGGTTCCCTTACATAACGGGCCCAGTGCAGCGGGGAGGAAGGAGCAGCTCCGGAAGCCGGCACCACCCGCGGCGGGCCTCGGCGCCTCGCACTTACCGGGCTGCGGCGCTTCGTGGTGGCGGCCCGGTCGTCGCTGTCTGTGTCGCTGCGTGCGTGCGTGTGTGTGTGTGTGCGTGCGTCCGTACGTACGTACGCCGGTGCGGGAGGCGGCGGGGCGGGGCGGCGGGCGGAGCCCTGCGCGGGGCAGGCGGGGCGGGGAGGGGGGAGGCAGTGGTCGCCGGGACCACTCCGGTTCCTCCGCGCCGGCTGCTCCGAACAAATGCGCACCGACCCAGCCACTGACGTCACTTCCGCGGGAAAGGGGGCGCGCGCACCTAGTCGAGGGGGCGGAAGCCGCCGTCACATGCACGGAAGCCCCCGGGCGCTGCGGCCCCCCCCCGCCCCGCCTCCGGGTAGCACGTGACCCCGCCTCCCCGCCGCCGCCATTAGGGCTGAGCGGGGCTGCCGGGCTGGGTCGGGCAGCGGCGGGACTGGCGGGGGGCCGAAGGGAGTTAGTTCGTGGGGTCTGGCTGCCTTCAAGCCCCCGCAGCGCGCTCTGCCCGCAGAGCTTGCTGAGAACGAACGGCTGTTGGGTCTACCCGGGCGCCCGGGGGAAGGGTGAGGTACTGGGTGGGGGGGGGCAGTCTCCGCTGTGTGCTGGGGGCGCGGGGACGCGAGCTGTGGGGAGGAACTGGGCCAGGGCCGTACAGAGCAGTTGGTGCGTAGTGAGAACGGTCACGTCCCAGGTGCTAAGCTCAGACAATGCATAAAGACAAGCTCTGTCAGGCAGCCTGGCACACGGGCACGGCGGCTGGCAGAGCAGAGGCTGGAGATGAGTCTGAACGGAGACTTGTGGGGAAAATGATCGATGGCTGACACAGCCCCTCCAGCAGTGCCGGTAGCTAAGAAAGGCACCTGGGCGGTAGGTCTGTGAGTGCAGTAACTGCATGAAAATTTTTACTTTGTCACTAGTTTCTGTTTGCTCAGAGCAGGCAAACCCATGAAACTTGGAGAAATCAGAGCTGTACTGAACTCGGTACAAAACTGAAACGAGCCAGGCAGATTGTGTGATTTTCTAACTAACTCTCCATCCCCCAACTGCTGGGTGGAAGCCAGTCTTGCAACTCTTAAACCTAACCAGACCTGTCAAGGTCGCGATTTGATCCTCAGACAAAACACACAAACTTTCTATCTTAAAAGATCTAGAATTAACCTTCTGACAAAGCACTGAGTATCTGCCGAGGATGGGATAAGATAGCAAGACACAGCAGATGAATTTTGCCCAGAGGCAGTGGACATTATGGAACACGCAGCAAAAGAGGCCAGAGTGGCAGCCGTACGTGTGCTGGTCCTTAAAAAAAAAAGACACACGAAGCTGCACTCACTTGTGGTAAAGGCCCAAGACAAGACAATACTCAGCACTGTTCAACAACTGGTAAGGAAACATTATGAGTGAGCATCTGGAGACAGCCTGAACAGAGAGGACTTGTCCAGAAAAGTCTGTGCAAACAGTGCCATTAGTTCAGAGGTGTTCCTGACAGGCCAAGGAGTGGACTGCCAGCGTGACGGCAAACACGTGATTAATTGATCGTGGGCTGCAGAGGGATGCGTAAGCCAGCGTGCTGCTGGAGAGAGCGGTACTGGCATCAAAGCCAAACAAACCACAGCAGGTATGAGGCATACGGCCAGGCGTTGGATCTCTGGGGAGAACTGGTGGTCATACACTGCAGGGGTGTCTGAGCAGCAGCCCTGCTCCTGTAACAAGCTGCCAGTCTGGATAGTCAAATGTTATGGATAAACCAACAGCTTAAATCCCAAAGGCATGGCAATAAAAGCAGATCAGCTCTCCCTCACAGGAGGTCTCCAGTACAGCGGGTTGAGCCCTGGCCAGTACAGAGCCAGCACAAATGGGCCTGGCATCCATGGGCTTACCTGACGTTACAGCCCACCTCAGACACCTGCTGAGCTCCAGTAACTAGCTTCACTCACATTTTTAGGGACGTGCAATACCATTAACACCCGTTCCTGCTATCCCACCATGCACTATTATTAGACACCACAGGGGTATTGCTATCTGTGCTAGACAGCATTCTGCAAACCGGGCCTGAACGGTAAGTTTAAACTTGTCTCGTGTTGTAATACTCACATACACCATGGCAAAGATTGCAGCCAAAACAAAAATCTGATGCCAAAGAGATGGCAAAGCAGCAATCTGAACTCTCACACACTGGCAACACATATCTGAGCCAACCACTGACTGGTTTGTGCAGTTTTTAGTCTCAGAGATTAACTATATGTCAGTTGTATGGTGCACAACCCTTGTCAACCAGTAAAATACAAACTGGTTGGAAAAAATCACGAAAAGATGGAAAATATATTTTAAACCTACTAAACCTGGAGACCTGCTATTCCTCTCGTACAACATGATTGTTTCAGTAGTACAATGTAGCAGTGATAATGTTCTCCGTAGCAGAATGGCAGATTGCTTCACGGCTCGCTGACGTGTCTGACAGGTAGGACAGCCTGCTCTCCTCTCATTCTCCTCAGATATCTCCCTCTTATTGTAACAAGCTCTGCGGAAATGTGACCTGACAGTAATCAACCGTGCTGGGCAGTCACAGAGAACACTACAATAAACGGAGACCTGGGGCATTGACTACTACATCACAAAAAGAACAAGGTACCGATAATATCTAGACAGGAATGAGTGTAATGGTGATGCAGAAATACCTGTCTCCAGCTCTACAATGCAACACTTTTCCTCTGAGTGTTGTTCGTTTGGGTAAGGGGGGAGAGACCTGTCTGGGGGAGGAGAGGTCGTAACTGCTGTAACCACAGTAGTGACACAAGAAAATTGCTTGAGAAGTTGTAGCCTTCAACATTTCAATATATCTGCGGGAGGGGACTCAGTTTTTAGAAATGAAGTGACAATAAAGGCACCTAAGATGATACTTGCTCCGAAATGAATTCCTGTGTTTTGTGGAACATTCCATAATCTTTGAAACACCCACCACCCACTATTCTGCACTGCTGAGAGTTCCCTCTGCTGACACCCGTCTCATCTGGAATTGCTGGAGCTGTTCTGGAAACCAACTCGCTTACAAGAGCTGCGACTTGCCCCGCAGGGGCGGGTGACTGACTGGCCTGGCCACCACCCAGTGGCAATTAGAAGCTATTGCAATAGTGTGACAATTATTTTTATCTGGGTAACTGTTTCCCAGCTTTGTATAGAAACAGATGGACGTGTATTTATTATTAGATGGACATTATTTACTGTCTGCTTAACACTTTGGTGGGGTTTGGTGGGCTTGAGCTGTGTTGCCTGTGTATTGTAAATCAATAATACAAATTCTCACGGAAGCAAAAGAGAATGCAGTGGAGCTCCGTGGAGGGTCTTGTTAACTCAGGATACGTTTTAATAGCTTGTCTATGTTGTTCAACAGTCTCAAATGAGCCTGTAACTAAAAAAATACCCCTAAGAGTTGGTATCTTGACTGAAAAGTACATTTTAGTCAGTTTTGATTGCCCACAGTAAGACTGGTAAATGCTATAAAAATATTCACGAGCATTTCTCATTTTGGGCTTCTTCCATTCCTACCCCTTTCTTCACCATTCAGGAACTCTTCTCATGCTTCTCCTTAGTTTCTTCCACAGGATCAGAATGCCATCCCTTTGGGCCTTATCACTCTCCCCATCATTAAAAGTCTTCAAAAGTGTATTTTATTTATATGTAATTAATATATGTAGTTAAATAACCAGACAAAATGCTATTTCCATCATAGTGGGGATTGAAAATATTTGACAGAAGCCATGGTAAGAACTTCATAATGATTCCAAACAAACATCAAATCCAGGAATTATAAAATTAAAGACAGACATGAAAATAAGCAGAATTTGGAATGTATGTAAATACCAAGGACTCATAAATCAGCTCAACTCTACTCTGATATTACACATATAAATCTAAACCTGTGAGGTAAACCCATTAATCTACCGGTTATATTTCTTTTCCACTAAACAGGCAGATTTTAAGGCCCATAAACACAGGGACAGCTTTTGTAGACTAGGGATATAGTTGCTCAAAGCTGGAGTAAATAATAAGGAAACACCTATTTCCTATGTTTCTATTAGTAAGAGCTTACAACAAGGACCACTGCATTGTGGCAGTTAGTGGGGCTTTACTAACGCTCATTACTGTTGGGACTTAAATTACTGATGCAGATCATCAGCTACAGTTTTGCTGAATACTGTTGAAAGCGCTGTAATTACCTCCTTTAGTTTCAAAAGCAGACGAGAGATACTTGCCAGACCTGTGAGCACCTGCTCAAGTGCCTCTACAAATAAAACTGACAATTTCTTTTGTTAGAATTTAACAATAAAAATTCTACAGAGCTAGTTATAATCCCCCCCAACTTTGAGATAAGTAACCGGCTACAGATAAATGTTTAACATCATTCAATCTGGTATGAGTAGAATATTCTACGATTCCCAGAGAGTGTCACGGAATACTACCTTTGGTTTGGTCCTGTATTTGCCAGGACCAAGAGTAAGGATAATAGCACTTAGAATAGGAAGCTAATTTGTATTCCCTGTTGCTGGCCTGTTGCTTTTTACTTGATGCCAATGTTCTGCAGAAGGCAGAGAAGCAGGGTTAATGAAGTTTGCAAGGGATGTGATTTGAGAGATTCAGGGAGATAGCTCTCAAAAATGTGCATGGCATCCTTACTTTGCAAAGCCTTTAAATACCTGTTTAACATTAACCATACGTGCAGGTCTCGCAGAAGAGTCCTTCTCCCCTTCTGTTTCTGCTCTCACTTCTTGTCCCCAGTCTACACTGAACCCAAGCAAAGGCAGTGAGCGAGATCAAGCCCTGGAGCAGCAGACTGGTGCAGGCTCAGTCCGCTGGGGATGGCGCACGTGCCACCAGCCAGCACCTAGGAGCTCTCAGGGACTAAACTGTGCTTCATGCAGACAGAAATGTTGGCAAATCCAAGCTATGAATTTAAGGAAGGCAAGACTGCGTATATGAGAGATGACATTTTTCAGAGGATCAAAACTTGGCCAGATTTGGGTTAGTTCTTAGTAGGACAGCAAAAAGCTGTGTCTGTGACAGCAAGGCATCATCCGTATGCTCTACAGCCGGTTCCAGGGCTTGCTGGAAAAGCCATAAGAGTCTTCTCCATGCAGGCAAAATGCTGTTTTCTTCCATAGCCACATTCTTGGCTACAATTGAAAAATGTTAGCTGAAACTTCAAATTACCAGCACAACAGAAATCTCTAGAACCTAAGTTCGGCTGAATGGCACTGAACCTGAGTGGCCTCAACTTGGCAGAGTTATAAGTTGAAAAATAAAGATTTGTAAAGGGATGTGCCATTGCCAGGCAATGTTCATCATAAACTTGTCCATGCCTGTATGTCTGTACACACACCCCCCACACTTAGATATTACAGTGCTAATACATCACTGCAGATTTCATAAGCAGAAATATCCCCAAATAATTATATACTCTGGTAGTAAAACTGTGAGAGGACAGAGCTGGACATTTCAAGGATGTTAAAATTGTGGCAAAAAATGTTCAAAGTGGCTGCAAGGTTAAACGGGTAGTTGCTATTTACAAATATGATTACATGCTGTTACCATGGAAACTTGGGATGGAAAATAAAAAGCCAGTTTAACTTCATCTTGAAACTGCTCTGATGGGAGGAGAAGAGTATCTGACATTCCTCCAGTAGGAAACTAATTGCCCCTCTTAAAGAATGTACAGGATGTTTCTCCGTATTTTTAGCTGCTATGCAAAGTTTTAAAACTGCAGTTAAATGCAGATAAGGCTAGGATAATAGATAGGTGTGGTGTTAAGATTCTCAGCACGGTGTGATTTATTATTTTTCCTATGCTATTTACTGAAATGGTAACTATTAAATATTCTCTCTTCTAAGTCTGCTTCAAGTGATTTTGTGTCACGTCGAAGTATATGGCCTGGTAATTCTCCCCCGGTACATTTTTTTTAATCTGTGTTTCTGCTTTGACAATATAATGAGGGAAGCGTGCTCTAAGGATGTGACTCATTTCTATCAAAACAAGCTTCCTGAGAACCACAGAAAGAGCCAGGGAGATGACCACTGGCCCTGGAAATTTTTAGGACAATTCTAAATGTGAACCAGTTGGCAACATAAACTGAAGAAGTTATTCCTGAATAGAAGATGTAAGCAGTGAGACTGCAGCAAGCACTAGGGCTGGAAATCAGAAGACTACACAGATGGTACCATCTGTCTGTCTACTGGGAATCATTCTGGTGCTGAAAAAACTCTTTTGAGACAGATGCTCAGTGCCACAGAAGTGTTTGCTAACAGACACACATGCTACCCCTGGCAATGCTGTGTTGGATCCTCCATGTTCGCCAGGTATCTGCACCAAGTGGAGCTGGTGTACTCTGTGCATCAAGACTAGAGACAATCTGTGAGGGAAAGGCCTGTAGGTTGGAAGTTCCGTTAAAGATGTGATGAAAATCCTGCTTTCAGCCGGAGTTCGAATGCAGTAAAAATTGCGCCTGTTTGACCTCTATCCCCATCCCCATCTCAGGGGGTGAAAGTTGAGGACTGGACCAGCTCCACTTGTCCCACAAAGTCTTTCAGTCAAAGAAGGGCAGCGGGCCAAGAGCTGCAGGCATGTGGATTCCACTGCAACTTTAAGACAAGTTTTTAAATTTCTCTGATATTAGTTTTTGTTCTTTCAGACAGTAAGTTTGTTCCTTTTGTTATGTTTACAAGCCAGTAGTTCATTTGATATGGACACACGGAGTCCCATTCACATCAGCTGCAATTCTGCCCTGTTTCATTAGGGAAAAGTGTTCTTAATACCATTTGCAGAATCCTGAGCTATTTTTCTTCTTTGGGGTACAAACTCCTCTCCAGAAGCTGTGCTGTTTGACAGCTGAATGCCCTTCACCTTTGTCACTTTTCACAGTGTTTTTAAAGTTATTCCAAATTATTAAAATTAAGAACAGTGGGACACTGCGCTGAGACACTTTCACAAGGTAACGATTCTGCTCTGCTGCTCTGATAGATACCTGTCTCACTCAAACACACATTTGAAGCACTTTAAAGCAGAACCATCCACTAAGATTAATAAACTCAGCTTGACAGTTCCTAGTCCAAGTGCTTTTAATGGCAGAGACGAAAGTCTTGAGTAGTTACCGTAGAAAAGCAAATTATAATTATCTGCCAGACATTTCCATGACATTTTAAAGAAAAAGTGAACATTCAGAGCTCTTTGCACCTCCTCTGTGGTAATGCTCACCAGTTTTCCATTTGTCTACCAATATATTCTGCCTGGAAACTTCAAGAATTCAACCAAATGATGACACTTATGTGACAATAATAAGGCCCTACAGAGACCTGGTTTCTTCAAGAACTACTGTCAGAACTTTATTAGCATTACTTGATATTCGCTAAAAATGATTAAATAGTTCTTCCTTGTGGTTACTCTCTATCAAGCCTGCACCTAAAACTTTCCTTAGTCCCCGATACTGCCAGGCCTCGTGGCACGCATGGGCTGCCCGTGACAAACCCTGCTTATAACAAGCCTCTGTTCTTCCAACAGCAGCCCCAACAGCAAGGGTCGATTATTTAATTGTTAATTAAACATTAGCCACAAGGCTGACCACGGCCGCGAAGATGTGAGTAAGCACAGGGAAAAGGAGTTTAGCTATGTCTAGTTTGGACAAAAATCCTACTGTGGCTAACTTCCTCATTCAACAAATATTTGTTCGGGTCCAGAAAACATTTTTATGATGAAGAGAGGCTACATTTAATGAAATAGCTCATGTTTTATAGCCCTCTACCCCAGGGAAGTACAGCTGCCAGCTGATGTCTTCATTGACAATACGCTCGTTTGCACTGTGTCTCTGTTAGTGAATCAGCAAAGAGTGCCACTTCACTGAGACTGATCCATAAGACATTAATTAAATAAAAATACTGTATTGCTAATCTTGATATAAGCAGTGTTTTCAACCGCAGTTGAACTTGGTGTTGAATGACCACATAAACCGCAGAGTATTTCAAATCTCCATGGTGCCTTGGATTTTACATTTCAATTTCTCAGTTTGCGAGCAGATATGTTAAAAATCTCAAGCAGAAACTCCTCCTACAGCCACGGATCTAAGAAGCTCCTAGAATACAATTCATTCTACCAAGTAAAATATGTCACATTTTCAAAATCAGAACAGAACATTACTGCTTTTCCAGAAGCTTCGTGTGAATAATGTGTCAAGTCTGCAACTAGCAACAAGCAGGCTTGTGTGTCAACCAACATTTGTAGGCTTTTTTAAGCTTCCGGAGTATGAAATGCTTTCTGACTTTCTGATGCTTGTTTCTTTTTCTGAAGTATCTGGATTTTGTAACCTGGTATTGGTATGAAAGTAGTACCTGACTTGGACAATTTTACTTTTCAGCTTAGGTAGTTTACAGAATTTAACAGCTGATCTCTCACTATGAAGTCAACTTTCTAAAATTATAAGGTCAGCTGCTGAACTTTAGATGAACTATTTCACTTTCTTCTCCTACTATCAATTTAAGAAGTATCATCTAGTCACAAAAAAAATAAGTTACAGATATCAACTTCATAACTTACAACAGTAAGACTTAAATTCTGTTGATAGAAACATAATGCAAATAAAGATAATTCTGAAGCACCACATATCGATGGCAGTGTGGCTCACAATTACCATTAAACTTCTGTCAACAGTTTACAGAGAACTGAAGGCAATAATTCCGATGGCAATAAGCAATGCGCAGGAATGCACACAATACGCTGTTCACAGCTTTCTGTATGGCCTTGCTCGTCACAGTCCTGCATTTGGGCATGTGGACAATGCTTGCTGGGGAATCTGTGTTATCTTATTAATGACTATATAAAGCTCTTCTGAAGTGGATTTTGTCCGGTATTCGTTCTAACATCCTTCTTTCCTCGTGTAACCCATATCTTAGAGGGAACAGGACACAGCTATGAAACATGTCTGATAGATTTCAATTCTGTTCAAAAAGAAAAAAAAACCC
Source organism: Bucorvus abyssinicus (assembly GCA_009769605.1). Lineage (NCBI taxonomy): Eukaryota > Metazoa > Chordata > Aves > Bucerotiformes > Bucorvidae > Bucorvus > Bucorvus abyssinicus. The sequence continues at coordinate 21,576,211 of CM020035.1, read as the reverse complement.
ACCCCAAACAAATTAGTAATTCTGAGCATCATGAGCTCACTGCATTTCTGCAAGTATCCAGAAAATGCCAGATACACCCTATCTAAACAACCTCTTGGTACATGACCTTGTGGTACAAGTCTGATCAGTCCCATGGAATTCCCCCTGCACTTTCCTCCCAATCAGCATCACAGATTTTTTCTCTGCCAGTGCAGAAGCTTTCAGCAGCAACAATTAAGAGCAAAACAAAACCCTCAAAAGTGAGATCCTCATGATGGGCATAGTGGCTACAGCCACACTGCTCTTGGTTCACGCTTCTATTCAGCTCGTGTTCCCGGAGCCACATGACCGCAGCCAGCTGCACTTCACTGTCCATGCCCGCATCTGCATGCCTGGAGAGCCGGCTGGCTCCCTCCAGACTACAGCCAGGGCACAAACTGATGTCTGCATCAGTAGGATGAAGAGAGAATGCGAACTACCCTGATGGCACAGACACAGGGCAACTTGCTGGGTTTTGATGAACCAGAGCCTAAAGTGGGTATGGGTTTTAAAGTGAACCAAAATACGGAAAAAAAAATAGTCAACTATCCCCCTAAACAATTACTTTCAAACAAGTCCAGAGCAAATACGGACAAGCTACTGCTAAGCAGACTGTGTATCCTCTGAGGGTTCTATTTCCACAAGTTTCCTACTTAGATAGGAAACTTAGATAGTTGCTGGCTCATAACAACTGTATCTCACCATAATAACAGCTCCTAGAATGAGAATCTTTCTCTGTGCAAGTGAGTCATGATGGGCTTTGTTACACTGGATCTATTCTCCCTGTGAAACGGAGTTTTAAAAGGTATCAGTAATGTCTGCTCAGCTGCAATAAGCATCTTCCCTATCCATGCTGCTTTCATAGCACTTACACATTTGACAAGGCTGCTGGAAGATGTAAATCAAAAGGGTATTCTCCCCAGCTGTCCCCATCCTCCTGAAAGCTCTGTTTATTCCCTGGTAAACTGAGGGCATTCAGTGTATCACTGCCATGAAAATAATAAGGCTACTGTCTCCATCCCTTCAGCGTGTACCTCACTCCTTGCCAGTCCTCTCAGCTGAGGCTGGTAGAGATGATGCCAGCAGTATTCATTTTTTCTTCAGCTTCATGGTATAAAGAGTGACACCAGGAACCAGATAGCCCCTTCTTCCCTAGCTGGCAGTCTTTTGACACCAGTACAAAACAGGAGTCCTGTTTCAACTTGGCATCATTTTTGCCTCCGTTTTATATAGAAGGAGAGGGCTCCCAGGAGGTCAAGGAAAGTTTTGATGAGGGCAAGTGCATGGAGGCAAATGGGGAAAAATGCTTTTGCAAAATCTGGTGTCTGTGTTGTATTTCTATTAGGCTTCTATTAGCTGAGGAGATGATGTGTTTTCTTCCCACATGTGCTCCATGAAATATAAAACTGACAAGTTCCAAAGTAAATTGTTGGGGATGCTTTTTACTGTCTCATAAGCAAAGGGCATTGCTGTAGGTCATCTAATGTACAGCTCTTTCTGTCATCATCTGCTCTTGAATTCAAAGCACGAAGGCCAGGGCTGAGAGCGTTAGTGACATACAGAGGTGAGAGCACTAAGGACATAGAGAGGTTCGAGGGATGAAAACAAAAAGGAAGCATGCAAGTCAATTAGCAGCACAGCTTGGCAGTGACAGCAGCCAGCTCTCAGAGACAGACGTTTCCAGGAATGATTATTATAGTTCACAAGTGGCAGGGAATTCAACTCAGCAGAAGGAAAGCATACCAGACCCAGACAAAGAGAACTTGCTGTCATCACCTGCTTGTGTTCATTTTAAGGGTCACATAAATATTAATGCCTTCCAGCATGTTTTAAATGTACCAATGCTTTTTATTGGGACAAGCATTATTTAGGAATGGGGCGGAGCTCAGGGCTATTGCAGGGCAATGTGATATTAATGAGAGCACTATGTATAGGTCTGGGCCCTTCCCTCTTCCCTAAGGAAAGAGCAAACAGATCTTTCTACAGGCTTTAGAGAAATGACTACTCCTACGCAGCACAACTGCCTCAGGTGAGCAACAGGGATTGATAGAGCCACTGTTTAAGTTGACGCAAATGTTCTCGTTGAGTCAAAGTGAATGCATGAACCCCTGCGCTCTGAGTGTCTCAAAAGAGAAGTCATCTCGGGCCGCGTCTTCAAACCACTTCAGGATACAGTGAGAAACCCTAGATCCAGGTATTTTCTCTTTTTTCACCGAAATTAGGAGAAGGACCACTCTAGGATTTCTGTGCATCCAATGGAGACATAATGGCACCCTGAAAGAGTGACTGAAATCAAGGTGGGTGGAAGCACTCCCTAGAGTTAGGACTACTAGATCTCAAACTGCACTAATTCCGAGGGAATATGAACTCTCTTGAGACGACTTAAACTTTCTAAGTGCCTGTTCTGCAACATTTTTTTCTCTTACTTCTATTACAGTAGGGCCTGGCTGAGACCAAAACCCATTGTGTAGGGTACGCCACAAAACAGAGCAGGAAGAATTCACGTCCCATACATCTTATATTTTTCTGAAGATTTGTAGCTTTTTCGGACTTGAGTGACACTTGAACAAAGAATGTTTGAAATATTGCCTTAACTCTGATGTCTTTGGCTGAAATAATTTCTTTGAGGACACAGATGTTGGCTGAACGTTATTGCAGAGTTGGAAACCAGACAGTGCACCTTGAAATACGGACGTGGCTGGCAATAAAACACCACTGAAACCACAATCCCTGAAATCACTCTGCTTCCCTTGCTGGTTTTGGAAAAATAGCTTTCTGCTTTGGAGCCAACTTATCAACCTGTGCAAAATAACTAAAGAGCACCTTATCTGGTGAGTTGGTCTCAGAGATGGGCTGTATTAACCCTTTTTGTACCGTGTCTGTTAAATGATAAGTTATTGGAGGAAGGGCTGCCTCTGTCTGGGTACACACATAGCACAGAGATGCTCAAGCCCCTGTAATTACTGTGATACAAACAACGACAGAACTTTCCATTTCTGGTTGTTGCTGGATCATGGGTCAACTCATGTAAAGAGCTTTTAGTGTGCACTCGGAAGCCTTTTTTATATAGATGAGGTTTTCAGCCATTGATCCACACACTGTAAAAATCAGTTGCATATTGGCTGCATGCCTGGAGCTTGATTGTTCCCATCACTGGGTTCTGGTGAATGCTTTCTGCAAGGTACATAGAAATTGTCAAGTAATTGTCTCTTAAGCTTTTGTATATGCAAAGAATGTACAATATGGAGAGCATTATCCTCTCTAAATTTATCAACTACTGCACAAATAGGCATTGTCTGTAGTATTTTTCACTACATTCTAATTAAGGGCTGTCTCTTCCGGTGCTGGCCCAACTCATTAACATAGGGGAAATACTTTCAGTGTTTCAAATAGAAATCTTTACCATTTTCACTTTCTAGCAAGCTGCACACACTTCCAGACCTGACACAGTAAAGAAACAAAAGCAGATAACATTTCTGCTCTGACTCAAATCCATATGATTATCTTAGCAAAGGTTAGGCTGCCAGACCCTGTAGCACTCGTGTTAGTGGCGAGGGAGGGAAGGGATGTTCCTTAGTTCAACCTAGGCATATGCTTCCATCCTTTGCAACCTTTCTACAGGAGGGAACCCTAGGTGAGGCCAAAGGGGAACTAATCTGCATCATCAGACTCATATATGGAACATTTCAGCTTGGTATGTAATCTATAGTTTTGCTTAGATGGAGTAGATTTTCCTGCATATTTCCTTGGGTACCCACCTCTTTCTACTAAATATGTGACCTGAATGCTGATGCTAGGTGCTGAATTCTGTGTTCTTCCTCTTGCAGCCCACGGGCCTAAAGAATACCTGCTTCAATGTCCTTGTGTGTGCAAGATAAATATCCAGTCCCGAAAGTGATAGAGTGGAGGCTTGAAATGAGAATTAAGCGAGAATGATATTCAGGAGACCTGAATACAAAGGAATAGATAAAGAGACACTTCTGAGGCACACTTCTGTGCCGGCCTTTTCCTTGTTCTGGTGGGAGATAATTTGCTTCTGTCTTGTCTTGGTAACCACAAATAGCACTACACCGTGTGGTGGCCCTAGGACTGCAGCGTGGTCAGAGGATCTCAGTGGGAATACACAGCTTGGCAGAAACTATTCTTAGCAAAGAATTCAGAGTACCTGGGTTTGGGTGTGTGGAATGCGCTGGCCCTCCTTCAGGACTGTTTCTGAAAAGTAGCTTTTGGATTTTCTATTTTTACTCGAAGAAAACCAGAGCACCTCAGGACAGTACAGCAGACCTCAGCTGTAGAAATAAAACAGTCAGGCAAGAAGCTCTACTCTTGGTCCAGAAGAAAACAGAGAAGTGTTGTACAAGTTTTTTTTTTCCTCTTCCTCTTCAGAATTGGCTGAGATGAGACAGGAACCTTTCTGCAAGTTGCAAAGGACCTAGCCCATCCCTGATAATCCTGTGCTTTTCAAACTGCCTACAAATAAAAGTGAAATCCAAAACTCTGTTCCTGCCAAACAGGCACATCGCTAACAGGGAGATGGCTCTCTAGTGGCGTGACCAGCAGGGATGTCTGATAAGCATGTGGTCTTTCTCCTGCCAGTTTGTTTTTAATCAGATCTGAACAATAGAAGCTGACAATGAAATCCCACAGTCTCACCCAGAAAGTTCCTCAGTTTTTGGCTGGACTTTTTGTTTCTCTGTTGTTCTCAGTGTACTCTGCAATCTGCTACGCTGGCCTCACACCAGGAAGCTGCAAACAGCATCTTATTTGCATATAACCCTGCATACTGTTTCCTCTGGAGTAAATGTCTGAAGAGATCACTCATTGCAGAAGCGTACGGAGGTGTCTGGAGTGCTCCACAAACCACAGGCCACACGGAGGCAAACCACGGGAAGCATGGTTTCAGTTAGAGGTCAAGAGGGAGCATCCTCCACGTCTGCCACAGCCTTCTCATGCCCTTGGGCAAAGTCTCTCACTCCTGCTGTCAGTACGCTAGAGCTAACCAGGCATTGTTCTGCACAAATCCAGCTCTCCAGGCTAAGGAGAGCTGGGAAGGCGAGTGGCACAGCCCTTCCTGTGTGTCTGCAATCCCGATACGCCTGCACCATGCTTGGGAGCCTGGCTACAGCCTGCACTGCTGGGTCTTGGTACTCGTGGCATTCAGCTGGAGCAGAATGTTTGTCCAGTCTGCAAGCAAACTTCATCTTCCAGATACGCTACACAGATACGCTGCGGTTTGCAATTACATGCTGTCTTTTGCTGTACGGATACGCTGTTTTGCAAATTTGAGTGGAACAAAACCCAAAGTGACTTAAAAATCTGGGCCCTTCCCTTCAGCTCCTCACATGTAAGACAACGCTCCTTTAGGAGACCTGTCTGGATTTTAGTTCTTCAGAGGGAAGGCTGTCCGGCACTGCCTGCATGCTGCAGTTCTGGTCACCACAGGAACCCCGTTTGGAGGCTAAGGAGACACTCATCTAATGTGACAATGTGACAAAAACCGATCACACTTTTGCAGGTAAAATGTGTCAAGGAATTTTGATCCTGGGTGCAGGTCAATTGGAGGAGCCAAGAGACTCTTCCATTGGAGAGAAGAAAGTATGTTAAGGCAGTCTGGATAAAGATTGTGGTCCAAGTCCATGATTGACTTGTTTGGCATTATTATATACATGGCTAAGACAACAACCTTCTGGAAAACTAGGAGTGTGCTCTCTTCCCTCTCCCCCTCACCAGGGACCCTTTCTAGCTGTGTGCAGACTGTTGCAGAGCTGGTTACTTTCACACGCACTTGATCAAGCTTGATTCATTTTTGGACCTATCTTCTGCCCTGCTCTTCTCACCTAATGTCCAATAACCTTTGAGCTGCCCAGAACCTTCATATTTAAGCTTGAAAAATTGATAGATACAGTAATAACCATAGAACAAATGCAGAGTCCTAGTTCTTTTCATTCCTTATTCGGGAGTTCTCCAGCAGCAGCTCTCCTGATCTTTCTGTCGCAACCAGGCTTGATTGGTCCATTTCTTACTATTTTTATTGAGTTTAGGATCTTTCATTTCATTAACTTGCAAGCAATGCTGATTCTTAAAATGATTTTTTTTTTTAACCAGGTTGAGCACTGTGTTAGTTGTAGTAATATTAACAGCATTAAGTATAGCACTTAATAATGCTAGTATGTATTTTGTTTAACATAATTTATTTATCCTTAATGAAAATGTGTATTCTGCTTGGTTTGGAGTCTAATTATATTTTATGAACCAAAGTAGGAAATTTGAAATTTAAATTTCAGCAGCATATAAAGAACCTATGAAGATCCTCCAATGACTGTGAAAATTCAAATGCCCACGTTGGTGGCAGACAAAATTTAGCATGTATTGAAGAAACGCATTATGTCAGCTGCATTATGACAAAGAATTAGAAGTCGCCATATGGCTCAATCTTTCCAAACACATTTTTCCAAATAGCAATTTATTAGGCATTTAGAAATTTAATTTTCCAATTGAATTTTAACTAGTATGTGGTAACTACAGCTGGCAAGTTGAACGTCAGCCTTGGTTTCTTTGATTTAGAACAAGAATGGGAGTAAAAAAAAAGGTGTTTGATAACTCTGAAACATTCGAAACAATTTTTTTTTTAAGTTATTAGTGAGGGGTGCATCTTACACCATGCTTTGAACATGACCAAACTCAAGGTGCAATTATGAATAGGCTGAACATTTGAACCAAAGCTTCACTTCCACATTTCACAGGCGAACAATCCACATTTGTGACAGTATTCATCTAAAAATTCTAGTTCTTTTGTTCCGGGTACCGAGACTCAGGCCTTCAGCTCGGCAGCACAGCTAGAGAGAAACTTCTGGATCAAAGCTTCATCAGCAAATGCTTCTGCAATAAATTTAATTCAAAACATTTCAGAATTAAACGAGATGATATATGTTTGCAGGGGATCCCAGCATACACTTGGATTCCTGGTGGCCTGAAGATCTGTTGTTTCCTGGACCTGTGCCTCTGCTGTGCACCCTCAGGTAGAACCTGTGTGCCACAGAACTTCGGTGACAACGGCCCTGGCTTGGGGTTCACAGCCCTAAGCAAGTTTCCAAGGTCAGCATAGTATAGGATACGGTCCCAAACAGCTACTAAACAAAATCTTGATGTTCTGTGCCCATGGAGATACTTCATTCAGGAAACACCATGACCGTTTCTCAATTAATTTTAAAATGTTTCTAAACCTAATCTGAAAACTGAAGTTTTATATGAATCCAGACAGACAACACTGAACACATTCCCGCAAGGCAGCCATCCCCTAGTGACCGCTCGCCAAGGGCAGGATCTGCTGAGGCTCCCAAACCCTCAAGAGGAGTATTTTTCATTCCACATGAAAAGTGCTCCCTCCCCTAGTCTACAGATTGTTTTACCTTCCACCTCTAACCCAATACATCTGTTTCCAAAACCACTTTTTTCAGCAATGAAAGGTGAGCAGGTTTAGCCTCAGAGAAAGGCCTCCTACATAGACAGAATTTGATCCACAGAAATCGCGTGTACTGGTTGTGTCTGAAACCTGCAGTTCACAGATAGGTGATCCCTCTTTATCCCTCCTGTTCTGCCTTCACCACTTTTGTGGTATGTCAAAGATGTATCAAAGCATGGACTACACTACAGCCATGGACTATACACCTTCACGGGTTTCCTAGGTAATTTCTAGTTAGAAGTGCTGCTGCTGTGTTCTCGAAGAGAGAATACACGGGTAGGAGGAGGTCTAGGACCTGTTGACAGATTAAGTGAAATTGTAACTATGATGAATATTATTTCTGTATTGTCTAGTCTTAAAGCAAGAAGAGTCAGGCTGAAGCCAACCAATTAATGATTTTTTTTTTCCCCTTCTTTTTTACTAACTGTGATGACCGGAGTCACCCCCCCCCCCGATGTTACCAGCATGAGCCTGGGAAACATTCTAATAGGAAGTTCCATCAGCCAGGGGCAATATTACATCTCCCCGAGAGGTTCTCCTCATTTTAAACTGTAACTATCTCACATATTTTGGATTAAAACTGGAAACCACCATGTGGATTGTGAGGATAATTAACTAGTGACAGGGCGCATTCTACATCAGTTCAGATTTTGCGGTGTGCGGGCACCACTGACCCCCATAGAGTTTAGAGCTGTTGCGCAACAACCACCGAGATGCAGTTTCTGGCTGGTTTATGTAAGAGGTGACAGGCTAGCTGGCCCTTCCTGGCCTTGAATGCTTGTGTGGCTGCTTGAACAAAGTGACTCCGTCATTCCCTGTGCCGTTCCATGGCAGAGATCAGAACTGTCCTTTCCCAATCACAAATAAGACAGGAAGAAAAGAAAGAAGTGTCCTCGTGTGGGGGGCTGACGCTGTGCCAAGCGCTAACCTGTGCCGAAGGGGATGCATGTAGGATACTGGGAGACGGTGTCTCGGGAGAGGGAGACGTTCGCCGTGACCGGGTCGCTGTCCGCACCACACCTTCCCCCCCGGAGGGATCCGAGCAGGGACGGGCACCTTTCCACCGAACGCCGCGGGTCCCGCCGAAAGCACGGCGCGTCCCGCAAAGGCCTCGGCTCAGGCGGCGGGGGAAGCCCGGGGCATGCGGTCACCGCGGCCTGGGCCGGGGTAAGGCCGGGGCCGGGACCAGGGCCGTGGCGGCGGCGCAGCGCGGCGGGCTGACGTCAGGACGGGGCTGGCGCTGCCCGCTGGCGGAACGGGGCCGGCGGCGGGAGCGAGGCCGGCGGCGGCAGGTAGGTGCGGCGGGGCCCGGCCACCGCCTGGGAACGGGGGCGGCCGGAGGCAGCGAGGGGCGGCGGAGGGGGACAGCGGGGGGCTCGGCTCTGTGCAGACTCCCGGCCCGGCCCAGCCCGGCCCGGCCGCCGCCAGCCGCGCGAAGGTCAGCGGGGCCGCGGAGCAGGCCGGGGCCGGGGCCGGCGCGGTCGGCGAGCCCGCAGCAGCCGGGGCCGGCAGGGGCTCCCCGGCGGAGCGCTGGGGCGGGGCGGGTGTCCCTTCGTCGGCACGGCTGCCGGGTGCGCGGAGGGTGAGACGGAGCTTTCAGGGCAGGGCTCGGCGACCTTTCCGGGGCCAGCCAGCCGCGCCGCGCCCGGCCCGCTGCCCGGCGGCGGGTGACGGGGTGGGGGGGCGCGGGGAGCGGAGCTGCCGCTTAGCCCTGGCCAGGCGGAGCTGTGGGCAAGCTGCCTGCCGCCGTGGCCGGGCAGGGCGGAGAGGGGGGCCCACCGGGTGAAGCTGTCCCCGGTGGGAGCGGGAAGGGGTGGGATGGTGCTTCCCAAACCGCCTGTTCCTGAACGCTGACTCGCTCCCGTGTGGGCAGAGCCACATCTGTCAGCAGAACTAGGCAGTGGCTAGAGAAAAATAAACAGCTTCATGGGAAAAAGGCCTGCGTGTAGCTAGTTGTAGAGTCAGAAAGTTCCAAAAATAGAGAACTTGCTTTGTTTTAAGGGGAAGGGGGGCAAATAGGGTTACAATTGAATGCTCCTCACAGATTTGTATAATTCTCTACCTGAAGTCTTGGGAATAAAGTAACCGTGAGCTGTCGGTGGGCACAGCTGGTTGCCTGGGACTCGGCTCTGTAGACGGGTGTCTGTGGCTAAGCCCCTTCCAGCTGCCTGGATTGCAGAATGGGGTCCATAGCTGCCTTGGCTGCGTTAATCAAAATTGCTTTAGGAATTACAAGCTGTGGGTAGAAACACTTGATTTGTTTTGAAGTTTGCTTTTCCTACGAGCCAACCTGAGAACAAGAAGTGAACTGGAATAGACTGTTGGATATTCCATGTTATATTCTGCGTAAAAAAAGAGGAGACTGTTATTCCAGGGAGAAGGAAGGAATAGCCCCACCTCTTTGCTGCATTTACTCTTAACCTGTGTTCGATTTAGGGTGCTACTACTGTTAGATTTCAGTCACCAAGGAACTTCTGTTGAGGTTGGTGATAAACTGATTTATCTTTGTTTAAATCCCATTTTCCATGTCGGTTTGCACTGAGCTCGTTTACAAGCAAACAATACTCAGTTGCAGCTGACCTTGCCAGGCTGTTTTCTAGCTCTGCAAATATTCTTTTAAACATCATGTGGGTTGATTGTGAATCCTGTATAGGACTTAAGCGAGTGCTTGTTCTTAAAAAGAACAGAGAAGAACATCTAATTGTTTTTGCACCTCCTACTTCTGTGCTGACATACTGTTTTGTGTGATTCCTTGCTCTCTATCCAGAGCTGAAGTTTTGAGCACTTAAATTCTGTGTTGGGAAAATGTAGTTGCATCTGAGATGATGTGCAAGGTGTTGCACAGCTGCCGAAGCCTCTTTTGCTGTTGTAGCCCTAGAGAGCTGTGAGACTCTGTGAGACTCTGATTGTGACCCATTCTGTAATCACAGGCAAAAGTAAATTTGCCAAGAGAAACGTTTTCTTCTTCAGTTCTTCCCCTTTGTGTGTCTAAGTTAAATCTTATTATGCTGTTGTGTAACAGAGTAGGTTTACAGGCAGCAACACACATTCAATGGCCTAATCTAACACTTGCAACAGAACTGAAGTCCGTGCAAGTTCTTTATTAGCTCTTAGACTATTAAAAGGCCTCTGGAAATATACAGTGGTTTCACCTTAGTGGGCAAACTGGAAGACATGGAAGCACCATTGGAGAGACCCATTCCCGTGAAAACAAAGATGAAAAAGACTATTTCCTTTTCTCAGTACTGTGAGGAGGACACAGCTACAAGTACTATCCAATGCATGGCATATATACATCTATCAGAAAATAAGTGGATGCTTCCTAAGTTTATATTTTACTAAAAGATAAAAAAACCTCTCTTCTCTTCCTCCCTCCCTGCCCTGCTTTAAGCACATTCCTTGTCTGGAGGAGATCCTCTGTCTACCAAACTGACAATGCCACCTTTCCCTCCCTCTTTGTATGCTGCTACAAGTAGAGCATTTAAGTATCTGTATCTCATTGGCTTATGAGCCCCACAATAATTCCTAAAACAGGCAGCCTTCCCAAGGGAGGCTTAAAATGCTTCTGTTCTTGCTTTTCTACTTCAGTTGCATCCAGATAGTTCTGGTTTTATTAATCCATTTTAGAGCAATAGTCAGAACATCGTTATGCTATAAAATAAAACCTCATCCTCCAATATATCCTCTGCTTGATCTCTTTTCTTTAGCATGCTTGTAAAGCAGAGTGCAGTGGCCGAGTGATGAATGTCATGTGTGGCAACTTGAATTTAATGCAGGGTCCTTCCCATGCCATTTCAAGCTTCATTTAAAAGTTGAGGGGAAATGAGAATCTCACTTTATGGGCTTAACTTTTACTTATTTAAATTCATTTTGAAGGGAGCTAGTGACGACTGGGAAGAAATATGAGTTGTAAAACCAGCTTTCTCCTTCCTGTTTAAGATTAAACTGTTTCAGCTTTTGTTTTGCCTGGACTTTGAGCCAGTGCATGAAAAAAAAAAGAGGAAGTACAGTAAAAAGGAGATAGGAAAGGAGTGAGGGCACTTAGTAACTTGAGACTGCACAATACAGGAAGCACACAAGAATATGTCATAAGGACATGTCACGAGAACAACTTCGTCACAAGGACATGTCATGAGAACAACTTCGAAAGGAACGGGTGGCGAGTCAGGAAGCGGTCACTGCCGTCTGCCTCTTCCCCATGTTGCAAGAGTGGTAGCTGTAAGATTGTTCATTTCCAGTTAAACTTAAGTGGTCTCTGATAGTCTTGTTCGATTGCTGCAATTGCACATTTGTTGAGTCCCAGAATACTAGTCGTGCCTAACTCAGTATCTTCAGCTGAGACCTGCTGTGTCTCTGCAATACGAGCTGGGTACATGCAGCTGTAACGTATGATGTAACACCTTGAGATGCCTCTTTCTAATGTATTACTGTGAAATACTGAAGACCGCTTTTCTCCCTCTCACCTTTCTCTTCTGCCCACCAGATTAAGCAACCATGGCGTTTGTGAAGAGCGGATGGCTGCTCCGGCAGAGTAAGTCATGGCATTTTACCTCCTTTTCTCCCTACTGTGTCCAACTTCTTCAAAAGACATCAGAACAACTTAGTAATTCCCACATCTTTCTTAAAACAAGTCTGTGGGTTGGTTTTTGTTGGGTTTTTTTTTTTCCTTTAGGACACTTCACAGAATGACCTGTCATGACAGCATTTCTGTGTGACCTTCTGTGTACCCCAGTGGGAAACAGGATATAGCATCTCTGAGCTGTCTGACTGGCATTCAGCTGCAGATGCTGCTCTGTAATTAGTGCTGTATAACTGGATGACTTTACCTGACACCTTAACTTGCCCTCTGCTCGTTCCTGCAGCAAGTTAGAACTAAAGCGCCAGGTTATGCCCTTAAAATAAACTCAGTTGTGACTTTGAATACTAGATAAAATGTGGAACCCAATTCTGTAATGTTCTGACCTGGGGATGCTGTAGTACAGGATTTTACTTGGCACCTCAGAATGTCTGGAGCAACTGTGAGGGATTTCTTGGTTTATTTTTTATTAACTCTAGGGACTCAAACACTTCCCAAAATATGCCCTCAAAAGTGACTGTCTGATTTTTAAGGTACTATTTTACGGCGCTGGAAGAAGAACTGGTTTGACCTGTGGTCCGATGGACGCTTAATATTCTATGATGATCAAAATCGCCATGATATAGAAGATAAAATCCACATGCGAATTCATTGCATCAACCTCAGAGTGGGGAATGAATGTCGAGGTAATAACAAAACCTTCAGGATTTGTGTATTCAGAGATTCTTTACAACTTCAGTGCCTGCCCAGTGTACCATTTACAGCACTACTACAGAAGTAAACGTGTCCAAGAAGCGTGCAACTTCATTGTTATTTAAAAAAAAAAACACAACCCAACCAACTACTGAATTCCCTTATATAGATACCCAGGGCGTGGTGTCACCAAGTGATAGCTTGAACTTTTGCATCCCTTCTTGTAAATGCGATCATGAAATTCTGGTTATAGGAAACTAAGTTGTGTCTCTTTTTCTGACAGATTTCCAGCCTCCAGAGGGGAAGCAGAGAGACTGTTTACTGCAGATTGTTTGCCGTGATGGGAAGACAGTCAACCTCTGTGCAGAGAGTGCAGATGACTGCCTGTAAGTCTGCCAGAGAATACTGTTTTTGCTGCCTCTTCTCCCTTTACCTTTCTTTTTCTCTCTCTGTCCCTAATTATTTTCCTTCCTTCAAACTTTCAGAGACTGTTTTAAGAAAGTTTTCAAGCAAGTAAAAGCAGGCTGTCAGTGACAAAACAGCTTTGCCATAAGAAGTTATCTAGCTCATGCAAACCATCTGTGATTTAAGTCACTGAAAATACTGAAGGGTGAGCAGGAGTAAAAGAATCTTATTAATACAGTTAACGCAAGACTTGCTGAACAGATTTTTTTTTTTCCTCTTTTCCCATTCTTCAAGTAGTATATGACCCTGCATAGCCCAAGGACATTGCAGTCAGTAGTGAAAGGAAGAATACGCCATTATTGTGAACTCTGAACTGAGCTTGGCTCTGTATAGATAGATAACTTCCATCATCAGTGTTTGCCAAGTATGTGTGGTGCATCGAGCACGCTCCCTGCCATATGGCATGGGAGCGTCGCCATGAAGTATATGTACCTTCTGTCAAACTCTGCAAAGAAAGTATTTCTCAGTCTTGGGGTAGCACCTTTGTGCATTCATTTTAGCATATCATTAAGCTTTGACATATCTTAAACTCTGCTCCTGCAGTACTTCTGGTTGCTAACCTTGTGGCATTAATTTTTATGAGTGTTCCACTAAACAACAGACTTTTTTTTTTTTGCAGGGCATGGAAAATTGCTCTTCAGGACGCCAGAATAAACACAGTAAGTGTGACCTAGACTTTATACTGATAAAGAAGCAGCACAGTGTAATCTGTAGTCCAGCAGTTTACTTCTGAAATCATGTTCTGTCCTTCACTGCTAAAGAAAAACAGGGTCATAAGCATGATGGTAAGACTTGTGGGTGGGGAGAAGAGCGATCCTCTGGAACACAAGCATGTCATCCTTGCAGCCAAGTCTGGGCAAATACATGCTGGGTGGAAGTGAATGATTTCAGGGAATGATTTCTCTGGGTGGAAGTGAATGTTTGGGAAGCTGCTCTGTAAGGGAAGTGTGCACTGAGGCTGTGGGCAAAAAGTAAATTTGCAACCAGTAAAAACACACTTTCCACTCCTAGTGTTTGTTGCCTAGCAGGTGCAGTGCTAAAGGAAGCTTACTGCAAAGAAGCTGTTTGTTAGTGTAGATCCATTACACTGTGGGATGCTACTTGGTGGAGACTAGGGGAGGAACAAGAAGTGCTAGTAGGTGAGTGCAAGTATGCCAAGAAGGACTATATTACCTCTGCATTGGCATGCTAGCTGTGGAGAGTGAAGAGGTCAGAAATTGTAAAAGCCTCTTTGTGAGTCGTGGAGTTCTCTTGAGAACTGTCTTTGGGGAACCACATCCCTTCACTTGTGGGTGTTGTTAATTTGTTTTTCTTCCAGACTGTCTTCCGCAGTACTCTTCAGCACTAGCTTTCCTTAGATGGCTAGACTGAACCTGCCTGAGATGTTTCTGTTTCATGTGGAAATGCTGGGTTTTGCAGAAGCTTATCTCAGTTTTTCATCAGTCACATTAACATTGCCACTATACTGAGGCATCTGTCGTATGATATAACTCAGATCTGTAGATATCCAAAGCAAACACTTGTCATAGCAAAAGTACCCTGGACACGATTGCCCCTGAGCGCAGCCATGCTGTGTTGCTTCATGGTGTTAAGTGAGAAGTGAAGGACCCGTCCTCAGGCAGAGGACACATCACTCATGGTCTATCTGCTCTAGTCCTAGGTGCTTTATCTTGCTTATGTGTGAGACAGTGGCTCCTGGTTTCAGGAGTTAGGAGCTGCTGCTTTTCATGTCTCTGACACTCAGCTGCCAGCCCTGCTAGATGGCATTCAGAATTTGCCAGTGCTTCACCTTTGTCAGCTAGGGCAGACCCCTGCTACTGGAAGTAGGGCAGGTAGCTCTCTGCGCAAGTAGTATCATAAATTAGCATTTCCCAAAGTTATTAAAGGTCTCCAACAAGGACTTGAACTAACTGGGTATCTGGGTTTGAGCCCATCTGTAGGTGTCTGACACAGCTTTCAAAAATACCGAGCATCCAGCAGTGCCTCATAATAACTGGAATAGCAGGGTGATCACCCTAGCTTTGAGAACTGTGTCATCTACAGATGTTTGCAGGCTTGTGTCATATGCCTGTAGAGTTCCCTGCAGCAGAACAGAGTACATTTACTGCCACGATGTGAGCATTTGCTGGACGTTTTCTCAGGTGGTGGAAATACCTGCCTCTTCATATAGTGCTTTTGACAGTGTGTTTCAAGCAATCCTTAGAATCTCCACCACAAGTTTGAGCTGGGTTATGGCCATAGTGTGCCCTCAAAAGTCTTTCTACAGTCCAGGTACAAGAGACAATAGGAACATTCTCTATTTAGCTATTAAAGTGTTCACTTGTAAATTAAAAATAGGGAACTGTTATTTTTTTTTTCTTGGAATAGGGCACTGACTAAGACCATTGCTGTAGATATCTGATATTAGGGAATAATACAAGGCTACTGTAACAAATCTTGCTACCTTTGCCTCATGGCTGCCTTCAAAAACAACCAGAATTTTAGGTGGCATTTACAAAGTAATTCCCTAAAAACAACCAAGCTCCCCAAATCCCTACAGTTAAACCTCTCTTACTGTCTATTTTTTTTAAAGTCTCCTCACAGCCAGAAAGTGAGAGAGGTGGCTAAGAACTGTGAGTGTTCTGCTAAAATGTTCAGGTGTCGCTTTTGGCTACTGCATTTGTTGCCTTTATCTGCTCACATGGGTAAGAAGTTTTCTGGCACCTTCCTGTAGCTGATCAGGCATTTGTATTCTGCCAGGTCTGCTCTCCAAGTAGTTTCTTTTCGCAGCGCTTTGTAAGGTACTCACTGCTTTCTTAAAAGGCAGCGCGTCTAAAGCACATCCACAGGTTACTCGTTCTTTGGGGTCATTAAGTTTTCATCCTTGCACTACCCTGGCTGGCTGGCTGTAGGAAAAGGTGATAACTGCTACCTTTCTGTGGTATTTAGGGCTACGTGGGATCTGATGTGATGTATGAGACAGCCATTTCCTCAGCTCCTCCTCCCTACACAGCTTATGCCACACCATCACCTGAGGTAAGAAGTGCAGTCAGAAAAGTGAGTTAGCAGAAGTGGCCATCTAACTGTACTCCCACAGTGCTGAGTTTCAGTTAGATCCAGCTTTAGGGTTTGTACAAAAGGAGAGTGAGAGTAAGGCACTAACCATCTATTGTCACTCCTATTCGAGATGGATTTCCTTTGAGAGGGAGGAGGCAGATTTGATTGGGAGGTATATAAAGAGATGGCTGCTCAGTGAATGTGGAAGATAAAGCTTCTTAGAGACAGGGCAGAAGTTATGTGGCTCATCTTGAAAAATATTTGCCACGCAGCTGGCATAAGGAGGTGTGACTACGCTTTCACATTGTGTAAGCACTGTAAGGATATAAAGTCAGGAGTTTTAAAAATAGGATTTAATGACTGGAGCTGTCACTTTTAACACATAAGGATTTTGCTGCATCCAAGATGTCATAGCAACACAATAACTCCAGCTCCTGGATGCACAGTTCTTTTGCAGTGGAGAAGGTGCAGCATTGGAGCCGAACATTGGGGATTTCTGGATGTTCTGGCTGACATGCAGTGATACACAAAGGGATAGTTTGGGGCAGTATTACTTGTTGCACTACAGGTGCTCTGCTTTAGCCCCTCGCTGTTAGAAATAGTTGTAAGAACTAGATGGGGTACTGGGAGCTGTATCAGGGCTAGCAGTGTGCTTCTTCTGGAGAACAAAATTGCTTCCCAAACATGCAGCTGCAGAGCATTTGTCCTGAATCTGACACTCTTGTGTGCTAGAGCAAAGCTGGTTGGAGTTTCTTGGGGTCAGCTGCTGCCTGCTTGGCACTGCTGAGCTCTCCAGAGAGCTGTTCTTGGCATGAGGCCAGAGAGGAGAAGCTGATAAGGCTGCTGTGGCACTGCCTGATGATCCAGGCCCTGCCTCTGCCATTCACCATCCAGGAAGGGTGGAGAGCAAATGCTACTTAGGAGCACTTATTTTTTCAAGTAGCTGTTCTGAATCCTTTCCAAGGATAGACTATACCAGCACAGACTGCGTATTTTAGTGAAACTTGGACTGCATTGGAAATGGGGGAGAATTGAACAAAGAGCATAATCAGATGCGTGGCAAAGGATACTTTTGTAATGGACATTTTTAATTTCACCAGGTTTATGGCTATGGTTACGATCAGTACAATGGTGCATATCCGCCTCCTGGTCCTCAAGTCTTCTATGCCTCCAACGGACAAGCTTATGCTGTTCCCTATCAGTATCCATACCAAGGTAATCAGTATCAACCATATCCTTCACCTTCCTGTATTTGAGTTAGTCTTTCTGGCTTTAATTCTATTAATATCACCCTTTACCACCTACCACTCCTGCACAACAGAGTGACAGAAACCTGACTCGTAACTGGAACGAAGTCCCCTTACCCTTTCACAACAAAGAGAGTGCCGTGAGATTTGTATTAAGTGATATATCCTTCCCAATGTGATCCCAACGTATTTAAATCACTTCATAAAGTCTTTTTGAAGCACAGAGAACTCTCTAACTACAGTAGACAGCGCATTTTCTAAGGAAAGACAGAAGAGCCAGAACAAAATTGATCCATTACTCCATATTGAGCATTGATGGAGCTTTTGATTCATCTGTTGCTCTTACACCTAGCTTAATTATTTCAACAGTGATGTTCAGCTGTGACCTCAGTTAAATTCAAGTTTCAAAGGGAAACCCACTCCCAAAGCCCAGTTGTAACTGGTTCCTTCCCTGTGGCTGGAATTGCTGTAAGGCAGTACATTCACACTGTGAAGTCTTCTAGTGCTCTGTCAGGTTTGTATTGCTTTCAATCCCAATAAAAGAGGAAAGAGAGTAAAATTTTAGGGTGTGCTTTTAAACTTAGTCACCTTAATTTAGGATTAGCTTTGCATAAAGAGCCCAAATCCAACAGAGTTGGAGCTTTAGAGTAGCATGGGTAAATTTAACTTACTAATTGTTCAGAAATCTTTTCATTTTTGAGGGTTTTTTTTTCCCAGATTATTTCATTTGCCTTTTCAATTTTTTATTACAAGGGAGGTGCATCAGCCTAAAGCCTTTAAAGCTTTCCTCATCTAGGTGAAGTCCTAAGATACAGATCATATATATGCAAACACAGAGGAAGGTGGGTTCTGTTGGTTCTCGGTAGCTGAAAAGCAGCAGCTTGTTGAAAATCCCAGGAACCATTTCTAAAAACTACCAGGAGGCCTTGGAAATCAAGCCTCTGAAACCTGTAATGATAAATTAGCAGCATTAAACAGTAGCTTCTCTCAACAGCTTGCGAGTTCAGTGTGTTAACATACTAGTTATAGGTTAGGCATAGTAACCAAGCCTCAGTATTTTCCTTCACTAGGGCTGCTGCAACTAAATCTTAGGGATTAAGTTCACCCCTAGCAGCTAACTTAACTCCTGTACTTTTGGCTTCATTGTCAATTCTCTGAACTGACATAATCCTTCTCTTGGGTTCCCAGTCACGTGTCATTGAGAGTCAGTGAGAGCCTTTTCTAGTTATGTTGGTTGGAGTACTTCAGCATCTGTTACAAAAAACCATTGCAGTATCTTCATGAATATTTAGTCTGGAAGGGAAAGCAGGACTATTGTGTTTATTTTGCAGGTAGGAGCAGAGCCGCAAAACATGACAGGTGGAGCTTGTACAAGTCTGTTGTACAGAAAGGGTCAATTGGTGGTTTCTTGAGCCTTAGGTTAATTCACAGAATCAGAGAAACTTGTGGTTGGAAGAGACCTTTAAGATCATTGAGTCTAACCATTCACCCTGCACTGCCAGGGTCCCTCAAACGTGTCCCTCAGCACCACATCTACACATCTTTTCAATACCTCCAGGGATGGGGACTCAACCACCTCCCTGGGCAGGCTGTTCCAATGCCCGACAGTCCTCTCTGTAAAGAAATTTTTCCTAATGTCCAACCTAAATCTCACCTGGCATAACTTGATGCTGTTTCCTCTTGTCCTGTCACTTATTACATGGGAGAAGAGACTGACCCTCATTTCACTTCAACCTCCTTTCAGGTAGTTGTAGAGAGTTATAAGCTCTCCCCTCAGCCTCATCTCTAGACTAAACAACCCCAGTTCCCTCAGCCACTCCTCATAAGACTTGTGCTCCAGACCCTTCACCAGCTTCGTTGCCCTTCTCTGGACACGCTCCAGTACCTCAGTATTCTTCTTGAAGTGAGGAGCCCAACACTGGACACAGTATTCAAGGTGCAGGCTCACCGGTGCTGAGTACAGAGGGACAATCACTGCCCTCCTTACTACTGGACCAATCTACGTCTGAAAAGAAATGTCACAGCTGTCACCACACAACAGATCAGTCCAGGATGCGAAGGCTCAATTTAAGTAGTAGGCAGCAGTTGTGGAGTAAATAACAGATACACAGTTTCCAACAAACCATTGGTGTAAGAGCAGCCAAAGATTTTATTTTTTTTTTTGGGGGGAGGGGGGAACTACACTACTTGCCTTAACTTCAAGGTTGAATCAATTTTTAGACCCATTTCTTGCATTAAATCCACTAAGCATTTGATAGAATGATACAAGTAATTCATAGGTTCCTTGCTGATACAATTGCAGAACAATGTTCAGTTTTACATTTGTGATGACCTTTTCTCCCAGGTATTAAACTCTTACAAAGCCAGAAGTATTGCTAGGCCTCTGGGTTTATTTAATAAATGTGGAGGCTGAACCCAAAGCGTAGATGTATTCTACCTTTGTAGCTGACATAATCTTAGCGTTCAATGGAAGGGAGTAAAAGAACGGTCATGTTTTGAAACCTCAATGTGTGTATTAAGATACATATTTCTTTTGCCCTCCTCCTAACAATCTCTTATTACATAGGACCTTATGGCCAACCTCCTGCAAACCATGTCATCATCCGAGAGCGTTACCGTGACAGCGATGGAGATCTTGCACTGGGCATGCTTGCTGGAGCAGCGACTGGAATGGCTCTGGGATCATTATTCTGGGTCTTCTAGATTACCCGTTCTTTATCTTTGTAGTTCCAAAAACCTTTATTGTGTGCAATAATATATTGGCAATGTTGTTTACTGTTAAACTTTAAGAAATGCAATAGTTATTTTTCAGTAGTGATATCTTAATAACTGATTCTTAACTGTCTTAAAGGGAGTTTAAAGGCACCGTTAAGTTACTGGAGATGGCATGTGCAGCTCTTGAATTCTGTTCTGGTGTTTGGAGTTACAAGGATTTGTACTGATGAGGATCAATATGAGCACCAGTGTAACATGGTAGCAGCTTTATGAACAGTCTGTTATTGTGAACACCATAGAAAAAATGGATTTTTTTTTTTTTTTGGCATCTAAAATCTGGTTCAAATAGAGGTTAACAGGAGCCCAGCATTAGAATATATGTTCTACTGACTTCTAAACATTCCCTGGACAAACATACAGCTCAGCAGAAACTTCTTGGCATTAGGTAGTCTGCTATGCTTGAGAATTCTTTTGTTTTCAGACTTGCCTGCAGATGGTAGTGTGTTTTCCTAGATGGAGTTCTATACCTGCCTCCCACACCATCCAGGTGAAGTAGTCTTTGAGAATGTATAAGCAAACCACTAAGAAGCAGCAGCACTATTCCGTTCTTTTATTCTCCCAGAAATGTGAATGACCAGTGGCAAGGAAGAGCAGTGTTTTTTGTTCCACTTCCCTCTTTAACCTGAATCACTCCTCTCTGGTCAGCTGGAAGTAATGGATCTTTAGCTTTGCAAGTGGTCTTCCTCATCTGTGGAAAGGTCACCTCAGACACTGTACCAACCGCATTGCTGAAGAAGAGGCCATTGTCTGGTGTCTGCTCTTTACTGCTATCACTCTGCAGAGGAGAATTAACTTGAACAACCCTTGCCCTGTTGGGCCTACCAGTAGCCCTCTGCAGGCAGAAATATTCAAGATGGGAGAGACAAACAGCACAAGTAGACCCTGCACACAGGCACTTTGATATCAGCTCCCTTGCCATGGCTAGGATAGAATAGCCTTCAAGGTTTTCTGAACTAGCTTCATTATTTGCAACTAGTTTTGAGCATAGCTGAGCCTGGGTTTGCTCAATGCACGCTTCCCCCCTACATTCAGCAGGTCTCTTCCCTCCATGACTTGTTAAGGAAAACACTCCAAGGAACCAAGCTAGCTTTGCTTGTATGGCTGGTTCTTCACACAGTGTGCTCCTGCCGGCTGCTGGGCTGTGGACTGTAACCTGCAGTGCAACTGTTGGGTGCGTTACATGGCCTCTTACCTTACCCTGTTAGAATCCATGCTGAGCTGTGCTTGGCAGGGGAAAGCAAGCTCTGGAGAAATGCACATGCTTTCCTATTCAGGTAAGAGGCAGGGTGCCTAAGTTGAGTTCTTTATAGCAAGAGGACTTATTTTTATACTTCCACTTTCAGCTTCTTGTATTCAAACTGTTTTAATAACGTTAATTCTTTCTTATGCTTTCGTTCAGAAGTAGGTTAATTTCCTTAAGGCTCATGGGGTCTCAGATACATCAGGAAAGATGAAAATAGATGAGAACTTGCACCCTTATAAATTTAGATCAAGCCCCAACCTTTTTCATTTAATCTTAAAGCTGTCTTGATTCTATCCTACATATTTAAGCAATAGAGGTCTTAGACAAGAGTTTGGGTAGCAGCCAGGGGAAGCACTAAGCTTCCATGACTCTTAGGACCAACTCAACAAACTGAAATAATTGAAGTAAACAGACAGATGTAATCTTGGCTGCATTACTAAGAGTGGGCCTAAGCCAAGGAATGTAAACTTCTTTCAAGAAACTTTGGCATGCAGCAGAACACCAACGTGCATGCACATCCTTTCACAGATTAATACAAGGTGCATGTGTTCTGCCAGTGGTATGTACAGAAAGGACTTGTTGGAGGTTCAAAAGAGGACTAGTCCAAACCAAAAGGAAGTGGAGTACACTACTGAAGTCCTTTCAGAGGCCTGGTACCCTTGAGGTCAGAAGGAGATGGAGACTGGAACTTAAGTGAACATTTCTATCCTTTTTAAGCCTTGAAGCTGATTACAGGTCTACACCACTGTTTAGTTTGTGCTTTGCAATGTAACTAGTTCTGCAGAATTCATCTCTTCTTCTCCCTGTGCGATATTTAACTTGTAGGGGGCGGGGGAGAATAAAACAATTGAACATCATTGTGATTTCTTTTGACTTTCATAATGACTGTGAAAGAATAGCACAAAGTGAATCAGCTAGTAATTTATTTTAAGTTCAGAATTTTATTGTGTGGGTTGTTGGGGTTTTTTTCCCAGCAAGAGGTTTTGATCACAGCAGGGGCACATGTCTCTTGTGCTTTCAGGAGACAGCTCTATCTAGGTCCCCATTTCCTTCAAGTGAAGCACATAAAGGCTCTGACTGCAAAACATTCCTCAGTTGAATTCAAAGCAAGAAATGATCTTTTCAAAAGTTCAAAATGAAGTAATTCTCCATTCACAAAATAATCTTACCCCTTCCCAGGGGGAAAATTTTACAAATTGAAGCTGGAGATTCTAGTTCCACATTGGTAGCAATAGGCTGCTTTTATCCAAAAATCAGGAGCCACTTGACTATCCCATAGCAAAGGAGCTTAGAAGGTAGAAAGCAAATGTACAATTCTCTGCTAGAGCATAAAATCGAGAGAGCAGTTATTGCAGGTGCTTGCAGCCTTTCTGATCTCACTGCAGAAATAGCAGTGGAAATGTCTTGCAGCAGCATGGGGACAGCCACTTGAACTCACTGGTTTTTAAAACTCAGGAACAGAGTGAAGGTTGGGGCATATCTGTAATAACATCCCAGGGCTGGATACCTCGTCATGACTCAAGCCTTTCTCCGCCCAGTCCAATACTTGATTTATCTGCAGTTTGTGTAGATGCTGGGTGTGAGCTGAGGGAGTGGAGCCAGAGTGGATTTCAGGGCTTGGTAGAACTGCCATGACAGCTTCTGCAGATAGGTGATACCATAGTGATGGGTGTGGGAAGATAATTTCCAAAATGGATTGAAATGCTAGTCCTAACTGGGTGCTTGTTTCCAATTATGATACTGCAATTCCAGTTCTACCTGCATAGCACATGCTTTCCTACCTGGGGCCCAATACTTGACCTCAGTAACGTGATGGGAGGTCCACAGCCACCACAGTACCACTATTTTATGCAGTGTATGCCATCAGTTAAGGGTGACAATCTGTTGTATAGCAGTTACAGTCTGATCAGAATTTAATGTCAGTGCTCACAGAGGTCATGAGTCTGTATGTGCTCCTCTGTGACCAGTTTCTTTTGGATTCTCAGTTATGTACAGCTGGACAGAGCCAGGCTTCAGAGAGTGGGCTGGAAATGGACCACATTAAAGAAGTGAACCAGAGCCCGCTCCCAAATTCTTAGTTACATGCAAAAACAGAGCTGTTGGCTTCTGTTGCTTGAACATGGGGTCTAGGGAGCCAGCCTCTTCTAGTGAGTGGGTAAAGGCTCCTGAACAGGAGGGGAGCAGCGGTAGGAGTTTCTGTACAAAGAAAGTGCACTGACTTCCAGCAAAGATATCTTTTCTACTGCTGAAGCACGTTCTGAGCTGTGTTGAGACGGAGCTACGCTAAGTGTCACACAACACTGGCTTAATTTTGTTTGTCCTTCAGTGGAGATTCAATGGGGACGGAACCGGCTAAGGAAGTTGAGTAATGGAGAAAATTCACCCCTATATTCCTCAGATGTTTTCGTGGCTTTTACGACTAAGGTAGATATGTGTAAGTCATGGAGGGCAGCATGCAGCAAATGTCTCCCCCCCATCCTTCATGTTCTTGTGCACTATCTTAACTGCTGCTTTTATTATATGTCCTCATGATCATTATTAATTTATAGCAAAATACCCTTAGCAATAAAATTAATATTTAAGTGTAATTGTTTTGTCTGGACACATTTACTAGCCTTTGTTCAACATGTCTCATTTAGTCTGTGGAGGGGTGTGTTTTCCAAATGCGTAGTCAGCTTACAGAAGGTTTCCTTCGGAAGGGAACAGTGCCGTGATGGATTCTGTGCCCCTCAAGTCCTTCCTAAGTGATTACAAGGGCAACTTGACTTGGTAGAAAAATGAACTAAGACAGCTGTGGCTGTCGGAGTTAGAGCTCCAGATGACTTACCTCAGTCATCTCCATTATCATTTGATAAAGATGATGTAAGGTCTGTGAAATCAGCAAAGTAATTCCACACTAACACCACTATACCCAGATTAGAATTAAGGCCTATTTCTTTTTTAATGGAGTTGAAGGCTTTGACTCAGAAATGCTTAATCTTGGGTATATGCAGTGCTGATCCAGATTTATCATTCAACACTGTGTTATCAAATCAACAGATTTGTACTGGTTAGTATTACAGTAAGCAGCTTGGAGCACAGATGTTGCTCTGGGCAAAATGCTCCTGGTTGCTGTCTTTGTATTTCCTGTTTATTAATTGCTTCAGTGGAGTTGGGTAGAACCGGTAAGTTTTCTTAGACAAAGACTAGATGACCACAACTAGCTCCACCACCCAAAGGCAGACCATCTTGTTCGTTTGCTGGGAATTCAGTGGTTTGTCAGAAGGATCACAGTATGTTTTGAAAACCATTATCCTTGCTTTGTGCACATTTTGGTTTTACTGTGAGGGGTGGTGGTTTTTTTAGTCACTAATCTGGAGGAGGAATGAAAACCAAACTGCTGCTTCAACCAATCGGTTACTGTAGGAGTACACATCGCTCTTCTCCCCAGCATGCTATGTTGGCTATGCTGATTTTATCGGTCATCAGTTCCATGTGATGGACTCACTAGGCTAAGCAGACACTTAACCCTGCCCACCAGAGAACCCACCTACTGACACTTCTGCACCAGAACAAGTTAGGGAACTGAATTTGCTGTGCAGAGCTTAGCAGCTCCATGCCTTCCAGAACTGCCATGTTCCTGAACTGGCAGTAGCGGGAAGAATGGACTTTGCCTCTGCTACTGCTTTCCCTTGTCTGCTGCATCCCCTGTCCTGTTTGTGGTCACTAAATCAACTACAGTAATTAACCTGGGATGTATTGCTAAAAGTACCTTCACTTGTCCCTCCGTCCTTTTGCAGTTCCACTACAATGCTCTGAAGTGTGTGGAGCATTTGCTGTTCCCTCCATTTCAGTGGAGCTGAAAGTTTCGCGGTCCCTGTGCATTGTGAGCACTTCAGTAACTACAGATGAGAGCTTGTAACAACGGACTGATGCTAATGCACTGGTTTGGGAGTCTTCTGATCACCACCGGTTGTTACCTCATTAGGTTTCAGATTTTTCAAGGCATCTCTAAAAGGCTCCAAGACTCACAGGGCAAATAAAAACTCCAAGTGTATCTGCATTAAAGCTTGAGATCCACTTGATGATGATTAAGGCGCAGGTTGTGAAAGTTTCAGATTGACAGTACTGGACTTAATCTGACTGAATATGGTGGATGCAAGACTAGTATTAACCATTTAATTCTCCACACTCGTTGGGTACCAGGTAACAATGCTTTTGCAAAGCAGTAAGTCTGTAGATAGGACAGATAAAGCCAAGCACTCCAAACGACCACTGACGAGCACCCAAAGCTTTCAGGTGCATGGGGGGTAAGATGAGCTTTCCCTACTCGGGGTGCCCAGCACCCCCGACTGTAGATCGACCAGCCCCTCCGGGCAGCCCCGGCCGGGCACAGCCCCGCCGCCGCCGCTAGATGGCGGCCCGACACCGGCGGTGGCGAGCGGCGGCCAGGCCAGGCCGGGCCGGGCCCGCGTCCCGTGAGAGCCCGCCCGGGCGGCTGCGCCCACCCACCCTCCGCCGTTCCTGCGGGAGCGCCGAGCAACGCTGACAGACGGGGATTACTGCAACGGCCCGGCACAGGGACCGCGTCTTCCGGCTGCACGCCGCCGCCGGCGGGAGGCGGCCGGCCCGCAGCCTCCTGCGCGGGGGTGCGGCCCGCACCAGCGCGGCCCGAGCGGGCCGCAGGAAAGGGCCCCATGGCAGCCGGTGTTAAATTCCCCCAGGAAACGAGGGCTTCCACGGAAATCCTGCCAGGAGGCGGCGCCGCCGCCGCCGCCCCCGGCCCGTCCTACCCGCTGGAGCCTGCCCTCGCTCCCTCCGCTCAGGGGAGCGGCGGCGTTTCTCAGCGCCGCTTGTGAATGGGTGTCTCGGTGTCGTCTGGGCCCTCGCCGGAGCTCTGAACCGCTCCTGCCCTGCAGGCAATAGCCTGGGGTACCGATAGTGACCCCATTCACGGGCAGCGACAGCCCGCGGGTGCGCAGTTCGCGGGCAGGGCTGCGGTCTCCGCAGGGTGGTGCTGCCCGAGCCCGCTGCGCATCAAAAGCAGTTTTTCACGGCAATGCTCGAGACGTTATTGTAATGAAAGGCTATTTCCCTGCCAAATTTCCATGCTCGAATCCCTCGCTGCTTCAGCTGAAGAGCTGTTTATGATAAAGTCACAGGGGTTTTCTATTACTGGAAATGAAGGGGTATTTTGGTTCTCCCTGTTCTGCCAAGCTTGCAGATGAACTGGCTTCGCACTACCAAGTCTAACCCTTGGGCAGCTACCACGCTTAGAAAACTTCACACCCCCCCCAAAACAGCAGTGTTCGTACTGTGCTGCGAAGGGGCTGCCATCAGCCTTACGGGGGCTGCTGGCCGAGCACACAGATGGGCGACGGCCGCTGACACACTTCACGGGGCACCGGGGTCTGGATTTTTCCAGCCTACGCTTTAATGCGGAAAGACAGGCTGAGAGCCCCGGCCTGGGACTAGGGTGTTGTGGGTCAGCTTTCCCAGCTCTGTCACAGGCAGTTTGTGTGACATTGGAAAAAGCCACTTCACATTGTCACATCTCGCTGCGCTCATTCCCAAAGAGAGATGGTGACACGAAAGAAACGGACAAGTCCATGAAAAGCTGTAAGCTGTTCTGCTCTGTGCGTGCAGCGAGGATACAGGGAGATTAGCCTTGGCTGATGTTTTCAGACACCTCTGATAGGATCATAAACAAATTAACAGTGTTTAAATACAAAACAGCCTTGAATCCAGAGGGCAAGGGCTGGTAAGTCAACAGCATCATGTTTCTTCACACACAGAATATAGGACACCAGGGCTGGAAGAGACTTTAACCCTTCCCTTATCCTAAGCAGACTCAACTCCACCACCTTGCCACACAGGCAGCAAACCCAGCCCCACCTAGAAGCCCGAGCTCTAGGAAGGGCCATGGTACACAACCTCCAGCTGATGCAGGCAAACATGACAAACAAAGGCTGTGTTACTCCAAAGTGGGGGAAGGAAAGGGAAAAACCCCACAATTCTCTTTGGACAGAGATTTTAAAAAGGAAATGTTACATTTCAATTTCCCTGTTTCAAGCTCATTTTAGCTATCTAGACAGGAAGGATCAATTTAGAAACTGTCTACCTTCAGTTCACAGCAACATAAGCATGATCACCATGTAACTTCTGTTACCACCTTTCAAACAACTGCCTAGTTCAGCAGATGGAGACGCAACTGTCGTGCATATCAGACCATGCGTGATAACAGACAGACTCCGAATACATGAATTGAATGTCTGGATCATGAGTCTTTACAGACTGTACTTTAAATTTATTTGCTTTGGCAGTGACTGGCTGACAAAGAAGGGGGGAACAGAGAGACAGTTGTTCTTTAACTACCCTGAAGAATACTGAAGCCAACCATTTCCCTGCCTGAAATTTCTCCTGGTGTGGAGGTTCACTATAAGGCCATGTGCCATCCCTCTGCAGCCACGAATTCAGGCAGATAATCAGACACCTGAAGAAAACACATGCAGGTAAAATCCCTCCCACCAGCACAGGGCTGTTTGTCTAGCTCTAGAACAAATCCTAGTACTGATTTCTCAATCAACTGCTCACCACAAACCACTTTCAATTCCCAAGTTCCTCAGTTTGCAAAGATGACTCAGCCATCTCCCACTCCCAGCAGAGTCCCTGTTCCCAGCAAAGTGACTTGCATATGGACTTTCCAGACAGATTCTGAATAATGGCCCTTTTCACGTCTTCCTAATTAAATCTAGGTAATGTTTTCAATCTCTGATTTGGATGGTTGAGAAATAATCAGGAAAATAACCCTGGCTTCCTAGACTCCTTCATAATTTTCTCTGAAAGATGTTCAGTCACACCTGTTGCATTTTTTTTCGTAAAACTTGCTCTAACGATCACTCTCATAGTTTGCACCGTAGCATCCTGCTGAGTTAAAGCAAAATTGTACAGTTACAGGTCAGAAGAATCCCCTTCAGTCAATCAGTAGCTATATTTCTGACTGTTTTAAAACCAATTATTTCAGATGTCACTATTCCAAACAGCTTTTTTCCTGATCATTGTCTCTGGCCTCTGTTCAGATAAGCCACAAGTGGAACTAACTGCTGTTCAAGCTGCGCTCCTATGATCAGCCAGGCTAGGACATGCTTTTCCTTAGGTAAGTGCAATAGAAAGCCCCACATAAATTCAACCATGCAGAGCACAACTGCTTTTTGGGATGGGCATATATCAGTTTAGCAGAACACACTTTTTTTTTTTTTGGTGCTTTCTTTGTCCTCACCACAAAAAAGAAATCCAGAAGTATTTCCAGGACTCCAGCTCAATCCGTGTGCTGGCCCAAGCACTCGATGTGCTTAACTTTAGGCTTGGAAATAACTGTGTTGACTTGAGTGGCACGTACACTGTGCATCTTCAAGGGCTTGGCTTGTTGGCTAGGCCCATGAACATATTGGTCATTTGAGGGAGAAGCAGGGGAACCCTCCAAACTTGCTGAATTTGTCTATACATCGTGCAAGAAAACAGGCCAAAGTCTACACCAGCGTGAGCAGAACCCTAATGAATCCACATGCTGGCTTGCACCCTGGTGTCACAGCTAATGACAGCTCTCACAGATCCATTCTAAGTAAAGGACATGCCTGTGCTGTAAACGAAAGAGTCTTCTCCCTTCAGCAGAAGTATTAGCAAATGCTTCAGAAGTGACCCCAATCTGGTATCGTGCAGAGGCATCGACATACTCCACCATACATGGAACTGCCTACAGATGCTGCTGCACACCGCGCTGTATTTTAGTGGCACACAGGGAAATGAGCAGCTTGGAGCTGCGTTTGGTTGTTTGTTAAAGACAATAAGGCACTGGGGGCAGGGAGGTGAGATTATGGTTTTGATCAAATCCCAGTAAACCTGAGTTAATGAGACATGGTGAGGCAATTGCAGGGAAGGGACACGTCCTCTCCCCAAGCTGAACTGACAGTGAGGTCCTAACTACCACTAGTATAAAGAGTTGGAAGTGCATTTCAGTTGGGACCTCCCTGCAGACGAAAGCATCCTTGCTTTACTAAAACTGACTGATTTAATATTCAGACCAGAGCTAATCCCTGTTCTTTGCTGTGGAAAGTTTTCAAAAGACAGCTCTCACAGGGACCTCGCCTGCATTTCCAAGCAGGAGCTTTCACTCTTCTGCTGACCATTTACAGCGAATTACAGCAATTTCTTTCCTCTTCCCCCACTATGTCCAGTACAGCACAGACAAAGATAAGATTATATGAGTATTTCTAGCAGGAAAACTCCTTTTAACCAGCTCTTCTGAAAGCATTATTCAGACCTGCAGGTGTTTGAGGTGATCCTCACTCCCTAGCAAGCTTTTGGCCTCACACCTTAAGGGGTAACTGCAGCACCAAGTGGCAAATCCACAGGCATCAGTTCACTCCCCCAATGTCACGTCTGGTGCCTCCACCCCACCTTCAGTTCTGCTCATCTCTGTGCAGGGGGAGGCCGGGTGGCAGGCAGGGGTTCCCACAGGACAACGCAACAAATAAGTCAATAATGTTGGAGTTTGAGCAACTCCTGTGGCAAGGTTGAATGAAAGCCTTCATTTCCGCCCTACACCTCATCTCATTTTTTAGGATGTTCCTCAGCGCATCAGGTGTGAGCCCCTTGAACGCAGCTTCGGAGTGAGTTTATGATCATGTTGTTTACATCCAAAAGTCCCCTAGGAAGTGACCTGCCCAGGCTAACTGGATACAACGTGGTGGACACATACGCAGAGCACAGCAAATGGCACTGCAACCAGCTAGGCACTACAGCCAGGATGACAGAGGCAGCAGCAATTTTAGTTCTCCAGCAGGGTCAGTATTAATCAGATCACTGTTTATATAGAAGTAGCTAATTTTCCACAGAATAAAGCAGAAACAGAAGCAACCCCAACACTTGGTGGAGCTCATAACCAAGCCAGTCATGACACCGCTGAGCATGTTCTGCGAAACCAGATATTCCCCGCAAGCTCTGCAACTGTAGCTGATGTGCTGGCTCAAACACCTGACACATGCACCTTACAGGACCTGTGGATTTTCAAACTATTTAATACATCTTGTAACTTTTCTGCATCCCACCACCTGCAGAGCTACGCTTTATAGGGGAATTTTCTACCTATCCCATATGAAAATTCAGGTAGTTGGATTAATACTGCAGCAATTTCTGTACCCGAAATAAAAAACCAATTAATCTATAAAAAGATTATTTTTAACATATATATTTATTTTTTTAAAGTACTGTAGGTTTCTTTCTCAAGGACTCTCTTAATATTTGTTCCTTTCATGATACCAAACAAGTTGTCTACATCCACAATCTGGTCCTATTTCTGCAATCATCCCGGTCTGGCACTAACCTATCGTGAACAGCACCACACAGTTTACTTGATACAGAAGCCACTGCATTGGTATGCGACCGCGGTTTGCAAATCTGCAATTACATCAACCATTAAAACTGAGAAGGGAAATGGAGAACAACCCTTTACATTAAGTGATACCAATTACAGCATAAGTACCTGATGCTAAGAAAAGTGACTGCTGTATTTCTGTGGTTATATAACTAACAGATTGAGCGAGCTTTTGCCCTTTGCTTATCTGCTGAGCTCTTATTTCAGGAAATGAGAGTCTACCTCCATGGGTTATCTCATAGACCAGGAAGTGCAGATTTTGAAGTTAGGTTGCTGATAGGCCTCTTGGAGTAAGAGCAGAACACTGAGTTATGTTAACAACAGTGCCCTCACTACTGTGCCTGCACTGAGCTGCTGCCTCATCAGGGAATCACAGAGGGGCTGAGGTTGGAAGGCATCTCTGGAGATCATATCAAAGCAGGGTCACCTAGAGCAGGTTCCTCAGGACTGTGGCCTCTCAGGTTTTGAATCTCTCTGAGGATAGAGACTCCAGTCTCTCTGGGTAACCTGTTCCAGGATTTGACCACCCTCACAGTAACAGAGTTCTCTTAGATTCAAATAGGATTTTATGAATTTAAGTTTGTGTCCATTGCCTCTTGCCCTTTCACTGAGGACAACCAAGAAGCATCTGGTTCAGTCACCTTTACTCACCCCATCAGTGGTTTAAACACATTGAAAAGCCCTTTTTCAAGCCGCCTTTTTCACAAGCTGAACAACCTGAGCTCTCAGACTCTTATTATGAGTGATGCTCCAAGCCCTTAATCGTCTTTGTGTCCCTTTGCTGAACTTGCTCCTGTAAGTCCATGTCTGTCTTGTACTGGGAAGCCCAGCACTGGACCCAGCACTCCAGATGTGGCCTCACCAGTGCTGAGTAGAGGGGAAGGCTCAATTCCCTCAGCCTATTAGCAGTGCTTCTAAAGCAACCCACAGTGCTGTTGGCTGCCTTTGCCATTAGGGTACGCTGATGGCTCCTGCTCCACTTGGTGTCCACCAAGACCCCAGGTCCTTTTCTGCAGAGCTGCTTTCCAGCCAGTCAGCCCCCAGACTGTACTGGTGGGTGGGGTTATTCCTCCTCAGGGGCAGGACTTAGCATTTCCCATTACTTAATACCACAAAATTCCCATTGTTCCAGGCCATCAAGATCCCTGTGAGTGGCAGCACAACCCTCCGGTCTGGCAGTCACTCCTCCCAGTTTGGCATCATCTGCAAACTTGCTGAACATGCACTCTGTCCTATCAGCCTCATCACTGACAAAAATGTTGAGCAGTACTGACCCCAGTACCAGCCCCTGGGATACTCCAGGAGTGACTGGCCTCCAGCTGGAGTCTGGGTGCTGATGACACCCTCTGAGCTGAGCAGTTCAGCCAGTTCTCAGTCCACTTCGTTGTCCAGTTTTTAAGCTCATACTTATGAAGTAAGTCTTTGTCTATGAAGATGTTGTAGAAGACAGAGGCAAGAGCTTTACCAAGGTCAAGATAAACAGCATCCATTGCTCTGCCCTTGTCCATCAAGCTAGTCATCTCATCATAGCAGGCTATCAAGTTGGTCAGGAGTGATTTCCCCTTTGTAGAGCCACGCTGACTTCTCCTAAGCACGTTCCTGTTAATGAGTATGTTTGAAAATTCCCTTCTTACTCCCTTTTTCAGCTTCCCAGGGATTGAGGTGAAGCTGACTGACCTGTATTGCCCTAGATCCTCTTTCTTGCCTTTCTTGAAGGTAGGAGTGACATTTGATTTCTTCCAGCCCTCAGGAACCTCCCCCAATTGCAGTGACCTTTCAGATTGAGAGGGTCCTCACAATGACACAGGTCATCTTCCTCAGCACTCATGGCTACATCCCATCAGGTTCCAGGGACTTACATCTGTCCAGTTCATTTAAATATATTCTAGCTTTATCCTCCTCTACCGAGGATACATCTTCCTTGCCCCAGAAACTCTTCAGCACATTAGAGACTACTCTGGTTGTTAGGAATTAAATCCTCCATAAAAGGCAGAATTTAGGTACAGATCCTTAAATGATTGTATTCATCCAGCGCACACAGACTGGTTAACCATTCCCCTGCTTGCATTTTGCTTTTTAAAAAGGTTTCCACGAGGAAAGTTATATGACCTCTTCTTAGTTTAAGTCTCCCCTTCTGTAAAACAGAGATATTATCCCTTTATTTCAGCTTTACAGCACAATTTAAAATGAAACTGAGCTTCTCAGCCAGTGGTACCAGTGATGCTGACCATCACAGCAGATCGCTCGCTGTGACACCTGAACCTCACACCAGGGCAGCCCCGGGCTGCTGAAGAGAAGCGGTCTGTTGTGGGTACGCACTTGCTTGTGTTAAGTGCTTATTTGCTCAC
The DNA here is from genome assembly GCA_009769605.1 of Bucorvus abyssinicus. Classification (NCBI taxonomy): domain Eukaryota; kingdom Metazoa; phylum Chordata; class Aves; order Bucerotiformes; family Bucorvidae; genus Bucorvus; species Bucorvus abyssinicus. The sequence continues at coordinate 21,542,936 of CM020035.1, read as the reverse complement.
TACACAAAGTCACTTGCTTCTGATTACAGGTTTGGTCTTTGAACAGACTACTCAAACGCAGGAAGCAGGCAGTGCCCCAGAAGCAGCCTGCAAGGCACAGGAAGCCTCTGCTACCTCTTACCTTCCTGCTCCCTCCAAGGCCTGTCACAAGAACCCTCCCTGTGCATCCCTTCCTTAAATCTTCTGCCACGCCAGGTCTGAACATCCGTTTCCGTAAGACCCAAGCGCCTATCCTCTGTCACCAAGCTGGAGAAGCTGCTTGCGTTACGTCAGTGACCGCTGCACTTAAAAGTGATGATGGCATTTACTAGTGCAACAGAATTACAGCCCCAGCACAGACTGAGCTGTTTGTAACCCCGGGCCTGTTTTACTTTCTGCAGTAAATGAAAACTAATGGCTCCCAGAGACAACTAATGCGTTCTGGCAATATTTTAGGCCAGTGGTAATTCAGCACAGCTATAAAGGCCCCCAGACAATACAGAGTTCTCAGATTTTAAGTACTGGTGGTCCACTATCAAACCTCCAGAGCTTTAACCCATCCTTCTTGCCAAATGATGCTGTGAGGCAGGAGGACTCTCTCACAGCAGGGCTGGAAGCAGTATAGAAGCAACTAATGTTCTCAAAGGGTGTTCAGGCACAGCTAGAGGGTAGGGACCTTAAAATGCCACTCTGCTTGACCTGTTTCAGCTCAGTGCCGCTTGCCCAAGTCCTACTCCATTCTAAGAGAGTGACAAGCAACATGAGAGGAACAGAAGCCACACTTTCCCCTCAGCCCTGCTACAAGACAAATCTTATTTATTCTGCAGTTCTTCATGACCACTGGGTATAGGACTTTGATATGGAGGGTTTGAATCCTTTTCTCTGAAGATTATTTGAAGCAGAAAGATGGGTCAAAGAAACAGAATCTCACATGGTCTGTTGGTTGCATGCCCAGAGTTGGGATATCGCTGTGCACAGGCCAGCAAGTGTGTGGGTTATTGTCAGCAAGCTTTCTGCAAATTGCTGTGCAACTAGGCAAAGCTGCAAGGGCTATGAAGCACAAGGAGCAGCCTGGTATTCAGGTTTGCAGTCATGATTATGCTTGTTCTTTGTAAGGTGGAGCAGGCTTTCAAAACAGGAGTCCTGCTCTGCAAGCCCCTCCTCAAATATGGCACAGGCTGAGAGGATCCAAACACCACCAGGTAAGAACTTCTGAACATCAGCGGGATACCCTTCAGGCCACTCCCACCATCAGGGCAATCTATAGGATTGATCTGTACCTATTCTGGGAGGGCTCTGTGGGATAAAGGAGGCACGATGCTGGCAGACGACAAGGTACAAACGCACAGTGCTCCAGCACGAGGGTGCCACTGAGCACAGATTACGAGGCCAGCAAAGCTGCCAGAGGCAGGACACCTCCATGCAGTATGGGTGCTGCCATGGTGGGGGCTTGGACCAGTCCTTATGAAGGGACACTATTTTCACTGTTGCTTTGGCTCCAGCGGGCACAGCTTTTCCTCACTGCATGACAAATGTAAGAGTTGCATCAGATTGTGCATTGATTTGTGTCGGGATTTCAGCTTGCTTGACTATGACATGCATCAAAGCCATGACCAGGCATCCTGGGGCCATCAGTCAGAGCCCTGAACCACATGTAGTTTTGAGATGAGACATAAGGAGATGGGAAACATCCCTGAAGAACAGTAAAACCAAAATCAAAACAGAATAAAGAGCCCAGAAAACAGAAAAGCAAGAGCAAAAGGAGACTAGAAAATGGGGCAGAAATCATCAGTGCTCTCAAACAAAAACATCGGGGACAAAGGCAACCCCCCTGTTGTCAGTCTGTCACAATGAGCGCTCAAGGAAGCGAGGCAGTCTTGCAGCTCTGCCTTTCACACGGCTGTGAAAAACTTCTGGGCCCTTCTGTGATACTACCCAGCTTCTTCATGCTGGAAACAGTCTAACTATCTCTGCCTTTCTTTTTTTTTGGCTTTCCACACACGTAACTCATTAAAAATAAGAAAATAGTAAGCTTGACTGTGGTGGGTGAAGGGAACAGCTGGAGTGCACATGAAATGGCAGGTCTCTCCCGATACAGAATGCTCACACTGCAGGAGAGCAACATAATGGAAGCTACTAATACAGTGCTTTAATGCAGACAACCCCCGTGCAACGCCTGACTGCGTGAATATCCATACTTCATATTTATATGCTTTGGCAATTCTTTCTTATAATCCCACCTACAGCTGACGCTGTGCTGATAACTTCGATTACAGATTGGAAAAAACCCAAACATGATTTGAAATTAAAGAGAAAAAAATAATTACCTTGCATAACAAAGTCATTCTACATTCGACTGTACTCCTGGGTCCTGAACAACAGAAATATTGCTAGGCCAGGTAACACCACCGTAGATGCTTAAACAAAGTCCCCGCTGTCTTGCGGTCACCTGATGCCCAAACTACCAAGGATCTCAAAGAAGTCAGAATACTTTGTCACTAGAAACAAAGTCATTAATGCTAGTTGTAAAAGTGCTCATTAGCAAAAGAACACGATCAAGATACTCTCATAAGACAATTTATCCTGTTAAGAACACTACTACAGAATAAGGCAACTAATACGCTTTAAGCTTATTCCACAAGTCTGGAGGCCCACTTGCAACTATGTCTGAACACTCAGTTACAAACAAGCTCAATGTGGACAGCACAACAGCAGTGAGGCAGAATTGCCGAAAGCTCAGGGTGGCAGACCAAAATTAGTTTCAGTGCAAGTTGAAACAGTGAGGATACAGCAGTGATAAGTGCCCTTTCCCCCCAGATTTGCTCTGAAGCACTAGCCAGGCCATTCATCATCCTAACAGGATATTAGAAACAACAGTGCTTGCCCTGTAGCAACTCCATCTAACATGATGTGCGTTAAAACATTAAAATACAGCTTACAATAGAAGACAGTCTTCAGTGGTTTCCTCGTGTAAGAAGCTCACTTATCTGTTCCTGAGGCTAGCTAATGGACTAGGGCTCTGTTAGCCTGTAGACTTCAGGGCTGATGACAGGGAGTTCAAATCCTGCGTGACTTAGCTGCAAAAAAAGTTCCTATTAGGGCTACAGTAGAAAATGCAAAATAGCTTTGCATTAGAATCCAGTGGTGTGGGGAAAAGAGGATTCCTCCCGGTCTGTGCAGTGGGAAAGTCCTGGCTCAGTATTTGACTACACCATTGCCTTTCACGAGCAGCAGACACTGCCATATGTTTTCTTGAAACTCTGGCCCAGAAAACTGTGCTTGCTGGAGACAGATTGGTTGATGCTAACATCCCTGCTGAGCCCCACTGGCTGCCTCTGCAGGAACCATGAGAGCGCAAAGCTGTTTGGCTTCCTTCTTTGGAAGGGATTTTGTAGGAACCCGTTAACAGCAGGAAGTTCAGTAATGACCCCTATATAAGTATATACACAGACACATCCATATGACTCATTTTAGCATGAGCTATAGGATGAACCAGATTATCTGTTATTTATGGTTTGGATGAGAAGCAAGATGAAGATTTACACCCTCCATCACATTTGCCACATGAAGTTTCAATCAACACCCAGGACCGCATACAGACAAACGCTCAGCAGAAATGCAGGCATGTCCAAAACAGTCCCGCGTCATCAGTCCAAGCTCAGGCACTGCAAGCTCTCCTTGGAAATAAATGAAGTAGAAAAAGCATTCACAGGGTTGGTTATGCAAAAACGCACAGCAAGCATTCTCCTTTGCTGGCAGGAGTTCTCCCTGCGAGGCTGAGATCAGCCCTGCCAGCTGCAGTCCCTGAAAGAAGGGCAAGTTGGAGTTGTCCGGCCAGGTTTTGGCAAGCTGCAGAGCTGTGCTGCTCAGCAGCTTTTCAGTGGTTCACACTGTGCTATTCACAGCGTAACCAGAAACCCACATACACTGCCGGGGAAGGGAAGACCGTAACAGAAAACTTTCTCTCATGGTCACAGTTTCACTTTTAAGGATTTCAGGAAATGTCCCAGTGTCCATTATTTACATGGATTAGAAGCTGTACTGCTGTTACACACCTGCCAGCAACAGAATATGCTCCAGAACTGGTTTTAGTAATTCCAGTGTCAGTAACAGCCCAAGGGAGAGAGTCAGCTCCTCGCTCCTAGCCATAGTTTGCAATACACTGGCTTTTATCAGTGAGCCCTTCTGCCTGCTTACAGCCCCACACCGGTGCCATCACATACAGAACTCAAAGCTTGAAGTGGCCCTATACCATCTGGTGGAAATCTGCTTTCTGCTTGCTGCCAGGAATTGTACGGAGGGACGGAGCAACCCGTGTCATGATAAACCTTTTGGCATATACATAGAGTAAATCAATACAAGCCATTTCTTGCCTGCTAATTCAATGCCTGCAAGCTCTTAATTATGTTTCCAGAACATTTGATGTTGCAATAAAACATTTTGTTGTGAACACTTCAAGTGAAAATAAAAAATTCTGTAAAATGAATCAATTAATAATTCAAACCACCTTATTCAGTTGGGGGTGTTTGGCCTTGACATAGCACAGCCTGCAAGTAAGACACTGAAGTTGTTAGGCTATTGCTTAAACTAAGAAAACTCTTAAGTGCTGTGCTGAACCAAGGCTCACACTCCCTAATCACGCTCTCAAAAGTCACATTCTCAGCATCGAGTCCAATGACATACAATGTCTTTTATGAGAGATCCTGCATTCTAAGGATGTACAGACACTGATTATTCCTCCTTTGAGCTGTGAGGTAAGGAGTTAGGGAAGGCTTTACAGCCAGGGAAGAAGCATCTTTAAGGGGAGGAAGGAAAGGAACAAAACAACTAGAAACCAAGAGCTCCACAAATAGGAGTCAATTTGTCTGACGACTGTATTGTTAAGAGCTAAATCAGTACCCTAGAAGTGATCTTTGGGTAATGCCTGTCTTTCCTCCTTTGCTTTTCCTTTATTTTAGACACTATTAAAAGTAAAAATACTATGTTAACACTATGAGACTGTTAGTCTGAGCATTTCCAGCACAAATGGAATAAAAAAGACCTTCAGAAAGATGCAAATTTCCCAGAGCAGCTTGAATACCAAACCAAGGACTAGCACAGGGCCCGGTATGCTCCGCTGACACTGCTGGTTAAGATCAATTCAGCACAACAGCCTATTTAGCCTTTGGAAACCATTTATTTATTTATGCTTCCTTCGCAAATAGCTGTTGAATACAATGCAATTCCCGCATCATGCACCGACACTGGCAACTGCAGTCACCCCATTTACACTTGCTATTGCAGCCTGCAATGTTTGGGACATAAAAGCGCTACCTATTCTACATGTCATGGCAATCAACTTCATTTCGGTAACGTGATGCAATGCTCTGCGATATGTGCACAGAATACCGATTTACTTGAATGTAACCCCAGGGGACAGTTCAAAACCCAAGGCTCTTCCAGCTTCACAGAACCACAGAATCATTTTGATTGGACGAGACCTTTAAGATCAAGTCCAACCATTAACCCAGCACCGCCAGGTCACCCCTAAGCCATGTCCCTCAGCACATCTATATGTTTTTAAATCCCTCCAGGGATGGGGATTCCACCACTGCCCTGGGCAGCCTGTTCCAGTGCTCCACACCCCTTTCTGTTAAGAAATTTTTCCCAATAACCAGCCTGAACCTCCCCTGTGCAATTTTAGGACAATTCCTCTCATCATATCACTTGTTACTTGGGAGAACAGACCAACCCCCACCTCAGTGCAACCTCCTTTCAGGTAGCTGTAGAGAGCAAGGTCTCTCCTGAGCCTCCTTTTCTCCACACTAAACAACCCCAGTTCCCTTGGCCACTCCTCATAGGACTTGTGCCCTAGACCCTTCACCAGCTTTATTACCCTCTTTGGGCACACTCCAGCACCTCAGTGTCCTTAGAGTGAGAGGCCCAAAACTGAACCCAGTATTTGAGGTGTCTTTGCCTCACCAGTGCTGAGTACAGGGGGACAATCACTGCCCTGGTCCTGCTGGCCACACTATTGCTGATACAAGCCAACCATTAGAAAGTTGTAGCACCTTGAGTCCTAAACACATATCTTCAGCAGTACTTTTCAAGTTTAATGAAGGGTAAATAAGTGTTAAGAACAAGATTAGGAAAATATTACCTTAATCAATAAGTTAGGTTCAGTCAAGTTCACAGCTCATTAGCAATCCAATACCTACCACTAAGCCATTTCCCAACTTAAACTTCTCAGCTAAGTTTTCAGTAAAAAAAAAAAAAATAAAATCTTATTTTATTTGGAACAATCCCAGGATTTACAATGCTGGCTCTCCCTCATCTTCATTGAGAAATTTCCAGTCAATGCAGACCCTATTTCAGTCACCCTTTCCTATGTCAGTTCAGCTGTATCATACTCAAGGAGAAATCTCTCTCTCTCCTCTGACCATCTCAAAGTCCAGCTGGAAAGTGTAACCACACTAGAATCTGTAGACATTGAAAGCTGGGTCTAGCTCACCCTATTTCTTTCACCTTGCTCACAAAAATAAGCTTTATTTCTCTTCATGTAACTCTGCAGAGACTAATTATTTGCTAAGGCTTGCAGAGTGTGAATAAGTTGAGGTTCATGTGCAGCCTGTGCTACTTTGCTATTGCTTCAAGTAACTCTCAAAAGACAACTTTCTATCTCCTAGTTGCGCTCTGCATTGTTATTTCACATACAAAGGTGTTAGGGAGAGGCAGCTTCGACACTTAGCCAACATATTAAAAAAAACCAACCTTTTTACCTTGTTCCTTGACATGAAAACAGGATTTGTAAGAACAGTTCACAATATTCATTTACCTTCCTCTAAACACGGAGCACCAAAGCCATTGACTGCTACTTGATGCCACACAGAACTATTAGTTCATTCTACTACAGAGAGCCAGCCTCCGAGAGGGTACTTACCACACAAGGGCACTTCCTTCATGTCCACTCTGGGCAAACGTTCTGCAAATCTTCACAGAAGAAAAGCATTTCCAACATGAAAGAGGCTCTAATCTGTGTGTCAAAACAATGGGAAACCCTAAAAGAGAAAAAAAAGTGTTTAAAGAACCCATAGAGCAACCAAGGGAGTCAATTTGAAGGTTAGTCTTAAAACATTTCCTCACTGTTTAATTGAATCATATAAAAAGTCTCAAGAAACAGAAGACAAGGATCCCAAGCAAAGCAGTAGACTTCAGCAGACATGGATGAAGTAGGTTTTCTTTACCTTGGAGAAGTTACTTCTAGCAGAGCAGGAGCAAACACAGCCTTTCCTGCTTTGGGTTGTGTGTGAGCCAGACTGACCCTGCTGCTACTTCTGTCCTTGGGTGGAATTCACTGGTGCTACACTACCAGAGCAGCACTACAATTTCCAGGGGAAAGGCAAGGGAACAGCCCAAAAACTGAGAGTAACTACCACAACGAGCACCTTCTACAGCTTCCTTCTAGAACAAGATAGCAGCCCTGGGAGAGAACGTGGGATACGATGTTGACAATGCCTCTGAACAGAAACATTCAATACATGAAAACGGAGAAGGCAAAAAGGAGCCAATACCTTAATTAATACAGAGAGATTTTTACCTTCGTTAAAATGACTTCTTAGATGCTGCAAGGATTTTTTTTTTCTTTCCCCTTCCCCATGCAGTCAGTGGGGTAGAGGACAGTGACAGCTCCTGGCCTTCCTCCAGTGCGAGTACAGCCCTTATAGAACTGACTCCCAGCTGAAGGCAATCAGTAAACTCGAGCCTAATCACCTGCTCCACCTGATGGAGCCTCCTGCTTCCTTATCGCCCTTTGCCTAATTGGCAGCGCCTGGCCACACAAAGGGCAAGGGTCTCCCCGGTGCTGAGCCACCCATGACCCAGCTCAGTTCACGACGGCAGAAGTGAGGGACACGGTTAGAGCAGGCAGAGGACAGGGAGCTGAGCCGGGGCCAGCCATCCGGGAAGGAAACACCGCGCCGCAGCGTCAGTCAGAAGCTGCGGGTCTGGCAGAGTGATGGCTGGCAGGAGACGCATCCAAGGCCAGGGGACAGAGCGGCACGAGCTGCCGTGGCAAGGAGTGCCACCCCTGAAGAGAAAGGACAGGCGTACTCTAACCATCACCCGTACAGGCGGGCTGCCAACAGGCCACGGCAACCCTGAGCTGCCCCAAAGCATCGGCTGCTGCGGGGCATTGCAGGTGGCACCTCTAATTCGGCCTTACAGGCTGCGGGGTGACGGGGGGCTGCCTGTTCGCCGTCCCACCGTGTGACCCAGGCAGCGTGTCCAAGGGGGTAGCAGGGGCACGGGCGGCTGTGTCGCCCCGCTGCGCACCGGGGAGACGCGACTGGCAAACGCATGGGTGAGGATGGGCTCGTACGCGGAGAAAGCCCCAGTTTAAAGATGGGCGTCATAAATAACCAACCCTCAGGTCAGGACTGAAGAGAAGGAGAAAAATAGATCTGTGATGAGGTCCGATGGGTTTGAAAGTTTCCCTCTGCACACGCTCTTCAAAATAAAGCATTTCTGAATAGGCCTTGTGTGTACTGGGGGTGAGGGAGGGAAGAGAGGAGGGAAACCAAGTGGAAGAGAAAAACGCTTCAGCTGACAATGACTGAGAGGGAGAGAATCGCACGGTAACGTGCCATCCATCTACTGGGCAAGATTCATTATTCACGGCTCAGTCGTTCGGTTCTAAACTTTAAATGTCATCTAAAGTGCTTTTTGAATTCGTCAGTTTAAAAGATATTTACTGAGAAGCAAAACACTGTGTTGTTTCTCAGTGGGGCTGCGGGATGGCAGGCGCTGTCATCGGCTGGCGGAGCAGGAACAAGCTAAACTGGAAATCACTGACTTGCTATTCAGAGGCGGCGCTGCAGGTACAGAGCCTTTTGGCCCTTGGAGCTTCCCACGGCTACATCCCAACAAAGTGCTCATCCTGTCTAAAAGGTGTCTCAGAGATTTCAGTCAGGCACGGGCAAAGAAGGAACGTACCTCCTGTACCTTGCACCAGTCACGGCACTAACCCAAGCACTCGAGAAATCCGCAGTGCATACCCGACCACACAGGGATGTAATTCTGATGATGGGATTTTTACATGACCCTCTGGCACTCTCCTAAGCAATAGTAAAATCTCAGCCACAGTATTTGATGAGCAATTAGAAATCAGGCCTGACAGAAGACCCACTACTGTTTATATCCACCACAAATGCGAGGCTGAGTCGCAGGGTGCTGAGGTTTCCAGGGACCTCAGCTTGTCCCGCTCCTCGCTCACAAGCCTGGCACAGCGACATTAGCATAATAACTCCTGTACTAACGCCTTCTACTCACATAATCATTTCTTTACCAGCAAAACCGTGCATATCCTCAAGATATTTTAGATACACGTTGTGTGATGGTAATAGCTTTGTAATGGTGTTCACCTATCATCCATTTCAAATACCCTTGCTCTGCCCACTAACCCATGCCCAACGGCTCCACTTCTCATCAGACACAAACATCTCTCAGTAGTTTCAGAGAGGCACATTTGGGAAAAAAAGGAGTGCAGGTGAAGAACCAAAATGACAACTTCCTAGGCAGATCTTCACAGCCTGTCTCTCCTGCCAACCGCAGCATTTACCAGCGCTACCGCGTTTTTAAATAAGGAACAAAATGTCAAATATCTGTGTCACAAAGACAGCGGATCCCCTCTAAACTGGTCCCTCCAGGATGAACTCTACTCAGCACTTGGAAGCCTGACTGAGGTGAGGGTTCCCGCAGCAGCCTAAAGCGCCCTGCAGTTGCTAACGCAAACAGGCAACGGGTAGAAGACATTGTCCTCCACTTTGTGATGCCAGGTCACAGAAGGACCGGTAACGCCCAAGGTGTGGAAGGGCTGGGAATTCAGCTGTCATCCCGTCGCCAGGCCCAGTGTTTCACCCACCAGACCAAACCATTTGTCACTAGTTTGAATGACTGGAGGCTTAGGCGCACCGAAGGGCTTCCTTTCAGCACATCACGCGTGCTTGAGGCACCGCCAGGCCACCTCCTTTAGAAGTAAGATCCTACACTGCTGCTCAGGAGCCGCCGGTCATGCTGGCGAAGTAAACAAGCGATGGTCACAAGGAAGGAGGGAGAAAACAGAAGCTGCTCATACTGCTGTACTGGCTTTACTTAAATAGTGCTCTTGAATAAACAAGTTCCAGAAGCTCGAAAGCAGGGGCTCAGGTTTTCCAGAGTGAACTGCACAAGATCGTAAACGTTAAGGAAGATAAAAAATGTAGCTGAAAGCTAAATACAGGTTACAGTGGCTGGAGACCATCTTCAGGAGATGAAATATTCCTTAAATGATGAAGACAATAATTCACAAGAATGAGACTCTCCAGTGAATTATGGGATTCCTCTTTCAGTAAGTTAGCAGAAATACGATTCTAAAAATTAAACGCACTCATCCATCACCGATTCTGCTTAAATAGATTTATGGATATATACATATTTTACCATTTTTTATATTTTTATAAGCCTGACATTTTAGTTCACCTGTAGGTGGTACTGGGGCTTGAAATACACCAAAAGCTACAGAAGAGGTTAATTATACTCTGGCCCCATTTGCCTTCCCTCTCCCCTCATGTATTACAAGCATGGAGAATATTTTTAAGCTCAAGGACCGACAGAGCTGACAAAAACATAAAACAAGTTACAAAGGAAGCTTGAAATTATTATGGTACTTTGGGGATAGGAGAAAAGAAAGATACTGGTAGATTAAACTTGGAGCCCCATAAAAACTTTCTATGACCAAATCCAAGCAACAGCCATTAAGAGAAGTTGATATAATGGACTCTGGTTGAGCAAGGTACCTAAAATCAAGTACCTAACTTTAAAAGCGGTGTCATTAACTTCAGTGGTGAATATTCATGTGCATAAAGTTACAGGATCCTACTAGAGCAAATTACAGACTAATGCACTCTTTCTTTATTCTGGATAAATCCCTAACCTTTTAACAGCTTTCTTTGATATAAATACACATCAGATGTCCAAATATTCATTCTTCTGTTCTAAATTGAGGGCACTTTTGCTGTTACTTCTAGCACTCTGAAACACTGCTTTGTCTTATCTAGTGGTTATATGTAATACCTTGTTAGCAAGGAAGAAGAAGGAAACGAACCAACCCTGGTTCAATAGCCCGGTTCCCAGTGCACAGTCCCCTGTGTTTGCACATGCACCTGCACAGGGACTCACTCACAGTGAACCAGTGGCCAAGGACTGTATTTCACAGATGAGTAAAAATCTCTGTACAGTGATGTTTCTGCAAATTGAGGATGGGCAATTGGCTGGGGCGGAGAGACCATGTTTAATGAAGAAAGGCTGCCATGTGACTTCACGCTCCATTAGACCCGTGAGCGATATTCCCTTTTAACGCTACCGCTTTGGAATTCATTACATCCACTCTAGCTGCGGGCTCCTGTTGCAAAAAGCGGTCCTGTTCTCCCTTCTCTCCTGCTCCGGCCACGTGCTTTGGCAACCTCCCTAGCCTCAGGTTGTGCAACTGTGCAGCGCATGGATGCAGCTCGCTGGGCTCATCGAAAAGGAACTCACCAAAATAAAAATGATGTGCTCTTCCAGATCGGCAAGCTGGTCCAGCTGCGTGAGGTCACACAACTACCGGACATGGCAGATGCGGGGCTTGGAGCGGGAGGCTCGGACCTCTCTCCCACCCTCGCCTGCTGCTGCCTTCTTCACTTGCATTTGGTTCAACATAATGAATGCCAAATGCCACAACAGAGAGGAGACCTTTGTCCAGAATTTGCACTGTCTAATACACAAAAGTCAAATCTATGGGTCAATTACAGCACACCGAGCACATTTCCTAATTTTTGAGTGCTTGAGTTCACAACCTTCACGTTTCCTGTACATATGCAGCATTTGTAAAGTTCTCTGGATTTCCTTTGCAATGAAGGTAGTTCACACATGGACACAGAAATATCCTTAGCCGGCAGCACCAATACCTCTGTGGATTTTGGGGCATGTGCTCATAAGCAGTTCCTCACACACAGGCGCACACACACTATGGACAAAAAGCTAGTGCATCTTTTGATGTAGACCTCGTAGTATCTCCCTGCCACCTCCACGCATACCCTTTCTCACCCAAAGGGCTATCCCTGAGCCATGCAAATATACTTGCAACTACCCAAACGGTATCAACGGACAAATCCGAGAGCTCTATCATCACTGCTTTCTGCTGAAAGCCTTTATAGCTAGATATACCATCAGCTAGAGCTCACCATCAGCAAGAAGATTTCCTTGGCTGGGTTGATATTTATGAAGTTTGAGGCACATCATAAAATGGACCATATGTATGATTTTATTCTTTATTGAACAGTTACTGGTAACGTTAAGTTGTCAGGAGAATACACTGCAAAAAAAAAAAAAGCTCTCTTAATGTTAAATCAATGATTCATTTACTTTCTTCATGATTAATTGCAAAGTCCTGGGAACTCAAATGACTTTTGTGGATGCAATATTGTTTAATCAAAATGAAAAAAAGATCCGATATGCATGGAGATACTGATTTTTCTCCCATGTCAGTAAAGCAAGGAACCATTTGCTTCCACTACTCCGGGTGCTTGGTGCACTGTCAGAATCCATATGGAAGCCTGGACACCTCAGTATGGGAAATTCAAAGCTGTTTTTCTCTCGGAAAGATGGGTCTGTCTCTTTGTTGCTGTACATTTAATGCACGACCAAAACAATGATTGATTAACACCAATGTGCTGGCCAGAGCTGGCCTCCATCTGAAGCGTTCCAGATTCCGAGGGGTTCCCAGATGCTCAGCTCTTGTAACAGCTAGTCAAAACAAAGACCTCAGCCCAGCAGGTGCCCCTCATCGTTTGCAGTCTGACACTGAGCTTAGGCACCTCTCTAGCTCAGCCTAGACTAGAGCTGCTGTTGTCCTCCCTGTGGATCCTCCTTTCCAAGGGCTAGGTTAGCACTGAGCCCAGGCAAAGCAGCATCACGGCTAGAGGAGGACTTCCAGTGCCAGGGGCCCCTTGCAGAAGCGGAGAAATTTCTGAAGAAAATACCAGGGCACTGTATATGCTTTAACTATACACTGGAGCACACCGATGCCTAGCACTGCTCACCCATGTCGGTGCCTATACAGCACTGCTTTGTTTCAGCGTGTGAACCACGAGAGGTCACCAAGTCTGTTCTCCGGGAGCACCATGGCACTGACCACCCAGACAGCCCGCAATATAACACAACGTCGCCACTCCTGCCAAGGTCCACTGGGGACACACGGGATCCTCATCGCTCTTGCTGCACCGGTGAGAATTGGGAGGGGAGGTCAGAGCAGCGTGACCGTGCCCCAGCCTGGCCGCTGCGCCCGTGGTGGGCAGCGTGCCGATGTCAGGCGGTGGCAGCTGCGGGCTGTCAGCAGGCAGCCACAGGCTCCATCCCTCCTGTGCCGCCCCGTGCTGCAGGCAGAGCTGGCAGCTGCACAAGGGCTTCTGGCCTCACAGCAGGGCAAAGCCCTGGCTGTGCATCAAGGAAAGAGGGGAAGGCAGGAGGCTTAAGGGATGCTTAAAGGACGTTTAAACAGGCTTTTCATGCCAGTTTAACCCTTAACATGTAAATGACTGACAAGCTAATCCATTAATGTACTCTCCTGCCCCTCTACAGTCCATCACACTACCATGAATTCAGAGTGGGTTTTGCTGGCAGAGGGCTTTAGAAAGGAGCGCATACACAAAAAGCAACCACGACGCTGCTTCTCAGCATCTACAATGATTTTGCCTTGAAACAGATCCTCAGGGTCTGCTCAGAGAGGAGCTGGTGGTCACCTGGATCCCAGGTACACGCCTCTTGTGGTGCTCACCAGCAACTTAACTGGCATTTCCACAGCAGAAAAGTTTCCACCCCGCCACAGAGATATTTGTGTGGCAGAAGGTGGCAGGCAGCGTGTGTCCGAGGAGATCTTTGCTGATGTGACACAACATGGAAAACAAAACTAATAGAGGATAAGGAAGGCTGACGGCATCAGCAGGAGGAAGTCCCTGCACGTGGAGAGTGGAGCGAGTGGGAGAAGACACAAAGCACTTGGTAAACCAGGCAAAGCTGGAGGCTGGGACAAGAGCTGCAGCCTTGGGTAACACTCCTCTCACATTCCTTGGCCTTCTTCCTTCTGGGATATCCCTCCTGTCTTTCCAAGACTTAAAGCCCGTTGTGCCTCTGCCCAGGGAGCTGAGCTGGGAGGAGGCAGGAAGGAAGCTGAAAGCAGGTTGCAGGGGTACAGGGAGAGGCTGAGTGGTCTCCAGTGGCCAGAGCAGGTACATGCCATCCCTTTCCTCAGCCCTAAAGTGCAGTTAGCCCCGAGTGAGGAACAGATCAGCTCCATCTCTTGCATGCAGAGCATCCTGCGCATGCCAGGTCCGTGCCTGCACTGTGCCTGCCACACTGGGACTTCCACTTCACTTCAGGGAGGGCTTGCTGGGGACCCAGCCCAGCTCCAGGATGGATCCTGTCCTGCTGGCTGCAGCAAGCACACCTGGGGGAAGCTGCCAGAGCCTCCACTGAGGCATCAGACATACTGCCCAGCTTACGTGAGTGCAGCAGACCAAGTTCACCTGCAGCCTTACAGCCTCCTGAAGCCGCCGGGGCTCCCTGGGATGCCAGTCAGAATGGTTGCTTGCGTGTTCAAAAAGGAGTATAGTCCCAGCACATATTGCAGATTGCTTTGTAGATGGAGGCATGAAAAGAGCACAGTTCTGTTTTTAAACAGCTCTGTCCCGTGTTTGCCCACTGCCAGCCCGTCCTGGCAGGTGAGAGGAGGAACAAGTGAGGACTTCATCTACTGCTCGAGCCCTGAGCTGGGAGAGAGGAGCGCGAGGATGCCAGCTTGGCACTGCACCCTGTGGCAACGTGGTGCCGCTTGCAAAAACACAACTGAAAAAGTGCCAGACATCTGTGCCCTCTCTGTGTGAACCAAAATGGAAAAGAATCAACTATTTTTCTTCCCACTGAGATTTATAAAAAGCCCCTGTGTGATCTAAACTGACACACAAAACGACAGTCTCCTATTGATTATTCTTAACCTAATTTAGCTGATGCTAATTGTACTGGACCTCTGTAATTACACACAGAGTAGGATAGAATTACTATCAGCTTCATGGGGCTAATGTGCTGCCAATATCATGTTTGACCCATGTTTTCAACATAGTTGAATGTTTACTGAATATCAGAATATTATCATTTACCTTTCTTGGGAGCTTAACTTTTCATTTCCTTTGACATTTCCTTCCACTTCAGATACGCCACACACAACTTAAAGCACTACAGGTTCTCCCTGCCCACCTCCCAGCTCTTCACCAGACTAGTCTCCCTATCAGCTTTGGTCAGCTGTCCCCCTAAGGTTAGAGTCACCTCCACACAGCCTTGACCTGGCTTAACCCATCCCTACTTTAGACGTGTCCAAGAAGGGAATAGTGTTTTCTTCTGCCAGAAAGGTCAAGACACAGGTTCTGGTTTGAGAGGGGGAGAGAATCTATTACTCCTTGTAGCAGAGTGACCGCAAAGGTCTCAGTAACTTCTGGAGCGTGGTGCTGATGTCTCCCGTGCCTCTGCTGAATGCTTGACAATACCACAAGGCAAGAAAGTCAAACATGGCCCAAGCCATTTAGGGCTTAATGAAGCAAGACTTAAATTCCATCTGGCAACCAACAGTGGGAAAGCACAGACCAGTGAGTCCAAGTGTAAAAGCACCACTTAATAAATGGACAGATACACTGTGCGTTAACTGAAGTTTACAGGTGGTGCTCCCAGGTTAGACTCTTGTTAGGAGCCGTATAATTGTCTAATGATTGAAAAGCACCAAATGCAGAGATGACAGTGCTGCCCCTGAACCTTTTTGTTCGGTTTTCATTAGCGGTAGATGAAAGAACTACCTTAGCTGTACCTGCTGTTTCAACAAGTATTTTAGAGCCTTATCGGTCTCTGCATTGTAAAGTGGAATATTAAGGACTAAGTGTGCTTGCTCCTACCAAGAAGACAGATGTCATCTCTGTCACTTCTTCCAGCAGGTTCTCCCAGTTTACTCGTTCCCTCCCTTCAGGTCCACGTCAAAGAGAATCTTTTCCTTCCCCCATAAGCCCGAGTGAGCAGCCAGCTTTTTCAATTACAGCTGAGCTCAAAAAGCTGAACCAGGAGGTAGTTTAAGGCTCTTCACTCAGTTTCTTAAACTGTAAAGTTAGCAAAATGAGGAGACTGTGAGGAAACAGAGGAGGAAGAAAAAAAAAATCTCTTTCCACTCTTCCTTCAACCCTGTATGCTGGGTACTTTTTCATCTCACTGTTTTAAACGTGTCCAAGTATCTGTTGCGGTCATGTGCACAGGGAACTATCAGGTACAATTTGTATGCAATGTAGTGAGGAAAACCAGTAACCGCTGCTCAGAGTCAGCACAGGGAAGTGCCATCATCTCAATTTGGGCAGTTTCACCACTTCTCAGTGCACGGCCTGCAATAGGAGAGCTCACCCTCTTTTTCATTACTATAACTGTACACACTGGAGTACTTCCCTAGCACTCTTACAAACAGGATCAGTTGTGTTTTTAGAAAAAAACCCCAGCTTTCTAATTGACTCCCTCTAAAAAAGGTGAAGAAATGACTCGTGCCCTGTGCCTGGAACTCAGTGTGGAGGTCCTGAGCAAGAGGTTTGCTGCTCCTGGCTGTCCCCACCCAGTGGAGGCCTTACTTAGGACCTCTACTAGCATTAGAGTTCAAAGTCATCACTAGGTCACAAACTAGTACTGAAGGAATATCCAAAAGGGCAGACCCAGGAAGGCAGAAAGAAGCCCTTTCCCCCATATACTATTTCTCTATTTTCATCAGAGACGACTTTTCAGGATAGTATGTTATAATTCACAAAACACCCAGAACTCAATTTTTAATCCAACTCTTTACCGTTCATAGTAGGAGACCACTGGGGAATGATGCAAAATCTACTAAGGTCAGTAAATTCCTTGCCAAGGACTGCAATGACTGCAGGGGGAGGCCTTCGGCGAGCTTGGGAGGGGGGATTCATACCGCGAACCTCCACAAATAGCTTGCTAATGCACAGTTAATTGCTCGCTACATTTAGTGAATTTAAGATTCTGGTTTAGAGGAAAAGTACTCGCACAAAACACATTAGACTTCAGAAATCGCATGTTAACGATGCATCCATCCACATACCCATTCATCTCGCCACTCCTGGACTACCTTAGCACAGGCAAATAGGAGTTGTGTGTCTCCTCTTCATCAGATCACGACCATGAAGGATCATTACAGAAAAATATAAACGATAGCACTTCACATCTAACAGGCACATACACAAAAATGCTTCATGAAACCTTGCCAGCCCCTCAGCAATCTTGTATCGGAGGGAGAATAAGGAAAACCCTTAGAACGACAGCCTGTCCATTTCTCTTTTCTGGAAATAAAAATTTCCCTTATTTTAAAATAATCTTTTACTTTAATTTGATATTGAGGGATAGATTACAATATCATTTCCGTCCTCTGCAAAACCATGAAGAACCATTTCTCTGGGTATGGAAACCTGCCTATGACTGCAAAAGCATTTAATGAAAATGTGAAAATCCCTTTGTTAAGGCAATCTCATCTGACTCTCCTGCGTTCCGGTTGGTGAAAGCAATACTTGCATTTGACTGCAAGAGTAATATCAAGGAATTTAAAAGAGAACAAATAAATTAAGTGATATTTATGTTAGTATTTATTTAAATCCTGGAGATGGCTTACTCAGAGTGTATTCACATAAATTTTTGGAGAAGGTGTAGCAAAGATTAATTGAAATATTAAATCAATTTTATGACTATAGGGGAGAAAGCAGTTCATCCCTATTTGTCACTATATTCAATAAAGCACTACAGCTTAAGACTTTGATTTACAAATAGTGGAGGAAAGAACCTGGACACTAGAATACTGCTGGGTGTCTCTAAATTAAAGGATCTGCGTAAAAAAGGAAGTAATTCTTATCTACTGCTATTAGACTGGCACTATGTGAAATATGTAAAGGATATAAATAATAAAAAGGACATACATAATGAGATTTCCAGGGGCTCTCAGACGTGGCCTGACTCTGCTCCCATTGTACTTCCAATGCAAGAAGAGTTAAGTCATGCTCACCGCCTTTCTCAAACCCACACTTTATTTTAGAGCCGCATGTCTCATTTTTCATCCCGTTTGTCTGATGCCCCGTGAAATAACCTACAAGGTTAGAAACTACCCCTGCAGGTACATGTCCTCCATTATGTTAAAGTACATCATTTCTAGTGAGGCGAGGAATGATCTCCAGGATATGAAGGCAAGACTCATATTGAACCCAATCTTCACACAGATGACCAAATGGTTTGAATAAAGCGGGGAGGACACGTCTGGTTTACTGCACCGTGATCTCGTCCATGCTGGTGTTGCCTCATCAGCATGTGCCAGTGCAATCCTACACAGCAGCGGCTGGACATAAGACTGTAGCATTTCTCCACAAGATTGTCTGAAACCTTTTGAAAACCTTCTAATAACCTTCAGTGACTTTGGGGTCAACCCCTCTGGCTCTAGTCAACAAGCTTCTCCCCCGGCCTTTCCCTCATCTTTCTTCACTTTGCTAAATAATAAAAAGCTGCGTATTTAGCAACTACCCTTTAGCCTCGTTGCAATCCAGGAGTTCTCCTGCACATAACAATGCTGGGGTTGCTATGTATCCCAGCACAGAAATGACATATTCAGCAGCAATGGCAAAAGTACATAAACGAAGGTCAGAGATCAAAGTTATCTGGTACTACAATTACCTGTTAACGTCTATTGATTTGAATGGTCTTTAACAAAACACAGCCGGTGTCCAGTGTGTCACTGACTGCCCTCACGTTCAGTAAAACTGTTTAAAATATATCGAACACGCTGTGCTCGATATATCGAACTCGGAGAAAACAGGGATGAAATTTGTGATAAAACAAAATTACCCAAGTCCGGGATAAGCACAAATGCTTTGGCAGAGAACACTGCACCAGGATCTGGATATCTTGCAGGTTTTCAGTTACAACAGGAGTGCCCTGACACAGAAATTGATCTTAATTATCAAACACACACTTCCCTGCTCTTGCCACTTTTTCACAATAAATGTTTCTGATTCTGGCTCTGGTGGGTAATGTTTCTTTTGAAAGATGAGGGTACAGAGCAGAAAATGGAGTACAGTTTTTCAAGCTCCTCAGCTCAGTTTTAAAACTTGCTCCTCGGTCTACACTGAGCTTTACACCAGTGGGGCAGTCTGTGGTTGGCGTGTATCAATACGGCTCTATTGGTTCGGACAGAGCAATGCCAATTTATGACAGGCATGAACCTGGTCCTTTATGATATCCGTGAGCTAGATGTAAGAGGCTGCGCAAGCTTTCCTGACAGCACCAAGAAAGTCAGGGAAAAAAAATCTTTGATGACAGAAGATTGCTTAACATCAGGGAAAACCACTAGACCTAGAAATACAGTTGAAACAAATTATTCCTGTCTCTGTATTTTGTCTCACATGTCACGGTGTTATCTAAGTGCATGTAAGAATTAAACTAGCAGAGCTATGCACTCTCAGGAGAAGGTGATATTATAGAATGAGCAACTACTGTGACAGTGGGCTCAGAGCTTACAGTCATATTTGTTATCCAACCTCTGCAGGCAAGTATTATAGATCAGAAACACTGTGAATGTCAGGAGCTATCTAGATCACCATGCACCAGTGGTTTTTGCTGAAATACGGGCTAGAAGGAGATCTACCCACATGAGCAGGCAGTATGCGGATTTGTCCTTTCTTGGTGAGCCAGAAATAGCTTTGGCCACATGTCGATGACCAGCTCAGTTTGCAAGCCACTGTCAGAAAGGACAGGTTTCCAAGGTTCTTCATGGCTTATTTCAATACATGGATAGTTGAAGAGGTGATAATACAGGAAAATATATTCATTGTAGAAGAACAGATGTCATCTTCAGCCAGGCATCTTACAACGAACATCTCTCTCCTTCGGTCATCCACGATTCAGCCAGCATCAGCTTGGAATGGGGAGATGATGCCAGCTGGAGCAGGCTAACAACTCTGTGCATCTAAGTGTCTCCTGTTTCATTTCTAATGACCTGTCTGCAAAGGGCCTCTGACCAGCTCTAACTTGTCATTAGAACTTATTCAGCAAACAGGTTTTTGGTCTGCTGCTTTCTCATATCCCAGTATATGAGTAGCTCTGAGAGGACACAGAGGTCCCAGTCTTTGTATCTTAGCTGGCTAAACAGATTCTCAGAATCATGTTTCTAATGGAACGTGCAGAATTGCCACATTCATATTCAATATTCTCCAGTAGATCTGAAGGATGCCTTCTGAGTGAATACAAAGTTTGTGTCAAAAATGGTGTAAACAAAGTGATTGTAAACTCTTGCTTATTTGCACAGCTCATCTGCAGCATATTCATGGTCATAATGCAGCTGTAGCACACGTATTACTTTTATATGCTCTTCTACAAATAAAAGGCAATACGCTTCAATTTCCAAATGAGCTCTTTGTATACGTCACTGCTTTAAATTCTTATTACCACCCATGGTATATACTTATTTCAATAAGATTATCTCTTGTAGGAGCTTCTAATTACATAGTAATGAATTATTTTTTGGCCAAGCAACTGTTGTTGCATTGCCTTGAAGATCTCAGGGAAAGACAGTAGCTTTTATTGCAGAGGATTATTCAGGAAATCCAAGCTCAACAACGGGCCTGTTGTTGAAAGCTTAAAGCTTCGATATGGCTAAACAATTAACTTACGGAATAAAAGTATTTTTTAGTTTTCTTATAAAAAAATGAGTTGGTCAGTGTAAGAGGGCTCAGGGCACCCTAAAAATCCTTTGACTGCATTTAGAAATGGCACTCCAGTGATTACTGTTTCATGGGAAACCTCTCGGGCAGAGGTGGGAAGTCGGGTTTCTCTCCTCTTTCCTAGCAAGAGCAATCCTCCTTAGCCATCAGAGCGCACTATGAAAAGCAACCCTGTCGTCAACAAGCTTAACAGCAACAGCAACTGCTGGCAGTAGGCACTTCCACTTGGAAGTACCCAAGATGATAAAGGAAAAAAGACCCCAAATCTCTGCAAGAAATACAAGCAGTTGGCACCTTTCTGTGCTGCGCTGAACGAGAAAGCTCCAATGTCTGACCCCAGTGAGGGGCCACAGCGATGTGCCCTCGGTGTGCTCAGAACCCAGCCCAGGCTCTTCAGCAGCAGGACGCATCTCCAGACTCTCCAAGGCTCCCCAGCTCTAGTGAAGCTAGACAAAAGCAGGGCTTCGCTGCCCAGGCAAGCCCACCAAACAGCAGCTGTAGCTACCTCGGGCACTGCCAGGCAGACCGTGATGCACATGGGATGGGCAAGTGAAGCGAGATGCCCTCAGGAGTTAGGCATCAGCATTCAGGGATCTTTCTGGATTGCAATGCCAATGCTTAAATGTTACAGAAATCCTGCTTGAGGTTGCTTCTTTGCTCCTGTGCTTTGGATTCAGTGTATTAAACCCCTGTGAGGATCTAATCTAGATCTAAGATACTTTGTGTTCTTGCTGATTAATTATCCCTTGAGATTAAGCAACAGTGAAGTACACTTGAAAGTGCACATGTATGCACGGGCTTCAGTATTACACCAGCAGTAATTCCATTTTAGCATTCCTGTAAAGCACATGAACCCTGGAGACCAACCCTGTACGACTCCTTCTCCTCCTGCACAAATCACCCCACCAGCCCCACGGCAGCTCCAGCAGCAGGCAGTGGCGTCGGGCCCCTGCATTCCTCCTCCCCGTAGGGTAGGGATGCTGAATAAAGCCTGGATAATGTGAATTGCTGCGGTATTTATGATGCAGATGAGAAATCTAATTGCGCGTGGCTTGCCCTGGCTTCTAAGAAATCATTGTCCCGTGCAGGAAGAGCCAACCTTACAGAGTAAGGGTAAAGAGGAGATGGAAAGGAGAAACCAGCCTGCAGCGCTGGTGCTTCCTTCCTGCATTTGAGACTTGACGGCTCAAAGGTGAACAAACGGCATCATTAAATGACCTTTCAGTGATAGGTCTTTTTAGGTGCCATATTCTCTGAAGCAGCTTTCTCTGGTTTAAGCCTTTACCGCATTGCTCCTGTGCAGCAGTCCCGCCAGCCTGAGCTACTCACAACCCCCGCCAGCCAGTGCCAGCCAGTTACTGGAAATTGCCGGGAAATTACCCCGATAGGGAAAATACTGTATTTTAATCTCAGAAAACTGCAGGACAAGTTTATAAGTAGAAAAGACCTGTGAGATAATCTGAACCATTTTCTGCTAGGGCACTTTGGGTTTTTAGTGCGTTCATTGATTTTTGGCCTTGGCATCACCCTGTATTGACACAGGCATGTCCTGAACTGGGTAATAGCTTTCACTGACTTTGTGCTCTTCACAGCACAGAAAATAAAATTAAAGGTCTTCCTCTTGAATGCTTGTGCACTCAACTTTATGATTCTTCCTCACAATACTAGATACCCACAGGCTCTAAATCAGCCCATTTCTGTCCCAAAGTGAATTCCCATTCATGCCAGCTGGGAATTCAGCTCAGGACAGCATAGATATTTATGACAATAACAGAACCCTGTGGGAACAGGACCCACCTGTAATCATACAGAAGTTTTTTTGGTCTTCAGGTGTTTACCGGAATCACTGTTCAATGCGAACTATATTTTGATTAAAAAATAGAGTTGAAAGTTTCATGGAGCAGGTCCAGCACAGCTAGAAAGAAAAATGAAAAGCTCTGCACTGTCTTCAGCTTAAAGCAGCTCCCACTACATTTTAAAATAATAGCTTGAGAGGTACTGCATGGGGAGTATGAGAAATGCTCCACAGCCAGGTGATCTATCAGGGGGAAACCTTGAAGCCTGGAAAAGAGGGCAAACAATAAATCCCCAGAATAAATATTGAAAGGGGAGAAAGAAGGAGAGAGATTTCATTTTATTGCATCATTTGATGTCATGAGCATGCACAGGGGAAAAGATTTATTTATTTATGTTTCCCAGAGGGGCTGGGTCTGTAAACACACAGAAGAGGGGCTGGAAAATCCAAATTCCAAACAGAAAGGTCAAGGCACAACGGAGCTGTATTTTCAGATAAAGTGATATAGTGGCCACAGCTGACACCGGCTTCGATTCCTTGTTAGATTTTTGGTGGTTTATGGATGGGTTATGCAAACTCCCAATCTGCTGGAAATATGCACGCTCAATCGCAGGTTTGCCACACAAAGCAGTGGCAAGGCTGGAATTGAACTGGAGATCCTGGCACTTGTGATTGAAAACCCTGCATTCAGTCACAGGTTTCTCAAGAGAGTAACTTCCCCTTCTTGCTCTCAGACCAGAATCTGGACATTTAAATTTAAAGAAAATATACCCGCTAATCTCACTGTTCCATAATATTATATACCTTTTTCCATACAAATTAGGATGCTAAAATGGATCTATCCATGTTCTTTAAACTGTCATATGCTACCTTTTAAATCCAGAAGTGCACTTTAGCACAATGTGGTTTTGAAAGTCAGACTTAGCTTTAGGTAACCCCACAGAAATGACGTAAAAGACCAGGCTCCTTTTCAAGGTATGGCAGCTTTTACTCCTCCTGTATTTCTTCCAGCAGCACCGGGAGATGCAATCAAATCCCCCACACAAAGGAATTGCCCCTACAGCACGACTGACACAGCGGATGCTTTCCCTTTCTCCAGTTTTGCTTTGCTTTTTTCCTACTTTTAAGTCTGCTTACCCTTATTTTCTCTTTTTAAATGATAAATTACTTTCAGGAATCTCTCAATCACGTAAGGTGCTAAGCACAATGGTGCCGTGTTCTCACCTAGCATGTAGCCATGATCATAATAAATGGTAAGAGTAAGCATTCACAATGCTGTTATATCACTGTAGGCTTAATTTATAGTCCCTGTATCATCCCATTGGTTTCAAGGGTAGTGTGCATGGCAGGTAAAGTTAAACGTATGCTTTGGATGTTGCATGATCAGAACAGAAGTGTATGGATCCACTCAGTCAGCCTGTTTTGCTGTGGCATATCTTAAGTTTCACCGTCCAGAGCAAAGAGTACCAAACCAGAGTGAAAATGTTTATTAGCAGCTATTTTCTCATATCCTCTATAGTGCTATTGTAAAAAGCTTGTACTAATATATTAATCAAATAGATTTAAAATAACATATAGCATTATATAAGAATATATCAATGAGCCAATACACAAAACTTCTATTAATATTTTGTTAATGTTTTAGTCATCACGGTGTGTCTCATCAGAGGATATGTTGGCTCTCTTGGCGAGTTATTAATGAAGCTCATCAGGCAGAATATGCTGGAGTTTTACACAACCTCTGCTCACAAAGCCCCCTAACTGTTAGGTTTTTGTTATTATTTTTGTACAGAACGATACCTTACAGTCTCTCATTTTAATCAGATAGCTAATAAAGCGAGCAGTTTGCCTTGGGTTAGCCCAGCAGCAAAACAGTGCTGAGGGAAAACCTCACAGGCATCCATCACCCTCTGCCTAGGTAAGAGCACAGCCATCCTGCCAGAGCAGCTGGGGCAGGCACTGGTACACCGTACAGCCAGAGCAAGCCCTGAAATCTCGGCAGCAACCCCACCGCCCTCAGCAAGGGTGCCTGACCCCGGCCGTACCTCCTGGGCTCTGACTGCAGGGTGGTGCTCGGTGAACACACGTGTTCTCTGGTCTAGTCCCATAAGGGTTTGGCTTTGTTCTGCTGTAAATCTCTTTTGGACAATGCAGGAACAGGCGGCAGGAAAACAATTTGTTGTGGTTTAGCCTGCACGTATAAAAGCAAGAGCCACTGGCAGCCAATTAAATGGGCTGCAAACAGTTTGGGAAGAAGGAAAGAACAGGGCAGCTGTCCTCCGCGGAGAGTGAAAAGTAGAATCACAGAATCATCTGGTTGGAAGAGACCTTTAAGATCATCGAGTCCAACCGCTCACCCTGCACTGCCAGGGTCCCTAAACCATGTCCCTCAAAGACAGCTACCAGTCCCCCGCTCCCTGTTCTCTGCCGGCGCTCACCCGTGTTCAGGTGCGTTTTCAGTCTAAGGCGAAACTGCTGGGACTTTGGGCGTTTCAAAGACCCGTAGCCTGCTTTGTTAGGTCTAATTCATTAGTGAAAAACTATTCAATGGCTTGAGGCAAAGCCTCGTGTGCTCAATGGAAGGCTCTGAATGTGGAGTTGAGCAACTGCGGGCTATCTACACTAAAAATAGAATTAAAAAAAAAAAAAGAGGAGGAAACGGCTTTTCCTATTGCTATACCAGTCACATAGAAGCAGATCATCTTTCACAGTGCTGTCAGGTAAAGTCAAACTGCTTCTCTGGGAGATTAGGGATTGATTAAAGTCCTTGCACTCAGGGATATATATCTGTATTAATCTTGGAATTATTTGTCAAGTACCTAAGATATCTGCTCTGATTTGTGGAATATATTCTGAAAGTCACCACTTAAAATGAGTCAAGATTTTTGAAATTATTTGTATGTTTTTCAAGCAAACGCACAAGCTGCTGCTTTGCCCCCAAACCAAGCCCCGTTATTTTTAATACAGTGCTCTTTCAGCTTTGGAATGTCACTTAATGTGTGTTGCTGATTGTAGAGAATGCAGCTGGGAAACTAGAAAGTAGAGGTTAATCCACCTTCAGACAAGTGCATAGAGCATAGTCACTGCTTCAAACCAAGAGCCAAGGCCAGGTTAGCACTGACAGCTCCTGCTGTCCCCGACAAGAATGGGAAGCCAGAGGAGAGGGAGCACAAAAGCCACGTCTCCAATTTTACCCACTGCAACAAATCACTTGATCCTACTGGAAGAAGCTTTTCAAAAGCAACTTTGGGTTGCATCAGACGCACCAAAGCTTGACTAGAGGCTGGTATTCAGAAGGTGCTCTGCACATCATTCCCCAGATCCCCTCGGGATCCTGCAGACCTGCTCCGGGCTCTGGAGCAACGACTGTTTGTGCTTTGCATTGCACAAGGCAGTGGAGGGGGCAGGAGGAACAGTGCTGGGTATCTCTGTGTGACCGGGCGCTACTGGGTCAGTGGAACAACTACCTCGTTGCAAGGTGGCTATCAAGCAGAACTGCAAAATTACGGAATCACAGGGGCAGTACTGGAAGAGACTGCTCCAGGCTCTCGTTAGTAATGAAGGTCAGGTTTAATTTGGCCACAGTCTCTATCTAAGATGAGATAAACACAAGATGATCATTTTTCACAACCTGTTGGCAGGCCTGATGGCGGTCATTCTTGCTCACATATAACAGAAGAAAAATGTCCTAGATAATCTGGCTGCAGTTCAGTAAATAAGATGTGATACACACTTTCATTTGAGATATCAAAATTGTCTGGTTTAGCAACCCCTGGCAGATTAATCAATAACTTACAGCTTGAGAATGATGGGAAGGGGGAAACAGTGAGGATAGCAGACTGCAGCAGAGCACCAGGACCTGCAGGAGGTCGGCTAAATGATGGGATAAGGATGTTCTGGCCTTTTGCCTTCGGAAAATTAGGGCTCATTGGCAAGGTAGGAAACATTTGGGAGGAGTTTCCTGAGCTAGAGAAAATCATTGGTGCACAGCTCAGCACGGCTTTCACTGCGGTCAGAAACAGCCCCAGATCTGGGGCATTAAGCAGTGATTAGGGTTCACCAAGGCTCAAATCCAATCCTCTGCAGGAGTTAAGACAGTGTGAGCCTTTTGTAAAGGACAAATTACATCCCAGATGAGAACTGTAGGCTGGGAAGCCCCTACACAGGGGGATCCAGCTAGGAAAAAAAAAAAAAAAGAGAGAATTTACGCAACCTTGTCATCCCTATTTCACCTTGGCTCATTTGGGGCTATCTGGGCTTGACCTTGCTGAATTAGTACAGATCTCTTTAATAAGCAAGTGAAGGCGGCTGCCATAATACTGTCTCCAATTCCTGCCTGTTAGGTGTCCACATGGCTGCTAGGAACTAATGCTGGGAGGGCACAGGCTCAGGTTGGTCTTGGAGGCACTAATGAAGACATTGTTTAATGAGGAGAGCAGAGGAAAGTTGTTTTCCATTTTGTCTCCTAAAACACAATTCAGAGTAAGTTGGAAAGCAATTACTTTTAATACCTTATCTAAAATTCCATACTGACTAATAGCCCGTAGAACCTCCCAGCCAAATTCTGAGAGATGCTGAGACCCTACAACTCAAGCAGAAGGGATTTGGTAGCATACGCACAGAAGAAGTGATATTTTTGATCTTGCCTTAAGGTTCACAGCAGGGCTGAACCTGGCTTACTGACGGAGACTGTCCAACTGTAAACCAGATGAGAGCCTGAGGAGCAAAAAGGAAAAAGCCAGTTAGTTGATACACCAGATAATGGATTCCTAGAAATAACTGTTGGAATCAATTTTCCATAAAAGAAAAAAAAAAAACCTAGGGGCAAAACTGAAAGGAAAAGACCCCTTATTTCATCAGAGACTAAGGGAAAAAAAAAAAAGATATATGCAGACTCTTTAAGATAAAAGAAGACTGTGATCACCAACCCTGACCTAAACAGGGAAGGGTGAAGATGTGCAGCCGTGAGCAGGCATGTCCCGGACGGTGTTTGTGGGAAGCTAATGGAGCCCCAGCCTCTGCCCATCCCTGGTTCATCTGTGCCTGCCCATGGGGAGCTCTGAGCCTGGAGACCTTTCTGTCTTGCTGAAACAGATTGAAGTCATCAAGGCCCTTAGCTCTCGTGCATTAGCCACATTTAACCAGGCTGATTTCCCTGCAATTACCTAATCCCTTCTGAGCATAGTGTTTTAAAATATTGAATTCTGCTACGTTTATTTATTATTTACTTGGGGTAGCTACACGGTGTGGTTACTCATCTTGTGCTTTCTAGGAGAAGGACTGATGGCTGCTACAGACAACAAGGAATTTTCACAAGATGTTGATAAATTAATAAAACACCAGCAAAACCACTTGCCCTCAGGTTTAAAAGGCTTGAAGAATCAGACGTGTTTTGTTCTTGATCAGGTTGAACTGCTGCAGTTGTCTGTAATGAAGTGATGCAGCTGGTGGGGCAGCGTTTTACTGAGCTGAAGGGGAATCATTCCAGCCCCACTACAGCAGGTGAAAAGCTGCTCTGTCAAGACTATGGGTCCTTGTCAGACAAATTTTGGCCAGAAATACAGCTCTATTAAAGATTCTGCAGTGAGTTGCTCCAGGGTGGCCCAGACGTAAAGCCCTGAATGTGAACCTCAACGTGTCTCAGAGATCACGGTGATCGGGAGCATGGCTTTATTGGCCTCCTGCCCAAGTGATTACCTTCCAGCTTCTCCCTTTGCTACACGTACAGGGAGTTCAACTCTCCTCCAAGACATTTATTTCGAGAGCACAGTCTTAGGCAGTGCAGGTGAGCGCCTGGCACAAAGCAGCCCTGTCCTCATCCCAACTTGTCTGGAACTACGATGGTAGAAAAACACAGAATCAAACACAACTTCACTATCCACCTAACAGTGAAAAATAAAAGAATAAACCCATTGCTTCCTGCTCTTTTCTTACGGTTTTCAGTACCACCGTAAAACAATGCTGTCTGGAAAATGGGCTGAATTCATTTGGCCAGCAGAAGGCACCCAAGACAAGCTGGACTGCAACAAGCTGGTTAGCTGCAGAGAGAGAGGAGCTTTCTGCAGCACTCAAGGCTGCCTTCAGTCACTTAGGCTAATGAGCTTAACTAATAAGGCAGTAACTAGATTGCTAGCAAAACATAAATAGTCCTACAATACAATAATACCTAATAAAAATTATGTCCAAAAGCATTTTGAAAAATTACGCTGCTTACAAAATTCATGAATTTTTGCAAGCAATTAAAGAGAAACGACTGTAATATTTTTATCATGAATCTCTGCAATTAAGAAATCATCCATAATTTGTGGCCTGAATTCCCCCAGAGCAAATAGATAGTAAGGCAAGTCTATAGGATTCTTATTAGCTATTGATGATAAATAACTTGCTCTGTCTCTGCTGAACTGACTTTGGATGTTTCCTTGGCTTCACAGCCTGCTCTGCTGCACCAGCATCAATTCAGATAACTGTTCCTGCGGTATAACACTGGATTTATATCACTCGTAGCAGGACAGCAGTGTAAGGCAAACCTCTTCAGGGGGACGCCTAAGAAAAGTTGTTCCCTTGGCCAGGACATTATTGTCGCTTAAATGGGCAGTGTGAGGCTGTCTGGGGTGGGTCACTGCGGATTGGCTGGGCTGAATCTTATTTATCGGTTCTGCAAACCATCAGGAACAGGTTGTGCCTCCACATTTGGCACAGCGTGGCGTCAAACAGACTGGCTTTAGGAGAAGCTCCAGGGAGGGAAGGTGGCCCTAGAGGGGTGCTCACTCTAGTGGCTTCCAGTGGGAAACCAA
This sequence comes from Bucorvus abyssinicus, assembly GCA_009769605.1. NCBI lineage: Eukaryota > Metazoa > Chordata > Aves > Bucerotiformes > Bucorvidae > Bucorvus > Bucorvus abyssinicus. The sequence goes on along the minus strand of CM020035.1, from coordinate 21,513,534 downwards.
GTGGCAGCAAAACCTGGCACACGCCCCCTTCCTCTTCAGGTGCCTGTCTAGAACAGTGTTCCTCCACGCAAGCATGGTTTCGGGGAGGGGGTGGGCTTAGGACACCCCACACCAACATCCATCACAAACCCGTAACACATCTCAGTGGTCAGTGCACGTGCGGTCAAGCCCCCTGCGACAGCAGCGGCCAGGGAAGAGCCCTTATCCCGGTTTGTATTGCGAAGGCACTCAACTCACGGACACTCGGGAGCTGGGCACCCGGCAGGCTCCCTGCAGTCCTGCACAGCGATCCCCGGGCTGACTCTTGCCAGGGGAGTGACGCAGGCCCAGCAGCATGCTCTGGTGCCCCATGCAGCCAGAAGCTCTTCAGGACAAGTCCTTTCCACCCCGCAGTGCTATGGCGCAGGTAGTACTGCCTTGGGACAGCCTGCAACACGCTCTGCTGCAGGGCTCTGCTTAACACGGACCTCCAGGCACTAAACGCTGGAAACACCTTAACTTCCTACAGCCACCACAGCAATCTTACACCCATTAAACCTTTCTGCCTCACCCAGCATCTTCTCTCACCGCTGTGCTTACATGGTGCTACAAGTTAAATGAGTTGCAGGGATTTAGAAGAGTTTTTAGCATGCAATGGCAACTAACACCTTGGATAAACATCTAAAGCCTTTGTTGAAGAACATGTCACAAACTATTCTGACTGAATTTACACTCTCAGATTACTGTTGTTGTTGAGATGTAAGAAGTGGGAGTTCACCGTGCTCTACAAATGTATGGACACGTGCAACTTCAAGGCATTATGCTGTCACACGAGGCGTTATTAAAACCTTCGGTATTCATTATGTAGCTACATTCCTCTATGTTATTTTGTAAAATGAATAGTGAGGTGTCCCTCTCCCCCATGTTAATTACTGTATGCCACAAAGTGAATTCAAAAAGCCCCTTCGCTCTCTCCAGGTCTACAGTCAGCAGCAGCTCTGCACATGATTAATGGCTGACTGTCACGCACCACGGTCAGCAGGGAGCAGGAGGTTCATAGGCACATCTGGTAGCACCGTCACCCCAGTTCTCACCCCCAGCTCGTCCAGCCCTGGGATGCCCCCTGAGCCCACTGCTGCTACAGCAGGGTGGCTCCCAGCTCACCCCCAGCACACCACGTGGCCGGTACACCTCTACCTGAACTGGCATCTGCAAGGACAGCAAAATCAGCACTGCCTTACCCACGTGGCCAGCAGGGACTTTGCTTATCAGCGGCTTTTCTTGGGTGTATGTATTTTGAATTAATTTCATTATTGCTCCCTCCCTGGGAAGGGGGCGCAGAGTTGTTGAGGCTTCCAAAGAGAGAGATTTCTGCAACAGCCAAAGACTACGAATGTTAGTGCTGGCTTCAGCTGCACTGCCAGGTGCACGGCAAGGTCAGAAGGATGGCGTGACCAGTTCCTTGCTGACTCCTTGCCCTCCTGCTACTGATCAGAAGATGGATGTGAAGTCTGGGTCACCTGTTTTCAGCTGCAAGAACTGCTCCAGGATGGAGGAATCAATGTCACCACCGAGGAAGAAGACACTATCTGGACAACCCTGCAATGCACAGGAAACCTAATTCTATGCAGCCGCCTTGCAAATGTTTTACTTATAATTGATATTTTATTGTTTGCTTTGGAGACTTGCGTTTATCAATGACACTTTGCTGCACAAAACAGCTGGAATGCTTCTACCTCCTTTTCCAAATCCTGGGGCGAATTGTGGTGATAAATGAGCCCTGGAAAGGCATGATTTATGGCTCCGTTGCCTCAAGGTGCACTGCAGAGTCTTTTGGACAAATTAAATCCTGCTTAAAAGTCCTTAAATTTTTCAGGGTCACCTCTCTTCTTCCCTGTCACAATTCTCAGTACAAATCACTGAAACTCTCTCTTCCCTTTTTAAATGTTTTTTTAACCGAGTCTCATCTTTCCATTTATTTTCCCTTCCGAGTTTCATTGGGCCTCAACCTCTGTCAGCTCAAAGTGGACAGACAACGTCTGGTCAACAAAAACTTTGCTTGTAAAGAGGAGAAAGCTGGTCTCCTTTTGGTAAGTACATCACCAGAGATACTGCATATGCATGGTGATGGACTGCATCTCACTTCTCCCTTGTCTGCAGAAGCTGCCAGTTAAAATCTCAGCTGGACACACATTGAATCTGACTTTCTGACTTGCCGGAACGCCGTATCTTTGATACCTTTAACAATAACACTGCAGGGATCACCCATCCAGCCTGTGCTTTAAATGCTGTTGGCAGCCTTTAACAGCTGGAGTTGTAACTGGAGGCAGGGCTACAGCTAGCCCTCGATTCTGCTTTAATCCTGGCATTTATTTCCCGTTTGACTTTGGCAAGACGACTGGGTGACAGAAGTCTCAGGTTTCCCATCTATATGGTTACCTTCTTGTCTCAGTTAACTAACGTTTCTAAGTTGCCTTGAAATTTCCAGGTGGGAGATGCCACGCAGTACAAGGTATTTATATTTGTACATCAGAATAAAGATCTATTACCTCTGCAGCAATACAAAGCATCACAAGTCAGCCTTGTAGCACCACACTTAGGCTGAGAAGCCCTTCAGACTCTTGCAAGTGGGAGCTATCGGGTGATGGGAACAGCACTTTCCAATGAGTAGAACCGAGACAGCTCTGCCTTCAGGATGAGGGACTCTGCACTGACCTCAGCCATGGGGCAGATGTTCACACAGCCGATGAGTGCCCAGATTACATTAATTTTTAGGAAGATGCTCTGCATAAACAGGTTGTGAACAATCCCCAACACAGTCATTTTACTGTCACAAACAACCATCCCAGTTCTCTCTGCAGCACTTCCCTCTGCCACCTGGATGGCTGTTCATGCTCTGAACGATATTTCGTTAGATGCAGCGTGCAGGTGGGATAAAGCATGTACTGCCAAACGAGGGCCTGTCACAACGTGTCCTGGCATCCTACCCTGCTCCCCTAGATAAAACTGAGCACCCTGCCCACACCTCCCATTACTGGGAGCTATTTCTATCCCTACCCATCATAAGGGCATCTCTCTCAGCTGTTGATCTGACATCAGAAGCCCGGAGCAGCCTCAGTCTAAATGGTCTAGGATTGCACATTGTGAGCCTGCAGAAACCTTGTGACTGTTCAATCTCTCACAAGTGGGAGATGTGGGGCTACACAACAGGGACCCTTTTGAACCCCAGTGGGATGGTTCAGAACAAGAGGTGCGAAAAGAGATGAACAAGGCTTTTGAGGCTGCTGATTCCCCAGTCCCTGTGTGAGGCTGCAGAAGACAAACAGGGCTTTGGCCGATGGCATTTGTACAAGTGCTGTGCACGTAATACAAAGCTGGCAGCAGCTGGACTTGCGAACTCAGGACCTCTCGCCGTGGCATGTTGCAGGCAGAGGAAGATGAAGGCTATCAAGAAGCCGTTCCCAGTAACCACCTGGTCAGCAGGACTTGTACACACAGCAAAGATGAAGCTGAAGGACGATGTAATGTTTGTTTTAAAGGGAGATACATAAGACTTGGCTGTTGCAAACACAATGGATGCTCAATGACTTCAGGATTTGGCCTATGGCAAAACAGTGATGCTTCTAGAGCAAATATACACAAAACGCAGGGAAACTCAGTTAATGAGAACTAGACATTCTGTGGTGAGGTACAAAACTGGGACATTGTTCTAACTGCAGGAAGCATATATGGCACATCATGAGAACTACAAGCTTTGGGAGGAACTCACAACTGTACTCTCATACACCTGAGATACACACGTAATACACTAAAAACAGATTTTGAGGTAGATAGGGAGATGAATTGTTGCAGAGTCACTGAGCTTGATGTCCCTATCAAGTTGTCCTAGCACCATATGCTTTGTTTTTCTCACATAAGATCTATTTGGTTTCTTTCCCATAAGCTCAGGTAATTACTGATGAGTAGCAGAAGTAAAGGACCTGTTTTGAATTTAAACCCAAAGCAATCCCATTAGCAGGTGTTTAGCACAACACTGGTGAATTATGGGCAGCAGTCGTGTATAACTAGGCCATGAAGTGTTGCGGCACTACTGAAGATGAAGGTGCTCATCTACAATACACCCCTTGTATTAGAGTAATAACGTGATCAGAAAAGATACATGTGAAGTACTCTGATGCAATGGCCAAATTCTCATCTAATTTGCACTGACTACCCGAGGTGCAAGTCATTAGAAGAGCTGCAGACCTGTGTTCATCAAGGGAAGAATCTGGCCCAGCTCTGCAGACACAGCGCAGCCAGCAAGTCCTCTAAGATGAAGGGCATCCCTCTTTAAGTGGCACCATTCTGGTGCCCTTCTCAGACTAGAAAGTGAGACAAACAAATAAATGATGAAACCTTAGAGTGGATAATAGATGGAATAAATCATACAGTGTTCTAAGCCATAAATATACAATCTGGTAATTTTGAATATTTTGCATTTTTGCCAGCAGTCCACAACACATTCTTATGCTAGCATAAAATTTTAACAGAAGGAGAGGAATGGGGTGGTTACGGGGATGAGAACAACATCTGATGGCATTTAGCTAGTTAATTATCCGATGATTTGTTTTAGAAATTATACCATGGGCCACACCTATGGTTTAAACCAATCTCTAATGACTAAGAATTAGAATGACTTTTATTCTGGCACATTGCTACCAGTATCATCATCGCTGGCTCTACAGTGACATCAGGCTTTAGCCACTCTAGGACCTTGGAAGAATGTCCTCTGTCTAGCTAGTTCCTGTTCTTTGGAGGCTGCTGAATGCAAGTGTCATGCTTGCCCTTTCCTGTTACCATTTTTTTTCTTTATAATTTGTGTTGTGGCAGCACTTAGACCATCAGTCTCCAAGTTTGACTTCATTGTATGAACATCGTGCAAGACCTGCTCTGAATAGAAGCCCATACATGGGGTCAGCAGTGACATGGTCAGAGGGCCTGGGGAAAAGAGGTGTCACCATCCTGTTCCGAGGAGTCATGCAGGAGACATGAGTGCCTGTTCCTGGTGTGCAGTGAAACGTGTCTTGGTCTGGTTTACAAGGGAACACGTGGAGACTGGAGGATGTTCCAAGGAAACTGTAGCACCCTCTGCATTGAACAGGTCGAGTGGTGGCTGCCGATGTGATCATGTTCTGAAATGCCCCAGCTCCACCTTGGCGTGTATCAAGAGTAAAATCTATTTCACGCACAAGCCGGTTTACAGCTCTGATACAATTTTCCCGAACTCCACAGAACATTACATAGTTCTTTTTCTATTTAATTCTGCCTTTAAGAGAATACAGAGCCTGAGTGGAAAAGTGTAGAGTTGTTCCTAAAAAGCCATCCCGTACCATACACTGGACTTCATGTCCTCCGTCCCTCTCCACGGGTCACAGAAAGGTTGCCTGCAGGTCCAAACTGCCCACAGGGTTAAATTTTGGTGTGCTGTGGCAAACACTGACAACTGGCAGTGACTGCGGAATGAGTTCTGCCTGTCTCACTCACCATGAGCTTTTGCTCTCCTTTCCTGGACTAATGTGCTGCTATGAAACCTTTCCTGGGATTAATGCCTGGGCACGCTACTCGGGAGAGCAAGATTCAGAATACAAAGCAGGGAGAGCTCCATGGTGTCCTTTTGTCTTAGAGTATTTTTGCAAAAAGAACTGTCAGACTTAATTTCTTGGGTAGTTACGTGCACATCACATGGACTTTCACTCAAGCCCCACTGCGATTTGGCATTAGTGAAATGTACCACTAAAGTGAAGCGTTCGCTAAAAAGCTCCCCCGTAACTCTCCATCCTTGAAAAGCATTTACCGAAACCATATTACGTTCTTGATTGCCTTCGCTGCATTTTCTGTGGTGGTTGTTCTTTCAGCTGATTGGAATTCTGAGATAAAACAAAACCTGAAAAGAAATGTGCTTTGACTTCTTTGGAGTGTGACCTTGAGAGTCGAGCTGTTGTATGTCATAAATAATGAAAAATTAGGTATGTAGGCTAAAACAGTGAGGAAAGTATTTCATATGATTTTCAAGGGCTGTAAGCCCAAGAAAATCTGATGTCTATCAGACTGTTATATAAATAGTCTTGTAATGAGGAAGAGCATATAAGATCCAAGATAGAGTTCTGCTTTTTAATGAGATGGGAGAATATATTACTTCAGAATTTAAAGGCTATTTTTCTTTTTGAAATTCAGATCTGGCTTTATGAATATTTTATTTTAAAAAATCCAGACGATGGTAATAAGTTTTCTAATGCTGGGACATTTCTCTTTAACATGGTAAGTACATTGTTGACAAACTTAATTTTTTCAGAAAAATCACTTCAAAGTTACTAATAAGCATTTAAAAACTGGATTCAATCTCAGTCCATCCATTAATTTTTTTCCAGTACTGAAGCTTTCTGCTGTTGTGAGAAGTTACAGTAGAAATTACTGATAGCCCAGAAAGAATAATTGCTTCTAAGTCCCTGCTGGAAACTTCTCACAAGAGTAACCTTGCACCAAAACTGTATTTTCTGAACAAGCTTGAATCTAAATTGGCGCTGGAGTTTCTGGAAAGAGGAAACACCATCTCGTTTAGAAAGTACCCTTGAATCCGTTCCGTGATTGAGATAATACTGTATTGCATTTTTTGCACAGTGAACTTATTAAAGCAGAAAGTTTTATTGCTTTATTGGGAATTCATTTCAAAAGGATTTCTCTGGATAGAGCCAGATCAATAGCTGCATTTTCAGAATATGAAGTTTTCCCTTTCATTTAGAAATAGAGTGATTGCCATAAGATTAATTTCAGCTGCAGTATAAGGAGGATGTATAAGGAAGAACGTATTTCTCTACTTGACTGATACAGTGTAGGTAGATCAGTCAAATTTTCTCAACCAGAAGAGGCAGAGTTCAGAAGTGACTGCAGACAGACAGGCTCATGTACAGGTGGGCACACACATAATCTGCCATTTTTCAGGATGTAGCAAAAGATCTCCTTCCTCAGGAAGCCAGACTCAAAATGCTATGATTTTCCTGGAAGCTGGAACATTTCTTTTTGAAGCAAGTTAGAAGTTTTCATTTCAATACGCTGTTTCAGTAAATGCCCGCACAAAATAAATGTGATGTTTTGTTTGAGATCAAATAGTTCATAATTAATATTTTGCTTGGTCTCCTAAGAAACATACATGGTATAGGAAAAAAGAATAATAAAAAAATAATCTGAAAATCATTAGCCCTCTTCCTAAATAGATAAGGAAAAAATCCAGGTGTTCCAATTGCTAAAATGCTAATTTCAAACTCTCTTGTTCTGGCCTGAGGCCTCCCAGGTGGAATGCTGAATCAAGACCTATGCTCTAGCCCTCATTCATCCACTGATCCATTATTTGAACTTGGCAAGTTGCTTTTCCTGTAAGCCTCCGTTTCCTCACCTGTGAAGGACAGACGATGTGATAAATACTTGTGCAAAGCCATGTAAGTGCTGTTGATGAGCCTCACTATATGACAAGAAGGGGTTTATTATTATTCTCTTATATTCTTTGCATTCACTAAACCACATCACATTCTAGGCCACTTTTTCGTGTCTGGAAAAGCTGTACAGATCCTCTCTCCAAAACTACAGCGATTAAAAACTCCTTCAGAAATCTCAGATTTATACGATATACCACGGCTGCTGCTCCACTCGTAAGTGCCACCAACAGTGAAGAAGGGAAGATGAAAGGAACCCGTATTTTAGGCTTTCAACATCACTAACTAGACAAATTCAATGTACAAATCTCATTCTGTATCCTTGAAAACCTTCACATTAGAAACTCGCACACCGCTTCAGGTGAGTAAGGTATTCCTGTCACCCCGGGGGAACCTCGACTGACTACGTGCCCCTTTGAGGAGAGTTACTGCTTTGCAGATGGGATACAATGCAACATGTGCTTTCATTCTCATTAGGGTATTTTACTACACTTCACATACCAGTGAAAGGGAGCTTCGTACCCTACCCCACACACCCCTGCATGGCTGACCTGCTCCAGGAGGCAGACAGCTAAAACCTTTCCGTATGACCTCAGTTGGCTTCTCTTGCCTTGACAGCCTTGCCTTAAGTCCACACACTAATGTTTCTCTTCATGAAAAAGTGCTTAATAACGTCTGTTCCAAGTCTGCTGTTCTTTAATTTCCACTTGTGCTCCTGGTACTATCATCTGGTAGACATTATCTACAGCAAATTAAGAATTTATATACTTCAAGAAAATCTTGACTGGAGGCTCATCGGGGGAGGCTGACTGGGGGCTTTTTCATCAAACTTTTTCATTTCGCTTAAAGATTGAAAAATGTATGAAACAGCTTCTCTGGGGAAGGAGAAATTTCTAACTCTTTAATAAGCAGTATTTATCAAAGACTTATAATGCAAACCATCTGCCAGATGTAGAGTACATGGTCTGGAAATTCTTGTATACGAGCTGCCTGAAGGCTTGCATCTGCCTTTATCTCTGTGTTATGTCTGGTATGTTCACCTCCTTCTGACAACCATCAGATCTCAGGGAAGCTCCTCACACACATGCACACTGCCAAGACCATCTTCTTCCAATGGCGTCTTTCTTCCCCTCTACAATCAAGACACAGTGCTAGAGGCGCAGACCCACCATGAGGTTCTGGAGGCAAACACAGGTCCCATGTGGAACCAGGTCAGCCCCAGGTTCAACACACTGCACAAGGCAAGCTCTGCGATGCCAGCTAGCACACCTCATGGCAACGAGGACGCCAAGGTGAGTAAACAGAAAGACACCATGTGGGAGGTGACCACAATTAAAATCACAAAAATAAGCACGCTAGACTGAGTCAATGCAGGTTTTAAATCTAGTTTTCATTTAAATTTTCATTCCTACCACCTCTATAAATCTTTTAATATCTCTATAGCAGTTATATTCATGGAGCTGACTTATAGCAGAGGAATGTAACTTTTCAATACGAAGCCATAGTAAATATTTGTATAGCTCAAATATAATTAAATCGACTGATAAAAGCTTCATTATATCTCGAGAGTGAAGGTCTCAGTGTAATGGAAAGCTCCTTCCATCGCTATTACATTCTAATCAGATTACTTATCTAACCCTCCTCATTTATCAAGTGCATCAGAATTGATCTGCAACATGCAGGAGCTCTTAGTAATTTCTGAGATTCTGGCAAGGGAGTGGTTATTTCTGCCTCCTCTTCCTCAGTTCTTCATTTACTGCAGAAATAGAAACAGCAAGCTGCAGAGCGCTGGCTCTGTGCAAACCTCCAATACATGGGGAGGCAGATTTGCTCTTAAACATCAGTGTCTTTCTTGACATTAAAGTCGGAAAATGGAACAATTATTTTTGCATTAGCAAGTCATACTGACAAATTCCCTCTGCACTCTCCTCCTGTCATGCCAAAATGAATCATCAGCATCTTATTAAGGTGCCCAGGCTATCCCATAACAGTAATAAAGTGTAAATGTATCCCAATTATTCATTTAATGACTTCATGAATATTCAGTATTAGGAAGCCGAAGCTGAGCTCTCTACGGTTGGTTACAAAGGACGCAGGCTGCATATCCCTCATTATTTCTGAGACAACTTCAGGTTTATTCGAATCTTTACAGTATCCATAAATGATAATTCACTGGGACAACACCTATTCTGCGACAGGTACAAATGCAGTTTTAGAGCTCTCGTCTACATATTTCTTGGGAAAGGATCTAATCTGGCAACAAGAACAGATTTCCGGGGAAAATCCAACTTCTCTGACAAAGATGCTGAACCAGAATGACATGAAGTTGGATGCTTATAGCATTTTTCATCTGGACTTCCAAAGCACTGGGTACTAAATGCTTTCTTACCCCTGCTCAGCAAAAGTTCTTTACATCTTGCTTTTTGGTAGCAAGCGAATTCATGTGTTGTTGTACATACTGTGTTCTCCCTTTGGCTATTCCCCTCCACACATTCACTGTCAGCCCAGGCTACTTTTAGTGCTGTGTGAGCTCACAGGGACTGTCCCAGGCCATTTCAAGGGATGATGTGGGGTTAAGTTTTGAAAAATGAATTGGCACAAAAATGCTTGGCAATAGTATCACAGATATGAACAGATGCTCTCTTTTAAGAAATTAATGCCAATGGAGGTGTGAACCGTGATGATACATTTATGCACACGTGCACATTGCTCTCCATCTACTCCACTACTTCGTTCTGTGCTTTGCCCTGTGACTGTCCATCCTTGAGTGCAAAACCTGCCTCACGTCTCCATCAGAACCTCTGGAAACCCGTTTGGCCAGAGATCCCTGGCAGCGCCAGGAAAGACACCCCTCTTCCACACAAGGCTCACAGTGGAGGGCTGTAAAGCCTTGATAAGCACATCAGCAAAAGGAAATGTTTTTGTTCAAAGAGCTGGCTACGGCCCAGAGCAAATCTCGGGTGGGCAAGTGAGGAACTAATCTCCTGACAGAGAACTTAATTGCTAAGCCTGAGAGTAAAAAGCGAGAGCAAAGTCTTTTGACAGAGCAGACCAATTGTCTTTACAAAAGGGTCTACTGCTATTACAGAAACCTGAACCCAAACCGAAAGCTGCACAGAAAGAGATGGGAGCAGAGAGGACGTGTCGTGGTCTCCTTAGAGGATGAGCATCAACTCCTGATCCATCTGAATAAGGAGGAAACGGAGACAAGGATTCACACATAGCTCTTGCACTGTTTTAAAATACAGACAGAGTGGTTTAGATATGTTCTGCTCAGACTGTGGCCTATTTCCTTCAGATCGATGAATTCTTGAACTCATTATCTGAAGGTGGGCGAATGCCTTAAGAGGGAAAGGAGCCAGTTTCTGGAAAGTTTTGCCAGATAGACTGTTTGAACTCAAGGAGTGAACCTGAAGGCTTCAAGAACAAGAGTCCCTGGAGAGCGGAAAAGGGCAGGGTCTCACAACTGTATCAAAGCTCAGTGGTTTGACACCAAGCCAGCAGTAGTTACAGAGAATGCAAAGACGAGAAAGCATTTGTAAGCTGATTTATGATTATTTATTAGTTTGACTTTGTCAGTCCTGCAGATGCGCAAAAAGCAATGCCTTCCAAATACATAAGTTGTCATCATGCGAAATTGATGTTGGTTTTGGAAGGGTTGTCCTTGGTTTTCTATTTTCTGGTTAACTGGAGAAAGTGTCACTTTTACTAGGCATGCTCCCACAAGGATGCCTGAGAGCCTTTGAAAGCACAGAGCATCAGGCAGTGGGTGCATAGTTTGACTGCACTAGCTTTTGCAAAAGGATCTTGTACCTTGAGACATGCCGAGCAACACTTCAAGGAAAATATTTATTTTTACCTCAATTAAATCGGCGATAGACTGTCTCTCCCTAAGTCAGCTGCGTATTCAAAGCACATGAAGTTCAATTTCTACTTCCCTTTTTTTCAAGAAAAATGATTTGCATTGCTCTTGGCCTATATATTGTAAATGATCCTAACTATAGATTCCCTAGTAAGCTTTTGTGGCAATCTGATTCCAGCAAAGTTCTATTAACTATGTTCCCATCACGTCTCTTTGACTGAGCAGACCTTTATCGGGCTCTTACACTGAGGAGGGCAATTATGAACTATGCTGTGGAAATCATCACCGCAGTATATTAGAGATCAAAACTGCAAATGGATTCAGAATGAGAAAGGTTCACAAATGGGCTCAAAAATTTGTGGAAGGCAGACTCAGCAGTGGTACGAAGCACAAAATGGTCTGGATGCAGCCTTGAGTACAAAAAAATCCTTGAAGAGCTGACGGTGCTGAGCTAGGAGGCTATGCCATGGGAAGGGTCATCCCACTTTCCATTCCTTCTTATACTCTTCCCCTAAGGAAATGCTATTTGTCCATTTTCAGACTTGGAATACCAGTTGGATACCACACGGTTGTTCTTATGATTTAAACTAAGCTTTAGGGCCATGTCTTTGCAACATGCTTTGTATCCACAAATGGAGTTTGATTTCCTGGAATTCACGTTGCTCCGCGATCAATGACAGCTTTGCGATGTGAGGAAGCTGAAAATCTCCTCAAGGCATTTAGACGCTTAACTGCCATTGTCTTGTTATGCAAATCGGGGTCTTAATTTAAGAGTGAATCATCCTACCTAAATTTAGCCACGTAAAAGCAAGCACTTTGCCTAAGTAGTTCTTTAGGTTTAGGATATTGTCAGGGAAAGATGATTCAAGAACCTGATGGCTTTTCCTGCTGAAGATACTAGAGTTTCTTTTGATGTAAATCCCTTTAGATAAATGTGTGAATACATAGATGTGTGCATATATACATTTATATGTTTGAAACATAAAATCTATGTTTTACCCTCCAGTTTTAATTAAGGACACACTAAAAGGCAGGGTTAAATCTGTGACAGTCAACTAGCTGCTTGGATGCCGTGATACACACACATTCAGGAGGATGCTCATTTCTAACCATCCCATCTGTGGTATCTTTCTCGTTTTAAATGATTATGAAGACTGAAAGATTCTGTTCTCTGAGGATGTGCTCTAGTTTTTACGTAGTTGGGATGTCTGTCATGAGCAAGCTTAAAAAGTCAAAGGTTTTAGGTTTTACTGAAAATACTTTATGCTCCTGTAAGATTTCCCTGTAATTTATATGCAAGTGGCTTCAAATATACAGCTGAGGATGCCGTCCGGGAATAAACTGAAATGTTATTTCTGGGATATTGCATCAATGACTTGAGTCTTAACCTACGGGAAAAGGGATGAGGAAAGAGCATGATAAAAGCTATCACTATAATCACTTTTGAGACTACTGAAGAGAGATATTTCTTCTTGGTTTTGTCATTACAATCAAGTCGTGTTTACTCCTCGATATATTTGCGCACAGCACCAAGCAAGAGTGTAAAAAGCATAATTCAAATGAAAAATTTCCTAATTATTGTTCCATCCCAGTAATAAATATGTATGGCTGGCTTCTGCACACAAACAGATGCCCTGGGAAAAGGATGGGCTGCAGAAGTCAGAGGTATTTATTACTGCGCAGTGCAACACGACGAAGGCGTGTGCTAGCATAACAACCTCTGACTAGTGGAGATTAATTGCACAGCAATCGCTGAAGAGAAAGGGGACCTGGGGACCCAGTCTATTGCAAGGACAATAGGAAGTCTCCAGTGTGAGCTCACTGAGTGACAGAGTGGTCTGGAATTTACGACGAAGGAACCTTATCTGGGGGCAGGTGGTGGAAATATCCAGTGCACTTTAGTCAGCCCTAAAAAAAAATTAATGGAAGTACTCGTGTTTAAGGTTAAACCCAATGTGCTCTTAGTTACTTCCGTGGTTTGAAGAGGGTTTTGGAACTACAATTCAGAGAAGCATCTAATCTTTATTAGAGCCTCTTTGTCATAAAATAAAGACTAGCTGCTCTTTAGATGGTCCATTTTCCTCACATTTTTTGCTTCTCATAGCCAGGCTGTCACTGCTCACAGTGCTCTTGGAGAGTTGAGACTTCTGCTGCTGCTGGCCTTATTCTGCCAGCACTGCAGGGATTTACCAGCCGTCCTCACTATTCACACCGATACTTGCTGGCAGAAGTATGTGGTGCTTTGAAGCAGCATGCACTTCTTCATCACTTTCACGATCTTCCGTAGGTTGGCTCCAGGGAACAGTGTAATCACCCCTTAATAAGACCCTTATTGGGACAGCTAAGAAATATTATAAGTGAAAGGAGGAGACCTTTATCCCCACTAAAGTCCTTGCAATGTCATATAACCCCATCCAGACCTCACCCATAAGCTCCAAAGTTTCTGGGATTAAAGCCCAGCAGCAAACCTCAACGTTTCCCACAGATCACTGCAGACAAACATCACCGAATATAAACCTGGAAGTGCTTAAATGTGATATGATTCTGCATATTGGCTGTAGGGCACATTCTGTGGCCCTGTGGATGGCAGGTTTTGGAAGCCACATCACAGAAAACTAAATCTATTTATTAAACAGATTCTAGTAAATAGAATCTATTTATTAAACGGGACCAGGAGGACTGTGCTGCACATGGAACTAAACGCAGCCTGTCTGAGCCTCTAGGCACCCAGGCAGCAGTTTCTTCAGGTATTACAGCAAGTTTCAAAAAATCCATCATACAAACAGTTCTAATTATTTCTAGCCACATGCCTGTAACCTTGGCAAAAAGCAATTATTGAGCAGGCTATTGATCTAGTCAGTAAATAAATACACTTATGTCATCAGTAAGCTAGAACCCTCCTGGGTATAAAACCAAAATCTTAAGGACTACTAGTTATCTGACATATGATTTTAATTAGTATTTATTGATTAAGGGTTTTTAAAAACAAATTGACTTCTTGGTAAAAGGCCTAGCGCAGGATTTCTGCAAAGTTAAATAACGTCTGACTTGCTATATGAAAAGCTGTGACCCACATCCTAATAACTTCACTAAGGAAGCTTGCTTTTTATTTCACAGAGGAATGCATGCAACATTTATTCTAAACAGCATGAATGTTTAATGCGGAGGGAGAAGGCTTCAGCTAACGGAACCATACAGGGGGGCGATTCTCAGTGCCTGCTCTTAGCCATCTAACCATGCTTACTGCAGTGAAATTAATAAGAAGGACATAGAAGAAAGAAAAAAGCACAAGACCTTCTTAAACGCCACTTCTTCTAACAATCTAGACATAAGAGTAACTATAACTTGCCCTTGAAGCCTGCTAGAGTTTAGTGCCTGCCTACAGTGGGGTTTCAGCACAAGCTTAAGCACTCTCCAGAAAGAATCCCACAATTACCAGGAGGCCAAGGATTGATTCTCCACGCTCAGGGTCAACCCCAGCCATTGAGCAGGCTCATTGTAGTCTTCGTGCTACTGTGGATAGGAAATAATCCCTTTGGGTACTGAAGGTGGCAATGAGAATGTCTGGCATGTGAAATGTCTGTGGATGAGACGCTGCATCAGAACAAGCTCCCGCCCATTACGTTATTTTCCATAAAATGATTGTTCGAATCCAAGTTCAACTCAAGGCCAACTCAATGCAGCGGTATTTCTCCTGCTGCAAATTGCAGCCACGCACATTTATGCAGCCGAGAATCAGGCCCTACCTCACTAGCAGCTTGGGCAGTTTTCCACACAACAGGTGAAAGCCACAGCATCCCCTGCTCCCCCTTCCCAATTTCCTGAGCAACATATAACAGGATACACATACAGATCTCCCAACCTCAGTAACAGATTGTTGATCTGTTAGTATTACGTTATAGGTAAGAAAAAAAACATGCTCTGGGGAGGAGATATTGCCTTTAAATGTAACCGTTCGTGTCATAATCTTTTATCCACCCGAGTCAGGAAGAATTAGCATTTCCTCAGATGCCTGCGGAGAGCTTCGTGACTCTGCCTTTTGGGTAAAACTAATCCCGTTTCTTTGTTGCCCACAAAAAGCATATGACCACCCAAATCTCTGTGCAGCTCCATTAGAACTATTTACTCCAGAAAATGTCATTGACATTTGGGTTTCTTTTTTTTTTTTTTTTTTTTGAAGTATTTAAGGAAAGAAAAAACTTGAATAAAAACCCAAACCCCTCCAAAGGTCTCCTGGTGCTTGAGTGACATAAATGTTCACTAGACCATAGGAGAGTCTAGTCTAGCTTTTTTTAAATTCAATTATGTCATTGTCTGCACCAGAATTCACAGCTGACTAGTGAAATGAATGGCATACCTGTGCAGGGGAGAGGAGGGGCTGAATGGCACACCGGCAGTGCTCTGCAACGAGAAATGGGGCTGTGTGAGGTTTGCACTTGGCTGATTCCTTTGCCTTTGCCAAGTGTGACCCCATGTCCAAACGTCACCATGAGAGCCCGAAAACTTAAATACTGTCGTTTTAATTTCCTCCCCGCTAGGTAATTATAAGTGAGACTGGAGACTGTTTTATTGTCTCTGTCTCAGTTCAGCTAAAATTGCGTACACATTCGTGACAGTCTCTCGCATGGGTAGCTCTGCTACAGCAGCAAAGGGGCTCGGCCCCTCTATACCGGGGATCGGAACCGCGGGGCAGCATCGGAGCGGGGGGCAGTGACCCCACTACAGCTGCAGAGTAACAGCCAGCTGGCTGAGAGCAGCAAGGTCCGTTCAGTGTGAAGTCCAAAACTGCTTTAGAAGTAGAAAAATTATTCTCTTTCAGAACAAAAGTGAAGCTTTGATGTCTCCCACAGCAGAGAAAACCCAATAAATTTCACATACAAACCACTTCTTTCTTTTTTCGATTTTGAAAATGAAAGCACGTCCCAAGTCTGATCTGAGACCTGGCTTCTGGATGTCAAAATCTGAGACAAGCCCAGTAAAATAGGAGCTCCAATGCTTAATGGAGGTTAGACAACCCAAGGCTGGGCTTGGGATTTTAGAGGTTTGGCCTCGGTCCATCTGCTTCTCCCTGTGCAGCATCATGCCCAACCATTGTGGGGTGACCCTCCGAGTTCCGATGGGGGAGCCAGGGCAGTCCTGCTCTGGGGTCAGGAGTGCTACAGTGTCGAGAAACACCAGGTCCTGGGGCTGGGGGCCAGGCTGGCACGTGGGGACCAGCAAAAGTCTGTCACAAACTGCGTAGTGTCCAAGAACTTCACCTGAAGGGATGCATTGCTAAAATAATTCCAGTTTTGACAAACGGGCACTTTCTAGTTAAAAAGCTGTTTCACCGGACAATTCCCGTCTGGCCATACCTGCTGCAACGTGCAGGCGGGCTTCAACGTCAGCTCAAGGCATACAGGCTGACTCAAAAATACCAGCAGCGGTAAGGCGGCACTGAGAGATAGACCTGGCCAGAGACCTCCACGATAAACAATCTCGGCAGAGCAGTGGGCAATTCCCAGCCCGCCCCAGCGCCTGCTGGCCGGCCGTGCTGGCAGTCAGCTGCCGCTCCGGGAGAGCACCGTCATCACGAGCAGCTGCATGGTTTAAAAACGACAATAACCCTGTTGATGCCAATAATATCTCCTGAATTGCTAGAAGCTGCTGGTTAGGTCCTTGGATGCTTTTCTCTCGCACAGGCTTGCCCTTTTAAACAATTTATATCCATTTGCTTCAGAGGGAAAACACACAGCAGATTATAGCGCTGGGGTAATGGTTGCTAATTACCCGTGCCAATGAAATACACCTTTGGATGGTGTGGGCTTCCAAACCAGCAGCGAACTTTTTTATTAGCTCTGAAAATGAGCTGAGGATCACCACACAATGATTATCCTCTGCAGTCCCCAGGGCCGACTGCTGTGCCGCTGCTGGAAGATAATAAACACAGTCCTGAACTATAAATGGGAACGGGATTGGGAAGGAGTGGCCTCAAACCGAGCCCTAAGTTTAGACTGAGTTTAGCCCCAAGAATGTGCACAAATAGCTTCCCAGCTTTCTTGGAAACCATAGCAGCTGCCTCCGTCTTCCTCAAATCTATCCTGTAGGAAACGCTGGGGCACGATTATTTCAACCGAATCTCCTGGACCTGCTGCTCTCGCACCTCTGACCGCGGGGCCTTGCCCAGATGCCCCAGTCCTCCTTTTGGCCTGTATCCACAACTGCTAACGGAGCAGGAGAAATGGCGATGAACGAACCCGGGGCGAACACGACGCAAAGAGCGCCGCCCTGCTGCGCGCCGGGAGCGCAGGAGCAGCGCTCCCCCAGGCGCCGGCTCTCGCTCCCGGCGGGACGAGGCAGGGGAGGCCGAGCAGCCATGGAAGATGCCTCCTGCTTTGCACAGCTCCCTCCCCGCCGAGCCAGGCCCGGTCCCCTCACTCCTGCGCTGATGGTGCCGTACTTCCCCGGTTTGCTCCTTGTCTCCCTCCCAGCTCTCCCACTGGCCAAACTGCTACAGGTACACGCACGTGTCTTGGCTTCTCCACAGCTCTTGCAGAGGGCCTGGGCTCACAGCCACCCCCTCTCTGTTCCACAGCAGCTCCAGGCTGATCCGGTCCCTGTGCTCACCGAGACGCCGCGAACGCCCCATCAGAGGCTGGGCCAAGCCTGTGTCCCCAGAGGCGAGGAGCGGGGTGCGGCTGGGTGATGACTCCTCCTGGCCTGTGCCATGTTCTTGTTCCCACCATCCAGGTGCCCCCACTGGGGAAAATAAAACGCAATGAGATTTATTTGTAGATTTAGCTCTCATAAAATAGGCATTATGGAAAGCAGCCGGACGTGCAGCCCCACCTCAGAGCAAGATAGTTTTGGGGCAAACCTAGCTCTGACCCGTGGAGAGCCAGGCAGGACAGCAGCACGCTGCTGGCAGAGGGGACAGCAGCACCGGGAGTGACGGGACTCTCCAGAGCGCAGACATGCCAGGGCTTGGGGAAGGGACCGGTACATCCGCTGCACCTGAGCGCAGTGGGAAGCACGAAGGAGCTTTGGGACACCCAGGCCTGAGGAGATGAAGTTTGGGAAATTAGAGGATGTGAAGGGAACAAGAGGGAAGCAAAGCCGGGAAGATGAAGTTGGCAAACGGTTAAGTAAACACCTGTATTTTAGGGGCTCACCTGAATCTAACTGCCCTGAAGCTCTTCCTAATGAACTGTCTGGAGAAGGTAGAGCATGGGAAATAAGATCTAAGCCTGTATGCTGGTGACATGAGCAGGCACACCAAGAGTCCTTTCTCCTATTTGGCTTCTGTTTATCACAGAAAGTCAGAAATGCTTTGGATTATCTTGCAAAGAACACCTAAATGAGGTGTGACACTCCAATTAAAAAATCACTAAGCAGTGTGATTTTGGGCATGAGAAGCGAGACGGAAGACAGCAAAATAGAGTCGGCTGTGGGACATGAGTCTGACGAAACAGAGTGGCCTCGGTAGGCTGGGGGGGCAACAACCCAGCCAAGCCCAGCAGAGCAACCTTGCGATACTCCCACAGCGATCCTCTGCTGCCGGGAGAGGAAGACAAAACATTGCTGCTGGCTCAAACTGGCTGCGAGGCTCCTGTCCTTCTCGGTGTGCATCCACCGGGCGCAGAAGGGGGAACTCCTGCTCCCCCCTGCAATCAACCACCGAAATCATCATCTACCCCAGGCTGAACAAGGACGTAAGAGGTGGCCATAATGCATTACCTTAAGAGCAAAGAACAGGGAAAAAGAGCAACGATTTTTTTACTTGATTCTGAAATAAGAACAGAATCGTTCTTTGATTATTACTAGCGCTAGGATTTCTGTTCGAATGATTTCCCTCATCGCTGTTACGGGCAAGAGGCAGAAGAGAGAAGAGGAAGAAAAAAAAGATAATCATAATACAAAACGCCAGCGCGGGCTGATCTAGCGCACTAGTAATCAGATGGCCATCTTCCTGAACGGTGTGATCAGTGAGGGGAAATCAAATGTCTTTACCTTGCTTTTTCTTTTTAAACTTTTCCTTTGTTGCGTACAAGTGGTTCCCTGCAACTCTCCCACCCACCTCCCCCCCTCACCCCCATCCCCTTTAAATCACATATTTATGGGTTTTTCCAAAGAGCTGAAAGACCCAGTTTTATAAAAGTAAGTTTGGATACTCAGGGTGATTAATAACACAAGGTTCCACTACAGAACATTTGCACTACAAAAGGCTGTAAAAAAAATACTTTACTTTTCCCTGAAGTACTAGAACATCTTTATATAAACTTTTTTTTTATACAAACTTTTTTTCAGCAGTCTTCTTGTAAGTTACACAACATCTTCACTATTTTCTCCCCTTGTTAGTCTCCGGGTTGAACTAGAGGGTGGGAGCTCAGACAGATTTCGCTATGAGTGAAAGAGCACAAAGACGCTTATGTAACACCAAGAGGAAGTCTGAGGCTGGCTGTAAATAACGAGCTTTCTCCTCTTTTAGATTGCAATAAAGAGAATGTTACGGAATTTCTGTTCACAATTAGAATGTGTCGATGTGAAGCCTACGGACTCCTAGGCAGAGGAGACAAGCACATAGTCTGTGCCCACGTGAGCCAAAGTTTAGGGGTATGGGTGACAGTCCGATCACATAGAAGCCACATGAGCTGCAATTTTGTTCAACCTTTGATTTTTATTGTTTTCATTTGTTTTCTATCAACATCGTCCTGTTTCCAACAATATCCTAACTAGGCGCTGGGACTGCCAGTGGTCCTTGCACTGCCTTCAAATGGAAATGGACTGGGTATGGGGCACGGATGCCCAACTGAGGCACACTTCGGGGGTAATCCAATGGCTGCAGCCCTTTGCCTGAGCAATAAGATTCGTGTCCCAGCTCCCTGAATGACAGGATTATGCAGAAAAGGTGGAACCTGGGTGGAGAATTATGTCTGAGGAGACAGATGTCACCACAGGCCTACTGACACAAACGAGGAGTTAAACAAAACCTTCCTCTCTATGGCACCAGTCTCGCTCCCAGGCAGGGCTGATGGAGACTGCACAAGATCTGCAGAAAGATTTTTTTCCAGCTTTTTTTTTAAAGTACAAATTAAACACCAAACCAAACTTTGATGTTGAGTGAACTTTCCATTTGTTTAATGATCTGAAAGTTTGTTCAATCCTTCAATTTGCTGCTTGTTAACCAAGAGCAGCAGTACTATTTACTTTTATAGCTGCCAACCAAACTGGTCTTAATAACTACCTGCCACGGTCCTGTCTCCCTCCTTCCCATCAGAGGCTGTTACTTATCAAGAACGCTTTCATCAAGTGCATTATTGGCTAAAAATAACAAACATACTTAACAGCCTGTTTTCTACAAAACAGACATCTTTTTTCAATACGTGAAATTTTCCATCTATGTGGCATCTTTTCTCCTTCCACTCGCCTCACTCTGCATCCTTTACAAATTTCCTGCCAGCATTTGCTGGCCAAGGAACATGTGTTGCATCAGTGAACGGGAAGGACACGAAGACTAGTTGATTCCTTAAATGACACAGTCTGTTCAGATTGATTCTGCTGACGTGCCCACCTGCCAAATCCAGGCACTTCACTGAGCGACGAGACTGAGGGACCCATACACTGACCCACACACATTCAGCCGGAATGCGGATCAAAGTTCGTTACATTCCACCACCACGAAATCCAGGATTAAGGTGTGTTTTCATCATCTGCTTACTTTCCTATATTAGGTGTCATGTGAATGTGCTTCATTGCAAAAACAGCTGAAAAAAGACTTGGTGTCTGAAAGGTCTTAGCCCTGGCTTCCAATGTTATCAACAGCTTTACTGTTATCAGGGTGATTTAAAGAAACCGAAGGATGGTCGTGCAGACCTGCAAGGTCCCAGCTGTGCCATCCCATGATATAAACACTCCCCAAAAGCCCTATTTTAAGAGCTGTTGGGAGGTTTGCCATGTCCTAATCAAACTGCTTCTTTATTCCTGTAGAAAACTCCAGCTTCCTTCTAGCCTCAAATTACAAAATTGCTGCAGCAGCCTGCAGAAGCTATTAAAAGAAAATTGTACCTTTGGATGGAGGAGGAGGAGATAGAGGAGGAAACTGTTTCCATGGGAGAGCTTGGCCTTTAACACTTACTGAATGTTTTGGTTAGGCTGGGGCATGGTTCTTTTCTTCTAAAAAGCAAATTTGAAATCCTGGTTTTGCCAAGGTCAGCGAGTGGTTCACCGTTCGGATTCAGAGGGGTCTGGACTCAGCCGACCACTGTATCTTTTCAAAGAGATCACTGCGTGAGGTTTGATTGAAAACAAAAAATGAAAGGACAGCTCATTTGCGTTTTTCTCCCCCCTACACTGAGGCTTTACAACATTCCTGAGGTAGTAGGAAGAAGCCTGAGTGGTGCCTACAGTCTCAACAGCGATTTGAACGGCAGCGGAGGACAGGCTTCGGAGCACTGTCCTGTTCAGACTCCCCTCACAGGCACTCTGCGCTGGCCTCTGGCTCAAAGTGATGCCTCCAAATGACCTGGGCTTTACCAAGCTGCTTGATTTGGCAAACTTAGCTGGAAGATACGGGCCTTCCTGACAACCTTTGCAGACCCTCAGCCGCACCTCCATCCCCATTCCAGCCCTTCAGGTTTTGCTGAAGAGAACTTTCAGCGCTGTTCACCAATACCGTTACTGTAAGTCAATCTCCTTTGGTTTTTTGGCTCCCCAAGGCAAGCTGGGGAGACCCCTCTCTCAGGACAGTCTCCTGAATATTGCTTGATATTCTGCCACGTGATCCAAATGGGCCTCCTGGAAATCCCTGCCATTATTTTTAAGGACATTTATAATGGAATTTTATCTGACTTTAGCTTCCAACCATTATTTTTGCTTTGTCTTCCTTTGCAAGACCAAGGGTTCATCAGCATGTGGTATTCTCCCTCGTTTCACCACGTAATAAAGTCACTTCTCAATTTTCTTTTTGACAAGCTAGATGATCACTTCATTTAATCACACGACATCTAAGTCTCATGTGACTTTTTTCCTAATGACTCAATGACTTTTTTTCTAACCCACTGGCACCTTTACGTGGTTATAACTACATCCACATAGGAGACTGTCCTGGAAAAATTACCCCAGGGCAGATCAACCTTCCCCCTTCCCTGCTGATCCATACTAGTCTAAAACCGGAAATAAAATAATTCCACGTATGGCTCAAATGTGGACCTCCCTCTGAATTTTACTTGAATTCGTTAAGCTTTCAGGTATTCTGTAGCTGTTTTGTCTCCACAAAAAGTACAAGGTGCCTTTTCACCCAGATGAGCATTCACTTCACAGCTTACTAGAGTTCAAAATGAGATTTAAAATAGCTCTGAGCTGTAGAACCTATCTAAAATTCTCCCATCTTATGCTCAGGGAAGGGAAATACCCTGCTGGAGTAGTTGTACATTCTTATTCAAAGGAATCTGAAATACATTTTTCAGCTTTCCAGAAGTATTTTCTGCTGCTGCTGCTAATGCTTTCCAAGACTCAATGCAATTACTTGTTAATAAAAACATATTTTAATATAGTGGCAGAAAAATTGATACCATTTCCGTTCTCTGCCTTAAAACAAATGAAACGTAGGAAGGAATTGAGCTGTCTCATTTCTGAAATGGGAAGCAGATAATTTTTAAAGTTCAGATCATTACCAAGTGTAATTTTCATATAACAAGTTTAACTCTGACCTTGTGCTATTACTTCTCCGGTACTAACTTTGTAAGGGAATGCATTACTTATGAAACCTACAAAAGGGGAATATCGTTTCAAAATACTCTGGCCTCTGCTGATCAAAGTGAACAATATCTCTAGTCTGTCGTCATGGAATCAATTTGTGTGAAAACAGTAAGTCAGGCCTACTGCAATAAGACTACGTAACAAGAGAACACGAACCACATGAGCCAACTCCAGCCATTTGTGTTTAACCAGCTACAAGCCCTCCTAACAAATGGCTGCAGTGTTCTGCTGTACGAATGCTGAAGCTGTGTTTCATGTTTGTTCACAACCATTTATCTGTTCTTAATTGCATAATCACAGAATCATCTGGTTAGAAGAGACCTTTAAGATCATCAAGTCCAACTGTTCACCCCACACTGCCAGGGGCCCTAAACCATGTGCCTCAGCACCACATCTACATGTCTGTTAAACACGTCCAGGGAAGGGGACTCCACCACCTCCCTGGGCAGCCTGTTCCAATGCTTAATGACCCTTTGCGTAAAGAAATTTTTCCTGATATCCAGCCTAAATTTCCCTTGATGCAACTTAAGGCCATTTCCTCTCATCCTGTCATTCGTAATGTGGGAGAAGAGACCAACCCCCACCTCACTGCAACCTCCTTTCAGGGAGTTGTAGAGAGCAATAAGGGCTCCTCTCAGCCTCCTCTTCTCCAAACTAAACAATCTCAGTTCCCTCAGCTGCTCCTCATAAGATAGGTTCTCTAAACCCTTCACCAGCTTTGTTGCCCTTCTCTGGACACACTCCAGCACCTCAATGTCCTTCTGGTCGTGAGGGGCCCAACACTGGGCACAGTACTCAAGGTGTGGCCTCACCAGTGCCAAGTACAGGGGGACAATCACTGCCCTGCTCCTGCTGGTCACACCATTGCTGATACAGGCCAGGATGCCGTTGGCCTTCTTGGCCACCTGGGCACACTGCTGGCTCACATTCATCTGGCTGTCAACCAGCATCCCCAGGTCCTTTCCTGTTGTGCAGCTTTCCAGCCGCTCCTCCCCAAGCCTGTAACATTGCAGGGGGTTGTTGTGGCCCAAGTGCAGGACCCGGCACTTGGTCTTCTTGAATTTCATACAACTGGCCTCAGCCCATCGATCCAGCCTGTCCAGATCCCTCTGTAGAGCTTCCTGACCTTCAGGCAGATCAACACACCCACCCAGCTTGGTGTCATCTGCAAACTTACTGAGGGTGCACTCGATCCCCTCATCCAGATCATTGATAAGGATGTTGAAGAGGACAGGCCCCAATACCGAGCCCTGAGGAACACCACTGGTGACCAGGAAGCTCTCCAGACTGTTGCAGGTACATCTTTCAGGGAGGAAAGGTGAGGCTCTCCTCAGTTATAACAGTACTGACACAGGAAAGAGAATGACTTTCTAGCCTAATGTTTAAGACTCTCAGCAGTGCTATGGGATAGTGCTGCTCCATTTTAACATTTAGTTTCTTCTAGTGAATGAAATAATATCTATAAGTGATTGAAAATGTAACCAAGTCAGCATACCTTACGGTTTGCTCTCTAGTTTGCGTGTAATAAACGTTCAGGTTCACTGACTCAGAGAAAGGAACTGAACTTGGATCTCTCACTTCTGGAGGGAGTGCCTGGATAAGAAGTCACCTGAAACACCATTTCTGGGCCTGATCACCCCAACTGGGGAAAGACTTATTCAGTCTGCGACAGATGTGGAGAAGGGCTCTTAGAATAACGTGGGCTGTGGAGAGGTTAGCTGGTAAGAGAGTACGTGAATAAGGCTCGTGTAACTGTGCAAAGCCAAGAGTGAACTTGCTACCAGTAAATTCAACACAGGCACTGGGAAAGAAGGAGGATAAACATAAGGGAAGGAGAAGAGCTATCTATGGTAGAGGACAACACTGCCAAAGAATAAGTAAGTATGACTAAAACACAGACCAAGCTTGAAACTAGATTTTCCTTTAACCACTTTTTCTGAGACAATGGAAAGAGGAGAAAATGGTAACAGCTTTGCCACTAAGTACCTGTTTAGTTTTAAAATGAGGCCCGATAAGCTTACAGATGAGATTAGAGGGGATTGATGGTAGTGGCAGAGGACTAGACGTGAGGTATAAGCTCTGGGACGGGAGTTTGCTGGTTTGTTTTCCTACAGAGAGCCTGGCTGACATTAGATATGGGTCAGCATTTAAAGAAAACCTTTGAATCTAGTGACTCATTCCTACTCAATCTAGAGTCAACACACGGTGGGACTCTGACCTCTCTTGGCGCTGTTAGCTGCTACTGTTATCTGATATAAAACATACATACATATATATGAGCATATGCATTTAACTATATACACTAATAAATTGTTCCCTTTCATAGGTACTCTTCTCATAGGGACAGAGTACTTCCAAACCAATTAAAAAGTAAATTCAAATCAATTGTATTAGTCATAGAAGCAATGAAAAGGTTTTTCATTGAGAAAGAAAGAGAATACATGGCGGGTCCCCGCGTTCAGTCCCACCTCTGTGTGTAGCATAAGTACTGTAATTACATCAGCACGTGGCTCTGCACGAACACCGACGAACATGCTGCCCCGGCCTCAGCTCGCCCTCCTGCCACATTAGCCTTCAGCTAACGTCAGGAAGAGGTTTTATGATGGTCAAGAGCATTCTGGCCATGGCAGTTAAAATGCTTTTGTCTCAGTGATATTTTTTTCTCCCAACGTGCTCTGTCAGGTTTGATATGTCTTTTTTTTTTTTTTCCCTTTATCTTGTAAGCTTTTGATTATTAATGTGCAGAGCTTATATTAGGAATTGGAAAAACCTCTTAATATTAAGCACTTCCAGGAAAGAATTTATAAAAACCTGCAATGCTCTACACGGATGGTTCAGAAGAGAAGTAATCAAGCAACTCCGTAAATGTCAAGGGGAGGATTAGCCTTTACTTCTGATGAATCCAATTCAGCAGCCGCATTAAAAGGTGCCTTTGCATGTGTAACTGAAAGGACTGTTTCCTGCTCTAACACAGTCTTTGACTTTCCTGTTAGTAGCTGCAAGTTTACCTCATGGTAAGATCTAAGTATTGTAAAACAAAACAAAATAACAACACCCCCTGCCCACCCTGCCCCAACCCAAAAGCAAACCCAAACCCACGTTGATCTAAAAAGTTGAAACACCTTTGAAACCTTTGCTGAAGTTGACAGAAGAGGGTTTTGGCTGAGTATTTCAGATTAGCAATTGCAGAAAGAGGACTTTTACTTTGATTATCGCTTTGGGTTACGAGGCTGGAACGCTGAATTTGAAAAGCTATTCAGACAGAGCTTATCTCTGAATGTCACTTACCTTGGTGTGAATATGTTTTACTGTTCACTGATGAGAAGGGCTAACGAAAAGCTTGATTACCTTAGATGCTACACACAAGTACAAACAGTAAGAAAATACAGATGATAAGCACAACAGATTTTTTTTGCCACATTTGCTCAAAAGCCTCCCTCGATATGTCTACGCTAACCTGTTTGGTAAGGATTTGGTGGAGGAACTAAGTCAACCAAAGGTCTCCCCTCGAGCAGTAGGCACTGAAACACTGTCTTGGTTCGAGAGCACAACACAGTACCTACGTTACTGCAGGAAACGTGGTCTGTAGGACCGCTCACAGACAACCCACCGGACATTTCCAATTATTTCAACGGACTTCGGAGCCAGCCACAAGGCAGGTAGGATTCACTGAACTCCCTAAAAATAGCACCCTCCACATTTGGCTTTGTGGCCACACGAGCCAACTTCACAGGCAGATGACAGTAAGCAGCAGCGCAGGCTGCAGCTGGTTATCATTACACACACTGGCACACGCACTGTAGGAAAAAAGCTCCTTTGTATGTTGAAATATCTTGATTTACCACTACTTGCAGATATGGATATAATGCACAAAGCAAAATATTTAGAATATGAGAGAATTTCTTATGAAAATATTAGTCTATTGAGTGCAATTACCCAATCTTACCATGTGTCTGTGGGCTGATCTGCAAAGATGAGCTGGGAGCTGCAGGTGTCAAAGCAGCAGGGCAGTGCCCTCCCCAAGCTGGCACAGTCCTGTTGTGCCCAAGCAAGAAAGGCAGAGTGAGTTGGGGGCTGGTACGAGGGTCAGCCAAGAGTTGTCAACCATAAGCATCAGACAAGTCCAAGGCAATGAGGTAGGTCCAAAGTCACCTGCACCACAGCAGACATGACCTTGCAGACAAGCAGCCAAAACCCAGGGCAGGGGAAGAGGATGCAGAGCTTGGTGGCTCGCTCCGCATGTATTTGCAACGTGACGGCAGGGCAGTAGAGGCCTTGAGATGCTTTTTCTCAGGGTGGTGAGTATACTTATTTCAACCTTCTGGTGGCATCCATGGTGGAAATTGATTGAACTGCAGCAGAAAGGCTTGGGCATTCTGGAAAAAAAAGAAACCACGACAATTGTATGAGCTTAAAATGGTTTTGTTTTCTTTTTAAACATAATTTCTTTTTTAAAACAAAAGTAAATTAGTATTACAGCATCTTTTTTTTCAGTCAGGATGACACAATGGCTATGGCATTTACAGGAAGTAGAGAAACAAGAAACAAGCTCCTTTCTCCTGCTCACATGTAAAACCAAAGGAAAGGAAAATATGGGATTATGAGATACATATAAACTATTTCAGAGAGGTTTCCATGGGAAGCCTTGAAAACCCAATCCTCTTTTGTAGTGCGGATATTTCAACACACCCAAACAGTATTAAGCTCTTCATTTGCCCTGTAAACAGTGAGACGGTAATTTCACACTCTATCACACAAAGGAGCAACCAAAACTGAACTGCTCCTTGAACTAATAGGGGAATGGATTATGAACATCACCACGGATTTTTGGCCTCTATTTTGCATCCTCAAGTGATCCAAAACTGTCAGATATTAATATAAGGTCACTTCTTGCCAAGCCATTGAAGGAAATCAGGGCTCTTGTTCTCGCATCCATGGGATAGCAGAAACGCATGAAAGATTCTTTGGAAGACTAAACCTGTGTTTCATTGAAGTCAATGGGCACCATGAACTGGGCTCCACAAAAGCCAACACGCTACAGAAATCCTAACTCTGGGAACAGGGAAGCATATACCAGAAATAAGCACAGAAGCACATTCATGTGCATTTACAGCAGAACCACTGATACCAATTGCTCCTTCCTTTTTTAACACATTTTTGAACTGTTCTGGTTTCTGGTTTGGTAAATGCCTCTCCTCCAGATCCTCCACCAGCTTGACTACTGCGTGAGAAGATGGTTTGTTTAGGAAAATTAAACAGGGAGTGGGTTAAGACATGGTCACTTTTCCCAACAACTGATCAGCCTTTTTATTTACAGCCTTTACTACCTTTTTTGCACTACCTGTGTGAACCCTGAAAAAAGAGGACCGCTTTCACCTGGCATCATGTCTCCCATGAAAAGCTTCATTCCTTTCCCAGCATTAGCTACCACTTCCTCACAAGACAGAGGCTTAGCAAAGAAGGGGTTAATTTTCCAGGACTATTTTTGTTTAAAGCAAGTCAATCAAATGTAGAACTAACCTCTGACAGAATCTGAATAGATTCACAATGCATGAAATTTAAATGGAGAAATTTCTCTTAAAAAAAATCCCTTGAGTCGAGAGAGGTCATTGTCGGAAACCAGAACTAACGTAGCAAAATGGAAGAGCGTCGTAGAGCGTGAATGGTCCCTGGGAGCTGGTTACTGGTGCTCCTCTGTTGTAGCACGCAAGGCTGAGCAGCACTGATGTTGCGCCTGACGTATCGCCCCCTTCGGTCTGTCGTGACTCGGCCCTGAGCCCCCTTAGCCCGTGGCAGAGCTAATTGTGGTTCATTGACTGGCTCCCAGAAAACAGGCCAGGAAATTAAACTGTGTTAAAACATCAGCCTAAGAATAGAAGATCCTTTGAGGTAAAGTTCCTCCTTTTCTGTCCCTCTCCTTGCCCCTTTCAAAAGGAAAGCCGAACACACAGCTAACTGTACTTTAGGACCCCAGATCTAACTATGGCTAAATTAACTCTGGAGCTCAGCGGGCAGCGACGCGCAGCCGCGGGAGCCCTGAACAAGGAGTTCCCAGCTTGTCGTGCTACGCCTTGCCCATGTCCTGCACGCCAATGTCCATGTGGCTCCTCTGTCTGGAGGAGCGTGAATGGGAAGCAGCTTCTTTTCTCTGGACTCTTCAGTTTAATTTCCGTCTTTGTAACCTGTTTCTAACATTTCCAGCCCCACCGTTTTCTCACCCAGATCCCGTGAGCAGGATCCAGTGTTTTATTCTACATATGCTGCGTGACCTACAACCCCAGCACGCGTGAGCATTTCCCTGCTCAAGGCTTGCTTTGTTAGAATAGTTTCCTCCCCGGGGCTGTAACAACAGCTTTCTTGGATTTTTTTTTGTTTAAATTTATCAGGAGGATGGCTGAAACGGAGTCCTCTGCCCCCTCCCTGCGCCCAGCCATCAGGTCACAGACCTCCTTTCCCACCTTGTGACAAACAGGCCCAAATCCCTGAGGGAAAAGGACTGATGATTAGGAACTACTGGTGGGAGGTGTTGCCCCACCACTTTCGTCCTCTACTGCCAATCTCAGACCTGACAAACGGGCCAGCTCCTCACCAAGGTGAAGGGGCTTTTAGGCTGCCCGAGGTCTGGCTGGTTCTCAACGGGCAGGCGCCTGTTTAGGTGGATCCGCAGCGGGTGCATGGCACAATTCTGCTGGACCTTCTCATATCCCCATCCCTGCTGCACCGGAGGAGCATAAAGCTTCGGCAGTGTCTAAGATTAATTTCCAACTCGCTGTTTGGACTTCCCCATGTATATTCTGGGCTCAAGTCCACTAATAATCTGTTCAACACCTTCTTCTTGTCTCTGTATCTCCCCCTCGCTCTCTTTTAACCTTTACCAGAAGTTGCCTTGCCAACCTTCACGCAACACAAAAACTTCCCACATCTTACCTAATGAACTGACGTCCCATGGCCCTCGTCAGACCAGCTGCAGCGGGAGCCCTGACCCCGAACAGAGAAGCGGCTCTGAGCAGCACCGCACAGACTCACACACTGAGGCGCAGGGCTGCAGCACCCTCTGCTCACTCACACCCACCACAGCCACGCTCCGCTCTGGAATGGACAGTGGCTCCCCGGAATGACACCGTGCTCAGCTGTGGTCCGTTTGCGGAGGACCCAGAGCAGAGACTGTCCCAATCTCCCACTTAACCTAACTCAGTCTTAGGTGAGTAAGGGTTAAGTGCTCCAAGGGCACTGCAAACTTGTTCCATCCTCTACGGATATTAACCACCACCATGGTTAATCCTAACTGCCAAAGGAGTTGGGCTGTCAGTACTTTGGCAATTTAGAAGGGACTGAGTGCCAAAATTCTTCAGGCTCCCTCGAAACAACAAGTCAGTGTTTAAGTTTTGTGTCTTACAGAGCATACTTCAGGCAGACAGACGTGGAGCCAGTGGCAATTCATGGAGCACGTCTGCTTTGCAGGGCTGTCTCCATCCCATCACTCTGCTCCTGTTTTCACAGGTCTAGCCAGCCTGTGCACCAGGAATACAGGCAGCCACAAAGGCGTTTTGGACGGTAAGGAGGCTTTCTTAGTCAAAAACACAATCTGAGATCACAGCGCTTTAGAGGCCAGCTAAAAAAGGCCATTTTTTCCACATCTATTTTTTAAGGAGGAATTTCCATTTGCTAGTCAAATTTTTTTTACATCACCACGCAGAACATGAGAAAGAGGAGTGCTTCTGAGTAGCATCTGGTACAAAAAGAAAGAAATCAGCAAAAGAGGGCACTGAGGCTGCTACCATGGGCAGAATGGAGAGGATGCAACAGAGCAAGAGAACAAAAAGAGAGCACAATAAGAACAGAGTAAGAGGTGCAGATGAGAAAGTTAAGTTTGATGCAATGAAAAGGAAGGAGAGAGAGAGAGAGAAAATCATTGAAAGGAGGAAGTGAGGTGATGTGGTATGTTTGGTAGCTGCTGGAAGATGGAAGAGGCGGCGAGGGAGTTGGGACAAGCAGGAACTCAAGCTTACAGCAACTGCTGTAGAGGAAGAAAAAAAAAAAATCAACAGAGAAAAAAGAGACGCAGCTGCCCTGGCATCATATTTCCTTCCCAGACTGGAAGAACTGCCTTCAAAGTTATTGAGTAAACTTATATTAATGAAAACATCATAAGCTTTTCTATTTTTATATTGCCAGTTATATTTTCAACTCGTGAGATCAAAGATTTTTTCAAAGGCAATGAAGAAAGTTATTAAAGAAATATCTAAAGACAACAAATTAACAGTAAAAGACATTTTCAAAAACTGGCATGGGAAGTAGCCAAATCTGAACCAGAGCAGCCTTTCAGCTGGGTTTGGATTACAGCGAGTCATTTCTTAAAGCTGCTTTTTGTTCAGTACATTCAAAGACTGTGCGTGAATCAGGCATTTGCCAGCTCAGACCTGGGCTTTGCTTTGCAAAAGAGAGCACACCTTGCAGCTCCACTTTTGCAAGGAGTTTGGCAGCCATCCACATTACAAAAATCAGAGACAAAATTACTCCTTGTGTACCGTTATATTTTAGCTTTTATCACCACTACAAAAGCTTATGAGTTTAACGACTCGTTATCAGCAAACACCAGTCTTTCCGACCCAGACCTGTGCATTAACCAACAGACTGTTTCACTCTTGGTTGTTGGTACCTTAACACAGAAGTATCCCACTGAATCCCACACTGGACATCACCCTGAGTTCTTTTACTTGATCTAAGTATCAGCACCTGGCCCCGAATCAAACAACAGCACCCTGTAGCATGCCAATTGTAACTGTCGCTGCTCAGTCAACTGCCTTTATTTATTTTCATAAATCGAGCTTTAAAACCCAGGTGCCATGGCTTATTCTTATGCCTCCATTGCTTCATTGAAGAGCGAGGTTGCATTCTTAGCGCATTAGATCCAAACGCCTTTGCTGTGTTCTTAGCCTTACGTATCTGCACAACCTCCAAGTGACCACACCGTCAATCTGCTTTGTGGGATGTATCTGCGCTCGTCAGCTTTATGCTTTATCTGCGCTACCATGTGTCACAGACCTGAGTCTTCTTTCACCGGCATTAGCACATGTGAGGACATGAGATGAATTTTGGTTTGCTCCTGTACTTAGGCCTGCCAGAAAGGCAGAGCAGCTGTAGCCCCAGAGCACAGGCTGCCACCTCAGGCACACTTTGATCAGCAGGCGTTGGTAGTCTGCCCTATCTCCCACTTTCCCAAAAGGAGCAGAAAGTCTTTGTTTTATCTTCAAGGAGGTGAAATTGCCATAAACATGAGGACAAGGGACCTGCTAAGGGAGCCTTTTGGGCTGACGATGGACACTGAACAATTAGGTGCTTCGGAAGTTTATAAAGGAATATTAACAGAGCCAGTAGGAAAAAAAAAAGGTATTTCATTGTCTCTGGCCATTGATGACCCAGTTGTCACCCGTGGTGATTTCTGTACCAGAGAGGTACTTGATACCATAGTACTGAGAATGCCACGTGCACGTACATCCACGTACCGGAATGAAGGTGCGTGTGTCAGGGCTAGTCTGCTCACGATGCAAAGCAGCACAAGCAGCTGCACAGCCTCTTCAAAGAGCTAGTTTCAAGCCGGCTCCTCAACAGTGATAGATCCATGGGTGTTTCTAAGATGTGAAAAAATAGACATTTAACATGTCCAAAAAGTTTTGGCAGAATGTAGTTAAACACCTTTAAGTATCTGGATACACTAAAAATCTGTTATAAAACCTTTTAACTTGGAGACAATGTACCATGAACACAGCGGGTTTTCGTGCAGATCCTTACAACGTTACTTCTCAGTTTATGCATCATTACAGACAGCTTAAAAAGGTTTTACAGAAATATATTTCAGTCTTGAGATGCTAGTAGTCAACTGTTCAGAGAACGCTGAGATAGGAGAACTCTCGGATGCTTCATTATCTTTTAGAGATGACATAAATGGCACTGTGAACCTGAGAGGGTTTTGGAAGTTTAATAGTTGCCCTCAGCAAGGTAGGGCAGAAATCTGCTATGGTAGGTGCAGGTTTTGCCAATGTTTACTTTATTTCATATAAAAAAAGGAGTTGTTGCCATGTCGAATCAGACAAATCTATTCGCATTAAATGCAACGAACTATATTTCGGAGGGCGAGGGGAAACCCGCATAGAAAATCGGGACACTATTCTTTAAAGTATCAAATACATACAATGAAAGGGGTAATCGCAGCTCTTAAGGGCACGGAGTAAGGATGGAGTTACTGAATGAGGCCAAAGGCACTCCCAGCCCAGCAGCCTGGGCAGACGCTAAGGTGAGTGACAGCAGACGGAGATACTTTCCCCAGCATTTCCTCCAACCTTCCAAGTGAGCAATCGTACTGCCGTTAGCCCACTCCTGCCTTCGCACTGGTGTGTTATTCTGTACGAATATATAATATATATAATACAATATATATAATATATAATATATATAATTATATATAATTATATATATAATATATATATATATAATATATATATAATATAAAAGCATCTGAAGGGACTAGGGCACTGAATGGTCTTAGAAAGGAAGGACAGGACTGATGCACTCAGGATAGATGAAGTGATTTCCCTATCCCCCAAGTGGCATTTCAGCAGCATCTGCCGGCTGATCTGGAAGGACAGACAATTCGGGTGCCAAACAGCAGTCCTCTGACACCACCATGTTTTATTTCAACGCTTATCCAGCTTTCTAAGAACGAGCTCACTTAAGAGCAGAGCAGGGTAGTATTTAGCAGTTTCTGATTATCTCTTCTCCCTGCGGTATTCCCTTACCCACACCTTTACCTGCTCCAGACAGAAGTGCTAGTGCTTCTGTTTATCCTCCCCAGCAAGGAATATGCTCTGTCTTCATATAATCAATCAGTGGGCCAAGTGCTAATGGAGCTCTCTGCCTTGGCTATGACCATGGGGTTCATGGTATTTTATCTCCCCCCCACTATCCCTACAGCACTTGTCCCGCTCATGCTAAACCTCGTGGCTGCTCTGGAATACCCCTGGTCCGACGCTTGTGTTTTATTCCTGGCTTCTGGGAAAAACCTGATGCAGAACTTCAGAGTTATTAATACACAGAGGTAGATGGCAAGATGGAAAGCCAGTCTGAATTTATCAAAGCAGAAGGTGAAACAAAAAGATTTCCCAGCAAAATGCCACTGACATTTACATTAAAGCGGGGAGCAACGCCCAGACCTGACATTTAAAAATAATGCCACCTGCGTAAACCCTAAAGCTCATTTTTTGCAGGCAGGGGTAAAGCTTCAAGGCAACTCCCCTTTCCCCTTTGTTAATTGTGCAGCCTTTCATCATAAAGGATTTACGTTTTTGCCTTTTCACATTCTTTAAAAGTGATATCGAATAGCGGCTATGCGAAAGGCAATGCAGCGAGAACTGAGTGAGTTGGAGAGATCTCAGCACAGGTAGCAGAGCATCACATTTCATTCCATTGGTGCTTATTTTAATAACATTTATCACGATGAACTCTTAAGTCATTATAGAGCATGAAATATGCAGTGCTGTGCTTTGCCATTTAACATACGATTTATCTCCTCATTGCTGTGATGAAGACATTATAACTTTCTTTTTTTTTAAGTTAACTTCTTATCAGACAGGTTCAGCCACATACCGTTGGTTTTATTTCAAAACTCTGCACAACAATCATAATCAGGAACTGATGCTCAAATTTTTTTCTTCAATACTAAGAAAAAAACCCCCAGGCCACCTGTCAGAGCCACTAATCAACAAAGTTACCTGCAGGTGAAAGGTAGGGAAAGGAGATCTCACTTATCAAAGACCTTGTTCCCAGGCTTTGTGCCCCTACCTCATCTGGTTGAGTGCTTCACAGAACCACAGGGTAAAGGAGAAGGGATATTTCTTCAGATGTTAAGGTCAGAAGGGGCACTCCTCTGACATAGAACTTCACCATGTCATTTCTGTATCAGACTTATCCATTTGTGATTGAACTACAACGTGCTGTTCAGCTAGACATCTCGTCTTGATCTGAAGTGACTGGGGCACTTATTTCATCCCCAAATAAATCACTGATTTCACTCGTGCAAGTGGTGCAAGTACATTCTTTCCCTTCACTTTAATTTCTGGTTACTGGACTTTGTAGGGGATGGAACAAAGAGCCCGCAGTCTGAAATCTCCTCATGGGTAGGTATTTGCAAGTTGCCTGCCTCTAAGCCTACCCTGGCAAGCGACAGAGACTGATGTCCTTTAATGTCTCACTGAAAAGTTTGCTGGAAAGTCCTCTGCAGAGGAGGGCGGAGGGTACTGCTTAACGTTTCTTAAAACACTGTAATCCCAAGATCGCTGTTTTTTAATATTGCTTTTAGCGTGACTCACCCAGGGTGAGCACCAAATATGCTAGAAAAAGATCTATACCTCAGCAGGCTTTCATTCTGCTTGTACCGAGGGAAACGGTGGGGGCAGCAAGAAACCATCAGACCAGAAAATGAAAGATGAGCAGGAGTCACAGCTCATCAGCCGCTTAGGCTTCAAACATTTCCTAGGCACTGTACGAGAGGTAAGATTTGAGAAGCATAACAATACAAACACGAGTTCAGAGTGCTGTTGTTATTATTAGCGTGTTTGTTCACAGATTGCCTCTCTGCTAATTTTGATTATCATGTTTGCAACAAAGTACAGGCTGAAAAGAACAACGTGAACTACACGTGCCCACTAACATGTCCCAAAACCAGTGGTAACGGCTCTGGAAAACAAGTCCAGCAATGTGCTCAGTGAGCAGTGACATTCATAAAAACATACCATGCACATAAAAAATAATCAAGAAACAACAGTCAAAATGGTCATCACGCACTTCATGTAATTTAACTGCCCAGCTGCAGCTCTGGATGTCTCTTCACATGATGGAGAGTTTGGAAGTGCCTTGAGGACAAGGAGCCAGAGTCTGACAGCAGAGCAGGGTGGATTAGGGTAACTGGGGCTTAGACTAGACTGGACAGAATGGGGTTCCTCTCTACAGCCTCATGAAGTTTTAAGATATTTTGAAAATAATGAGAAAGCTCTTCTGGATTTCAGCTGCCCGCATCTCAGCCCCGGGTGGTGTAAAAGCATATAGATTTTGATAACCCAAAGTAGACAATTTGTGAGGTACACCAAAAGACATCACCTTGTTGTTCTCTACAGCTAATTTGGTGAAGCACAACTTAAAGGGCTTACTCCGTGCATCGGTTTGGATTTGCTTCGGAGCCAATTACAAGGCCTACAGAACTTCATTAGTCTATGGGCTTACTCACCCATTTAGAAACTGAGTTATTAATGACCGGTTCACAGATTAATTTGCTGAGACAGTTAACTCGGCACAATCAATAGTTACGACTGTAACTATTTCCACGCTTTCTGGAACCACCCTGCTGGCACCAGCAGAGAAGTCATTCCGTCACGCGCTCTGCTTGCACTGGGCGGAGGAGCAGAGGCAGGTACTTCACAAACCCTGCTTTTTGTTTCTGTTCCTTTTAGATAGCACCTTACAGCTGAATGCCTCTTATGCAGAACAAAGAAGAATGGCCATTTTCCGACCCAGCAGCTTCTCCACGTGTGCGGCACCAGGCTTGCGCTGGCACGTGTGCTGCCACTGCTGCCCACCCCTAGCACGAGAGTGAGATCGCCCCGACTTGACTGGTGGGACCCTGGTAAAGGTCGGGTGTTTGCTGCAGGCACAAAAAGCAGATGAACAAAAAGATCACCTGGAACACGGGTGACAGAAGTGACAGGCACATTGTCGCGGGTGCCCGGCAGCCGAGTTACACCATAGCGCGGTGCCTGAGGCCGTGGCTGTGGGGCTCAGGGGCTGCACGCAGCCCAGAAAAGCTGCACTAGAAGCAATTCTTAAACATCCCTGTGTGGAAACCGCATTTTTTCCTCCTCCCACTTCAAACACAACAGGCTTTAAGCACGCCCTGCTTTATCAGCTTTTAACCCCCCACACCAGACAGATATTTAAGAAATATGAACTTTACTTATAACTCCGTCTATTGGCAACTAAGTGGCTGAAAAAAATAAATCTCCAATATTGGTTTCCTTTTTGCACACTTGTTCTCACCCAAGGGTACTTTAGGAAACTATTCTATTTGTCACAGTACAGTAACCCAGCACTTTGGGAATCATAAAGTACCATTTCATAGCTTTGGTGGATAAATAGCTATAATTTTCATTAGTCCTCCTTCAGTAAGCTTTCCTATTGAAAGAGAGACAAGGCAGAGTGTGATGTTCTCCGTCACTCAAACTATGGCTTTGTATCGCTAACTGGTAAGATATGACAAAAATTACTGAAATGATAGTAAACCAAATCAATATATCACCCTATAGGCACATACCGTATCCAGCAGAGGAAGAGCTTCATTTACAACAGATGCTCATGGTGACTTCGTAGCCTATTCCACCAGCTGCTCTCTGTGGAGGCCCCACCTTGGGTCTGTGGGGACACACTGTGGGTTCACGCTGGAGCGGCAGCCCGCGCGCCTGTCACAAATATGTTGCAGAAGCAGCTGAACTCTCCTTCCCGTGGATGTCCACGAGTCAGAGGTGCAGTTACACATGAAACAAAGCACTGATACTCAGCTGCGGGAAGGAGCAAAATGCTATTAAGCCTGTGTGCTGTGAACACTGGGAAATACCCGTCTGTCAAAGGAGGACAGATGTTCTTTTCACTAAAACAGTAACAATGGCAGAAAAATTTCAATATGCCAATGGCAGGAAAAACGTCGAATGTCCCCCTGTGCACCGTTTTTGTCAATTAAAAAGAGCATTAATGTACACAGAAGTGACATAGAAATAAAACATTGGGTGAAAACCTGAGGGGCTTGTAAGTTACTTTGCTATTACGCTTGTTTATTGGTTTAATATGATTTAGCCCAGCTTCCAGGGGGCAGGTAGACCAGGCAACCCAAGTTATTCCATCCCTCTCTGAAGCAGTATTGTAGATTTACTTAGAAGCATTTTCTATGGCAACCTTCACCAATTCAGAAAGCACAAATTGCTGGTAACACCTATCAACCATCTGCTAGCCCTACACAAAACCACCTTGATACTAAATGTAACCCAACCCCTACAAATGCAGCAAACATGAAAAAAAAAAATAAAGGCATTTTTTTTCCAGGCACATCTGAAAGCACAGAAAATGGATTCTTCCTCCAGCTGGAGCAGATTTCATCTCGAGCATGTGATATCTGATAGAACACTGTAATTGACAAACTATCATGGAATAATTTTTACCGCTAAATATATCTTCATAGATTTCTTAAGTCTCGCTAAGTTTCTAAGGGCATCTCTTAATATCTCAGCTATCTCTAAACAGAAGGCAGAAGCCCTTGATTAAGTAATTACTTATGTCGGTAGGCAGAAATCATCAGCAAAAATCATACCTTCCTTTGGTATACAAGAAACAAACCCCCTCAGAGAACAGATTTGTAGTACAAATTAAAAAAAATCCATTTATCGTTCATCAATAATTCACTTTGGCACTTTGTATCCCTCTTGCGCCGGGGGTAAACGGCTTACAGACCCCCAGCACAGAAAGTACTCCCCGGCCGGGGAAAAGACCCATAAGCAGATGGCACCTCCGTGCCCAGACACGCTGCGACTTCCATTGATCCTCCCGTGGGACAGGGGACAACATGCCCCTCTCTCCCTGCAGAGTGACAATCTCGAAACTTTGCGAGACTGTGTGGTCCTGTTTACCTAATTAACTTATCCCTGGCTACAAGGGAAGATGCGGTCTGGCCTCAAAATCTGTTATAAATTCTCAGCAGGGTTGATCTGTCAGACCACATTCACAGAAAGGGGGATCATTGAATGTTTCCTCCTGCTAAGGAATTCACTGAGAAGAAATACAGCTAACCTTTGTGGGTTTTTCCATTCACTTATAAAAAGCACAATAACCACATCTTAAAGGCTGAATCATTGCGAGAGCAATCTTGAGAACTAATAACATGAAAGCCAGTATTGATGAGACTGGGGTGAGAGAACAGCTATGCAGCCGCTTTTCCCGGTAACACAGGGAGCGGGAAGCCTACTCATTTCTTTGTGGGCCAGAAAAGATGCTCAGGAGACGTAAAATTCCACCAAATTCAATTCAGAACCAGATCCCATTGTTTTGCGATCCCTTCCTCTGCTTTCAGAGCAATTACTGCAGCAGTATCATACCACTTTTTAGTGGGTGTCAGCTTTATGTCCAACCACTTTACATAATAACACTTGATAATGCCTTACATATTATTTTGACTCGGCACGTACGCTCCCGCGCTGTGAATACAGCACGTACTTGCAGGAGCAGGTCGCCACCTTCCCCTCTGCTACGTGCTTTTCTTACTCGGCATTACGCAGGCTGTGGTTGCTCTCCAAACACACCTCACTCGGTTGCTGACCCTACGCATAGATGATGGATTTGTGCTTTAACGTGGCTGCTTCTAAAAAAAGCTTTGGTTTGTCTGAGACAGGCTGTATCTAGTGGGAGATGATCTGTGCTTTGCTGATGCTATTTTGTAGTCAGAGAAAACCTTCGTAGTACCAGGGTTACATACAGCTGGACAGTGCACTGTTCTGTAAATCTGACCATTTTCCTCAAACAGCATCGTCAAGGAGAAAGTAATATCATCATAATAGGCAAGGGTGCTGGTCCAAACCTCACCGATGCTCCTAAAGCGTGTGGCCTGTTTAGTGGTTTTCAATCTTGTCTTTATTATTATCACCGTCCGACAAGAGAGAATAGACCTTTCTCCTGTTCAGCAAGCATCCAGCCTGCCATGCCCTGCAGCAAGCCGATGAAACCCCCCAGCCAGTAATAAACTTTGTGGGCTAGTAAACCTCCGCTGCTCACCTTGACAAAGGAGTCCTGGCTGAAGCAGGATGGCCTGTGCCATAGGGGAAATAGAAACCAAATGTTAATGACTCCATCTGGCCTTAAAACTTTGCATTGGGTGGGTTCCCTTTTCCTTTTTTTGGGACTAACGCTGCCCAGATGAATGGAACTCCTTCGAGCAGCCTTTTATAGAGGTCATGGGAGATGTTCAAGAGAACCTCAGGTTCTGCAAAGACCCCATTTTCTATTGTAAAGATGATCAACACAGTAAGAAAAAAAAAAAAAGGACAGGACTGAAATAAATGTGTAAATTCTATACACAAGATATTTTCAGTATGGTTGTGGAATAGCTTTAGAATCGGTTTCAAAGGAACATAAAATGGCTTTGTAATTACAAAATAGATTTGGAATGATTGAAGTCAAGTACATGTTCTGAAAAGCATCCTAAAAATGTCTTGGCTTTACAGAGCCTTGGATGTTTGTTTTATGTTCTATCTCGGGAGAAGATAAAATCTGCTTTTTTTTCTGGATGTTAATGTTTGCTAGAAAGTATAATGAGCAAGTTAGCTGGATGTAGGAGAGGAAGTGTCCCCATGCTCATAAAAAATGTCCTGAGCAGCAGGCTACCTTCCTGGTTAAAGAGCTGCTGGGCAGGTAGTGCCACGGCAACTGAGGGGAAGCGAGTACATACAGCCTCGGGATCCAGGAGGCAAAGAAACGATCCCTTTGCTACGTAGCCCCTTGGGTTGTGCAGCCTGGGGATATGATCTCAGCCGGTGGTGCTGCTCACCGGTGCCAGGAGTGCACAGGGGCAAACACGGAGCAAGTGGGTAACGAGGGACCACTCACCAAGAGCGAACGTGGAGCATCGTGCCGGAGCGCTGCCTCTGTCCGCTCTAAGCGCCCGGTAGAGCTGCCTCAGGAACATGAGCTACGACTGCAAAGCAAATCTGAAGAAGGTATCTGTGTCACCTAACTCCTGTGACCTGAGCGGCTCTCGGGTAGTGCCAATCCCTCCATTGACTGCAGAGGGATCATCCGCTGCTAACCATATCTGCACCAAACTGTACTTCAGTGAGATGTCTAAGGCTGACGGTATAAACACCCTCTTCATCTCACTCCTACCCCGAGTGGCCTAAATGATGCTGCTGTAGTAAATAACAAGGCAGTTGCACTGCAATTGCTTCCTCACTCCTCACAATTCTGCAGATCTATGCCTTTGCTCCTCACTAATTAATTCCTGCCCTCAATTAGCCGACGAGTTCTTTTTTTCACTCAGGAAGAATTTGCAACATCCATGTCTTGCTCATCTGAACTGAATTACTTTGGACAGCTAATAGGACAGCTGGGAAAGTGCAAGCTCCACGCCACGAAATACTTTCATCTGCTTCAAGGAAGACAGCCCACTTGCTGGATCCTGGTCTCAGTGATTTTATTAGTCAGACTCTGGGGGGCACTAGGATCTCATGATGAAAGACATGGGATAGAATCACTCCTGTTTCCCACACTTGTATTTGCAGCTATTTGGATTTTGAATGCAAAATCAGGGCCAACAATGATTAAGTTTCAGACGAGCCTCATCACGCTTCAGAATTCCCCTACTTCCACTCTTACAAACTCTCCCTGGACCTCTTCAGCTGGGAAACCAGCACAGAGGTCTCAGGAGAAAATGTTTATTTTCAGTTCTGAAACAGAATATACAACATGAGACTGCAGT
Organism: Bucorvus abyssinicus; assembly: GCA_009769605.1. Lineage (NCBI taxonomy): Eukaryota > Metazoa > Chordata > Aves > Bucerotiformes > Bucorvidae > Bucorvus > Bucorvus abyssinicus. The sequence continues at coordinate 21,471,932 of CM020035.1, read as the reverse complement.
GTGTTAAACGCCGTGAAAGTCCTCCACCCTCAGCTGGCACAGCAGGAGTATGGACGTGGACTGATGTACTGAATCTCAGAGCTGCTCCCTCTGTACTTCTTTCCCCTTCCCCCTGCCCTTCACAGTACATTAGGTCAGCTCTTGATCCCAAATAAACCTGGAGAACACAGCGACACGAGCAGGTTGCTGATTTTTTTGCCCATGGCTTCTGCGCACCCGTGACTTGACTTTTCTCAGAAGGACAGGGTGGGGTTCCTGTTCCCATACAATCTTTGTCTTGCTCTTCTCCATAATCATCTCAGCTTACAGGGACACAACAATATCCGAAACAGTTATTAATCACAATGAGAAAATTGCTCCTAATGAGAAGGTAAGATGATAATGGCAGGAAAAGTATGATTTGAGGTATTGCAGGGAAGCCTTCTACAATGCCAGTTGCCAGGAGAACCCACATAATCATTTGCCCTGTTCGTGACAGTAACTAGGAACCACTACCATAAAAATAGTAATAATAAATACATCCCATTGCAAAATTCACATTTCAGCCTGCTGCTTATACGAATTACATGATATCATCTCCTCTCCCTGACCGTCTGATAGGGTTAGCCAAAATGGCAAGAATGGCAGATATTATCATCAAACATGTGACTTGCAATTTGAGCAATAAAACCATCTCCATGTAACTCCCTATCATATAAAGCAAAAACACCACCGAATTTGTCAAATTTGTCTGCACGCTGACTGTTTCAAATGACAATTGCCTGCTAGCACTCTTGAGACCAAACAAACTGAAATATGTTTAAATAAACCATACCTCTGCTTAAACATACGGATTTACAAAGAACACTGAAAACCTGGGAAATCTCTTCAAATTAATCGCCGTGAATTATTCAGTCAGTTACAATGCCAGTCATCCGTGCTGCGGAGAATAAAAAGCATGCAATTTATTCCTCCGACTTGCCCAAAGTGTCCACCCATTCCTTTAAGCTCTGTTTTCACCGTGCTTTATGGGGACTGTTAGACAGCTCTGCAAAAGCATATTACACCACTCTGAGCTTCCCAAAGTACGCTGAGCAGAAACTAGAACTTCTAGGTGAAGCCCCCAAGAGGGAATATTTTTCGGCGTCTTTGATAATTGCAATCCCTATTGTCTTTAATTTCTAGATTAAAAGCAGAAGGAGGTGGGGAAAGAAAACCCTTTTTCACAGACCGATATTGTCATCTGAGGATATTATCTAACTATAATTTATGCTTTAAAGCACTTCAAAAGGAACTGATATTTTTATAGATGCCTGAACTCTCATAATCTGTACAGCTGCCAGCTGTTAATACTCAAGAGAAACAGAAATTCAGTTATTTAAGAGCACAAAGAAACAAAACCAAAAATCCAACGTACAAAGCATACAAAGAGAATTCTAATTTGACCTTTGTCTTCAATCCAAAGTCAGAAACTGTTTGCCTGAAAACGTGGTAATTGCAAGATTCAATTCAATCCCACTTGGAGGCTGAGAAAGCCGACGTGTATCTGAACCTAAGCGAAGTACCGACAAACCCAGTGCACAAACAACACCTTCACATGACCTTTATTTTGGGAAAAGAATCAATAGCCTGTACTTCTATCACAACAGCACAAAAGAACCAGCTGGAGCGTACGTACGCTCATGCACATCTATACAGGCACTGTCACCGTAAAAAGCTCCAATGCACATTATTCAGTCTCCGCTTTTGATACACAAGAAGCTGTCACTCTTACTGTCACTTTTGCATGGCACTTTCTGGAGCTATTTTGATCGGCCTTGAACTAAATAGTCTTAGAAGCTCTATTGAGAGCCAGATTTTCCTGCCCTTCGCTTTCCTGGCTAGTACAGCTCACCTCAATTTTTCATGCAAACACAAGCGTTTTCTTAGGGGGCAAATGCATTAGTCAATATGGGAAAGAACGACAGTGCTTTGTCTGCAGAGAGAACCCAACTCTGCACCCCGCGGCTCTTGCTGTCAGAAGGCTTCCTCCATTGTCCCACTGTACTTTGTCAAGTGCTACGGGGTGTCCAGATGCGACTGACTTTTCCAAGCCTTTGTCCTCAGATAAATCCATTGCTGCTGTTCTTTTTGTGAGACCAACCTAAACTCAACTGGTCTCGAAGGAACTACCCACTAAAGGAAAAAAGCAAGCAAGCTCCTCCACCCACAGGCCACTACACACCTATACCTTACCTGGGCCACATTTTCCCAAGTCGTTCTGCTTCTTCCCCCAAGGACGATGCAAAGTCTAAGTGCCACACCTGTCTTGAAACCCCTCAGCTCGATAGCTCTCTTTTCTCGCAAGGGTACTAGGAAAAAAAAAAAAAATTCTTCCACCCAAACAGCACTGCTCTTCAGTAAGCCCGAGCAGTAACCGCCAAGAGAAACAACTTTCTCCCAACAGCTATTGTTCTCCATGCTGCACCCACAGTTCAGGCACCCGCTGCCAATCGATTCAGCAAGAAACCTGACTGAAACAAAGTGCTCCTGCCTTCCACCTCCAAGCACCTGCCATCCAAAGGCACCTCACTTGAGGGGCTGTTTCCCCCAGTAAAAACGCAGAATCCTGAATCCTTGGCCTGATTCCCAGGCTGCCCTCTGCTTCACACTATGAGAGCGTAGATTTGCTCATGAAGACGATGTTTTAGAGGTAACGGGCACAAAAGCGACCAGCAAGCCGGTCCTGGGCACAAAGCATGGAGGGCTTCATCGGATTAGCTTCTCCCCACCTTCCCCTGCTGCAGCTGCTGAGAAACAGCAGCCACAGAATTCCAGTTTTAATCATAGTTTTGTTCGCTCTCCACAGAGCGGTAATAAAAGGTTCAACTCAGAGCGGGGAGGAATACCGCAACTAGTCATTCCCACCAGCCATACATCTGGCCCTTAATTACCCTATGGTATTTATATAATCAAAAAAATATTCAACTTGTATGACTGATCATGTTGGAGTAGTGGAACGCATTAGCAAATAAATAGCAAAACACACAAATTTGTCAACAGATGGATTACAACCCAATGTAATTAAATGCAAAATAGTTCTGCTTTTAAAGCAATTGCTCATAAATTAGCCTGTCAGCAAATGTATGCAACTAATTGCATGAAAAAAATTAGGCCATGAGACAATATTATCTGCACATAGTCTTTCCAAACAATGTAGAAATGATTTGGTACATTATTAATTGAGAAGAAGTCAAACTGCATTAGTTTAATTGCTCTTTCTTGTGCAAACCTATTAGAATAATTTATACCATATTTACTCCTTTTTACATTTGATGATAGGTATTTAACTCTTGTTTGTAGACTAACAACAATGATTTCACCTTTTCCTCAGCTTAATAAATGCATGAAGAATGCCACGTTTGTCCAGGGCGATGGTGAACTGTGTCCCAAGAGGGTCTGAGCAGAACGACAACTGGACCTGTCCCGAGAGGTTCAGTCCTTTCCAAATGAATCAGAGGCCGTTGCGGAAACCAAAGGTTGCAAGAAAAGCTTGTTTGCAGAGAAGAAAGGCTAAAGGACTGTAAATCACACTCTAAATGAGCCTACCTGTAACGACACTGACAGCCCTCAGCAAAGCTGGTTCAGAGCTGTCAGCTCTCACATCCAGAGCCCGGCTCTGAGACGCCTCATTAAAGGTTTAGTGCTGTGATTTGCAGCCCAGATCTACTGAGGCTCCATGGGCTACTGCTCAGGAACCTATGAAAGGTCATGCAGAAAAGAAGCCTGTTCCCTCACAGGCTCCCTGTGCTCCCTGTGCAGGAACTGGCATCTCGGTTTGGGTCTGTGAAGCCCCGCTATTCTCCCCAGATGGCTGAAAAACCACCCATGGCCCAAGGCCGATTTCAGGAAGCCTTGCTTGGGTTCTGTGATCAAAAGCGATATATATTGAGCTTAACTCAGGTCTGCTGCTGGTATAAATGGGGAGAGCCTCTGCTGACATCAGAGGAACTACCCTGAAAGAAAGATCACAGCTGTGATACATTCCATGTACCTAATCAAAACATCTGCAGCTTCAGCACGGCTAATGAACTGCTCACAGACAATTGGTGAACTAAGATACATCCATGTAAATTATTCAGTGAATAATTTTGACTAATGAATACATTTGAGAAAAATGAAAGCTATTTACTTTACATATCTTAAGCTTTTTTCCCCTCCTTTCTCTCCATGAATTAAAAACTGGCAGAGAAGTAAGAAGACACAGAATCGCATGCAGAAATTATCAGTTTGGTGGCAAAACACACATCACTCCCAAAAGCTCATAAATAAGCAAACTTGTCAACTGAACCACAATGAAAATACTGATGATCCAACGCAGTTCCCGCCCACCCGGGTTGGACATTTTCCCCAACGCAATGGATACAAGGGGGTCCCAAAGCAGAGCCCTGTCTGTCAGCGAGCAGGCTGGCAGTCAGAGAACTGCCTGGGGACGTGGAGGTTCTGGATTCAAATTCATCGCCTTGTTCCATACTGAGAAGGAAGTCTTAATCATGAGGCCACAGAAGATCCACAGCAGAGTTCATCATCTCTCTTATTGATGGTATTTCCTCTCATATGGAGTAACTAAATCCATTGGATGAGAAGAGAAGGGAGGTTGCGACCTCGGGTCCAGTCACCCAGGATGTACACACTGCAGTCTCCAGACCAGGGGATATTTAATAACAGCAGAGGAAGTAAACGGCTTCTTTACATCAGCCTGAGAGCCCCTCCAGCTCGAGCCCCCAGCCCACAAAGTGGGTCTTAGCTCCTTATAGCAGAGTGTTGTTACTAAAGGGGCAGAGTGACCCTCTTCAACTTAATACCCCACCCTGAAAAGCAAACGTAGAAGAACTTCTTTGGTCAGGATTTGCAGGTAGTGTCAGGGCACCGTGAGCCACATTCTGGATGCAGGGAAGAGTCTTCCCAACCTCCAGCAAATAAAATTTGGTTCTTGATTAACTGTTCTAGCAGATGAAATCCAATGAAGTCTGACAGTAGCTGGTGATGAAGAAGTTTCTTTAGTCCATATCAAAAGCTGACGTTTACGGATAACTCTCCAGAAGAGACTGATAAAATGATCACAGGGGAAAGAGCTTTGCCATTCTTTGTGTTTCTGACTGGGGACTCTTCTTGGAGATCTGGTTTTGCCTTCAAGAAGTAGCAGTACACATGAAATGAGGGAAGTTATTGGTGTCTCCACTGTGAGCACACAAGTATTTGAGATTATGTGCAAATGAGCAACAGCGTGGCTCGTGAAATGGGTGGAGGAGAATGTGCCGCTTCATCCATAACAAGGTGAACTTCCTGGTTTTGAAATTGGAAGTGATATATCAGCAGATAATAAAGCCACATCAGTCTCCACATCTAAGGCTCAGAACCCTTTTGTACGTGGATCTGAAGCTGTGTGCCTTTACACGCAAGGGACACTCGGTGGCCAAACCGGTGGGAATCCCTTCACGTGACGGAGACGGGTGAGAATGTAGCTACTACTTTGAAGCAGCAGGCAGCACAGGATCCCTGAGGACACCTTCAAGTTTCCATATCCCCACCTGGGATTTAATAGAAGCAATTCTTGTGCTGCCTGTAGTAGATTCAGGGGAATCTGGAACTGCTTTAAAACCACTTGCTGCCCACCCATTTATATTCTAAAATGTTGCTAATTAGTCACAAAAATAGAGGAGAGTCCTCTCAGAATTAGCCCATTTGGACTTCCCAGGAGGAAGAAAACGGTTAAAATTTCCTCTTCCTACTCTGCACGTTTGGGAGATACAGCTTGATAATGGTGGATCAAGATAATGTCAATAAATAAACCAGTAAATGAAAGTCTTTGGTAATGCAAAGCTTCTTGCACTTTTCTTACATTATTTTTCCTAAGTAGTTTTGGAAAGAGACAAAATCAAGCCTATTAAGAAGAATTCCTTGATTCAGACAATGCAGGGGAAAGGGAGACAAAAGAAAATTGAAAATATGGGAACAAATTTGAGCTCTTCACTTCTGGGCTTTTTAGTTTAGAACATTATTTCCAGCCCAGGATTCACCTTCAAAATCCTTATTTAACTCTGCAACCAGTAATTCCAGTGGTTTTTTCAAAGCGAGTGTTTGCTCCTAGGAAATGTGCATTATATGAGGTTTGGGAACATGATCAGAAATTTAATTTAGCGACTCAGCTGCTCTTTCAGTCTCCTATTTTCTTCAGATCTGCAGGGTTAGGAAGAGCAGATCAGGCAGAGCTGGAGCAGTGTCCAGCACCTCTGCCTTCTCAGACCACTGGGGAAATGTAAGGCTACAGGGTGGTGGGTATAGGGCCGCTGGCATGGTGTGCACTGGTGGAACCCCCAGAAATGCTCTGGGCTTTACCACTGATGGCATTGCTAAGAAGGGGGAAAAAATAAAATGCACTGGAGAGAAGCTTCTGTGACCACTTATAGTACACATAACATTTACAAAGGTTTTTGCATATCCTGTTGTGAAGTATGAAGGGCTCCTAATGTCCTGAAGGAGGCATTGGGGATTTTTCCAGAAATCTCCCAATACCCTCTCAGGTGCTGCTGCGCAAAGGAGCCTCATTGATCCTGAGCCTTTGGAAAGCCTTTGCCGGGAGTTTTCTCAAAACCAAATGGTCAGGCACAAGCACAGACTCCGTTCCCAGCTGGCAACTTTTCAATTAATCTAGCAAGCGTCCTAGGATGCCTGTTGATTAGAGAAAGCAAGGAGCAGAACAGCAGAACTCCAACAGTCTTGGTAAACACTTGCATCCGAGACAGAGAGGAATTTCACAATGTATAAGGTATCTGCTGAGGCACAGTTAGGCCCTACTTAAAGAATTCTAACGTATTCAGCAGGTGAAGAATAAAGACTCAGAGGATAGTGGTGTATTATTCCTGGGTTGATAATCAGCTCTGCTTTCTTCCCCCATTGCAAGATGTGATTCACAAGGCTCGCTAAACTTTTTGAAAGCTGACAAGCGTTTCCAGGCGATGGTGAAAAGAACTGCTGCTGACCATTTGTGTTACCGTAGGGCCCAGGAGCTGTGGTGGTAGACCAGGAACACACAGAGCTACGTGGGACAATCCCTGCCCCAGCGTGCTTACAGACCAACAGGACACCAGTGCCTGAAGGCAAGAAGGCAGCCAAGGAAGCAAGGAGATAACACAGCAGTGGTGTGAGCAGCACTCAGAAATTTCATAAACATTTTAGCGAAAAGCAGGGAATGGCAGAAAGGAGAATGGAACAGGCTGTGGAAGGGTCCTTCCAGATATGAAGGGCCTCATAGCTACAGAGCACATGGACGGGTTTAAGGTTGAGCAGGCACAGCTGCATCGAAATGGAGACACTGTCTTGACAGTGTAAGAGAAGTGATGATGGGGACATGAAGAGGGCAGACGGCACCTTTAAAGTAAAGTCAAACAGTTCATGCTGCTGCTGGTAGTAAAAAAAGAAAAGGAACCAGCAGGAGGACACACGGAGAGGTTATGCAGCTGAACCAGGTGGCAGATGGCACTGGAGGCAGCACTTTAGCAGCCCCAAGTAAGACCCTCTGTTGAAGTCCGAGAAGGCAACACAGCAGGAATTCCGTTGATGAAGCCCTGATGACAATCGGAGGTGTAGCAGAAAGCAGCTACACTCCAGGCTGGAGGGTGAATCAACTGCAGCACAGGCATTAAGATTTAGAGAAAAGATGGTCAGAGACAGTGCCCAAATGATGGACCCAAGTATCAGGAGAATGCTGGGACTTTCCATCTCAGCTGCCAAAGGAGAGACAGAAGAGAGGCTGTATTCTTAGTACGACACTTCCCTTCTGTCTTTAAGACAAGTAATCTGGGTGCATGCACGCCATTAAAAAAAAAAAAAAAATTAAAAAAATGAAATCAAGATTTGCCAGTGTGGGTGGATAAACCTGTCATTATTAAAATGAATCCATTAACTAAGATGCTTTATAAACTCCAGATGATCTCTCTCCTATTATGCTGTAAGGAGATTAAAATTTTTCATTGTTGCTTTTATGCAATTTCTTTGTAACGGGAAATAGCTCAAGGTCAAATTGAAAAGCCCTTTCCATCCAATAAAGAGGCCATATTAATTTTCCCTCATCTTAGAGAAAATATATGGCCTTGTGAGCTATAAAGGCTGTAAACGTGCTTCTTCCGAGACTCCTTGCTGCTCTGTTTAATAACGGAACGGGGCCTCGGCCAGCCGTCTGCTGCACCGCGCCGTTCTGGTAGGGAGCAAGACTGCCCACGCCGCTTCCCATCAGCCGAGTTCAATCCAGACGGGATAAAAGTTTGCAAAATACGTTTGAAACCCTGGGAACAAGCAGTTAAGCCCTCTCTTGCAAATTAGGCGTGCAGTGACTCTGATCTTCCTTTTAATTTACTGCCTCCAAGAAAGGAAATAGAAAATAAGAACAATGTTTCATCCCTGGCAGCAGTTTTCAGTGAGAATATGGGGACTTACGCCAACACAGTGCAATTAGCAGCCATGCCAGAAAGTTAAATTTTGGCCTGTTTTGCACGAACTCTGCATTGGATTTAAGCTTACATACAGATACTCTCACATCTGCCTGTATAATAGGTACAATATAACCTCCCCTATCTGATGTCACAGCTGCCACAGAAATCCTGACCAGTTCCTCTGTACGGGCTCTACCCCAATCTGGACAGAGAAACTTCAGAGCTTCCCAGATTCTATTATTATTATTTCCTTGGCCTTCCACAGAGCTGATTTAAGACCGGGTTTTCTCCTGGCACACACTGCTGTACTCCCACACTATCGTTTATCCACCTCCCCACTTCCTCTGGCGCCCGGTTGCTCAGTGCGTGCCCCGCTCGCCTCTGCTCACGTCCTCCCTTCCAAGGGTATGGTCAGCTCCACCACCCTGGCTAATGCTTGGTGCTGCAAGACTCTTCCACGAGTGAATTGTTCAGAGGAGAGTAAGCTCTGCAACCAGAGCGCGGGTTTTCATAGCAGCAATGCCAGCCAAAGATCAGCTTGGAGCACATGCCGTAGGTTTTGGAGCAAAGCAGCCACGGTGCTGGCACAGAGCAGCTATGCAGCACCCACACAGTCAAGGCGACTCGCCCCGGACGTACTGCACCGCATCTCCCGTCTTTCCATGGAAAGGTGGAGCCTTGGAAAGTGTACGTGTGGCAGCCCTCGGCACTGGTGAGCTCGGCAGCCGAGGTGCTACCTGGTGGCCAGCCCTTTGTGCTGAACTCTACTGGCACATTTCAGCGTGTTTTGGGGTATAAATGCAAGTGAATACCCCAGGAGGAGGCAGTTTGCCTGTTTTACCTCGGAGAGGGGCTCACCTCTCTCCACGGGCAGGAGCACACTGCTCCAGCCCCGCTGCACCTTTCCGAATGGTTTGCACTGTGCGGCTCGTGACAGCTTTGAAGTGCACGAACAGAAAGGGAGAGCACCTCCACGGTGTGTAATGCATTAATGGCCCACGGCTGTCACCAGGGACAAACCTCGCCTGTTGCTTTCAGTGGGATGATTAGAGTTTATGCCGGAATGCAAGCTTCCATTAAGAGCCAAGGTAAGTGAACATCAGGAAATTATACGAAGCATCAGTTTTATGAGCTGAAAGATTTGTTACTTCCACCCACACGACTGAAGGCATTATTTTAAGAAAGTGTTTAAATTCTTCTTAAACCTTATTCTTGATACATCAAAAGAAAATCAACTAGGAACTCCTCCCTCCCCCCAATTCTGGTATGAACTCAGCTCCCTGGGGTGCTTTTTAGAGGTTTTTGATGGATAGCTTAACTCCTAATTGTCTGTTCAAAGCCTCTCCGGTTTCTCCCGTTTACTCAGAGTTGTAGCCAGGTGTGGTGGTGCCTGGGACAAATGCCTGCCCTCAGGACACCCAAGTCTTCCGGCCAGGCAGACGGAGCACCGCCGCTCCCAGGGCCTCTGCCCCAGCTCCTGCCATCATCCTCCACCTGATGGGAGCAGAAACAGTCCAAGAGAGCATCTTGTGTTTTACAGGGCATGTTCACTTCTGATGGGGGGTGTGGAGGAACTGACCAGGCAGAATACACGTGGGCAAAAAGGAAGATAAACGTGGCCCTTCCCAATTTTCATGGCACCTGAGATCTCTCCATCCTTCCCTCCCTGCCGTGACTCTATTGTGTATCACTACAAATCACCACGAGCAGTCCATACTTGCTCTGCTCAGATACAAAAATGTATTTCCATTTTAAAAATACAAAATTCCAGACCAAACCTGCTAAGGTGAAGTAACACAGTTACATATCAAATGATTTCTAGACATGAGACTCTGAAAACCAAAACTGCTTAAAACAAAAAGATTCGGGTGCTTGCCCTGACTCTGCAGAAGCCAGCGTTATTTTACTGAACTATCGTTTTGTAAGTATTTGATCTGAAGACATACTGGTTTGGGAAGAATGAAAGAGTAACCTGCTACTGGGGGTGGGGGGGTGAAATCAGAGAAAAATTAAGTTGAACGTCTTTGCATGAATTGCCCAATATCATAAAAACACTCTTTTTCACCTACAAAACAAATAAATATGGGAATCTTCTGCCTACGGATGTCTTCCAAGACTCCTATCTCTTCCACACAGGAGCTGCCTACTCAAAAGCATTCAGAGTCCAGCTCCTCCTGCCTATGAATCAAACAACTTCTCCGAAACCAGCAGGAATTATTTGCCACTGGGCTCCACTTCTTGGTGGGAATCACTGGCATGCTTCCGATTCCACGTGCATCGGCTTTGCACACATGCTGCCAACCAGATGTTGATCTAGAAGGATCTAGTATGACACGTCTTCTCGAGGCAGATGCTTGTCAATTTTGGATTTCCACACAATGCCACCTCTGAGTGCTGTTCCCCCTTACTGTCCGTCAGAGAAAAGGGAGTCGGTAACTCCCAGAGTTAACAGAGAGGTCTAGTTTTAAAACAGCTGAAAAGGTCTGGACTAAATGCCCCTTGACTTCAATGCCTTCTTCATTCAAAGGTGTTCATATAAACCGAGCAAATATTTACACAAATCCTGGAAAATTGTTTGCTCAAATCATTTCTAGCCAACGTCTAATTGATTTAGAAGCTATTTCTCCGTGACCATACAGAGCTGTGGAGCAAACCTTCATAAGAACATATTGCATCTACTCTAAGGATTAAAACTTCACCCCAAATCAAAACTAAGTCTGACTTGACTCTTTGGGCTTTGAGAGAGCTTGGATAGTCTCCTTCACCTCCTGTATCTCACCTACAGGCATCTCGGGAGCTCAGGGTTTCACAATATAAACCCAGCAAAAATCTGATGGGTGTGAAGGAAAGAAGAAACGTTGTCAGTCTGGAAAGAGAACCTCAATCTGCAGCATGGGCAACGTGTCCTTTCCTCTCAGTAAAGTTTCAGTGCGTGTTCAGATGCCTGGTGCTTTTTCAAATCCGATCTTTTAAGACAGCATTCTGCAATTTCTGCTTGTGGAGTCTGAAGGAGGGGAACGGAGCTGGCCTTGGCCCGGCAGCCTGCCTGAGCACGCACAGCCACAGAAGCAGGGGGTTGATACTTGCCTGCCACAAATAAAATTAAGTCTTCAATCTTTTTTTTTTTTTTTTCCCCCGATTTGAAACTGAAAACCCCAATCAATAATACTCACAGTCTTCCTTGAGCTACAACTAAAGAGCACAGGCTAAAACCTCTGTTACTCATTTCTTTTTTCCTCTTCCCCATAGCAATTCTCCTCAAAATTCAATCTAGCAGCTCAAGCTTAATTGCCCACTTTGAGACAATTCAGACCTCTAGGAGCCCTGTCTGACTGAAGGTTTTGAAGTAACTTTGATGGTTTTGTAGCATCAATGCTCAGAGGCATATCCTCAAATATTTATCCAGACTGTCTCTTCAAACAACTGGACATTAATAATCTAGCAGTAAAATTTAAGAGACTTGCATAGTTTGAAAAATAATGAGGCCTCGTACTGTTTAAGATATCTGTTCCTATGTAAGTTATTAGGCTCCAAGGATCCATACATAAAACCAATCTTAATTGTCCAGAACTAGCTACAGTTAGATTTAAGAATACATCATTCTAATTTATTGCAAGTAACAGACACACAGCAAGTGACAAATACCCCGACCAAATGCACATATTATGTTCTGCTCCCAAGCTCATTTTTCTGGGATCAGACACATTCTTTTATGAGATGCTCTGTCCAACCCTAACTTAGCAAAGGACTTGCTACCAACCCAATTAATGTCTGTGCTTAAGAGGAACCTTGAACTTGGAGGGGACACAGAAGTCCCACTGATTTCAACAGGCAGGAAAGCTGGAGCAGTACGAAGCCATGGCTCGGGGATGAGCACGCTCATACACATCCCAGCCTATTCCAGAGCCTACAACACCTAGTAAGGGGAGCACCGCTCTGCATTAAGCCTTCTCAGATGCCTCTAGTGTGGATCCATTTGCACAGTGCTTTGCTCAATGATGCTACAAATGCCCTTCTTCTCCTAGGACAGCAACTGCCCAGCTTCCCTCCTGGCCGTCCACTTTTGGGTTCTTAATTCCCTTTCTAAGCCTAATTTCCGCAGTGACCCTGTTCAGGCTCACAGTCCTTGCTGGCGGGAACTACTGCCCAGATCCACAAAGGGACAAAGGTGACCAAGCCTCATGTATTGGGAAATGTTCAAGCCAGAGCCACAGTCTTTAAAAAATGCCACCGAGTTGCAGCTGACTCCTGGGCCAACAACGTCTCCATCTCCTAAACGCTGGCAGTGCAGATGTCTCTCTGGATGATGCTGCGATGCAATTAAGAGTGTCCTGTCGGTCTAGAGCTACTTTGATTTCACCCGATGCATTCAGATCTCTGATCTGGGATGGACTGGAAGTTCCAGTGCTATCACTAGTCACGAATGAAAGCAAGCTCTGACCTATTTTTCACCACTCTAGTTTCCATAAGTAAGGGCATAAGGAATTAATTCCAGGAAAAGACACAAGTCTCTAACTTTTCCTGCAGAAGGGGATGCCTCAGTTCGTGGAAAAAAAATTGTGATTACTCAACATTTTCTACAACTGGCTTTATCAACATCTCTGTTGTTTCTGTGGTACCAGCAACTTCACTGCCTAGAGAGCCTAAAGCCAGGACTGGGAATCCTTCTGTGATAGCAAAGGTCCTTAAGACAGACCACATAATACTAATTGTCAGGCTTATATCTTCTGTGTATTCCGCCCAAAGTGTTCTGGCAAGCAGAAAAGGGTCTTAAACATATGCTGAAAGCCAGGCACATGCTTCAGTGCACTACAAATAGAGCTATTTAGGTTTGAAATAACACATTTCGTAAAGCTCTGATCCAGAAAACATACTTCAAGGTTTTGCGCATAAATACTGCAGAGATCACCAGTAGCTCTAACGTTTCCCACATGCTCCTGTGCACATTTCATTCATTTCCTCTGCTATTGGGCATTTATATGCTGGCACTTCTATCTTGCAAAATCACGTGCAGAGATTTTTGCTTTCATCGTGCCCCATTCTTGCCTTTAGACAGGGGGGCTCATCAGAGAGTTGAACTGGTGGGTAGTGAAAGGCTTCAGGATTATTATGGTTTTGAATGGTTGAAGACTGTAAATTCTAAAACCTATGAAAGGAGAGTTTCTCTTTGGAAAACACAAGCACAGATGGTTGCTTTCACCCTGACACACCAACACCTTGTAGAGGACTATTGTTATAAATGATACAACGTCAGATAATTTATACTTCTACTTGTTCCTGAAAAGCCCTTTTGTATCTCTCTGGCTATGGTCTCCTAGAGATACATGCCACCTCACAAAACTCTGCTTTGATGCTAAGATTAATTGTATCAGCTTTCTTAGGAGAGTGGTCAGGTTGATTTTTGAACATTTCTAATGAAAACTGCTTTTTTCCCCTCTGTTCTCTTCATAGTTCATTAAATTTTAATTTTTTTTTTTTTTAAGCCTGATCCAAGGCTTTGCTGAAATGAGCAGGAGCAATAGTATTTGAGATTGCAGACATGGTTAATGCCAGCACTGGCTTATGCTTAACTTCTTTTCATTTTTAACAGTCCTTGCCCTGCAGGTATAAAAAGGGAATTAAAGCCATAAGGCACTGCTTCAGATTTGTTCTCTTAATTAGCTCCTGCCATGGTGGATTAATTCCATCTGCAATGTGTTGCCATCTCTGCAGAAGTTTATCGCAGTGGAATGGAGGATTAATGAGGAGAGTGGATGCCTAGACACCCCAGCTGTCCGTAAGCTGGCTGTAATGGGATCAGTGCAGATGGTACCGATGCTCTCCTTAAGTATCACTGAAGGTGAGGAATTCGTTTTCTATAAACCTGCCACATGCAGTTACTCATCCACTGCAGAAAATAAAGTGTCAGAGCTCCAGATCTGACTTAAAACTAGCGGGCAGTGGATCTGATCATCTCAAAAGACTCTCTTTCCTGAAGAAATAGTGGGTTTATTAGCTTCAGCATTTTAAGATGAATGAGAGAGACAAACTGTATTTTCTCCTCTTGTATTTTGATTACTGCAACTACGTGTAAATACATTTAAAAAACAACAGAGGATTTCTTTTAAAACTGGGAAGGCTGCTGCTGGGAACCAGGCAATCCAGCAATTCAGTCTACACTGAAGTCTTATCCCTAAATGAATGAGTCTCTGGGGTGGACTGTTAAGCCAAGATGCTGCTTTTCCTTAGTGTAGTTTAAAACTGAAGTAACTCCAGTTGAGATAGGGAACACCAGAGGCATGAAAGTGGTGAAAGGACGATTGAGGGTCTTTCCATTTTAGTTTTATGTTGCATTTTTTTTCACCTGTTTAAAAAAGTCTTAATTTGCTTCTTAATGGTCTGTTCCTATGGAAATAAAATGGCAACATCCCTATGAATTAATATCTGAACACATTACCCTTCTGTTTCAATACCTGCATTACTTCATTTGACATCTTGATTATTAACAGAGTTGAATCGTTTCCAAGAAAGCAGCAGTTATTCTGTTTAAAAAACACTAGTCTGGAACTCCAGAGATAGGGGTTCAATGACTACGACTCTTATAGACTGTGTATAACCATAGGAGGCTTAATTTATCCCATGGCCTTACCTATAAATGGAGATAATAGGACTTTCAGTGCCTGTTTCGTCTATTTTAGACAGTCAGCTACTTGGGGCAGGTGCTGCCATTCTCCAAGTTCATTTAGTGCCTCACGTAATAGTTCCAATCTCTGTTGATGCCTCTGTGTGTTATTAAAATACAAAGGATGTCAAACACAAAAAGACATTTAAGTGCTCAAGTGCCATGGGAACAATACAGGTACGCAGGCATTTTCCTTCATCCTTATAAACCTGCTGCTAAATATAAAAGCTGTCTGTAGCTGTTCTACTACCTGTACATAATACAGAAGCACATCAGACAAAGTTACGTGACGGGTAATGCATGCTGGGTGCTTCCAGAAGAGCTATCAAGAAGTGACAGCAGACTCTAGTCGCTAAAGGACAATAGTAATATGAAACATTTCTATTTTCTTATGCAGCACCTAGAATGCTTTTGGATGCAATGAAGTTCTATTCCACTCCCATGGATTAATTTTTTCTTATCACCTACCAATGTCTCTTATTTGAGCTTAAGAATCTACAACATTATGTAAAAAAAAACAAAATCAAACAACTTTCTTTTACAACTGAAAGGAGGGAGGAAGGAATCCAGGGATGCTGAAATTTTAGATGAAAACACTTCAAAGGAAAACTCCAAGGTCCTATTACTATTTACTGAAAAATTGTTGGAGAGACAAAGTGGAGGTGACAGCTAATGATTTAAAAGAGTGTACTGTATGCCCAGGGGATGTAGGATGAGCACAAGAAGGAGAAATAGCACTGGGTCAGATTGAGGATGTCAGAAATAACGGGAGGAGGGTTTTCCACCAAAGGAGGCATGGCTATGGATAAATCCCTTTTGCCCCCCAGTCCTCTGCAGGAGGGGAGGACAACAGAAGGAACCCAGAAAGAATCCCTGGGAAACAGCAGCTGAAGGGTGTTCTGGCTCTTTGGAAAGCTGGCGGCTCTCCCTGGTTGTGCATGGAACTGGGGGCAACAACTATTGCCCAGCACAATTCCACATCCCATGGGTTGTCACTAAGCCTCTGCCCCGCTGGAGGACCCTAGAAGCTCCCAGCAGGGCTGTCTGGCATGTGAGCCCTGGGACATGGCTGGGGCTTTACAGTCTGTCAGGGGAGCAACAAAAGCCGCTGTCTTAAGAAGCTGAGCAGCAAAGTACCTGACATCAGGTTCAACCTCCCACCACTCACTCGGTGTCTCATGATCCAAGGCGGCACAGAAGAGGTTAAATAAAATACATGGCACTCTGCCCGTTTGCACTCAAACCACGGCACGTAGGAACATGTGACGGAGGGATTTAGTGTACTGTTCTGGGACCGGTATAGGGACAGAACGACGTTAGATGCTCACGTTTTCTTTTAAATACCGGTAGCTGAAAAAGCCCCTCTGGGCTGTGGTTATGTTTGGTTTGGTCAGGTCGCTGTAACTACACAGAGAACATCGTCTCTGCTCCAGGGTTGACTCCGAAAGGCTCAGCCAGCTGTGGGTTGGCCTGTGTGGTGTGTGGGGCCAGGTAGGTACACTTGGATTCCAGCATATACAGATGTACCTGCACAGCTGGGAGTGGGCCCTGGGGCAGGGGGGCATGAGGGAGGTGCTGAGCTACATGGCATTCTCCTCCATGGTCAGTCTGTGACAAAGGAGCCAAATGGCTGCAGAGGGGGACGTACGTCAGCCTGTTCCCGCGGAGCCAGGGGTGACACGGACTCGGTGGTGGGGTGGCCACACACCTCTGCACAGCCCCTCCCTGAGCCACCCGCTGTGTCCCTGTTATGCCTCAATACAAGGGGGAAAGACGCAGCGGGGTGTTTTCCCATGGTGCAGAGGAGCTAAGAGAATGCTTACTGCAACATCCTTTTAAGTGAAACTTGCTCTTTAACGTCCTGATTTTTTTTTTCCCTTTTCCAACATAAAAGGCAACAGTTAACAAGACAGTGGTATTCAGCAAGTCCAAGGCAAGAAAGGTTTCAAGCAAGGGTTATTGCTAGCCATAGCAGTGACAAAGTCTGACCCTGTCAGCTTTTTACTTTGTGCTGTCGCTTACTTTGCAAACATTCCCTTTTCTTCATTCAATAAAGGTGGTAAAATCTGGCCCTTGAGAGCTTGCTATTTCAGGGCTTGACCCCAAAAGGAAAGCTGAGCTGAGCTTCCACAGCATTTAAACAAGAATGCCAGCCCAAAGCTCACTGGAGTCAGAGGAGATAGGTTGGATTCGTATTATGTCAGTCAAGATAAGCAGACCGAAGGGACAAGGACCCCACCACAGAATTCTTCCTGCCTGAGAAACAGATACCAGGTTTTATTCTGTATACTGTGCTGTACATCTTGCACAGCACAATGTTTTATAATTAAAAGGATAATGCTCACGGCAGAGGAGTGTGCCTGGCAATAAACATTTTCTCTGGGTGATTAAGTACCAAAGCGAAGTTGAGGTTTTGAGAACCACCAAGCTGTTTATTGCATATGTCTTCCAATGCCAAGAACATTACTTCTGCTTTATAACAGAGGAGGAAACAATAAACCATAATACAAACAAAAGATTATATTCATCGCCTCATGAAATCCTCTTTCTGATATTGCATTGTCTCCCAATAAAGGCCGGGTTTTGCAGAATAAATATTTTGAAGAGAGCTCTGAATGTCCAAAATCTGAGATTTCAATACTAGCACTGCTGCTTTGCTGAGGGTGGCCTCTACTTTTCAAAGGGGAAGCTCTCAGGGCAATTTCAGATTTTTCCTGAAAAATTTCTATTGGATTAAATAAACATGCTACAACTCTACAAGATCTCACGGCCAGTGCCAGCCCAACTTCTCCATGGGGACATCCAAATACAGAGAGCCTTGCCCAGCCTTTCATGAGAATGGCAAAAATCTTTCCCCAGATGTTTCATTCAGGACATGCAAAGATTTAGTCATCATATACTATCGTTGAATTCCGATGTAGAAGCAGTAAGGGTAAAATCCTGCTCTCAGCCTAAACGCCAGGTCTGACTGCTGCATGGCGCTCAGGAGCCTGCGTTCAGCGCTTCCTGCAGCCAGGCCACACAGGACTATGGAAAACATCATGCACCGTATTAAAAGAAGAGCATTCCTCGCGTGCAGCACTGTGGCAGCATATAGCTGGGCTAGGGTGAAGCCCCATCATCCTGCTCCCATTCCTCCCCATCCCCATCTCCTGCTCTTAACTGCCTCCTCTGTTGTACCAGTATAAAGACTTGGGGGCTCAGGGTGAAGCCCCAGCCTGAACACCCCCTCCACAACCGAGGGGCTCCTGAGCTAATGCCATATGGGGTCAGGAACAAATGACTGGAGGAGATGCAGAAATGGCTTTGAGATGAGGTATGAGGTCATTCATCCAGCCATACTCTGCAAATTGAGTCATTTAATTTTAGTGAAATTAAAGATTTCCCCTTTGGAATAGTGAGGTTTTGGGATGGCTTCTTCGCAACATTTAATACTTACTGTAATAATGGAGTGAATGAAAAGGAACAGTTTAATCAAGTTAAGATGAAGAAGAATAGTTGTCAAGTGGTGAGAGGTTAAATTCAATTTGGTCACTAAGAAAACTGACAAAAAAGTTTGATCAAGAACAGTCTCCTTAATGAGGTGGTTGTAGCTAATTCATTAGAGAAAATGAAGTCTGCAGGACGGACTCTGCACTCTTCTGACACTTAATACTGTTTCCTGTAGCTGACCCTCTTCCATAAGGTTTTCAAAACCCAAGACCAATAAAAAGGTACACGGTCTCATATGATTTTAAATGCTGGATCTCTCCCTCAATATAACAGGCTATTTTAAAGATCAGAGCAATGATTTATCCACTTCTGTTGTACATCTATCACAACATACAACTAGGGCTTTGAGGAAACCCAAGCCTTCTGCCTTGATCGTTAGAGTCCAGAGCTGCTGGTCTGAAGCCTGTGTGAGTACCCCACTCCTCTGGGGAAATTCCAAGAGTAGCTTCAGTACTTAATTTATTTACTCTTACTTTATGAAACAAAAGCCAAAACCCAAAAAGCCAAAAGAAAATCCCCGAGCGACAGAACAATAAATTTGTTTGAGTGTACTAATCTCTCTTTTGCTCAGTTCTACAAATTACACGACAACATGCTCTGCAATAATAAATTGTGTGGTTTGCTGTCATACATTAATCTTTGCTAGAATTCATAAACAAACTTTAAGTCAACAAACGTGGGTTTAATTAATAAATTTCCAACTTGGTACTATTTTACTACCCTTTTCTCGATTAGGCAATAAACCTTGGAGTTTATACAATTTTATGTGACGCAACTTCATTTTTCCCCCTTAAACAGCTCACGTGAAGGGGAACTTCCTCGAAGCAGTTGTGCTTTCCTATTTGTCAGTGCACAACTTGAACCGCTTTCTACCTCTTGAGGTAAAACAGAAAAGGCTGGATTTGATCAGAGTTGGGAGAGGGAGAAGCCAATAAAACTATCTATTAGTGCTTGAGGCTTTCTTTGAATTGTATTTACTTCAGTGGTTCTTAATCTGTGGTTTTCAGATCCGTGGAGGGCTGCTTCTAATGGTCGTGAATGGACTTAAAGAACAGCTGTGCCAGTTGTTGGTGAGCTTAAAATAATGCTTAGAGGTTCTAACAGAGCACGGGAATAATCAAGCCTGAACTGAGGTGTACAAACCAAAACCCTCTGAACACAGTGGAGACTAACAGGCTTTGGATCAAACCCTGGCAACAAATGGTGCTCCTTGTCATAAAGAAGAGTGAGGACAGTGAAGAAGTGACCTGACTCCTGGGGCAGCCTGTTAAACACAACCCTGAAGTTCTGGAAAAAAACAAACCCAGCATCTGTGACCAGAATTGGTTTCAAGATACCTATCCGTTCCTCAAGCTCAGAAAGAAGTTGGAAAGGGTGTCTCTAGTAGACGCACATGACAGCATTTATGTCGTGTTTCCTTTGCCTGTAGTTGATAACCAGCACAGCTAATTTTGGTGCACCCTTAGCTCAAGCTGTGCCTTCAGCACAACCACCCAGTGAATTTAGTTTATTCCAAGGGAGCTCTGCGTTTGTTTTGGAAAGCCTACACCACCAACTGCTCAAGGACTAATCAGAAAGCAGGTAAGTTTAAGTTCTGCAAGCACATGTCTCCACCTGCAGTCGCATTCTTGCCCTTTTCATGGTGCAGCTCCCCTGGCAGCGGAGGCAGGTTTATCATCACGGCCTCCCACAAGCTTTCTGATAGGACTGCCTCCCTTCCTTCCTCCCTACTCTCGTCCTGCCCAGCCCTGGTTTTGGCACACGTTCTGCATCACCCAAATGCAAAGCCTCGCTATTTTGTGTAACCAGACAAACGCATGCCAAGGGCACAGGTTCTTTGCAGCAGTTCAGGGCACAGGAGCCTTGCAGCAGCTCAAGCTTTGGCTGCTGCTAAGCATGGAAGCACGGTAGCACGTGAACATGGGTGGGCCAGCAGAAAGGGACACAAATCCAAAACACGACTGCGATGAACTTCTGAGCATTGTGTTTCCTGAGCAGCTGACACCAGAATTTTGTCTCTGCTCTGACACAGGTCCTTTGCTCCTTAAGGACTGTTTTTGCTTTCAGAGGTAATACAGTATCAAAACTGTGGTTGCTGCTCAGAAGGGACTTTTCTGGAACTGAGAAAACAGTTTTACTTGACCAGCACGCTAAAACACAACGGTTTTGGTTTTACTGACTCACAAGGCATAGAAGTACACTAGTAGCATGTTTTGCCTGCAGAGAAAGGAAGAAACGCCATCCTTCAGGTCTGGCCTGTAAGAGTTCCTTTTCAAGTTTCTTTTCTGTGCTTTCCGTGGGAGAGCTCCCTGTAACCAGGTGGGACGGCTGCAGTTACTTCTAAATAGGGATGTTCTCAGGTGACTCTTAAGAGACATGGGCGCTAATGAGAGTGTTAATTTACATAGTTTCTAATGTGCAGTCCTGATTACCTCTTGGATAAAGTACATCCTTGAAATAACTGGTGAATGCAAGTTCTCAATGCAGTCTTCTGGGACCGCTTTAGAAGGGAAGCAACTCTCCCCAGGAGAACCAGCCACAGCTGAGAGGCACTTCCTTGGGATGCTGCCAGTAATGGCCTTCTCCTTCCTTACCTTCCTGGAATAGCAAACATCACTCTGCTCCTCATTTATTGTCTTTCCTTCATCCTCCTCCCCCTGCTTTTCCCCTTGTTCTCCCTCCTCCCATAAAACTAAAAGCTAAGAAATGGAAGACAAAGGCAACAAGGTTTATGACATTTTTTTCAAACATGAACAAAAAAATTCATCTCCAGAGAAATGCTGGTTATAGTCACACCTGCAGTCTAATAACTGTCATCCTCAAGAGAGGCACATGCTGTAATTGAGCGGCATTGAAATGCCAGTGCTACTTCATTATTTTTAATATATGCCTCCCTTCTGTAAACCAACATATTAAAATCATAAGCATTAAGAGCAATATTTAATTTTCAAATGACTTTTCTTTCAACTAAGTGCAGAAAGTCATAGTTGTGTGTTTCAGGTATTTTTGAAATAGCACTAGGCTCAAACCAGTAAGAAGCCAGCTGGGAAGAGTCCTTTTTTTTTTTTTTTCTTTTCAGGATGTTAGTTTTAAGCTGTTACTGCATTGTATGACTGCAGCTCTATCCCTTGCCTGCATCCACTAAAAGTTAGTAGCAACAGCATTTCACTCAATTGCTTAATTGTTCTTCTCAAAACGTGAACAGTCATTCTGCTGCAGACCTTGCAGAAGCGGTTCGCCCGACTCCCAGACTCCAGACTCACCTCACAGCACAAGAGAAGCTTCTCCCCCCTCCCTGGGCCTTGAGAGTTTCCCTTTTTTTGTGCTTCAGCCTTGCTTACTTACATGTAACGTAATGTGCATTTAATGTGCGTCACCAGAAGTCTCCCTGACTTGTTTATTATGAGACATGCACAAGATTTCTTCAGGCCCTCAGAAAGTCTTTGGCACAGCGGGTAGAAACTGTAGCTTTGGTTTTTACAGAATACTGCAGTATTTTGGGCTCTCCCTTTGGTAAGCACCAACTCGAGATGCAATCAAAAATGCACCGTAGTAATTCACACCATCAAATGTTCTTCAAAGTTGCTAAAACACTTCAGTGTTTTTCTCTGTTCTTCCTCCCTGACAGGTAAGCACTCCTTGTGCAGAAGTGTCTACCCAGACCTTTCCCTGCCCTCCATCCTTGTGCGCATTTCCTCACCCTGAACTGCTTTACCTAACTCGGTAAACGTGTACCGATAACTCCACAACCAGGACAATCCTTCCCGAGTTACTGGTGCTGTCAAACCCCTCAAGTCTCAGGCTGTCCCTGTAAAGCTCCAGCGTTGAACACTGCGGTGCTTCCATGCCCCAAGACCAAAGACCCTGAACGCTGTCAGCAGAAGTTAAGGTGGAATCAGAAATGCCTGCAGCACAGGGCAGTCACGGGCCCTCGTCTGTAAGGCGTTTACTTCTGTCTGTGCAGGGGTGTTGATTGCTGCTTCAAACCACGTGCCAGTCCATAGTGGGGAACTGTCAGCCCCTCAGCTCCTGGGCAGTTGACTCTCCTACAGCAACATTTTCCCTCCGTCTTGCCAGCCTTACTAAAGCCATCATTTTTGAGTGCTGTGGACACGACAGAACTGTGCCTTTTGGCGTCAAGCCGTCACTGGACCTATGTCATCATCATCAGTCATGGCTTGGCTTCGTGGAGGAAGATTTGGGAAGGGCTTTGCCCACGCTTATTGCAAGCGCGTTGATGGCTGAAAAGGCCAATGCGGGATAGGCAAGACCGGTTGCAAAGAGCACACCGGAGGGTCTCCTTGGGTGGTATAGTCGAGGCACGGTTCTTTCTGCGCTGTCTTTTCTCCTCGAGCTTGATTCTACGCGTGCTCTCAAAGGAGACAGCAGCGTTATGTATGGTGTGTCTCCAAATCTCCCGATTGGAGGCCAGGGTGGACCACTGATGGTGGTCAATATAGCCTAGGCTGAGGTGTTGTTTCAGGGAGTCCTTATATCTCCTCTTTGGAGCTCTTCTCTTGCGGCAGCCGGTGGCAAGTTCACCATAGAACACAATCTTAGGGAGGCGGTGATCCGCCATCCTGGAGACGTGCCCTGCCCAACGCAGCTGCGTTTTCAGCAACATGGCCTCAATACTGGTGACGTCTGCCTGTTCAAGGACAGCAACGTTAGTCACGTAGTCAGTCCAGTGGATGTTTAGGATTGTGCGGAGGCAGCGCTGATGGAAGCGTTCGAGGAGTCGCAGATGGTGGCGGTAGATGACCCATGATTCAGACCCGTACAGAAGAGTAGACAGTACCACGGCTCTGTAGACACTGATCTTTGTACTTTTCTTCAGGTGTTTATTGCACCAGACTCTTTTATGGAGTTTTCCGAAAGCTCTGTTTGCCTTTGCTATTCTGTTGTCTATCTCTTTGTCGATCGTGGCATCTGAGGAGATGATGCTACCCAGATAGCTGAACTGCTGGACTGGCTGAAGCTCTGACTCGCCAATGGTGATGCGGGGATGATGGTAATCACCTTGTGGTGCTGGTTGGTAGAGAACTACCGTCTTCTTCAAGCTGACTTCCAGCCCAAAAAGCTCAGCCGCCTCTGCAAAGCAGGATGTTAAGCGCTGCAGAGCTGCTTCTGTGTGGGCAACAAGGGCGGCATCGTCAGCAAAAAGCAGCTCACGGACAAGGTGATTCAGGGTCTTGGTGTGGGCCTTCAGTCGCCTTAGGTTGAAAAGGCTCCCATCGGTACGATATCGGATATAAATGCCGTCTTGTTCGTCGAGGTCTGCCGTGGCCCTTTGGAGCATCATGCTGAAGAAAACTGTGAATAAAGTTGGTGCGAGAACGCAACCTTGTTTCACACCATTGGCTATTGGGAAGGGCTCAGAGAGTGCATCGCCATATCTGACTTGGCCGCGCTGCCCCTCATGTAACAGGATTATCATTTTGAGGAACTTGGGGGGACATCCTAATCGTTCCAAGATCTGCCACAGACCTTTTCTGCTCACAGTGTCAAAGGCTTTGGTGAGATCAACGAAAGTTACATAGAGACCCTTGTTTTGTTCCCTACACTTCTCTTGCAGTTGTCTAAGAACGAATACCATGTCTGTGGTACTTCTGTTGGCTCTGAAACCACACTGACTTTCAGGTAGAAGTTCTTCTGCGATAGCGGGTACCAGTCTGTTCAACAGTATTCTTGCGAGAATTTTTCCAGCAATGGAGAGCAGAGTTATGCCTCGGTAGTTTGAGCAGTCTGACTTTACTCCTTTTTTCTTGTACAGGGTGATGATGATTGCATCACGGAGATCTGGTGGTAGTTCGCTTTGTTCCCAACAGCGCACAACTAGCTCGTGAAATTTAGCATGGAGCGTTTGGCCTCCATGTTTCTGAATATACAAACCACAGGGTAGTTACAGCCTCCCGTGCATTCGGCTGTACAGCAGATGTCTGGTTTGCAGCAGAGACTCACAGACAAGGCAGCTGTAAACCCGTTCAATACAACAGCAGATGTAAATGGGCTTTTAACTCACACCAGCAAATGGTGTAAATCCAGAATATTAAAAGCACAAATGTGCTGTTAAGGAGAATAAGAGGCAAATTAAAGTCACAGCACCACAAACTTCTAGCCAGTAAGAACAGCAAAGGAAGGAGGAAGCACATCCTCCCGCATCCTTCAGGCTCATTGTCATGAGAAGCTGTAAATTTAAGCCTGGTAAGAGAGCGAGGGATCAAAACGGTGATGAGCCTCTCCTTAGGGAAGATACCTGCATCGAAGCTCCTCTTCCATTGCATGCTTCCATCCATCCAACACAAAGGTTTAACAGCCTAAATCTAAATCCTTTAAGGAATATTTTAACAAAACCAGGCTGAGCTGGGAATGGATGATCGAGAGCAGCCCTGGCAAGCTGGTTGACAAGCAGCTCAACATGGCCCAGCAATGTGCGTTTGCAGCCCAGAAAGCCAGCTGTATCCTGGGCTGCATCAAGACAAGCGTGGCCAGCAGGTCAAGGAAGGCGATTCTCCCTCTCTAACTCTGCTCAGGTGAAACCTCACCTGGAATACCATGTCCAGGTCTGGGGCCCCCAGCATAAGAAGGACATGAACCTCTTGAAGCAAGTCCAGAGGAGGGCCATGAAGATGATCAAGGGGCTCAAACACTTCTGCTATAAGGACAGGCTGAGAGAGTTGGAGTTGTTCAGCCTGGAGAAGAAAAGGCTCCACGGAGACCTTATAGCAGCCTTTCAGTGCTTAAAGGGGGCCTGCAGGAAAGATGGGGAGGGACTTTTTACAAGGGCAAGTAGTGATAGGACAAGGGGTGATGTCTGTAAACTGAAAGAAGGTATATTTAGATTAGATATTAGGAAGAAATTCTTCATTGTGAGGGTGGTGAGACGCTGGAACAGGTCACCCAGAGCAGTTGTGGATGTCCCCTCCCTGGAAGTGATCAAGGTCAGGTTGGACAGGGCTTTGAGCAGCCTGGTCTCGTGGAAGGTCTCCCTGCCCATGGCAGGGGGTTGGAACGAGATGATCTTTAAGGTCCTTTCCAACCCTAACCATTCTATGATTCAAAGTTGTTTTTACAAAAAAAAAGCTTTCCTGCAGAAGAACGTAAGACCTATACTGTTTAACCAGTAAGTGACCTTCTTTGTTTGGAACTGACATTGTGGACAAAACAAAAGGTCCAAGTACATTCAGCTGCAAGCTGCAGTAAGCCTTCCTCATGGGGTCAACAGGGTTGCTCAGTCTTCCTCGCCTGCCTCAAGCTTCTGCATCACCGGCAGTGCGATACCTGAAGCATGACATGTCAGGATGTACGGCCAGAACTGGCAGGAATGTATCAAAGGGAAAAATTTCCTCTCATATAGTTTTGCAGAAATACGACAATGCCAGTCATGTTTTCACCAGGGATTTGTCAAAGCGTATTGCTTGGCTGTCTCCTATTGCTTTAGTAAAATGGAAACATGGTTTAGACAAATCAAATGAAGTCTTTCCACATTTGTGAACTGAAGTTTGGCAGAATTTTTGCTTTATGGAAAAGTTTCTTACTCTGCTTTGCCTTGGCAGGATGCTGCTAAAGTACTCCCTCCCAGGCTACCACTTAATTACAATTACTATGGTTACAAGGTTAAGCAATAAACTCTCATCTGGTCTTCCAGCAGCAGCAGCTCCAAGAAGTCAGAGTTCCTTCCATGTGCTGACTATCACAGCAAGAAATGGTCAAGAAACTCCTTGGGTTCCTCTTAAAACACACAACAGTAACAGAATATTTTCCTGTCTACTACCTGTCTTCAATATTTTATTTTGATAATCATGCAAGGTATTTTTACATGTGCATTTATTAAAAGAACTATTTAATGAGCATTACAACTGCATCAAATACCCTTGAGCATCCTCTGAAGCCTTTCTGTGACTGCCATGAACTTACTCGCCAACCTCCACAGCAGCCTGCCCATCCCATCCGTGTGAGCTAAACCGCAGTGCTCACCAGCCTGCTGCAAAGGGAGAGGAGGGTGGGCACCTCGCTCTGCAGAGGAGCTGAAGGGGTACATCTACACTAGCGTTTCAGTCTGGAAGAGGAGAGTGCTGTCGCAGGATCCCTGCTTACTCTGCTCTGCACCATGCAGCGGTCTCAAACTGTGCTAAGGGGAACAACTGAGGTGACAGTGAACTGTGCTGTGCTCCAGGTGTGCTTTTAATGTGCTCCAACCTCCAGCGAGCATTCAGTCCATAAAAATTCTCCGAGAAAATGGGCAGTAACCCCCCTGTCCCCAGAACACATGTGGAGGGGCGCTTCTCGGTTTGAGCTGCTCCCCTGCACAGACTCGCTCCCATGCTGTACTGCTTGATGATGCAGGGCCAGCCAGAGGAGAGGGCAGGGGTCCCCCAGGGCACAAGCAGTATAATTGTGCTTTCTGTCAATAATGCCAGTGAGGAAGCACCTGAAAGACACAGGAGGAGCTTTATGACACGAGAGACAGCAAAATAATTTCTGGGTTCAACACTGTCATCCAGAGAAAGAGCGAAGGAGTTGATTCTGTCTTCGAGGCTGCCAGCCAACATGACAGGATCACTCTGGAAAGCACATGGCAAAGGGAACACATACTTGGTTTTAGGAAAAAAGAGCTCTGACTAATTCTTGTGCAGGAACGAAAAATAAAAAACCACAAATATACAGCGTTCGAAGCTTAAGTGGACAAAAGCACCATCAGGAAGATATTTCTATTTAGAGCAATTAAAACGGTTCCTTTCAGACTGCACAGTGTTTGCTGAGTGGATGCCTCAGGATGCGCTGTCAGGAGTCCCATCCTCCCCCTTGTCCCTTCCATTTAATTTCACTAGAAACGCAGTGAAATGCTGAAGACTGCTCCTCTCGCTCTGTGCTAACGGCCAGAGAAAAGACACGCTCTGTTTTTGCTGGTACTGTAGGTGAAGCTTTCCACATCCAAGCTCTCACTGTTACATCCACAGGCTGTTCCTATAGAGACGGCCAGTGGTCATTTAAAAGCAGCCCTTTGCCTTCCCTGTTTAACTGCAGTTTCAGCGCTGGAATATGAAAGCTCCACTCGGGGAGACACTGCAACATCGAGCTGAGGTAGGGCAGTGCCCGTTCTCCGTTGTTCCCAGCTCCTGTTGAGAAGGATGGGCCCTCAGCTCACAGGGAGCACATCTAATATCTCACCATCTAGGGTTTTAAATTTTTTTTTTTTTTTTCCTCACAGCAGCGTTGTTTGTCACGTTGAAGTTGAACAGCCTGCATAATCTGAAACTGTTACACTGCTTTAGGGAATTAGCTGCCATTTTGCATCACATTATGACGTTAAAATTACTTTAAAGTGTCAGTTTGCTTGTAAAACCACAAAATGCGATTTTACTTTTGGTTTCCTTACAAGATGATTTGATTCCCAGTGTCATGGGATTTGTCCTAGCCACTGCTACTTGCAGAGTCTTCAAGAGACAATCCTGACAAGCTCAAGGCTGCTTCTACCTGGTATTATTATTTTAGCACTGGCTGGCTTTGTACGTTTTATAAATTCTATTCAGGCAGCAAAATTCACATACAGAAAATCCATTTACCGGAGACCTACGTTAACAGAAACGTCAGTGTAAATAAATAGTAAATAGTTCTTTCAGAAGGGAGAATACTGGGCTCGTGGCTAGTAACCTGGAAGCCCTGGGACATACCCAGTATGACACTGGACTCCAGAATGTTGAGCACGACTGTTCTGCTAGCAATGCTTCTACATCTGCCAAAAGCCAGATGGAAAGAGAAAAACTTCAACTATTTGTGGATAAGGCCCTGAAAAGAATCAGGTCTTAGTTACCATCTCCCAATATTTTGCTCACGCCAAAGGAAGGGCAAGTCTAGGACTCAGATGAGAAGATTTTTTTTGTTTATCAAAACTTTTGATGGAAAACTTAGCTTATAAAGTGTTGACTTACAAATTAAAAAGTAGAATAGTGCTCATATATGCATAACCTTCTGCCATTTTTGCTACTAAGAAGTAGGTAGGAGTAAGTAGAAGGAGAACTCAAGTTTCACAGTTTGGATTTTCAGTGAAAAAACCTAAAAAAAAAAATATAGGAGAGACACCAGAAGAAAAAACACTCTTAAAAAGCTATTAACAGCCAATCTGGAGCCAGTTTTGTCAGTGGATGCTTAATTACAGAGAAACAAACCGTAATGAATAATCTAACAAGCTGAACCTGTTTCGGAAGGAACCCTGCATTAACCCTGAAGAAGGAAGAAAGAAAACGTGTAGCCCCAAAGGACCGACTGCAGATCTAGCTCCTTCCAACTTTGCTGCTGAACCTTCAAGACCAGGGATAAGTCTAATTGGTTTTTAAGCACAGGAGCTGGCTAGGCTTTGCCCAGAGGTTGTTAATGAATAATTTGACCTGCTGAAAGACGAAATCAGAGTATATTGCTTAACTTTGTAACCATAGTAATTGTAATTAAGCGGTAGCCTGGGAGAGAGTCCCTTAGCAGCATCCTGCTAGGGCAAAGCAGAAACTTGATGTTTAAATAGATGATTAACCTTGTCATAACTTTCTCCTCTTGCACTCAGGGTAGTAATTTTAACCGGTACTCAAGATATTTTGCCAACTTGTTTACGTGGATTACTGGCACAGCACAATTGCCACGCACAGCAGCGAAAGAACTATTGTATTATTTATGCTATGGAAGCACCTTGGGACTCTAGCCAGGGTAAGATGCTATACAAATGCACAGGTCTGACAAATGACGGGTCTAGAAACCCCAGAGCAGGGGTTAGGAGTGACTCCCTAGGCCACAGAGAACGTCTTGAACAAGTATCCCACTAACTACACCGCACAGCCTGCCTACTGCAGTCCTCGCGTTCCAGCCTGTGATGCGTCACTGACAGGCAGGAGGATTCCCATCTTCCCACTTGTGTTATTGTTTCCTTATAAACAAATGTCTGTTAAGAACACAGTAGTCACCACGCTCACAGGTAACACACAGTCCCTGTAGTGCACCTTTGCTTACTTGCCTTTCCGAAACACTTGGTGTGGTTGCTGTGGCTTTTGAGGGTTTGCCACCGAGCATTTCTCAGCTATATCACAGCTCCTTCTCAGGGGAGGTGCTGGCTTCCACCTGCCAAATACACACAGCTCCTTGGCTGGCCTGGCATCAGAAGTTACCAACCCCCACCTCCTGTTAGCGGTCTGGCAGGATCAACCCCAAACCTTCAGTCTCTCCGGCACGACTTGGATCAAACTCAGTGCTAGGGTTCGGAGCCCCTGGGTGGCTCAGCTGTCCGTACAGGATCACCGTGCCATGCTTCGACACACTGCTGCCAGGGGCTGGATTGCCGTTTCTGTGGTGCAAGGTCAATCTAGAAGGACTAAAGCACACCAGCTGGAACTAGGTCTACAGGAAGTTAGAGCTGTTTGGTGTAAATTTCAGGTGAGTGCAGCCTACTAGCTTCTAGGGCTCAGCAGGTATTAGGTGAGCACTCTGAGTCCAAAGCACAGCCCAGGATTGCAGGGGCTGGTGAGTCAGGAGAAGAAACATGTCCAGGCAGTTCACTAGAGTTTGTTTTAGAAGTTATATGCTCTGAAGGTGCCTCTAGCAAGTGGTGGTTTTAGGACCTGCAGTTTTACAAATGGCACTTAATGTCCCAGCTCTAAAGGGAAAGAATATAAATTACCTACGGTTTTGGCCAGAACACACTCAAGTATGACTTTGATCCTACTCTACCTGGCGTGATTCTTCAAAAATGACACAGTTAATTAGTGTCTCCAACAATGTGAAAAAAGGGCAAACCCCCCCCAAACCCCACATCTCCCACATTACTCACCATGGCTGTGTATGAGGACAATTACTCAAGCTAGCCAAGCTGTGTAGGTGTGAACCAATACAAGACAACGAATGCTCTAGCAGAGAAACAATCTGAATGTTCTTTGCGACCACCCCTATTAATCAGTATATGCATAAACGGGCTTAGGCTCCCTATCCTTCAGCGACACAAGACAGAGCTAGAGACGTCCAACTTCACACTTATTCACAATACTGTGCCCTGGAAGCATCCACCATCATGTTTCATAAAAGCTGAATATAAGAAAAATAATAATTCACTGCGCAACATTTCCGTTAAAGGAAAGACCAACAAAAAAAGACAGCTAGCAGATCAGCTGGGGTAGAACAAAGTTAATTCAAAAAAGGAGGAGGAGAGAGAACATCAAAGGATAATCCTTTGAAATTATAAAGGTTTGTGTAATGCTTAATTTCCATCAATATAAGGGACTAGACAAGGATCATCCTCACAAAGGATGACATAAAAGGATTAGCGTCTTCCAGCCACCACAAAACTGCAGAGACATGTTTATTACAGTTTGGAACGGTTTGTTTTCCAAATAAGATTTTAAAATTCAAATAAGTTGACTAAAGAGAGGTACAGGTAAAAAAGGGAGTGGGTTTTATATTTTCTATTATTTTTAAGATATGAATTAAGAGATTTAATTTTATAAAGTTAATCCAGAGCTATAGAAATGGTAAAATCCCACAAGAGATTTTCTTAATAAAGGATCATCCAATTATCCATATTGAACAATTGAAAAAGAAACAAAATTTTTTTTTTTTTTCTTTTCAGGTTTGAGTCCTTAGGGTCCACTTTTCAAGTTTCCAACCAGGCAATGCCAGCTAGAGTCTTTAAAATGAAAGCTGAGACTTATGTGATCGTAAGGTTCTGTGAACGGGGGCTCTAAGGAAAAAGTGATCAGAAATGCAACGGGAGTGATGATATTGTCCAACCACAGGCTGCACAGCACTGGAGAATCAACCTATAAGGAGATCAGAGACAACAGCCACAAACCAGATGGTGAACAGTCCTGAACTGGTTATGACTAGGAAAAATAGGATTGGTTTCTCTTTTTTGATTTAAAATGAATAAAAGACATCTGATTTTGTCCTCAACTCCGAGCTGTAATTTTCAAACCAGACTACACAAATTGTTCATCTGCTTAAGAACCCCAGCTTGTCACATATCTTAGGACCACTTTCACCAACTAAGGTCTTTTCTTCTCGGATTTCTGTCCTTGGAACCCCTTTATCCAGTGCTAATTGCCCTGAGTGAACAGGCATTAATCAGTAAGAGCCAAGAGGTTATGCTGGACACTCAGTAACTGAATCTTTCTGGGGGGAAAGGGGAAAATCCAAGAGCGACTTTCAGCAATCTGGAATACCTTCCAGAAGCCATCTTTCAGATCTACCTGGAGTCAAGGTACACGGTAAGAAATCTCAGAAGAGGAAGGTGGACCAAATCCTTGACTTTGAAGAGGCAGCTGCTTCTGCACGCACAGCCAGGGATATTGTCCTTTGACAAGCGGTTTGAAAAAAATGTTAGTCAGTCTCCACAGAGCTTTCACTTAAAACCAGGAGGTGTTCATGGTGGTGGTTTTTTTGGTTTGGGTTTTTTTTTTCCTGTCTGAAGGACTAAAATAAGAAGCTATAAACATCAAGAATTGCACAAATAAGCCTCAGCTATTATGTCCAGACTTAATTACAAGGAAGGAGGATTGTAATAGTGCCCTGGCAGAGCAGCTCTCCCTGTTGCCTTTGGAGGTGCTAATACGGATGCTCTCTCTGGGAATAGCCTCACAAGGCACTTGCAGCACCTTGGGCTCTCCGGTGGGCCATCGACTGACAGGACACTTGCACAGTCAGCACACACACCCTGCTCCCTTCACCTGGACCACTCAGAAGTGCCCCGCTCTGCTAGTCCCTTCATCATCCCTTTCCCTCTGTGGAAAGTAAAATACTTCTTATTTGTTTCTTCATTATTTTGTCTTTCTTTACGAAAAGCAGCTTCCCCAGCCTTTCTTGTGTGCTGTAATCACTTCTCTTGTTCCAGTGTACTGTCTCCCATCTTCCTGCTTCTTTTCAGTAGTTTGATCCTCTTCACTTTTCTCATTCTGCCTTTCTGTTCCCTACCGTCTCTGTTCCCCAGCTCCACTCCCGGTCTCAAGCAGAAGGGTGTAATTTCTCAGTTTCCTGTTTTCCTATTAGTTATGCCACTGGTGAATCATCCTAATTGCAAAGAAGAACATACTCCCCCATCATTTGTGAATTTGGTTTACAAATCTGATTGAGTGATAGGAATAAATATTACATAAAATGAATATGTAGAAATTAGCTAGCCGCTATGCACAACATGAAGGCTGTTCATACAGACAGAGACTATCCGGTAGGAAATCACAGGGTAGATATCCCGGCGTACTGTTCCATAGCGTCAGTCACAGTTCACAGCCAAAACGTAATTTGCTTCTGCAGATAACTATTAAAATTGTCTGCAATTTCTGCAAATGCAGATCTGAAAGTCTGAACGGATCTGTCGGGTATTTAACGGAAACAGCAAGAATAACAAACAGGAGAGAGAATTGCTGCGTGCAAGGGAGATGCTTTTATAATCAAAAGTAAGGCTTGCCTAAGAAGGACAGTTTCTCATGCACCATCTTAGTAAGTAAGTACCAAAGCAGCAATACATTAAATTATAAATATGGATGTACCTTAGACATAAACTTGTGAAAGTCCCCAGGAAGTTGAAGATGGTGGCAAGGCAGTTCAGATTTCCACATTGGAGCCAGGAGGGAAAAATGGGGAAAGTGCCATTTGCTGTTCCTTCCAGGGATATTGTTAATTAATTAATTCTTAATTAAGTTTGCAAAATACAAATATCCTTGATTGAAAGACACTGTAAAAGGGAAATTATTGTTAGGAGGATCAGAACTCTTGCCTGGGGAAAACCTTTGGGTGTATTTTCTCATTAATGCTAATGGAAATTAACAGCTTAATGCAAGCCAAGCTGAAAATAAGACACTTTACATTTGCATCTTAACTACTCATGCTTCATTACTTATTTAGGACCACCGATACACGCAGAAAGGTGAATCTCAGCATTTTGAGCTATAGTTTCTGAGTGGTCCTATATGCACAAATACCTCTGAGTAAAACATATGCAATTGTTGTGACAGCGCTCTCCTTAGAGCAACACGCATGGTAGTACGTGGGAACGTGCCTTTCTAGAGGGACACACCAACCTAGCAGAGAAGGAGAGAAAGTCTTCAGGAAAGGCCAACGACTACATCCAGGAAACAGACTTGGAGACTTAAGAAAGAAAGAAGGGAGAGAGGCACACATGGTGCCGACATTTAACTCCAGTCCAAAATTGCAATTCTGAGAGCTTTCGCTGCACCCTGGATACGTTTGGGTTCGTTTAAGACTCTGGCCTTCCATAAACACCAAAAAGCTTTTGCTTTGGTCAGATCCAATTGCCCATTCAGTCTTGACAGCCTAAGCGGTTTGGCACCAGACCCGTGACCTGTCAGACGCAGAGTTGGCGCCTCCAGCCTTATGTTCCAGTGACACCAACCCCGGAGGAGAGGGTCTCGCTCACACACAGGGACTTAGGAAGCAGCTGCACCAACCACATCAAAACACAAGCAGGAGGACCAGTTTTTGCAGCCTCACATGGAGAGAGCTACGTTACCTGACAGGAGCTGCTTGGGACAGGCACCGAGCCCGCTCCTCTCAGGGGGTCGGACACCTCACCCTGCAAACATGCAGGTTCAGCCTGTGAATTCACAGCCCAAGCAGAGGAGATGGGACACGGGGAACCTTCCCACCCCCCCAAACCTCTGGTGAGCATCCGAATGTTAGACTATGGTGGCAGTTTCTGCCTTGGCCTTTCCTACAGCCCAAAGAATATTTAATGGCATCATCCGGAAGAGCTTCGAGAGAGAAGTGAAATAGCCCCATCCCAGGGCACCACGCAGCTCAACATGCCTTTCAATTCCTACCTGATGACATGAGATCATATGATATGCAGACACCTTTACTAGACAGGCAGGTGGGTGACCACACCAGCAGCCAAAAACGTGCATTCCTTGTGCCAGTCTGAGCTTTCTATATTCCACACATCAAGTTACTTTTATCTTCGTTAGCTGACTTCCTTTTGCCCCCTGGTCAGGGACATTCCCTAGTTCTCAGACCATGGCAACCAAATACAACTACACCAATTAAAGAGGGGAAACAACCTTTAAATGTAAAGATACTTCTTTCCCCTAAGCTAAGATGTTGCTTGTGTATGATAAGACCATGAGCACTACGAAAACTATGAAGTTTATGTGAGCGTTGTGCTGAATACTAAGTATAAACCAAGAATCTCAAGAGAAGCCTCCAGAGCTTCCCTTCCACAAATCACACACTTTTAGTTAACTTAGTAAAAACACCTGAGATTAGATCTTCAGCCACTGACAGGGCCTTTTATTTTCCTTTTTAAAATGCAGTAATTCACAATATATTTTTTGGTTATCTGTGGTATATTTTCCATCCTATTTTCAGTCCAAAGAATGAAGGGCCAAAATTGCACGTAATAGGGATCAGAGGAATTTAGAATAATTTGAGTCCTCTTTGCTTAATAACTTCTGAGGGTATTCAAGGGTTAATGTCTTCTGCATTTTCAATTATGATAATGATGAAAGCTGCATGTCAGAGCTGCACAGGAAAGTCACATTTTTCTAAGAGTGATTTGCCACACCAACTTATGCCTTTCCCCTTAATTAATCTGTCCAAAAAAGATGTCTTTTGTTTTGAGGAATATGAAAATCACCAGGTTTTGCAGACTAAGAGAGATTCTGATAACTGCAAGAAGAATCACTTCTGCAGCCTCACCCAAACGCACAGTCATCTGTTATTCGCTAAGGAATTATGTCAAGCAAACCACATATAAAACTGTGGAACAGAGACACTGTCAAGCACCAAGTTCTTCCATGAACCCCCTGCACACCATGCTGGGTCACGACCACTGCTGGAGGCAGACCCCAGGTGCTGTAGGTTGCTACGGTTCCCTGACCCCAAAGGAACAATGACACCAGTTTCTTTTAAGTTTGGGACAAACCAGCAGGAGACCTCAACAGGACACGGAGCTGGCCGAAGCATGGCCTTCTGCAAAGAACTGAGACCCTCTCTCCTGGCCATGTCTTTTTCATGCCTTCCTAACCCTTGGACCAGGTATGAAGACATGGCATGCAGGACAACATGCCTGCTTCTTGCCTTTCCCAAATAGGAAAGCTGGTTGATAGCAGGTAAACCTGGGGCTCCTTACCCTCACGCCAACTCCTGGGAGGAAGTCCCCTATTTCTCCCACCATCAGCAGCTCTGTACCCCTTGTACCTCGTACCCCATAGAGCTACTGTCGCAATAACGGGCTGCAAGGTGTCTCTTCCATCATGTGTCGTGGAAATTATTTTGAACAATAGCAAAGGAGGGAGGAAGAGGCCTTTTAGCCTCTTTGGCCCCCCTACCCCCTGCCTCTCCATAAATCCACAATCAGTACCTGCAGCTTGGGAGAGCAAAAAGCCACTGATTCCCCAGGGCTGCAGAGCCAGTGGAAGCGTTCCTGCAGTCACTGCTAGGTGCCAGGTGGACACCCCCATCAACAATCACTTCCACATGACATACTGACATGGTCTCTTGATATACTACTGCCGGGATTTGTCCTTCCCCCCATCACCCTCCTGCAACAGCAAACAGCTGCAGAACTCTAAGCAGAATGAAGTATCAGCTGTCATCACACTGACCTTTCAGTGCCTGCCCTCTTTCTTGCATTAAATCATGCTCTGCAATTCTGTCCAGATTCTTTTGGGAAACACTTTTTGTTCATAAGCCAGTTCACGAGTTCAATTCCCACGCTGGGACAGAGGCTTATATCCTGCGATGACGCTGCAGTGAAACAGAGAACAAGTTCTCAGGTGAGACTTGCAAACCCTGTTGCCCATCGCTGTGCCCAAACAAGTGGAAGATTCGAGCTGGAATGTGTAAACTGACTTCCACGAAGCCATACTGATTTACACCACGTAAAAGTTTGTCTCTTCTTTCTTTTCTGAGGAGCACAAGAGTTGCAGGTAAGGCTTCCTCCTCTTGGTTAAGCCAAAGCTCTATTCAGATAACGATCACTGCTTTCTTGTTTAGACCTGTTGTTCTTCATTAAAAATGTGGTTTTATGAACTGCCATGGTATGGGCATGGAAATGCTACATCCAAACAAATACTGTACTGCCTGCTACCCTGAGTCTGCGGAAGATACACTTATCAACTGCGATTATTTTTAAAGTCTTTGGCATATTAAGCCTAGGAAATATTTGGAGACAAGAAGAGATTTACCATGTGAGGTTATGAGGGTTAAGAGACCATTTTGGGTATGGAGCCACTCAGTTTCCACTCCATTTCATAAACAGAAACACTCAAAGGAAGGGCTACATAAGTAGAAGATTAGTATTTTACAGGGATGTACTTTGCCAAGCTACAGTTTCATTTTTCATGTTAAAACCACTGTTCTTGCTCTATACTTAAACT
Organism: Bucorvus abyssinicus; assembly: GCA_009769605.1. Taxonomy (NCBI): domain Eukaryota; kingdom Metazoa; phylum Chordata; class Aves; order Bucerotiformes; family Bucorvidae; genus Bucorvus; species Bucorvus abyssinicus. The sequence goes on along the minus strand of CM020035.1, from coordinate 21,434,964 downwards.
CCCACCACCACCCGCCCCAAAAAAAAAAACAACAACCCAACAAAAAAGCAAACCCCACAGCTCTCCAAGGCCAAGGATTAGCTACCTGCCTACAATCACTCTTGAGCGTAAGTCATATGAGCTGATTTGGAGTGATCTCTTTCCTGAAAAGCTGCTTAACCATTAAGTCACATTCCAAAACAACATCTCTAAATAAGAAGGGTGCTTGACTTATTTCCATGAAACACCAGCCACAGAACTCAGCCCTCTCCACTCTCCCTTCCAAGTGGGAAGCTGTCGAGGCTGCAGAGAACAGCGTGGGAGAGGAGGCAATAGGCAGAAACCCGTGCCATGTAAAGACACCCACTGCAGACTCTGGGGCAGAGGATGAAGGCCAAGGACAGATGGAGCTGCCACCCCACTCACCAGTAGACCCTCCTCATTGTACATGTATCACCTGCTGTAGAAAGACAATAGAGGCTGAAAAACTGCCTCTGCCTTCCCCTTCCTTCCTATCACCATAACAAGTGCACCCAGCCGGGGCTGAGCCTCTTCAGGACACACTGGCTGTAGCTCACCTCTCTTCACAACAGCTCCCAGAGAAATGTAGTGGATTTTCTCTCGGGTAGAGCCCGATACTCTGGAAAACACTGCATTGAGTCCTGAATTGACATCCAGCAGCAGCTGAGGAACACTGACCCACACAGGGCAGGATCAAGCCAGAGAAGCAGCTATTTGGAGCTATGAGCAGGCATTACACGGCCAGTTGCCTTCATTACAACTGGCTGCCCACACAGTTGCTATCAACCAGCTGAGGACCAAGAGAGAAACATCTCCTGCCCAAGAGGGAGTGAAGAGCAGCCTCCCGAGTCTTCTGGAGAGCACAAAGCAGAGGTGCTTCAGTGAGAAAAGCTAATTGCTTGACAGATGGTGGAACTGCCTGCTGGTGCACGAAAGACTGTTTGTTCTACAAGACTGGCCCAAAAATATCTCAGTCCTTCTCTTTTGGGACAGAAGGGGGAAAAACCCCAGAACAATGAGAGAGACAAAGCCCACAACTAGCATACTTCTTTTAAAGAGAATCACTGAATATGCACACAGGAAGAAAAGTCATCCCATACCCCAAAAACACCTCAAAATACAATCACAAAAATACACACGTAGCCCTCTCCATTTACCAGTACGTTACCACAAACCAAAGAAAGCACTCAAAATCATTGAGGTGAATAATGATGAAATCTCAAACAGGTTTTTCCTACCTGGATCACCTCCAGGAGCATCATGAGTAGGCTGCTGAGTACCGGGGGCCGAGCCAAGGAGGACAACGCAAGGAGGACAACGCGAGGCAGGCGCAGGGCAGTATCCTCCTCGGCACAGGGACCAGTCCCGCAGCACCAACGGGAGCAGAGCAGGACCAGCAGCCGTCAGCCTGCAGGGAAGAGGCAGGTCCAAGGTGAAGCCAGGAAGCCAACTTAGCAAGACAAAGCTGGGATCAGTCAAGTGCAAGGCCGAGCGTAGGTGAGGACCTGAGCTTAAATGCAGCTCCTGAGCGCCCAGTGAGGCGTGTCCCAGCTCAGTCTCCCACAGCTCTGCCCCAGCAGCCTGATCCCCCCTACAGCGGCACCCTATCAGAGCTGGCCTTAACTGGAGGCAGCCAAAGCCCTGGGGTGGGGAAGAGTTTGTGGTTCTGACAAAACAGTAGAGACGGCCACGCAGAGAACGTGGGGCCTGATCTAGACACCACTGAAGAAGACAAAGAGAATGCGTGCTGGTGGAAGTCAACGAAACCAGCATGAAGTGTTTTGCTCTTGAAAAGGAAGAGAAGCCATCTCCTTGCCTCCCCCTGCTCCTCTGGGAGCCAGACTTCTGAGGAGAGATAATGAGAAAGTGCGTTTTATCCACGTAAACCTTTCTGCATAGTTTCTGCGTGTGACAGAAAGCTGCCAGCAGGAGCAGTGGGGGAGAAGCTGCAGTGTGCCCAGATGAGCACAATCAGCCCCTCAAGGTGCCAGCTGCAACCACAGTATTTTGGCTAATGAGTCAACACAGCTTACTCAGGTCCCTCTTCCCCCTGCCAGTACCCGCCCCCACCCCCCCATCTAAAGCAAAAACCACCCCACCCTCAGTCTGCCTCCAGCAGCAGCTGCCCTGGGCAGGAACCAGGGGCACGGCTCGCTGCAGCACGTGAGAAACAGCAGTAAGTGGCACGTCAGCATTCAGTCTCATTTCACGTGTAGGTTCTGCACGGGGTGTGTAAAGGATTCAGAACAGGAATAGGTGCTTAAAAAATGATCAGCTGTTAACTCACAGCTTGATCATAAGCTCTGCAGATAACCAGCTATAACACTTTTTCCTGATCATCTTGTAACGGTCTATAAACACACACTAGTCCTGTTATAAAAACATTAGACATTTTTTCCTCATTTACTAAGTTATTATAAATGGAAATCTTGCCTAAAAAGGAGCTCAGTACTTATTCAAATCTGCAAGCTTGATTTTTCGCTTTGCTTTTTTAACCACCATTTATTTTAATGAAAGGGACATTATCTATTTTGCCTCATTTCTTTTGCACATTGAGAAATGTTCAGGTATACCCTTCTTCCTTCCTGCGCAGCGGGGCAAAGCAGGATATAGCACAGCGCATTAGGGACAGCGCTTGCCGAGGGAGTTGCTCTTTCTCGCCGCTCTCCTTGCGAAGAGAAAGCAGCTGGTGCCAGAGGTCTGTGCTAGGAGACAGCTGGAAAAGGCAGGCAAAGGGCTGCGGGCAAGGGCGAGGATCTGCTGAAAAGGTAATGAAGTCCAAAGCTGTGCCTTGCAGACTACAAAATCTCCACTCGGTGGGCATTTGGGGGCAGGTGGTGGCAGTTGAAGTCCTCAAAGTGAGTAGATGCACAGGGAGCAGCAGATTAGCATTAGTGGTCCTGGTGTCTTGTGGATCCTCTGGAGTTTCCATATTTGCTGGAGGACCCATGTAGGCTGAAATCACTGCTGTTCCATGAGAGTGGACAAGGACCGTTCTCTGTGTTCCCGATGATACTCCATGGTGAAACACCTTCCCACACCCTCCTTACTCAACTTCCACCCTTCTAACTTGGCACCTGATTAGACACTAATTTTCCTGCTCAACAAAGGTGGCTTCCTTTGCCAACGTTAATGGTAAAAGGGCTTCTATAATGAAGAGATTCCTCTTCACAGGCCCTAGATCTGCTCCTGAGTGGAATTTTTTGACAATAGTTCTTTCAATCACTTTCATCCCAGCCTTTTCACATTTCCTCACATCTACCTTTTAAAAATCCAATATTTCTGTGCTGCTGCCTTTGAACATTTCCTCCTAAGTACCTCAAACAAATCCAATGGTGCAGTGACCATTTTCCCTCAGATGAAGGCTCTGTCTTTTGTCACTTAGTGTTCATTTCCAACCACTACAGCTTCTGATCTTATTGATTGCTTAAGAAAAAGCAGCAAGAAGACAGTCCTGAAATAACCACCAGAAACATTCATCCTTCCCCAGTCATTCTGTAATCCTTATCCTAGTCGATAGCAGGGTCGTTAAAAGCCTCCCATGACGACTGTGCTGAGCTCTTTATGAACCGGCAAAAACACTGGGTGCTCTGCCCTCACTTTCTATCCTGCAGGTCTATTGTAAGTTCCCTTTATCTTTTTCCATCAGTTTTATTTTCCTTTTCCAGTTCTCTTTATTAGAGCAGCCAAGTCTGCCCAATCGGTTTTTACTGTAGACCTACTCCCATTGCTACTCCCCCTCCTTTCCTTTTGAACCTTCTCTTTTCCACAGGCTCCGGTTTGCGGCTGTGGGAGTGCAGGAACACCCGCTGTGGTGAATGTGACCTCCACACGCGCGAGTGTGCACGCAGCAGAATGGAAATGCACGTTGCTGGGTTGCTTTCCCTCCAGCTGCAAACATTGAAATGACCACTGTGATTGTAACAAAGCTTTTAGCACTGTAAGAAGGAAAATATTTTAAATGCTTTAAGCAGCAGCGTACACTGCACAGAAGTTTAATCATGCTCTGAAAGAAGGTTGATAGTTCTTCTAGGGCGTGTTTACTCATACAAAGCATCTAAGGAATATGCTGGGACCTGCTCTCATGTACGGCCAAAGGGAACTCACAGCGTGACCTGAACTATTCCAAGTGTATCAAGTAATTTATACCTGAACTCTGTTACTTTTATACATATCAAGTCGTACCCTTCCAGGAAAAGACTCTGCACTAACATCATGGAATCTACTCAAAGAGTAAATTGCTACTTCAGGTCAGGAGGCCCATCAAATTTTGGCTCACTTGCTGAATCTTGGGAACTTGGGATCAATTGCTGAAAATGCTGGCATTGCTTTTTCTTCTGTTTAAAATATGAGGGGAATAGCAAACCTTAAATATTTTTGCTCTCTGTGAGAATGATGTATGTAAATTTGTAATTTCAGGTTAACAATTAAGATTCATAATTATTTTCTATTATAGAAAATCACACTTTATTTTCTTATCTTCAGAGAGGAAGTTAAAACGGCTTTAATGATGAAATCCACTTCCCATTTGTATTCTGTTCCTCCTGCACTCTCATTAACGGTTCATAATTTAAGAACCGGGAGTGATTAATGGCTGGCTACGCCACATAATGCCGTTAAGGAATAATGGTGCAATTCAGAAGGTTTAGAGGCTCCTCTCACTCCACGTTACACATGTTAACCTCCGCTGAAACTAATCCGCTTCAACCAAGTTCAGGAGGCAGCAGGATGTGGTCCAAGAGCCCACTGGAAGTTCACGCACTTTCTAGAGGAAAAGCCCAGAAATTATCGTGAAGCAAAAATTAAAAAGAAAAGCAGACACAAGTGTTAAGATTTAAGGGCAAGCTTAAGAATCGAGCCAGGGCCCAGAGCAAAGAATAATATGGTGCTGCAGTCCTGCTCGGGAAGGATTGGTGTCGCAGCCGTCGTGGTTTTCTACCTGCCCCAGAGGGAAGAGGGAGCAGCAGCAACTGGTGCCTGACAAATGGGGAGGTACTTCCCCGCGTTCTCAGCTAACACGTGTGGGCTGAGAGAGACGGTGTAAGAGTTCCAACGCTCATCTCCTGCTTGCCTTCTCCACTTCTCTGACAAGAAGGTAGTGGACTTGGGGGCTAATTGTCTCCAGTCCGGGGGGATGAGGGTGACAGGGAAGCAGAGGAATGTCTTCTCTTCCCGTATTGTCTGACTCTGCTGAATGGATGACCTATGTTTTTGCCTTCAGTAGAGCACCTTCACGCATAAAGAACTTTGATGGAAGGCTGCATTTTCAGTTTTTCAACCTGCATTTGCTTGAAAGGGCAAACTAAAGGGTTCTAATACCGTCCTATCCACTTCACAAATAGGGCTAATCTGGCGTACGCGCTCAGTATACTGCACCTGGCACTGTGCTCAGAAGCTCAGCTATTGATTTCCCCCTCTTCCCAGCCCTTCCTCATGGAGGAATGGGATGGCATAGGTGCTTTGTTGATGATGTACAGAGTGAAGACTCAGCGGCTGCCATATCTGACAGACAGTGCCTAAAGCTTTTGTCTCATGGTTTCCAGGTCTAGTTGAGCTCATGTCTCTTTGCATGGTGTCTAACTGAGAAATAAGCCGGAAGGGAGCAAGGAGTGCTGCGAAATACTAAGAACAGAGCTAAGGAGCTCTTTATCTCTTAGTTATAACAGTACCCCATACTCAGCACAGCATCCTAGCGCATGCAGGAAGAAGTCTGTCCCAGCAGAATTTGAGATGTACAGAAGTAGCCACAATGACCTTTCCTGGTTCTTGAAGGTTACTTTGATGACGACTTGTCATTTGACCTTGGAATCAAATTATAACAACTTATAATGCAATTTACGGATGCAGGCCCTAAAAGAGATCATCAGCACATTCCAGCCTGTGCTGCTGCAGGGCTTTCTGGGGTCCTCCAACACTGCAAAACCTCATGCGTATGTTCAGCTTTTCATAGGGGACCCACCCCAGTGGATTCAGTGGACAGTCCACCAGGGTGGGTTAGGGTAGGGTGAGGGTGGCCAGGTCAGGGTCAGATCTTCCTGCAGTACTTTTATTAAAGCTTGGTAATAAGGAAGGAAAGGTGAGGCTGTTCTATACATATTTACTGTACAACCAAACTTACCGCAGGTGTTCCTAGCTGCACTGCACACAGCTGTGTATAAAGCAGTTTGAGATTCCGCAGTACTTGTTTTGCTTACCATATTCTTTATTTCTACCGACTGTCATCCTAAGAAAACTACAGATTATTTCTTATCTCCTTACTTTCCAACACTGGCAAAAGCGTCCTCCTCTCTCCCTACTATCCAGACTGTATATAAACTTTCCATGAGCAAGCACCAAGCTCAAGAGTTTTCCAGATACCCTTCTCATTAAAGCCTGCCCACATGGAGGGTGGAAGAAGGAGGCCAGCACCAAATCTGGTGCAGCACTGAAATAACATACTGAAGAAGCTAACCTTGATTTGCAAACTAATGGTGGTGGTACCTGGTAAGAACTGGGACTTAGATATTGACCTCGTTAAGGATTTACAGAGCCAAGAAACACAAGCACATTGGTAACGGCTGAGAACACTGATCACAGCGGGAATATTCCCTCACTATTTTGGCTCTCTAGACAATAATCAATGACTAAGTTCTTTGCTCAGGAGACATTTGTTAATTTAATTTTCTGAGAATTAAGAAAACCATGAATTTCTTATTTAGTTTTCCTTTAGCTCCCATAGGAATTGGCATTCTATTAATACTTTTACTGGAATAGGGAAGACAACTGTCAAGATCTACTGCTGTGTGCTAGCTTAAAGTGTCCCACATCACCTCCCCCAAAAATGAAGACAAATGACGTGTTGAAGTATTGCCTTAGTGCCTCCTTAAAAGTGCTGCTAGCTAGGAGATGAAAAGACAACTTGATTAGCATCCCCTGAGATTCTGCAAATAGGCACACAGTACATCAGACACGCTGATGAGGATGAACCAAGTCTGAGTGCCATCACAGTGAGAAGCATCCTATCCTCATAATTCAAGTGGCTAAAGGGATTCATTCAGATGATCAGCTCGTTTACTACCGCATCTGCCTGGCTTCATGCTACCCTTCACATCACCGATTGTGCAGCCAAGAAGGGCTGCTGCAATCACTGAGATGTTCTCCAGTGTGACACGGGCCTTAGCGTTTGCTCAGTTTGTGTCTGGAGCAGTTCATACCTTGGACTACAACAGCCAGTTTTAATCTTCTAATTGCCAGCAGTGAAGAGTCCAAGCGCGCTTTTAGAAAGACTTTTCCGGGTATTAATTATCCCTACTACTAAATATTTATTGGCCGTTTCTAACTCCAACATTTTTAACACGTTCGGCTACATCCACTAAATCTTGGGTCTTCTCATACATTCACTGGTTGAAAAGAAGTCTGTTACCAATGCCAGACCCTCACACAGCCACTCATGAAGGGGCATTGTCCTCCTTTTCCTCATTTCACTCAAAAGCTCCAGTTTCCAGAGTCACAATATAATGGCACGACTCCCAGGCCTTTCAGCGACCTTTCAATGCCGCCTCCTCCACCCTACCTTTCCCTGCCAGAACAAAGCCCTAGAGGCAGCAGAGCAGCTCACTGCAGCTGCCCTTGTGGAAAAGTGGCTGCAAATGCCAGGATGGTGAGCAGGAGGTGACCTTGGCCAGAGCGAAGCGTCCAAAGAGGCATCCAATGCTCCCGAAAGTACCACTGTGACTCTGACCCACCACTCAACACCGGGCTCACATCTGGTGTTCTTCCCCAGAGCCGTGTCAGCCCAACAATCCAGATCTACCCCCAGTTCAGACTCCTCCTGCTGCAAGTCCTCAGGGCTGTGCCCAGCGAGTCCTGCCTGCACAGGCTCACAGCCCAGCGAGGGCTGGCTCTGGAGGCTGCGCCTGCCTGCTCCAGCCAGCCAAGGGGCTCCTGGGACTTGAACAGAGAAGAGAACTTCTTCTTGGGACTGGGATTCCCAAATATTAAGCAATTATGTTTAACTTTTAAATTTGGGGGAGGGGGCAACAAACAGAAAGCCTCTGTCCACATTCAAATTGGTATGTTGCCTTTTCTGTTCCTAGGCATAAAAATTTACATTTTGCCACGTTACAACATCTCTCTATCTCTTACACCCGCAATAGCGATCTGGCCTTTTAATTACCTATAACTCCAGGGCTGCCGTGACATCCGCGAGCTTCGTTCAGTAACTTCAGGTTGTCTCTCAGGTCACTGAAAAAATCTTGCAGGATCTCCCCACAAGCACGCCAGCACTGTAATGACTTCGCTGCTCTTAGAGTTCAACACCTATCAGCCAGAAAGAAAACGTAATAGGAATGAAGGTCATCTTGTATTGTTTCTCACTCAAAATATTCTGAGGTACCAAGCAAAAGTACATTATACAACCGCTATTAATTTAGTCAAGGAAGTTTATAATACTATCAAAACGCTAGTCTAACAGGATCCATTCTTCCACAAGCTAATAGCAAGCAGAATTAAAGAACTCACATACTCTAACCATTTATTACAAGATTCATGTATTTGTCCTTTTTTTGCTCTGTCCAAGTCTGATACCAAGTTGACTGACATTTACCTGAATTTTATTTACACGGATCAATCGACTTCTGCTTTTCAAATTCTGAAACACTAATTTCCCTTTAGTGCCTTGAAACTCTCCCAGAGATCTAGGAGACTGGAAAAACAAAACACGACAAAACCCAAACAAATCCGCACATAAGGTCTTTTTCCATCTACAGGGTGCAAGTTAATCTACATCAACCGTCTTCACGGTGAGAGATGAAAATGTCACATTCTCATATGAACAGAATACATCACCTTGCCTTTTCTTAACTAGGGCATAAAAACATCTACTGAAAGTTGCCTCCTCTGTGCTCTCACCGGCCCTGTTACCGTTTCCTAGGAAGGGACTGTTGCAACTGTACATTCTCCCAGTGTTTTAACATACCTTCAGTCCCCCCTCACCAGGGCTTCCAACTGTCTTGCTGGTGACTTTGATTTCATTTTTGTTACTCCTCCTCTCCCTGAATTTTCAGTCACTGCTTTACAACCCACCATCTTCCCCTTTCCCATTTGTTATGTGTCAGAAAACTTTTTTCTTTTCTAGTTGCCTTACACTCCCCCTAAATCAGGCTCCTGGGTTCTCAGTGACGGGGCCCTTTTTGACTGTGATGTTTTGGGGAGCTCATAAGAGGAGCTAGAATAGTTCCAAACCCCTTATGTGCTCTGCAATTTTACTTGCAGCTCCTTACCACCATGCCTCAAAATTATCTGCAGTGCCATGAAACAGGCAATGCTCAACCATCCAGGGAACATCCTTTGGTTCCGGACTTGCAGATAAGAAGTGTGAGCCAATCACAGTTTTTACCCTGAAAATACCAGTTCCACAATCACCTGGTTTTTACAAGTGTCTCCCCACTGGATGCTGGACTTGCTGATTTTTATTCTGTCGGTGAGAATAGTCAGAAGTGGCAGAAGTGCCGTAGCAGCAGCAGCAGCATGAGCACCACTCAGACTGAAGTCTGCTAGGAGCACAGTGTCTTTTTCGCCACCAAAATGACAGATGGCTGCTTGAGAAGCTGGCCAACTTGTTTTCTAATGCCAGTGGCGGGGCTGTACCAGCCATCAGCCAGTACTCCATCTTCTGCTCCCTCCGTTAGGACATTGATTTACCAGCATTCATGATAATTTCTTTTGAGGTCTTGATGGCTCACTAACAGGGAGGGCAATTTCCCTATGGAGCACAGCTCCTCCTCCCCTTTTGCCCATTAAGTCCTTTCTAAACAGAAAAAGGATGGGAACCTCAGCAGCCAAAGTCATCTGGGGGCAACGTGTCTTGTGCAACACATTACCGCCTGCAAGCCGCTCTACAGCCAGGGATCCAAGTACGTATCAACTAAGCAATTGCATTAAACGGAGACTTGAGCATCAGGGCATTTTCAGGAAGCCTACAGGAACCCAATTCAGTTACGCGGGGTATCTAAGTCAGTCGGGCTCTCTTAAAAGTCTCCAGCTTATTGCACAGTGAAGGACCACAGTGTCTTCCCCCAGATGGGTTTGTGCAACAGAGGAGGAAAACCCCACTTGAACAACAGAGCAGGCAGAAAGCCTGCACAGGTACGCTCGCCTCCCTCTCAGTGCCAGCATCCTCCAAGTCCCTGATCCATGACAGAGATTCCTCCAGGTCTCACTCACTGACCACGTTCTTTGGGGTACAGATCAACTTCATTATTTTTGCAGTCTGGTTGAAGGTGGGAGACCTGGATCTGTCTTGGCAGCCCTTCGTCCGTTCAGGTGGTGATGTTTCCATGCCACAAATGGGCTGAGCAGATTCACAGGGGCACAGGGACCACACTGTAGCAGGTGGCCCCATAGTGACCCTGTGCTTCCTCTGTGTGCTACAGCAGGGTTTGCTCAGCACGCGCACAGAAACAGGAAGATCTGCGCAGCTCCCGCGCAAAGACAAGGCTGACGGACAAGGGATGGTTCCTTGGGGTTGTTAACGTAGTTCCCAGTGGAGAAACTCCACATCCAGTATACTTCCAAGGGGATTCCCCATCCTATGTTATCTTGCACTTCTTTTGCTGGTTACCTTTGATTTCATACCCTACAGACAAATCTTTACACCTGTGACCAGAATGACCAGGTATAGTCCCTTTGTGGAACAGAAACCTCCAGTCCAGCCTCTCCTAAGCGTCCCTGCAGCCTCTGAGGCAGGGAACGATTTAGAGTCACACAGTAATCCAGGCTGGAAGAACATCCTGCTTCAAAGCAGGGTTCACAATGAGATCAGAAGAGGTTGCTCAGTGCTTTACCCAAACTGGGCTTGAGAACCTCCAAACATGGAGAGGGTACAACCCTCCCCGGACAACAGTCCCAATGCCTGACTGTCCTCAGGGGGAAATGTTTCTCCTTATATCCAGTCAGACCCCTTCTTGTCTCAGCTGATGTCTGTTGACTCTTGCCTGCCATGTGCAACTGTGAATCTGTGTGTGCTTATAAGATACAAAGTGAGATGGGCAATGGAGGAGGGATGGCAGGAACAGGACAGAAGACTCGGGGGATTGTGCAAACCCTCCCCACAGTTTGTCCCCTTCAGCACCCTGTGCTTGCGCTCAAAGTCTGCAGGTGTCCTGGTATCACTGCGCTGCTCTTATGGCAGGGGAAAAAAAAGTCACATGCGCAGGAACCGCCTTGCTAAAGCCTGTCTCAGAGGGGAACCATATTCTCATTCTACAAGCAACCCGTTAAATACTTCTACTTCTTCACTTACTTCATGCATATTGACAAAGGCATTTTCACAATTCCCTTTGAAGAGACATGAATCCTTTTCTCCACACAAACACTAAGCACCATTTTAGAGCCTCTCCCACTGAGCATCGCTTTCCTGCAAACGCATTAGCAGCTACGGATCGCAACCAAGCAGCAGAAGCTGACAGTAGGAAGGAGCGACAGGGCAAGGATCCAAAGGGGGTTGCTCCCTCTTCAGAGATGTTCCAGTGTTAGATTTTTCACTTTGACATTGCACTTTGTAATCTTCCTCGCAGCTAACTATACACATGTACACACTTATTTATAACTGCGTCCATCAATCCCTGCTAACCGCGGCATGCAGCTCACATCCCCAGCACATACAGCTCTGTCTGAAGCAGCAGGGAACAGCCTTTCAGTTAAACAAGCGATGGCTGTAATTTGTAACGTGAGGAAGCGGCGGTAGACAGGCCATTTAAAGTCACATTTAACATTTTAGTTAGCCTTACCCCAGGTGGCAAATGCTCATTTACATTATTCATAGTAATGGTGAAATTTTAAAAGGAATGGCAAAACTAGGAAGAAAACCAGGCTTTGTTCTGTAACTGCAGACAGCTAAGAGTTTGGGGGTTTTTTAGGGTGTACGTGCTTCTCCCCTTTTATATAATTGACAGTTTGGGGGTACAGCTCCAGTGTGAGATAACACCCATGGCCTGAGCTAATCGGCAGGGACCAGCTCAGAGCCAGCCCTTCCCGTACCTCCCGTACCTCCAAATGTCTCACTGATCCACCTCTCTGAACACCTTTACGAGGATGTAAGGGCTCTGGTATCCAACAGGAGCAACCAGAAATGGTGGCTGCTGGTTCCTTGGGAAGCTCACTCCATTTCACAGCGATCTCTGCCTCCCAGCCCACCCTAGGCTTCGTTAGCATGCTGTGGTCACCACTACCATCATGTCTGTGGCACAGCCCAGGAGACCTGGGGACACTGAACATGGTGCTTAGCACTGTGCTCCGCACCAGAGTAACGGTGGTAATGACCCATCCACCACACCTCGGTGGCATTACCAGCACAGCGGTGGGAGTGTCACCTGGGGAGGACCACTGCTGGAGAGCGGCTGGGCTGCTGCGCAGTGATGGGTGTACACCATCCAGGGGCCCTCAAAGCCACATCACCCTGTGCAGATTCACAGGCCCTCAGGAAAAGCCACCGCCACTCACTCACGTGCCTTTTGCAAAATTTTAATCCCACAGAAAATCTGAAATTATGGTTATATACAGAGGAGCTCAAGGGACTCAAGAAATGGTGGAAAATCAGCACATAGCCTGGTACTTCTGTTGCTGCCACCAGCAGCAGTAATCTCTTTTTGCTGACAGATTTAAATCCTCAGGTCCAGCCTCTTCTTACAAATCTCCGTTGACTGAAGACTCCATGGCTTTCCCATGCGATCCATTTCACACACAACTCTCCTGCTCGATGCTTTGTCCTAGCTCTCCCCTGCTCTAAGCGCAGGACATTTTACCTCTAGCACAGTCAACATACAGGGCAGTTTATCTTTTGTATTCAGAATCTTCACATATGTGAGGATTAGTGGCTTCCTTCAGTTTTACCTTTCCTGGATTTTCAAATCCCAGCTTATAGCATCTTTGCATTCCTGGCTCTATCCAAAATAACATTCATGGTCACAGCCTGATCCTCAGTAGAGAGAAACGTCCACTCCCAAACCATCATATCATCAAGTTCAGCAGATGCAACGGCATGTTGCTACTTTCTCCTGCAGAGCTGCAGAATTTTCAGAATACTGAAAGAGGCTGACACATATAAGGTAATGGGAAATTACCTAAAAATTCAATTACTACAGTGTGCCACAGCACTTTTTAGACCTGCTGGCTAAGCACCTTACCAGCGGTGAGGATGAAATAGGTCTGATGACATGATTCATTGATGTTACACTGGACTTTGGATTCAGAAATACATTCATCAAATGGCAGTTTATAAGGATAATATGCATAAGCATAGACCATCCTCACCATGACTTCTTTCTTAATTAGGTTCTTCTGTTTTGTCCTAGAAGTACTGAGTTGAGCCTACTGTAATTAGGAAGAAGCGGGGTGCATGTATGGGGTTGACTCTCCTAAACATTACCTAAGCTATGCCATAAATTTTATTACAATGGAACAGCAAACATCAGACATTGCAATGTTTGGAAAAAAAAAAAAAAAAGTTGTTTTGGAAAAGAAGAACAAACAAGATCTAAGAGAACAATATTCTGTAGATTATGAAAACGTCTTTGACTGTACAAACCCAGCTGAAAGCTATCGAGCACTGCCAACATACCCAAACCAATTACTGATAAAGCTGCTATGAAGTATGGATTAGTAAGAACTTGGAGAAACCATCTTGGCATGAAAACTCGCCTCACTCTTTTTCTTTCAAAGCTTGCCAAGGAAATGAACCCATGGAGATGTAATTAAAGGCAACAGAAAAAAAATCTTCTAGGAAAAAACCCAACCATCGAACCAAACAAGAAGCCATATTTAAATCTCTTTTGTCAAACTTTTTACAAAGTCATTTTCCCCTCCTCTCTCCTCCAGGCTGGTCTCACAGATAAACAATTGAAATTAATGTAGCAATATCAGCAGATTTTCAGACTTTTATTTCATTTCAGGTCCAAAAGACAAAAGGGTTCACGAGAGTTTCTCCTCTGAAAGATACTCATTTCCCAATTTGCATCCTTGATAAAGAGCCTCTCTATAACAATTTCCATACATTTAAAAGCACAGAAAATATAATTCTGCATTAGCAGGTGACAGCAGAGAGGACCTTAAAACCTCTGGATATTAGAAATGCAGAAGTTCCTCTGGCCAGGTAGAAGTGTAGTGGCTGTCCTCATATCTGCTAAGGATATAGACCAATATTTTGGAGCATCTGAAACATGATGACCCTGGACTAATGTAATGGCCTTTCAATGTAGCAATATATGACTTACTAGCTGATAAATTCCTATGTGAAGTGTAGTCATCACAGTGTTTTGGTGATCAGATTTGCTCTCTTTTTTACCTACAGACAACTATAGAAATACAGAATCACAGAATCATCTGGTTGGAAGAGACCTTTAAGATCATCGAGTCCAACCTTTCACCCTGCACTGCCAGGGTCCCTAAACCATGTCCCTCAGCAATACCTACAAAATTGTACAAAAAATTCAGGAGTTTTGTGCTGTATAAGGTGCTGATCCAAAGCACCTTCCCCTCTGGGAGAGCTACAGTTGAATAGTCAATAATTCTTTAACCATCCAGTACCAGCCAAGCCCTTTTTTGGTACGTGAGTGTCAGTACATCAGTGACCCAGTAGGTGCAACCCAGTATCTTGACTAGTGGGACCATGTTACGTCCATTTCAAATGGTCCAAAACTGAGGCTTTTCCATATACTGAGATGGAGAAACTCAATTTATATTGTCACACTGCACTGAATTTGCCTTGAAATGAGGGAAGCGAACATTGTTTTTCAGAAGTCACAGGAAAAATAGGGCTCTGGTGGCTGGGGTTTCAACAAGTCATTCTGTCTGCAATACTTACCTGGAACATTAGGCTAAAAAGCTGAGAGATGATTAATAAGGGCAGGAGGGGAGAGAGAGGCAGGCAACAAAAGTAAAAAATGTGGTTTCCATGCCAATAGGACAAGTTGAGAGTGAAAAAGGAGAAGGTCAAACCAGAGGAAGAACAAATTTGGTACCTGTGATTTTTTTAACTGCTTCTGTTCCAGGTCTGATTACCTAATCTCTCACATCCCTGAATAGCACAGTCGTATTAAAAGACACGCTGCAAAATACAACAAATGGCTCAAAATGCTGCCAGCAAGCAGGTCCATGTGCCCCTCACGTCACTTGGTCCTAACTTTGCACCAATCCCCAACAACAGAAAATCTACGGACCCAGCACCCAGCCTCACGGCCAGCCGTGTTCCTCTCCAGGACAAGCACATCGCTGCGTTCCACACAGCTCAGGGACTCCGAGGTCCAGGCTCAGGAGCAGCTTTCCCACCCAGACTCGCTCAGGGATGGCACTCGGGCAACAGCACTGGCATCAGCAACGAGAAGAGAGGCTGGTTCGCAGGGAAAGGACGGCTCAGGACCAGGCAGAGCCTGGTTCCCCGTGATGAGGGGACACAGCCTTCCCTGGGATCGCTGGCAGTAAAGGGCCGGCTGTAGGACGGCTGTCCTGTGGTACCCGATAATGGACTGTATCAGCTTCCTCAGCAGGGGCCATTAGCCCACGCTTAGGGGGCCACTGAACACCAGCGCCAGGTACCTCCCTGCTGTGTGCCCAACGGATAGCAGTCACAATCTGCTAGTTATTACCAACATCTGTCTGCTGAACACTTGATACGCGGCACGGCGCCTCTGGAACAGCCGCACATTCTGTCTAGAGCAGGCAAACGCAAATGAAGTGCTGGAGAGGATAGCTACGGTGAACAAATCCACTGCTGCTCCGCTGCCTTCTCCCCCAGCACAACAGCTCATGAGCCTTGCTCTCACGAAGGAAAGGGAGATCTCTGCTGTGGGACGGCAGGGAGCATCGCGCAGCGGCAGCGTGCACGGGTACAACCGCAGGCGTTACAAGGAGGGGGAAGAGTCAGAAGACAGGTGACTTTTCCTTCTCTAACAGGACCACATCCACCTACGGGTTATTTCCTCCTGCTTGTTCCCTAAGAGAACACAAAGGTGGAACTACACTGCTCCACATCACCCCGCAGGTTGCTTTCTGAGCCCATCGCGCGCACTATCGGCAAAACTGCTGCCCTGATGGAAGACACTGGAGTGTAAATTATGGGCTGGGAAATGAGATGTGTTCTGGATCAGGCTAGAGCTGCTCGCTACAGGCAGCTTGGTTCAGATTGTGCCACTGTCATCTGGGAGGGGTCTCCAGGCACACACTGTCATTCTTCTCCACGTTTACAGTCACAGACTCATTTCCAGAACTCTAAATGAATACTGATGCTTTAAAAAAGCAAGGGGAAAAACACTTAAATTGTATTTGCCTTCTTGTCACTGTAAGCATTTCTTAACTAGAAATGTTTAAGGTTCCACAAAGCAAGTGTCTAAATGTCACAAGCAAAACTAAACACAACCGCTTTGTTCTGGTTTTAATACGGTGAATCAGAGTAACACTAATTGCCTGCTCTCATTTCAAAACAGTTTTGTGATACAACAGCATTAGAGTCAAGTAGACATTTCCCAGTAAAGCACTTCTCCAGCGGAAAAAGGTTTCAACAAGTATAAATTTTCCAGAGATATAAATTTATTTTGACTCTGTGTTGTGGTTGGATTTGCTTTTCAATAAAATATAGAGTTCTGATAAAACTAACTTTTGAAATACAATTTCAATATTTTGACTCAAGCTTAGTTTTAATTTTTTTTGTTATAAACAAAAGATTGTTAGAAATCAAAATGAATAGCTGTGATTAAAATGTATTAGCTGTTGTGACCCCCTGCTCTTTTAAATTGTCACTGCATTAGAAGCCCAGTGAGGATCGAAGGTAAAAATTGACATTTTGCGCAAAACAGGTTCACCTGCGGATGCAGTCGAGGAGACTGTGTTAGTAGGTAACATTAGCTAAAAGTGCCAGTGCTTTGGTCTTTCTTCAGCGAATGCTTCAGACAGCTAATCAAATACTCAAATTTAAGCAAGTGCTTACGTGCTCTGTTGAGGAGAGTGATTTCAGCACATTCTGAAGGTTAATCATGTACTTCACATGCTTTGCTGAAGTTATTCGTGTGGGTCTGATCCAAAGCCCTTGAAGTCAATCGGATTTTTTTCTCAGTGAACTTATGTATCAGACTTTAGAAGCAGCAGCTAATTTCTCTCTCTTCAAAAATCTTTTTCTCTGTAAAGAATATTTTAAAACAGTCTAGTATGAACTATTAGTATAGTACAAAATACTAGCATAGCAATTATTATGTTTGAAAAAGAATACAATATCATTCCTTCGGATTTTTCGTGTCAGGCATCTGTTGGCTTTTTTTAATTAAAATTATCAGCACTCAGAATGTCCATAGAGAACAAGGAGCAATGGAGTCAAACTGATAAATTATTGAATGTAAACTTTAATTAAAAAAAACCCCAAACACTCTGTTCACAAAACCCGCAAAGTAATTCTGTTACAAAATCTATCCGCTGCTTAACCAGCCTGTGAGGTGTTGGTTCCCTACAGGCCTCACAAACTACACAGACATCGTCCCACAGCCCCTCCTCAACGCGACGAACGTCTGGTTCAGCAGGACACGCAGGTACCCCAAACAGAGGGGGATGAAGAGTGGCTGCTGCTGGCCACCAGCGGCGCTGATGTTGGCGACAATGTGCCGTGCACAAGAAATGCGGAGGAGTCGGGTTTCAATTTATGAGACCAGAAAGGTGAGTGTGCCCCGTTAATCCGAGGTGGGGAGCTGGTGACACCAACACCAGGAGCGCCGTCTGGAGAAGAGTAATAGCGCGTGTTGTGGAAATGGGAAGGTCATCTGCAGTCTGAAAAGGATTCCAATGGCAGTGTTGTGATCGGTGTTCTGGGTACCACATCGCTACATCACACAGATGTTAATAGGTCCTCTTGGTTACTAGGTGAGTACGGGCGGTTAACCATAAGTAGGTGTCACTTACACAGAAAACGCATCCGGTCAGTGACGTACGTATAGCCGTGAGCGCTCCTCAAGCGCTCATACCTGGAGAATTTTAGTGTAGAGAGAGCACAGGAACCTTACCGCAAGTACTGAGTGTTTTATACACTTCAAGCCGTTTTAATGGGCTTCTACAGCGTGGGAACTGCACAGCACATACTCCTAGTGCACTAGTGGTGACTGACTGGTATCTTTTCCATTTTGGCAACTTTCACAAACACACATGAGCAAGTCTGAGGAACGCTGCCGGGACTACATGGATCAACGCAAGGACACATGAGCGCGCTGCTACAAGAGCAGAGTGTCTGTGCAGACCTCTTCACCCTGCAGGTGATGTAGTTTTCCCAGGCAGGAGAAAAAATGCCCAATTGCTTCCAGAACACGTTCAAGCTGGCACCTCAGCATGCTCAGCATTGGTTCGACTCTGTGCTCCCAAAAGGCAGTTGTTCATCTAATTATGCTCCCGTGTAAGTCAACATGGAGAGCTTGGAAAATATCAGGGATGAGGAAGAAACCTCCTGGAAGTCTAGTTCAGGTAAGAAATCTATCTAAAATGCAAAATAAAATTCCTACAAATGCAATAGCTACAGGGATACTGTACCACAAATTGCCAGGCTTATTCCCTGCATTGCACTGGGGATGGCAGAACTAAGAGAACTTCCCTGCTGCCGAAACAACAACTGAGTACAGATACAGAGAGCCAGGCAAGGTTTTGTGGCTCAGGAATCCCTGGAGTCACAGCAATACCATAAAGATAACAAATGGAATAGACTTGAAATCCAAAACAGGACCTATGTGATATCTAACCTCTTCTTCAACAGGACAAGTCATAGCAATCTGGCTAGTGAGATTTTAACGGTAACAAATTAGATATTCCTGCATTTACACTTTGTACTGGTGACCACGCAGAAACTTCTGACTTGATGTCCAAGTGTCAGATGGATTTTACAGCACAGCACGTGATCCTTGTCCCTGGGAGGATACGAACAGGTCCAGAGGAGAGGCAAGGCACTGAAGGTGTAACACTGGTCTCTTCTTCAGGGGACAGAAGTAGAAAGGTATTGGTGTCGAATGGCACGTTAAAAAAACCCACAAACCCACTGTCAATCGCTCTTCACTAACCGTGAGAACAGAACAAGTGCAGAACCACCCAGCACCAAGCTTCTTGGAAATGCTTATGACGGACACAGTCCAGTTTGCTGTGGGAAAGATTAGAATGTTTTCCCCTGTGCTTTTTGGGGTGCTCCTGAGCACTTCAGCGCAGACATCTGCTTTCCACAGCTTTTCTCTCTACCCTCTCAGAGCACCAAGGGCAAAATACTGTCATTCCTCTTCCGATCCACCCACCACTACCACATCTGGGTATTACCCAGCAGCAGCCAGAGAGCACTGTAAGCTCAAACCACCAGTGCTTTGTCACATTTCAAATTCTTTGAAATCTCTTCATAGCCGTTTGACAGACATGAGCAGACATGTAGATGTAATGATTGTTGGACACGCAACCTAAACACGGCTGCAGAGACCTACAGTTAATGAAGGTTACCCCAAACCCCTAGCCAGCTGCCCTAATGACGGATAGACCATGCCTATGTCCTACTTGAATGAACTCTTACTTCACCTGAGCTTGAGAAGTCTAGACCAGCCACGTGATAAGATGTTTGAATGGTGTCACAGACTTGTCTGTACTGGAAGCATTTAGAATATTTTTCTGGTGGTTTTTCCCTATATACACAAAATAAACGCACAGGAAAGAACAGAATTTCATAGAGACTGTAACAGTGTCTCACTGCTTGCTTGTTCTCTCTCCACCACAACCAAAATTAACACAACCCTAATGAACAATGCAGCAGTATCTCCTTCAAGACTGCATACTCCTCTCATACACAAAGACACTTTTAAGACTATATGCAACACGGTGACTTTTGCCAAAGCAGTATCAAATCTTCTCTACAATGGACAGCTGTAAAATATGGCATTTGCAACACCTGTAATTTGCTTTTTTATTGTGGCATTTTGAGTTGTATTTAATTTAGAACTGAAATGCTGCCACATGGAGATTAGAGCAGCAAATACTGTCAGCTTACTATGAGCTGTAAATTACTATTTTATGGTAGAAAATAAAAGCTGTTCTTCATTAACTGCTTCCTTCCCCTCCTTTACAACAAGGGGTTTGTTTTCTTCAGACAGAGATATCATCATTTAATGGAATAAGGGCCACTCACAAGTGAAAGGTAAAGGAAAAAGAAAGAACTGATAAGTACCATGCTTTAACACTTCAGAACTCGGGTACACCTAGAAGTCCTAATGTGCAACTCTGACCTCTTGACTCCCCGTCTAGCCCATTCCCTCGCAGCCAAGGGATGTGAGGATGAAATATCCAATCCAAACCAGCTTGAGAGACTCTAAGAGTCAGGACAAGCAGACCACAGGTTTTAGTATGTGCTCCTATCGGATTCTGCCTCGAAGGCAGATAAGCTGCAATCATAGCTGCATTTCAGTGAACTTGTTGTGGTGAGAAGGAAAAATTACTTCAGCACCAGAAAATCCAGAACTGCTCCGCAGATACTAATCCAAAACTGTCGCCTGCCCAGATGAATGCTTAGGAGAAAAAAAAATTAAGCTCTGAGCTTGCAGGTAATCACATTACACATTACCAGAAAGCTGTTGCTTGCTTGGATTTCATTCAAACACACCAGCTTCACTCTCATGATTTATGGAACTGCAGAAATCTCCACGGATTTTTTTCCCCCCTCTTAGCCCTCTGGTTTAAATATAACACAGTAAGTTAAGCTGAGAAACTGGGAAGGCAATTTACTTTGCTAATATTAAACCAAAGGAAAAAAAAAATCAATTTTTTTGTACCTTACAAGAAAAAAGAAAATCAAACTGTTCTTTTATCTTAAATGCTAACTGAAACCATCCCCTCCAGGTAGAAACTATCAGTAAGATGAGCTTAAGTTACTCCTCTGACTTTGGCAAAGCAGAATCACTGTCATTCAGAGGCAGCCTGGCAGAAATCACAAAATGCAGAACCACAAAGCTATTATAGGGAAAAGAGCACATAGAAAGAAACCTCTGGATAAACAAGAGTAGGTGGTTATGGGGAAGAAAACTTAATTAACTTCTTAGGGAAGTTCCTCCTGCCTCGCCCACAGGACGTCTGCCTTACGAGGCACCCACCACCGTAAGAGTGGAGCAAAGGGTTACCAGAACAATTGCAAGTGTTTCATCAGTGCTTGCTGTAAACTTCAAAGGAGCACAAGACCTCCCAGCATCCAGATACTTACTGAGTCATTACACAGCCACAACTTGGAAGGGTCGCTCATTTATCAAAGGATCAAAAACTGGGACTATAAATTACCTCTTGCTTTTTATCTGCGAAGTGAAATTGAGTTGTGACTAGACACAACATTACGTCACCATCAGATATGCCAAAGTGCCCTCAGGCCTTGGGTATATTATACACTTGCTGTTGCCATGGAAACAATGATTTGGATTTAAGAAATGATAAGCAGCAGCCTGTCACGGTGTCGTTCTTGAACGTCCCAAGGGAACCTTGGCGATGAACACTAGACCGAAATGCCTCATTGTGATTCCTGCGAAATCCCTATCTCCAGGAAGACTTTGCTGGTATTTTAAGGTCCTGTCACAGAATTCTGATGCAATCGTGACTCCACGGTTAGGTTTTCTGGTGCTTTTTGTCCTTTCGTTCTGTGCATATACTGTGGGATTTTCTACCGCTGTTGACTGGAAATAAACCCTCGCACTGTACACTTGATAAAACCTGTAACCCTCAGCCTGGAAGGTGCAGCCACAGAACAGCCTCACTTAGAACAGAGATGGTCGATGTCTGCTTTGAAATACAAAACACTGCTCACCAGTGGCCGTACAGACGAGAGGAGAGACTCCGCAGTTCAACAAAACTGGAAACAGAGGGGCTGTGGTGGGGTTCTTCTGTTCATCACATTTTCAGATGCTCATTTTCATAGTCCAGACTCTCATGTTACTGCATTCAAATGTGAAATTGTGAACACAAGGGCTTCGCCATAGCAAAAGAGTGCAACTTCACCAATTCTCAAAGGTTTGTCCAATTCCGTAAGAAGTTTTGCGTACCAGTGTAAGTCTCACGCAAGCCCTATTTGTGAACACATTGTGGCCACTTCTTGAAAATCTCTTCTTATTTATCATATGTCCTGGATCTGTGCCAGAATCGCGAAGAAC
Organism: Bucorvus abyssinicus; assembly: GCA_009769605.1. Lineage (NCBI taxonomy): Eukaryota > Metazoa > Chordata > Aves > Bucerotiformes > Bucorvidae > Bucorvus > Bucorvus abyssinicus. Next base: position 21,412,810 of record CM020035.1, on the reverse strand, counting down.
TCTCCAGTTATTTCTGCCGCAAAACATTTCCCCTCACGCCAGGCTCACGACAGGAACTGCTGACCACACTATACAGTCAAATAACTCCCACTGAGGAGCAACGCCATTCGTGGACAGCCCACGATCTGTGCTACAGGGGCTGTTCTCGCCTTCTCAAGCGTACAGCATGTTACATGTAAAAATTCCAGGCCTCATCAGCTGAAGGTATAAGCAAAATTTGTTCCTGTTACATTCCTAATGATGGCCTTGTTTCTAACTCCTTGAAAAATGAGAAAACGCTATGAATGGTTATGCTTTTCAGCTCATTTGATTTCTCTTTCATGGACTCTATTCATCGGTTCTGCTGATGCTATTGTAGCTGAAATCACACCAACACTCTCCAGGAATTCATTAGATAATGCCAGGCCAGACTCTCAGCTAATGAAAAACCTGCCTTCACAGTTCTGCTTTTTTCTACTTTACAAAAGATTGCTTTAATGGTTCAGAAAAGGATAGACACTCACAGGAACCAGTTTTAGAGGCTCAGGTAGCACTATCAGACACGGGCAGCTTTCCCTTACCTTCCCCAAGAGGCAAAGGTACCCAGCAACTCAGGGGACGGGTCTTTCCTCTTGAGCTGAGCCATCTTCTGCGTACCAGAAACTGCTTGGCTTTCCTTGGGCTGATCTTGCCTGTGATGGGAGAACACATTCCATCACCTAAGCAACATTGTCTTCACAACCTTTAGGGTCTTTCAGAAAGAGTTTTGATGTTGAGGTTTCCAACTCAGCGTTAAGCCAGTTGGCCAGTTCCCCTGGCTTTACTGACTGGATGTTTCTTGGAAAAAACCACTCAGCTGCTGTAAGAGTGTAGAACACCCTGGCTTCAGTGGAACTTTGCCATTTTGTACCCCATTGAAGACCTGACCTGTCTGAATTTTAAATCAACTTAAGGGGGAAAAAAAAAGAAATCCCTGGTGAAGTATTTCTCAGTATTTCTCCTTTTCTCCAACCTCATGCACCCCGGAGGAAAAACCTTTAAGTGCAGAATTACAGCACACTGTTAAAATGTCTCATCTGTCCAGCAATTCAATAGCCTGTAAAACCACCGGGGCTTCTTCAGAAGGTAAACAGGAGAAAATACCGAAAACACAATACCAGCCATGTTTTTCCACCTTTCCGGTACTTTCCAATTAACATCCAATCTGCTGCTTACATGCATGGTAGACAGAAGTTCATTTCATGCGCTTGACTCCCACAATAGCCTCAGTGGTGGAGTACCATGGTATTCGATTCCACTGCTTTCATCTCCAGTGGTTCATTGTCCCCTCTGCTAAGAGCACAATTGGGTCAACCCTCTTACTTGGGGAAAAAGAAAAAAAAAACCACCTGCTGGTCTATTCTACAGCCAGCACTATTTTCTGTTGATATTGAGGATGTTTAAAATTCTGTTTGCTTTTTAATTTTTAATCATAATTAAAAATTGCCTTCATTTTTCATTTAACATGTATGCATGAAACTTCCGGTGGATGCATGAAATTTTGATTTGCCTTCTTTGCACTCTTGTGGCATCCTTCCAAAACACACAGGGGTCAAGGGCTTTGCACTCATTTATTTGCTGCAGAACCCCAGGGAAAGGACAATGCAATATTGTTCCAACCTGGGAGCAAACAGGGAACTGAACAGCAAAGCAAAACATCACTATTCACCTTCTAATCCACAGCCCTTCCCACCCCTGGAGAGGGAAGATGCTCCCCCCAGCTCCCTAAGGGAACAGCCTGCTTTCCCCAGGGCACTGTTCCAGCTGCTCTGGTCAATGTGTTAGAGAAGGAGGAACCGTGGAACCATCTCCAGGGGATGCAGAACAGCCACCGTGCAGAGACAGAAAGGATGTAAGACTACCATTTTTTCCCCTTCTATTGCAAATAGGCTCACTAATATCAACGAGGACAGCCACAAACTGAGCTACCAGTTGAGATAAGTAAGAGACAGAATCCAACTTCACTCATTTTATTTTGTTTTGTAACCAAAGTGTCATTTTGATGATTGCTACCATGCACTGCATGTCACTTATTTCAGCAGAGCATATTCTCTTGGCAAATAGCATGCTGTTCCTTTTTGTGTGTCTTGGTGCTTTTCCCTTTCTATCCCGTGGCTTTTCTTGTACGGTGATGGGGAGTTCAGACCAACGGGGCTGTGGGACTTCTGGCCAGGTTGTCTTTTTATGCACCATTTCTACAGCAAGCAACCGTGGTCTGCACTGCTCTGCCCATACCAGCACTACGTTCCTTCCCTGCAGTGTCAGACACCCCTTCTCTGCTCCAAAGAGGAGGTGTCACGCTCTGGTCGGGGACTGCGAACCGTAAGTCTCATAAGGGCAGTAAAAGGGAAAAGACAGTCAAACCTGCGTTAGAGATGCAGGTGGTCGAACATGTAAACTCCCAGCAGGAGAATCTGTATTGCAGGGTTCCAGGAGCAGCTTCCTCAGAAATGGTCATTCCGTTACAAGAATAACTCCCTTTTCTTATCACAGCAGCCTTTGAACTTAATTAAACCCCTCAATTATCAGCTCTCAAGAGAACAGGAGATTCCTAATACGAGCTTCTGAGCTGAATTTGATTCCTAAACTAGAACAAGCACGCAAGACATACAGCTCTGAGGTCATAGGTGCTCCAGTCACTAACTAATGTCCAAAACCAGTACATTTACACCAGACTGCGGACTTGAAGAAGGCTTTTAAAATCTTTTAACTATACGTTAAAAAAGATAACAGCGCAGTACATTTTAACCCTTTAAAAGTCAGTGCCCCAAGCTGCTGTGGTCGCTAGCACAGCACGTTATTTAGGTGAAACCCAGTACTCTGCACAGACATACTGGGCACTGCCTGCATTAAATGGGTCCTTTTAATGAGGTTAGCCAGCACTGGAAAGACCAAGCCATAAAAAAAAAAAATTTAGTGTACCATCTGTACAGTATCACACAATCCTATGTGGAGGCAAAATTCATAAAGAACTGGGTGGGGGGGAAAGCATTATCTTGGAAAAATGGGTAGCTCTACTGCTTCTGGTCTTCTGTGTCTTTTAACCCATCATTGAACAAATGTAAACTTGTTCTTTGCTGACTACATATGATATGAATCTTAATTTAAGAGAGTTTAAAACAGTATTTAAGACTGGTGTTAGGAGGAGAATAAAATATACTGCCTAAAAGTATAAAAGAATGAAGTACTTCTTTTTTGACTAATTTGTAATATTTAAAACCATTCTTAACCTTTTTTTAGTGTGAACGATTAAGAACATTTTGAAAGAGAAGAAAGTTCGTAAATTCTGTCTATAAAATCCCTTTTGTGAGCCCCTTCATAAATAAGTTAAACATTTTGGTTTTATTTTTATTCATTTGTAGTTATTTGATAATAAAACATGATGCAATTATTTTGCTTGAATCAGTGATCCAGACACTCCAGGTTTTAAGAGAAAGACCAAGCCAAAAACTCAGCACTGACACTGTAGTCACTGGATTCTTTCCTGAAAGAACAACATTTGTAGAGTATCTCTCTGAAGAGTTCAATTTGTCACGCAAGTGCAAGGATTGTTCTATGTGATACACCATATTTCCTAGCCTCTGGTGTACATGCCGACGAGATAGTTTAGGAGTTGATATAAAATGTATTTTAATGCTATGAAGTCTGGCAGCCTACTGAATTATTTATATGATGTTATTTACTTACTACTTTTGAGTGTGACAATTCCAGATTTAGCATCACACATAAACCTTCCTTTTCGATACAACACTACCATCAGGGCTTTGCCACACTTCTAAGAACTCCAAATGGAATACATGTGCTTCAGCTTTGGATTTGCGAAGCAGAAGGAGTTGCCACAGCCCCGTGGTATTCGGCTCCTGGTTAGTTTACTGAAAAGCGTGCAGACATCTGGTTTTTTAAAAAATCTCAGTTGATAAAAGCCTAACACAGATCACAACTTGCACCATTTCCCGACCTTCAAGAAGATGTCCTTGTTCTGATTTTTCACTCGCCTCACATTTGTGAGGCTCTGATATGTGCTGGTCAGGGTTGCAGTTGTTCAGCCACTGCATCCAGCTGATTTGGACAACATTCCAGCCCTAGCCTTTGTTGGGGCAAGTGAGCAAAAAACGTGCATTCAATCATTTCTGTAGTGAGGACAGTCTGATGAAACACAACGGATATTCCTCTGACACACAGCAGTGAGAATAAGGCCAACAGAAGGGGTTTAGCCCTGACTTTAATCTCTGCAGTCTCAGACCTAGCATGCAGCTGGGAAAATGCATACTCATAAACCATGATATTTAATGCTCAGCCTAACACAGAATTGAAAAGAATGTGTTAACACCAGAATGTCAAGCTTGCTGCCTCGGGAAAAAAAAAAAAAAGATCTTTGCTGCTCCTGTGCTAAAAAAACATTTCACTATTATGGATGAAGCAGTTCAGTATTTCCAGCATTGTTGCAGGTTTAAAAATAAACCTCAGACATTCATCATCTCGCAGGGCTTAATTGGTACCAGCAAACAGATAGACGATTTGTAAATTTTGGGCTCCAATTCAAGACAGCAAACATAGACATGCTGGATTTAAAATGTATTTTTAAGTTCAATTCTGAAGTGCCTTTAATCTCGTATAACAGTAGGAATAAGGAAGGACATCCCACCAACCTTGGCTCTCAATGACTCTATTAAATGCAAGCACATATATATTATCAACATGTCGCTCAGCCAGATTTTGTAGATTATCACACAAGAGGAAAAGGAGGTCTGTAAGGACTCACAAAAACCTGAAAATAATATAACTTAATCCCATGAGCAACAGAGATGATTTCCCAAATGCAGCCCTGAACACAGAGCGGGTTCAAAATCAAAGTTAAACAAGGTAATTAACCACATTTCTAGCTCAACTTCCTGACACCACTGGCCTCCAATGGTTTTTTTATAAGGTCTGTAGCATCATCTTTCTCTTCCCTAGTGAGAGGGCATATATAACTAACCAATGATACAGACAATTTCACATGACCTTTTCAGACCAAGTCCATAATTCAAAGAACCTACAATCACTCACCAGCGGAATTCAGAAACACTAAAATAACACCTCTTGCAGAGAGCTACCATTCTTCATAATTCTGCATAATTAGATTTTAAGCATTATGTAAATCTTGTCATATCCATTAGGCTCATTTATCCATCCATGTTTTGGTTTTTTTTTAAGGTGTGTTTTCACCACTGAGCTCTGAGAACCTGGGTTAGTTCAGCTGATGCATATGCAGCCACACAGAAAAGCTAGATGAGAGCATCAGTGATGGAGCAAACAGCCATTATCCTACCTGCAAAAAGGCAGGAAAGGAGTAACCAAAGTCTAGCATACACCTACGGCCTTATCAGTTGTCTTGGACTTAAAGATCAAAATCATTTACGAAACGGTTGCAGAATTTGTGTATAGACAGGAACAACTACTGCTAAATAGACTAAATTAATTTTGCAGAGAGAACACATGGTTCATAAATATCTCAGCTGAAAAGCTGAAATCACATTTAGTTGCATTTGTTGGGTAATAATCAGAACACAATTAAATAAGGCACGAAAGGAATCTCTGTAATTTTATTTATGATAGAAGCTTGAAGGATTTTTTTCCCCCAGCTCTGTAAAAGACATTAAGGGTATTTATCATCCTGGTAGCAATATGGTATTTTTCTACAGGGACATATGGAACTAAAACGAGCTTGTGTTTTCTGGGTATGACTTTTTAAAATTTATTCAGATTTGTTTTCATTTCCATCAAAAATTTTCAGCCATCAAATCCATCACTGCTTTCCTGAATGAGCTTAAACCCTAAATTCACTCAGATGGGAAGTACTATTTAATTCACAAGAGGTACTAGTATGTCACAGTACCAAGATCCGAAAAGTGCCTGAGTACATGAACCCTTCCCTAAACGCAGTCACACTTTACAGCCTGAATTTATACCAGGTTTCTTTCTTCTTCCATTTTATGTTTTGAAATCAGGCTCTGAATTAGCTCTTTCATTTATCTTTTCTGTTCAAAACAAAGAGGTCGAGTTCACGTCATGGGGTTCTTTTGAAAACTCTTCTCTGGTCTCAGGTTTGGAACATACAGCTCAGTGTATTTACTGGAGCGACCCGAGTAAGACTTAATATATGCATGGAGCTCTCAAACCCAAACGCTGGGAGGAATCTGCTCCAAAACTGTTCTAAGTTAATAGAAATATTTTCTCAGCAGCAGGGGTTTGGCCGAAAGAACAGACATAAATTAATCAGGTCCAGTCCAGGAATGGTGGTGACTGGAGGACAACGCGCAGGATTTTCGGTGAATCAGAAACTGACCTGATGTAGTATCACTGCTCATAACCTACCTCTCATTTATTTTTCTCTTCTTTAGTCTCTGCTACTATTTCAAAATCAAGAATCCATGTTTGGCACAACATACGGTAAAAATCGCAGAATTCAATTAAAACTCTGAGAACTCAGATCAGCCCAGACCCGCACTAATAGCGAAAGGTTGATGCGGTAAGTGATACCAGTACCAGCACTAGCGCTGCTGTGCAGCTGCTGCGAAGCAAAGCTCTGCCCTGTTTTCTAACACTACAGGGGTTGAAAGAGCAGCGTTGGTTCACATTTAAGTATTAGGACATGACAACCAGTCCAAAGCAGGTAAGTAAGTTCACACTTCAAAAATTCCCTCACAGAGCTCTCACTACATTTAAGTTATCCTTGACGGCTTTCCCAGTAGCATTCAGATTAAAGAAAAAACTGTTTTCAAGCCCAAAAGGCTGTACGCCTGATGCTCTCTTTCTCCAGCCGATGCATCGAGACCTTTCCATCTAAGCAGTCCATGCTTAGCGGGCACTGAAGCTTTGACGAGATTTAAATGCACAGGTTTGTTAAAACACGTGCCAGCAACGTAACACTGAGCAAAACCATATGCCATTATGTTGCATTTCTTTCTACAATGATTTAATGCTTTGACAGCCATCGATTTTTTATTCTGCCAGTGGCTGCCCTGTAAGCAAGTAGAATGAAGCTGAAAGATGTGTCAAAATAAAAGGAAACGAACAAAGAACAGATGTGGAGGTGCCTTTGAGGACAGAGATCTCTGTGGCACGACTTACAGCTGGGAACGGAGCACTGAACTAAAGACAGAAAGGTTATTTTTGTTAAACAAGATCATGCTTTTCAGCATCTCCATCAGGATGCCCTCGTACATGGGTCTTTGGCATAAACATTCCCGGAAGTTTAGAGATATCAGGAGTAAGTAAAAAAGCATACGAAAATGTAGTAATTTTTTTGCATCCCACAGACTTGCAAAATGTACCACTGATTTTAGAGAGTCAAGCACATGCATACATTTCTTCCCAAAGACTATTTTTAAGCCAAGCCTTTTTAGGACATTATACAAATCCATGAAGCCAGAGGTTTATAATGAAAGCACCATCAGACTCTGAAGTAAAGCACTATGTGTGCAGCTACAAGGAAGAAATCTTATCTACTCTATATTCCTCTCAGAATGAAATAACTGTCTCTCAGCAAATCCATGTAGAAAAGGTTGTAAAAATAAATTCTGTGGAAAAAAAAAAATATTCCAAAGGGTGGAATGAAGAATTAAAGATAAAATGAAGGGATTCCCGTAGGAAAGATCATAGTTTCTGTAGGAAGGATCAAAATGCCGAAGGGCTTACCTCTATCTGTGCAATAGGGTGTATCACTTGTGCTTCTTGCTCTTGGATCCAACAATAGCACCACAGCAAGGAGTTTTATTCTGGATCATCTGAGGATGAATCAAAAGCAAAGATGCTTTGAAGGAGCTGTACAGGTTAAGATGCTGTATAGGTTATACAAAGCAATGGAATAAGGGGCATGTGGAGGGCTGGGCTCTGGCTTTTGCTGCCTTCCCTCCTCAGTATCTCAGCGGAAAGGCTCAGTGAGTTTCTAGAGATGTTGGCGGCCAGGGAAGGTTGAGATCCCTGCTCTAATGTGTAGGAAACACTCACACCCTTTGGCTGACCTAATTTCCTGAAGAACACGACACTCCTCTTATCCTGCGAGCCACATTTCAGATGACTTCAGGTGAGCGAAGCCAACATGCTAATCAGGCAGCCAAAAAACACGGTGAATTGTGTCTGCAGGACCAGCAAGGTGGGTCATTCCACAGTGCAGCCAAAGCAGCAGCAGAACTTGCTTGAACTCATGGCTATGAACACGCAAGGGAGAAGGGAGAACGGGGACTGCCCCCTTGGCAGCACTAGCCACTGTGGCAGGCTTTGCTGTAGCACCTAAATGCACACGAAGGACTTGCAGAAGGTGTGAACTGGTGACACACCAGGTCACACACATTCACTGTAGCAACAAATGGCAGATTTGCACTAACTGAGCTTTGCCAGGGACTGTGGCAATGAGATGCACAAGTTAGGCCTGCTGTTACGGCAGCAGGAACCTACAGTTAACGGGGTTGATTTGTAGACCCAGTCCTGATATTACAATAAATCTTGGGACCTGGAGAAACTGCCTGTCAAAGATGGGCAAAATTAGGCTGACCTGTAGAATCAAGCAAAAAAGGGGGCAGCCATGCCTCCCAAACCAAACCAGCACACCATGGGATTCCCTGAGAACACAGGCAGCCCCTCCGCGCAGCCTCCGCTTCATTTTGCCAGCAGCAGGTGTTACTAAACAGAGCGAGGTTAGTTACGGTCAGAACTGGTTGAAAGGAATGAGCAAGCATAAGCCTGAAAAGTTTCTGGTAGGACATCGAGAGCCAGGGAAACACGAGTATAAATCACAGGCAGAACCATAACCTTGGACAAGCACAACAGCATCTCACGTGGGCCTGCTGGTGCGTTCTCCTTGCTGGTACCCAGAAGCTTCCCCTCCCTAATTTTCAGCTGCAAGCTGGCTAACATCAAAGCTGCACTGCAAATTCTTTCTGCTTCCAATATTAACATATTAATGGTCTGCTGCAGAGACTGTGGCCCTTTCTGCAGGCTGTGGGTGATGCAGCTTGTTTCTCTATTAAAGAAGCTGTAAAAACTGTTTGGAGATGTCCATGAGGTAAAGCAGGCTCCCTGTCCAGTGTGCCACTCGCATCCTTGCCTCTCCTCTGCACTGGTATTTATTTTAGCAACATTCTTCAGCTCACTACCAGATTTTGCATTCTAATGCTGAGACAGCTGAAAAGGTCAATTAGAAGAACGTATCTTAATAACAAATTCCATTGCATAAAATCACTCATTCATAAAACAGTATGAAAAAGGATGATGGTTATTACAAACCATGCATTTGGCTAATTGTAAACTCCCAGTGGTTAGCTAGGTTTGTGGCTTTGTCAGAAGATTTACTTAGGAAGAGCTGTAGAGGTGCCAGAGGCAAACGTGCTGCTTGGAGCACAAATTCCTTCTCGCCCTTCCTGCTTGGCGAACAAGTGCATACAGCTCAAAAAGCCCTGCTAGAGGAAATCTCTGCTGGAGTGCACAGTCCTGCATCACCCTCCTCTAACTGGTGAGACTATCCAGATCGGTTGAGTCATTGTGATATCACTTTGGGGACATCTGATCCTCTATAATTTGGAGACAGGATGTTCTTTCAAGTAGAATAACCACGTACTTGTAGCTCCCATTTGAGACATTTTGGTTTTTAAGCACTTGTTAAAGCCCAGCATCCAAAACTCTTCCAAAGACTTGTGGATGGAAGCTCAAATCAGACCTGGCAATCCTTCAGGCTTTTGTACCTGATATTTCCCGATAACTAGTCTGAGCTCAGTGGTATTTATATTCAAAAATGAGAAGGATAGAGTGTAACACAATCGAAAAAGACCTGGAGATAAAAGGAAGAGTGATCAGAAAGAACTGGGAATTTCAGAGTAATGTGAGAGCCTGCCCAAGTCAACTGCGAGGGTCAGTAAAAGGTGTACAAGTGAAGGACCCCTCCACTCCGGAAAGCAGCTCTTGCTAAGTCAGAGCTTCCACAAGCAGAGGGAATTTTGGGTTTTTTTTTCCTAAATCGATACTTAACTTCTGCACCCCAGAAGAGTAAATACATAGCACAGCACAGATGCACACTTTGAAGGGGGTACAGTCAAGCAGCCCAAGCCACCCCACCGTCGTCGCTGTAAGAAAGGCGCGGGATCAGGCCTCGAGGGGTGCCCTGTCACTCGAAGTGCCTTTTGTGGGAGTAGCTCTGAGCTCTGGTAGATCCATGGGGAAACAGACTCATTAGACAGACGTTAGAACAGATCCTCTGCATAAAAAATGGTCCCAAAGTCACCCTGGCATTCATTTCATTGTGGTGTGGGTGTTTGGGGGCTTTTTAAGATAAAATTGATGGATTGTCTTTCTTCCTGAGATAAGTTGATTGGCATATGAATTTCATTGATTAAGTTAATCAAAATTTCGTATAATTGGAGAAGGTAATTCCTGCTCCATTTGCACTTTCTAAATAGTTGGTGATTTGTTAAACTATAAAAATGGTTTAAAATGCTTTCTTACATTTCCTTACCTTTTATTTACCCAAGAAACAACCTACCTCCTAAAATTACAAAAGAATGGCACAGTTAAAATAAGATTTATTACACTGCCCTATGAAATATGTCCAAGAAGTCTACAAACGTCGCTCACCCACACAGAACCCAATCCTGCACGCACACGTCCATCTTAAATGTGTAACAGGTACACGTTTGTTGTCACTGTCCTGAACCTCATCCGAAAAACAGCCAGCAACCCCTGCATGCACACTTATTTCTATTGTTTATTGTCTGCAGTTACTTCTCCATCTTCCTGTAGACCCAGCAGATATTCCCAAGCTTTGCATAACACTTACAGTAGTAAACGTTTGTCACCTCATTGGCAGAGGGCTCCAGTTTCAGAACTACTGTATGTAGACGTCTGTCTCTCTCTCTCCCTTCAGATAACGATATTTTTTACAATCAGCTGCACAGCTCTCAAGAAGCAAAACACTTCACAGATAGAGCTTGATCTTTAGCATTGATGAGGAAATAAAACATGGTATTGAACAGAGTAATATATTGACACAGCATAGAAAACCAACATCGCCCTTTATGGCCTCCAACATCAATACAGGCGCAAACTCAAAGAGTTCTCTTGGGGCTCCAGCAAGAGACCTCAGGGGTGAGGCTGGATGATGCTAACTCCAGCTCTCTTTCATTTACAACTACCTGCTTGCAGCTCGCTCACTTGATCCTCACAGATCAGACAAACCCCTCATCTGTTTGTACAAGTACAGACAAGCTTTCCGGAGCGCACCTTTTCTGCATGCAGATAGCTCCTGGCGTGCTCCTATTTTGCATGCATAATGTGCATCTTCCGACGCAGTGTTCCGTGCAGTCAGCAGTCAGATCACAGAGCTAGGACAGAAAAGTGAGCCTACCACTGACTGCCACACGACACAGGGAACAATTTGTCCTCCCGCAGTCCAGGCTCAGTTTTTGTCCCTAACGAGCCTTGGGCTTTTAACACACCGCTCCCTTCCCTACTGCTGTTTCGCCATCACGGAGGCCAGTTCTGAGTCCTCCCTCACCTGCCTCTTCACAGGCTTGCACCCGCTTCAACCAAAACTGCCGACAGAGAGTGGGAAATCCCTTTTCTTTAAGAGACCCTCTTAAACAAGCTCATCTCTTCTTTCTCCTGATTTGAGTACAGCTCTTTATAGCCATGCCTTGTGAGACAGACAGACCTTTCAGGAGCTGGCTGCCAGATTAATTATGTACCTGGCAGCTCTTTCCTATGAGATAACGAGGGGAGGTCTGACCCTCAGCAGAGCCCTTAAAGCAGGCTTTCATTCTGAAGAAGTCTGTAAGAGCGCAGAGATGGTCCATACCTACTGCTGCTGACGTCCCAGATCAAGCGTGGCATTACGGCTTCATCACCAGAATGGAAAAGGCTTTGCTGCAGCCAAGAGATGGGGCTTCCTTGTATGTAGTAAAATCATCGTGGATAAAGGGGGGAAGATTCCGTCAGGCATTCAGTGCAGCCCAACAGTTTTTAGTGAGTTTGACTGGACTAAGTCACTCACAGGAGGCAATTTCCAACATGTTTACATATGTTTACATAAAAATGAATAGAAAGCAGAGTAAAATATATAAAAAGCAGAATGCATCAGAATTTCCAGTTCATTGAAGTTTCGTCTTTGAGTAGGTGTTTGCTCCCTATCTCCCTAGAGTAGAAAAACTCCTTCAACAACAGGTTTTTTCTCCCGTTTCTTTAACTGCTGTCCTGAAGTATTCGTGGTTCTAGAAACTCTCCATCTCTTCAGAGGAATCAGTTCAGCTTCCACGCTTTTTCCTCTCTGTTTGTGTCGGAATATTAAAACCATTCATGGCTTTCCAACAGAAAGTCACGCACACCAGGAAACAAAAGAAAATTTAATTGAAAGGGCATCATATCCTGCCTCTTGTGCTCCAAGAGAAGTTCAGCCACTTTACACCATCCGTAAACAACATGCCTGTCCTTAGCAATATCTGGTCATTTTGAGTCCACATTATATACCACTGCTTAAACATATTTACCATTAAAACCTGCTTTTTCTTCCAAGTTCTTAAACTTCTTTCTGTATGAAGTGAACACTGGAAACAATTCAGTCTTTTTTTTTTTAAACTACCTTATTCACGTTTATTTAGGTTTCCCCTTAGTCTTTAAACAAGCCAAATTCATTTATTCTTTTCTCATAGATTCTATTTGCTCATTTAGATTTTGAAATTACTCACTAATCCAACTAACCCTCTGCCGAGGACCTTTAAAAACAGCAACACATTGGTAGTCCAGAACAGCAAAGAGTTTGAGAATGCAGATAATTACATTTACTTCCAAAACCCAAGAGTGACGCGAGCGCACAAATTGCCATAGGTACATTGTGCAGATATTCGAGGACGTTGGGACATTCAGACCACAAGCGAGTGAGTAGTTAAACTTTCCTGTGGTGTCATTCCCCGAGCTTCTGGAATGAAAGTGCTCATCTTTCCATCCCAGATGTCCTCTGCTCCAGGATTCAGGCCTGCTCACATCATTCCAGTCTACAGAAAACTCAGCCTATTTTGAGCTCTGCTTCTGGTACTGCAGTAGAAGCCCTGCAGATCAGTTTACTTCAGTATTCTCGGTAAATCGTAAGCTGGAAATCACTAGCCATTTCTTCTGAGTGCCAAGAAAACAGCTTCAGCAGAAAAATTGCTCAATCCATTCTGTCAAACTAAATCTGAAAGCAGGCTGCCCTGCTGGTGCCTGTTCAGGTTCTAGGAGGCTACCTGCCTGCACGTTTTAGCTTTTGTGGCACTTGGCCTTCCTTGCCTTTTCCTATTTCTGCTCCCGCTAACCGAGTCCACCCTGAGGAAATCCATTGAGACACGCTAACAGAATGGACCCCTTTATATAGCCACCGCTGTAATAACAACAGAGCACCTCATGAAAAAGGTGAACAGTTACATCTGAACCCTCCACTTTCAATTTTTGGAAAAGCCATGAATCTACCTACGCACCTGCAGGTGTCTAGGACTTGGCCCGTTACAAAACCTTGCTCTAGAATATGCTGAAAATTGATCTTCTGGATGAATAGGAAGTGGCTGCCACAAGTCTTTTATTTAATAAATCAGGTGGTTAATAGCAGGAAATTCATTAGAAAACAATTTAAAAAACCCCCTCCGGTCAGACCAACACCAATCTAATAAGTCTTCAGTAACACCAACTTACCTACAATAAAAAACTACTGTTGTCATCCAGCACAATGAGGTAGTTATAACTATTGTCTTTTCCATAGCAATGACTGAAGTTAAAGTTGTCACTTTGACTCCCAGCTCAACTTCTGTCATACCAAACAGGAGAACTCTTTGGGAACTTTGTTTCCCCAGCTATAAGAAACTAGAAATAAATAGCCTAGGAAAAGGTTGAGTTGACAGCACGACTCTTTCAGCACTAAAACCATGGAGTGAAAAGCAGACATCTCCTTTCAAAGCAGGAGGCAAAGATTGCCAGATGGAAGCTAAATAGCTGGCATCGACGTTTCTGCTGGCTTTAGAGTGCTTTATTCCGAACCTAGGGAGTACAGTTCTTGCCTCAAGGAAGCGAACAGTCACACCTCTAGTTTTGCTGTGAGTGCTTCTAATAACAGTAGTTCTGCGGCAGTCATGTAAGGGTAGGACATTGCAATTATTACAGACGGCATTAGTACTGGACCTTTGAAATGACTGACGCCTAAACGTAGTTCAGAGAACTACTAGCAACCACAGCAGTGGCCATCGACACCTCCAAAGGGGAGAGTACATAGGGGAAAAGGTGGTGTGGTACAAGGAAAGGTCCAGAGAAAGGACAATCTAAGGCCACACGGTGTGAATGGAACTGTCAGAGCTGTGCATGCTTCATTCAAGACTTCAAATTTTAACCAAAAAATGGACAAAATAGGCAAATTTTGTGAAATCTTCTGGAAAAACACATTTATAACATTTTCAGACACCTATTTTGGCTACTGAAGACCCGCGGGAGAGAGGACTGCACAGCATTTACAGCATTAACACATGACATAGACAACAAAACAACCAGCAAATGTGCCTCACAGAGATTTATGGAAAGGGAATATTTAAGGCAAAGATGTTTGTCTGAGAAAATGCAGGACTGTTTGGAACAGAGAAGTGTTTTATTAAAGTAGATGGAATTAGCTATTTCAGATAACCTACAAACAACAGGAGCATCCAGCAAGGACTCCTAGTGAATCCAGCGGATGTTGGGCAAGTTTCACATTTCAGAAAGGTCTCTCTGACGCTACACATAGAGGGCAGTCAGGAAAATTCACCCTATCAAATTCAAGAAAGAACCCAAGATCTAGAATAACTGACTGTAGAGCTTGTGAATCCTCCAGAGTAGGGAACTGCATAGTTTCCATATAAAATAAACCTCCTGCTGCAGTAGTTTAAACAAGCAAAGAAAGGTTAAGAAGGATCTCATCTCACAGTACTGGCATCCATCTCCTCATTTTGGGAGTCTCTGAGATAGCCAGTAAGATGCCTATGTCCAGTCTGGCTTCTTTATAAAATGCCAATGTACCTTTGGCAGAGTTTTGGGGGAAAAGAGACCCAAGCCTGTCTTCAAAGACTCCACTCCAAGCCATGAGTGCACCGGAGTTACACTCAGATACAAGAACTCACAGTGGCTATGCCAGGCAGCCATGAAAAAACAGATCCTCAAGCGGGTCTAAAAACATCACAGACAGAGAAGAAGCTCGTTGTTAGGACAACACAAAGATGGTTTCATAGCACCCTATTTTCCTCATTCCTGCTGGCTGAAAGATTCACATGTGCCTTTTAGAAGTGCCTTACATAATCCCACCCATAATTCCCTGGACAATTTATTACCAGAGACCTGAGATTAGAGCCTGACGGTTTAGCACGAGGGAAGCTGTACTGAATCCTCGCCCCAAGCCGGCTATCTTAGCCATCACTGTAAGCAGAGTGAAACCTGAAATCCATGTGCTTTTCTAGATGGAAAAAGTACCGGCTTATTCCTACACCGCTTTTAACGCTGAAAAGAGTCATCTGCTCTGGCTGATGAAAGCAGAGAAATGGGCGATTTCAGAGCCTTGGCAGAAATGCTCTGACAAGCGCTCCTGTCAAAACACAAGTCGGTGTTAACGTATAATCCATGTGAATGGCCTTTGTGGCAACGACTAATTGATGGGGCTGCTTTGGAAAGACGCACCGAGCAAAGTGTATTCAAAATGTTCCCGGGCGGGTTTAAACAGAGGTACCTAGTAACCCAAAGTAGCAAGTCAAACAACCTACGAGAGAAGGGAAGCCCAGAAACCTCAGTTTTGGATAAAAAAAGCAAGGCCCAGAAAAAGAAAGGATGACGATGCACACCCAAAGTCAGACCCCTGCTGCTGCCGCTTCCCTGGGACTGAACTCGGGTGTGCTTCGCCCTACTATCAACTTCATTCCTCAGCTGGGAGGTCTAACTCTAAGCCTCAAAGAGTTAGGTTTGCCTTCAAAATTGTTGTTGTTCGCACAAAGGGGTTTTTATCACCCTTAGACACTTGTGACCGCAGCCATAGAATCCCACTTCTGTCTTAAGTCCTCAGGGCACTGGAGCTGGACAGAGCTGGAGCTCTGCGCCCGGCTCTGCAAGTACCATCTTAAGCACGCTTAAAACATCTTAAGCAAGTTGCTGCAGCAGCAGCCTCTTTCCTCCACCTATCCTGCCAGGCAGTTCCAGAAGATGTTCCCAGCTAAAGGGAGCAAAGCAGGAATCAGAAGCTTTGCAGGAAACCACCTGGCATTGTCCTGAGTCAGAAGCTGGGAAAGGCAAATTCACAATGGGACGGCAGCCGAACAACAAGAAATTACAAACGGAAACTGAGGAAGAGATTTATTTCAAATGAAATGTTACCAGTTGCAAATATTCCCCCATGCCCCACGTACCTCCCTTTAGTACCACAGCTCAAAGAGCACAACTATGAACTGAGCAGATTACAGTTCAGGGCCCGAGAGCTCTTGTCCACCTGATGATGGCAATCCCGGCTTTAAGCTACTGCTAAGCACTAGAAGTAGTGACACCAAACACTTTGCTGATTACTGCACCTGCCACAAGAAGAGGAGAGAAATGCGAGGCAGCAGTAAGGCGGGCTACTGGTCACAGTCAGAGAGTGCCTGCCCTAGGGAACCACTCTATTACCATACACGCTGGAAGAGACTCTTCTCCCTACCAGAAACTTGGGTCCCTCAGCCACTTTCACATCTTCCTTTACTTTAAAAACTGAGTATTTCCCTATAAGGGCAAACTGGGAAATTAATGAACACAGCATGATCAACTTGTGATTTCTCTAGCTTAACAACAAAGCTATTCTTAGTACACCAGCTCCTTCCTGCTGGACGCTAATTGTCTGTCATTCCTTCAAGCAATCATTCTCAGGTTGTTCACAGGCATCTTCAACAACTGGGCACATGCCTGATTTCTCATTCTGCTATACAGCTCATTTCACATACTCCTTTCTTCTGCTAACTTAAACCCTTACTGCAAAAGCACTTTAGCTGGCATGTGTAAACACCCTGTGGTTATCATAGAACAATCTCTGAACAGTATTTCAATGCCTTGAAAAAGCCTTACTAGTGAGTAAGTTGACTGCTTTCTCCCACACAGTTCAAGAAGTGCATGAACGTGATGCGGTAAGACTCAAAGTCACAGGCAGGTTTCAGTGGTAACTGGCACAAACCAAATTCTCCCATCAGCTACAACGTCTGACTGCAGCTGCAGTGTAAAAAAGCTGACTAGCATTGCCGAAAGGCTTTAGTCTGCGACACCGACGACCAGCATTCATTATTATACGTGCATAATTATAACATAAATGTTCAAATAGCTGCAACACAAGCAGATAGGTACAAATGTGACCATAACAAAGGCAAAAAGTTTATTGATGTTTATTTGGATTTGGCAAATCAATGTAAAATACTGATTTTGCAGGAAGTTCGCGCAATAGTCCCCTGCAGATTCTACTGCTGATCTCTGAAATTAGCAGCAAGCCATTACTGCTAAATTTAGGAGCAGAGACTCATATTTCTGTGATATATTTTGTCAGTAACCCCGAGAAGGGTCGTATTTATAGCTGCGTATTTCAGGCTAGTTCATAATTTAAAGCAAAATTGACAAAAATGCAGACTAACACTTAATCAATAAAGAACACTGCCACTCTTGAGCACGAAAAAGAGACAGGTATAAAGACAGACATCTTGATTTCGGTATCTCTAGGCACACTGTGTTTCAATCACAAGAAAAGCAGAGCCTGAGTATTTGTCCTCAGAAGATTTTTGGAGGTTATATTCAGGTCCTAATTCCACAAGTTATCCAACTGGATGCGGTTCAGAGCCCTCCCAGAAGACAATGACATACTGGAAGTGAAAGACTGACAGCACTGGACACAGGCACTAGCTAGCTATTCCCCTGCAGACGCTCCCCTGGAAAAGGACAGGACCTTCTCCTACTCTTCTGACCAGAGCAAAATCTGTTATACAATAGTGTCCTGCATTTGAAGGTTAGAGGAGAATAAATATGGACTTATTCAGTCAAACTGTGAAAGGGAATTTAGGGAAAAGAGCTGCTGTGTATGAATATCTATCTTCTGTCACTAGCATTTAAGGAGGAAGATCTCAGTAAGTACACAAACCATAAATTGCCTGAGGTCCAAATAATCTGATAAATCAAATAATTCTGAAGTTGATCCATAAGCAGCATTTGTATTCATGATTTTTTTCTTATTCACAGAATGACATATTGACACAGACTGCATTCCAGTTCTGAGTGTATCTAATCTGAGAGTACGTTAGAAACAATTTTAGGTTGTGCTTCTGAAGTTTCTATTACTTCTGGTAATAAATCTTGTTGTCCTTGTCTTTACTACAACGTCCACACATGACAAATGAATACGGAGTGTTCAGAGAGATTTGCCAGCCCTGAGCTTTCACACCTGCTCACCTCTCAGTTCCCTAGCCTGCTGCACACATTGTAAAGAGCTGTTCTGGATGGGTGGGCATATAGGGGAGAAAGCTGTCAAGCAGCAGCTCTGAACGAGGGAGCCAGGGTACAGCTAATTCAGGTGGTGCCCACCTCCACTGCCAGCATGGGCAGCTCTCTCTTATCTGGATAAGAGAGGAGAGGTACAGCCCAACATACCTGCCACCTATCTAGGAGCAATAGCAATGCTGCAAGCAGAAGAAAAGCTACCCTACTTACCTTCAAAGCAGACAATGAAGCAAAAAAGGATCTTTGAACATCATCACCAATACCTCAAAACATCCATGACCTCAGTAAGGTTGCAGTCTCCAGTCTGGGAACTTTTGTCTTAAGGTATTTGAGACAAGGGATGTGCTTGGCATTGGATACTGGTTTAGAAGAGAGGTGCAGGACCATGAGGTCACTCTGTTGAACCATTCCCATGGCCATCTCTACCCAACCATTAGAGTTACCAGTCCCACGTCACCAGTACACAGGCTCTGTGTTGCTTTTACTACCCTGCTTTGCACCAAGTCCTCCTCGATTGTGATGGCATTTGAAATGTGTCCATTTCTTTCCACTGGCCGGTTCTCTCCGGTATACAGTGCGCTGCCAACCTTGGGGGTGATTGGAAAACCATGTCAATAATGGTGAAATCTGGTGATGATACAAACCTATCCGGGACATTAAAGACCAAATGTTGCAAAAGGACCTTCCAGAACTGAACAAATACGAAAACAATTAGGAAATTAAAGTAATAATGGAATAAAATGGCAGAAAACAATTCTAACTTTACATACGTGATTAAGGACTCAGAGTCACTACCGTCTCCTAGCACCTTTAAGTAAGCAGATTAGATTAGCAAAAGGTAAACTCCAGACCAAACAAACCAGGCTTCCCTCCTTGAACACTGTCACGTACAGAATTCCCTGCTCCAGGACACTGCAAATGCCATAAAGCTTACAGGGGTTCAAAACTGAGTACGTCAAGTGAAAAGCAATATAATGTGGGTTATAAGACCCAGAAATATCATCTCTGCTTCAGGAAGACCCTGAGCTTGAGCGTGCTGGAGACTGGGAGACTATTCAGTGCAAGTCTGAACAGCACATCACTGGCATGTTTTATATTATCTTATGGACTTCAATGACCAAGTAATGGGTGAGAGAGCCTTTGGCCCAGTCTCCAGAGCCACTTGTATCTTTACCCTGAGCAGTCCTGCTGCACAAAACTAACGCTCTCTTCCTCACCCTTCCCTCCTGTATGTCTTCCCCTCTACCTCTCCACAGTTAAAGCCTCACTGAACAAGGCACACGTCCAACCGGTTCTGGCCAAGGAAATTTCCAAACGATTTACAAATGCTAACCAATAAAACCCATTAACCGCCTAAGTCCCTCTCACAGCCACCCCTCTCCTCTCCCCGCTTTCATGAGGTTTTGTAAATGTGCCAGTAAAGCCACCTTTCCTGTTTTGCTTACTTACACAAAGAAGGTCTAGCAATCCCTCATTCTCATTGCCCAGTTATGTGTTTTCTGCAGCCTGTTAATAACTCTGACAGGACACGTTCAGCCAAGAACATCTAGTTAATGCACGGGTGCGGGTTTAAACCCGGCGTTGCTGTAAGTGGCGTTTCACAGCTCATCCAAGCCGAGGCACACAGAAGGAGCAGGCTTACCTGCTTCTTGATGAAGCAGCTGTAGTCTAAAGTCACTTGAGCATTTAAAAACAAGTGTTATTTTTCAAAAGATAACCTGGGATAGCAAAAGGCAAGTTCTTAAAGGAGTAGGTGGAGATTTAGCTGAGCCTTTTCTGCTGTTACCAGCACAAGTCATGTGGTTGGATCCCCGCAAATTTTTACTTTCTCTTTCTTTAAGGAAAACTCCTTATAAAAGGTTTATTTTCCTGGTATACACTCCAGGAATCAGTGGCTGACAGATTTCTAGAAGCTGTATCCGAACCCTCAGGCTTCATGTCACTGATGGAAATTCTCATCCCTGAACCTGTCAGTTATTTTTCTAAATCCACTTCCAGTCTCCTCTATAGCCTCTGGCAACATTCCACAACTATTACTATGCAATGCAAAAATACCTCTCTGGGTTGGTTTCAAACATGCTCGTACTACTGCATCAGAGGCACTTTCTGATTTCTGTACTGTAAGAAACGGTGTACAATTTCCTCATCCACCTTCTCCACAGCACTTGCGACAACGGAGACCTCGGTCCTAACTTCCTTCCCATACTTCTGCAGCTGTCTCTGTCTCTGCAGCCTCTTCTAAAACATACCGCATTTCTCGTTCCTTTGCACCACGCTGAGCTCTAACTCTACTGTATCCGACTCTCTCACACACAGGTTGCAGAAGGAACCAAGCATGGCAGTTCTTGCAGTCAAACACACACTTCAGCTTCTCCGCTGTCCCAACATCAAACCACTCCTGATAGACAGCTGTGAGGACAGAGCTTACTCCCAGACTGACCCACAGAGCAGCACTGGCACACATTTGGGGGTCCAATTCATTGCAGAAAGGGGAGTGGCAGAAATCCGTTCCCTGCTTAGCTCCACAGGAGAGAAGGGAAGCTCTCCTAGGAGGGTCGCGTCACCCCGCTACAGAATGGTGAGATTTGAGAGGAGCCGTGCTTCATGGAGGTCTATGCACTTAGAAAACACCAAAAGAGGGCATTTTTTTTCCTCAGCAATTCTCAGATCAATGTTTTACCTATGAGTAAAGCAGCCAGTGACCCCAGGAGGCAACATTGCTCTCTCACACATATAAGTTTAGACTGTATTTGTTTCCCAGGACTAGACAGAACTTATTAGACGAGATACCAAGACTAGAGAAGCTTCTTTTAACACACTGGTGAACATGAACTCACCTGACGGCACTAGCCACCATTCCAATGACAGACAGTGGGAACAGTTAAGCTGCTGACCTCCACCAAAATGAAGTAGGATTGCTTCCTTTTAGTAGAGTAACTGTGTCCTTCGAAATCCTGGAACTGCAGCTCTATCTGTCAAAGGGGAACTCACTGCAGGACCAGGGCCAGTTCTGGTTCTTACCTAGCAAAGGGAACAAACGTGGTATTTAGAAACAACTTTCCTTCTAAGTTTAGCATGAGTCATTTTAATGTCAAAATTAATGTGTAGTTTCTTTAACTGAATGCTTGACAGGGCTGTACAGTTCCCAGTAATGGAGGTTTTTAAGAGCAGTTTAGAAATGGAATCCCCGCGTTCAAGCAAACATCTCAGCTTCTCTGTCCCTAATCTCCCAGTATCAGGTAGAGGTTACTGGAACACAGGCATCTTACAGAGGAATGGAAAAAGATTTCTTCCAGCTCTGTGATTCTGCAACACAGGCAAATTATAGGCAGCCACAATGAGGAGTGAACACATGACACTTCTGGCTCTGCACTTAAAGAGTATTGTTTGGATGGGAACACGCTTCTTTAATACTTGGTGTCTAACACATCGCAGATGTAAAAAATTTAAACAGCAATTATATTCAATCAGGTCAAGTCTGCAAGAAAAGCTCGTTATTTGCAGAGTGACTGGAAAGCCAGTATTTTTACTACATCAGTGATTCCTATCGGTTCAGAGCTTCAGCCAGTCCAGCAGTTCAGCTATCTGGGTAGCATCATCTCCTCAGATGCCACGATCGACAAAGAGATCGACAACAGAATAGCAAAGGCAAACAGAGCTTTCGGAAAACTCCATAAAAGAGTCTGGTGCAATAAACACCTGAAGAAAAGTACAAAGATCAGTGTCTACAGAGCCGTGGTACTGCCTACTCTTCTGTACGGGTCTGAATCATGGGTCATCTACCGCCACCATCTGCGACTCCTCGAACGCTTCCATCAGCGCTGCCTCCGCACAATCCTAAACATCCACTGGACTGACTACGTGACTAACGTTGCTGTCCTTGAACAGGCAGACGTCACCAGTATTGAGGCCATGTTGCTGAAAACGCAGCTGCGTTGGGCAGGGCACGTCTCCAGGATGGCGGATCACCGCCTCCCTAAGATCGTGTTCTATGGTGAACTTGCCACCGGCTGCCGCAAGAGAAGAGCTCCAAAGAGGAGATATAAGGACTCCCTGAAACAACACCTCAGCCTAGGCCATATTGACCACCATCAGTGGTCCACCCTGGCCTCCAATCGGGAGATTTGGAGACACACCATACATAACGCTGCTGTCTCCTTTGAGAGCACGCGTAGAATCAAGCTCGAGGAGAAAAGACAGCGCAGAAAGAACCGTGCCTCGACTATACCACCCAAGGAGACCCTCCGGTGTGCTCTTTGCAACCGGTCTTGCCTATCCCGCATTGGCCTTTTCAGCCATCAACGCGCTTGCAATAAGCGTGGGCAAAGCCCTTCCCAAATCTTCGTCCGCGAAGCCAAGCCATGATGATGATTCCTATCGGTTATGCAAAAATATAGAAGTACAGAATGGAGTACATAGTTGTACTGAAGTGGTAAACTACTGCCTGAATAGTAATGTAAAACCGTAAACCTGACTGTTCACATTTAACGGTAGAATTTTTTACGTTACAATTCATTGAAATAAAAGTGCAGGAAAAAAGCAAAAAAAGAAAAATTTCACTTGGCATCTTCACTCATCTTGGGTTGTACCGCTGATTTAAACAGAAGGCTGTCACAGCCAGCTAGAATTTTATGGAAAACTGACCCGGTGTTATTTCTTCAAGAGCAGGACCATGAAAGAAAATAACCAAAGGCATCACATTCCAGTGTAACAGCCATCATTTCCCCCCCCCCCCCCCCCCCCCCCCCCGAAAAAGTGCTCGGGTAGCAACACGAGCTACATTAGGTTTCAGATGCATCCATGGTAAGAACACGGTATAGGAACACTGTTTACATAAGTACACTAAAGACTGCATGAAATTTGCATTAATGAATACAATTTCACAAGTACAGTCAATCGTTAATATTTACCAGTGCAAATAGCGCAACAAAAATCAGGTGCATCTGCAAAGCAGCTATTTCACTGAAACAATATTTGGAGTTTACATGTTCTTCTCAAATTAAAATATAATTTCACACGGATTAAGTATTACTTCAACGGCCAGCTTAATCCACGGGCCCTGGGTTTCTGCTGGAACTTGATACATTCACGGGCATAAGTAGACAAGCTGAACTAGTCTGACACTGGCTGGGGAAAATCACACCTACTCTCTGCATTGACTGATTGCGATTACTCGGGACCTATCAACGCAATATTGAGCAATAGGAAGTTTTCAGAGTATCAGTCTGAATCAAGAAATCCAAAAAGGTTTTAATCAAGGAACTTATAATCCCAGCTCTGGCCAAGACGCTCTCATTAAATGCCAGGACAGAAATGACTTTATCGTACATGCAAGGTTTTCTTGAAACAGCATCTCTGACTTCTCCCAAACTCACCCGGCTTCACTATAATAAAAATTAGTACTGCTACCTTTATGCTCCCCATCTTGCACGGTCAGGATAGGGAGAGACTTTAAAGCAGCCTAGGTTAGGTGGTAATTCTAATTTTCTCTGCAGTGCAGTGTATCACACACCATGGAGCAAATTGCTACAATTTTGGCCTAAATATTTGGAAAAGCCCGTTACAGCATGGGAGAGACTAGTTGCTGCATTAACACCAGCTGATAACAACAGCTCCACAGAATTCTGTAAATTGAAGCATATCTCTATAAGCTTTCTGTTTGTAAATATGGATATATTCTTATTTAAGCTTTGTACTGCTGGGGACACACACATATATAAACTGAGGGAAATATTACATGTGTTAATTACGCATATAGAGAGAGATATAAACTAAGGAAAAAATTATATGTGTGCCTGCGATAGTATAAATAGAAACGGCATGGCTATATGAACAGCGTACGTGCACTGTACAGCTGACATTCAAGCCATTCTTGCCGTGCACAATTTAAAAAGATGACTTTAAAACCATCGGGATCCCTAGATGGTGCTATTCACTGCACAACGAGACAACCACACTACCGGTACTACTCGGCTCTTTAGGGACAAAAATTATTTCTTGGTTCAAAATTATCTAAGTTGACTACAGACATGAATAATGCTGTTTCATACTATATGCATCTGTCATGGGCCTTCAACCCGAGGCTCACCTCATTTCCTGTAGGCTATAAGAAAAGTAATTCCATCAAAGTGGTACAAATGAAACTAGGGTCAGACGTTGCCAACCCACGGGGGACGGTGAGGAGTGGCATTTCCAACACCTTGGATTAGCTTCGTCCTCCTCCACATGCAGCTGCCGTTCATTGCTACGAAGGATGCGGGTTACATACTGGTTTTGCCAGTCTTTCCTCTTGCCCTGGCCTACATCCCACTGCAGACATCTCCCAGGGAAGATATATCAGCAAGGCATCCTGGCAGAGCTCAACAGCTTGTGCCCACCACTGCCATCCTGGACCTCAGCTGGGCAGCTGAGACAGGCACTGTGCTACACCAGGTCTGACTCTAGCTCAGGGACTTGGGCATCCAGCTCCACTGCACCCCGCAAACACGCCCAGCAGGATTCGGTCATCTGTTACACTGGCATGACATCTGGAGTGACTTCAGTCCTGGCACTGGAAGTGCTCGTGAGTTAGCTTGCACCTCCCCCACCAGATTTAGGCCAACGCAGTTTTGAGAGTGATTGAGGAAATGGCACTGAACAAGGTGTATTAGGACTGGGTTTCCACCTGGGTCCCACACAGCCTGCATCGGTGTTTTTCGGCAACCCATAAAATCTCCCGTGGTGTCATCCAAAGTCCATTGAAGTTGGAAGGAGTTCCCGTATTAGCTTAAAGAGAATTTTCTAGGGTTCTGTTCTTTCCCGTAAGGTGAACATGTGCCTATGACTGTGCGACAGAGAAAAAACCCCAGTATTTTAAAGTTTCTCAGGCACTGTCATAGTGAATCCATAGAAAGACCCAAACAAAACAAATGATTAAACATTTCCTGTACTTTGTCCTGATCCTCTGCCATTATAAAATAGTGGCTATATCTGCCTAATCACTTAGGCATTGGGCTCCCATAAATACGATATTTGAGCGTCTCACAAACATCAGTGCTTCTCTAACACCACATTGGGTTTCTCCAGGGCTTCTGCAAGTGATGAAATTGACAGCAAGGACTAGTAACTGTCTCAGCACAGACAGATGCACTGCACATATCCCTTCCAATACACTTCATATCAGATGCTCCAGGCATGAATTTCTTAAACCGAGAACAGAAACTGTGATGATCTGTCCACAAAACTTTAGCTGATGTTGTGATAAACAACTGCTCACCGCAGCCTAGCTGCTAAATCGGCAAGCTTAATCCGAACTCTAACCACACAGAAATTCTTTAACCCACTGAACTTCATAAAGAGATTTCACAGGTCTCTGCGCTGGCCTTTGCCTAGCCATGTAATTCGTCTTTACACATCGGTGTTTCCTAACAATCTAGCCTGACATTTGAAAACCTCCAGTGGAGATGAGAACCCCCGCGTTCCTTAAGCATGTTTGAAAACTTCTGGTTAAGTTATATACTTGTCATGAGATATAAAACACTTGATGAGAGCCGTTTAAAAGTTCCTAACGAAAAGGGTGACAAACGTTAAGCCCAGGAGAATGCCAAAGAACTGAACTAGATGAGAAAGAGAAGGAGTATCCCGTTAGAAAAGAGAGGCTGGGTTTATCTTTGCAAAGGTAGCAAGAGGGAGCCCTTCATGGAAATGACATTAATGTGGTGTGGAGGAAAGATCAGAGGGAAGTCACAGATCATCATGCTCTCTGCACCTCCCTGTTGGTGGAGCGATTTGGGGTGGAAGGATAGACAGAGAATAGCAAGGAAAGCCATTACCCAGTTAGCACGTCGAAGGCCACAACGATTAAAAAAATCCCCAAATGGACAGGCTTAATTTCAATTTCAGGAGGAAATCAAAAGGCAAATCCCTGACCCATTGGTTAATCCCCACCAGATTTCAATTTCCTGCCTCTGAGTCAGGGCATTAGACCCTCTTTACAGAAAAGTCACCAGAAGTTTAGCAGAGGTGAACGTGTTATGTCCCAGCTTCATTCTTGACAACGGTGAAGCTTTCCTGGCTCTGTGCCACAAACACCTCCCCTCTACCCCCCAACAAACCCCCAAACAATCAGACAATCGGTTCTTCAGCGAATACCTTACACTGAAAATTTCAGTCTCTTGGTGTTCAAAGTTAGAGATCACTGGCAGTAAGACCTTATCACGGAATTGTCTGGCAACATTATTGGACAATGTTGTCTCCTGTCCTAGAGCAAGGCCAAGGCTGAAGTGTCAGGACCCATTTTATATCCACACACACACACACACACACACACACGTAGCTTGAAGTAACTCTAAGCCCTCCAGAAGATCAACAATACTAAGCTCTTTGCATACCGGAAAGACTTACTAAATATGTGGCACTGATTAATAGACACGAATGAGAGAGTATTTAAAAATACCCAAGTCACTGAGGAGCCCAAATTTAAAAAAAAAAAAAAAAATTGAAAGTCTACCCCTACATCAATCAGCCTTTCAGCAAGTTATAGTGGCGAAGAAGCTGAAAGCAAAAAAAGAACTTCTGATTCAAAGAATCGACTGTAATACTTTTAATTTGAGAATCATTTTAGATGCTGTCCTCCCTGACTTTTGGTGAAATCCCACACTTCAAAGGAATGCTATGACCATTCATGGTTAAATGACAATGGAATTCCTCTGTAATTGCACAGTACATGCATCCGCATTAATACAAGATAATTTCATTAGGGCTGTTACTATAATGAATACCAAGTACAAAATGTGGGTCCAGAGATCATTTTCCTAATCAGAAGTATCAGACCCTGGGAACTTTCAGCAAATAGGGCTATTAAAATGTAAATAGTTCCTTTGAAATTTAAATTGCCATTTTCAAAAACAGATGTTCTTCTTGATCATTCCCCGCATCGATTTCAAAAAGTGGTACTCCCGATTGCTAACTGAAAACCAACTGGATATTAGCCTCAGAAACTCATCCTGGTTTACAGGAACAGTTCTGTTAGAGCACACTGCTATATTTTATCAGCTTGCAAATGGTGAGACTACAATTGGTCACCCTTGGTTTAAAACTAAGAAATACGAGGGTAGATGATAACGCGCGCACATTTCTCGCAACCGGTTGCAAAACACCTGGTATAACCTAAAAGCACTGGACAAACTGGACAGAAGACTATGTGTACCTGACAGTTTAACACATCGCTTTAAAACCGCGGAGTGAAAGTTGCACAATATCAACACTATTCTTCATCTCTTCAGCGAGACGGTAGAAGTCAGGAAGAAAACTTCCTGTTGCCACAAGAGAGAGTAGGTTTGAGTTAAGGTTACTGTGGTTAGCAGTACGTTCTAACAGCAAAAATTGTGTCCTATATGAACGGGACACATGTAATGCGCCCAGCTCATTTCTATGAGCAGCTCTACTCCAGCCGAAGAGGACTGTAGATGGGGGGACTGTGCCATACGCTCTGAGTACGAACAGTTGATGCTAAAAATCCAGTCCAAGGAGCTTTCTTTTTATGAAGTGCCCCAAGACACTAAAATCTGGCACAATAATTCTGTACGCCCCACCAAGACATGATTCTGGCTCCCTGTTGCTTTTAGTCCATTATGTGTGTTATTTAATATCATCTGCAGAGCAATAGTTCTTTCAAGTTCTGCTTTTGTTAAGCACTGCTTTTCCTCAGACAACAGTAATTACAGCCTGCTAAGGCACTTCATCAAGAGTGACTTTTTATTGCTTAGCTTCCCCATCGGTGGAAGAACTGAGCTCCCAGTGACCTTTGGTCTGATCCTTAACATTCCTGCTTCTGACAGCATGGGCTCTTCTGCAAATTAGAGCCTTTAACTGTGCCTACACATAATATTTGCTTTAAAGGAGAAAGGTTTGATATGGGTCCACAATCATCAGTTTTCTGTGCCCTAAAAATAACTTGAACCCCAGTCTCCATGGTAACCGATACCACCAGTAAGCCCTAGCAAGTCTTGGTTATTTTTACTGACAAGATGAACAGGAAAACCATAAGGCTTCTATGAAACCTCTCATTACTGCCAGAGTCTTACATCTCTTTTAATCCTCGGTTAATGGTGTGCAATAAAGGGTGCTATGCCTACACACAGTCGTGTTTAAATACCATTATCCTTCCTGTGCTTTCATATTATAATGCTGGAAATGCTAAGAACAATTCTCTTAAATCTTTCATGCCATTAAAAATTGACAGAGGCACGCATCTGACTCTCCTCTGTGTACACAGTCTGACTTTACAACGTAGAATAAAAGTCTCTGTGACTTGTTAGACTTGATGGCAACTTGCTGTTCCATGTGTTTGAACTTCATGAGAGTCAATCATTACAAAAAGTGGTAATTTGAGGTCTTCTCATCTGCATAAGAAACACTAAACCCTGCTGATTTTTTTTTTTTAAACCGATATTGACTCTCCCATGGTTGACTCATGCCCTCGTAGACCCAAACTTGCAATTTCCTTAGAAACTTTGCTTATTGCAGAACCGTTGCTATTTCAGAGAGGTGAGGCTATGCCTTAACTACCCTTTAATCAAAGTCGTCAACTTTCCAGCCCTCCTCTATTAACACTCCACAACCGACTGGTTGGGCAACAGCTCATCCCTCAGTTCAGACACTACTCCAGGATGCTGAAGATGAAGCACCTCCATCTATTCATGGCAGTTCTCCAGGGCACCAGAATGTCCTCTGAGGTCTGTCTTTAGCACAGGCCACGTTCAGGTCTATTGTGCTATCCCGTTTCCCCTCCAGGGATGTCCCTTCACACTGCAGGCTAGTCTTGGAGCCAGTGTACCAACTCACGGCCATAAAGGGATTTCTTCCCCTTCCCTGACGTGGGCTGCACTCCACAGACCCAGCAGTTATTTTGTGTCGCCAGGCATGATATGGAATGAACATGGCGAAGGTCATGGTCAGGTCCTAGCTCTCACAACAGCCCCCTTTCCTGAAGGAAGAAGGCAGCTATGGGCACGTTTTGCAAACGTTACTGTAGAGTCTTTTTACCACCACAGCTTTCCACCTGGAAAAGAACTAGCACCAGAGCACCAGCGCAGCCCCTCAGCAGTCTGGGGAGCTGCAGTAGAAGGCACAACCTGTCCAGATCTCAGGTTACGACCAAGCAGGCTGCTGAGCTGCAGTGTAAACTCAGCCAGACAAAACTCTGTAGCAGAATGCACTAGCAGTTTCCTTTGTTTTCTGGACACAGTCTTGATAGCCTTAAAAATACAGATACTGCTGTCAGTGCTTTGGAAAACTTGACTATAAATAAAGTTTTAGTTAGAAGAACGTACGTTCTCCTTTGGTTTTAATTGTATACACTGTCGGTAACTGCAGGTTAAAATTTAAACAGGAATTATATTGCTATGTCTAAAAATCTCATGATCCTGCTTAATCCCAGCCGAACAGACTAAATGTTAAACAGCCACTACATGCTGTGAAGTCTTGTCCAACGAAGCGGCACCTCAGCAATTTCTCCGGAATCAGAAGATCCTGGGTAAAGCTCTTTGCTTGCCACGGCAGTACTTCCTGCTGTTGTTGAAAGTAGAAGCGTGAATGGGCATCAGCTATTCAGTTACTTGTCTCCCAGGCAGGGATCCTCGTAATACGAGACTTCTTTTGAGACATCTCCCCACAGAATGGCCCACGGTTATACTGCCGAAGGCAGGAGAAGACATAGGAGGAATCTAGCCATGTAACATTTGCCCTCGGGAAGAAATACAGTGATCCAAACTGTAAAAAGCCATTAATTCCCAACTTCAGATCTCCAGCTCAAGTTTAATAAAGGCCCTCAGACTATGCTACATAATTTATATGGCATCCACAGGCAGAAGCCTCTGCATAAAGTCCTTCTTGGCTTTAAAGGCACAGGAACAAATCCTAAGGAAATAAACTCTAAATTGAGAGACACTGGAAGTAAATACTTGGGGGGCCTTTCCAGACTTCCTGAGGCATTAAGAACTTTGAGGAGTTGTTTAAGAAATAAAACTAAAACCATATAAACAAAAAAACCCAAACAACAACAACAAAACCACAACGATTTTTTAAAAGCTTGACTCCCTTTTGCATGGAAAGAGCAGCAAAGCCAAAGCAGAAGTCACAAACAACATAAAACAACCTACAAGATTTGAGCAGCCTCCCCAGTAACATCTATTGCATTCATTTGGACTACAAATTCCAAAAGGTAAATCCCTTTTCTTACCATGCATCTGTGCAGCACCCAACATTGTAGGAGCTCCATCCCACTGGTAGTCACCAGGCTTGTGTGTAAGACAGCTGAACAATGGCAGAGTCTCCAGCTTGGACTAAATGAAAGAAGCACAGGAAAGAGGCAATATGTTCATATTCACACTCTGGACAAAAAAATACAGTCCCTGGAATCACTTGCATGAAATTTCTTTGCTGGAACACTACTCACCCTCACAGCTCCACAATTCTAGCTAAAAAATCCAACAAACTTAAACACCAAAACAAACAAAACCCTGCAGAACATTTACTGCTTTCTTTTGCTTCCATGTCAACAAGTAGGTTCTATGATTTCTTACTTTCTTTGAAAAAGCTTAAAACTCAGCCACCAAGGATATGAAAGAAAGATGCATTGATCGATGCAGCTTTCATACTGGCAGCCAGGGAAGAAGAGATACAATATACAATGTTTAAATAAATACTTCTTAAAAACCTCTTCTGTTGGTAAGGGTGAGGGCTGTCATATCTAATGAAAGTCCGTCTCTGGGATAAGCAATGCTGCTCTTTCTGATTTGAATTCAGTTAATGATAACCCACAAGGTTTTTAATCTAAGTGCCTCATTCATCATTTCTACATTACCTGAAGGTGCAGTCAAAAGGAGAGAAGAGATGCCACGAAAGCAGATGTGTTCTATATTGTCCTTTTAACGTACGCACAGCTCATTAACTCTGATTGGTGTCCTAGTGTGGGTCAGCTTCAAAACGATTAATATTGCGACCCTTGTCCTAATGTGCACCAGGCCCATCATTCACTTTATGCTACTCATTATAAAGAAAAGATTTATGTCCTGGCATGGGGTGTTTGTTTTTTAAATCCCCTCTTTTGCTATGTCCTCTTATTAAGAGCATAGAAGGATCTGCCAAAGTTTGGCACAGTTAAGTGGAGAGTATCCTGCTGTGGCTACCACAAGAAGAACAAGCATTTATTTTGTCCATGTTTTAACGGGAAATTTTTTCTGGGACTTTCCAGAAAATTCTTAAGAGAGAAACCACACTGAGAAGTCACCAGCTTGCTTACTTATTGGATGGACTACATTGATCTGCAAGCAAAGGTCCAGTGACTTCCTAGTCTGGAAAACCTCCCTCATGTATTTAAACTATTCGGACTGTCAATTCTGCCATCCTCTAATAGCATTGTCCGAAACATTCCAATACAAACCTTCATCTTCATCCAGTTAAACACGATTCAGTATGTGTGTGCCTTTCAGGAGAGTATTTCAGTTGAGATTCTTTGTGACAGGCATTAATTGAAGAATGTAAATAGTTAAAACCCAAGTACAACAGAATCTTACTATATTCTACTCACTGACTTGGACGAATTGCTGTTTGTCCCTGCTTTTCCTTTTGCCGTTGTGCTTCTGGTTTTTACTTCTCTGTATTTATCACACTTAGTGCTCACATCTTCTCGCACTTTGTCTAATGCCAGGGAAGCTCCTCAGCAGCATATCTGAAGTGCTCATACCGTCCTGACATAGGAACCTCAGGACTGGTAAGGAGCTCCTGCTGAAGATACTGAAGAACCTCCTGCGAGACCCAGACAAGTCCAGCTAAGGTTTACTAAGCCGCAGGACATGCAGAAGTCACCATTTGTGCGTGTGTGGGAAGTTCCCTCTGCTTCATTAAAGTCACTCTTAAGATGAACTGTATGCTCCTACTTCCCCACGTATTATTCTTCCAAAGGCTGCAATCTGTACTGCTACAGCAGAAGTGACTAAACCACACTATCAGTTTTTAATAACACCCTATTTCATATTCTGCCAGGTTAAAAAATCCCTTCTCACAGCTCAAGCCAAGAAGCAGGAACAGTAAAACAAAACACACCTAGGGGTCAATTTTCAGCTCATCCTAAAATCTCCATTGTTTTCAACTTTAAGAAAGAACTGGTCATTTAGAGACAGTGAAGCACTCAATTGCACCTACACGCAAAGAATGCAGACACTGAGAGTACTCAGCCTATGCCCAGGTAACTACAGGCTGCAGAAAATCTGCAAGGGTATAAGCTGGTGGTGTTGTCTCAGTCCCACTGCGGTCACTCCAGTTCTGGTTGTGTAAAGCTTTATTACACAATTAAAAACCCGTAGATGTGCTCTTTCACTCGACAGGTATACACGTAAGCAAGGACAAAGCAAGGTCAATGAGGACAGAGGTTTCGGGAAGAGGTAACGGAAGGTTGAACGTTTATTGTAAGATAAAGGGCGACATAAGCCTCCCAGGTTTCTGGGACAGAAAGGACACGCACCAGCCACATTCCCTGCCACCTGCTCGTAACAGCACACAGAGAAAATGAGGTCAGGAGTCAGCATACCATGACGACACCATCTTTTAATGCCTCAAAGGAGCAGCTTGTTCTTTGACTTGCCTTTTACAGTAACTGTTGTGCCAAAGACTGACTTTGTAATTATCTTGCATTCATGGTTTTTTTTTTTTTTCTCTTCTCCAACTACACACAAAAAACTGTCTGTTGATTAGAACTTTATTCAAGCATCCCTTGGTACCCAGCTCATCTGAAGCATGAGAAGGTAATTTAATTTTCGCTCTTCCAGTCCCACAAGCCGCACTCTGGGGGACAACAGAAAAGGCAGCAGAGTCTGTGGGTCTCAGCTATTCTCCTTATTAGCTTAGTGACACACAGAAAAGAGATGGACTATGAATGAATGCAGCCTTTACTCATCAGCTTACGCTTCCTTTACACCCAGGAGACTGCCATGTCAGGCAGTTACGAGTTTCTTACACCGAATACGTCACCTTGTAATGCAGCAGGAGCAGTAGAACACAGCCAGTCACTACAACATCCCCGTCTTTCTTCATCCAAGACTTGGTTAAAGGGGTCATAAGCCCCAGTTTTCACCAAAAGGAAAAGTAGCTCATTTGGTGGTGAGATGGTGGGGAATACCACTAAAAACTGACCCTAGGAAATGCTAGATCAAACTCATTTTGCAGGGAGAGGATCTGGCATATAAAGTCCCGGATTCAGACAGAAAACAGGCAGCAGATGTCTCGGTTCACTGAATAAAAGCAGTCATGGCGAAAGAGGGTAACCTGCCCCAGCAACGAGGCTACAAAACTCCTGCTTTCATTTCTGTTTGACGGGGAGTGACGACTGGGGAAGTCTCTCAGCAAATCCCTTCCATGTGAACATAGCAAAGAGAATTGGCTTTGCTCTCGGCGGAATTAGAAGTGTTTGCTGAAAAAGAAACTCAGGTAGGGCTGTGAGGTGTGTAAACATTTCCCTTTGCGTTGAACAATCCGAGGGTCCACGTTACCTGCTACATCCTACTACATTCCAATTCTGCGCTTAAAACTAATTTTTCCATTCTTAAAAAGATTGAAAGAGTTTGTTTCAAACTGCTGAGTCAAGCTCCTAAGACTGAAAGTCATACTGTGGGGAAGAGGCGACAATTCTCTTCTTCTCTTTTTAACTGTCAGAAAGGCATGTACAAGGTCATTGCTTCATTTACGCAAACTGTTAATCTTTTCCTGTAAAACGGCTGCAATAACTTCAGAAAGGTGCATTATTGTCTGATTACAGAAACTGAACTCTGTTTTGGTGCATTCTGGGTTTCAAGTACTAACTGACAAGATCATGCAAGTAAATATTAATCAGCAGAAAGCAACTGCTGTTGCAATTGAAGTGCTCTTGACTTAAGACGCAGTAACGACTGAGGTGACAAACCTGATGCTTCCTGGAAATTAGAATTGTGCATGTTTATAAAAGCGTCAGAGACAACTTCATAATGCCACTGGCTTTATATTTCTTTCGACTTTCAGAAGTCAGCTCAGGAATGTCAGACAGTACACAAAGGAGAAGTATTAATGAAGAAATAAACTGAGACCTTCCAAAAGCACGTGCACAGTGACCTCATATAACTGCATTCTGATTTTCAAGCCAGCCCTTCAAGTGAGAGAAAGTTGCCCAGCTCTAATGAAATCAATACCGTTACGTTTGGTTGTTCACCTGAGCTCAAAATCTGTCTCTCTGTTTTGCAAAATAAACCATGACAAATTCTTTGATCTGCGTCGTAATTGAATAATCAGCTAATTAGCATGAAAGCAGATATCCAGTGATGCATGCCGTAGGTTCATTAGCAGCGAGCATTTCCTGATACAAGTGATTGAAAGAAATCCCAATTTGATAAACAAAATAAAAGCAACTTTCTTCTCCCTTTCGAGAGACTGAACATGAACAGGTTTCAAAAAAAAAAAAAAAAAAAGAAAAGAAATTTGGCAGTGACTAATATAAAATTAAAATGCCTGTTCAAAAAGACTAGCTTGAACATGTGATTAGGAGGGAGTTAATTTCCTGAAATTTATGGGCTCTTGTAAAACCTATAGATGCACATCATGACTTAGATTAACTTTTATTTTAAAGTGATACTGCGCAGAACAAAGGAGTTGCAGCTCTTTAATATCTTTTGGGCTTGGTGCTAAGTGTTAAACAGGTTTTATGGACAGAATAAATAGTCCACTAATTTAACGTCTAGTCACTTACCTCGTCTTTGGTGACTGTTCAATATAAAGTGAATTAATAACATTATTAAAAACATCAAATGACAAAGAATTGGACCCACACGTGTTTTAATTTCCCTTTCTAGCTGCAGAGTATGGCAGCTACCAAATGGCTGGCTCTCTGTAAGCTAACATCTATTATTCATACATACTACCCCAGAAAACATACTGCCTTGATTTACACTTAAACTTTGATCAAATTCCCACAGGGTTTGATATTGTTTATAAAATATACAAAGCACAGCTTCCCACGAGACAGTCCCACCTTCCCCAACAACTCATCCATTTTCTGCAGTGACCATTATTTCAAAATTCTGTGAACTGCAACATATCTCTTTTCAAATGTACGTTTAAGACATATTTTGTTCCTTTTCTCTTCACCGCTGGATCCTGACCTGTATCCAGCCTTGATATATTTAGAATCATAGAATATTATGTTGGAAGGGACCTCAAGGACCATCTAGTCCAACCTTTCTTGACAAAAGCCTGGTCTAGACAAGATGGCTCAGCGCCCTGTCCAGCTGAATCTTGAAAATGTCCAATGCTGGGGACTTCACCACTTCCCTGGGGAGATTATTCCAATGACTGACCGTCCTTGTTGTGAAAAATTTTCCTCTAGTGTATAACTGGAATCTCCCCAGGAGTAACTTATACC
Organism: Bucorvus abyssinicus; assembly: GCA_009769605.1. Taxonomy (NCBI): domain Eukaryota; kingdom Metazoa; phylum Chordata; class Aves; order Bucerotiformes; family Bucorvidae; genus Bucorvus; species Bucorvus abyssinicus. The sequence goes on along the minus strand of CM020035.1, from coordinate 21,376,866 downwards.
CATTACCCCTTGTCTTCTCCATTTTCTTTGTAGCCACTTATTGAGCACTAGCTGCAAACCTTAGACAGTGGACACTTGTAAAACTTTAATGACATAACTAAAAATACAGAAACTTGGCAGCTTTTCTGGATTCTGTTTCATTCCTCCTTATCCTCTTAACTGGCATTTATTCTTTAAAGGCATGACATGCCACAAAAGCAGCTCAGTTTCCAAGTGTCTGCAATGACAGTTTGAGCTCCAGTACTTGGCAATCCTTTAGATTAGGTGTGAAATTCTGATAACATGAGCTGCCACTTTTGCTGCTGATCTCAACGAAATCAAGATTTCATTCTGCCGCTGTTGGTGAACACGATTCAAAATGTGGGAAGGATTATCACAGTGACGAGCTTAATCATGTGGCCTAGAAAGTTTACCTTGCCATAAGGTCACCACAGAAATTCCTCAACTGGAGCTAGATGGATTAAGACTCTCTTCTTCCTTGGGGCAACTAGGGAGTCCTGTTTTACCACGTGCTGCTGTTCCTCTGAGCACACAGCAGCCAACAAAGCCTGCAGCCAACGGCACCGATCGCTATTGCACGTGCAGGTCACATTCTTTAGTTTTGCTGTTCTCGTGAGCACTGGATTTTTTTGATAAGAAGGACCGGTGTAAGATTAATACATGCAGTTGATTCCATTGCTCTGTGATTCATGCAAAGTCCTTTCAAGTCTGTATCTTAACTCCCATACCAGAATGACGTCCGTGCTTGGCACTGTATATGCACAAATAATCCAAGAAGAGACGATGGACAAGAAGGGAAAGAGCCACAGAGAGGTAATGGCTTTTGTCAAGGTCACGCAATCCCTCCGTGCGCTTGTGGAAAGAAAACAGAAATCATACCAGGCCCAGCCAATACTGATCTTCGGGCCAGGCAAGAGCCATTCAATAGCCCATGGGAGGCACGGTGTCAGTGCTGGGGGAGACCTCTCCTTCGATCTCCTAACCTCAGGAATTAAAGAAATATTACACTTCATACACAAAAGCCTCTACGATGATTCTTCAAGGTTTAAAAAATCCTCTAAGAGGGAAATGTGTACAGATCCATCATAGCAGAAAATCTTGCCAGATTAATGAGAAACCTCTGTTGGCAATACAGTCAGGGACTTCACACTGATTGCCATTAAGTGAAATCATCAGCTTGCGCTCTCCTCCAGACTGTACGGCAAGCCTGACAACAAACACGTTCCCACTGAAGAACAAATCGCAATATAAGAAGAGAATTTACCAGAGTAATTTCTATTGCAAAAACTACTTCCTAGCCCCTGAAATCACAAACTCTTTACTACGGAGATGATTTCCAAACACTGCGTGTGCTTATTTCTACTGGGAGTTCCAAGAATTTTCACCATCTACAGATGTGATATGAAGAGATTTACCTTATCTGAACACGACAGCAGCACAGAGTGGCAACGACAGAGGCTGCGGTCCTTTTAAGAATGCCTGGAAGTACTTTATCCCATTTGTCCCTAATTTTGGCTATTAACCTGATGTGCCTTGGTATGCAGCCACAACGAACTAGGTCCCCTGTTAGTATAGAACAGCAGAGCTCTCCTGAAGACGCTAGGGCAGCATCTACAGCTTGGCAAGGGCCCATGTATACACAGAGGACATACCACCAATTGAGAGGGGCTTGGCAGCACTGTTCTCTCATCTGTTTGCCAGGAGAAAACGGCAGCAGCATGTGCCTGCCTTCAGCCTACAGCAGCTGCCAGGCACGGACAGGCTGCAAATGTGGCTCGACAATCTGTTAAGACATTTCAATCCAAGTGTATCGATTGGAGTTGCAGATGACGTATATGGCCCTTTCGGTAAGCTTTCATTCAATAACGAAGAATATTTACAAAATTGTGCATAATTATATGCGTTAAGACCCATATTATTTATGTTTATTGGTAATTTCATAATTACCCAGATATACCAAATATTCAGTCGAATTTTATGAAGAAAATATTCAACATTTGGGCAGAATATACAATATTTGACATCACAGTAAACTGCACATTGAAGATGCAAATTTTCTAATAATATTGCTTGCCCTCCAGTCAACACACTCCATAACATTCTCGTTCAGCATTTGATAGGGCAGTCGTGCTACTCAAGATACAGTGAAAATTGCAGTAAAGACAAATGAGGACAGTTTTGTAACTAAAGAACAAATTTGGGTCCAGCTGAGCCGAAGTCAAATGAAGACCATGGAAATTCAGTCTTAAGAACTTCTTAACAGGCTTCAAATCACATGCGACTTCTCTCAGCTTTGCTACTAATTGACTTTGGGACATGGCACCCGACAGCAAGTCCTGTCAATCCAGATTTTCAGAAGAACTTGACTGTATAAAAGAAAGCTGAGGCACAGACTTCTGTGCTCCATTTATGATGCAATTCTCAAAATCACATATGAAGTCCAGAAAACAGTTTACCAGCAAAATATTTTGTACCCCGAATGCCAAATTGTACTTCTGTACCTCTTTAGAACCACCCAGACCTGATCAAATCCCACAGGACAGATGTATCTCCATGTAAGTTCTTAGAGGTTCAGTGAACCTCTAACACAAATTAGAGCAGCAGACTTCACATAAATGTTGCAGCAGCCAATATATTTTTACTTTAGTAAAACACAAGCAAAGAAAAATAAGGTGTGGCTATAAAACGAGGTGTCTCAACCCTTTTACACAAACAAAACACAGGTTAGAGCACTCTGCTAAAATTTGGTGGTCAGGGACACTTCCTGTGTTTCCAAAGAACCAGATCACCACAAATAAAAGATTAACATGAATTGAGGACAACTATACTAGAAACTGTTCCACCTGGAGTAAAATAGAGATTCTCTGGACTAAATGCACTCCTGACTCTCCAACCCTACTGGACACTAAAACTTTCTCACTTGAGCAACCAACAGTCCCCAGAGATAGGGAATGGACGGAGGCTTGAAGCAGCTGAACCGATGAATGGAGACAACATCAGTCTATGTGATCTTTGATTATTTGTACTAATTTTTAATGGAAGCTCTAGCTTCAAATGAACTGCGTGCTAAACCAGCCTGAAAAAACCCCAGCAAGTCACTCAGGTGAACACAGATCATGAGTGCAGCCTGAGTGCTTACCAGCTTGTGAGCAGAGCCACAGCATATTGCCACGAGCAGCCATTCTGTAACTCTCAGCGGGTTTTCATCAAAACAAGCTTGATGTTTGTGGCACTCACCCTCAGGGAAATACGGCAGCCCAGACATGCGAGGTGCTTGTGAGAAATCAAAATGTGCCTTGCACAACCAAGAGCAGTCTCGGTGTCTAATTCAACATCGGGCAGCTGCTCATGGGCTGGCTAGGAGGTGGGAGAGCTCGGAGAGCTGAGTGCTGGAGCTCCTGCCGTTCTGTCCAACTCCCTCCACACCAGTACGACAGAGGGTCAGATGTGGGTCAGCGGGGATGTCGCATGTATACTGCCACGCGTACCTAATACAAACAAGAAAGAATGAATCTCCTTGAGCAGGAGATGCTTAGCTTGTGCAGCTATCTGAAGATACTCTGGACTCAGACTACTGATAAACTATATATGTATATTCTCTTGGAAGGAATATACATACGACTCTCCAAGGCCTATAAATATGATAGAACCTGCTTCATCCATTTTGCATTCTCTCAAGCATTTACATGCTCTAGACAAGTATTTCATTAACTCCAGCTGCAGGCTGGATCAGTAAGCCAGCTTACCTAGAGCAATTCAACTATCAAGTAGGCTACCTTTACCAACAGGCAACTTTATCATCATTTATGTAGGTATCCTTCTATTCCATAAAAAGTATACCTAGAGAAAACAGAGCATTGCAGTAATATTAAATCATTGGTTTTCAGTATGAAGTCTTCAGCTTTAACAGCAGGCAGTGCTGAAAGAATTGGAGAAATAACAAGGGGGTTTGTTTGCACAGTTTGCCATTCCGTATTTCAGTCTGACAGTTTGGAGAGAGAAAACAGGAAAGAAGGTAAATGTGAACAGAAAGCTCAGAGGAAAGTTAACTTCCACCTTTCTTTCAAGGAGAAGAAGGAAAGTTAAATATCCTTTCCCAAAAGAAGTATCTGTAACATGCTGAAGGCAAATAGTCAGCATCAGTGGGAATGGGACCATTTGCAAGATTAGAGATTAAGTCTGTGCTTTGTTGAGCCGTCTCCCATGTCAGTCCACTGTGGCCCTTGTGACACACTTTTTTTTTTTTTTTAACATATCCTCTTTTCTGTACATTGTTCCCCAACAGTATCAGCAGCTCAAGCATAGGTAATGACACAGACATTCCATTTCCTACAAAATACACGAGCTAGAAGATTTCATATACTTCATTGTTGGTGGCATTCAGTAGAGCATGTCATACGTAAACACAAAGAAACATTCCAAAGAAAACCAGAAACTACAATGCAAAACAATTGTAAACATCTTTAAGGACCAATTTTCTACTCATAATGCTGAGGGGCATCAGAACACTCAGAATATTCAAGTCACAAAAGCTGCAGAAAGAATCACGAGCTTTTATTTTGGTCCAACTATTTGGACTGTCAAATGCCTGACTTCAAATGAATGATCCTATGTTGTCATGCTTCTAAAAAATTAAAAATCCATGAAGTGGATCAAATGCTTCTTACCCAAAGTAAAAATAAAACCCCTTGTGATATTTGGTAACTCATCAGAAAAGGTCAAGTGTTTCATGCAAATCAAACAATTATAAAGAAACCTTCTGCCAGTCCTTAAAGCTATTCAAATTTAAAGATAATGCAGCAGGGCAGGTTTTTTCCTTCCTTATCGATGTTCAATTTTGTTAAAACCTTTGTGCTGTCCTGGTTACTGCAGCTTTGGGCTTCAATCTGGCTTCTCCCAGCTGTCCCCATTAAAATATAAAAAAACCCTGTCCGCTTTGATCCATAGCTTATTCTAAGCTGAGTGCACTAAACACATCTCTTCTATCAGCTGACAAACTCTAGAGGCCTCATTTTATATTGTCCTTAAGCCACGTATAAGCATGTTTTTGTTTCTACAGCTGGATTCTGAGCCAGAAAAATCTAAGTAACTACTTTGCAGTCAGTATAGCTCCACGTGCTCATCTTCGCCATCTAAAGCCACCTCACCACGCACATAAAACAGTAAGAGTTTTCTTCCCGTGCACTACCCCGCCACCGCGCCTGACGTGTGACATGAGCTCGGTAAGGACAGGGTTAACAGCAACTTCAAGGCATTAGCAGATTCAGTGAGAAAGACACGCTCCCAAGGCACCCTCACAGCTGAACTTCTACAAACCAGGAGTACTGCAGTATCTCTGTCCGTACCACCAACCCAAGCACCAACAATGCCCCAACGAGAAAGTCAAACGCTGAACGTGTTCTGTATCCCATACTCAGTTCCGCTCCTATCCCACAGTACAGGAACCCCATGATGAATGTTCTGCTAGACACGACTTTAGGATTCTCTAGGAAGAGGACACGGCTGCTTTGTCTGCCCGTGGCCACCAACGGGCTGTCTCAGCCACCCACAGTGGGATGTGGATGGACTGGAGACGAGCACTCACCACAGGCAGAGGTGTCTCCTAGAGACGGCTGGGACACCCACCCCCTCCCTCCTGCTGCCCTTCTGAGCTCGTCCAATACAAACTTCTAGTCAGGCCGGTATCCAAACCACTTGTATCGAGAGCAAGTTTGTGTTCAAATATAGGTATGGGCAGGCACTTCAGCCCGAGCGTGCTGAGGCTACAGCAAGAGCAAGCAGTCAGCACCACCACCTCACAGCCCCACCGCAACCACTCGTACGCTGGGGAAAGGGACCTGCCGGAGGTAACGCCCGGCTGGTTACTCTGGTCTCGAGCCGCCACAGGTCCCCCTGGAGACTCATAAAGGAAGTTTTGGGTTTGATCTGCAGCAGCAAAAAGGGATTAGATCAGTCTGAACTGAGTCTGTTGCATTGGCATTTCCTTGTACCATAGAACACCAAAGAAAAGCTGCAAAATATGTCAGTGGCATTTTCAGTGTTCTGAAGCCTGAGTCACCAGTTATTCCCCCAGTCCCTTGTTTATTGCCTCAATAACCCACCAAGGAAAGGTGAAAGGCCAACCAATGAAACCACTGAATATTAAAAAGGTCGAAGGATATGATCGTAGGTGCATTAAAATTTCATAGTTTTGCTGCTGACTACACTGGGGATATACATGATGTTGGCTTGTTCTCAGGACAATGAAGAGAAAGTGGGACAAAGAAACCCATTCTTATGGTAAAAACTCTGATGGAAATCAAGTGCTGCAAATGTAACTCCTTCTCTGCGCAGCCTGCAGAGCGTACACCTCTTGGGATATACCAAATGCACAGTCAGGGTGAGAGGATTAAGTAGCCCTTAGTGGCAATTCAGAGGACTGATCTTCATATTGATTGCGGTCCTCATCTATGTGATTTTAATTTTGAAAATGTTACTGCGTATCTGAGTGACAGGTTATCTATCCACTGTGGTTAAATAGGCTGGAACAACTGCCTTTCTGATATAGTGGATGATGCACTCCCATGCGAATCTTTCTTCATTTTATTTTTGTTTCAAAGGTGGCACAGAACAGCTGCTTAAAGAACAGAGCTCAAAAGGCACTCGAAATCTAAATGACTGACACTTGACGAGGCACGAAGCCTGCAGGAAGCACTCCCCACAAGGACACAGAGAACTCAGGACTGTGGGGTTTTTGTTATTACTATTAATCACTCACCTAAGAAAGTATATTGAATTATCTCAACTACTCCTTATAAAATCAACCTTAGAGATCTTATCTGCTGAGGACAGAAAACTCAGTTAATTAATGTAACAGTCATGTTGAACTTTAAAGTGAACATTGTTAAATTTTGCAAGATTTCTGGTTAGATCACACTCGGTAGTACTTTTTCTTGTCAAAGAAATCAGAAACAACATAAATCCTAGTAGGAACATGACTTATTACTTATTGTAAGTAAGTTGTTATTTGCAGTTTTACCATCTCCATTTAATCATACTTTTAAGATAACATATCTAATAACAACTTCATTCATGTGCCAAGTAGTAATGTGCTACCAGCACAACAGATGTGCCAAAGGAAAGGATCATCTCTTCCTGCGGTAAAAAGCTCAGCCCTTTTTCTGTGTGCCTGTATGGCATATTCCCCAATGACGGTTCCTAGGAAGAAATTAAGAAGTGTAAAGCTTTAGGCCATTTTCTTAAAGCCCTTGGGCCACCATTCCATGCAGCACTGAAATTCCCAATTAGACACTTGGAAAGCAGACCTGAATTTCCAAACCCCATAAAAACCTTAGGCTCCAAAATCAGTTCAATATGACTGTGTTGATTATATCATTATTTATGCCAAGCTAAGCCGAGTGCTTAACACTAATTTAAGGCTGAGCACACTCCTTTATTAAAGCACATCTACAGAGGGCAAGGACTTCAGGAATACTGCACAAAGCTCTCTCCACACCCACAATTCCATCAGAGGTCTATAGCTGCCTCTCACACTCCCCTTTAAAACAAAAAGTACCTCATCATATAAGCATCCAGTCATCACTGGTTGTGACTGACAGAAGTCTCTGAGGGGTCTAATCGTGATGACCCAGTGATTGACAGCAAGCTCAGTGTGACATGGGAGGATCCATACCTAGATCTCCAGGGCAGAAGCAGGGTTGCTTTGTTCAGGGCCACAGAGCTGTGTGAAGGCATTAAACGCTTATGGCCAAATCAGAAGACGGAAGCACAGAAACAACGCAGGTTTACAGTGTCTGAGGAGGAAGCTTTCAAGGGCAAAATCACCAGATCACAAGTTTTCTTCAGCTGTGTCACCGGCACAGCGCCTGCTGCTGAATTAGTGCTTGTTTTTGCAGCCAATTGTTTGGTATGCGCTAACAGTTATAGATGAGCACTTATCATCAGCGTTTTAAGCTGCTCATCACGGGAAGGTGTCCCATTCCATGCTGCACTGTGTCATCTTAATTAGAGTGTCCTACTGATTTGCCAAGCATATTAAAACACGAGCTGTAAGTTTTCCCATTTAGCAACCAAAGTTATACTGTGCACATAACAGGGAATGCACATCCAGAGACAAGCCCTAGTTGTGTATGGTGGGAGGAAGATAACATATAGCGGACAGTTCAGCCACGAAGTAGATAATTCACAAGTGAGGAATAGGTATCAAGTCTTTCCTTGCCAGCAAAGAAACATGTACAATTTAACATAGGTCAGCTGTGGGTATATTTAAGTGCTTTCTTTTTTTCCCCTGTTAATTCTGATTTCGGAATGCAAAGGTCCTACTTGAGAAAGGTAAAATGTATTGTTTGAAAACCGTGATTAATGTTAAGCACATGCAACTAATTTTTACTTGAACACCAAGACTTTCTCCTGCTCATTTTGGAATTACGTGTCCACAAATCGGTCAAGAGGCCATCTGAGAAATCATTAATGACTATGGGCAGGGGAAGAACTTCCCAAAGCTCAAGATATAAGCTGCGCTTCTGTAAATCTTGCCCTTTCTTGCTCAAATGTTACCGTATTGTCCCCTATTGTTAGTGGCAGGTTCAAATCAAATCAAAAGCAGCTTCTAGCTTTTCACGTATTCTTTGAGAACAGAGGCTCTTACAGAATAGCAGACTGCAAGTCCCCCTTCCCCACCATCCTTCTGTGGTGAAATCAAGTGTTTGCAAGCCTGAAACGCCGTACGGCATTTGCTATTCTGACAAATGGTTTCTCTCAATGATGTTATTAACCAGAGGTTTGAAAGACCATTATCACAAAATGCTTTACAAGTGTAACCACTGTCAGGCTAGATGGAAAAGGTGAACTGGAAAGAAATCCCTAAGAGGTATTTTACACAGTATTGTCACTATTAATCTGCAGTTACATTTCTGAACACAAAGTACTTGGGACCCTGACTTCTTTACCACTGTCTCATTAAAAAGTTCAGAATCTAAACCATGTGGCTTCTTTACAGGCTTGTGTCCTTCACAGCACAGTCGCAGGATCCATAGCCGACCCTACAAGGAAATGAGCACGTACAGCCATCCCATGTGTCACTCTGGACAGCAGTCACGGGCATGAACATCCCACGTGGAGAGCAGTGGCTGCTGCTCCTTCAGAAGTTCACCTTTAAATGAGCAGGCTGACGAACAGCTCCGGACTGCCCAGTGGGGAGGTCAGTGTGGACCAGACCCTGCCTTGGGAGCTGCTCCTCCTTTACTACACAGCACCAGACACCTGTGTTGCCCTTGAGCAGAGAGCAGATTCCAGGCTCGTGTGCTGCTTCTTGGCAAAACAGGCAAGTTGACACAAAGCCATGGGCTACCTCGGTTGGGTTGCTTTCAGTGCCAATGCCAGGTCATGAAAGTGAACTGCGAAAATCACAGCTTGAAGTGTTGAGATATGAACGTACTAGATGCCTTGCTCTGTTTTCCGAACGGACCTAGCACAGAGTCACTCTTGGGCTTTCTTAAGTATCAGTGTATGGAGTTAGATGGAATAAATTCGTATTCTGGCTCAAAAATAGGGTGCTTGTAAACAGAGCCGTGAGACGCGTTCAGGATTTGTATTTACCGCCTACCTTGTAAGGAAAGCCAAAGGCAGAGCAGATCATTGAATCTGGCATATAAAATAGGGCTTTGTCGCATCCTGACCCGTAACTTTGCCTAGCACCTTGTAACCCCACCGCTGTGGGTTATATCCCCCCCTTCTGTGTTGTCCACTTCTCTCATCACGAGTTTTTACAGCTTCTGTGACACCCACCATAGCAGGGAAGATGAAATATTGAAAACTGAGCTTATCCCACATAGTTGACATTTTAAAAACTTCCCTGCGCTACCCCTTGCAATGCATAGATGAGGTGGAACAGTGAGCTCTACCCATGTATATCCCCAAAATCTTTCCCTCCCATGTGCAGTGTACTTGACAATTTCAGCAGACGAAATACTAAAATAGCAAGGCAGCACCCAGTGCTGTGCATCTGGTTTCACTTCAGCCAGGAACACCCCTAGGCTCCCTCCAGCAGCCCGTGCATGGAAACATCAGCTGCAAAAGCAAGTTCATCACTATCACTCTGAAATCAGACAGCTGCAGCTACCAGAACTCAACTACACAAGCACCTAGGGCAAATTTAGTGGAAACATAACTCCACAGGAAATGAAAACATAAAATAAAAGATACAGCAGATTACAGCATTAATCGAAAAATATTTTTGTGATAGTAGTCTAATTGCTAAAGCTCTGGACTAGGCATCAGTCAGGGTTTAACTTCCAGTTCTAAAGATAGTCTGTCTGTGTCCCTTAAAAAAAAAAAAAAGAAAAGTCACCTTACTGTGAAGCTCCTGAAGTTCCAGACACTCATCCTGCAGAGCATGCTACATAAGAACCCAGGAGAAGAATGAATCTCACCTGATGAATTTGTAGCGCAGATTTACAGGGTAACTCATCAAACCAAGCACGAGAAGCACTGGTTAGATCGTCTAAAGAACCAGCAGTTATTAGAAGGATCTTTTGTACAACACTCAAAAATTTGGACCCCACAGGGATACGTCTGATCCCTGGTGTGTTACAGACTTTTTACCTCTCCTGCCTCTGCCTGCTGAAGCCGTTTGCTCACACGGAGCCCAGGGACAGTCCTCCAGAGCACTGGCCCTGTTCTCACCGCAATCAGCAGCCAGAGGAAAGCTCTGAGCTCTGCTTCTCCTCAGTCCTCTCAAATGCCTTGACCATTCAGGCTGGAAGCTTTTGCGGAAAAGTCTGTGCTTTAAGTTTTTATACTCCCTAACTGCAGTCTTAGGTAAACATGCTCTTTAAATATAACTTATGAATATACTCTATTAACCTTTCACTTTGTACCTTGACTTAACAGCAAAGCATAACATTTCAGTGTGTATATTTTGCTAACTTTAATGCTGGTTCGCAAGGCAAACTTTCAACTTGCTCTTCTCTATTTGTACAACCCGGTCGAAGACAGACTTATTTCAGCGATGTGTAAATTGATGGACGATACAAACTGGAAAGGCCGTTCACCAGCAGCCCCACTGAAAAACTCAACTCTCAGTGAACTTAAAATCAAAACAAATTAGTGTACACTTGTGAACGTTATACAGCTACTACACTTGGAAACCATCTCTGACAGCTCCTAGAGAGCCGATGTGTACATACCAAGAGATTTTACAAGAGTGTCACAAACTGAAGTACGGTGCCCACACTTGTGCCATGCTGTGGCACTGTGGATTGTCCCATTGCTCTTCTGTATTGAGAGAGGAACAGAGGCTGAAAAGAAAACAAAAAAAGAGAAAGAAATACTATATGCATTGGACACTTGACGTATTAGAAGTTTATATTTGTAATATGGTGGACTGCGAACCGGAGCTGTAAGGGAAAAGTGCGTTGCAGTGAACTGGACCACGTATTTTGCAAGAGTACGCATGGAACTACTGCCGACTTCCCACTACTGGAGCACTCCGCAATCCATGTAAAGCGGTGATTTGGGAAGAGAGCTCATCTTCTAAATAGGACATTCTGGAGCTGAAGGGTTTGAGTTGAATTTTGGGAAGCTGGCTATATGGCTTAGGTATTAGCTTTCTTCAGTTGTACTGTAAATCTATTTCTCACATCTTAACTTTACCATCTATTTCTTACATACTAACTCTACTACTTTGTGTAAAAGTTGCTAAACGCAACGGAATACAATGAATTCTCCTGGTCATTGCTACCACTATTATCTAGGATACAAAAGAGGATTTTAAGTTACCTTAATTAAAAAGCATGAGTCAAGGCTTTGAGTACAGCCCTGAAAGTAAGGCAAAGCAAGACTAGCAAGTTAAGAGAGAACAGAGTATCAACCCCTGGAGACATATGATGGCATTTTTATCATCACAGCCCCAGCCCTTGCAAATCAGAAAACCTGGAAAACATGAACCAAATGCAATTAGTGTGATTTTTACATGGTTTACAGGACTGTGAAAAAGCAAATAGTGCTGCACGTAGGAGATCCAGCCTCTCCCACTCCAGCGGCAGGGCTACCAGGCACATCACAAGGATTGCCCTGCTCAAAGAGGGGATTGGTAAAAACTGGGTCCAGTTTGGCACTCACTTTGTTTTTCATCAAGTTGTGCCTCCAAGCAAGTGTAGTTCCAGCAGGTTTTATCAGTTGCAAAGATCCCATCAGGCTTATCCCATAGAGGCATCAGCAAGCCCAGAGCAGAGGAGTCCGTCAGGAAAACAGATAGCAGCAAACAAAGATGGAGGCTTTTAATACCAGTAAAGATTAATACCAGTAAAGATTCAAGATGTTACAAGAGAACTTTCAAGAACATTCAAAGCCACTGTAGCTTTGGGAAAAGGTCACGGAGACTAATCCAAGCAATGACTTCAGCAGAACTGGTGCTTTTACATGTCCACCTTTTACCTTGAAAAGGGTATTTTTACTGGTGACAAGGATCGATGCAGTTCCAGGTTTGATACTTCTTTCCCTGCAAGAATTTGGGTCTTGCAACAGATGCAAGGGGCTGGCAAGAGAGACAGATTTTATTTATTTATATAATTTTTATATCTTCTTCACCTGGAAGCAATGAATGTCCAGCTGGCTTCTGAAGCCTCTGGGCTCTGTTTCTAAACTCGCAGCACATTAAATGCAGTGCCAGGTTCTCCATGTTGACAGCACAAATCCCATCATTACTAGCACCAGGCTTGCTTGTGCAAAGAGTACGGAACAAAATCAGAAGCCTTCACATAGCCTCAAAGGTGAGACTGAGAATCTGAAATACATTATTCTACCGGGATGAAGGAAAAACAGAGATTATATTATGAAAACGCTAAATTAAAACGACACCTTTTTTTAATTATTTGTACGCACACAATAAGAAAAGAAAGGAAGAGAAATTATAGTGTATATACTCACAGTAGAAAGTCCCCCTATCCCCCAGGGCATCACAGCAGATAATGAGGCTTCTGCTGATCAATAAGGTGCTCTCAGCCTGCTCGTTTATGCATTAATGAAATGTGTGCAGCAGTTCACTCAGCTGATAAAGGTTCCCACAGGGCACTATGTCCAGGGGAAAACAAATGATCAAAATGAACAAAAGTGATCAGAGGAAGAAAAAAAAGACAATGAAGTGCAGAGCCGACAGTCAGACTGTCCCCTTCATCTCTGTGCCACCCTTCCTCTCCACCAGCTCACAGGGCATAGCAAGGAAATATCCCAACGCGCAGACTTCAGTCTGTGTGCAGAAAAGCAGCCTGGACTTCACCCAGTCTAAACCGCTGTGTTTTAACAGTGTCCTGCACACAGATACTTCAGTTCAAGCCAACAGTAAACAGCTCTTCTAGCAGTCAAACGCCTGGCCCTACCTTTAGAAACCACAAGTCCACTGAGTGCACCCTTAGCTTTAAGGTCATTCGGGAAGAAGTCAGACTGGATCCAGTGGCTAATATCATTACCCCTGACCTCAGCTGACAGCATCAGGCCAAACCCCCGAAGCCAGACAGTTGCTGTGCAGAGCCCTATAATCAGTCCAACAACAAGCACTCCATCACTGTCAAGCACAGCCCTTGAACTGGTCCATGCTCAGTGTGTGGCTTCAGTTTGTGTCCTATTGTCACCACCTCAAAAATCCCCCATCAAACCACCTCACTGCTTCCTCCAGCTTCTGCAGAGAAAAGCAGCCCTCTGTGTGTTCAGAGAAGCGGATGATGTTTCAGCTGGTAGCGCGTATCCTGAATTCACTATGGCACAAACACCTTTGTGCGGCGTGTGAGGGAATCATGTCGCTGCATACAGAGTGTCGGGGTTTTAAAAGTAATTTGGTCCTGGGTGAGGAAGATACAATTTGCCATTAGAGAGCTCATGGCTTCTCACAAATGAGGTCAAGGTCAGTAGTTCTGATCGCTGTCTACATTCCAGCTAGGTTTCTGCTTGTTTAATTCCATCCTTTAGCTACTGCCTGTAACAATTGGGCAACTGTGCTGTGAAATAACATCATTTTACCACAAAAACAACTGCTGCAGCAGTGACTGGACTAATGATATATCAAAACAGATTGTAAAAGGTACACAGCAATGAAAAGCTCTTTAGAAGCAGACGACCTTATTATAGTAGAACTTGATGCCAAGTATCAAGGTGTCCCGAGGCTGTGCCCTAAACAGCAGTGTAAGGTATCACTGATGTACTCACAGGTGCACATAAACCACATGTAATGCAGAATCATTTTCAGCAGAGCACAGAGATAACAAATCTGCATGTGTAGGCTGTCGAAAGCAGCACAATTCATTTCACAATAAAAAGGAGAGAAGAACAATGTTTCCCGTCTCGCCCTGATGAAGCATTTTACAGCACTGTAGGTGTACACATTATGCATGGAATTGTGTGGCTTGTTTTCTCTTTTAGAGAGCTGTGCTTAGAAATAAATAAAGTGTATTAGATGTAGGGAGATAGAACTAATTTCTGGGTTGTATCATGAATGAGGCTGTGTGGCTTCCGAAATGAGAGAAATGAATCTAAGGATGGTGGAAGCCAGAATGGCTGAAGTTACAAGACAGGCACTACTGGGACCAGCAAAGGGAGAATTTGCCTGCAGCTTCCCATCACCGATCTTTCCCAATTGACTGAAAGCTAAAGCAGCAGCTCCATTAGTGTTTTATAGAGTTCACAAATCAATGTGAAATTCCATATGCTTCGCTGAGACACCAGCACAAACGCGTTTGAGAATATTTATGCACGTATATAGAGCGTATGTAAGTATACAGAGAGGTAAGGGCTCCTCCTCTCCATCCAGATTTGCATGAAGTCAGACAAAATTGATGTGATATTTGGCAGGCAATGTAGGAGGATTCACAGAGCCACGCCACTGATCTTGTCAGCTAAAATATTTCACTCTGTTATTGGAAATATTTACTCTCGCTCTCTAGAAATCTCCTTGTATTTTGAGTGGTTTGTGAAGCAAATGGAACTGCACCTGTACAGCCATTCAGAATATAAAGTGTCATGGCAAAAACGTAACACATCTTGAGAATCCAACGTCAGTATTGAGTTCCTTACTAGCTTGATCACTCTTCTGCCCAGTAGCTGTGAACTCTCTTTCCAAACTCTCTTAACACACATTCTTGTTATCACCTTCCATCAATAGTCAAACGTGGAGAACACATTCTGTTTCAGTTGAGGGGAACTCATAACTTCCAGGATTTAGGAATAGCTTTTGGTGCCCACAGAAAAGGAAATTCCTTTTGCTTCACTCTCCCTGTGCTGGTCCCAATATTGCCCGCCTTGTACCTTCAGCTGTTTGGGCTGCCCCTCTCTGCTAAAAGTGTACACTTGTATGTATGTTTTTTTCTTCTTTTTAAATAAATACTGCCTTAGAATCAGGGAGATATATAAAACCAGTAAGGTAAGATAGTGACATTTTAGCCAAACTCAGAAAACAGCTGTGCACCTTTCCCTACTACAGGGAGCCACAAGATGAAAACACAAGTGTTTTGCTTTAAAGAAAGGTCCTCAGTGTTCCAAACCTACCAGATGTTACAGGGATGCCTTCTCGCATGTTTCCCCAACTCTTAAGTCAGCTCCCATATGACTTCAAAAGACAGATTCAGCTCCTAAAACACTTCTGAGGTGGTATTTCCATAAGCAACACACTGATCTATAGGGCTGTGCTGCTTCTTGGAGGGAGATGGATACACAGAGCAGAACATTTCTTCTCCACCACAGGCAGCAACCCAGATCAAGCTGACTGCTCATAAGCATTCACTGTCTTACTGTGATCATAACAGAAGAAATCAGGGCACCAGGGCTTGGGATGATCAACATCCCCAGCATCCTGCCAAGCAGCAACTTGAACTGGGGTAGCTGGTGCTCCGTCCTTCTTAAATTCAGGCTCCCAGCTCAGAAGACGCACTGCAGTGGGGGCTGTGATCGTTTCCACACCTACCTGAAGTAGGCTGGTGTTCCGGCTGAGATAAGAGAGCAGCAGGGTTCAGATCAGAGCATGGTAATGACTAGTGTTGCCACTTCAGACCACACAACCTTCATTAATTTAATCATTACTGCAAGCAGCATCAGTACATCTAAAAATGTGTCACCTGAATGAGGAGAAAGTTTCCAAATTCTGTGTTTCTGTTTCTTTCTAATAAAGCTCAAGCTTGCTAATATGCTGCAGCACAATGGAAAATTCTCATTTATAAAATAATGTAAAAATCCATCTGGTGTGTGGGAAGAAGATAAGGGCTGTTTATCAAGAGGAATGAAATGATTGAAATTGGAAATAAGATGCTGGATATCCTTCATTTGCAGACTGCACAGCTGCAATTAGCAACACAAAGAGGGTATTCACCATTTCAAAACTCTTAGTGCACTGATGCATCTTGCTAAAACTATCTGCAATGAAAGGTTCCGCCTCAGAATACAATTAATTTTACAGGCAGAAAATTTAAAATTCATCTAGAGTATTTGTATTCTAAATAAAATGCATCTATTTAAATGACGCGTGTATTCTAGATACTTGCACACAAGTATATAATGCTTCTACTTCCCTGTGATAAGAGTTCAGACATTTTTATTGTCTATTAAATATCTATATAATTGACACCAAAGCTTTTTATCTCATTTCTTTCAGCGTGCATGGTCATTTATAGATCTACACACAAATACCATCTGAAGTGAGAATACAAAATAAAGCTTTTTCCCTTAATGTGCAAATTTAAAAACTCTTTCTATAATTTATTTTATAATTCCCTTTCTACCACATTGCACTTGCGTTTACTATCGCTTCAGCTGAAGTACAGTGTAAATTTCTCACCAGAAGACACCATCTTCAGGAGAAATGTCTGTGTTTCATCTTTGTATCTCCTATTTAGCATTTTTCAAATTAAATCTCTCCTAGATGAATCCAGTATATTGCTCGGCAGTTATTGAAATTTATGAACATGTTTAAGCTTTTTCATACCGCTGTTAACCATTATGATTGCCTCCTTTAAATCTTTCATTTTATAGCTATCACTTCAGCAGACTGTGTGGTGACATTCATGAATTTCTCAGATCGCAAACCGTGCCCGTACTTAACATCTCAGGGTAGAGTTATGCTTCCAAAGCCATTCCTTGGTTGTCTGCTTTAACCTCCTGCTCCACTGAATCCCCAAATGTTCTGTCATAAATCTGACAGAAGACTTGTGTTTTGGGGAATTACCACGACGGTCTGTGTGGCACATTGTACAGAAAACCCAGTAGCGGTTATTCCCAACAATTCCAAAGCCCATCAACCACCACTGATACAACGGTACCAGCTCACAGTCAAGGAAGAAGCATGTTCTTAGCATGAGGAATGACACCAGGGGAGAGGTGCGTGGGAGCAGAGTGAGCGTAACTGCGAAGCAGAAAGCTTCAGTAAACGGTCATCATCACCTTTCCCTAGGGCGTATATAGGCAGGCCTGGCTTACTGGCTCAAACCAGCTGGTCCAACCCAGCTCACAAAGCTTTCCTACTCCTTCCCCCATTACAGCATCTTCTTACTTTCCTTAATCATTGCCTAATGCGCAGAGTGAAACAGTGAGATCAAGGGTGGTGAGCTTCAGGGTCAGTCTGTCTCCAAGTCCACCTCATAGCACTGACCACATCAACAAGCACTATAAAGGTCCATCAGCACTCTGAGTGACCAGGAGCACCCAAGCTCCCTCCCAGGGTCCTGCTCCCACCAGCCAGCTGGCCTGTCCCCTGATGCCCCTGAGGTAGCTGCTTCGCTAGGTCTGCTACAGCAGTGGCCAGCATCCCACATAGGCAGGAGAGGAGCTGAGTGGCTGTGTGGCCACACCACTTGGTGCAACATGCCGTGCTAACGGGCAGGACCTCATGAATAACATATTTTATTAATAATGTACAACATAACACCCATCTAGCCCAAAGCCATGCACTGAAGACCAGAGTCAGCCTATTATAGCATGCGACAACAGCACTGGATCCAACCTCACACGGCTTTAGAGGATGCCAAAGACGTGTCTACCCCTGATTTTCTTCTGCCTAAGATTTACAAATTGGTATCTCTTGTTGAAAATGAGGAATTCTCACTAGTGGGGTTCACAGTACCAGGTGTTTTTCAAACTATGATCTAAAAATCCCGAAGTTTTGCAGAAGGTGGGTGAGGAAAGGCAAGTCTGCCATCAGAACACTTAACATTCACTTCTCAAACACCTGCATTATTTCGCTGGCAAACTTTTGGTTTCTTGGCACATGGCCCTCTCCAAAGTCAACATACATATACACACACGTGCATAGAGTCGGATACCGTGGTAAAATTCAGAGAGGACTTGCCTGCTAGGTGAAAATGTCTCCATTTCTCTCACCATTAAGGAATTTTACAGCTGGAGTAAGATTCTTCAAATACCAACAGAAAAGAGAAACTGAGATGAAAATTTCTGCAATCACGTGCTCAAACAAGCTTGTCCAAACATCAAGGCTGGAAGAGGAAGGCTGACCTTTCCAAATCACGCAAAATCCTGGTTCTAGTCTCACTCATGCAACCACATCCAAGGTTGATGAAGACACAAACTATATGATGAACATAAATGCTTCCTTTCCCCCTCCCCACCTCCCCTGATGTTTTAAACTACATGTCCTCAGGGCAGGGACCCCGTCGGCACACAAATGTATTATTGCATCTAATCCTGGAGTACAAACCTCTAGTCAGCATCTCCCCATCTTTAAAATACAAGCACTCAGATCCCAGCAAGATAAAACAGAAATTCTATGCAAAAAATACAGCAAATTTAGTAGAGATTCTTAGTAAATTTTTTTTTTTCTAAATACCAAGAGCGTTTTACACTAGGGATATGTCATGTTAATTCACGCCCAGCTAAACCAGGTGATGCTGCACTCGGTGGCTGACAGTGCCGTATCTTTAGGAGCTGTGCTTCCACGAACACCTGGATGCACACACGTACTGTACCCTCCTACAGTTAAAGACTCATTTACATTCTGAGACCGCGCATCCAAACTGGTAATCACACCTCTCAGCAGCAACCAACCAGACAAAGAACTCATTGCCATGCTGTCTGCTTACAGCATAAATAACTGGAAGTCCAACAGGTGGAGGTAAAGCAAAGCTTACTAGGGAGAGGATTTTCAGACGCCCCCTCTGCCTCCCGCTCACCCTTTAGCCACTGACCGGCCGCTGTGCTGGCGTTGCTGACCTCTCCATTAGTGTAGCAGCACACCAGCCGGGGCAGGACATGTGCTCAGGCTCTCCAGAGCCTGGTGGAGGAGTTGAGTAGATCTGCTTTTGCAGACAGCAAGATCAGTTATACCTCATTGCAGCTTTAAGCAGACGTGACTTAAATACAACTGGAATCATACAGAGAAAAGTCAGAACTTCAGAACTTGGATAAATAGTTCAGTGCCCAAGAGAGCTACTTATTTGCAGAGTAACTCAAAAGTCACGCTAGAAATGCCAGCAACTCTGAACACGCTGCTTTTAGGAATGGGTCATACATTTCCTCCAGCTTTACTTCCTAGTATCTTACTAGCCCTTATTTTACTGCTTCATTTTTCCTGGTTATAAACAGTGGTAAATCAGCATTAAAAGAAAATTTAAGTCTCAAATTTCTTTTTAATAGGTACATTAAATACTAACATGACTGTTTGTCACATTAATTGTTAATGATAATAAAACTGTACCATTTTTCACAAGAACATTCTCCATTTTCTCACGTTATGCCACAGATACCTGGTAAAAATATGTGGTAGGTCCTGACGTTTAATTAAAACAATCTTTAATATGGTAATTTTTTTTTCCAGATTTCTTGCTAGGGTGAGTATAATTTGCTCTAGCTCATTTAACCACAGCTCAGTGGAAAGAAGGAACAAATACCCTGCAGCAACAGGACAGAGTGCAGCTGCTCTGTTGTGCCCAGACTCAGTGATGCTCGTTCAGTTCCTCTTTAAAAGCACAAAGCTTTAGGGACAAATAAACTGGCATAAGCATTTGCTGAATTAGAAGGCACCAACATTTTCAACAGATTATTATTTTTCCAGGTGTGGCCATTTCACAACAGTAAATCCTTCAGGGGTTTAAAACCAGAACAACTGGAGGTTTTACTGCACGGTCACCCTGTGGTCTACGCGCAGGGTGTCGTTACTGGTGTGGATGCACGAGGCACGTTTGTTTTGTGTGAGCTAGACTAAGCTTTCTAACTCACCAACTTGCCCCCTCAGGAAAATATTCCTTACAGTTCTGTGCAGCTTTGTCTCAGACCTTCATCACGAGGTGGTGACTGATCATTAGCATGAGATGACGCAGCCCCACAAAACTCCGTGTGCCGTCGCTATAGTTGGATACGTGCTAATTCTCATAGTCAAATTCTGTCACAAAGGCAATCAAACCGATCGGAGAAAGTCTAGGAGGAAACCAAGGCAACAAAGTGAATGCCACCAAAACGAGTCAAGGAGTGAGTTAATGCTGAGATCACAGCGGCTTGTTTCATAGCTACTGCAACGGGAAATCAGAAAGGCAGGAAGATCTGCATGTCCTTCACATTGCGACTATGACTTAATTGGATGTTCTAACAACAGCAGGAAATTCTCAGCCATAGTAAGTAGAGTTAGAACCTGCACTTTTTGAGGAATCTTTACTGATCACTCAGTTCTCAGATGTCTTAAAAATAATTAAAAAAAAAAAGTCAGCTAGAGCAGACAGGTGACATTCTACTTCCAAGGAAGTGACCACCACACTTCAGCTTTCAGCAGCAATCACAATGAAAGAACATATTATTAATGTAACGTCCTAACATAAAGGTAATACTATATTAAAGACTGCTAAATATGAGTATACAGACAAGAACCTGGGGCCCAAATCTAGTTTAGATACATATTTAAATTGAAGTTTTGCTTAAATAAATTGGTATATCAATGACTAAGGGCAGAATACATTTACTAGTCACATTTCTGAATACAAAACCTCTTGTAGAAATCCTCTAACCTACTTGTTGTCAATTAGTCAGGAGCTATAATCAACATTTGTAATTTCTGTAACTTCAGAAAAAATCTATGTTTTGCAAGACTCTGGCCCGCTCCATTTCTGAGCCATCAGGGTCACCTCCCCAGAAGGAGATCACCGATTGCAAGGTACGGCCTTCTGTGATTTTGTCAGGAAGTTTCTTTGGGTTGGCAACCGCGGATCGCTACATTGTTCTACTGTTTATGGGTTCTCCATCGCCATTTTTGGTGATCCGATTAACATTCTCCTGTATCGAACAATACAGGGTATTTCCCTGCCTTCAGATGCTTGAGGAGAATGACGCTCCCGCCATGCAGGCAGAGCCGCGTTCTGATTCAGTCAGGTGCCGCAGCGTGCTCCTAAATGTGACATGGGGATTTTAGCAGCTTGAGTGCTTCAGTTGGCACTAACTGATCTCCTGAATCAAAGCCTTTGACACTTGTGTGGCAAAGGAGGATAATGCTAGGAATGACAGACGTATGCAATCATAGGTCTGTGAGCATTATTAGAAGCCAAACATCTCTTAGGGACACAAGTTACAGGCAATAATCCCATGGCCAAGTTCCTGACCACGTTCACTTGTCCAAGCTGGCATCTTCTGAAACAGGTTCAAATTTACTGAAGAGACAGGACTGACTTACTAAAGGGCACTGTGGACTTATCAGTCGTGTGATGAATTAAGTGACTGCAGGAGAATTCTCACGTTATAAACAATGAAAATGGATTTTTATTTATAACACTAACAGCAGCACGAAAATCTATTGAGTCTCTCCTGTTTAAAAAAGCTTGCTTGCTCAACATCAGGAAACGAAAGGGACTTACTTTACCATGTCAATCACCAACGATAATTTATTACACGCCTGTTTGTTTTTCCAAGTTAGTACAATTACATGCTGTTGCTTCTAAATACAATTTAAGTAAAGGCAGGTATCAAAAGTACCGACCATTCTGATTCATTGGTATGCTGTGCAGCCAAAGACTTGGAGAAGCTGTTAATGATACATGAATTATGTATGGTACAGCTCAATATAACATTTGGTGTGATTTAAACAGCATGAACTTTTAGTGAAAGTCATTTTGATTCCGTGATGTATTACACTTCGAAAACCCTTAGCAGGAGGAGGGAATTGAATGATGTTCTCTGAAAGCTTTATTTGTTAAGCATACACAATGCAGCTGCAACTAGATCCTAAATAATGGCAAGGAGTGAAATGAAAGATCTGATATAAAATTAGGGGTGCTGCACAACTTGGTTCTGAGTGTGTCAGCGAGGGAATGGGACGAAGCAGAGGGGAAGAAAATAGGCAGGAATCAACCATCCCCCTTTTCTTCTGTAGTAGCTGAGCTTCAAGCTACCGTAGTAATATTTCTCATTTTAACATCACTCTTCAACTGAACATTCACTCTGCAACATCAAACAGTTGGCTCTCGGTCCTGTGATTAGGCTGCCATTTCAATAATGAAGCTATGAATCACTAGCAGAAAGAGCCATCCAGTTGCTTACGAAGGGTGAAAAAGGAATTTGCCTAAGTACCTAAATCATTTTTAAAAAGTTAAATGCAAGAAGGGGAAGAAAGAGTAAAACAGAGGTGGGTAATGTGATCCTGGTTTTGTTTTCTCTTTAAGATGTTGAAATTTGTTTGGAAAGCATTTAAATACCTCTGAACGTGGCAGCACCGATTCTGCTGCCCAAGGAGAGCTTTAAGCACTGACTCTTTTCCTACTTCATAAGGGTTTACAGCAATCCTGCAGAGGAAAGTATTAGCACGATTTACACAATCTGTCCATGGACAAAGACGCTTCTTCACTAGCGCTGCTATTGCAAAATGTGGGTTTATGCTGTGGTATTATAACGAAGCCATTTCCGTGCACAGCCAAAATCTGGGACCCATTTTATTAAACACCAGATGTTTTAAGTAAAGAAATTTCTCTCCTCGCAGTAGGATTTTGCGTGTTTGTTTTGGGGGTTTTTTTAAGCATTTAGCACTGACCTATCTCCTCTATCCCTTATGAAAGGGAAACCTGCCATTGACATGGTAGTTGGTACAGGAATAGCCATCGAACCATACGTCTGAAAACTTTGTCTTGATACCAGCAGGCAATGACAGAAAACAAACATTGCCCCTGGGGATGGAAATAGAGGTGGTCTCCCTCACCATCATTTTAAAAACTTGCAGCTAGCAGCGAAAATAACCAAGATCTCTGACACACCAGTCCATAGCTGTGACAAATAAGCTCCTCGACTGTACAAAAGCTTAAATTTCCTCATAAAATAGGACCAGCCTTTTAGGGTTGAGTTTGAACATATGGAGTTTTTTTGACTGAATTAATCCCTTCTCCTGAAGTTTGAGACAGAATCATAATTCTTGCCAGATATTTATAAACTGCACAAAGCATGATGCCAAAGACCATCAGTTATCTTTTCACAGCAGCCCCTAACAAGGCAGCCTCTTTTAATCCTGAAGACAAGCTAGCCAGGGAACCGCTCAAGTTTTTCTGTGAGGGATAATATTGCTTCAGCATAACCTACTGGGAGTGGGCCACTCAGTACAATCTGACATAAATAACACCTACAATTATCTGTCTACTAGAAATATGGTTACAGTCCCCAAAGACAGAAGGGCACAAAACCTTTACTCAATAAAATGAAGTGAAAAAACAATTCAAGTCTAAGCTCCCCAGAGCTAGAAATGTTTGAGATACCCTCTGGAAGTGACAGTTCTCTAATGCTTTAGATACATCAGAAAATCTTCCAAGACTTCTGCCAGACACGGCATCCACTAAAGAATTTAAATGTGCATACGGTTACTTCCTCTATACCCAGAAAGAATTCTAATTATAGGGAATGCTTATAAAATCAAATCAATATGAGTACAAGCAGATGTCAAAAAGAATCAGAGTAGTTTTGTACTGTTCAAAGAAAACAGAAATTCACTTAAGTCTGCTTATTCTTACAACACTCAGTAAAGGATTTGGGTTTTATTTGGTAAAAATGCTTGGGGAATCTTTGCCAAGAGGGTGTTTTCAGCAAAGGCATGACAACACTTGGTCTAGAGACAGATCAACAAAATTATTTCCTCAAGTAGAGTATTTGCCACAACATAATCATCACATTATCAGATACAAAGCTCATACTTCACTTTCATGCTTACGGAACGCAAGAAAAACATCTCTTTTTGGAAGAATTCTCAAGATTTCAAAAACTTTCTTCTTCTACATCCTCTGTGATGCTGTTTAGGCACTCCAGACTGAGGAAGCTCCTTCTGTTTCAATGATGAGTCACATTTTCAACAGAACTCATTGAAAGAAAATAAAAATTGTCGTTGCTGGTATTTGGCCTCAGTTGACAAGCAAACCTCAATTGCAGTAGATCATTAACACTAGTACACTCTACCCTGAAAGAACATGCTATTTAGGCTCTTGGCTTGTTAATTAATATAGTTTTATTCCTACCATAGAGAAATATAGAAGTAATAAAAAATTCAGAGAACACAAAGATGATAGTAATATATTGATTAGCAAGAGCATTACACTGTTTCCAGAGCGATTCATGCAGTAGATGCAACGTACACATTTCCAACTTGCAGTCGTCTTGAATTGCAACTGGATCTTCTTCACAATGGCCAGATTTTTTCAGAAGTCCACTCCAGTTTATATTGAAAAACCTGAACTTAGACAGGTATACATCTGTAATGATTTTAAGTTTTTCAGGCTAGCCCATTAAAATTAGCCCTATACTTAATTTTACCGGTCCTGCTGTTTACCATTGTTCTCTCAAAACTAAAACAAGATGGCAAGTGCAACTACAATACTGTTCTTGTGGTTCAGTTCCTGAATTAATATAATCTTTGATTTGCAAAATGCAGAATTCTGTGTTTGGGAACTCAAAGAGAAAGAAAAGTGGATATAGATCAGTCTGGGACCTGAGAAAAGAGATACAATAATACCCACACATAGACTGAGATTAGACTGGCAGAGGAAGAGATTGTACCGTACACCTTACAAGCAAAATGCTAGACAGCACATGGGCCAAGCAGACCTCACTTAAACTGACAGAGAAAAGGTGTCCTTACGCAAAACAGGGTCTATTTTTGAGCATTATTTTACTCTCTCTCTTTACTATGATCCCACAGTAAATTAAACATTGATTTTTTAAAAAAGGTGTCCTAATACAAAAAGCACTCCTGCAGTGTTTACAGGCTTCAGGACAATGCAGCAGAGGGCAAAGAGAGCTGGGACAGGGCAAGAGAAGACAGTGGCAAGCGTCAGCATTATGATTCACTCAATTATTCAAGTTATTTCTGCCCAGTATAGCAGTTAGACTGACTTAGAAATGACTGTTGTTGAAGTGTTGATGCTGTTAGTTCCATCCACACTAGGACAGTATCAAGGTATCCGACACACAGAGAAACTCACAAGAGAGATGAATAATATTGAGTACAGAAGCATTCCCCACTGGGGCCGCATATAAGGATGAATTTTGTCTCTGTTTTTCTAAGTCGCCGTGTTCCAAACCAAAAATGTTCAGTAAGACAACTTGAGATGCAGTAGAGGAAGGTGCCAAAACAGTTTAAAAATACACACGTTTCATCTGCAGCAGCATACAGATATAACTGCTGCCATGTTACATTGTTAACACATCAGCAGTCACAACTAGGTAAAAAAAGATAAAATTATTTAAATGAATTTTTTCTTCTAATATGAACTCTTTTGCAAAACCACTTCAGGAAAAAAAAAAGGGAAGAACGGAAAGAGGAGGGGAAGGGGGAAATAGGAGTGACATTTCCACTTGTCTTTAAAAACCGAGAAGGGGAGTTTTGACATTTTTCCTCCTGCCTTTTCTCCTTCTTGTCTCAGTGAAGTAAATTTCTGCAGAAGCTGTGCTTCTTTCATACCCTCCTTCCCATTCTCCTCCTTCTGCCTCACCTTTTCTGTTTTCAAAGCTTTGCCAACTTCAATATGTTACTGGCAGAAGGTGGCATTTCATTTGTCTTTTGTCCCTAACTTTTCTGAAGCTGGAGAAGTTTTGCAAGTACGTAGGATACATGGAGAAGAGCTTGTCTAAATCCTAGTTTTTGTGCTTTGAAATTCTCTGTTTCTTACTTATCTAAAATTAAGTTTAAGAAAACCAGTTAATGCTGAAATGCACGTGTTGAGCTTTGGGTGGAGAAGAAACCCGACAGACCAGCAGCCGTACATCCTCTAGAGTAACAAAACCAGGAAGAAACCTCATCCAGAGAAGATCATGAAAAGCTATTCCTTTTTCCTCTCGTTCTGTAAGCAGAGGTGCAAATGATTAGCACCACTGTTGTTTCAGAGGGATTCTTGATGCATTGACAACAGCCTGGAAGACTAAATGTGAGAAAAGTACCTGAAATGAGGCAAGATATAAGTTGTTGGAAGACAGCCAAAGCTATTCCTTCTACTGCTTCCTCCACAGTCAGTGGGGAAAGAAATTTTTTTCTAAGGGTGGTTTCAACTCATCCAAACATCTCTTATCTGTTTTAGGAGAGGTTAAACCAGCTTTTAAACAGGTCCCTCTTCTTGCTTGCGAACAAAGGCTAAAACCCTAAGTTTAAGTTGCTCAAGTTACACGGAGTAAATCCCATCCTGAGTGACAAAATGAGAAGAACACAATATGGCAGCTATCTCCCTGCCGCTGACAGCTGAAGTACTTGCCTTCTGGAAAAAAAAAGAGCAAAGTGAGTTGCGTTTGCCTGAAGCCCTGTTTCTGCATTTCACTGCTGGCTGTTAACGGAAGGAAAGTGCTTCCAAACAGTAGTTCCATACCAGGAGATCAACTCAATGGCAAGGATGGGGGAAGTTTTTCTTCCTAGGCTACAGAAAAAAACCCTTTAAAAAAAGAAACTTACTGACTGTACTGGAAATATAAACACCCTTGAAAAAGACTACAAGGAGAAAAGATTTGCTCTTCCTTTCCTTTCAACAGTCTTTTCATGTTCTCCTTCCCCACTTTGGAAGGAACTGAGATAAATCCTGTAAGCCTTTAAATACATCTGCTTTTTTTTTAATTTTTGAAAAAGAAGACTGATCAGAATCAAATCCATGATCTTCAATACTGTGGCAAAAGTCTTGCTCTTCCTGTCACTCTATTCTCCTCCAAAGCTTGGGCCCAACATTCGTCTTACACCTAGGGGGCTATAAGCTGGCAGCAGCTGCAGTTCACCAGCCTGGGAACAACAAGAAAACACACTCAAAACAAGCATTCGCTGACAAGCGCTTGTGTAGTCCGGGTGACTGGAACCACCCTTAAAACGCTGATCCACAGCTGCCAAACAGAGCAGCAGGTCACGGGGGAAAAACGCAGAGACTGAAAGCTGGAGAAGGAAAGCTAACAAGTCTGCAGATGAAAACTGCTCACATGCTGCGCCCGAGGCTGAATTACCTGGAGAAAAAAAGGCTGCAAAGTGCACTTCCAAGCTCTGCCTCACCCAATCCCAGTATCTCTTCTGGAAAGACATCTCAAAGCTTCTTACACAAACTGCTCTCATTAAAAACAAACAAACAAGCCCCAAACACCCCCATGCTGTAATGCTGCAGTTAATCTGATGAACTTAAAAACGCCTGCACCAAATGAAGGTATCAATAAACCAATCAAATAAATCAATCAAATTAAGGATATCAATAAATGGAGTAATGAGGGGGCGGGCAGGGGAAACACCACAAGGTGACACAGCCTGGCCTCGAACGCCAGGGCAGGCTGAGCACCCGGGCTCCGCGTTACCGCAGTCGATGTCACGCGCTGTGTCAGTGCAGTCACAGCTCACCCGGCACCCCAGCGCAGAGCTGCCCTGCGGTAATGAGCCTCAGTGGCAAAGCTGACGCAGAGCTGGGTCACACAGCTTTAGTTGTGGAGTGCTACAGAGCTCGCAGTGACCTCGGGCTGAACCTTCCCTTGGTGGCTTCACGAGAATATCACTTCCTACAGCATTTAAGCCCTCCTCTAATAACTCATCTGGAAAATCCCAACCTTTTCCCACCCCCCTTCTGGTATTTACATGGAAGGGCAGACAATATTGTGGGAAAACTAAACAGAAACCAGAGTATGATGCTGTGGGAAAGCATCAGGATTCTTTGACATAATGTCAAGGAATTTGATATGCTACAGATGCCCTAAGAAGCAAAGTTAAATATAGTGAAACAGTACAAAGAACTCCCATCAGGTACCTCCAGCTAGACACAGAAGTGTACAGTCACCACCAGGAAATGTTTCTCTTCCCCCAAAGCCTCATGCCTGAATAATATCAGCTCTGTGCTGTAACTGAAGTGCTTCCCACCCACCGCCAGTGTCTCCTCGGTGAGGGCAAGGTTTCAATAAAAAATGTGGTTTGAAAAATTTACAAGTCTCAGAGTAAAGGGTTTCATATCATTACATGGACAGCACTAACCAACACCCCATAAGGGTGGGAGGAATTCATATACTGTTCCAGAGGCAGATATTTGGCTTCCCACTGAACTCTTAAGAAAAAAACAAAATCAGAACAAGATCAGCGCCCACCAATCTGCCCTCACTCATTCCATCATGTGCCACAGCTTCAGCCCCTGTGAGGAGCCTGGCAGCGCTGCACCACCCACCCGCTCCCATCACTCAGGTCACACCTCCCAGGAAGAGATAACAGACCTGTCCCAGGGATCCCACAGCCCCGGGGGACCCCCCTGCCCTGCTACAGGTGGTAGCTGGCCAGAAGTATCAGATTTCTGTTTCCACAAATACAAGCGTGCAACTTTGGCCCCTGGTCTTTTAGCAGATGGACAATTTATAGTTCTCCCAAATAAAGCAGCAGATATCTCGCTCAAAATATCAGAGAAGTGACAGGCTGCACAAAGATTCTTTCATTTAATTTTTTCTTTACTATACGCACTCTTGCTGCACCATTGAAAAAAAAGCACGTGTAAGGAAGGAGAAGGAATGGCATTACAGTGTGCCATAGCAATTAAAAGCTGCTGGTAGAGCTGACCTCTTTCCTACTATGACACACATGCAGAGCATAGTCGATTTTTTTGGAAGGCAAGAAAAGCAGCCTCTGTTGGAAACACCCACCCATTTTTAACGTCAGAAATTCTGCAAACTGCAGTTGCTAGTAAAGGCTTCTTTATTACCCTTTGTTCATTATCAAAAGATGCCAGACCTAGGGCTTGCTAGGAGGAAAAGAGAGCAACTCCAAAAACCCAGGAAAAGTTTTGTTAGTTTTCATCCAAAGAGGCATAATAAATCTAAGCCTCAGATGATGCATCTCAATTAAAGTAAATGCTCAAGAAAGACAGGCACAAACAGCCTTTAGCAAGAGCTCATTATAACAAGCAAGGGAAGCAGCAAGCCTCTACACACTGCCCTCCGCCATCAACACACCTTCATTCTCATCCACAGCAACCGCTGCTATTTCAGCACCGCTTGCTGTTGGCAGACAGCAGCAGACGCAGTTTCATGACGAGCACAAATGCTACGGGGATGAGCCCAGCAAACCTGCTCCTTTTCCAAGTAACATAGTTGGAGGGACATTTTTAAACAAAGACACGCAGCACTTTTCTGTGCTGCTCGACAGTATCCCTGAAACCACTACAAGGGGTGACGCAGCAACTGCCTGCAAAGGAGCTGCTCTGAATAAGTTTGTCTGTTTGATTCTTTATTTAAGGGCTGCACTGGCTTCCTTCCTACAGGGAAACCTTATTTACAGCCTCATTTTTATTACCTGTTTGAAAGCAGGAACATGATAATAAAGGCTACACCAATTCAGTTCACCAGCAGGAAAATGGAAAAAAGAGCACATCGATAAGAACTATCTTGCTCCTGAAATTAGGCAGTCTGTGTGGATTTGCAGGCATATTCCAGCAGTGGTTGATGTCGGATTAGTGTTGCATTGCTGTAATTCTGGGTGACAGTGAGGATGCACACGATGAGACAACACTCAACTTGGATTCAGGAAACCAGATTTGTATCCCCATCCCTGCCCAAGGCCCAGTACATGGCTTTATATTTTACGCTTTAATATGGTTACCTCTAACAGTACAAACAGAATGCACTGCTTTGTAGAAACCTAGAAACATCTTCTAATGATAGGGACAATTTCTCTGAGGTCAAGTTAGTTACATTAATAAAGAAATTTGGAAAAGAAACATGGTTGCTACCAGTGGGCGGGAAGGTTGTTAGGATCTATGGAGCAGGTCCATACCACATGGCAGCTAACTTGGCCATGGGACTTGAGGGGTTAACTGCAGCTGCAAAAAGTGGGGAGCAAGGAGAGAAAGGACTTTCTCACGGTTAAGGCAGACCCTCTTGTCCCAGAGAACTCTGATTATTATAACCATCCTGCATGAGTTCCTGCAGACCAAATTTCCCACTGGGGCCACTAACCACATTGCTCATTTTGGGGTATTCTGAGACCCCAGGGTCTGAAAGGCAGGATCCCCAAGTGCTCGCAGCTGCAGCTGGGTCACAGGACTGCAGGCTGTCACCATGTGAACCGCTACAAGATCTGGACTGCTGAGAGAAGCCAGGGCAGTGTCACATCAAATTAGACACACAGAAATGAGCTGCCTTTTTTTTTTTTCCTTAATCTGAGTCTCAGCTCTTCATCTGGAGAATGAGAATACCCACCATCCTGACACCTAATGGGCAAGCGGAGGATCAATTAGCATTTGTGAAACACTCATCTCAAAATGATGAGCACCACAGAAAAGCCCGTAAGGAAATCAATACTTCTCTAATCAGAACGAGGTGTGAATAGCATGCAAGAGATGAAGCACAGTACCAGACATCTCAGGGACAGCTTAAATGAAGCAAGACAGGCAGCCCTCTGCACAGGAGCAACATTTATAGGTAGAAAAGGCAGCCAGCTGCAGGTAGGAAGTACACTTCAACTCTTGCAAGTATTGCTCTGTGCACCCTTGGTAATGTCCATTTGTGGATGTGGTATCTCCTACAAAACCTGTAAAGCAGACGGCTGGGCTGAGAGCAGTTGTGTCTCATCCCAGCCAGGACCTGACTCGATGTCACCAGCACTGGTGTGGTGCTGAAGTACCATGAGCAGCCTTCAGGGACACCTGCTCTGTACTCAGGAGTCGCTTGTCAGAGGATATGGAGGAATAAAAATCTAGGAAGCCACACAGACTGCTGGATGCAGGGCCTGAGACAGAGCAAAGCATTTACAGCAGCAGCTCTTCACTCATTCCTCCTCCCTGTTGAATTCAAAGCCAGAAACATCTGTGAAAATTTGAACTTCAAGCCTGATGAAGGTTATTTCCGTAGAGAATTTCTTTTTCAGTCCACAGCACACCCAGATCAACTTGATCCACTGAAGTGCTGTGTTGGCAATAACTGCATTTTGATAAGATTTATATGCTTCTAGCACTAGTTCCATTGGAGAGCAGCGGCCAAAATGCTCCAGGAATTACAAGAATCTTCAGGCTCACAGAACCCATTGCTTTTGCCAGGGTCTGAACACAATTCTAAGCTCACAGCTATAAAGAGACACAGTTCAGCCAGAGAGTATCATGGCAAAGTAACTTACTTCTGGAGTTGCATGCACTTCTCTGAGAGATGCTTAGAGCCTGCAGGTATTTTTTTAAATTTACAGTAATCCTAGGAAAGAAGCAGAAGCGTAGGAATGGAGCAGAGACAACCCCCATTACCTCACTGCACAAGAATCTTGTGGTTTTGTCACTGGTTTCCATTTGGACTCAAAAACTGCATTTCATGTTTCCTTAAAACCAGAACTGTTACCTAAAGCCAGGTCACATGGCAATCACGTTAAACAAGTCTTGATTTGTTGTACCTTTGGGCTTAGCCTTTTCTGCAACCCAAGCCTAAAAATTCACCCTCCTCAAGTCCATATGTCTTGTGTTAGATTGAGTGTATGTAAAAAATCCATATGGGTTCCACTAATTAAAAGCATATGCTACGTGGGCATGCTCAAAGCTAATTATGACACAACACATCTCAAGGAATGAAGCTATAGAACAAGCATCCCAGGGTCTGCGTTAAGAATTTGTTACCTGAAAAAAGTAAACCAGCCTTTTCATATTTCTGGTACGGAACGCGATCAATGTGTCTGCATCCTAGGCAAGCGTGTACTGCATTGAAGAGCGTTCACACACACTGTTAAGCTCAGTTTTGATGGTGAAGGACAACTCACTGAAGTCACCTTCACAACACCAAAAAAATAAGAGATTTAGAAAAGACCCTTTGCATTAGCCAGCAGATGAGGGGTTTGAAATCTTTATTAAGGTGTCAATGACCAAAAAGAACAGAGGTGATTTGATTCAGTATATTGAGATGCCTTTAAAACCCAAATTGATGACCTCAGTATAAGCCAACATTGCGTGATAAAGAAACACAGTTAACCCCCACCAACACGGGAGAACTGAACAGAGTATATGGAGCATGAGAACGGAGAGCCCAAGGTATTGTATTTTACACAGCACTCAGGCTCTCAGTGCCCTATCTGGGCATTTCACAGCCATGCTCTCACAGCACAAATACAGAATGGCTTTTCATGTTTTACACGTGAAGGAGGATGACAGATGCATCTGCAGAGAGATGAAGTTTCTCATCTCTTCAAATCAACTTTGTCCACTTCAGAGTCTGTTCAACTCTTAGGGTATGTACTTTCACTACATTAGAAGTACAGCATTGCTCTGCACAAAACTAGTAGTCTCCAAGCTCGAGGAGTCACTAACTTCTCATACAACTCTTACAAATGCTCTGGTTCTTCAGAAGATGAATGACTGCACAGCCATTGGGTTCTTATACAAGCTAGTATTATCTTCAGGGATGCCGATTTACAAGGAACAAAAAATTACATTTTGATTTAAACCCTGAAGTACTTCAGGTATTGCAATTCAACCAAAGCATTTGGGGATGTCCCGGAGCTTCCACCATAGTATAGATTTGTGTGTGTTTGAGAATCAATTATCATTAATATAACAAGTGCCAAACACTGTTTGAGCACTCAACTCTAAAGTTCTGTTGGGGATGCTAAAAAGCAACTCATCTTCCCAAAAACAAATCCTGCAACTCCTGCAATTACTTTCCAGTGTTCCCAATTTAGTGGCTTTTTGTTATTGTGGGCTTTTGTGTGGTTCTTTTGTTTGCTTGGTTTCTAAAGGATAAAGACACACAGCCTTGCCAAAATAAAAAACAACAGAAATGAAAGGGTGTCTGTTAGTTATGCCACCATACCAAGGCTTGCAGGACCTGGATTCACCTTTCCACTTTGATAGAACCCCTAAATGACAAGTTTTTAAACTCCATTTCAGACTACAGCCTTTAGAGCCTAAGGAAAAGACAAGAATACACTTCTGGCTTAAGTGATCTAATTTGAACTACAGCGACTTCGGCAAAAACATAGTAAGAGCTCTAGCATTTCCTTGCTCAGCCTGTCTCTACAGCTTCAAATCAAGTTTGCTTATCTCACAAGTGTTTTCTAGAAGTAAACTCCACTTAACATTTCAAAGTCAAGCCAAACTCACTTTGGTGCCTGAATGAACAACTCTGACCGAGTCACACAGTGATCAAAGCTAGATCAATTTCTTTAATGCTGGACTGCTACAGCACAAGACCAGTTTATATCAAAACGGGAGGTTTTTTGATACAATTCAATTACTTTGTGTTCCTTTGATAATTCTAATTAGTCCAAAATAAAGCAGGCATTGCCAAAATTCAAAGGAGCACTTTGGAGACCCTAATCCTACCCTGACTCTGTTAGTCAAACCCTGATTTATTTACAAATAACTGTGTCACAGGTACAAACTCCAACGGCAAGATGCCAAAGCCAGTTTCCATGCTTGCAGCTAGGTGGAATCTGCAGTGCCACGAAACACTACAATTGCAGTCATCACTAAAGTGATATTTCTTGCTGTCCAACAGAGAGCAAACGCTTCTTCCAGTCTGGACAGTATCAACCCAAGGAGTGCTGTTGCTGTGATTTGTTTGTATTACATTGCTCAGAGAGCAGGGCAGAGTCTCTGGAGCAATTCTGTTCCCTGAATTTCTCTTCTCTACAACTAGCACGTTTATACGTCTTGAGAACGACAGCATCCGGAGGGGTCCGGGTCCTGCTACTACCGGTTTAACCCAAGTTTGTCATCATGTTAGGAGATCAGAGTGGCATCAGGAAGCCAGAGTTGATCAATTAAGTTGATCCTCCCCTCCTTTAATTTTAAATTAAAAATATTTCCTGACACACCCTGCATCTTTGTTTTAATTAACAATGTGTATTCCTCTGGTGGTTCTAACCTTTATTTCTTTTCATGTCAGCCCTGCAGGAGAGAGAAAGTAAATGAACATCTGTGAATGTGCATCCTTGCTGCTGCTACAATTGACGCCAATTCTTTCCTTCCTACCACTCAACCAAGTACCCAGCTGGCTCTCCTTCTCAGAGACCATTTCACAAGCTGTTTGGCAGAGAGTCGTAACAGGCAAGACTGAATTTATGCAGTCTCTGTCCTGAAGGAAATTAATGATTCCAAACTGAGAGAAGTCCTGCTTATCTCAAGGTGCTGTTCTGGCAGCACAAAAACATGACCTGGGTGATATCTACTGCTTCAAATTGCCTCTAAAAGTTATAGGCATCTAAAAATAGCCAACTACCTAATCCCTGTGATGTTAACAATCCCCATCAGAAAACAGTTTCTGAGCAATAGCTGCGCTCTAACAGCTTTTTCCTGCCTCCCACTTCTCATATGTCTGACATACGACTCGCAAAACTCTCCCCTTCCATCTTACCATGAATAAAAGTACTGAAATTAATGCTCAACTGTCCTGTACTTAAAGGTACTAGGTTACAAGCCATTTAATTCTCTTTATCCCTACTGCCAGATGAGACAGCAGTCAGTCTCCAAGCTTCTTAATACCGTTTGTCCTTCATGTAAAAACACAACTGACCTAAAGAGGAGAACATCTATGTAGATGTACCTAAGAACACGTCTAACATTCAGTAACAAGGCACGGTTCTATACCGAGCTCCACAAAGAGAGCTGTTAAGCATGTCTTAGGACTCCTTTGCTCTTCCAAAGTCTTGGTGCAGAAGAAGGGATAGTCATATGAAACAATTTAGAAATTCAAAATAGTTGCAACTTCAAGTCGGTCTTCCCCAGAAGACCTGCATTACATGGGACAGGGGATTACAGAATGTAGGAGAGTAAGTTATTGCACCCCAACATAAGCTTTTTTGCCATTTAAAGATCAGCTAGTGGTTTGATTGGAGCAAGCTTCAGATCTGTTCTCTGCCTGGAATTACTTGCCATGCAGCAAGCATCCATTACAGGTGCTGAGAATATCTCCTATTGGGTTGCACCTGAAGCTGTAAGATGAAGTACTCTATTCTGCTTGTATTGCAGCTTCTCTTTGCTGCACTATACCTCATTGCAAATTCCCCAAAAATCTATGCCAGTGTGATATACTTAGGGCCCTTTATGGCACTACTGTTAGCTGCAAATGAAAGCTATTCTTTTCTTCTCCTCCCCATCCCCAGCCACTCTGATCCCAAGAGGGCTAGTCTTCATGCTGCTTGTCTGTACGTTTCAACAAAAAATAATTCACTGTATGAACTATAATTCCTTGAAGCCTGGAGTGAATCCTAAGGGCAAAGTCTATTGCCAATAAATGACACATCGGGATACCTGTCCCAAAAGGATTAAAAACTATTTTACAGTTTTAATCACACCCATGTATAAAAGTTACTTTTTAATTTCCTTTTTCTGCATAACTGATCTTCGCATTTTTATATTCATTGCTAAGGAAGCTTCCAGTGTTTCATTTGCAATGGTGACATCCACTGCATATCAAATTGAGTGCTGGCTGCTTCTCAGAATACACATGATTACTCGTATTCCAGGATTTTCTAACTCTTACTGGCCCCTCTAATAATATTCTTTCCATACCTGTCCTTGCATTTACTGTACCAACTAAGCATGGTTCCTGAATTATTGACGAATTGTTTTCCATTATGATACCATATGAAACAGATGTCTATAACTAATCAGAATACTGTAACGAAGCATTTTTCTACCAAATAGCCAAGATGTCTTGAGAGTAAAGTTATTACATTAGTCAATTAACACTTGTGAGGCAGACTAACAAAAAAGTCCATTACATTCAACCTACCACAACAACACAACTTTATAACATGTAAAGTTATACTAAATTTTTTTTAATATGATGTCTACACCTTGTTTAGAAGCTTTCAGTTAGGTTTATACGGCATTCTCCCTCTCCCTATATAGAAAAATATGTTGAAAAAAAGAGATAAGCTTACAACTTCTGGCAAAACAGAGGTCACATTCAGTTTCTGCAAAATCTGCACTCAAACGGTGAGAGTAAGACACCACAAGAAGCAACATCATCCATCACCAGTGTAGATTAATGTTTTATATTATACTTGCTGTGCTCTTCTGGGCATTGAGAAAAATGTGCATATTTCTCTGCTCTGTAAAATTGCTGATAGAGTAATTGAGCAAGTTTAATCTAAAAACAAAAGGCCATCTATGATAAATTTGAAAGCAGCAGCCCCCTACAATATCTACTTTTATTTAAGAATCAAAATATACAAGCATAATTATCACTGAAGAGCAGATATCTCATCATCATTAATGAGCCATTAAAAGTTGGGCTATTTTTAAAAATGTAGCCAAAGTTGTCCTATATATGGAGAGTTTCTTTTCAGATCAGAGACTTAAACAAATACCATGTCTGAAAGGTAAAAAAAAAAAAAAAACCAGAAAAACAGAATATGACACCCCACCCACCAAAAAAAAAAACCAAACCCAAATTTGCAACAATTAAACAAGTAGGTAACTGCCAAAGGCATATACAACTGAGGGGGAACAACTGAGTATGAAGATCAAAGATGACAGAACCAGACCATTTTAATAGTACTGGGAGGAAAATGTTGCCTCTCAAAAAGTATCTTCACGCATCAACCGAGCCTTTGCATTAACAGCCTCCCCGGAGTAAGATAGAGGCGAAGAACAGGAACTAAGAACAAGTTGTTGGTAGAACCATTTTGCTCTCAGTAGCTTCCTTAAAATAAAATTTTCCAATTTAAATGAAACAAGCAACAATAGCATATAGTGGATGCTTTAAGAAGAATAAAATGGTATCACCACCTCAGAATGAAACACAGATAAAGCTGAGACAGCTCTGAAGAGTGGATGGGGAGCAAAACCAACCAATGGCAAGAGCCCTACATCGACCTGTGTGCCTCAGCCTCACTTTGAAGCGTAAATCTGCAGCAATGGACCCTGGGAAATTATTCCCCCCCCCCCAAAACAACCCTCGTTTATCTGTTTCTCGTCAATCTTCAGCCAAATCACTGATCAGATCTGTTACAGTAAGCCAGTATTTCCCACAAAGCAGTTGCACGTCCCTCACCCGCAAGAGCAATGAAGCGCAGAAGAGACAGGCAAGGGGGTTATTCTTTTTTCACTTGATTCTAAGAGAGGTTTGGCAAAATCATCCGCATCTTGCAGAATTAAACTTGCGTACCTCCCAACTTTATTCAGATAAAAGCCCCATCTCAAGTTATGCTAAGCCTCAAACTTTCAAAGGGTTGCTTCCAGTCTTTGCACGACTTCAGTAGTCATTTACACTTCAAAACTCAAACTGCTTTGAGAATACTAATCACTCTGGTACTGCTGCTATTTGCCTTAATAAGACATTCTTTCTTCTGTGTATCATAAATCCTGTATTATTGTTGTCTAAACTCAGCCTTATCGCAGGCTTCCACTGGTGGAGGAGCAAACAAAAGCAGCGAATCCCAGAAAGCCGTTTTATAATAACGTGTGCTTGTCTTCACTGAAACAACTGCAGAATATAAAAAGCAGAGCATCTGGAACCACCACTGCATTAGGTAACCAGGTAGCACCCACTAAAATGTCGACACTCTGCAAAAAGCCATGCCTGGAAATTAAGTGTCCAAACTCCATTTTCAAACACATAAACCCACTACTGAGGAATGAAAATGCAGTCTGCAGCTCCTCAGGTTTGTGGGCTTGTTTAGGGTTTCTTATCCCCTCGCACTATTTGAAATTCTGCGTCAGAAGAGCAAACAAAATGAAGTATAATTTCATCTTTGATCTGATCAATTCTCACAGGATTTGAAGGAAATCCAAACTTAGCGGATGCAATAGCCCTTATGTCCAATTTATGGTTTCTCATCTGAATCAAGCACTATCAGTATGTATTTTTCCCACATGCTTTGGCACATTTCACTGCGTGTAGAGAATTAATGGTGAACAATAAGGAAGAAAAAAACCCTGTCTTTTAACTAACGCTAACCTTAAGATGCATAGATTGATCCTTATTCTAAAATAATTTTTACACTTATTTGTCAGGTAATTTTATATTTGGTCCAAATGAGCACAAAACACTCCAACTGGTTCATCCTCGATTTCCTCTCCATTAGTGCCCAGCTGGGCTTGCCCTGCCAGGCTACGACTGACTGACAAAGCCAGAGACCCACTTTGGAATAGCTTCTCTCAGTGCTGCCAATCAAATTCATATTACTAATATGTAAAACTATTTGATGCTTAACTATTCCAGTACAGATTATTCTCAAAAA
This sequence comes from Bucorvus abyssinicus, assembly GCA_009769605.1. NCBI lineage: Eukaryota > Metazoa > Chordata > Aves > Bucerotiformes > Bucorvidae > Bucorvus > Bucorvus abyssinicus. The sequence goes on along the minus strand of CM020035.1, from coordinate 21,338,285 downwards.
CTTATTTTTTACCTGACCAGCATTTTTCTTGAGAAAAACCACATGACCATTACTTTCTCTTCCTTTACTTACTACTGACATTGCCAGAACAAAAGCAAAGCTTACCTTACAGTTTTGGTACACCACAACTTAACTACGTGCCACTTTAAGGCCTTGATGCTTCTGCCTTTGTGTTATAGCGAGGTCCAAACCTGCCAAAAGACAGGTTAAGGGTGTGACCCTGAACACAAGAACCACAGTAATCATAATTTCCATGAGAGAACAGCCATCCATACACAAAACAGAGATTGCAGGGCTTGGGTTTCTATCTGCAGATGTTTTCCTCACTGGTACCAGAGGAAGACTCAAGCCTATGTATGCTTTACTCTGCTGTATTCATTAAGAAGTTAAATGGCCCATGCAGAAGCAAAAGGCTAATTTCGATGCTACCAGCATTCCTGATAAACGTGTGACAACCCTAGGCTGAGACTGCGGTGGGTTTTGTTCCAAGCATTCCACCTCAATTGATCGTGGCTGTTAAATACCCCCATGGTGGGGTAAAGTAAAGCATGTTTCGGACAGCATAAAAAATGCTCCTTTAGAGTTCTCCTGCAAAAACTGTAGTACTTGTTTGCATCTCTATTACACTTAAAAAGAAAAGAGCCAAGTGTAAAACTGGAGGAGATAGGCAGTAGATCTGACGGGAATCCAGTCTGCAGGGACTGCAAGCAATGCTGTAAGGAAGGGTCTCCAGGTTGACTGGAAATACACACGTGCCGGCAAAGAATTTACACAGCCTCATTAGAGACCAGTGACAAAGAGGCTTTCACGTTCACAAGCCCTTTAGTCTGATTAGGGCTCAAGCAAACCCGAGCTGAGCCACACTTCCATTAAAAGCTGAAGCCACATCTTCAGACAGTTGCTGGCTCTTCCTTTGACTTTACAGAAAATTGGTATGGGAAGGTGCATTTCTTTTAAAATGCCAAAACTGAACGGACTTCACAATTCCAAATGCTAATCGATAGTTGCATCAATTTTTAACTGACACATTTTTAAAAGTGCAAGGAGAAAAACAGTGATTTTCTACCAAGTCTTTTACAGCAACTTAAAAAAAAATAAATAGCCGTTGAAATCTTTGATAGAAAGAGGTCCCTGCAGCAATTCTAAGTTCCTGTCAGCGGGGAAACCTGGCAGCACTCAGGGCAATTGCTTCACATTCTGATACAGGGTCTTGAGCGTAAGGTCAGACTGATGCCCATCGAGCTTCAGAGATGCAAATCTGCAATTTGTGCCTTCAAAACAATACTTGTGTAGGCATGATGTGTGTTTAAGGGCAGCTTTGCCATACACAGCTGAGTCTAAACATTTTGCTTTTAGTCTAAACACTTTCCAGAAATAAGGATGAGTAATGCCTAAGAGGAGATGCTGGTATTTCAACTAAATATTGATTACCTATCATAGTGTTATCTCCAACTAATGAGAAGGTCAATTCCCTTGCAGGAAAGAGGAATTGGAAGCCTGTTTTGTGTCCAAATGATACATGATACATGATGACAGGACACCACAGCTGTGGTATTAGCAATCACAGAAGGGCAAATGTAAAAATTTAAAAGGAGTATATTTGGTCTTGATTTTTGAATATAGGAATATTAGAAAATCTAAAATCTACCCTAGTGTCTTCTGAAAGGACCACTACCTCTAATACCTTTTGGTATTCAAAATGAGTGTTTACTTCTCACCATGCTGCTTATGGTAACCTCTCATGTTCTTGAGTATTCTGAAGGATATTAATTTGTACAAATCAGACAAACCATCCGTATTTATTCCTTCGAGCAGGTAATGCACTGTCCACCCAGCATTCATTCAAGACATAGATCCTCAATACACGTGCATTAAAAAAATCCAGTTCATCCACATCAATTAGTGCTCCCAGCAGCTACAGTTAATAGTCAGGATACCTGCAATTACCCACCACCCTGTGCCTGAACAGTGGACAAGTATGAACAAGATCCACTCAGGCTCTTGTCCAGCTGGAAACCACCAATATCAAAGTCAAGCTGCGACAACCAAGCGATGTCAGAGGCTTTACTAAACTCCAGATAGACAACACCCACAGCCCTTCCCCTATCCACTAAGTGGGTCACCTTGCCATAGAGGGAGGTCAAGTTAGTCAAGCAGGACCTGCCTTTCATATACCCATGCTGACTGGACCTGATGGCCTGGTTGTCCTGATATGCCATGTCATGGCACTCATCTATATAGTCTTCCACACAAGATCTAGTTAATTCGATGATCTGGAAGCTGGCTATGGCTTCGAAAAAGCTCTAAGCAATACAGACGCTGCTAGCAGGCAGGTCAATGCATGTTACACTCTGAATCTGCATAGCTTTTATCTTTCAAGACTCGTTTCTGGCCACAGTCTAAAACTAGATGTGAACAGCCCAATATCCCTGCCGTGGACAGCACCGGAGGAGATCAGACAAGCAAGGCATATTCAAGATCCTCTATTTCATCACCACTTGCAAACAGAACAAAGCAATACGAATTATTTTAATTTTTATAAGGGAGCTATCACCTGCAGAATTTTGATAGAAGGTATCTTTAAAATACTCTGTGGATGTATCTACTTACATGTACATGCATATGCATACACCCTTTCTGCACTCTGGAGACACACAAGCTGGCTTTTAGGTAATTACCAAGGATTTCAGCTAATTGCAGAGCAGTTTTGCAATATGAAGTGCTGGCTCTACATTTCTTCTTGGCTGAACATTTTTCATACCTTACTACATTGGTACGGGAGCACCGATGAAGTCATCCTAATTGCCAGAGTAGATCTCACTACACATGTGTATCTAACTACATCTACGCGTGGGAGCTGTATTACTTTATCCATTTCTGTTTTCTCAAAGAACACGCTTACAACAGACATGAGAACTGCAGGAGGGGATTTAGGTGATGAGAAGTTGAAGAAAAGCCAGGAATCAAAGCCTTTCAAGAGACTGCGGCTCTGAAAACACTGGAATATCTCAGGGATCAAACAGGAGCTGGATTGTAAATCTGAGCCCTTGCTAGCACTTAAAAGTCACACTTTTACAACTGAAATATCTTGATAGGCATTTACATAAATGCTCGTTTGGTCCCAGGCTAATTGGCAGTCAATTACAGGAGAAAAGTTTTTTGTCTGGCCAAACCCCAGGGCACAATATTGTCCCGATGTGTAAAGACCACAAAATTATTCCCATGGGAAACAGTTTTACTACTTGAAATGTTTCAAGAGTATCTTGATGGGGGGGTTTGGGTTTGGAGGGGTTTTGGTAGTGGGGAGGAGGCTGCTGGCGTGGCTCCTACACGAAGCTTTGAGAAAGTTCCCCATCTCCAAGTCAGCCCTGCCCCTGGCCAAGGCAGAGCCGATCAGTTCCTCTGTGATAGATGTGTTTAAGAGGGGAAACCTGTTTTTCAAGGGCCTTTTGTTCTGGGAGCAAATCTGTTTTGGAGGGGACTAGGACAGAGAGAGAGACAACCTATGAGAACTCCCAGTTTAGTGAGGAAGGCGGCGGGAAGACACTCTAGAGCAGCTATTTCTCTTTGCCCGTGGTGAGATGGCCGGCCATATGCAGCCCACAGAGGAGCCCACGCTGGAGCAGGGGTCTTGCAGTCCTCAGAGATCACCAGTGGAGAAAGTTCCTGAAAAAAGGCCATGACTGAAGAAGACTTGTGATGGGGCAGTTCAACGCTGGGAGAACTGCTGCCCACAGGAGACCCCCACACTAGCTGGAGAAGTTCATGGAGGACCGTCTCCCGTGGAACGGTGCCACATTGCCACAAGGGAGGACTATGAGGAGTTTCCCTTGAGGAGGAAGGAGCGGCAGAAGCAACATGGAGCAGACTGGAACTGACCACGACCCCCATGCTCTGCCCTTCTCTGCACTGCGTGGCAGGGCAGTTAGTAAAGCTGGGCCTGGGAAAGAAGGAGAGGTGGGAGGAAGATGTATTTAAGATACTGTCGTTCTTCTCACTGTCCTGCTCTGATTGGATTGGTGATTTGGTAGTGATTTTTTTTTAAATTTGATTGAGTTTGTTACTCCAAGTCTGTCTTTTGCCCTTGACTGTAACTGGTGAGTAAGCCCAGTGAGGAATCCCATCCAGGTCTGATGGCTTTTCAAAAGCAATATTGGACAGAGGTGTAAAGCAGGTTTTCATCACCTGGACCTCAGTGTTGCAGAACTGTCAGTGATACTATCTGACAACTTGCCCCCATCACAAGCCTCCCTCCACCTTAACGTCACAGTGAAGTAATTCTGTGCACAGTGTTTTAATCGGATTACTATCTTTTTACATAGTGCTTCCTCTGCATATTTTTATGCTAAGTAGTTTTTATTCTGCATTACTATTTAATTAATTTAATTCCTCTTCTGTTGCTCTAATAGGTAACATCCTGATAATATTTTTACTTTTTTTAAAGTCTCCAGACCACTGAAGCATCTTCAAGACGCTGAACGAATTTATTCTGCTCAGGCAGCAGAGGTTAAGAGACTTCCCCTTGATCAGTGAGTTCTTATATTAACCACTAAAGAATCATCTATTTTGGCACAGCCCTGTTAGTGGCAATATTCTGAACAAAAACCTTTCCAAAGACTAGGTAGGCAGACAGACTTGGAAAATCAGCCAAGGCTGATAAGCAGAGCTCTCTTAAAAAAGAAATCCTGCTAATAGCTGCTACACAACTGTGGCACCACTATTTAAGAATATTATGTGGGAAATCACTGCCTTTCTACTAAATCCTCGTGACAATCCAATGTATAAAATGGTTTTGAGTCACCTGAAAATACCTTACAAGTTTTGAAGTGGGTAAATGGTTCAACACAGAAAATCATCTTATAATATAAGATATCTCTCATCATTTTAGGACAATTTAGAAAATTATTTCACTTTGTTGAACTCAATCTTCTAAAATTAAGACTTGAGTTCTAAGGATGTATGAAATAACTCATATAGAACACTGGCAATATGAATAAATCCGTTGGAAACTCTTTGAAAGAAACTTCACCATAAGTTTTTGTGTATGTGGTTTTTTTGTTTTGTTAGTTTTAAACAGGTTGCTTAGAAAAAATTAATCACCACCACATGTCTTGGCAAATGATAAATGAACAGCTATGAAGGGAGGAAAGACTGACAGCCAAACAAGCCGCTCTTTAGGGAAATTACTTCACTGGGTAATCATTTTGATTAGCCCCATCAAATAGGTCCTCTGTATGTTCTGGGCATGGGCTTAAAAACATCCTGAAAATTAATCTAAACTCTGAATTGTCTTATTTAAGAAAGGGAGTCCTGACAGCACTGCAACGGGTGAAGGAAACACACGACGTTTCTCCAGGAACTCCAAGCACGGGGCTTTCGGGGGGTGGCAAGAGTAAACTGCGAGCACACCCTTCATACATTCCTAAAATTGCCTAAGGCTGTACAGAAAGCCTCAAATAACCTCTGTTACAAAATCAGGACAGAGAAATTTCCTGGTTTCTGATAGAATTTTCAATTTTCAAATCGGTTAATGAACATTTAATTGGGATGAATAATTATCATTAGGCACAGAAAATGGAAAAACATATAAATGTCATTTACCAAACGCCTTTACGACATCATTAGTGTTACTGACAGTGAGGAAAAGCCATTGATTCATCCCTGTGACCAAACCTGTGCCATTCTTAAACAACTGCAGGCAAAGTTTTGCCTTTATGTTTTAGCTCGAACCAAAGCATTGCATGGTTACTTTGAACTCATATTTGAGATTAAAAAAACAGGACCCGTGAGCATTCCACCCAACTTCCACCACTCCTGATGAACAGAAGTGATCCATAGTAAGGAAGAACATTACAAAACGCTCAGTGCTGGCCCCTCTGTGTCCCATTCACAGACCACCACAACATTCGCTCTCGGCTGCAGTCCAGGACATGGTGAACCTCTCCATGACAGCACCTAAAAACTCCATTCCAAAGAATTAATCTTCCTGTTGGGGAACTGCTATCTAAACCTTCGCAGGCATGAGGCGGGGCAGAGCACACAAACCTGATGAATATTTATTTTAAATGGCTTTTGAAGACAGCTTCCAAGAAGTGTGTGTGTAGCACACGGTGCTAGTATCTATTGAGGAAATTTAAATACCATCTGTCTTCAAACAAACTGGAGTTAAGTTGTGCAGCATAGGACATCTGCCCCACAAAAGCTCCATTTAACGCTGACAGCTAGCATACCGCACGAGATCAAAGGTTAGCTCCACTTTTACACAGCAGAGCCCAACTCTAGAACCAAAGGCAGCCTACAGAAGGCAGGGATTGGGAGGCTGTGTCTGTGTGTGTCAATCTAGCAATACAGTAGGAGATCAAGACAAATTGACAAATTCCTGGATTTTTTTTCTTTCCCCTAGCAACTAAAGTAATAGTCCGTGGATTTAATTCAATGATACTTGAGACTCTCAAGTTTGAATATTCAGTTTACCTGAGAGGGTAGCTATAACTAGAGCTTTATCAATTTACATCAGGCAAAAATGCATCTTTCTCTAATGAACACAGGAAACCATCGCTACAACCTTTTTAATTGCCAGATAAACTCTCTGGGACTCCTCACTGCTAGCAAGGATTGCTTTAATACATAATTAACTCTTCCATTCCAACTCAGCCTTCTCTAACACCGCACTTCAGCATCCTGTGCTCAGGAAGAGCCTGATCAGGCCATTGCAGCTGGAAAATTAAGCTGCAAAGTCACAAGGACATAACAGATGAAATGGGTGACTCAAAACTGTTCTGCTCTGCAACCGCCTACAAAAAGTCCTCCGTAAGCTTTCAACTTGCTATCCTTCTGAAATCACTCTCCTCATGCTTATTGAATCAGTTTTCTGTACAGGAGGAACACATTTGTAAATGTTCCTCACCACTCCTGGCAAATGAAGAATATGCACTTGCATATTGAGACCTAATTACTTAAAGACATAAACCAGGAATTAATTTCACCAGCACACGCAACTGCAACAAGAGACTCTGAGTAACACCTGGGATTCCCCGTATTCATCTGCACACAAACATGGTCACAAAAGCTTGCCCACCTAGAAAAGCTGCCCAGATGGGAAACACATCCAGAATAAGTTATTTCAAGGAATACTGGCACTGAGCTAAGAACTAAGCACAGATCTTGCAAGCCCCAAGTGCACATCTTTTCCACAAGACCATTTATTCTCTGTCAACAGAAACCTTTGTGTGAGCCAAAACCCCAAACCAGAAGACAAATTAGGTTTCAGTTTATAAGTCAGGTCCTGGGGGACAAAAACAAGGTGTGATTTTACTTCTTAAAATAAAATATCGATTACACTTAAGGATTTCCTTCCTTCCCTTTTTTCAGTTTATTTAAAGCTAAAGCTAAACCAAACTTTTAAAAGAATTATTAGAACAACAGACTACATTACAGAAACAGCCGATGAACTGTTACTCCAATAACTGTTGTTGAATCACTCCTGTACCATTTCTGTCTGGAACATTTTCTACCCTCGGCTGACGTTTTACCAAAAACTCCTGAAGTTTTGGAGAGTTTAGTATCTCAGCTTAAATTCAAGCTTCCACATTATCTTTCTTATAAAATCCACCCCTCTTCTGTATTTGGACCCAGATTAACTTTATAGGTAGCCTTATTCAGTAAGCTCAGGCTACCCAGATATGCCATCTGCTGTTGTGGTAAAATATTGAGGCACTAGGAGTCAACCCATAGATGATCTTCTCTCCCAGTCACCTCCTGCATAAGGTGAGATGAGCAGACAGCTGACAGACAGAAGTGGGACGCATGCACGAGAAGAGTCTACAGATGGAAATACCTCAGCTACTCCAGTGGATAAACAACGTGGTGGAGTAGCAAATCTGATCTTGAGACTAATTCGCAGGTATTTTTAGTTTCTAGTACCATGTTTCTGCTTCAGAGTCTGCCAATCTCCTTCTGCCACTCTTACTCCCACTTATTTTTTCTGTAAAACAGCCCCATTGATTTCAATCAGACTATTTGCAGAATAAAGGATTACTCAATAAGAAGAAGGTCAAAACACATAAAGGTTCTTCTATCTGTCAACATATTTTCAAATGTTCCTCATGAGGAACATAAGCTTTGGGAGTTTGCTTACCTTAGGCACGTTGACCACCAGATAACAAATAATTTCCTGCTATGCATTACTAGACAAGTCTAATTCCAGCAACGGAAATACAATGCCACACAGTACCAGGCCATTAGACGCTAAGGCCAGCTCCTTAAAACTTCAAATTTAACTAACGCTTCCCACTGCAGTCTTTCCCAAAGGCATCTTTTTCATTAAATACATTTCAACTATAGAAAAAAAAGAAATTAAACCAGGGAAAAATCTCCAGATTAATGTCAAATAACATTAAACTCTTTTTTTCCCCTGCTATTATTCTGCCTTTTTCTCATATTTTTGCAGGCAACCTTGCAATTTTTTGCCCACAGTCCTATTCAGAGCTTCTTTAGCTCTCCTTGTGGCACTGAGCAACGCACCCAGAGCAGTAACCACCCGCTTTGGTGAAACAAACCGTCTCCCTCGTGCAGATACTGATGTATGTCTGTGCACCGTTTATTTATGTGTACAATGTCCCGTGCACTTAATCACCATCCCGATTCTGCGTGCAAAGGTGTAACAGGGAAAGCAGCAGGATACGTGCAGTGTGAGAGATGAATTACACGTATGCAGGAGCTTAAGTGCTGCCCTCCCTTAAGACACTCACTTTCGACTTGGACTGATAGCAATATGTTGAACAATTGGTGTGGTTTGATAGCAGAACTCGAATGATTTTACCCTGTGCGTCTATGGCCCCATAAAGCCTTCCTGAAGTTTTTACAATGTTTATTTGAATATTTAACATTCAGCAATGGAACACTGTTTTACAACTTCCCTGCTTGACTTAGTGCTTGCTGTTTTACTTTGGGTACTATATTGCTGGTAGTTTTTATTTGCATAAAGTTGCTTCAACTAAAGAAATAAAGATGTATTTCAACTGCAACAGCCTGGAGTAGGAATAATTTTTCTCTTTCCTCTACCTTGTTCCCACTTAAAAAAAAAAATATTCTTGAGTTGCTTGAAAACAGAAGCAAATAAAGAGACAGATCTCTGGTAAGAAACAAGCCTTGAAAGAAACACTTCAGGTAAACATACTTAAGGTTACCTTTCATATTGACTTGCATCTTCCTGAAGGGGCAGGACACGTACAAAACAGATGTAGTAAGTTCCAGTGCTTATGACTTGGACTGAAATGAGTCCTCTATTAATAATACAAATTAAATCCTTCATAAGCTTAAGAACTTTGAGGGGGTTTTTTGTAAGCGCTTTATTTTTTTTTTATGTGTCTTCTCATTTACCTATTTTGCTGCACATAGTTTGACCCAATAGGTCAAATAGCAAGGAAAACAAGCTTAAACTCACACTGGCACTTACTGCATAACCCCAACATGGAAGATTTTAAACCTCCAGATAAAACGAAATCCCCAAGTCTACTGTCTGTCATCCACAAGCAGTTCTGGTACCAGCTACACGCAATGGCAAATGTGTTCCGGCAAGAGGGTCTGAACTATTATCCTACTAGTATTGCTGCAAGCAAGAGCAACACGAAATGATCCTAAATCACCTCTGCACAACACCCATGGTCACACCAGCAGGTATGGGTTAAGGAAAATGAAGCCACCTCTATCGTTCCTCTGCTCACAGTACAACAGTTATTTCTGAGGACTGATATCTACCTGAGTATAGAGAGATTGACTTAAAGATGTAAATAATTTACTATAATACTCTTCTTGTAGAGAATTTTACTGCGTCTAACAACGTTCATACAAACTCAGGCTAGAAAGAGCCACTCTCCTTGATTGATTTGGTCCATAGCTAAACTACCTTTACATTATTTATTATTTATATACATCATTATAAACTTTGGACCCAATTCTGGCCCTGTCCCTGCAGCTGGATGAGCTGGCCCTCATTTCACCTGCGTCATGGTCTCCCTTTCAAAGGCTGGTCTCATCCTTTGGGAGAATTTCTTTCCCAGGATCACTTCTGGTTTTGTGGAGGGGCTGGCAAAAGAGAAATACCATCCTCTCTATACTACTTTTGCTTACCAACAGTCTGATACATCTGATTCTTCCCAACATCAAATAGGCACCGCTGAGAGAAGTATGAAGCAGAAGTATGGGACGTGTAAACCTACTATGCAATAATACTCAAGAATGTATTTAAACGTACAAGCAACTACAAGCCCACTTTTTCTCCTGTATTACATCATTTACCTCAGACAAGAGAGCCGCTTTCCGAGAGGAGCGATGAGGTGTTCCCAGAGTGCAGCTCTCCAATAGCCTTTACCGTCTTTCAATGTCAGCAGTTACAAAAGCCGTGAGGAAGCAGAATCTGTACAGAATGGAAAGGGAGAGTTCAGTTTAGCTGCACTACTCTTTTGTACTTTGGAAAAAGATTCATGGATTTGCTGGAACTGTTTACAGAAATACTTCACTGTAAGCAAGTGTTGAAGTATCTTAAGAAAGTGCTAAATTCAAACTGAAGCAGAAATCCAAACATTAATCCTGTAGTGAGGACAGAAACTGATACAGAATTCAGTCAGCTTCATTTTAACCCAGTGATTTCTAAAGCGTGAAAGGCACCACCAGCCAAGAGGATCTAGCACATCACTGTCATAAAATGGTAGCATTTTTAATTAGCTGTAGCCAGCGGGGAACAAACACCAGCCAATGGAGAATGCATCCTCCAAGAGCGTCAGAGTATCACATGCTGAACAGTCCCAAGTAGCAGCTGAAGATAGTCCAGAACTTTGTGGAGGCAAACTACAAGCAAAACATGGGTTATTATCCTAGTCACGGCTCCATGCATCAGGCCATCAGGTATGTAACATCACTGACAAAGAGATCTTCCTCCCCCTGCTCATAAACAACATAACCCTAAATGCAAGAGGGCTGACAGTCTTGGTAATATCAATTACACAGGAAAAATATCTTTGCAACTGTTTCTCCTTATGTAATGCATTATCAACACTACTGGCAGTGTTCACTGCCTTCATCTGGTGACACTATGGAAAAGTCATTTAATTAGACTGTCTGAGGCATAAAAAAAGAAAATCAGTCTTACAAGGTCCTCTCAAACTATTTGAGAGATGCCATGTGAGTTCTTGATTTTGAGTTTGAGTGTTACTGCTCTGCAGATGCCAGTGCACGATTCATTACTTGGCACAAATTTAGTTTCAGGCACGCACTTAAGGATACAGTATTTGAGATTGTGATCATCATGCAATACAAAATAAAACTAAATAAAAAGGTGGCTCAATGTATTTTTAATATTTATATGTAATAATAAAGCACCCATGGAATTAAGCAAAGAGCTCTATAGGGAAAAGTCTAGAAAAGCTATCCAGAGTTCTTATGAACTAGGTCACTCAACTAATCATCACTCATCATTACCACAGTAGTACTTAAAGCCAAAGAGAACCTTCTTTTGCACTACAGAAACGCATTTGTACTTCAGAGCTCATGATGACAGGGATAAAAAGCAATGACTTTACCAGCTGATGAACAGAAGGTGTAGAGATAACTCAGGAAGGTAACCGTGAAATACTGAGACACACTGCTAGAGGTGCACTCCCAGCTGCTCAGGCTTTTACCCAAAGACCTCCAGTGTGACCGTCGAGTAGAGGAGTATGATGGTATTCACAAAGTAGGCAGGAGGCACCAAACCAACCCCAAGCAATCTGGGATGATACAGCATCCCCGTGCTGGAGCCCCACTCTGCCACTTCACCATCTCTCAGCAGCTGGAAAACTGAAACATCAGTGGATACTCTTTGTTCTCAAAAAGCATTTATGTCCTCATTTACTTCCTCTCAACAGCCCAGAGTTCTACAGACATCTGCCACGCCTTCCTCATTCGTCTTTTGCATGACACAAACGGACCTCAACATTTCCCCTCTCCTCTACATAAGCTGTTTAACACCTCTGAGCTCCTCTGCTTGCCCCTTCCCCAGGCTCTAAACAGCGTGAGATGAATTCTCTACACTCTCCTGGTCCCTTCAAGTTCCGCATTCCAGGAGTGGCATACTGCATTCTCGAGTTTTATCACAAGTAATTCTTAACCTTCTATTACTCTTTTGCATGCCACCTCACTGTTAAGATGATATTTTAAGAATTACCCGAAATTACTAAAAATCTCTTTCATAAGCAATAATAGCTAATGTAAAACCCATGAACACACACAGAGTGTTAGGACTGTTTTTCCCTTGACACGTTTCTTGTGTCCATTGACACTGTGTTTCACCTGGCATTGTATTGTTCATTCATGATATCTTCTGCAGCTCTTTAAGCTCACAGCATCAGTGTAATTTCAACACTCTGGAATAACGCAAACTGTTTCTCCCCTAATTCAGTACCTTTTTCCAGGTCAGTTATGAACACAGTGAATGCTACAAGTCTTGGTTACACTACTAATATGAAATGGGGTCAATAATGCCTGTAACTGTCTGGGTTTTTAACCTCTTTATTTACAATGGATATCTAGATGACTTCACCTACAAATACTGATTCTGTAACAGCTTGGATACTTCAGAAGCCTTCAGTGAAAGACTTTTTTCAAGTTTTTTGGAAATACAAACCACTGCATCTGCTGATCATTTTTATCCATCTGCTCCGTCAAAAGCTCTAACAGAACAACAAACTTCATCGTCCTCCATAAAGACATTCTGTTTTCTACCAAATCATATCACTTACAACTGAGGAATGTTATCTTGTTCCCACTTCATAGAAATAGGTCTTGGCTTAATAGGAACTGCCAAAGGTAGCACCTCTGAAGAAGGATGCGATTCCTTTCCATCCCGCACTACCGTCATGAAGTTTTCACGGTAAGTAGAATGCTTCTCCTACTTGAATAATCCATAAATAGAGCTTTTTCCTTGACATAAGTGAAATTTCTAAAAACAGAAGTGTAATGAGAAGGTTCTTGAGCAGTACATCGAGATTTTGCAATGCTCGATAAAGCACTTAGTTCTGCATCGCACCCATCCATGTTGGTTGCCAAAGTAAAGCGATGAAGCAGTGTTCAGTGGAGTCATGCTTGGGCTGTTCAGCCACACTTCCTCTACAGCCCTTCCATCTGCTGTGACCACACAGCTCCATCTCTGTCAGCCAAACGCACCTAAATCGCATTCTTATATACAGGAAAATTATATTCAATTTGCAGTCACTCATCCACAACACGATACTCTCCAGTTCAAACTGCCAGATAAACGTGGACACAAGTGTCGCACGAGCTTCTCTGAGTTAGTCTCACTTTTCCTACCATTTTGCCACATAAAATTGTCACTGCTGGTGTTACCATTTATCACAGACTCAACGCAGTCCTTCTCCTAAACAAGCTACCACACAGCGTCTGTGGTTACCATTTATGTATAGTACCACGATGTCACCTGTAACCGGCAGGAACTGTATAGCTTCGACCTGCACGAATGCATCATACTAGTTCACTGTAATCAACGCTTACTGCCTAAAGGAACAGATGTTGGTTTCTTATTATACAGACATGCTTTTAAAGGGCTTGCAATACTTGAAAAAGAAAAAAATTGCCTGAAAGCAGTCCGAGTACACTTAGTGTTGAGACACTAGCAGAGGAATGACAATAGTATGAAGAATTAACACCCAGCTCAGATCAATCATTACTTAATCACGAGCTCGGTGTCCTCTGCAATCATGTGATTACAAGTGCCTTCATTAAGCTAAATGGATTTTAGTAAAGCAACTATTTACAGAGCAGCTGCAGTCTGGTGTTTCCTGATGCACGTGGGTTGATTTTTCAGATACCCTTTCCTTTTTCAACTTCTGTTCCTTCTCTATCTTGGCACTTCCAAAAAGGCGAAGTGCTACAGAGGCTTCTTCAGGGCCTCTCTTCCACGTCTGCCATGAAAAATACATCTAAGTCCTTTTTTCATCAACTCCTCACTTCATATACTCAGTTCTGTCCTTAAAGAAGGGTATTCAATACCTTCACTCCTCCCGTATTAGAAACCCCATTTCCACCTTTAATATTTCTTATCTTATTTGTAGCTGGTGGTTTTTAACCAGGGCTGAAATACAGAGCATCAGAACAAGGTGATTTAACTGTGTTTTTCTTCCTGTTGAATCAAGTTCAATTTGAGCTTCTTCAAAAGCCTTAAAACCGCAACAGCCCTCGCTTCTGCTTTTGATCCCCCTGCAAAGAGTGACCGCTACCACATTCATTAAAACAGCTTGATGATTGCCCCCTGCTCATGTTTTTTCGACACGCTGTATAACAGCGAGCTAACTTTAATTCTGCCGTTCCTCCCATTGTGCAAACAGCTCTAACTGCTTGAATGTGCTAATCAGGCTCTGTGGTCCAACTCACACACCATAACACATGTCACAACAGCAGGCTGAATTTACCCATTTGCTCTCAATTCCTGCGTTCTCTTCCTCCTCCGACTTTCAACTCCTGTTTTGATTTGAAACAAAACAACAGGTTTTCCCAGTAGGAACAGCTACAACTTATGAAAAAACGCAACCCACCTCAAAAACTACAAAAAAATGAGCTGATTCTTTGCTAAGCATTCACTTTTCCTGCCTTTGCAAACCTGCACGAACAAAACATTCCCAGAAGGACACATAAGGACGTGTTTTCAGCAATTAGTTACAGTCCAAAAGTACTAACATCGCCTTCCTCTTGCCTCCCACTGGGGAAAGTGTCAGTCATCTTATCGAAACACAACAACTTTGGCAATGCTCTAGAGATTCCAGACCTCAGTGACAGAGCTTGGCTTCCAGGCCTTCCATTTTCTGGCTCTGGTTTTTTAGTTAGCTCTGGCATGCACGTTTATTCAGCATTCTCATCTCCAACCATCCTGCCTCTTTGTCCATCTACTAAGCACAGATTCAACCTGCAATTCACCGCAAACCCCCTCTGCCAGTTACGATCACTCTTTTTTTGTCACTGTTCACACGGGATGCAGCACATCTACTCTCTTGATCATCACTACGGGAAAAAAATAATCAGAGGTTTACCTTAAAACCAAGCTAAATCTTTAAAGGACAGGATCCTATTCCATCTGCCCTCCTCCAAGGGAGGAAAAAAGCTAAAGGCTCCAAGTTATGTCATTAGTTACCTCTCCAGCCCTGTGAAACCTTACTGCCTCAAGCTCATTACAAACCTACAAATGTGGAAGGAAATATAAGCCTAACGGTCTGAAATGGTATTCAGTCAGGCGTGTCCAAGGTTAACCACCACAAGCAATTTTCTTTTAAAATCAATAGCATTAATGGGTGCACGGGCAGTTGTTTTTAATTTGACAAACCCATGATAACTTCACTGGTGCCCCTAATTATGGAACAATATTAAGTGCTGGGAGCAAAACAATCTGGAAAATTTAGCTATGATAGAGCCAACCTGAGTATGTGGGTATCCAGACTCTCCGGGGATTCTGCCGCAGCCATGTTTTCCAGGATGGCACAGGGCAGCCTTCCTGCCATGCTCCTCGCCAAGAGCCCAAGTCCTCCACCCCTGCTTCCCAGTGGGTGCCATGAAGGAAGCACCGTGCTCTGCTGGGCTGACAGCCTCCCACTAGCCTGGGCTTCCCAGGATCTGCCAGAGGTTCGACCGAGGGTGCCAGACAGAAAAATTTAGCCCTTTAGAGTTTAGATGGAAAAACCTTTAAATATTGTACGATTTGAAAAACTTTGCTACTAAGCCTATATTCAGTTCAAGCAGGTTGCAGAGCCTCTTACAGAGACAGAAAGAGGTGCTCCCCACCCGACAAGCTCCTGTATTGGGCAAACCAGCAGCACATGGAGGCTGGAGGCCGCTGGGGTTGGTGTGTGGGCCACCAGAAACCACCATGCTGGTCACACCCTGCTTCCAGCCGTCAGTAACAGCCCAAAGCTTCAGCCAAGGAAAGCCGGGGCAGGGGCCTGCGGGTGGGAAGCGGGGTATGTTTCCATACCCTAAGAAGTGTAGCTGAAGTACAAAGGCTGAGAGAGAGCACCACAGGTCACACCACGGAGTCTTCTGAAACGGGTCTTCTATCAATCCAATACTGCATTCTGTCAGGGACAAACTAAACCCCAGGAAAAGCGCCTTTGCAGTGTCCTGCTTCTCTTAAGAAAATAATAAAGTAACCAGCATAATTCAGAAAAATATCTTCCAAACAAATTAACACTCTAGCCTTCTTCCGCTCTGTTTTTAGGTCAGTTTATGGCTGTCTTACATTAGGCAAATGCTATCCTGTTTCACAGTAGCACCTTCTCCGGCATGGCTTATCATGAATAAACATATGTATGGCTTACTGAGGATTCCTCTATTCTGGCCCACAAATCAGAGCATCCCCTGAAAACCAGGAGCTGTTATGTGAAAAAGAACAGCACATATTTTCCATCCTCTTTGTAATGTCAACAAGAGTTTGAGTATCTTCTGCTTTCTGTTTGCACTTACCTGAACAATTTCCTTAGAACACAATGCAACAAAAAAATCCCAACAACCTAGTTCCTTAAAACAATAAATGGATTTTCATTACAGCTTGAAAATATTCTATATTTCTACCAAAGACGACAGGAAATCTATTGCCACCATCTTTAAAGAAACTCGCATACACAAAGCGTGATCAGATTTCTGCACTTTACAAGCACACTCCTATTTCTGCATTTGCCGCTCATTAGTTGTTCTAACAGCTTGCCAAGAAAGCGTTGAGACTGATAGCGGAGGATTGGCAGACATCTACACAGCAACACTCATTTCCAGCATTTCAAAGTCAACCGCAGTTTAGTAAGCACTTCAAAAGATACAACTTGGTTGCACAAATAAATGAGCGACACGTTTTTCACTGTAGAAGTTGAGGGAAGCAATGTCAAGGCAGAAGCAAAGATATCTGAACTTTTCAAAGACTGTGATATTTGTTAGCAAAAAACAACCAGGATGAATTACCCATTTTGCAGAGGAATATATTGACAGAGGGGGCAAGATGTTAGCAACACATTTCATTATTACAGAAAAAGTTGAAGTACGTTTCAGTTTCTTCTGACAGAAAACTGAAACCTCAATTTGTTAAGAACCTATTGATTTTTCTGCCACCGTATACAAGGCTTAAACAAAAACCAGATAAATCTGGACCTTTCTAACCACCATGCTCATAACTGTCATCATTTAAACTTCATAGGGTCCTCCTCTATCAACTTCAAACATGCACAGCTGAGCGTTACATGCAGAAAACATAACAGATACAGATTTGTTGCAATAAACAGCATGACTTAGGGATTCAAGGCAAAATTTTAGAGTTCTCAAAGACACTAAGTTGGAAACTTCCCCTACCTGGAAAAACCCATACCTTGATAAACGGCACTGTTCTTGCCTTGCTGATATCTATTCCCCTTGAGCTGAGGTCTGAGACAACTAGGTAGTATGGAAGGTACCACCCTTCCCCTGGCTTTTTCATTTCCAGTGAATTTGATGGTATGAAATCCAAATACCATCCACCCCTGCTAGAAATGTAAGCAGACTGCCAGCTCACCTCACAGACTAGTAAAGCCTTCTGAGAGGTCTAATTCAGTCATTCCATCCCAGAACAATTTGCCCTATGTTAGGCAGAAAATTAATTTATTAAGAAGCAGGAATAAGCCTTGATTTGACTACATTTACTCGTCCGTACATGACAAATCCAGACGTGGTAAAAGCACGATAACATGATGCTAGAGAGCCCTCAGGGCTAGAAATCACCCTGCCTACATTCAACTGCACGCCCCACTGCTGAGCTGCTACTTGCCTGTAGGACAGTCACTTCACCTCCTTACCCTTTATTGTCACCCCTTTGAAATTCCTACCTCCAGAGAGCTCACTCTCCTTCACGAGTGTACAAAGCTTGACAGGAAGGGACCTGCTCTTGACTGTAACCAAGTGCTGATAGAAACCGAAAACAGAACTTGTCTGGAGTCACTCGAGCATATAGCACTGGAAATTAATGCTTTAATACCAACTGAAGCAATCCAACCAAGGAGTAAACCATATCATGGGAATTACATATCAACAATAGCAATGAATTGTACTATCTGAAATCCAAGTTTTATTTACTACATGTTGCAGATTTTAACATGATAAGCTTCAGATACAAACCTCAAATGAATCTTTGAGTGTACCTTTGGAAAGATTCATAATGCGTTTAATCTCTACCTGTCAGTTCTTGAAAACTGAAGATAAGAGTGTATGTCCTCGTTTACTTAAAGGTTTAGTCAGTTTAGACAGAGTACACTGATCTGACAAGCAAGCCGTCTTCTCTCTAGGCTGATCTGAAAACACTTCAGTGAGCCGGGGCATGATTTTACAATTGCTATCTACTTTGGGGCTCATCTGCTTGAGCTGTCTCTCCCTTCTGGACGCTTCTGAAGTAAGTCCAAGTGGGTTATGAACAGCTGGACAGTAAAAGCAGCATCTTCATATAACAGCAGCAGATACTGAAAATGAGCGATGGCTTTCTCACCACGGTGGGCTTATTTTAACAGACTCTGGCCTCTCAGATACAGCCTTGATCCAACAAACTGTCACTCAGTTTCCTTAATTTAGGAAGCTGAGCAAATACCACAGAGTAGTTTATTAATGCAAAACCAAAAGCTCCGTGCCACCACTGAGAGCCCAGAAACTTTAAACTCTATCTTCCTGAATACAATGCTCAATATGTTGTGCTATAATTATTGCTTCATCTGCTTACAAAGGTCCACAACTATTTTTGCAGCTCTCTCTCAAATCCAAGAAAAATAGATTGTCTGTACATAGATACTCTGCATAGTATCTTTGCATCCAGAAGCATAACGGACATGCCATCTGTACCAGTAAGCTTCAAGTACGATCTGCATGTTCAGCTGAACAATTTCTCTGGTTTAAAGGTTCTTACCAGATACCACATACATACTTGCAAGTAGATAAGCCAAATTAACAAGAACGCTTAGTAAAAACACCAAGTATCTCCCCTCAAGGCATCTGGTCTAGAGCTCAGACCTGCCTTGCCTGCTGCGGGGAAGTAAGAACCAAAGCAAGACAGGATCTCTTGAGAACTGACCCCAGTGACTGGTGTCTCTGCACGTGATGAAGCCACAGCATCACAAACAGCCTACACAGAGGAAAATCAGGTTTGACCAAGGGACCGTTTTGTTTTATTTTTTTCTGATTCCCAGAGGAGAGACCCTCAATGCTGATGAGAATAGCAAGTAGTTCAGAGCATAGAGTAAGAATTGAGCTGTTCCTGGCATGTCCTATCAGCTTCACTCTGGGGCCAACAGTCAGACACAGAGAGCTCAAGCACAGGGCAATGTAATCCCAGGGGACTGCATGTCTCTAGCTACACTCCATGGCATGGCTTGAGCAGGTCACTTGGTCCCCTGACAGAGACACTTACAGAATTTTTTTTCTGACTACTAACATCTGTGCTCCTCACAGTGATTCACACCTGATTCTGCTGTTGATAATCCCAGCACACGTTCCGGTCCTCCTCTTTCTTCTGAGGCACATTATCCTGTACCAATCCGTGTTGCATTTATGTCTTGTGTGAGCTTTCCTCTGAGGAGCTGTTATGGGTATAAACGTACCTTAGCAAAGCACAGCTTTGAACACATACTTCAGAGAGCACTGGAGTTCAGAGCAACACTAGCTCAACACACCTATGATACTCTTAACTCATTCTCACAATCACTCTGTAGTCTTGCAAAATGTCTGAACTACAGCCTACATCAAGCTAGCTGAGAAGACTAAAAATCCTTACTGGATTACTGGTTATTCCATCAAGCAAGAGACATAGGAAACGAAGGAGACTCTTTCCCTGATAATACCATGCATTTGTTCCATAGGATTAACTTCATTTCAGTAGCTCCTCAGTTCAACTGCTTCAAGGGAATACTTATTTCCTGCACTTTGAATTGAGCACATTTATCTAGCATTCGAAATTTCTGAACAAAAACAAGTTGAAAAACAGCGAACACCTCAAATTTTGCTCATCTGAGTTGCTTTAGCAAAGAAAATGAGATAAACAGTCCAGCATACCTCCTACAAAATTACCACAGATAAACTTGAATTCCTGGGTATACTGTGAGCTACACACGTGCTACAGACACAGGACTTTATAAAGACCAGGTAGAAGTCATGGATCTGCCACAGGCAAGTGTACAGCAGCTCTGTAGACTTCAGCCCCTTGCTATAGTGTTAAAATATATTGACAATGCGATAATGCAAAAAAACCCCTACTTTTAAACACTCTGTGTGTTAAAGACGCTCTCTCCCTCAGCTTAACTTGTGTCTGCCTCACACATGGCAGACCTTTCTTCATAACAACAAGCAGGAAAAGAAGTTTTTTCGCATGCTGATTAAGTAGCTTGGACTAAAAAAGGTACCATTTGGTCCTGTTACATGTGCACATGCATAGACACACCCCCACGGCTAAGCTTCCCAGAGAAACTAAATGAACCAGTTCAGGGGAGAGACATACAATCTTTAGGAATGGAGAAATTATCTGCAAAAACATCTCTTGATGCTCTTATACCTTGATGGCTCCTTGGAGAGAACAAGTCAGGAGTTAAAATTCCATATGCTATTTTCAGTAAATGCACATATAAATCAACAGTTGCTTCTGTTATATACCCCATCTTTTTGTGCTCCTATGTCTTTACAGAGCCTTTGGGAAATTAAGCATCATCTTTTAAAGAGTCCTCAAGGCCAGAGTTGCAAGCATAGGGACTAGACTTCAGGACAGATCTGCTATAGCTATGAAATGAGATTTACCTAAATTTTCCCTCCCAACCCAGTACTCTTATGTTACTTCCACCACTCTAAGTTAGCATGAACGTTTTATATTTGTGTAAAATACAATATGTAATTATATACACACAAGTTGAAAGCAATGTCTCCTACAAAAATGAAAAAGAAAACAAAACCTGCATACCAAGCACATAATTATATCTCCTTCCTTTGGTATATAGTAATATAATCATACAAAGGATCTATATAATTACATTGCTTGTATTAATGTAATAGAGGTGCCACAGCTGCAATTTTTACCCGTAACCACATCAGAATTTGGTTTTGACCTTACTAAAGTGAAACAGAAAAAAACCCTAGACTAACACTAAAAAAACCAAACCATGAACAAATTGTGCTAAAACTGCTAATGGAAGCATAGTCAGTGAGTAGCTAACGCCTTCATTTAGAACCTTATTCAGCGTTCTGGAAGAGGTCTAGGCAGTAGAATGAACAACTAAATCAGCACTTCCAATAATATTATTTCTGCTAAAAATGGAAGTTAAGTTTCAAACAGACTACTGGAATACAAGCAAGAATTACAGAAACATTCTGTTGAAGAAAAAAAATCAATCCAGAATATCATCAGGCAAACATGAAACCTGTAGAAGACAAAACTTAAGATGCAGTTACCTTTAGAGCAAGAGGTAAAACAAACTAGGGAGCGATCAGCATTCAACTTTCAAATTATGTTTGAAATGTAATGGCAATAGTCTCCAGGGTATCCCAGTTGGATACATGGAAGTCTCAAACTCACAGTAGGGGAGAGATCTAAGTAGCTGGGTATTTAGACGATAGCCAGAGAGATTCAGATGCTGAGGAGCTAGGTGTGCACCACCACACACTACATCCTTGGTGCAGCCCCACAGCCTGGCAGTACAGCACCGGACCATAAGCTTCCAAGTGAACTGGCAAGGCTCAGGACCGAGGTTTGCCAGGCCTGCTCTGCCTACGCCTCACTTAACCTGCCCGAGCTTTACTTCAGCCATGACAGCAATTGCTCTAACTGACCTATGGCTACTCAGTTTTACCTCTGATTTGTGGGGTAGCACAGTGCGGGGGAGAAAGGCCTGATGTGCCAGCAGAAGCCTTGCGAAGTGGAGATGGAGGCTGTGGTGTAGAGCAGTGCTGGCTTGGGATGAGAGGTGAGGCTCAGGCTTGGCACCAGAGATCCCACGGCTAGAAACAGCTCACCAATGATCAGTTTGAAAATAAAAATAAATACGGACCTGTAGCTGGACAAAACTAGTTTTAGGGGCAACAAAGTGAAGAAAGAAATAGCACCTAACATACACGAAGGGTACCAAATGCAATAAACTCAGATCTAACCTGGAGCTGCGGACCACTGAAGAAAGAGGAAGGTTTAAGAACATGTTAGCAAACACAAAAAACCAATCCTGAGTGGATCCCAGAGGGAAGAAAGAAAAGGAAACAAAGCAACACAACAAAACAAGCATCCTACGCCTCCTGGCAAAGCATTCCACCACTCCAACCCTGGCGCGAATGTTAGGATCCAGGGGAGCAGCGGAAGGGGGGACACACCACCTGGGAAAAGGGGCAGAGACGCTGAAGTGCATGTAGAACAGTTTCAACTGCATTGTTATTTTTTTTCCCTGTAACAGTTTGATCTGTACTAACAACAATTTGACTCCCAAGATTTCAATTACATTAACAAAAAATTCTTATGTTTATTTATAAGGTGGTGCTTCCTCTGTGCCCAGAAACAAGATTTTGAGCATTAAATAGAAACTGCAATGTTAGGTAGGAACAGCTGAAGTTTTAGAAACTGACAAAGTAACAAGAACAAACAAAAAACCCACTTTGCAACTGTTGTGCAACTTTCATTGTTAAGCCAGAGCTGGTCATAGTATTTTCTTCTTTTTGGAAGTGTCTAAATTAAAGTGACTGTGATATCCTCCCTCTCCTCACGTCTTCCAACCGTCCCTAAAAAAATGTTGACAAAACCTTTTCTAAATTCCGTTCAATTTGCTAGGAGATTGGAGAAATTTTCTTAGAAAGGAAGATGAAGATGTACAGCTTTTTCAAACGTTGAGATGGGAAAATATCAACAAAGCATATAAACAACAATAAAGAAACTCAGGCTGGCCCAAAGGTACAACCAGAAGGGAGAAATGAGGATGAGAAGCAAGCAAAGCTTCCTGACAAATGAAAAATATTTGGCTCTCTCTCAAGGAAAATAGTATGATCTCTGTTCCTCAAGAGTTTTGAAACCAAACTCAATAAAATGTGAGAGAACCATCCTACATTGGCAAGAAAACAAATTACATGGTCTATCCTCTTCTATTCCTGATTTCTCTTTCTCTGAAGCATTGCATCAAGGCGTTGAACTAATATCATGTGCGTTCACTTGAGGCTGGAAATTTTCTGCTTTGCTGCTGCACTATTTACAGCTTTCAGCATTAATTCTCACTTCACTGTACTCGCAGGCGGGAGAACTGGGACCTGCTGCACATCAGCACTAGAAAATAGCCAAACATTCTGTCTCCTACTGAAAGAAAAGTGCGGTACCATCACCATTTGAGCTCCACAAGTCACAAGCTGTAAATTTACGACTCAAGAAGTTTAGGCTTCGAAATATTTGCTGTATTTTACCTATGTGAAATAAAAGCCTGTTGCTACAGAATCGAAGTGCCAGAAGGATTCCTGTGGTCAGTAAAGACAATAGAGGATGCTCCATTGACTGGAAGTTCCCCGAAAGACTTGGCTGCTCAGTTTCTAAAAGTGTAAATTAACTTCTATTATCTAGGAGTAACCAACGTGATCAAGGCACAAAAGCATGTCCAGCACCTTTTGCCAGGGATGAGGGATGAAACAATACCTTGATTTAGAGTGCGAGCTTTATTCCTGTCTACCCAGCACAACATGGAATGGGCACAGGGCAATACATACACTCACACCAGCACCAACCTAGATAACAGTTGTCACAGTGGTGTGATAACAGAGTCAAACACAGCGGTACAAACGCCACAGCTAGGACTTGATGTAACGTATGCCAGTCCTGTCCACGTGTAGGACAAGCCCATACCAAGGTTTTACAGCCATGTGCCTGTTACTACTGCTAATTGTGCTACCAGATTCAGTACACTGCCAGCAAACCTACTTAACTATAGAGCTGGCTCCGCCTTGACGCACTGGCATATTTTATCATCCTTGCTTGTGTGTTTCTCAGCCTCGCTGCCCATGCCTGCATAACAACAGACTGTCAGGAAAGTGTAACAGTCAATACCAGCCGAAATTTGCCCTACTGTTTAATCAAGAGGACTCTGTCAGCCCCTTGGACAAGAAACTGTAATTTAAGATTCCTCTGTAGAAATTTTATCTCAGGAACCATATATTGGCATGGAAGAGATAGTAACCAAAACATGGAGGTCCAAATTAAAATTCAGTCATGAGCTACATTTTCTGCTTACATGATTATTAAGAAAGTTACCAACTTCTAATCCACACAACTCATTCTGAACTCCCTCGTAAACATATAGAATATCCTCTTTGGTGAAGGAGGATAAAGGAATGGTGACATGGCAAAGAATTTGGGAATTGGACACAATTAAAAACTGTTGAGAGTTTTTTCCTCTAATAGCTACGGGATCAGATTTTGTTTGAAAACTAAACCAAATATTTCCTGATTAAACTTGAGGTAGTGGCTGATACACCTTAGATGCCAAATTTAATAACCCAAAGCAATTATGAATTTTCCTAATTTGTGTTTAATAAACCCCTAATTCTTTCTAATAAGCCTAATTTAAGTCTTCAGACTCAATGTGCTTAAAAACATAAATGAAGAGATATTGTAAAAGTTGTGGCAGATGTATCAACTCAAAAGGTTATCACTAATTAATCTATCGAAAGAGCAGTTTAACACCATTTACTGCCACCATGACAAATATGACAAGTTTACAAATTAACACATTGGATACTTAGTATTAATATCCATGTTCTGTCAGGTCCTCCTGTGACTAATTGAAATGTAGCTTTGATTGCTGTGACTAATAAATAATCCTGGTTAATAAAATTGCTTTATCTTGTAATTATGGCAGTGTGAACAGTGTCTTAATTATAGCTGTTTCAAAGCCCCATCTATCCATCAGTGATAAGCCACAATTCCAAAGGTTCACAAGTGGAAGAAAAGAAGACCCAGTGCCTACTCAGACTAAAATGGTTCGTTACCTCATCTCAGAAGGGTGTGTGGAAACTCAGACTCAGCCTTGCACAGATGATCAGCAAAGCTCAGGAACGCTCACTTCGCTTAACCATGTGTCTTAAATCACACTTCTCAATAGCGCAATGCAATAGCCAGCAGCCTGCAGGCACTATTTACTCCCACTAACTTTAGGAGCTGGCTAAGAGGAGAGAAGACCTCTCCCCCTGCCATTTCCTGGCCCTACACAGGTGACTGGGTATTGATCAGGCCAGTGCCAGCATCGTACCTAATCGTTAGTTTTAAACTGCTGCCGTTCCGGTGCTAGCATTAAGCATTCCTCCACAGGGTTGAACAGAGTTTCTAATAACAAAGATGATTAAACGGGAGTCTCTACCTCTGCAGAAAGCACAGACTGCAGCAAGCGTCAACCTTTTAAGTTCTAAAACTCAGGACAGAATTACTATGCAAACCAATACATGGCACAAGCTCCTAAGCGTGAGGGCAATACAGAAAGCACAACTACTTCATTATCTGCTTGTCAAAACTAGAAGGCAAGACAAAGAGACTGGAGTTTTGAAGACACAGGCACAGGGACACTGACCTCAGCAGGAACCTGAATGGCAGGAAAGCATCAAGACTGTGAACAACTAAGGCTGGGCATGCAAACTGCTTCACTTTTATTATCATCCAAGGAGCAAAAGCAGAATGAAAGCAGCTAAAAAAATTGCAGTGCACTCCAGCAGGGTAGTGAAGGTCAAACTCAGCAAGAGACAATGCATTCTAATGAATATTTCTCTCAACTCCTGGAAGATTAGATTCAGCACATCTTTAAATCCCACCAATATATTAAACCGTTCCAAAAAAGAACCTATCAGACAGGCAAACTGTAGAAACATCTTATTTTGTCCTGGCAGAGCTGCTCAAGTGCAAGTCTCCTTTTTAGGACAGGTATCTATAATCAGAAAAAATGGCTATCCTACGTAACAGGAACCACCAGGGCAAGGAAATGGAGGTTACAGTCAGTACTATTCCCATAAGAAATAAAAAATTCTTCAAATTTGTGTTGACACACAAGTAGAAAGTTTGCTAATGACCAGCTGTGCTCATTTAAAATGAGGTAAACATAGGTGGTGGGATGGAATAGATCCCTGTGCTAGTGGATTAGAAGGCCCATTGAATCTCATGGACTAACGTTTACATGTAGTTATTCTGTACGCATACATAGGTTTAGAGCAGCACAAAACTCCCATGGTTTAGAACAATTAATCAGAAAGGAGAAACTCAACTGCAACCATGTCTACCTTATAACTAACATTTTTCCTTGACACACACTACACACCATTAACGAGAAGTCGGTGAACCGAAGAACCTATGAGAGACAACTATCTGACGCTCTCCTGAAGACACAAACCCCTCCAGTTTCAAGTAGGATATGTAAAATGGAATTAAAGCCAAGATCACCTTACAGACACACCTTCGAGCAATAAAAGGCTCTAAAGTAGCAGCCACAGCTGGTCAACATTGCATTTCAAAGGTCAGTGCTCAGTACCTTGCAAGACCAGACCCAGAACAACTCCGGAGAGGTAGATTTACATAAAATGAACAGTGAAGAGCTTAAAACAGTGTCAAACAAGCATACATTACAAAAAAGCCAAACCAAAGCAACAAAAAAGCTCCCGTAACCCCAGAGGCATGAAAATGAATCCTACTGTACTAATGTCTTTACTGCTATTGCCTTTTCTCCATTTGACCTGGGGCAGGGTGATGTGGTGAGGAGTGGGGTGGAGGGTGAGGAATGGGATGGACTAGGTTAAACCAGCAGCAACTGAACCAGCAGCAAATGCACCCCAGAAAGCAGTTTCTTCCTGTTCCAGCTATGCTTCCTGCAATTCGAATCCTAATGGAAACCTTAACAGCGATCTCCGTGTTAAAGACCAGCAGCTTCACACAGCATGGTGCGTACGACCAGTATGCCACGTTCAGAGCAGCCTAAAGTCCCAGGCTTTGCACTGGAACACGTATCCACTATATCGCTGCGTGTAACGCCTCATACTGTGAACTTAACCACCAGACCTAACATATTTCTGAACGAGAAGGTAAACGACTGAGGGTCTATTCACTAGCGTGTTGTCCCATTCTCAGGAGTTTGTAAGTAATATGTACAGACTGAACCTTTTCGGGTTCTTTCTGCTATACAGATCTAGTTGTCAGCTTAGGATGGTGCAGAAGGTAAAAGACTGGAACTCATGCTGGCGAAGTTACATTACTACACCAATTAACTTTCAAATAGTTCCTTTGTGGGATGCTAGAACAGACAGTAACCTTGTGCAAGAAGTGTCTCCTATTTTTTCAGCTGCTAGATTTTCCCCATTTAAAGCACTCTGGCATATTTGACCTTCAGGTATCACAGTTGCAATATAGTGTTAGTAAATAAGAGAGTTTAGAGAACTTACGAAAAAAACATTTCTACTTCTTCAATGAAACAGGAAAATTTTCCAGATTATATTCTAGTAAAACTGATGCCTTCCAAGCATGTGTCTGCAGAAGAGGACATAGGAATTACTAATGGATGAGAACACACTGGCCACAACAGCTGATAATGTCTCTTCACTAGGAAAAAAAAACCAAACGAATGTAAGTTGTATACACTACACACAGTATTCCCAGTTGTTAAACTATCTCTAAAATATGCTTCAGGTCTCCCAAGTCACAGACTGTGACGATGGGCAGACAGAAGGAAGGGAAAAGTGAGGTAACAGTGCAGAGGACCACACTATATTGGGTTTTTTTATTTCTCTGTGACCATGTCCAAACAGCATGAACTTAGAGAGACCTGCGTAGAGGAAAATGCTCTCAAATATTCACAGGCAGACAGCTATCTACTGTTACCCACACACTAAGCATACTCTGCCATTTCAGCAAACTAAATACATTTGGTTATTTTAATCTTCTCTTGAGTTCACATTTTCAGCCTTTATCACAATCTGCCTTCAGGGTGGGACCATGTTCAGAACAGCTATGAAACAAACAGTTCTTATCATATTGAACTGTTTTGATCCTTGTTCTTTTAATTTTCCCCTCTTCACTACAGCACAGGTCTTCAGCTGTTAGTTCTTGTTTTAAAAGCAAGCAGCCATGTCAGATAATTAGCAGTAGGTCTACCTGAGGGCTTTCCTGGGTAATTTGCAGCTTGACTGACCTATAAAAAAATTATAGGGAAATAAGTCTGTGGTACCTAAAAGTAATGGATGTTTGTTCAGTTCAGCACTACTTAATTACTTTTCCTTTAGTTCAAAGTGAAAAGGAAATCATTTGTTCTTCAAAACATTTCATGAGCTAATGTAAAATAATTGACTTCAAAAGAAAATATGAGGAAGAAAAATGTGAAATTCTTAGTATGTTAATATGCAACAGCAGCAAAAACCCTACCTGCCCTCTGTTTCATAGACATCGGAGACTCCCCCCTTTAAGCAGGGTACAGGAGTATAGTGAGTAAACTCATGGCAGTTCAGGAAGCACAGTACAAGAAAATAAATGGCATTACAGCTTAAAAGATTGAGAGGTTTGTACCTCACGTGTAGCGTTTGGGAGAGCCATCCTGCATTGGATTCCATTACACAGTTACTAACAGTCACAAAGGAGGCCTGAAGCGGCATCAGGAAACCACATACTTCTAAAAACACGTGTTTATAGAATAGTGTACAGGGAGTGTACACACAAATCCAATGATACTCGTAGTCAAATGTTTCCATCTGCAGGTATCTGCATCCTCAGTTTAGACTTCATGGTTCCAAAATGATCAGGTGTAAGAAATTCATTGTTCACATAAAATTTATTTTAAATGTGCAAATTTCAGATTTTGAAGAGATGTGAAGCAGAAAAAGAAATACAGGTATTTAAGTGGACTATTTAATTTGGGGACGTCTTTAAGTTACTTCTGAAACCAGCACTCAAGTCTCCCTCATATAGTTTCCCTCTGTTGAGAACTAGAAGAAAGCAAGAGCAGTTTCCAGGCATGCCCATACTCCCATCCGAAACCATGTCTACCTTTCCTGCTGTCATGGGCAATCTCAGTAGAAACGCAAAGACTAAGCAGGATGGAGATCTAAAACTATTTTAAAGCTAAGAATCATCTTTTCTTATTTCTACCACTTCAGTAGAGTGGACATTTGGCCTGTGTGCATTAAAAATTCATCTTGTTGTCTTCTGAATTCTGAACCTTAAGAGACTATATGGGGGAGAGGGCTTACAGGGAGCCAGTGAGCACAAACCAGTTTGTTGGGTTCTATTCCTCTTTCATTGTTGTCTAGGATATACTGTTTTCAGGCCACAGAATACACCTGCAGCTGCACTGGAAACAGGCATGCATATATATGTTAAAATATATATATATATCAGTCCAGTGAGGATGCTCAAAATATAATTTTTAAAATGTGAATTTACACTCTATGAAATTGGAAGACAGGATTCTTTAGCCAATACAGTTGTAATTTCATTGCAGAGAAATACTTATATAAAGGCCTTTGAGATAATTTCATGCTACATAGCAACTATGAGTGGCTCAGACTGACCAGAGCAAGAGGTAGAGTAATACAACCAAAAGCTCCTATTAAGTAAAGCCAGAAGAAATAGATGCTTACCAGGGACAAGATCTAGTTTTTAATTTGCAAGCTATACTAACTTATAATTTAAGCCCCCAAAAGTGAAGCATTTGTGGTACATATCAGGGAAACGCTATTTGTTATTCAAGCTTAATGATTAAGTTGAGATATCATCAAGACAAAGAGATTACTTCATCCAGACCCAATTTCCTAACAAATTCATCTTGCCCATTTGGTCAACACACTTCTCTTGTTTTCTGCAATTTGAATGACCCAGTTTACCCCAGAAACATTTTCTCAAAATGAATTTCCAAGTGAAACTAATCTGCGCGGAGAATATCTGCATGCTTTTCCAACAGAGATGGAAAAAACCCACCATATCACAACTCCTGGATTCAGAGTTTGCCAGCAGCATACAGAAGAATATTTACTGGATACACTTGAAGAGAAGGTGAAGGGAACTAAACAGCTCATTGACATTCTTCAGGCGGAAAGAGGATTAATGCGTTTAACAAACTGCTGAGCTACCAACTTACACCTGATGCTTAAGTGCTTCCTCTTTTCTTCACCAACTACTGTTCAGCCAAAAAGTACCTATTTCTCTCCCTTACTCTAGCTGCAATTACTGGCTTTTATTTGTTTGTGGTGGTGATGGAGTTAAAGTTGGTTATATAGATACTTAAAGATAGAAAAGTCTTCTCAGATTTCATACTGTAATGAAATGGAATCTAAACCAAGTTTTAGTAAGAATGATGTCCTCAAACACCTATTAAACCTATATCTCTTCTGTAGAAGTGATTTTGCCTTGCCAATGCAAATTCTGCAGTTATGGAGAACTAACAGGCTGGGGAAGGGCATGTGGACCTAGAACAATAACCAGCTTCAGACCAAGGATAAGATCTTTACAGCTGTTACTTAGCTTTAGCTTTCTGTTTAAAGAAACTTACCCAAAGACTGTGGCCCCTCTCCCTCTTGAGCCTAACCACAGTTTTTCAAGACTTACTTGAATAGTGTCATAGGAATCAAAGATCCCTTGGTTCCTGCAAGTTTTATCACGACTGATAGTCAGGTAGAGAAAGAAAGCATGTAATTGTTCAGATGGAAAAGACTTCCCCATACAGACTTGAAATATCAGGGAAGAAAACGTTAACTTTGGAGGAAGCATCATAAAAGGCAGCAGAACAGTAGGTATCAACCCCAAGACACATCTTTAAGAAAAGTGGTCTGCAAGCACAAGAATGTAGTTTTGCTTTGCTTCTACTTCCTCCCAACCACACATCTCTTCAAAAGAACCTGGAACACTTGCTTGCACATCTTAGCTATTTCCATTGAAATGGCATCTAAAAGATGCTGAATTAATGATTTCATGAACAGAAATCTTGAACACAGCCACAGTATGCAAGCACAGCAGTGTCACAAGCACCCTGCAGATATTCCTTAACCTTCTGCTGAAAACAACCATAATAAGCAGAGGTTTGTGAAAACAAGGGTACAAAACTTGAAAAGGTTGAAGGCAGTAACCACCCCTTACACCCATGAAAACCAAAGCCATCAGCATACTTGGAAAACTGTTCAAATACCAGGTAGTGGGACCAATATTTAAAAAAAAAAAAACCAAAAAACCTGGGTTGAACCTATATGCTTATTTTACATGTCAAGACAAGCCTGAGGAAGAGCAGCAGACTGTGATGGTAGATCATATCTCTTCTGGAACATGTGCAGCAACTTTCCTGCTCCTCCTGCTTCTTGCATCAAGGAAAACAAGGCTGTGAGTTAAATGGTTAATGCTAGGAGGCTCAGTCTGATCTCCTACCCCCTCCATAAGCCATCGAGGCAATCAGAACCTTTGGGAAGTTAAATTGCTACTATGCTATAGTTGACACACTGAAACCCTGACAAGTAAGGAGCTCATGGCTGCGAATTGATCTTCCTCTCTCATCCAGCAAACGTGTTACTGGCGATCAGAAAGGCAGTACACAAGCGGTTACATAGAGCATTAGCTCCTTAAATGCTGTGAGGCGTTTTTAAGTATTATCAGCTTCCTGGATGTAAAACTAGCAGTATATTTAGTCTGGTATTTGAGCAATCAAGAATTCCATTCATTACTGCTCTGATTCAATGACCTTACACATAATCAATGCCTAAACTGATAAATGGGGAGACTTCTTAAAAACTTATTTCTTGAGTGCTGTAACTAAATGTTTTATTCTCGACAGCTGTAATTTATAATTTACTGACAAGAACATTTGTTCCAGCTGTTCAGTCCTATTTCACACAGCAGAGAGGGAGCACGCTGTATTTCCAAAGCCAGATGATACATTTGGATTGGGAACTGCTTGATTTATTTAGCATATCAAGTTATTAGCTAACTCAAAACAATCAGAAGACATTCTTAATGTTCATAATTAGAACACTCATCATGGAGCTACGAGGCTGGACTTCTTTAAAGCTTCAGGAGTAATAAAGTGCCAGAAAAAAGTAAAACAAACTAGTCACTTTTAATGTCAGGACCTAATTTTTTTCATGTGGCTAAGTAATTTCCTCCATTTAATTGGGGTAGTTCATGCCACGTATGCTCTATGCCACTGTTTTAGCATTCAGTTCACATGTTACTGAATTTGATCTTTCTAGGTCAAATAATCAACATTTCTACTGTTTCCTGTTTTCATTTCCACTTAACAGCCAGCAAAAACTGGGTAGACCTTTTCCTTAGAAAGCTTGGTCCAAAAAGCAGACAACTTTTTCTAAAGCACTGGAGGGAGAAGGCTAATTTACTTTTTCCACCAAAAGGTAGTTTTTGAGCACTAAAGAATCAATGGTTAGGGCTTATTTTATCCAGAATTTCCTGCAATTAACTTTTAATTTTCTCAACAGGAAATGGTACTTTGGATCAAAGTACCTTGTAGTATCAACTACCTGATCCATTCAATTTAATACATAAAAATATATATTAACACTTCACTAAAATAATCTGGTTCATGATTAACTAATGCAAATATTTCAAGGTGTACAGATACTGTGCTTGCTATCCCCTGTTCCTGTAACTCCCAAACAACTTCTAGGAAAACTAACATTAAACTTCTCAACAAGTAAAGCAATTGGAAAATAACAATTTGCACTGATTTACCTGTATCTCCATATTTGTTTCCTGCTTGCCAATTCAGCTATCTAATGGAATTGGAATGTGCCAAAATTGAACCTGCTTTTGTCCACTGCCTTTGGAAATTACTGCCACGAGATTATGTTGCATAGTTAAGAAATATACTGCATAGTGATATGAATAAGCATTTTCAAGGCTATTAAATATTTTAAGCTCTATGATGTGGGAAAGAAATTAAAAGAAAAAATCACTGCATTGGAAAATAGCCATTTTTAATCAACAGGAACTCGGAGAAAGCATGCAACTATTCCTGGTACATAATTTATTATATTTTTAACATTTCTTCATCTGAAATAGATGGCATAGTAATGGAAGAATTGCAGTAAATAGACCTCAGTTCAGAGCTCATCTCCAGTGTAGCAAGAGAAGTCATGCCCTTCGATAGGGATCTACACTACTCATCTACACTTCTAGGTTCAAAACCATGATTAAAAAACACCAACTTTCTTTTTATATAAAGAATTTTTGTGGGTTTTTTTCTTTTAATGTTAATCTTAAAGTTCAAAGTTTAACAGTTCTCAGTTTCTGTTCATGAGAGCTTAGCCAGGACTAATCAGCTCTCTGTATCTTCATCCTTAAAGCCAAAACCACTGACATAGGGCCAACAGGTTTTTGATTGACACCAAGTATAGCAATCACTGAACTAAGTCTCACTTTTGTTCATGTTGAATCTCAACATAAAGACAGTATCTTTGTCTGAAAGTATTTGCATAATTCCTCCTATGTTGGCTGAATTTCCGAGACCTACAGAGACCCAGAAGGCTCTTACTCTGAAGTAAAGTTGTTTAAAAATAAGTTCAGGGTACAGCAAAGTGCTACAGGGTGACTAGATGCCCCCTGCCAAGAACAATAAAAGGAATTTTCAGTGTCCGCAGTAAGGAACCACCTCTTCTCACAACAAAACTGCAAGTTTCCTTACCACTGGTGAGGCCACCCTCGAATATTGTGTCCAGTTTTGGGCCCCTTGCTACAAGAAAGACATTGAGGTGCTGGAGTGCGTCCAGAGAAGGGCAACGAAGCTGGTGAAGGGCCTGGAGCACAAGTCTTATGAGAAGTGACTGAGGGAACTGGGGTTGTTCAGTCTGGAGAAAAGGAGGCTCAGGGGAGACCTTATAACTCTCTGAAACTACCTGAAAGGAGGTTGGAGTGAGGTGGGGCTCGGACTCTTCTCCTAAGTAACAAGTGACATGAAGAGAGGAAATGGCCTTAGATTGCATCAGGGGAGGTTTAGGTTGGACATTAGGAAACAATTCCTTTACTGAAAGGGCTGTGAAGCCCTAGAACAGGCTGCCCAGGGCAGTGGTGGAGTTCCCATTCCTGGAGGTATTTAAAAGACCTGCAGATGTGGTGCTGAGGGACATGGTTTAGTGGTGATCTGGCAGTGTTTGGTTAATGGTTGGACTACAACAATCTTAAAACAATTCTATGATTCTCTCAGATCAGGGACTCTCACCTACTCGAACTAACATGAAATGAGAACTCAAGGATACGCAGGAGTACCTTTCTAGATGTCCCAGCAGTTCTAGACATCAGACGCAGCCGCACACTAACCTTCTGAATTCAGTAATACCAATCTAGGTGAGGAGTAAGAATCTTCTTTACATGAAACCAGTGTGAGGGATGCGGTAGAGACGCTTAGGCTTAAAACTTCAGTTTGTGTTGAAAGACACTATATATTGACAGCAAGATTGACCATTCTTCCGGTTTCAGGGGACTTACTCTCCTGTTCTGAAGAATCTGCAGGATATTGTAATTGCTATTGGGGCTTCTTTCATTTACATTCAAACTCCTCCCTCCCACTGTGGATGTGTGGGAGGGGGGTAAACTCTCACTGCTTCACTGATCATCTTTGTCTCCCCATGTTTCTGAGCTGTTTCACACTCGGTACTGGGAAGCCAGTTTGCTGCTTCTGAATGCAGATGATTTCTTACAAACCTGGGGGCCATCAGAACCCACACTAAATAGTTCAAACTGATTTAAGTAATTGAGAAAGCTGTAAGGGTTTATGCCTGGTCAATAGTGCAGCATACATAGCCAGGGTTTGACCCAAGCAGCCAACCGCCCATCTCCTCGTGGGAAACAATTCAATCGGTTTCATATTGATAGGGCAACACAGACAACTACTTGGTACTGTGATTACGCTGTGGAAACCTTAATTCTGCGTGACTATTACATTTCTCAGGTGCAGATTTGTAAGGTGTAAGGAGATCAGTCTTGTGTCCTAACCAGAGCCCACACAATCCACCCTACCTGAGCACTGTTAAAGGTCCAATAGTACATGGACATATCCTAAACCCCAAGCTGCCCGTATCTGCGTCAGTAAACAGGGAGAGCCAGGCACTTCGGAACGCAAAACTTCTGAGGCTTTTCAGGATAAATAAAATTTACCGATTCCACCAAAATTTTCCACTCCATCACTCTTTATAAGGAACACCACTCCCTTCAGGTAAACACACCATTCCTAGCAACTTTCATGTGCGGACACGTACTCTCAACTAGTCCCTTAACACGGTTGGTCTGTACCTGTTCCATACTCTCACCTTTCGTGTTCTAAAGTAACATGAAAAGACTCTTCAAAGAAAAACGTCAATACTTTCCGAGTTTTTTCTTCCCCTCTACAGTTGCATATAAAGGGTCAGCATGTTCTTTGTCATTTAATCCTTTGTTGCTTGGAATGCAAAGCGTAGCCTTTTGATCAAGGCTGGCAGTGACCCAGCGTTAGCTGCAGTTATTGTAAAAACATATGGGACACTCGTGCTTTTATCTTTTGGCTTCTCTAGTCTTAGAATTACACACAATATTTTGATTTTCAAAACACTGCCGAAACCAAAACACAGCTCACTGCAAACTCAAACATAACGTGCCCATTTCACTGCCTAGGGCTACAATTTCCTGCCTCTGTATCACTGTGTCCCAGCCCAACTGCAGCAGCAGTCTGGATCTCTGCCTGGGGGGGCTGGACTCCAGCTATCCACACGTGGCTGTGGAGATGCCGTTCAGACCTTCCCCACTGTTCCACACGCATGGAGTGACTCTGAATTAATGACAAAACAAATTTACTGCAGCAATCTTAACACAAGTTGCTTGATCAGGGTAAGCAGCTGTCAACTCACAACTGCTTGATTTCTGACTCTGAATTAGCACTAAAGATGATGAGCTGACATGCCGATGGGAGCCCACTTCTGCTGTTAACAGCTGCAGCAGTGGTTTCCCAAACCACCTCAAGCCAAACGTAAGACAGCCACAGCAGGAGATACAAGCCCCACGCAGCTCACCGTGCTGCCTCAAACGGTGGCCAAACTCAGGTAACTAGGAGGGAAGATAAGACTGGGTCATGCAAATGTGAAACTCACCCTGAACCAGTCTCCTGCCACCCGAATTTAATGCCCCCAGCTCTTGGTGTGAGTCAGAGATCAATCCTTAGCTGCTCTCTCTTTATAGCCCTCTATCACCCCTTTCCTCAGTGTCTCCTTTCCATGCTGAAGAGCCCTAACCTCGTTACTCCTTTCATAGAGCCCATTCCAAGCTTTTAATCAGCCTTGCTGCCTTCTCACCACTTCATTCAGTTTTAGCATATTTGGGACAGGGTGAGGAGTAAAGGAACCATAACTGCATACAGTATTCAGGTCGCAGACGTTCTGTGCATTAATATTAGCATCTAAAGCATTTAATGCTGCTTCAGTGCTGCACTCCATTATTGTCGTAACAACTCTAATATTTGACATACCTGTTGGACCACTCCTGAACACCGAGATGGCATTTGTCATAATCCAAGATCTTGCTCAAGAACCAGCTCAGAGCCTGCCCATTTCTTTCTTTCAGATTCCCTCCTCCCCCACACACATCACTTTGTTTATCTACACCACATTTCTTCGGTATTTCACTGTCCAGCCACTCAGTCTCACTGGGTTCTTACAGAATTTTCCGGTCATCATTAATAATTCGAAGTTATTCGGGACAGTAATGAATGACATCAAGTACGCAACTCTTGCTGCATCATTTATGAATGTGCTGACCACCATGCTCTTTCACGGGCACCCCCTTGCCGCGGGGAAAGAGCTTGCGTGCCCTTGTGAAGTTGAGAGCTATGCTGGTGGTGGCATATGCCTCCGGTAGGGTCTCCCAAGCCAGACAGGTCTCAACTGAAGGGTCAAAGTGTGTCCACGGGCAGGATGGGCTCACTAGCCTTCGGGCAACCATCCTAGGAGAAGGACAACTCTAACTCCAAACCCGGGCAGATGGAGCTCGTTTAGCCCTGTAAGGCCATCCATCTAAGAGAAGGATACTCTAACCAAACCTACGACCTGAGGACTTCGCTGTCACCGTCCAAGCTCGCTAGGCCCTGGCAGATGAACCTCAGGTGTAAAGGGTGGGGCCAGTCTCACGCACGCTGCGCCTCACCTAAAAAATCCACCGCGCAGGCTTGAAGGGTGTACTCACGTTTAAAGCCCTTTCCAAATCTTCGTCCGCGAAGCCAAGCCATGATGACAACCATGGCTCCCAGAACAGAGACATTTGCTAACTCATTAGAAAAGCTCCAACATTTTGCACAGCCTGACATCTCTTACAAAAGCCAGGCTGACTCAACTCTGCAGGAAGTTTATCCCTGTATCCAGTAGTTCCATTCTCAACATACCATCGACTAACAATTTTTTCTGGTACATATCTCAAGCTCATCAGTCTGTGGTTTCCCATATCACCGCTTTAGAAAGTCATATCACATTTGCCATATTGCAGTCCTCAGGTACCAGAGTGCTTTTTATGCAACACAACAGTTAGACTTGCTACCTCAATTCTTGAATTCCTACAGAAAGCTTGGGTTAATAACAAATTACTTGCCAATTTATTCTATTTGATTCATAAATTCCCCTACCAACTCTTCAATTTGAAAGAGATTTTCTGATGAATTCTTCTTCAAGAAGGGTTCCAGCACAGGGAACTACCATTTCTTCACAATGAGCAACAGATGCAAAGAATTCATTTGTCATTTCTGAGCATCTACCAGCCCTTGAGATTTTTTCTGGCAGGCTTGCTGATGCTGCTTTTGAAGGTGTATTTCTTACCAGTTTTGATGCTTTTTGCAAATGGTCCTCTAAGTCTGCCTTATTGCATACCTACATTTAACCTGTCAGGTTTTACAGTCCTTTATATTTTCCTCATTTAGATAAAGCTTTAAGAGGACTCTTGCTTTCGACAGTAACCATCATGCTGCTATGAAGCGATGATGCTTCCTTACTGCAGTGTTTTTCAATAGGTGGGAAACATTTGTTCTCTGCCTCCAGTATCACATCAATGCCATCTGTAACTTTCAGCTTCCTTTTTAACTAGCTGGCACGAGCTATTTCCCCATATCCACGTACCTCTTGAAGTGGGAGCATGGCTGCGATAGATTATTTGGCTCCCGTTTCTCCTGCATGGATCCTGGAACTAATTATACTATTTCTGCTGTTGGACCGAGATTCTGCCTTTCAGATTTGTGTACTATTCAGCACCAAGTCAAAGGTACCTCTTTTGCTTAGAAAAGTAGAACTTATGCCACTATGATGGGGCCAAAAATGGGGAGAGTTTTCACATAGCAACAGGGCAGCTCTGAATGCTGATACCACAGACAGTGGCTTCCTTAAACTGCAGGACAAACATAGCTTCCTGACTCCTGCGATCAAAGTCGGCTCAGATCTGCACACACATCCTACCCATCACCAGTCAGTGAGGATGGTTGTATCGAGGGTGCCTGGGGTAAGCACTTTCCAGTTTCTTCACCAAGACATAAAGAATCAACGAACCTTTTAACCACTGTTTCTGTAAATTTTGTATGACATTAGTTTTACTGACATTAACAGAGTTATTCCAATTTTGAAGATGCAAAAGCAAATTTTTAAACCCAGTATGCTTCTAAGCTTCCTTCTGGGTGTGCCTCCCTCTTTCCTCATAGCCTGTGGCCTTACCATGTCATACAGCATAACAGTGTTTGTAACAGCCAGTGTCTGTACCAATGGAAGCCCATGAATATGATACTGTACTGACTCTTAAGATGCAATTTCTATTTCTGTCTCTCACAAACTTGCTATGTGACCTTGAGCAAGTCATCAGATCTCACTGACTCATAGGAATATCTCTGAAAAAGGGTACTGCAAAGCTTTAATATCTGCAGATGATTATTATACGCATAAATCCTCATCATCATTTTCATCACTATTTTCATCACTTGCTATTTCACTTTCATTCCAGATTTGAAGCAGAAAGCTCAGTGGAAATATACAAAATAGATACCAGTTTTGTGGAAAAAATACAGACTGCATTTGCTATGCCTCCAAGTTCTGCCAGACAAGGGTACCTTTCAAGCTGTTGTAAAGAGATGACACTCCACTGTAATGATCAGAGGTGAGGGGATGTTCATCTGTTGAGGATGCAGTTCATTATGCTCACTACAATATTAGACCACAAACCCTCTATTGTCAGGAGAGCACAACTCAGACAACATGGCGAGAGCAGGAATAGGCATGGAGGAAATAACAGTGACTTGGCCAATATTGCCTATTAGCCCCAGTTAGCAACACAGCACACATCTTTGAAACAGCCAGGCCAGCACCTTGCTACCTGCTATGCCAAACTGCTTCCTGCAATCTTTTAATTTGGTCTTTCCCAACACAAATTCCAAATGGATACTATTATTTTTTTTGAATCATCTTTATTCCTTGGAAATAATAACCAGCAGTTGCAAACACTTGAGCTCTGTATTTTCCAGGTCATCTTTATTTCCTGTTACCAACCAGAAGACAAAGCAAATGGAAAGGGTTCTATCCTGGAAGCTGCGAGCAAACTGCTTTACAAGTGGTCAAGCAAATTTCTGCTTCTAATCAGTGAAGCCAGTGCTAAGCTGTTGATGCCAAGGCTTGTTGTACACATCCGTAATTGCTGACAGCATACTTAGCAGAGGGATCACCTAACACTGAGGGAATTGGATTTTCTGGATAGTGCAGAGATCAAAGCATAAGTAAGAGCTCCGTACTGAATCAACAGCTGTTATTACAATGAGCACCAAGCTTTAAATCCCTATGGCCTTACGCTTAGCGCCACTCATACGCCAACAATGAAAAGTAGCACACTCGACACTGGTATTTTCAATACCAGCTGGGGGAGAGAAGGACAAACAGGATACTTTGCCAACTCAGAAATTCCTGTGCAGGAATTCTAGTGGTATTTCTACAGCCATCACCTCTCAGCTCCAGAAACTGTTCATCAGCACCGCGTTCTTCACAGGGGCTCATAACAGAAAGAGACATGGATTGCGTTCTTCCTTACTCATTCGCTGCTGTGATATCCACCTTCTCTCTTTGCTGAGACTGAATAAATCAAAACGAAAATTCACGCCCCTGAGCCCTCAATATCTTTTAAATTCCCCACGCCGTTCAGACAGCTGCTCTTCCAATCAGTGACTGCACTGATCTCTCCTGACTCTGCATACATGTAAGGAGATTAGAAGCAAGCATAAAATAATCTTTAATAGAAGATTTTGTATGGTAAGTAGGAGTGTTTAAACATACTACAGGAATGAGAAAATATCCCACTTCTGGTGCTCAAATATTTATGCAGGTTAAATATTTACACACATACAACCCCGGAGTTCTGCACGGGTTTACCCTCCATACTGGGAATGTGTGGGACTCCCACAACATGTTTTTGCCAAGGTCTACGCGTTTATGCCATATTTACCCATACAGAATCTACACGACTTCTTGAGTTCTCATATTCAAACAAACCAAACGTTTCATATTCTGTAATAGAGTAAGAAAGTTTTACCCACAATGACTGTTAACGTCACCTGCGAGCCACCAGATGGTGCTGTTAAAGATGGTTTGTAAAGTTATTTCAAACTAATCATTTAATGAAATAAGATAAAAAAAACCCTGGTCTTAAAATGCCGTTCTTTTATTTCCATGTTTATTACAAGGCTGCTACTGTGACTTTCTTTTTAAAAAGGAGAAAAGTTAGGGCTGAGGGCAAAACAGCCCATTAAAGCAGAACAACTTTCACTTAAAGTCTCTAGAAGTTAGGGTGTGTATCAGCTAACTTTTAGGCATATGACCAGAGAAAAGCAAGCATCGTGATACTGAGAGACATACCTGCACTCCCAACACGCTGCCTGTGCAGAGAGAGCATGCAGGCTGCTTCCAGCCCAGCTCAAGACGTTCAAGTTAAGTCCTACCTGGCATCAGCATATTTGCTACTCAATGTCTTCAGCTTGTTAAAATGGAAAACTCTAAGTGTCAGTTTGAAACTCAAAAGTTTGTTCTTCCAACACCTGCATTCAGCAAAGAAACAAAACTTCTTTGCATTGGGATCTGATAGCCCAGCTGCCTCTGGAAGATAGGAAAGAGGGCTCTTTCCTCGCTCCTTTCAGAACAGCAGCTGCCAAGGAGGCTCCTCTCCTTGCATGCAACACTGCAGTCCTCTGGGATAGGAGGTTGCGGTTCAGAAGTCCATGGGTCTGCAGGGATGGGACAAGAATTTCAAACAAAAGTCATTTCAGAGAGTATATAAACTACACTGAAGTGATGACTAAAACCCATATTTGAACCTTTCAGGCATTCGTCCTCGTTCCTTTCTTACATTTGGACCACTCATACCCAAATGCTTCAGGAAGAGCGGGTAGGGCATGGCTCCATCCCAAACTGTCAGTAGTCCAGTGGCTTCAGCACTGTGCAGGACAACAGGGGATAGGAATCCACACTCTCAGGCA
This sequence comes from Bucorvus abyssinicus, assembly GCA_009769605.1. Lineage (NCBI taxonomy): Eukaryota > Metazoa > Chordata > Aves > Bucerotiformes > Bucorvidae > Bucorvus > Bucorvus abyssinicus. Next base: position 21,296,784 of record CM020035.1, on the reverse strand, counting down.
GGTGAGGCAGTCAAGTTCAGGTCCCTCTGCTTTCCTTAGCCAAATGTTAAAAAAGAAAAAACTACGCATCAGTAAATTGTAGAGAGCAAGAGTCACACAACAAGGCTGTGAGTGGCCTCCCTCTGCCAGCACAGCTATCCACCCCACTGAGCCCCTCAGGGCACTAACAGGGACAGGCACCCAGCTTCCACACCCCAGCAGACCAGGGTGCAGCCCTTTCAGGTCTGCCAAGGCTGGGGACTGGCACAGTTCCAGGTAGCTAAGATTTTTTCTTTTTTAAATGCCTTCTGGAGTTTTGACAGGAGCTACACAGAGTTCTTCAGGACAGTAATGTTAGGTACCTAAATTCTCACCAGATCTCACGTCAGCACTTACTTTGGGGGTCGTTTTTCTCACTTCCGCACAGAAGGTTTTGTATTAACGGAGAGCATTTCCTAAAGCCTGGAATTCATTGGCCTTCACCCAGTTATTTCAGACTGACTTCATTTCTACCTTTTTGCCCCCTTGACTAACAAAATAACAGATGTGAATATTTCATGAAAAACAACGAGGTCATCCCCTTTAGCACTGGGGTGATCAGATGACTACAAGCTGTGTATGTGAACAGAACAACCTATTAGCAACCCCTACACCAAGGAAATCTAAGGACCGTGGATACAAAACAGACGATTGGGAAACTGCCTTTGCTAGCATGATAAATTTTAAAACTATGTGGGAGATGTAATCACCTCAGCTTCCAAACAGATTACATGAGATACAAAGTTATGCAGTAGTTCAGCTACAGAACCACGCATTCATTGCCGTTATGAGAACCAGAGACCAGGTTAGCCAGTACTCCGAGAAAACTTTGACAACTTTTGCTGAGCCCTCTCTAACGTGTGTTGGGAAGCCTGCAAACAGCTCACGACTACATGTTCTAAAGCACGTATGGGGACTATAACGCATGTTTCTCACCAGCTGAAATGCTTTACTGATTGCAGATGATGTTACATACTTGAATGAATCGCAGTCCTGGCTATTAACAGTTTAATAATGGTTCTGTGAATTAGCATTAAATTACAGTGACTGTTACAGAAGAGGTTCTAATATTTACATTAGTGCCTAATGAGTTCCCCATAATTAATATAATTGTACTGAGCCACAGAAATAAATATTCAACCCATTATTTTAAAGAGCTATCCAACTGATGCAGAGGTTTTTTGAAGACACTTCCCCAATAACAGCAAAGAGGGTTTTGTAAAAGCAGCGGTCCTGATGCTGCCATGAGCTCTGCGGGGCTGAATTTCACTGCAGGCTCAAGGCCTGCGTCCCCACTGAAATTTTAGCATAAATTCATTTACCCAATTTCCTGAGCATTCACATTGTGGTTACTCTCGAAATACCGCCACACAGAGCAGGAAATCTATGAAGTTCTATGCTCCGCCTTAGGCGTGACTTCTAAGGTTGTAACAAACATGGCTGAGATAAAACAGTCAGGGACAGGTGACACAGGTACATAATGAGCTTCCAGTGACAACTCTGAAGACCCCACCAGCAGCGGTGAATTACACCGCTTATAGTTCCAGATAGCGTGTTTTATAAGGCAGGAGGATTAAAAAAACCCCAAACTTTTCATTTGCAAGGAATCTGCTGCTCTTCTTTGTCCTAATTTCTGAAAGGCAGTCTTCAGGGGGATGCATAGCTGCAGAGACTCTCTGGAAGTCAGGTGTCTTCAGAAACCCTCTGGTGACACTGTAGGGATCATTACCCTGAGTAGCCATATTCAAACACAAGCCTAATGCCTTTCTTCCCATTTTTCCAAATATTTTGTATTCCGATAGCTGACCCAATTTCCTATTTGTTTGTTTACAAATTTCATCTTCAATCAAAAGGCAGACAACTTTTCTTCCTCTCTTGCTACGTCATGTTTAAATTTGCACTGCTGTTTCATTTTCTATAGCAAAGCCTATACAAGGACTTCAGAAATACTATTCTTCAAAGTAACTGATAGCACTATGGGCAAAAGATTCAAGTATGTAAGTCTTACATTATTAAAGGCTAATTAAATCTTCTTGCATTCTCAGCCATTTCTTCTATGTCTTCAGACATTTGATCAAGTTCTGCTTACACCAGAGAGCAGCTTAATGTTTTAAATAGTGCTGGAGACGACCAGCAGAGCACCATATCTCTTCCTCCCAAAAACTACTGAGAGTTATTTTCAAAGTAAACAAAAAGCAGATAAAATTTGTAAGCCAGCTGACTCAGAATCACACTATAGTTTGAGAAAGCTTGCGTTATGGTGAAAGAGCAGACATGGAGACTTCAAGCTAACACTCCAAGAGAAGAAGATCTCAACTCGAAAGATATTTACACCATACTGGTAAAATACTGCCCCTGTTGCACCAAAGCTAAGTGTTACCTTTGTGAAAGGTACCCGCCAGCACTGCTGGAATAGACTGTCCTCCCTTTTCCACACAGCTCAGCACAACTCTGCAGCATGTTAACAAGCACAAACACAAAAACCCAGGGAAAGGAGCATGGCAGTTAATGATTTTCAAAGCCAAAGAGCCCTTTGCTACTCATCACCTTTAAGATTGTTATCAAGTATTTCTCTCCTTGCAGCAGACAGTCCATTAGGAGCCTGGGAAGTGTTTGCCAGAGAAAGAGGTGGCAAAAACAATCTATTGATTGTACTTTATTTCCAATCTTTCCTCGTCCCCCAAAAAAGTGTCTAATTCCTTCCAGTTCTTGCCCATCAAACTGCTGAGATGGCAGAGCCTACCACAGCAAGTACCCGGAGCTGGAAACAGAGGGGAAAAAAGGAGCTGGAACAATTGGGGAACATAGGTATTTTCAGCTTCTCATGGCAAACAAATAGTTTTTACCTTTTATTTCTTGTCAATTATCAGTTGCAAGTAAAAAAACCTGAAGTAACCATCCTAAACTACTCAAGGATGTCCTTCAAAACAGTTTTGCCAGTTCTGCTATTGGTATTCTTTGCACAGCAATGTTTGATTTGCCTGCTGCCGCTGCAAATGTTACATTATTCTGCTGCTGTTGGTATCTAAGACATTGACTCCTGCCGCACTGTTTGCCTTAATGATTTCCCATGACAGCAAATGCTCCACACCGTTTATCTATCATGATAAGCAGTTCCCAAACTCTTTCTGAGCATGTTTCTTCTCACCAGCCAGCATTCCTTTATTCTTGTGCTGCAAGACAAGGTGAATAGGAGCACTGGACCGTTTCATGTGCTTCCCATTTTGCTTTCTCTTACTCAGGTGTGTACAAAAGATAGGCAAACCATTGAGAGAAAACGCGGATCCAGGAGATGCTTCTAAAAATACCCAATTCAAGACTATCTTTGTTGCAACCTTGGGGCTGTATGATATTTTAAAAATGGGATTCATGTCATTAAAAAAAGCAGGTAGTCTAATAAATAGTTAAAAGCTAATAAAAATAACAACATTAGTCATTCTTAAAGTCATCACGCAGTTTACGTTTGGATGTAGACACAGCCTGGAGGGGAAACTGGCCAGGAAATCCATTCTCTTGGGCCACTGAAGCAGGTCAGAAGTGTGGGTGGGTGGAACAGGGACCTCGATTGCAAAAAGCACCAGGGTAGCAGCTCATGCTGCCTCAGACAAGGTCTGAATCAAAACAGTGGGCAATAGGTGCATTAGGGAATACGCACAGGTATGAGCACTGCTGTACAGCACACAGTTCAACAACACCGCAGAGGGACACAAGCCTTCACCCCTAAACAGCGTAACTAAAGAAACAGAATTGTCCTTACTGCCCCACTTCACCCCAGGCACACCCGTCAGCAGACCTAACCAGCCTGGGTGGGTTCTCACACCGAGAGCATGATCTATCAAGCACAAGTAGTTACGTACGACTGCTTTGATCAAAACCAATCATTTAAACTCAAACCTCAATCAAAATCTATCACCACTGACAAAGAGCAGAGTCACTGTGCTCTTTTCGCTCAGATCCAAGTTCCTTCAGCGCAAGCACGTAGTTCAGCAAGAGTTGGAAGTGATGGAAATAGGTTTAGTTTGTTCCGGCTGCAGTCTTACCCCCACCTTTGTAGAGTACGAAAGGTAAATTCCCCTAATTGTAAATTAATTATGTCTCCCAAAGGTTAAACATACACTGCAGACCAAGTTTGTAAAGGCATAAAGCAGAATCTCCCCTCTCTATCCACACAGTAACCTTCACAAAAAATTGCAGGAAGCTAATTATCTTAAGACCTTTACCTCTGTCACATTTGATTTATATCATCCAACAGTTCACAGCCACTAGGGAGATGGACAGACACACACACAGAGCAGAGAAACACATATCTGTTTCCATAGTTAAGTGCATTAAAAATAGAAAGAACATGACACTGATGTTTCTTTTCAGATATTGCCAGAGGGATTCTCCAAGACACTGTATCCTGAAGCTCTAATCTCTAGCAAAATCTGACTATTTAAAAAGCAGTAGAAGGATTCTTCATAATTCTTGTCCTGGAGAAATTAATTGGACCACACTTCTCTGCATATTCAGGACAGAGGAGATGGTAAAACTCTCCCATTGGATGCTTGAAGATTTGATGTAGTTTAATTTACAGCTACGATACCATATGTGAATGGTCCACACACGTGTGCTAGTACAGCATAGCTTAACTGTCGACCTGAAGTATTAGACTAGCTGTAATAGGTCTCTTACATATTTGATGTCCTGGTGAAAAGCAATACCTTCATACTCAGCTTTACTGCGACTTCACAAGGCTTTATTAAAAGTTGGACAATAAAATATTGCTTAGAGAAAGCCTATTCATGAAGAGAAGCATTAGAAGTGTTACGTTTTTCTGTTGCCAAGAGACTTCTGTATACGTACATACTAATTTGATCCAGCGACGTCTGTATGGGAACAGCAGGCTGAATTAAGAGTACCTCTTCTGCAAATAAGCAGCACCCAGCTCTGAAGCACCATGTAATAGACTGCATCAGCTATTTGCCCCCAGGGGTAAAAGTCTAAAAACAGCCTCATGACTCAGGAACTCTTTGCCTATTTACAACAAACACTGACTCTCCGAGGAGAATATCAAATACCCACAGTGATGGCAGAGAGAGCCAAGCGCCAGAGGAGACACTGTCTATTGAGAAAGTGACCCTGTCCAATTGTAAGGAGCAGTAAGGAACACGCAGAAAAGTGCAAAGACCGCAGTCTTGAGAGGCATTTTCCAAACACTTCGGTCCACACACGTAGCCATGGAGGCAAGGTTGCACTTTCCAACACGCTTTATAGAAGTAGTAGCAAAGGCTTCTCAATGCTGTAGTCTGTGAACCAGTCTGGAAAAACCTTCAAAAATTTAAAGTCTTTTCCTTTCCCTGATAAAGGCAGTAATTTTTGTCTGTAAATGTTGTTTTGGCCCATGTCTGTTACTTAAAAGCATGAATTCTACTCCTTTATTGGTGTGTGGGAGTCCAGAAAAAAAGATTAAATACCTTCAGTGGAAGGGTCCAGGCAGAACAGCAAAGCAGCAGAGCCTCAGAAGACCCATTTCAGAGTGGCTGTAGCAATCGAGGGAAAAACTGTAGAAAAACAGTGGGAGCAATAAGCAGAAACATTTCTGTGAAAGGTCACTCTCTGCTTAAGTTTTAACCTCCTAATGTGAAGCATTTTGGTAAAGTGTGGGAGACATGCCGGCCAGTGCTAAGGCAGAAGCAATCTTTTTAAGTTGCGCTTTATCTGAAGTGGGCTTTTGCCTATGTTCAATGAAGTAGTAATTTGTCTGGCTGCTAGCTGACGCAGCATCGACTATACTGAATATTAGAACTGAAAGCAACGACACACCTTTTTAGCTTAGTGAACATGGGTAATGGGAGAAAGATGGCAGCCTTCCTGCTTCACCTCAGTGGTGATGATTCTTTCTTTCAATCTCATCTTGCAGCAAATAGCCCGCATGCATCCTCTGACAAACAGTCACAGACAAGCTGTTGACTTCATTCAAATCCCGAAACACCATCTGAATCAGCCAGATACCATTAGCTAGAATTGTTTATAAATAAGGGCAAGGTTTCTGTGAAGGACTTTTTCTAAGGACCAGCAGTGCAGAGAACCTACCTTTAAAGTCTTTTTAAAGCTGAAGTCTAGGCTCTGTACTTAACAATGACCTAGTTACCTCGGTAGTTTTGAAGGGCTTGGGTGTGTTTTTAGATGTACAGGCAGATGTAGCCTTAGCAGCTCTTGCGTCTGTGTCAGGCATTCTGCCTCTTGCAGCTTCCTGTCCCCACGACTAGTGTCCACGCTAGGACTGGCTTGAAAATAATCACTGCCAGAAAGCTGCACCAGCCAGCAAGGACTTTGGTTTTGGAAATCTTGATGCTTGTAGCTTTTTATAGTTACTAACAACTTTCGCTGACATTACAAGACTTTCTTCCAGCTCACTGAAGAACAGTCAATAAAGGGTAGATATTTAACTCAACAGAAGAATCCCACTTGTGCTGAATGGATGCTGTTGTACGGAGACCTAATTCATTGGTAGCATTTGCATTGGGTAATGTTTATTTATAGAATTGAACCTCCTGAACAGCATGGTCATTTTCTGTCCAGCTCGTGATAGGTGTCTCCACTGCAGGTGTCCTTGCAAAGATGCCTTCAGCTGGATGAGATAAGACTCCCCAAACCATTCTGGAGAATTCTTACATCCCAATAGCACACCTACATGACTACTCCAGCATAGATATGATCCATATCTATTCGTTACATTAAATTATGTACAAACCATCTCTTAACTATCTTAACCATGAAAACAAAGACTGCTCTACAAGACCACTCCTACTGCACAGTTTTGTCTGAATATTAAAAGTTACCTCCGTACAGTTTGGTCAACACCTTTGTCCATGGCAGATGCCAACATGGACAGCCCCCAGGAGCTCCTGCCTTCTCTGCCCAGGAAGTTAACCAGCACATCCCAGCATACCAGCAGCATCTACCAGTCCTGTCTGCAGAGCTCCCGACTGTTGTTTTACTGTGAGGCTGGCAAGGAATTCAGTCAACAACCCTGTCGTCAGGCAGTCAGGTGTATCTGCTCTGCAGTGATTAGCTCCAGCATTCCTGGACCACCCAGGTAACTGATTGGTAAGTGTGCTGGGCATCCGTACAGGCTCGGCCCTGATATTCAGCTACATCAAAATTGCAGCAGGATGAACTTGTGTTTCATCCTTATACCACAATTGTAACCTCCATATATATCACTCCATAGATTTTCACCACAGTATCCACCAAGTTATTTTAACAGCAGCCACTTGGTAATCTTTTTCACACAAGCCGTACACCATTCCTAAGGCAGACACGCTGACCTTGCGAGCCACCATCCTGATCCCTGCTGTATGTGCATCTGGAAAATGGGAGCACAAGGGAAAAGAATGGATAGAAATGGTTTTGAATTCTGTAGCCATCAGGCTGAGCGGCTGGAGCACTGTCAGGCACCTTCTCACTCTGACTCCAGCTGCCCAAGGATCTTTACAAATCCCATGTCACTTCCCAAACCATCTAAGTGTTGAACCAGAAAGCTAATGGTTTTTCTGACAAAAATGGTTTTTCTGAACCTCCTGTGGGAGTAATGAGCCTCTCCTGTTATGAAGGGACAAGTCAGCTGAAAGCAGCAATAAAAGAACTAATGCCATTTGCTAAGATGGATTGCTATTATTTGAGCTGTCCATCCACTCGTATTTGTCCAGAGCATATTTTTAGTACTAGAAGCAATGTAGTTACAGATCACAGAACAGCCAAACTGCCAGAAAACATGGACTGACTTACCTTCATCACAATAAATCACAACAGGTTTTGGGACTCCCGTAACTCAGAAGCCAAGGGTGACCTTGAGGGAGAAGTTGATTAAAACTGTCACACAAAGCCCAGTGTTATATTTTACAGCTAATGATGCCAAGTTGCCAACTGAACCTTGCCTGCTTGTGTCTGCACTGTAGTTCAGAGCTGAGACGCCGCTCCTAAATAATAACTGATAGAAGGAAATTCAGCAGTCTGACCTGCTCCCTAAATTACAACCCCTTCACGTGAGGCTATTAAACTAGTACTGGTTTAAATGCTTCAAACAGAAAAGAGAACAAACCCAAAAGCAATGGGCAAGATTAAAAAAGAAACAAAAAAACCCAAGAAAACAACTACTCCATAACCCAGTTTGCTTTCCCCTCCCACCAGTTTACTTGAGCATGTATACCAGAGAACATACCCAGCTATTAAGTACAAAAGACTAAATCCTCACTGGTGCAGACATCAACGTAACAACTTTGACTTCAGCAACTACTGCACGTGCCCAAAGTATTCGTGGCTCGCAGGGTCCAAAGCCAAGGGTTTAGCTCCCCTCGGGTGCCTGTGCTGCCACCGTGCTAAAAGCCCAGCAGCACCGTGCCTGCTCGTGGCCGAGAGGGACAGCAACAACCACAGGAAAGCAGTCAGGCTTGACAGTCTTTACTAGGGGAAACAGTGATAACTCCTTCATACAAAAGAAAAGGATGCAGAATAGGTTCTATTCACATGTTCTCATAACTTTGCAGAAAGTGGCATGCCAGGACTGGGGATCCGGGTCAGACACTGAAAACTCAATAGAAATGTGTGAGAAGATCCAACACTTCAGTATTGGGGACCCTCAATCCAACAGCACAGAGTGCGGCAGCCCCAAGGGCTCCAGCCAGGACGTGATCCTCTGCAGCGGGGCCAGGATGGGCAGTGTTCCGAGCTGGCAAACCCTCCCCTGGTGCTGGCCCTCTTGGCTTCCCAAGCTGCTACAACACAGAAGGTGCCCCAAGACCCTTCCCTTCAAGGCAGCCTGTGCAGCAGGGACCCAGAAGCTCCAAGCCCAAGTCCTTTTCACCTAGGAGGCGGCAGAGCTTTTCAGGAGAAATATCCTGTATTGTTCCAGAAGTCATGTAGGTTTCAATAAAGGACTTCAACTTTGACAGCTTCACATTTTTCAAGCAAAAACCTGTTAAAGCAGCATATCCCCATGCAGGCTGAGTTATTCTTTCATGACTGTTTTCCTGTGAACACCAAGTTCCATTAAGGCATAGTCCCAGACTTTATACCCTACATAAAATTTCTGAGGTTGGCCTTCCCAAAGGCAAGTATTTTTGCTGGAAGTTTTGATCTAAAACAGCTCAGTCGTATTTATGAAAGCCCAACCTTGATGGAAGAAGGAAGTTTATTTTTTCCACAGAGGAGGCATTTTTTCGAACAATCTGCAATAAAGATATTTTTTTAAAGAAATAATATATCAGAAGATTCTCACTGAAGAGATGTTGAAAAATGCATGAGTGCAAACCGGGTATGATGCAGAAATAGGAGATTGAAAAAGTATATTCAGCGTTTGTAGTTTGTTCCTAATGGTTTAGTGCCTGTAAGAGCATCTTCTTTCTTATTTTCAATGAGACTGTATAAAGTTCAAGATCTTTTGAGGTAAATGATAAATGGATCCTCTGCCCTCAAAAAAGGCAAAGATTACTAGATTCATCCCACGCAGGTAAGACATCCGATTTCAACCACAATTACCTGAAGTTCCTAAGCAGCCAAAACAAAGACAGGCTTCTCCAAGCAGCAATTCAAGTTTTTTGTGATCATTCTGTTCCTCAAACCTCCCCCAAAGGCACCTATGCTTTTTATTTAGGCATTTCAGCTTGTCATGGGGTAGAATAAATTCCGATTACAGCCTCTGGTTACCATGCTGTGACATCACCCTACTTCTAAAATGTCCAAAATATTTGGGTGGGGTGTGGCGGGGTGGAGAAAACAAAGAGAGCCAGAAGTGACAGAAAAGACCCCAGGATCATTCTTTCATTCAATACAATCAGCAGCAAGTTCAAAACACTGTAATTAACATTTCTTTGAATTTTGCTTAAAAAAAAAAAAATCTAAGAAATATTCTTATGTCACTACGTTAAGGAAGCACGTAGGTCAGCTTCTGACAACAGAGCACAGAGATTGCAAAATCCTCCACTTATTTTAACTTTCCTTTTCATAATTCATTTATGCAGAAACTCAAGAGCAGAGATTACCTACAGATAATTCAGTTGCCGCAGCCAATTTTGATTTTCCATTACGATAAAGCCTGACATTTACAGAGTGTTTGAGTACGACGGCAGTGACTGCCATCAGTGAACAATATTCTCTCACTTTATTGGTGCCAGTTATTTACCTGACCTTGGCTCAGTAGAAATGAAGAAAAAATAAACAAAATACAGGCTTCTTTACCTCCCCACTTGTTCTTGGGTAAGAGCCTGACCAAAAAGGGTAAGCTGCAGGAGGTCTGCAAAGTGTGTTTAACCACAGGGATACTTCCTAAACTGCTCACAGCAACAGCGGAGCCAGCTCCACTCCTGAACTTTGAGAGTGCCCTTGGCATAGCACCGTTACAGAAATACAAAAGCATTCAGCACTACCTTGCTGCTGTCCTGTTTCTGGAGTCAAGCAAAGACTAAGTGCAAACTTATTCCCATATATACTCATCATGTAGTTTACCTATATTATACCTCATGAAAACGGTCGTATCTTATGCCTATTACAGGCCTTCTTTGATATCCCCAATGCTACTGGTTACTCCCCGATGGCAGGTAGAGCTCACAATCACGCTATTCAGTCTGTTTATATGTTCAAACGTTACAAAACAGCAAGACAATGGGTACTAGCACCTTCCTCCTAATTTGAGGAAAGTCTTTTCCTTAACAGGCTTTTCTCTGTTGTGAACAAGCTTTTCCTCAGGAAATCATGTTGTAATATTGCAGCAAAGCTCAGCTCATGAGCTTATTAAATAACAATTGACTTATAATTGATTTTATTTTAAAACAAATCCTAGTTCAGTCACTTTCGCACATGCATTAAGATTATGTGTCCAAGAGGGGCAGCCAGCACCCAGGCACCAAGATTTGTTTACCCACGTGATCTGGACACAACGAAGAGAACCAGGTCACTGAGTCTTTGTCCTGTGTCCTCCAAAGCCTCCTGAGTATATGCTGTGTTCAGATGTGCCTTTCATACCCTTCAGGAGATGACAGTGATTGTGATCTTATTTTCTCTCCATCCTGTCTCATCTTTCTGCATCATTAGGACTTACCATCTCCTTATCTGGTTATCTTAAAGAGTGTTTTCTGCTCTTGCCCAGGTGTGGACTGCTCCTTGCTTAGGCTGCCCCTTGTTTTTCTGATCCAGGTGTCCTGAAAAGCTTCAGGTGGATGTGCGAGGATCTTAATAATCTGGTAATGTAGAGGTCATCAACACCTGCCCTTCTGCCATCCCTTCCTTCTGGCACTTCCACATCTCACCTCTCCCATCCATTTTTCTTCGTGCCCCCCCGGTTTTAAATTAGCTTTCTACAGTGCAGCTACAGGAAACACGAAGAATTCAGTTACACCCATTATCAGAAGTGCATCCTAGCTGGATTTAAAAACAAAGTACATTAAACAGACTACCAGATTTTCTGTCTTTCCACCAGTGTGGAACTTTCACCCAGTGCTGCACTTCTGTGCAAATCTTTTCTAAGTGATGGCAGAGGGCAGGTAAATGCTTCTACAATTACACTCAGCACTGCCAAGTGTTCCAGTATCAAAGCAGATCAGCAGCAGCCACCTCTCGGTTGCACAATGCAGTGCATTACTGCCTTGCTGTTGGAACAACCTTATAAAACACATTCAAAGTATGATTTAAAGACTTAAACTACATTTTCTTGACTAAAGCCATTAGTTCTCATTCTGTACTGTTGGTAAACATGAATAATAAGGCTCTGCCTTCCTCACAGAATCCCTACCCCTACCTGAACTACTGTGGACATAAGTTATGTTTATTTTCCTTCTCTGATTGCAGATATCCCATTGTTTCATCCAATTTTTTTGCAGGTCTCTTCAGATTTTGGAAAGCAAACTCAAACGTGCTGTATTTGGCATAGCTCTAAACAAAGGACCAGCACCTGCATCCCCGCCTGCGTGCCTGGAGAAGAGGCACGAGCCTTTGCCAACTGCAGAGTGAGACTGCCAAGGCAAATTTTCCTTCAGTTAGCACCTACAGAAATCCCTGCATCTCCTCTCCTCCTCCCCAGCCCTGGAGAAGCACACTGAGGTCCAACACAGGTTTGTAAAAAGAGCATTCTCGTGTGAAATGTCAGGTGAACTGTAACCCAAGAGACAAATCTGCCCTTTTACTTCCCTGTCACTCAGGCACATTGCCAAGAAGTATCTTTGATTCTGTCTCAATACCTAGCCCAAGCCACTGAGCCTGTATCCAGATCCCACTGAGCTCCTGGTCCCTAATAATTAGCCCCTCAGTCCAGGCGCACACTTCCTCCTGATTTGAACTCACTGCTTTGAATTATCGGTCATCGGCTTCAAAAACACTCCTGCCACTTCATATTTCTGATACGCTCAGAAGTGAAAATGATGTCAAACATTTTGGAAAAGATGCCCAAATCCAGACTGTTGGGCCTGATTTACACAGCTCTGCAACACTCACTCCTGGAAGCTGAACTAGGAGAAAGTGAGTAACTCAGTAAAGAAGGGCTAAGAAAAAAACCAAATCAAACTGGGAATCTAAAATTGAACTTTTTTTGCTCTAACTCAGCACCCACATTACAGAAATGATGAAACATCAACTCAAGGGGTATTAGGAAAAGCACTCACATTCAGAAAGCAGTCGTATGCTGCGGTTTCAAGTATTAGAGAACCCATAAGCTGCGGTCTTATCTGCAAAGCAGTAGATGACAGTAGATTTGGGAAAGAAAAGATCATAAAAAGTAACAAAATTATGAATAGCTGCTGCTTAACTATTTGTTGTGTACATATCTGATGGAGTGTAAGAGTACATAAGTTTTTACTATTACCACATTTCCTCCCAAATCGCTATCTCTGATTAAGCTTTCTGCTGTACTTCATCCAAAGCAGAGCAGTACCTCCGGGAAGATGCATTTCTATTCTGTGATAGGTAGGGAATGACCTAGAACTGCTCCCCTGATTTTCTACAGGTATGGGGACATATATAAGGTATCACAGAGCAAGTAAGAATGTGAGCTTGCAGTGCACAAGCTCAGAACACCTCAGGTTATGTGTTTCAGAGTGTGACCCAAGAAATCTGGGCTTTTGTGCTGACTACAGAGGCTTCAGCTCCCCTCTCTCCATCTCAGCCATGGCAACCATAGCTCACTCACGGAGCTCACCATGCTGTTTATGGAAGGTCTCTCTCCAATAAAAGCTTCATAAGAAAAAAGACATACAGTCCCTTAACAGACAGCTGAGGATCTGCTCTTCATAATAGGAATGCTTTGGAAATAGGAAGATTTTTGCCTTCTCCAATGCCTTTGAATTTTAAATAATAAATCAATCCATTCTTCTGATCAGCATTAAAAAAATAAATCAATATCTCACAGGCAAAAAATAACTATGGTCACAAAGACCTGAACTCGTCTGAACCACTCCAACCAACATTTTGCAGCAGTCTGACCATTTTGGTAGCATCTTCAAAGGGGTGCTGTTGTATTTTACCTTAATTTAACTCCCTGCTGGGGTTTGTCCTCATGCCCTCGATTTCCTCAGCAGAATTTGGGGCTGCAGCTCCTCCACAGCCGGAAGTAACACTGGCCAGAATTAACCATCCCAGGAAGCAGCTGGTTTGGAGCACATCAGACCCACACTCAGTTTGTCAAAGCTATTGGAGTCTCCAGCCTCATTGTTCTAAGAGCTGGCAATAAAAAAAGCCCACAAGAAAACAATCTAAAAATAAGAGAATTGCAAAGGATGACAGTTAAAGGTAAATTATTTCCTGTAGAGGGTAATTTCCATACCGAATAAGTTCCTGAAGAGGGACATTAAGCAAAGAATGAAACTATGCTTGGGAGATAAGTAGGCAATTTTCTAAAGATGAAGATGGTAGGCTCATGGAGAAAAGAAAATAAAGTAAAAGAAAAGGACACACTCATCACTCAATAGCCTCTTTTCTTGAGTGTTTCACACTTCTGTGAAACACAGATAGTGACAATAAATGCAGCAGGGTTTCACCAAAAAGAAACAGCCTCTCCTAGTGAGATTAACAACTACAGGCTTTGGAAGGAAACCACCCACCCTGTATTGAAAGATGGGAAAGACATAAAACACAGGAACCCTGATGAGGCACAGAGGGGCCCATCTTGTGCCAAAGCGGGCCTCCTGCCCTCTCGATGGGGCACTCTGCAGACGGGCCATGAGCAGCGAACATGGGGCAGCCCCTGCCTGACGACACCTGCACCACAGCACCTCTCAGCCCTGCTGCTGCCCTCAGAGGACTCAGTCCTGCGAGAGAAGAGCTGCAGGTACGCCATCAACAAAGCGTCCACCTACCAGCTACCCAAGGCTCGCTCCCAGCCGTGAAGGAGGCCGCCTCCTCTTTTGGCTTAGCAGACGGCGCAGTCAACACCAGGAAACACCGTGTTACTGTCCAAGAGCAGCGAGGGCCAGCTGCTCCCTCAGGGAAGGCCACTCAGGAGACAGGGGTGTCCCTCAGAGCCTGAGCCCTGTCCAAGCGTCCATCCACAGTTCTGGACACGGTGAACAATGATGCAGCTCCAGGGTCCATCCAGAGAGCCCCGTCAGGAGCAAAAGGAGCCAGAGATGACTACAGCACGGGCCCAACATCCACCCGGCAGCCAGGGGCAGAGGAGACTGCCCTCAGGCAGGGCCCAGGTGAGGCCCGTTGGGCCAATCCGGGCCTGTTTGTGCCCCCGGGCCAGGCCAGCTGCCTCTCCTACCCCAGCCAGGTGTCCCCTCACCCCTGACACACACCTGGGCAGCTGAAACTCGGGTCCTCGTAGAGGCCCTTGGCCAGGCCGACAGCACAGTCACCGCTCCGACACTTAATGCCTGTCCCCAATCCATGAGAAAAAGAAAAAAACAAAAAGCCAGCAGTGAGGCTGATGGAGGCAGTAGAGGCTGGTGGATCAGCGCACACCCAGGGTCCACCAGTCTAACACGCTGAATGGGAAGACGGTGCCAGAGCAGGAGGTGCCACACAGAGTCTCCAGCCTGGGTTGTGCTCCAGGGAAAAACAGTCAAAAACTTCATGCTAGCAGCTGAGCACCCACTAGTGTGAGATCCAGACACAGTAACCGTCACTTATGGAGAAAGCTCTGGCAAAATGCACAATCTCGATTATGCAAGGCACTATTCTTGCAAGAAGGAGCTCTCCACTTCAACGGGTTTAAGCATCCTTCCTGCTTCTGCTTGAAAAACAAGGACTCGTCTGCAGCAGGACTTCACACATGATGGCTCACACACGCAATGGGGAAGCGTGGATGTACGCGAGAGGCAGTGTACTGGGGCGCCAGTCCCATCTCCCCAACAGCATACTGGCCTGCAAAAGCTGCAGCATTCTCTCCATGAAGCAAACCAAAGGTACATACCACTTTTCTGCAGTTCTAAGTCTCTTTTGTCTATTTGAAGGGTTTCCTCAAATCTAACCATTTGGCTGGACATAATTCCAGAACCTAAAGCTTCCCTGCTGGGACTGAAAATAAACTTTGGATTTCAAACTGCTCTGCTAAACTCAGGAGAGTCATCTGTCATTACCTACAGCTAATTTCACACTCAAAGACATTTCTGTAGCCAGAACACTTAGTGCTGAAGGAGCACCAACAGGTAACAGAAGTCTTCATCTTGCCATAGGTGAACAATGTTCAGGATCTGCCAGCCTGCAGAAGAGAAGGCTTCCCTCCCTTGCATAGGCAGTCAAAAGATGACGTTTGTGGGCAACTCGAAGGCTGAGAGATCCACAACGATCCACAGCATACTCAGGTGCTCAGTCTCATACAATATATTTTTGTGGTGGGACTGCTACTCAGGCAAGAAATTCACCTGCTCTTCCCAAAGTCACCTTGTTCATTAAAAAAGTCTTACTTATGTATTAAGCAGAAATAAAAACCAGTCTGAGGTATTTGGTAGGGAGGAATGTAACTTCAGAGATTTGCATCAGTTAAATATGCAATCGATCCTGTTTACAGACCGCTACATATCTGGCACTACTAATAAATCATATTCTATTTCTTCCCCTTAATTGCACTGACTGCATTAACAGAATTAGGAGGAGAGCCTAACAAAACAGAAATAGCAGATTATTTTGAAAACAAAATTAGCAGCCTGAGGTACTGTGGCATATTGCTGAGAGAAAGCAGGTGGTCACAGGTGGCTCTGAGCCTCAAAAGGGAACGACTATCCATACACTGTGCTATAGGGCTTGGCTGCACTTTGATGAAATACCCTGTCTATGAGCTGGCACCACACATTAGTTTTCAGAGCAATTAAAATCTACAGTAGATCAGAAACACCATTTTTATGAAAACCCATAGCAAGACAATAATTCACAGACCTATTGTGCAGCCATAAGGATTTTGTCCTTTGGGCTAAAACCTTGCTATTTTTCTTCTAATCCCATTTGGACTTTTTTTTTTTTTCCTTAACAGAGGTGTAAAAATTTAAGTACCACCGTTCAGTTATATCTAACAAACTGCATATTGCATAGACAGGTGCTGTGAAGGTGTTATCATCTATTATCGAAGGTGTTATTATCTGACTTTCAAGGTAACAGATTGTCCTGTGAGCCATGCTTGTGCAGCTACCAATTTTTAGTGAGCCACTGCAGTACAGTGAACGATTCATTAATTGGCATCAAGGATAAGATGAAGTTAAGCCTCATCTGAAGGCACAAAGATATATGGAGATAGCCACATTCCACAGAGAGATCTTCTGAAAATTAAAATATCATGTCTATAAAGCTTACTGGTCAACAATGACATTCCTCACTGAGAAGAGAATTCCACTTTAAAATTTATCGGCATGATATGTCAAATAGTCTACGACTCATTTTCTGTGATATTTAGACATTTTTCTAGAATCCAGGAAAAAGGTGCTTCACTCTCCCCATAGATTTTGTTGTCATTTTTGTGCAGCAGAACGATTTTTTGTACTGCGGTGGTACCTCATCCATAATTACCATCGCAGTGTTAAGAAAAACCTTCATGCTTGCAGGTTTATAGTTTACAGCTTTTCAAGAGACCATTCCCTCTAGGATCCCCTTGTTGCAGGAAAGGAAAGGGCCTTCCTTGTGCCCTTTGAAAGCTTCAGTTTCTACATCCCAAAAATGAACCAAGCATTCGGCACCCACAAGCAGGGCAACCACAGGGCTCTCTGTTTTACGAGATCCCTCAAAGATACTTCTTTACAATTCCTCCTGGGTGTTCTACACTGGTGTTAAACAACTCCTTTCATTTATTTTCCAAAGAAATATGCTGTAAGGTTGGGCCACAGCTCCTAAGAGCCTCGTCCGCTTCTTGCCTTCCTCCCTGCAGGGCTACCCCTCCTCTCTCTCTTTTTCTTCATCTGCCACCCCTGCATTTTTGTCATGCTCACTAATACTCTTAGGAAAAGCTATCATTTTAGCTACCTGCTCTAAATTGCTGTAATTGTAAGGGGCGTAAACAAGAGCATGTTCTCCACTGTAACAGGAAGAAATAGTCAAGCTCTTCCTAGACCAATAGAACTAGCTACTACAGTAAAAATTCAATTAATATTTTTAAGCTCAGTCTGCACCTCCACTAAACCAGAAATATTTTAACATTACTGTTTAGAGAAAGACTATGCAAGTATTACACAAAATAAAAAAAATGAAATTTGTCCATTAAGTGGGAAAAGCAACTTGTGTGTAGTTGGAGGAGCCTAAAGAGGAGCAACCAAGGCAAGGTGATTCTGCTATATCCTTACCCAGTCGCCCTGGCAAACAGGTAAAAAAAAGAATCTCTGTCTGTAGTCTCCAGTAGAGTATTAAGCATTTTTATATTGTGCATCTGTAACAAAAAAGTTCTTTGCTGTGAATTACTTTTTTCAGAAGTCCCCTTGCATCTGAGGGACATGTGGGGTTACAGCACACCAGCCCTCTGGAGCTGTGGCAACTCCATCCACTCTCCCCGTCCTTTCCACTTTTCCTCATAGCACACATAACAAAGCTGAGTTGCTGTTCGTCAGCAAGATCTCCCTCTCCTCCCTGCCCTCCACCCTTTTTTCCCTGCAGAGCCCTGAATTATGCTTCCTCCTGCATATAAATCCCTGCCCTTATCTTGCTTCATCCCTGGACTGTCTCTCGCTGTGCAAAAGGTTGCTGCTTTTAATCTTAATTTCTCAGCAATCCTTGAAGTTAAAGCTCACACACCACAGCATTTCATTGGCAGTAAAATCAACCTCTCCCTCTAGTCTACATTTCCAGCGTACCTCTGCTCCTCCCGGCCTGTCCTGAGGGGAATGTGTTGCTTATTTATTTTACATTTCTGAACAGTCTCATTTTACTGCAGCCACCTAATGATGGAGTTCAGAGAGTGTCACTGAGCGTTACCTGTGCCTAGCACAGCTTTGAAGCTGTACACACAGAAGTCGGAAGCCTGGAATATTACTCTTGCTTAATAAAATACTGGTATTAATGCCACGGTCCCTGCAGAGCACTCAGCAGGGTATTTCACTGCCTCACAGACAGCAGCAGGCAGGTAGGCACTGCCTCTCCTAAGCCTTTTAGCATACAGGACTCATCAAAGAGTGATGAGCTTTTCTGGCTAAAAGGCATCCTCTCCCCCTGCCTCTGAAAACAGTTTGGGCTGTGGCAAAAAGCAGGGGGGGAAGTGTATCTTTATTATTATATTACAAGGAATCTTTGAGGAATACCAGGAGCGTTCACAGAAGCAGCAGATAAAATCAGTGTCAGTCCTGCACTTGCGGGTTCCTGTTGTGCCAAGTCCTCATGTACCGTGTGAAGGTATAAAGAGGACAAAGCTTTTCTCCACGTATTGCTTGCCTTTCCGAAGGACATGAAACAAGAAGAGACTGATTGCCCCCAGTCTGAAGCTTCTCCTACATTCCTTATTCCACTTGACAAGTATTCATTCATATTGGAGCTTCAGTCGCATCACCTATGGGAGGCGGCTCCTCAGTTCTGTGCACAGAGTAGCAGTGAGACTGGACTTTCCTTCTTGGGTAAAGAGGGGTTAAATCAGAGCACCTGAAAAGAGTATCCAGTGCTCAAACAACACAGCTAGCAAAGTCCAGAATCAGCAATATTACTAGTATTGTCTTGTACTCTGTATTTATTCCAATTCTATGGATACAGATCAAATAGTACTTATTGTTTTACTCGCTTTGAAGACGGACCTGCAACTGCCTTTAAAAATTACTTGAAAAGCCACCTAATTCTACTAAAATGCCCATTAAACATTTGCTTAAATTTAATCCGTAGCTTCTTATAGAAGTTTCTTCCAAAAAGTTTCAAAGATGTAAAACTCTAGCCTAACTGTACACTAATTTTTTTAAACTGGTAACTAAATTTGCTTCTTTCTTCAACACTGACAAAGGTCACCTGAACAAATAGCCAGATTTCAAAAAGTGCTGGAAACTTTGTGTACCCACTGTACTCTAAAAACGATTCAGCAGCTTCTCCAGCACATGTTGTTCAATGCCACAAACCTCTCTGTAAAGAAGTCTGCATCGCTTAAGCAGCATTAACATTTATTCTGCAGAACTGCTGAAAATACACTTGCTTCAGTGAAGAAAATCCAGTAAGACAGGTCCATCTTCTCCATTGCTCCAGCTCCTTTAGCACCTTTTGTAAAGCTGAGACTGGGGTCCCTAATATGGCAAACCATTTTGTCGTACATTGAAGTTCCACTAAAATCAAAATACTTCATTAAATCTGGGTCCTTGTGGCTAATGATTTCTGCACCATGGAGAGGAGAGATGGACAAAACAGTTAATTTTCAGATTCAGGCAAATATCTGAACACAGTCAACAGAAAAGCAGCTATGTGGAGTGAGATCTTCCATTAAAAGCATTACCACTAGCCTGAAATCAAACTGACAATCTTTAAATCAGACTTCAGCTGATCTTCAGGCACGGAGAAATACTTCTTCATTCCATTCCTGCACAGCAATAAAAGACTGGAGGCCCAGAGATTCTACTTAGCCTGGTGGATAACACAGCCGAGGTCAAGCAGTGACACAAGTGTGTCTTCATTGCATTTGACTGAAGTTCAATAAACTTGTGTAGATACAACTGTCAAAGGCTGGGATGCTGTTAACAATTTCATGAAGGCAGATCACTCGGTGAGATGAAAAGCAGCTGCCAGCTTGGAGCCACAGGACTACACCATTACAAATAACGAAGAGACAACATTATCGATTAGTGCTTATCCTCCAACTGCCTTGTCTGAACTTGGTAGATCTTAAGAATTACACTTAACAAAGAGGTAACTCTTCTCCTCCTCCTGCTTCCATCCAGATGATAATATACGAAGTTAACTGAATACTCAGAGGAAGCTTACAATTTTTGGGGGGGTCTCAGAAGCAATCCTCAATTTAGCCATATGAAATGTGTGTGATATGATCCAGCCCATTTAAATGAGCTTGACAGGAGAGTCAGCTGGTATAAAACAATTCGCTTGGGAAAGAAATCTGCCCCTATCCTTCAGCAGTCCTGGCCCTCTCCACACCCATGCACACACTTTCGTAGCCTCATACAGAGTTGCTTTAAATTACAGAATGTCATCTATCTGAAAATCAATTAGCGCCACAGTACGTTAAAGTGAACGTTCATACGGCAGCCCCCCTGCAATATCTCATTTCCAGGCATTCACTGGTTTCCATGAGAAGGCAGGTAAACCCAAAATTCAAACCAACAAATTCTCGCTGGCTTGAATATTGAAAAGCTCTTCTTGAGCACTTGTGCAGATGCTGTAAAGAAGTGGTTTTGCTCTGTTTTAAGAGGAAGACACGTCTGTTACAAGGCAGGGGGACGGCTGCAATCTATGTAACTAAGTAGCCCCCTTGGGCTACTAGTATTTAATCCATCTATTAACTACCAGAATACTTAGTAAGTTCTCAAGACTTCAAGCAACTGTATCAAAGGTATTTTGGAAGAGTTTGTTCCTGTTATTCCTCAGAGCCTCAATCTTGCCCCCACAGACACACCAAGAAGAAAGAGGACAAACAGGAAGGTATAGAAGCTGTTCTGGGGAAAACCCAAAGTGAACAAGCTGCAGAGCATCCAGCATCCCTTCCCCTCACAGCCAGGCCAGCCGTCAGCAACTTCAGCTTTCACCAGCTCCACGTCTCCGCTATGAAAGACGCACTGTGAGCAATTACAGACCAGTGGAACTGGATTTATCCCAGGAAGGAGGAAGAATGTCAATTCAATGGAACAATTCAAACGCGTCCAGGCATTTAATAACAATCAGTTAGTGGGGCAAAAATAACTGTAACCTATGGAGAACATTGTATCTGGGATTCATTTTTACTCTGCTAAAAGTAACGCTGTGTCAATAAATCTTATTTTATATCCAGCGGTAAATACCACTATGATTTACTGTAATTTCAAACAGAAATAAGCAACTGACTCAGTGATATGTACCATCATCTGAGCATAAATTCATAATAACATTTAATCAGCCATGTGCTACAGGAGGATGTTTGCCTGGTGGATTGCCTTTAATCAGTACTAACAGAATTAAAGAGAAACATATTTTGAAATGGAGAGAAAATTAGATGTGCCTTTAAGCCGGTTCTCTCTCATGCCTGAGATTTTGTGGCTGCAGCCACATCTGATGTGGCCTAAGCGTCCACCCCAATTGTCTTCCTGTCAGTGGGAGACTTTGCTTCAAGGATACTGGATCAGACTGGAACTGAAGTAGGCTTTATTTTTTTTTCCTTTTGAAAGCTCAACACACGGTCGCACTGGGCCCCATTGCAGATGTCACTGCACGTTCCCATCATCAACTCCAAGCGTTCCTTTTAACCTTGACTTCTGGGGCTTTGCAATTCAAGAGCAATGCAAAAAAAGGTAAAGGGATGTTTTCTCTCACCAGCATAAGACTTATTTACTGTTCATTAAAAAAAAAAACCAGATTGAAATTAGACAAAAGGTAAAATACCTTTGTACAAAGTGTTGACTTAGAAAATTTTCAGACTTGTTAAAAACATTGTGGAAAAGCTGATAGACTTCTCTCTGTCCAACAAAGTGCCTAAGATTTGAAGTACCATTCCTAACCCTTGAGAGAGGAACCAAAGAAAAGGTGCTCAGACATAGGTAGACCATCGCCCTTTATTTATTCTGATAGTTCATGCTCTGGTTCTCTTGAAAACTCAAACTTATGCATTGATAAAACCAAAATTCTAAATTAAATACAGACACACAAGCAGTTTAACGCCAGTAAAAGAGAGTATAAAATCTTCTGTTCTTTTCTGCCCCCACAAACAAATCTCAGTGATAGAAACTGAGCCAAAAAGTGTTTAATAGTCACTCAATGCGATGTTGTCCTTTTTTATGCAATGGTAACCTACTAAATTATTCACAAAATGTTTGCTGCTGGATAAAGGGTTTATTCATAAAAAAAAAAAACCCAACACTTTAAATCCACCAGAATCCATGCAAACTAGACCGTACAAGGGCTCTGGAGACTGTGGCCATGATCCTGCCATGATCCAGCTGGTCTTCCACACCGGCTTGAGTGAGCTCCTTTGCCTCGCTCCCTCTGCATTTCTCCTGCATAAAACGGAGCATTCACTTCCTTTGAGAAGCATATCTAGAAAAGAGCCCTGAACAAAGATGTATCACCTATCAGTGCTTGGTGGACAAAATGATGTCAGTCCCAAAACCACAGTCAGAGCTGCCTATATAATTCACCCTGTTAAACACCACATTCCCAACATGACACATTTTACCCATAAAACAAATCACATGGGTTTCACAGAGAATTCTTGCAAAGGGAAGATTTCTCAAATTTCTTAAAGCAATACAGTATTACAACTTCAGGTCCTTTATGCAAAGTCCCTACGTATGACTATAAATACTTAATCCAGCTGGAAAGCTGTCAAATGTTACCTATGCTTGTAAGAGTCTCTGCACCGCATTTTTGTTTCACAAGCCACGTTTTACTAAAAATCAGGAATTTTTGAGAAAAGTTCACCTGGGACAATATTCACATATATCAAACTCTAGGAGAAGAAAGAGCATTTCTTTCATTTACGGCCATGAGAAGTTTCCTATACTGAGATTTTATACTTCGTGTGTGCGTTTAAGTATTTGACACATGCAATACCACATCTTCACTTATTCTTACATTACTCCAACTTGTATATAAAGAAGGACTCAAGTAACACCGGAGTCTAAAGCATAAAATAATTTCTTAATGTACAGTAACATACAGTTTAACTGACTTTATATAGCCTTTTGGCAGCAGTACGTCTACTGTATATTTATTTTAGTTCATAGACCACTTTCGAGGCTCCAATATTTCAGCACAATTACAAATTAATGAGATAGGTAGTCTCGTTACAGAGATAGCAGCAATCTGTAAAAGGGTATTAAGAAAAGGAGTAATTTATTGGCTCATGAAGGTTCCAAGTGAGCAGCTGCATTAGCATGACAGCAGGAGGTCAAGAGACTCATTAGCCAGCAGTTGTAAGATAGCAGCTCAGGATTTCTATAGGAGCAGGATGGACATTCAACACACACTTCAGGAAATGCAATTACTGGAGCGACCACTCGGCCATTAACCCGGTCTGTATTTCCCACCCCACCTGAAGCCCGTGGGGTGGCTCACTGCTGTGTGCCTATAATAGGAGACTCGTTCCCAATACCCAGCTTTGTTTCATACATAACCAAAACCAATTTGTCCAGTAACACTGTGGGACAGAAGCAGTGAAAACAGCAGAGATGAACATCAGCTGTCCCCCTCACCTAGGTGAGTGCCCTAACAATGGCCGCAACCACCGCCTCGCACCAGCGGAATACTAACCTTAAGCTGGCTGAAAAGAGGAAAAAATGGATGAAAAGAGGAAAAAATAATGTATGAGTGGGGCTGGAGAAACAGCGGCAAGGAGGCATTTACAAAATGCTCGTTCTCAGACTGAGGAGAAAGTGTTGAAAGCCTTCACCTTGGATACAAATATAAATGTATGACATGGTGCAAAACTGAATAAATTAACAAAAATAAAGGTGTTAGATCCTGATAAAATAAGTGGCATGGCTCCACTGACTCCAGTGGTACTCTGCTTTTTACACCCACTGAGGATGGCTCTTCGCTCATTTTAAAAGACCTTCATTTTCAAAGGAATGAAATCTACAGTCTAAAGCGTCTTACTGCGATTCATTGGGGGAAAGAAAAAAGAATCAAATAACCTTGCAGAAACGCACAGCTCTTGCCTGAAACAGCAATGCCAACAGGGTGACCAGTACCTTGTTTAAACTGGATTAAGGTTTGGCTGTCATTTCTTGTCTCTCCCTCCCCTCCCTCTCTGGTCAGACAAGCCACATCCTTTGTCTATGGAACAAGGGATTGAAGCAAAGACATACAAGTGCTTTTGTCTAAATCAGATAGGTTGAATGCAATAATTGCCTCTGAATGTGCTTCATAATTGATATCAGCAAACACCTTAATTATTAATTGAATTTCTTCAAACTAACTGTATCAAAGCCTAATACATCAACTCTTATCACAACTGCAGCACTCCAAGACTTCAACATTATTTCTAATTAAACACATGGGTACCTATATGAAAGGGAAAGAACATGAGCTCAGTTATTTTCATAGATTTCAGGCGTTTCTTAAATTTTGCAAAAAGCCATCTCTCTTTGGGTTATTTCTCCATAAAAGCTGATCTATTTTTTTAATTGGGAATATGATCTATCGTCTTCCCTTAGAAGTATTTTGGCCTAATTTTAATCTCATCTAAAAATGGCAATGCCAGACTAGCATAAAACTCAGAGTGAGAGCAGAAGGGTGATCAAATCTGGAGCCCAATACTAGGCAGGTCTCATTCAGCTGATACCTGTATTATTCAGGCTTTTTATGAATCTCAACTTTTGACACTCCTTCCCCTCAGTCATGGTTTTTTCACATAACACATCATTACACTGTGAAGTTAACTGCCCCAGGATGTTTGGAGGCCAAGAGCATATATGGGTCAACAAAGAGATTACAAAATAGATTAACAGAAAACAGATTAATTGGGGAATATCAAGAGTTCAATGCCATCTCCAAGTCACAGTCCTTTAACTGAAGGTCATTGGAAAGACCTACATTTCCTCATAGTCTGGCTCCTTCCGCAGACAAACCCTGGCTCCTTCCTCCTGCAGAAAGCCTCTACTAGACAAAGTACTGTGCTAAACAGCCCTCTGCTGTGACCCCACACAGCTGTCACATGTTCTTCATCGCTATGAAGAATCGTACTGCTGCTTCCTTTCACAAATGTATAGGGCAGAAGACGTGAGAAACTGAAGGGACAGATGTTCAGTGGTTGCAGTGTATGAGAGCAAGCCAGCAGGAAAACATTAACTAGAAGTTACATTTTAAAAGTGAGCTGCACAGTAAGAGTAAAACCAAGTCTAGCTCTTTACTGAAATCCTAGTGAAAACCAGCTAAAATCAGATGGAACATAGGTCAATCTAAACCAGCTATTCGCACGTCGGTGGAATGCAGCATCTAGGTCCACCGCTACCACCTCTGAGCAAAACCCCTGAGTGCTGGCACAGAGTTTGCAATTTAAATGCAGACTTTCCACGAGAACAGGTGCTTTGCCACAGTGGTAGATTTTTTAAATCATACTCTGCTGCTTCCAAAAGTCTCAATGTTTGGAAGAGGATGAGTCTGTCTGAAGGGCAGAGGCAGCTGAGAGCAGCCCCAGCAGGTTCTGCTCCACATGTCCCAGCACCAGGACACAGAGACACTGCTCCGGGAATAGGAGGATACAACATTAATGAACATAACACTAACAAATAATACATCTCTCTTTTCAAAAACCAGCCTGGGTGACCTTTGTATGCCCACAACTTTGAATCTAGCCAACTCATCGATTGCTTCAAGCTGAGACACTGTCCCCAGCCTGAAATCAGCACATGCTCTAAATAGAGTTCCCATGGCCTTCAAACAACAGCCATGATGCAAACTAGGGGTGGGGGGGTGAATATACCAATGATGCGGGAGATGGACACTGCCGTGTAGTGGATTTCTAATTCTTGGTTTTCTTTGCCTCCAGCACTGCATCATAAAAACTGCATTTCCATTTTCAGCTCTCTTATGCAATTAAACCAGGAAGGGCTGTTTGTTGTCACCTCCACAGGTACAGAGCTTAACCCAAGCCAGAATTTACTTGAAGCATCGAGAGTGATCGATGACATCTCTACACACTTGCTTTGTACCTTTTAAACAAGATGTTGGAAGGATAACATGGCAAAATAGCCCAACCAAAATGCTTTTAACATGTATGTATATGACTGTATGCATCCTTCTATAGTCACACAAAACCATGCCAGCACACTACCAGACAGACACGTCAACACGTACAGAATAAGCAAGTTCTAAGGTTGCATCTTAAAAATGATGCAGATTAAGACAGTCATATGATAATGCAGTCAGGTCCCTTCAGCTATAAGCTAGTGATGGGTGGACTTCAAATGCTCAGACATTTAAAAATATAAATTCTGGCCAGCGCAGGCATTCTGTCAGGAGTTCCTTCCCCACCCCCAGTTCTCACGTCCTTTCCTCTTTTCCTCCTTCTCCCATACCATGTAGTTACACCCAGTCCTCTCTCTGACTGTTGTCATCACATTACCCGACTTTTTCATCTTCCTTTTTACCATGTTCCCCTTCCTCCACACCTTAATAGAGGGATATCTTTCAGTACCTGGAAGGGGCAGAGATAAAAACCCCTTTCTTAAGAGGCTATGCCCTTTGGCTATTCCAAATTGCACTACAAGGCTGTGCCTTTTACAAGGTTCAAAGCAGCAGACCTGGAAAGCAGCATGGAAATTGAAGGTCCATTTCCTGGAGAGAATGGTACTCCTGGAAGACTCTAGTAGGTCCCTCTGCCCTTATCCTGAAATCAGGGTAGGCACTTTGATGCTGACCTGGGCTTCCTACCAAAATAAAATTGAAGGTGACCTGCAGAAGAGTTCAGGCTTTGCATCCATACGGTTGGCTCACATATTTCTTTTAAAAGCCAACGAAGTGAGTGTGAGTGTGCGTGAAATTTGAGAGAACTTCTGGCAAGCCGTGTTCACAGTGTTAAGCACTCACCCTCTCTTGAAGACTGGCCAAATAACCCCGAGAGACAAATCACTTTCTCACTCAACTGTTGTCATCTGGAAGGCTGATAGAAAGAGAGCACAGTGAAGGACTCCCATATGCTAAAATCCCTTTCTCTCTCATTTTTAATTCATTGTTGCATCTAAAAGGAGTAAGTTGAAATTGAAGCAGCACATACATAAACATTTTTGGAGACCAAAAAGAGCCCTCCACATACATTAATATTTTTTGCTCATAGCTGTATTCAGAGATGCCAGGTAAATCAGAATTCACTGCCCTGCGAGCCATACAAACACATGTATATGCTGTCCCTGTCCTAGATGGCAACTGCATCCTGGCTGCTCTCACGCTCAACACAAAGCATACATATGCTGTAGCTACCTCTGCTTCTGTATGTTGTACAGGTTTGGGGTTTATCACATTTTCATGGAAATTCAGTTCAGTGCTCAATTTAGCCTTATTTAAACGCTAATTTCAGTGAAGTGGTTTAACAAAGCAATTATGAAAAAAAGGCTCTAATCTTCCACTGACTGAGTACGGAAAAACTCAGAATGCAGTAGACAGATTAACCATGTAAATACAATATAAGTGATCTGCTTCATACTTAATGCATTCCGTTGGTAAGTGATTCGGTTATAAAAGGTGACAGTTCAGCCTCCTTTTCTAAATATATAACACCAAAGAATCAACAAAACACTAACGCCTCATGCAAGTTTTAATAATTACACTTAGCAACCCCTCTCGGTTTCTGTACTTAACACTTGCTCCTGTTTTCCTTCTTAATGTATGTTTATCCATTTTATTTAAAACTTCTGACTGTAAGATACAGTCAGATACTTTAGAAAGCATTTTACTATAATTGTAGTTAGTCAAGTGCCACAATTTAAAATAATTTAATGTTACTTCCAGCTCCCCTTTATGCCAGAGCTGCAACTGAAGCCAGCAGTGCCAAGCAGTTCAAGATGCTTCCACCTACTAGAAGCAAAATGCACTTGTTCTACCAGCTCTCCAGAGCCTCTTCAGATAGAAATTCAACGTATATTTTTCAGAGTGAGGGTAGACAGAAGCCAGCAGCGACGCAAGGGAGGTTTAGGCCTGATACTCATTTCTTGTATCATCTACAGCACCATTAGAATTTGCAATGTCTTTCTGCTCTTGAGAACAGGTAACGTGACTGACAGAAATCTGCGAGATACTGTCAAACGCTCAATCTTCTGCCTCTGAATCTGTGGAATTTTATACAAGTTGAATACGCAAAGGGTTTAATGTCATTGTTGCATTTCTGAATTTCAAATACCAGCTTTTTATTTTCCAAAGTTTAATAATCTCAGTTCTCTTCTTCCAGGGACCCGTTACCTCTCTTTGAGAGCTTCCCCACTGACTTGCTATCATCTTTTCAACTCTCCCCAACGCCTTCCTGGTTTCTCCCATTGCCTCCCAAGTGTGCTGCCCCGAGGTTGTACAATCTGTAGGGACAGGGTGATGAGGGAGCAGAACAAAGCAAAGGCAGCTGCTCAACACAGACAGAATCCAAGGGCTGAAGGAGCAGGGAAGAGTCTATGACAAGTGGTCGGGATTTTTGGGTATGAAGTTAAAGCACTCACCTTCGGGACTTACTTTTCATCTGAAGAGTGTCCACTAGTAACAAAAAAGCAAATTATAAGAGATGATACATAATTTTCATTAAATAATTATCACAAGAGGTAATTAATTGATGGTAATTTCCAAAGCTCAGCTTAACCTTTCTTTTGTTTGTCACTCCCCAGTGCATCACGAGACATCTGCATTGTGGGATGTTCACAAAAGGTTTGTGCTACGCAGTTGGGTAGCAGCATGCTGTCGCATAGAGAATTATAATTCTTGTGAAGCCAATGGAATGACTCCTGTTTAATTTAAAGAAAATTCCATGTACAGTATAACTCTGCAGCCACTGTGTTTAGCACTAGAGAGTCAGGGGTATACCACAAAAACAGCAGGATGCAAGGACATGTATACCTTTTGTATAAGCCCTCAGAAGAAAAAGTCTACCCTGGAAATCTTAAGCCATGTAACCAGGCAATGATGTATTCTACAGGGATTTCAAACTATCACTTGAGTAGCACAGTCAAGGGGGAATGAGTTAGATTTCCATCATCCAGCCAATGCAAATGGTACAGCATTCAACCAGGATGCATATTTTTAATGTCTCTAGATCAGTGGGCACCTATTCTGGGCCTCCCTGTTGCTAAAATACACAAGCCATTGCGGCGGTGTGCCAGCCCATAGGGCTATGAGGGCAAAGGCTACCACACAGGACAGCTACTGCACTGCAACTCCCAGAATATAGGGGGAAACTGCAGCTCCAAGATCCATAGCAGCTCCTGTGCTACCCAGGGTCGTTTCTTAAGAAAACAACTCTGATGTTCAGAGTCTACGAAACTAGACAAATTCTACTTACTGGACATCTCTGAATAGACATGCCACTCTCTCTTCCTGAAGCCACCTGAGGTTTTAAACAGGAAAACACTGTTGTTCCTGTAACAATGTAATGATACAATATGGGAACGGAAGAGCATTTGAGAGAGAAGAGATGACAACAATTCAACGTGAACAGTCACATACCACCCGCCACTCCTTTAACCTACATAACCTCATTTTATTTTTTGTCTGTCAACCTTTTTTGTCTGTCTGGACTAGCTTTCTAAGCACAATGGAGCGAAAAATACACAGCATGTCTGCAAATTAGCAAGAGGTTGTATCTCTAAAGCCAGAAAGGAATCTCCTTTGGTGCAAGATAAACGCTGATTGTTTCCATTCTCCTTACAGTCTACTGTAGTCTCACAGAGGTCTTGGCAACTACACTTGCCTATTTCTTTGTGAACGTGTCCAAGGAACAAAGGAGAAGGGCTGCAGATGAGAATGGGGATGAAGGATTACTTATGGTCAAAAGACATTTTTTCTAAACTTAAAATCTTATTTTTGAGGCAGAAAAGGGTCAGGGAATGTGCTCACTTTCATTATCCAAAGGGTGAACAGTTTCGCTCTACTAAAGCAAAGTGGCACCTTGCTCAGTATTCAGCACACTGTGGGGTTGGAGATACCAGTACTCCCAGTATCAGCACTAGGCCAAAAGCTCATTGATACTTAAGCACATGAAAATGTTCATTTTGACAGTCAACAAAAATTACTTCCATGAATTATTTCTTCTGCTGCCTGAAGACACAACCCCCCTCCAAACCTAAGCAGCTCCAGAAAGCTGCAGATATCTGCACAAAATCTGCATATGTTGGGGTACTGCACCAAAGATGAACAACACCAAACAGGTTCACTCCTCACAGAGCTGGCTGACCAAGAAAGCTCTTCACTGCCTCAGTCTGGTGCAGCCACAGTCCAGCTGAAGAAAACACTCTGTGTTCTTACAAATGCAATTAAGAACCTGAATGTTCAGAACCGATCTTTTGCCACCACCGTGCCATGAACAGTGCGTGTCCTGACCAGGAACAGCAAGGACCACTTGTGAAACGTGTCCTGTTGAGAGCTGGCAGCCAATGTTAGCCACGGCCAGGACAAGATTCCTGTGTGGCATTTAACGAAATCCTTTAGCAGGCGAACATACCTGGGAATTAATCCAGAGCATTCGCTGCATACTGCAAAAGGTGACAATGAAGCAAGCGGTCGATGTGAGCAAGGTCTCGACTAAGGCTACTACTGAACAACATGGTACCTTTTGGAAAAAACGTCATTAGTGAAAAGTGATCAAGAAAGAAGAGCAATGACAGCAGGAGCTCGCCCCAAGCTTCCAATGGAAGGATGCAACAAGTATAAGTAAATACAAGTAAACAAACACAAAGCTTTTGGGCATGGCTCGCTTAAAGTATGCAGGGAAGTGGACCAGAATTCCCGATCTCAGTCCAGATCCATGCTTTCTAAGCTGTTCCACTCTAAAATGCAGAGTTACAGATCTGGAGTTGGGAACATTTCATCACGATTTCACTCAAGAATCCATTTTTCTGGTGTTGACTTCTGCAAATTAAAAGCTATGCAGTTGTAGCATTAAATTAAATTTTAACTTATTCAGCAAGGTCTGGATCCTACACAGTTTTCATTGAAATAAGGCTGCTGTTTTTGCGTAAAGAAAACATGACAGCCTCAAATACAGCTATTCCTCTCTGGATTTTCATAAATCAAAAGTTTCATTCAATATATTGACCTTTTATAATCCTGCCATCGATTTCAAGAGTAATGTCTAAACATAAAGAGTAGGGAGAGGAGAGGAGAGCTGTGTTAATACACGAACTCACCAACCCCTGGAATACAGGTCTGACTGAAATCCACAAAAGTTTCGGTGAATCAGAACAAAACTTCAAGTTTGGTCTGAAATATAAAAAACCCCACATGCTTCACACTAAATTATGCTTGAGGGAAATGATATCTAATCTTGATTTCATATGACTTCATAGCTACTACAGAAAAAAAACGGTTTTCACTTTTTTCTATAGTCATTTTGCATTTGAGTTCTTATGTTTACTAGAATTCAGAGGCCAAAAAGAAGAGAGCCTGTACTGAGAAAGACAAAAAGTATTGTGCAAAACTAAAGCTCGTGAGCAGTTTTACTGGCTCTGCATAAACAGTTCTGCCAGATAAACCGCTCAGGTCCTGCAGTTCTGTAACCACACTGACAAAACCAGAAGGAGTAGGTACACTCAAAGGAAACGAGGTTTAATGCTTTAGAACTTGAATGGAAATAAAAGATTGTTGAGGTGAGTCCTGGTGGCAGGGATCTCTATAAGGGGAGAGGTGTCAGATGAGAAAGCCCAAACGCCCAGCACTTCAGTATTCAGCGCTGTTTGAATCAATGGTTACCCACAGAGAGACTCCACACGACACATGCAACAAATTTAAGTTACAAATCCATACCCACTTGATTTAAATAAGTACCTCGGGACAGTAAAGCAACCTCCCTTGACAGAATTTGTTTCATTAAGGTTTTCCTAAAACTTACACACCACAGTAGGCACAGTAATTTTATTTCCAAATGAGTTAAAACAGCTTTTGATCTGGTAGAGGCACTTAATTACGATCAGAAGGGCAAGAAACTAAAATATATGTAAGAGCGCCAGGCAATTCATGTCATTTCAGCATAATTATCCTACCTCAGGGTCAGCTCAAGTTGCTCCCACAAAAGCTAACTTCCTCTGAAGGGCTATTTGTCATGGATGCTTGATTCTTAATCACCTCATCAGATCAACTGCTGCTCTGCCTATCCCTGTGATCATTTGGAAGGTTTCAGGCCCCTTCTACTGAAGTTAGTTAAGTCGGCTCCATACCAGCTGCTATGCTGAAAATTTCCTGAAAAGCAAAACCATTTAACAGTTTCAGCTGATGCTGAAGAGTTCTGTTGAGATAAAGAACTTGCAAAAAATTACCTAAATACCATTAAAGAGCAAACCTCTGATGTTACGTTACTGAACCCTGCTACGCTATGTTACGCTCCAGAGAAGCTTTTGGACCTAAGCTCTGTGTCTAAAACTGACAATGACGATGTTGCTGAGCTTCTGTACGCTGCAGATCATATAGTCACAGAAAGGCTCCCAGTCCCTCCCACACCTGGCCAAGGGAATTGCCCTCTCTCCAATTTCTGTGAGATTAATTCCCATCCTACTGCGCCTCTGCAGTAACCACAGGCACTGCTCACACGTGACAGACGAGTAGAAAAGCCTTCGGACAGCATTTCCCAAAGGGATGTTGGACATACCCAGTGAAGAAATTTACAGCGCGATTGGCTCGTGGGGGCTGAAAACTGAACGCTCTCAGAGTAGTGCCCGTACAGTGTTTCCAAAAGCGGGCTCATAAATTGACAATGACACCAAGTCATTGAGCACTACAAGTGAGAGTGTGTTTTTAGAGGAGAGAGAGAACTTTCTGCTAAGATCTCTGTGCTTTTAAAAGGTCGTATTTCTAAATGGTCTGATTTTTAACATATCTTACAACAGCCGCGGAGACAGCAAGATGAGCCACCTGGTCCTCTGCAACCAGCCCACCAGTACACTAAGAAGCACAAGGTCTAGTTTATCAGTCTCTAGAAGGTAGCAGCAAGACTCAGGAGAATTTCCCTGGCAGTCTCGCTACTGAAACCCTAGTGCAGGGAAGAACTGCACTAAGATACCATACCTCAGGAGTAATATACAGCTCAGTCTCCGTTTCCAGCTTCCAGGTAGGTCATAATTTTTAATTACAGTATTTGCATTGAAACTCTACACACAGCAACTAAATTTCAGCTCTGCAGTATGTGCTAGACTACCTCTCAGCAGCACTGATAAAACAAACAAACAAAAAAAATCAACCAGCTGCCTACTTGTTCCCAGAAACAAGAAAACATCTATTAAGTCTTGGCACAAAGAATTCTTATTTCTGTTTTATCTATTTATTCTCCTAAAAGCATCACTGAAACAATTCACAAGATTCATAATCCACAAGAAAACAATTTAAGCCAACATCTGTAGAAAAATACTAATTTATAGAAAACAGTGATTTACCTGAAACCTATTTAGAAAAACACTTCTGCAAATTCATGTCATAAGACTGTGCCCCAAAAGAACAGAAAACCCATATTATTCAATTGTTTATGCCTTCCAGGTATAGAGCTGCATGTCTACAAGAACAACTTGGGCACAATGCCAGCAGGAGACATTCTCAGAGGAAGTGTCCCTCAGAGGCAAATCCATGGGTTAGCTGCAACAACACGGCCCTGAGCCCCCCAGGTCCAGCCCACGACCTCACAAGTGAAGCAGTACGGCAGAGGAGGTCACCACCATGCTTGTTCAGCAAATCCAAGAGGTCAACAGTCAGAAGTTCTGTTTGCTTTAGGGGCAAAACTCTGTTTGCTTTAGTTCCTTCACCCTGAGCTCCCAGGACAGACTGCCCAAGGATGAGCGACATTGGCACAGCCCTACGGTGTCCGCGCAGAAACAGAGCCACCCCAGCCATTCAGAACAGCCTTCCGACCTCGTAGGGCTCTCCTGCACAGAGTGAAAACAGAATCTGACCTACAGGTCAACCCTTCGGAAACTCCAAATCCCGCTGTTCCACCCGGACACCTGCTTTTCTGTTTCTATTATTCAGACACTACATCACTGAGCTGAATGGGGGTTTGCCTACGGCAGCACAGCCCACCTCAGTGCCCTGCGAGCAGCATATGGATGCGTCTCCCTCAGGTTAAGTACTAGCTTGCTCTTTAATTTGCTTCCATTCAGATCTCTAACGCAAGTACTCCAACTCCCTTCATGCAAGCACAGAGCTTTTTGCATACTGCACTTGCCTTTGTGAAAACCCAAAAGCCCTTGTTCTTCCACAACGTTCAGGTAAAAACATACCTTAAAAGTGACCAGAGATGTTAAACCCCTGGAACTCCTTGGTCCCCCCTGCTACAAGGATCATTCAGAGACTCCTTCTGAGGAGCCCAGTCTACAGAAGAATAGACAAAAAAAAAAAAAAAAAAAAAAAAAAAATCACTGATGGTCAAAGGCATCACAAGCGTTCCCTCACTCGTGGGCTGTTACAAACACCCACTTCCCTTGCATGCTTCAGAGTGAGACAGCATTTTGAAGACTGTGCTTCCAAAACTTATCTGAGATAGAGGCTACCACATGACAAATTATATAGCTTAGCTCCTCTGCAGAACATTCTCCCATCCTTTTTCGTTACAAAGCCTTTAGTTTGTCTCACGGTGGAGAGGAGATGAAAGCTGCATGTGTGAAGGGCACAGAGAGGGGGGATGATACTCTTTTCAGGAAGACCTGCATTCACTGTTTCCACTGGATTCATACGTGGGCCTCCCTTTCTTTGGCAAGTCTCCAGGGTTCTTGACATTTCTCAGGAGACAAGCAATCACAAGGGAATATTTTAGGTCAATGGCTCCTGAAGGTATGTGTGCTTTGGAATAGTGAGTAAAATTTTATGGATCAAAAGAGGGACAGGACAAGAACGGACTCCTTGAGTGTGCTTGGAGTTCCATGGGCAACAGATAGAACATTTTATGTTTTCGTAAGGTGCAGGAACAGTACTTGTATACACGTGTTCTCTTGCCCCTTTTTCTCCTTCTACACTTGCCAGTATAACATTAGCAGTAGTGCCAAAGGTGCCAGTGAAATAGCAATACAAATATACGCAAATATTTGTGGTCAACTTAACCTACTGTCATTTCAGAGACCTGGTGAACAACTGACAGAGAAATGTACTATTTCAGACCACAGACTCGATGCAACAGTCACTGGCAGGAGCAGTTCTTAACCTGGGGGAGATACAGAGCCCTCCCTCAGCCTAATGTTACACCCAAACACAAGTGCCATGAAAAGGTAGAGTGGATAGAGGTGCCAGGGATGAGCACAGACACCACCCAGCACAGAAAGTGTTAAGCAGCTGCATAAATTCTTTCTCTTTTCTAATTAATAGATCGTAACTTATCTTACATGTTTCAGCTGGAACCTGCAGATAGGTTTTTTAGTTTTTAGCTCTGAAATAATTTTAGAGCACCAATATGATACGAACATAAAAACCATCTTTAAATAATCTGTTAATGCTAAATTAAAATTTCTTTGTAGTAAAAGGAAGTTAAATTACATAAATGAAAACACAGCAATTAGGCAATTTAAACAATGAACAGAAAGATGGAACCCAGAGGATACCAAGTAGCATCAGGCTTAAATAGGAAAGACCCCTTTCCTCTAGCCATCACAAAAGCTATCCAGGCTATATTAAATAACAATTTCAATCTATTCATATACAAAATTATGCACTGTCAGAAGGATCAGTTAGGAAAACACCACTCGAGGTGGCCTTCTCCCTTTGCAGGCTGCCACTTGTATTTTCTTACCAAGGTTGCTTGCATAATTTTCAGACCTTTGTCTCTAGAAATCCCTCAAACTCCCAATGCTTTGCTTTACTATGTTTCTATTCTAGAAGAAACCAAGTTTCCCCTTAAAATGTTCCTAGACAACACATTGAGCAGTGCAGGCCATACAGCAGATACCTTTAGGGCATTAGAGGAGTGACAGTGTTCCCTAGCTATGCCTTTCATAATTTCCTGAATTCAATGACAAAGTCAGCCTGCCCACATCCACAGATTCTACCAGCAGTCTCTGCTTAAAGGATGTTTTTCCTCACTGTTTCCTGAACCAGATTCTCTAATTTTCCATTGCTTTAATTACCCATTCACTGTGCAGTAATACTGCTTCCAGTAATTCCCTTTCTCTGTCCAAAACATACATGGCAGCCACCTTGCTTAATTAGATGCACATGCACTGAGCCATATATCTTCCTTATTAACCCCTCTTTCCTGGTTACAGGTAGCAAGACTTTGCCCCTCTCTGTCATTCATAAATCAGCAGCACATTAAGCATGGAAATAAGCATGAACTATGGGAAATGCCTCACTGCTTTCAGCCATCTTTCATAGTACTCTCCTCTCAATCTTTTATGTGATCACCTTTTCCTTAATTACAGCCATTATAATTATACTCATCCTCCTACAGTCAATCCGTTAAATTGCAGCCTGACAATGACAAGCCTTTAGGAAAAGGAAAGACGACTGGAACGGATTTCCCAAGCCGCAGTTACGCACTGTGTGGAAAGTCTGGAATAACACACAACATGCAACAAGGACCCACTGCACCAACGTCTTGCTCAGTATTAGCAAGCCCCGTTGAAAGATGACGCTTCCTTTCCTCTCCTCTCCAGTCTCTTTCACTGAAAATCTGCCTTTCGTACCTTTGATTTCAGGGGCTTGGGTTTTCTCAGCTTCCTGCCACTTTCCAGTGCATTTAGACCTCACGGTCTCTGCTGTTCTCCCATCACCAACAGTCCTTTGAGGGAAGGAGTTTCTTCACCCAAAACTCATTAGCAACCTTTCTGAAACACAAACCAACCCCTGAGGGCTGTAACTTAGCAAAATAATTGAAATAGGTTCCTGCTCCAGCCCCATTCATATCTAGATCAGCACTCAGTGAGACTGCACTCAAACTGGGTTGTATTTACAGGGGTTTGGCTATAGGATGCTGATTTAACTGAGGTTTGAGACACTAAGGTAGCTGCTACAGCCACTCCCCCACTGCTTCCACCAGGGATGGGAAAAAAGCACCCACAGAGACACAGGGTAAGTCACTGGGTTCCCACCTGCCATCTCCTCCTGTTCTTCTGAAAAGCTCTAACTAGCTCAGAGCTTCTGCATTCCCTCAGTGGCCTCAGACACTCCTCAAACACCTCCCTAAACCCTGGCCCTCTAACCCCAGACCTCGGTGTAAATAAGACCCAGAAACGCCTATGCTGCCACCCTGATTTGGAAAGTTTTGTGCTGTAGTCCAATTTTCCTACTAGACTTTTCTCTTCTGCAAGTCTGCAGCCCACGTCTCTGCTTGCTCTGCTCATGCAAGAGCCCTAAGATAATCATCACCCACCGTAGGCTGCTCAAATTAGTCATAAGGCAGCTACATCATAACGGCTAATTGGCCCGATTAGCTATTCTCAGTTGAAACCATTATCTGCATAATCTTTGCTTGTTCTTGTCTGTTTATGATTTTGCACTGAACCAGCATATCTATTCCCCAAAATACTTTTTTGTTCTTGCTGATTCTGTATTCCAAAAGCATCTAGAGCAGTTCACATCAATAGACTGTGCAGATTTTCTGATTTCCTTAACTTTTCAGGAGCTGCCTCACGGTGTAATTTAGCTGAACTGACCTTGTTTAACTTCAAACAGGAAAGAGGCACCAATTCCTAGCTTGTATTTTATACTAAAATAGCTTATTCCATTAAAAGGAAAACTGTTCTTTTTTATCTCAGATCTGGGATGTATCCTGTGCTCAGCAACATGCCTGAAACTAAACAGAAATGACAGGAGTATAAGGCTTTAGTGTGACATACAGTTTTCTTTTTATCACCAGCCACAGAGATATTTAAGTAGACTCAATATACGGAAATACCAAGAAGTGTCCAGAACCACCATTCATGCCCAGAGCTGCGAATTATCAGAATAAAAAGCTCAGATACTTAACTCCACTGATGGAACCCGAAATCCTCAAATCAGGTCTGGACTGTGAGGTCTGTGGTGAAGCACACCACATCCAGGCAATGTCATGTGGCTGGAGAAGATACTAGTACGCTTGGTCCTTCCATGAGTAAACTCATCCCTGTTCCAGCTCACTGGTGCTTCTCATGAGCAAGGCGATAGGATACGACAACACTGTCTGTAGCAGCCAAGTACAATACAGGAGCCCCTCTTACTGTGGTGGGTACTTACCAGGAATTTCAAAGGATGCTCTTAATTTCTCATGCAATTTTTTTGAAAGACAGTCACAGACAAAGCTTTCCTGAAGAATTAATGGCACTCCAGAACCTGCACAAGTGCACTTTCGTGCTAGGAATCTGAAGTGACAATGAGTAAGGATGTTCTTCGCATTCAGGGTGAAGACACAGAGAACACAGTGTGGGTTTAAGTCCACCTCTGATGTAAATATCAGGCCCGCAGCAACTTTCTTGTAACTATTGCTACTAGGCATCATGAACTTCACTTGCTGAAGTGTCTGGTACTTGCACAGATCCATCTGGTGCACTCAAATACAGATATTCAGGGCATGATCTCCAGAATTGTTCTATAGCCAGAACTACTCTTAGTATTAAGAAAAGATGCTCAGTGCTTCAGAAGAAAAGCTGAGAGACTCAGACTGAAACATAAGTGCACAAACACTTGTCACAAATTGACTCATACTTCAGCAGTTGGGGTCACTCACTGGTCTCCTTCCAAAGCCAATCTTGTTTACATCGCTTCCTGAGATGGCCAATGTCCAGTTCCAGCCCAACAGCCACATAAACAGAAACTCTTCTTCCTAGCAGCCACAAATCCTTCCCCACCACCAGGCTCACAATTTGGACATCCCAATTCCTTAACCTGGAGAGAGGCATCTACCAGTCTGGGAGGAAAGCCTTAACTCAAACTGCCAGCACTGCATCTTCCACATTTC
Source organism: Bucorvus abyssinicus (assembly GCA_009769605.1). Taxonomy (NCBI): domain Eukaryota; kingdom Metazoa; phylum Chordata; class Aves; order Bucerotiformes; family Bucorvidae; genus Bucorvus; species Bucorvus abyssinicus. The sequence goes on along the minus strand of CM020035.1, from coordinate 21,257,684 downwards.
AGAGAAAACATTTCTAGCTTCCTGCCAGGTTGCCACCTACACAGGGAAGCAGCTTCCCCCAAAACCTAACCAATGTTCTTTACATCCTCAGTGATCTCCCCGCCCTCGATGTCTACACAAAGTCGCAGGGTGAGGTCCCCATTGTCGTGCGTATTAAATGCCTAACAGCAAAGTCCTGGGGCACCTCTGGGGTTCAGGCACTGACGCAGGGCAAGCCCACTTCTCTGCTGGGTTGGCACAAACCCTGCTGATGCGCACAATAACCTAGAGGGAAGAGAGGCAATAAAAGCAAGGAAGCTGTTAACAAACAGAACTAATTATTCCACAGAGAAGTTCCCAAGGATGTCAGGATGCACATCCAGGGAACAAGGCATTGATCAGCAAAAATGATCAAAAAAGAAGATAAGTAGAATTGTGCACTGAAACGCCAGAAGAGAGAAAGCCACGGACACCCAGCAAGCAGCAATAACATGGCTCCAGGAAAAGCCAGAGACGACCGCTTTTAAGTGAGCTTTCTTGGGTCCTGCTGTGTTCAGGGACACAGGCCTTTGTAAATTCTTTACAAATACATAGGATTGCATCAAAGTCACCCGCAACTTACCAATTTCTCATCTTAAGTGGAACATATGACAGAAAACCTTCTTCCCTAGACTTTATTATTAGCTTCTTGGGTCAAGAGAGGCCACAATAATAATAATAGCCTCAGCAAGGAGGTGATACCTTGTGCAAGAAAACATTATTTGAATCAGGATTGAAGGACCAATGCTTTTCTAGCATCAGCTAGGAATAGGAGAACCTGAACTTCTTCCTTATTAAATATAGGAGTTTTCATCCTCTTTTGCTGTTAACAGATTGGTATGTGTTCTGGTCCTGCATTTTAACATATATATTTATATATATAGTCTGGCTGGCTCGTTTGCTCAGGATTAAAATTGTTCAGGACAACTGCTTCTTTTAATGTTATTTATAATACCTAACAACGTAAGTACCATGATACTAACAGAGCGATGATTGCAGGATTTTGCTATAGGAAGGTTTGCCGCCTTCTGTCAGCCAGCATTGACTGGAGGCACACTGCTCCAGTTCTTCAGGCAAGGAGAAGAAAAAGAGGGGGACTGGGGACTAAGGGAAGCATTTGGCACAGCATCACAGAGTAGATCAGTGGCAAAAAATCTTACCACATGTAAATACTAATTCTTTGTAGCTTAGTCCTGTTTTTTGAGCTCAAGACTGGAGGCAGTTCGTTGCCTGTGACCCCTGCAAAGTGGGAGGATTCCCTGCTTGGTTTAGGGGTGACCTCATACAGCAGGGACAGTCCTGTCGTCCCCAGTCCTGCCCATGGAATCAGCTGGTGGTCAAAGCCAGCTGCCCTGGAGCAGAAAGCACACGTCCTGCCACCTCCCTTGCTGATCAAGAGCTCCTCCAGCTACCTCGGGAGCACCTAAGATATAAGATCTCTGCTTCAGTTAACTGAGTAATACAATTCATTATCTTCATTAGCGACACAAAGTCCCACTGAGCTGGGAGACATCACGTCCTGAAGTAGCATACAATAGCGAAGGTATAGTCAGGTAGAAAACAGAGCCAGACACCACACACACTATTCTCAGGGTGAGGTATACTCCTAACCTCAGGTCCCCTTCAGGAAGAGAGTCATGGGTGGGACTGAGCCCTCCAAACCCAATTTGACTGGCATGTCTGTGGAAAAGGACATCAAACTGGGAGCAGAACCTGCCTTAACAAGAACGTTACTTGTTACAAAGAAATGAAAATATTTGAACATCCAGAGCCAAAAGCCTTTCTTTAAAAGTTATGCAGTTTAGATAGTAACAAAACAAAGAGGGGATATAACTGAGAAGTTTTTTTCCCAAAGCTTCCTCCAATTAAAAAAAACAAACCTCAGAGTTTTCCCAGCCTTTGAAAGGAAGAAGCTACACGATACAAAACTGATACACCACACTGCTGGATGGGGACACACACAGGAGAGACAGTTCATTTAGCAACAGAACTGCACCACTACTGAATGTTGCGGCGAGAAAGGAGAGAACCGAGTGTGTGTTACACAGAAAGCCCTTAAGAGACCTGCAGGTTAAATGAAAGCCATCACAGGGAAACTCTAGCACTATTAATACTGCTTTGCATCAAAGCTTGCCAACCATGCCATTATGGCAAAGGTTTCTGATGGTGGCATTCTGTTAGAGGGCGATTCTTGGCACTCCTGGTGGTTTTGCCTTTCCTCTTCTAGCTATCCTAGACAACACTAGGGTAGATTTTGTGATTCTTAATCAAGACAAACATTAATGAATTCCTCAAAGATGAAAGTATGAGGTTCCCTCACTCCTCCTCACCCAAGAGATGAGGTCCCTTCTCTCATCCTCACCCAAGAGAAGCATTTCATTCTGCAGAAGTCATGCACAGTGGGGAAGAAAAAGGCTGATTCATCTGCAATGCAGCTGACCCTGAACTGCTTACTTGCACTGTCAAGCTCTATCTTCGCAGTGCCAACCTGCTGTTTGCTATTTTGGCTAATTATATGACTTTCAAAGGAAAGATTGTTCTTACAAAGCACCAAAAAAAGGGTGGGAGGCATTATATCAGTCTCCCGCACATTTCATGTTACCTAAAATGAGCCTCCAAATGCAGAGATGTCTGAGGAAATTATGTCCACTTATGGAAAGGCTGAACCTGGCCCCAGAACACAAACAGAGTTGCAGGGAAGGCAAATCTTGCCATCTTTGCTTTCTGCCCTCTGTTGCTAGTATCCAAATGAAAATTAGCAAAGGAACCAAATCTATTGGCAGGACTGAAAAGTACAAATATTCAAACTGTCCAACATTATTAAGCGTATGAATAAAACCATTCAAGATAGAATCAGATTCCCTGCTGGGAGGAAAGGCTAATTCACAGGCAACCAGGGAGAATTTGCACTGTAACTCCAGAGTGGTACAGCCTCAAATTGTCACATTTGAGATGTTTAGATAACAGAGTCCCCCGAGTTTTTCTATTCTGCTCAGTGTGCACCAGTACAATAACCAAAGAAAAACTCAACACACAAAGAATTATGTTATTGCTTCACAAATACAAGGGGACATAAGATGAGAATGGCTTGCCCTTGTCTTCACAGCTCATGAGAAATCCACATGGCTGTTGATACTCAATAATGAGTTTCATAAAAAGCACAAAGTATGATTAAGCCACAAAAAAAACCCCTGAAGAGTATCCAGGGTTTAATTACCATCATATCAGGTATTTAAACGCTGATGAGAGCAAGTGTCAAACAAAAAGAACGGCATGCAATACAGTAGATGTCAAGGGCCGCCTAGTCATGCGGTTGATGAGTGTCCAGCAAACCTGACTACAAGCAGGAATTACAGAGATTTAATATGCTGAAGAAAACCAGAGCCATTAAATTACATGGATCCCAGACAACTGGAATACAAACAAGGAAGTCAGTGGAGTCCTGTGAAAACATGACACAAGAACAGATAGAATAACAATTTAAGAACGAAGAGCACTTGGATTAAGCATAACCCAAATCCTTCCTTTCATTTGGAGGACAAGATCTGCCAGATACCTTTTAACAAATGCTCCTCCAATTTAGATTCAGCTATACCTAGAAGATCTAACCAAATTCCAGACCACCCTGTGTTCTAGTTTACACATGCTGAAAGACAGTCTTCAGTCTAAAAAGAAGAGAGAAGGACAAACAGCACAGGAAAAGCAAGTGTTCGTATCTTTTTGTATACAGCCAATGGAAGTGTGGAGGTATGGCGCATGTCTGTGTCAAATGGTGACCGTTGTGTAGCCGGACCTTGTTGTGGACTGTTTCAAAAATGTGTGACGCTGCCACAAAGCCCAACCCTGTACCTTGTAGAAAGGTCATATACAGGAGATCAAAAACAAATACAGGAAGTATATCTAGATCTTCACAAGGGCAAACCTGCTATCTTTAACTGAAGACATTGTCACAGAACTTGCCCATTCAGAAGTTTGATATTGGTACCCTATATCTTTAAAGTAATTCTCCTTCAAATGTAATCAGCAAACTTTCACTGTCCATACACTGGGACATCCCTCAACATGGCAGTCAAAGTTGCTTTGCAAGATAATTTAGGCTAATTTTTTGCAAGAATATCATTACTCCCAACCTTCAGTCTGATATTACGCGTTTCCTTCTGCACTGCCACAAACACCTAAGACTACTGCAAGCGACAGCCCAAAGAAAACAGACTTCACGAAGGAAAGAAATAAATTTAAGGTGTGCAGAACGCAGGATTGACAATTCAGCATAAAGGGCCTGCAAATCTCTAGAACTGGAAGAGATTGGATATCTCCCAGATATCTCAAGAGCTGTGCAGAAGTTGCCAACAGCAATTTGCTCCTGCATGCATGAACTCGCCCAAAACTGTAACTCAGAATTCTTACAGGAATAGCTGCATCAGCATGATTTTGGTCAGGCACAGCTACAAAATACATTGTCTTTTTTACTAGCTTGATCGATGCCTGGAGGAAACATTGCAACACCTCACCATATCCTCCTTCTCAGGATCTACTGCATGCCTGTCCAAAAGTGGCACTTGAGGATTCAGTAGGCACGTGGCTGCGGTACCGCTCTAGTATCTCTTAACAGCAAACAGCCTGGTCTCTCACTAGAAGCAAACCACTAGACCAACAACTCTTCACTCATACACGACAAGACAGACACAAAAGGTCCTGCGGGGCAGCATGCCCTCACTGCACTGTAACTCACACCTTTTTGCTTTCAGACAAGACAGGGCCTAAACACATGCAAACACCCTTAAATCTACTTTACGGAAAGGAAACAGGACTATTCAGAGGTCACAAGGCTTGCCCTTTGGCCTTCCAAAGTCCATAACCATGGCCAAAGCAAATCAATACATTCAACAATTCACTTCTTCAATGTTTGATCCAAATTGTGCTGCTTCTAGATTTTTCTGAAAAACTGAGGAAGTCTTTTGACTTGAAATAGGCCAGCAAAGCCAACAGAGCTGCTGGCTATCCCAGGAGCAGGGGTTTTATACAGGGCTATTTACCTCTTGTCAAGGCGAACTTTTTTCCCCGCTGTGAAGTGCTGATATAAATACTCAGGGATGAAATATGGGAAGCGGCCCCATACTCCTCTTTAGCACCTCTGTAGAGATGGGTTGTTTTGGGTTTTGGTTTTTTTTCCCCATCTACTATTCTCTACACAGAGGAGTGTAAGGAGCATTTTGTCTCTGAACAGCAGCTCTGCTGACATAGCATCTCCTGCAGCCCAACAAAGCTGTTCTTTGTACCTGTGACAGCCAAATTACTTCCTAACACAGCACACCGTAGGGAAACCCCCCAATCTCCTGTGAAGGAGTTTTGACAGCACAAATTTTGGTCGTGTCTCTTCATACTCTAACCATGTAACTCCCTGGTGTCATCCTAATACAGCAGAGAGCTGGGGAATGAGGGGAACCCTCATCTCAGCAGGTGGAGCGACTCGACTCATGTTATGGAGTACATAAGAACGATGAAGAGCTCCATGTCTGGAGAAGCGTGGCTACCGCCAGCCCTCTAAAAGATGCTTGTTTTATTGGCTTAAAGTCAAGACATCTACTTCATGTGCTGATTTAACACTCCCTCCCCCTACCAGCAGACTACAGGTAAGTCTCCACCGTACTTGCTTCTTCCTTTGGTACTGATAAAAGACCCGCTAGGATTCAGTTTCTCCTGTGCACATTTCTACCGAAATGAAATAATTGTGCCTCCACATCTGCCTTTTTCAATAAATATAAAGCAAGAGTGTGTCATCCTTCTCTTTCCTGCACTGGTGATTCCTACCCAGGAATGTTCCCCTTCCCCATATGGCCAAGATCCTGTAATTCATCATGTCACAGTGTTCAGGGAATTCCTCCTCTCCTACTAGGAAATGCTCAGTCTGTTTTCATTTCCCTTGAGCCTTCAGGAAGAGGTGATGACTTAAACTTCAAACTTATGATTAATGTCACTTCCTTCAATGTAAGGTACAAAAACATGGAAAAAATAATAAGTCAACAATAAAGAACAGGCTTTATCAATTATTTAAACACTATTCGAGCATGAAAGATTCTAATAGACTCAATGTCTTTTTTTCCCCCCAATGGAATATCCTGCTATGAAAGCACCAGAGCTGTAAATCAAGTCTCTACCTGCTCCATAAAGTGATTTTAGTTTTTTGAGTCACTTAATTATGGCCAAGTTTTACTACAATGTGATCTCAGCTGCCATAGGTTAATAGTATATTAGGAGGTTACCAAAGGTTGAATTGTATATTCTGAGCATCTGTTCAAACGAGGTTTTGTGTTTGCGCCTCTTATACCTGCAGAGAGATGCACGCGTGCTTCATTTATATAATGCAACACAGGTAGAGAACTTGGACCAAACCCAGGTCAGAAAGGAGCAGCTTACTCAGATGATTGTCAGTTCCATGACATCACATACAGCCCCCCAGGGAACAGCAGAGGCATCCAATATTAAACCTCCAAGTACTGACCAGGGTCGCTATTGCTTACCTGTGTGTGGTAGACACAAAAACAGCTGCAAACATCAGAAGTTCCTAGGCCAGAAGCATTTTTTAGGGTGTCTCAAGATCTTTCTGAGATTGAGTTCTGAATAAAAGGTGTTATAAAGGCAGAAAAATTGAAAACCCACAAATCTTCAGACATGAGGATATTAAGGCAGGAGTTCTGAAAGAACTAAAGGATGAAATGGCTCAGACTCTTAGCTGTGATATGCAGCCTCTTGGTCAAAATCACCCCGGTGCTGGAGGTGGCATATGATACCTGGAAAAGTCCAGGGAACTATGGACTAATAAGCCCAATGACTCTCCAAGGAAAAGAAGAAATTACTTACCATAAAGAAATAAACATGTGATATATGAACAAACGTAACATTTGGGGAAAAAACAAACCTACAGAGCTTCATAAAGGGAAATCAAGCTTCACAGACCTACTGAACAAGTCAGGAAGAGAAAGGAAATTGAGTTGCTATGGAACACTTGGACTCCCCAACAGCACTCAGGAAGGTCGCTCCAGCAGGAGCTTTTAAGGAAACTAAGCAGCCATATAATGAGAAGCAAAGATCTCACAGGGATAAATAATTGATCAAAAGACAGAAAACTCATTTCTTGTAGCAGGGAGGTCACTAGGAGCCCCCCAAAAGGACTCATACTGATATCTGGGTCCTTCAAAATTGTCATAAATGTTCTGGGAAAGAATGTGAACAACATAGTTTGCTGATAGGTTGCTTCAGGTGGTAAATAAGGGATAATAATAATCAATACCATTGTGAAGGATATGGAATAGCATTGCAGAGCAGACTTGACTGGGCTATAAAATGGCAGGTGAAATTCAGTGTAATAAACATAAAATTCAGAGTGCAGGTTACAACCTCCATGTCAACTGAAAGCCGGATAAGATGACTTTAACCTTGGCATAAGCCACCTATGACAAGTCAGATTGGCAGAAAAATCCAGAGCAGGAGTTGTCACCCTCCCCTTAATGATACCTTCTAGACAGACAGATACTACTGAATACTTGGAAACTGTCACAAATATTCCTGGAATATCCAGATACTGCCAGAACTGGAGAGATCTAAATTACATGTTGGAGGTCAGACAATCACCCCCACAGTGTCAGGAATGGACAAAGTTCCCTCCCACTCTTTATTAGCAATTAGGGCAGTGAGGACCAACTCAGGGAACTGAACTTCAGTCATGTTCATGCAAGTCATGGCAGGCCTAAAGAAATCAGTTTTCAAGATGTTTGATTCACAACATACCATCTCCTCCTCCTACTGACATGAGTAGAGAGCTGAAGGATTAAACTCTGCAGGAAGAAAAAAAACAAACCAGAAATTGGCCCATCAATTACCCCACATTTTCCACATTACCTCTTTAAGCCACCAAGGGCCAATTCCCCTCCTGTTCAACAGCTGCCTCTTTCACACAGTCAAATGCCATATAACTGACCAGAACTTGACCCTGAAATACTCTTCCCCATTTGCAAACACATGGTGAGCATCTACTTTTGGTTTTAATTAGATTCTTTCATTTTGGAGGTCATTTGTGTGTTCTCAGCTTGGAACACTATGCATACCGTTACCTCAGGGGTGGCCTGGTAAGAAGTTCAGGGGTAGATTAGATCCATGTCCTGCAACAGAATGGGAAGCTCCACACACAGGAGTGTTTTCAGAAACAAGAATTTGCTGAGCAGAGTGCACCAAATACGCATTTGATGCCACCTCCTCATGAAAACCTGATGGGTTTTCCCCCACCACCTCTGTAATTGGTGCAGTTAAAGCAATAGAAGTGCAAGAAGGGCAAGCGATGGGTAAGTGTTTGTGTAAGTTGCATCAACTTACTGCACTTGGAATTGACTCTGCGTGCTCATGAAAACACAGACTCCATTGCGAGACACATGTATAAAGAGACAGTAAAGAATGCCTTTAACTTTGCCCTTTGCCAGTTTCTCATGGTTCTGCTTTGATGGGTGAAGTTCCTATCATACTTCTTTAAAAAACAAACCACCAACATTCATAAGCAGCTTTGTCATTTGGGTGTAAGCTAGGCATAGGATGGAGTAACTTACCTCTGGAACTTGGTATGAGTTGATGAACTGTGAGTTTCTACACAGAGTTCTACCACTAATGAACTTCTGAAGGAGAAACGTTCCTGCTTCAGGATTTCCAGTGAGATGCAAATATGTGACTTAGGAGGAGCAGTTTGCCAAGGTAAATCATCCTAAATTGTCTACTTCAGGATGTCAGCCATCAGCACTTGTGCGGGCAACCTAGATGAGATCTAAGAAACCCCTCAAGACTTCCTCCTTCTGCACAGAAGGATAAGCACTTTCAAGATTCAAGGTTGAAGACTGAGACTGAACTGTCTGCAAAGCTTGTTATGAAGCATGTGGAACTGTCTAGAATGCCCCAGATGTCTGTAACGTACAAAGAGGTTTGAACTCCATTCGTCTCTGCTCCTGGGTATTTGGATATGCTGCCTCTCTGTATTTCAGGCCCAGGCCATGGGCGCCCCCCTCAGCCAACATCTAGGCTCAGCTCTGCCCTTGTGGTTCCCAGCTCACTGCAGTGTCTGACCCACAGCTCACTCATTTTATAATCAACACTCCCACAAGTTCTGTGGTATAGTAGATGTAAGTCATGCAACGGAACAGGACAGAAAAGGGAATGGACCGGCTATACCCAGAGAGAATATTCAAACTAAAAATAATTATATTTAAACCACACTGGCAGCCAGAGCTGTTGTAATTAAAACAAGGTTGATTTGGCACATTTAAAAACCTGCTTTTTATTTTCATTGCAGGAAACAGTCTACTCTGAACATTAATAATGCCTTTCAGCTACCGACCTGGCTGGAAGCCAACGTACAGCCAAGCTCCACAAGCGCTGAGCACTTGGCTGGAGATTTTTTTTCACCAGGGTTACTTACTTGTAGTACTTCGGCTACCCAGCCAACAGTGAACCTGCAGACAGACAGAGGATTATCGTGAGGAGCAGCACCCCCAAACCAAGAAAGTGCTGGATTCTGGGAATTTATTAGAAGTTGTAGCACTACAATGGGTCATTACCTGCCCGAATGCATTCCTTGGACACTGCTGCTGCATACAGAAAATACCTAAGGAAAACAGCAAAGAGTGCCAGAAGTCCTTTAAGTGTAAAAGCACTCACAGAAGACAACAAATTTTCATTTTAAATGCCTGTAAGACATCCAGATTCTGTGTTTCTCAGACACGCACATCTGCCTAGAAAGAACAGGTCTGGTTATATCATTTCTGTTTTTCAGGTACCCACAGCAAATGGTCAACTGAAAAAAAAAAAAAAATCAAACAACCCCCTCGAACAAACATACAAGTGTTATGTCAGGTTGATTTTGAAGCACTCAAAAAATAAGCATCCAAAAAGATACTACACCCTAATTTAAGACAAAGTTGGTCATATTTACAGCATTGCTGAACAGCTACATCTCCTCTAGACAGATCAAGGTTCGTTTCCCAAGCCTGTCTTTAGGATGTCATTTCAACAGCTAAACTGCTGTTTCGCCTTCTATCAATTTTCCGAACAATAAGGTCCAAGCAAACCTATTCACCGGTTGTGACGGGCTTTCAGGAACACGGCAGAGAATCAAACCTGAAGTGCTGCAGCTAACTTTCAAGGGTACGAAAAAAAGCCACACAGCCAGCAGCCTCCCTCCAGGATCTAACTGCTACTGCATGCGGTGCCTTCTGCGTGTCATGCTCCTGCGCGGCACTTGGGACACCACTGGGACCACCTCGCACCCACGCCCCAACCAATTGCTTGCCTTTGGTGGTCTGTGACCACAGCATTTCTCCCATCTTCATCATCCCCCCCCCTTTACTGGCCCTTGGAAAAGGCAGTCACTCCGGCTCTGCAAAACAGAGCCAGGCACCCACAGCTGCTACAGACAATCTCCCTATGAAGGAAAGTTGCTAAAGTGCTTGGAGACCCTGGGCAGGCAGCTTGGAGAGGACGGCTTCTCAGCAGCCTTCCCCCTAGGACACCCTCTGCTTCCCAGCTGTGCAGGCGCGAACCACAGGCTCTGCAGGGACCAGTGCTGCTCCTCCGGGAAGACTGCGTACGCAAACCTCCTCAGCAGCGCCAGATCCCAAACACCCTTCTAGCCTTAAGCTGTGGCCAGTAAACACAAAGTGACATCGCAAAAGCCAGCAAGAGCAACAAGGCAGTTTTCACGTAGCCCCAGCAGAAGCCACGTGCCCTCTTGGTGGGAGGGCAGCACAGCCAAGAGTTCACCACCACCTTGCTGCCCTCCTTGTAACGGGCATTTTCCTGTGCTGCCTCGCAGATCTCGGAAGATACGCTGTAGTACTAAACCCGGAAAGTCAGAATGGGATCCAAATAGTTGCAGAATATCTGCCTAAGCCTGTTGAATGTCACTGACTCATTTCCATGAGATTAGTATCTTGCTCTATAAATGACTTTTCAATGTAGGAAAACTAGTTTCTACCAACAGTGTGTAGTGCTACAGACAGCTAACATGAAGAATGTTATGCAACGCAGGCACCAAATAACAAAATAATCAGTTTTTCCTCTCAGATCCTTTCTAATATTGCTTCTGCCTTTCTGTGAGATGTGGTGTTCATAATAAATAAATTAAAGACTTAATGTTCACTGGCTCCTTTGTCAGCAGCAACTCCTGAACTGCCAAATGAAAATATTTCATTTTTTGGTATTCTGTGAAAAGACTATATATTTGTCAACAATTTTATAACTCTTGGCAGTGCCCCATGAATACTATCAGCATTGGCTCCTCTCTCAAAGGTCTACTATATTAAAAAAAAAAATTAAGAAAGCAAGTCCAATGATTCCCTTCTTCTCTTTATTACAGCAGCACTACTTGTGCTGCTATCATTAAGGGTCTGTCAGCATTTTTATTAGAAACCACTACTCCAGGGGTTTATAACTCGGCAGTAAAAATTCACTCCAGAATGAAACTTGTCATGCAAAGGAGCTCTTATTTAAGCCCAAATGTCACAAAATTATATTTACGCATTTTAGAAGTTATTTTAAAGCACTTTGAACTGTTCAGGCAATTGGACTACATCACTGACTGATAGTTTGGAGCCCAGCATTGCAAAAGGAACTTGCTGAACGTGACATTCAGAAATAATTTCCTAGAGCTAGTGGCCAACACGTGACTACAAGGCCAAAGTCTCTGCATGCCCTTCTCTAAGGATTGTCTTAAGACAGACAGAATATTATTAACAGTACTTAAATCTCTCGCCAACTTCAGTTGCTGTGGGCTCAGAGCTACAGCAAACCCTTTCTGCCACTCCTGTTATATCAAAAGATGACCGTTCAGCGCAGTTTCACCACGCTCAATTCCAGAGCCTCTCCGGGAGTTCAGCACTCGGGTCCTCCTGCGTTTCAGCGCACACTTCAGCAGATGCCCAGCTTTTTAGCTTCTCTGCAATCCCACAGCTATCCAAATAAATATTTTCAGAGTGCTACAGAATGCAGGGCTAAATCTTCCACGACCTTGAATCATTCCACGTTTTCTTTTTTATTCTTTGCAAAACAGGGAAAACAAAGCAAGTAACTTATTGCAACAAATACAGTAAGTTATACTTCTCTGAGTGCTCCAAGCGGTCAGATCAAAATGACCTAAGTGCAAGATTTGAACAGCAATAAAATCCCACTGCCAGAAGTATCTGCCACTGGGGAGGCCTGTAGAATGAAAATTTCTATAACTCAGTGGCCAGCCTCTGTTCTTGTCAAGCTGTGTAAGTACAGTTCAATGGTACGCTCCACAACTCTCTCTTCTTCCTCAATGTGGCTCTGGCATCCCATGTTACGTGATGAAGAGGGGACATGATGCTAGCTTGAGGTCCAACAGACAATCTGGTCAAGCACCTACAACAGTCCCAGCATCAGCTAAACCCTCAAACCACTTGAATGCTCCTCCACTGCTTGGCAGAGTCTGCAAAGGACGATGGAGCAAGGAATCGCTACAGGCAGAAGAGACTGAAGCACCGCAAATGTGCACGTGGTAGCCGAAAGCGCAGAGAGCAGACCTGACTCCGTCACAGACTGGACACCGCTATGCTTAGCTAAAGCTGTGGCAGCACCGAAGGAATTCAAAACAATAATGAATGAATCGGGGTGAGAGCAAATACAGCAGGAGATGAGAGAGGGGGCCTGGGGCTCAGTGACTTGCAAAGCAAGTTTTCAGAAAATGAGGAGTGAAGATCTGAAAATAGAAAAGCTGAATAACGGGGACGGGCTCCTTGTTTGGGAAAATTCAGGGGTAGATTAAAAGGGACACTCCTTGCCCCACTGGGATTTTGAAATGTGGCTCCTCTGTTCCTGAGGTGTGGTCACTGTATTTGATAGGACAGACTGTGGGCAGACAGACATTTTGCTGGACAGAACAGTCAAAACGAGAGAAACAGAGTGACAGGGCAAGATTGGAATACTCGTGCCGGTCAAAGAGGCACATGACTTCCTCGAGAGGACTAGCTTAACAGTTCTGTAGCTGTACTGAAGAACTTTCAATATTCCAACTGCAAGCTACGTTCCCTGACCTTCACTCTGAAGGCAGCAGGACGCACTTGGCAAAACACTTCAGATGGCTCCCATGTTACGTGATGAGGTCTACTTGATGAGCTCATAGTGCACACGAAGCTTTGTACTATCCCTAAGTTGCTTTATGCAAGTGAATCACTCCAGCTGGACTGTTAGAAGAGAGATTGGAACAACCACGATTAATACAAACTGCCCGTTCAGCCCGGGTCGGGTTTTGGAGGGTAATGGCAGAATGTGCTTCTTAAAAGCTGCCTGAGTTGGCAATGCAGCTGATGACAGTCATTTCTACAAATCCTCCAGAAAAGCTTTTTTGTCTTTTCAAGATCATCAGTTAACAGAGTTGCACCACCTGTGACTTAATTCTCTTTATTGCTCATTAGAATAAAATCTGGTCATTTTAAGTGGAAGGGAGCTTCAAGCAAATGATCATCTTTTTAGAGCAATTCCCAATTTGTCTTTGACCACGACTGTTTCTTATGCGGCTGTAATCTTCAGTAACTGTTGTCTGACAAGAGCCTTTTAACTGAAATTGCTCCTATTACAGCTGCAATAAAATCAGTTTAGAAGATGAAGAGGCTGACTTTATGGGTTCATCCTTCACTCCCTCCTCTTTGGGTGAGATTTCTATCATTTGTTGTACTTTGTAACACATTAAAATATTCAAAATCATCAGAGGCTTTCATGCGAGCCACCCCAGGATCAGGCAAAACCTCTGAAAGGACATAATGTGGGCGAAGAAGCAGCCTTGGTGCCATGGAACAAAAACGGCTCAGGGACATAACACAACACCCGGAACATAGAAGGGGAGAAGGCTGGAAGCAGCCTTTACATGAGGGAACACCGTTCAACTGATATACTCATTTTTAAAACTCGGACCTAAGGAATAATTCAGGAGAACCAAGCATTTCAGCAGCTTTCCTTTGTGTTCTTACCTGTTTAACACAAAGTAGAACATGGGCTTGAAGGGCAGCACCCTAGAGCACTACCATCTGAGAGGGATCCTTTGATCCAAGCTGGACACATTCGGTGGAAGACTCCAGAATACTACTGGGGTGGTCAGGAGTTGCATTTCTGGCTGAATTTGTTAAGTTACTAAATGTCATTTAAATTCTTTGCATTCATTCATCAGCAAACAGATGGGCCTCCCAACATCGGTTATAATTATTGTGGTACCCCTATTACTACCTACCAGTTAAGCATCTCAGTAACTTCTACAAGCCTGCTCATGGTATATATGCTCATGCGCATCATTAAAGCCATCCCATTTCTCCTTAGAACCAATTTTGTGGCCTTCTAGTTCCAGCATGTACGCCAAACAAAGAAGCATAGATGATGTCTTCTCACTTCCAGAGCACTTCCATGCAGCGTGGTGGAATTTATACCACAGCACAAAACGATCTCTTCTGGGAGGGTGGATGTTTTCTCTACGGCTCTAGGATAGCACACAGCAAAGACCAAGCCCGTTCAGATAAAATAATCTGAACCACAGCTCTGTTCTTAAGCTCAACTAAAACTTTAAAAGAGTGGAACACTTACACCACAAAGAACCTAAGCACATGTTTTAGCTTTAGGTATATGCTCAAAACTCACTGGCATTGGTTTAATTGCTGGATTTAACAGGATTGACTTCAGCATGTTCTTAAGTATTTTACTGAACTGGGAATTTTACAGATCTCATTTAACACGACAAGGTTTTAGAAATGAGCCAGATGTACAGTAGTTATGAGCTTCTGAAACTTTTACCTCCTGATGTGGAATTCACAGGAATGAACTTCAGATTGCTGCAGCCCTAAACCCCCTTTGAATTCCATGGAACATTCAACTCATAATGACCTCACTCACCCAACCCACCACTTTGACAATGACTTGCATAATCTAAAGCTTGGCAAATGAAAACAGATTCTAGGCATCTTCCACCTCCCGCCAGCTCTGTAAAGCTTATTAATCTGTGGGTGGTATCCTAACAGATCTGACAAAGAAGCACATTCTTCAACCACGTTGAAAAAACTGATTTGCAGCAAATGCTACAGGAATGAGTCTCAGACAATTGTTCAAACCCACAGTGTCCTTACTGAAACAACTAAGTCTTCTGAAAATTACCCATGCTAGTTGGTCTACACCTTTTCCACAGACAAACTGTCAAGTCTCTGACTATTTGGGTACGGATTTGAGGATCTGCTTTCTAATCTACGCAGCAGCTCTGTGTTCTTGCAATGCTGAGATGTAATAGCTGTTCCCATCCTGTAAGTCAAACAAATGTTTTCCAGGCATCCACTTAAAGTCTTCCCACAGTAAACTCTTCCACTACACCAATTCAACTCCTTGTAAACAGCAGCGCAGCTGATTTGCCATTTCAGGTACCTCACATCATTACAATAAAAAGGAGAAAATCATGACAACTCACCCAGGTTCTCACAGTCACGGGTCTGGGTGGGCACTGCTATTTCTTGTAACTCTTCTGCAGAGGCTTGCCTGGCAGCAACATGGGCTACCATTTTTCACTGACCCTTTTACATTGCAATGAGCTGTACCTGACTGGATCCCTCCAGACCATCCCACTGCCTGTAGTTTAGTTATTTATTCAGTCAAGCCTGTAGTTCTGTCTCAACAAAGAAATGGTTACCTGCTTTTTTTGCACCAAGACAGTGATAGGAAAAAGTTAGCTAAGAAGAAATTCCTAAGGTGGAGCAGTTAAAGAACTGGTGGTGTTGGCAACATTCTCCTAGACTTTATATTCTTTCAGCCCTTCCCTGCTCAGGATTAGCATTCTGCCAACACTGAGTGATTTTAACCGGCCCACAAAACGTTCTCAGGCTGGAACAGAGAGAAATCCCCTAGAGCTCACCAGTCCTAATTCAGACAAAACTCCCTTTCATGTCACCGGGAAGACAGCCAGGGGAAGGCTGAACACTGAAATCCACTGCTGGGGTGGTTCTTGTCCCAAAGGAGCTTGTCCGTTGCTGTTAGTGATTTCCCTGGGCTCTGGATCGGATCCTGTACACGGTGAGAGCACTGCAGTTCTGCATGTTGTGCAGCAGTGCTTTTCACAGCAAGCCAAAAGGAAAAGCAAGACCAGGCATCAAGCCTCAGGGTGCCTGGCCGAAGCCCACTTGGCTACAGCCAAAGCTCCTTCTGTACTCGAGCGCACCATGAAACATGGGTGCGTGTTGGCTCCTAGCATCTGCAGCCATCCAGAAAACTCCATTTTCTCTCCTCTGGTTAGTTTTGAAAAAATAATTCGATCTAATTTATAATATTGAAAATATATATATTGTGTTAGAGAGACTATATATTATTACATAGATTAGAGACATATGTAGTATTATTATATATAATATATATTCTTATATATTATACAGAAATGGTTAAAGAAAACCACTTGTCATACCTAATGTACAGAGGTATTCAATAACAGGCAATTTTTTCCTCCAAAAATATTAAAAATTGTCCTTTTCCTTCATTGATCTATAAATCAGACATTTCAACAATATCAGCAATCAGATTTTGCCTATTCACTGGCAGAGCTAGCCACCCACTATGATTTTTTTATAGATATATTAGCAAGTAGGTCATCGAGTAGTTTTATTTTTAGATACATTTTTAAATACTTGTTAAGAGGCTCAGCACATCCTTACCTATAAAAATTCCTGACGTTTCCATGTTACTGCTATCAATTAGAGACATTTTCCAAGTGCAGAAGATAATTATAATTATTAGCATTTATAATAAAATTACTAAGCTGGAGATATTTCTGGAAGGGTGCAAACCATCACTGATCCGTGGTATCATCTCTGATCACTCGAAATGTGTGCAAAATGGGAACATGCAGAAGGGCTGATTACTGCGTGTTAGGAAGTTACACAATGGTCTTTTTGTTTGACCCACGTACAACAGATGGCGGTGCCAGAATGCCTGTAGGTGTATTTTCCTGTTCCGATAATGTCGCAGACAGTGGCTCAAGGTGAACAGTTCTGTGATCAAATCGAAATTGGAAAGTCCAAATTCAAAAGCCAGCTCAGCTGAAATACTGTTTTTTTCCTGTGACCTTGTAACATCAATGATTTGGTAAAACAGTCAATGATTACCGACACTAGATCTGCTTTGTGTGTAGGGTCTGATCCAAAGTGAATGAAGCGAGTTCGATGAAATTTGGATTAGGCCCTTTGACCAGAATCTTTGAGGTCAGCGATTTGTTCCGCACTGGTACGGTACCTTGTACAACACGGGCTGCAGAAAAGGTGGTTGGAGTGTCTCAGTGCTCACTTTCTGGTATGAAAGGATGAGGTGGCAACCCTCCTGCTAGTATCTCGTTCATTTCAGCCGTGCCTTCCCCACCAGGCAGGGCGAGAAAGAGAACACACAAAATCCTGCAAAGAGCTGCAAGCAGAAAATCCTCAAAGTTATTTCCCATACCTAATATTCACCTCATTTTAACTCTTCTCTCCGAGACTGGGACTTCCACACGTGTAAGCCCTACACTACTTATTACAAAATAACAGACACAAAAATGAGCACCAAGTATTCAGGGTGTTTATTCAGAATATTGGATGCCATAAACATTTTGATTAACCCGTCCTGGAAAGCCCTATATTAAGGACCTACTTGACAGCGGTGTCTTTTATAAACAGTGTGCACAGCAGCCAGTCATCCCCCCGCTCAGGTACACCCATTTCCAAACACCTCGGCTTGGGATTCGAAGCGGAGGTATGTTTTCTTTGTGCTGTGTATTTTTCCATTATTAACTTTTCCTAACTGCTTCCTCTTTTTAGAATATGCTAGACGGTGTCAAGAAAATGCACCGCTCCTATAGTTCTTGGTAACAAACAGATGGAACATTAGTAGGCTAAAAATCTCAAAATTTAAAACTATGAAAAGAGATACATCTGTTCTTTCTTTTTGCTCCTATAAAACATGAGGAGAACGGGAGAAATCTCGAGGATGAGAACCAGAATCATATGGCATCCATCAAAGCGCATATGGTTTCTCTCTTATCTCTGTCTCTACAGCGCATAAAGGAATGAAATCGATCCCAGTACTGCTGCATATACATAACTATAGGATGACATTATCAGGCCAATTACTCTGACCAGTTACAGACTACAATAAAAAGGCATTTTTCTCGTTCTGTCCCTTGGCTCTCCAGTAATACTGGCTCATATCCAGCCTTTTTCAGCTACAGTTATATCAGCAAGTGAGATGTTGGGTGGGATGTGCTACTTGCATCACTCTTCTCACCACGGGATCTTGATCTTACTATTCCAGCACAAACAACTTTGCTCCTAAGCTTACTTTCACCTTCAAGTGTTTGCGTGCCTGTTCAGTCCCACACTACAGGAAAGGCTGAACACCTTGTGAGTTTAAATGAATCCAGCGGTTACACTATCCAACTGAACCACCATTTTCATTCCTGAGGATCACCTTTATAAGTAGAGACAAATAAGTCATCAGTAGAGGTACTCTACCACACCGGGAGATCGCCTGAGCTCCTACATGGAGTTACTCTGCATTGAGTTTTATTTGCAAATTCCACGGATTCATTTACACCTCTTGTGCCTTAGCTCACTCCACTCTAGAAAATGCTAAAATCAAAGTATAATCTCGATACTTCCTTCCCTTACCAACCCCCAAATTTGTAATGAGTTGAATGGAAACTCAAATATTTTCCTCAAATGTAGTCCAGTGTAACTAGATGTAAGAGTTCGAGATGGCATGAAGGATTTCTACACATCTCAAGGAAATCCTTAACTGAACTAGAATTCACTGCTTGGTTTGCTTTGCGATCCCTGCCTTTGTCCTCATGTGGCAATTACTTCCCCAGCCAATGTACATTTTATTTAGTTACTAAGAGAAATCCAATTACCCAAGTTCTGAAATTGCATCCTGATTTGTACTGAAAAGCTGATCCCACTAAAACCACGTTCCTAAAGATATTTTAATGCAATATTTTCACTAAAATTAAAATATTTGAGGGGGAAGTTCAAGAGTGGCAGGGAAGAACTGCTAAGCATTGTCAATCTCCAGTAAGTGCTTGGGACTGGCAGAAGAAAAATCAGAGTCCACTACCCAACTTTGCCATGCTACTAGCTTCTGCTTCTCTATTTGAAAAGCAACGTCAACATGCTTTTGTAGAATCTGTATTCACACAGGTCAATGGAGACATCCCACTCTGGAAAACTTACAAGGTTTAAAAAAGTAGATTCAACTGCTGATCTCTTCTTTCTTGTCCATGTTCCTCTCATACTCCACCATCACTCCTCAGAGCAACATTTTTATTCTACTTACGACACCACTTTTCAGTGCTGGCCTCCAAGGAATCCTTAACAGTGGAGCAAGCCTGCAGGATTAAAGAAAAAAAAAGATTATTGCAGTTTTAACCACTATTCTTCTCCCTCTTCCAAGCCCAAATATGACTTGTTTATGCATAAGTTTAATTTATTCCAGAAAATTCTTGTGGGAACACTAGTTGAAAGCTGGCAATTCCAGCTAACAACTCAGATTTGAATCAGAGCTCTGTTTGTTTCTCACTCTGCTCAACCATCAGAGTCCAACAGATGAGCTGATATAACTGGAACTGCCGCGAGGGCGAGGACCGCAGGGTCTTCCTTACAGAAATCGGCACTTGTGGCAGCATGACACCCTTGAAATTAGTACCCCATCTGAAAGATTCCAGTAAATTCTTCTCCACTAAGCAGCTTGGAGCCTGCTAGAAAATTCCCCAGAAAAGTCCTTAGGGGAAGTTTTTATTCAAAGAATATCTGACTTGAACCAGTGGCATCCTCCTCCAGCTTCACCCTCTAATAGTTTTACTTATCACAGAAGGGGACTTCTACAGTTTAGGCAGTAGAGATGTAATAGGGGAGAAGTTTGGACTCTATATCTCTGTAAAATACTTAGCATTTCAATAGTCTATATCACGCTTTTTATCATATTTTAAAATATTTCATTATCAGAAAACTCTATATATCTTCACTTCCACTGCTAAAATTCAGCATATGTTTTAGGGTAAGAGAGGGGATTTGCTCAGCTTTTATGTGTTTAATTATTCCAAAAGGCAAATAAGAAGACTCTAAGAGATTGCTAACTTTTTTTCGTGCACAAGCATTTGGCTACCCAAATAGGAATCCAGGGTCCCCCTGTGATGACAGCTGCACATTTTCAATACTCTGACAGTGTCTCAGTGTAACCCCACTACAGCCGAGAATCCTACACCTGATCTTTCACAGCTCTCCACGAGATAAAAATTTTTAATGTAAGACAATGTGGAAATTGAAGATTAAAATATTCAGCATATTCATACACACACTTTACCTATCTCTGCTAATCAACAGCAAAACCAGAGGCCAGTGCTTTGGCCTGGGCAGGGCGACATCAGTTAGTGCCTTATTATCATTTACAAAGGAAGGGTGAGGCCAAGATGAAATAACATAAATAACAAGGAGGGAAATTGTGAAGAAGGAGAACTGCAGTGAGAGGCTCATATTCCACTAGATGCTGAGCTAGCTACTGAGCTATATTCAGCTTGGGTGAATCCCATTAAATTGAACTGCATTTTCCTAGGAACAGTTGTGATAAATATATTTGGGCTTTGGTAAACGTAAAAGAGTTCCATAATGCCAAAAGTACTCGGTCCATCATTAGCGCATTGTAATTCTGCCTCATGCGAACGTGCAGAAGTCTAACAACCCAACACGCAGAACGTCAGCAGCTGTAGACTGACAAAACCAGGGCAACACCAAAAGCTGAGGGGAAGCCGTCCCCATTACACAAAGGGTGGGCTCTCCACCCCACTGCACCGGTGTTACGGCACTGGACTTGCGGGCAATGTAAATTTAATGGGCCTGCAACAGGGAACCTGGGATGTACTTGGGCTCCTTGCAGAGCCAACCAAATTCTGCTGATTTGCTTAGCCCATGGTAAAGCTTTTGAAGTAATTCAAAATGCCTCCAGATTTTAACAGTGCAAATGGAAAAGCTCCAGATTCATAGATACGGAGCCTTCGGTGTCACTTTCAGCAAAAAAAAAAAAATTAAGGCAGCACTTGCAAAACCTGTGACCCAGTGCTTGAGGTCCCACACCCACGCTGCTGTGTGAGAGGCACTAACAGCCCCTGGCCTGGTTTAGCTCTGCTGCTGTTCTTAATTCGTGCACTTTAATCTGAGGGCATTGCCGTATATGTCAAATGATTTTCTGAAGAACTTCCCGTACAAGTTATTGATGCTAACTTTTATGGGTTAAGAAAGTACAGGAGATCCTTCACGGACCCAGCATGAAAAGTCTCTCCTCATCACCTGACTGCGAGTGTGCCCAGAGTACTGAAAGTATTTGCACATCCCACCCTTCCCAAAAAAAAAAAAAAAAAAAAAAGGAAAAAAATCTCAACCCCACCCCAAAACCAAATCATCCTTAAGAGCAGCTTCTAACGACACATCCGTGAGAAGGCACGAGGCCCTCCTAAGTGCTTGTACCACCATCAGTACGAGACAGCAGTCAAATGCTCTGCCATGGTGTAGCATAATTACTACATGACAGCGAACGTTTATCAGCCCTGCAGAGTATGCAGACAATTCTCTACAAGCAGGCGTACAGAGCCATAAATTAATGCCACAAATTAAAAGCAAAATCAAAACAAGAGCACTTAGAGAAGTCGATCAACTGCACTGAAAGAATTAAACCCTCCCCCCAGGCTTTTTACTTGTTCCTAAGCAAAAAGCCTTAGTTTAAAAAAAGCACCGTGTAACATGGCCAAGAAGCCCATTATGAGTAGAACCAGAGAGAAATGAATTCTGCAGACAACCAGTCTCCACTGAACGTGCTACACCCAAGTTGAACATTCAGTGTGAGTTTCCTTCTTGCACCTCATGGACACGGGAAATGTGCTTAGATGCAAACTTGACGTGATCTATATTGCCCAAGAAAATAGAGGCTACTGTAAAGTGGTGCACGAAGGATATAGATGTGCACCTTGTCAAAGTACTTCACTAGATGCTCACATTTGACATCAAGGGACCTTAGGAAAAAAGCAACGTATAAGCAAACACTGCAAAGCCACTCTAAGAGATCCAGTAATAGATTTGTTGAAACTAATCTTCTTGAGGTATTGGGAATATACTTATTTGCAGGAAAAATAGAGAAGGTCATAAAGAGTCAATTCAGTAAGACTTTCCCCCCAGGCTGAATCGTGAGACTGTGCTAGAGTTTTCAGTGATGCCCTAGTGTTACTGAAGCTCAGGCGGAAAAGCAGAATTTTCAGCTCTACAGTTGGGATTATTAGTGTTTTGGAGAAAAACCAGACAACAGGGTTTTGCTGGGAAAGCCAGTGGTTTCGATCTCCTGGTAAGAACTGCATTTTGCTTGTACAATGCATCTTCGCTCAGATGTTCTTGGCAAGGAAAAACTCAGCTTGTTTTCAGACAATCTGTGGGGTTACCAGAGAGTTATTGGAAAAATAGATTTTTACTTATAAAGCAGTATGGAAAAAAATACATCAGTGAATGAAACCAGGAAAAGTCTGGAATTCCATTATGACACTTTTACAGCCATTCAAACTACAGCTGCACTGATTAGTATTTACGATCAGATTATCTCTCCCCACCAAAACAGTATATTTCATAATAATTCCAGAAGACAATACGCAGATACCATATGGTCCCGTGAACATCTGCAGCCCAGAGCCATCTCTGTCGGAAGCACAGAATGTCAGTATGAGATTGCCCAGGAGTTTCCATCTGATCTGCTGCCTCAGGGATTGAAAGAGCAATAACAATAAAGGGAACCGTGAGTGTTGTTTAATGTTTTCCAATGGATCGTGCACATTAGAAACAGTAATTAATGATTTGGTTTATAATGCTTCAGGGAATTACTGTCCAACAAAATAATGTAAGTAATTTAAATTTGCAATAAATTTTGGGCATGCAGGCATTTCATGGCAGCGTACAGCACTGATTTGCCAGAGGAAAGAAACACTGTTATTGCAGCCACATCCAAATAATCCACAGAAAAAGCCATATCAACCCCTTAAGTGATTTGACTATACTCTCTTACTGTGCAACTGTCCTCAAAGGCACATTCAAAACCAAATACACCTCACTAAGAGACCACAGGAGCAAAACTCAGCACGGAATGAAGAATTCTTTTTTACTCTTTTGAGACATAACTGCAGTCCTCTCCTCCAAAATAGAACGCCCAACACCTGCAACTGTCATTATTATTCTGTTTTTAAAAATGCCTGTTTCACTTAACCCATGGCACTGTAAGAAACTACAAATCAGGTCCATGAAATAACCTATACAAGAAAAAGCCGCCTTCACCCAAAACTTCCTGTGGTCATTTCCTATAAGGGCGAAAATACTTGAGAGCTGCAAGGAAAAAATTCAAATTAGTACCTCTCTGTCTGCAGCCCTAAAACCCCTAATCTTTCCCCCCTTGCACAGGTAATGTTGCACACCATGCCCTGCAAGTCCAGGCTTCATCAGAGCAGAGAACAAATGAGCTCTGGAGGCAAAGACCTCTAAAAGAGACTTTCTCTACCAAGGCAGAACTAACCCAGGTTTGCTCACGTCTCTGCATCTGCAAATTAGTAAGTTGAAGGGAGGACATAGGTAGGGAGTATCCCTTACTCAGACTTGTACTTTGACTCAACAGATTAAACATATGCTCACGGATTCCATTTACACTGCTCAGAAACCTGTGGAGATACCAGAGAGTGACAGGGCTTCACTTCTCTGATGGTGGCTTCCCAAGCAAGCACCTTCATCCTGAACATTCGGGCTTCTGAGACACGGGTCCATGGCACGCTCTGCTCCCAGGTACGGTAAGTCTCTGCCTTTAAGTGAGAAGTTGTGCTGGCAGAAGCAGCAGCCTGGCACAACCGCCTCTGAAATCCCAACCCCCGGTGCCTCTGGCCCACGGCAAAAGCAGCCAAGCACTGCAGCAATCTTGGTTTCAGCCCATTCGTTACTGTTTCTCCAGCAAAGCACGTCTGAAACACTGCGTGTTCCTTGGGCTTCTCAAAGGCCATCGTTGCCTTTGTTCAGGTTTAGCCTCTAGAAATCCAGGTAAAAGAGCTTTTACAAGCGCGTGCCAGCTCTGTGCAAATACCTTCTGTCCAGACAGGGGGCCTGGCTGAAACCCCCGGATGTCCTGAGCATCGGTTCATAGGAGTCAGCTCTTCTGCCACTGGGCAGGGCATTTCCAGACCTGTTGGTGTGTGGCTAAAAGGGATCCTGGGAAGTAGCTGGTGATTAGCAGAAATCCTTCTTACTGTATTTGACCTGAGGCTGAGCAATGGAGACATTCACACCAAAAACTTTTTCAGCTTTACAACATGGCTTCAGTGGTGAAGTTTGGCTGTAAACGTGAGATGATTTATATAAAATGCTTATCCAACACAAAACATAGGTACCTCAGCTCAACGTCTCAGCTGATTTGTCTAATTCAACCTTTCACAGCTCTACTCCACATTCACATTGCTCTTTTTTTTCAAGGCATTTCTTCTGACCTGACCAGGAAAGTCCTTTAATACAGCTATTTAGAAACTGGTAAGCATAATTTGAAATATTTTCAAAGGAAACTAAATATATTTTAGTCACATGTAAGGATTTTATTGAAATGTGTTTACGCAAGGTCAGTCAAATTATTTTTAAATGTCAGGTAAATATTAATGAGATTTTCACTAAAAAAAAATAGTTTTAGTGACAAGTTTAAAAGTTCTGCAGAAAATTCTTAAGCACCTTGAATAGGCTGGTATTTGTCAACACCATCAGAGGTGACATACCCAGACCTGCTTTCTTCTGATAGTACACTGCTATCTTCAAGGTATCTCTGAATAAAATTACCCCCGTGTCTCTAAAAGCTGACAAAAATGCACCGATGGATTAAAAAACCTACATATTTATCTCTCACAGACTAATCAACCAGGAAGTTACTCCTCCCAGCATGTCTTACCTGCAGCAAAAGCTCTCACCTGGCTCAGATTTTGCAGAAGAGTCCTCTCATCATCCTGCAATGTGAAGTCATCCCCGTATTTCATGTGCTCCTTCTGTCTCCAGCCGTTTCCTCCAAGTCAGTTCATCGAGCTGCACTATTGCAGGGACAGTTATCGTACGTGCCAAGGGGCACCACATACCTCTCCAGGGTCTCAGCCTCCCAGGGCCCCATGTGCAACACCATTCTCCTCAACAGCTCAAGGCGCAACACGGCCACGCTCCCCTGACTGGGCGCATCCACCCCAGGAAATGGGGGACGTGGTTCCGCAGCTGAAATGTGAACAGGTGAAAATCACTGCTGACAGAACCAAAACTACTGCTGCACTGTCCTCTTTGGCAAAGAGCATTAAAAGAGCATGACCACTTCGTTCACCACGCATCCCCCTGGAGCAGGAATGCCTTCCTCTGCCATATTCAACAACTGTTCTTGGGCGCCGGAGTGAAATCAAGCAAACAAGTTGTTACTCTAATGACTGGTATTTCTGAAAAATTAATATCATTGAGGTTAATGCATAAATTAGAACCCTGAACACAGACTGAAATTCATTTTGCTCATGTCCCTCATTCCAATCGCAGTGAATTGCGTCCTGCTCCAGAACAGCAAAAGCCGAGCTACATTAACGCGCCTGAGCTGTGCACGTACCTGCAGGTCTTCTGCACTCGATCCTCAGCTCTCTGCTGTGACAGGCTTCAAGGCATTAGCCTCTTCCAACACATTTTATGGTCCAAGCCCTACTAGGAGAGCAGCATCTACCCCCACTTCAAATGAAGCCGAAGGGGGATTTCTCACTTGTGTAAGGACGACTCTGCCGACACGCACATCATGGGGATTGTCGGTCTATTTTACAGCACAAACTCAGCCACGTGGAAGCAGAACATAACTATTATATACAATAGGCATCTGTGGACAGGAGATGAAGAACATTTTAACCATTAATGGCACACAGAAGTTTAGTCAACAAAAATCCTGTACTGGTGGGAGACAACACTAACGTAAGGGCAAGCTCATCACAACAACTGGTGCTGAAGGACCAGCAGTGGCCTGATCAGTAGCACCATTAGTGCTTGTTCCAAGAGGTGTCCGCTGCAGGATTTGGGGTGCAGGATTTGCTCCTCCTCGATTCTTGAGAGAGCATCACTCACCACAAATCAGGAAGTACAGTCCTCCCTGGAGACGCCTGCTCTAGCGCACAGAGGACGCGTCTCTCCGTGCTATCCCCTACACTCAGCAGCTTCTTCCTGCCTTTGCGTGAGCAAACCAGGGCGCAGCGGCTTGCCGTCAATGCAACAGACGGCTAAACTTTGCCACCCCACGTGCAGCTTGCTCTGCCTACAAATGTGATATTGCAGCAGATGTGCTTCTGGAGGCTTCTTGCAAACCACTGCAGACGATCCTGTTTCTTTCTAATGTCGAAGAATAATCGTGAACATCCATCAAAAATTAAACAGTATGGGAGCTAATCAGGCGTTACTATTATTCAGATAGTAGCAATTCATGTTTGTTTCATAAAAATCTATGCTTTATAGAGTATGTATATTTTTGTGCTTTATGTCTGCAACAAATATGCACATGAATTATTAATGTGCTATAAAATGAGGATATTTTGGGGGGAAAAATGAACTACCTAAGGCATTTTCATATAAATGACTGCAATTTAACTTTCAAAAACATTTCATTTTTCAACGCTCTGCTCACTTCAAATTGAAGTCTATACATTAGATTTGGCCGAGCATGCCACAAGAAACCTCACACTTACAAATGATTAACCCACGAAGATCCAGCATGGATTAAATACAACAGAAGCAGCTGTGCAACACCAGGCAGATAGCACTCACCCTCCTGAGTTTTTAACAAGTTTTTGCATGAGTAGCTCCAGAAAGCTGAAGCCAATACCCATAACGCTTGGATGATCTGTTTATCACAAGTACCTCACTGCTCTTCCATACCACTAGGAATACTGCCCAAACACAATGTCTGTACACATTGCCCACGTGCTGTCACTATGAGAAGACAAGGGTGGCTTAGCTGGGCTGAGCAGTGCAATTCCCTCTGTCCTGCTGCACTCAGCTCCTGGCAACTTGTTCAACTTGATTTGGAGGAAAGAATTTAAGTACCCAAAGCATCCTCATATTCCTGAGAAACTATTGTAGGGGACATGCTCTTCTTCCAGCCTTCCTTATGTTAAAGACTATTACATATGTAATAGGAAGACTCTAGTTGGATACCAGATAAATTAATTCTCTTCCTCATCCTGCCTTACCCATTCCAGCCTTCAGCAGAAGGAAGCATCTGATGACAAAGTATCACAAACTGCTATCAAGAAAGCAAGCACAATAGAAAGGAAAAAAAGTCACAGTAAGTAATTGTGGATTTGTCTATAGAAAAGTAATGAAAATGGATCAAACTAACTGATGCAAAATTCATACACTAAACTTGCAGGTGAACGTTCTAATTTAAAATCAAACTAAATCAAACCTGAAGTACAACTATGTCTGCACCAGCAGGAGCTGGGCAGTCCAACCTTGGAGGCTCTTCAAACAAATCATTTCAGATAGGAGGCACAGCAATGCTCCAAACACCCACGCACAGGATTTTCTGCAGATTCTTATGCTCAGTTGCCACAACAGGATTCCTTATTCAGCAGCCTGTTAGTCCTGATAATGCCATTGCCAAGATCCAAAGATGGGTTGCACATCCAGGCACAGCTGTGTCAGAGGGAAGCATCCTCTTCTAAGTCTTCAAAATACTCCTCTGGTAGAGGAAATGTGCAAAACTATATAGGCAAGAATTTATTTCAAGCAAGTTCCTGCCACCAGGACGAGTATTCAACAGGTAGGAAGACCTTCACCTTCCACAACACAGCTGGTTAGGGAAATGCAGAAAGAGAATTTGGAAAGCTAGTTGTTAGAAAATTCATTGAATGCAATTTAGTGGTTAAAAAAATCACTATCTATAATCTATGCTTCAAGAGACGATTCAGTAATAACGCTGACATAAATGTTTTATGGGCAGCTTTAGCTGTCAGAAGAGTTCCTACATTATAAAAATCAATGTTCAGTGGGATTTGCAGCGGATAAAGTAACACTTCTTCTATCTATAGGGAAAGCTTTGTCCAGTTTAATTTTTCAAGTAGCTCAGCTTACAGTTCTCACTGTATTTCTTCTCTGCCCTCCAGACTACAACACAGAACTACTATGTACATATAAACGATCTTTCCCTCAACCCAAATCTATTAATGTTTTAAAAAGCTAAAGCCTGTATCTACGTAAGCTTCTAAAACCTTAAAGCTTCTGTTTCCTGAGAAGAACATGTACACAAAGTCAAGCCATGAATTTAGAAGATTAAACAAAGTCAGAGAAACTGCGATTCCATGATTAAAAATATGCAAAACTATCAATCTTCCCTCAGCTGATTTTCACACATTAAATCCAAGGACCACAAAGTGTGAGCTGCTTCTGACCAAATGTTTACGGCCAAATACGGAATGTTAGACCAATGTGAACTGTGATTAATTCCTTATCAGAAAAATAATCCCCCCAACGCCGTCAGGACCATGCCAGCAAGCACCCTGTTCGGGCAGAAAATAAAGTATTTGCAAGTTAAAAGAACTTTTAGAGGCTGAAGAAAACACATGCTCTGGTTGCATGTTCTCTTTTCTCCACGTATTCATCGAATCTTTTTCTTTTGCTATTTGACCTTCATAACTACCATGTACGCACAGTAGTCAGTACAACTGAAGCTGATTTGATCAAGATCATACTCAAAATGCTACAGAAGTTATCATGTACGTTCATTTTTTCCAAAAAAAAAAAAAAAGTTAGAGAAAAATTCATTACCACAATTCATCTGCTCAGGAAAGAGGAAAAAGAGCAAAAAGTGGCTTTCATGATTTTCTGCCCTGAGGCAGCTGGGGACACAAGAGGAGCCATATCGTCATTTCCCCGCAAAAGACAGTGGTGGTCTAATTTCCACTGCACAGCTCAGCAGAGCACAGGAGCCAAAGCTGTCTGTTCTCCAGGCAAAGGGCTGGTGATCATCCATCTAATCCTCAAAGGGTGACAAATCTGTAGATGTGCAGTTGAAAAGGAAAAAAACTCTTCTGAGGAACAACTGTTAAGTGATTGGTATGGGAATACTGTGATTTCTGCAGGCGAGAAAAAGAGAAATCAAGCACAGTTAAAGTCCAGTAACTTTGTGGCTCACCAGTAAACCAGAAGGTTGTGGTATTTCTGACTGAGGCTTGCCGAAGGAACCTGTAACACTGTCTGCTGAGGAGAGGCAAATCCAACCAAAAGGAGTGTGCTGAAAGCAACCAAAGCTCCCAGGGCCACAAAGGAGCTGAAAGTCCATTTCCTCCTGTTATGCGTGTCAAGATAAATGGGCCCTTTTGAATGCTTCGATAGTTTTGAAATCTGCTGTCTTATAACAAAGCTTTCTCCTCTCAACTGTCAGACAGACTTCTCAAGGGAACTTGCCCTTTGGGCTGCAAATGGGCTCTTCAGTCCTGCTAAGGAGCCGTGGGGATCTACACTGCTTTCCTACTTTTAGTGATGCAAAAAACAAAGGCTCTTACTGTTCGCAGAGCATGGATTTGGAGAGGGCTTCGTGAAGGGTCAGTGATGCACTTAATTCAATCAAAGCAGATAACTCCTCCTTATCATAGGAGGATAAAATCACGTGCACGAAGGCAGCAGCTAACAGTGCACTCCTAACACTGAGCCAAGGCTGGCGGGATGAGCAATCTGTGTGCATGCAGAGGTAGCAGAGGGCTCTCAGCCAGCTCATGCTGGGAGAAGCGGGGATGGTGCCATGGATATATTACCAATTTGAAGTCTTCCTGCAGGTGACGTTAACAATGTGCATAGCACACTTGGTCACCCCCAGTGAGCTGAGTTTTATTTCATTAAATGATTTCTCATTTTAATTGAATGCAGGAGCCTATGATCAATACAGGGAAATGTTATCTTAATCTCTGACCACTAATTCATAAAGACACTGTTCTACCAATAATATGATGGGCTGGTTTGTCCGATTGTTTGTAACGTATGCTAAAAAATGGAAACTGAACAAAGCTCTTCCTTCATACCTTGAAATAAGCTGTTAGATGACTTCCATTCGTATCACCACACCGCTGTACATCCAGATGTGTTTGAAGATTGTGTAACTGTGTAAGGAGTTTCCATGCAGAGAACAGTTCCCATAGAGACACTGGATAAAAGGTGTGATACAACATGCATAACTGTATTAGAGTTGCATCCAGCAATCTCTGGGTTTGATTCAGAACACAAAGTTTGACAGGATTTAGAGACTGTGATATCAGATTATCATTCCAGGAGAGAGTAAATAGAGTTCCAGTTACCTACTATGAAATCAAAAGCACTGGAGGCACAGACACAAAGCACTGAGAACTGGTAGATATTGCTGTACAGTTCCATTCTGCCAGTTCATATGAAAATAAATTAAAGAGTAACTTTATGCCAGCTTTATACACAGTCCAGCACAACCTGATTTAACATAAACTTTGTCAGAAGAAACACTATCAGCTGCTTGGAATAATCCCCCAGATATATGGTAATATACCCATACCTAACGCAGACCAAGTCAGCTCTCTTGAGTGAACTGCCACCACACAAATACAGTAACAATAGCAGAATTCTAGAAAAACAAAGCAAGATGCTCATTACCAGCTCCACTAGAGAAGGACTACTCGGCACAACTCATGAAAGACTCAGGACATGATAAAACTGTACAGCAATGTCTAAGCTAGCTTCTAACTGGCCCCTTACAGCTCCTTCAGAGCAACACCAGTGAGGTGAAGTAGCCCACAGAGCCCAAATGAAAAGTATGTACTAGCAAGACTGGCACACATTGAATCTTGCACTCAACAGTGATTGGACTTAATGCACACCACTGTCAGAGATCAGTTAAGTATGTTTTCTCTCAGGTATCCTCCCTTAGGGGCTCTTCATCTTGTTTGTGGTTCAGAGAAAGTTTTCTGAATGCATTTGAGAAATATTGAATAGAAAAGTATTTGCAAATACAGGACCGAAGGCAACTGGAAACAAAGTCTAAAGTTTTCAGTGAGTACTGGATTTAGCCAGTCCATGTCAACAAAAACACTCCCCATCCCTTTTTCCTCATTTGTTACAAATTCCAATTCATGGCTGTATACTGTAAATGGAAAGATTTGGAATTGAGAAGAAGAAATAAAATACCATCTTTTAAATATGCAATACTGAGTTTATAGCTTTTTTTTCTAGCATCTTGTCAGCATAAAATAAAAAGACTCAGAAAATCTAAATGAGAAAAGCCTCACTCACATACTTTATCAGTGAAGAATTTCCATGGCAATACTGCTTTGAAGCTAAGTGGTTTTATTTATAGATGAAGCAGTTTCCATAGTTCATTTGCATTTTCTCCAGATTACCATAACCATACAGGATCAGTTGTTCAGATCTACAGATATTATCTGTGCAGTGCCAGCAATTCACTTAAATATTTAAAACATGAAATGATAAATAAATTAAGTGCTCATGCAACTTGCCATATTCACAATAGACTGTGCGGGATGCAGTCATCTCTGCAGCAGAGAACAGCGCTATGTAATAGTGCAGAATGAACGGTCACTTTGTAGAAATACATAATAGAAATGATGAGAGCAGTATGAATGGGTGTGGAAGCACCAGAAGGAAGAGCAAAAGAAGAAAAATAACGGCAGGAGATGCTGACAGCAGGTCATGATCCAACAATGCACCATCAACTTCTCAGGGGCTCCCAGATGACAAAAATAAAGGATACTGAAATAGAAACTAAACCCATTAAGAGATGGTGCAAAGACACCAAACACGGGAAGAGCCAAGTCAATACCCAGGTAAGAAAAGTAAGTAAAGCCTAATGTGGAGAGAAGTGACACACAATAGACAAAAGGATCACAACTACCGTGAGCTCCTAAAGGGTACAAACCAGGCACAATTCAAAACCAGCACATACACAACCATGCAGGATACATCTCGAGGACTAGAGAACCAGGGTACCTTGTTCTCTGCTTTGTCTCCAGGAATCGTGGCCAGGCCATGTAGGAAACACACCTTGGTGCCTGGACACTGACTTTCCCACTGGGACACACACATCTTGGTGCTTAGGAGAGTGCGTGTGAACAGGCAGAGGCAGAGAACATGTAGTGCTTTATTTGCAGAAATCTGTAATTTAGCTCAGATAGTTGAGCGCTGCCTACAGGTTTGCAGGAGGGTTCTTCGCTAGTACTCCTAATCCGCAGTCATACAGAGTTAATCTCTCATCAAGATAACTCTGTCAGCGAAGCCCACAAACAGGCAGGTTTTTTTCCAGGAACACTATGACCAAAAAACGTGAGAAAGCTCAAGAGCACAAGGCCTCAGCTTCGCCTGAGGTGGACCAACAGACTGGGCCACCCAGGAGGGGTGGAAGTGCAGCATACTTCAGCCTTTATTTCATAAAGGCCAGGACTTCAAACGCTACCAGCCAGAACAGAAAGGCAATTGAACACACACTCCAAACAGGACTCAGCAGTAAGGACAGAGCTACATCATCTGAAGTAAAAACGTTACAGCTACCAGCAAGCAAACTGAGCTGCCTCACGGAGCAGCCCAGTCCCACCCAGAGACACTCGGAGCAGATCCTGCTGTTGGCTCAGCAGGCACCACGGCACCTGCTCTGAATGACCAGGCAGTCGTACTCCATTAACATTAATGTCTCTTGGCTTGCTGCAGTCCCCCAGACAGCAAACGCTGGAGTCATCCAAGTGCAAAATTAACACCAGCACAGCTGGCCAACAGCTCTCCAAACAAGGCAGAAAACTAAGAAAAACTCTTGGGCAACCTCTTGTTTGCTACCAGCAGAGGTACCACTTGTGACCACTCCCAGTTAAGTGCGTCCTCTTTTACAGGAACTGTAAGACACTTCAAGCTTTCGCTTATGGAGTTTAAAACCGCAGGCTGCCTTGTATTTTCCACAAAGAGGAGGCAACAGCAGAATCATAGTAGTATTCTGGCTATCACAACAGCAGAGCAGCCAAATGGAGGGGCAGTTAGTCCCCATCGAATCAGCATACACAAACGCCAGTTCCCCTTCCCTCCAACACACAACCTCCCATTCAGTCTGTGGTGTTCTACCCTTGATTTGTTGATGGAGGAGAGGTTGCTGCTCTTGACTGAGACTCTCCCACTGGTATTAGACAAGCCAGAAGAGGAAACTTCAACTGTGGCTCTTGATGGACACAACAAACACAACCACCTTTCTTACAGCACAAGGGATCCTCAGGGTATTGACAGCTACTCTGTTTACTGTATTTCAAGAAGTGTCAAAGAACCAAAGAGCTGCTCTCAGCTTTATCAAAGAGCCACCAGCTCATATATCTCAAGATTAAGTGAAAACCATCAACTGCAGAACTCTTACAATAATTTAATGCACACCACAGGGCCATCCAAAATCTCACGGAAACAACACATACTCTTTAGCTCCGGTAACCATATTACTGGAAATAGATTTTGCACAATCCCCCTTCAAACAGCCATTTAAACCCCAGGCTTAAAGGAGATTATGCTGTTTGCTGATTTAAGCTGAAAGGGAAGCTTGTTCCAGTCATCTGGGGACTCCAGAGGCAAAAGCTCATCTGCCAAATTCCCTCTTTATCCTAGTACAATGTACAGCATCTAAATTGCGATGATAATCTTGAAGTAAAACGACTTTCCTTTCAAAGATAATGTTTAAGTCCGTTTCTGCGGATTTTCAAGCTTTTCCAGGGATTGTTTCTACTTGTGATATGATGTTGCCTGAGCTGCTTGATCTATGAAAGGTGATTTACTTCGAGATAACCCTTCTGGAAACCTTCGTCTTGTACCCAAAACGCAGAGGCCAGGTGGCTTTTTACAGGTATAAGCTGCAGATAACGGAAAAATTGAAAGCGCAGTCTAATGAGGTATTGCTGTGGGACGTGAATTCAGCATTTATCACCGGTTCTGCTGCCCACTCCTTGCTTTTCCCTAGACGCATCTAGCCCCGACTTGCAGAGAAGTGGCTGGGCCGAGCCACGGCTGCTCCCTGTGATGAATTTTGGTACTTACGCAGCCACTGTGGTCCAGTTGCTTCTGTTTGCTCCAGAAAAACTGAGACAACAGCCATGTTCCAGCAGAGCAGCAGTGGCCAAGTCGGCTGGAGCCGCCCTGGTCATACCTCTACTAACACCAGCCCAATGCACAAGCCACAGACTTGTCTTCTGCATTACACCTTGTCTATTAATTAGGGAGACAAAACCTTTTGCTTCTAGGCAAATTAAGGTAGTTCCACACTATGAAGAACAGCAGAGCCCAGGTCTCACAAGCGTTCTCCTCCTGCCAGTGTCACAGGAAGGAAAGGAGACAAATCCCTTATGAATCTCCAGGGCTGAGGAACACTGAGCTGTTCAGACTAAAGAAGGAACTACAGACAATGGTGTTCCTCACACCATTTCTTCGCAAATTCCTCTGTTATTTTCCCTATTTTATACTGTGAAAATGGAAAAGCTATGGGGAGATTGTAAAGTGAATCTTAACAAGTTCACTTCTCCAAACATTTCAGATACCATGTACTTCTCAGACGCTGCCAAACCAACTGGGGTCTCCAGTGACACACGTAGTTTTTCTTCCTGTTACCGTAGTTGGGATCTCCCCTTTCCAGATTTTAACCTTTATTTTCCACAATTATGAACACTTGATAAAAAGGCAACAAGAATGTATAATACACTACATGAGAATTTAAAAGGCAATGCAGTGGAAAACTGCTAATGGTTAAATGCATCATTATGCCCAGCAATATTACACAATTAGCAAATTTAATCATTTAACACTCTAACACTTCAAACTTCCATTAAATGTGTAATTTCATATATGAAATAATTATTCATTTATCAATAGGAGATGACTCTACTTCAGTACAGAAGTAAAAAAATATAATTAGAGGCAGCAGGGCAGAACGAATTTCTGGTAGCAAGACGGGATGGAGCTGTGTAAGTCTTCCATAAGGCCTCACAGTCAAACTCAATTCTCATAGGACAATGCCTCTAAGTATCTTGGGTCATTAGCAAAATTACATAGCTAATGAAGGGCAAATTAATGGACCTCTAGAACATTTTACAAGCCTGTAAGAACAGCTACTTGTTATACATCACTAAGAAATAATTGCAGCAGAGTCAATCTCATGAACTCACTAAGTTTTAACAATACAAACTGGGCAACCTATTCCCCACGAAGCATCTCCTCTGGCTGTGTGGCTGGTATGTCCCCAGGCTTGGTAGGTGATCAGAAGAGGGGGTTACGAAGATGAGATTTCAGGTGTGCAATACGGGCCGACTTTGGGCTAACAGTCCCGCTGCTCAGGGCAGGGAATCTGAGAAACCCAAGTCACCTGCCTTAGGGCAAACCGCATCTGGAGGCTGTCAAACGACCCACACAAATACGGAATGAGGTCGCAAGAAATTAAACATTTTCCGACCGAGGATGTGCAGGAGAGATCATGAGGGGATGACACAGGGGATGCTTAGGAGGCTTTCACACCTTCCCCATGAGGTGAGCGTGGGCCAGGCTGTTTACAGCGAAGGTCTGCGATAGAAGCCATCCTGCAGTTGGCTCAAATATGGTGAACACTTCATCTAAACGCACACTGCAGAACAGGGCGTCCTCAGTCATATTCTCACGGAACAAGCACTGCATGTGTCAGCAATAAGGAAGCTTAGTAGAAAGAGTAGCACATCTTAAATCAGGATGAGTTTTTGCAATACTGAAGGCGCTGTCACAGTTGCTGCTCTGTAACTGGTTCCTAAATGAGTCGTTTCAGTATCACTTCACAGAGCGACACAGATGTAGCTGGAAGTGAAAAGAGGCTGAAGACCGAACTTCCTTGTAAAGGTTTCAGTAAGTTACGTAGTTTTGTTGGAACCCCACCCCACCCACCCCTGCCCAGCCTGTTTCACTACAGCTAGTTCTACTAATTCTAGAGGGGCTCAGTTTTGCACAGTTTCTCAGCTGGGGTGGCGGTATTCACCACCACAGTTAGTAGTTTCAGGATTTTAAACTCGCGTAAGCACCTAAAAAGCAGATCTTCATCTGATATACTCCGCTGTGAGCACACTGTAGAGAGCTGTAAAAGCAGAGTTCAAAACCTTCCTGCATTGCTTTGAATCCAAACTAAAAGCCAAGATCTTGAAAGATGACCCAGAAACCTGATCTTCTAGGATCCACCCTAAACGTGTATGGATTAGAGATGTGCTGCAGAATAAATGTAACTGCCAAACTCAAACTCTTGACAATATTTGACTTTTCTCATTACCGTAACATCCAAGCTCCATTATCCCTATTACCACAAACACCTGGTCAAGGCAGCCTCACAAACATAAAGCAAAATATCTTCTAAGTATTTTTTAGTGATTTGCTGCAAGTGTTTCCACATGCGGTCCCTACAAATGCATTTTTCCAAGTATCCTCTATTAAACCTAGTAGTTCTCAGAAACTTATATCCTCAAAAAACATGAGTAAGTAGTAGAGAATTCCTTTTTTTTCCATTTCAAAAAAAACCAAACCAAAACCACAAGCCACTGCTAGTGACAAATATCACTTAGGGACACTTATTACTTTGCTCCTGGAAGAAATACAGACTGTCAGTACAAACCATTAAAGTGAGCACTAAAGCGGATCCAAATTTCTCCTAGCTTTGAGATGCAATAATATTTGTAAGATTACAAAAAAAAAAAAAACAAACCACAGGAAGAAATTATTAATTTATGCCTTTCCATCTAGCAGGAGGTTGGATCAAACTGCTGGCTGGGACAGCTTCCTCGGGTCCCCAAACTGATATTTGGGGATACTGGAAAAGTACACTTCATGTTCCCTGCCTTGTGACACTGTGGTGCAACTGCAGTAGACTGGCAGGTGCTCAATAAAGTTAAAAAAATCAGGTGAAATGACAAAAGTCTTAAGATTTTCAAGAAAAATGAGAGCTTTTCACAGGACAAGTATGTAATATAACATATATGTTAAATACAGCACTGTCCAACTAGACTAGAGTTAAAGGTCTCAGAAGCCACTACTGGAATCCTCTGAAAAAAAAAAAAAAAAAAGACATTTCAATTGGCACATGAGGAATCTTTTGCTTTCTCTATGTACGGCTACTAATTCACATGTACCTACTAAAATGCCAGGTATGCAGCTTAATAGCCCTCTAAAAAAAATTTAACAACACAATAGTGAGTATGTTCTGCAATCCACATCAACGGCTGTTCTCCAGAGCTCCCAGCTTCTACAGCTCCCTGTGGCAATAAGTCTCATAGTCTAATTCAATACTATGTTGTCTTTACTAATTTCATTAAAGCTCCTTATTGAGTTCATACCAAAACT
Organism: Bucorvus abyssinicus; assembly: GCA_009769605.1. Classification (NCBI taxonomy): domain Eukaryota; kingdom Metazoa; phylum Chordata; class Aves; order Bucerotiformes; family Bucorvidae; genus Bucorvus; species Bucorvus abyssinicus. The sequence goes on along the minus strand of CM020035.1, from coordinate 21,220,188 downwards.
GCCACCTCCTGCTCTCAGCAATCCTCCTGAATCTTGTGCAGTTTTTAAGCATTAGACATTACATAATTTCATCTTAACCACCTAATGAACTGTAAAGGACTCCTTTATAAAACAGTCCTTTGCGACTAAGGGAAGACTCCATAGGATCATAAAACAGCAACCATGGAAAATAATGATTCATTTTTCAGCTTCCAGGAACATTGCTGGTTTCACTGCCGTCCACAGAGGAGTCATATATGCTGCTTTACTAAATTCCTGACTGACTCTGCAGCCAAATATATCACACTGGGCAAAGGTGAACTCTAGGAACACCACTGGACGCCTTTGTTTGATGCGTTATAATTTCCAATTTCAACTTGATGTGGTTTCTACCAGCCCATTTCTTCACATTGCGTTGTACTTTATTAGTTGCAATTGAGAATAATGCTTTTCACATACTGTGATAGAGTTACAGAGAATGAATGAACAATTTTCTTGCTGGGCCACTATCAGCACATCTCAATTCAGTTTGGTCTCGTAATATTTATAATAGAATTGAGCAGTGCAAGATCTACTGCTCATATAGTGCGGTAAGAAGGTGTCTGGTGAGAAGGTTTTATGGTCTGTCTCTAGAGCATATATTAGATTTGGAATTTCCTAGTCCATTCCTCTTGGTCCCATTACGCGCTGGCTGCTTTTCTTGCTGCACATGCGTTATAGAAACACAGAAGAATCATGTTAGCCACATGTTAAGTCCATGACCCTAAAGTATTTCCATGGTTTGCAATCCTGTCTATTGGTATACAGCACACTGTCACCTTCAGGATGACTTCATGAATAGAGCTGAGTTTAGGCTCAATCCTTACCTGCTGGAGAGCTGTTTCAATTCCTGGAGCAACCAGAGTGTAAGTGACCACTCAAGTTATTAACGTGGACCAGGTCCTGGAAAAAGGCTATACTTTGCCTATTCCCTTTTGTGCTGTATTCTAATAATCTTTTCAGTGCAAGGATTGTTTCCTATCCCAGGTTCTCTGACAGAGGCAATTCACATGGCAAACTTCAAGCACCGACCCTGACGAACCAAGTTCAGCGCCTGGTCTCTCTGTATAAAGGATGGAGAGCAACAGGCTGCTCAGGGAGCAATTAGATTTTGACCAGACAATGGTTACTTTATCGCTGTCTCCACACATCACATTTCTTCAAATGAAGAGTCAGATTTTCAGTGAGACTTAATTACAAATTGAAAACTGCTTTTAATACAGAAAGTGCAAGATTAAGTTAAATTAGCTGTTTTGTTGAAGACTTATGCTAGCAAATTCATTTTTTCAGACATATATTAAGAGATCACAATCAAAGCTGGATTAATTTCAAAGATGAATGCCACTTCTCATGCATCAAGTATTAATCTATTAGTAGTTCCTGTGAAATCAATTGGGCTCCTTGTAAGGTATAGCAATACTCTGCAGAAGTGGGGAAAGTGTAGCTGGATCCTGTTAAACTCAGTACATATTTGTGAAGAGTATTTTATGCTGTTATACGGTTATACAAAACTACTTACACAATTAGCAAGAGACTCAACAAGAGATTTTTCTTCCCAGCTGCAGGATATTGAGGAAGTTTCAAATATGTCTGGAAGTAAATATAAGAACCAATCTCATCAATAAAAATCAAGATCTACCACTGACTGTGCAAAATGCTCGGTATACACACTGATGGCTCCGCAGCATTCCTTTTTCCAGATTGCAGCAGCTACTGCAAACACAATTAGCAGACTCTAATTTCACTGCACCAACACTGTAGTACAAACCTCACAAAGCTTGCTGGACTGTGGTCATTAAAAACAGCTCCTGAATGCCTCTAGGGCACCCTGGCTGAAAGCGCTCCGAGCTCTCTGCTTCCAGTAAGCACAGTTCCTCTGACCACGATGTACTTCCATCCAATGTGCCTTAAAAAGTTAATGGTCTCTGTGTTTTGTCTTCTTTTCAATCCCTGAGGCCAGCATCTCTAAAAAGAAGCCACCATTGGTGGTGCACAATCCTAACCCAATATAAATCAAAAGAAGTAAGTTCAGATCAGCTGAGAAGACAGCTGGGAAGTACAAACCTTTCTCCTGGAGGAGGTGGCATTTCCTTTGCAGAAGGAAGCCCAGTAGCACAGAAATGCCAAAGGCACACAAGAAGAAACTGCTACATTCCTGAGTCTCTGCACATCCCCTGTAAAGCCACTGGCTCTCAAGCAGACGCAGCTGCCCCCCAAACTAGGCGTGCGTGATCATTAGGAAAGCTCTGGTCCAACAAGATGAAACACTTCCTCCATATATTCTAATGATCTTCAAAGCCCTTTAAACATCCACCCAGCCCTCACAGCAGCCTTCTGAAAAGAATGGTTGGAAGAACCCAAACTTGGAGAAGCTGCCACAAATAGCTAAAACAACCAAAGAACTCACGAGCTCAAGTGTCTCAGATCACAGAGGTTTATGTCAAGACTTGGAAGATCCTGATCGTGGGCAGTGTCAAAGAACCCTCTGCATCAGAAGCTATTCCGACCGAAGTAGAAAAGTTGCATGAAGCTGCATTTATAGACTTCGGCTTCCGCCGCTCTGGCCTAACCATCCCATCGTGTGACGTATACATTTCAGACAGGAGAACCAAGCTTTCAGCAGGAAGAAAGGAAAAAACCAACCCACCCCAACAAGATACCACACCTGGTTTTGAGGCCTGAAATCACGTTCACAAGCCTAAATCCAGACTTTTGAGGCAAACTCTAGCTCAGGGGCTGAGTCCTTGGTTCAAAAGCAAGGAGGACGAAGCAGATGCCTGCTTACGCACATCTGCACGGCCCAGAAACTGGGCTTCTGGAAACAATGGTGTTAGGAAAATAGAGAGAATATGCTTCTTTCTGAGATAGTGAGCTCTAAGAGACTGGTTTTTCCAGTCCTACCGCAGAATTCCCACCATCAGTGGGTAAGTTTCCTGTGCTGTGTGACACCTCCTATTTTAGAAATGTGTTTCTTTGTTTTGGACTATAAAAACCTTCCAGGTTCCAAGGCAGGATATGATCTAAAATGTGTCTGTGCGCGTCATTCTTCCTCCCTGTGCCCCAGGTAACCAAGTAACCTTGAGCTTAGACTGCTTGTTATCATATAGTTATCCCCACTGGCAGTGCTCTGACTTGAGATAAATAGACATCATGTGCTCTTATGATGTACAGGGTGTTCTGAACGGTCAGCGAAATGCTATGCTGATAGAAGGTTTTTCTAGAATAACACTAGGCAATTAAATGCTGGTTCAGGAAATCTAAACATGAGTACAATTTTAGAAAGCAGCTCTAAAAACCTTACACAACATGTCTGTCAAGAGTTCCAGAGATATTTTTTTTTGACAAGAATAAATTGGGGGGCTTATCTTCTGCTCCCGTCAATGCTGTGCAAAGCTTTGGGAGAGAGTCAAATGTCACCTTCTGCCAAACAGTTTGCAAATGTGTAGTTCTGTCACAGCAGATATTAAGGGAATCACCCAGGATATCACAACTACTGAGTAAGCCATCTGGGAGAAAACGTAACTCACTGAGATGTGGCAGGAGCTTCCTGTAGAGCAGCTGTGCTGTCACCATGAGCTAGGTGTGGTGCTTCCACTGGGTAGCCTGCTTCTACAGTGACAACATCCCACCACACTGTAGCAGCCACAGCCACATCTTGACCTGGTCCCTAAGTTGGGCTGCCTTTGCACCTCGAAAGCTGCTCTGCTGTCGACAGCAGTGATCAGACATGGGCTCTGCAGCGTGCTGTTTGCTCTTGGCAAACAGGCTGCTCATCTGCTCCTGGTCTGGCACAGGACCTTTGTGAGTCAACACTTCAAAGAGGTTTCTTCCCTCCATGAAATTGCTTCCCAGCCTGTCCTAGACCAGAGGCAGATTGAGGTCACGAAGCTGTCTCCTCTGTTTCAAGGGTAATTTAATGGGGGCTGGACTGTAGCCCAAAGCCCCTAGTCATTTCTGTAGGATGGGCTCCTCCTGTCTAAACAGGAGCTTTTCTACAGGCTCTGGCTACGGAAGCATGAGCCTAGGGTTGGCACCAAATGATTTAAGTGTAACTTCACTCATTTTTGCACCATCTAAACTGTCCACACACACAATGGGGACCAAAACTCACATCCGACATGGGTGACTTGAGACAAATATCACTGGACTTACCAAGGAGGGGCACACACAGAGCAGATAAATTTCGGGAGACGACTAGAGGTAGGCCTGTCTCCCAGTTCTGGAGATGGCTGCTGCTCCCTTGTCAGAGGTATGTGAGGTGCTGCCATGTCTGCCCCAGTTCTGAAACTGCATCAGATCATTCCATTTATTATTATCTCCTACAAGCAGTCTCCAGACCCATACAGTTGTGATGGTACCTGCAAAATCACCGAGCTATGCAGGAACTACAGCAGCATCAAGGAGCACCCTTTAAGGGCCTCTCCTGTGGTACTGGGCAGGTCAGTCCTGTCAGAAAGGTCTGCAAGAAGTCAGATATTCTCCTGAGGCACACCATTAGGTGCAGCAGACAGGATTCAGCCAAAGACCTTCTGTAAAGCAGGCAAACGCACCTGCCTTGTTCCAGGACAAGCACTGGGAATTGGTAAACTCCCCCTCACCTAAAGGAAAAGCAACGAACTGCTTATCTGTGCTGAAACTGCTTGTGCAACCCTGCCAGCTGCAGCTGCTCAGGAGATGGGGTTGACTTGTGGGGACAGGCTGAGCAAGTGCTAATGAATGGAAGACAGAACGGTCTGAGAATTTGCCCACATGCAAGTGTCTCACTACAGCCTGGCACAGCTTTGCTCTTCAGCAGCCCAGCACCCCTGGCAAGCAGCCTGCTTCCTGCTAGATCACTCCAACTCCTCACCTGCGAGATGGTTAACCCTACTTTCTCAGTGGCAGTAGTCCTTGTCTTGAAGCCTGGCACTTGCACAGGACCAACTTAGCTTCTGTGTTGCAGACATCCAATCTATTTTTCTGTGTCTCAGCTAAGAGATAGATCAGCTCCAAGCTGGAGCCTGAGGGCTCAAAGAATTGCTGCAAATCACTGCATCATCTTTACTTACTCCTGTATGGGAATAAAGAACCAGTTGTGCCTCAAAAATTCTTCTGTGTCTTGTATTTAAACACAATAAAAATATTCGCGTAGCCTGATCGTCAATCTACGAACAAGAGAAATTCCTTCAAAGTTACCAGAGCTGCATTGCCATGTCAGGGGCAAGAAATACTGCTGCCTGTATTTCTGAATGCAAGGACAACACAGAGAAAAGGAATCACCCCGTCAGCAGGGTCCAAAAGTGCAGATTTTCTGACCAATGCCAGACCCGTTCCAAGCACAGGTAAGCATGACTGTCTTGACATCTAGAAAGTCAGCAACCAAAAGTGAAGCAGATCTCCCAGGGTATGTCTGTCGCAGCATTCTCAGGCAACTTGTTCACTATGTCCATGCTCTAAGTCAGTTAGACACAAATCAGGCCTGACGGATGAAGTTACAGACACCAACGCAGAGCCTTGACTAGGTGTTAGATAGATCTGCCTGGGCTTAGCATCGTGATGAGGTGGCTGCATGACTTCGGGCCAGGTTTGGCTCCAAGTAAAACAAACTCACATGTACCTGCAGAACGCCATGCAAATACCACAGCAGTGACAAGAGCAAGCCATCTTCTTGCTTCAGTGCACCGTTATCACTCGGAAGAGCAGCGGTCCATTCCCTACCAGTCTGGAGTTACTCAAGATGCTTCATTTCTTGTAAGCAACCATAATTTTGTTATTTTAAACAGATTCTACTGTAAGATCGAGCCTTTCTCCTAGAAATGAAACAAAAGATATAAAGGCAGTTTGTCCTGCCTGGACAACTATCTCTTAGTTTTATTCACTTCAGAATCATCTAGTCTCTTCAAAGAGTCAAGTTAAACGTTAGAGTAACCCCATACTTATGCATCTGAAGGATTTGTGCGTAACCATGAAATTCAGATAGTGAACGTGAAAGGCAGTTTATTGCCTAAACAGGCAGTTACATGCCTATTTAACACCTCTTTAGTGCATGACTTCAGCTGTAGTACCATGCTTTTAGTTTACTGGTTGCCAATTTGTAGCAATTGTCATGATAGAAAGAAAAAAAAACAACAGGAAAGAATTCAAAGCGACAAGAACTGGCTCAGTAAAGGGAACCTCAACAGACATTGTGGTTGTCAGAAACCATTTATATTAAAATGGTTTCAAGTGGGCTTTTATCCTTTTAACTTCTTACATCTTCAGGCATCTCATTGTTAATTCAGTAACCCACACTGCAAGGCTGCTGTTTACAATTACATACAATTTATTTTGCTAATACATTAAATGAAGTGTTTGAAATAAGCTTCTAAACTAGTTTCAATAGAATAGTTGTTATATTATCATTAAATTTTCGCATATTCCATAGCAGAAAATTTGCTTGGTATTTTGACTATTATCCCTAGCACAATTTGCAAAAGAAGTGGAGGTGTGACTTGATTAAACATATTCAAATAGCTAAGATGTTTCTGCACTTAAATTCATTAAAGCAAATAGCTGTTAGATATTAATTAGCATATCTACTAGATGCCATGTTTGACTCAATGATCATCCTTTATCTAAATTCATTTTCTTTTGCCAGCAAAACACAATTCCGATAGAACAATTTAGATTACAACATACGTAGGTGAACTACAACAGTGTCCTTGCACCTGTAAGCTTGCAACATCCAGCATGGACATAAAAGTCTGCCATAGAAACTTTTACATACTGTTTCCAATAGAAAAGGTGTGTTGGGAGAGACCACCGGTTGGGAACCACCTTGAAAGAACTCAGTTACGTGGGTTGTCAAAGGTTTGGCCCTCCAGGACACTTTACAGGCATCTCTGGGAACAATTTTCTAGAGGTCAATTGTTATTCAAACTCCTTGTTTCTAAAGCTACATCGCAGCAGTCTAAAAGGAAAAACAGTTCAGATGATGTTACGATGCTTGGGTAGAGGCAGGATATCAGTTCAGAAGCAGGTCTGGGGAAAGAGAGTTAAGTCACCCCCAACTACTCACATAAATCCCACCTGTTGTATTGTCACCCTCCTAGCAGAGCTCCTATTCCCACAGCTTTCTCTCACTAGGCCTGCAGAGCTCATCTCCAATACAGGGGGCAAAACTATTTGGCAGCCCTTGTTGAATAATGTAGAGAGGTTCAGCTCCGAGTTTCTGTCACTAGATACACACACAGTACATTGACCACTCAACAAAGTATTGACGTGACATCAGAAGTTGTTCTGGAAAGCTGACAGCCATAGCGTACACGGCAGTTCTAAGCAAACCCATACGTCAACAGAACCAACAGTGCGGTCTGCACGTATAAGGCTGAGAAAGTGTCTGTTACGACAATGACATACACGGATCTCCCCTAGTTGTACGGGATCGTTAAATGGAAGGAGAAGTTAAGCAGGGTTTGACCAGGCCAGGAGTCATGACCGGTTCTGTGCAATACAGAATTCAGTGGCGCGGCAGCAGTTGGAAGCTGACTGTATTGTTTCAGCTGCTGGATGGCTGAAATGCTGGAACAACGTGCAACTGGGAGGCAGCGCTACCTATCACACTGACTGCTGAACTGGGAGTTCGAGCAGGAAAGCTGGCTACTCGTCTTGGATTTCCAGTGGAGACAAGCTTCTGTCACGTCTCTTCCTCAGAGCCACAGAGCAAGAGTTTCCAATCTACTTTATATGGGCTTCACAGGTAGACCGCGTTCTCCTCACTATCTGTAAGCTGCTTTTCCCACCTCAACTTCTTCCCTCACTTCGCATCTTCTCAACTACTACCTCTTCTCCCGATTGTGGAAGAAACAAGACAAAACCAGCCCGTCCGTACCGCTGCTTATCCCTGTCTTCACCCTAGCCAGAGCTAAAGCCAAACCTTTTGACCCTGCACTGACTCTCTCCGGTTTGCCTGCAGTGAAAGACAAGAGAATAGTCCACGGAAGTGAAGGAAGGAGCATGGGGCAAAAACCCCTGTGTGGGGCCTCTGCAGCAGGCAGACAGGCAACAGGGCGTCAGAGGACCTGCAATCTCTTTTTATGCTGGTACATCTTGGTGGTCGTGAGCCAGTGCTACAGATTGCTACTGGCCACAAACTATCGACATCGGTGGATAGTAGATTTTGTACAGAGTCCTGGTCCCAAAGGAAACTGTAAGGGTTCAGTTCAGCTTCAGTAGTAATAGTAAAAAAGAGTTTCAGGATGTATTTATTGGAAAACTTGTTATTTTCAGAGTCCCTAATGAAGTCAGTCTGGCAGCATCTTTTTCTTGGCGCCCAACAGTTTGCAGGAGTGATTAAGATCCAGCAAAAAGTTAGTGTTCAAAATTCCCATCCACGTCAGTGTGAGAAGGGACTCAGCCCAGCACAGGACCAACTCCTTGGTTAAGACCGTAACATCACAAGCCACATCAACCTGACAGATAGCAACAATGACATTAACTCTAACCCAAAGCGTGATTGTAAAATAATCACCTCCAAAGTAACTAATATGACAAGAGAAGTGATGAGGGAGCAAGCAACCCCTTCCACATCAGAGAGAAAGTAGGTCCTCCGACTAGAATTGACCATCCAGTGCACTAATGCACACCGTTTACTAAAGCATCAGGTTGAGCTGCTACTTCCACAGATAATTTCACAGCAATAAGAAAGTCACACTGATTAGATCCCTGCACCATTTTCTAGACAATAATATTCACATTTGCTTAATGCCAACTGTGCTACTTAATTGTCAGGGAGCATCATTCTCTACAGCTAAATCGTAACCACACAAGGCACCTGCAGCAGCCAACAACCTGGCAGCATCTTTTGCAGCTCAGTGATTGCGGAAATGGGGCCAGGTTACCCACACCATCTGCTGCAGAGGGGTGGTGGGCACTTAGGACAGTTGGTTCAAAGCACCGTTAAACAGAAGACGTGCAATTCAGATGGAAGTAAATCAATTTACAAAACAGAGTGGGAAGTTTAAGTTGAGGGAAATTTTCACTCCAAGTTTAAGATCTTTCAGTCCCTCAGAACAAACCCTGACTTTTCTTAACAAAGCATTATTTCCCGGCACTTGTGCTCATTTTTACTGTGCTAAGGACTGCCAACAGTAATTGCCAACACTGAGAAACCAGCTTTGACTAGAGCTGACTGGGAAATCAGAAGTATTTTTGGTTTCACATCAGATTAAAACCAAGTTCTTTCAACTGGTAGAAAGAAGACCATAAAAGCAAATAGTCTGAAGCTTTTGCTTCTGAGCCAGACTTGAATCTATGTTTCCACTGTCATGCAGAAGACATCACAAGTTAGCAGCTAATCTCCCCATAGCTCTTGTTATCCCCTACTCTCTTCCTGAGAAACTTTCCTATGAAGGTTGGCTCAGTGCTAACTGTGCTTCCACTAATGGGGGGGGGGGGGGGGGCAAAGCCATTGTTTTCCATGGGAATAGCAGAGAAGTCAAACCTCAGAATCTTCAGTCGCAGTAAAATGCTACTGTTTCCTTATATGGGTTTATGCTCCGTACAGTTCTTAATCCAAAAGCAAATTCAGGCAGAGGGCTGCTTTATCCCATCTTCTACAGACAGACCTTGGGATGATGTTGACAGGCTGGAGCTGTGCATGATGATAAACTGAACAGGACCATTTCCAGTAGCCTCTCTGGCCATGTCCATGCAGTCTCTCTCAAGATCTTCTAATGAGAGTAAGATAGCAGGCATTTTAATTTGGACCTAAAGAAACTTGGTTCCTGGCTTCACTTCCAGTCTCTCTCTATTAAACATACAGATAGTACAGACAATGTAACTCTCTCACTCACCTGTCTTCCATGGCAACTCTCAGCGTACAATTAATGTTTTTATGGAATAATAAACCTCTCAAACTCTGAGCTGATAATGGACAGTCACATTAGATGCTTAAATTATAGCAGCATGAACAGCCCTGCAATAATCAACCCCGCAACTGCCAAAATGTTTTCATTGTTCATTAACTGGAACCTTTTTTGCATTGCTAATCCTAATGAACTGCCATTCTCATTACCATTCCAAGCACTCTGTAGCACATCTCTAGATTTCTTTTCCACCCAAACACACAACTTGTGTAGCTGGTAGCCTATTAACACATTAAAAGCACAGAAGTGGCTGTTTTTAATGCAACTGTAATAAATCTACAGTGCAAGCACCTTTAGGGGAAGTTCAGTTCAGTCTTCAAGAGCTTTCATTAAAGTAGAAAAACAGGTGGTCTTTTATGGAAGAGATCGTATAGTAGAGTTTAAGTTCCAAACCCAAAATCCATTTAAGTTAATGGGAGACTTTCCATTGATTTCTGTGTGCACTGAACTGCCTTAACTCCCTCCCTTCCTCTTCTGCTCCTCCCAAAGCATGAGTAAGTTAATTCACTGACAGCGATAAGATACAAAATTTCTCGCAGGGAGTGTGAATGACGTCTGTGTAGGAAAAGCTCTGTGCTTTAATTTCTGAAACAGCAGCACTATTTCCTCTACTCTGACTCTACAGTGTCATAGAGTCAGAGTTCAAAGAGTTCAAAGCATCCAACAATCCTTCTTAGTCCACAAGTCAGGTTTTTTCCGTTGCTATATTTCTAATAAAAATCTTGCACAAAATTTACCACAGGCTTGGAAAAGCTGCAGTTTACTCTTCCATCTGTACCTTGTTTGCAAGCAAGAAGGAGCAGCCCAGAGCCCCTTGCTTATGTAGCACCCACTTTCTGTGCAGAAAAACCATTCAGGAAGCATATTCTATAGCAACAGACGTGAGTGCAGTATGGAAGTCGGTTATTCACTAAAGAAGAAATGAAAATAGGGACTTTCACTTCACATACAAGTAAGCAAAAAAACAAGTCAGTAACTTCTTACAGGTGGACAGCTCATTCACATAACCAATGAGAGAAGTTTTACGGAAGAAAAGCCAGACGCGGAGCCTGGTTTATTTGCAGTGCGACCCTCTTGTTTTCAAGTATAAGAGCCCCGAAACAGGGGGTTAACAAAGTGCGAGGGCCGCTCTGAAGGTAACGCCTCCTCTTTTATTGTGTTGGCCCACGACGTCAGAGGCGGATGTTGGCGGTCTGGCAGTAGAGGTTGAACCTTCCCCCAATATTCCGTTAAGTTTCGTTGCCGTGCGACAGACAGCAGCAGAGGGACAGTCTGACAAAACGGTGTCTGACATGGCAGTGCGTGTGAAGCAAAGGTGCGTGACTGAACTCCTCCATGAGGAAAATATTGCACCCACTGACACTCACTGACGCTGCTGAACGTTTTCCAGGACCACACAGTGGATGTCAGCACAGTGAGGCGGTGGGTGGCGATGCCGTCATCGCAGCTGTGAAACCACGGGTCACCTCCGCTGGTGCAGGGTTTTAAAGGAGCGCAACCTGCAGGCTCATGGTCATCGCTGGCAAAAATGCACAGCCAGTGGTGGTGACTGTGTCAAAAAACAGTGTTTTCTAGCTGAGAATTTGCTCTATCAAATAGTGTTAGTGTGCTCTTTGTATCTGTTGTGGTTTCCACAGAAATACTAGGTAAATAGGAGGCATTACTTTTGGAGCGACCTATATATGAGACACCTTCTTCAAGGAATTTTGGTCTTGAACCACTGATTTGTTCTAGAGAGACAGTGATTTCCTTCAACCATAAAGCAGGGAATACATTTCTCTCCCCTTCTGAAATGGACTGCATCTCCAGAGGACATCACATGTGAAGAAGCAGCATGTATTGTTCAGAGATTGAGCATTTTCTAAGTCGTTCTATGACAAAAACCTTCAACATTAAAATAGCTCCAAACGGAGCTTCAAATATGAGCCCCGGGGTTCTCATATTAAGCAGAAGCAAACACATAGGTATAACATTCCAGCTTCTCTTCTTCAATATCATTTCATAAACTACTAAATACTCATTCCACGTTGACGAAGTATTTCCACACTGACAAAGGCCCTGAAGTCATTAACTAAGGAGGAGTTTTGTATTTGGAGACAGCAAAGCTGTTGCTCACTAAAGCCCACATTATTTAATTTATTCCATCTGACAACTCTTAAAGCAGCAAGAAATGTTCTATGCAAGCACAGAGAATCATTTTTGGCCCTTGTCCTCACTTCTCTCATCTCCAGGGCTCAACTAACGTGTTTCTTTATAGTTTCCAATATGCAATTCTTGGAACAACGCAGCGCACTGAGTATCATGCGTTTCTTTGAGACACTGCCCCTGGAAAAATCAAAGAATAGCAGCCCCCAGAGACAGAAGGGTGAAGGGCAGATGTAGAATATGCTTTTCCTAAAAAAGCTCTTAAAAAATTTTTTTTAGGCTATGACACAAGTCACTAGCTTATGAAATAGTTATTTTCAAGAACTCAGCAGGCAGAAGTTGGATTCACAGACCAATATTGCAATTGCAAGAATTACTGCACAAAAGCAGCTAGTGTCAGCAAGAGCGGCACTAAGTGCTTCCTCCACACTGATCACCCCCAACTTGTAGAAACCTTATTAGTGCCAAGACTCAAAAAAAAAAAAATCTTTTATAAAGAGAATTGTACCTTTGAAGATGGATAAAGAGAAGAGAGCTCCCCTCTGTAAGTCAGCATGACTAAACCAGAAGTTGTCACACAAAGTCCAATAAAACCTCACCCCAAATTCTCATCAGCTCCCGTAGACTTTTTATCAGATATTTTGGCACTTAAACTATTACTTAGAAATTATCTAACCCAATCCACCTATTTCAGTACTCCTCAAATAGCATGGTATGAAGAAACAGCAGCAGATGTTTATCTAGAAAATTCTCTGTTCTCTCAAAGACCAGCGATGACCCACCCTCTTATCCTTTTGAAGCACTCTGTCCTTTGTACTACAATCTTCATTTCCTTGGCACGCCCTTCCTAACCGAAAATCTAGCAGGTATTCTACCATTCTACTATAAAACCCTAAAAAAAAAAAAAACCAAACCAAACAACCCAGAAATGTTGGTTTTAAGCAAGTCAGAAAGTAGACAATTGAGACCAGGCTAAAACTTGCGTGAAAGACAATTTTCAAGCAGCCTCAAAACCACATGGCAAGAGTGGTTTATATTCTCTTCTCCAGAGTTCTTCTAGCTTACAGGCAATACTAAGGTACAATTTTGTTTTGGCCAAGACCAGAAAGACATTAAACTCAACTTTCAAGAATTTATGCTTATGAAATTCATTATTAGAATGTATGGAATCTTCCAAGCCCTCAAGAAATTCTCTAATACAGTTCAATTTCAAACCAGTTTCTACTCAGACACAACTAGGTTTTTTTATTCCAACCTTATGAAGTAGCAATACCAATATAAACTTGACAAAACACTATTCCTACTAAATACTCATCATATTCCTACACATGAGCACAAAACTGTGTCATCCTCAGCCTGCACTGCACTTCCATAGTTAGTTAGATCAAGTGAGGACAAAAAAAAAAAGATGATTTCATAGATGCTGAAGAAGCAGGTCAATGCTGGGTGTAATTCATTATAAGACTTTGGAGACCTTTGTCTTCAGACAAAAGATTAAACCATATTCTACAGAAATGCTATGGACACTGACTGTTGAGATATACTAAATTTAACATACCAGAACTATCTTTATGTTTGTTTGGATTTACTCCCCTTCCCCTTTTTTTTTTTTTTGTTAACCAGTTTCTTAAATGAGATCTAGAAGAACTAAAATCAATGGGTCCAGAATGTGAAATCTGTGGGCATTTCATCTATGCTGTCAAGGATGGACAATGCCTGGCTGCACTGCAGCAAAAAAAATACTCTGTCAAGCAGAAGGTTGCAACTCAGTGAAACTCAGCTGATTACAGGCTTGAATAAACCCTGTAATAACAGAGTTGTATGACAAGCACAGGGTAGGGCCAGGCAGAGACCACCTTGACCTTCACTAACTGGAATCCAATAGTCAATTATCCATCCTTTTCTGCTCATCTGATGCAGTCGTTTAGGGAGGAGATGGGACAAGCACTGATGAGACATCTCTCAGAAAAGTTAGACCATCAAACTCCGGGAGAGCACCTACAGAAGGGGAGGAAAATGACTCCAAATTGAAAGCAGAGACAATGTGTTAGAAATAGCATTATAGCAACAACAACAAAAATCGTAGCTCTCAAGCCATCTACTACCTCCAAGTTAAGTGATATGCCTGGAGACAAATGACAGTTGAGAAGATTGCCCTTGTGCAGTAAGTTGGGGGGGGGGGGAGGGGGGGGGGTGAGAAGAAAATTGAAACCACTGTTTAACAGAAGTCAGGCTCTGAACCCTGGATGCTCCCGCAAAAGAAATCAGACCACTTCATCATTGTATTTTCTCCTCTTGTACATGCCAGCTACAACTTGCACTCTAAAAAAATACTTTGCATGAGAAGAGCTTTAAAAAAGCAGAAATTTAAGGTCCATATTAGGAAACTAAATTTTTTTTAGTGTTTAAGGATGTGAAATTCATAGGTTAGAGTATAATGAACCCTGAGATAACTAATGACTTGGCTTCAGCTGTACCTGGAAGGCATCCTTTCTTGGACTTGACTTTGGCTCACACTGACACTGGTGACCTGCACAGAGCTTCAGGAAGACACACAGGTAACAATTTTATTACCTTATTTGAGATTAACATAAGAGCACCGAAAGGTACCACTGATGCTCCCTCTGCTTCCCTAGGAGAGAGGGATCCAGGCAGCTGTTGCTGGACCAGTGCACTCTGTTTCCCCAGGGGAAGCCCTGAGCATTCGGAGAGGTATGTGTGTTTCTGTACGGCTCCTTTCATATTCCTCGGTGTGTAAGGAACTGCTTGGAACATTCTTTCACATTCACTAAGGAGATGGAGACATGGATTTTCACCTTTTAACGACATACCTTGAAATACACCAAGATATTTGATTTGCATTATCTTTTCCTGTCTAAACTTCAAAAATCTGTGGACTGCATTTCATAGAAGTGTTACCAGGAACGCTGCTTCCAGTACAGCATCAAGCTACAGCATTAGGTGACCCATGGCGTGAAGTCCGATGTCGAGGGAGCCACTCTTTAACCGGTCAGAAGCAACGCACATAGTAACTCTGCTTTTTTCAATAGTTCAGTGCTTGTCCCAAGTTTCTCAGGGTTTTTTTTCCAACTAATTTCCTGCCAATAAGCCTGACATAAAAATTCCTGCCAAGTAATTAACACAGCTTTTGGCCGCCCAGCTTTAAGTGTGCAGCCAGTGCATATGGGAAATGGACACTTTCGGCACTTGAACCAGCTGCTCAGAAGTGAGGAGCAATCCAGTATACATAGTCCCATACACTTCTAATTTAAACATCAACCTCGCTGCTGCTAATCGTCTGTCTCTGGCTCTTATAACATAATCATTCAAAGGCTTCGCTTGGCTTCCTCAGTTAAATATTTCAATTCCCAGTCACATTGAAAATACAGCCATTTTCCATGGCATCATGGCACAAGCAAAATTGACAATTACACTAATATTCTGTTTATCATACAAACGTGACCCCTCAGATCCACAGCTGAGAAAAGCATATATTGTTTCCCATGCAGAGACGGAAAGCATATCATTAGACAATTCATGGCTATTGACAGATACTATATGTATCAATCTTTTGTTAAAAATGCTGAAATACACATTCACAAAATAAAGGAGAAATCCTGCCAGGACTTGAAATAGGTGTTGCCTCCACGTTATCTAGATAGAAGTTCAGATCACAGTTGGAGAATGAACACTAATAGATTTCCCTTGTCATTTTATTTAGCAAAATGTTTTATTATTGGAATATTAGCCGAGGGAAAGAAAGAAAAAAGATACAATTATTTAAATAAAATCAGGATGAAGTGTGTATAACATGATTGGCTAAATGGAACATATGTTGTCAGCTTTCCTCCAGCATATTTTAAGGATTCTTCTTCAAGAGTTCTCTAGTTAGAATTACATGACCTGACGAAAGGTGTAAATGGGGAGGTATGTCTTCACTAGATGTGCGAGCAGCAGATCTAAAGTTTGCACTCAGTTTCTTTTTTTTAAATCAAGAATCTAAGCTCTGCTATCCCATAGGCGCAATTTCAAAGAAGAAACCAAGCACTCAGTAAAATACATGCTACTTACCTAGAGGTTTTGGCAAAGGGTGTCTTAGTATGTCTTCGCAAACATAGATAAGATATGCTGCTCTTCTCAGCACAGAGCAAGATCACAGAAATCTCTGCAGAAACACAGAAGCCCATACCCAAAATATTTGCCTTCTATAGAATTTGCAGGCAGAACTCTCTCTTGATTTTCACCATAGGAAAACGGCTTTTAAGGATGATGAAATCCTCATTCGAAAAGCAGGGAGATGGATCTAGATCAAGGCAGGTTTCACGGTCAGTGAGGGCTTACTCTTGGGTTAGACTGCTCAGAAGCCACCAGCTTGTGGGGATCATGAAGCAGCCAGGTGTTCTATGCAAAAAAGTTTTGTATCCTTTACCATCTGCACTGTATTAATGTCTAAGAGGGGAAAGAAAAAAGATTGTGTTAAAGGAGGAATAATCAGTCACTCAAAATTACAGAAGAAAGGGACACAAAGAAATCACAAATATCTCCTCTCCATGGGGCATTTTTTCCTATTTTAACATGCAAACATCTAACTAACAGGTAACATAGCTATATTTTTCACACATTTCTCTTTCAAAGATATGAATTACTACACACGGCCTTTCCTTGGAGTAAAAAAATAAAATTAACTTGAAATAAAAGTCCTATAAGTACAAATGAGTAAGTTATTCTTTCTCATTCCGCTGAGAGAATTCAGAGAGGCCTTGCGCATCAGTGATGAGACACAACTATGACTTATATTTCTTCCTTGGATCCCCTCTTTCTGGTTCCTCTGGGTCAAGTTACTTGCCCTCTCTCACTCAATTTCTATCTTTCTTAATTCAGGCAGAATCAGATTCATCTGCACAGCTACCAGAAACTCCTTTTGGATACCTACATCCTGTTTTATACCAAATCCACTAAATCTACTGTCTAGACTCTTCATGTAAATGCTAATAGCACCAGGTTATGGGTGTGTAAAGGGTTCCTGGCCCTACAGACCCATCCTCACTAGGTCTGAATGAATGCTAAAGCGAGCTTATCATCAGCACAGTGAACTCAAGTCTTTCTACCTTGTCCTCAGTTTGATACAGAATGAAACAAACAAACAAAAAAGCAAACAAAACCTGCTAGAACACAAATAAAAGTTGCAAAGGGCAGAGTCCTCCTCTTACTTTCATCACTAAAGGCAGCAAGACAGAAGATGCTCGTTATTTCACTGTGGCAGAAGCCATGCACACGTCTGCTACTAGCTCCAAAATGCACTCTCAATCACTTAGAAAACTCACTGGAAACTTTATGCCTATGAAAAATGTTGAGTAAGAAATATGTATCTTCAGGCAATGCAGACAATTGTAAGGGGAGTCGCTGGACTCCCATCACAGCAGCTGCACGTGAATTTAATGATACAGAAAACAGAATAGAGTTCACAAATCGTATTGAGTTGCTTCTCATGTTTCCAGCCCTGGGCACCAACATGCAACATGAAGCAATTGTGCTCATGTTAATAAGTTGTTTGACTTTCGAGGACTTCAAAAAGCATCAAATTCTACGCACAAGGATAAGGTACAAGCATTGGCTTTAGAAAGCCATGTTGTATGTTGAAAGTATCACTCTCTGACCTAAACCTTTAAGATAGGAGCATAGGTCTGAAAACAAATTAGTGTCACTCCAATTTACACCGAAGTTATGACGAGTTCTATCGATACCAAAGCATGGAAGCACAATTCCTCTTCAGGGTCAAGGGAAGTCGCATACCTCCTTAAGCACAGTTTGCTCTCAAGCACTGCAACTGCAAAACACCAAAGGTGGACAAAGAGTAAGCTTGAAGAAAAAAAATGTGATGTAAAAAAATTCCATCCACAGGTCTGGAGATACCAGATTATCTGGAAGAGAAAACAATTGTGTCCTTAAGGAAGTCCTTAAAATCATGTGGCATGCCCCTGGATAGGGCTCCAAGTCATAGATTCTGCCAGCGGTGGCTATATGAGACTGAGCAACTTGCTTGCAGTCAATAGAGTTTACTGCCATTAAAATCACAGTAGATTCAGCTTCCGATATAAATGTGCTGATTAGCACAGCCCAGAGAACTACAACCTCAAACACCATTGAATAAAACACACTCCCCAGTTTTGTTTTGCCTTTTTTTGTTACTTCCAAACGCACCTCTCAATGAGCAAGCTTTGGACACCACACTACGCAGTAATAACCAGGGGCACAGAAGCGCCCGTTGATTAAATACTGTGGGAGAAAGGTGACCAGAGCGGGGAGATGATGTGGAGAAAACAGAAGTAATCACAAGCCTAAGAGCAACATAGAAAAGCACTTCCATTTACCACAGAGCACTTATGTTCCAATGCAACATCTGTTTCTTAAGCAGATGACCAGCTTTGTATGTGAGTTTGCCAGTCAGGTTATATCAAGTCACAGGAGTCAGATCCCCCCTAGTTTTCAGAGTACATTTCAACCACCCTGCGCATCCAACATTAAGAGTGTGTATAAGTTAAAATGACAAATTATTCACAGCAACATTTGGAACATCAAATGCTGTAAGCATTTCATTTCTAGATTTACAACCAGAGTGTCTCAGGCCACCACGGGGAGGAAGCTGTGAGGCACCGAGAGCCCCACAGGGAGATCACATTGGCCTGGGGATCCCCAGGACCATATGCTACACCAGCAGCCTTGAAGAGGAGTTTGGGCGTGCTCTGTTTGGCATACCCCGAGTCTCAGGTACATTGAAACTGCCATTCAGCAGCATTGGCAGCCTAGAATTTTGTGGCTTCCTTCCTCTCCTGCCATTCAGTTCACTGCGTGGAGCTTCACTTTCCACGCCGATAAAGTAGCATCCCTCATCTCACACAAAGGTTAGTGGCTTCTTTATTTCAAACTTCAGTGGAAGACTCAGAGTCCTTTTATCCTTAAGCAAACAACGCAAGTCTGAAGCTCACAAACGTGTCCATTTCCCCGAATACAACGGATGACAGCTCAGGACTTCTCAATTTATTTTTGGGACAGTAACAATTGATTTAACTTAGGGGCAAGCACCACTGGCAAAATAGCTCCTGAAAAATCCAGTCCTGGAAGCATTGACTAAGACATTATGTGCCTCACTAGTAAGTTAAACCCCTGCCTCCCTTAGCCATTGAGTCCAGGCTTCAACCTCTTGCCTGTACTGTTCAAACCAGAGAGACTGTTTTGAGTCAGATGTGCTGTCACAGAGCAGGACCCAGTCATTGGTAAACAAAGCACCTCTCCAGAGTATCAGTGCTTAGTTGGGAGCTTTATGAATGAGCCCTGAGGAACATGTCCAGAGAACTAGTCCCCTCTCAGCTTCTCAGGCTCTAGGCAGAGCTAGCGGCCTCACTTCAGGAACTTGCACTAACTTGGTCAGTACCAGTTGTGGATCTCTGTGCAGCACTCCACTGTGCCACATGTGGTCAGGCAGCTGGACTAAATGGTCATTGTGGATCCCTTCCAACTGAAACTATTCTATTCCACATCCACCAGCCTTTGCTGAGGTTGTATTCAGACCTTGCAGGACCTTATTCAACTTCTGTGGTTGAGCTTTAAAATCAAGGTGTTAGGAAAAGATGCAGTAATTCAGTTGTGCTTGTACCTTTGATAAAAGAACATTTTGTTCCCAACTGAACTCAAAGTAAACTGACATGTAGGTGAAACAGTGACATCATGACAGTCACAAGAGAAAGAGATCCTGATGGTCCCATCCATTCAGACCACTTGACAGTTCTATGAAGTAATTCGCTTGATTTGCATTATACCAGCTCTGCAATAAAACCTTGGACCTTTACCAGCTTGTTGACTTTGTCCTGTCCCACATCAAACACTGCAGTCTTGCAGAACCCATTCCTTGACGCTCTTGCTTGATGAGAGGGAAGAGAGCAGAGAAGGCTCACCTCTACTCAGTGGAGCTCGAAGCAGCACGTTTGGCCTATGTACCGCACCTTCCCATTTGAAAAACTGGAATTCCATAGACAGCAGAACACAGCACTCTCGCCTTGGAGAGCTTCACCACCTTATTCCACAGACATGCTGTTAGAGTTCTTCTGGAAGATCTGCACACATTTGCTCTAAAAACACACATTATATCATGCCCAGATCTAATCTGTCTTAATCCAAGAAAGTACTAAGAGCACATCCAGAGCAGAAAACAGGATGCTTTGATCTTAGCCTTTTGGCAAACGGACCGAACCCTTTCAATTAAGCTGAACATCCATGAACAGACTAATCTTTCTAAATGGACAGTGTTGTCTTAGTTGGCATATTTAGCACAGTTGCCAAAAAAATAGAGACTCTCCTGTTCACTGTCTTTTGAAATGCTGAACTCCAGATCTGTTTTGGTGTGGAGGACATTATGCTTTCCCTCAGTTCAGAAGGCAGGAAGCAACAATGCCAACTGTCCAAACAATGTTTAAAATGGAAATTTAACAGTCAACAGGTTTCTCGTTCCTCAAGCTGTACCTCTAGACTCAGAAGTGGTGAAGACTTTTGCAAAACCTCATTTTATAGGCTTGCCAATAGATCTCTGCATAGGTTGCAAATTAATTAGCACAGAAAGCTGCTACTAGGGTCCTCGTTAGCTCACAGTCATTTCCAGTTCTCCTCTGCAGCTTCCTAGATCATTACTTGAGCTCCGAACTAAATCCAGTATCATAATTAACTCCCTCTTTTAACTTGAGAACCTATAAAATTGTGGTCTAGTTTATTTCTGCAATCTGTTTGTGCCTTAAGTTCTTTCTGACTGAAGGAAAGGTTTGATTTCTCTAGGACTTTGTTATTTGAATTTTGTTTTACAGCCCAAACTCAGCAATGCAAAGTGTTTGGTTTGATCTTATCCTAGACTGAGCTTAGCTTTAGTCCTTCTCTGATTTTCAGTGTCAAATATACAAGACTGTCCTTCAGGATAATCAGGCCCAAGCCAACAGATATCTACTAGACGGAGAAGAAGGAAAAGAAACAAGCAAAGCACAAACATCAAATTCAGCCCCTTTTTTTTTTTTTTTTTTTTTTTTTAAAATGTAGGAAATATGGATCTAGACCTATTTTCCAGAAAAAGAACACTCAGACTTTTGGATCTCTAATGAGTTTCTGGAACGAAACCCCAAAATGTCTCATTAAGGTAAAAAAGAACAATCATGCAAAGAGTAAATATTTTATCAAAACCACATTTTCAGCAGCTGAACTGAAACTTGCCATACTCTCACAGCGCCACATCAAACTGCTCTAAATGCTTTCAAGTTCTGATTAGCACAGTTCAAAAGAAGGTTCAAATACCCCAAGATAAAGCATTGCTGAGTCCAGGGCAGCAGTTTCAAAGGTCACACACAATCTTGCAGATACCATCAGATCTCACGTGAAGGTACTCGCTCGTGGTAATCCATAATGTAGGCTCATAACAACAGTATTTATCCTGTTTCCTCTCAAAGTTACTTAGGCTGTTCCTTTAAAAGTTTTTGTCCAGCTCTACAAAAAAAAAAATATAAAGCTGGGTTTTGGCTGATATTGAAGTGATGCTTCCAGTCAGTCAGCAAAAACCTTTAACTCTGAATGTGGCTCATACCAAGGCACTAGTTATAAAACGTGTTGTGTACTCGAAAGGTAAAAATAGGAGCTATAGAAAAAGCAACTCCCAGCGTATACAGAAAAACCTCAGATGCTGCTGCTGGGGTAAACAAAGAATTTTGCTTCTGCATCGTCTCATTTTTGCCACGTCCCATGTTGGAGGTAGCTGATGGAAAGCAAGCTGGGCATTAAAACACTACCTAAGTTAGGATTTTATGCTTTCATGCAGCGTCTCAATTAATCAAAGTTTTGCTGTAAAATTCAAGTGGCAATGCTCAAAGCCAAGTCAAGTCATAAAATACAAGCTGATAAATTTCTCTCTAATTTGTATGATAATTAAAATTCCAACTTTTAATTCTGTTAATTGTCCTCCCACAAGGAGGCTGATTGGGCTTTGCTAATACATGCTGTGAAAATGCACTTCCCACAGGTCTGTCTTTGTTTCCTTTAAAACATAACGCTTTTACATAATTATCTCTTAACTCTATAGATAAATGTAAGCTTATCTCTGGCCTACTTTGACACCGGCCCCTGTGTAACTTAAGCTGTGCCCATTAATCAAATGCTGAAAGTCATTAGGTGTTTCATCAGAGCATTGGGCCAGCGTGTGGTTCTCTGTGCCTTTTAATGACCATTTAAACTTGCAAAAGACAGAGGGAGGAAAAAATTAGAGTAAAAAATACACAAATCCCCCCCTAGAAGTCAAATACCTCTGAAGCTAACTGTAAAAAGACATATGATATAGTAGACATCTCGCTTTCCCCTCACCTTCTGCTTTGCACAATCCCAACAAACCATATGAAGGAGCAGCCGGAGGAGGGGTGAGCAGAGCTGGCACCTCCACACAACCCGAACGCGCACTGGGAAAGAAGGTTTAACTGGTAAAACTGAGTCAGCCAGTAGAGCTTGTGCTTCTCTGGCTGGCTCGGAAAGAACCCAACCCTTTCTTTGATAATACCTGAATGGAAAGTCCTAGCAGTCCCTTCCTTGGGGTACAGTAGTTGTTGGTATGCAGGAGACGCCTGCCGTGCTATCTGCCAGGAACACATACAATATTGCCACTGCAAAGAAGGAAAAACACTCAAGACTCATCTGTGGCCCCTGCGGACACATTCAAACATCCAATCGACAAACTAAAACACACAAGCAAATAAACAATCAGCATACTCCAAAAATCCCAGCACGCTGGCTCCAGTAAATGCTCTAAAGCCATTCTCCTAAGGAAAAAATAAAACAACATTATTCCTGAACGTGAGAATATTTAACAGATTTCAAACTGGACAGCCAATATCCTTTCCTTGCACTTCTTCCCAGCTACAATATTATGATTATTTTCTACCTCATTTAGCACTGACTCACAATTGCTTTGCAATTAGAAACAGCTGAATGATAGGAAAAGTGTTAGACAAATGTACATTATCCATCAGCAAAGTATTTGGGCCATTATAACATTGACTAGATACAAAAAAGGAGTTGTCAAGCAGAGCCGCATTCTTTTGGAATATCTTATAGAACTGAAAGATTTTAATCAGTTCTTTGTAGAAATGTTTAGCATACACAAGGATTGAGATGAGGCTGGTAAATCCATCGTCACGAGCAATCTAGGAGTTGTGTACTGGTATCGCTGCCTTTTGTTCCTCAGGGTAAGAAGTGACCAGATGCCTCCAGGCCTTTCATGTGCCATGAATTGCTTTTCCTTATGCTTCCCTGGCTTATGCCTTTTACTGTATAGATGGACAAATCATACTGACACCACATCAAAAAGCCTCCAAAGGCTGGCTGGATTTTCACTGCCCAGAGAGATGCTGAAACTTCCGTTCTCAAAGGGGGCACTGCCAGCTCCAGCACCGCCCCGTTCCCGAGTCATCCGACCACGTAGGAAGGCCCCAAGTTACAATTACTGTACTTCAAACAGAACCAACAGTGGAGGTGGGACTCAGGGTGGATGACAGACCTGGAGAAGCAGTCAAAGCCCTTCCTTCCCCTCTGGAGCAGCTCGCGGCACACAGGTCCCCCCGGTCCTCTTTAACCTCAGCAGCACCACAGTTTGACACCCAGAAAGAAAGACTTTTTCCACCTTCCAGAGCCATTCCTTTGACAACGTAAAAGCTATTAAATCTTATTTTCCACTTTCTATACGCTAATTTACCCTCCATGTAACATACTGTGTGGGTCGACAACATCAGGAAAACACAAAGCGTAACACGATGCAAGGAAGCTCTTGCATTTCTTACCCTTTGACTCAAACCAATACAGGAATATTCTAAGTCGTTACACTAATCGTATCGCCCAAACCCTCGCAGAGAAGACAAGAAAATCAATTGTAATTTCTTTAGCTGTTTTCTCATACAGTCTTGACTTGTTCGCAGCCATTTCTTTTCAGAGGGCAGTCAATGAATATTTAATGTTGGAGCACACTGCCAATTTTATCTGCCAGCTAATAAAAAAGCTCCTTGGTCATGGGTGTAAGAGAAGAGGTCTACTCTAGCCTGCGTGCCCGGCTGGCTGTAATAAGAAGGATGACAATTTTAAATTGGGAGATTAATGGATAATTTGGAATCACTGTCATTCTGACACAGCCAGTGACCTTTTCAAATTGACAGATAGCTCCATTTCACCCCCACCAGCTACAACAAGAGATTGTTTCAAAAAATTGGACCTAAATGCCAGGCTTACGGGAGGCCAGGCAGAGGGACGTGGAAGGACAGTTTATAAGTAAAACAGACCTCCCGTAGATTAATGAAATAGTTAGGAAAGCCATCCATCCAGCAGGTCCAATTCTTAGTTTTTAGCTACTGCAGCATTAGCAAGGCAAAAGGGACTGATGCCAAAAATAAGAATGCTCAGCGTTATCTTTTCCGGTGAGGAAAATGGTACAGCTGAAACACTGAACCATCTACGGTCTGTCCAGAATTATATCACTAAAAATATGAAATTGGTGAAAGAAAAATTCTGTGGACATCTGTACCCATCCTGTGACATCAGGCAGTATTGTTTCAGGAGTAACACAGAGATGTATAAATCACTTGTGAGAAAATAAAAAAAAAAAAAACCCTACTAGAAAAACTCATTTCCTGCTAGACACGAGATTTGCTCAAGAGTCCTGAAATAATGGACCTTAGAAGTCAGTTACTTATAAATACAGAAAAACTATTATATGTAAAGTTGAGAGAGTTATCTCTTAATATGTTCTCTCCCCAAATCTTTCACAGTTCAATTCACAGTGTTAAAAGTCCAGTCTTACAACATGACTTGGGAAGAGAAGTCATGTTTCTAAACAAGAAAGCCCAGAATGATTTGTCTCTTGACAAACTTGGCATGCCATTGTACATTAAGTACACAATACAGGCAGAAATTTATTCAAAGGGTGTACTCTCACATTAATTTAGAATTCTATTTTCTAAAATATTTCTAAGGCTTTATTGTAGCTTGCGGAGGTTTGCCAGATGTGGATCAGCATTTCCTTTTAGTGGTACATCAGTTGTCACACACCATCGTATACTAATTTTTTCAGGAAGAGGAATGGACAGCATTTCAGGCCAGCCCAGTCCACCTGCCAAGTGATCACGGCTGGGAGATCTACACTCAGCTCCCAAACTTCTCCAGCCTCCTACCCTTAGTGTCACAAAAGGTTTCTGAGCAGTGCTGTTAAAGCACTGAAAACCTATTGGCCATTGTCTACATGCGGTATACCACAGCACTGCTCATTGGTGGAAACTCAGAGCCTGCCTTGGAAGCAAGATGGGGATATTTGCAAAGGAATACACTCACTTTCCAGCCGATGGAAAAGGGGGTGGGAGGTGAATGCATGGCACCACCCATACTGAGAAAAGGTCTCACAGTACCTCCAAAGTCAGCAGTGGTCGTCATCTATTACAGCTAATTCCAGTTTGCATCCTCAAATCAGGACACAAGTTCTAAATGCAGCACAAGATACAACTCATACCTCCACGCAGACTACAGTGCTCACCCCAGTAATCCTTACGCACTTCAGTAACGGGTTAACCTGAGACAACGCAGGTAGGAGTGTATTTCAGATTCACTGGGAAAGTTAAGTAGGACACAGTTCTTGGGGAATTGCACTTGCAGCTACCTAGAGTAACAGACACTGCAACACACCCCAAGTGTTCAAACAGAACACACCATTTCAGCTGGAATGGACCTACAGTGTCCCTTCTCTTCCAAGTGTCCTAGTACTTCAGAACACAACCCCCAGCCCAAAACCACAACAACAAAACAACAAAAAATCCCAACAACAAAAACCAGCCAACCAAAAAAATCCACTCTAGAGTATTGGTAACATTTACCAGGCTCCATCACTGCCCAAGCCAACGTCACGGCACAGGGCAAAAGTGTAACATAGCGACTGCACACAAACCCAAATCCTGACGCATAGGATTAAAGCCTTGAGTTTTTAAATGTCATAATATTGTTATTAAAGAATTATTTGATCTTGGATGCTTTGACAAGATCACATAGCAAACAATGTTTGTTCCATGGGATTCATTTCCTAGTTTGATGGACCTCACAGGTCAGCTGGGTTGAGGACTGAGACACACTCACACCTTCTAAACTAAGATAATTTCTTCCACTTCCCCCCCGCCTCCCCCCATACTGCTTGGTGACCAAGAACAATTATATATTTTGCAAAACCACTGCCTAGAATTTTAAATTGGGCATCCAAAACTACAGGAAGCTTGAATATTTTGGCTTTTGTCTAATCTTGTCTGTAAAATGAAGTAAAGCAGCATATAATCAAATTAGCCCCTGCCAATTTTAACAGCTTAAGCTGAGTCACTCCTCTGAATACAGCACTACAGAAACTCACGTAATGGTGGGTTAATGCTATACTAATTATATGCTATATAAGTGAGCAGCGAACAAGACTATGCAAAAGTTAGGTGCGATGAAGGCAACTGCATGTCATTCATTCTGACCCGTTTCTGCAGACACATCCTGTCTTCATTGGCATCCCAGAAAGTGCCACATTCAAACCTGACTGATGTTGCAAGTTTTACTTCTAGGCGCTGTGTTGGTGTGCAACAACTCTTCTCCAGAAGTCCACAGCTAAAAGATGTGTTTTTCCTTTCCAGTACTTGATGTAAATACAATGGCATGTGAAAAGTATCACGTTGCTAATAAAGCAGATGCAGATGTATTTCATGTGAACAATATTCCTCAGATAAGAAAGCGTTTTCAATAACAGATTAAATTTATGGAGTTAGACGTAAAATTAATTCCACTGAGAAAGCACCTAGGAGATCCTATATACGTATTAAAGCATTTAAAAAACCCACAAAACAAAAAAAGGAGAAATTGATTTTGGCTTTTTGGTAACTTTTGAAAGCAAAGAACCATGATATTTGCTTCAGATCTCGCTTTTCATAGAACATTACCAACACTTTGCAATGAATTTGAACCCAATCAGTTATCATTCCAAGGGAAAACAATCCAGGATCTAACCTTTAATTAACGTTCAGTCGTGAAGCATAGCAAAACAATTTACTTCATGGGTAAAAGAGCAACTTCCTAAGTCTTAGACCTCAGCAAAATGTTTTCCTAAAAGAATTTAAAAATTTGATACTATTTCACTTACACAAAAGAACAAAAAAAATCAAGAACATTACAAATGTCTCAAAATATTTTTTCCCCCTTTTGATAGTTCATGGGTATTTTTATTGCCACACTCAGTACAAGTCACTCTGGACACCTCTGACAGCACGTTCAATTGTATGTTGATAGAAGATAAAATTTCTTAATTACAAATCACAAAAAAGAAGGTTTTCTGCACTTGTGTGGTATTTTAGCATAATATTCTAAAAGTAGGGGTTTTTTGTACATGGCAAAAACCAACATCTATTTCAGGATCAAGTATAAGCCTCCATTTAATGACAAATCAGGAAGGCTTAACAGTTTCAGACACTGTAATATTTGAGCTAGAGTTTGGCCCTCAGATGAAGCAAGCAAGGACAAAGTTCTGGAAAGCAATTGAAAAAATCTCACTTTCTGGTGAATTAGGCAGTAATAAGCCTCCATAAAACTTTCACAAGGTTCACTGACCAATTTCCAGAGGAAAGCTAAGGTAATAAACTTTGTAGAACCGTGTAGTAAAATGGAGGAGTCCAAGGAAAAGTAGTTATTTTATAATGTTACTCCCCCCCATCCTTAATTTTACATGTTAGGAAGGCTAACACACCTTTTTCCTGCTGAAAACCCGAGTCTGACGCTCAGCCCATCATCGAGGATTTATGTTCACACATTGTTCAGTGACAGTATTTCTTCTTGGACAGAAACTTCTCCTTCAACTCCTGAACAAGCCCGGGGTGCGGCAGCTGGAGCCTGGGGAATCCCTCTGACCCCAGCGCACTGCCCTGTGCCCGGAGGGGACCCGCTTGCTCCTCTAAAGCCTCTACTTCCCTGAGAGAGGAAGCAACAGGTCCTACTCGGGACAGGCTGCTGTACTGGAGAGGCAGCAGAGGGAGTCCAGCTGAGTACCAGTAAACTCATACCCACTGTCCCTTGTCATTACGGGCTTCATGTAACAACTCTGCTTTATAAAATTAAAAACTTCCACAGGTAATAAGAAATGCAACAAAGCCGTTCATTTTCCTATTCTACTTATCATCTAATTAACACTTTGCAAGGACTGTTTGTTAAAAACAAGAAACATCTTTGTGTCCCTCTCAAAATGAACCCTGCTTTCGTGTGGGATTTGGAAGCACAAGCGACTCCCTCAGCGTTTTCAGTTGCTATCTGTGAGTGCACCAGGGTTCCCCCCAGCCTGGCTAAGCAGCCTTGTGTTCTGGTAGCTTGAGCAAAAACCTGACTCAAGCCAGAAGCACATGAGATCCTAATTTCAGCTGGCATTTTGCAAGGCTTGGGTAAGTCATTTGACCCCTTCATGCCTCACAACACAGCTTGAAAGATTCTTGGAAAGCCAAGTTTCAATGTGAAGCAGATGTTTCACGTAAACAGGCTTTTCCTGGGTAGGTATGTGTGCCCATTAGGACTCATTCACTCACCGAGAGACTATACTGGTGGGAACCGGCTTTCTAAGCTCGAAAGACAAGGTGCAGGATTTCACATTCTCCCACAGTTATTTCAAAAAAGACCAAAAGCACACCACTCTGGCTGGACAAATTGATTATTTTTTATAATAAATATTAATAATATTTATTAATTATTGTATCATTTTCATACAGTAGCTATTACATATGTAAAAATTAATTCAGAATTTTCAATCAAAACTATGTCCGTGCCATCACATAACACAGTTCCTGTTCAAGTCAACAGGCTATATGCCCTTTGGCCACATTATATTTCCCCCACGGGATATGCATTTTTGTAATCCCGGGACACTTCACTCTAAAATCCTCTCTGAGAGAAGTCCTCCTAAAGCAATTCCAGAAGCATGCATCTTCTTGACCATTAGAGAGAGCACATCCAGCCAAGAGAGAATTTACATTCCTGGCTACACATAGCAAAGTTGCTAAACTCCAAGCACAGAAGAAACTTTCCAAATGTGGTACAGAGCAGAAGAACAGTAACGGAATTTTGGCCTCTCTTGTTTCAGCCCCATATTGGACAATAAATCAGCACATTGGAGCCACTTCTGGGCTTCAGAAAACCTGAGAGCTTCCAGAAACCTGGTGACTTAACTCCACAGCCAGTGAACCGCCCCAGAGTCTGCAGGGCCACTTTCATCTCAGGAACTAATTTGTGCCAGACGTTCTGGCAGAGATACAGAGATCTTCCACATGATATCAAACGCACAAAGCACAAGGACTTCCTCCAAGCTGGGGACTCTTTGCTGTCCAAGGAGTTGTTCGACCAGAGCTAACAACACTTGCCAGAACACAGCCGACCACAATGTGGATCCTTCGTTGCATGTCCCAGAGTCACCAACAACGCTACCAGACTATGCTTCAGTGTGAGGTTATGGACATCGAGTTTATTAATCGGAGCTACTACTTGGCAAACCACACAGCTTTTCACAGCACCGATTACTCAGCTATCTGTAAAATCAAGATGGTCATGTTTAATCAAATATTCAGATACTTTCTAAGTATATAGTCACCTTGTAATCTCATCTAAGTAGATTTAGGAGAACCAAACGAAATAAAAAGTAAATAAAACTAACAATATACCGAACAGAATGCATCAGTTTGCAATAAAATACAACTCCTCAGCTCCTACTGTCAGAACCACCTGCAGCAGATGTTATCACATTCAGCAGAAAAGAACGAACCAGACAGAAATCACTACACTTTAAAATAGTTTTTTACAAACATTTAAATATTTTAAAAATGTTTATATTTTTAGCACAAGACTTCAAGCTTTTTGGAGGAGGTCAGGAATTAAACTGCCTCTGACAAGGTAGTCACCACTTCCTTCTTGCCTTAGTTCTAATTATGAGCCGAAGAAGAATTGGGGCTAAATTTATTCCAACTGTGCCCACTGGAGAATTCTCTCCTCTGACTCATGAGACGCCTGCACTCATTCCACTCTTCACGCAAACAGAAGTCCAGAAATAGACCAAAATACACTCTGTGGATCTGAGACTTTTGCCCCAGGAGCCTCATGCCATGCTAATGAAATCAATGGGAAATTCTCCACTAACTTCAAACAAATCCAA
This sequence comes from Bucorvus abyssinicus, assembly GCA_009769605.1. Classification (NCBI taxonomy): domain Eukaryota; kingdom Metazoa; phylum Chordata; class Aves; order Bucerotiformes; family Bucorvidae; genus Bucorvus; species Bucorvus abyssinicus. The sequence goes on along the minus strand of CM020035.1, from coordinate 21,189,888 downwards.
GATCAAGTACAAAATTATCTTCTAAGATTTCATACTTACCTGGAAACTTGCAGAAGATCTGAAATTACTTCACAACCTTTAATAAATTAAGTCCTACACTATTGCTGTGAACTTAGACGTATCCCATCTGAGCAATAAGAAAACAGAAGGATTTTTTTTAAAAAATGTTTTTCAAAAGCAGCTACTAATTCAGTACCTGATTGTGCATGAGAGATTTGCAACAACATAAGCTTCATTTTCAAGAGCGCTGGCACCTACAAGATGATTGTGACAAAGTGGTTTCCAAAAGATCAGGCCCCCAATTTTCTAAAGCTGTGTCCTCTATAACTATGTATGCCAACCTGCGACATAAAACTGTTGAACCCCAACATGCTCACCCCCTCCTGGGCGCACAAGCCTCCTGCAGTCTCCCACAGTGGCACAGACTCACCAGTCACAGCATTTTCACAAAATCACCATCTGCCCCAAAACCAGATATGCTGGGATTAATAACACCACGTACCTTCAACAGCCCAGACAATGGGGCAGAGCGCACCGTCGGCGTGATGTCAGCTGATGACACCAAACTGGAGGGAGCTGGTGGACTGCCGATCAGAGCTGCTGTTCAGAGGGGCCTTGACAAACAGGAGAAACAGGCTGATGAGCACCATGCACTCCAGCAGTGTCAAATGCAAAATGCTGAACTTCAGACATAACCCCATGTAGTGGTAGCAGCATTGCAGAAAAAGACCCGGAGGACCAGCAGTTGAGCTATCGACACTTAAATACATCAAAGTCTGAAATACTTTCTCCATAAAACATCATATTCATCTATATTTTAAATTAAGTAGCATCATGTTTACCAGATGATGAGTGGGTCATTGTGTCAAACAAAGGTTTCCAGCAGCAAACAAGATTTTGCTGCTGATAACTAACTATTACCTAAAATCAGCAACATCTCACAGAAATTTTTCTGGTTTATGTAAAAGAATGGGAAGACCTAGCTTTTTGCTTAACTTTTGGAATTCCTTGTATACAACTCCTAGACAATGTTCCCAACAGGACAAGAAGTATCCTGCCTCACAAAAGTGAAGTAGGCTTCCCTTTAGTTTGAAACCATGCTTCCTGTTTGCTTTGAGAACCCTGGCACTCCCTCTTTACCATCTCTCAGTTAAAACAATACCAGAACAGGAGTTTTAAGCTCAACTAACCAAAGCTCTTCCACTTTCAGACACATAAAAGACCAATGTATCAATCACTGTGCACACGAAGGCTGGCTGTAGGTTGAGTAGCCCAAAGTGCTCGCTGGCAGCGTGCTCTCACCCTAGGCTATCCTAGGTACTTCAACAGACAAAGGTCAAAGGCACTTCCTGGAGCGACCTGCAACCTTTCCAGAACAAAGGTTTGAGACATCTTAAAGACGGAATCTCCAGATGACAAAAAAGAGAGAAAAAACTCCAAGAAAATCAAATCAATAAATCAACTTTTTTCTCCACCTCAAGAAGAGTTACACTAATCATCACATAAATCATAATTTCAAATAAGAAATGAAACACTGTAGGGATTAATAGGAAAGCTCAGCACATGTACACATTTGACATCTTCCATTTGCCAGAGAGAGGGAGAAAAGACTGACGGTATTTCAGTCTGCACAGAAGAGTGCATACTCTAGTGGCCAGATCTTGAACAACTAGGATCTGATAAGCTGAAACACTACCATATTTGGATAAAGAGACAAAAATTCAATGTCACAATCTTAAATTACAGCATGTGCATCAGAATAACATCTGAATATGATTAAGTAGAACTAAAGTGCAGAGAGTTGATTTATTTCAGCTCAAGAAATCATCAGGTCCACTACAGTTATAAGACACAGATATCATCTACTAGAAATAAGTGTGCATAATTTAGCAGCCCTATATTTTGAGGGCATAGAAGTATGATCAGCTTTCACTCCCAAGAGATGTCCATAATGTTCTAATGCAAGAAAAACTGGGGCAGTTAAGACTCAGCACGAATAAGTCAACTGCACGTTCAAGAGGTGAGAACACTAGATTTAGGTTAAAGTGGTTTTGCTGCGTGGTAGGGAGAAGGATGTGTTTAGTCTGTAGGCAGGGAACAATGTTTTTCTGTTCTGCAGACTTTTATCCTTATATTGATAAGGAATGTAAGAGATACTGAAAGACCCGGCTTTTTTGTCTTCTGTTCAAAGATAACCCTAGTCCAGTGGTCTGGATCATCTTGTCTGATCTTCCATAAGACGCACCACAGGACTTGTCCAAATTATTTTTTGTTTAAAGTCAAATATGTTGTTGGATTCTGCATTTTACAGCTGCCAGCAGTTAATGTCAAAATTAAGACCTATTAATCAGATATCAATTTTTTTTTTTTGCAGCACTGTGTAACAATAAGAAATCTCAGCTTCACAACAAGTCATTTTAATGTGAACTATTTGAATACAGCACTGCTGATGAAGATCTGAGGTACTTACTAGAGGAGAAGCAAACTTCTATTTTTGTAAAAAGCATTTTGTTCAAATGACCCCTGGCAGGTTCTGTAACATTTCAGGTCATCTGCCAGCAGGGAGTACAGGCTTGGGGAAAACCGAAATCCTGTGGCTGGGGAGGTCTCTCCTTGGGTAAGTCAGTAGGAACTGAAAAAATACTTAAAAAGAAAGTGCCCTGGATAGCAGGGCTGCTCTTCAGCATTGCTAGCTATCTTCTGAATTTATTTGCACCTATAAAAAGCTATAAAATGTCTGCAAAACTACAGGAAGGGCTGATTCGTGTGGAAAAGATAAGCTGCGCTTTGTAATGGAGATTGTCTCTTCACACAGCACAGAATCCAAAGCTGGTGCGGTGGGCTTGGACATGGCAGTCTTGGCTGCTGTTCTAGGACTGGCGACAGATTATCCTCCCTGTGCAACTCAACACATTACTCAGTCAACTGGACACTTCCCTCATTTCTCCTCTTATTATCACATGTCTTTAGTCAGGAGCCTGCGTCGTGGGGCTCCTAAACCTTCTATGAGCTACCACAGCACACACATACATACACCTTCCATCCTCTATGTAGTTACCTTCATTTAGTAGAGTCACCTCTATAATAGATAGAGAATGACCTCTTATCACTACTTGCCCACTGGTCAATACAGTAGGTTCTTACCAGAATGCTGAAGCACTTTGTTGCACTTCTATGTTAAATTTTCTATTTTCGGTGTCAAATTAAGAATATGAATTTCAGGTCTACTGAATAATGGGATCTGTGGGATATATCCTTGAAATAGGTCTTGCATTGATTTCTCAGCATAGCAAATATCTTTCCGTTTGAGAAAAGTCCCAGCAGGTAAGAAAAATGCTCCCCCCACTTCTCCCAGCACCACAATTTGCACTTTGAGAATAACACATGAAAATTCATTACCGCAACTTTCCACCGATTCTCTCCCCCAAGAAGTAAAGCCTGAACACCAGGCACTGCAGTCAGCCTTGTCCTTTGTGTCTTCCTGTAAAGATTTACTGGATTATGTTTTCATTCTCTCCTGCTGCTGTCAATACCACCACAGAATTCAGTAGAAGAGTGTGTGTGACATATCAAACTGCCTCTTTCCAGTGTGGGATTAGATGTCCCTAAAATCTTGTATTTTTCACTACTGAAAATACATCATGTTCCAGTTGTGCCCAATGAAATGCCACATAAACATACAGGAGATTGACGGAGATCCAGCACTAACAAAGTCCAAAAGAACAAATAAATGATCTCTATATTTGGATGGAAAAAACATCTCGGGAGAGGAAACTTGGATTGTCATTCTTGGTTGATCTCTTATATTTCAGTGTTATTCCCTTACCAAATAAACACATTTTAGCACACTTAGCCACACATGAGGGTAATAACCTCATCTCGAGTTTTTCTGAACAGGAAAATCAACTGTTCTTCAACTCAGAAGAATGTTTTTGCTCCCTTCATTTCCTGTCTGGCAAGCATCATGCCTACCAAACCAATTTTCCATTAATTTTCCTGCCTCAAGACATCTTGAGGCTTCTTGCCACTTCAAATACTAGGTTCTGAGAATCACATGGACATAAAACTCAAAAATAAAATCAAAATTACAGAGTTGACTACAGCCAAAATGAGGTTCTGACTCTGATCAAGAGCAATACAAATTAACCCAAGTGCTCTGATATAATTCAAGACTACACCTGTATTTGTGCAGGATTAAGTAACTAAACTGATACACTCCTCTGAACTCAGTTACCTACAGGGTCTTTGGTTTCACATTTTCACACACTTGGCTGGTAAAATTCTCTCTCATTTGCACACTCAAAGCCAAGACTGATGCATTTGAGCTCTCTGCCATATGCTTCAGTTTCACAGGTTTGGTCTATTTATAGAGGCTGAGTGTGGGGGTTGCTATTCTTAGCACTTCTGCCTGATGAAACGCTTGTTTTCTGTTGACTTGTAGCAGAGAGATCACAAAAGCTCCAAGACATCAGATTACAAGTTCTGCAGCATGCACTTCTCTGACGGCTTTTAGCTTCGTATAGCTCAAAAGTGCAGCTCAGGCTGTGAGTGCACATGCTGTACTGACCTAGGGCTTCACACATGCACTGAAATGAGCTCGCTCTTCTTGGCAACAACAAATAATCCAATAAAAAAGACATAGCATCTTATAAACAGATTGTTATATTTCTGCAGAACTCCCCGAGGGCCAGCAAGTTTTGACCCAGCAGACCAACATCTCCAGGCATATCAAATTTTAAAATAAAATATCCAGCACCTCTATCAAAATATGTATCATTGCTTATGCAAACTACATGCTACCTCTGTCATTTCAGAGTACTCTGACCCTAAAGTCCATTTAAATGAGAATGCAGATGGTCCAAGGTAGCCAGTGGCAGAGTGACAAGGGGCAACTTTAAATAACACTGCACTGTGGTTGCCAACAGAAAAACAGAAGGAATTTATACATTTTAAAGCAGACTCAACTGCTATAATTTATTCTGTTTTCATAAAATGCTGTATACAAAATACAAAATAAAATTATTTCCAAACAGAAAAAAATTAGAGGGATATGACAAAACTAAATTAGTGTAAAAGAATAGGGATCAATTGTTCTCGTTCTGTGCCAGTGCAAGAGAAGGGGGCCATCAAATGACGCTACATGCTCCAGTTAAAATAACCAAATGAGGAGAACAGGCAGACAACATGCAATTGATCTCCACTAAAAATTACATTAGTCCAACCTATTTCAACCATTCATTTTTGGGCCGTCATCTAACTGTACCAGTGTAAGTACATTAGTTAATTAGGTTTAGAAGACCAAGAGCATCTTCTAGATGAACGTGATGAAACCACACTGAAATATCTGTGGGAATCAGCCTTTTGTTCATGGGGATGATTCCCCTTGGCCAGTGCAGAACCTTTCCCAAGAGGATTAAGACCTACTCTATCCACCATTCAGTACCCCTTTCTTTCACAAAACCACAACTACATACTGTAACTCAAGACCCAATGATGTTAGTTACAGTTTTTCTGAGTATTTCTAAAGGAGTAAATTTCCCAGCTTCCTCATCACATTTGCTTTGATTCATTAGACCTGCAATTTAGGAACAGAGCCCGAAATGTGACCCCCTCCCATGCCTCAGAGAGGTCTGATACCTTCCTGTTCTATGGCGTTATGTCCCCTTTAAAACTAAAACCAGCGCAGAGCTGCCAAGTTGCCTTCTCGCATTACCAATTTAGCTCCAAATTCCCGTCCTCCATCATAGCCGGCTCTTAACATTAATGATTACAGGTTTCCCTCCTCTCCTCCCTCCTGCTGCTGAAAGTGTATTTCAGATTATTTTCCCTATAAAGGTGTTAGCTGAGAAGAAAATACAAACAAAACTTTTCATCATGAATTTCTAAGAACCGGAGACATTTCTACACAATGTGGTAGAAAAGTACATTTGGAATAAGAAAGGTAGGTTTCTTGCATTGCACTTCAGATCACCATTTGTAACTTCAGGTTTATTTTACAGCTCACCTCACCAACATGTTCTGCACTGGCAAATCACACCCATGCTATTGTTACACTGTAGAATCTAAAAATCCAGCTGTACACACTAAGACCCATGCGTCAAGACATATTTAGAGGGATAGCAACTAGTGGGATTGATGAAGTTGCACACTTAAATACTGCAATGAAGCTGGGGTCAAATTTTAGACAGGAATTAAGGCAATGCAGAAGCTAAATCCACTCAAGAGGAAAGTTTTCCATGGCCTCGGTTCCACTGCCACAGCGCTGTGACCCTTTGGATGTTGTCAATGCTTGAGAATGTCTGGATAAGACTCATTACAGAGCAATCTTCATGAAATTCGGTGACCTGTGACACCAAGTGGATCAGACTAGACAATCTGATTACGTCTTCTGTGAACCTTCTAAGAGAGATGGATTAGATCCTCTAATGAAAAAGACTTGACAGGGCACCCCACTGCTCTTAGACCAGAGGTCTTGCCATCAAGTGCTTCCCCGACATAAATGAACAACAAGCTTTCTTTCAGTTGTCCCTGAAAGTTGCCAATATTCTTCGTTCTTGTTCCTTATCATTCTGTTGGAACCAAGAAGCAGAGAAATGGAGAAGCTAGGAATTTGTGTTACTTGGAATTTAGGCGTCAATCTGCAAAGGTGGGATACTCCACTTGGCAGAGTGCTCTATAATTAGAGGGAACCTGTAAAAGGAGTGGTTCTCACAGCTCAAGTTATTCAGGTTTGTGCCCTAGTGCTGCACAGGCAGGAACAAGACACACACTCATTTTGCTTCTCAGTTAAGAGATGCTGCTGGAGATCCTTGGTTCTCCTATCATGAAGTTCTATCCACAGAGAGAAGTTCCTATACGCAGCCCATTTTTATTGTAAACGATGTAAATCTCCTGGCAAACAGAAATGCTAGAACAACATTTGCTATGTTTGGCAAATGGGAAAAAGGTGACTACACAGATACGATTTCAAGTACATTCAAAGCAGAAAGCAATAGGCCAGTGCACTAAAATGTTCAAAGGACAATGAAGTATAAAAGATCCACAGAGCAGCAGCTGTGAATTATGACAACCACCTAGTTTTAAAACATTCTTATGAAAGAATTCTATGAGTTTTCTAAGATTCGCTAAAAAATAAAGCTCAGCAAAACAAAATAACCTGTATTTCTACGAGACAAGATGGTTGTACAGGTCCACTTGAATTTGTTCCTTTTTAGAGAAAACACAGAAATGGAAATTGGTGGAATCAGGCTACTTTACAACTACAAATCCAACTCCGCACACACCAGTTACCTGCAGAGGACAGAGGGCTTTCCACTGGGCAGTGAGCCTCAGAAAGCACAATCATTACTCCAAGACAGAGCAGGTGTCCGCTGCTCGATGAAAATAAAGCTTACAGAGCTTCACAAGGTAAGCCACAATAACGAGTGGCCGCACAGACAAAATCCCTACTACAGCCTTTTTCCAACAGATTATAACCATACATACCCGACATGGTGGGGAAGCCACCCAACCAACTGCTCCTGCACACCATCTGGGTTAATTCCACCATTTTTAATGGAGCAATGGTGCGGTTCAGATCTCACAGTTCACCTTGTCTGGAAACATCTCGATTGAAGGCAATCTAGGATAGTTTTACAGGCAATAACTAATTATGAGGTCACTCGGATCTCCTTTTAGCCTGCCTACAAGGATTGGTGACCAACAAACCTATTTCTCCCACCTGGACAACTCTAAAGTTGGGTATCCAGTTAACAGTGCAAACACAAACATAACGAGGCACCACATTTCATAGGGGGGTCAACATGCCACAGTTTTTCTCTGTGACCAACCTAACATGCATCAACAGCCTTTTGCTTCTGGTAGCAAAAGAGAAAAGGGAAAATTGTCCTAACTAGATGAATAAGGCAGTCCAGCTGTCTGGCCTATGCTGGTACACTTTGCCAAGTGCTGTCAGGTGCTAGCCACATTGATGCTGGGAGTGAGCCACCACAAGCCAGATGTTCTCAAGAGGAAGATATTCAGGCCTGTGACAAGCAGCAGAATTTATCAGTATGAATCCATCTGTGCCTCAAAGTTCTTGCTTCATCAGCTCGGGCTAAGCGGGAGTACTAGCCCCAGTTGTTATGCCTACCTCCCAGCCCCAGGCCCACCAGGAATCAAACCCGGCCTCTGAACACAGAAGGAGAAGCACAACACCACTCTGACTTACTGCTCCTTGAAGGCCCTGTCTCCCCACCTTCTTCAGATTGTTGTTCTAAGTGATGCTCCTACTCCTCCTTAACTGCTGAGCAGCTCTGTGTGTGTTCCATATAAACTGTGGTACAAACTGACCAGACAAGGAGTTGGCGACCAGGCCCAGGGGTCCACATCCAAAGCAAAGTTCAACTTACAGCTTCAAGTCTTTGCCCTCTAAAGTACTTTCCTGTATCACTGCGTGCCAAGAAAACGAGCGAGCAAACAGAGAAAGGCAAGCAGTGGAGTCACTGATTACAAAAGTCTATTTCTGATATTCTTAATGTGCTTAGTGACATCATCCATCACAGCCAGATGTTAGAGATTTAAGTTGAACAAATTAAAAGCCTGGTTTTTGCCGTAGGCATATTTTGCTTTGTAGCACATCTTATTAGTGTGGTTTCCTTTAATGGCTCATTTAGGTTTTGGACTGAGAATTAGAAATTAAGCAAAAGCTAATTTAAGCAAACATTTCTGTAGAGCCACTTGCTGGCACCTCAGAACTTAGAGGGCTTGAGAAGGATAAAGAAATAACGGCTGTTTATCAACCTCACCACAAGTTTTTTGATGCTAAAATGTTTATGTTATAAATACTGCAAAGGGAATATTTATTTTCTTAAGAAATACTTCCATGAGAATTTAGAGGTCTGAAGTTGATCTATCTACCCTCGGTGGCCAATTTTAATTGGCAATATCCCTTTAAAAACAAAGGGCCTTAGCTCCAAAGAGGTGCTTTGAATGAGAAAACAAATTTGGTTTTGAGAAGTTCAGATGCCTGAAACTTGACATCTTCAAAGCAGAAAGAGCTTTGCCCAAGAGAATAAGATTCCAAAGAAATTGAAGGAAAGGCCAGCAGGGGGTGGGGAGAGAATCTTAAGATCTGAACAGAAAGCTTCCAAGGTCTGGCTACATGAAAGAATCAAGTCTTAAGACTACAAAACAATAGTATGATATGAAAAAAACCATTTTTTTCCCTCTGTGAAGCTAATCAAGCCTTAAATTGAAGATGCAGAAAATGTTAAGTGTTTGAGATAAGCAATGAATCAGACAAAGCTCTCACTCTTCTGGCCTCATTATATACCAGACAAGACACTCGCAATTACATTCTAAGTACTTCACTGTTTTACGTTAATGATACATGATCCTACATCCCAAAGATGCTCCCAGGGACTCAGGTGTTTAATGCTGCTTAACTTGTCTGCATATGCTGCCATTGCAGATGCATCTATCTCCTCAACAGCTCAAGTGATACAAGCGGCATCTTTAGAGGTGGGCATCAAACAATGATCCTCTTCAATATGAGTTACACAAGTTGTTCTAAGTTCCTTAGACTATCTAGTAAATTCCACAATGCCATGGAAAGCCAGTTCAGGGTTGATGCTCTGGAGGATCAGTTGATTGCACAGAGCAGATGTTTTCCAATCCATGGCTTCCTGAAATAAGTACAAGTGTTTTAACTCCTCCCTATAGAAAGTCATACAGCAACAAATGTTTCCACAGTGGTGCAAAGTTCTGAGGTGTCTCTCACTGCACACAGAGGATATTGCTCATTCGGGTTTGCGTTACAACATTTCCAGTCTGCATTAATTTACCCAAATCAGGAAGCTACTTGTAAGTGGTCACAGCTATCAGCTCCCCTCTTCTGCCTCACAGATCTCTCGGTGAAAAGCAATTACTTCAGCAGAAAATTCCTTCAACGAGACACTCCTGCAGCTGAAATCCCACTTGCTCAATCTCCCACTTCTTGAAAACAGGCTCAAACACTTGTCAGATCCTAAGTCACATAGAGGAATAGAACAGATGAAGTCAAAAACCTTTAACTGTTGACTACCTTCAACACAGAGGTGTTGCAGATATAAGAAAGGACTTATTTACAAAGGCTTTTACACAGTATCAGTGTAGTATTGATGAAACATCCTTCCACACATTACATGCCTAGAGGCACCACGGATTGCTTTGTAGTAGGCTGAAAGGATGCTATCAAATTTCATAGCTGGGAGTTATTCTTAAGTTGCCAAAGGGTCCTCTCTCTGAATATAAACTGCGCATCAAACTCTGAGCTGGCATGAAACTGCATAACATCTCTAAGGAGGTGGAACTCACGCAGCTCCAGATGAGGAGCTGGACCTGTTAACATACCAGTTTCAGCCTCACACACTGAATGCAGGAACTGACCTGCAACAGAAATTCATTCTTGACATTAAGGGATAGGTCTTCCAAGCCAGATCTAGGTAGCAGGGGTCACATTCTGCAAAGTTCTCCCCAAATTCCCTTTTAATCTCCAGAGGGTATTTCTATGCACAATCGAAGGTCAGAGGCACAGCCAGTACCGAAATGAACAAAATAAGTTGAGCTCACCCTCTGTTCAAATTTTCTCTATGCACAAAGGAAAATAAGACAAGTAGAGCTTGCCAAGATTTTTTCCATATTACATTTGCTTTAAAAATCCATAGTTGGATCTCTAAATTATACATCTATTTGGACTGAACATAAGGAGTTTAAGAAAAAATACACTTCAAAATTTATTTTTTAAAATATTTTCTAAATAAAACATTTGGTGTATTTTTTCCAAAACTGTTTATACCTTAAAATGAGAGGAAATATTTTAATTCAAAAGAATATTCTTTAATGTCTGAACATTTTCGATGAACTAGAAAGGACTATCCACCAGTTTCATAGCCAAATAGTAACAACAGAAACCTCTGATATTTCAAGAGCTTTAAACAATATAGATTAGAAAGATCGCGTACAGCGCTTTATAGTTTTTGGAAATGCCTTGCGAGAAAAGCTGTAGGAGAGCTACCTGCAAGTAAAGCGGTAACTAGAACTGGCACCCTGACCACCATCACTGCTGCCACAGGATTGTAGCCTGGTTTCACCGGTCCCCATGAGTAACACTTTGTAACACGCAGGTTTGGAGCCGGGGAGGTCACTGCGCTCAATCTGAGAAGTGATTCAGAAAGTCTTGTTGGATCTGTGGTTTGGAAAAGTGTTTTAGCGGTTTGGGGCAGAGCGCCCATTGATGGGAACTTGAAGTTAAACTCTGTAAATCCAGATCAGGTGTTGAATACGCAAATCCTGTTTAAAACATACTCCTGTAACCAGAATGGTCTTTAGATATAATCAGTGTGTTCCCAAAGGCTGTTTGATTTGTATGACTGTATCAGCTGCATAAGAAAATTTCCTCCACCAACACTTTTTGTTCTCTTGAGTAGAGGCATGCCTTCGACTTTAAGGCAGCTAACCAAAGGGGGGAAAAAAAAGTTAGGTCAAAGTATTCACAAGTTTGAATTAAATTCAGTGCTGTGTTTGCAGTGGGATTTAATTGTAAAGTTCCCATTAACAGTACAGCGAGCTCTGGGGACAGCACATCTCACTGAAAGTTTATCCACTACTGTATCAGCGGAGAGGCTGCAAAATACAGGTGTGCATGACATCCCGGTTTGAGCCAGAACCTGGAATCCGCCAGTTGTACAGTAACCCCATGGACAACAGCACAAACCGCAGCAGCAAACAGTACGGCTGTTCAGACACAGGGTCAGGCTCATGTGCTGTGGTTCAGAGCCAGTGCCACGCAGCGTCTTTGCATTACTCTCCATGCACGTTCCCTCACTGTATGTCGTCTCCATGGATGCATTTGTTGCCAATAACGCCAGGTAACTTCGAGTGTTTCTTTCCAGCCTCTAGCCGGTTGCACAGGGCAGAAACAACTTAATGCCAGCAGCTGGTAACGTGTCTTTTGTCTATACTGGGGAAAAAAAGGGTAAAGTTTGAGTGCAGAACAGGTACAGCGAAGAGCGGAATTACATCCAGTGTCTCCAGCGCCTAACTCCTCCAGAGCAGGGCCATGTGTGGGGAATTGCTTTGCTCTAAATTTCACATAACTGTGTGAGGCTAAGTTTATAGAAACAGCAGTACTTTAAAAGGGGTTTCTAATACCTGCTTTTTGAAAGTGTCTTTTTAATGGATTTTGGTGCGTACCTTAGAAATCTGCATTTACACATGGACCTATTTAAAACTCTTAAACAAGCTTTTAATCTTAATTCCATTGAACACAAGGGAGGCAACAACTTCATGTTAGATCAAGGATATGGAACTATAAGCAGTGAGCAGCTGAGTTTATTTTTTAGAAAGATCTCAGCTGTTTTCTGCTCACAGATTGCTCTAAAAATATACCCCTGCTCAATTCCCAGTCTGACTTCTAAAGCCAGTTACACTAAAGGTTCACACTTAATCAGGTAGACAGCACCACTGCCCCTGTACTCTAACTCCTCATGAAAACCCTTCCACAGTTCTTCATTTAGATACAGAAGAAGAATATCAGATTTCTTCAGAACCACAGGAAAACCTCAGCAGCTGTTAATTTCTAGATCAGTAAAGAGTAATTGGAAGGTAGGTGCTGATCTGAAGACATTAGCCGAACCTGCACAAATACTGCGGATGACTGCCTGCCATGATCCTCAGTGCAAATGTACCATTACAGAAAGACTTTCTGAAGACCCCAGATAAAGAGGTCACTAGCATTAGGATCAAGGTTCCAGATAATCTTTAAATTAAAGGCTTTCAAGTGCAAGGAAGTCCAGCTGGCACACAGAGTGATAATCCAAACATGATCCACAAACTGAATTAATTATAACACCGAGGGACTACGTAAAGGAACCGAGATTACTAACTGCTCATTACTGAATCTGATTACCCTGGAAAGAGGGAAGCCATTCACTTATCACCTTCAATCCTGCTGTGGACAGACACAGTTCTGTTGACCTGGTACCGCATCTCAGATTAAGCCCCTGCAAGATTTGGCATGCCGTAGCAAGCTCGACTGAAAAACCTGAAAAAACAGACAGTTAAACTACCCAAATCTTTTAGTTCTTCAAACTATCAATTCCTCAGAATCAGTGGCCTCAACGAATATGCTGCCACATTTCACAAAGTGCTACAGAATGAACGAATAGTCACTTCTTACAGTGCTTTGGCTTCTTTACTACTAGCTCCGTCTTAAACAGATAGTATTAAAAAAAAAACCCAAACAGGGAAAAGCAACAATTTAAATAAAAATCTAGGAAGGTTCAGGTTTGATTAACATCAGTTTTAGATTTATCAAAACTGGTTTACCCAGGCCTAATACAACTAAGTTACTCTATTATATCGTTACTCTGTCTCATGCTCTACATCTCCGAATTATATCGTTACTCAGTCTCCTGCCAGTGAAATTCTCTTCATCTCTAAATAAAAGGTCTGTTCTTCATGCACTCCAGGAATTGGAAGCACACTGCTTGAAAAGGAATCCTCCAGAAGCACAGCAGAACAATGTCCTGCTCACTTTTGTAGGTCAATTTGCTGCAAAGAAACTTGTTAATATATTTAAAATAAACCTGCATTTGAGTCATGTAATTTACAGTCTGTAATATGGAACTATGGAGACAAACATTCTTCATTAACACATTACAGCAACGCATTAATCTTCTTTCTTCCATCTGAAATTAAAGTGGACCCCTCCATTTAAAATTTCTCATTGCGTATTGTATTGCGAGTTACTGTTCTGCTCTACTCTTCTTTCAATAGAGCATTTTTTTAAACGAAAAATTTGCTCCCCAAAACACAGCAACATACCACATGTCCAAGTCCCTCGGACAACAGCACAAACACATCAGATTCCCTCCCGAAACCTAATCATTCCCTTCAAGGTTTGACAGGAAGTTTTCATTAGACTGAGGTGGAAATCTGCCTCGCTATGCTACCCTAAGCAATTCTTTTTCAACAAACACTGATGAGCACTTTATCAGCAATACTTCTTCATCTGAAGCACGAGGTGAGCAACACCACAGAACTATGCGGCCACACCATTTCACACAGTATTTTCGCCTCATTTCAATCTCAGTTCCCACTGATTTAAAGCACCTTCTTCTTCCTAGACAATACAAAACACTGTCACAAAAAGTGCACTGGAAAAGCTGGGAGATGAAAAAGTGGCCCAAGGGTTTTGTTCGCAAACAGGCCCCACAGACGATGAAGAGGCCCGTGTTCAAATGCAAGAGATAAGGACTAAGGTGGTGGTGGAGCTGCACTTGCCCATTTTCTTGGAGAGCACTGTGAACTACGGTGCTCATATTCCCTTTGTCCCAAAGCATCCTCCCTGCAATTCTTTCAGAGAAGGTGCAACCTGGTTGACATTAATTACCACCTTTATTTTATTAACCACAATAGGTTTTTCCCCCCCATTTAGATGTTTTTCTGCTTTAGACAGCATCACTTTTACCTGCAAGGGAAAGTCTGGAAGTTTTAGTCTGACATCACCCATTTTCAAAATTTCATTCGAGGCAGAATTGAAAAGTGCAGTAAGCGCCCCACAAACATACAGTTAGAAAGTCCCCCTCACAAAAATTCACTGTCTTAACAAAAGACAGAGGAGGTGTAGTTTCTTCAGAAATCTACAATTACTGTTTTCACAGGCAAGGAATATGAACATGAAGAAAGCAGGATTTGTTTGAGGCTGTGAGAGGTTTTAGCCCAGAGCCAAGGAAACAAGTCAAATCTGCCGAGACCTAACTCACTGAATTCTCAGGAAATGTGTTGGCAATATACACAAATATGTATTTTTAAAAACACTTACAGAAGACTTCTTATGGACTGCTCTCTTCAAAGAAAAAACTGCATTTTGTCCCAATTTGTCATTGCAATGCTTATGTAACGAGTGGTAGTAACACATCAGAGTTGTCATTAAAGAGAAGCAACTTCCTCTTCAAACCAGAGCAAGATGAAGTCAAAATGCAAGTGAACCGAACAGAGGTTGTAAAGAAACACACCCATTCACACACACTGCCCCAACCATTGGTCAAGGAAAGTTTAAAAGTGCAAATTAGATCTCCAGATACTAACAAATTATTACTTGTAGGAAATCTTTCAGCCCAGTACTTCAATTTGAAGATGACATATAGTTTAATGTTGGTGCTATAAAACATCGGCGCTGTTTTTTAACTTACCATTCTGCTTTCCCATCAGATTTACAGCAACGGAATTGAACCAGGGTTATAAAGAGCATGAGTAGTTAAAGAAATTCTATTTGATCCTGGAAATAGTTTCAGAATGGACAATTAAACCCATTTTTCCAGCAACTTAGATAGTCTCAGCAGTCAGTGTTGTAATTTGATGTAAAGTCTACTGCACATGAAATATCATGGGTATCAGCTTCTAGCTTTTTAATGGTGTGATGCCAACCACAAGAGCTCTTTAATAGAGCAAAGCATAAAAAGACCAGAAGACAGAATATTTTTCATCTTCATTTTTCAAAACTGAAAAATCCTCAGACTCAAGATGAAAGGCACCACTAACAGGACTTTTACATTAATTGGCTATGCTATGCAATTCAAACATTCCTACAGGAAAATACTAGTCTCAGAGTGACATTAATATAACCGTGACTTAATGACACCAAATAGGACTGCATAGGATTAAATAAGACTTTCAAGAAGTCGCCTTCTGTGGTTTGGGCATGGGGATGGGACAGAAACATCTGACACTTGTTTGGGTGGTTTTTAAATCTGGAAGTCCTATTTTTCCTCCCTTACATAACCTCTGCTCTCCTAACTAGGGGTTATACTTTTCTTACTGCATACTTTCTCTCATCTGGAGTTAACTCCAGGAAAAAGTGGATTTCTGTACAGGATCCAGTGTAGATAGCTCCTGATCCCAGTTGTCATGTCTACTTACAATGACAATGCAAAACAGGAATAAATATTCCAAAAGGGTAACACAAAGTTTGGTGCATGAGGAAGCAAAAATCTCATTCTTTTACATATATATATTTTATACACATACACACACACACACACACACACATATAGGTTGGAAAAGACCTTTAAGGTCATAAAGTCCAACCGTACACCCTGCACTGCCAGGTCACCACTAAGCCACATCCTTCAGCACCTCATCTGCAGGTCTTTTAAATACCTCCAGGGATAGGGACTCCATAGCCCTGGGCAGCCTGTTCCAGCTCTTTACAACCCTCTCTGTAAAGAAATTTTTCCTAAAATCCAACCTAAACTTGCCCTGGTGCAACTTGAGACTAATATCCTCTCATCCTATTACTTGTAACTTGGGAGAAGAGACTGAATCCCCACCACACTACAACCTCCTTTCAGGGAGTTGTAGAGCATGAGGAGGTCCCCCAACAGCTTCCTCCTCTCCAGGCTAAACACTCCCACTTCCCTCAGCTGCTCCTCACAGGACTTGTGCTCCAGACCCTTCACCAGCTTCATTGCCCTTCTCTGGACGCACTCCAGCACCTCAATGTCCTTCTTGGAGTGAGGGGCCTGAACTCGACACAGTATTCAAGGTTTGGCCTCACCAGTGCCAAGTACAGGGGGACAATCACTGCCCTGCTCCTGCTGGTCACACTACTGCTGATACAGGCCAGGATGCTGTTGGCCACCTTGGCACACTGCTGGCTCGTGTTCATCTGGCTGTCGAGCAACACACCCAGATCCTTCTCCGCCAGGCAGCCACTCTTCTCCAAGCCTGTAGCATTGCAGGGGGTTGTTGTGACTCAAGTGCAGGACCCAGCACTTGGCCTTGTTGAACCTCATACCATTGGCCTCAGCCCACTGATCCAGCCTGTCCAGATCCCTCTGTAGACCCTCCCGACCTTCAAGCAGATCGACACACCCACCTAACTTGGTGTCATCTGCAAACTTGCTGAGGGTGCATTCGATCCCCTCCTCGAGATCACTGATGAAGTTATTAAGCAGAAATGGCCTCAACATTGAAGCCCTGGAGAACACCACTTGTGACCAGCTGCCAGTTCCATTCACTGCTACTCTCTGGGCCTGGCCATCCAGCTAGTTTTTTCACCCAAAGAGTGCACTCATTCAAGCCATAGGCAGTCAGTTTCTCCAGGAGACTGCTGTGGGAAATGGTGTCAAAAGCTCTACGCAAGTCTAATAGACAACATTCACAGACCTTCCCTCATCCACTAAGTCGGTCACCTTGTCATAGAAGGAGATCAGGTTATGGTCAAGGAGGACCCACCTTTCATAAACCCATGCTGAAGGATGGATCACACAAAAGTCCCTCAGTTGAGCTTTACCCAGAGTTGTCCAGGTGGCCTGTGAAGTCATCTCTGCCTACTGATGGAAAATACCATCAAATGCCAGTACTTTCCAGCTGGGTCAGAAGGTTACCTATTGTCAAGCACTGCAATAGTCAGGCATGACACTGAAAAGTGAAACAGCTGTAACCTGCGCAGGATCAGAAGAAGTGAAACACAACTGTCATTTTTCAGGGCTTCGGCTCCCCCACAAGAGACTTCCTCCTCCCTCGCCTTTAAATTCTTTTGTTTAAATGTTTAAATTCTTTTAAGTGCAGCACCTTGGACTGCTCTAGAGCTACTTCTGAATCTCATCTGATGTTTGGATGGGGTTCACTATTCAAAGGGCACATTATCAGTTCCTCATGTCCAGGGAGAGACCTGTGCCTGAAGAATTTTCATTCTGCATGTCAGGACAAAAAACGCAGTCACGAATATCCTTAGAGAAAAAAAAAATTACACAGCAGTCCCCATGTATGCATTCAACACTGACTGCTTGGTGCCTCTAGCTATGTATTGCAGAATATAAATTTATCATTAAAAGCCATAACCTCTAGTTAAAGAAAATCTAAGGATCAAAAGAGCAAAGCAGAGGATGATAAATTCAATATGATATTCTGTATAACATCAGATATGAATTTTGCTCTGTACCTTCTGCAATCAGTGGGTCGACTGAAAATGAGGCTTCCAATGCAGATATTACAGCCACCAGTAACCGACAAAGATCAACTCTTATAAAAATGTACTTGGTTCCAACTTGTCCATCTTCAGTATTCAGCATGCACGTTGTCATGTTTAGAAAAGGCAGCACCCTTGAACACAGCCATGAGGTTTCCTTCTGTAATGTGCATGCACAGCCACCAGTCACAGCCTTGGTTACGCGCAGGCACAGCACAGGCAGAAAGTACCATGAAAGTGTCTGCGTCCGCAGGAGGCAAAATGCTCCCTCTCAGTCAGTGAGATATTAGAACTGATGACAGCATCAGTTAATTTGAAAGCTCTAACTGCCTAAGCATTAGTATCTAGCTGCCATGCTTGTTCCTTAAAACTCTTCTCCTCGTGATAGTTGCTCCATTTTCCAGGGGTCAAAGTCTCAAATTTAACCAAATAAAGAACAGAATAAAAGCAATCTACAGAAAATGTAAGTAATAAAACGAATTCACTGTCTGTTCCAGAATAATGGAACATTTATTTTTAAAACTAACT
The DNA here is from genome assembly GCA_009769605.1 of Bucorvus abyssinicus. Lineage (NCBI taxonomy): Eukaryota > Metazoa > Chordata > Aves > Bucerotiformes > Bucorvidae > Bucorvus > Bucorvus abyssinicus. The sequence continues at coordinate 21,171,365 of CM020035.1, read as the reverse complement.
GCACTGATTCAAAATCTCTAATTTACTATGACATACAAATGCTAGGATCTACTCAGGCTTACATTCCAGTGTTCTACAGACCACACAAGGACTGTCCAGAGTATTAAAATCCGTAGGCAAACACTAAGATGAGGAGGAATCAAGGAAAGAGAGAAACTACAGCAGCCATTCAGACACTGTCCAAAGCAAACTGTAAGTCAAAGCATCACCTACAAAATTTTTTAGGCATTGAGGTAAAGTGTTTCAAAGCCAGAAATCAGACTAAACAGAGTTGCATTTGGATGAGATACCAGAAAAAAGGTTTGGCAGAGAAATGGCAAGGGATACTTTTGTGAAGATCATAGTCTTGCTGGAAGATGCAGTAAGGGCTTTGCAGTGACTATGTGACTGGGTATTGTACACACCAGTGCTGAGGAAGCTGAGATGAGGCTTTACTAATTTTATGCATTAACTTCAGTCTTTGCAAGACTTTTCCATTCAGAATATTTGTTCTTGACAACCCCCTCCTTCCCCTGTGGGGATAAAGATTTTTGGTCAAAGGCTGAGTTTGTTCTGACTGTCAGTAATAAAAAGCTGGCTGCCTTGTACCACGTACAATAAAGATACTCATACTGCGAAGCATGAGAGCGTTTCCATCAGAGACAGGGCCTCATCTTACTAGACACAGCAGAAAATGTTTAAACAGTCCTTCACTTGCTGCTTCAGTGTGCTCCATAACTGAATTCCCCTTCCTCCCACTTTATATTCACTGCTCGTTTTCTTTCCAAAATGATCATGCTAATGATGTTTAAAGTCATATCATGTTTTTCACCCTTGTCAGCTTGTGTGAGTTTGAAATCGGACAAAGAATCTCTCATACCTACTTTAAGAATATTTTATTTCTCTTATCTTAGTAGCATGCATTAGGAGTGTGATAAAGTAGTCTCTACTATCAGCACTTCCCTTAATATTTAGATGAGATCACTCTGACCGTCAAGGCAGAGGCAGAACTTCCAGATAAGATCATTAAAAATGATGCTGTTGAATGTCAAGGAAATCCATTTTAAACAGGTCTCATTACCACATGGGCAATGGACTATCATGAGGAAATCTAAACTATATACATTGCCAGCTTTCCTTTTAATAACCTAGATACTGACTTGCCCCTTTGCTCAGTCTTTCCTACCAAAATCCTCTATTTTCCAATGAAATCCTACCTTATCCTAGAATTCTGCCCATCTCTGGCCTTAATCCATTATTACTTTTAGTGAGTTTAACAATCTGAATGTGTTAGACTGACAGTCCTGGAGAATCATCTCATACATCATTTTTTAAGTGCATGATAAATAAACAATTGTAACGGTCGGGTTTTGCCTCAACTATATTCTGAAATGTTATCTTCTGGGATAGGTTCTCTACAGTCCTTCTGTTTGATGGGTTCTCAGAAACTCACAGAAACACTGTAAACAGAGTAAAAGCAAGGGAAACACAGGTAGTGTGCAGTTTACAGTGTGAGTCCAGTTTGTGCATGTATTAAATATAAATGGAAATACAAAGCTTCATGAAAACTGATGTTATAGAGCACGCATTCACAAGGGAAGAAATTAAAAACTAAGGTGAGACTCAACCCGAAGTACACAAGCCACAGCAGTCATTACTAGGAGTCTATACCCACATTTGGGTACCAGGCCAATACTTACCCAAAAGGGGGCTTCACTGAGGTATTAGATCAAGCACACACTGCTATTGTGTTTGGCTGGAATAAGTTCTGTTTGAAGGCTGCCCGAAGTCCTTCACTCTCTTAAAACCAATGGAGGTGAGCACCTGCCTTTCTCACTGAGGTCAGTGATAGCCACTGGCACACAGCCATGTGCAAAGTAGCACCACATCCAGCAGACATCACTTCCCGCGTTAGCAGCACAGCTGATGTATGAGGTGGGGTTATTTAGGATGATGTGAGGAAGTTTGATATTGTCAGGTACAGCGGGGACCAGTACAGAGATCACAAATTCAGCCTTACCTTTGTCACCTCCCCAGTGCTTTTGAAAGCCCTTAAAATAGCAGCCTTTGGTGAAAAGTGCAAGTCTTCTCCTCTGCAGGAAGAAAAGCATTGACATTTTATTACCCACGTGATTTCCCATAAGAGGTGAAAGAATGTCATGGCAGATATAAATATATTCTGCATATGACACAATAGCTGTGCCATTGTACATTTTATAATTTAAAAAACAGTTTTCAGCAAAATTACATCTCAACTATTCTGCTTTTCTTTATATGGAAAGAGCTGCAAACCACGTGCCTGCATTTACAAAAGTGTGACTGATAACAAATTCCGCATACAGAAAAGAATTTGTTGAAAACACTCTTAAAGCACTTTAAATTATAAAAGCCATTAAAATATGACCCTTTGTCTTACTTTGTAGTAGTATTGTTGTGTCAGAGAAAATGAGTTCCTTTCGAATTTATTTACTAGTACCTTCACAGATTTTAATTTTGTTGACACCTGCACCTAGAAATGATAAAAGCACATCCATTCAGCTTCTCACACTAGTTTATTCTAATGCATATGAGGGCAATTACTCCTTGACAACTCTCTGATGAATAACTGAGCTCTTTGCTAAGCTTGTCACATTGATCACTGGCCAGCAATACAATTAATAAAGTATTGCTGTCCACATAGCACATTAATAACTAGCCTGAACTAGAGGTGGCAAGTCTGATAGATCCAGAGCATTTTAATCTTTCATACCCTGCCAGCTCAGAAGATTAAAGGAAATCTCCAAGACAATCTCCACATGCCAACACTGGGTTCCATGACATCCCAGCCAGGGTTACAAACTTGAGACCTAATATTTCATTAATGCAACTCAGTTGGACATTTCAAGCTTCATTTCCAAACACTGCACTGCCCTGTGGCCAAAGCGTTATTTATTTATTTCTCCTTCCTATTTAAACTTCTAAAAGGTAGAATTGATTAAAGTTGTCAGTTCAACCAGAATTCATTAGAAAATAATGGCCATAAATCCAGTGCACTCTGAAGCATTGCTTAATAATTCCATAACATTTAGAATGGAAACAATCAATCTAGGAGAGGTTCCACCTCTTCAATACAGGAAAGGATGAATTAAAGCTTGGTCACAAGCAGCAAGTCTGGAGCTTTCCCCCAACATTTCACACTAATTTTAATAGCTGCTTTTAGAGTTGTGTCAACAAACAGGCTTTAACCAGAATATTTTTTGATTTCTCGGATATATTATGATCTGTTCTTTTAGTCAAGCCCTCAGAAAAGAGCAAGTTCATTTGGTAGAAAAGTCTTTTAAAAGAACCCCCAGAAGCTGCTCTGTCACTCTTGGAAATACCTGTTCTTGCATTTTACGTGATGAGAAAATTCCAGTTACATCTCAGACCCTGGACCAACACCCACAACACCCACACTGGGTTCTCTCCTATTGTCTGCCCTCCCCTCAGTTTTGCCCGTCTTCCAGCCCCTTGCGGCTGATCTTCCCTGGCAGCCACAAGGAAATTTGGCACAGCAGAGATTCTCCACTAGGATCAATTAATCATCCTTCAATTGCACTCGCTTCACTAAGCAGCAGCAATACAGGGGATCGAAATAGCATAAGAAAAAGGAATGTACTCTAAGTCGTCTTTTAGAGATATGAAAGGCAGGGAAAATGCTTGAAAGGACATCACTAGTCCTATTCACTAGTTGTCAACCAAGGCTAGTTAACTAAGTGCTGCAAGGATCCGTATCTCTACCAGAGCCCACCACATGGAGGGGCACTGATTCACCTGCTGCCAGGTACAAAGCAACAGGTTGTCAGGTAAGACTACTCACCTTCAAAGGGCACTTCAAGTCTTTTCAATTTCACTTGCAACTTTACAGATTTTGTAATACCAATACCTAGCATAGAACTGTTCTTAGTTCTACAGAGAAACACAAGGATCTTAATAGCTTATGAGTCAGTGAAAGAATTACCAAAGGCTGCAAAAATATACTAGAGATATTCAGAATATCTAATCAATCCAGTTAATTGAAATTCCTCCTTAATTGTTTTGCTAATGTGTAAAAATAAAACTTAATATAAGAACTTCAAGTCCAGAGAAAATAAGTAGATACCTAAAGAATATGAAAATAACAAATAAATTGACAAATAAACTAACAGAAAACATTTTCTTTCACAAAAAGATATGCCAAGTGTTTGGAATTGTTTGATTGGTCAGTGCTTCTGGAAAAATGAGGATATTATATCATTCAACCTGGACAGAAGACTGTTCCCAATATATGCACTCAGTACTTCAAAGGTGCATTTTTCAAAGCTGAAAGAAAAAAAATTCAGTGCAATGACAAAGAGAACATATGAGCACAAGTCAAACACAGACTGCTAAGTGACTATAATCCAAAGGTTACAATTCCATGATGATGAGTTTGTCCAAGAGACAGAAAAACATCAAAAGGGGACAAATATTAAGGGGGGGGGTGGGGGTGGTGTTTCATCAGATACGCACAGTGCTACACTGGAATACTCACAGCCTACCAAAAGCACTTAGAGGAACTTGACAACAGTATAGCAATACAATGCCTAAAACACCACACCAAGCTCCAGGTTAAAAGATGTTCAGTGGAGGAACATCACAGCAGGAAAAGGAAACGGAGTCCAAAGAGGGGACAGTTTATTCCAACAGCATGAGTAATAAGGCACTGACACAAGTCACCAGCTGAAAACTCCTGCTTACCTGCCTTGCAAATAAGAACAGTCCCCGTGCCTGGCACACCTCAGTTGGTCACAGTGCAGACTCCACACGATGCTGGCTGGGCACAAGTGTGACACCATGGCAGAATCTTCATGTGCACTGAGCTGATTCTGCTTTTGCAAGCACTGGCAATTTGACACCTCAAATAAATTAAGACATAAAGAGGACACCTAAGGAGGCATAATTAAACCCACTGTAGCATTTCACTAACACAACCGTAACGCTTCCAGGAACAGAGGCACCCTTCCTGTTTGATACTGCACTGCATCAAGACGCAGACTATGCATTGCTTAGGTCTCTAAACATCTTGAGTCAGACCTGCATTGTCCTGCAGCACAGATATTCTCTCATCGCTCTGCAATTTCTCTTATCGCTCTCCAAGTGGTCTGCCTGGAGAGTCAGAGGTCCCCCATGAAGACAGGTGGAGGGAGTACCCGACATGCTGCTGCATGAAACCATTCCAACTTCCTCTCAAGTGTTTCATACAGAACACCAGCACTGTTCAACGCACCACCCCGGGCAAAGACCAGATCACCACTGAGGTCTCTCTGTTCCAGCTGATAAGCAGAGTCCTACTGAAATACCTCCTTCTCCTTAGGTTGTGAAGGTACAGAAAGCCTTAGAATAAAGCTTCCTAGGCCACCTGAAGTGCTGCAGTCCTGTCCCAAGGTTATGGCTGACAGCAACCTGCTCAGCTGTAGAGAGAGATTTGCTATTAGGCCATCCCATTGTGAGCTAAGCCCAGCACGTATTACACCCATAGGCAGTTTGCTAAAGAAGTTCTCAGCTCCTAACAGCCCTTCAGTCCTCAATACCTTGCTTCACATTACCAGGAATGGAAGCCGTGCCACAGGGCTGCCTTGCTATAGAGATTTTTAATTATGCTTTATTTTGTCTTTGGTTTCAAGGGCACGTTTAACACCCTTAGGCTAACAGAATGGGCTATCTTATTTGTCTATTTACATTATATTAGAATAAAAGTGACATAGCAGAAGCAATGTGGATTTTGGAAGCTTCTTCACATTCTGTTTTAATAGAAAAGTTTAATAAGGGAATCTTGACTTTTGATAATGAAATGAAAGTTTATCAGAGTGGTGTAATATACTGATAGTGGATTGAATCACAGTTTGCACTTAATTACAAAGGTGGCTTTCATAAGATTACCCATGCAAATTGGTTGTCTCTTTCCCATGTGTTTAAGGATTGCAGGACCAAAAGACATTTGTATTGTAAATAGTGAACAGAAAGATAGCAGCACCCCATCATAACACCAGTTAAAATCATCTGTTAGGAGTGTGCCTAAAAGCATTTTCCTTATAACACACCACTTTACCAGCTTAATGTACCAGTTCAGCTGCAGAGATTCATTCCACCATGAAATCTAGTATGCAGCAAACTCATTTTGGGAAAACAGTATGCATGTAAAATGTCACTAGGAAGGATATCATGGGAAACAATCTTACCATGGCCCACGGAGGATGGATAGATAGGAGCTGGCAAAGAGTATAACCGAACTGACATTTCTCTAAGATGGTAGAAGCCTCAGGAAAAAGGTATAGAAATACCCAGAATTTCATGCCTGGAGATTGTGCTATCAAGTGCTTGCAGCATAAGCAATATAAGGGCAGCAGGAACTGGTGAGATAGCTTACTGATAAATGCTGGAATTAGAGAAAAAGGAGACTATTGGTGGGAATCATTTATCCATCTGCCTGGGAGTTATGCCATCAAATGAAAAGTGGCAAAGACCCATGTCCAGTTTTATACAGCCTGTTCTCCTTATTTGGCCATTAATTTTTTTTTCCCCCCCTAAGAGTAGAGAAAGAAAATTTGACCTTAGGGAGCTAAGAACTAAAAGCAACATTTAGAAACTTTTCAAAGGAAGCAGTTAAAACAAGCTCTTACCAAATGTATTTGCTCTTTCAGTTTTCTGAAAGGTCTGTTGAAGGCAGTTGTCACAGCAGGAAAGTCTCAAAACACTATCCAGCAGTCACCCTTTGAAAGGTCAGAGTAAGAATTTTTTCAAGAAGTCTTTAGAGTGAGAAAAGGTGTGATGCAGCGATGACAAGTGAGACTGAGCTAAATGGTGCTGTTCTACCTTCCATCAACATGTATGCTCTCAGTAAGCCCCAATTTAAATGGGTCCTATCAGCTCACAGCGAGTTTGTCACACCATCCCACTCATTTTTTTTTTTTTCCCCTCACAGGGACACAATTTTTAATCAACAAAACATGCTCACAGAAACCAAAGCCAACCCATTATTACTGGGAAGACATGGTCTTGAAAGGAGCTTATAGGCATTTTCCAGAGTGTTTGGGACCAGCTTCAGTTAAAGCAGGCAATGAGTGGGAATATGTGTTTTGAGTTGACTTAGCTCTTAATTTTAATCAGTTACCATTTGTTTCAAACAGGAATACTCAGAAAAACAGGATAATTGAACAGCAGAACCTTTGTCAAACACCCTCTCTCTGCAGGAAAGTAACAGACCACAGTAACAGCAGTGATTCCCACTGAGCCACTCATCCTGTCAGTTTTGTGGTTTGATACTGATGCCCAAGGCATCTCCAAGTCTGCTCTAGCTTAGATATTTTTAGGCATTCTAGTACAGCTGCCACAAAAAGCATATTTTCATGGCTGCCACTATATGCAAAGAACTGAGTGACATAAGGTTCCTCCTCTTTGACTGGGACCTGTAGGCATTAAGGACCATATTCATAGAAAGTATTAAAATGCAGGATAAAGTACAATATCTTTACTACCATGGGACTTGGTTTCCCAATGGCCAGACTAGTCTTCAGCAGGGTTTAGTGAGGCCTGATATGAGGGATGACAGACAGGACCAGAGACAATATCCAATAGCGTGAAGGTGTCTGGATGCAGCTGGGGTGGAAGCAGTGTGTGGAAGGAAAGTGCAGTTTTGAAATAACATGCTTTTAATCATCAGCTAAAGTATGGTGCTATCCTCCAGAAATCATTCCAGTGATTTTTTGTGAGCAAATGCCCAGATAGGTGTCAGGAAGTCTTCTCTCTGGAAGAATTCCTCTCCAGAGGGATCACTGGAAAAAGATCTTCAGGCCTCTGTGGCAACTCCTAGTGTGGGACACCCTGGCGATGGCCTGTACAGCCAGACATGTTCGTTCAGAAGGAAGAACATGAAAAGATGGGAGTAAAACCCAGGGTCAGACAGGCACCCACTCAGGTAGATGCTTCCCAAAATCTTTGCCTCAGTGTCTTGGGAAGAGGGAGGCTATGAGCAATATAAGGAATAGATAACATTTCTGAAAGAAGGAGAGAAGAGTAACTGTGGCCAGTGACTCAAGAGCACATCAAGCGGGTGTCTCACAGCCTGTAGTATTCACTGAACCGCTGTTAATGACTGGGGAAGAAGAAAACCAAACTGACACAAAAGCCACAGTTTCCAAGCAAGAGGGGCAATGTGGTGGTTCAGATACCTAAAGAGAGCACAGCACTCACATTAAGAACTGGAATTGTCTATTCTGTCTGCCAAATTTAGCTTAGCATCAGCCAGAAGCAGTAAAATAAATGCTCTATATTTAGTGCCAATGACTCACTATAAATTGTGGTAGGTTTATGTATGCTGCTTGCTATTTTATAGAGCTACCTTGAAAGTTGCCCCTACACACACTAAGACACTTCTGCAGGAAGTCTTGCTTAAAGATATATAGACACACTGCCCTCAGTGTACCACCACTCTCCCTCCCATCCCCTCTCAAACAGAACCATACTCAGGAGTCTGGGAGACCCTGGCACACATCCTTTCTGACATCACTGGTCTGTCTTTGTCTTGTCCCATAGAGTACCACAGCACTGCAAGGACCTTTTTTCAGTACACAGCCTAAAATATTACAGCACCTCACTGCAATGACTTGGGTGAAGGCTGTGACTGGCTCTGTTCTTTCCCAGTGTTTTGCTCATGCTGCCCTCTTTTACGCCTCTGCTTGAACAGCCTACGGCACTATGGAAGCACTGCAGTCAGGAGAAAAACACTCCACTACAGATACATTTTCTTTCAAACAAAGTTAATACAGTAGTATCTTCAAGAGTGTAGGAGTAGAAATCAGAGCAAAACTTTTTGGCTCTTTGATAAAAAACCCTAAAAATACATACGGTATATGTACTGTTTTGAACAACTCGGCAGCTGCACGTTGACTGTAGGCAGACAGCAGCTGATCCCATTTCTTTGCTTGTGTCCTGAAAGTCAAAGTGCAAAAAAAAAAAAAAACCAAAAACCAAACCCCTAACATCTATAAATAAGAAACCAAAAACAACCCTAAAAAGCTCCTTTGATAGTCTGGACAGCTGTCCAAGAACACTGTTGGAGTGACAGGACATTTAAGTGTCTATATGCACAGGATGCCAAATAATTACAACTCAGTAGAAAACTAAAATGCACGAGTAGCACGTAGATCATGAGCATGGGTAACTACATTAAAGAGAATAAATAAAGCAGAAAAAAAATGCAAGAAAATAAGGTGCATATACTAGGAAGACAGCAATAGAAAAGTATCCACTTCAAGAGACTTTGGTACTTGGACAGACTGTTCCAGCACTGCTGCCAATAGGCAGCGTGGGTTTGCAGCTGGTACAGCAGGCTCCTTCCCCCAACACCTCGGCTTAACAGCATTTGCTGTTGAAGGGCTGGACACTTCACCTACAGAGATGCATGTGAAGGGGACTGTAAGGACGCTGAGTACACTGCAAGACAGGGTCCCTGAAAGCTTCAGGAGTATTTGTTGTTCCAAATGGACCAAGTTCAATGCACGGAATCTACTATCAGTTTAGAGTATTTTCTATCACTACTTTTAACACTTGCTCCCTATAAATACATTCAACAAGCACTGTTCAAAAGTCACTTCTTCGTTCAAAAACTGGAACACAACAGCAGGAAGACATTATGCAGTAATGCACTAGGGCAAACTACATGCACATGAAGCCTGCCAAAACTCGTTTTCCCTCCTCTTCTGTAGGGCAGCATTTTTTTTTTTTTCTTCAACTGTCTCACTTGAGGGCTTAGATGAATATACGGGAAAGACAAAAATCTTTTTATTTTCCACTCTTTTGGGCTGTCATCACCTTCATTGCCACGACACCAAACCTCCTTTTACATTGTGTTGCACGTACACAACTGTGTCGTACTCCCAAGGCCTGAGTCGTCGTACTCCCAAGGCACGGCATTCCAGGGTTATTTCCACTGCTTTGAGCCCTGGTGCTCTTTGTGAGGAACAGAGACCTGATTGCAGCCCTGCAAGAAGATGTTTTCCCTCGTCTTTCCCAGGGCTGTAACCATCAGAATTCACAAGTTTTACTTCGGGTCTCTTCCATACATGTCCTTCCTCCCCAATTTATCATTCACGTAATAGAAGCATGCCCCTAAACTACAGAGCTCAAGACAGGTAAGGTAATACAATACGAATACAAGTTGTCTTTACCTTCCCATGGCCACACAATGTGTAAAAAGCTTTTATAGCTCCAGATGCCTATATTACTGAAGTTAAAATAAGAGCAACATTATTTCTAGTTCCCCTGGACAATTGACTTGATGTGATGCATCCTCAAAGGAAACATTGCTTTTTCAAAGAGAACATTTTCACTTCAGAGTGGGTTTTTTTTGGTTGGTTTTTTTTTTTTCTTTAAGACTGATGAAAATCTGTTTTGAGGCCCTGCAACATAAATTAAGTTAGCACAGCAGGACTTTCACTGTAAAAATTTAACTTGTCAGATCACGTCATTGACTGACTTGAATTCATGGGGCTTAACTGATCAATACCCTAAATGGTTTGGATGGTTCTTCAGTAATAGCCCAGTCTTAATTTGAGGGCAGTTCTTATTCCTTTTAAGTCTCATTAGCAGAAGCCAACATAAATCCAGAGATGGGAGGACAAAAGCAGAAAGCTTTGCATCAACAGCAAGGCTAGCGTGACAAAGCAGAAGAAAGCCGTGTTCCGTTGAATTGTATGCATCCCACTGCAACCCCTTCCAGGGCTTTGGCAAGGAACAAAAAAGCATAAGGAATTATTGGCAATAAGGAGGAATAGTCCTAGTTTCTAGGATCTACATATTTTCTTTAGTTTGAATTGCAGATGAAAATCAACCACACATGTCCCAGACCAGATTCTCAGCTGGCACAAAAAGGCTCCGTTCTAATGAATTCTGCAGAGAAGGCCAATTTCCATCAACCGAGGTGTTGAAACAGCATACTTAAACAACCGTTGCCCTTCACCTTTCATTTTCTCAAGCAATTCCCTAAATGCTTGTCCCATCTCGTGACTATGTAGAACATACTGCAGAGACACAAGCCAATTTTGCAGCACCAGGAGCAGCACTGCAACACCAGCTTCGGCACAGAGCCGGTGTCGAGCCCTGTCTCTAAGTCCAGCCATGCAGACTTATCCCTGGCGCCCCAGCCTCACATGCTGACAAGGCAGTGCAGCTTTAGGGAAGCCAGAGCTACACAGACTGTGTGAACTGGGGCCCACTCCACTGCTTCCAGCTTAGAAGTTATCTTCAGAAGAGGGGCAGTTTTGCCCAGGGTATGGAGTAGTCCCTTCGAATACGGATCTGTTTATCCACTGTGCAAGAGACTGAAGAATGCTGCTTTAGAGTTTCCTGTCTCCTTCCAAACAGCTACGTTTAACCGTTCCCAAAGGAAAGGAACAACCCAAGCCAAAACACCCAACCGCTTACTGAACCACTGCGCAGAGCAGCAATACGGGCACTCCGCTAAAATTAGTGAGAAAACGGAAGCTGTCAGGTAATTAGGGAATGTTCTTTTTCCTCAGCCTGAGACATCAGAATCACCTCCAGCTGGAAAAACTCTTAGTGCTAGAACTCATGGCTTACTACTTTTATCCATTTTATCCTAACAGGATAGGACGCAGGGACGTAATTGCCCTTAAATGGAGTCCAAGAAGGAAACCAACCCACTAACTAGTTGTGAATGATGACTTGCAGGAAAAACTTCCTGTGTACCCAGATGAAGTACCACCACATGCAAACAGAAACCAAGTTCAGGTAGGGTCATCAGCCTGCAGACAGATCCTTCTGCAGCAGAGTAAAAATGGAAGAAACTTCTATCTGAAGAGCCAGTTGGAGTCCAAATCCGTAGGCTGAGCAGCTGTAAAAAGAACTGAACTCCATAGATCTGAAGACCAAAACCACTGTTATCTCTAGAGGGAGACAGTGAAAAGGAATAGCCCATGGTAGTGACAGCATCATGCTAGAAAACTGAATGTATTCAACAATCCTCTCATTTTCCCCATTTACTTGCTCTGTCAATCTATGTGAGACAAAAGATCTGCCTCACAGCTGAGACACTCCACTCCTCAGAGATGTCCTGAGCCTGATTAAAACAGTAGAACAGGATAGAAAGACTGAGTTCTGTGGGCTGTTATTCAGGTGCATAGGAAATAGTAACTGATGGTTACAAAAGTGGCTGAGCTTCAAAGGAAAAGAGATTCCTTAAGAATGTAACTGGGCATCAGCTGCAGCTACTCAAATCCAAAAGAATTTTGTAAGCATTACTGCATCCAAACTCTTCATCTTCCAGTGCCCAAGATTTAGATAATATTTTAACAGGAAAGCCATGGAAGTATTAAAAAAAATCATCTTCTAACTTTTGTAATATCATATGTAACAGAAGCACATTTAAGATACGCTTCAAGGCGCCTGGTTCAAATTTGAACTATGAGAGACTGTTTACTCTAGTTCACCTGTTGCAGACCACTGTCAAGCTACAGAAAGATTGCTGAAGCCAGTTCTGAAATATCACTCTTTGCCCAGGTAAATCAAATATCATTTGTTTCCTGAAGTAAGGCTGATGAAATCATTTTGATGATCAGAGTGGCTACTGCTGTAAGCAAGCATAGTGTCAGTCCTGGCCATTACAAATGTGGCTTCAGCCCACAGCATTGAGAACTCAGTGTGTGATTTTTCAACTATACAAGGACAAAACCCGAAGTGTCTGTCTTACAGGTGGTGCAGAAAGAACATTCTGAGAAAGCCAGCTCTTTGCAACATTCAGATTGGTACTGTTTCCACCCAAGTAAAAATTAATGCCTTGATAATTAACTTTGGACCATCACTGCATTGATAAACTTCGAGATGCCAGTTCCTATTCTAAACTGTTCTCTTTATTAACACTCTGCCTATATTTGACAATATATCTTCTCTCTGTTTCTCACCACAAAGGCCATCCCAGTCACAGCTCATCCACACTGCACACTCAGCCACTGCTGATACCTGTACACAAACTCTTCACACAACAGATTCACAAAAAGGTCTATTATTCCCTCCTGCCAAGTGTTAAGACTCGTGCTCCGATTTTTGACCACAGTACACTAACCTCAGTGCCTCAGCTCTCCTCCTATCACTTCACAGGCCACACACATAACAGGAAATGGATGGTCACTTCACCTTTTCGCAGGTCTTGCAAGGAGAGAAGTGCATGGACACCTCACCATAAATCCCTCATGATTCAGATGGAGAAAAAGGCATGCAATAACCTTGTGTACATTTACTTTTCAAATGAAACAATTCTGCGATATGCAGACTTCTAATCTTTCACGTAAATATAGGGCAGCATAAAGCGTCTAACTTCCAGTTCATACCACAGAAGAGAATGCATGAAAGCCCCACTCAAAGCCGAGTTCTTGTAAGCTGTTTTGCTCTCAAGGAAAAAAAAGGTTTCTCCTGGTAAAAGTTGCTTTCCTCTGAAATTTATTTCCCCTGAACTGAACATTGCACTTGGCAAAGAAAGCAGAATGAAGTATCTGAGAGGAAATTTCAACTTCTCAACATGAAAGCTCCTAGATACACAATTTAAGACACAGAACCATGACTTTTATGGTGTAGGCACCTTTACAGAAATAAGAACAACTTTCACATGGTCAATTTTCACTGGCGGACTTGGTTCAGAAGAACTCCATTGGGGAAAGCCCCATCAGCTGTAAAGTCTTTTGTAATAGGGAGCAAAAACGTTGGCTTTTTCACTAGAAGTATCCCGCATCCATAGCTTTCATCCTCCTTTGTATTGCATTGGTACTAAAGAATGACTCAAAGGAGACACGTGGCAATCAAACAGCTGAGTATCTCCCGGTCAGTACTCCCAAAACTACAGGATGACTCTGATACTAAGACTGCTTGCACTTTAAAAGCATTTGGATTGCATGGATCGAGTGTAATCAAACCCCTGGCAGTACAATTTCTATTCTGAGCCACTTCAACCCCAGACACTGCTGCTTTTTCAAGCTACTGTACTATCCATCAAGTACTAATGTGTTCCGCCTGACACTCCCAGCTGCAGTCCTTACACACAGCTGGCACTACTACATTCCTAAAGGTCACTAGTGTGTAGGAAGGACTCATTCATGCAGGTGTTAATATTTACCCCATCATCTCCACATCATGGTGCTGAGGTACAGTTTTATTCACAGCCAATCCCGTTTACATTAATTCCTTTCGATGAACAATATATCTTTTGCAAGTTCCTATTCCACACATTGACCTTAAAGTCATTAAACAGAGCAGGTAACAAATCAACAGCATCTCATCTAAGTATGGCTCAGTTCTGTGCTTTTGGTTAAAGGAAAATGAACTAGGTAGGAGGCAGCTAGTTTTAGACACTAGCAAACAAGGCTAAAGAGTTTACCTTTCAGTACAGTAAACCAGACCCAAGAAAACACTTAGAAAAATCAAGACAGCACAAAAAACCAAAAGTTCCCTTCATTAAGTTCCATGGTATAATCTGAAAATAAAGTAGTTCTACAGATAATTACCAAATTTCCATATTTATAAGAAGATGGCACGTATGGGGATAATAGCAAAAATGGAAGTAGCACTTTCCTATTAATATGGAAATTCAGAAATTATTGGAGTTATCTGTTATAAATCAACCTTCTCATCTTTTCCTGATGGAAATGCCACTTACACACTACATTAAATTCCAAAATTCTTAATGCAACTCCCTTTTTACTTTGATAAATCAGTGTAATAGTTGTCATGCTTATCCTCAATTTTGGCAGGAGTTCCGCTCTCAGGTTAAATTAGGCCAAATCAATGCTTGCTGCAATACCACTAAAGGTTTTGGAATTAGGACAAGGAAGGATTTGCTCTCACAACCTTATTATTTGCTTAGTTTAGAAGCTGAGAACAGATGCTGCAGGGTCACAAGGCAGCTGCATTATTCACTTTAACTGACCAAACCGTGCCATGGGATTCTGAGACAAAATTTCATGTGCTTGCACTGTAGAGACAACTTAGTAGAACCTGTCAAGAACAAGAGATTTTTCAAGTATGTGGTTTTTATAACAAGAACTGCACATTGCTGGATATTCAGGGTGATGCTATCCTATCCCCTTCCATAGAGAATTGCACCAGTGGATGACTTCTTGTGGAGAAGAGCTCTGTCTATCATTATCTAGCAACCAGTCCGTAGATGTTGAAATCACAGTATATTTTCAAATGCTGCCCCCCCAAAAGACATTCTTCCTCTTTCCCAGAAGTGGTTATACAGTTCTGCAACACCTCTAGAAGATGTAGCAGTTGACCCGAGATAATAGCTTATACCAGGACCTAACATGGATCTCCTGCTTGTCAGTGAACTTCAGGCAAAAAGTTCTCTTTAACAGAAAAGGTAATTGTTATTTTGATGCTTAGTGTTGCTCCCCCAGTTTCTTCACATATAGACCTTTTACTGGCTTAGTAATTACTATCTGGCTTAGTAATTTGCTCTTCTAAATTAAGGCAGATACTCAGTCTATTGACATCCTGCTTGTATTTAGCTACTCATAAGGTGAAGCACAAAAATCTCAGAAGTTTTCAGGCTTCTCAACGGGATTTCACATGCATAGAATAACCTATCTCCCAAGATGATGCTCCTTGAATCAAATCTTGGAAGAGAATCCCATCAGCCCCTTTCAGGTCAGTTGGCTGGACTAGCATTACAGAAGTGCTGCACGGATGGAAGCAATAGCAACCAAATGTGAGCAATGACGCCCTTCCCTGTTTTTCTGTAGCACTAATTCACACATAAAAGGTGAAATGCTGAAACTACATCCATCAACATCAACTCCACAAAATTGTCTCTATGGGGGACCTTTTCATGCTGAAAAAGTCACATAACATGCTGCTTGACTACTTTGTAGTAAAGCCTTGGCAAGCACAAACAAGGAAAGACAGCTCTCACCTGTTATGAGCAGAAATTTATTCTTCCCAGTGAGTCAAGTAGAAGAAAATTTGACTTTTATCTGGCACATTATTAAGTTCTAAGTGCATCCCAAGATCTTTAGAGGACCCCCAGTCTACCAACTCAGAAACACAGCTCTTGAATCAGTGTGACCTCCTCCTTCCAGGCTCCACAGTCTCCATACAGCAGAGCAGGCAGACGGGACAGGAGGCCTGAGGGTGCTTTACAGTATTGTACAGATACATTCTCCCAATTAAACCAGTTCCACAGGCAGGGTTGTACACAGTACTAAAAGCCCAACCAGTCACGTCTGTCACCATTTCACAGGTCAATAATCCCATGAGGATCCTTTATACTCTTGTCACTCTGGGAGTGTTTTAACTGTGTAGCTGTGAGTTCAAACATCACCTTTTCCCAAAGTCACTTCAAATGCTTTTAAAGCAACGTTCTCATTTGGAGAATGGAAAATTTAGAAAAAATCACTCATGTGCAGGTTAATGAGGAGCCATAAGCCCTGCTGATACCTCCTGTTCACTGGGCTGCGCTGCATCCTGAGCCAGCGAGAACCCTCAGCCACGATTAATGTGGCTTCTCCTCCTACCACAGCACTCTACAGAAAAGCACGTGCCAAAGCTTAAAGGTCAAACAGAAAACATTGCAGGATGATGACATAAATTGTGTCAGTAATTTAGTAACATTGGTTTGCTGTGATTATTGCTACAAACTCCTTTCACATTTACAACTGTGATCTTTTTAACATCTGAATAATTTATATCCAGTGATCAGTGATGCGTGTGTCAGAAAATCAGGAAAATTAGCCCCTCTAGTGTTCCCTGACTTTAAGAAAACATATTTTCCTATCCAGTTACATTATTTCTCTGTGGTTTGCATTTTGAATAAACAGAATTACTATGCCAAGAGATACTGAACATCCATCTTGAATGGGAGCAACAAGATGATCTGCACTTAAGCTGTAGCCGTAAAGACTCACTCTGTAAGACATGCCAATAGATTCCACCTTCCTTACAAGAACCCAGAAAAACTTTAAGACGATGATAAGAATTGTTGTTTTCACCATGGTATCATTTCATATTGTGCTGTAGTTTGAAAAAACAAAAAAAACCAAACCCCAAACAAAAAAAACAGATTTTGCTTATATATGCAACAGCTCTAGCACATTATAAAATAAACTGAAGAAAGAGAAGCAGCTGAGGAAGAAAAAAAAAATTACACCTTGTGATACTCACTTTAACTGTACGCAGCCATTATAGGTAACAGGGATCCTGAAGAAGAATTTCAAGGCATGTCTTGTGACTTCACAGATACCGGATTACGTGGTGTTCTATGAATATTGCAAGACAAACCAGCAGACAGATGGGAGATTGGTAGCAATAATCCCCAAAAAAGTAGAATATTTGGTGAGGAAAGTTTTATAAAAGGTCTTTAAAGCCAGGGGAAACAGCGAAGGATCTTTCACTAGCCATCCCATGGGCTGACATCCTCCTATAAACTCTCTCAGGCAGAGATGAATATGCCCAATACTTCCAAGTAACTGCAATCGAGTCCTACGCAGTTTGAAGAAAACAGAAATCAGTGATTTCAATTTAACATGAGGCATGTCTGACAGACTCACTTCTGCACAGGAAAGGTGATCTACCAAAACAGGGCGCAATTTAATCAAGCTGCAGTTATGGCAAGCAAGGCTAGAGGGGATCTTTTCTTAAGAAATAGCAATGTCTGGAACAAAGTTGACAGCAATGCACTTAAGGGACTTGGCAAAAATGCCTTTTCCACCCTAAAGCTGCAATATTAAGGCTTCCACTAAGCAGCTCAAATCAGTGCCTGGCTTGCATTACAATTCAGCTTCTGCGTGATCAAGATAGGTACAGAAACAAGCTGATCTCCAGAGAACCCTTGCAAGCACAGTGCCTCAGACAAGGTAGAATCTTCTAAGATTCATCAAGGTGTTTAAATAGGAAAAAAAAAAAGCCACACAATAAAAAAATCCGAGGTCTGCTTCCCTCTCTACCCCTGCAGAAAACTAGCATGAGGTTTATGAATCGTACCTCAAAACAACCGTCTCAGCAAAACAGCTGCAAGTATTTCCCACTCCCAAGCAAGTGACAGACCTGAGTAGGTGCTAATCCTCTCCTTTCAGCAAAGGCAGAGACAAGTTGCACTGACTGGGACCAGGCTCCTCTCAAAGTCAAGATGAAGCATAAAACTGCCTTTTGACTTAACCCTCACAGATACTCCTACAGACTCTTCCTTTCTACTAGGCTTAGGTCAAGCCTCAGCTGCAGATTCGAGAAGGCACTTGCTCAGTTAACGCTGGATTGCTTTGAATCAACAATGAATTAGGAAAAGCCAATTCAGCTCCTGCAAGCACAACTTCCAGAGACTAACAAGCTGGAGAAGGTGCTCTCAAAAATTCCTTCTGCAGATATATTAAAGGAAGTATCAAGGCATGATCCTGGCACATTTGCAAAGCAGGAGAGTTTTAGCGAGTTGCAAAGGCGGCAAATTAAGACACTTATGCTTTAACAGATGAAAATCAGGGAAAAAACCACACCATTCCTACACAATCTCCAATATAACAAATAGAAAAGCAAGAGACATGATGTGTGGCCTAACAGCTGAAGTACTTGGAGCTGCCAGAGCCAAAACTTACAGAATATTCCTTCTGCTGATTGGAATTGGTAAAACACACTTCAACATCTGTTAGAACAAGATGTTTGTTTACCACATTCCCCTACAAAATGGAATGATGTTTCTTACCTAATGTACTGAAGAATTTTTAGATGAAAGAGGGATGTTTGAGGTCCATGCAGGGTATAATTGAAAGAATATTTCCAGATAAAGATACCATATGTTTTGTATTTCCATTGAACCTATAAATATCTCTACAACAGTTTGGTGCCATAAATACCATGAATGGGAAAAGTTTTATGCATTTGCTTAAGGCTTTTATTACTTGCAATTATCAGTTTGCTAACAGCATTTCATTTTCCTCCCACTGCATAGCCATATTCCCAAGGAGACATTCTGAGATGTTGGTAAGATCACTGAAATGTGTACAGAATTGAGCAGTGCTGGGGCTTAGGAAACACTCTGGCTTCCACAGGGCACAGACAATAATTCCTCCCCCAGCCCCAAATGTCATGTACTCTCTACAGCATGTGACCAGCAAGATTTATTTGCTGCCTCAGTTGCAGGGTGTGATGGGGAAAGCCTTCAAGACGCAAACCTCCAGGAAGTCCCAGCTGCCCAGCCAAGCTATGTAATGTAATTCTTCCTGCACAGCACATTAGCAGGAATAGTGGAATGTGAGCACAAAGAAATCTAAGCTCCTAGAGAGACAGAAATGATGACACTTACAAGCGACCACATAAGAAACTCCTATTTGCTTCATAAAAAAAATAGCAAAAGACATATGGAAGTGGTTTCCAGATCCTACCATTAGAAGATTTTTTACTTTTTTCCCCTCCTATGAACAGAGGAAACCGTTAAGGAACATAAACCTGCACTTCAGGGAAAGGTGCTATTTCCAGTATCTTTTTTTTTTCTTTTTTGTGTATTATGGTAGTAGAGTTCTGTTTGCTCTTGTTTCAAGAAAAACTACTTTACCGTGAGCCTTGTTGCAATCTGATTTGTGAATTACCTTCCCATTCCCTCAGGAGGATATGCTTCTAAGAAAAAGGAACTTTTTCAGCCTTTGCTTATTGCTTTTTCAGTTTAACTTACAAGATAGTTTCATTTCACTGATATTTTACATAATTAAAATATTAGAGAATGTCTCTGCACAATTAATACAAGCATTGCAATTCATACATGCACTGTTCCGTGGTGAATAACAACAGGGTTATTCGGAGCATGAACATTAAAACACGCTTTAAAAGTCAAAGAATTCTACAATATGCATCCATCCAATACAGAAACCTTGAGGACAGCTGAAAGCATGCACAGTTGTGTGCTTCACTGAAATTTTACTAACACCACTATAATTTGAAGTCTTTGGAGTCCTGCCAATGTCTCCCTTTTTGCAAAACAATTGCCCCATAGCCCAGACATTTACCAGATGAAAACCAAACGTGTACTGCTGCACTCCAACAGCAGAGAGCTTTGAGTGAGACCAAGAACCCCACCAGTCAGGAAGACAACATGCTGTTGCCAAACACTATCATATCCAGAGTTTTACAGTTATTTTATTTAAGCTATGAAGAAATAAAAAAAGGAAGGAAAGAATTTATTTCTGGAATTGAAGCCCAAATTCAAACTCTTCAGCCAAAATCAATGGCAAGTGAGGAATTTAAATGGGATTCAGAGTTTAAGAACAAAATTCTCTGAGCCTATGCCCTACAGTACCAGTTTAAGTGTTCAGAAGCACGAGACAGAATGTGCAACTCCTTTCCCAGACAGTGCAAAACTAAGTGCAGCTTTTTTGTTTGGTTTGGCTTTTTTTTTTTTTTTTTTTTTACTTTCTTCAGTAATACATTTATTTCAGGTAATAGTATAGGACTATAACAAGGATAAAGCAACTTACACCCATGTGTGTTCCTAATCTAACAGATACTCAACAGCTACTTGTTAAGACAAATTCTGCCACCATTGCTCAGACAAAACAGCAACTTCGTAAGTAGCTCTTGGTTTGCTTCTGCTCAAAGTACTACTGATCCTGAGGACATCATATTTTCTCATCACCATTTTAATGAGATTTTTACCAAATGTTTAGGTCCCATTGGAACAGAGCTCCCACACAATCTGAGAGTTGCAGGGTTATGATGCCACTGCCAAGCAATAACCAGTATCCTAGTCTAGGGCATCCAGCATCCTAGTCTAGGGCACCCAGCTTTCTGGAGTCCACAGGAGCCATCAAAGCAAGACAGATGTCTGTGGAGTGTTTTGAAGACTACAAAATCACTCCAACACAGAAATAACATACATTTCAGGACAGAATTCTTTTCTCACTGATACACAGGAGATTTACAATTACTGCGTAAAAAGCAGAAAAAGTCCTTTGAAATAATGATTTTCCAGGAGAGCCAAAGTTTCCTAAGAAAAATCAAATTGTCTAAACTGACCTAAGAACAGTAAATTAGAACTGGGTTATTGCTGAGCTCAGTCAAGACCTCACTGGGACACTGGAGCAACTGACTCCTTGCACCATTCACAGCTTCCAAGGAATTAGGTGGTCTGCAAGGTCTAGAAGACACTCCCGTTAACAGAGGAGTGCAGGGTGCTCCCCACCACAGACCAGGTCCTACAGCTCTCAGTGAGCTAAGGTCCTCTAAGCTCTAGGAAACTAAATAGCTATCATGTATATAAACCAGCACTTCTAATAAAGAGCCAAGGAGAACAGTCATATAAAGGGTGAGGAAGAGAGGCAAGAAGGGCAAATGGGCTGTGCTTTATCTTGTTAGATACATAACTATGGTGCTACAGGCCCAGACAGACATGTGTACAGAAGTGACTTTATGTGAAAAATTTGAGACCAAAGTCAGCACAGAAGGCTGGATGCACACGTTAGAGAACAGACTCTCCACAGATCTCACGCTAAATTTATTCCATGACTCTTGTTCTCTTCCCTCAGCTGAAGAAACTTGTAGAACTACCTGCAGCATCAGTGAGTCAACGGGGCTTTTCCCATTTTCTAACTATTCACTTCCTGTGACTGCTGCACCAGAAACACCTGGAGACTATTTGCTCTCACAGGAAAGAATACCAATACAGAGACTCAGAAAAAGCCCTACCTAAACGAGGTGTTTCTGACATTTTCCCAGTAGTCTGGATCAAACCAGGGAGTTATGGAGAACACAAGTGACAGCCCTGTTGCCTAGGAAAAGGGTTTCAGGGGACTGGAAACCACCAGCAGCAGCTAAATACATTCTGGACATGTGTGCAGCAGCTGCCTTCGCTAGACAATATTCCACTCAACCCTTCCCTGTACAAGCTTGCACACAGGCTAAAATTAGCAGGATCTTTTCAATTCACAGACCATTCCGAAGAGGAAACGAGTCCTGGACACCTACAGCCAGGCGGAGCTCACACAAAGGTCAAGGTCTAACCCAGCTCTGAGCCACTGATCTGATTTCCTGTATTTTGGTTTTCCAGATATTAAAGAAGAGTTTTTATACTCTGCCTCATATTAAACCTACCTCAAGGGATTACAGTCCTTTGAAGTAGGCTATTTCAGTGTAATATTTCAGAACATTTTCCCTCAATGCTAGATCTACTTCATGTTACTCATCTGCCATATTCTCTAAAGCTTTTTTTCCCCCCCATCAGTTGTTGCAGAGCCTTATTATAAGGCCCTGTCTTCATAACATTGTATTACACACCAAACTTACAGCTCCTCTATGCTCAAAGGACACAAAGCAATACCACATTCTTGACCAGCAGCTATGCACAAATATATCTGCCTTATATAAAAGAAACCCAAGTCCACATTAATCAACCTGCTGATGATCCAGTGTTTATCAGGGACTGGTCCTTTGAAGCAAAAATAAGTGATTAAGAAGCAAGCTACACAGCCTAGGACTTCAGGAGCCTTAAAAGGAGCCCCAGATGACTCAGCATCCCAGAATCCAATAGAGCCACTCACTGCCCAGGATGGAAAATCAGCCAGGTGCAGAGTGGTAACAATTCAACAGCATGAAGACAAGGTTTGCACAGAAAGCTGTGAAGTCACAACAGAGAAGACAACTAGAAGAAATTATACTCACATACCATTATAACCGACCATCCCTTAAAATACCTCTTTTCCTTATGTGGATTGCTATTTGGAAAAAAGTATAAGATGAACTCAAAGCCATTTTCCTTCATTTTACTGTTGGGCAACAGCCATACACACACCCCACCCAGAACCCTGCCACTACAGCAAAGGGAGAAAGAACACTGTGGATTCTTTCCTTTCAAAATGGCATAGCAGATGGGAAGGGAGGCAGCCTGGGTACTGTAGAGATGCTCAGAGTGTACAGGATTGGTGTATGTAGAGTAAACACCTCTCCTTTCAGTTACGTGTCCCAGGATTGAACAATGGTGATATGTGTGTGCAAGGACTGAGCCTGGAACTTACGTCTCAAAAGTTTATCTTTACTTCTCAAACTCATAAAAAAAAAAAATCAACCGCTAAATCAAAAACCTCAGAAGTCTGTAGAACCTTGACAGGTCAGCAAGCTAGTAGAAAACAACATGTATGTCGAGTGTCCAAAGGTTACTGTCTGGCTAAATAGGACTAATTTAGTTTTCCTTAGACTGGTACTCTCATGAAACTGCAATTATATTTGAAAAATGTAGTCATTTCTGTACTTCCCTTAACATAGAGATCATATCATGCTCCAAAACCCAAACTGGGCACTGAAGTTCAGAAGACCTCTAGCTCTCTTTACAATGAACTTCATGTTTCTTTAGCAAAAAGAGGCTCATTCTATTGCTCTGAGCCAAAAGCCAAGGACCACTACTAGGCTCAAACATCTCTTCAACACAAGATACAACACATAAGGCATCAGCGGCTCCAGTGAACTGTGCAAGACTACTTACACGGATGTTACCGAGCTCCCATACCGGTTTTAGGGCTTCAGACTGATGCAGATCCAGGGGAGGAATATATACTCAAGTTTGTACTTGTGGATGCCATCCCATTGAAGTCAAGGCAAGCCTTGCTACAAATTCTCTATGTGTGGTATTTGACCTAGCAGATATAGCCTTATTAAGGATGACTTAACTGAATTGGTAATAACCTAACCTTGAGGTCAGAGAGAAAACAAGTCTCTATGGCTGAATGACAGCAAATAGGACTTCTTTTAAAAAAGCCTGCATCTTTCTTTTAAATGCCTTACAGGGATTTGTTAACCTGGAGGGCAGATTTGATATATTTTCCCATGGGGAATGAAAATCAGTTCTGAAAATAGGACTTGGTTATGAAATCACAGGTTGGAAGGGACCTCTGGAGATCAGTAAAAGCAGACCTGAACTGGGAGGTTCAGATGTTGACTGCTGAGGCCAACTGTCAGTGCTGTAGGGCAGCTTGTGCGCTGGGACAGCACACTGTTGGCTTACACTGACTTTGTAGCAGTCGTGTTCTACCCAGAAATCTAGGGCAGAACTAGATAGGCTGAAGGCGAAGGTAAATTGTAGAGCCCTCAAACAATTACTTCCAGAAGCAGTTTGAAGGAGGGTGAGCCAGTGAGAAGGCTACAGATTACCAACCAGATCTGGGCATTTGGACCTCGGAACAAGGAGTCTCAATATACAGCCACCAGTCCGGAAAGAGTGCTTCTGCATTGTCTGCCAGGATAATGACAGGACTTTTTAAAGGCTTCATTTCAACAGGAGGACTGCATTACACAGAATGCTTTGGCATTGTGTGACCAGAGGCTATTAGAAAAGTTCTCCGTTTTAACTGACTCCCCCACAACCCTCCTTAGAAATAACATTGGAGAGAAGCCAAACAGGAAATAAGATTTCTAGATCTGCCAAAATATCATTTCATTAGCTTGGATATTGAGAAAAACCCCCAGTGTTGTTTTTCTTGCTTGAAGTTGTTACACAGCTCACACAAAAAAACTATATATTTTTTAAAATAGGCGCAAAACTGCCAGCAACAGGAGAACGGCTGTTTCCCATATACGCTGTTGGTGCTAAATGCAGAGCACAGACATTTCTCAGGACATATTATTTCTATTCATCACTGTGTGAGACTTGACATTGCAATGACTTAGTACTGCAGTTGCCTTAGTGTGATGCTAGCCCTAGGGCACATTACCATATTGTGATCCATTATGCCAGGTTAATAATCTGGAAGGAGTTTGCTCCTGTAAAAACACCAGAATAAAGAACCATACCCTAATGGTTATTTGCTGCAAATAGACTAGAGATGGAGTGGGCCTAGAAAATTCAGGCCTGAGACAGAAAGAGTATCTTTGATAATTTTTTTGAATCATTGCACAGCAATTTTGGCTTCAAAAACAGTCCTTCAACCCTTAAGAACAATATTTATGGAAGTATGAAAGCACTAAATTCAACAGTACAGCTTCCGAGTACAGCACTGACCCCCCTGCAAGGGTTTTGCTGAACTAATCTACTCCGTTAAAGAGCTGAATGAAAAAGCTCTTAACAGGTGAAAAAAATTGAGTTTCAAAACAAACATAAACCATAATTTAGAATGCACTTTTCTACTTCTCAGCTTCCTGTCCATGGATCAGGAAGCTTCATGCAAGCAGAGGCTTTTTTCAGTAGAATTTATCTGCCTTCCAGCTACCATCTTCAAACCACAATCAGTTGTATACTGTATCACAAGAAATTACATGGAGTACAATGGCAAGTAAATAGTCAGGATAGTGAAAGAACAAGCAGAAGTTCTATCACTGTTTGAAAAAAGATTGTTTTCTGTAGCTACGGGATTGTGACTAAGAAAGGATGCTTATCTCTTCTCATTTAAGTCTGGAGCTCCTCATACAACCTTTTTTAGCACAGTATAATATTTCTTCTTCGTGACCAACATGTCTTACTGCCTCTAGTGAAGATACAGTTCTGGTACTGATACAAGTTTAGGATGGCATATAAGAGATTGTACCCGACAGTTTCTGCTCTAAAAATTGGGATTGACTGACAAGTAAAAATTCCCTTTGACCCATTTTTTCCAAATATTTGCTCAGTACTAAATGCTTTCACATAGGATGTCATTAGCTTTAATGAGTTCATCACTGTTGCTGCCAAGAACAAAGCACTTAATTAGGGGGCAGACTTCAGCTATTTCACATGAAGGTTTAGGCCTTAATTTAAGAAATAGACAATACTCACCATCATGGGCAGTAAAACTTAAAATACTTGCTCTTACCTAAAAGTAAAGCAATCTGATTTTTAAAGGCGTTTGTTTTCAGAAACAGACAACCAATTCAGAAGCCTGAGGGGAAAAAAAACAAGAAGAAAAAAAACCCCAAGCTATCTAGAGTCTGTACACTCAAGGCTTACAGTACCAAAAGATCATGCCAGGATGCAAGTATATATATATATACACTGAAGTAAGCAGGTTACACCAAGGTCCATATCCTCCCCATACCAGCAGATGCATTTCCAACAATGCAAAGCTCTTGCTTTGCAGGAGCAGTTTTAGGGAGCAGCCTCAGAACCAGCAAGGAAAGGACAGACAAATACAAAGCTCTCTGCTACCAAGTCTGTCATCTGCCCAAACACAACAACTTGTGCCTCTGAAGAGCTAAAGGTAAGCTGACAATATGCTGGAAATATAGAAAAGACACAAATGGAAGTTCCACCCTGAATTAAAGGTGAGGTTATGCAGCCACACAGAAGCTCAGAGCAGGTACCAGATGAGGGAGGTTAGATTGTCAGTCCACTGTGAAAGGCAGTAGCAAAAGCTGAGCACTACCACATCATCATCTTCACTTTCAAGTTCCAAGTAAAGGCTTAGAGAAATCCTAAGCAAACACTAGGAAGAAAAAAAGTATCAAATACATTCTAAATTGCATTTTTTTTCTCTTGTACAAATTTCCAATGGCATAAAAGAATTTTGATAGAACTTTTTTGGAGCTTATTAGGTGAAACCAAGAAATTTTTACGAATTTAAGAGTTGTTCTTATCTTGGAGATGGAAACAAAAAAAAGCACTTACTTTCATGTGCTTGGAACACAGAGCCAACAGAAGGATATCAGTAAAAGTGGTTTTTTCCCACACCAAAATGCCGAAGTCAGTACTTTAGGACTAAAATTACCAATTGCCAAATCCTGGGAGCAACGGCAAGAGAAGCCATGTCTTAGACAACATTGTGTTTCACTCAACAGCGTGACTGGCTTCAATGGACTTGCATTGCTGATGCTGAAGATAAAGATGTAATAGTTTCTTCTCAATACTGGAGGCCACCAACAGAGTTAGAGATTTAGTACTGTCTTCTGAATGTGCAAGATGAAGAACTTTTAGAAAGACTCGGTCAAGCAGAAGT
Organism: Bucorvus abyssinicus; assembly: GCA_009769605.1. Taxonomy (NCBI): domain Eukaryota; kingdom Metazoa; phylum Chordata; class Aves; order Bucerotiformes; family Bucorvidae; genus Bucorvus; species Bucorvus abyssinicus. Next base: position 21,144,471 of record CM020035.1, on the reverse strand, counting down.
TTTAAATGACTGCTTGATGTAACCATAGCTCCATCTGTCATATGCATATTACAGGGGAGTCAAACTATGTACAAACACAACAGTGATTGATGTAGTCGAACAGTGAGAGCTGAGGATGTTTGCCTTGCTTTGCCATGCACCAACGCATCTGAAAGTAGTATTTAATCTATTAAACAGCTGGCTTAGGTGCAAAGGAAACCAGCTTCTCTCATTTCTTGGATGACACTACACCTCCCACTTCAGTGATTTGTTCCCCTTAGGCTTCTTTCCTGGCTTATAAACAGATTTGTGCAGTATATGGCAATACTGGTGATCTCTGCCCTGCCTTCCCTTATCCTGCTTCTTCCTCAACTCAAAGAGGCTCTTAAAAATATCAGTAGTCAACCATAATATTTATTATTACTGTTTACAACATTTTGGGGGAAAAGACCCCATTTTTTTCAGTCCTTAAAATATTTTGGAAAAGGCAACATGTTTAAACTGTGTCTGTTCAAGAGTTAAGTATGTTTTCTGTGTTTTCCACTTTCCCTGCCAGTGCAGGAATTCACTAGTAAAAGTAGCTCCCTAGTAGCTCCCCAGCGAAAAACTCAGTAACAAGATTTTCACCACAAATTACAGGAAAATATGCTTTTAAAGCACTATTTTTTTAAATTCAGATGCTAGACTAAAAGTGCTTCTTAATGGCATATGTACATGCTTGATGCTAAAATAAGAACTAGCCAAAACATCTGCATTTTTAATGAAAAAGATTGACCCAGTTTTTAATCACGGCACACAATCTGGTTAAAACCTTCATGCTTTTCAAAGAACATTGCGCTTTCTGCAGTTATTTAAATTTACAATCAATTTAGTTGGTTATTTTTCCTCTCCTGTAAAAGGAACTGAATGATGTGATAAACAAAGTTTCAACCTGAAATTCACTTGAAAGATTTATCAAAGATTCTGCAAAAATAAATGGTTTCGAACCACTTTCAGTTAATTTAAAATGTTTCCTCTCTGTATATTTATATGCATGCACACATACTATATATATAGTACAGAACATATGGTTGAAGGTAGCTCATTTTCATAGCTCCATCTCTGTAGTACCATCTTCACAACTTCACTACATCACCACTGAAAATCACAGCAATACATCCAAGATCAAACAGGATTCTTGAATAGTGAACACTCAATCCAAGTGTCAGAACCATTAGTGCTCTCTTGGACAGCTCTTCCCTCCTGGTATTAGACATACTTCCTGACAAGTTAAGTGAAAGATTTCCAGGAGCAGCTATTCCAGAGAATACAAAGAGCTTTGCTCTGTATTTATCAGTTGATTTGCTCTGAAGGTAGTTTCTCATCTTAAAGAGTCTTGCAGAGGTGAGTTTAAGTTTCTGCTTAGTTTTGGATGACACGCTTTAACCCTTCTCTGCAAATAGAAGCGTAACACCAATGGCAGGAACACAAATGCCACAGGCTCTTTCTTGAATCAGATACAGGGAGCATCTGGAGAAGCCGATAAAGGCAGAGATTGCAGTATCAGCACTATCAGGGACGACATTTCTGCTGCTTTAGAGCCCCTGTTTCAAGTTTCTTCTTAGGAAGCAACACTTATTAAATGCTAAAGCCTCTTTATCAGGTTTGAGTTTGTCACATGCTGGTTGTTAATAACAGCATTTTCAGCTCATAAAAAGGAAACAAACCTAGGAGCTGATCCAGAAAACAGGTTCTGAGAGCTGGCTGAAATTTCTCAGCCAAACTGGTTCTATCAGGGGGGACTCAAAAGGATCAGGACTGAAAGCAAGAGAAAACAGAACCAGGAACCAGCAGAAAACAAGAAGATACTTCTCCTAAGCAAGCAATGTCAACAGGAGATCACGGTTTCTGAGAGAAAGGAATTACTAAGCATAGATATCTTTTCAAGTCCTTTAGGACAAATGGCACAGTTACAAAAAACAGCCACTGTCTACTGGTAGATTATGTTCTGACCTTAGTGTTTGTCAAAATTAAGATAACCAAGGTTTACTTTGAAGTCAACATCCAAGTCACTGAAACAACGGGCTCTGTATATCCCTAGTCAACCATAGTTCAGCCCTGACCTTTGTGAGGTTTGAATGTTCTGCTTTCTGTTAGTCAGCCTCCTACTTACATTTAGTCCCAAATGGAGGAACTGAAGTACGACAATACTGCTATCCTGAGAGGGGGGGGAAGAAAAAAAAAAAATCTCTAAATAGGACAGTGGAAGTCAGCCTCTGTGACATCTAGAGTCAACCGTTACCTATACCGCAAACAGACAGTAAACCCAAACACTTCAGCATAAACGTGCACTTTGAATATTTAATTCATGCCACTCTAGTGTTTTCCCCTAGATGCCTATGTTAGATCAGGAACAGATTGCACGGCTGTGCAGGAGCTGCAGCCCTGACAGAGAGAGATGCCCCTTGCTGCCTCCTGATGTATGCTGTCCCAGGGAGGAGGAAAATAGGGCACTGTTCCCTCCAAGCAGATTATGTTTACAGTGCATGAAATTAAAACATAGACATTGTCCTCCCTTCATTTGGAAATTTTCTCAGCTTCAGGGGGAACTGTATAGTCATCAGCCAAAGCAATGTAATAACATGATCTGTTTTTAACTTGCTAAATTTAAAATACAAATGCTTGCTTAAAGTATTTGCTTAGATCATTTAGCATCTTCCTGTTATGACAGTTGCTTGCTATGACTCAAATTACTATCTTCTGCTGTTCTTGGGGTTTTTTTGCTGTAAGTCGTGCTCTTTATGGGAGCCGAATTCCAAAGAAACAAGTATCTGCTTCTGTCACCCTTGCTCACATAGTGTTTACCTTGTGTAACACAATGGGATTGATGGGGCAGACTGAGATACAGTGAAGAGTTGGTTGAATTGGACTCTAATACAACATAACACAAATGAAAACCAAAACCGTCACAGCTGGATTTCAGTTCATGCCTCATTCAACACTAGTCAAGCACAAACTGCAGTGCTTTTTGAAAAAATTCAAATTGTTTTTGTACTATGACTTCATTGTGCTGAATATTTAATACTTATAGAAAAACTTTAGGTAAACACTCATGAAGATACTTACATTTTCTGTGACTTTTCAAAAATGGGAGATGTTCTGGGGTGCATCACTGCACAAGCACATTCCTGAAAAATTAGTAAGTTATAAAAGTGTGTGTCGCTAAACTACACTTGAATTCAATATATTTATTAATATTTTTTGCAAGAGTTTTAAGCATTTAATTTGAAACATTAAAAGCTGAATTTTATTTCCATTTTCACTTTTTCTTTTTTTTAATATTTTCATTTCATTTGTACTATAAAAAAGCACAGGGACTGTTCTGACATTCTGCAAAGGGCACTCACTGCCATCGAATATAATGAAATAAACTATAAATCTGACTTCAAATATTTGACTTCTGCTTTGTGAACTTTGAGTTACAGAAAGATATAGCATCACCGGCCTGGATGTTCTATACCTACTTTTACGGCTTCACTGCGGTAAAGTCATGCTATCTAGCAAAGACACAGTTTCCAGACACACTGAAAAAATCAGTGCTGCTATTTTTTATATATTCAACAGATTGTAAACTTTGTAAGATTAGCTACTGACAGACATCATAATCTTTGATACCCAGTGTATGACAAATTAGACTTACAAATTAAATTCTGAATCAACATCAGTTCTCCTGCAGAACAGAGTAGTCAGTTCAGATACATCGGCATCACCAGAGTTCTCCTCTTAGCTCTGCAGTTTTTGTCTCCAGGTACTAGAGCATGCAGACATGCATTTTGGACAGGCAGATTTTTAGACTAAAAAGGAGTTTTGCACTGCCCATTAAACATGAGGGTGCATTAATAAAAGGCTCTTTTTAAACCCACATCAAAAAAAAAGCTGGTTTACACTGTGATTATTTCCTAGCATCTTCAAGCAAGAAAAGTAAAAAACTGCTCAAAAGTATCAGTTGGCCTCTACTTCTGCCCCATAACCTGTGGGATTGGCACAGGGTGCTTGATCCAAAGCTCCATTCAGGTTGTCTCCATGGATTTCAGGTGGCTTTGAATCCTGCTCTAAACTAAGCAATGTTAAATGCCTCTAGAGACCACTCGGTCACAATACACTGGTTGCTGCTTAAATACCTTTGTAAACAAGTGCATGGAGAACTGGCTGCCAGATTTCACAAAACATGCCAAACCCACACAGTTTTATTGCAAAGAGGGTAAGGATATGTTTCTAGATTTTAAATTATGCTTGTCTCGGTAAGTAAATAAGAACAGACTGTTAGCACACAAAAAGCTGGGGAACCCATCAGCTCTTCAGGAGTTCTGATCTGAAAGGTGTGTGCACCTGGTTGGGAGCTTTATGCTAGGTTTAAAAACCACAGAATGGTCTCCTACTTCAGTAAAAAAAATTTACTTCCTTCTGAGTGCTCTACTGCAGGTTTTATTTAGAGCAGCCTTTACTTGGGAAATCCAGATTGCAGGCATCTCACCCAGGTATCAAACAGCTTCCTTTCACCTTGTTGAAGTATGCCTTGAATATCTGGCTGTTAAATCTGCCATTGTAGGTATAAACTAGCAACTCCTGCTGATTTTTAGCAGCTGAGCACCATTCAGACACTTCTCCTTCAACTCATTTTCAGGCTCTCCTTGGGAGAGTTTGCAGTGAGTGGCACCCCACTAATATCCTCCATCCATAACCAGCATTCTACTTCCTTGACTGTTCTTGACTCAGATGCTCTTGACTGCCACTTCACCCTCACTGGACATATCTGCTACAGGCCAAGGACTGGAAAGTATGATGCAAATATTCACTCTTGCTGTAGATATTGACCTTGTTCAGCAAGGTACTGCAAAAGTAACTTCATTTTTCCTAAAGTCCTTTCAAGCTTTTCAGGCCCTCATTGCTTCCTGCTCCATCTGAGGTTTTTCTGTCCCAAAAACACTTTGACCACAGTATGTGAATAAAGCATTTAAGTTAAAATGCAGGTCCTTCTAGCTGTCAGTGTCTTAAAACTTTTCTTGTCCTGGCAAAAATTAGCTGCTGCTGGATCATCCCATTCAGACAACCTTGGACAATGAGTTCTCTTTAATTCAGTGAATTCTTCTGGCATATTCATATTTATGAATGTGTTATATTAACATCTGCTTGGATTGTCCATTAGATGCCTCCAAAGATTCAGTATGAGAGGTTTCCTATGAGCTCTCAGCTGAATAAAAGCACAGTGACTTTGTTCTACATGGCTCAAAAATGAGCATTCACAGTTTGCACAAAGATTCCATTACTCATCACACCAGGGTGATAAGAGTTCACGTAGCACAAAAGAAAGGAGCGTCCTTCCCTAGGAAATGGCCTTGTTGGCATCCTAGAGACTGATTCAGGTATTAAGTATTTAAAACAAGTTGCCTTGTTTTTACAGGCATGTTAAAACAGTTATCATGTAGCCATGCAGGATCCATGAAGTTGAAAAGTAGAATAAAGAGTCGTATACAACTTGCAAGAGCTGGTAATCTGATCACCGATTTGTACTTTTCTTGTCCCTTGTCCTGAAGATGGAGGTTGACCTAGACACTGCACTGCTAGCTGAGAAGTCTTCTGTTGATAGTCTTGCCTAGAAAGTTTCTCAAAAGAAGTATCATTATAATAACAGGTCAGCTAAAAAAAAAAAGGTTAAAAAAAACCCAACTTGCTTTAAATCATTCTCAAGTCTCCTTACGCAGTTGCTTTCTCATAAAACACTCATTTCAAAATTGCATTCTGCTTGAACACTATCCAGAAAAGTCATTGGCTCTTATGCAAAATCTCAATGTACCCCTAGAAAAGGAAAGACTTGGTCCTTAATAGCTAATCCCTGTTCTTGCCATTTTATTTCCTGGTATTATTTTCATACTAGTCATGTTAGTACAAACATTCAAACACAAATCAATTTCTCACTAGAGATCTGCATTATTTGTAGGGGTGGTGAGAATTTCCCAGGCCATCAAATGAACTTGATAGTAATCACAGTTCATGGCACAAAGCTGCGTGACATGGACTTGAAACACACTTTGACAGACAGCACTCGCTGTTCTTTGTAATTAACCACAAACTTGCTGCCCTCTTGCTTCAAGGCTGAAAACTCCTTATGTCAGTCAAAATTGTTTCATTACATTATACATCCTACAGCTCTTCCAATCTCCTGCACGAATATCAGCTACTTCAATCACTGCTGATCTGCCACATGTGATATTTGATGCCTGAGGCAGATGAAGTAAATTACATGAACAGCACAATCTTTTTTTTTTTTTTTTTAATGGTTTTGGCTTTAAAGCCCTACACACACCACCTGTGGTAGAAGGTCCTGAAATGCTAGTATTACCCCTGCAGAAAACTAGGGAAGTTTGAGTATCTTGTTTTGGAAGACAGAAGCTTATCTGGTCATCATGGGGTAAACTAGTCAGAACAGTCTAGAGAGTACTACTAGGCATCCCTGAACAGGGGTAAATTCATCACTGTATGAAGCCTTTAAGTGCTTGCTTTACATATTAAACCAATGCCTACATATTCTTTTCCAAAAAGGCATTTTCAGATTGGCACTATGGGGTGAATATGGACTCACTGTTTCTCTAAGAGAAAGAGTAGACAGGTGGCTCTTCTAAATCCTCTCATGTGACTCCTCCATCATATAAAGACAGCATCAGACAGTGCAGCTGCTCCATAGCCAGGATGTTCTATAGAAGCCACCTGGCTTAAGGTGAAATAGGCTGGACTTCCGTGCACTTGAGGCAGTTTCCAGACTGGGATGAAAGCTCATCTACATTAGAATGCTTAGAAAAATCTGCTTTGGATTTAATTCTACAAGAAGGAGTTAGTCATTGCATGAATATCTTAATCTTTTAAGGCATAAGACAAGGTCCACACATGTGCATTTACTTTTTTTGCTCAGTTGTGCCAGAAGCCCTGAAAACTAGACCCTTACCGGAACAGGTATTTCCCTTGCGTAACAAACATCTAGTAGCTGTCCCGTTTCAAACTCAACAAGGCTGCCATTCCACATCACAACTCTGCTGGGCAATCAACCTCGGAGAAAGACTGCTGATGAATAATGACTGTAAGAGCTTTTGAATAGGACTGCTTAAGTAGGATGTTGAAAGACAAATTTGCGCTCCTGCACATCCTTTCAAATACCGTACGTTTAGCAGTTTGCCCTATGCAGTTTTCTTAGCCCATATGTAGGTATTTAGGGAGAAAGCAGGAAAGGGCACAGTGAAGACAGTGGGGGATATTTTAGTCTGGTGAAATCACTTAATGTATCTTAACATCACTTCAGACATCACCTTTGAAGAAACAAACTAAAGCACTTTCCTGCATTCAGAGAATGGGAGGCATGACAGTATTTTCCTACACTAGAAACAGTCATGAGGTAGGTAGAAGGGTCAAGCTCCTGAAAATAATTGATTTTCAGAACTATAAATAGTTTCCAGATTTAAGGACCCAATCAACAGGTCTCCATTCATCTTTTACTGTACTTAAAATACACTAAAAAAGTGACTCCATTTCACTGTTTAATATGGTTAATGTGGATCAGTTTTGACATGTAGCAACCTCAGTCGTTTACAGCCTTTTGAAAATCAGACACACGCTACTTTTTGTGGTCTGGAATACAACTGCTGCCCATTCTGAAATCTACTCTTATTTCCAGGAACTCTTCTCTAAGTTCACCCTGTCCATTACTCTAAGTCCACTCATGTATTGCAAACCTAGATTTGCTATCTCTACCTAACTGCCAATTTTCTCTGCAGTGGATGCATTTCTTTCTTCCTTGTAACAGTCCTTATCTCTCATCTTCTCCAAAGTGACATACTGAGTTTGTCCTAATCTTCCATCATCACTCTCACTCACATATTTATTCTTCTCCCCAAAACTACAAACTTTTCCAATGAAAGCTATGCTACTGAGTTCTATCTTCACACTGCTTCACTGAAACAGATCTGCTCCCATTTTGTTCTAGTGTTGTGTTTTATACTAACTGGTTTGACATAGACTGTGAAGGGAGACAGCACACTTACCTGGAATACAATGATTTCTCTGGTTAGTAAAACAAATAATAAAACAACCTCCTAGAAAAAGTATTAATAGTCACAAGCACATGCAGCTGTGTTCAGGCACTGAAACATTAAGAGGATAATTAAGGTCCCACAACATTACATTTGTGGTCTTGAAATCCATCCTTTCTTGAATGCAACCCTTTGCTCTCGCAGATCAGCACTTTTGAACATAAATTTGAGTTCCATCCCAATACATCTTGAAGTACCTTTATCTTGAAGCCCATTTCAACAAAATCATCTTTTAGCACCAAGCTGGGACCATGTAGCTGGTCCCAATCAGTCTAATTAGAGTACACTTTTTGAGGAAATGTGACCACTTTTTACTTAGATAAAATCTAAATTAAAGCTACTGCTCTTCAAAACTGCATCAAACCTCACCAGCTATGAAGCTGTTCAGAATTGTTCTGCTTAAAATCCTGTTTGGGCTTTGAGTGTTGAACTTCCTTCCATGCTTATGAAAATCCAGTCTTGGTCTGTTCTGCTCCTTTTGTTTCTTTTTGTACAAAATGCTGGTAGGTTGAAGAGATTCCACTGTTCCAATAGCACTTCATGAATTGCTACATATCTAGAAATGCTGTCAAAGGACATGACTCAGTCTGTGAGCTTCAAAGGGATCCAACAGCAGTGACGGAATGATCGCTCACATTAAGATTTTGGGAGAACTTGCACCACTTGCTAAAAAGGATGCTGCCCTCCATTGGCAAGTACATTCCGTAGATGTCTGCTTACAACTTTCATTAAAGACCCAGATATTCTAGTAATTTACTTTTTCAAGTTCAGTTCAACTCACATTGTTCAAATCATCCTCTTGTCTCTCTTCCTCTTCCACATACATCCAGCTTCACATCTGTATAAGGCTGACCTGCCATGGTAATGTTACACGCTCAAGTCAGCCTCCCTGAAGCTGGTCCCCACAGATTATTTTCTCCATTCTGCGACAGGAGTGTGCCAGCAGCTGCAGAAAGTAAGTTCCAGCTCTGCCAGGCTCTTTTAGGACTCCAGAACTACCCAGGCAATTGGACAGGTGCCAGCCAGAGGCTTAGGATGTTCTGTGACACCGATTCCCTTATGCTACAAGTATCAGCATTTTGTCAGCTTCCTCTGGCTTGGGTAAAGAGCATTTGCTTACTGCTGCTACTTGAGCGGAGAGAGGACTATGGGAAAAGTGTGCCTTTTGTCCAGCCCAGGGCAAGGATGCTTTCAGTCCAAGGTTCCGATATGCTAGATTGATTTCTCAATTTCATTATTGAAAAAGACAAGGTTCTTTTGGAGAGGAAGTGTCATCTTTTTCCAACAGGAGCATATGGGAGAGTTTAAGGCTCAGATTACCTCAGTGGCCCTGAAGCTCTTAAATGTCTCCATGAACACAAGGCTACCTGACATGACCATAACACACTTAAGTGTCGAACCATGTCTAAAACCTGATATGGAGCATTACAACCCAGTTCATACTTAGTGAACTGAGCTTGTCTGAGTAGTTCTTCTAATGCTAGCCTGTGGAGGACAACACCAACAAACCACTTTTGAAACTGGATCCTACTAATGCTTATGTGCGAGATCCACCCATTCCGGACTAGCAATCCTGAAGCTGGAACCTGACCAGGGACAGTGGCAAAATCAAGAAGTTAGGCAAAGTTAGTAATTTCTGCCTTATGCAATATTGTTTTGTTAAGGCTGTGAGGGTTATTCAAAGACAGGAAGGTGAACTGAAATGGGAGGCACACTAGAACAAAAAAGCCATTATCTGGTGTACGGGTCCAGACCTGAACGGTTACGGAACAGTCTTCAGTTGATGTGACTGGAGTTGTATAAATTCATATATGCAGAGGAGTGTACCTAGTCCATTTTATAATACAAATCGGGCCTCATTAGAATGATAGCACATTGGTGACGGGCCCTAGGCCCTCTAGTCTGACCTCTCTGACCATTCTGTACAGGAATTTTTGCTTAGACTTCTGTCAACATCTTGTCAACTCCATCTTAAGAGCTGCAATGACAGAGCATCAGCTATCCCCTTAAGCCACTCTGATACATTATGACTTCAGATTCTCTTTCTGATGTCTAGCCTAGATTTTAATCCTTATTTGCTAACAGAAAGCAAACAGTAATCTTGGCTAACGTGAGAGGGGAGCATTATTTACTTGTTTCTGAACTGCTAAGTTTCCTGTGTCCTTGTATGGTCTCCTCCAAGTATGTTTTATCACGCGTCCCTTAATTCAGAATTAAGTATGTTTCCTCTAACACTGAGACCATTTGTACTATTCAATGAGTTCAAATATTCAGAGTTTAAGTATCTGAACTTTTCTTCAAATTTCCACTCAAAATCTGAGACGGACTCCTTGCTGATCCTTTACCTTGCCTGAACAATGTGTCTGAAATATTTTACCATTTATGCTGCTACTCCAAGCTCTCCTTGAAAGAGCTGGTTACCAAAGCTGCCTGGCCTATGCATGACTTCTAGGGCAAGGAGAACAACCACACGTCTAAAAATTATGCAACTGTTACTCTATTTGCACAAATCCTTCCCTGTGTTTTACTCCTAGCACAGCAAATATTTGCCAGAGAGCAGTAACATTCATTTTCTGAGTCTAACTCAATGATACTTACCAGGCAGAATATTCTATCAGGAAAATAACAAACAGTAATGTTTGTGTAGACTCATTTGGCAAAGAATAACTTTTTAGGAGTTTATTGCTTCGGTCCTCTTTGGAGGTAACTCCTCCATAGGAGGAATTAGCCCTCACCTTCCCACGAATAAGCAATAAATTACGTTGGCCAGATCTGCACAAGCTCTCCCACCACCAGTGTTAAGTCTTACACTTAGATCAGCTACCAATGGTTTCATTCTTTCAGCACAAGTGGGATTAGCATTTGTGAAGATAGATGGATAGATATCACTCCAGCAAGGTAACTGGAATTCTCAGCACAGAAATAGAAACACCACAGGCTGCTAACAGGTATCTCTGGAGAAAAATTTAGGTGCTTGTGCCACTGTAACATCCTACAGTTGTTCTTAACCACGGGAACTCTTCAATGAACTCTTCTTGTTGCCCTGCCATTGAATAGCCAGCATATTAGCACAAGACAAGACGCATCTTAGAGTCCTGACTGTTGGAAGCTGTTTTAAGATGACTCCAGTGCTCCTCTAAATTACTGCACAGGCAAAACTAGACATCCAAGCTATCTGCTTGTTCTGGGGGGCATCTTTCAAAGGACACTGCATTTAATTTCTCCTTTCACTGGGACCAGCATTTAAAGGGTTTCTGTCAGCTAATAGCTGGGATATCACAGTAATTTCAGAGGAATCCAAAGGCTGCCATCACAGCTATCACAAATATTAGTCACTACTGACCTGGCTCGATTGAAGCCAGTGACAAAAGACTGAGAGTCTTAATCCCTTACCTCCAAGCTGCTTGGCTCTGCATTATGAAGGAAGACAAGAACAGTCAGACTGACACATTTCTGCAGTATTGCTCAGCCTAAGGTCTGTTTGCATACATCACTTTGTTTTGATTGTGCTGTTGCTGCACATAACTCATCTTTATCCTAAAGTAAAGCACTGCTTCTCTTCCTTTTAGTTTCCTGTTTTTAGGGAATTGTCCTTTCATTTCTTGTCACCAGATGAACTCACTGTTTTCTCCCCTGATTTTTAATTTGTCCTGTCTTCTTGCAGCTGCATTATGGGCCAGTTATATGCTACCATCTAACAATAAAATCACTTTTTTGGTGTTATTTCATCTCTAAAACATGGAGGTTTTGTTCTGGATTTTTTTTTTTTCCCCAGGAAATTAAAAACCTAATGACAGGTAATAGTAATATCTTCTGAGGGCAAAGCCAACTAAACACATCTATTTATGCCACCTATTTGCTTCTTGTACAAATTGGAGCAGCAGCTGTGCTCCTCTTTCCAATTCTACACTACCTTCCATGTGCAAACTATGGATAGAGGGAACAAGTATTGCTCGGCCCTACCACAACACACAAATACCACAACAAACAAGAAAAGTGACCACTAAAAGCCCAGAGAATTGAAATGTTTCCACCCAAGAAACAAATTAGATTGGAAAAGCCTCAATCAGCCTAGCTACACATTTACCTTTATCCAGACTTGAAAATCTCAGTTCTATTAACAGATTATGCAGCAGCTTTCTGCACTTATTAATAACCGTGCACAGCTATCTCAACAGGTCCATGCAGATAATTACCAAAGCAAAGGTCCACTGCAAAGAAGCCACAAATGAGGAATCTGATCTTTGCAGAGCTCTGTGGGCACTAATGTTGCCATCAGGGGTTATCAGCAGCTCACAGGTTCCAACTTTAAGGTTCCCAGGTGATAACTGTACAATCTACTAAACACACATTCCCTGTAATTAAACATTAATGGATAACCTAAAGCCTGCTACCCAGTGGGGTCCAAAACCCATTAAACCCTGTCTGTTATAAAGTACGGCCAGAACATATTTACCATGCATATCTACAACCAAGCTCCCTGCAGCCAACTGTGCATGTAAAATGACTTTGACTTTTGCTTTATGAAACACTTTTTTCCTGATTCGGTATCAACACAGCCATATGCTGTGCCTCAAACACAGAGTGATGGACAGTGTCCTCTGCCTCCGGACATCCCACACACAGTATGGTGCTTGCACAATGCACTGCAAACACCCCCATACCATCCATTCAATGTGAGGTAGAGCATTCAGTATGAGAATATTATTAACAGGCACATGGACAAAGTCCAGCATTGTAACAATTAAAATAACAAAAAAAATATCTTATCTACTAAAAGTTCTAAAGCTGACATTTAAAATATCAGGTAAGGCGACTTCAAGGAATCAGGTTATAATTTTAAAATGCCTTTAAGCAGCTTATTGAAGTCCAATAAATGAATAGCAGCTTTAAGCATATTGCAAACACAAGTAGCAGAGGTTAAAGGTGGTGTGCAAAGGAGGACTAAGTGGTTATAAGCCATGACTAAACTACTCTGACTTGAAAAAGCTTTCTTAAATATAAGTAATAAGAGAATCTTTAATACATTTTAAAGAAAAGTATTAGTACTCATAACCATAAATCATAGGATGTATCTTTTTGGGTGACTTGCACATGGATTAGCCCCATCCAAGTGTTGGGCATCACCACTCCAAAGCCAGGCTAGAGAAACTGGTTCCCAAAAGGTGCTTTCTCCTATGTAGGGCTGTGATTTCAGTGGCATGTCCCAGGACGGGTTGCGCTACAGGAAGCTGAACTATGGATTCTTCCTCCAGAAGTATGAGAATGGGAAGACTGAACTTTTCATATCATGAGACACATGAACATTGCAATGAGTCCAGATCATGCCAAGAAACTCTGGGTTACTGGTTTGGGTTCCATTAGAGAAAGAATTTCTGTGAGGAGATTACAGTACCAAGAACACAGAAGGAGGATGGAGAAGAGAAGGCAGCAGTTGTAAGACCAGCCTAAGAAAGGCCTGGGAGCCTCTACTTTGGCTAGTTCCTTGGCCTCCATACAAAGAGACTTCCCGGAACTTCAACAGAAGTCAGAACACCCTGTTGCACTAGCACTGAAACTTGTCAGGCAAGGACCTTCAAAATAGCATAAAGCATTTGTTTCCTCTAAAGCACAGTGAGGAATTACACCTGGAATCTGTACCCTCCTGAGAAATCTCCTAGCCACGTTCTTAAGGGCAAAGATTAAAAGACACCACTATGACACATTTGCTTCTCTACGTTCATCCCAAATAGACTACAAACTCCTGAAAGCAGGAGATTGGATTTAAGCTGTGCAGCGCAGGAGCAAAATGGCTATAAGAAAGGATGCTGTAGATCTCCCACCAACAACACTTCACCTATCTGAGCAAGTGCTCAAGCCACTGCATCCCTCATTCCCCCAGGGTTCGGGGGTAAATTCTCTCACGATTTTACAACAATACAGAGAGCAATTCACACCTCGAAAGCACACTTCTAGGCTGCATACAGCTTGGGCAGGTATGGCTGCAGCTGCAGTTAGAAAACTCTTACAGCTGGGATCTAGGAGTACCTGCATTTAAGTAAACAAAGACTCTAATGGAGTCTTGATTACAGAAACTGAGGATTAGACACATACTGGTCATGCCCAAGCTGCTGCTGCTGGTCCCTGGGATATACAAAGCATTACTTTGATCCTCAGCACAGTGCATTTGCTTTCTAGCCAGGATGTCATTTCAGTTTGACTTCTGACATCTCACAATAGCAAACAACTCTTATAAGTGGAACATGAGAAGCTTGAGAACTCATTAGCAAAGTTTCATGCCTACTCATGAGGAGGGGCTCACCAGTTTTAGTGCTGCCTTAGGGAATGCCTGCTGCAGTCATAGATGTGGGTAATATAAAGATATCCAAGTTAAATTTAGACCGCAGTTGATACCAGGGTACCTAGTTTAGCCACAAGAGCCCAAAGCTCAGCATGAGCCAACTTGCGTAGCAGGCCTGTGGGTTATGCTTTTATTAGCAGATCTTATGCTCTCTTAAAATATACGTCCTCGATTCTTCCAGTATTCTGTGTGGGAAGAATATGCCTCACAGTAACTCAACTGTTAAGTGGATTTGTATGCATACCTCCTACACAACTTGAACACTTAGAGCATTTCCCACCACGGCCTCTCCTATCTGTATCTATCTATATCTTGCTGCATTAACTTGATCACTGTTTCAGAGGTTTTCTCTTGCTCTGAGGATGTGCCAGCCCAGCCTCTGGTTTGTTGCTAACTATCTGCTGCAGAAGAGTTATTACAGCTGCACCCTCTTGAACTACTCTATCCACAAATGCAGAGGGGGAAAAAACTATCTTAAAATCCATCCCGATATTCTTTCCTGATCGAGATTTTGTAATTGTCTAGTGAGCACATCAGAGAAGACAGAAGGCTTCCCCTTCCTCCAGCATCCCTTCTGGGGACTCCCTCTTGATTTTTCCTTATTTCAAAAGGGAAACCAAGCTAAAAGAGCGCTCCCTCTCTCACCCCCTACATTGACCAAGAAAAGGGAATTCCTTCAGTGGTGGTATCAAGAGCAATCTAATACCAAACCAGTGGCTTTGAAATACTCGAGGCAGCTGCGATTAAATGACACAAGGTAGGCTGTAAAACAACTGGAATACTCAGGTCATGGGAAAGTGACTGAACTGATGTCACCATGGCAGATCAGCCAGGATCAACTGAATTACAGCTTTCCATCTGCTGTTGCTCATGCACCTGTAAAAATGGCTTCCTCGAGACGTACATTTAAAGGGCAGACAGCAAATAATATTTTTTTTGCTCTTTATATGTATATTTAATGCATTCATTTAGCAAACTAATTGTGCAGATTGCAAAGATTTTATCTATTTGCAACACTGCACTTACTATTACATTTCTGGATCCTGTTTTTGGTACCATGTATGCTGCCAATACACATCTGGCATATAAACTGCAGATGAACATTCACAGATGGCACAAAATACCTAAGCAAATGGTTTGCCCAAATATAGATGTGGGTGAAATACTCAGACTGCATTGCTGGCTAAGTTTTTCAAGTATGTGAAGCTGTACATGAAATTTCTCTGCAAACACTTTCAGGCTAATGCCTTTACCCAATGCTTAAGGAATGCTGCAACAGCAGTTGAACATCACCTGGATTAAATTCATACGACTTTAAATGTCATATGGTGTCTAGATATCAGATTTTTAGAGACAGACTTCTGAGGAAAAAATGTTCATAACTTATGTAGGTTTTTTCTTGCCATTGCACGTACATTTCTCATAATTACATGGACAAGCTGAGCAGTTTCTGTTCAGATGACCAAAGGTCTCACAGATTTCACTACTGTACACAAACTGCATACACTTTATATTATAATGCAGTTTTGAACAGTGTGTACCAAATGTTTAACCACACTTGAAACTAGGCATCTATAATACGTAAACAGCAATTAAATATTTTCACCTGGGGCAATGGATAAGGAAAGCTGAAACCTCATGCCAAAAAATAAACGTGAACATCAGTACCTTTGTCAAAGAATGAAGTTTTGAGTTTACAGTTCACTATTTGCTGCATACCCTTGGTTTCTCTGTTTCTTCACCTCTTACAAGAATAAAATAATTTTATTTTAATATAAATACTATTAAATCAACTCTCCACTATACAGTGTCTCTAATCAAAATATATTGACAGTTAAAAACCCTCAAAACAAAACAAAAAACCCCCACACAGTGGAGATTGTGCCCGAAGTTCCAAGGTTTTGTCCTTAATGAAAAGCCTTACTCAAAGGGTGGTTCATTCTTTAGGAGGAGTAGCAGAACTCCATCTGGTTGCCATACTGCAGCAATTTGGTGGAAGGGGTAACAGCTGCTGGGACTCCACAGTGTGGTTCCCACACTCTTTTTGCTCTCTAAAGGGAGTTCCACAGAGCCATCAGTGAACTGCTAATGGGTGCAAGATGTGCATTTCTGCAACACTGAGGACAACTGTGACCATGTGCAGGAAGTGAGGGGTGTCAAGGCTTTTACAGCTAAAGGAACCACTTAAAATTCTGTTAGTATTCAACTAACACGTATTTTCCTTCCTTCTCTCACTAGTAAGGCATCTGTCTTCTTTCTCTTCTTCTCAATGTGGCCATGAAACAGCTTGAAACTCAAAACAGACTAGCAGAGCCTGTGGAGTGAACTATAACTGTTCCCTGCACACTACTAGTCCCCTGGGGAAGAGTCATATCAGACATGGTGCAAACCTGACTAAGTACAGCTTATAGTAATCAAGTGGCCTCACTACACACCAACACACATTAAACCTGCGTGAGCCGAGACAGATTGTCCTGTATGGAATTCTCAGCCAACTAGATCTTCATTAAGCATCATAATCCACACTGAATCTTCTTTACAGCACCATCTCATTACTTACTAGCTCTGACCAGAGACTAGCACTGAAGACAGGAAAGCTCACTGGTTTCAAACACGGGTGTAAGAGATGCAGGAAGACAGGGGAAGGAGCACAGCAGGTCTGAAAATCTGCCTGCCAGGGAACAAGTAGAACACTTCAGCTATATGAGGTGCTGTTACCTGGATGCAAGTAGAACAAGTTAAAATCATTCATCCACCCATTCACAAAGAAGTTTCAAAGGATGCTCTGTGACAAGTTATGCTCTGCAAAAAATAATTTGAGTGCCTACTTGGCAGGTCTCACACAAGTGAGAATTTCTCCAAACTTGTAACTAATAATTTTAAGGAGATCTAAGGAGGCATCTGAATGACAGGTTAATTTCCAGGGTGGAGGGAAACGTGCTGGAATCCTTCAAAGCGTGGACTATTTAAACTTTAATTTATCTGGCACAGAAAATAAAAGTTCCATATGCAGAATAATCCCATATGAATGCCCCATGCATTCTGGGTTTAAGGACAACACAGAATAGAAGCAGTTCCCTGACATATTGGTAAAATTCTTGCTTCCATTAATAATGACTCCTCCAAAATAAAGCCACTAAGTACTAGGATAAACTTATCCATAAAGCTTTCTCCAAGTAGTATAAAAAAACCTAGTAAATTTGTTTATTTCTGGGTATTTTAAGAAGAAAAAACCTCAGCTGTTTATTCCCAGAAGGGATTAATGACATAAGCATGGAGATTTTTGGCATTAATCTGGTTTATTCCCTTCAAGCAAGTTAGAAAATAGGATTGCATAGGAAAATATTTGTTTTTTCTTTCTCTCTGAATTTTCTTCACTGAACATTTTCAGATGTTCAGTAAAAGCTGATACAAGGAGCAAGTTGGTTCAACCACATACAGCACCTTTTGGATAGATTTGACCCACATAGCTGCTTTCCTCTGGGTAGTGAAGTTCAAGAATAAATGTAGTACTGTGTTGAAAATAGTGACAAGCTGTAGTCAAATTCAGCTCCCCTGGGTGCTAAAATTAATGGTGGATTTCCTCCATTTTCCCCAGGACTGGTCTGTGATGTTACTATTGTTAGAGCAGAAAAAAAACTGAGGTCTTCCAGAAGTGATCCCAAGTTTAGTCATGCCTATAATAAAATCAGGCACCTACAGGTTCCTCAAGTTGAAAACAAGGAATGATACAGTTAATATTTTTAACAGTGCAGGTAATACAGTTGCCCACCCACGCTTCCTACTTCCTGACGTGACAGCATGGTGTGTAATTTCAGCTATGCTGTATGTTCTCAGCGACCAGATGGCAGTAAAGAATCCTGCAGGATTTTGTGCTATTTCAATCTGGGGAATTGCATTTTTATTCCGTGAACTCTACTTCCTTGGCTCCAGCTCAGTGAGTTCTGGCTCTTACGTGCTTTTCCAGTGTAGAGTACTTTGCGTGACCTCCTTGAAAACCAATGTTGTATCACTGAGCACCATCTGTTGGGAGGAGCTCTTCTGACTAGAGTACATGCTGGGTTAAATCTAGTCCACTGATTTTGTGCTGCTGTTGCTGTGGATATCAGTAAGCCAGCAAGGCTTCCCCAGGGACCACCTCTTAAATGGCAAACCTCTGCACAGAAATACGCATCCCAGGAACTACCTTTGTGCCATGGTTCATCAGCTGCTTCAAGTTTCCTGTGAGGTCAGCTCCGGGAAAGGGTGAAAACTTTGACAGGGAACATGCTGCAACATGGTGCATCTCCTCTGCCAAACAACCGCTTGCTAACAGCATTCTAACAATACAATACTCTTCTGCAGATACCACCCAAAGTCAGCAACGTTTTAAATGAATACTTGATATTATAGACAAAGCTACCAGATTGCTGACTTAACTTGGTTTCTGTGGGTGAACACAAGCCTAGTTTTGTAAAGCATTCCATTATTTGTAGAACAAGAATTTGGTGTGTGCAGAAATGAAAATGAACATTCATCCTCTGAGACATGAGGCAACTGCAGTGGATTTCTACTGCGCAACTAACTTCTCAATGATTGCATTACAAGCTGGTTATAAAGCCAGTACTTTGACAGATGAGAAGCACTCTCTCAAATCAGCAGACTCCACCTTTTCAGCCAGAATTCTATCTTGAGATTTAAAAAATTATGCTGAATCATTAGAAAACTTTTCATACATGTATGTGCACTAACATTTCCTAACGTTCGCATGCTTCTAAAATAAAGCATTTACAGGCTTCAAACTTAAGCAATTAGTGTATAAAGAAGAAATCCAGTTAGCTCTATTCCCCGGCTATCCTAGATTGCCTGAAAATCTTAGTCACAGAAATTTCAATCTGCCCAGGAGTGAATGACGCACCACATTTCTTTGAAAGTAGCACATAACCAAATTCTCAGCAGCTGCAAATCCATTTCTGCTGAAGCAACTAACTTTCCCTCTAGGTTTTTCACTACAAATTTGCCAAGAGATAAGTAGATTCACTGGTACCGTGACTCTTTTCATAAAACAGTAGGAAAAACTTGACCAATTAATTGTGCTGGTTGCTCTGTATATTGGTGTAATCTAGTCCCGATGCAGAGAGATGCAATCACATTTCCTAGAAGTCACAGGTATTCACGTTCAGGTTAATTCCTCAGTCCTCCAGGTACTACTGCCTGGCTTGCCAGGGCTCCTCCTTACAAACCTGCACCAAAAGCAGAGAAGCTCAGAAATGCCATCCGCTGCCTTCATGAAATCACATTGACAGATTGACTCACGACATCTGCCAGTATCATGTTTTAAGTGGTGCTGCTTAATTCCCTACTGTTCCAAACATGAGGCTTGAAATGAAGAAGCTTTACAGAAAGATATTAAATCCCTTTGCAATGTCCATTATCACATTCAGTCACCTTTCCCACTGCAACGCTCCTGCAAAAGAGCATTTAGAATTTCATTCCTGGAGAATTACTCTGACACTGAAGAAACCCTACAATAAGTACTGTATAAAATAATGCAGGAAAGAGATGTCCTGTCAGAACACCTGGGAAGAGAAGTCTGCTGATGTGACCTGGCACTAGTCTTGGAGTGATAATTAGCCATGAGAACAGAGATGGAGCCAGACAGTCCTTTCCAGCTTTTACCAGGAAAGCTTTCATCCAGGAGGCACACAGGCATCCCTGAGTGTTCTCAGTCCCTCAGTGCAACTCAGAGGGAAGGGTAAGTGCTTCAGGAAGTTTCTGCAGTGTTTTCAGAGCCTCTAACATTTGGGCTGGCTGGGAGAAGCGAGTGCTAAGGGAGAGGAGCCTGACCGTGTTTAAGCATACATACCCTATTACACACAGGTATCCATATACAGTCAAAAAAAACCCCAAGATATTTTGCGCACAAAGCTTTCCAGCACTGTAGCTGTATTTACTTCTATGAATTAACAATAGCATATTTGGAATATGTGAAATTAAGGTGTAAAATTCTGATCTACTTGTTTAGCAGGTGAGATTTCAGTCTCTTACCACTTACACTAGCAGCACAATTTACTGACTGTACCTTTTCTTTCCCATTATTATTGTATCCATACCATTATAGTTTTCATTATCCTACTGATACTATCTCCTACACCTGTAGGTCTTGCCATGAAACATGTTCTATCAATCTTCTGGTAACACTGCCTCCACTCTACCTCCTTCCTGCCACTAAATAAATGAACAAATTAATGAATAACACAGAATCTGAAAGAGGGAAGCAACTTGTCATCTGATACTGTGGTTAAAAACACCAGTGATAAACACACTTAATTCAGTACTATGAGACTAAACAGCAATGGGGTAAGAAAAGTTTAAATAAACCTCCAAATTTATAAATTTCTGGCTTTATGCTACCCAGAAATGCAATATACTGAAAACACAAACGGAAGATTGCATTAGCTGTTAATCGTTTTGCCCCGGAACTTTGCATAGTCACAGTACATTCTTGCTGATCTCTTCATTATACCATCATCTCAAAATTCAAAGTTAAGAGTAGAAACTATGTAGGTCTATTCAGTTTTATTTTTGGATGGCAAAAAACAAGTTCTTGGAAAACGCGAAGAGAAGAAAGCAGATGGAGAAAAATTAAAACCGAGCTCTAAAGAATGCATCATTTTCCAAATTAGTCCTCATGATTGTTCCACAGACAATATAGTGCTACCTTAACATTTGCTTTATGTGCACTGTTACTTTAACACCAAGCGTGTTAATGCCCCTTTTGTGGAATATTCCGAGAAAGTTGTATTGCTGCAGCCTACAACTGGAGGCTGTAAAACTCACTAAGGTAACAAGGAACACTGCAGTTGTCTTGATAATTGTAACTTCAATTAGCATGTTAATACAGTTAACAGTAAGCCCGAAACTTGTCAAACTAAGGAAAGCGTAACCAAGCTACTGGGCTCTGTTAGCAGAAGTGTTGCAATACTTCCTGAAGGTCACGCAACAGGGAAGACCTACTTAGTGATGAAGCCTTTTCCCACTTCAGCACTGCAGCTGCTTCGAGCCCTGCTATGAAAAGGCTGTACCAAAGGATTACTGTTGTATTTATTTTGTTTGCTTCCTGTCTTCATAGCTTACATCACTGTTACTAATTTTCAGCCCACTAGTCCTGAAAACTTGGAGATGTTTCCATGTTTTCACAGAAATAACATTTTCTAGAACTACCACTCTTTTCAGAAAGGTTGTTTAGGTGTCAGTGCTGAAGAGATCCAGGGATTTAATAAATATCTGAAAGCAAATAAGCTCCAAATACAGAAGACCTTTAAACACACAGCTACTAGTTGAAAAAAGTGTGAATGCAGACTTATCTTTTTGCTTTTCACAACTTTTGACATGCAGCTAAGCTGCTTTAGCAAGCACTCCTCGATATTTAGAACAATTTAGATTACAGGGCCAAGACGCAAAAGTTAATGGCATTACTCACAGCAAGAGCAATCTTCCCACCTGAATATTGCTGGCTCTGGCATTTTTTACCATCTCTGGGATTTACAGCTACCACATTGTATTTCTGTTCCTGGGGATAAGCAATTTGAAGAGAGATCATTCTTTTTCTTCACTGCTTCAGTTTTAGCTCTATATTCAAACACCGCTTATTCCGAAGTAACTGCAAAAGCTGAATTTTGTCCAGAAAATTTTTAGTCTAGACCAGAGTTAGAATAAATACCCGACCATGAAAAATCCGCATTTTATTGCATGGCATACTACTGGTACACACAATATCAGCAAACTTTTACTGAAACTTCATTACTAGCCCCAATATTAAAAAGGAAGCTGGCGTAGTTAATTATGGAAAGGGTACACAAAGATCTAGCAGTGGTAGGAATCAAATAAAGACCTCCTGTACCTCAGTTCACTGCCTTCATCTTCAGAACTGCCCCAAGAACTCTGCACAGGGTGCAGGGCTCCAGCTGTGCGTATCACATTTGCGGAACAGGGGCAGCTAAACGTGTACCAAGTAGTATCACCACAGAGCAAGCCCCTGGCACCCAGTAACACCTTGGCTCCATAAACAGCCCTGTTGATTTCAGCACTAGCCTTGTAAAGGAAGAGAATAAGCACAGGATTCACCATCTGGCACTCTGCAGACAGCCACAAAGCTGCTGTTCCTGAGAAAAATTTGATTTTATGACTTGTTAATGGTTTTAGATCTGAAACTTAAATTTAATGAGCATTAGTGCAAATGCTAATATTAAACCTGGCTTGCTAGTTGTATTGACATTTTTCTTGTCAGAAGTCAATCCAACCCTTTCTAGATTGCTCAATCCCCACGTCCAGGTTGAACAGTCTTACTTGCAGGCATTACTACCTTGTAGGAGAATAAGCATGCAGAACTCCACCGACTCTGCAAGTTAGTTGTGGATAATAGCCTTACAATGCTGAGAGGAGCAGCTTTAAAGCGGGGGATCTGGACATAGTGAACTTTGTGTATACATCTGAAAGCAGGGTTTGTAAGTTCAACACCTAGAGCATGCCTGGATTTTAATCTCACTTCAACTGACTAGACAATAGAGCTGAACATGTGATCTAAATAAAGAACTGGAAAATACCTTTATAAAAGTCTTAAACCATGGCTGCCAAAGCAGCAACCAATAAAGCCATTTGAATGATTACACCTCCCACCTCCTTTTCTATTACCTGTTTCTCAGTGGTTGGCAATTAATTGCTCCTTGCATTGATCCAGTCTGTCTCCGCCACCTTGCTGACAAGCTGCTACAGCACTGCCAGCATTTGTTATGCTCCCACTTACACTCACTTGCCCTATTTTTGCTTTGAATGGGCTTGTCTGCAGCTACCATATGTATTTCCAGCTTCAATTTCCACTGAATAACAGAAGACAAAGTCAGGAACATGCTGGCTTAGCATTTATTCTTCTCCTTCCTGTAACCCTCATTTGAATACGGTCCTATAACTTCAGCTGTAAAAGCCATTATATCATCTACATCAGGAATGTTGTGCCAGAGGTTTTTCTGAAGTGCAAATGGGAGACCAATTCCCTGCTCTATGAAACCTTAAGGAATTATAGGGTGAAAGTTTCCTCAGGAAAATGACCTGCTAATAGTTTTCATTACTCATTCATTAATTTCCATTCAATAAGAGCTCTTTCAAAACCCAGCATACCTGCAACAGAGGTTTTTCCCATCTCTCACTACACTCAGCACATAGAAGCACAGCAGAGTCAACTTTTAGGTAAGGTTGAGCAGAGAAAACTCATTCCTTGCTACTTTCTAAGGACAGGCACAGTCCCATGGATGTGGTCCAAAAATAAACTCTCAAACTATCTAAGATTTCACCTGATTTGTGTCCTTCAAAATGGAGGGTGAAGGAAAACAGCCACATGCTTTTAAAGCTCCAAGAGCTATACTCAACATTCGCTTAACTTCCTTCCAAGCAGATCAATCCGCAACAAACTCCGCTATCCAACTTAGCAGGAGCATGAAATTAGTATCACTTGCCCAGATTAGTAATTACTTGGTCTTCACTAAGTCTCTAGCAGCCAGTGATTATGAATGGCTCGCTACAGTTAGCTTGATCTAGCCTAGCTTTCAAAGTAATCCATGAGAAGGGAAATATCAGATCACTAAGATATCAACTTCAATTTCATCACTAGTTGGGGCCTATCACTGCAGGCATACTAAGAATGTGAGCATGAAATTATTTGGCAAGGGTACCATGGAGACCATCAGCAATGTTGAACCTCATGGGCACTTCACAAAAGCAAAGGAAATTGGCTTTATAATAACGTTTGCTATGCCTTGTCGTACATCTTCAACAGCTCTGCAATTGCTATATACCATTACCTGGTGAGACTATTCTTAAGAATTATAAAAGTCTGAGAAGAAAAGACTAGCAATAGCAAAAGGAATGTCTGAGTGTGTAATGTTTCTTCATTGTGATGTATTGTCTGAAGTGCTACAATCTAAACCAGTGAAAGACCCAAAGGCCAGACTCCCTCACAGCTTATTTTTAAAACTCCGCTTCTGAGTCAATCCTTCAGCTCCCACTGCACAACTGGAGTCATTCAGCAATGAATCATTTGAGCAATTCCCACAGGAATATTAGAACTAGTAAGATTTGTTCCCTCTGACATGAACACTAACCAGAGCTGTGACCTAACCTGGTCTTCGTGCTTCAGTAAGTACAAACAGGCCCCTTCTTCCTAAAGAATACAAACTTTTCTCTCCAGTACTTTCTCCCAGAGGACTCAGGTCATGGGGGAGGGTGAGCTAATTTTGTCAGGTCTTCACAACAAAAGAGTCAAGGTCATTTCACCCTGCACAGATGCTGCAGAAAGTACCTGGCAGTACATGATTTCTGACATTTGAAGCAACAATGCTCATGCGAGCATTTGAACTGCATTTTTTGCCAAGGCCTGAATTTGGCTCTGCATAGACCAAGAATCAGCAGCCAGCATTGGAGACAGAGCAGCAGACTTTCTTACACTTCCTAACATCTGTCTTACCCTCTCTTTGCAGGCCTTCCACAGCTGAAGCAAAGACAGGGAACAGTCTCTGTATCTTCCACATAATGTCATGTTAGAGCTCTGCCCTGCTCCTGATAACCTGTCCAGCTGAGCCGAGCCGAGCCGAGCCAAGGAAAGGCCCCCTTTAGATGAGCCAAAAAGACCACTGATTTTACCACTTCCCCTACTACAAACCACTCTGTTCCTGAATTCTGAGTCACTTGATTCAGATTATCTTGTTTATATCGGACTTTGACTATACACTAGAGTGATGCAAAAAAACCCATCCATGTCCCATAAGTCACTAAATGTAAAAGCAAAGGATGGTTTATAATTCATGTACAGCACTATTATTAAGCATTGGGCATCATATCTTACTGCAGGTTGATAACTGAACTTTTGTTTCAAATCCTTCATTTTCTGCATGTAAGGATCCAGCCAGTGAAGGAAGACCATGATGACTTGGTAACATCAGTAGCAGAACCTTTATGTTCAACTGATAGCAGTTTCATACCAGAAGGTTAAACCTTGTCTATATTAGTAATACAGTGGAGTAAGTTTATTGCTAATTATGTAAGTCTATTCAAAATGTTTTAATTTGTAAATGTAACTTGATATTAAGCTCCTATCTGCCTAATTTAAAAAACAAAACAAAGCACTCAAATGAAGCCCAAAGTCAAGGAATGCTGCACTTGAAACCTTCAGTACCATAATAAAAAAAAAAAGACCAGCTTTTATTCAAGTAAACTATAATTTGTACCCACCCCTTCTATTCTATAAAATGGGAATAATCCCCAAGCAGCAAAGTATTTAAAAGATTTAAAAGACTATTTTTGTAAGTGCTTCCACGGTGACATGTTAGAGAAAACACATTTTTCAGAACACATTTGAAAGGCATTAAGTGAGAAAGCTACACACTGAATATTGTGATAACAATTTAAGTGGATACCTAATTCAATGAGCAACTTTTGACTGAAGCAAACCCCTCTAAAGGAAAGACATTTTCACTTCAGCTTTCTTCTCTGTAGAGTAACATTCTTTTCTGTAAACTGAGTCCTCATACTACAAGTCACAGCACCAGTGTCCCCTGTTCTCATCACATTGCACCCAACCCCAAAAGTAGCCAAAAAACATCTGCCAGCTTCCTTTACAGAACAGAATGCTAATTTCTAGTCCACTGCTCTTTAGAGCAGCAATGATAATTGAGCCAGCATATGAAATTCCACTTCCCCATAAGTCTGTATTAAATGCCCTTCTGGTTTCCATTCCTGGATATTTATCAAAATGCACTTTAGGGCAATGTAATTAATTATACTCTCCAATACAGAAAAGCAAGGTGGTGAGAGACATGCCCTCATTTTATCAGTCAACCACGTATGCTGAAAGGTATGATGCATTCTCCTAAAAACCACTTCTGTCTCTGAGTGGCCTTTGCCTTAAGAAATAAAGGGACATTGACTCTGTGTAATTGTTTGCACAGGTATGCTATCAAATTCAAGGATGGACATTAAATGGTTCCCTTAGCAACAAACCTTATCAGCATTCTCTCAATATGAAGAGGATATATATTTTTCCTGTAGAAAAGTTCCTTCTGCATAACAGCAGCAGGCAGAAGACCATTTTCAAATTCCTGCATTACACAGTGTTCTTTTTATTCCCAGCTACATATTAAGAAAGTAATGGTACAGTTCAAGTGCTTTGAAAGCAAAGATAGAAGCTCTCAGCTACAGGTTACCGGACTCTTGCTGCACCATTGTCCCCATTTGTGGGGTTATCTTAGGCCACATCATTTCACATACAGCACAGCCCCACAAAATTCTGCTGGGGTCCACCTATGCTCATAAGGAACATAAGAGCAGAAGCAGGAATGGCTGCGTGGAAGGAGAGAGTCTCTGAAGCTGGCTTTGTTGTTGGAGACATCGTAATGTTAAACTGTACCTTAATCAGTCCTGCCTGGTGAAGACATGCCTTGCAACAGATTGAAAGCCCAGAATTTGCATCAAGCAGAAACACAGATTTTAAATCAAGACAACATCCAGTCTTTCAGCATCAGCCCAACCATTAAAGCATGGGGTTTTCCTGAATGCTACTGCACATGTGCCATTCAGCTTTAAATTCTTGACACACTCCCTCCCTGTTTAGGGATTTGATCAACTAGCTCCCATCAGCAGGCCATCGCAGTGGCTTATGATTATACTTCTTTCCATTTCTTCAACTTAATTGTAATCGCGGCTTTGTGTTTTTAATGCACAACAGCCAAGCATATGGACACGTCCTTTAAGCAGCTGGGTTAATGTTGCTTTCACCTCTGTTTCACTCTTCCAAAGCATCTCCCTTTATAATGGATGGAAATGTACCAAGATGCTGTTCTGAACATAAAGCCCTCTTCAAAGCTTGCTGCCTAATGTCGCATTGCTAAGTAGAAACTATTTGTGATAAAATACAGACAGATTCTTAACTACTTCTGAATCCTAAGCCTCACACTGGGTAGAAACATTCTGTGCATCTGTCAGCATGGATGCTTTTTGTACATTTTAATTTCAGAGCTCTTAAGATGCAAGTTATACCTGCAACTTTCACTGTCACAGAGGGCCCTGACCCTTTGCTCCAGAAGCTGTCACACATGAAGCTGGGTTAAAGAACAAACTCATCGCATAGCATCAGAGCATCATTGCCATGTCTCCAGGTGGAGACATTTGCTCCCTCCTCTTACAAAGCATGACTACTGATTCAGGGAATATCAAATGCAAAGAAGGGAAACAGCATTCTTCTGGCCAGGTAGCCAAGAAACCTGCTCTCTGACCCTGCAAAATACATTCTCTCCTTTTTCAGTAGTTTTGCTGCCGATGAGAACAAAACATACCGGCAGAATAGAGAAGGAGCTGTATTGCCCAGAACCAAAACACAGCTGGCAGGTCTAATTTTAGTCCACTAGGCCTGACAGTGCCCCCTTAAACCACCCAGCTCTTGGGCCAAGGAAAGTAACACAGAAAGAGCTTTTGCTAGAAGCCAATGTGAGCTTCATATTGGGATTAAAAAGGGCATAGAGATGGAAGAAGGCTGATTAAGGAGCTGTGGCTCACCTTGACCATATGCAGTGAACAAAAGAAAACACAAGTAGAACTTGTGTAACTGGCCCTCAACTACCAGAGCTTTGACAGATCCTCTGCTTCTGCTGTGGGAAGTCTGAAGTCAGAACTCTTTTCAGCTCTTCTCCCTGAACTTTAAGACACAGTTACAATATATAACAAGCTTCAAAGCCTTACTAAAGCATAGGAGCTACAGAGAAAAACAGGAGAGAAAACTGAATTTTACAAATCAAGAGCAATGCCCAACTTTCAGTTTGATCATTTGACATTAATTGACTTGATGATGAATTGACTTGAACCCCCTGCTACACAGGCAGTCCAATCAGGCCCAGTGAGACGGAGGCCCAGAGCTCAAAGAGCAGTACCAGCCTTCTAGCTTTATAAAAAGGCTGGATTGACAACAGGCATCAAAAAGCAGACCTTGCAGTATAGCAGAGCTGCTCAGAAATGAGAACTCAAACAGAAGTACTAGAGCCATTTTTCTTCACAGGTCAAGCAGAAGATTTCTGTATCATTAAGTGCTCAAACAAGGTCAGTCAGCCCTCCTTTCATTCCAACATATAATCACTAGGACACTCCTGATGGATACTTGTCTAACCCATCCTCAAAAATACCCATGATAGATGCCTACAGCTTTCTTGAGTTATGTTTTCTTGTGTTTCCCTCCTAGCATGAGGGATCACATTCCATAAATTTTTAAGTTCCCGCTTTTGCTGTGTAAATCCTACGCAGCATGACTACTTGACCTAGCCACCACGTTATACTTATTCACAAATTCCATCGCATATATTACTTGTAATTAACCTACTTTCAGCTCTTGGCCTTTTCCACATCAAAAGCAGACCTACCATACTTGATTAAGCTAATTCGAAAACACACTCACTGCCAACATGGCAAAGAAAAATGTCACTCACTTCCCAACCTCAGCTGCTTCTGAAAACACAAGCATGACCCAGAACTTGGTAAAGAATTTCAGCATTTCTAGTGCATTAGCCATCTACAGGGAATATTGACTGGCTGGTAATGGAACAAGCATCCAGAGCAACCTTCTAAGCTTATAAGAGGTTTGGAAGCTTTGCTTAGAGAAGTCTAGCTATTGGCATGGTATCCTTCATACAAGCCTTCAGAATCCACTTCCAGTCTGGAAAAGTCTACGCACATCTTTACACCTCTTAGCAGTTTTACCTCACCTGCATGACTGGTTGCCTCCAGGCATAAGGAATTGGTCATCTCCAGTCACATACCAGCACAATTGGTTCCATCTTTACAGCAACAGGTTAGCAGAGGGTATAGCCACCTACTAGGTGATACCAGCTGTATTTCACTGCAAGTTTTAACACTCAAAAGGAAGGAAAGTGCAAGTCTTAAAATCCTGAGCTGAACTTTTGTCAGACTTTAGAAGACTTAACACACTTTAAAAGATATTGTCTGCCACACTACTTTTTTTTTTTAACTCTTTTACTGAAATTACGAGATATTGCTAAGAAAACTACACGTCTTAAAATTGGCTTTGGCAAATTTGCATCTTGAGCTATCTGGAGTTTCTCCTAACCACGCATTGCCAGAGCTACATTAGCTTCACCTTTAAAAACAGCCATGGAATTATGACAGATGCAGAGAAAACATGAAATTAATGTTTAGTTGTAAAGATATTTTGCAACTTTTTTTCAGGCAGCCTTTCTCCAAATGCAAAGCTTAGCAAGCTTATTTAGAGAAAAAGTGCCAACTCCCTCAGATATAGCACCAATTAGTAGATCTTTCAATTGATGTAAAATACATTATATGGTATGATTTGTTTGGTTACCCTATCTGCATGAAAAAATCTAATGGGCTTAAGGCCCAGACTGTATTACATTCATCATTTTCAAAGAAAAAAATTGGCGTATTGTCTGATTTTAAGAAAAATCCCTTGTTGGTATGGCGTATAAGGCTGGTTTATCATTTCCATTCAAGTTCAATTAGAATAGCATGGATAAACATAGCCACTCACCAGCTGTTAGTGTATATGCAAAACTAATGCAATTGAAAAACACTAAATACTTTCACTTTTATAGCAGTCTAACCAAAAATCTGATATAGCAATTATCATGATTTATCAAAATCATGATGAAAATATAACACTAGAAAAGATGTTGCTGTTGTTTCTGCAAGGGTATACAAGCTAAACAAGATTACTTTAAAAAGTTTGGGTTTCTTTACAGGCATTGATTTTATTAGACCTCCTGGCTTCAAGAAAAACGCGTAAGTTGGAATTAAATTTGCTTCACTTACAGCATAATTGATTTCAGAAAGGTATTGAGTTCTGTTTGATATGCTCTGACTTCCAGATAAACTTGTTAGTCCAAACTTCTAAAAAATGAGCAAATCACCACGCTGGCAGTAGTGGAAGCCCAGCAGAATGTGGCTCCCCAGCAAAACTCCATAAACAGGGGGAGGTCAATACAGAAATGAACAGCTTAAATGAAAAACCAAGAACCCATGAAGCCCTCTTTCTTTCAGATCTCAGCAGTGGAGATTTTTTAGTAAGTTAAATATAGCACCCTAAAGGCAGGTTTAAGAATTTCTCTTCTTAGCCAAATCTACCGGTTTCAAAATTGTTAGTAAACAACTTGGACACAGAGAACTTTGTTTTTTCAGGCAAAAATAAAGCACAGAAGCAGCCACTTTAGGAAACCTGTTAATTTATTTCAATGTGAAGGTTAATATAACCATATATGGGCACCTCAAAAGTAAAGCTACAAGTGTAGTTTGTCTTGCATATTCCTGGACCCTCTAGGTGTATTTTAATTGTCTCTTATATTAAGGGCTAGCAACTTTCTGTAAAGACATCATTGCAAACACCAGTTTTCAACTCAGATTTACCTCATTACATAATTTTTAATAGTAAAGGAAAACAGAAATTACAATTTGAAATTTGCTATAGTAGTTCAAATTCAATATATAAATATGCAAGACAAATCACTCAGATTTCCATAAGTACTTGCCAATGTTTCAGTAATATTATATTCCAAATGAATAAGAACTACAAAACCTCCATAAGTGAGCTACAGATGTATGCAGCATTCTGTATGTCCTATAGTCTGATACTTAATTTCTTTAGTGGCAAGTCTGTAAGTCACACCTAGTAGTGGCTGTCACTCAATGACAGCTGCTGAAACAAAAAAAATGTGTCCCACTCAGACATATAAGCCTCCAACTTCTGAGTTTTCTTTTAAACAAAGCCTTTCTGACTTCTAACAAAAGCCTCCCAACAAAAGTCCTGCTTTTCTAAATTTCTGGGAAGGATTCAAAAAATATCTGATTAGTCTACGCTGTGCTGTTTACCATTCCAAAGTGTTTTCTACTTGTCTTTTGTTGCTTCCATGTGAGCCCTGCAACCCAGAGAAATAAACGAAAAGAAGAGATATAATATGCACAGCAAATAACTGTCATTCTTTAGATACTCAATTTTCAGCCCGAACTGACGGGATAGAACTCTTTCAGTTTATCACTTTCTAATATGACTTGAGATGGAAATGTTAACCAACATTTTTCCTGGCCCAATGAAAATATTTTTCCATATTATCTTGCTGAAAATCCTGACATACATACATCTCTTGTCCACATGCAAAATGCATACTTTGCCTTAGATTAGTACTTACTCTAAGGAATCACTAGAAGTTGCAGCTACCCCGTAAGTCTTACATTGAAATCCTTCAATTTAGGAGCAACAAGCCTAAACTTAATTTGAGATACAGAAGCATCACAGTGCACTTCTGTGAGAAGCATTATGCTATAATTTTATTTACAGCTACTGCAAATCACTTCAGCCAAAAAAAAAAAAGCCATTTAGAGATGGAATATTTGAGATTATATGAAAGTAAGAAAAGCAAAGATTGCATTATCATCTATAATCCCATAGAGGACCTCTACCGCACTAATAGCTTGACAGCCTGTGCCTCACAAGTGTGAAGGTGCCACTTCAGCAGTTGTTTCCCAACACCGCTTTTACAAAGAAATTGATCATAGAGCACTTCTTTGAGTTTACAGCATTAATTTTAATGTCCTCTGGTAAGCAGAGAAAGGACATCACTGGTATCATGCCTATTCTATTTCTTAAAATAGTTGGCTTTCACCGAGATATATATATACTGGAAAACAATAGCTTCATTGAGTAAATCGCATTACTGTTGCGAGCAATATGCTGTGTGTTCCAACCATCATATTTATATGGAAATTATACTTCCTTTCAAAGAGGCATGTTTCCATAAACTCCAGTCGCTGTCCACTGAACCTAGACATTTCCCTTAAAATCAATGCATTTAAATTTGAGATAATATTTTTGGCTTGTGCTT
Source organism: Bucorvus abyssinicus (assembly GCA_009769605.1). Classification (NCBI taxonomy): domain Eukaryota; kingdom Metazoa; phylum Chordata; class Aves; order Bucerotiformes; family Bucorvidae; genus Bucorvus; species Bucorvus abyssinicus. Next base: position 21,112,114 of record CM020035.1, on the reverse strand, counting down.
TTCCTCACAAGTTGTTTTACTAAAGTAGAGGCGGGTTACTGATTACAGACTGACCTTTTTCCTGAAAGAAAAAAAAAAAAAAAAAAAAGGAAGCAAATGGAGTATTCTTTGATTTCACATTGGGCAACATTCTACAATGAAAGAAGTTGATCAGAGTACAAGTGAATTTTAGCACAATTGATTCATTTTAATCCCTCCAGAACTTCAGCATAGGAATTACACTAAAAAGGCAGTCAGGCAAGCAAGCTAGAAAGAGTCCCACAGGCCTGCCAAGCTTCTCAGACAAAGCTTAATAGACAAATTAAGTTTCCATTTTTACTTAGGAGAAAACTCACAGTTCTGTTAAATGAATTCAAAGCTCAGCCTCTTGCAAGAATAAGAAAGATGGAGCAATTCTTCAGAATAATCATGAGTCTGACACAAGACCAGTGGTAGCAAAAGGTAGCTTTAAAACAGAGTGAATTTTCCTCATTCTAAGTGTTCAGGGCCTGATATAAAACAGAAGAGTTCTCAGCTGCTCCATCCAGAGACATTCCAGCAGCAGACTACCCATGTTTCAGAATACCAAAGCAAAACATTTTGCTCACCTGATGTACAGCAAGCAGATACAATAGGATAGTCAGTGGTTTCTAAGGAGAATCACAACACTAACTTGACTTCTTCTGCATAGGGAAATGGGAGAGGAATTGGTTGTCAGCCCAGGGGCACTCAAATATTAGAGCAGTTTTACACTGTCTTAAGACAGAGAACTGCACTCAACAATTAAAGCATTTCTCAGACAACTCTCAAAACACAGAAGCAGATTTTTACAATATGCCAGAGAAAATTGCTTCTGCTTCTTAAGACGGAACATCTTAGGAGATGACTTAATCAGATGAGTTTAATCAGCAATGTCCCACTGCAGCAAACAAAAATGGGACCAAAGAGTATTCAACTGAAAACAGGGGTAAGCACTACCTTGCTTTGCTCCTCTTACTCTGACTGTACAAATAAGAGAGAATACATTTTTCTTAAGGTTCAAGTCCTTTGCTGCTCCTTACCATCCTACTTCCTGCTATCCGGTTTGTCTTTTGTTATTAAAACTCAACAATACTGCATGAAACAAGAACAATTTTTCTATTGTAACAATCTCATCCATATATGCCCAAAGCAAAGGAGTTAAACAGAGCAGAAGCCTATACAGAAATATTATCTAATTAGGATTATAATGCTTTGTCCACAGTTACTTCTCAGCTTTTCAATACCAAGGTGACAAGTTGAACAGAAACATCTTGACATTTACGCAAACTGTCCTTACACACTTGCATAGGTGGAAACACATGGCAATGTTTTTATGTCAGCAGGTACTAACTGCACAAGCAGACAGGCCTTAGACAGCTTTCTTATACTTAGAAATAATTTCTTCATGTTTGGAAAGTCAGAAGAGTACCAGGAAATTATTACAGCTAGCTGCTTGGCAGAGACAGTGGCCAAGGGTCTCAGTACCATGGTAACATAAGCCATTTTGTGCCGGTCAACAGCTTCCCAACATTTGGGACCTATTTGAGGTTATAGCGAGTACTTCGACATTCACTACAGAAAGAGAAAAACAAGAGATCACTTATATTAACAGCATTTTACTATTGCAAAGCACTTCATGTGCTGCTCTCAGGGTATCTGTTAGTATTCAAGTAGAAACTACACTGTGCTTTGAGTCTCACTGAAATGACTTCCAGGATTTTTGCCATCCTTGTCATGATGTCAGATTTGTCAGCATTCTCTCTATATATGGAGCCACCATCAAGACTGGGGACAAGTTTTAAAACTCATTTGCTATGATTTCCAACACAACACATGCTGATACATGACATAATACACACACTTACTACAGTGCATATTACAACAATACCATTTTTGGAATTAGGCTGGAGAAAAAGCATGCAAGAACATTGCATGACATTATGACGGATATTTACCAGCAGACTTAAGTGATACCAACACACACAAGGCAGTAACACACACAGACCAGTGCTAAAGGCCAGTACCTATGCTCAGGCAACAGGACAGCCCTCTCCAGGGGAAAGCCATAACTTACATTTCAAATGAGCCCCTGTATAAGCAGCAACATCCAGAAAAGGAGTAAGTGTGCTCACCCAGCAAAACAGAAGTCAAAGGGGAGGAACAAAAACTGAAGGAACCAGAATTTGGATGTGTGCACCAAACAGGAAAGGCCAGTAATGAACTGCAAGCGTGTCTCTGGCAGCAGAACATGGCAACATAGTCATAGTGAAGATAGAAAGCAGACTGACTTTCTAGAGAAAGCTAAGAAGGTAGAAAAAAGCCTAGGACAAAGGGGAAGAAACAGCTGAGTGAGACTGAGAGCAGATATCTAGGATTGAGATGGAGTCTAAGGCAGGAGATCAGGTTAACGACACAAAACAGCATGAGGGAAGAGATAGCACTGAATGTAAAATAAAGCTTTAGGCCTTGACCTGCTTGAAACAGGAATTAAAACTTGATATAGCACCATCACAGTAGCTATTCTAAAATTCAGCTTATCCACTAAGGAAAGTTTTAGTCATTGCACTCAACCATTCCCCCCTGCCAGCCAGGCCAAAAGCAACAGGCTTATCTAATGTAATTTTTAACCACTGACTTACTGTGACAACAGGGAAGAAGCAGCAGAGAAATCACTGAACAGTTTTTCTTGTGATAATATACAAATCTTTTTGGTCTTCATACAGTTCAGCTGCTTCCTGAAATAGACTGCAGCTAGTACTTGAGTTTCTGACCTTGTTAAACTACCCACAGCTTCTATACAACTAGCTTGCACTGAAATACCCCAAAAGCTGGGTTTAAAAAAGGGCTGCCGAAGCAAAGTTGCAGATGTTAAGAACAAGGAAATCACTGCTGTTCTGTCAGCTCAGTGCCACTAGGCTGCTGATTTTAACAAAACCACACTTTGACGGTTAAGCAAAACATTAAGAGCATAATCAGATGGTGGGGGAAGGGAATACAAGTTTGATCCTCTTACCATTTTCATATGCTTTTTATTATGCTTAAGTGGTTTTTGTGACATTGACTTCAAGTGACCTCTCCAAAAGGCAGTGGCCACTGGTCAGTGACCCACCACTGTCAAGCACATAAACATTAACATTAAGCTAATTCTGCTCAGCAGGAAAGCGCCTTATCTTTTCAGAAGCAGAAAGCTCATAACTACCAGAATAAAAACCCTTCAAGCTTCATTATTCCAGCAATTGATCCTTCATTATGGTAAACATTTGGTTTAATGCTTTACTCTTTTAAGAAACATTTTATTAAAGGGTGAGAGAGTATGCATATGATAGCTTAGAACACTTCATCAGTCCTAATCCACAGGGTAGAAGCAATAAATTTGTCTTTAAAGTGACTGAGGCTTTTAAGAGAAAGACATGAATCTTACATCCTTATCAGAGCATGGCCAGACAATCACCTGCAGCTCTACAGGTGGACGGCAGCTGACACATCCAAACCCACACGGGCTGTTTGGCCATGCAGCCCATGCCTGAAGCACAGTCCTCCTTCCCATGCTCCAAAGTGAGTCACTTGAAAATCAGAAACTAATAGAAATGCCTTCCTCCCAGCAAGGCATGGTGACACCTCTCCCCATATGGGGCTTCTTTTGATATTTAGGGCTAAATTGCAGGTTGGTTCTGCTATTACAGAGCACAATATTTGTACAAGTCCTCAGGCTAGTTTGCCAGCTGATATTGCTGGAACCTGTGCCCTCTTTCACTCAAAGGAAAAAAAAAAATCTTTTTGTAAGCTAAGAGGAAATGCATGCCCTTTCTGTACTTCTCTGCTCTTCAGCAGTACTGTGGGTAAATGGTGGAGTACTTGAAAAAGCTAACTGAATTAGGAGAAAAAAAGTTTAAAAACCCCTGATCTTTACCATAAACCCATAAGAAATCCCTATTTTACTTCAGTGTTAAAGTGGTCAGCTAAATCACACGTGCTGTTCTATTCCCTCTTTGGGAGATATTTTGTTAAACAGCAAAACACAGGGAATAAAAAACAGCCTTCCAATGTCAAGACTACCTTGATGATCACCCAGATGAACAGGTCCAAAATACCTCCTATGAAACTGGTTCTGGTTTAATGTTTAAGATTTCGTGAGCCTTTGAAATATCCCTCACTAAGCAGACTGGTAGTAAGTGAGGTAGCTTTAGCTCTAGACAAACAATTCATTTTCATATCACTTTGACCAGTGTCAATGAAGCACATCACTGAGATTGTTAGGCATTTGATTTCCATGACAAAAGCAACAGCGATCTGTTCCAGTATTGATTATCAAAGGACAAATAACCCATATAGGCTAAATGCTCCCAAAGTCAAGGATCTAACCTCAAAGATCAGTGATCTTCATATATAAAACCTCTATCAACAGCAGAAGAATCAATACAAAGTTGGTGATATATTGAAACAAGGGCCCATGGAGGCTCTATGGTATTCATCCTTTGGGATAACCAAACCTCGACTGGACAAGCTGATGAACAGCCTGATCTTACCGAATCTGCTTTGAGCAGAGGGCCAGCAAAGGTGACATGCAGACACCTCTACCAATTAAAACAACTCTGCAATTTCAGAACTGAAAAGCAGTAAAGCTCTAGCTGTCTACTCTGAGAATAGTAATGTTTAGAAGCAAAACATCATCAAGGGTAAGAACCTTCCACCTTTTCTTTCCAGTCTTTATACCAGTGTATAGAACTGATTAGACTAAAACAGATCCCTACTTGTGAAAGACACTTATTTTCCCTCAAACTCTAGTAAGTTCACAGTTGGCTCTAAAAGCAGAAGTCAAAGGCATGACTGTGCTTTCACAATGAAAAGCCTCATGCTTAAAACTCTTTGGGGCTGTATGCCCCACAGCAGAGGTGGGATGTGTCAGGTATACGAGCTACCACTCATAACAACATGCAACAGAGGCCAGCCTTTGTTACACATTCTTATTAGTGCAATTGTCCCACATGATCCAAAGGTTACATGAAAAAAATACTTCCTGCATTGTAGAACAGAGATAAGAGACAGAAATAAAACACTAGTATCATTAGCCTGATTAGATGAGTAAGTTTCATGTGAACAAATGCAAGTTTTCGGCCAAGCTGATACAAAATAATTTTACAACTTCTATGTCCCTTAATGGATAGTGAAATAAGACACGAAGAACACTACAACATGAACTGAATTGCAAGTCTGGGGTAATTTCAGTGTGAACTGAGACTCAGCATTCTGAGGTACCTGCCCTCCCATTGTATACTTTCATTTATAAAATGTCTTGCAGATTTTCCATGTTTCATATTTAGCTGTAGAGCTGTCAAAATAACACCATCAAATCACTTCTGTGCTTAGAGAGCAGATAAATGGCAATTCAGATTTCAGGCTGATGCACAAGGTGTTAGATCTCAGTAGTACGCAGAGCTAGTTCTTTCCTCCATTTCCTTCCAGAAGTGTGCTGCAGTTTAACTCACTTCTCACTGATGAATTAAGGCTGCACAACTTCTGGAAAGAATCCAGCTAGCAATCACATCCAGAAAAATTTTTTTGGTTGTCCCGAACAGTTCCCTTTCCCCTTCAGGGTTTATTACTCAATACCTGAAAATAGGGGACTGAAATTGTCATTATGATACATCAGCTTTGATGTGGATACTAGGGTTCAGTAAAATTCAAGTTGTGATTGTGACAGATATTAAAACATAGGGGGGTGGGTGGTAGGGGATGAGGTGAGTTGTTTTGGTTGTGTTTGATTACTTTTAAAACATGTAGACAAAGCATACATGGATATAGTCCTAAAATGCTAAACTGCAAAAATGTTTGATAATCTATTTTATGACTCCATGTCCCAGACTTAAAAGTAAATAAATAGGAAGTGGGTTATAACTTGAATAAACAAATATCCACTTTTAAAGTTCTGCTGCATGAGGTCAGACCAAAGGTCCATGCAGTATCTTCTCTCCAACATCAGCCAATAGCAGACACCTATGAAGGGACTGGGAAAGTATGTAACTCTCTATTCATTTCTCTCAGCCTGTTGGAATCTGACACTCAAGGGTTTCATGGAAAATCCTAGCTAGATCATCCCAGAGATAAGTGGATTCAGATGATTCTTATAAGCTTTTGGCACTTATGACATCCTGATGCAAATTTTTGTTTGACTACCCTGAACATGTTTTCCACCTACAAATAATCTTTTTCCCAGGCACTTAAGCCAAATACTGTTTAAAAAAGCATGGAAGCTAGCAGAATGATGTGGTATTTCACTAAGGACCTCCTCCTGTCAGCAAAATTCATCTTTGCTTTAACTAGACATTTATTCATATGAAGACTAATCCCCTCACAAGGCAGCAAATCTAGGAGCCCTTGAATGGCTTTGGCTACAGCCTCTTTGGACATTCAAGCCATCTGTTAACAGCCAAATTCCCATATAATGAATTTCAGATTTCCAAAGCTAGATGAGATTTCAGTCAAACACATGGTGTCCTTCCTTCTACTTTATAGGCAAATTCATGAGTATCAGAAAAGGTAAACAGAGTATTTAGACACACGAATGAGAATGGAAGTCCTGCATGTCCCATGTCCTAAATAACAGAAAACATTCTCAATCACTTAAAGAAATGAAGTGGGTGTTTAAAAGATTGAAAGGGCTCTGAATAATAACTACAGCAGTGTACATTACATAAATCATGAGGTAGTGGGAATACAGTGTCAGAATGTCAACAACTTCTCCTCAGAGGCAAGAAACAGTAAAATTGCACAGGTACAGAAAAAAAAAAACCCACAAGTAACTTCAATGAGAAGCTTATGTTCAATTGAAGTCTCTGTTCTTCCCCTTTCTAAATTAAACCTCAAATTTCAGAACCTCATAAATAACCAACTTATTGTTAAACTTTGCACTGGATATCTCCACAGATCCACCTTTTCTGTAGTTGAAAGAACTTACATAATTTTAGGAAATTTTTGCCTTGATCCTATTACCATTTTTCTTTCATCAATCAACTTGCATAATGGAGGTGTCTGCTATCTCACCATCTTAATATCATTTGATTACTAACACTGCTAGTAGTTTGATTGCTAACACTGAAGACCTACAAAAAGTTCGGCAGTATCCTAGTTTAGATCATAACAATCTTCCACTTAGTGTTTCAGAAGTCTTCCGAAAACATGGAAGGACAAAACAAGAGCTAGTGTAATAGCGAACATTCAACACTGACCTCTGCAACCTTGAGTGCATCATTTCCCTTCTTTCCTCTCTTCCTCTGCCATTTTGATTGCAAGCTCTTCCAACCACCCACCCCACCTTCACAGAATGTTGTTATTCAGTGTTAGCTGAGATGGCCAAGAAATAGCACTTGTCTGACACCTCGTTGTGCTGCAGCTTACACAGCTAGACCTTAAAGGCCATTAACCTATACAGCTTTTATATGGAGGTTATCAAAGATGTCTCTTGCTGGGGATAATTAAGATGCCCTGTTAAAGGCCTATCAATCTGTGATCAGCAGCTGAATTTTCAGGGGCAGTAACAGCTATGTTACAGAACACTTGGGGGGAAAAAAAAAAAAGAAACTATGAACCAAGTCTACAGCTCAGATCTTTCACAGCAGAGCAGGATTACATCATGGTTCAGTACAGAAGGGGCAGTTTCACCAACAATTTGATAAGGCCAAGAAAGAACATCACATCTCAGCATATCTTCAGGAAGCCCTTATCTCTCTGCTCACAACTTAACAAAAACATTAATTTTCTGCACTCTCAGTAATCAGCTTAGAGCTTTCCCTTTGCCATACAGTAGCTTAAATGCCCCAGTGATTAGTCAACTCTAAGGTAAATAGAGTAGTAGGGAAGGATTTTGCCTGAAACATCTTGATAAAGCCAACTGCATTCCAAGAACATTAGAAGAAAAACAAGAGTGGCTGTTTCATTATCAGAGGAATAATTAAATGCAAGCTGGATTTAGCCCTACATCTGAGAAATCAATTGGATCTTCTCATTTTCTCTCAATTTACTTTATCATGAGTGCTGCTGACTCCAAGACATCAAGGTAAAGAATTAAAGGGCAAAAAGCCTTCATTAAAGTGGTTTAAGCTAAATCCTTACTTCTAACAAAAAAAAAGGCAAGAAAAAAAAATCAGACACAAGGCTGCTATTTGTTTTCTGTCTCACCTTGTAGCAATGCAGTATAACAGCCAGAAAAACAAGGTATATATGATGACTCTGCCATGTTTTGTACCACCTCACAATTATCTTGGCAAAAATGTACGGAAGGACAAATAGAGGACAATCTGCTTAGAGATGTGGAAGATACTTCCAGAAGTATCACAGCTTACTTAACTTCCATATAACACCTATGTCTCTCCCCCTTTCAGGGAAAGCTGACAATTTAGGAAGGTTTTAGAGTAGTCGCACAGCACAACAAAAAGTAGTTTGAGATATAAAGACAAAGCTTGAAAAAAAAGATGATCAGAGGAACAGGAAGAGCTGCGTGTGGATGAGCCCATAGGGCAGACCTGCATATAAGTCCACATCACAGCACTTGCAGAGCAGGAAGGAAGGAAAAGATTCCCTCAACTCTGCTGTCCTCATGCCCCTTAATTCCTCCTGAGCCTCAACACTAATCATTCCACAGCCACTAGTTTCCCTACACCTATCCTCTCCTGATCTCATCCTCCAGGCTTTTCAGCCAGTCTCTAGACTTGCTTCTTTTTATCCTTCTCTTGCAGTTGTGAAAATTTCAACCTATCCCCTGTTCTTATTACCTCTGAATACACACAGTTGGGTACAGACAACCGAGCTGGGCTCTGTACCTGCCGGCCTTTACAGAACAGCCTGACATTGCTTCTGGGGAAGAAGAAGAACCTGGGCACCATCAGCCTCTGTCAAAAAAATCTACCCAGAGCACTATCTGAAAGCAAAAAGGAGCACTTGCACACAAAACCAGGTGAGATAGCTTTCACTGATTCTTTTTAAACTTCCCCCCCACCTTTGAGTCTGACCAAAGCTGTTACGCACAAGCAAGCTTTATTTTTAAGGAAAGAATGATTTCTATGCAGATGCAAACTGGATTCTAAGGAATTTGGAACAACAATGTTTGTATTGAATGCATACAATCTCATTTTTCCTCCTTACAGGTCAGGCTGCATTAACAGAAGCATCAAAATATTCATCTCAGATAGCCAGCTTCTATTTGCCTCAGCGCTCTCTACCAGCAACAACTCCTTTAGTTGAAACCATATGCTATTTCCATAGTGTTATTCAAAATTGGATTTGACCCTCAAAAAAAACCACCTTGCTGTATTCTGTCTTCTAGTACTGGAGATGAAATGTACTTTTCCATTGGAACAAAAATCTCCGGTACCTTTTTGCACACTTATACAAAGGTTGATTTCATAATCTATAAAGGACAGGTCCCCAGAGAGAAAATTTTGTCTTTAGTAGTATGCATATGGCTCTGTTTTTACTTGAAGACAGAAATTTGTACACTAGCAAAACTTGTCATGAACTACATGTTAATTTTGTTTACCAAATGTGGACAATCAGTATATTTCTAGCCAAGGAAAAGCAGGAAAAATGCTGATTCTTCTTACATTAACACAGGACACACTTTCAGAGTTAATAGGCCAAACAACAAAAGCAGCAGAATATTCATATCATGTCACTCAAGCAGAAAAAACCAGACCAAAATCCTAAAAGGGCTTCTTACCCAGAAGATCCTACGCCTGAATAGAGCAGTTAATTAAGCTTCGTCCACATTAGTGCTCATATTTGCACTAAAAAAGCTGCATCAGTCTTTAAGGATGGAAGCTATTCTGGGGTCGGGGGGGGGGGTGGGGGGCAGGGGTAGGCGGCTCCACTGTGTAACAGAGGCATGAGATCCCCTCTCTGAGGTCAGGATCAGGCAAGCAACGCTCTTGAGGTGTCCTGCTGCAGCACAAATTCTTGCATAACTTCACAAAAGACTAGAGGAAAGCAGGCTCAAATGCACACTGCTCTCTGCATTATGCTTTGTCTTTCAGGGCTGTCACATGGAAGCATGGCATGAACTTCAGATGTTGCCCCTCATCATGTGCTGGTATTTCCTTAGGAGACATCTCTCAGCAGTGCTGCAAAAGGATACTCCAGCCAGCTCCAACTGCATGTTGAAAAAGTACAACAGTAATCCAGTTGCAGAGTAGTACTGCTGCGGCTACACATCCTCCAGGAGCACCCAGGCACCTCGACAATGTCATATCACTTAAGGCAGATTACCCACCAAACCTAGAGCACCTTGACACATTTAAACTAGCTAAAGCAATAGAGGGTATTTCATCTCCTCTTATTTGGTATGTCAAGATTTTCATACAATAATGGAGGATTCAGTTCACTCATTTTCTGATCACAAGTGATAACAGTGTGTTAGAAGAGTCATTTAGTATAAAAAAAATACTGAGGCTTAATTGACTTGCAAGCCCTTACAATGCATCTGAACTGGCGTTGGTAGCTGGAGGATGGGCACTTAATTCTAAATGAAGTGTACTTCAGATTTAGGAACTAATTCTCCATACGGTGTGTTATACTTCATCCTAGCTGAAGAATAAGTAAAATGAAGTTAGAATCCTACCTTAATTCCACAAAGTGTTTAGACAACATTATCAGGGGTGCTGCATAGTTATGTAACTCTCAGATTAATAAACACACAAGAGGAAAGATAAGGTTGATAAAGCCAGCAATGCCTTTGCATATTTGGTAAAGCTGCACTGAAAACAAAAGCCTCTGTTTTTGAGGTCTTTCTTGCTGCTTCATTTGCAACTGGGGCCAGGGGGGTTATTTCATGCTTCAGTAGCTGCACTAATAGAACTGCACTGGGCTAGCTGAATGAGATTTTTCTAGTTGTGAACACCAATGGCTGGAACAGTTGGGCTAATCTGAATTAACCTATACAGCATAAAGGCACTTGAGTCCATGAATACAGGATGACATTAGCACAGATTCTGAGTGAGCTTGCTCAAATTTAGATACTGTAAAAGCCTGGGGGGAGTAGGGAAGAGAGTTAATCCAAAAAGTCAAACAAGAAAACACAACCAACCTACATTTATATTTAGAGACAGTGTAACTTGTGTGTGCGAACACTAGCTAGTTCTCTGGCAAAATTCTGACAGGGAAAATAAAACACCAAAACAAGGAAAAAAAGATTATCATCATATGGATGCCAGCAGGAGTTCAGCCTCATTCAGGCAGAAATTCTAGGTGAGGACTAAACTTTGCCAGAAGAAACTGAACCAACTTAGCACTGGAGTTTAACTGTTCCATGTAATTGCTCAATATCCTAAGCTTGAAACTGAAGCAGAAACATGAAGGACACTGTACTTGCTAAAAAGAACAGTGATAATCCCTTTACTTGCAGTAAACCAGAAAAAAGCTAAAAGTTACCTGCTTTTGCAATGGCTTCAGTAGCAGTCTATTACTGGTTTACAACACATAAAAACAAGTTAGATCCTGGTGGTGTAATTACCTGCATTCTCAAAAAAACACCATAAAAATTCCAACTCCAAGCAGTTAAGAATAACCAGTGCTCTTTGTGTCTTCAGAGCCTGTCTTGCTGAGATTCATGACACAGCAGTTGACATACTACTGCTTCTAAAACTATCATCATCATGGCTTGGCTTCGCAGACGAAGATTTGGGAAGGGCTTTAAACGTGAGTACACCCTTCAAGCCTGTGTGGTGGATTTTTTAGGTGAGGCGCAGCGTGCACGAGACTGGCCCCACCCTTTGCACCTGAGGTTCATCTGCCAGGGCCTAGCGAGCTTGGACGGTGACAGCGAAGTCCTCAGGTCGTAGGTTTGGTTAGAGTATCCTTCTCTTAGATGGATGGCCTTACAGGGCTAAATGAGCTCCATCTGCCCGGGTTTGGAGTTAGAGTTGTCCTTCTCCTAGGATGGTTGCCCGAAGGCTAGTGAGCCCATCCTGCCCGTGGACACACTTTGTCTGACCCTTCAGTTGAGACCTGTCTGGCTTGGGAGACCCTACCAGAGGCATATGCCACCACCAGCATAGCTCTCAACTTCACAAGGGCACGCAAGCTCTTTCCCCACGGCAAGGGGGTGCCCGTGAAAGAGTCTAAAACTATACCTCTCTGGGAAAAGGGCAGGAGCATAAGCACTTCTGAGCTGTTTCAAACAAGAGCAATCTCTTCTTTAAACTGAGACCTTTTTCCTCCTCTTATGGGGAAATTCATTGTTGGCTGTGCTGTGATGACCAAATAGGAGTCTAGGATCTCCAGCATGATACTCTACCACAAATCTGCACACCGATCTCTTAATCCTTAAAAAGCCTTCCCTTCCATTCTCCCTCTGAGGATTGAATGTTCATTTACTCAGCCCTCAGATGAGCTCTTTCCTTAAAGCTTCGCTTACAATAACCTAAACTGCCATTTTTAATTGCCTCTGAGTTCAATTGCTCTTTGAAAGATGCTTCTTTCTGTTGTGAAAAAGGATGTCCAGTGTTCACCCTGTTCTCAGGGAACATTTGGACACGTAATTCTAAAAGCTGTCACTTAAGTTTTCCCAGATGAGGACACATCGCATACCCAGTAGGAACATCACAGCTCACTACCCACAGTCCTGTCGTTAATCCATATTACAACGCCACTGGCAGAGCCATGCACCCTGTGTATTAGATGCTTCACAAATACTCATCTGAAGTTGCATGATGACTGGTCTATATAGATATTTCAGGCTATGAATTTTTAAGTTTCAGCTGCTACTGTTGTTTCTATTGCCAGTTACGAGTTGTGGGGCTTTTTTAAATTCTGCATTACTTAGAGCACATACAATTATCCCACCCTTCCCAGACGACTCCTAGGACAACTCCTAAACTGTGATGACAGTTCAGTATAAATCCTTGTGTAAATGCAGAAGCAGAATCACTGAGTTTATTCTAACTGGTATGAAAATGAGGTTGCTTTGCTTCAGGCTAGTTATTAACAGCTTTTAGAGCCCAGGAGATCAGGATGCACAGAAACTTCGCTATACCGCTTATATTAACCACGTGAGTGGAAGCAAAGGGGAAGGTGGAAGGTAGCAGAAGAGCTGTTAATGATACTCTTTAGATACCTGTCAATATTAGAATGACTTTACACAGATGACATTGGCTTGGCAGGCTTACTGCAAGGAAAAATCTACATGTACATTTTCTCCCTGCTTTAAATTCAGCTCAGATCATCTGAGAAAGATTATGTAAACAGAAAAGTTCAACATTCTGTAAGTTAGAAACATGCAGCAAGAGAGGGCTGTAACTAAAGCATATGAAGGGTTCAGTGTAGCAATTCTAAGATGTGCTCTTAAATAATGAGATTTTCTGGAAAGAAGGAACTTGATCACGTTCACGGTACAAAGTGGGGAAACCGATTATGATTTGACATTTACTTGCTCGGTGTGAGGGCACTGATGAGATTAAGCAACAATGAAGGAAAGAACAAAGGGGGAAAAATTAACTGAGCTCTGAAATATCCAAACTTTAACATTTAGAAACATGCAAATAAGTTACTGAAAAGTGTATCTGGATAACATTAAATCTACATTACAATATTAGAATTTCGAGCCAAGAATTCAAAAGTCAGGGAAGACCCAGACTGAGTTAAAACCCCATGTGCAACTACAAATCATCCCTAGTCTGTTTGTAGATAAGTCAGTCCTTAACTACACAATTGGTGTGTTTTCTTTTCCATAACAGAAGCCATACCTCACTGAGGGTACGATGAATAGATGAGCCTGGACAGCGTTCCATCTTAGTTTTCAGTGACTTTGCTCTTCCTCAGCAGTAATGAAACTCAGCTCCACCTCTTTCAATACATGGAATTCTCCCTAAGCCAGCACTTTCCTAATCTGGGAAGGAGGGATATCTTGCCTTTTTCTGTACCACTGGGCAAGAGTTTGCTGTACAGAGAACACAAGCTGTCTGCTACTCAACTTATGCAACACATAATCAAAACCCCCATAACCTCTGTGTTTAGAATCGGTGTAAATTGAATTCAGGGGTTTCTACTACTGTGTCAAACAGGAGATTAAACTCTAGACAGTGCAGCGGGTGTTCTTAACTTCCACTAAGGACTGCTCTAGAAAACTGAATATTTACCTAGCATACCAGGAAAGGGTGAACCTCAAGGTCATTTTCACTCTCCTCCACCATTAGAAATTAGATAGTAAGCATCTTCCAGAATGAAGACTGCTAATATTAGTCACACAGTTGTTAGAGAACAGGTGGGACACAATTGTTTGTCTCTGAATTGAGCCACAACCAGCACAAAAGTCTTCAGCTATACAGCAGTACTGCATTTATCAATCTGAAAAGAACACTACTACTCTATTTTGTGGCAAACCAATCACCCCTACATTTCCATTCTGCGCTATTAGGAAAAATTAAAGTTTGAGTAAGCTACTTATCCTTTTAAAATTGAGAAGAGGTACAGTTGGAAATTTAATCATGCATGGATGGAGAGGTACTGTGGTTTTCACACTGCTACTTAATTTCATTATGCTTCCCTGATTTTTGTACTGTGACAATAGTCGTCTGCTACGATGAAGTTAGGCACCAAAACAAAGAGCATTTGCCTTGATTTATCTTCCCATTCACCATGTTTAAAGTACAACTCTTCAGAGCAAAGACTTTTATGCATATCTGCAACACTTAAAGTTGTAGTGTAATTTAACTTGGAGACCAGTTACTACAGCAAAACAGGTGATGTCTCCTACCTTGCACAGAAGGTACACTACAGTAAATCTCACTCTTGTTTGTACCAAAAAGACAGCAAATATCTTCGGCATCCTAACAAAATGTTGAGAGGGGAACTAATAAAACTTTGCCATGACTCATCTTTCAGCAATACGGAAGAAAAACTAGCTTTAATAACTAACATACAGAAAGTGGTCAGGAAGACTGTCAGCACTGGTATTTAATATGTTCTTCAATACTTTTCCTAAACTACTGGGCAATCATGCAAGCCTTACTTACCAAACGAGGACCATTTACAGAAAAGAAAAAATAACAAGTTAAAAACAGACAAATTATGATGCCTCCTTTAGTGACTCTTCTGGAACCTCAACGAGACTTAGAACTTTAACAGTGTCTGAATCATGAAGCCATGAATCAGGCTCAGAGTAATTAAGGGATGTTTACTTTTGTTCCATGACTCTATACATCAGTCAGATTCCACCCAGAATTTTTAATGCTGTACTAATTTGATGTGGGGTGTTTACAAGCAGTTGACTTACTCTGTATGAATAAGGAGGACCCAAAGATAAAATCCCTGATCAGTATTCCTCAGCACAGTAGGCAAACAATGCCTCCCACAGAAAGACAAATTAAAAGAACTATTAGCCAAAGTAAACTGCTTGGCAACCAAGTCACAATCCCTCTTCAAAACAGATTGTCTAGAAAGCTTAGGTCAACATATTCCCCAGCCGAAAATATGTTACCTTGAAAGTAAATGAATAGCAGCCACCTTCAATGCAATATGTTTAAATGATGTAAGAAATGTTCGCTATATTTGATACCAAAATATACAAGCTCCTTTTGGTATCAAAAGGACATTCCCCTTCTGCCATGTGAAGTGCAGTACATACAAAGAAATTCATTTTTAAGGAGACTGCATGCAGGAAATAGGTTTTGAAGTGCTTGCCATCTCCGCAGGCAGGTATGAGACTGGAGTATTTCATTTTGAGCTGGCAATTGTGATGTACACACGTGTTCAAGAACTCATGTTGAAATGAGACATATAACCCTAGTGTTTTATGTTCCAAACAGCCAGTGCTCAAGTGCTACCATTTATCTCTTCAAGCTTTTCATACAGACAGTTTTTGAGGCCTTGATTTGTGCAACATCAAGTGTTTTATACTCACAGGTACAGTGTTCAAGTCTTGATTTATACCTCAGTATTTTATACCCACTAGTACACTATTCAAGCCTTAATTTATAGCTGGGTTGAGAGAACCAATTCAGATAAAATACTGCTCAGCCAAACCTTCACCCTTTTCCTGGAGCCAATACAAATACAAACCTTTCTGTAGTCTCAGAGCTAAGCTCAACTTCTTACTCTACTTTTGTGGCAACTATTTCTTTCAGAAGAATCCCAGTTTCCATCTAGTTGCTTCTCAAGAATCTACAGAGGAGTTCCTGAAATATTAAGGAGCTGGATCAAGTTCATTGAACATGCTTGGTGGTTTTCCTCTCACAAAATTGGAGGTCAGTGGATAAAGTAGTGTCTGTGCAATTCTCAATACTTCTTTAGGCTGTTTTAAGAAATATAATACAGCCAATACATAATGACAGTCAATGTCTTCCAATACCAGTCATTATAGTTATCTTATAGTAAGACTATCCAGGTTTGCAAGAAATGCTCAAAGCTTTTGAACATTATGGGTTTTAAAGCCCCCAAAAATACTGTTTACTTGAAAAAAAGTTATTTATATCTGTCATTAAGGCTTTCAGTCAGAAATTTCACTTTCAGCCAAAAATAGAGAACCTGATGAAAGCATCAGGAGTTGTTACCCAGATTTATTACATTTGTCTAACCACAAAACCTTAACCATAAAACCATTAGACCAAGAATTCACTTTTACTACCAGAGGAGTATTAGCACAGATGCCAACACCCTCATTGTACCACAGCCACACAAACAACCTATACTTGCTTCCAGCACAGTTATCACTTCAAACTCAGGTAAGGCATGCTTGCACGGCTGTGCAGTAGGTTAAGAATTGAGTTTTACCAGACATTAGCTTTTATTTACAGAACCTAAGGTGAAGCCTCAAAATGCCCATTTTAATGATGGGGGCAAAGGGGAGTGGTGTTAAGCAACAGGTCTGATTGTTTAAAATGAAAAAAAAAAAAAAGAAATATTCTTCTCCAGTTAGAGAACCTTTGCTTAAGGGATTCTTCCTGCAGTAGGATGATTAAAACATCCTAAAACCCTGACACCACTTTTGCTCTTTTTGTTGTTTTGACTGAAAAAGTAGTTCTCTACCCCCATGCAAAGCCTCATGCAAAGAGAAGAAACTTCAGGAAAAATAGAGGGATTTGAGTTTGAAGAGAAGAAGGTCTAGCTTACAAAAGCTTCCCCAGCTCTAAAACATGGCATAAAAGTATCCCAGCAACCCTGCAACAATGAAGAGGTAACAGAAGTGCAGATATACTTTAATCTTGCTTCAGGTTAGCAGAACTTGTCTTACACAATCATCCCATGTCAGCTCTGTATTACTGACTTGTACCCCCACTGTGGAATTTCAGCTAAGTTTGACAAAAGAGTAAAGGTCACCAAGAACATGACGCTGCTGCAAGCTTCATGTACATAGACAGCAGCAGGGCAGATATCCCTGCTGACGGGAAGTCTGCAGCCTCAGCCAAACCTTTACTAAGCACAGAATGTCTTTATTTTAGGATAAAAAAAAGTCTTCCTTCTGTCTCCACTTTCAGAATTGTGCTCAGCTGTACTGGATGAGGAAGAATGACAGCAGAGACATTGCATTGCCCAGGTCACAAAAGAAGCAGCTAGCCAACCTGGGACATGAACTACGGCTTCCTACATCCCAATATGAAATCCTAATTGCAAGACTATTTTACTGCTTTCCCCTCTAGCAGCTTAGTTCCACAATTATAAAAGCACCCGTTACATTACAGCCTCCTCACCACTTTCTCCTAGAAGTGCTTCTGAAGCCATTTAAGCACATATTCCATAAAAATCTTTGAATGAATTCCAGGTCATCACCACAGACTAGCACTGCACTCATATGACTGTTTTCCTCCAAGGTAATTTTTATACTTTAATTATCTCATAGCTTGAATCATCCTCTATGAGCAGCCCACAACAGAAGCACAACTCACGAAGCAGTGCATTAAAATAAAAGAGTAACGCAAACTGTATTCACAAGAGTGTCCTTTGCACAGTCTCGTTTGTACAGGCTCAGAGGATGAAAAAAATATCATTTTATTTTTGTCTTTCCTAGTCATGTTATCTCCTTTTAGACATAAAAATATTCACAATTACTCAATTGCAAGATCCCTGTGGGCCTTTTTACCTCAGTTTAAACATCTTGAA
Source organism: Bucorvus abyssinicus (assembly GCA_009769605.1). Classification (NCBI taxonomy): domain Eukaryota; kingdom Metazoa; phylum Chordata; class Aves; order Bucerotiformes; family Bucorvidae; genus Bucorvus; species Bucorvus abyssinicus. The sequence goes on along the minus strand of CM020035.1, from coordinate 21,094,033 downwards.
ATACTTTCACTTACTGAAGTTTGCAAATTTGCACTTTGTTGGGGACGACTGTTGCAAAAAGTACGGTCTATTCTGCTTGCACATTTTTTGTCTTGGAGTATACATTATTAACAGGGCCAGAGATGGACCCCACATACTAAAAACACAAGCTGGGAGGTAGGCAGCAGCCTCAAAAAAATAAGAGTTGAAAACCTGCTGTAAAGTTTCCCTCAGTTGACTGTCTGTTACAGAAGGTAACTTGCAAATTGTTGCAGAGCTGCAGGAGCAAACATAAAGGAAACAAGTACACAAGCCTTGATTTCCACATGTGTCCTATTCAGCTGACTGGTAATTAATAATAAGAAAAAGATACAAGAATAAGCACGATCCCCACTATCCTTTATGCACATTTTTATGTATCAGTTGCACCCTGTTTAGCAATAGCCTGGAGACTCCTGACACACTAGGACTACTAAGTACAAGACACTGAAGATTAGGCTAACTAGCTTCTAGGAACTATTTCCTGTAAGACATACTTTGGCTGTTGTAGGCCATAACATACAATTGACACAACACTGCATGCAGCTGCCAGACAGCACATTTTGTATCGCCCACCTATGGTACACTGGACACTTTTTGCTTGTCTGTTCCACCCTTCTCTGCTAGTCTAAAAGGCTGGCTCCATCCTTTCAAGACCTTATAATGTTCTGAAGTACAAGTGAGATGGTGGCTTCCAGGCCAGTACCGGGTGAACAGAACAGGGAATCTGCAAAGACAAAAGTCTGCTTTACTACAATTTCAGCAAAGACATAACCAACCACCAACAGTTGCAAACTGCACCTGCCAGGGTCTGGGGTGCAGAAGGGGACTTCTGCAATTTAAACATCCCAGATGGGAGACTGGTTACATGAGGACACCTGCTTGCAAAACACTGCTAAGTGCAGTCTGCTAAGTCCAGTGCTGCTCCTCCCTAGAGGCAGATAACAGCCAGGAAGCATCATTGCCCAGCTGTCACTGGTTTTAGTGACGCTAGGACACTTGTCAGCAGCTGCTGCAGATCTGCCCCGAGGCGGCGGGGGGCGGGGGGGGGGGTGGGGGGGGGTTGGTGCAGGAAGAGCTGCCTAGCCTCTGAATGGCTGTTCTCTTCATCTCCTTCCTTGCAGCACGGCAGCACCATTCTTGTGCTCTACTAGGTAATACTGTAGGTGCAGGGTTGTTTCCTAGGCTTTGTGTTGCTACATACTCTGCCTCACACGTGTTGGCAGAGACCAAGATAACATCCACAGTGTGGCTGGATTGTTCTTCACCCACGCACACCAGAAGCAAGTTTCTAAGTTCCTTGGGCATGGGTCTGTTTTCAGGAGCTCATTTAACTGCTTCAAGTAAAAGTTCTGAAGCAGATCTCAGTATTAACTGCATTTCTTTTTGGATGCTGCAGTTCACTAATAGGCAGAAGGCGGCTTAAAGATGTTTGACCAATGCCCTCTGACGATGCAACACTCAAGGGCTGGAACCTGGTACTCATACGGCAGGGGGATCATATAAAACTGTAGATTAAGTACAAAAGCACTTGAGATCATTAATGCCTTAAGCAGCAAACACGGTTTTTCATAATTGCACAGACTGGCTGGATTTCCTAGATTCCTTGAAACCTGCAAAGCATCACTCAGTGCAGTTTGACATATTTTTGCTATAGACCATTTCAAAATTCTAGAGATAAGCATTTAAGACTTAAGATCTACAGAAAGGACTGAACCTTGCTGACACCAATTTAAATATTGCAGTTTCCTGAATTTCCCTGCCTTATGAGAAGAAAATTTACCATATTGTATTTTATTAAAGATTTCAGGTAGAACAACCCTCCTTCCAAGCACTCAACAAAAGCAGAGGCATAAAAGAATTTGCAGCCAGAATTCAACAGCAAGAAATCTAATAACCTATATTTTTTTGTGCTTTGATGTTAGTAAGCCGACCATTTACACTTGGCTTTGTACTTAGATCTTGGAGTACAATGACTTTCACGACAATGAATAAAAACATCTGCAGAACAAACTTCAAATTGAAGATAAATAAGAACATACAGTATCAGAGAAATAAAATGCTGGAATGCATTATTTAACAGCAGGAAACTGTTTCATCCAGTGGCTTATCTTCGGTTTTCCTGCATAAATTGACCAGATACTAGAACACCATAAAGTATGCCCTAGGGCCAAAAATTGAGATCAAAGATGCTACAGAATGCTCCAGAGACCCTGTCTTGCTAAGAACACCATAGTTTGAAAGGGTAGATGGTAGGCTGATAGCTGAGTATTTACCTACATGAAAGCATGACCTTCACTGCAACCCATTTGTACCATTTCAGAAGTGCAGGGCAATAGTGCAAATCATACAAACTGGTGCCAACATTGAAAAAACAAGGGTTCGATAGATTTACCTCTTCCACCTATATTCTCCCACCTGCACCAAATTTGATCTTGAAATTTTCCGTTCCTCTTCTAGTCTAGGGGAGAAAGCAGTAACACAGAGATGTCACCACAAAGATCTAAAAGGCTTCAAACTCCAATCTTGATGTCACACTGCTACCTTAGACTTATGATTACCCCTTCCCCCCCATATTTAAACAGCAGCTATTTCTTCTTATTCATCCCTTAGAGCCCAAAACAACCCCCATGACTACCACTGCTCACATTCAGCAGACAGCTTCTAATTAACCCTTAACCATCAAGCCACGCAGGCATTTTGTCTGAACCAGAGCTGTCTCCCCCGGTATATCTCTAAAATCAGCATGTTACTGTACACACCACTGTACAACCACTGTGTTTCTTGGGGCCTCAGTTACAAATGTTTTAGACTTACTTCAGAGAAGTCCCTCTGACACTCAGCTGATGCAATACATACACTGAGAGCAAAGAATCCAAGTCACATTCAAAACAGGCTGGGTGGAAAATCATATGACAGCCAGCAAGAATTGGACATACAAGTCCTTGCCACACCATGTTTCCTACAGTACATTGACTTACCACATTGCCAAAACTGCCAGCACTAACAGGCAAAGCAACCTAATGTTCCCCATGTTTAAAACCTCATTTAATCCTTTTTCCTTTTCGCAAGTCATTTTGGATGATATTTCCCACAAAGACTGTCTCAGACTTGGGGTTTTTCTTCAAGCCATGCAGAAAAAGCTTATTTGCTCAATGAAAAAATACTGTTTTGTCAACATTTTTAAACAACTGTTAAGTCAAAAAGCTTTTATATCCATCTGCTTTTGAACAGAGACTAGAAATTATCAAGCTGTCAGGAATGTTTCTTTTTCAGCCCTATAAAAATCTTTCAAGTTTGGCAGTGTTAAGCCTGTACAGAGCTGCAGCTTGCCCATGCTCTGATGTGACAGGTTAGAATCTGGCATCTCAATTTCCTGAAGTTACCATCTGCCCTGATCATTCTTCAATCCAAGACAGAGTAGCATTTTCCTCAGTTGCTGCTTTCAGTGCCTATCAGGCTGGACTAAGGAAAGATGGCTGGATTTGTGCATCTTTGTACTCATACCAAAGTTCTGGCTGTGTGTGCACAGGAGAAAGCACAAGTCCATTCAAAAACAGACTTCATGAACTGTAAATGAGAGTGAGTACAAAGCTAACTTTCTCCATTGCATTTCCCAGTCCTTTGTGCATTCAGATCACTTAAAATTCCTGCAAAGAACTTGAGAGGCTGCATTTAGTTACTTGCTCTCCTGCCTTTATGTAATGGACACCAATGCAAGGCTGTAACAGTCAACAGGTAAATTCTTAAGTATTTATATCAAGTGTTTTGGTACACAGATGTCAGAGCTTTGAAGATGCAATGAAATTCTACAACAAAATAAGAAATAGTCTTTTTATTTCAATATGTGCAATTAAACCCAGTTACATGCACACAGAGTTTCAGGGACAGAAACACATGTTATTGTTATCAGTAAGTCTAATTACACAACTGCTTTAATTGGCTCTTGTCAGCTTATGTTTGTATCGCTCAGCAAGTCTGTCAGCTTAGCATCATTTTAAAATAATCATTTGTACAAACTGTACCTATTTTTACTGGAGAAGAGAAGATATAGGCCAGATATTCAAAAACTGCTGCACTTCAACAGGAATTAGGATAGTGTTAGTTGCTAGTTACTCACCTGACCACAATTCTGAAAGTGTGAAGTTTTCTGCTTCATGGCAATACAGGCTATTGCGCTAGCCAATGAGCACAAGCAACATTCACATTACAGGTACATACCATGAAGAAAAAAAAAAAAGGGCAGCATTAGGCACCATAAAGAATCCTCAGCAAAACAAAAGGTTCCAGAGGAGGGGGCTACATTATGTGCAACAAGCAGAGATACAAATAGCTCAGCAAACTGATAGTAGCACAAGAGATTAAAATATCTAGAAAGTCAGCAATTGAGTTAGCAAACACTTCACCACCATCCCTCTTCCTAAGGGGTTCTCTGATCACCTGCTCAGGAAAAGCCTGGCCACTTCAGCAGCAGGACCTGTGGGCAAGCCAACAACTCTCCTCCTCAGCAGCTGTCAGTCCTCTCCTTTCCTGCATAACTGTTCCGTGTCCAAGACTTACTATGATGTGACAAGACCAGCCAGCTTCATTTCTAGGTTCAGTAACTTGCTAACAGCATTTCCCCCAATCCCAAAACTTTCAACAGAATATTTAGGATGAATAATGTGCAAGTTCCTTCTTGTTTTATCACATCTGTTGACAAAATTGGTAAGGTCTCATTATGAAAAAGGGAACAACAGCACTTCATCATTCCAGAGCATGTCTTCAGAAAAGACAGTATTTAAGAGTTCGGTTATTTTATTCTGGCTAAAGTCTCAAATTTGTGTTCTTCATACCCTTAACATGACTAGAGTCTCGTCTTGTCCTTAGACAACTCCTGAGAGCATGGTTTTCAGTTTCAGACAGACAAAGGCAGCAGAGATTAATAATGAGAGTTCCTCTAAACTGACAAGGAAAAAAGGACAAAACTTAAACTGAAAGCCTGGATTCCAGATACGAGAATTTATTTTTTTTAAATAGAGATCATAAACAAATGGCCTCATTCCTTTTTACTGTTATGGGATTCCCTTGTGAATACTGAATCCAGGTATAATATGCAAAAAAAAAAAAAAAAAAGAGTAATTTTGCAAGTCAGCTGTTCTTGTGATTTTACTGCTAAAGCCATGCCTTCAGCTCCTTTGAAATGAGATCAATGGTACCACATCAGCCTCTTCTAGGCAGCAGTTATCTTCCATCACGAAAACAACACACATAATTAGAGCAGAGCTTGTCTGCAATAAGTAACATCTGCTGATGAAAGAAACATCTAACTCAGCTAGGCAAAATGCCTCCTGTGCTTTAATAAAGTGTTTCTACAAGGTTATGATATTTTAGCTTTGAATAAATTGGGTTTCCTATCACACCTTCTCTTCCCTCTCCCACATGGATTTAGACTAAGCAAGAACAAGATATACACAAAATCTATACAACCTACGGTCTTGATCAGCATCTAGAATTGAAAGGTTCTCCTCCTTGCATCACTATCCATAGGATTGAATGTGTACCTGTGTGTTGACAAGAAGATCTACAGCTCTTACCATCACTTCTATCTGTTCAGAACATGGAAAAGCTCAGGGAAAGTACAAAATTTAACAGCCAGCATGAAGCACAGCACATTTTGGGGCCTTTGCTTGTGGCCAGACCCAGGAAGAGAGCTTGTATTCAGTGCTGTCCAACAGTCCCTGTTGTTCTTTTACACTCAGGAGCAAAACTCAAAGTCCCCTTCACAAAACATTTTAAGTTAATATAAGGCCCCTCCTTTCCTCCCCCATGAAAATTTATCCAAAAAGTAAATCCAGAAATACTAAATTAAACACTCCATCACCCCTGAGGGGCCATAATAAATCTGCTTGGCAGCTCCAGAAGAACAAATGCAAATCAAGCACAAATTCATACACCATGCATAGCTGGAGCATGAGCACTGATGGTAAGATTAGTTAGTTGACCCACACATATGGAGAAGCTTCACACTTTTTTATTTGTCTTTTCTGAAAATAAAAAAAAGCAATAAAAGGCAAAAAAAGCTGCAATTTTCTGAACATGTCTCAGATTGATCTTTTCTGGATTCAAGCTCCGGAAATGTCAGGTTTGTGCTTGACATGGCAACTGATAAGTTCGGTGACCTTGGGCAAATCACTCCACTTTCACACCTTTGCCTTCCTCACACACACTTTTAGCTGGTACATTCTTCAAAGAATTTACCTTTTAATACGCCTATAGACAACGTTCCAATAAAATCAGCTCATCATCAAGCTCTAACATGAGCTTGAGACTTAAGGCACTCTTAACACTGTTTTTATTCAGACAAATTCATATTTGGAGTGCTGGAAGACTGCTGAGACCTATTGAACTGCAAGAAAATGCAAACTTGCTTTCTTGAGAAACACCTGAAGTTTTATGAGCTGAGTATAGAGTGGTAAGAAATCCCCAAACTACAGCGAGTTGTAAAATTAAATGTTTCTTTCATTTGTACATATGTTTAAGTATATTTTCTGTTACTTGTTGCAGTTTAAACTGTTTCATAAAACAACAAGTTATTTTTATTTTCCCTTTGGAATGTTCCCTAATTATTCCCTTGAGGAAAAAGGATTTATTAATCACATGTAATTATTTTCAGTGCAAAGATGTATTTGTGTAAATTAAGAAATATTTTGAACTATTCAGAGAACATATTTCTTTTATTCCCTTATTCCACATTTAGAGAGTAATCGTATCTATAATAAACAAACCCACTACAACAACAGGTACTTGGATTGGTTATTATAGGTACCTCATCATGACAAAGACCCTTAATCTTTTACTGGATCTCTCTCACAAATCCCTCTGAGGTAAGGAAGTGATGTTATGCCAGTTTTAAAGATCAGAGTGAGGCAAATAAACTAAACTGCAAAGTCCCACCCTGGCTGTCCCAGGCTGATACCATGAACAGGATGGAAAATCTCCTTCTGTTTTTCAAACTAGTACATTTGCACAGGACCCTGAACTTACTTGCCAAATTTCATTGGCAAATCACGGCTGCTAGCTGACTTCAGGAAAAAAAAAATTATTTATATCCAATACATGTCCACACATACAGACCCCTCCAGTGGTATTTTCCACTCCTAGTTCTGACTGATTGGAGGTTGAATACCCAAAGATCAAACAATTCCATTACACTTTCTCCAGGTATCCTATTAATCATTTTACTACTTCATATGTTTAAGGTGAACTCTGAGAGCAATTGAGACAAAGGAAGAAACCAGATAGCAAGAATATCAGGAAGATACACTGTACAAATTCCTACTAAGGTCTATTGCCTCAGAAGGAAGAGGTTTTTAATCAGAAACACTGCAGTAAGCATGAACTGTACTAGGGGGGTACTGCTAATAGCACAGTATGCCTTCAGCAGCTTAATACTGCATTTCAAAAAGCCTCTGCTGTTCATTAACTCCACTACTTGCAAGGCAAGGCAACAACTGGCAGACTGTCCTTAAGCTACCTACTCAAAGTCACACAGGAAGATTACGGAGAACAACTCAGATCTCCTCTAATTGCAGGTTCACAGCTCTTGGTCTTCAGATGGCAATTCCAGAAATCTGGAAGGTTGAGGAATCTCTGCTCCAGTTTGGAAGGCTTCCCATTTAAACTCTTGAAATATTTTAGAAACATCATGGGCATGGAGCCTTTACACCATAACCCAGGATGTTAGACTTCATGCAGTCAGTGAAAGAAGGCTACTGCAGATAACCAAGTAAGGTATTCAAAACTATTCCCTGAAGAATCTCTCCCAGTGAGACTTAGAGGATTCTGATTCCAGCTGTCCCATCCATGTAACTAAGAAAATGACTGTACAGAGAAAGCATGCTGCAGTCTGCAGCAAATACAGCGGGAACAAGCACCATAATTGGGCCATCACTTTCAGTGCCAGGAATATTCAATTTCCTTTTGCTTAACTGACAGAAATCAGTGCTGATTCAAAAGCATAGATCCAAGCATTACATTTGAGTTCCACCCAGATTCTGTGAAAGGAGAATAAAGGGGCAAGGTGGCAGTGAATGAAAACAAGAGAAACCGAGAAGCAGCACAGCAGAAAATACACAAATAGGCAAGTGATTTGTTTCTATCTTATCACACTAGCTTCAAATAACACAGTGCACAAAGGCTCAAATTGTTTGTCATGGACATACAAGTGAAGAAATTTCATCAGGTGCCATCAATCTCCTCTTTCCCTAATGTTCTTAGAACTCATGGAGATCCTAATCATTTGTCCTGCTATTTTTCAACCCTCTTTGTGGGAGTATGAGCAGCAATGCAAAATTCCCACACCTCTCTGCCAGTGCAACATTGCTCTTCCTTTTTGAAAATGAAAATTAAAAAAACCAATAAATATCAGGGACACAGTCAAGGAAATTATGTTGAATTTCAGCATCTACTTTTGTTGCAGAGATTTATTTGCTTCCTCATTTGAAACAGCTTCACACCTCACTGGGAGAGCATTACCCGCGGGAAGCCAAATTAGCAAAAAGGTCTTCACCCATGCTTCGAGTCAGACTCCAGCTCCAGATAAATAGGTACAGTTCCTTTATGAGTTGGAGACCAGCACCTTGGCAGCTCCAGGGTACATCAGGACCTGAAGCACATCTCCATACACAGGCTCCTGTCTGCTGGCTAGAAAACATGCCCTAGGAAGACCGGCATATTGCTCTGTTCTGTGTTTGCGTAACAGTCCAGAGTCATTGTGATTTTGGTCAATTGTAACAAAACAAAGAACCCTCAGATAGAGCAGGAGTTTCCACAATGCTTTACAGAGCAGTTTGAAGAGTCCAACTGATTATTTTGGTCAGTCTTGTCTCTACAATTTGTACAATGAAAGCTTGAAGCTGTTTCAGAACTTAGAGTTCAGTGGTGAAGTTAATTCAACAAAACATTAGAATCTGGTCATCATTTGGCCAGGACAGTTCTAATAACAGATTAACTTGTATCTATTTATTACTGCTACTAACAGTAGCAAAGGTGATTTTTTTTTTAGTAAGGAATACATATACTTCAATGTCTTGTATTTATTCCTTAGTGATCAGACAAATGCTTATTACTTCAGAAATTCAAAGATTATTAGAAGTACCATTTATTAATTAGACCTAGATTTAAAAAAAAAAAATTGAAACCAACCAGCAGCTGGAATCAGCAGGTTTGTAGCAGAAGACTTATCTCCAAAAGTAAAGCTCCTTTCCCATGCAGTCAAAAATGCATTCAAGGGGAATAAGAGACCAACTGCAAAAGCCTAATTTAAGACATTAGTCCTTGCAAGAGATGTGTCTTCAGCAGTAGTGTCTCATAGGCTGATTTAGCCAAAGTAAACGTTCTTTCATTTCTAAGACAGAATATAGCTATTAGTTATCAAATGGGACTCTACCATTAGAGGACTATTGATGAAATTCCACTTAAATGCTACCTAGGAACAGCATTGTAAAGAAGTGATAAAATCTAACCCACCATTTAGTTTTACAATTGCTTATATGTATGTTTGTATCTATAGATACACCTATGCATATTTATCAGAAACAACTGAAGTTTTCAGAACTTCCTCAGATGTCAAGATGTAGGATGCTCTTCACATACCCTTTCCCACATTCACAAGCTTCAAATTAATTTCATACTACCACAGTGAGAAGACAAACTTTCATTACACGTCTGATTTACATGTCAAAACATCATTGTCTTAGAACCTCAAGATTGCTAAAAAGGCAAGAGCAATAAGAATAGACTGTAGTAGGTAGAACCTTTTGCTATTTTAATGATGAACATACTCAGGCAGATGTACATTGCTGTTGCAGAAGCACAGCTCACCATATACTTTTACAGCACAAATCCAACTAGACTATTTAGATGGTATGTTAAACGGTTTCATTTTCATGTACAGCTCAAAGGTTGAGGACCATTGCTGTAGAGACTGAAGACAAATTCAATCACTTTGTTCATTCATTTGTAAACTAAGCAATGCCTTTTCTGCTTATTTTCCTAAGTGGCTTTTCTGTCTCCAAATCTCCACGCCAGCAATTACAGGCCACTTCAGGGTGGGAGATGGGTGTGAATTGTAAGGAGCAGAGGAAAGGGAGGGCTAAACCTACTTGTTTGATAGTTCTAGCAGTTTCTGCTTCCCTGCTGAGCCATACACTCTACACTTGACTTTTCTGAGGTGACATTTACAAACAGCCTACCCCTTCAGTTTTATCAGTTTCCCATATGCTGTTTCTGACTTTACCATCTTTATCTTCAAATTTCTTCTAGAGATTAAGATCATGAGGGTTTTTCCTTCCCTGGTACTGTTGGATAACCTCGCTGCCAGAGCTTAATCTTATGAGGGCTGTTGACTTATTTCAGCATAAGTTGGTCTCACAATTTAAATATAAATCAGGCAAAAAAAGAAAATTTTACTTCAGTGTTCTGAGAAGGGGATATACCAGAACTCACTATTGCTGTCTCTATTTTGTACACAAATTCCTCAAAAACCACCAGCCTCACAAGCATTTTTCTGTTCTTCTCATGAAGGCTGACAACAGTTTGTTAACATTAATTGAGCAGAACCTGAAAGAATGCTGCAGAGCTGTTAAGTGTTAAAGCAGGCAACTCCCAAAGACCAATTGGAAAAAAAAGGCTAGTGATGAATGGTCACATACTGGGCTACATAGTCTTCACTCACAATAAAACTTCCCATATTATCCTTAAGTCCTTTCTTTCAACAGCTCTCTCTCATACATCATGGATCTCATCTCATATGGTTTTACCAATAGTTTTTAGTCTTACATTGACTATCATCAAATGTTGACATCACTAGCACTAACAAAAGCTAAGTAGTGTTCCTCTTTAGAAAGAAAACAAGATAGAGGTGGGTAGTTTACAGGGAGGACTAGGACTTCTGTGCTGTCCTGGGGTAATCAATAATAGATCCCCTGAAAAAGATTGAATTCCACATATTTTAAACCATTATCATAGATTTATTTAGATTAATAATTAGAATCATTTAGAACCTCGATGCTGTTGCTCTGATATCACAATGTAGAAACTGTCTTACTGAAATCTTCACACGTGTCCAAATGCTCCATGTCTCACTGTTGGCCTGCAGGCTCTCAGTTGTGCCACATCAGCACACCACAGCAGGGCACTGAACACAAACAAGCAGCCTAGCCTTCTTCCCCTGCCCTTACTGCCACATGAATGGCCACTCTAACTGGCTCTTCAGCAATTAAGAACTCCATTCACGCCAGCAGGCACACCATGCCTCTGACCTCTGGGAAGAGAAAACTGCAAGGTCAAATCACAGCCTACTTAGTATCAAGGAAAGGCAGAATGGAATGAGGTGAAATTTGGTCCTCTAAACATTCTGGTTATTCGTGTTCTTTCCCTAACAACAAAGATATATCCTTTAGAGTATACAGTATCTGAAAGTGTTTTAACAGTGGCCTCCTTCAGAGCAACATGCTTAATTTTAAGCATTCCTAAAGGGCAGCTGCACTGAAGTTTGCCAGAAGCAAAGGTTTGCACACTTTGTGGAAACACCAGTTTTCTTTTCAGCCTAATAGTTACCAATTTCTATGCAAATTCCCAGATTTCTATGCAAATTCCCTTAAATTGTAGATATAAAATACACCAATAAAGGCCAAAATCAAGAGATCAAACTCCAGTTTTTATCCCTTTGCTGCTGCTTTCCTAGAAAATGAGAAGGGACTCAAATTCTACACTGTAATTCAAAGAGTTGAAAAGCATACAAAAACACTTCAATTTTTAACGAGCTTGGACTTCTAAATCTTATAGGAACAGATGGGTAAAGCTAGGATTAGGTCCAAGAAAGCATGGCACACTCCCTTGTTACCAAAATGCTGCAATTCTTCAACCAGCCAGGTTACCCTCATGGCAATATGGTCTCCTTAGAGGAATCCAAGATCAACAGCTACATTTAAACAACTATTGCCCCCAAACCCTGCCTAGCTACAGAAGGGACTACTACCTTCAGAAGATTTTTTTCTATAAAGGAATAATATCTATTAAAACACAGGTAGAATACCCTGAAGTTGTGACTACAGTGACAGAGCAGTGTCAGATCCCAGCAGATGGTATAGACTGCTCCTACTGATACCAGTTCATACCGATTACCCTTACCTTTGACACATAGCCTTATTAGCTCAGCATGAGACTGGACTCCAACCAAAATTATGTTCTTGCATACAAAGAATGATCTGCGAATTTACAGGAGACTTCAGCAGTACTTCAGTATTGCTAGGAAGTTGATGATGATGATATTACAATCATTTTTTGAAATTGTAAACAACGTTGCCTATCGTCCAGCAAATGTCTGTTCATACAAGAACTGTGGTAAACTCTGTCCCTAGGCCATCTTTGCTTCTAAGCTGAAACAATGGTTTGACTTCATACACATGCAAATTAAACTTTTCCTACAAGCATTCACAAGGTGTAAGAAGAATCACCACGGGTCCACTGAAGGCAGCAATTCATATAGTCAGTTTTAATGGTAGCCACCCCAGAAAGAGGACTGGTGAACCCTTGCCTTACTTCCCTAGAGCAGCAATCCCAGAAAAGACACAGAAACTCCCATTCCTAGCAAATCCTGCAGCATGGTGCTGACTGCAGAGCTCAAGCAGCTCAGCTAGACTTTACAAGGGTTTCCCTACCTGGGCAGACATAGCTGGCTCGGGTCCTCACTCAATCGCAAATGCCAAGGCCCACGTTCACTAAGGCCTCCTCTCCTAAGCAGCACCTGGCTTTACAGAACTGTTGTTACATAAAACCTCAGAGATCCCACAAAAGCAGAATATTCTTTACAAAATACCCTATGTTTTCAACAGCCTCGCTTCATTCTACACAGTGAGACCTAAATTTACTTTCTGTAGCACAGCATTCCTGATTCAGCACAATTACATTCCATATATGTAAATAGTAACACTCTTGATACAAGTAGATTTTTGAGATTCTGCGTTGCTGCACAGATGATTAGGTCCACAGCAACAGAAATAGCTTGCCATACATAATTACCACAGGGTAGTATGTTTCCTGAATCATCCCTCAAGTAGCAAGTACTTTCTGAAAGATGAGGTTTGGACCTTGTACTGTGAAGCCAACCTAATTTTGACTAATCAGAAGTAGCACTGAATTTGCTTTCCAATTTGCCACAGAAGTGTCTCTAGTAATTTGACAGCTAATAATGGAATCATGCACGTACTTGAGCACAAATTGAGCTTTGCTCCAACTGCTGCCAAAAGCACCACAGGTGAAAATGAAGTTAGCATATCTTAATCATGTTAGCAGCAGCACAGAGGGAACTAACAGGTTTCACCAGTCTCTGTATAGCCCAGCTTGTTGGACATCTGTTGAAGATTTGATCTGCATGCCTAGGAGAGAACTAGGAGCGCACAGCAGCGGACGATGTTTTACTTAGGAATCACAGCGTTTTCCAAGTGTTCAAATTTTACGCAAACTTACATATAACCTGTATGCAAAGTGGGAAGCATACCTGGTAAGTGTACTGATGCTTGTCTTTTCCAAGAGGAAGGGTAGAAATGGCCTGGATCTTAAAAACATTTGCTACGGTTAAAGTTGCTCAGTGCAAGGTCAATGCAAAACGTAGAATCTTCCACTGATTTACTGTGCAATCCCAATTCCCTGATTATGAGTTGCTGCAGGTTTTGTATCACCTAATCAATATGCCCTTCCCATCCCATCTCATTACAGTAGAACCTCAGCAGATTAGTCAGCTTCAGAGCTATGTAATTGGACACACAATACATAGGTCCTTCAGGGATCATGTACATACTCTAGGAACAACAACTGATTTTGGATGTGCTATCTGGTTACTCAGAGCTAACCCTTTAGATTTCTCCTTGAAGCTAAGCTAAGCTTTGCATTAAATGAAAGTATCTCCAGCTTTCAGCTAGAGTAATCATTTTGTCTGGAAGGGAAGAGTGCAGAGGTACTTGCTGAAAAAGAAAACCAAAATAACAAGCTCATCTGGCAACAGGATGGTCTAATCAACTGGTTGGTGAAATGAGGGGGCAATATGAAACACTGGAAGGTTCTCACCTAGGCAGAAGCTGGCATTACATTCTAAACACTTCTCCCTATGGTGAAAACATATGTTGTTGGGACAGGCCTAAATGGTAGTTTGCAAAAATAGCTGCTAACTACAAAGCCAAATAATTTCATTGACTTATTTGAATTGATGTGGCAGAGATAAAAGTAGATGAGTTAATGCTTTCCATGGCAAGCCAGAGTTGAGAATGGTGGAAGGTTCAACAGTTAAGAAGGTTTAAGAATGGTGCCAGGGTATAAGCCTAGGATGTTGATATAAATCTGGAGACAGTTTGACCTGGATGTTGAAAGAAAGCATAGGGTGCTGAGAAAAATCTCAGGTCTAACCCTAAATTTTTGACCTTCCTCAGAGGTATTAGTTGCTCTGCAGCAAGCTTTGTCACAGCTATCAGAATGTACAGACTGAAGTTAGAGTGTTTTAGAAAATATCCTTGACAGATGGCTAAAGAGGGCACATAGTGTATCTGTATTTGACAGTCTATGAAACAAAGTAAATATGTCAACCTCAGTGAGTAATGAAAGAAGAGAGTCTGTAAGTAGAGGAATATTTTCTGCAACATAGTCCCAATGGATCATTGAGATATTTCAATAGTATGATCTGTACAGGAAAAAAAAAGTAGGAAAATACCTGCAAATTCCATGCAGTCTGAGTAGATGGGGAGGTCCAAACCCACAAAACCATACTCAGAGTAGGCTTCAGCTGCTGTGATTCCTAGATCTCAAGGACAAGCACCCAAACCCAGAACGTAATTCGGCAAGCAAGGGTTAGTGAACTACATCTTGTATTACTGCATCAACACAGCCCAAGGATCTAGTAGACCCTACAGTAAAAGGAGGAGCTGCTCCTTGTATTGGGACTCTCCTGGGCTTCAAGTTGCTCTTGCTCACAAAAGCAGATGAACATAACATTAGGCAAGTATCTATCAGGAACCCCTTCTCTGGTACTTATTTCCACCCTGAAAGCAGAAGATAAAGCTTACCCTCTTTCTTAGCTTCTCTTATTCTGGAAAGAAGTTAGGGGAAACAGAACAATCTTATAAGCTCTTCCTTCTACAAGTAGACTAAGAACTACCCAAGTAGCTTTTTCTGCAATATTTGAGAGATGTAGTAACTGGCTAAAACAGGGTGACAGGCTTCCTATACCTGAAGTGTTATGCTTGCTCGAAGATACGCAAAATATTCCCTAGTTTAGTGCTCGTATGACAAAACTAACTATAGTCCAGGCAACAGACAGCTACCATTTTTAACTTAATGAATTAAAACCCATAGCCAAGAGCCACTGATACCAGGAAATTGTACTACAAGGACATCCTGGATCACTAGTCTTGTTGTTTCAGGCAACCATGCAATATAGAGTTCTCTAAACGTTCCACACCACAATCAGCTGGTTTTGTGCCACTTTACCATGAAAAAAATTGTTCCAAAGTCAACCAACTGTTAGGCAACAGATGTATCTTCATAGTTGTTCACACCTGCACGCACTTGGGCCATCTCTTACCAGCTCCCTCCATTACACCTCTTCCATTCTTAGTTATCTCTAACTGTTTACAGTCCACAATTCAGCACTCATTTCATTAAGCTAAACATTCCAAACAAGACTATCTTCTCTTCATTAATCAGATCTGTTCCCTGAATTTTAACAGCTTTTCTTCTCCTTTGTTCTTATTGTTTCAACTTTCGAAGACAGTTTATCAAAACTTGCACACCATATTCAAGATGAGGATCTCAGAGATCTTAATATACTCTTCCCACTCTACTTAAGGAGCATCACCTAGATTCAGTGAGAAACTTGCTCTCAGCCAAGCTTTACATCATACTGACTCAGACTTGTCCACTTCAGAAGCAGAAATGCTAGAATCCAGCTCAACTCTTAAGTTTTCATTGGAAAATTGCATGATGAGAGATGTTCCCATCCCAATAATTCCTCAGATCACTCTGTTCATTTAGCAAATTTCTCTACATTTATGATTCAGACCTCCAGCTCAAAATGATCTTTTCCATTTCCCTCAGTATATAGCTGTATGTAGTAACAGTAACCCTGGTGCTGAACTAAGTCGTTTTCATCAACCACACAGCTGTCCCATGCTCACTACATAGCCAACTGGCACATTTGCTGGGCAGTATGACGACACCACTTTGTCCTGTGGGACAGGAGGTTGTGCTGGCTGACACGGTACAATAGAAGAACTGCATCGTGTTGGACTTAGCAGGAGGAAAATAAACAGCCTTCTTTCCTAAGCAGGCACTAAGTACCAGATAATTATTCATGATGAAGATAAAGCGCTAGCGGCACAGTACTAATTTCTTTCCATGATCAAGTTTTCCTGTCCTGAAAAATAATTACCATTGCTCTCCAGCAACAGGGGAAATACTTATTTAATTCATCTAAGATCAGTAACTTATCACAATCAATAAGGTTTTTCCACAAGTGAAAGAGATAAATATATACTCCAGGCCTAGAGCCAATTCTACTGTTCTTTGTGGGAATTCTGCACAAAAGGCTAAGACGATTGTGAACAGAAGATTCCTATCTATTTATGCCAGCTAAGTGAAGAGAGCAAGCAAACATTGAAAATTTTTCTTTCTTGGTAAGAATCGTACCTTCACCATACAGTGAGAAATTCCCAGGATAGCTTTCTCTTTGCCAGCATTACTGTTCAATACATTAGTTACTAGTGCTATTGCAGTGAGCACATTTATCAACAGCAATTCCCAATGTATTATATCTGTCACTATAATAAACTTCTACTATTTTTTGGCTTTGTGAAACTGTTTCAGCAAAGTCCTTTGGTGTTTGCCTGCCCAGAGCCCAAACTCAAACTCTCTTGATTTTGCAAAACTGTTTCAGTGAAAGCCTTTTGAGCTCTGGCAAGCAAAAGTTAAACTTCTACCTTTAACACACATTCTTATTAAAGTTTTATATGTTTCAACTGAGTTTCACATACAAAAAAACCCATATTACCAGACCTTCTTTCTGTCCTATGCAGCTGTGCCACTTGACTAAGGATACAAGCATTCCTATGCATTGCATATGCAAGGCAATGGTTCTGTGGCTTAGGATCTGCTGCAGAGGCACAGCTGTCTTGCAATGCACTAGCCCAATAAGTTCGTTTTCTGGCTCTCTGTATTAGAAATAGACCACTACCAGGACCACTGTCAACCTGTGAAGAACAACGACATTTCAACAAGCATCAAAGGAAGAGTCTACCTTTAGTAAGGTCTGATGACAGTGCACTTTCAGTTCCTCTGATGGCAGAACTGAGGGAAAGCAAGTAGTAAAATGGTCTGTGTGCTATGTTTCTGCAAATCACAAGATGAATGAGAGATGCTGGAGCCAGATAATATAACATCTGTAAGTGCTAGTTACACCTCTAGCCATAATTGAGGAAAAGCAACTTCTACTGCAAGAGGAGGTAGTTCTAAATATTTCAGTTAAGATTTTAACAAATTGAGGAGGAGGCAGAACACAAACTGGAGCATTAGAATTTGGAATACAATTTCCCAAAGAAACTTGCAATTTCTTGTTAACTCATAAGCAGATACAACAGTATCCACCAGGTTGCTAGCAAAAATGTAGCAGTTGCTAAACAGTGACAAAAAGGAGCCTATTCCCACTACAGAGGCACTTGCATAACAGTGATACTACAAACAGCACCAGTCAAAAATCTTTCTGACAGAAAATTTGAGATTACATTTATTCTGCTAAACTTTTGTTAGAGCACAGGCCATCTGCAGGCTATCCTGAAAGGCTGAGGGCCTCAGGAAGATCCGAGAAATTAATACACAGCCATGAGGCAGAGGTCCACAGGAATACCAGCTACTTCCTCAGTCCAGATAATCCGAGTTCGATGGCTCACAATATACATGCATTGACTTCAAGTTAACCCTGGAAGTGAAGGCAACTGCTGAATGCGGATAACATCTACTTCATATATAATCTCCTTCACACAGGGAAGACTCAAAGCATATTAGCCTGCAAATGAGCTATCAGCAACTTCACAATGTGTTTCCTCTGAAAAATAGCTCTAGACAGTTCTAAGTGTGCAAGGCCTGATCTGAGCTGTTAGAACGTTCAGGTTGTACTGGCTAAAAACCTAGTACAATGAGTTTACCAAAATAGACATTCTCTATCACATTAAAGGCCTGTTCATATTCCATAGGCCTAGGTACAGTATCTGTAAAGACAAAACTGGTTCATCCCTCTTTGAAATTTTTTTTTTTTTTAAACAAGCACATTGCAGAAAACTACTTCTGCACAAACAGATACTTGTTAATCACTGGGTCAGCCTCCCAGTTGGTGCAAGGTACGGAACCACCAAACAATTTAGCTGCTCATATGCCAAAAGGTGTTCCAAGTGAAAATTTAAAATACCAGAACTATACTAAAAGTTCTAAATAATAACAGCAGAGATTTTCCCCCTAATTTACAAGACAATACTCTCAAAGACATGGCCAATATAGTTCAGGAGATAGGTGACTAACAGAGGTCCCACAAACTGACTAGCTGTTCATTCCTGCAAGTACAGACTCTGCTCTGGTTCTGATCCAGACAGAAGAGACCAGGACAGATTGACTTTGACAAATGTAAGCTATTCAACATATGCTGGCAGGAAATGTTTACTTCAGTCAACCACAATTCTGCCAGGACTACGAAACATCTTGTCAGTCTACACCACGAATGTAGTTAACACTAGGTAAAACAGAACACAGGGGAACAAATTTGAATAGATTGCTCTAATTGGAACTAACAGTATTTTCAAAACTTAAGCAACAAACGCTTAGGCAGATCAAGCTCTCTGACTGCTCACCCCTTCCTCTCCGTACCCTCATCCTCCCAAAGTGAGTCAGACATTTGAATACCAGCCTCCAAACAAATCTTTCTAAATAAAAGTGACTTAAAATGTACTACCTTAGAAATACTCAACCAGCTACATTAGTTTATTAGCCTTACAAAGAGGACAGAAGGCCTCAACACAGATCTCATCTGGTCTGCAGAGACAGTTATCCTATGAAGATGCTTCTATTGTCCAGCACCAAATATGCTACATTAAGCAGGAGCAGCATCCCCTCTCTGTCAAGGGCATTCTGCCTGAGGGGTGTAAATTTATCCCCTCCACCACTTGATCCTCTGCTTTCTATACAAGTCTTCTCTTCCCATTCGCATTATACAATAACATGATATTGCAAAAACCCACTGCAGCACCACACACAAGACCCTGACAAATGTAGATTCCAAGTATCCAGAGTTGTAGCCTTTCCAACAGAGCAGGGTGTAAAAAGCTGACAGGCTATTTCAGGATCAGGCCTCTGACATCGTCAGCAAGTGACCTAAGGCCTCTGTCCCACACAATGGAATGAACTGACTACAGGTGCAAACTTTAAATAGGAAGTACTTAAGGTTAATGGCTAGCTGTATCTGCTGACAGCATTTAAAAAAAAAAACCATGCATAATGTAGGATAAGCAGTATTCAGAGGAAGACAAAAATAGCTCTGTATCAGAGAGATTGGTTCCTTATTTGCCTCCAAGGGCAAATGAACATGCGGGTCTTGCATGTAAGCAAATCACTTTTTTTCTAGAAAGATATTTCATCAATTCTCCTGCAGATAAACATCTGCCAATATCAATATTCATTGCAAAACACACACAAAAGAAATCCTCCTTAGTCAGAAGGTATAACAACTTACTTTTTAATTAAAGGACTGTCTTTGGAATAATAATTATAATATACTTCCTGGTTTCGTGACACTGGGCAGATGTGACCATTTGCAGAGACTCCAAAAGACCATAAAGACTGTGAAATCTGGCTATTTCTTTTCAATGTGTCAAGGTGATATCACTGTGTGATATCTCCTCATGAGATGAGTAAAGGAAATTATCAGAGCTCTGGCCAGTTATATGACAGATCATTTGGTGAGAAGGCAAGCTCAGTCCTCTGCCCAGCGTCCCTTAGGGAAGAAGGATCTGAAGGTGATTTAGAACTGAACGTAAACACTGGTGATAACCTGACCAGAAAACAGACTTTTCCAACCTGGAGCAAACAAGGATAGAGTCAGCCTTTGGAGCCTCCAGGGAAGCAGCGCATTATGCCCAAAACAGAAAGACATGATATCCATGACAAATCGGGTAAGGAACTACATTTACTACTAGGCCAGTACTACCAGAAACTATGAAATAATGGACATAAATCCACACAGTGATAAGTGTGTGTTACTACCATTTTCAAATGAGCCTCAAATGCCTTGCTTTTCTGCATCCAGGTGTTTTATTCAGCCATTTAGAATGAATTTAAACTTGCAACTGAAGCCTGAGGCTATTGAGGATCAGATCCACTCTTCAGCAGACAGCAAGCTGCAAAGGGTTAGGTATACAACTAGGTTCTTTTTCTAATGGTTATGAGTTTGAGGTCTTGGGATTCTGCTATATTGACAATCTGACTATGTAACTCTACAAAAAGACAGTAATTTTATTAATGCTAAGTGTAACCACTAGTCATGCCTCCAGGTTCTGGTAATAGCACCCGAGATGACTTTCCCTAATACCCTTGAATTAACTCTGGTTATTTATTCAACTTGCATAGAACATAAGAGGATGAAAGCAGGTGTTTCTTCTGTAATACAGTGTTTCTCATGGGGGCTGCCCTGGGAACTTTACAGCTAGTAGAGAACAGGAACCTGGGAAACTATAAAGAAGTCCACAACAGAGCGCTTCCTGGAGCGTTCATCTGTCTCACAGATGGAAGGAAACAGCCTGTGATATGACTAGCAAGATGTCCCAAAGAAAGGTGCTAGCAGAACCAAACTTCCAAATCATAATGGTAAGGGGTAAAAGGAAAGAGGATCTGTTGAGTTCTGGCTGCTTTCATACAGGCTTCGATCAGATACTCATATAGTTCCAAGGGTAACACTCTTCACTCCATCACCTACTCTGAATGTTGACCTAATGCTCTATAAAACTTTGTATAGTAATTCTGCATTATCTGTTATCTTGGCTAAACCAACTTGGAGAAAAGTATAATTCTGCCAAAGGAAAGGAACAAAATTTATTGCGGGTTTTTGAAGGAGTCAGACAGCATGTGGACAAGAGTAAAAGCAAACTCAGATTTTCAAAGAGTTGTGCCAAGATATCTCAAAGGCTCTTAAAGAACTATAGCTGTTGCAGATAAAAGGCAACAGCCTTCAAGCATTAATAAGTGACTAAAAGATAAGCAAAGTAGGAAGGAAAGCAATTTTTCATGATAAAAGAAGTTTACTAGTGTGGTCCCGGAGGGAGCTGTGCTGGAACATGCACTACTTAAAGTATTCAGAAGTGATGTGAAAAATGCTGTGAGGATGAGAGAACAATGGAGAATAAAGTAACATATTAATGTTTTCTGTATAAATTCATGGAGCAAATCTTATCTTGAGCCTTACCAGTTCTTCTTATTTCAAAGTGGGTATAATGGAACTAAGCCAGTCCAGGAAAAGCAACAAGGATGAAAGATACTTATCAAATTCTGTATGAGGCTAGATTATAGACTAGGAACACGCCATCCAGAGAGAAGACAATATGAGAAGGTTACACCATGAACAGCTTCAACAAGGCACAACTAGTTTTTCAGAATTTTACTGCATGCATTTTATTTTTCCTATAATCACAGAGGGTTTAAAAATTCAGGAAGTACTTTTTGACACTATCTATAATTTCACTGAAACATATTGCCATAAAAGGCTGTGAATATCAAAGGCTTACATGAATATTTCTTTCCTCTTCCATGACTTTGACTAAGAACCATCTCTGCACATCCAGTCCTGACATTCAGATTAAAGGATGCTAGTCTTTTTACATTGGTCCTAGATAGCTTTGAATCACCAAAACTAGTCCTAGAGCAACGCTGTCCTGTAGTTAACATCCATAAACTGGCTATAGCTAGAAACCTTCTAGCTCCTACATTAAATCTAGCAGTGAAAACTGAGGATCACAAACAAGCTTTCTAAGAGATCAGCACAAACACAAAGCTTCACCGTAAGGCTATGAATTTCCATAGGAAGTAGATATGGATGGCTGCCTACTCAGCCTAACAGAACACACATGGGATTAATGCAGATGAGCCTCTTCTCTCAAGCGCTTTTCTCCAGAAGTGGGATAGTCCTAGTAGAAAAGTCTCCTCTCTTTGTTCTGAAATCTAAAAGGCAGAAGGAAACAGGTAATAAAGCCACACTGTTCCTAGGTCAACAAGGTACTTGAATACTACCACCTACCTCTTGAATGAAAAACATGAATTATGATTTTTGAACTTTTGCACTACCAAGTGGTTTGACACACAGATCTAGAAACATTTCAGACCACGTGGGGACCACCTTTTCTCTTGACTCTGACTGCTCAGTTTATATTCAGTCAGTATTTCTTCTTTCTTCAGCAATAAATCCTCTTGCCTCCATGCAATGTAGAGCTTGGTAAAGCATTCACAGTTCAATGTGCTTTTTAGCACAAAGCATGTTGAGAAAGCTTTACAAATTTGACTTGCTACATTTAAAACACTGCCAGCCAGCCTTTAAGCCAGCCCTACTAACAAATCTGAATTCTGTTAGTAAAGATAATTTCTGTAATGGGTAAGAAGTTACTGGTATAAAACTTGTCATCCTTCTCACTGCCATCTCCCAAGCTGCTTTTCTGCGAGTTTTATTTTTTGTATATACACACACAGACACTACATCATACTACCAACTTTGAACAAGCTCCCTGGGATACTGGTGCAGAACTCTAGGATGGCTACCTTGCCTCATTTCCAGCATCCCTGCTGTTAGAACAAGTCCTATACAGTCAGAGAAAGCTGCTCACAGACCTCGCTGCTAAATTACAGAGGCATTAACATGCCACTTTAATCTAAGAACACACAATAACATTCAAGCTCTTCTCACACAAAATCCTTCAGATTGAATTCTGAAGCACTACAGCATAGGAGGTAAGGATTACAAGCAGGGTGTCCCTCACAGTTAAGTACAACCATGTCAAATCTCCTTTGTTATCATAAGGGTGTTTTCATTGACCAGACTTTGTGAAATGAAAAGTAGCTGGAGTACTAATCATAATTTATTGCTCATACATAGCAATACAGTAAAGAGCTATTGTTTATGTTCCAGAAGTCATGGAAGCCCAGCGCACCTCCACATATAAACACCAGACTTTAAACGCAGTCATTCTTTAAATATCTGCACACAAGAGTCACAATGATCTTTGCTTCCCAAGTACTTTCCAAATCAAGAGAGCTAACACTAGCACAAAATCCCAATATATTCAAGACAGGAAGAACAGTTCAAAATAGTACAGGAAGTATTGATTTAGGATGCATCATGTCATGCTATCAATGCTGCAGTACAGCTAGCTTAGCTCAGACACCACTAGCAGCACCCTATTCAAATTTACCAGAGTCCATATCATTTCCTCCAGTATATCTGGAGTTAGTAAGGCACAGGAAAATGGAGTTTCACTGGAAAGGTGCTACCCTTACGCAAATATTTAACAGCAGGATAAGCAGGATCTGACATGCTCTGCTGGCCTTATAAGAGTATAGTTAACATGCCCCTTGCTTATTTTTTCATCCTGTGCATCCTTTTCTCACTACTTTTTCATACCCATAGGAAAGGCTGGAGAAATTTTAACATATTAAGGCTCTGATTTTTATCCTGGCTTTTCCTGCATAAAAAAAAAATGGTGGCATGTGGGAAAGTAGAAGTAGCAAGGCTGAATACGTATCTCTATCAGGAAAAGTCAAGAGCTGGTAGCAAAACTTTCAGCTCAACAAGGCAGAACATTTTCTTTTAATTCAGACATCAGTTTCCACCAGCTTCAGAACAACATTGGACTTTTCTACATTATTTCCTCTTCTGTTAGTATCCTGGTTTAGCCTAGAACAGAATCAACTCTTCAGCCCAGCCCCAATACTTGACAATTAGGTTCCCCATATTTTAGCCCTCCAGCTAATGTTTTTTTCAATATGGATGCTGGAAACAGCAGAAGTTCACATGGGTATTTCATTCACTTTTCAGGGACACCATTAGCCTGGATTCTAACAGCCTTTATTAAAAATGGTCTTGCCATAGGTCAACTCTATCACTTATTTATGAGTATTAGTGCAGACTTCTAACATCCCATACTCCTTTGCTTTCATTCCTCCAGAATAAGAAATGTCACCTTCTCCAGAAAATCGCCCATGTTTAATTTACGCAAGACAAGCAACTGCACAACTCCTGTTTGATACCCTGTGCTAACACAATGTTTTGCTTCACCTTTCAAGACTGGAAAAGGCCAGAGGGGCTTTAAGTAAATGCAATAGCAACAGCCGCCATGCTTCAGAAGGGCTTGTCATTGCAAAACACCTCCAGCCACACTAACACAGTAAACTTTCTCCTCCGACACAAAGCATGTGCCTATCAGCAGAGCCTGCAGCTGTGACCTCTTCTGCCTGAAAGTGTCCTGACCAAAGACACAGGCATTCAGCACACATCTGGTCACAGGGGAGTGACTGCTGGGAACATAATAATCATCTTCTAGATATGTCTAAATTTAGAAAAGATTTTCCCCTATTAAGGTATGGTCCCCATGACCACTCTAAACAACTTGTTACCTGCTGTAATGCAAAAGTTATATCACACCTTCCCTCCTTGAATAGCTACCTGAAAGCATCAGTAACTACAACACAGCACTGGTATTCCCTGCCGCAGCTCTCACAATTTTAACTATCACAAGACATAATAACTTCAGAAAAAGAACAGTCATTTTAAAGCCTTTTATTTTAAAGTCTTTGAATAAAGGCAATTTTCCCTTAAAATGAATAAAAGAGAATCAGGAACTATGCAAGAGAAATTCAACTACATTTTGTAGTACAGCAACTTATCTGCTTACTTAACAGTGTTGTATCAAGTTACAACAGCACAGCATTTTGAGTACTGTGGTCACCTCTGGTACTTAGCACTGGGCTGCCAGTAAATCCAGCTGTAGGCCTGCCTCTACATCATTATTTCACTGAATGACTAACACAAAAGCTCCTATTGGATTTAATGTGATTGGCCAGTTTTCAGCAACAACAAAACCAGCAACAGGTCATTTCTTTCTTGCAGTTGAGCTAATAATCTATCATCTTCCCAGCCACTGCCCCTCACCTTTTTTCCTAAAAGGTCCACACCTGCTTCTGGCAAACAGTCCAAGTATTAAGCGCAGTACACAAGTCTAAAGCCAGGTCTAAATCCCCAAGTGACTGAGGAGCCTTCTTTCTTAAAAGTGACGTTCACCCCAGATCATGGCAGCAAGCCTACCACAGTATAATAGTTCACAGGCAGCCATGGTGTACTGCCTACCCAGCTGTCCTCTGAACAGTCTATTACATGTGGATCTCTTTGCTACTCCTGTGGGCTATCAAGTCAAACAGGTCCAGGCAGCAGCTAGGCTCCATTTCTAACTCTGCCACTAGGACAGACTCCAAACCCTGGCTTTATATTTAACCACCTTCTTAGAAAACATCTCCCTGCGATTTATTATAGCTGTAATACACATAATAGAGACATGTTTTAACATTTTTGCTACATTTAATACAGTATCAGAAAAACCTGTAACCCCAGCACAGCAGTAGGATCTTTGACTGCATTCAGCAAATACCCAAGTTAAACATAACATTAAACTAGTTATGAATTGTACCTTCTCCTTGCCTGAATTTGCCCCTGTGGCTGTTTCAGGCTGGACAGTATTCTCACAACTCCTATTTACTCATGGTGTCAAGGAGCTTGCCTAGTGTGGGTCACAAACTCCTTTACCAAATTATTGATACAGAGTTTCTAATCCAGCAATTTTCCTCCCCTCCTGCCCTGGTCAGTACTTCATACGTCTGATACCGAGGAAGACCATTATATTTCCTTGTTTAAGTACCTTTTCATGGCCTCTCAAGAAACTAAGCACTGCAGAAACCTGCTACAAAGGCCATGCAGTGCTGGTTCTGCTTCCCGCCATCAGCTCAGCACACTTGGTTTCTAACATCAAAGCATAAGCCAATGACTTGGATTAAAAACACTCTGGATTTCAGGTTATTGCTCATCTATATACAGGGCATACCACACGAGCTTTCAAAAGCAGGAGTAAATGCCGTCCGATTGCAAATACAGATGCTCAGGATGAGCCACTGTGAGGCTGCTGCAAACCATTCGCTTGTCCAGAGTCAGGGGTTTACAAAGGGCATCAATCCTACAGAACACGTGCCCAGCCTCAAACTGGGTGAGAGACTTACAGGCAGTCCCTTACAGTGGCCAGGCTGAATGGTCAGGAGCTGTTAGAGATCTCTTACCTGATGCTATGAAATGCTATTTCCAATTTACAGCAGCAGCTATTCAGGCTGTGGGTAACTATAAAATTTCTACTTAATGCATGTTAATTGGATTATTATTTTAAAGACATGCTCACTGCCCCCACATTAATAACAAATGGGTTCTCTCTAATTATTATTAGAGTATCTCCCATACAAATTAATGATTAGGCCATTAAGACTGAGCAGCTGAATTGCCATTAATTCTCACATTTGAGCAAATTACCTAATAAAGTGACATTATAAAAGGAAATTCCCTTACGCATTACTGAATTCTTTCACTCACACCAAAGGCATAAAACAAATGTCTGTTAAGCATTTTTTGCTTCTATTGAATGTTAAGCTGCTATTATTCATTACAATTAGAAACAAACAACTATAAAACCCTACCTTCTTAAGTTTTGTGTATTTGTAGGCAGAGCTAAAGTGCAAATTTTTTAGCCACTTCTGGTACAGCGTAGTATAACACAGACAGTCACAGACTTAGTATCATCAGAACAACTCAGATTTTTTGAAATAATACTTCCACATCCAGCAGCACCAAATAGATGTCATGTGATAGCCAATACAGGATTTTCTAGATGTCTAGGATTTTAAAATCAACACAAACTACATTTTTTCAAAGGGATGTAACCTAATCACCATTTACAGTATATTAAGATTATATTATTGCACATTTACAAATAAAGGATTGAGTTTCTAAAGTTGCATGAATGCATTATAATAAAGGTAGAAAACCTCTTCCTTGCTAGGCACCACAGACACCTTTCTGACACATTTAGCAGTGATTAACACACGTAGTCACTCAATAATTCAAAAAACCAAAACATAGCTTACAGCTTCCTTTCACAGAGCTCACAGCCTTATGCCTGGCCCAGTAGCTCCTTGTATCTGCTTCAGACTGAGCTTTCCCACCCTCTGAATCACAGCTGAAAGTGTAATGCACTGATGGAAACAAGAGGCCTTTTCCTCTGCCACCTCCATCTTCATCCCATTTCTTTCTAATCTCAGATTTTAGATCAAGATTTGTATGTTCTGAACATAGCTGCTAATAGTATTTTACTAAGCACACCCTATAACCTTCTACATTACAAAAATTAGAACTTGCCAGAAAGATGCAGTTGCACTGCAGAAACCAATAACCATTAATTTTCCAGGCAGAACACCCATGAACTAGAACATATAAAAGATGCATAGCTCTAGATATGATTACTATGCACTCTGGTGCAGAGGGAGTTAGGATCTCCCTGGCATTAATTTAAATGATCATTCTGCTCACAGTAGCAAAACTACATCATTTGATATTAAGAACCTTAACACTGATATTAAAATCACCTAGTTGATGTAATTGAAAACATTCAGTAGTTCCTTCAAGAAGGAAGGGTAGTAATGGTCAATGTTTTCTACTGCTTTTCAGAAAGATATGTTTATATGTAGATTACCTAGTAATGCAATTTCAGTTTAGCACACTATTCATACGCATGTGTTACCGTAGACAAACGGGTAATTCAGTGAACTAGATGCATCGTTTATTAGATCTAGCATGCCCAGCAGTTTGCAAGACCAAGAATTAAATGTGTAGACTACCTTCCTAACTAGTCATCACAAGAGTAGCATAATAGATGCACTTTATAGATGCCAACTGGACTTTATAGACTCCAGCTGAGTACAAAAAAAGCAAGAAAAAACCCCACACAACATTATATGGAAAAATGTAAGTGTTCTTATTTGAAGGACACACCAGAACACATTCAAATCACATGGCTGCAACTGCAGCCTAGTTAATTTACTCACATGTTTAATAAATGAATTTCAGGAGACAGTCGAAGCTACCTGAAGCCCTCAAGGAGTTTAGCTTAGTGCTAAAGAAAAACATTGCTGTTACTGGTTTGGTTACAGTTACTACTTTAGGAGTTTGAGGTTTTTTCCCTTTAGCCATCCTTCCTTTTCAGAGGACGTTGGCTGAAATACACAGAACATTCCATACCCTTTTAGCCATGCAGCTGCAGCAGTGTCTTCTGCTGTTCTTCACGAGGAGCAAGACAAGCTTGGAAACTCAGGTCTGCACACACCCTAAACACTCAAACCCGCAAATAAAGGAAAGCAACAGCACCTCTTAATAATGATAACTCCCTTTCTCCACCTGGAAGGAAATAATGGTCGCTTCTACATTAAGCCAGTGTTTCACACTGTTGTGTATAAAACACTTCACAGCTTCACTGTGCACTATAATAGAAAACTAGGAATGCATCAAACCCTGTGTTTGGAAAGCATCAGACAATGCAGAGCTTTAGCCACAACTCGTTACACTGCTTGCAAGGAAGAAGCTCATAATATAGCAAATACCAACTGCTCAGCCCTCTCCCAGCACCCGAACAGAAGAATGTCGAAATTTGCCCCAGCAGAAGCCAAGCCACAGCAGCCGACTCCAGGGGGACCCACCCACCAGCACAGGAAAGGCTGCTCTGCACCCAGGCCCGACCCTCTCTCCCAGAACTTTCGGCAATAACTTCACAGAGGCCTCAAGACAGCTGATACTCGTTTACCACGTTAGCCTCTCCGTCACATCACAAGAAGTCAGTGTGCTGCAGCTACACGCCGGCCTGAGGACACAAGCCTCACGGGCAGCAGCAGCCTCGTGGTGCCTAACTCCCTCAGGACAAGAACAGGAAGGGCTATAGTAGTGGCGCAGAACAAAACAACCAACCCAGACCCAGTGAGGCTGAGAGGGGAGCCACAGGAGAAGCTCCCCCGCCACAAAGCCCCCTTAAAACCACTTTACCGCAGCAACCGCAGACGAACCCTGCCGCGTCCCGCCCTCAGCCGAATGCCGCGAGCGCCTCACCAAGCAGTAGTGGCGGCGCGCGGGGGCAGCGGCGCGCGCAACTTGCGGAGCCCGGAGGGCGCGCCCCCGCCGGTCCGAGGAGTGAAAGGGCGGGAAGAGGCGGGCACGCGGCTTGTGGTTGTGGTAGAGGTAGCGCGCGAGGGCCGCGAGGCGGTGGCTCTGAGGGGCGCTTCTCCGCCGGCCTCAGGGGAAGCTTTGAGGGGCGGCCGCTTCTCCTCATCTGGATGTGCTCTGCTGGGGAGAGAAGGATCCCTGTGGAGGTACAAATCTGCCTGGGGATGCTGGAGCTGCAGTAGAGAGCTTCCTTGAAGGTAATACAGCCTATCTGCTTGTGAACTACCAGTGTGACAAACTATGAGCCCCTCCTCAATCTTGGTCAAACAGGACTCATTAAAAAGCCAAGCTGGATGAGGCTTGTTTTTCAGAGAATTGTTTCACAGGTCTTTTTTTTTCCAATATAAACATCTGATAGTGAGCTTTTACAATGCAGAAATAGTATAAAAGTTTCTAAGTGTCACCAATTACTGCATGTTATTCTGTTTTGTTGGTAGTTGTAACTTGACTGTGAAATCGGGTACATAATTCAACTGAGTTTTTGACTGCAATTGTTCAATACTACCTGATGACTGTCCTCAGACTATATCCTGGTCTGAAAAGTTAGTACAACCATGGGAGAGGCCCAGTTTTGCTTTGCTTAAAATTCCTCCTGCTTGGCTTAGAAATGTTGGCTCCTGTCAGTGAAATTGCCCCACACTTGCGTTGTGGGATTTCTGACTACTATTGCCTTTAATACAAGCCCTGTAAAAACACTTCTTAAATACATAAAATAGAAGTGTACTCATATGCAAGATACTGTTTCTTTTTAGCTTAGTAGTGTGGTAGCTTGTGTTATGTTTTCACCTTTTGTTTCTGGATTGTACAACTTAGTTTTGTACTCTTGACTATATTTGAAACATTAACAACTACTGCTGAGGTGGTAGGGACAAATACCTGGAAATGTGCCAGGTTTTTTAATGGGCTTAATTGTATCACAGCTAAAGGAAGGCAATGGTGTTTCTGATTATCACCTGATAGGAACTGGGTTCTGCACCCAGGAGAAGTCTTATCTTTGATGGATTTGTAGACTTTATACCACACAGGATGCTGTCAGGTCACAACTGACATACATGTATTATTCTTCTATAGGTGTTCTTATGCAAAACATATTGAAATTTTACAAATCCTTGGACTGTAGAAAGTGGGAAAATAAATGCTCTTGGCTAAGAATTGCCATCTAACCTAATTACCTAGTTTTTGTAATGCAATTTACATGAACAAGCTCTGGCCTAATCAGTAGCTAGTTGCTGTCTTGAGTTCAGGTAAGTGTGTAAGGCCATATAATCTTCCTGATTTCATTGTACTGTCTCTCTCAAACTTGGTCTGACTTTCAGAAGCTAGTTTCCTTTTGGCTTCACGGTAGTGATTAGCACTGAATCATGAGTCCTTAGCCAGTAATGAAGTTGTAGTGAGAACCCTTCTACAAAATAACTGTAATTATCCTTATTTGTTGTTAGAGGAATACCTTGTGTTCCATGGGATGGTGCATGGCTAGAAGAGCTTAGAGCTTATTTAGGTAGGATTTTTGTCAAGCTGTGTGAAATACCATTTTCCCCCTTGATCTTATTAAAGAGATCAAACTTACTTGATAAAATGTTCCATAATTTTTCTATAAGGAACAGAACAACAGAAATGTACACATCTCAACAGCTTGATTGATTTTAAGGAAATGTAAATATGCTATACAGGAATGTTAGGTAAGCTTAAACAGGTTAAGCTCCCTTTTTAGTAACTGTGGTTGTGTTTTTAGAGTGCTACTAGAATAATTTGCAAAAGGTACTCACCTTGTGATATAGAAGACACCCATAGCATATAGAGTAGAGGAAACCTAAAGTAGTACAGAAGCCTTTTTCCATGAAAACATGTAAGGCAGTGGGTCATTCATATGCTCATGTGATCAGGCCCTGTGTGTATCTTGCATGTGAGTTGCAGCAAAGCTGTTGAATTCATGGTTGGAGTCTTCCCGTCAGCAGGTGGAGAAGGTAAGGGAGGCCCTCCAATAGACTCTGCTGTTCACCTCGTTATGAAGAAGCATATAGAATGAAATGGGTCTGTACATCAAATACACCTTTGAGCTTGAACTAGTAGTTACTGTCGTACTGAATTAAATTTTGATGGTCAAGGGAAAACTGCACAATTCTAGACCTATGTTCTGTAAAAGTCTCTTGCTTTTCAGGTGGTAACTACTTTCTTCTACTGAACTTAGTTTTTTTCTATAACTCCCTACCCCCACAACCAAGCAGTTGTATTAATTTAACAGTCAGGTTTTAAGATTAACTACTGGCATTCCCTATACCTGAGAAGTTAAAGTTGCTCTAGGAGTGTCAGCTTAACTGCTTTGTTTCTTCTGTGTGTTTTAGACCTGCTTGGCTCTTTAGATCTATTATGAGTGAAGAACAACTCTCTTTGGAATCTGAAATAAGTGCAGGGGAAAATAGTGTGTGAATCATTCTGTCCTCCTGTATGATTAAGATCAAATTTCTTACCCAGATCTGCCTTACAATAGTGCTTTTCTACTCATAATTCAGTATTGCTTATAATAAAGTAGTGTCATGAGAAATAAGTGAACCCTCTTAACCATGACTTGCATCTAAATAAATATCCTAATATCGAAGTCTTCCTTAAACAGGGAATGGAAGAGTTTGTCTGGAAAATGCTGACTTCTAACTGACAGCAAATTTGTTCTGCAGCAAACAGTACATGACTGCACAGTTGGGGGCTGTTGTCTGTCTTCAAAACTGCATTGTTTGTGGAGCTCATCTCTGGTATTTTGCAGCTCATGTTGGAATGTGCCTCTGCCCTGTACAGGCAGTAGGGAAATGCAGAATCCTCCTGGGAAGAAGAAGGTTGGAGCACGGAAGGGTTCAAAGCAATCCTGTGGAAAATGTCTCCTTTTTCCATTAATTGGAAAGGAAACACAGGCAGATTTTCTAATCTTAAACTTGCATTCAGTTTAGTACTGAGAGCTGGATGAGCTGAAGGATCCCTCTTTCACCATCCCTTCTTCAATAAAGACTTATATTTGGTATAATTGTTACTTTGATTAGGAGAGGGTGAAAAGGAAAGAACAATTTGTACCAAAGTCAGCATGCAGCTACAGCACAGCTGAGGAAATAATCAAGAGCATTTGCAAATCAAGACTAGTTGGGCCCCTACTAGAGTAACCTTCATGACTCACCGCAACTAGAGCTCTGCAGCTTTTTTTGTGGCTGCCTTGATGTAGAATTTCGTAATTTGATGGTATTTCTGTATCTATTGTTGGACTAACATGCCTCACGTGCACCTAAAGGAGCAAAAAATGAAAATCCCTCAATGAGGACAAAAGATTCCAGACAGTAAAAAGTCATGTGTTCTGTGCAAAATAGCAAATGTATTTTACTTTGGACTTCTAAAAACCGGGGGAGGGGGGTCGGGGCGGGGCGGCAGGGTTGGGGATGGGAGATGGAGAAGAAGAGATTCTATGGGGAGAACTAGAGATCTATGCATCATCCATAATGTTTCCCCAAAGCTATGGAAGGGAGAGTAGAAGGCTGCATGCAGTGGTCCTACTAAGAGACAGGAAGCTTGATGTAAGCTGCCCTGATACTAATTTTTCCGAAGATAAGATCTCCTCCTATTTTGCTGATGAATGAAGTGATTTGTAAGTCTGGGAAGAAGAACAAAACACCTTTGATTTATATGAATATTGGTAGATCCAGCTTGAAAATTCATTGCTATTGAAACATTAATGCAACTGAAATTGCAGTATTTTAGAATGAGCTAGTCATGAGTAAATGACTTCTTTTGTAAAGGTATTTCTCAGATGGGGTTCTCTAGCCTTTTAAAAGAGGCTAAAACTAGGTTTGGTGAATCTATACTCAGCTGCATTTAATCTGTTTTAAAACAGTTGCCTCAGTTAATGTGTCTTTTACTGAGCTAATATAAGGTATGATTATTTTAAACTCAGACAGAAGCTATCAGGAATAGGAGCCTGACCTCATATCCCTAATGGGTCTGAGCTTCTGAATCGCTTGTCTTCAGACTGCAAACCTGTTGGTGTACAACCTCAGGAAGTACTTCAGCTTTTTTGTAGCAGTTACATGTAATATAAAACACAGTCATTGGAGTTTAACTTTTCATAGTAAGAATTTCACGTCCTTGAAAAGGACACACCTAGGGCCACTTAAGTGTGAAAGTTTGAAGAAAAAATGCTTTGAAATAATCACAGGCATGAATTGGGGCCTTAGGCATCTACTGTTGTTAATAATGTTATTTGCTTCAGCATTTTAATTCTTTCAGAGAACCACCAGATATCCAGGTATTCCAGTGTGATCTTGGTCTTATGTGAGTGGTTAGTGGGTAATAGTTATGTAGTTCCAAGCTATTTGTAGTATATGTTAAGGCCTCTAGAGTGAGGGCACAAACATGACAAAATAGATTTTGATAATTTGAAAATTCCTGTCAGAATTTGTGTAATGTAACAATTTAATTTGAAGTCTGAACTATTTAAGGATTCTGTGCTTTGACCTGTTTTCTCAGCAATGTCATATAGCAAATGTTCTCTCCTCCGAACCCTAAAGCAGCTTTCCCATTGTCCTTGTCAATTTTATGAAAAGCAAGAGTTCATTCTTTGACTGAATTACAGCCTTGATTGAATTGCAGCTTATTACATACATATTCTGTTTCAGGGCCTCTCCCAATTTTTGGAACCTTTTGCTGAAGACTTAGTGCATATTGACATAAGCAAATGCCAGCTTGAGAGGATTGCACAGTTTGACCCCAGTATGGCTTAATGGTGACTTTCCATAATGTGGTTTGTGGGAGGGCTTTTAAGTACAGCATTCTCATCTAGGAAAACTTGTCTTAAGGGCCAACAAAATTGGCAGTAGCTGGCAGTTATCAATACTCAAGTCATATTTTTACCTGAACTGCTGGTGAAATCAAATCAGCTACACAGTAAAATGGCAAGCTAATGGTGAAGTGGCTTTGTAGGTGGGTGCTGCTTTTTCTGGGCTTTGGCTTTTACAGAAATGTTGGCCAACTTTTAAGTCTTTTAATAGAGAGGATTTTGAATTTGGGATGTGGCAGAGCTAGGTTCAGTGTTCCCAAGTTGAATATAGTAAAACTCTTTATATATTTCCTTGTCTTAACTGCTCATTAAATATTGGCCTAGGATATTTGTACTCATAAATAAGCTGTGATTTGGCTGGCACCCTCTATATGCAAGTACAGTATAAGTAAGTTAGAAGTATTAGCATACTTTTTCTTGACTAGGAATTAAAACAAAAAAATTAAAGAAGCTGATATGATAAAGGAGGACAAATTGAAAAATAGGGGAATGGAATTTCTCTGAATTTCAGAACAGAACAAGAAATATTAGCCTCCTTCCCTCTGAGAACTGCATTAAAGTCTGGTCTGCACTTGCCTCCAATCTGTCTTAGTTGTTGCATTCTTTCTGGGGTTTTTCTAAGACTTACCAAAGATCAGAGTCTTAACAGTTGTCTTAAATAATATTTCTTCCATGTCTCTGTTACATTGGTGAGAAAAGGAGATGATACCTGAGAAAAGAGTATTTGAGATGTTCATTTGCAACAGCATTGAGTCAGAGCAAATGAATTCTGTTAAACTGGCTTCTAATACACTGTATTATAAAATTAATATCTTTATTCTAAGTGTACAAGCAAATGTCTTGTTTGAGGCAGATGTTTCTGGAAAGAAAGCTTTTCTGAGAAATAAGAGAAAGGCAGTTTGGGGATTAAAAGGTCAGCTGAAAAGATTTCTGAGTGCCAGGAATGGGATATTGATTTTTTCTTATCTATGTAAAATCATTCTTAATGCATTCTCTCCAACCACTGACAAGGCTTATTTTAATCACTGTCTGAAGGAAATGAATGGGAGGCTACCAAAAAGCTGCAATATGGAAAATAGATTCTTTCTTCAGGGAAGAAAAGGTTTTGATTGTGATTAAAGTTGCTTTTACTGACTGAGTGTTCAAGTAGGTGTAATTTCTAATTACTTTAATTATCTCATCAGAACTATAAATCTGGAGCAATTTTAATCCTGTGTATAACTTATGAAATTAATTTTCACGATTCATTATGAAACTTATAACCAGGAATATAAAGCTATAGTTCTTCTGCAGTTATTATATATAGCTATTTTTATGACATTAAACTTCATTGACTCCATATGAAACACTGACAACACAAGCTTATCGGACGAAGAAATCTGTCAAGTAAAAAAATCATGTGCTTTATGGGCTTTTAAGGTCATAATCATCCCAGAAATTCACCTGCTGATTCCTGACCCAAACAAATACCCTCTGGATATATGCCCTCAAAATATTTGTGTTTGTATAGTTTACCTTTATGCATGTTCTTGCTGTAAAGCTCACAATGAGGAGGGAGTACTTGGTTACAGCCTGGACCCTCTGGAGTTAAATTGTTCCTTGCTGTGTCAGGTGCATTTTCATAGCAGTGTTCTGAGAAGAGAGTTGTTGGGCTGTAGTTTTAATAGTCTCAAGTTAAGGCGTAATGCTTACCAAAGCCTATGTAGCTAGACATAATGACTAGCTGTAGAATAAGCTAGCTAAATGTTAGATAAGCAAAGTTTAGTTTCATCAGGCTAGAGGTAGTGGTTGGGAGTTTATGTAACGAGCAATAAAAGGTGTGGGGAGAAGTGTTAAGACGTTTGTAAACTTGAGTCTGACTCTTAGAGCTGTGGAAATTTAGCTATAAAAAAGATCTGATATCATAGAGGCCAGGGAGAAGCAGGTGTTATACTGCACGGAATTCTGTATATACCTGAAATTCTTGTTGTGCTAATACAGTTGGGTTATGCAGAGAACACCTGACTTTTTTTTACATTTAAAGCCATGATGAAGCAGTTGCAGCCTAAACTCCTAACTTAGTCACTAGGCTGCTAGAACAAATGTATTCTCATTTTCACTGTACAGGTTGCTCCTCAGAATGTTAATTTTAAACTATATGAAAGTTACAATATGAAGCTTAAAAAAACCTAGAATATTGTGGTATACTTGAGCTGTTTGTGGCATTTGGATTTAAGCTCTGATTCTGTGAATGGTTAAATTATAAAAAAGTTACTGCCTTCAATAGAGACAGGCTTGGTCCTTAATATAATTGAGACTATCACATTCATACTGAAAATTCAGTAGAAGAACGTGCAACATTTATGTGTATAATTAAAGTATTCATCATGATTAATGATGCTTCAATGAAGAGCAATTTCATTGGTTAGGCTAAGACATTCTTAGGCTGCAAGAGTAGTTATTGGGGTTTTGCCAATTTTGACTAGATCTGGAGAGCTCTGAGGAAGAAAAACATGAATCCTTGTTTTAATGGTATCCATGGTGTGGCTTGAAGCTGTCAGAATCTTGATGAATTAAGTTTGCAAGAAGAATAAGTGATTCACTGCCAATGCATTACAGAATGTTATATTGATTCTAGTGCTAGCATATAGAATCTATAAAACTTCTCCATAGATATGGAAATCTACATTTCAAATGAAGATTTAATAGCTGTTCTGCAGAAATCACAAGTGAATTAAACTGCTCTTAGAAAGATTTTAAATCTCAGTTGGCTTCTGCTTTCTCCATGGCAGACTTCATGCTGTCTCATACTCCAAAATACCAATTAACGTTTCCCCTTTATAACAGTTGGTTCACGTACATTATAATTTTGCCAAATATTCCTTAAAATGGTCTGTCCTGAATAACTGTGGCTGTGGGAAGGAAAGTAATCTCGAATTACTAGATAAAGCAGAAACACACAGTTAGATATCCACCCTAAGATGATGTTTTCTAATGACTGTAAAACTTTAAGGAACAAGGAGTCTCTATGTTCTTGTAACCATGCTGACATATCTGTGGCTTCTTGAAAAACAATCAGTTATAGCCTTACTGCTAATTATTGATTTCATAGCACAAAAAAAGACGCTTTGACAAAGAAGTATAACTTCATTTTTTGTTTTTAAGATAGGGGGTTTGCTTTTGTTTATTTTTAGAGACCCTCTCAACTGTAAGGAAAAACCTTTGCTTTATTAAATACTGATACAGTTAGAGTGTGAGATCTGGGTTTTTATGGTAGGGAAAGTTGTGTTCACCCTTGGCTAGAAAAGAGCTGCCTGATGTTTGCCAAGCATTGGTTCCATTCTGTGCTCTGCTGCAGACTTTCTTTGTCACTAGCATCTTGTCAGGTCTGTATGATGTCTGTTGTATTACCAGAAAATACTGCTCTGCGGCACCTAGTGTGTGTAACATGGGGTTAGTTCTGCACCCAAATTTTGAATGGGTTGAATTTTTGCTCCAGCAGCAGTCCTCCCTTTTGAGGAGCACCATGCAACAAACTCCATAGTCTTAAAGAACCAGAAATGGAAAAAACTAAACTGAAATATAGAAGTGACATCCCTTGTATGACCTTAGAGACTATGATTTTCTACATGTTTCTTTGTTACCTGTTTAACAGAGGTAGGACCCTTCACTGGTTTCTTATATTTCATACTTAGAGGTTAAAGAGGTGCAGAATCTTGCTGCTAACATAGAGCAGTGAGGTTCTAATCGGAGGCAGCTGTTATGTACTATGAAGGCTAAATAGATAAGAGGTTTAGGAGAGCCAACTTGAGGATGCCAATAAGACCCAAGGATCACTTCTTTCTGAGGTTTGCAGAGTGGAACCTTGTGTGCCTTTGTAAATATACAGTTTTCAGTATCTATTTTAATACCAGGTAAGCTTTATCCCAGTGAATATAAAATTAAGTACTCTGACATTCCCGAAGCTGTGTTCTAGGAAGTCTGCATGGTACTAACAGTAATGTCAGAGGATTACTTATTATTTTTAAGTTAATGCTAAACAAATCCATTACCTGTCAGTTTCTCTTTCTACTCTGTCACTCTTTTTAATAGAAGTCCTCTAATTGTGTGTGTTTATAGACTGAATCTTTTAGTCAATAAATGTTTTTATTGACTTGCAGGGAGTTCACTATTTGGTTAACATGAAAATGGCTGGCTTATGGGAGAGCTCTGAGAAGTGGCTGAGCCCTATAAAACGGGTAGATAAATGTTTGAGAGCTCTGAAGTGCTGATGGAAAAATAAGACATAGCAGACTAAACCTCTCATTTTTATTCTCCTTTTGCCCCTGGTGTAAGTCATCTCTCTACCCTGCTTTTTTTTGTCAAAAGGATAAGGGTTTTCAATTCAGAATTTTTCTGTCATTAACTCTTTTGGAGTAAGTGAGCTTCTATGACAATTTATAGTAGTTTGAGCATTCTATTGTAAATTAATCTGGATCACTTTGGGAAACAATAGCTGCAGCATGAACTCTTTCAAGTAAGACTGTTCTCTGGAGACAGCAACTCTTGAAGCAACTGTTCCAGTGGACAGCAGTGAAAATATTGCTGATTCCTTCCTGCAGAGCAGGGTATTTCCAGAAAGCACAAGAAACTGAACTAGAATTTCTAGTGTTATGCTAATGAGCTTTCCAGCTTAAATCAACTGAGATACTGGTGAAGAAACAGCTTAGAAAAATGTATAGCAGAATTGGAAAATAAAATAAAATGAACAGCAGTGTTTAAGAAGGAGTGTTGGGCTTTCTGAGCAACTTGAATGAATTTTGGCTATTTTTATATTGAGGGCAACTCATACAGAACTTAAGGTCTATGTCAGTTCTGTCTTTTTCAATAGACTGATTGTAAGTATGAGTGAAGAAAGCAGGTACTACATTACCAGCCGGCAATATGAAGAGAGAACCATGCAAAAGCAACAACCTGGCTTTGTCTTAGTTTGTGACTTAGCCTGTGTCAGTATGCAAGATGCCTCCTTAAGTGTGTGCATCTTGACAGGGTGTAAAACAAAAGTTACAGTGTTATAGTTTGCTCAAACATGGAGTGACAGTAAATAAGGCTTTATAAAGCGTAATTTGAAAATTCATCTAATGGGACATAAATTTGGAGATGCCAGTTTCTTCAAATTCCACAACTGGAAGGATATCTCAGCTGAACTTCACAAAACAGATCAAAGTAAACATTCAAAATTAAAGTCATTACCTAGTATATGTAGATTTCCTAACATCAAGATCATTAGTATTTTAATGGGGATACATAGATGCTGAAACAATTAGGCCATCAAAAATTGAAGCTGCATTATTCAAACTTCAGCAGTACTGCAAAACAAATGCATCAGTGTTAATACTGCCTTAGATTACAATGTTCATGAAGTTTAAATAGATTTTCCCAAATGTATTTTGTCATTAAAAACAAGTAGAATGAGTGCTCTGAATTGCAAAGTGGCAACAAGGGTATTTGTGACCAGATTACATCATTTGAGCTTCCTTGAACACAGTGACAGCAGCTGCGAACAAATCATGGACAAGCAAATTTTTAAACCTTTTAAAAATTATTATTTAAAAAGGAGCTGTCTCCTTTTCTGTGCAAATGCAACAGGAAAGGACAGAAGGAGGTGGGTTTTGCTCTAAGATAATACTGAGACTTTCTGGCTGATGGATATTTAACCTTTACTTTGGTCCCTTCAGTGTGAACAAGTTTAGTCAGGTTCTGTCCTGTGACCACCACATGCCAATATCCACAGCAAAGTAACTCTAAAACCTGCTTAGTTTTTATTTTTTCTGTAAAGTGTTTTTTCCTGTCTCATTGTAATTCTGAACGCTTGATTTTTTTCAGCATTGTTTCTCCAGTGTAACAACCAGAACTTGGTACTGGAAAACAATATGGACACTTGAAAATTTTGTCACTTCAATATCCCAAGATACCAATGAAACATTTAAATTTTTAAAATATTTTACTGTGACTTGACGCTGTATGTCTGTCTGGCATTTGCTGTTATAGGCAACAGTGCTGTACAACTATACTGGTGTATTTAGCACAGAATCTTACAAGCTCAAAAAAATCTAATACGATTTAACATGAAATAGTAAGTTCTAACTAATGTACAGTATTTTGAAAGTCAGTTCTGAACAAACCAATGTTTATTGTTAAGGTACAACTTATTTCATGCATGCTTTGTGTATTTTTTCCACTTGCTGCTCATGAGGACAGATTCAGAACACTTCAAATTGATTTTATTACTGCCTGTAACCATGGGGAAATAATCTGAGCTAGAATTGTTCTGTACAAGCAGTTATGGAAGATTCAGTTATATTGCCTTTCTGCATTGGATGCTCCTGAATTTCCAACCTGTACTTTCTGCTGAAAGCCACATCCAGAGTTCACCAAGGCATTAGAAAGATATGTGGG
Source organism: Bucorvus abyssinicus (assembly GCA_009769605.1). Classification (NCBI taxonomy): domain Eukaryota; kingdom Metazoa; phylum Chordata; class Aves; order Bucerotiformes; family Bucorvidae; genus Bucorvus; species Bucorvus abyssinicus. The sequence continues at coordinate 21,053,381 of CM020035.1, read as the reverse complement.
GCTTAACTACTATGCCCTTACAACCCTGTCTTTGGATGTCTTCAGCATGCCTTACTTTGAGGTGGAAGCAAAGTATTTTATCCCAATTAGCATGGAAGAGTGATTTTTTTTTTTTTTTTTTTTTTTTTTTTTAACATCAGAAGGAAATACTGCAGTGTGAATTCTGGTAGTCCTGAGTGATAGCCTGTTTCATCTCAGCCACAAAATTCATTTTTTTCTTGTCTTGGCTGCTTTGGTACAGGACAGTGACAGTGGCAATGTCAAAAATATCCTGTTGAATGTTTGGATTTGGAACCCATGAAGGAAAAATACAATTTTATCCTTTTCTGCAGGATGATCTTTGGAAAATTAAGAATTGTCTCTGTGTAGCTTTTTTAAATTGGGGCCTTGGCCCATCTGCCAAGACAGCTTTTGCACTGCAGACATTGAATTGGCTTGCTAACTTAAATTTTCCTTGAACATAATAGTTCAGGTGTTTTGAGTTCTTATAAAATAACCAATGCATCCTGAGTCTAGGTCTCTGTCATTTGGTAAAGTATTGAGAGGCCACATTCAGCAGTTACCACTTAAATAGCGAAGTTCCACTAATCTGAAAATCCTGTGTGGCATTCTGGATATTCTTAATGAGAATTTTTTTTCTCAAGGAATTTGCAGTGCTGATGAAATAGTACTATTTGTCAGCCATGAGTTGCATTTTGAATTCTCTGCCAGCACCCTTTTTTGCTGCATCTCTGGAATGAAAAAGCTAAAAAAAAAAACAACTTAAGTTCTAGACTTTATTTTTAAAAATATCGAGGTACCTGATTCCCACTAATATCATTTGGGTCTAAATGCCTATAGTAAGGATATTTTCTAATTAGTTATTTTATACTTTTTTGACTTTTTTTTTTACATTCTCTGTGCCACTGGATGCCATCAAGGTGTGGAAGAAAGTTTCCTGCCTGGCTCCTTTATCTTTTTCCTTGGTTGGTAAAAACAGAGACTTGCCAGCTAGGAAAGATGTACCTGAGATCTGCTCCCAACACAGACTCCTGTTTGTAGAGTGGCTTTTTAGGGAAGGAGGGTCTTTAGATAATATAGGTTAAAGTAGCTGGTGATGGTCTTGCAGAATCAATACTCGCATCAGGGAGTCTGTAATAAACTTAATGGAATTCTCACAGTTCCCAAAAAATAAACTTAGTGGAGCCAAGAATCTTACCTACACATAGGTTTCTCTTACCATTAACCAACAAAATAGTTGCCCGAGTCTAAGCAGAGAATATTGCTTTTCAGGTAGCTGAGGTGGCGTCATAGACAATGATAACTGAGAACAGAGCTTAGAAATAAAATTGCCATATAATAATCCACTGTACCAAGAATGGTCACACTCTGTGCTTGAAATAAGGATTTAATTTAAACTTAATGAGTTTCTTACATGCTAGTTAAAACTAAATTGATTAGAAATATATGTTTTGGTTTAACAACTGTGCTGCAGGAGAAGCATTTATTACATAGCTGTTGAAGGGACTGCTTTCTTGATAAATAGATATTTCATGTTCAATAATAAAAATTTGTATAATCTAAATGCAGAATCCATCCTACTTATGACACAAAATGAAATGCTTTCCAAAAATGTTTATCACAACTTTCTGCTGTGGCTTGTGGCTAATTTGATTAAGTAGTAAGATTTTTCTCCTTTCACCTGTGTCTGCAGCAGATAAGATTGTGGGAGGGATATATTGTTTAATTAACCCTGTAATTCTTACATCTGGGTTAATTGGCATCTAAATTAGGGTTTATTGTGTATTATAAGCTATTCCTGTGCAGATATGATATTTTTGCTTGCTTAAATGGTTTGATTGTTTTGATATGAAAATGTTAGAGTACTAGTTCCATAACACTTCACCTGAAAAATAGTATATCTGAGTGTTCAGAGAATGAAAAAGATCCTGATCGCCCTGGGTATGTATCTGAACAAGCTTGTAATCATGATTTGATCACCATATACTTTATGGTGAATGGGAAGTTGGTAGCATTTTAATGTGCCCAAATCTTTTCTTGATTTGGATGCCTTAGTCTGGGTACATCCAGCCATTCAAACCTGCAATCTCTACTTACTCATGACCTACCAGTTTGATTGTGATATGCAGAAAAGTTGACTGTACAATGGCTGAATTCTTCAGAAACATCTGTAGTCCTAAGTGATGAGAAAAAATTAAGATGTTCCCAAAATTCTTACAATTTTCTTATCAGTGTGAAATCTACAGATGGAGGTTTCTGACACCAGGAGACCACCACAGAGAGGTATAGCCTTTGCCCTCTTTAATTTAATCTAAGCTTCCCATGACCCCTCTGATGGATAGTTTAGAAATGTCCAAGTTAATATATAGCAGTAAGTTGCTGAAAGTCCAAATTCAAAACTACATGATACACAGTGTCCCTGCAGGAAGTCTGTAGCAAGTAATGAAGTCCATATGCTAGATTAGTGCCTCTGAGAGGTATGGAAGAATTGTTTGGGGAGAAGGATTTGAATGTTGTGTGGGACAGTTCGGTATTATGTCATGAACTCCTTGCCTAAAATGGCTTAACAAAATCCCTTCTGTCAGTTAACTTAGTTTAGCATTTGAGTTCAAGCTCATGCTGAGCAATCGCAAGAAGCTGTGACTCCTCTAAAGTTCAAGAGGGAGTAGGAGGGAGACAGGAAGATGTTCACTCTGAGGGAAGTGGAGTCTTGTCAACTCTTGGAAATTCAGGGCAGGGCTGTTACACCACAGAATGCCTGCTTAGTTCCAAGGGCTGTGTTTGTGTCCTTCCTGCTAGATCCTTACCATGCAGCATTTAGCTAGTGTTTATTCTGGGTTTTTAGACACACTTTTTGCCACCCAGTTCCTAAAGCTGAGGCACTTGCGGCTAGCCACTGACTTCAATTAAAACATTTAAGACAGCCTATGTAAGAGATCTAAACTTTTGTTTTCTACGGTATCTTACTAGCTATGCTACTGACTTTCCAGAAACAGAGTATTTTGCCTGGAAGTAGCTTGGTTCAAAGGAGGACTGAAAGAGTGTTTTCTTCACAAGCTCTTCCTCCTTTAGAAGTACTGTCTGCGAACTTGTTACTTGAGTTATATGCTGAGAAATTTCCATCCCAAAGACAATGCTGTTGTCCTTTCTAAAACCGATATGCTTCTTAAGACTAATAGCAGATATTGGAGTTTTGCAAATATTCTTGTTGGAAGAGGAGTTTGTCCTGTAAGATGTGAATATTCTAATTTATTCCAGTCTACTCCTAGTGTACACATGTTAAGAATTTTGACCTGGAAACAATTAGAACATGTAAACTGTTCTTTGACTTGGTTTTGATCAGTGGAATCTGTTAGTAGATTTTCCTAAATCTCCTCGGAACTCATGGCAGAAAAAACAAATAGCTTTTATTCAAGCTAGTGCTTAAGGTTTTGCTGTATGCATAAATTAATGCTCCTTATCAATATTGCACTGATAGAAATCCAGTCTGAATGAAATGCTTAATTCAAAGAACTTGTAAATCAAATGCTCATTATGGCTCTGATAAGTACCTTTAAAGATGGCCAGCCCACACAACTTGCAGTCTCTAGCTCTTCATAAGCAGATATTAAAAGAGGTAGGAAATAAAATGTTAAGCACAAGCTGAGAAATGGGGCTTTTAATCTTTCTTTCATTCCAAACAATGTGTCAGTTTCAGGTCAGACTTAACTGTGATTAACAAACTGAACAGTTTCCCTGTTCATCACAAGGAAATACCTTTATCACGGAGGCTCCTGAAGACAGCTTATGAATTATTTCACAAGCAAAATAGCTGCTTTCAGAGCATGCTTCAGAATCAGGAAGGCCCAATCTGTGTTCAGGGTTTCCAGCAATGAGAAGGCACAGTCATGATATGCATTAGTAGAGTGGTTTTATGAGTTACAGGATTTCATGCATTGAGGTCCATGACTAGAAGCCTCTACAGTCAGCTCTTAGGAGCTTACTATGAGCATATAGTTTTCAAACCACAAACCTATAGACTGATTAAATTGAATTCAGTGTATTGTAATCTTGCAACAGAAATTTTTCTTTTGGCTTGTTGATGCTGCAATAGCAAAAAAACCCCAAAAACAACCAAAACTCCAACTGTGCAAAGACACTGAAAAGTCTAACACAGTGCTGATAGGGAGTTAAAATTATTTCCTTATTGGCTATGATGAATATCCTTTTGTAATGCATTATTCATTATGAACACATTAACTCTGGATGACATCAGACCAGCTGAGAAGCAATTTGATGAAAGTATTGTCTAGGAAACCACACACTCTTCCCCTTAACCACTGAAATGATATAAGCTAGCAGCAAATATTCAACTCAGGTACTTTATCCACATTTCTGTAACTGATCAAAACCAAGCTGTGAAGCATGGGAAAACTGAAATTAGTCTATTGTGCAGGAAATCTGTGCACAGTATGAAAATAGGTGTGCATGTATGTGTATGCACAGCTCTACTGATGTACTTACTATTCTTGAGTTTGACAGAATTGCTTATTACTGCTGAGACTTTCTATTGTGAACAATTAAAGATACGGTCTTTGCCAAAATGTAACTGTTCAAACTGAATTTTCCATACCTGAGCATCATCTTGATTCTGGGTTTGTTTTTCTTTCTGAGGCTAAACTTGGCCACCTTACTGTTCTTGTAATGTAGTGCAAGGGGAAAGCGGGAGGAGATGCAGGTGATGGGAGGACAGAAGAGGAAGGTGAGAAGGGAGAAAGAGCTAAGGGAGTAGTCTCTAGACTTAGTCCATGAACTGCTCATTCAGACTTGGGGAAGCAAGCTGTGGATCCAAAACTTGACAGATGTATTCTGACTTCTGCAAATTGGTTCTGTTTTAGATTGTGTGTGTCTGCTCAAGGGGGCTACAAAGCCACCTGAAATACAGAGCTAAATGTTTCTGCCAATGTGAGGGAAATCCCAGATGGTGAGCAGCTGGCTGTGATGATGCCCCAGGTTTTACTTCCTTTTCAGAGAGATGCTAGAGGGTTTTTACCAGCTGTTGTCACTGGGAGCAGCTGACAAAGTGTTTTTCAACCCATATTTTTAGCTTTGCCCTGAATATAACTTAGTTGGATACAAGGATCAGGTTAAACTCCTCTCTCAGCATTTTCATTGTGACTGTGAATTACAATACACTCTATTCATTACAGAATGAGGAGACATGCACTTTTGATTTCTGATCTAGAAGTTACTACACCAGAACCTTAGCAGGGATAAATTGCTGTGGTATTTGTGAGTCAGGATGGATCAGCACATGTATGTCACTACTTAAGTCAGATGGATTGGCTAAAGTGAAAAAGCTGAAGCAAAGGATAGTGGGATACATCTAGCAACTTGACTGTTTCTACATAAAGTCATCTCTTGCATGCTGTAGTTCACCACATTTTTGGTGTAGTTGTAATGGAGTGATGAAGACTGTAAGTTACTAGTATGATTACTTCCCCTGTCATATGCACCTGGGAATCAGGGCGTGGTGATAAATAATTCCCTTAAGCAGATTGAACCTAAAATCAATGATGATAAGCCAAGAAAATTATTTTGTGCCTGAAGCTTGAATTAGAAAAGCAGCTCTTTTGGGAGGAGCTCCTGTAAGGCAGTGATGCCACAGGCACTAGTACTGTATTTGGTATTGAATGTTTGGGAAGATAAGAAGGTATAATGATTTTTAAGGTTGACACCAGGAACTGGTTTCTAGGAAGATATGAGCTTTTGACGATTAAAGGGGGATAACTAAAAAAGGCTGATAAATGGTGTTAAAAGGTTTAACTAATGTTGCATCCTGCAGTTTTTGGTAGCCTTTATGTTTATAATTTTATTGTAAAGCTGAAGTAAAAATGGAAATGACAGTGCATGTTACAAAAAGCATGGACAGCAAAATAAGGCACAGAAATAACACAGCATGGGTGGAATGAAAATTGTCACAAAAATCTGACCCTGCACAAAGCCTGTGCAGGAGGAAATAAGCAAAGTGAAATCTCTATTACTGTGCAGAGTGTTGCCTTATCACATAGAGCAGTAGGTAGAATTGATGTCATGATTTTGCTTATCTTCATATCTTGTTTCCAATATGAGATTGGTCATTTAGACCAGACAGCATTAAATGGCAGCTTAGTCTTTACTGGGTGAGGATTTGGCCTCTGAGCATTAGTTTCAACTTAGAACTTTCACAGAAGGTAAAATGAAAGGGGATACACAGAGCTGACCAACTTTGTAAGAATAAGAGCGAAGTATCCACAAATTTGGTCATAATACCAGGGTGGGAAAGTAAGTGAAAGAGCTGTGAATCTTTTTGTACTGCTGTCTTCTCATTGTGTAAATATTGTGAATTGCTGCATATTCAGCATATTTTGAGGCATCAGATAAGGTGGTTGGTGTTGGAGGTTAGATATTTGAGTACTACCCAATTCACATGCTATGTGCAACTCTTGCTATGGTACTTCATCCTTAATTTATGCCCTTGCTCTGTTATTGCTTTTAAGTGAAGTCATAGCATACAAATTAGTTCTGTGCATTTATTTTAGATCATAATTGAATTTTAAGAAAGTAATTAAGTTTATTACCTACTGAATAGCCTTGGAGGACAGACAGCCAAAAATCGGAGTATCAGCTGTTTGGACATTTTGCTGGCACAAAATCCCAATTAATTAGATCTAGTGTTACAGCTATGACTGAGTAGTATTCCCTTAAAGGAAATTGTGGAAATGGATTTTATTAAAACAGTTGAGATGATTTTTGCAATGGGATACCTAAATGGAGACCTGTGAACTGGAGAGTTTAATAAAGATATGTATTAGTGGAGTTCTCCATTTGTTTGGGGACTTTGAACACCAAGTTTTTGCACTGTTCACTATGTCAGTTTAGCTGACTGACCTTCAAAAATACCACAACAAAACAAACATGGCTGAGCAAATTCTGTGTACTTTGGATTTCACTTGTGTTACCAATTCTTGACTCTGACAAACTGCAGCAGTTTTGACTTGCATTCCACTCCCTTCAAAAAATATTTTTGGTATGTTTCTTGAATGTAAATTTCTTGACTCCATCCAAAACCGGTGCAGTTGGGTATTGAATGTGCTTGAAATTACTGAATGACTGGGCATTACCAGGTTTTTCAGCTTTCTGTATCTCCTGTGAAGACACTAGTGTGTTGTACTGCTTGAGAGAAGTCTTACATGACAGTGAATCTATTCCACAGGGGTAGGAGTCCATCCCATGTGAGTTCTGTCAGAGCCCCAGTCAAGCATTTCCACAGTAATTCTCAGCCACCTGCAGCTTGGCACTGTTACAGCCATTTTGAAAATGAAGCTGTATTTTCTCTAGTCAGTAAGTTTATAGCTGAAAGGCACAAAGGTGACTTTTCAGGCCTTTTCTGATTCCTATGATCCTGGAATAGAGCTGATCTACAGTGGCCTTGTGCCACTAGTCTCAGGCTGCTTTGAGTAATGCACCAGTTGTCTGAAGCACAAAGAGTAATCACTGATAACTAAGGCATAAAGTCATGCTGCCTATATCACCTACAGCAGTGTCTGTAAAAGGCTCTACTTTGTGCCAGTTTACTTGCTTTTAGAGCTGCTTCTTAGCAGTAGGGTATGGCAGTTGTTGCATACTTTCCCTGTGTTCATGTTTAGTTTTATTGTAGTATGGATCAAGCTGTAGAGGTACAAGAGAATTAGTTTGAGTGAATTTGTAAGGAGATCTGTAGTCTTGTCCTTAACCTGTTTATGCAGGGTACAAGTTGTTGTCATAAGTTACTTTCACTGCATTTTTCGTATTTCACTGCATACATCATCCGTGTGTTTAAGAGGCTGGAATCAGGTCTTGATGGCTGCTTTCTGTCAAGACACAAAAGCAGATTCAAGTCTGTACCAGATTTGGTCTGACCTGCATGAAGACCTGCAATAATTTGATCTGTGTACTTTTGGTCATGCCTGTTAACTACACAGTGGCTAAGCTTGGAAGCAGTTAAGAGAACAGAGCTACAGAAGTCAAACTCCCCACCATCCCCCTTGTAAACTAATCTTGAAACAATATTGCTCCACCATCTGCCAAAGTACTGAATGGAGATTTAATATCTTCCCAAAGGGATACAAATCTAATAGGAGCTGCATAGCTGAACCACCCAACTAGCTTTGAAAGCATCAACTACTTTTCCAGGAATTACGTGGTTCCTTGATCATGCAAAGCAAGTAGATATTCCTTTCCTCATCCTGTTCCTCAAATTCAGCTATAATTGTAGCGGTTTGTATCTACAGTTTAAGAACCAAACTACAAGGCAACAGGGCCCTATATCTGTATTAAGGGCTTTTGGCCAGACATTTGTGGAATGTTATCGTGGAATCTGTGAAACACACTTTGATCAGCAGTTTACTAAAAACATGAATTATGAATTCACTCAATTCAGTAAGTGTTCATAGCATATTTAAACAATTATTCTTATCCAGGAACAAGTGACCGTATTTTCACTGGAGCAGCAGGGGATTCTTGAGCAGCAAGAGTACAGCTGCTTAGCATAGTCTTGTGTTATGGTGTGAACTCCTGAGTATCTTTTTAAGGGATAAGGATTTCTATAGTAGTGTGAAAACCAAAAACCTTCATTTCTGGGGATGACAGGGCTGTTGAGTGTGAATTCAAGTGTGATCAGTTTGGAAAATCTGGTTATTGTTACAGATTAAATAAATGGAATCAGATTTTCTTCTGAAATGTTCTTCATTATTACTTATATAGAATTGAAGTCTTTGGCAGTCTAGGAGGATTCATACCTGAAAGTGCTTAACATTGTAAAAACTCTGGCTGCTAAGCTAAATAGGATACATTCTAACTAGTGACCAGTGGAATTTATCAACTACCAATTGTGTGGCACAGATTATTTGCCTTTGGAGCTTTTTTTTGCAGCTTTTTTGTGGATCTTTGTCCAGTGAATGAACTTTAAAGTTCATGTTATTTCAAGTTTCTAAATCCAGCCAGCAATATTTACAGAAACTCAGTAAGAAAGAAAATACTGCTATTAATCATTCTTGTAAAAACAGCTTTCTGAATATGTTTAGTCCTTTTCTTGTCTAAAAGCCAGAGTTGCCCTTGCTACAAAAGCAAATTAGTCTTGTCATTCTTATTTTTTGTTTTTCATTTGTCTTACTTTACAAGATTAATTATAGAAATTATTCTCTTATCTTTATGGGTGACTTTGGTCTGCTAGATTGTCCTAGGTCATGCTGTGAGCAATACTTCCACCCGCTTTTCTCTAGAATTAGAGCATAACCTTGAGAGGGTTGCAATGTTTTATTTTCAACAAAATTCTGAAGTAACAGAACAGAGTTGTCTAGTTAATTTGAAACCCTGTCTACTTAGGAAAGTGGATTAGCAGGTTACAATAATTAAAATACTTTCTGAATTTAGATGGTTACCAACTGGATCACCTGGCAATAATTCAACTGTGAACATCCCATCAGAGTATGTGCCAGAGCTCTTCTGCCCAAGCTGATAGGTTTCTGTTGTAGCTCTAAGTCCTCTGGAAATTGTCACTTTTAGAGCTGCCCCCTAAAATCAGCTTCCTCCATGTACAGCAAACTGAGATTGAATTGTGAAACTGTTTGGTATCTAACTGATATATGGTCTCAGAACTCCTTAAGTAATAACTAAGGTGCTTAAAATTCTATTCTTCCTTCTAAATAAAGGTCTTGTAAACTTGCTATTTTATTAGTAACTTCAGCTTTCACTTACTTCTGCATGGTAACAAATAGCCTGGATAGCAATAAATATTCTTCATTTGAACTCTCATTGAGTAATTTACCATTTGAAAGTGATAAAGATCTGCCACATAACTCCAAAACCTGTATTTTTGCTAATTATTAGCCTAAAATCTCTTAAAGGGAAAATGTGTGCTACAAATTGACTGGCCAGCATTAGTGTCTGCTCAAACTGTGCATACAGGATGTTCTGAAATGCAGTTGCCTCATGGGAGCTGTAACAGTGCTCCTATTGTCTTCTGCTCAAATATAAAATTTCTCTTTCTTCCCAGGCTCTGTGTGGAAGGGCTGAGCAGGAAAATTCATGCAGCTGTGAAAGGGACAGCAGCCAAACTTCATTCTGTGCCTGAGCTGATTAAGCTGCTGCTGCCTTCAGAATACTCACCCACTGGCTCTGATACCTATTTGTCCAAGTGGTGGTTTCTGGAGACCTTTAAAGGCCTTTTGTTTGAGTGCAATGGAAAAGAAGTATTACGACAGTAACATATTAGAACAGCTGGAAGCTAACCAGCTTAGAGCAAGCCTCCTTTGGCCCTTCCAGTTTTCCACAAAGCCACAGCAAAGCATGAAGCTGCTCTTCGATAGTCTCTGGTGTAGGTCACTGCAGGAAGAGATCCATTGTATAACTTTTTCTTTAGAAGTAAAAACACAACAATGGCAACCAAACTTGCATTTCTTGTCAGATTCCTTCTGCCTCTGGAATTTGAAGAGAAAGCCAATGCATTTCTTGATCTACTGAGATCATGCAAAGACCTTTCTCCCTTTTTATTAAACATCAGGGAGTCTCTCTAGCTGGCCTGGAGATTATAGCTGCAAATATAGTCGTTATAGTTCAACAGTTTTCCAAAGTAGAAACTTAGGTAGGGCTATAAACCAGAGAAGAACTTAAATATATTTTCATTAGAAACACCTTAAAATCTGTTTTTCTTTTGATGGTATATAAAAGCTTTTTGCCCTAACTTCCTGAAAATGGTTCAGGGAGAGACATAGGCTTACAGAAACAGTTAAATGCAGGCAAGATACAAAATTAAGTTTCAGCATTAAGAAAGGCTATAGACCCACCATTTTTCATGGAGAAAAGAATCAGTGTTGTGTATGCGTTGTTGAATGCAGACATGCTGACAGGCAGGTGGGGACAGCTGTTGCCAGAGCAAAATCTTTTTCCCCATGTTGTCTTAAACAATGCCTGGTAACTTTGGCTAAGTTTGGAAGCAGGGAACCTAACCTTTAGAGACCTTTAAAAGAAACATCTTAGCATCATGGTTCAACTAGCAATTCATAAATTCAGCTGTCCTTGTACTATTTGTACTCTCTGTAAAACCTGTTTTCATTTAAGTCCAGACTGTTGTGAACAATTCTTATGGTCTCAGGATAAAACAGAACTAGCAGATAGCTCTTGGTGCAAATAATACAGCAAGGCTGGATAATCATCTGCATGAGGGAACCAAGGTTTCCTCTACTCTAAGGGCTGGAGTAGATTTTCTTGGAAATAATCCCGAACAAAGGGGTACAGTAAAAGACCTGTGTGCAGTAAAATGGATCATACATATTAGTCTTCCTTACATGCCTGCTTGGTTTGTTAATGTAGGAGGGTCTCTCCTGTAATGATGCAAGGAGACTAACTTGCTGGAAAGATATGAACATTCTTATATAGATTCTGCCCTGTGCAGCGTCCAACCTTGGCCACCCCTGTGCTCTCCTTGCGGTGGAAATTTGGTAACCTACTGAGGACTGACTGAATATATTGAAGTCCTACACTGAATACAGCAATGTGTGGAAGAAACTTAGCACCTGCTGAAGTACAGGTCATTTAGATTTATTGGCTCATGATGCCCTAAAAACCTGTGAAACCATCACATGTCTTTGATTAAAAATTATGGTGAGAATATGTGTACTTTATCTGACACTGTCTGGTCAACTGTGTTCATTTCTGACTTCTAGAGTCAAGCTGCCTCTGAATGAAGGCAAAGTTAATCTTCTGTTATCATTAGGCTGTATCTGTTGCTACTACCCTTTCCTTGACGAGCAGTGTATGTTCCAGAGTATGATTAATCATCATCTTTCCTTAGGAACTGTTCAATCCTAGCCCAGCAAAAGAGAAATTTGAAATTGAAGCTTAATGCTTATGATGCTTAAGCCTCTGATTCAGACAACAGAACAGGATGTGCTTTTAAATAAAAATTATTTCAGAGCAGCAGTAGCACTCCACAAATTTATTCCATCCCTGTTGATTTGTATCAGTAGGCAAGATAAAACAGCAAGCACTTTTCCAAAGTCCCTATTGTAAGGTTTCGTATGTAGAGAACTCAGGGCTGTTGCACATTGTGACTGCAGTCAACTTTATTATGAACATGTTACCAAGAAAGGTCTTTGCTGTTTCCTATTGGCATTTGGGATTTTAACAAAAAAACAGTTTGAACCACAAGGACTCAGTTTTGATAACTGAGTAAGCCAATTTGCTCTGTTTTGGGGAGCTGCTGGAGTGTTTCACAGAAAGAGAGGGGTAGTCTAGAAAATGACCTGGTGAAGTAGCATCAGGTCCCACAAATATCTTGCTGTGTTCTTCCATGAATTTCACCCCTGCTGGAAAACCGTTCACTGAACAAAATGATGAGCTGTCATGAAGATTCTAGCTATGTTTTAAATAAAGAAAAAGCTGCTTGCTTCTAGCGTAGGTCTGGGCTGGCATGAGGCAGAGAATGATCATTCCTGTGCTGATTACTGTTTGACTCAAAAGCATATAGTGCGTTTCTTTAAAGACGACTGCAGGCAAATAGCTAAGCTTGCATGAGTTTCTACTGCACATCAAGTGTATGAAAATTAACCTGTTAAAATATGTTGAAGTTCAGGTAGGATATGAAGCTGTATGTAAAATTAGTAAGATAAATCTTTTCCCCTTCTGAGAAGGTGAACAACCTTGAAAGAAGGGAAGGAAAAACCTGGTGGTCTACGCTTTGTAGAAGAGGAACTGGGGAACTGATAAACCTGCACCACGATTGAGATAAATATCAGTGGTGCAACAGATAGCCTTATATAGGGTCATTTTAAGTATGCTAAATGTGTCTGTGGTGGCAGTTTTTAGCCAGCAGACCCTGTAAAGCCTCTGCTGATTTGAGACACGCAATTGCAAGCTGATTTGGCTTGTGTAAACAAAGCTGTGCAGGCAGCCTGCAAAGGAGTGAGCACATGTGCACAGCTGTGTTTATCTGATGCTTTGCAAAGCAGGAATTTATTTCTAAATAGCATGCTGGCAAGACCAAGGTCATGGAAATCTTCCATTTAGCACTTAGAAGGAAATATATTTTTTTTAGAATGTCACCTTAAGAGCTTGGAAATTAGGATTCTAATTTCTCACAAAGAATTGGCTTTCATTTATTGTTTAAAACTTCACTTAAACATACCCAACTACAGGATCATGAAGAATATAGCTAGAAAAAAATCCTTATTTAGGTAACTAATTGACTTTCAGTAAATAAAAATGTGCTGAACACTCACCTTAGACTTCCAAAGCAAAGAGTTAACAGCAAAATATACAGACTTGATAATGACATGTCCAATTCATCACAGAGGGCTTCTATTTCCCATTGACTTCACTGGTATGGAAAGGCTACAGTCTCTGAAGTTGAAAACCTTGAACACTGAATTTCTTTTTTTTGCAATATGGGGTATGTAAGAGTGTCTTGAGGGTTTTGTTGTGAAGTCAGTTCTTAATCGAATTTTCTAAATATACTTCGGAATGAAAGATGGATCATGGGCTTTTGGAAATCAGTATAAAAAAAATACAGTTCCTCTAACTGACAGCATGTCAGCAGTACAGCCACTGAATATCAGGTATAAGGACTGCTGACAGCCTGAAAGATATTTGAGAAAGCTTATTCAAGATATTATTCTTAAAGGTGGAGCATCATCTTGTCATAGAATCATAGAATACTATGTTGAAAGGGACCTCAAGGGTCATCTGGTCCAATCTTTCTTGGGACAACCACGGTCTAGACAAGATGACCCAGTGCCCTGTCCAGCTGAATCTTAAATGCCCAGTGTTGGGGACTCCACCACTTCCCTGGGAGGATATTCCAATGTCTGATTATTCTTGTTGTGAAAAATTTTCCTCTCATCTCCAGTCAGAATCCCTCCCCGGAATAACTTGTACCCATTACCCCTTGTCTTTTCCATGTAAGTCTCTTGTAGAAAGGAAGTTTCTGTCATCTTTGTAGCCACCCTTTAAATACTGGAACATGGTGATAAGGTCTCCTCTAAGCCTTCTTTTCTCAAGGCTGAACAAACCTAGTTCTCCCAGCCTTTCCCTATCTGGCAAGCTTCCCAGTCCTTTGATCATCTTTGTGGCCCTTCTCCAGACTCTCTCCAGCCTGTCCATATCTTTTTTGAACAGTAGGGACCAGAGCTGGACACAGTATTCCAGGTGTGCCTGACAAGCACTGAGCAGAGTGGCATAATGACAACTTTGTCTCTGATGGTGATGCCCTTGTTGATGCTACCACACAGCCTGTTGCCTTTCTTTGCTGCAGCAGCACACTGTTCACTCATTGAGCCTGTTGTCCACCAGGATCCCCAGGTATCTTTCCTCAGAGCTGTTCTTCAGCCGGGTAGATCCCAGCCTGTGCTGCACTCCTAGATTATGTTTTCTCAGGTGCAAGACTTTACATTTGTCCTTGTTGATGTTCATCAGGTTCTTGTTAGCCCACCCTTCCAGCCTATCCAGATCTTCCTGCAGAGTGGCTCTCCCTTCTGAAGTGTCTGCTTCCCCCACTCAGTTTGGCATCATCAGCAAACTTCATCAGGGTATGCTTTCATTCAAATGGGATCATGTTCGAGAGTCACATTTTAGAAACAACTTGGGGTGCCTATCAAACTGGAGACAGCCAAAAGTCAGAGCAATTGGGGAGCAATTTACATAAAGCAGGCTTCACCTGCTGCAGTATCATCTCTCTAGGTAAGTCTTTAACTTCAATAGATTTGAGGATGAGAAAAATCACGATGAATTGGCATTTGGAAAACAAACTAAACACATATTTTCTGTCCCTATAAGACCTTAGTAAATGACTGCTTAGAATCAGGCAAAGTTTACAGTACTATAAAAAAAAATCTGTTTTGCATTTAGATAATACTATCTACTACTATTGTCTGTGCCTCGCAGAAGAGTTCTTTTGTACAGAAGGCAGATTATGCTGCCTGTGTAATACTGAGTTGCTACAGTGGTACTGCTTCTTTTGCATTGCTGCTGCAGTTAAGGACTTAGAGCATGGCAAATGCAGACAAGCATAGATTTTCACCTTTGTTCAGTGTAGCTTTTGGGAATGCAGGACACAACCTGGTAAGTAATGGAAAAGCTGGCGTAGAGCTACAGGCTGTTGGTGGTTGTTTTATCCCTGGTCATTGTGCTATTAAGTAGCCAGCAGCCCTGGTTTGTGATCTGCCTGACCAACTGTTGTTGCCTCCCTAGCTGTTACACATAGGGCACTCTCATGAATAACCAGGAAACTCTGGAAAAGCTGTGTTGATGTATAATATGCTGTTAAATACTTTTCAGAAGTACTGTGGGATTATACTAACTGAAGAAGCTGTTTTGTAAAGCAGCTAGGAAAAGCCTAAATATTATGAATTCATGGTTTTGGAGAACCTGGCTGAGGAGGCCACCCAGACAGAATGAGAACCAGGAGGGCTGGCAAGGGACTCTTCTGATCAGACCAAAACTAAGATACTGGGTAATCATAACTGCCTTATATGGAACCTAAAAGAAACAAATACAGACTCTTAAAATAAAAGCAAATGGTCTGTATGGTTTTTAATATATTCTTCCCACTCCCTTACACATACTGGTTATGTGATATATTCATATCTGTGCTGTAAAAAGTTCTATTTCAGCTCTTTAGATGTTCACATAACAGGACAGAGAAGGTCCTTTAGAATGAAGGGCATGAAAACCATATGGAATGCCTGGTTGTCATTTCACTGCGTAGCAGAATTCCCAAAAGTCAGGAAGATTACCCAAACTCATCTACTTGTAATGAAGTGGGTTACCAAGCAGAAAAAAAAAAAAGAGGTGGTGTTTTTGAGCCTGTGCATAAATAATCTGTTCTTAAAACAGGATATCATTTGCCTGGAGGTATTAAAAATTATGCATTATGTACAGATTCCAGCATAATAAACAAATGCTTGCATCTGTCTCTCCTGGGCGACTAACTGTGAAGTAAGATCTTTTTTTCTATCAAGTAGAGAATCTTTGGTAGAGAACTATCCCAGGTAATTCTGTGCAATAAAATAATTACATTTGCTGTCTACCTGTGCTTGAGAAAAGGGAAGAGAGGTAACATTTGTTTCCTATTTCAATCTACTGTTGTGCTTACAGATAAATTTTTCAGTCTCTTTCTCCAGAATATCATCTTATGGAGTTAGTATTAAAGAAAGCAGACTGAAGAAAAGGTATTTAATGTATTTTTAGTTGCAATTGTAAGTATTCAACTCAACCCTAGCCGGACAGCAGTAGATTTAGTACATTGCCAGTATATTCATGGTCACATCATTGAAGGAGGCCGTGCTTACCTTCTTGTGCTGGAAATGTCCTTTCTGAAATTAAAGTTCGTTTATTTTTCCTGCTACTTCCCCAGCCAGTAGAACCCTATGTAGTTTCAAAGGCTACTGTACTGAGCCAAGTCTGTCTAGGGAACACTGGCCTTGGAAGTTACAGCTCTCTTTGGTGAGAACATTTTAACCAAGGTATTAACTTTAAAGGATGTAACCCCACAAAAAAATCTTGATCTGTCAAGGTCCTGTACTTTTAAAAGCAGTAATTTTATGCAAGCTCCCAGTGATTGTGTCTGGTATAAGGGGTTTGCTAGTAATTTGGGATAAGTTAGAAAACTTGAATAAGCTGAAAAACATCCTGAGTTAAACTCACGTTAGGTTCCCCATATGCAATGTCTGTACAGACTTTTTAGGGCACTTCTTTGGATCACGGCTCCTTTGCATCTGCAATGCTATAGCTGATGTAGGTTGGATGCCAAGGTGGTATAACTTACCCTACTCTAGTAAGATGGACTGAGGTTATACAGGATTAACATTTAAGTTCATCTATGCTAGGCTTACACAAAGAAAGAGTAAATTAACTTAAGGACTAGAAATATTAATGATGGCACTTGCCCTTGTGAAGGAGCTATTTTAGATCACTTTCAAAAAGTTCATTTTCTCAGTTTTTTTCAGGTTAGCACAGTGTAGTACCTCTTGCTGGGGAACTGTGAATCTTCCCACTTTTTGATAATGAAGTGTCTAGCTCTGCAGGATACAGACTGCTGGCAATTAAACTGGATTTTAAAATATGTCCCACATGCATACTTTCAGCTTGATTAAATATTTGAAGTTTGCATTTAAAATAGCAATACTCTCAGTAACTGCTGGAAAGGGCTACTCACTCTGTCAGACTGGATTCCAGCAAGTGAAGTTGGCCCTGAAATGTCAGTGATGCCAAATGGAAAACTGATAATCCTAACTTTTGGAGAATATACTGCACTGATGTATGAAGCAAAGTGATACTATTTGATGTAGAATAGAAAATTCCTGGAAGGCAGAAGGAGCACAGTGTGGGGCTTCTAGCTATAAGCTTGGGAAAGCTCTTGTGACCTTCTTGTATCTCTTATTTCCATGTCCTTGGCCAAAGTTCCTTTATTCTGATCCAGCCTCTTCATTCTTCCTGTCTTCTGCCCTTTTATCAGTCATGATAGTGGAGGCAAACCACCCAAGAGAAAGGAGCAGCTGCTCACCCTTGTTCTTCAGGTTTATAATCTTCCACCTCCTTGACACACAGCAAGTTTTCAGTCTTGTAGAGAACAGCATGTCGGTACTCTGCTGCCATGGCTGTGTGGCTTAATTCTCCTCTGAGAAGGACTCTGAGGATGAACAGCACTACTTTTTTTTTTTTCCCCCCCCTCCCCCTTTCACTGCTGGCCTTAGAGGGGCATGCATGTATTGATGGATTTCTGATGTATCTGCCTGACTGGTACATGGATAAGAGTTTAATAATCTCAATACCCCATGCACCCCCTTTCCACCTCCCCAAAAGTATAAAGGAGGCCCTTCAGACTGCAGGGTCTCTGCAAAAGGCACATGTGTTTGAATTTATGAGAATGGGAAGATTCCCTTTGGTTCAGAACTCCTGCTCCAAGACAAAGAAATTCTATGGCCTTTTTTAGGAATAATCGTTCAGTATTTAACACTAGAGAAACACAGTACCAGCTTGGTCTTGAAAATAGCTCAGCCCAATTTTAAAAATATTTCAGGTCTAGCAGATTAGCAAAAAAAAAATTAGGAGGGGGAAAAAAAACTAGCTAGAAATACTTAGCTATACTGTTTAAGTCTGGCTAAATTTTATAAAGAAGATAATAGCTCTGCAGTGCAAAGGTTTGAGTGAATTAATTTTAAGTGTCTTACATAATTGAGAAATCCCTACTGTGTCACCTGGAAACTTAAAATGTTGTTGGTATCTTATCTACTTTGCAGCTGTGCAATGGAGCTGTCAGAAAAGAATCAGCACTCTAATTGCAGTTACATAAGGTCTTAATGACTGAGCTACAAGGTTTATTACCACTTTTGGGGGTTAATACACGAAAGCAGGAAGCAAAGCAATTTTTGCAACAGATTGGACAGAAGGTTAACAGCATGCAGAACACACAGACAGAGAACCTTAGGCTGTTCTAGAGTGTATGTTGGTTATAGAAACATGGGAAAAGTTTTTTGTATAGGCTGCACTGTTGCTGAAAAACTGTATTCCTTTAAATTAGCTACATCAGACTGGATGAATGCTGTAAGGAGTGAATAACTGTACTGTCCCTGCTTTGAATGTGAATTCATGCAGTTTCCATAACTCTTTAATGATGTTTGTTCCTTCTTGCCTGACCCTTTATTGTCAAGTGTATGAGAAATGCCAGAGTGAACTTTGAAGCTACATAGTTAATAGAAAAATGGATTAATGTAGTCCACAAAGACCTCTCTAACATATACTGTAAAAACACAGTAAATATCACAAGTCACCCTTATGCAATGTTTTAAAAAAAAGTAAAGCTTCAATGTTTTGAATAGCCTACTTTCTTCTCTTGTGGCTGATTAACAATATTGAATTTTAGTAAATTAACAGTTTTTGGCAAACATGTAGAAATACAGGTCAAATATAGACTAAAATATCAGCCATAAGAAAATAACTATGTTTTTAAAATACCATTTTCCCCTTATTCTACAGCTGTGGCTATATTTAGTAGTAATCCAGTGTGTCTTGCATATGGGGAATTTTGATTCAACTCCTTTCTGATTTAGAGACCAATGGGTCATTTCCGTATCCCCCATTCTCATGCTTCCCAACACCCAAGTCATAAATGCTGTTTTCTGATAGAGTAATAAACCTGTAAAATTTGAACCTGTTGAATCTCTGCATTTCCTATGAAGAGCAGCAAGAAGAAAAATATCCCTGATGCTTTAATAAGAGCTTCATTTTCATGCCTTTCCAAATTTATTATGAGAATCAAAATCAGTGAACTCAAGGAAGCTGAATTACAGATAAGCCACACCTACCAAACCCTTCTGCTTTTTCAGAACCACAGAAGGCTCTCCCACACTTCATACTGCATCAACCCATCCCAAAATATTATAAAAAAAAAAAAAACCCTAAGCATATTTTAATGTATGTATCCTTAAAGAGATTTTTTTTTTTTGTAACAATGCCCAGGAAATTAGGTATAAGTGACTCAGTGAAGTAAATGTAACCACTTTTTTTTCAGTGCTTGGTCTCCTGTACACCTTTAGGAGACTGAACTACATGAGAAACTAATTTATGGATATATTAAAAAGATAACAATCCAGGGGAGATAAAAGGAGGAACCTGGAGTTTACAGGAGTGCTCTGTAGTTTCTGTATGAAAGAACAGAAAGGCAAATGTCAGAACATCTTTAGCGGAGTCCCCCTCAAAAGGCTCAGAGGGTCATAAATGATTGTAGCCATGAGCACAAGAGGAGCAGAAGGTTGAGTAACTAGAGGTTCATGAAGTCAAGAGAATCTTCTGGAGAAAGTACTTAAGCCTTGTCTTCAAATACAGCTCCTGAGTTACTTTCAAAAATAAGAGCCTCATGCTTTGAAAAAAATTGTAATGAAATTGCACTAACCTATAGAGTACTTATTTGCATAGATTAGTGGAAGTAACTGCATCATTGTTCACAATACTGGGATTGATGGAGAGCTTTTAAAAAGTATTTCCATTCAGTTTTTCATTCCTTTTGGTCCAGTTTACCTGGGGCTTCCTCTGCTCTAGAGAACACACTAAAATGTTGATGTCTAGAAAAATCCTGTAAAATTTTCCTAGGCCATTTGCAGTGCAATCAAAAATATATAAAATAACAAAATTACATCACTGAGTTGAGTGCAGACGTAAAAACCATTTGGCAGATATTTTGATATGTCCCAAATGAACCAACCCTGCTTCCTTCCATTTCAGTGGGACAGTCCATGGGAACTGAGTGAATATGCAGCCTTGTGTAAGACTGAAGATAGAAGAAAAGGCAAAACTGCTACATTGATCAGTATTTGTTTTCATGTGAACAACAGTAGATCACTTTAGTCTGTAGAGCACAGTAGATGAGGAGTTTGGTTCAGGGTCTGAAATAGGTTAAAGCATGCTGAGTGCTACACGCACAAAAAAAAAAACCTGTGGAAAAATGCCCGATTTTCTTATCTGTAAATCCCAGAATTTAATAAAAAGTGATTTCCATGCACATTAAAATAAAAAATCTCCGTGAAAATCAGGCAGGCAAGAGAGGAATGATTACGCCATACTGTCAGTCATGTGGGACTAAAAGATGTCTGGTACCAGCGGTAACATTTATTGACTAATCTTTAACTCCATATTCTTTTAAAACCCATGAAGAGTGGTTTAGTACAATACAGAACTGTATATGCTGTCATGAACGGTAGAAGTTGCTGAAATGAGAATACTGATAAGCAAAACCTATCAAGAAGCAATAAATTAAACTTTAGTCCAACTTCCTTATGGAATATTAACTTTCTTGGTACGAGGGCCTTGTTGAAAACAGGAAAATGTTCTTCAGAAAGCTTTGGTGGAGAATAGTGAAGGGAAGGAATTACTTAAGAGTTGGGTACTTGATTTCTTCCCAAAGCACCAGGTAGCACAGGTAAGTAACAAGAAGTTATCACAAGTAATCAAAGCTTGGTGTCTTCTGCTACAGGATTCACTGTTTGCCAGTAACTGCTTGACTGTTTTCATCTTACAGTCAGTGCCAAGTTATCCCCTATACAAATGTTATTAAAATGTGTATGTAATGGTAGTTAAGCACTGGTATGACTCTATAGGTTTTCCTTTTCCTGATTCAGAACCTAGATATTAAAAAATTAAGACTGTAATAGATAAATAAGACTGTAATAGATAAAACTTACTTCCATCACAAAAATCTTTGGCTGCTGGAGAATAGCCCATAATATAATAAATAGCCCATAATATAATAAATATATATAAATAATAAAAAAATTAAGACTGTTTAAGTGGTAGTTAAGCACTGGTATGACTCTATAGGTTTTCCTTTTCCTGATTCAGAACCTAGATATTAAAAAATTAAGACTGTTTAAGTGGTGATGTGGTTTCCTACAAATACTTTCTTTGTACTTTTCCTTGTAGGACAAAACAATTGTTAAACCTACCACTCTTCTAAGCAGCATAGGAAAATAGCTCAGAACAGCATTTTTTAAATCTACAATATCCCAAAATGCACAGAGTATTTTACTGCAGTCTGCCCCTCTGTGAATGGAACAATTATGTTCTCTGCATTTTGATTATTATACTGCTTAGAAATGTTTGCTTTTGTTTTAAATTAATTTGTGGTTCAAGCAGAAGGGGTACCTTTGTGTTCTGTTTCAAGCACCAGTCCCTTAATATGTATCCAGTTCCTTAAACAACAAGGTTAAAAAAAATGCTCTTTTTTTGGCTACTGAGGTCTGAATGATACTGCATATTGTTTTTTGCTGAAAGCTTCTGTTCCCAAAAGCTGTTAGCAGCTTCTATGACTGAATTGCCTGAGAAAATAGCCTGGACTCCTTGTTTTCTTTGTTACTGTTAGAGAATGTGAGGAAGGTTTTCAATTAGAAATCCAGCTTTTTAAGGGTAAGAGTTTCTTATGTTAGTGGCCTAAAGGGTTATTTCAGCAGAGATTTTGTTTCTTACCAAGGGGGAAAGGGAAAAACAATGTCATTGATTAACAGTAAACACTTTTTGGACCATAAAGAGTCCTGATCTTTTTTCCTGCCCCTCTTTTGGCCTGTCATCTATTCTTTGTCTGATTGGTGGAAGTACCACATACCAGCAGTGACTTGTGAACTGGCTTTAGAAGCCTGAGCATGAAGGAAGGTACGTGCTCAAGCCTGTTTCCATGATCACCACCCATGTCAGTGCTGTACTGTGCCGATTCTTCCCATTTTATGTGTGAATTCCATTTGCTAATAAGAAAGGTAATGAGAGCAAGTTTTTTTCTTAAGCATTTGTTCAGTATCATTCTTCAGCGTATTATAGATGCTACTGGCTTTAGAGCAAATGTATTGGGGCTATTCTCCAGCAGCCAAAGATTTTTGTGATGGAAGTAAGTTTTATCTATTACAGTCTCCTCAGACAGTGTGCTGCTGCTGCAATGGGCAAAACTAAACAGTGCATGGTACCACAGTAGCAAGCTACCTTTCCCCTTGCACTGGTTAATTTTATCAGTAAGAGCTAGGCAGGCAGTCTCTAAATCACAAGTTAACTGTACTGTCAAAGGACTGTTTCTGCCAGATAGGTTCTGTCTCCACTGGGGGCATTGCTAGTATAATCATACCAGCCTTTCCGCTGAGGTCTGTGGTTTGCTTTTTCTCAGGTAAAGCACCCAGGCAGACCTCTAACTCTCTGGTAGCAAGGACTCCACAGTAGGGAATGCTGATCACACAGTGGGAAGCAGTTATTCTTTTATTTTTTTTTCCTCCTGTAGTGGTTTTTGCCCCTGCACACTGCACAATGGAAAGGGAATTTCATGTAATAATGTTGTCTTATTTGGCCACGTGCTGGCATTTCCTCATGAGTATAAGGATGTGAATAAAATCAGTGTTAGTGAGCCAAGGAATACAAGGGCTTTGTCACATCTGCTTAGAGAGCTGGAGTTGCCTCTCGTAACTCTCCTGGACCCATGTGTGATTAGGGAGGAGCAGTGTGTGAATTTGGCTGCTGCATTGCTATTCATATACGTGATGCGCAGCAAAGACTGGGCTGAATCCATACAGTGTAACAACATGTGTCTTGCTCACAGTGGTTTGTGTGCTCAGTTCTGTTTTGAATTTCCTTGAGACTAAACAGTTTACAGCTTAGTATGGTTCTGGAAACCAGTTCTGTAGTGCAAAATATGTTTTGGGTATGGATGTGTCTGAATGGATCAGTGGCAAATCAGCATGCAGGTGGGAAATTCCAACTTGTATAAGTGATGCTAGGCACTGTATTGCACAATCACTGTATTGGTATGAAGAAGGGTTCTGGTCCTGGGAATGCTGAAACAAAGTCAGCTTTACTCATACGGGGCATGGCAGCAGAATTCAGATTAAATTGGGTATGTTAAGGAATCACAAGTCAGACAATACACCTGAAATGCAAACTTCAGAAATGTGCTAGAAGTATGGTGCAGTACCTAGTCTTATGTCAAAATTTCCTGTGAAATATGTTAAGTTCCTGGAACAGTGATCATTTACAGGGAGGTTCTGTATACTAGTGATATGATTAAGATTTTAGATGGGTGGGGTTTGTTAACAGGACCAAGATGTCAAACTTTAAATCCATTAATAACATTCACATTATATTTGCATTTCTACAAAATGGCTGATAGAATCCAATTTGGCTGCTTTTATGTCACTTTCTTTTATTTCATAAAAATGGAGTGCTGCCATTGTTCATAAACAAGGCTGGAAAAATCAGAGTACACTGCTGAATACTATCAAATACTTGGCTCAAATTCATTTTGGCGAATAAGCAACTCCAAGTCAATTGCTAGCACTGACTAAACTTCTGCTTTGTTTTTAGCTGAAAACATGAAGTAAGTCCTTCCAAACTAGTATTCAGCTTCATTGTGCATAATTTCTAATGCATTGCAACTCCTAGACTATACATAATTTTTAACAGATAAGCCTGTGTCATCTAGTTTTCCTCTGAGGAGGACTGATAGCAAAAACAGTTTAGCAAATTTTCCCATTTTCAATTCTTATCTTCTAGTGGCTACATTGTACCACCGTTTACAACTAGTAGGGGAAAATTGTTAAGTGTTTGGAGTTGTTGTACTGAGGAAACTTAAAAGTACTAGTGAAGAGACAATTCTTATGCATTTCCAAACCTGTTTATTGCAGGGCATGTGATATGAATGTACTGTGTAGCCTTGGGCTTTTCTCACTTCAGTCCAAATCACTGCTACAAGTTTTGCATTTTTAATGACAGGTGACAAGTGGCATCAGTGTCAAGATTCTGAAAGTGCACAAGATACCCAAATCAAAAGACACTACAGTGATCACAGCATGGTTTGATATCTGAGTTCTGCCTGCACTGCCTTGTGTGGTCACACCTTTCTGCCTTGTTCAGAAGCTGTGAAGGGGGTCTATGCTGGCAATGTTCAGGGACACAGCAGGTTTGGCACCTTTCATCCTCTTTTTGGCTGTGGAATTCATCTCCCCAGCTAAGTCCAAGTGCAGAATTGCTGTTTCTGAAGTCAGTGCAAATTCCATCTTGCTGCTGAATTTTTTTCAGGTTACAGAATCCTTTCTTAAAGGAGAATATGGGAAGAGGTCAGGATCAGTATTCTCTCTCCATCATAAGGTCACATCTGCAAGGCACACCTGTATCACGTGGACAACCAGAAAGTTGGTGTTGGACAAACTCTCTCTTTTCCCAAGCACGAATCCAAAAATATTAAAATAATTGTTTCAGAACACTACAGTTTGGGTGGTGGTGGTTCTAAGTGATTTTGGTCCTTATTTGACTTTGGGATAAATCTACTATCTTGAGTAGATTCTTTGGAGTTTTGTATTTATCTTGTCTTTCCCATCTATTGGCAATAGACACTTCCATTCAGGATGGCATTTCATTGGCATTTAGCTGTTAAATGCCAAATCAAGCAAGCAGCAGAAGTGTTTTGGTGTGGAGTGAGTAGTTTAGGTATCTAGGAATAAATCATTTTTGAAATGAGATACTATTAGGGTGAGTGAATTCAGAACTGTTCCGTAAGTCATGATCTACAGGGTGGTGAGACTCAAGGTTCCTACAAATGCATTAATCTAATGTCTATTCATAAATATGAAGATATTTGATAACCCTACACATTGCACTTTGGATTCTGGGGTTAGAAGAATAATCATTGAGGAATAAGGCTTTCTTGTGTGAGAACTTCAGAAAATTTTCTTTTTATTCCTCCTTATGAGTTAAAGGACTGAAGTTAGGGGCCAAGAGCCTGCTGTGGGTTATGCCTTCCAGAACCTGAGGTGTTATGTCCCATTTGAATTAGTGGTGGCCAGCACTGAAATCTGACTTTATACTCTGGAGCACAGTGAAAACTTTAAAAACTTTATTGCAGCTATACTGAATGGTAGCCTTTAAATATGAATTCAGTTAACTGATAAAGATTAATTTGACATATTAGTCATATCTTGCCAGAATGCACAGGTTTTTATTCTCCCAGACACTTCAAATAAGTTCTGATGTTACTAAATATTTTCGTGGTTTTTATCACCATGGTATCAGGTTGCTTGTACACTTGCTTGAATAGAAATAATATTTTGAGTAGGATTTTTCTTTTCAAGTTCAACCAGACTTTTCTAATTTTTTAGAAATACAATACTGGAGAGAATAATTGCCATCTATGTGCATATTGCACCACTTGTGACTTGACATATGATCCTGTATGCAAGAGATACTCAGCTGGGGTGTCATGTCAACACTGCATGAAAGGTAAAATATGCAAAGCAAATAAAAATGTCATCAAAGAATAGGCTTCTCCAAAGAATAAGCTAGGTGCATATTTAAGTTAAGTGTTTAAGAGTTCCTTAATGTAGTGCCATTAATACACCTAGTTTGGGGGTAGGAAGGGGGGGAAGGCTCTGTGACAATCTGCAGGCAGTATCATAACATCACTTGTGCACTTAATTATTCCTGTTAACCATCAAGCTGTTTGCACTTGCATTTCTGATTCTACAAAGTGCCTCCAGCATTCCTAAAACAGCTTTGAAGATTTCTCCCTGTCCAATAATCCATCAACTTAATTAGTACACAAGATAGTTGATGAGATGTGCAAATACCTTCCCAAATAACTGATGTGCTAGTTCTGCAGCAATAATCCTCAGTCATCCTCTTCCCCACTATTTACAGTAAATAAGAAAATCTGAAGTTTGTTTCTAAATCTAAAGGAGTAGGAAAAAGCAAACAAAACCAATAAGCTACTCTACTACAAGACTCTTCCAGGGACATAAATAATGAAATAAAATATAGAAATTTAGAACTTGATGGAAGTTGATCTTGACTACATATGACCAGTTCATCGCCTGAATAGCTTCACAAACTCTGACCTTAGTTTTCAGTAGTCTGGGCATTTTTGATGTCTTGTATTTGTATCAGCCATATTTTATTTTCCTTTCATTGAAACATCTTGCATGCACACACAGCTGATTAGAACTTAGTTGTCTGGTTTTTCAGCATCACTCTTGCCAACCTACTGCACAGTAATTAAATCATTTTGCAAACTCCACGTTACTTTTGTCTTTGGTTAAAATTTCAAGATTTCTCTTGTGCCTAGAGGAGAGTTCAACAGCAACATCTGAAGTATGTAAACAAAGCAAGATGGCTAAGCAGAATTCAACAGCACACGTGATTCTCCAGGTATCTATGCTGCCTTGTAGAAAAAGCTCATGGCAATAAACTTGGGGCATGTAGGACAGCTCATTCTTGTCTGAAGACTGTTTTTTTCACTTTCTGTGTTCAGTTATATATAGTTGGTGAAACAGCAAAATTTTGGCTTGCAGGAAATCACTTTTCTAGGGCAAAACTGGTGGTTCAAGGAATTAATGCAAAAGAACATCTTTTTTTAAAAAAAGTAAAACTGGTTGTAATCATGTCCCAGCCTCAGTTACTATATAATTCTACTTCAGGCCACTCATCACCATGTCAGACTACCCCTTTCTTGAGGCATCCTACCAGTCATGCAGGAGCTGGTTTTTTAATCATAGTTTTTATCTGTCTCTGGAGTATAAAAATGGAATATCATTACAGAATAATTTCAATAACGTTTTCAACTTCTCCATGAAATTGTTTCATAAGGCAAACATTCTTTGGCCTCTGTTTCTATACTCAATCCTTGCGCACTTTCTTACGAGTTGGCAGATACTTTTGTCATAGAGGATCCCATTTCAGGTGTCTGGAATAGATAATCTGATTCTGATACTTGAACTATTATAACATCTTGCAGCACTGCATCACTCAAAGATCAGGTCACAGAATCCCACTTATTGCTTTGTTGTCCTTCTATTGGCCCTCTGCTTATTGCTTCTTCATCTCCCTCCCAACCCACCAAAATGTTGGGGTAGTTGGAAGGTGAAGTTCATTTGCCATTTCCTCAGCTGGGATGATTACTTTACAGAAGCATCAAAAAGCTTTGTGGCACAATAAGTAAAGGGAACAGTGTGCAGTGGTGTTGCCTGCAACCCTATAGACAGAAAACAAAATTGATGAATTCTCAAGGGCACTAGCCAGTTCCCCTCCACCCACCTCAATCTGTCAGTAACAAGTGCAACAGTATTAGACCTGTCAAGAAATGGCCAGGCAAACAAGGAGATCATTCATCAGTGTCAGTGACAAGATTCTGAATTTGATGGCAAAGCAACAAGAGGAATAAGGATGGCTTGATAATGGAAGTGCATAAGCAGCACTTGAGGCAATCGGAAAAGCACACAGGAATGAGAATGAGCTGCTGTCAAGTGTATCTCTTTCATGGCAGTGAGAGGGAGGGAGGGAAGCTTGAAGTTTCCTAATGACAAGCTTGAGAGAGTGTTCTAGGCTATAAACTGTAGAGAGTGAAATGCCCTGGAAATACGAATGCCAGGAAATCACCGTGATGGTACATACGTGCTAAAAAAAAAATATTTGGAATGGTTCCTGGAGAAGACCAGAAGGACACAGGCCACCACATCAGCTGCAGTATGGACTTTCAAGGTACAGCTAATCTTTTAAATTCCTGGAGCAAATTCACCAGCTTTTACAGACCCTACCTGTTAATATTTATCTTACCTGGCCATCAAATGAATAAATGTAATAAACTCATTCTAGCAGCAGGGAATTTTCGAGTGAAGAGAAATCACTTTAAAGATCTACAGTTCAGTGCAATGCATTCAGATAAAGGAGTTCAACAAAAGTGATGTTGTCCCATCAAAATGACAACCTACTCCAGAATATTAAAAAAAAATTGTAGTGGCCTCTTCAGATCATTATTGTACTACTTGGTATATAGAAAACCCAGATTTAAGATAAAACTCCAGTCCAGAGCAGGGACTCATGGTTTTTTTCTGTGGAGAAAGCTAGTTCCCACAAAAGTATACTTGCATAGACCTAAACCATAACACACCACCACCAAGATTCACATCTCCCTCTGCAATATCAGAGCACTCTGAACAAGTTCATTACAACCCAGGACACTATAGGGAAAAACTAATTTACTGAAGGATTATGAATAATTACTGTCAACACTTTTCAACTTTTTCATCAGTTTATGGAAAAATCATTTCGGAACATAAGGCCACACCCAGTATATAAATCTTTCTGTAGCTCCAACACTCCTGTAACTTTTTTGTTCTGTAAGCATAGACTGGAGCAGGCATGGCTCAATGTTTATTTGACTGAGATCTTTATGGCTTGATACCATTTAATTGAAAATAGTATAACATTATATGCTGTTACATTTTTGGCAACATGTCAGTCCTGGGTCCTAGATATAAGCGTCAGGATTCGTGATTTTACTTTTAGAGCTACATGTGTAATTCTAGAGATAACATTCTGTTATGGCCGAGTCTTAAGGCAAAGTGTTTCTGCAAGTAGACTGACAACCAAATATCCCTGAAATGCGAGTGACAGGAGGAGCCGATGCTGCCAGGAAATGCACAAGGGAGAATGTTGACAAAAACTAACACTAATTGTTGCATTTCATTCTGAAGTCAAGCATGTTTTTTTATCTTCTGAGCAGTTGTATTATATAGTCTTGAATGTTGAGTCTTATGTTGAACAGTGCAGACATAAGACCTTTTGCATACTAATTCAAGGTATAAAAAAAGTTGGAGTTCAGAGCAAGACTGATATTACATTAACAAGCCCAGTTCTGGCAGATTACCCAGCTAATGCTACACTGTTGGCAGTAAGACTTGGTCAGAAGAATGTTTATGGCTTGAAGAAATTAATTTGTTTTATGAATTGCATATTTTTGCAAGCAATTACAAAACAGAATTAGGCTAAGGATCATGTTGTCTTATTACCCTTACATACTGTAAATCGACATTAAAAGTTTCAAGGCTTTTGGATAGGGATGAGTATCTTGGCTTCTTGCATCCAAGTTCTGGAACTATTTTACTGTGGTTAAATTGACTCATTTACTCTGTAGTCCTCAAAGTTACCACTGGTATTTGCCTCAACTTGAAACCCATACAGTTCAGGATTGTGTCACCCGGTGAAGCAATGACAAAGATGACTGGCTTTGCCATATTCTTATCTAAGATAACAACTGGTACCATGATCTTCTCCAGAGAAAAAATGTTGTGTTACCTCATAGTGAGTCAGTTACAACCTTAGTATTCCATTTCTTTTGCAATGAATCATGGTGCTTGGATCTTTGTAGTGAGTGTGTCAGTTGCCTTGGAGCTCAGAGAAAGTTTTAAGGGAAGAGTGGAAAGGGTTCCATTGAAGGCAGCCATGGCAGGAGACAGCATGGCTCTGTAGTTAGAAAACAAGAGAAAAAGTTAGTTTGATTTAATGGTAGTTTTACCAGCAAGTAATAAAGGACCTTGGATAAATCTCTGTTAACCTGTGTCTATATTCCAGTCTATGAAATGAGAATAACAACATATAATTTAAGGTAAAGCAGATTAAGAAATGCAGAGAGAGAGTTCTCTTTCACTAATTCCTTCCTGATTCCAGCACCATTACTTGGAAATCTGCAAAATGTAGCCCAGTCCTGTCCTTGATAGCTGTATGGAGTTATAATTCCTATTTACCCCCTTGATTTTTTTTTTAAGTTGGGGCATTTGAAAAAGAAACAAGTAAAGAAGCTAGAAGGTGGGGTGTGGCTCACAAACTCTGCCTTCGGTCTCAACCACATTCCTCTCCTGTGACTTGAATGTCCTGGATGGTTTTCTGTATTAAATTGGGAAGAGATGGATTGCTTCTATCACTTGTGGGCTAATAATGTATCTGTGTAGTTATAGGAGGCTCTCTGCAGTAATAGTGAAGACTTTGAGATGCTGACCCCGATAGTGGTATCTTAAAAGATCAGAATGAAGAATTGAATCAAATTTCATATAGGCTGTTGGAAAGGAAGGAGGGATTACCATGAATCTTTCCAAGGTACCAAAACCTGTGTTTTTACTAGGACTGAGTCTGAGCGTTTAATAAAATAGCTGACATGCTTCTAACATGGGAGTAGGAAGCAAGGAAGTGTCAGGGAACTCAAATTAACTGTACAGACAATGCAATGCAAGAACAAGATGAGTGCATTCAAAGAAAATGCGCTGTACTGTCTTCTTACTCCATTTTCTCTTAATATACTTGTAAAACACAGACTCTGTATTTTGATGCCTAAAAAGGAGGCATCATTTATCATCCTCAAGTTTCATGTGCATTATTAGTTTGTCTTGTTTCTGCCTATGCTCCCCTTGGAAACTACTTTACAAGAGACCTTTGTTTGGGAACAGCCATGTGATCTGCTAGAGACGGGCCCCTGCGTGTGTGTGTGTATGGAACAGGAGGTCTATTGCAGAGACCTGACACATCTCTGTCTACTCTCCACAGCTCCCTATATCTTTGTGGCTCGAGTAGGTGCTGCTTTGGAGATGAGATCTTGGTTTTTGTTTCCCAGGTTCTGGTGTCTTGCTGACTCTTTAGTTAAGCTCTCTTTCAGCACTCAATGCTTGTAGTGCTTTCAAAGTTTTCTTTCATTCCCTGAGTCTTTTGTCTTCTGCTTTCTAAAGTGGAAATGAAGAGTTGTGTATTTCCTTATTGTAAGTAAATCATTTAACTTCATATATGGACTTCTATCTTTTGAAAATGAGTTTAAATGGTGCAATGAGAAGTGTAAAGGGAGATTAGTAATCTTATTCTATGATTCTTTCATAAATTTATGGCTCTGAACAGCAGCTATTCTAGCTATGATAGAGTCTCCCTCAGGATATGTAAGCTGCATCCATTTCACAGATGACAAAAGTGCTGTCACTGCAGGCAGCAAAGCCAACTTGACAAGCGGGTCCTCTTTTGACAACAGTCTTGTGTTGACACCTGGAGTTTTGTTAAACACTGCACGATCAGTTAGAGGTGCATGTGATTTTTCGTGGTAGGCCACCACCGTTGGACTGGCAAAACTTTGTATTATTGACTTACTGCAGTGCGGTGATGTTAATGGCATGGGTCATTAGTTGCCACTATAGTATTTCTGTTTTCCCAAACTAGAACATTTGGTAAGTTAGTGGAGCTGGGAACCCTCTGGCCACTTATAACCTTCTTTTCAATGTACATCAGAGTGTAAATATTTGAGGTATAAAGCATCATGGCTTGTCTCTGCTTGGAAAAGAAAGTTTCTGAGAGAAAGTAAATTAACAATATATAAACTTAAATATAACCAATTTTCCCACCATAGCTTTGTTTCAGAAAGCACATTAAGTCACTACCAAGAGAATAACACACAAAGAACCAGGTTTATTTAGTTAGTTAGATTAATTCCATTTTAATATTTCCATTAGCCATTTTAAACTTGGCACTGCAAAGTAATAAAATCATCCAAATATTGACAGATAGAAAAGTAAATGCCACCCAGCCATGACAAGCTGTTTTTCAACCAACCTCCTAGAGATAGAAAGGATGCCATCATAATTTATTTATATATTAATAAGGCACATGATTTTTATCACTAGTTATTCCCTTCTAGCAATTAAGGCAAAGTTGATAAAATCTTCGCTAAGTCAACATTTTTATTTAAATTCTGAAAATTCATAGCTAAAAATCTTTCTGGCCTGCAGACTAGGAAGAAAAGGATATAGCCTCTCTTGTAGAGTGTGACACTGAGTCAGACATGAAAGGAAGGAAAGTATCAGTAGGGATGTACAGGCACCAGAACTGGCACTGGCAGACCCCTGCTTGGTTACTGGAGGTGCACGGTTGATGGCATGTTGAGTGTGAACTGTAATGTGCCTATGGTCAGAGGTGCTACTGAAGCATCAGGGACAAATATTTGAATTAATTGCAGAGTTACTGTTTGGTCTTTCCTTCTAATTAGGCTTTATATCTGTAACGTAAGCTTGACAACTAATCTTTTCAGGACTTGATATAGTTCTGTCCCCTCTCCCGCTGTGGGACAGGGCCCAAATGGCTGGATGAAACCTGAGAGATTCAGTGAACTCAACTAGTCATCTTACATGTTCTACTCAGTAAATTCTAGCCACTGAGGATAACTGGCCTTTGCATATACCAATGTCAAGGGCAAATTACTACTTACCTTGTGTTGAAAGACATAAAATTTTTTCAAGAGGAGGTCCTCACAGTTACTAATTATGGACCACACCCTTGAATGCTTTATCTTGCAGTAGACTTAAAATATTTAAATAATGAATATTCACAGATTTTATACACATTAAGGAAATATTTTCTGGATTGTAAATATTTGAAAGGTGGAAATGTCTGTATAAAGACACTTAACGTATTTTTGGGTTTGTCCCTCTCTGGATTCAAGGCTAGAATTTCAGACAATGACAACAGAGCTCCACAGACTTTATCCGCTGAGAAAATTTCCTTTTTTAGTTAGTGTTTGCCTGAGAATCATAGTAATTGGCATTTACTTAAAGTATAAATGCTTTCTACTGTATAATTGCATGAGGAGATAACTGATCCTTGGGGAGGGCACACTTGGAAAAAAGTGTCTGTATAGTATACCTGGGGACAGCCCAGTTGGACAGCCTTTGGACGGTGATGTTCGCTTCTTCAGCAACACTAGGAAAGCAGCTGCTAATCTCAATTTGAGTAGTGCGGACAGTGTTTTGTCACATGTCCAGTGTGCCATGCTTTCTAGAAGGACGTGTCATTCTGCTTAATATGGTTACCCAGGCACAAACACAAAAGCATCTGTCTATTAATAAAAGGTTTTAGCAAATAATTTTTTAAAACCTTATAATTACCTGAAGAAAATAAACCCATACACTGCATTGTCTGGCTAGATATACTTTTGTTCCTTGACAACAAAACTTGTAACTCAAATGAGGTGAAAAGTCTAAACATAAATGGAAATGCTGGGATAAACCTTGCAATATATTACACACTTTGCAGCTGAGCAAACCCTCTAGTAGCAGCTAAAACTCTGATTGTGTGATATGCATATGGATGCAAAAAAGATGCCTTCTTTAAGTGCCAGTCTTCAGTGCTAGGCCATGAATTTCATAGTAGAACTGAGATACTATTGAAACAGAAGTTGTTTTAGCTGTGGAGAATTTTACAGCTGTTGCTGGTTTTAACCAGTTAATTTAGCCTTTCAAGCTATGTAATCTCTAGGAAAAAGAGTAGTGCCAAATACAGTTTTGTTAATATATTTAGCACTATTAGATTTCCTAATCATAGTTATTATTCTTAATTATATTTTTCAAAATGTTGCATTTGATTCTGCTATTCAGGTTTTTTTTAGATTTAAATCAATTTTAAAGTTAACTATAAAAGGTCCAATGGTTTCATGTACAAACAGAAGGAAAGGCATAAAAATGCCATCTCACTGCTCCAGAAACAATTTTGGAAATTTGTTCTCTACACACTGAATCCTTAAATTATCTCAACAGGCCCTGCTGACTTCATACACTGAATTAATGAAACTGTTTAACCTGCAGATCTTATAGCTAGCAAAATGAAGTTATATTTTCTTAGCCAAAATAGAACTTCATAGAATTACTGTTTTGTAATTAACTTTTAAGTTACAGTAGCTCAAGTCACTGTAGAATTGTAAAATATTATATAAGTTAGTTTCAATAAAGTGAAATGAATGAAGTGTTAATTTGATAATTGTGTGGTTCACCTGAGTACTAAAACACAACAGGACCTGCCTTATTCCATCACAATAGGCTACCTCAGGGGTGTTATGATAGTCTCATGCCTTCGACCACCCATGAAGCACAGTAATGTGCAGTACAGTGTGCCCAAAGGGCTTTGCTGCAACTGTAATGTAGGTTTCTGTCAGAGCTGTTTTCCTTCTAAGAGATAGACTGGTTTGTTTTAACCATGCTTTGAAAAATATTTTCAGTAGACACAAATCTTGTTTAATATAGCTATATAAGGGGACAGATTACATATGAGGGAAGTAGAAACTACACTTATCTTTTGTTTACCACTCTTTCTAAAGGTTCTTACTTTATTCAGATAGAAAAAAAAATTAAAAGAAGGGTTCAGGAACAAGGCCTTTATTAACTGAATTATTAATAATAGGAAAAAAAAACAGAATTACTTGTCACAACTAAGACAGTAGAGACTTTCCATTAGTTTTACAGAAAAGGCCCATACTGCAGTTTAGTCAAATACTGAAGTTTTGGTATTAGTCTTGGTATTATGTTTAAGAATGGTGATAGCAGAAGTGTGTTAATTTCACAGTCTCAAAATTCTGATTCTTCAGTGCTATTCCTGTGAGCAGCACCTGTCAAACGGCTGAGGTTCTACCAATACTTTTGGGATTTTGTATAAATCACATGTCAGCATTGTAAGTTCCTATGGCAATAACAGTAAAGCAGGTGGCTGTTTCATATAGGCCCCTGCTGCAAAATATTGAAAGTGTGTCCTAACAATCTAGATGTGTTAAGTATTCTTTTTTGCTTTTATTGCCTACCTTCAGTCTGCTTTTAGCATTCTTTGCTCTTTGAAATTTAATGTTCTTTCCACATTTTCACAAGAGCCTTTTTCTGTTCACCACCACCAGACTAAGACCAAGCTCTTAGTCTCTGCATGCAGAAGCAGCATAGCACCCTTCGTTTGTGTTCCTGTGAATAGGTAAGTTGGTACCAGGGAGCTTCGAAGACATCCCTCTGCTCTCAACATTTCTGAGGATCATGTCTTGCTTCATGATACCATTCACAAGAATGGCAAGCTGGGACCCAGCACTTGGTCTCTTGAAAACGCTCTAAGATACAAGACAGTAGGAACTGATAGATATTAAAAGATGCTATGGTGGGTCTCTTGTCTAAAGACCTGTACATTCTGTAAAGAAATCTTTTCTTTGATTGCATTTAAGAACTGCATGCTTAAGAAGATTGCATGCTTTTGGGCCACTTCCCTGGCACAAGAAAACTGGTTGAAATCCTTAATTGGAAGCCTGAGAAGATTTACAGGTGAAGTTCGGCAGTGAATCGGGGAAAGGTGGATGCTGTTAGGGATGATAGTATTTCCTTCTCTTTGTTAGTTGTCTCTTCAGGATTAGAAGAGATGTTCCAAGTCTAATGTTATCACGTGACACCTTTCTTGTATGGTGTTAGGGAAGGAAAAAGTTGTATCAAACAGTTATCTTCAACTGTTTGGAATGCAACCATATATAGCTCCTGTTGTAAATGAGTCCTTAGCCTCAAAACCAAACTGGAGTCTGAAATATGCAGCAGCATCTATTGTTTCAAGACCTCTGCCCTTTTCATTCACCCTAATGGCACTGCTGCTACTAGCAGACCAAAGACAGTTTTTAATTACAGTACTAAATTTGAAGCTTGGCCTATTATGTTCTAATAATATGATTACTAAACCATAATTGCATGACTGTTACTCACCATCAGCCTTATGTGTTGCTCAGTGTTTGAAATGGGATCTTCTCATTGAATAACAAAGCACAACAAGGCAAAGTATGTGCTGGCAAACTGTAAAAGCTATCATCTCGTGACTTTCATTCCAAGATGAATGTTCTTCTCTGAGGTTGTCTTGAGGCTGTTAAAAGATATAAGTGTGAGAAGTATGGCACGAGGAATTTAGTTTATGCTGTTGAGCAATGAAGTCAACGTTCTACTGAAGGCTGTTTTTCCTAACAGTGTTTTGTGGCAGCTGCTAGTGTCTCTTTTGTAAAGCGGACAACTTGTCCTAAGGCTCCTATCAGTTGCAGAACTGCCTCAAAGGTTCAAAAGAATAGCTTAGTTTTCAGAAAACTGTTAATCCCAGTATGTGATATCTTCACTGTGCTTTTAGGAAAAATACTATATGATTTTGCAGCTGCTTTTATATTAAAGGATCTCTACTATTCATGAAACCCCATTGACTCTATCGTTTATTTTACTGCAATATCTAGGGTCTTGACTGTGGACAAGCCTGTTGTGTAAAGCACTTTGCAAACAGAATAAAAGGTCTGTTTGGGCTCACAATTATTCATGTTGGCCCTTACAGCCACTTGCTTTTCTGTCATTGCAACAGGAATTTCTTCTGTCACAGGCCAGCTCCATACAGGCATAAGGAAATAATTTTCTATTATCTCTTTACACAGGCAAAAAAAGGCAACCCAAGAGGAACCATAACGAAGTGGGGGGTAGCTTGAGGTACTCATTCCCTTTTGTGATATTAGCAAACCACCATTCCTTTCACCATTTCCAGCCTTGCCAACTTTTTGTCTTCACACTGTTCCTATATTCAACTCATTGCAGCTTCTTAACACAAACACTAACCCTGATTTCTAATTCCTTAGAAGCTAGGCTGCTTCTGGTCCTTCCTTACTGGAAGAAGGTGAAAATAACACAGTGTAGATCACCACAGTCTTGTGACAGACCATGAAAAAATAAAGAAAACATGCTAGCTGGCAAGATTTGTGTTTGACTCTTGCTTCCAAACATAGATGACAGTGAACTCTTACCACTATGCTGTCTACCAGAATTGCTCTCATTTCACCTCAGCCTTTAGTATGATATGAAGTCTTAAGCCTTCTAGGGTATGAATTTGTGTAGCTCAAACAATTTTCTGCCCCTTAATACTGTGAAAGGCAAGTGCCTGTTCTAGCATGAAGAAAAAATGCTGGTGAGACTGGTGTAGTAATGCAGAGAAAGACAGGTATAGTAGGCAGGAAAATGTCAAAATGGGGGGTTAAACTGTGGAAAATCTTTCAGAAAGGGTAAGTTCTTTGTCCATACCGCAGTCTCTAGAATGAATCACCAGCAAGCACAAGGTGAGAAACAGTTCCTTTAAAAAAACATGTGATGGGCATTAACTAGTTTATTTTTCATGAAATAAAATCTGAGATAAGTCATCCATTGCTTTACCAATTGCATCAGTGAAAATCTGGCCTTTTCTAAATTTTGGCAGGCAGCTCCAGAAACAATGTATTTTACCACTCTGAAATGCTCACCAATGAACTCCCTAAAAACTCATTGTATTAGCTAATCACAAGATGTTCTTGAACTGTATGCTAGCCTTTCACTTTCCTCCTTGGAAGAGAGAGGAACCAACTGGATAGGTCCACAAACATAACTCCCTGTGGCCGGGGAATTACTGAACTAGTTCAATGCTTTAGGGCTGCAAAGGGCTGTAAGGGCCTTTCTTGGCTGTAAAAATGTCAAGAAGACCCAGGCTGACCAGTGTCTCTGAACGAGAAAGCTGCTAGTATTTCCAGGCAGCTGTGCACCCATGCTGAATGGCTATTTCCTTGCTGATGAGACCCTTGCAAGCAAAATGCAACTTACTACTATATTAAAATGACTGGTGTGAAACTATTTTTAGAGTAATGAAGTGATTTGGAGCTTTACATTGACAGTGAAATACCCCTAGGGGTGTGACTGACTCCAGGAATTCTAGTTGCAAATAGTTTTGGCAACAAGTGTTCAAGCACTGAACTAAGCAGCGACAGAACCTAGGGTTTTGTTGTCAGAGCTTCTATGAGTCACTGAAGTACCAATTACATTTGTTTTGTCATGTATAGCATGGTATCCATGGTCATCAGCTAACACCTCTAAATTTGCCATGCCTCTAATAAAGGTTCTGTCAAAATCAATCTAATGCAATGACTTAAAGGAAGGGAAAAAAAAAACCACTAGTTTGACTTTAAAATGAAATAATCTGGTTCTTTAAGGTGCTGGACAAAGAAGAGAGAACTAGATGAACTGGAAATGATTTCCAGCTCACAGAATCATCTGGTTAGAAGAGACCTTTAAAATCATCAAGTCCAACTGTTCACCCTGCACTGCCAGGTCACCACTAAGCCAAGTCCCCAGCACCACATCTACAGCTCTTTTAAATACCTCCAGGGATAGGGACTCCACCACTACCCTGGGCAGCCTGTTCCAGTGCTTCACAACCCTTTCTCTAAATAATTTTTTCCTAATATCCAACTTAAACCTCCCCTGGTGCAACTTGAGGCCTTTTCCTCTTGTCCTATTGCTTGTTATTTGGGAGAAGAGACTGACCCCCACCTCACTCCAACCTCCTTTCAGGTAGTTGTCAGAGCAATAATGCCTCCTCTTCTCCAAGCTAAACAATCCCAGTTCTCTCAGCTGTTTCTCATAAGACTTGTTCTGTAGACCCTTCATCAGCTTTGTTGCCCTCTTCTGGACATGCTCAAGCACCTCAATGTCCTTCTCATTACCATTTACCACCACTTTCTGGACCTGGCCATCCAGCCAGTTTTTTATCCAGTGAAGGGTACACTGCAAACTGTTTCTGCTCCCACTGCTCTGACCTCAGTACTAACCTTGAAGAAGGTATTCTTTCCAGTTAGATGATTTCTAGGACCCTAGCACAGCGAAGCAGTGACAGCAGTCATAATATACCATTTCTAGCAAACAGCGCGTGTCTGCTGAAGTTTA
Source organism: Bucorvus abyssinicus (assembly GCA_009769605.1). Taxonomy (NCBI): domain Eukaryota; kingdom Metazoa; phylum Chordata; class Aves; order Bucerotiformes; family Bucorvidae; genus Bucorvus; species Bucorvus abyssinicus. The sequence continues at coordinate 21,014,514 of CM020035.1, read as the reverse complement.
TGGCTCTTCCAGGTAGGTGTGAGTTGAACTCACATTCTAGGCAAACAATGGCAATAAGCAGAAAATACCTGAACTTCTGTATTAGTGTTGGAAGCATGTTACTGATTTTTCTTACTGTTTGGCACACAGTGGTATCAGATATTATGAGGAAATAATCTTGAGTAGCATTTTGGAATACATGCAAATAAATGTTGATCTATTGAGCCTTTCAAAAAGGGGAAGATGTTGCATTAAAATTGTACATCAAAGACATGAAAAATGAAAGGAATTAGTTGGACGGTGGCCAGCCTATTTCCTCTTACCAACATCCAGTTTTCATTCTCCTGCAAGAAGTACGGGCACAGGCACAAAGCACTCCTATTTTGCTCTTTAAAGCAGTTCTCAGGCTTTGCCAATGGGCAAGGTCGGTTTTCTCAGGCTGCAACCTCTCACATCTGAATTGTGCTGGCAGATAGCCCTGAACAGAACTGTTTGTAACAGAGGTCCTCGAATTATAAGGCCTTTGTCCAAAGTCTATTAAAGTCAGTGTGAGAGTTTTCACTGAAGTCTATGGAGTTGTTCTTGGGTCTCAATGGGGAGTTTTTCTTTAAAAGCATGGTTTTATAGATGCTTACAACAAACAGGATGGAGCCTGTGGTGCTAGCGCAACACTTGAATTTTTAAATCGGTGAAAAATTATTTGACATTTAACTTAAAAAGTGGAGCAAAAATATTAGTTCTCTAACTGCTTTGTTAACATTAGAAGTTTGATCTAAAGTTCATTGACATTAGTATCACTTTATGTTAAATAGTGAGTTTCGGACTGGGAGTTAGAAGTAATTAAGCATAACTAAAATGCAATTAAAACACAAAATAAAGGCGAGGAAGATTCAGATTCTCATGTTTTATTATTGATAACATTTGAGGGGGGTGTTAAGAAAAATCAGCATAGCTAGTGAGAAGAGAAATATAGATTCAGTGAAAGCAAAACTATGAAATTATTCCTTTTTTGTCATTTGGGTTTTTTTATATTCAGTAAGAAAAATGTTCTGTAGGTTCATAGTATAAAGAACAAAAAGGATGCTAGGGAGGTACAATACTACTACAAGTATTGCAAGCTTACACCAGTTTTTATAAAAACTTGTGAAACTGGTTTCTAAATATCTTGTGAATATGAAGGCAGATAGCAGAGATAGCATGTAATTTGTTGGTCTGTGGTCAGTAGGAGTTGCAGCAGGATAAGAGCACAGTGATCTGGAAAGTAATTCACACCTTTTGACACTTCTGGTAATACACCTTTCCTCTTGCAGATCGAGGTATAATTGCTGTGAGAAGAATCATTAGTCTTATACAGCCTTTTAGAATTATTAGAATAAGTATTTCATTAGAAAAGCTGAGTGGTACTTCCTCGCAGTTTCTCTTCTTTTCTGGAAATCAATAGCAATAATCCAATAATCTTGATTCAGATAGAAACGGAAAAGAACCTGTTGCATAGAAGTAATATAGAGTTGCATTCTTGGCTTCACTGCAATGTAGTATGGGATCCACCCAAGAATACTGAGGGAGCTAGTGGAAGTGCTTCCCAAGACGCTTCCCATCATTTATCAGCAGTCCTGGCTAACTGGGGGAGATCCCAGTTGACTGGAAGTTAGCAAAAGTGATGCCCATCTACAAGAAGAGCCAGAAGGAGATGCCCAGCAAATGTGATGCCCATCTATAAGAAGGCCAGGGAACTACAGGCCAGTCAGTCTGACCTTGGTGCCGGGATAGGTTATGGAGCAGATAATCTTGAGTGCCAATATGTGGCGCATACAGGACAACCAGGCCATCAGGCCCAGTTAGCATGGGTTTATGAAAGGCAGGTCCTGCTTGACCATAACCTGATCTCCTTCTATGAGAAGGTGACCCACTTAATGGATGAGGGAAGGGCTGTGGATGTTGTCTACCTAGACTTGAGTAAAGCTTTTGACACCGTTTCCCACAGCATTCTCCTGGAGAAACTGACTGCCTATGGCTTGGATGAGTGCACTCTTTGCTGGATAAAAAACTAGCTGGATGGCCAGGCCCAGAGAGTGGCAGTGAATGGAGTTCAATCCAGTTGGCAGCTGGTCACAAGTGGGTGTTCTGCAGGGGTCAATATTGGGCCCTGTTCTCTTTAACACCTTTACCAATGATCTGGAAGAGGGGATCGAGTGCACCCTCAGTAAGTTTGCAGATGACACCAAGTTAGGTGGGTGTGTCGATCTGCTTGAACATTCGGAGGCTCTACAGAGGGATCTGGACAGGCTGGATCAGTGGCCTGAGGCCAATGGTATGAGGTTCAACAAGACCAAGTGCTGGGTCCTGCACTTGAGTCACAACAACCCCCTGCAATGATACAGGCTTGGGGAGGAGTGGCTGGAAACTGCCTGGCAGAAAAGGACCTGGGGGTGTTGGTTGACAGCCAACTGAATGTGAGCCAGCAGTGTGTCCAGGTGGGCATGAAGGCCAACAGCATCCTGGCCTGTATCAGCAGCAGTGTGGCTAGGAGGACCAGGGCAGTGATTGTCCCCCTGTACTCGGTACTGGTGAGGCCGCACCTTGAATACTGTGTCCAGTTTTTGGCCCCTCACTACCAGAAGGACATTGAGGTGCTTGAGCATGTCCAGAGGAGGGCAACGAAGCTGATGAAGGGTCTGGAGCACAAGGCTTGTGAGGAGCAGCTGGGAAAACTGGGGTTGTTTAGCCTGGAGAAAAGAAGGTTCAGGGGAGACCTTCTCACTCTCTACAACTACCTGAAAGGAGGTTGGAGTGAGGTGGGGGTCAGTCTCTTCTCCCAAATAACAAGCAATAGGACAAGAGGAAAAGGCCTCAAGTTGCACCAGGGGAGGTTTAAGTTGGATATTAGGAAAAAATTATTTAGAGAAAGGGTTGTGAAGCACTGGAACAGGCTGCCCAGGGTAGTGGTGGAGTCCCTATCCCTGGAGGTATTTAAAAGAGCTGTAGATGTGGTGCTGGGGACTTGGCTTAGTGGTGACCTGGCAGTGCAGGGTGAACAGTTGGACTTGATGATTTTAAAGGTCTCTTCCAACCAAAATGGTTCTGTGCTTCTGTAGGCTATAAAAGAGTATGTTAATAAATAGTTGTATTGCACAGACTAAGTCAGTTTCTGCTGTAATGTATCACTGTTTCATTAACCTTTTAATATCTAATAAGAAAACCTTTTTGAAGGAGATCAAAGTAGGTGCGTCTTGGATTCTCTCTATAGTTTCATTGTGAATATCAACTGCAAAATCTCACGAGTCACCTCAGATGTTGCGGTTATTTCTTCTACTTGGTACCGGCGGTGCTGATTCACATAGTCTATTTCTGTCTCCTTTCATTTCTGTATGGTTTCTGGTACTTTTTTTGCCCTTTACTGTGTGCAAATGGTCTAATGTTTATTCTAATGACTAGAGAACCCAAATGTAAAATTGGGAAAACCAGCAGTACTGTTCAATGTACAAGCTGTTGGTTGAGTGGAGCATTGATATATACAGCCTTAAGCTGGTCTAAAGCATAAATTTGTAATTAAATATTGTATTTTTTTTCTGTAAGAAATGTTGCTTGTAATGAATTGCAGATAGAGGCAAACTTTGAATAACCTGAAGTATTTGTAACAGCATTAGTTTCCAAACAGTTTTACTCTGCTACTGCATTAGTTTCCCAAGACAGCGCCCACTCTGGACAGTACAATTTGAGATCCAAATATTTAACAAGACAGCCTGAAAATGCGTTCACATTAAATTTTGTGCATATGTAGAGATGTGTCTCTACACATCAACAGGAATTTGCACTTGTTGCTTTCTTGTTCATCATGCTTAAGAGTAAAATAAGTCATTGTTTCAACTTTGTGTTACTAGGTGGATGAACTAACTGGATGAAATAGTGCAAGTGTCATTCCCTTGTAAAAGCAGAGAACATCAACTCTGTACAGGCAGGGAGCGCAGACAAAATCCAACTTCCAACACTGATGTATACTGAGGTACTATGCAGCTGGCATATATTGCATTCTAGTTTATTCTAGAAAAGCATTTGCTGTTATTTACACTTCTTGTGTTATCTCCGCTCATATAAGCTGGAGAGAAATGTCTTGCTGCCTAAACGTGTAAAACTGTCTCACTGTGCCAGTGGAGATACTTCAGGTCTTCTACCTCAGGGCAAACTTCATGCTGGCCTTTCCTTACTCCACCATGACACCCAGACCTTTTTAAAACTGCATGTACCTTTAGAAGAACAACAATCCATCCATTCCTCAGTCTTTAACAGGGCCAACTTTCAGGATGCTGTACTTACTGTAAGAATCAGTAAAAGCTAAATATTTTATAATGAAATTGGATGAAATTAAACAAGTTTTCCTTATTTTATCACTTTTAAAATATTATTCTAGTTAGAACTTTATCAGTGAATTGGTCATAGTATTTAAGTGAGAAATAAATCAGGGTGTTGTTCCTTCAAATTGTGAAAATAATAATCATGTAGTGTGACATCTCATGATAGTATTTCAAGACCTTGTTTTTGTGATCAGAGAGCTGAGGAAAAAGATTTTGAAAAGACAACACAGGCAGACAACTCTTAATTTATGTAGAAGAATGAATTACTGCCATGTCAGAAATAAAGGTAAATAGTTTGAGATATGTAAATTTACTTTTAATTAGCATCACAAACTGCTGATATGACCAAAAAGTAGAATAGATGGTCAAGTGAGTGAAAGGTGTACAATGCAATTCTTGTGGTAAAAGCTGAGATTCCAGTAGGACTTCCAGATGCAGTGCTTGGAAGCACTTTGCATGAGGGTTTTTTACAGTGGTACAGATTTTGTGTATCATACTGTCTATGGAACCATTACCGACAAAGCCCTAGTGTTTTCCAAAGGTCATCCTCCACCAAAGTCCTTGCTGTATTTCTTGGAAAGCTCTTGCAAAAAGCTTAATGTTTTAAAAATTCAGGATTCCAAATGGGGTATTTACTTGCCTGACTTTTAAATTACTCTGCACATGAACAGCTTCAAGCTTTTCTCCAAAACTACGAATGCTTGAAGTGTACATAAAATGTAACCTGATTCTGCCCCAGGTCTTGACATCAAGGATTATCGCCCAAATATTTCAAGGTTCAATATCGTTATAGAACTGGGAGGCAGCAATGCTAATTGAATTCTTTTCCCCATCTCTGTAATCACAGAAAGCGTAGATGCAGTGAAAATACTGGAGGAGTGTAGCACAGATGAAAGAGGGGCTGTGTAAGGCCTCAAGCTTTTGTTCCTGATTTGTCAGACGTGGGTTAGTGAGGATGTATGGACAGTTTGGGTGTGATTTTGTATAACGTGGTTTTTCTCTGTGACAAAGACTAGAAAGACAAAGATGCAATCAAAATAGTTTTGAAATGGTTGTTTACTAAATTACGAAATAGATGTAAACTATTTCTTGTGAGGGTTCAGGCTGGTCACCAATCCATTGTTTTGGGTCAGTGAAAAGGAAGCAGAGAGTTCCTACACTCTGGAGGTTGTGCATGTTGAAGCGAGAATGCTACACAGAATAGATGGGAGACACTGAGTAGAAAAGTGTATTTAAGCCACATGCAGTAGGTATTGTGGGTTCCTCTTGATAGACGCATGTTATCCTATAAAACTCAAACTATTTTATCCAGGGAAAAGAATAATAGTTCTGAGAGCAAGCTGGGGCAAGACTTCTAGAAGCCAAAGCTTGAGTATAGATCAAGCTCGCTGCAGAAACACAAAAGGTTAAGTTTTGTGACCTGGTCCTAAGAGCACTTAAGCCTAAGTATAATTCAGCTCTTCTATGTAATCCCTTTGAATGTCACTCTGAAATTGCTGAACCAGAATACAGCTTTTTAGGCTACTAAAGCCCTCTTTTCAGGAGGATTAGAACTTGCATATGTTCTAGGTTGGTAACTGTGGTTTTCAGGTAGGTTATCCTTCAAGTTTTGATTGCACAGCTGCTGAATGTGCTAGATAATTTTCAGTTCTAAGTATGTTGTTGTATTTATTACACATAAAGCTCTCCTGCTAACTGTCTTGCAGGTTTTTACCTTTTCTATCAATGCTTTTCAGAATAAATCAAGAACACATTTTCAGAAAGAAAGGCAACAAGTGGAGTCCTCTGTGACAATGCTTTGAACAAAGGAATTTATATAAGCTAGGCTACAAAAATAAATTTCACATCTTGACAATTTGTGGAAGCAATTAAAACAAACAAAGTACACAAGTATGTCCACTAAGATGTAATGAGGTAAATCACATGAACTAAGAACACATTAAAATGTGCTGTGGGAAACTGCGAGCTACTTCTGCAGGATGGTTTGCAGTTCTTCTTGTACCTTTCTCAGCAGTGCTGTCCTGGGTCAGCCACGTGAATTGACCTATATGTGTACACAATCCCCTCAGTGGATGTTGTACGACGAGATAGGGTTTGTGCTTTTTTATAAGGAACGATTTTGAGGTTTTGTCCACATTTCTGTTAGTTCTGCATTTCCAACCATTACTGTGTCTTGTTTTCTCAGTATTCTTGTCCAATTACCACTATGCTACCACTCTGGTAACATTCAGTCCCTTCAGGGCAGTGGTGAGTGGCCTGGTAGGGTTACATGAAGAAACAAATCCTTTTTTGTGTTAGCAAGGGCAGAAACTGACAGTACACACTACCCGGCCTCAGTGCAGTGTTCCTCTTGATGAAACCTCTCTCAAATAGACTAAAATAACTGACAGAAAAGGCTTTATCTTCCCTTTCACAAGAACCTTTAAACCTCCCTTTTAAATAACAGCTTATCTGCTAATTGGTTTGACCCCAGCTTCACCTGTTCATTAAAGCTGTTCATCATTTGCCCAGTCTGATGGCTAAAAGGTAATGGTAACTCTCACCTGGGTGTGTGAATGAGGTTCTGGTTTTTATTCCTGGGCAACATGCTGTTACATTTATTGAGAGACCCCTACAATACCATTAATTAAAGAGATTTTTAATCTGCATGAATAAAAAAGTGCCTTTTTTTGATATTTAAAGGCAAGTCAAGGATATTAAAGTATCACTGAAGATAGTAATAAAAAAAGAAAAACAGTTGTGCTTGATAATCCTTTTAAAGACTTGCAGAAAGGATTGATAATTATCCTGGCATTATAATAGCTTGATTTCTGGGGGTTTGGATCTCTTAACTTTATATTACTTTTGCATCTATGACTTTTGAGATATTATTTTTAGATTAATTTTTTGTAAGATTTCAAAGTCTCATACTTCATGACAAGTCTCTACAAGTCTAAATGGGGTTGCAGTTCCCAAGGGGAGACTTGTTAGAGAATATTCTAGCTTGACTAGAATATTCACCTCATCTGCAACTTGCAGAAATCTTTCAAGTCTGTCATGAATAAGCCCCACTCTTACCAATTCACAAGAATGAGGCATGACAGAATTAACCCTTTTCTGTTAGATCTCGTCAAAAGACGAGACAATATATACTGGCTATGATGGCAGATCAACAAAGGCAGTAAACCTGCAAAAGCAGACCTTGGATACAATCAAAGGTCAGTGACTTGCGTCACTGGATTGTGACAGTTGGATAAAGAGAGAGAGATGGTGTGTATGCATGTGTGTGAGGGGTGTAGGCTCATAAAATGGAATCAAAATGAAAAATGGGTTAAGTGGCCTGGAAACAAAAAAAGCCAAACTTTTTTCATTTTCCATTCTCCTGTAGCAGTCCAGCTCTGAGAAAGTATATACCTATTTCATGCAGTGATAAATAGTGATGTTCACCTTATCTACCCAAGACAGAATTGGAGACTCATACAGCTGGAGATTCTTTTGTGTGTAATCAGAGAAGAAACAGCCTGAAATATCAAAGTTTTGACAAGTCTGGAGGAAATCAGTAAATATTCTGATGGTGGGACTGATAGTTTTTTACAGCTTTTCAGATTAGTGTTCCTTCTTTGACCTTTGGTAAAGCTAAAAGTTCTCAAGGCCCCAGCTACTGTTCTTAAGTACTCAGCGCTTTCCAGCCACTCTGAAATATATTTGGCCTCTTACTTCCATTTCCAGTTGCTCACAGTTCCTTACTCTGTGTTACATCCACGGGGAATGGTCAGTCTAGAAGACTGATAAATGAAGCAAGCTCTTCCCTGATAATTCTTCAAATTAATCCTGAGAAATCTTGCCTGTTAGAAGTCAATTCTAGCAGTAAACCATGTTGGGAGCCTATTGTGCATGGTGATACAGAAACACAGGGTAGGACTACTGGCACTACAGAGCAGTATAGAACAGCTTATTTCTTCACCTTGTTGTGTGAAATGGCAAGTATTCGTTGACATAGCTATGAGTCCAGCTGACAGAGCAGTAAGAGCTCATGCTAATGGCAGAGGAACCATGCTCTCTAATGCATGAACACCCCATGCTGTGTAAGACAGTAGTTACTAATTTAACAGCAGCAATGTTCCAGATCCTAATGTCATTTATATCCTTTATGATATCTTTTAATGATAACCATTATATCAACTGCTGCCAAAGCTGATGCAAGAAAAGCAAATTTCCCATAAAACATGATTATTCAAGAATTTGGAGGCAACTGGTCATGCAAAAGATGTCTCCTAGTTCTTCCTTACTTGTGTCTTCAGTTTTGTGCTTTGGGAATGGGAGGATTTGTTCCCCAGGTTCTCCAAGCATGTACTGAACCCCCAAAGTGGCAGGCTGGACAAGTGACCCGTGTAGCTAGAAAATACGGACAAAAGCCTGTGTCAAGATGTGAATGAGAACTTCAGCTACAGTCTCCCATGTGCTTCCTCTAAGTGAACATGGCTCAGGTAGAGGAACCACTAGCAGCACGTGATTTGGTCTGACAGGCGTTACCAGCTGCTGAGCAACTAAAATGAGGGAGAAGTCTCCTGACTGCCTTGTCAGAGCAGGGCGAAAATAACAGGGCTAGGAATGTATTGAGTAGCCAAACCAGGGAGTACGGGACTTCCCTCGATGTCAGCAGAGTGCTCTGAAGATGTCTGCAGCACTGACAGCACTGGTGGAGCTTGCTGCAGCGCTGAGGGAACACTTACCTGCAGGGCAGCTGTTGCAGTGTGGACGGAGCTACTTTTTGTCTGATTCCCTGTACAGCTCTAGCATGTTCCAGGACTTTTCACTTGCTGAAAGAGCTTGTCCTGGTCGTTACTATAGTTCCTCTCTTGCCTGATAAAAAATTCAGGAAAGAAATATCCTGAGATCCTTCCAGGGGTTAGCGCTGGTGTCTTTACAAGGCAGTTACTGAGGTGAGGTTTCTTTAGATCATTTTAAGATGACTTCCCCTGTTAGCTTTAAATCCCAAAAGCATCTAGACCTTCTCAGATCAATGTGGAAAGCGTAAGCCGAAGCGCCCGAGGGTTGTGCGGCAGAGGTGGCTCCCGGAGGGGCTCTCTGCTGCCATCTCTTGGCGCGCCAGGCGGGAGCGCGGCGCTGATCCGCTCTTCCGTCGGCGTTGGGGTTGAGATTCAACCGAATTTTAAGTCTTGAGAACCCTAGGAGACAATTGGAGTGGGGATGCTGAATTAATACTGTCCTTACTTCGAGACAGTAACCAACAAAGCTGTTTTAATATGGCTGAACCAAAAAGGGAACTTGGGCTGTTTTCCAGTATCCTCTCACGTTACCCTGCACCAACACTGCTGGAAGTGTAATTTCCATCCATCCTTGTGGCTGTAGCTACATGTGAAAGCACAAGATGAGGTAGTGAGAGACAGGGTAGAAGACACTGTATTTCCACAACCTGGAACTCAGACTTATTTGTGGTGCCCCAGGCTAACGGACTTAGGTAAATACTGGTAGCAAGTCCTCACTGGAGCACGCACAAGACAGGCATATATATTCACTGGAATGCATAAGGAAACAAACAAAAGACTTTTCCAATGGTATTGCAAGAATATAGTAGGATTATATAAACATACAATATAAATATTTTGTTATCATATTTGCCCAGGAATATCCAGAGTGTAAGTCTGTAAATGGTGTTTATTTAGACTCACATGCTGAACAGGCAGTGGAGGCTTGCAGCATTACTGTATGTACTGAAGGAGGATATTACATATCGTATGTTGCTGGGAAGGAAGCCAGAATCACCTCCCTCACCCCTCCCTTCAGAGTTTCTAGACATTTGAGTCCTCTGTACTGCTGACACTGACTAAATTGGGTATATTCAGGGAAGATTTTAGTGTTCCAGCTTTAGGAGAAAAACTTTTTTACAATCAAACTACTCCGTAAAACAGAGGTAGACAGCTGAAGAGAAGTGGAAAACAGAAAAGCAACAGCAAAAGACTGCTATGAGAAAGAGGTTAACAGCAGGGAATGAAGAATGTCAAACAGCATGAGAACCATGAAGTAAAATCAGTGTGGGCATCCAGCAGCAGTGGAACAAGAAGCAGGTACATACAGAGAGACTGGGTGGGAGAAAATATCAGATAGGCTGCCTGAAAGGATAAGCTTGCCCTTGATTCCGTCCTTTACTGAGGGTGGATGAAGGATTAGGATGACTTTCAGTCTGTTGGTTAAAAGAAGCTGCAGTTCTTGTTTCTTGGCTGAGGCTTATCTTTAAGGTAGGAATTAGCTAAAACAGAGCGAACATAGTACCCTTTTAGCATGGCATATAGGTGTCAGTACAGATGACTTCCAGTCAGCTATCTGGGGTTAGGTACTTGGGAGTCCTATCCTAGCATAGCCTAGCTGTGAGACAGAGATCATTGTACCCATAAAAAGCATACTGGTGAGTTTTATTGTACTTGAACACACATCTTGCTTCCTGTGTGCAATTACTTTGTGACACTTGTCACTGAAAGGGTTCTGGACATAAGCTTAATTTCGTAAGCAAAACTAAATATACTTTGTCAACTTGGTCATGTGTTCTGTGACATTTTAAATTTCAATTATATTGGACAACTGTACCAAATTCAATTGTACTTTTTCTAAAGTCCTTCTGTTATGACTTGTGATCTTAGTGCTAAACTTGGGACATAATTCACAGGAGCTGAAATAACTGCAGTGTAATGTAGAATACAAGAACAGTTGGGGAAGTGACAAATCAACTCTTGGGAATTAAAACAATGCTTGTATGTTCCTCTGCTAAGGAACAGTGGAGAAACTGAAATAGTTCTCCCTAATACGTTGGCAGTCCCTTTAACTTTAGGGACAAAGTTCAGCAGTCCTCATCCACTGTAGGAGACAGCATTGACCCTGTTCTTGGCAGATCTCCAGCATAGAAGCTGATAATGGGTGGCATGTCTGGAACTTGCTGAGGATACTTGCATCCTAAATTTGTCAGTAAATAAAATGGTAACTCAGCCCAAGCTAGTAAATAAAAGTAATGAACGACTGAGAGCCTGGGAAAGATGATATAGTTCGCAATGGCTGTTGTGTGTGTTAGCAATGGGGAGCCTATCAAACCTAGTGGCTTGTGTTGCTCGTATAAAGGCCTTTTTGGAAGCTCCATTATCAATGTCCTGAAGATGGTTTTCTTATGGTGTAAAATCATAGAAGATCATTAGATCTATTCTGATGAAGGGTCTAGAGCACAAGTTCTATAAGGAGTGGCTGAGAAAACTGGGGGTGCTTCGTCTGGAGAAAAGGATGTGCTCTCTCAGGGTGACCTTTTCACTCTCTACAACTATCTGAAAGGAGGTTGGAGTGAGATGAAGGTCGATCTCTTCTCCCAAGTAACAGAGATAGGATGAGAGGAAATGGCCTCAAGTTGCACCAGGGGAGGTTTAGATTGGACATTAGGAAAAATTTCTGCACTGAAAGGGTTGGGAAGCCCTGGCGCAGGCTGCCCAGGAAGTGGTGGAGTCCCCATCCCTGGAGATATTTAAAAGATGTGTAGATGTGGCACTGAGGGACATGGTTTAGCGCTGACTTGGCAGTGTTAGGTTTATGGTTGGACTCGATGATCTTAAGGGTTTTTTCCAGCCTAGATGATTCTATGATTCTATTGAACAGCAATTGAACACTTTGCAAAGTGAATAAAGCTACTCTGAAATTTTCAGAATAAAACAGGATGGAGAACATTGTATCTGAGAGAGGCTTAACTAACCTTAATGGTGCAAAGAATATAAAGGAATACACTGGTCATAGTTTTGAGATTAGTTTCAGGTTCCCCAAAATTGTGTTTTGGCAAGGCAAGAAGAAGGAAAAGTCAATAGCATGAGAACTGAATAGGGTTATTATTTACTCTGTTTTTCTCTTGCTGTACCTGGTTGCTGAGGGCAGAGTTGAGCTTTTCAATGGCACATAGGAACCTAAATTCTCATCTGAAGTTCAAGCAAATTTTGCCCAGCTAGTAATTAAGTTTAAAGCTAAGCTCTGTAGGCACATGGCCTGGAGATGTTATTAGAAACTGTTGTACCAGAAAATCTTCCAACAATGTTACAGTATTTTCTTACTCAGTAAAGCTTACAGTGCTAACCGGATGATATTCCTATGAAATAGTTGCATTTTGTTTGTGCTTTCTGATCATTGCCATTGGAAGGTTTTAATCTTGAAGGTAGGCTAGACAATCTCTTCAAGCACTGAATTTGGGAGTTTGGTAGTCACTGGATTATAATGCATTATTCCTAGGAGATATCTCCAGGACATGGCATTCCAGTGTGCTGCTCTGCCTGACAGAATCTTAAATGAATATGTGAATAGTATGGTAAGGTTTGTTGATGCTGATGATAAGGTTTGATGATCAAGCCCTAGTTATATTCATTCTCTTCTGACCTTCTTCCTCAATCTTTGGGAATTGACTTTGAATTTAAAGTTTTATCTGTAGCAAAACATGGCCTGTGAATGGAAAATTCAACAATTTTCCCTCATCAGCTGTAATTTTCTCTCTTTTTTTTACTTTCTCTTTTCTTCCCATTCCTTTTTGTGGCCTTTCCTTTCTTGGTGGCAAATAAAATTCCTCCAGTGACTTAATGAAGGGATGCTGTCTCACTAGGGCAACCATGTACCCCTGCCAGGACACCACTACCTGGCATGGTATAAATCAGCCAGCCTTTCAAGCTCCAGGCAGCTGTTTTCAAAATCAAGTGGAAATTTCTTTCCAAAAAAGAGGCACAGTGTTAGCAGAAATCTAATAGGAGATACAATTTAATATCCCAGACCTTCAGCTCAGCCGAGAGTCAGTGGCTGCAGTAATGGACTTACAAATGGAAATGAAATTCATGATGATTTATTGATTGAAGGAGTAGTGAAATAAAGGCTTGCAAGAGCCTCAGGAAATACTCTGATGCAAAGTATAAAATGGGCACAGTTAGAATTGTATTTTCATTGTCTTCCAAAAAAAAAAAAAAAATCTCAATGTGTTCAGCCACTCTTTTCTGTGAGCAAGTAACAAATTTTACCAGGAGGCATTGTGCCACCTGATTTCAGTAAAGTTGTTTTTTCTGCAGTTTTCATCCCTTACTGCATCTGCTCACTCTCAGCATGAGTTCACTTCAAGTTGGGCACAAACCTTCAGTCAGCGTATTTCCAGTTTACCAGAAAGGGTTGCTCAAATTATTAAGGTAAGTTGCCACATTGATAAAGAAAAAAAGGTTCTGCTCAGTTTGCCTTACCCTAGCAAGAAGAACAGTTGTGTTGCACTCCTGGTCCTACCTGTCCAAGCTGGCACCTGCATTTCTTCTGTTATTACCCTGAGAGTGCCTTGCCTTCGGAAGAGCATCCTTTTACAAATCTGTTTTTCCCTTTTCCTCACTTTAACGAGTGGAATCTGCTAATGCTGCTTTTGTCAGAATACCAATTAAACTTGCTACATTTTGCATTAGAGCACAGACACCAAAGGGTTAGTGTAGCAGCTGAGGCTGTAGCTACCTCTTGGGAACAGCACTTGATCATCCCTAGGAAGGGAGAGCTTTCCTTACCTGGGAGGTAACTAGGGCACCAGAGCCGCTCAGCAATGTCTGGGGGAGAACAGCAAGCCAGGCAGGAGTTAGGGCCAAGCAATCCTGCTTTTCCCAAAGCTTCCCCTCCTCCCCACAAAGTAGGGCTGTCAGAAAATGATTGACTGGTTTCATGGCCAACAGCTACCTTAGCCTGGCTGGCAACAGGGTTCCCTCTCCTCTTCTGACACTAATTCCAGTGAGGATAAAAATGCCTGCCAAGGCTAGAATGCAGGATGCCAAGGCCAGAAAGTTGTTACATCAGTGAAGGATTTAGGCAACACAGCAGAGAATGGTTTGAAGCCTGAACTGAGTGAGGAGTAAACTGGCTGCACTGCTGGAGAGAAAAATCAAGGAACATCTGATTTTCCTTCCACACACAGTTACTGTTTCCACTCCTCAACCAAGGAGAAAGATCACTGAAAACTGGTCCTTTTGGAGCAGTGTAGCTCAAAGTCCCTTTCTTTTTCTCCATTCTGTAAAATTGATGCTTGAGGAAATGCTGATGGTGACTTGCTGCCTCCCTCCCCTCAAGAAGGTTGCAGGAAACTACTCCCTAAGTGGGATGGGGGTAAATGCAGAAATGCCAAGCAGGACTATGAACCCCGTCTATATCGAAAAAGAGTAAGAAAGAGATAAAGGCATAGGAAAGGTCTGAAGAAAAAAAAAAAAAAACCTTTTCCCCACTGACCAGTTCCACTGTTGGGTTCTCCTCTCTACATCAAACATTCAGTGTCTCTGGTTTGTGAAGCTGTTGTAAACGCAATGTTTGATTTGCTTTGCTCTCACAAGGTTTCCAGCATCTCCTGCCCCACAACAATTACAGTATCTCCCTCAGAAGAGCTGACCAGACTTGCTGTGAAATCTTTATCTACTCTGGTGAATGGAACAGGATCTTTCTCTGAGTATTTTACAGACCTCAGTCTTTCCCAGACTCTTAAATACTTGGTTTGGAATGCATTTTTCTCACATCCTTAAGGAAATTCAGCATACCCCTGTCATGGCATGAAAGATCTGCTTATTTCTCTGAGAAGAGTGCTAAAGTGTGTAATACCAGCAGAACTTGTAGCACTGTGTCAGAAGGAGTAAGAGCTGAGCTGTTACGCTCAGAGGGCAAGAACAGAGCCTTCACACAACCTCTGTGCTGTCTGCAGCTATTGGCCAGTGCTACAAGCTCTGTTTTCCATTTTGAAGACATTTGGTTGGAATAACTGTCCCCAGCTTTGATTAGCTGACAAGTTTAGGTTCATGTACGCAGTGCAGAGAGCTATGCAGGTGGAAGAGGAGATAATGCAAAACTACAAGTCAAGCTTGTTAAGGAGACTCTATCATGAATACAGCATCACAGTAAAGATGCCCTTCTGTCTCTTGCTTGCTTGCCTCACCTCATTCCTTTTCTCCTTTATTTTCTTTCTCCATCTGGTCTTAATGAAGCGATAAGAAGGGTGAGGGCAGGCCCCAGCATCCTGAGTGGTCTGTTGAACTAAGTATCTCTGAACTAAAGGGATTGCCTCTTTGAAGTGGTGCAACACTAATAGTTTCAGCAAAGCTACACTAACATGCACTAGGAAATAATTCATCTCAGTCATTTCCATTCTAGGCAAGGAAGGAAATATGAAATAGTTCAGTGTCCTTTGACTGCACAGATGCTCTTCTAGCAGGTATGAAGACTAGGCTGGCTCTCACTATACATACTGTCACATGGATTTACTGCTAAGGCACTTCTCTCTCTTCAGTAGTGGGATAAGACATTTGCAAGCATGGCATGTTGAGTTAATTGGAATCTTTTCAAATTACTGTAAAGAAAAAACTTTTCCCTCTTGTAAACTTATAACCCCACTCTAAGGTCACTTCTATGAGAACTGGATGGCATCAGTTCCTAACGAATTCAGATGCTGTGTTACAGACAGGTCAAGGCAAAAGTGGATGGTGCTCTTGCGTTATTTGTACTGCAGGTGAGGCTGCCAGTGGTTTCAAATCAGAACAATTTCTAAATTTCCTGTGAAATACACTGAGCCATCATCTCTAAAAGGCTTTTTATTGCTAATTGCAACATTTCCCTGTGCAAGGTTGTCTTCAGCCTCAGAGACCTGGGATTGCAAGTCAGTGAGTGGGGCTGGGCTGAGCACTCCTTTGTCCTCTGTGCTGGGAGTTAAAATCCCACAGTGAAGGTGGTGGATGCTCTTTAGATTTGACTGCCAAAGCCATTAGCCTGGATGAAAGGTTTGTTTTTGTTGTTTAGCTGCCAAATGTAGTAGCCAAGAGAAGTCAAAGGACGCTAAGTTTGGGAATATCTTTAACCACACATCCATCACAGCTCTTTTTAATTGGATTATTGTTTTTTTCATAGAAAAACCTCTCATAAATCACCTACCTCTTCCATTCAGTAGTGGTTTCACTTTTGCACTGCAGCTGCATGAGGCTGAATAGCTGGCAGAAAAACTACTCTTTGTAGAGGTGGAGAGGATGATTTTGTATAGGAAAAGTGGCCAGGGGGTGGGGGACAGTGCAGTCATTTCATTGCTGCTAAATTTGCTGGCTGCACAGATTCTGCCTGCAGTGAAAGGATTTTCTGTCAGCAGACCTCTCAGATGCATTCATTGCCATGGTGGAAGGGACCTGTCCTGTACTTTGTCATTTGAAACTGTGGAAGGGCCATATTGTAAGTGCAGAGGGTACCTTCCAGCACAGCCTCTTCCAGTTTGATATTCCTTTGGCAGCACAATGTCCGAGAGTGGTGTAGTATTTTCATTTCCCTCCTCCTTCAAGATTTTGCAAAGAACATGCCGTAGGTGAGTTGTTATTCAGTGTGAAGCGCCACAGGTTAAGGAATGAGACAGCCACAGTGAGCTGCATGTGGCTGTGCTGAAGGAGATCTGATGAGTTGTGGTTGAATGCAAAAGCATAGCTGAAGTTTTACAAATCTCTGTCCTGAGCATCTCGTTTGCTAGTCCAGGGCTACAGTCAGAAGTGTCAGGTGAAGGGGTAGCTCAAGCATTTCAGATACTGTCCAGAAAAGCTTGTGGAGAGTAGATTGACAACGTTCTCCTCAGAACAAAACATGTTAAAAGCAAATTGTGTTGCGCTCTACTTCCTTTTCACCACCAGGAGGAGCTGGTAGAATAGGCTCCCTAAATGCCCCAGGTGTCTTAGCTCCACGCTGTCTAGATCCAGTAGAAGCGGAGATGCCTGTGAAACGTGCTGGGGTGGTTGTGCGTGTGTGTGCGTGTGTGTTCAGAATAAAGAGCAGTTCCCTGCATGTACGTTTCCCACTCACACTGCTCTCTTAGTACAGAGAGGACAGCTACTCCTTTCAGCTGAAGGTCATACATTTAAATAGCATATTGCATTGGACTAGGTGCAGTAGAACAGCCTGAAACCAATCTACACGGAGTGATTTGTAAATATCAGAGACATGTCAAACTATCTAAAAGCAAAATTCTGCCTTCAGCCAAGAGGAAAATCTATGAACAGGCCTCTAGGCTGTTCAGGTGCTTCAGGCAGTCTTCCTGCTTCAGGTAGCAGGCCCCATCACTCACGCTATACAGCATGACCAGCCAGTACTTGTCTGAGTGGCCAAGACCGCTGGGGAAGGAAGCCAGAATTTTTAGACCTTTTCCAAAGTGTCATGGCTCAGTTGTCCCATGTTTCTCAGCTAAGTTGAGGGCAGTGAAATGTTTCTGAGAATGCAAATTTAAAAAGCAAAGATAAAGTTGGAAGGGTTTGATAAATGCGGACTCTTCCCTCTCCAGACAATAACTGACAGCAACGATGGGCATGTCTGTGGCAGTGTTAAATCAGTGCAGTGATTCTTTCTAGCTTATTCACTGTAAATAAGCAGAACAAGTTTCTGTGCAATAAGAATGCAATTTGATCCTTGGCTCAGAGCACAGATGGCAAACGTGATGTGGAATACCGTGGTGTGGACCTTCACAAGGTCACTTTGGGGAAGTCAGTCTTAAAAATGCTGTCTGGGGGTGGGGTAGTCACGTAGCATATCATGGAACAGGCAAAGGAACACGAATACTTTGAGTGGTGGGAAGGAAAATAGAAGAGTGCCAAGTGCACCACCCTAAGCTAGAATTTGCTTATATTATAGCATCTCTTGGTTACCTTCTGGCAATTTCAATAACCACAAAAGGTCCCAGTGCTTCATAGCAGGGAGGCAGCAAGAGTCCATTACCAAACAAAGAGAGGGAGAGCATCATACCAAAATACAGATAACACGTCCTGTAGGCATCATCAGGCTCTTAAGCACTTCGCTGCTGCCATGGGCGCTTGCCCTCAAGATTTTCAGACTGCACGGAGTAGCTACTTTTTGGGTAACAGCTATAGTAAGCAGATTTTTTCAAGTTTTATTAACCTAAACAACAACTTTGAGAGGCTAGAACAATACGTGAACTTCCACCTCCACTTAGATACTGAGAGAATAGTTGCAGAAATCAATTTAAAGAGACCACATAAGCCACACAATCTGGAGGTTAGTAGGGTATTTCAAAAATATTGTGTCATGTATGGTCAGCTAATCGAGTGACATGATTTGGTGAGCACCGCTCGGGCTCTACAGCAAATATAAGAGCTATTTGAGTGATGAAAGAGCATGTAAGCAGTTTGAATATTGAGTATTTGAATAATTGGGACTTTTAGCTAATCACTCACACTACAGAGCATCCAAAGTCCCTGGAAGTCTTTAAGATAAGGAGGAGGGGAAGAATAGGTAGCTATGAACCATTTATTTTCTTGGCTCCGGAGACATTGCCTGCTGCCAATTCTCACTGCTCCACATACACAAAGCTATTTGTCTCATAATACTAAATCCCATACTGGGATTCACAAATGCTTCTTCCATGTGTCTGTAGGGATCAGACAGATGTACAGAATTGCCATCAAAGAAGCTATGTGCTCTGGAGGAAAAGAGAATGGGGCCAAATGCTTAATGTTGATATTCTGCATTCAGCTACGGAAGGTAATCCCAGTATTAGGACAGAAGTAGATCTGTGTATGTAGTCTGCAGTTCAGTGTTATGCCTGCCCCAGAAAGCCTCAAAATCAGCAATGAGGCAATCTCATGGATGAAAATATACTGAAGAGCTTAAAAGCCCAGGTCATTCCCACAAAAAAGCAAGTACTGTTTTACAGAGACTGTCACTGGAGGTTCAAGGCTGTGATACTAGGCCAAGATCACTTATTCTATGTTTATCTAATTTTTTTCAGTCTGCTACCATATAGCAGCCCTTTGAGTTAAAGCTCGTACCACATCTCATAAAACTGAACCCTTTCGCAAATGAAAGGCATTTTCCCAAGAATAACGTAAGCAAAGTTGCAAACATCATCCGGGAATTCCTCGGCACCTGTAGTCCTGCAGTTTACTCTCCCTGTGAGGATTTTGGATAATGACTTTCAGATCTATTTACGCTAGCTGCTATGTTTTCTATTTGGGTGTTGTTTTCAATTCTTTTCCCATAAAGGAGTAGTATATTTGTCTGCTACACACGTTAAATCTGAATTTGTAGTATATAATTAACAATCAGCAGTCAAGGCTTCAAAAGTGAGCTTCACAAAGTGAAAGATGTAGATAAACCAGAACGAGCCTTAGTTTCTGATATATTGAGAAGTTCCTTGTAAGTGGTTCACATTTTAATTCCTCTCTGAGGATTGTTAGTAAATAAAACTTAAACAAGCTAAATTTAGCTTGTTTCAGGACACATCTCTCACACCCAAACATTTGAAAGCAGGGACATCAATTATTGAAACATACCTGCCCTTGTTCTTCTATAAGCTTACAAAAATATTACCACTTCTGTACTCTGCTGTTGCTCTTACATCTCCAATAGATAACCAAAGTAGTAATGCTATTCTTGTTTCAACCTGGAAATCTAACAGAAAACGTTTAGTAATGACAATGTGCTTTTAGACCAGTACCTCAGCGCATCACATGTTCCCTATGTTCAATGGAGTCTTACTGCAGAGGTTGTAGTTACTGTTAAGCCTCTCAAGCTTCTCCAGGAGTGGCTGAAGACATACAGCAGCAAATGCAGCATGCTAAAATATTTAATGTGTTCACCTTGGGCTACGTCTTTGGTTCTGGTGAAAATCCTTTCAATGAACAATTCCTCTTACATTCTGGAAACCAGGATGAGAGGAGCATAGTATGACCAAGGGATATAGCCCAAATGTGAAACCATTCTGAGAAGTGAACCAAAAAGGAAAAATATTTAAGCTCAGAAATAATTAAAGCTTGAGTATTCATCTAACTAGCTTTTAAAATGTATCCCATAAGTGTTTTTATTCTGCTTTGCCTTTTGCCATTTCAGTGCCATTTTTGTGGAAAATAAATTCTGGAAGAGCACTAGAACAATAATGCAGCAGGACCTGCACCATAATTATCTTGAGTTTGAAAACTGATGTCTGCCTGCCTGAGCTCCCCTTATAGAAATAATAGTTAAGATAGCCAGATTCTTCTATTTTGTCCCTATGCTTTTATGTCTAAATATTCACAGTCACCACCCAAATAGAGTGTTTGTCTTGCAATTGGAGGACAAACTGCATGACAGTGGAAGAATATTTTAAAATCATTAAAACAAAACGTTATTAGTTACAAAGGAAGGAATGTGTCATCTGTTGCCTTTATATTTGGACAACCTAAAAGGCCAGGAGAAGTTTTTCATGCCAATGTTCTGTGTCAGTGCTTTCTGATTGTTTTCTGTTCATTAGGGTTTTAGGTTACATATATACTTCAGGTCTAGATTAGAGGAGAACAATTTTTGTGTCTACTTTCTGTTCTGTGTTTGGTGGACGGAGAAGTGAGCTGTCTTTGTTTAACTGGAGAATACTTTCTTTATGGAACACACATGCAGTGCTACCATTATTCTTAAGTAGCAATTCATTGTGACTGTTTTTTTCAGTCAAAAGACCTTCCATTTTTCTCCATGATCAGTAGAAAATTTAAATCTTCCAAATAATGGTCTAATCCACCTAAATCTCAAAAAAGTTAATGTTTCCTGTCTCCTTTTCCCGACTATGCTCCTTCTCCGTCATTTTGTGTGAGCTGCCATCCTGAGTTATTTGCAATAGTCTGGAACGCTGCATTTTCTTGGCCATGTTCTTTCCATTTTTCAGGGCTGCATGCCCTGAGAGAATAGGAGAAGAATTGGTCCAAAGAATATTTGCCAGTAGTGGTTTGGAGTACTGTAACTTCAAGAAATCTTGGCCTCTCATCTCCTAATACTCTTATTTATATTTTTAATTCGGTGCTGTCTCACTTTTCTTCCACATAAGAAAAGCAGAGATAAAGAAAATATTTTGTAGTGTGACTGAGCTTTGTTCTGTGTGACTCTCAGTAGTGATGAAGAATGTGTTTTGGAGATGTTTGTTTTAGAAAATCAAAATTAAAAGGGAAACAGTGGCATACATAGACAGAATGAATAAACACTAGTCAAAAGGGGATAAGGACCCTTGTCTATAATCACGAGCTAATATGTTTTGAATTGTTCAAGGTTACTAAGTGACAGTTATGTACTTATTCACAAAACCTAGGAACATAAAAGTAAAGAAACAACCAAGGACATCACAAATCTAGGCTTCCCATACAACAAATGCTTCTTCAATCAAATAGGAAGAAAGGTCTTTCATTACAGCATAAACATTAGTCATACATAAAGCTCTAATAGATTAGTGATTATAAAGTATTTTTAATCTAAAATTACTTACTTTGCCAAAACTGAAACTTGAAAGCCTCTTCCTTTGTTGCATAAGAGAACGTGTGACATGCAGAGGCTGCTTCCTGGTTCACTACAGCTGAGCATGTGAGTCCAGCTTTTTGAGGGAACCAGTTTAAACTGTTAGCTATGCAAACAATACAGGGTAAAAAGCTGATTTGTGGCAAGCAGAGGCTGATGTCACAGGTATTTAGATTTTAATTCCATAAGCTGTAAGATGGAGGTGGTTCTCCCATAATCAAGTTACAAAGTAGTGGGCTCTAAGGTATTTAGATTACTGTGTCTCCTGAAGAAGAGCCCTCCTAGCATGCCAAATGAGGGTTTTTAAAATTTTTTTTTAAATTCTTCTCTCTAGAGAGACAGAATTACTATCTTATTGGCCTTCTGAAGTTATCCTTCAGTCCTTGACATCATGACAATCATCATGCCCTCCTTGCAAGACATGTCTAATAAAATAATGTCTAAACACTAACAAAGGAAGGAAAAGGATTTCAAGCTACCTGCTAATAGCTCCTTCATGTAGGAACCAGTTGCCTCTCCTTATCTCAGTTGTAGCAGCATATAACGTAGCAGTTCTTCATGTCGAAGGAGATACCGGTGCCAAATACCCAGGAATGGCACACAGCGTTTATGGCCTAGTGATAAGCAGCTGCAGCTGCAACATCTTGTAACAGACTGGTTTGTCTGTGTTTGTGTCTTCTGAGCCCTAAGAGCAGAATAAACCAGCTCTGTTACATGTGTATCTACAGCATGTTTTCTTTAATGTTAGGCTGTTTCTTTTTGCCTCTGTTGCCTTCTTCATGCTTTTAATTAACTTTTACAGATAAGTAATATTTCCAAAAGCATGAAGTTCCTACAAGTTTTATGAAAAATCTTTAGCTGTGTATAGGAAAGAGACAAGCTACCAATTTCCACGTGAAAGCCAGGCAGGTTGAATTCTATCACTCTGATGTATGCAGATTCTTAAATAGAATATTTGGATATGTGTGCATATATCTATATATAACTACATATATTCTTATCTATTCTGATATATATAGTAGTTAGAGATGATAAGCCAGACCTGGTATAGTTTGAATGTTGTAGAACTGCAGATACAGGGATGTGAGGGAGGCAGTTAGCACTGGGAGCATGGTAAAAAACATGGGGGTTATGTGGAGCCAGGGGTGAATTCAGGAACACACTGTACAAATCTGTACAAATGCAGGCTTTGGTAGTTTTCCTGTTCATGGAACAACAGAAAAAAAAAGCCTTACTTGTCCAGAAAAATTGTTCATGTAGCATAAGAGTACCTACAAACTGAGAGGGAATAGCACTAAGCATTAGTTCCTGGTGATAAAGTTTAAAAGCAAATCTTTTTTTACTCTTCATCATTATTAGACTCTTTTTCTGATCAGGCAGTTATTGTGAATCCACAGCAACTTTTCCATTGGACTGTTATGTTAGTATTTAAGTGAGGGATTAAAGGGACAAACAAGAGACTGCATTAAGCAGCACAGCTTCAGCAAGACTGCACAAAGGTCAGATGTAATAAGGGAGTATTTTCTTAAGAAGCCATGCCTAGATTTTTCTTATTCCTTTGTAAGGCAACTAAAGATGGCAGAGGTTTTCATGCTTGGGAAACAGAATGAGTAAAGACTTTTATTTTCACAGTTCCTAGTTGAATCAGCCGTGGTAACTTATGGTCTTGTTGCCTGCTTTTGCAGGTTAGTGGCAAAGTTAGTCAAATTCATTCATGCCACATCAAATTAACTGGCCAAGAAGAAAAAAAGAAGAAAGAAACCTGTTCATATAGATTTACTCCTAATTGTTTTCTAATTGGTTTAGGTTCCGTTTGTAATCAGAGAAGCCAAATCAATGTTCAGCAAGGCAAATGTGCTATGGAGGCAATCTTTCCTGATGCCAAATACGAAAATAATGCCAGCTTGCAGTGTTACGACCTTTCTAATCTCACTATATTAACAATGCTGACTCTTCAGTTCCATGATTGCCGGGTTGTCGCAGCGCCCCTCACTGTGAGGATGTTGTACGATGTGCCGACCATACCTTATCTCCCTCAATAACTGTGATAGCATTTCTTCTTGACAATGCTTGCAACATGTTTTGGAAGTAAGCTGTTCCTATTTTACCAGCAGGAAAACTAAGAAAGGAGAGAGGTTAAATAACTAGCTCAAGGCAAAAATTTAACCGAGTTGCAGAATTCCAGTGTTTTTGCTGTACTCAGAATTACAAGTGTGCTCCTCTTTTTTTTTATTACATTAGTTTATTGATTGTTTCAAGGGCAGTGGAAATATTTTCCACACTCGTGCTTTTCTATAAATCTGCTCATCTCATGAAAAGCACTTAGAAATCTTTGTCAGTATTACATTTTTAATAGTATTGACATTTTAATTTGGGGTTTGGACATATTATTACTAATATTCACTGTACTGATATATTTGATTTGCATTTCTTTAAGATTTATGATGTATTAAAATGTCCAAATCCTCTAACATTCTCCTAGTAATCCAAATAACTGAAGTCTGGCATCCCAGAATTGATGAGTTCCAGGTGCAAAAAACTGCATTCTTGGTTTGCATTTTTTCCTGTTACATTTTTGGGCCCAGAATCTGTATTATATCAAGCATTTTTGAGCAGCAGTGCAATATTTGTAACTGCTAAACTCACAAACCACTCTTTAACGATAATATAAACATAGACATTAGTTGTACAGGATGTTTTGAGAATTATTTTCTGATTGACAAATACTTTTCATAACACTTCAAGACATTGAGTCACATATCCATCTTCATGGCTCCTGCAGTTTCCTAAGAGAAGAGTTGCACTCTAATTCTGATGAAAAGTAGAATAACAGCAAAGTTAATTTGGAACTTTCAAATGAGAACACCACGAACTTTTTGCACTAAGGTCTCTGGACATTATTTCAAAATTTTGCTGGATAGTGGCTGTTTGGTAACATGTAATTGGCCAACAAGAGAAATTCTGTGATGTTATGCACATGCCCAATTAAAAATAGTAGTAAGGCTGAGAAGTCAAACACTTCAGTGTTGGAAACTGCACAAATCATTGCTTGACCTAGTCCTGTAAGTAATAATTAAACGTATGTTCCGGTCTTTCTAGGTGGCTAACTGAGATTTTGAGGCCTAATTAAAGAACTGTTGTTAAGCCTTAACAGTTGTACTAGTATTACTAGCAAATATATTTGTAACCCAAAAATGTTCCCAAAGATAGGTCTTTGTCATAATAAATTGGACATTTAATATTAGGTGATAAGGTTTTACCTTAATCTGGATGGCTCTCAGATCTTTTCTGTAAGGTAGGTAATGTCCCCAGACATCTCAGATGGGCATGTCAAGCTATATTTTGTTCATGTACACAAATGTTTTTTATTATTTGAAAATAAGGAGTAACAGAAATTTCAAAAGGGCATTTTTTTTCTCTTCAGATTGAAATGGGAGTGACATTCAGTAAATAAGCGCTTTCACCATAATAATGAAGATTAAAACTATTAAAGAGATATTTGTTCTATCAGTATTGTCTATTCTCTATGCTGGATAAAATGTGTCTCTGTGGTAAAAAGTACACGTGTAATGATGTAATTCAATAACGTCTCCTTCATAGCAAAAAAGGGACAAATTGAGATTACACAAGCAGCCTGTATTTCTGATAACTTTTTAAGTTTCAAATGTTTGACTTTGTAAACATAAGGTTCTTTTCTTTCTTAAATGCAGTTTTAAATGGGGAAATTCCTGGATTTACATAACAGTAAATGACCTCTTGTTCATTCCCTCCTCAAATTCCATCACTGGAGCATTGACATAATCGACATGCTCCATTAGAAAGTTTATCACTTGAGCTAGTACTTCACGGTAGCATTCTCTGTATAGCTAGACACAAGGAAGGGAGCTTTTGTCTTATCATTAGAACTTGTTGCTTTCAAAAAACATACTGCAGTTTAAGCAAGTATCAGGTGTTGTTCTTGGCTCTGAAACTGCTGCTCTGCTTTCATGAGCACAGAGACACCTCCGAACTTGCAGCGACTTCTCCTTCATCTTCTCAAACCTCTTGTTGCCCAGTTTCTAGTCTGTCTCAGTCACTCTTGTCACCAGGCTCCAGGCTTGTGCTGTTCTGCCTGGCTCCTCAGCCTGTCTTTTCCTTTTTCTGCAAGAATGACCCTCAAGTCAGATCAATACAGGGAGCTGAGAGTGGTTTGAACATTATCAGGGAGGAAGGAACTGTCAAGAACTGTATTTGCTAAAATCTGACTCTCCACTGACACCTGTGTGTTGTGACTTGCATTTCGGTGTTTCCTTTTCTGGCAAGAACGCAGTAATTTTAGGGGACAGACAAGTGGATTATTCTTTATAAACTAGTAAGGATAAGTATGTAATTGTCACAATTAAGAAATGAGTTTTGATAAACTGTAGTGCCTTTGAATAAAGGCAGTTAGCACAGGGGTAGAGGCTGTTTTCTAAAGAGATTTACAAAGCCACAATCCAGTGTAAACGCTGGTAAATTAAAAGGTAATCTAGTTTTTAAGCTGTCCCAGTGTTATAAAGATCCAGTTACAAGTCAAAAGTACTTCCTTCTTAACTGAAGAGTTTTCCACCCATTAGGAAAGACAATTCCTAAAACTCCAGAGCACTTGTATTCAGAATTCATTAAACAATCATGATAAACATAGTGTATTTTTCCCTGCACCATAGCAAACTATTCACATGTAAAGAATGCTGTACTGGCCTGTCTTCATGTCTTCCACCAAACTTCCAGTTCCAGTTTTTTTTAATTGTCTTCCAGTATTAGCACTCAACGGGGTAATTCCAAATCCCAAGTGCTAAAATGCAGCATAACAAACCTCTGTGCTGTGAGCTGGTCCAGATTACGCAAACACACGAGCTGTTGCCAAACAGTGAGCTTGGCACCAGAGCCCAGTTAAGTATTTATGCCTATGTAAAGCACTTCCCAGAGCTCTGGCTTATATGTACAAAACTCCCTTTGATTTAAACCAAAAATAAGTTTGTGAGGCAGAGGTGGGGTAGAGGAAGAAATCTTGAATGCAAACCATGGCTTAAGCGTAAGGAAATTCTATGCTTTTAAAACAGCCATTAAATCAACAAAACTCCCATGAATGAAGACTTTTACCACCTTCTTTATGGCAGCAATATGTAATATTAAAGACGTGCCGAGTATGAAGGAGGGGTTTCTGCCTCAAAAGAAAAGGTTCTGTGTTGTGATTTTCATTTTTCAGTACGAGTGTGAATAGGAAACAGGAATTCCCTATTTTGGGAATAGGAAACAGGAAAAAGGCTAAAGAAAGTAGGAGGGAACCAAAAATGGGATGATAACAGCAGGGTGTCCTTCCTTACTGGGAGGAGCCCATCTCTGTTACTTGGTTCCTCAGTTAGAGAGTACAACTAGCACTGGCTTTATGCCTTTTTTTCTGGAAAGTCTGCAAGCACGCTGTGCCGGTACCTGCCCCGGTGCACTGCAGTACTGCTCTAAGACTTTACCTCTAATTGGTACTGTTATGGTAACACTAAGTGGGGAAGATGGATACAAAGCATTTTCAAGAGCAGTTTGAGGAATAGGGTGATTTAGAGGAGGAGAAGAATAGAAGGGAATTACAATAAATCAAATGAGTGTGGATTCACTAACAGAAGCGTCTCAGTGTTGTGTGAAGTAGTCTTTAGGGATAGAGGCCGTCCGTAGGAGTGGGGCACTACAGGCCCCTTTTTTATCTGTGGAAATGTAAGAAAAAAGAAGAGCAAGGATTTTATTTTGCATACTAATTAGGAACATCATGGCCATGCCTTTAAGTATCTTGTGTCTCCTGAAGTGGCTTTTCTGTATTCCATGTCAGGGGCCTTGGCTGTAGGTGTACTTCAGGCTGTTATAACGTCAGGTACAATTTTAAATCGATGGTGTTACAGATGTAGTCTGAAATATGACTGTTTAGTATGAGGGAAAGGTGGAGTATTTTTCCCATTTGCTCAAGGCTGTTGATGTATCTCAGCAGCAGTTGGCAGCATCTATGTTCAGACACCTGTTTATGATATTTTCAAAATAGAAACTCCAGAGGTCAATGCAGCATGCCTAAACTGGATGTCTAGTTAGATGCTCTTCTACTCCGGTATATTTTAGTTAAAAATACTTCTGAAAGACAGGCAAAAAGGGTAACTGTCTTCATGGTGGGTTTGTACTATTTTAACAATAGAATCATATAATTTAGGCTGGAAAGGACCTCTGGAGGCCATCCAGTTCAACCTCCTGCCAAAAGCAGGGCCATCCTCAAAGTTAGATCTATTTGTTCAGGGTCAGTCTAGTCAAGTTTTATCTACCTCCAAGGATGGAGATTCCACAACCACCAGCTTGTTCCAGTATTTTGTCATGCTCTTTCCAAATTTTTATAATATCTAGTTGGAATTTCCCTTGTTGCAACTTCCTTTCATCAACAGGTTTGCCTCAGCTTCATTTATAGCTGTTGTGCTACAGTATACCTACAGTATAGGTATATCAGAGTTTGCTTTAATTGAGCTGTGTTTGGTATCAGAGCAGCTGGTTACAGCAGTGTGGAGCTAAGAAGAGCCTGCAAAATCCACCTGAGAACGATGGAATGCACAGGCAAGGAAAGGACCGCATGACCTCTTTATCAAGAGGGCATGATGGGACTAAACAGATACAATTCAATAATAGGGAATAGGGGAATATTAAGTATGCATTAATACATTGTGTTAAGTTCCAGCTAATTGGCAGCTTACTGCCGAGTTTTCTAGCATCTCAAACTGCTGCCTCCTAAATTGCATTAAGTGTGAAATGCAAGTCATATTGCATTCATCAAAACACTGCTGAAAGGCCTGCCTCAAATTGAGTCCCATTCAAAGTGAGCAAGGAATGACTGAGGCTGAACTAAAGCAGTCAGATGTGAGAATGGAGGGAGAGCAACTCAGAAAATGGAGTTTGGTAAATCAACAATATCCAAGCAAGGATGAAATGTTATCTGGATATTGTAACCATAGAGAACTAGAATCAAAAGAATCACAGACGCAGCAAGTCCGTGCAGAGGGAAGGGATGTGAAAGTTATGTGTTCGTGGTGAAGAAGTACTGTTTGATTGTCAAAAGCTAATAATAGGGAAAAAGAGGAGTTTCCCTTATTGAGAGGAGATGCAATGCTCACTTCCAACAGGGCCCTGACTCTTCAAAGCCAGGAATACTGAAGAGCCAGAAAGAAGTAGCTGTGTGTAAATGAATCCAAGCAACTACTGGCAAATTAGGGACACAGATTTAAACAAGTGAATGTGGTGGTATTTTGGAGCCCTCTCAAATCTTGGGTGTCCTTTTACTTTGGTGACCGTATGTTCTCAGAGAGGTTATCAGAAAACCCTAAGTGCTGACAGGGTTAGAGCTCTGGGAAATAGAGTTCTTAAAGCTACTTGAAAGTACCACAAAATCATCTAGGCAGCAGGGTCCTACTTCTGTGAAGGTAAGGGAAGGAGTTGTGCCCAGGATGCTAAACAGAGGGTTTAAGGAAGAGGCACAACCTATAGGAACTGAGGAAAGCTTAAGGGCCCAGGGAGCCAATGTGATGAGTCCCTGACACAAGAGCTTGTTAAGTGCTCAGCTTTCCCAATGATGCATAAAGCATTTACTTCTAGTACCAGCATATTTTTATTTGAGTTCTATGGCAGAAGGGCTTACAATTTTGATGAAATGGAAAACACATTAAAAATAAGCAACCTATAAAAACTTGTTATCAATGACTTAGACCAGTGTCTGAAGTCAGATAAACTGCTAAGAATATTCAGATAGAAAATTAACTGATTCATGATCTCAGCTTAATATATCAGCAGGATGCACTGTTAAAAATGAGTAGTGATATAAAACTCCAGATAACAAGAGAACTATGTTCTTTTAAGAGGTAGAGTTGTAGAGAGTTTAGAAGAAGATCAAAAGATGATGAGGTTTTTAAGGAGTGAAGCATTACTACTTATAAAGCAAGAATAATAACAATTAATTTTAGAGAGCAATTTATAGAACTTTGATCTGTCTTGTTATAGCCTAAATACCATGTGTGTTCAGTTTAGGCTTTGGCACAGATATAACTCTATTTTCTCTGGAGTTAATTCCTCTCTTCAAGTGACTCCTGAGAATTTTCTACAGTCTCTTTCTTCAGTGGGTTACATTAGTTGCCCACTTAAAAGATTAAAATTTCAGTGGACTGGATTGTCTTACATTTTTTGACTACAGTAACAGCTTTGTCTTATTTAGAGGTAGTTCTTTGCCGGAAAACATTAAATACTGACTAACCTTCCCTTTATTCTCTCTCATAACACTCTCTGAAAGAAGACAAAAGTAAATTTGAGTAAAATATGGTCAAAACTGGCTATTCAAGTGTCTAAAGCTAAGCCACGTCTGTGTACATGTGTCTGCATTTTCCATCCACACAGCTGCTACAGTGCAGGGAGCAAAGACTTGAGCATTGTGTAGGACCAGGGCAAGATTGCATAAATTCTGGGACTTAAGCAGTTGTCTGGACTAAACATTATAAGTAAAGGTCATGGCTCAAGGCCTGAAGTTCATAAAATTTCCCCGAGTTAGTAAATTTAAGAGCACAGGGTCCAGTGATTATCAAACATTACCACAGTGTGAAAAGGGGAGTCCAACAGGATATGGCAGTACACTGTGATATGGCTTTAGTTCAAATATTTTTCTGAATATGATACTTTCTCAAAAGTTCCCTGTCTGTTCCTGTGATTATCTTTCTTTAGCCACGGTCATAAGCCACTGATAATAGATTTCAGTTCTCAGGAACCATTTCAGAAAACAGGCTTTTTTGATCATTATTAATGGTTTCACACTCTCTTATCAACACATTTAAAATGTTCCTATGTGCACATTACTCACATTTTATTTCTTATAAAGTATATGATAAAGTTTACTGCTGAGAATTGTTAGTATGTGGATCTACAGGAAGATTTTTTTATAGTTTAACATGTAGCTATCTGTCTCAGAAGGACTGTGAGAAGGGAAATGGGTTGCAGAACATCAATATCCTCATCTTGGTCTGGGGACAGAGTGGCACAGAAGGAACAAGTTGTTCTTCTCACGGAAGCTAATGTCTAGGACCATGATCCTGTTTCTTCCTTTCCACATATCATCTGAAGTGTGAGGAAGGTGCTCATTTTCCTTCCTCCCCGCCTTTTCTGCAGCATGCCACAGAAGTTTTGTCTGAATTATTCTTCCCTAGAGACAAATGACTGTACTTTTTTAGGCTTGTCTTTTGGGGCTGTAATTCTTAGGGGAGTGGCCTACCTAAGGAGAGGTCTGGTAACTTCGACTCTTAGCTTGCCCACATTATCTTTTTCAGAGGTTCTGTTATTTGAAGAGCTCTTAAACTATTGCAAATTATAGCTGACATAATAGGGAAAGCTAAAATCAATGCCAGTTAATAATTCTGTAAGTTATTACAGTTCAGCTCATACCTCTTAAAAATCTAAGAGAACAGTGAGAGAGCCAGTTGTGTATGGAAACTGTAACAGCTATTCCTACCGGTCAGTTATGTGTGTTTCTTATACCAGACCCTTTCCCAGAATGACAGTCATTTCTAGAAAATAGTCTTGAGGAACCTAAGAGAGGAGATAATGAGTGTTTTGCTTTTCCCATTTTGACCTTTTCCTCCACAGCATTTTGCAGTTCAGCAGTGCCAGGGTACATAGTAAATAGTACATCTTCCTCCTGCCGCTACTGCCAGAGAAGGTTGTTGGTCAGTATGCACATAGACTGCCCTCTGACCGCTGCTGGGCCAGTCTCTGTCTAAGAATAAGCCTTCCACAGCTGTTTTCAGTACACTTGCTATAAAATCTGTTCTAAGGATTGCTGTCAAGCCAGAGACACTTATCTCAGGCTCCCACTGTGCCTATGTGAATGCTAGTAAAGGTGGAATTTTCGTGGTATAACCAATGTTGTTAGCAAAGAGACCACATCTGGTTTGCTGATTTCCAGTTAATGATGATGGTCTGTTGCAGGAATATGTGCACTTTTAGCTACGTTTTCTAGTGCAGAGCATCTTTGTCAGAGGTTGTATTGGCAAAAGACATCAGGCGCTGTCAGTTCAGGGCTTACAGCTGCTGACACGGCTGTGCTGCTGGAGTTCATCCAGTTTGGCACTGCAGTGGTAACTGTGTGCCAGTTGTGACCTTGCAAGCTTCATATAGACAATGGAAGGCTGGACTGTACCAAGTTACCTATTTTTTTGCATGGCTGCATAAAAAGCTCTGGTAACAAAATACCACACGCTTTTCATTCTCTGCTGATCCAAATGCGTTGTATATCCACACCAAAGAGTTCTGCTGACCAGCTTGATACATATCCATTTCTCGAATGGTTTCTAGAATTTCACATATGGTATTTTTGACTCTCTTGAAGTTATCTAAAGGAATTCTTGCCAGTTCAGCGGCAACAAACATTACACAGAGGCTTGACCTTATCAGCAGGCAGTTGTTTGCTCCTTGAAGCTATGAAAAGTGCTAACCACAATTCACTTGAGTTTCTGCAAAACCAACAAAAAACCTTCTCCAGGATTTATCTCTAGGAATGATGTGGAATTTTTTCTAGTATGTTTTGCTGGATTTTCGGAAGAACAATTATGTACTCACAACCTCTTCTGGTTTCTGCTTCACTGAGGACATTCAGATTCCTTTCATAGGTGGCAGCAGTGGTTACCAGTAAGATTCATGTACTCCTCCAAGAGATGCTGTGGACAAGGGCACTTGTACTGCCTTGTAACAGCTTTTGCTTCAATACAACATACATTTTTCCAGTTTCCATTTCTCTCTCATAGATAAAGTTTAAACCCCTTCCTTCCTATACCCTCTTCCCTCAAGAAGTCCACTATTAACCTGGCAAGCCATCAGCGGGAGCAGAGGAAGCTCTGAATTAAAATGCTCCAATGCATTACAATTACCCAACTTGGTTTTTGCCTTTCAACAGCCCTAATTTTGCCTGTTGTTTTGCATCTCAGTGTTTAATAATGCAAGTATCTAGCCAACTGTTAGTCTCTCTGAACAGATGCGATAGTTTAACATTGATACAAAGCCCCAAAATCTGGGCTATAGTCCTTAAAACAGAAGATGTGTCACTCATAAAGTGGTTCTCCCTCGAAATGGAGCACTTCTATAATCTATTCCAATTTGTAAGTAAGCTAACAGCATGACTCCATAGCAGTAGTAAATGACCACAGTAAGAATTCTGGAATAGTTCTCTGTATGGACATGGCGCTAGAAAAATGGTTGGGGGAGGGTGGGGGGGTAGGGCTCATAACAGTACAAATACATTTGAAGTAAACTGATTATTCTAAAATAAATCACCGTTATTACAGAAGAGTGTCCACACTGGAAACTATTATAATACTTTTCACTATACTCCCAAGTGCAAACTAGAAAGAAAGATGCTTTTATTTTAAACAATATCTAGCCTGCGTTAACTTCTTTTATTTAAGGCTCTTTCCATTGTTAGGATAGTATTAGACAGCTTGTTTCTGTTCAGAGATTATTCTCTCAGTGTTCGCAGAAGCTGTTTTCCAAGAGGTTACCAAAATGACAGATATGTAGAAAGCTTTACTACTCTGCCTGGAAAGATAAATTTTTCTTCTTCCATTTCTTAGACAGCATACCTTTCCCTTAAGTTTGTTTGGTCCACAACTTAGGAAGTGCTGAAACTCTACGTTGTCTAGCTCCTGTGGAAGACAGAACTGTGTTTCTGTGAAACAAGCACTTGTATCTGTTTCAACCAGTGTTAGAAATAAATGATCTCTCACCTACTGCTTCAGTAGCCTTTTCATGAAAATTCCTACCAAATCCCGGAAACTAAGTTTGAAATAGTCATCATACTTGAAAACAAAGTTCCGTCTTGTCATACATACTGCCCTTTGCATTTTTAACTAAGAATATTCCTGAAACACTTTTCAAATTGATACTCTTTTAATTAAGGAAAGCAACAGTAGAGTCAGGTTTTCATTGCAGAGCACAGTACAGGGACATCAGCTCCACCTGAGAAAACAGCAGGCACAAGCTTCTTGCAAATTACAGCAGCATGCAGAAGCCCGTATCATCAATACAGACCCACTGCACTGTGTAACAAAGCCTCGGTAAAGTACCCTCTGTTACAAATATTTTGATCCTCACTGCAGTGTAAGTAGGAAAGTTAATTGGTAATAAACAGAACTTTACCAACTTGGAGGAAAAGACACATAAAAAGGCTAATTAAAAGAAAAGGCCCTACTCATTAAAACTGCAATTAACTGTACAATAAAAATGTCAGAGAGATTAAAACTTGTGAAATTAACAGAAAGTTGCTATCTAAACATTCAGTTTCTTTCTTTTTCTGTGATATATACTTTACAGGAAATAGGTTGTTGGGCTTCCTACAGCATATAGGAATATATTTGGTTTTTCCTTTTATTGTTCTTATGAGTCCTTCATCCCAACCAACTGTAATACCAGTGTACTGCATTTGTATGTATTATTATATATCTGTATGTATTATTTCTAGCACTTTTTAATCATATAAAAATTGAAGAGGCAGAGAAGTGAGCCACCAGGTATCACTAATGCTCAGTTTACAAATCAAAAAAAGAATTAAGAGATCGATATGCTATGGGTAATGCCTTAAGTAGATCAAGCTTGAAATGCATAAGCCCTCACTCCGGAGACTGTGCTAGTTCTACCCTTATTTCCCCTATGTGCCTGTATCAGGCTTAACTGTGGAATCTGGAGCTGGTCGCTCCTTTATCTGATGCAACTTTAAGTCACCACTATCAGGTACAGTTTGGGTAGATCACTGGTCTTTTCTCTCTGGTAAGTTACCCTGTGGCAGTTTCAAACGGGTTGAAGTGCCACCTAGGACTGAACAGCCCAGAAAAGTAAACTTGAAATTCAGTTCAGGAAAGCAACCTCCCACTACATCCCTAGTACAGTGCATTGGCCCCACTTTTTTTTTTATTTTAACCAAGAACTTGTTTGCCTGGTGGTAGCATTTTAGCTTTTTCTCCCAATTTTTTTGTTGCTGTGTCCTAAAAATGTATAATACTCAAGGGCTTCTGTTACGGTAGTTTTTCTTTAATTATAAATGCTCTGGACTTAATTTTGGTCTTGCAATCGTCATAAAATTACTTTTCCTCATGCTCTCAAGTGTTAACTTGGTATCTTTTGTAAAGCCTGTTTTCAAGATGCCGACAATCATAATCGCTATGATAAAACCAACTGTGGAAAATCCTTTTGGCTTGCAGTGTCAACAGGTCTGGGAGTGCCCAGAGCCACGGACGAGCACACTGCGCAGCTCTGGGCACCTGCAGCACCCTGTGATCTCTTGCTTTTTGGACATGCAGCTCATACTGCACAGAGGCAGCTGGAATGAAAACTTCTTCCCATTTCCTTTACCACTGAGCTAATTTTATGGTGATCCAAATATTGTGAAATGGAGAAGGTTTTATATTTCTGGTTGGTTTTTTTTTTTCACATTAGAGGATTGTTAAAGCAGCAGCTTTTATTTGTTTAGAGTTTTGTTGGTCAAGTCTACAGTTCTCCTGGTACACTGCTTGTAGAAGAAGCATAATTGAAAGAGCTGCTCCTGTGGGCAGAAGACAGAGGCTGTGATTATCCACAGCTTGGCTTTGCCAGTCAGTTGCTTCTTTTTAAAAATCCATTAAGCAGTACAATTCAAATTCCTCGCACTTTTCAGGTGGTTGACTTCTGTCTAAAAGCCTTCAAAGAGCTGAATTGTGCACGTTTCCAGTTTAGCTGCACATCCCTAAGCATATGATTGCTATATAGCCAGTTTACTTTTTATAGCTTTCAGCTTATTCACTTCATTACATAGCTTCTTAATTGGGGCTTAAAGGGGAAAGTGATTAGTTACTTTTGTGGATGTATCTCGGTGCTCATGAACTTCAGCATCCCTGCTTTGTCTGTTCACCATTTATGTTACAACATCAGCAAGCAAGGATGAATGCCTGTTCTAATTAGTTCTTTCCCTGGAGGATCACACAGAGATCTCAAGTCAAAATTCTGTAAGCACATTTGCTTTAGAATGCAATTTCCAAACTGAGTTGTCAGTGTTTTGATCAAGATAAGGAAACAATGGTATCAAACATTAAGAAGCAGTGCACGTGTTAACAGGACATTTATATGTTTACATAAGTCCCAGTGGCAGAGAGACAAGGATCTTCCTTGTGCATTGTAGCATTTACTGAAGAGCATAAAAATAAAACAAAATTGTATTTCCAATAATGCTTAGATTAATACGTATGACACAAAAAATCCATGCCAGCAAGCTTGGCCATAAGCCAATCTTAAGCTTCAGGTGACTGCAGAAAGTTCCTAAGCTCTTCATACAGAACTTACTCCAGAACCATTTTCTGACTGTCTAGGTACCTGTCACAGGTGTGGATAGAGTCAACATGCAGAAACTTTGCTGGCTGCACTGACTTCCTTCCACGTGATCACCATCTTGGTGTTTCTAGGTACGCATCACACTAATGTCCCTACCAGAAGCCCAATGTTTGTGTCCCATTTGTCTTCCAAGGGGTTTTACAGAGCAGGGCTGAAAGGGTTACACTTGTTCCCTGCTAACAGGCATGTCACAGTGGACAGCTGCTGCATGAGAGAGAGTCGAGTGGAAGTGAAATCTTGTAGAACCCAAGCTCCCCTACGTTTATTTAATCTCCGTGTACAATTGGGTAATAATATGCTACCAACAAATAGGCCTGTCCTTTCTATGGAGCCCAGATAGCATCATCTTGCAGCTGTTGCAGTGCAAGTAAGAAAAAAAAAAAGAGCTTGGATAAGGAGCAGCTGGCACCTTGCACCTTCTCTGTGGACCCACAAACTCCTCCCTTAGATGGGTGAATACTTGAGAAACTATATAAGCTTCCGCTGCAGTTCCAACTCCCTGCTTAAACTCATAGGCACTTGTATATTGTGAGACATTGGGTCTGCTATCTGCAGTTATTGTACGGTAGCATGTACCTGCGGCTTTGGTAAGTTCAACTTTTGCTTATGTCAGGATACTAGAGGTCTTGAAGAAGTTAGCTGCAAATAGAGGCTCATGGGGTGGATCTACTTCAACCATCTTCCCTTTGCAAGAGAGTAAAGACAATCATTAGGTAACTAGCTCTGTCTTACCAGTCACGTGCTGACCTTCTGCTAAGATACAGATGTCTAGATCCACAGCATCCATGTGAGAAGAGGGAGTGAGATGATATCATAACCATATGGTCTGAGAAAGTAGTTTGAAAACTCAGATTTGATCTCTGTGGCTGCTGACATTAGACTTTCCTTTGTTTAGAACAGCTGTTTGTGGCTTCACTGTTGTGAGTCCAGCCAAGGTTACTAAGACTGTCTTTGGTAGCTTTCAAACAGCAGGCCTTGCCAGGGGCTCTAAAAAACTAATGCAAGAGTCTGAAATCAGAACCAGACTTGCTACATCTGATAGATTTTGACATGTTCAGTACCTGCTTCGCTGACTGAAATGCATCTGTGTTGTACTGGGGGAGCAGTGATCACCTCACTGGCTGCGAGAGCCCTGTGGTGGTGTGGCTAACCTACAGCATTAGTACTGAAGCCACAAAGTCTTTACACCAGTGCTTCCAAACTGCTACGGGTTTTCAATTAGGAGTACAAGCATCACAGGAAACAGGTGTGCAAGTGCTACCACACTGTGCAAATGTGCATGGCTGGGAGCTGCTACTGATGCTGCAACAGCAGTGGATGAGCAAAAGACATTTAGAACCCCCTGCTCTACACTTTGCTATAGGTCTGAGCATTGATATGACAGGTCAGCTGCTAAATACTGTCACTTCTGACTCTACACCGTTCACTCGGTGTATGCTGCACACACATGCATATCACTAAAGCAAGTGAGAGCATCACATGCCCACTACTCCTAAAGGGGCAGGGAAAAAAATCTACATTGGGGTAAACAATGTGAGAGGTTTGTTTTAACCTACTGGGAGGAACAGGGAGCTTATCCTTGGGAAACAAAGTAAATACACTGGTTTTTCTTAATTGTGAGTAGTATAACTACTATATAAGGTGCCTTTATTGGGATATTTCTTAGGGTTTGCAAATGTTTAAAGACTATTTTTTTTACTGCTTTGGTTAATTATGTTATACCAGTTCAAAGCAAACTAGTGTAACTTCTGCACCGAGAAGCCTTTAGACTTCCTCTGCCTAATAAAGCTACTATTTATTTATAAGGCTTTGAGATAAGTATTTCACTGAGGGTTTGGTGGCAGAGGTGGTATGTGCATTACATGTTTCCTACTGCTGTTTTCTCATGGGAGGCTTTCTGTAACAAGCTGTACTCTCACTGTATCTGAGTTTGTCCTCCCTTCGGTATTAACTCAGATGTTACTTTTCGTCTAACTGCAAATACACAAACCTTGAGCTCATGTATGAGTAATTTACACCCACACTACTGCACCCATCCCACCATAGAGGTCTAAGAGCTAAGCCTAAGTGCTGGTTGCTCTCAGTGTTGGTCACCATGGATGCAGAGTGAACTGTCTGAAGGCTTAGTCCCTTAGTCCCTGCATTCTGCAGTTACTTGGAAAGAGTGGGAAAGGGAAAGGCTGCCCTGCTGGGAACCAGCGTAAGTCCCTCAGAAGTGCCGGGTAAACACGGAGTACTGCACCTTACCAGTACTGCATTGTAATGGGACAGCATACTCCCAGTCAAACCAAAGCTGCTACTCTCAGCCTCTCTGCAGAGGAGGCATAGCCCCAGTGGGACATAAAGCAGGATATTTTATTAGATCTTAAGGTAAATATTTAGGCATCCAATGGCTAGCAGTGAGTAATGATAAAATACTTCCCAAGTACATTTGGAAAATTTGTGTTTATTTCTTGTTAAAAGAGCATCTCTAATCTTTGTATCTCACTCCTAGCAATGTCATACCATGAATAAACCTGGAGTGCTGGCTTAGTGTCTAGATTTGTCTTGAACAGGAAAGCAGTTGAGTGTAGATCAAGCTTAGGAAACTTAGGGTAAGCCTGATGTATTTTGTAGTTAGAATTCAAAGTTAATGCCTTCACAGTTCCAGGCTAGTGAAGGGGAACATACAAAAACAATAGACTTTTAAATGTACCTGAAGTGACTTCACCACGTGAGAATCACTGAAAATCAATGGAACTCAGACCCCTAGATCAACTGGATTCCTATGAAAATGCCAAACAATCTTTCGATTTGCTTGAGTTAGGAGAGGTTCTGCTCAGTCTGACATAGATCTGGAGTGGAAAGTCATTAGGGATTTCAGTTTTATGTTAGTACAAATGAGAACAATTTGAGCTAAATTTTTTCTGTCTAGTGTCAAGGACAGAATAAAGGAAATTATATTTAAAAATAACATCACATGGAGTCTGTGTTAAGGTTTAATCTGCTAGCACCTAAGATGTAGTTTATTTTTCCCACTGCTTTTTTACGTCCTGGCTTGCATCAGTCCAGATTTAAATACACCATGACCTTCAGTCAGTGGATGTTGGAGTTCCTGAAGCTTTTGGTATGATTTTTAAATGGCTATCCAAAGTGCTTGTGAAGGTTAACTGTGTGCCCAATGAAGCCTCCTTCGTGCAGAACATGAAGGTGATGTAAAACATTATGAACTCGGAGATGGAGTGTCTCTGTCTGAGGCTTGGTAGTGGAACAAGAGCAGAGTGCAGGCATGAGAGTTCCCATGTGACTTACTGCGAGCTGTGCACACGAGGGAGACAGCAGATCCCAGTGTGCACCTGAATGACTGCAAGTTAAGCCATCAGATGCCTGAGGTAGGATTTATGCCAGGAATAGGTTGCAAAAAATATTTTTCAAAACTAGGATACAAAGGATCAGATAGACTCCAAAGTGTCAAAGAACTTTTTCAATGGGTAGGAGGGGGTCTTCTGTATGTATTTGCCTAGAGGAATGCAGAGAGGAAATCTAAATGCATCTCTCCCAGTCCACAGGTTAGACATAAAAATACAAATTTTTTTTCCTCTAAAATGCTTTTGTCCTACATAAACATTTAGTTTTCAGGTAACTGGGTGATTGCATGTTGTCACTCCCACTGCCTCACATGAAACAGAGTTCTGGTCCTGGAGCTGCTCAGACCTACTGTGAGGAACCTCAGATGAGAGCCTAGGGAGGTCTGGCCTGAGAGTGGAAGATTCAGCTTGACACAAAGGGTAATGGCTAAATGCACGGTCCAGGTGAACTCAGAGAATAGGCAGGCAGTAGCAGCAGGTAACAGGAGGCAGTGGTAACAACTTGTATTTTTTTGATTTCTCATCTCTTTCCACTGTTGTTTCCAATGGAAAAGCCAGGGAAAGTGTAAGTCTTGTTATTTTAACCCCACTCAGATCCTCTCTGATCTAAGAAACATGCTCGTCTAAACTAGTGCTGATGCAGTACCTGATGTTTAACTCCTGGTGCAGCAGAGAACTACTCTGTCACTGTCTTCAGTGGAATTTTACCTTGAGCATAAATAGGGATTGATTTTCATATTTGCATAAGTGATCATCTTAGGTGAGTCATACCTATAAGCACCTTTGAAATACCAGCACTTCTGAGCAGCGTGTAGATTTAGCGGGGAAGGATTCTGTGGCATTTCAGTCAGAATAAAAGCATTGATCCCCAGAGCTTTGGTTTTTCAGGATCTCCTGAGCAGGCCATCGGGTACTTGTGTGGGTGGGTGTAGATCAGAAGGGCCCAGGCCCTCCCTACACTTCCAGCACATTCGCTGCCCCCCACTTCTAGACGGAAGGTGCTGCAGTGAAGAAACGAGCAGATTTTTGGCCACAAGTCTGTATTTTCCTTTGTGGTCTGTTTATCCTTCAATGTTCGTATTTTAGTATGTTCTTTCACAAACTAACAGGCACTATATTTACCACAAATCCAAATCATTGATGAAATCTGCTGGAGTGTCTCCAGCTGAATAACTAAGAAAAAGACCAAACTAGTTTATATCTCACAGTTAAAACAATTCACTAACAATAAATAGCTCATGTAACTGGAATTAACCTAACGGCTGATTTCTTCATAGTTCTGTCATTTCTAAATATTTATATGTTTATAACTGCAGGCAAATGCTTTGCAATCCTAAAATCTGCTCTGTGTTTCTTGTACTGCAGTGTATAGTCCAGCCATGTATGTAAACCTCATGTCTATGCCTGTACCTCCCAAACCATAACACAAATTTCAAACTTTTAAATTGGGTTGTATCTTGTGCTTCTGGATGTAGCTGAACCTTGTGTCTAAGAATGACATCATTGTTTCTGGAGTTCCTAGCCTACATGAAGAGAAAAATCAGAAGCAGACCTTTAAGAGAAAAATATCAAACAAAATAAATGGTTTGAACACAGTATATGGTGCTTTGGGGTGCTATAAACACTTTATCGTTACTTGTTTGGGAAGAACTGCATAACTCACTGGGGCTCCACAACTTGTGAGTAATGGAGCCATCTCAAAATCCAGCAGATTTATCAGTCGTGGTGTTCAGATGAAAATCTGGGCTCTCATTTCCTCCTAAGCGCTTATAAATTTGACAATGGCTCATCTGCATGTGGTTCCTTACAGTCGTTACAAGACACAGCTTGGATTAAAAAGTGTAATCCGATGGGAATTTTTTAGTGCTGGAGCGCTAACATTTAGTCATAACTTTTAAAGAGCATAGGAAACTTAAGAAAACGTTACCAATAGCTGTAATTACAGGCGATATGGTACTTTGCTTAGAGATTTTTTTGCCAGGAATTAACAATTGTTCATAGTATGAATTCTGCATAGACAATAACTCATGTGTGGATGAAGTGCAGTATGACAGCCGCCATGCCTCGCTGTGCTCTTAGGCACTGGGCCGTATTTCATCCTCCATCTACAGGCAGTGGAGAGAGGCACCAGACAGTGATTTTCTGGGGTTGCCTGGACACTTTGGGGCAGTGAACCTCACCTGCCCCTCAGCGCCGGGCTGACAAACCGGCTACGGGACCCTTCTCGCACCTTCCGGCGAGGACTGCGCTTGGCTAAGGCGGTTCAGCCAGGCTGTAAGCACATGAGCAGGACCAGTAGGTCCTTGTTGTACTGATCCTTCCAACAGCATCTCAGCCTGCTAACGGCTGCCCTACAGCAGGTACTGCTGTAAGCTGGCCGCGTACCTGGCTGTTCCTGTGTGTTCCAGTGTTTCGGTTCATTTGCAAGAATACTGTCTTGCAAACGAATCGTGCAGCAGCACAGCTGCTGGCTGGGAGGCTGCCGGACAGAGCAGCAGAAAGCGTTTCACTGGCAAAGTTGTCTGTAAAGAACACACCTCTGTGCATTTTAGCCTTAACTTCACCTGTTATTGTTTCCAAATGATGTGGCTGATGGTGTGCACAGGCTTCTTGCTACTCAGAGATACCATCATCCTCTGTGTGACCAGAGCATTTTCCCGTGGCGTCCCGTTGTGACATTGTAGCTACAGGCTTGTGGTGTCCCATGTGGCAGGAGCAGACACATGTGGGAAGACCTATTTCCTTGCAAATTTTCTTGTGACTAATAATTGTTGTTTCAAAAAAGGCACCGAGGAGTGCCAAGGCTCCATTTGGGGATTCATTTTACGGTGGCATGTAAAGAGTGCCCCTGAAAGCGGCAGGAGCCGAGTGCTCCGGAAAGCCGCATCCGCCTCGCAGCCCACGCGCGTCTGCAGCGAGAGCGGTTTACGCGGCCGCCCCGCGGGGGCCAAGGGAACGCGGAGAGCGAAGCGTCCCTGGGGGCGCCCGCAGCTCCGGGCCGCGGAGCCGAGGCCGGGTGAGGCTGCGGGTGGAGCCGCCAACCTGAGAGCCGAGCGCAGCGCGGGCCCGCCGTGCCGCGGCCGCTCCGTGTGTGCCCGCGGCCGGGCGGGCTCGGGGCGGTGCGGGCGGTGGCGGCGCTGTGCATGCCGGGCGCGGGGCGGCGCGGGCAGGAAGCGCTCGCTCCCGGCCGAGCCGAGCCCAGCCCGTGTGCAGCCGGCGGCGGGGGCGGGCACTGCCTTGCCGGTGCCGCTGAGGCTGGGGCACGGCGAAGTGCCGCGGCGGAGGCAGCGGCGGGATGGGGTTGGCTTCCTGAAGCGCGGGGTGGGGGGAGGGCGGGAGGGGGCTTGGTTTTGCATTTCGGTCCCTCTCCGCCCCCCTCCTGCCCCTCTCTCCCAAGTTCGCTGTTCTGCTGCGGCCCCTGCGGAGCGGCTGGCTGCGGGCTGCCCCTGCCCCGCTCCCGGCGCTGCCCGCGGCGGGGCGGGCGGGGACAACGGGGAGCCGAGGCAACCCAGGGAGCGGCCCGCCGCCCCCGGGGAGGCTCTGCTCCGGGGAGCAGTGGGGGGAGGCGGCTGGCACAGGCGCCGGGCTCCGTCGCCCGCCCCCCAGCACCGCCGCCGTCTGCCCAGCGCTGGCAGCCCCGGGAGATGGTGACACATGAAGCGTGCGGGAAGGACCATGGTTGAGAGGACCAGCAAGTTCTTGCTGATCGTGGCCGTCTCGGTATGCTTCATGCTTATCCTGTACCAGTACGTGGGGCCGGGGCTGAGCCTGGGTTCCCCCAGCGGCCGCTCCTACTCGGAGGAGCAGGACCTCTTTCCCACGCCGGACCCGCACTATGTGAAGAAGTACTACTTCCCCGTGCGGGAGCTGGAGAGGGAGCTCGCCTTCGAC
The DNA here is from genome assembly GCA_009769605.1 of Bucorvus abyssinicus. Classification (NCBI taxonomy): domain Eukaryota; kingdom Metazoa; phylum Chordata; class Aves; order Bucerotiformes; family Bucorvidae; genus Bucorvus; species Bucorvus abyssinicus. Next base: position 20,971,226 of record CM020035.1, on the reverse strand, counting down.
ATGAAGGGCGAGGACGTGATCGTCTTCCTGCACATCCAGAAGACCGGCGGTACCACCTTCGGCCGCCACCTGGTGCAAAACGTGCGGCTGGAGGTGCCCTGCGACTGCCGGCCCGGGCAGAAGAAGTGCACCTGCTACCGCCCCAACCGCCGGGAGACCTGGCTCTTCTCCCGCTTCTCCACGGGCTGGAGCTGCGGGCTGCACGCCGACTGGACCGAGCTCACCAACTGCGTGCCCGGAGTGCTGGACCGCCGGGAGAGCGCCGCCGCCAAGACGCCCAGGTACTGGCCCGCCGTCGGCTCCCCTTTCTCGCTGCCCCTCGGGCCGCGCACCCCGCCGCTCGCCCGAACCCTTCCACTGTTGATCCTCCCTCCTGTACGCTGCAGCATGCTGTAACATGCCGTGCCCCAACCTGCCCTGAACCTCTCCTCAGCCAGTTCACCTGTCCTCCCCTCCCGTCCTCCAGGCTGTGCCCTGCACCTTCCCTCTGCAATCCCAGACAAATACACTGCGCTTTCCCTCCCACGTACTTCGTCCACTGCACCCTCAGCCCGTGGTCTTGTGCTTTAGCAGTCTCTGTGGACCTCTTAGCAAGCCTGTGTATTTGTGCTACTTTTGTAAGCATTTAGTCGTTGTCTCAGACCTCACTTGCCGCCTCTTAGTATCTGTTACACCATGCCCAAGCCTTAAGCGTGCCTTTGTAATCAGCTTTGCCCTAACCTGTGCACCTCTTCCCCACCAGCTGAAACTGTTCTCCAGTGCAACTACGGAGGGGCACACCAGCGCACCAGTCCTCAGGCTTATCTCCTTGTTTCCCCCCCCCTAGTCTGCCTGATAGTTTTTTGCACATTGCAGAAAACGTTCCTTAAACACCCTTTTGTATGTTCCTTGCTGTTTATCTTGATGGGAGACCTGAGGTGAAATCTTTTGGGTCAGGAGCTACCTTGTACACGTTCCTTGTGTCTCCCTCATCTGTACACCAGGAGAGAGGGAGAGACATCCCAATGCACCCCTCAGTGCATCCCCCATTGAACACCCTGTGTATATCTGCTCTCTTATCCCATTATTTCCCTACCTTGATCTCTTTATAAATTATAAGCTTCAGAGGAAATTTCTGTTTGAAGTAGTTTGGTAAAGACAGTGGCTTATATTAAGATCTCCAAAGATTATGTTCTTTTTAGCTCAATATACCGTTGTGTCTTCCATTTCAGGAGGCAGGTTTTTTAATTGATCGCTATTTTTTAACACTACACAGACCTTCCTTGACATACCAGTGTTTTTATTACGATGCTTTATAATCTGTTTGCCTTGAAGTTTCATTTTTAAAGGTGTCCAAGATCTTATGCTAACATTTGCTTATGCTATACGCTTTATTTATTCGTGTATCGTCAATACCATACATAATCCCTTTAGTGAAAAACGGCCTTTAAGAAAGTATGTTTTAGCATCATAACTGTTTTTCCTCTGGGTTATTAAAAGCAACTTTTAATCATTTTTCTTTCATGGGAGCGGTGTGCGATTGCCAGGGTTCTTTATTGTCTCTGTCATGATTGCTGCTGTTTCCAACCCGTTTCGGTGTTAGTCATCCAAGTTCTCTGCTCAGATCGCTGTCATGCTGCCTGACCCAGGAGCAGCAAACTGAAGTGTATGTATCTAAAGGGCTGAGTATTCAGGCTTTCCTCTGGTCTCTTACTGTAATAAGAAAGTGCTTGAAAACACCTATAAGAAAATTAACCTCAGCCTATCTGGTTACTGTTGAGATTTCAGCAAAGTGTTGTAAGGAAAAATACACAAAGTTCAAATCTGAGTTAAAAAAGAGACAAAAAATTACCCATTTTGTGAACTTTGGCACTTGGCTAGCAAACCATTAACCTTATCTGAAGACCTGTGTGGTTTTATGAATTGTCTCAGAGCCTCATGTGCTTCCGTTGGCAGTTAAATACTAAAATCTGCGATATGTTCCGTATGTGACTGTCTTGTCCTATTTAGTAGGACTATTATCTGTTAGTAGGGTTTTTTTGTATAGGCACCTGAGAACAGGGCACTTCAGGTTGTGAAATAGCAATTAAATTCCTTACTGCAACTCATAGGAAGTTGAGAACCAGAAGACTACTGCCTCATTGCAGATGCTTGTAAATAAGATTTTCTTTGCTATTTGTTTTGGAACATCAGGAACTATAAACTGTCTTGATTTTTGGATGTGCAGGAAAAATAATTAATCCTGTCTCATTCTCTCCTGTCTCTGCATATCCAGAATTAGTTCTGCTTAAGGTGGTCTCTTTCCTTAAATCTGAATTAGGACTTCGTTTTCAGCAGCATAAGAGCTATGACATGGAAGTTTTAGATAATCTAAGGTTTATCACCGTGGTCTGTTAAACAAAACTCAGAATTTACAGTTCATTGTATCCTGGGGATGGTTTTGGTGCAGTGAACAGCTGCTGGTTATTTTAACAGTACTGTCCTAGGGTCCTGCTCTGTTGCGCTGCAGTCCGGTTTAGTAGATACCTCCTCCAGATTACTATTTATTTCACGTCTAAGAAAATTGGGAATGAGACAGGCAATGCTTGTTTAAAATAAAAATGCGATGGATTTTCTTTGTTAGGAAAAGTATAGTGTTGCATTACGTCTGTTATACTAAGAGCAGTGTAACTTTTTTTCTCCTCTGTGAACGCTGGCTCTCTTGTGTTGAACCAGGACATATTTTCAGATAAGGCATATGCTAAAGACGCTACTGTTTTATAATGGGACCGAACTATGAAAATGTCTGTGTATCTCTTTCAAAAGGAAAGGGAGCAGCTAACAACCATTCTGGCAAGGTTCACCCAGGTTCTGATATTACCCATTCTGGGTTTTGGAGTACAGTCTTCAAATTAATCTTTTAAAGCTAATGTACTGGCCTCTGCATTTGCTACTTAATGTGAAGTTTAAACCTTTGTTCTACCAACTATTCGTTTATCTCCTAAAACAAAACAGCTGACTTGATTACAAATAAATCTGCCTTCTAGTGAATGTTGGAAAGCATGAAGGTCATTTGGTATTGCCCACATGTACAAATCATGAGCTTAAAGCTGTTAACTTTGTAAGGAATGCAGTTTTGTCACCACACAGTGCCCTATTGCACTACATTCCATAACCTGTTCATGGTACATAAATTTACAATGCAACTGCTCTTTTTATTGTTCTGCTGTTCTCTGTTAGGCTTAATGATTAGGTTGCCAAAGACTGCAGGTTTTTTCTTCTTCTTTCTGCTTTTCTTTTGCATTGATATAGTAAGCAGTTAGAGATGGGTGTTTTAGCTTTAATGGGTCAGCACTCTTTAAAAAACAGAAAATCACAACAAACTACGGGTTCTCATACCTCCTGCCCCGCCCCCGCCTGGCCCTGTGACTTTCCCTGTTTTGTATTCAAAAAAGACTTCTGGACAAGTACTTCTTGAAGCAAATGTTATGTTTTATACACAGCCAGTAAAAGAAAGAGATTGATTTGTTTGGGAGCTGTAAAACTTGGGACTGTAAGGAACTCTGATGCTAGCAATGTTTATCAGTGAAGTCACTGAGCAGCAGTTCTCTTCATGGATTTAGTAGAGGGCAAATTCCAAGATTTTGGGAATGAAGGCCTATTTATTCTTTGTACTGTTAGGCATAAACTGCTGGAAGAGACTTTTATTAAAAATCAGTAATGCTAGGATGCGTGCTTTGAGTCATCAGGATGTTATTTCAGAAAGCAGAGGCTAAGCGGTTTCTGTGAGCTGCTCCCTTAAAACTTGTCTCACCTTAAAGTGCATGAGGTATAATCTCTTCAGTTGATTTTGAAAAAAAGCCGAACTCAGTTCTTTAATTTGACTTACAGAATTAGAAAAATCTATAAAGTGGTGCACTAGTGATTTGTCCATCTCCTCGTGTTAGCAAGGGCTGGATGAAAGCCCTCAGAGGTGTTGGAAAGGTTCCTTTGTTAGCCCCTGGAGGAAATGGGATTCAGTGCCCTTCTGGCTGCTTCCTTCTTTTGTGCTCCCAGCACAAGAGCAGAGCCAGGTGTTCTAAAGTTGTCCTTGTAGGACACTTCATGTGTGAGGTTGACTCTAATGTACTGTGCTGCAGGAACAATAAAACAAATAAATTATGCTGAAGGAATTCTACGTGCTTCATCTCCTTCCTCTTCTCAAAAAAACCCAAAACCCAAACAGCCCAGGCTTTTTTGCTTTCCTGCTAGGTTTTTTTTCTGCCTCATGAAATCAAGAGGATCTAAGCTGGCATTTTCCTGAAGACACGTTATTGACGTGAAAAGGATTTTAAGGCATACAGCTCCTTTAAAACTAAATGTCGTGCAAACTGCCTGTTGCTGTGGAGAACCCATGTGCTTGGTAGAATGTTGGAAGGGCATTGCTGGCTCTGTGCTCCCCCAGCTCACATGCATGCTCTGCCTTCTGTTACACTGTTCCAAGCACTAGATAGATTGATTTATTTTTTTTAATGAGCTGCCTCAAGATACTAACTTAGTCTTGGCTTTGTATATGTTTTTCTGTGCTAGTCTGTCACAGAAGTTTGGTTTCTGAGTTCATCTGTGGACAAAAAGAATTGACAAAAGTATTGCTTAGTGATTTTAAAAGCATGTGCATGCTTCCAGTTTCAATATTTCATCTCAAGATTTCACATGCTTTAGAGATAAAAAGTTTGTAATCCACGTAGTCCTGTGTAAGAATCTATGGCAGGTTAGTAAAAGCTGCTGTGAAACAGATCAGTCCAAGTTTTAGAATCTCTGATAAGCTATTTACAGCTTATATTTTGGGTTGGTTTTTTTAAAGAAACAATTAACAGGGCTCAGCAGTTTGTTAGTTTGATTTTTCTGAAGTGTGAACTTTCACAGCTTCCAACCACATATCTGTCCCTTTGCAGGGATCTGCTCTTGATGAGGTTTTTATTATATGTGTGCTTAGGAGCTGCAGAGACACGTTGTCAAGAGACCAACTGTTTAAGAATGAAAGGCTTTACCAAATCATTTCTGTAATATTAGCACTTTTTAAAAGCTTATCATTCTTGGTGGATCTGTGTGTGCTGGGTGTTGTGAAACACCTGTCCGCAGGGAGCAAGGGGCAGTTTTTCCACTCACCAGTTCAACTCAGACTAGTTTCTCTTAAAGACTGGTGGGGAAATATCAATATAAAGCTGTTTTCAGTAGCCTGATTCTTCTCTCAAATCCTTAGCATGGGGAGGATTTTAAAGCCTGCTAGTCTGATAAGAAACCTTCTGCACCTGGTTGTGCTCATGGCAAAGCCAGGCTGGCCTTCCAGAGCCAAACAATTCTGAAGGGCCAGATAGTTTTGTAGTGAAAATCTTTAAAAGGAACTGAAAATTGGAATTTTTCAAATAGCTGCCTGAAGTTTGAGGTACTGTATTTATCTGAGCTTAAGACTTTTGGCTAGTGTACCAGGTTTAATTACTCTTACTATTTTTTTCTTTTGTTGGCCAAGCAAAAGGATGTGTCCTTAGATATGTCCCTGCTTGAGAGTATGCTTATACTAACCCGATTTTGAAAAATTATGCAATTGGCCATTTTTCATTGATCTTTAAACAGAAGTTGCATCATAACAGGGTAAATTTTTTTTCTGCTTAGAAGCTTGCAAACACTCTTTACCTAGACCTCAGATTTTGCCTTTTTGCCGTTATCATTTCCCCCTCTACAAATACAAATATATGCTATTCTGAGTAAAGCCTTTGATAATCACCTTTTTTTTTCTTCTTTTAAACAACAATTCAGAAAAAATTACTTTAAAAGTGCTAGCCTGTATGTTATTAATAACTGAATGGGATACTTTGATATATGCTCCCAGTTTAAGGACGATCCTCCCTGAGCAATTTTAGTGTGCGCATCTCTCTTCCAAACTAACGGGATCTTGAGTAATGCCACCTTGTGAACGTCATGTTGCATCTTGAAAGAAAACTATCATTTAAGAAAAATTGGTGTCATTTAAGGAAATTGGAGTTCATGAGTGCTGTAGGGGCTTTAGGTGAAAAACAATGTGTGATCTGCAAGTATGGGAATGTGATGTCACCTCATGGAACAGCTACAGATTTACCAGTGTGACTGGGTAGGACATGCCTGGGTACGTGTGGTGAGGCCTCTTCCCTGCAGGAGGCTGGTGAAGGTCTTTAGCTGGATATTAGGATGCGAACTGGAAGAGGTCATATTACCTCTTAAGAAAGAACTGCTAGAAGAGATTATGTTATAACTTGGAGATTATTACAATACTGCCTTCCCTCTCGGCCATCTGTTCCCCCTAGGAAGGAGGAAGAGATTAGCCTCCTCTTGTGGCCTCTTTCTTCACTGATTTGCAGGGTTAGACATAATGAGTTTGTTCAGCAGTCAGCAGAAGCTTTTGGCTGCTTGTTGTAGAAACTGGAGGAGTGTAACCTGGGACCTGTTTTCTAGAAAGTAATTCAGGATATGCAGGCCCGTAGTTATTAAAGAAAATTTCTTTATGAGTTCATTTCATAGGTGAAGGTGATGTGCCTTATCTGAGTCGTATTTGTTTGCAATGCCCACACTTCCAGCTCTCATCAGAGTCCTAGATGACTCCTTACCAACATGTTCCTAACCCAGATGTTAGTCACAACAGTGATAAGCAGAGCTACAGAAGAATCATGAGAGATCAGTCAAAGGGTTGTGGCTGTGATGTTCTAGTTACTTTGACCTGGAAGTACGTAAATAGTGACTGCGCACAGAGAACACACCTGATTTCAACTTCAGGTTGGAATATCTGGCTTATTGAGTGCATCACATGCGTTCTGAGTCTCCCTGCTTGTGGCTTTTGTACATCTTAAAAAGTGAGAAAGCAGCATGGACAATTGCCTTCAGTCATTCATAGGACCAAGGTCACCGCTTTGTGTCTCCTTATTTTAAACTTCCAGTTATTTGATAGTAAGTTTACCAAAATAGTGGTAGTAATGCTTTGAATGGGTAATATTTTGTCAGTTGAGCACATGGGCTTTTGCTTGCTTTAGAAGACCAAAGTGGCATAGTCTAACTCCACAAAGCTTGTATTTCCAGCAAGCATTAGAGCAGAGAGAAGTTCTCCATTTTTGACCAAATTTGTGCTATGTCAAGCTAAGAGGAAGCATGGTCTTTAATTGCTAATAATCACAACTGTTGTAGCTGCTGAGTCAAGATTTTTTGATGGAATCTTGCTTGATGTGGATGGAAGAGAATGATACTTATATATCAGAAGCAAATCCTTCTAAACAAAGGTATTAGTGATAGTGTCTTTAAACAGTACGTGAAGCACAGGAGGAACACAGAGCTGAAGCAATAGTCCATTACAAATTCTTTTGTTTCGGAAATGGCGGTTGGCCTTAAAAAAAAAAAAAAAAAACACCCAACCCCCAAACAAAAAAAAAACCCCACCCTCTACCTTTTCTAAAGGAATTGAAGTAGAATTTGTGAGGAAAAAATAACCACTGGCATAGATTCAAGGCGACACAGTTTCTGTAATCGCTGTTTGATGTATTTTTGTTCACTCTTCTATTTCCGTGGCAGAGTGCTCTGCTGAAAATCCAGTCTGAGAATCTCTGAAGAGTCCTTTGGAGATTATTGCTGCGAAGACACAAAGAGCCTTAAACACCTCTGTACTGTAGCATGTCAAGTTTTGGATCTAAAGAGGATGCTTCAGATAGTCTTGTGTGTTCCTGCCAAAGGAGGAGCCGTTTACCAGTGCATGGCTATCAGAGCCTGAGGTAGCTCATCACTGGAAAAAGTGTTTTCAGGAAAGGTCCATGCGGAGAGAGGTGGTCAGATGAAAAGCACATCATATACCCAATACGGCTTAGTTGTTTCGTCTTGTATTAAATAGCATACATAGATTCTCATTCCTGTGCTTAGCCTCAGAAGTATGATGTACTATACTGTGTGCTGCTTCATCCCTGCAAACTACTGAGTGGAGCTAAGGATATGAAATATTCTGGGGCATCTCTGTTGCAATGATGCATCCAGAAAGGATTAGGAAACTGCTGCTGTCCACCTGTGACTGCAATAGCACATGGTGTTGTAGTCATTCACAACTTAAAACAACTCTTAAGTGGTCTATCTTAAAGCTGGCTTTCACCATAAATCTCAGACTTACCTGTTAATGTACAGACCTTTCCTGCCCACTGACTTCGTCTCTTAGAAGCAACTGGTTTCTTAGCATGTTATTACTACTTTGCTCTGTATTTCCCTTCCTTCCACCCTATTAATGGTAAATTCTACATAATAGCTCACCTATGTTTTTATAGAGGAAATATTTCACAATTTCCTGCCAATTTAAACAAGAAAACAGTGATTTGCAATTAACTTTTTATGGTCTGACTGTGTGTTTTGCTTCATAACTGATCTCTAGCCTATTAAGCAGAGATTCTTTGATTATACCTCACTGCAGATTTATTATCATTGCTTTCATGGAGCTCTGCTGTGTGAAGGGGCAGACCTCTGTGCTTCCTGAGCCACCCTTACTTTTTTGTTTTTAGAATAGACAAAATTTCCTTTTTGGTTAATGTTAATCTTGAAGTACTAAGAAGATGGTTTAAGATTTTCTGGCCAGATAGCATGGCTTGGAGTTTCAAAATGCCTGGTGACTTTTCATTGTCTAATTTCAGATATGTTGAAGGGGCCTGGTCTCTGGACAAGTGCTAAAGAAGTAAAAGTGCTGCCTTCTAAAAACTCCTTCAACGTGTAGGAGGTCACTCTACATTTTAGTCCCAGTTCTTGTGTTAGTTAGACATCACATGTACAAGACACCCGATTACCAGGGAATAATCAGTGACTTTTGAAAGAAGATTCTTTGAAGAGCATGAATTGTTCTTTCCTTTTTTTATATTAAACAGCTTAAAGGAGGAGAAAAAAAAAAAGACTTTTTTGTATTTTTTCATCTCAGGTCTCTCAGAAAACTTAAATGTCCAAACAAATACTGTAAAAATAGAATGTACTTTTTTGTTTAAGCCAACAGCTCCTGCTGCCATGACCCCCTTGCTCTCAGTAAAGATTTTAGTTAGGATACCTGTGACCCTATATCAAAGTGTTGAGAAAAAAATCAATGCCTCATAGTTAAGACAAACAGCAGCAGCATGCTGACTCACTAGTTTCCTGACAGGTTTTGTTTTCCTAGTGGAGATGGGGAAAGAACAAGGAGCACAAGAATTGCAGAGTATAATCATAATCAGTCAACCATCCCCTCTGTTAACATGCCTTAAATCGTAAAGGACAGGATTACCTTCCTCTGCTCTTTGCCTCTTTCTCTTCTCTTTCTTGCCACCTGTATCTTTTCTTAGGTCTTTGAAAGGGAAAAGGCAGATGTGACTTGGGTAGTTCTGCAAGAAGGATGAACAGAGTCATCCTGGCTGCTGAAGCAAGTACAGTAGGGGTCATTTAGATGAAAACCCCCATAAAGGGAATTACTTTATCCATTGTATACTGCATGAGAAAGCTGGTACGTAGCCCAGGAGCCCCTTCAGAGAAGGAAATGCCTTAGCATCTTTACTAGTGGGATAAAACTGGAACTTCTTGTTCCAAGCATCTGAGTGGAATTTCCATCACTGATGATACTGTTGTGGTTGATGTCATCATTTGCAACACATCCAAAGTAAATCATCTTGAGCATTTTTTTTTGCCCTGAAGTTTTCCTTTGATTTATTTGATCAGATTTCCATATTTTGACCAGATTTCCATATATGTTTTAAAATGACAGCATCCTTCTAGCGTGTGCATAGCCTGATTCCAGTAGAGCCTTAGACCTGGCCAAAGACTTCACCATTAATTTCACCATTATTGTAGTGAGGTCTTGTATTTTTAACAACCATATTGTGTTACACGTATCAAGATTCCTGCTGTTGCTACCTGTAGCCTCGATTTTGAAGTGTAATGTTACACTAAAGACTAATGACTCAATATTGCCCCTCTTTATTCAAACCATTATTTGAGCACAGCGTTTAATCCTGCTCTTTATCTTGCACTTTGCAAGCTGGCTTTGAGCAGTGTGTTATTTCTTCATAATATCTGAACACCCTTTATTTTCCAATCTTTGAACTAACACTTTGCTGTTTATACACTTGTTGAATGAATGCTGTTATTGATGGAAAAGGTTAGCATTGGTTTTTTTGATTAGATGTCCTCAGAAATGTGCAGTGCTGAAGTGGGAGTTGAAATGCCAGAGTCCTTTTCTGAAGGCTGCATCATCTTTGGTTAGATGCCTGTGACTTGACTCTTCATCCTGTGTCATGTACAAGCCATGGTCAAATTAGTCCCCTATGTCCAGAAAGCCCTACAATGTGCTTCGAACCATCTGATCACTTTTTGGGTGCTTCTAAAGTAATCACTTGACAAAGAAGTGAAATCAGCTGTGTTGTCTTAGAAAGGGAAAATGTGTTTAATGGGATGTATTACTTTTTGAATGCTTTATTCGCTTGGAAGACATCACATGCTTTGTTAAATTAAGTCAGAAGAAGGTGAAATCACTTAAACCTGTGCTTGTTTTTTGGCTTGTTATTTAACCAAAGTTTCTCCCTATAACTCTATGTGATCACCTTCTTCCACCTTTCTTAGTCATGATGTGAATGTAGTCCACTTACCATTCACATGCATTTAAGAGTTTCTGCAGCTGAGTAGACTAGCAGCTCGAGGCCTACCATGGCAGGAAGTAACTACAAAAATGTCTCGAGTTTTCTTACTTAATTCATGGACTTCTCATGATCGAGAGGATGGTTGTACTCCAGCACTGGGAACCCCACATGTTCCAGAGTATGGAAAGAAAATCTATGCATCTATTTTCAAGTACTGGTTGTGCCTTGAGATTTTTATTTGGGGATTTTATTTGTTCTGATTCTTGAAGTATCCCCTTTTTAATAGGTCAGAAAGTTTTAGGCTTACAAACGGTAACTATGCCAACATCAGAAACAAAACTTAATCTCAACAGTCAAATTTAATACAGACAATACACTTCAATCTTTTGAGAGAGATATTGCCGTCTTAGGATGAGCCTCTTAACACTACTCAAAGGGTTGTTTTCATGACTTTTATTAAATTGTCTGAAGCTGATACCTGCAGCCAGTCATACGTAGCAAACGCATGTATTACAGAAACTCAAAATTAGCCCATTACTACTTTCAGAAGTTATTCTTTAATAGCCAGTCAACAGTTTTCAATCCTGAGTGTTCAGAAGTCAGCCAGGGGCCAAGCAGGCAAGTGCACTAGAAGTTTAGATGCTCTCATCTAAATGCGACGATGCTTCTCATCTTTTTCTTTTTTGTAGAAAAAAGCTCCTAATATTGAAATGATAAGGCAAAAGTCACCGAATGATACGTGAGTTCTGATTTTAAAAAAATAACCCTGTAGCTGACTGTTTCTAATAAGAGAGGACTGGCTGTAGGCGATCTCTTGTGTACTTCAAGAAGCGACTGAAAAACAGCTGCCACAGTTCTGTTGGTATGAACTTGGGTTTGGTCATATGTCATAAGGACTGATGTGACTCCCACCAGAAAGTTGTTCAATGGCAGGAGGAGTTGTATTCAACTCTGGTTGTAAAAGGAGCATCTGATGGTGGGGATAGAAGAAAAATGAGATAATCAGTCCATAACTGAGGATGAGTAGAAAAACAGAAAAAAGAAACCACACATACTCTCTGTTGGCGAGGATTTTCAGGTGTTGCATGGTTTATTAGTTACCAATAAAGCTTTTTGTTAAATAACCATAAAGTCTTTGATCTTAGTGAAGACATAGTTTGAATTTCTTGCCTGCCTTTCCACCAAATTTCTTTGCCTTGGGAGTTCTGTAGGATTTGACGCTGAAACTGTGTACCATTGTTTAAAGGAGTAATATTTGACAATGACATGCAAGAAAAATACTTGAAAAGACTAGTGTGGAAAAATATAGTATGTGAGACAAGTAGCTTAGTAAATTTTAAAGGCATTTGTCCCTGGCTTCTAAAACATACTTAGATCTTTAACTGGCAACCACTGAGAATATATTTTTATAATATGATTTAGGCAACTCCTTGGAAGAATAATTTGGCAAGTTCTGTGTAACTTTCTCCTCAGTGTGTAGCTGCCTTGAGACAGCTGAAAAGGTGCTAGTCTGAAGGTTTTCCATCTTGTGACATGCTGCTTATAAGAGCTTCTGTGATGTAGCAATGCATTACAGAAGAAAGGTGTATATCCCTGAAAGCCTAATCAAAGCTCAAGGGAGGTCTCAAAAATCAGGATTAAAGCTCTGAAATGGATTGACTTGTGGTGATTGTGATACAGAAGTTTTACACAGTCCTTTCAGTTTTCTCAGTTCAGGAAACAGGTTCCTGTGTGATAAGCTGGTGGCATGGTAAATGAGTGGATTGGTGTGGCCAAACGTGGTGTTGCACCAGGGAAAAGAATGCCGTGTCCTTCTTGCCTGGAGGTGGCTGGCTTTGCGTGTCCTGCAGTATTCAGCATGCTCAAACGGGGGCTGAAGCCGTTTCATGTTCATGGGCCCATCGGCCAGGGTTTGTAGCTGTCAGCACTTCCTCGAACTTCCTTTACTCAGAAGCATTGTCAATGATTTCTCTGGATTATGCTTATGCAAGCAGTTCTTACCAAGGTGTTAACCTGCCTGTGACAGCAGATCCTGGGAAGAAGTATTCCTGTAGTTGAATGTTTCCACAGCGCTTATAACAGTAGCTATCAGAAGAAGAAATACTCTTGTTTTGTCTGAACCTCTGAAATTGCTTGATGAAAACAGTTTTGTTTACTCTAGCAGAATTTCCCCAACTGGAAAGCAGTAGGAAATTGTCCATCCCATTTCCATCCCAGCAAAAGGCCCAGCCAGGGGTGTGAAAGTTGTGTATTACAAAAGCTGGATTATTGCCTGTGCTATTAGGTACTTCAGGGAACCTAGTAGAAACTGTTCCTAACCCGCTGTCTGTCCCAGCTTGCTCAGGCAAGTTCTTGCGTTTGTTTGACATTGCTAAGACTGGGTTATGCACACTATTTGCACAGCCAGCTTGTATGTTGCTAAACTGTAAGCTGAGACATGTGAGGGGAATGCTGGGTTTTGTAATTGTTCAGCACCGGGTTTATATTCCTCTCAAACAACTGAGCTGTCAAGTGCAGGGGTTGCTTCTCTCATGATGCCTGGGGGAACCATGCGTTGTTCCCCACCCCCTGTCCCTAAAGCTTTTAAGAGAACTTCTTTGTGACTGGCACAGGACAGCAGCATGTGAAGGAAGCAGCACCAGCAGCAAACTCTTTTGGGGCATAAAAAGAGAAGATTCTTCCTGTAATGGCTGTCAGTTTGTGAATAGCCCAGGCATCACCTCTAAAAGGCAGCAGAGAACTTTGCCTACTTTCCATACCCAGGAAGAGTGCTACTTGCCATCTGAACTGAAGTATTTTAACAATAGTTATTTTTTGTTGTATTATTTGTTGCATGTATCTCCTTGGAGGTCTTTTGAAATAGGTTGCCTGCATACAAATGGAGAAATGTTTGTATCCCATTAGTTCCCCAGTCTTGAAGCCGCAGATGACAAAGCCATTACGTAGCAAAGGTATGTGAGGGCTATCGTTCTTGAACAGCATATACATGGGATATGTTTGTGTGCATACTCTGGGTCTTCAAATTCCTCTGCAGTATGACTGTTAATCCCTATGCCATGCTGAGCTGGGACATGACGTGTTCTTTTTATAAATGCAGAAACAGAGGCAAAGGTTAAACTGCTTGGCATGGGATACGCCAGGACACCAAATCTAGGATTACGTTATGTGCATGTTGAGTGCTCACCCATGTCCTTACACTAGTAGGTTATGCCTCACCACAAGGACAGTTGTACACTACGGTTTTTCCTGTCTCAGGATCTGCTGAAGGAGAGAGCTTGAACTGGACTGTGTAACAAGGTAACTGTGAAGATTTCCTGTCACTCAATCAGATGCTATAAGTAAAGATCTTCTAAATATCCTGAAACAAATGCAAAGTGAATCTTCTTGAAGACTGTCCACAGCATGACTACATCCCTTTGGAAATAACCTGCCCCTGAGGCTTTCTCTCAGAAGGCCCTTTTGGTGAGACCATTTTCTTCCTTGTGCTCTAACTAGTGTTGGAAGGAGAGGACTTAACACTTGGGGTGTATTTAGACTATAATGACAATATAAATCACAATAGGAAGGGTGCAACTGCAATTTGTAAAACTTGCTGGATCATCAGTAGTTTCCCCTGTGTACTGCATGGATAGCGGTTGGCTATGATAAAGCACTGGTTGTCAGTTTAACACCCAGCTGGAAATCCTGCAGAAACTGAAGGGTGGATTCTTTTGAACATTTGGGAAATGTGGGATGCTTGGTCTGCCAAATACTTCAGGCAGGATGAATCCACCCCTTTCCAAACTAGGATATTTCCTCACTTCTTAAGTTATTTGGGGATTGTCATGAAAAGACTGCCTTCTGGATTGAAGCCTGGCCAATTGCAAATCTGGAAATAACTGCTCATGAGAACAAAAAGAGCAGTTATATTTGTCAACTATAGTATTGCGGTTATGCGAGATTTAGAAACTCTTGCCTAGTGCAGAAAGGATCTGAGAACAGCTTTCTGTTAAGGAAGCTGGAAGTCAGTATAATTACTTGCATATCAAGGAATTTATATGGCTCTTTATTCCTCTTTTCCTGCAAATATGTGTTTGTGTTGGGATATTTGTGAACGATCAACCTAAACCAAGTTAAAATAGATGCATTAAGCTCAAGCAGGATTCTATATTTGTATGAACCATGACATACTGCGTTATTCTGAAAATAATTCTGTAATCTGTGCAAAAAAAACCTCCAATTATAGATCAGAACTACAGCTAGTGAATTCCAAAGGTGTCAGCTATTACGTTCTTGGTTACTTTGGGATTTATTCTATAGTGCATACTGTTGTAGTATCCTTTTCTCAAAAAGAAAAACTCTCTTTCATGTAAAGTGGTCTCTCTGGGGTCAGCAAGGAGAAAATATGAGGGGGAAATGACTGGGCGTTAACAGCTTCCCGCAGGATAAAGCACAAACAGTCCTCCCTTCAAACAAATGCAGTTACTGGCTGTGAGTAGGAACTCTGAATCTTAGTGGGTTTCTGCAGTTAAGAATACAGGCCTCATGCTCCAGAAAATAATTAAGCAAGTGTTTATAGTGGTGAGGGAACTCAGAGAAGGAACTGGTTATACCAATTCATTCTGGTTGTTGGCCTTTCTTCCCTGTTCCAAATTTGTAACTAATGTTAAATGTGACTAACAGCTAAAGCTAGAACTACACTATGTCACATAATCTTTTTTTTTTTTTTTTTTTCCCCCACATTGCTTGATGATGCAAGTTGAAACAAAGGTCTGGTTGTTAAAGCTTCCTTTGAAGTCTATAAAAGTTCATGTGCTTCTAAGCCGTGCTTTTAAATCACACCTCCAAGCCTGTATGGGAAAGCTCCAAGCAAGTTTTGAGAAATTCATTCTTCATTCTGTTCAGCACACAGCTGATGGTGTCACAGGAGAGGGAGGAGGAGGATCAGCATGAGACTGGTACTTGTAAGTGCTCTACTTGGTTAGAGATGGAGATGGGACCAAGTGGCTTGACACCATGTAAGGAGATACCTGGAGCTTTTTGCCCCCTGGTCACTAGATCAATGCAGAATATGCTTAATTCGCTGAAAGTTCATATCCATCTGGTCAGTGCTTTCAATGCTGCTCTTAGGTGACAGATGTCCTCTCTACAAGTGCAGCTATCTGTGTGGCACTCAACAAACCCCTATTTTCTTTCACAGTCTTAGTTGAGAATGTAAGATTGAATTAGAAGGAGGAACTGAGCTATGTGAATGGCCAAGCCATTCATGATGTCGTAAAGCTTCCTGTGATGATTTCTGATTCTATCAGCTAGCCCCACTGTCATTCCAGAGTGCCCTTCTGCTCAATTAGTGATGGTAGAATGGGACACCGGTACAGAGTATGGCACTGCTGTTGGAACACATCTAGAGTAGTGTCAGAACTGCGTCCTGACCTCCCTGAATCATCTCAGTTTAGCTCTGTTGATACAAAGAGTATCCAAGCTGTCCTTTAAACATGGAGTTCAGCTTTCTCAACATTCCTATGTTTTGTACGTTTGGTTCCTGTTCATGTCTAATTAGAGTTCCCCTCGTTTGGGAGAAGCGAGTTTCTGAAGTACGAGCTGTTAGGGGTATGACTGTTAACAAGTTAGTGCAAGGTGAGGGTGTGGATTGCTGGCAGGTCATTGCTCTCTTCCGCCTACCTGGTGCGTGCTCTTCTCCCTTGGTAAGGTGTAGTGTTTCAGCCTCAGCAGGAACGGGTAAGCTGCTTCATGCCTGCTGTGTGACAAAAACACACCCACAGGTTCCATGGCATAAGGGGCATGCTGTAAATTTACATGATAACATACCTTCAAATATTACGATATAAAAACTATTGTGTTTGGATTGAGAGGAACTACAGTACTGCAGCAGGTTGCCCGCCTCATTCTTGAGTCTCTCCCATATTCTTGGCTCTTTTGCTTTCTTATGTTGTCTTTACCGGAGGTGGGAACTGTGCCGTCACTGAGTCTGGAGGTCAGGTACAAATAATACTCAGAGCCTCCGTGCATTAACTCTGTTTCTCACACACTGGAGCAAACATCCGTTCAGAATGTTTTTAATTCTCTTTTTTTTTTCTTGTGCCATCTCCTTTTCCCTCTTCATTTTTATACCTCTATATCAGGAAAAAAAGAATTGTAAATGCAGGCACTCAGCTAACTCTCAACCTGAGAAAAATGGAAGTGGTTCATTTGGCTGGAAGCCACAGAACTAAGTGAACCTGTCATAGGATTCTTAGCCACTTATGAGAAAAGTCTGGGTTTAGTTTCAACAATTTAGTAATGAAATTCAAGCTGGGCTAACAGTTGCGGTTCACAGTCTCAGGAGAAGTACACTAAAAGTCTTCGTTTTCAGCTCTCTCCTCAGAGCTCTTGCGGCAGTGGCAGAGCTCAGAGCTGGGCCGCAGCTCATCCAGCTGTCGGGAGATCAGGTGTCACACTGAAGAGTCCTCTTGTAGTATTGATCTAATCTGGAGTGGACAAAAGAGAACTCATGTCTCTAACAGAAAAAAGGGTTGGGCTGTTCACGCAAACTTGTAGCTCGGAGCAGTTGGTTTCACTGACGACAAGACAGAAGCTCTGGTGCAATTAATCTCTGTCTGGCCTTGTGTGGCAACACTTGGGTTTATGTGCTGCATCCAGTTGCATCCTGGTAAAAAAGGAAGGCAACAAGAAGGCGCTGGAAGGCACTGTAGTTCACTGGCCAAGAATCACCATTTGCCTTCAGACCTTTTCTGGCTTAATTTTGGGTAGTTTCAGCGAGGTTGCACGCGACTTGCAGGTTGCAGTCTCAGACAGGTTGTTTCCTGAGTTTGACTAGTCCACAGCCAACTTTCTGATTCCATGAACAGAGAGATGTGGAAGGTTTAGATTGTGGGAAGCTTTGATAGGCATCATGCACATGCCAGAAGTTCTCAAAACGCAGGTTTGGAACAGTGGCTTTGAGGAAAAACTTTCTTGTCACTGCTTGATCTTCATGAGAACTGCTGTACATGAACAGACTGCTGCCCAATTTCTAAGCATTTATGGTATATGGGCATAAAGTTTAGTGTGATTGGGTTCCACAGCTCTGATACCTCTTTACCTGAGCAATCAATCCTCAGCAAGAAACAACAAAAGTGACCTTCAGACTTTAGGAGTTTGTTTTTGTGTTCATTGGGTTTTTGAGTAAAGGAAGAGATAGTGATGCTTTCAATAGAAAGAAATATTCCTGTTGGGTTTTTTTTTTATTTAATTGAGGAACTTGAAGGGGTGAAGTAAAAGAGCATGGTTTATTCTTTTGTTTCATTTTCCTCTCCATCAGAGAACAGATGTTGGAGTTAGGTTTATGTCATTCCAGTGCTAAACACTTGCCTTGACTTAAGCAGCAGCATTACTGCAAAAAAAGAGAAAAAGAATGGAAAGTTTTATGCCATGCCACAAAGCACATGTGAATTACTGCAGAATGTTGTCTTGCATTTCTAAATTTTGGCAGGAAATGAGGCAGGAAATGCTTTATTAGAAGCCTTGTCCAAAGAATCTATAATGGTACAATTTAAATATGTTGGCAAGGGACTCTGGAAAGGTGCTCGAGTTTCCAGCAAGCGGTGACAGCATATCTATATGTTTTGCCAGTTGTTGCCTCTTGCCCCACACGCTGACATTTCAAGAGAATGGTCAGTGTTCCCAGCTGAATGGGAACATGGAGGTGGAAACAAAGTAGAGCAACATTTTCAGCTCCAGCACAATCTACTCTGGCATGCAGCACACTGCCTTTCCACAGCGATTTGTGTGTTCTGTGGAATGTACTGGACAGAAATTAAGCATTTGCAATGTTAATTGTAGTACCCGCTCTGTGAGTCCGTTCAGCTGTATAGATGTGCGTGTAGTGACTCATATTGTTCTGAAGTGTTTCTGCACACCTTTGTCTATGAACAAGTCAAACTGTGTGCAGAAGGTGCCACCGGTGCTGTGATAACATCCACGTTCTTCTGCCGAACTCTTTCCTGGTGTCAGTCATCCTTTCAAGAGCCCAAGGGCACAAACTGCTTCAAAGGTACCTCAAATTAAATTGGCAAGAATCTTGTAAATTTGAGTGTGATCCTGACTACTCCTCAGTTATAAACATTTATTTCCATTGATGCTAGGCTGTTAATGTGAAATGCAGACCTGGGATTTAGTTTGAGTAAGTGCCATTTGAACCTTACATATAAACACTACAAATAAACCTACCAGGCTAAACAGAAATCAGACATGTAATTCCTTCCGAGATACTTAGATAGATGCCTTGATATATTTTCTGTAGGTAACCTGCCAGTCAAGAATCAAATTGTTTGGTCTCTGTTTTCTCTTTCAGGTTGTTTCTCTCCTTACCTATATGACACGATTTCATTTTTCAGTGCTACTCTTCTGCTTTCAAATGTTTCTCTTGCTACTGGCTGTAACTTCACCCTCAAAAAGGAGTCATTCCACAAGACTCTTGTGGGATGTCACTGTAGAGCAGACCTGATCCCTGTGCTGCTTTTCTTATTAGACACGAGGTAAGATCCTCAGAGTTGACCTAGACCAGTCATGGTCTAAAGCTGGAGGCTTGCTAAGACTATTGAGGATAAGTATCTAACAGGGAATTACAAGTTCCCAGATCTTTCTTTTGCACTATAGTACATTCACATGAAGCAGCCCAAGTCCGTAGTGTTCAACTCTTGACAGCCTTTAGAATAGTGACTGCATGCAAACTGCCTGTTGGCAGTGTTTGCAGGCCCTTGCTGATTCCTGAGCTATGCCCAAGATTTGTTTGCAAGATCCATTGACTGTCCTGGACCTAAATCACACCAAGAACCAGCAATTAACAATGCAGTAGAAGAATGTTTGGGTGGCATAATCTAACCATGTACTGTGTTTCCCCTCCTCCTGCACCCTGCTTTACAGTATCCATGATCTGCAGAGCATATTTAAGGGATTTAAAAGGAAAGTGCTGTATTATCTTCTCCGTATCCCATGCTACCTTACCTAGTCAATGAAGGAAGCAACCAATGTTGGGAGCTGGAGATGAATAACTGAAGTGGAAGCTGGGATTAGTATTGCCTCTCTTTTCTGGCTCTGCCTTTCCTTAGAAGGAAATTTAAAAGATTGTAGCAATTCTAGAAAACTCTGAGAGTCGGGTTAGGGGTTTAACTAGTAAATGCTGCACAACAGGACAAAGTTAGTGTTAGCTTTTGTAGTGAAACATCATATCTGAGGTTGGGGAATGAATTTATTTTCCTGACTTTGAATGACTCTTTGCTGCTTTTCCTTACCCAGGTAAAGGAGGGGCAGACCAGGCCTTCTCCATGTCCAAATCACAAACGAATTGAGCAGTCTTGGTCTTTTTGGAAAACAGCACAGTGAGACAGTCTTCAAGTAAAATGGTAATAAGGCATGAGAAGCCAGGAGGGTGACAGAGTTGCTAGATCACCACTTCTTCCCTCTTAACTCCCCAGCTGGCATGCCCACTCCTTCCTTCACTGAAATGTCTTTGATTTTGGAGCAAGGAAAGAGGAACTGGGAAGTTGCAAGCTTTCAAACTTTGCATCTCAAAAATAGAAAGCTGGCCTGTGGTTTCCTTTTTTTTTGTTTGTTTGTTTTCCCATTTCAAGGAGGAAGAGGAACAGGTGATATCCTACTTTGTGGGTGGCATCTATATGGTGGGTACAGAGTCCTCAGTGGGAGATCAGACCCCTAAGGCACCAAGTAGCCCCATACCCTGTCCAAGGCAGTAGTAGAATGCCCTTTCCTGCCCCATCCTTTGGCCTCTCAGGAGGCACAAACAAGTATCATATCGTCATCCCAGAATGGGAACTCTGGCATCAGGAGTCTCACTATTTTAATACCTGTATTTTGATATTTGCTTTGGAAATAACTGTTACTTCACACAAGCCTGTCCAGGCAGCACTGGTGCATGGGTAACTGAGGAGCTGCTTCACCCACAGTGTTTTAATGAGCTGCAGTGGAGCACGTTTGTGAGGGCTGCAAACCATTTGGCTTGATGGGTTCTGTGTCTGCTTGGACTTCCTTGAGACGCTAGTATTTACAGAATGGATGTGATTCAAGTTCACTTTTAACTGGTCCAAACTGAGTATGTGTTAGCTGAAGCCAATAATGGAACCTTGCTGCAAGTAAGGAAAATAGAGGAGTTGATATAAAAGGAGTTGATTTTTCTGGAACAGTTGATCACACTAAATTCCATTTGTCCCAGTGTAAATTTCACGAAGTTCAGTTCTGGAGCCATCCTTTTCTGCCCCTCTAGTTTAGGAGGCAGTAGGGAGCAGGACTGCCTGGCACCATGGAGCTGTGCAGCTGGCACCTGCCTCGTTATTGATTTTTCCAGAGCTGTGCCTAACAAAATATTTTATGACATCCAATGATCAGTGCAAGTACACAGTAAAAACCCACTACATTTATTTTTATTTCTAAGTCATAAAAGGAAAAATAGGGACATTACGTGGTATGCATACATATAAAATCGTGTTTAAATGGGAAATGAGCAGCTCTCCTCATCTTACCTAGTGTGTTATGGTTGTGCAGTCTTCCCTTGCAACAGGCCGAAGTCCTGAAACAAGCAAGGAAGGGGGCAGGAGGAAAGGCTTTCCTCATAGAAGCAGCAGCATTTGGTGCCTGCAGCCATGTCTTGTTTTAAATGTAATCTACTCATTTGTTGTCAGTGGAACAAAATTTTCATATCACCCTTGGCTAATACTTCGATAACCAAATGAGTGAATATACGCAGACTATGAAATGAGCTACAACATCTAAAAGTTTCCTCCCAGAGTGAGTAGAAGCCAGAAGCCTAATTCAAAGTCTTGAACAGACTATGCAGGAGCTGATCCAAACCGTGAGTGCTTTGGTGGAAGTCACCTCAGAGTGGTAAGCAGCATCCATAAGACAGAATGAAATCTTATCCTGTGGATGTTGACACCTTCTGTATGGTCTAGTGGAGAGTTTTTCATTCTACCTCTAGGCAGAAGCCGCTGTCTGTCTGTCTAGAGTCAAGTATTGTCCAAGCTTATGTCAGTCACAACCTTTTAAACAGCCAGTGGCTCATTTTTAAACAGTGTCTTTGCCTCAGGCAGTTTATTAAAAGTTCTGTGCTTCCTTTCTCCATCTATTAAAACAAGGTGATGGTGAGCAAAATCAGAGTAATTGTGTATGTGCTACCTCATTTTGAAAGTCTGCGTCAAGAATTGTTACTCTCTGAACCTAGACTGCATGCTGGGTCCTAGTCTGTAGCTCCACACTGCAGAGCTCCGTTTGTCTGTGTTCAGAAGTGGTGAAGCAAGGCTCCTGGAGGCTTGGGTATTCATTCGTGATATTGTGAGCAATGGCATTGTGTTCCTGGAGACAAACAAAAGGCATGCTGCCCATCAGAAATGAAACAAGAGTTTATGACAATTTATAGGTTGTTAAATGAGGTCAAAATAATCTTTCTGTTGTGTGATACAAGAAGTAGGATATCGCAGAGAATAGTCCTGACAGAGACTCAGAGAGATCTGTAAAGAGATTAAGTTTGGGGCTATTTTCACTTTTTTTAAGCTTTGCATACAGTATTAAAAACTAATGTGTTTTGTCCTGGTTACTTAAAAAGTACACAAGTCTAACGTAGAAAAATAAATTGGTAGAGCTGTGAAGTGCCATTTTGTAATGACAGTAAAGTGACAATTTCTTAACAAGAGGTGTAAGAGGGACTATTGCTTATTGGGCACATTTTTCAAGTTAATAATTGGGAACAGTGGGTTAAAATTCTCCTAAACTTCTCTTATCCTTATCTTTCTGTGGCATTCTGGAGTATTTGCAGTTTGGAAACAGATACATTAGTAGTGAGTTGCGAGGATTAATTTAATTTGTATTTTTACTACATTTTTCTTGCTATTCATAGAATATCATAAAACATGCAGTTTAACTTGGTGATATGTTTTTAGGCAGAATTACTACTGAGAATAGGCTTGGACTTAGGCCACCAAAATCACAGTAAGCTCATGTTTTTTCCTGCCTTGGAAGTCTACTGAATATCTTACAGGGCCAAGCCATTAATAATTGAAAATCCAGGATACATAGTGTTTGGGTTTTGGGTTTTTTTCCCTCTTTTCCTTGCTTTAATTTCCTTTTCCTTTTTGCTATCTGAAGCTGACAGTTCTTATTGTCTGTCTATCTTTTGTTAATCAATTTTACATATGAAAGTGTAAAACACCACTTACTTTCTGTGGAATCCTCAGAAGGAAACCAGACCTATGTCTTCCCTATTCCAACGGAGCCCTGGGTTAAACCTTAAGGTTTTTGACAGCTGCCCTCTAAGTAGTGACTAATGCTAATAGGAAAGATTGGGAGCTCTTCTCTGAAAGAGAATTCACGGGCAGATTCTTATTTCCCTGCTGCATCTTCCTTACGGGCCTTTGTTCTTAAGACATTTGATTTTCTGCAGCTAAAAGATCAAGGGGAAAGGTGCTTTCTAGCTCTTTCATTTGACTTCCCAGACTGCTGGGGGCAGGGCTGGGGAGAAGAGATAGGCATTATTTCCTCTTTTGAATTCAGTCACTGATTTCACTGTCTTCATACAAAATGTGCTTGAACTGAGTCACTAAGGCAACTTCATTTTATTTTGCTGAAGTTTGCTGCCTGGACAGCTGCATTAGCTGCTAGGACAGAGAAAAGTGAAGTTCTTTAAAAAGAAACTTCACTTCTGCGCATTTCGGTCATCTCCACCCTATACGTCCTCTGAAAATCTTTGCACTTGCTACTATTGAATAGTCCTTTAAAGATGTGTTTTATGGGTTGATTTAACTCAGCAATGGGCAGTGTAAGGCAGCTGAGTACAGACTGAACTATGGATGTGGTCCTTCCGTAATAAAAGTTTCAAGAATTAAGTAGGGAATGAGTTGGGATAAGAAATGGAAGGAGGTTGAGCGAAGAAGGCTGGCAGAGAAGATGGAATAATTGAAAGTGGGTACCTTGCAGCTCATAACCAAAAGCTGGCATATCTCCATCTGTCATGGCAGCTTCTGATTTCCCCTCTGTACCAGTGGGTACTGGGGGACTCTTTGTATTGAAGGGAAATCACCCAGTAACTCTAAAGCAAAGCATTTTAAAGAGCTGGATGAAGCGTATGTGTATAGAGAGATGTGTGTATATATGTCGTCAGAACACTTTTTTCCATGGTTATTTCTAAGGGAGTTGGGGAGGAACAGTGAAGTGAGGGAGCAAAAGGAAGCATTTAAGGGAGACATTTTTTATTCCCCACTGATGCACTACGTAAAAAACCTGCGAAGTGTGAATATGCCATGCAGCTGCATTAGGAAAGAAAGCCTCAGTGATTCACTTGGTTCATTTTAATTGAACAATAAAAGGAGAAGCAACTTACTGTCTTTAAAAGCTAGGTCAGTGTTGTATGGTAAACCCTTTACAAGTGCCATTGTGCTTCCCCACCCCACAGTTACAAAGCCTGATTTGTACATGACATCCGTGACACATTGGCAGTCACTATTTGGAGGATTTTCAGGTTGCTTTATGAAAAATCAGAAGCATTTAACAGTATTTGCAAGTATGTTTTTGACAGCATGTTGAAAATACTGTGTCTGAAGTTTTGTTTGTGTTGCATTAGCAGTTGTGTGACCAAGGACCGCTGCCACCTCTCAGATGTGCAGGGAGAAGGCAGAGAAGCAGGACGCGATGAAGTCTTTAGAGGTCTGTTTTATTTCAGCAGAGCCTGATTCACAAGCAGAAGAGCATGTTATTTTGTTGGCCATATCCTTTCCTATGCTGAAACCATGTGTAGAGGAAGTGGAAATTTCATGTTTGGTTTTTCTCATTTTCAGTACTTGGCTGTTGTGTCAGCTTCCTTTCAAAGCAGTTGTTTGCATGGAAAGCTTGTGATATAATTGCCACTGTTCATGTGGTTGTTTTAAAGGGCATCTCCCAAAGGTTATTGCTACACGGTTGTGTGTTTCATATAGTTAACTTCGTTACATTTTTCAAGTTTGGGTTTTTTTAGTGGCCCTTTAAATCATTGCCTGTAAGGTCAGGGAGTGGATATAAGTGACCACATATGTGGGGTTAGAACTAAGTCAGGGATCGAGCCTTGTTCTGCTCTATATTAGGTGTGGATTCTATAATGAAAAGGGAGAACTAAAATTAAACCACATCACAAAAAATACATAGTTAAATAATTTACTGACAGTTGAAAAAGACACCATGATCTTCTCTTTCTGGCAGTTAACTCTGGAATGAAATGTAAGCGATGGCATGATTTGGTGGCAGGTCAATACAGAAAATAGTGTTGTTGCGGTTGTCAGAACCTTTTCAAAGGTGTTGGTGTTTGTCAAAAATCCTGCCTGTGAAAGGTTGGTTTTTTAGTGGTAGTGTTAGGCTGCTGTGAGGTCTGTTGCTACAGCCCATTCACAGTAATGTTTGGTTACCCTTGCAGCAACAGACAGTTCTATATGAAGGTTTCAGATTAAAAGTAGTGCGGAGAAAAACCTGAAATATAGTTATAGAAATACACTCTGCTTCTGTTTCTACAGGAAAAATAACTTCAGTGCAGACTCATAAATCAAAAGAAAAGGAAACATGCCTTGTGTATGTTAAGTCAGTTATGTGGCCTGAGCTTGTCAGTCAAACATAATGAAATCCCTATTTCTGCTGAAATTTTGGTATTTTGCTTCAGAAAGGAACACAGAAGATTTCACAAGTTCATAAAATGGCATGAGCTGTAAATACATGGGAATTTTGTAACAGCAAAAAAATTATTAGTGCAGAGCAAGCTAAAGTTCATCATATTCTTTTCATGCGAGGGGAATAGCAGAATGGAACTTGGCAGCCACTACCTATGGCTTTTTTCTAACATATGATGTGCCACCCACTAATAATCCAGTCGTAGGAGACAAAAGCAATGGTCATGGGAGGAGATGTATCGTTGGTTTGGCATGTCGTGATGGTAGCAAAGGATTGTTGTCAATATTGCTTTTGAACAAAAAACATGAGAAAGAATGGGAAAATTCTTTGTAGTGTCTTTGTTGTCTTGGCTGGGGGTGGAGCTGGGGGGAATGGAAAGCAAAACCGGGTGGGACGATAACTTGATGAAACACAGTAAAAATGGCTGAGACGTCTTACTGAGAAAACATCTCCTAAGTTACTGACAGCCCCTTTTTCTAAAGAAAGGAAGACTTCTGTGATTCCAGAGATTATGAAAGAGAAGGTAACTGTTGTTTTAGCCAAGCCATTAACAAAACCCCATCAATGTGTCGTTTTTCTTGTTACCTTCAGCAGATGATACTAAGCCAGTTTGTAGACACGTGCTGTCTGAACAAGGCAGTATTGCATTTTTACTGTGTTATTCAGCATCATAAAAGTTTGCCAAGACTCGGTCAGATTTATATTAATTTTTCATGCATGGTAATTTCCTTCTGACTGCCCAAAAATGGGGGCCTTTTGTATACAGAAATGTCTTCATAACTTTGCAAATATTTGTAATAAATGTTAGCACTAAACACACATGAGCTAACCTACTTGTTCTGGACCCAGAAGTTACCTGTCTGGATGCCCTTTGCTTCAGGGGATCTGCATCAGTTAGTTTCCTGCGTGGAAACACTGGCGTTTTCCAGCGGTGCAATAATGAATGTACACTCACAGAGCTACAAAGATGATCATAACAAAATACCAACTAGCCAGTAGCAAGTTTACCATGCTCTTTTAGCCTCCCAGGAAGCGTGGTTCATCTTCCATAACTGAAAAGACAGGGGAAAAAAGGATAGAAAAGACAGGAATCTAAGCACCCCTTTGGCTTAACGTTTTCTGCACTATATGTATTTTCCTAAATGTAATAAAAACTTTGAGCAGCAGCTGAGAAAACTATAATCTCTGCTGTCCGACCTGCTCCTTTATCCTGTTCCAGTACATGTCTCAGAGCAAACTGAAATGAGTCCCCCTCTAGTGGAGGGTGTCTCTATCCATTGCAGGAGGGTGGAACTAGATGATCTTTAAAGTCCCTTCCAACCCAAACCATCCTGTGATTCTATGAGCCCAGGCTTAGTTTTGAGTGGCATTAGAATGTTGCAGTGAAACTGAGTAAGATGCGCCCAGTTTTATACCTTTATTTTTTTCAACAGCCAGTTTCATTAACATAGTAATGTCTTATTTCAGTGACTGGATTGCAAAATGCTTTGGTTTGGAAGTTCAGCAGGTTTGCCAGTAAAAGCTTATAGGAAGTGTGCGCGCACTGCTGTGGAGGCAAGAAGTGTCTTTTTGCTTGAGTTCCTCAACTGCTGTAACCTAATACAGCTTTAACCTGCTCCCATGACTGTTTTTCGCTTGTTTATGAGTACTGGAAGGTGAGTGAGTGACAAGAATCTTGTAGTGGCAGATTTGCAGAATGTAGCACAGACCATTTACAAAACTGCTTTAAATATTAAGCTGGAGTCTATTGATGCATTCAGAACTGAGGCTTTGTTTACAGAGAGCTAAAAGTTGTAAGTTCCACAACTGAACCATCCCTTTCAACCAAAATCCTCAACAGTCCTGCTGGACCCAGCTGACCCCAGAAGAGGACAGATGCTGGCTGAGCAGTGGGCTGATGTTTCCGAGGAAAAAAAGTCAGGCTGCTGCCTAGGCTGAAAAAGAAGTGAGGGCAGAAATGTATGTCTTAGTGAACCAAGGTGCTGCTCTTGGTCATGGCATCTAGCTCCCTGTTTCGTGTTTTCACAGCAGTGAATTGATTGTCTTCCTTACTTGTTGGGATGCGTGTGTATTTCTTAGGTAGCTGTCTTATACCTAACATGAATATTCGTTTTTCAGACTGAAACTACCTGTCGTTACTGCGGCTGTTCTCCTTTGCAAATACTGTGGGACCTCATTTCCGTTAAAGTGTAGTTTCTCCTCTTCTACCACTATTGTACAAAGTAGCTGTCTGACCAGTGAGTTAACTTCTCTGCCCCACGTGAGCTGCCAGGGTGACTGGGAAGACTGGGAAGCAGTCTTCTGGAAAGTGCCTAGTGGCTACTTTGACAGTCAGACAAAACCCATGACTGTTCAGGTTGGGGTTTAGAAGGACCCGAATCTAAAAGTGTCTTCTGATTTTAGTTGGACTGTTATTTCTGGAGACTTTAGATTTTCCAAGTCTAGCCAGAGGAGAGATTGTCTCTATCTTGCTTGTAGCTGCAGTAAAACACAGTGGACAATGCTCTCAGACAGTTATAGAGCACTTATTGTCTCAGCTCTCTAGTAGTGGAAAGAAAGGAAGTAGATGGGTAGGAGACCTCTTACTGGAGGGCAGCTTCCTGTTCATGGTACATATCTTTTTGAAATGAATATTGGATCCTTAGACCTGTCATCTGCAGAGTTTTGTCTGAAGTTGGAGGAAGGGCAAAAATTAATCAGCCTAAGTAGAAATGCAAACAAACCATCAGGCTTTGAATCACAGAGGCAGCGTGGGAATCATAAATCAGGGAGACAGCTAACAGAGTGGTTACAGGAAGCACAGATGAGTAGGAAGGGTTTGACTTTTCTTTAAAGATATTTTAGCTGCTCACTGATCTTGCACATGCTAAATTTTTGCATAGCAAGTGTGACAAGTAGAAAGTAAGAATATACAGAAAGAAATCGGCATTATGTAGATTTTTTCATGCACCCTATTCTATACTCTGAAACACGTACGCACCTTTTAACCACATACAGCAACAAAACACTGCACCCTTCTGATTGCATGGGCAATGTCCGTGCACACAGTGCTCCTCTGTCCCTGTTTCTTTCCTTCTGTGGTTTGTTTTCCCCTTGCTGCCTCTCAGAAATTAGAAAGGGTATAATATGATGGAGTTCTTTTTCCAGAACAGAAACCGATGAGGTTTAGAGAGACAGAAGAAGATCATAAAGTACCTTCTTTGTTCGTGTAGATACAGTTGAGATACCTCTTCATTTCTTACTTGGGCAAGCAAGGACAAAATTGGAAAGCTCGTTGGTGCATTTCCAGATCTATTGCCTTAGAGACAGCTTTGAGCCTGGAACCATAGCCATGAGAATTGAGAAGTCAAGGAATTTGTCCAAAAATGTTTATATTTCAGAGAACTTATGTGCTCACAAAATTAGATTTTTCTATGCTCTATCAGTTATTTTAATCATAGATGGGTTTTTTTCCTTAAAAAACTCTCCCTCTTTTGCTTAGATGACCCTTTCGTAAGGCTTACAATGATCTTTACCTCTTCTTCTCATTGAATAATCCGAAACTGCCCTGCTGCTGTAAGAGCACCTGGGAATTAAAGGTTTTTAGGACCTATTTTCTGTTCTATTTCAGTTTTGCAAAGCCTTGGGCTTGTGACGCAAGGCTTGTATCTTCAAAAATGTCCTTATTTTTAATATATCTATAATATAGTGCCCAACTTGAGACACCTTTGGCCTGATTTTGAGAAGTTCTCGAGCTTCCAGCAGATGCATTGTAAGCAGGACTTCCTGAATGCTTTCCTTTAAGTTTCTCTGTCACACTTTCCAGTTCTGTAGGTGGTATCAGTAATCCCGTTGCTATCCTGCACTTCAGTGTTCTTGGCGTGAGCTTTTTTATCACTCTACACAGTGATAGCATTTTATTTCTTATGCTTTTGACTTGCAAAAATATTGTAGCAAACAGTTTCATTTTTTTGCAGGTACCTAGTTTGGTTATGTCAATTGTAAAACAGAAGCAGGCATCAGTGCAGGGCTCTGCCTCCAAGTTCGCATTTTCCTGTTTAGAAACTGGTTTGAGATCAATCAGTGACACTGAAGTCTGGCACATTGAGAGTCTCCCCTTTCCAAAGAGAGGTGCCTTCTGTACCTGTGTCTCATCCCACAGTGGTTTCTATAAAGTCTACCGTGAATTTCTCCGGATCAGGCAATCTCATTTGTCAGCTTCTAGTCTTACAATATCCCAAAATCCACAGAGTTTTTCAGAGTCAGACAATGCAAAGCTCCTTCAACTCTGTATAACGCACCTTGAGCAACAAGAGATTCTGGACAGTGCAAGCTGCAGGCCCTTACCTGTGTTCCAAATTCACGTGCCTCTTCTTGATCCAGCACAGCTGAAAAGTTGAGGGAGTGAAGTGTGCAAGAGAGAGCTGTTCGCTCACGTGTGCAGGAACAGTGCAACCGGGGGCTTTGGTAGGTTTACGTAAGTATTATGGGCTTGAATCAGCCTTGTAGGGCAAGAGTGAGGAACAGGATCTGTGTGAGGGCACTGAGAGCTGACATGTAAATGGCACCAGGTAGTGACAGTATCGGAGAATGAAACTTCAGTCCTGAAAACCGTAATGCATCTCTTCCAGTTTAACCATCTGACTTATCCTGTAATACACAGTGGCATGTCTGCAGACTCAGGATGTAACTTTTGGGGGCAAACTAATGCTGTGGAAGCTTGTTGATTGAAGGTGCAACGTGAGGGTTATACTCTGGTGGAAGCAGAGCTGCTGTTGCAAAGTTCCTTCAGTCTTCTCATTATGTTTGCTGGGTTAACAGTCCATGAGACTTGGAGGAAGGGTTTTTCCCTTATTTTCTTTAAAGCTCTTTGATTTGCCCTCTTTCTAGTTTAAGGGCTCTGCCTTATTGTTGGTAGGTGACCTGTTAATATTCTGGAAACTGGAGTTTTTTAAAAAGGATTGATGCCTTCAACATAAAAAAAAATTCCTTTGCATTAGTCCATTTTAACAGCCAAGGCAATTTTCCACATGGTGGCTTTATGGAAATGGGTTGCAGCTCTTGCCGACCATGACCAGAACATTACAGGAAATGTATTTTCATGGAAGATTTGCTGCAATTGCCAGCTGGAGAAAGGGAGGGGGACAGGGGTTTGTTCTGTTAATGGACAACTGCGTGCCATGGTGTGAATCCCTTCTGTTAAATTAAATTGGTTTGCACTTTCCACTATTGCTTGTTCCATGCTGAAAGAAATAGTCACTGATAGGCCATTTCCCTCTGTAAGGACTGAAGTCTGTTGGCGTAGCATGACACCTTATGCTGAAATGGGGAGAACAACAAACGCATTTAGGTATCTGACTGAGATAATTTAAGCGGTACAAACAATTGGAATATTTCCATGGTGTAGCTTGGTCAGAACCGGAACTAACAGAAATTGGCTTTGCAGCCTCGGTGTTTAACGGTGGTAGTATCTCACATGAGTTACAGGAGTACTGAATGAGAGTTTAAACCTACAGATACAAGAACAAGCATGACTTTAAGCATGTGAATAGCCTCTTTAAGTTAAAATTTTAGCATGAAAGTCTGGAGGTTTGGGTGGGTTTTGGTGCACTGTGAGTGTGGGTTTTTGGTGGGTTTTCCCCATAGCTGCTACAGCTGAAAGTTTGATACTTTCCAAGTAGAAGCAGAAATAATACGTGGCCTTACTTATATGTGAAAATGCTATCTGTGCTGGGAATATACAGTTGCTTGCAGGAAAAAGCACTGCATGACTGATTCCCCTATGGTAAATATTTGAATTCCAGTAGATCCATTATCAATTCCATATGAGGTATTTTCCGGCCCTTACTGCATATATAGGAGATGAGAACAAAAGAGAAACAGCAAAGAGCAGAGAATGAGCGGAGAATATAGGTACCATCCCATGAGCTAAACTCCTTGTTCCTGTCCAAGTAAATTGGAGCTGTGGGCAGGGATACCTTTTAAATACGCATATAGGGTCTTATTGGCTTGTGTTGTTATTTCATCTTTCTGGAGCTTGATTTCAGTTTTCCCTTGTAAGGAGTTTAAAGCTGAGCTCTGTAAGTTTGTATTGACCCTGACACTGGATAAGCAACTCTGGTGAAACAGAGTTTAGTAGAGATTTTACTTGATATTAGCCAATGTCATTCTAAAAGAGTGTATGAAGTAGGATTTGCTTTATAAGAGTAGACCTGTGCCAAGCTGGGGTGGGGGTGGTAAGCCCATCCAGATGGTAAAAATACTGATTGTGAAAATAGTTTTGGAGAGGTTGAGGTTTTTATAGTGATGTCTGGAATTTTCAGTGGTTGTGTTGGTTTTGCTTTGAATTTACTCTAGAAGAAAGTTTTAATGTCTACTGTGTGATGTTTGTAATTACATGAGTAGGGGAAGAGGAAATGGTGAAGTAAGACTAATTTGATGAAATTGCCCTGAACATACAATAGATGTATTTCTTGACAAGTTGCCGATCTGTGTGTTAGAAAATTTTCATTAATAGTGCTTTAATTTCCCATCCCCAACAAGGAGGAATTGGTTTGCTTGATGAGCAGAAAAACTTGAATGATCAGCTGAAGTTCGCCCTTTTGAGGAGGTACTGTTTTATACTAAGAGCTGGACAAATACTGGATGAATGTAGTTGATATACTTTTATGAGATATATTTAAAGTCTGTTTTTAATTTTTATTTAGTTAGCAGCATTAAAATAATGTTGCACAGCTTATTCTGCTATACCTGACATGTTTTAACGTTAAGTGTGTTACACAGAGAGAAATACCACAGCAAGTTGGAAGAAGTTGGGAAGAGGGAGCATGGCAGAGAGGCAAGGGCCTTAGAGGAGGTGATGCTATCTCACTGCTTCTTTGTGACTAAACTGAGGAAGTGCGAGGTGTAGTGCTTAGTTCTTTGTAAAGCTTGGTGACGGTAGCAAGAGAACATGAGGGGTGGATGTTCTCTCAACATTTCTCTAGTATCTTGAACATGAGGCTTTGAAAAATACACATAGAACTCTTGACACTGCAAAAATAGCTTAATTCAGAGCTGAGGTTGGGGAATCAGTCATGCAGTCCCGTCTGTACAGTCAGGACAGACAGGGAGTGAAGCCCACACATGCGCTGTATGAGTCCTGCTTTTTCTTTGCCTTTTTTTTTTTTTTTTCATTGATGGTAGCCATTCTTCTTAGTATAGATAATGGACGTCCAGGCTACTTGGTGGAAGACCTGGAGTTCGATAAAGCAGTCGGATGAGACACAGTGGAACAGTGCTATCGTTTTAGCGATCAACACTCCCATCAATGACTGTTCCCACCTGACTGGAGTGGCTCCTGTGCTAGATTGAGTATGACATACATCTCGTATCCTAAAGACGGAGTTATTAAACCAATGTACCATGCATGAGTTCTTAACCCACTATCACCAGAGGACTGTTAAATATTCACTGGGACAGGAAGAAATGCAGACTTTGTGAAGAAAATCAAGCTCTCCTGTGCCAACTGACTATTAAAAACATGTTGACACAGAATTACCATTCAGTACAATTGTGCTCCACTGTGCACTTGGAGAACTATATATATCTTGTTCCCTTTCTGAGTCCTGATAGCAAGGCAGCCTCTGAAAGAGAAAGGGACTGTTCTCTGTAACTGGATGAAACGATGGATTTCCTTGCCCATTGGTAGATGGATGTGGTGCTTAGGAAAAGTGCCTTTAATCGTTCATGTGGTCAGTGCTCAGCCTTGAATAACTCTGAGAAAAATGAGCCACATGCAGCTGGTGCTTGGTACAGAGCAGTAGAAACAATATGCC
Source organism: Bucorvus abyssinicus (assembly GCA_009769605.1). Lineage (NCBI taxonomy): Eukaryota > Metazoa > Chordata > Aves > Bucerotiformes > Bucorvidae > Bucorvus > Bucorvus abyssinicus. The sequence continues at coordinate 20,938,171 of CM020035.1, read as the reverse complement.
ACCACTCAGTCATCAAGTTATTCAGGTGATGGATGCTAGTAAATACATGATGGCATGGATGAATGTAGTAATGCTTTTGGGGAAGAAACGATGTATTTACAGTGGCTGTTTTAGGAATAAGCATTAGATGCTTGCACTGGAAGTGGCATTAAAAGCTTGATGTCAACTCATAAAAGTTGAGAAATGCAGAGTTAAATCTTAGGAGTCCTTAAGGTCTTCGTTTGCATTGGACAATCTCGAAATGCAGTATTTTAACTCTGTCTTATACCTCTGTGAGAGTGAATGCACATAACAGAAGCCGTACATGCGGGAGTAAGTGACAGAGGGGGTCCATCTTTGATTTCTCTATTCATTGTAGTACTTGAAATGATGGAGCAATCTGTCATTTAGCTTATGCAGGAAGTTTTCTGATCAGCATCTGATTATCCCACTGACCTTTTTGCATGGATTTTTTTTTTTTTGTCATCATAAAGAATGGTGATGGACTCTGTGACTTGAGATTTTCTGCGTTCTGTCGTCTTGACATTTTCTTGTAACCATTTTCCCGCCGGTTGGGTATCTAGCTGCGAGCACTGAATTAACATATTTTGGTAGTTCACTTGCTGCTGTTGTTGTGCAATGCATCTTCCTCAGTAGTCTGGGAGTGGGTTTCTTGTGGAAGTGAAAAATAATAGGCTGAAGGCAAAGTTTTAGAAGTTGCTTCCTGTTTGGTTTTTTTTTTTTATCAGTGGTTTGCCAAGAGGCTGGAGTTTATTAAAGAAACCTGCATCGATTCAGAAAAAGTCATATCTGGCTCCTTGCCACTTAAATTATAAGACATAGTTCAAGAAACGGATGTTTTAGTTATGAAACAGCCAGCCCTTATGATCAGTAACTATCTGTTCTGAAAGGAATCATAACCTCAAACGCACCTGAAGTGGCTGCAAGAAGGAGCAATGATACTTGTGACTTGAACACAGAGTCTGCATGGTATTATTAACAGATGTGGCTGCTTTGTTTTGAGCGTATCCTTTTGGTCTTGTTATGCAATTGCAGTTGTTGGTAAGGTGTCTTGCTAAGCACCCCATGCAGAGTGTCTCCAGATGAAAATATCTGTGATGGTGGTCTCTGAAATCTTCATCCAGAGGCCTGTTGTTCATATTACTGCTGTTCATTCTTTTCACGTGTTACAGAATATCTAGAATGAAGCAAAGTTTCTATCTTCTTGCAGTCTAAAGCAAATCCTTCCCCTATCTTGGATGTAGATAAAGGTCCTGTGCTGCTAGCGGTTATGACTGGGTGGCACAGGGAAAATATGTAGTCAGCCTCATCAGATAATAAGTGGAATTGAAGGCACAAAAGAATTTCTATACCCTTCATTCCTGTCTGATTCATGGGTTGATCACAGATTGTCCTGCCTGTTGGCCATGTAAGGAGCGAAGGCTGCTCTCCTGAAGCAGGTGAGTGTCTTCGGAAGCCAGGTTTAAACAGGGCTGTTTTACAGATTGGTTGGGTTTCTGCTTTCTCTTAAACACTTTGCTTACTGGGTGTTTGTATTTGCAGCTGAACAGCTGATGCTTCAAAAGAGAAAAAGGATAAGAAAGAAGAGAAAAATAACTATTTATTAGGTACACCTGCTGATGCAGGTATCCCATGATTAACCAGTTACTCTGTCTTACTGCTGAGCTGAGGACTTGCGGATGAAGACTCTGAGCCAGTGAGCTTTTCTATAGCAAAGGTCGAGTGCTTCTCTGCCACGTGCCAAGAGCCTGCATGCTGTCACATTGCACGAAGGTGGATTTGGCAGTGATAACTCTTAGTGAAAGGGTGAGCAGTGAGGCTCCCTGAGTCTTGGATCCTGTAAGTTAATAGGAAGGAGTAACACTGCAGTGCCTGCAGTGTACCTTTATGGCTTTTGACTGTCATATGCTAATAGAAATAAAATAGTGAGAGGGTGCATCGTGCAGCTGCATTTCTTTTCTTTGAAGCAAACAAATATTACAAGTCAGTGAAGCAGTGTTGGTACTTGATATCCTGGAGCCAGGGTCTTACCTGAGTGGGGAAAAAAAAAAATAAATCCCAGCTTCTATTTCAGTACATAATTAGTGCATTTAGCCTCCAGCAACTAGAAAGACAGAAATCTGGTGCGAATAGGAGCTGTGGAAGTGCTGATGAAGGGAAAGACAGATTGACCATATTAAGCTATTTCCTTTGCCCTTAACATCACTGTTAAGCTCTGGATTTCTTATCAAAGATACCTCTTCTACCCAGGGCAATGCTGAGACTGTTAAAACTTGACAATAAGATTTGGTATTTGGGGTTATAAACTAACTCCGCTGAAAAATGCTTTCAGTGCTACTGGAACAAGGCAGTGTGGAGCCTGGGAAGTGTGGAGGAGAGTCCTGTGTTACATGAGTAAGACCTAGGGCAGTAATGTCCACAATAAATAGAGGAATTCCATGGATGTTCTACCCGAGTTGGGCACCTTTCCTAAATGGAGTAGGAAGACACAAATGGATCATTCATCCTTTCTGCAAACAGCAAATGCAATAAAAAGCTTCATTGGGTTTTGTTTTCCTTCCTTCAGGCAGGAGCTGAATTGCAATTATACTTAGATTATTTTTTTTCATATTATTAGAAGGAGAAAACCAGCTATTTCTTATTCTAGCATTACCAGTTCAGACATGAAAATGGAAATGTTTATTTACTTTTGTTACAGAGGCTGAGTGCGTGATCACTTGCATTGCCATCAGTGGCAAAGCTGCTGTTCACTGAGAACAGGGTTGTCCTCTTGCTAGAAGCAGGAGACGCTGTGATCAGCTTGATTTGTGGCAGTGAAGAGTGTTCAGAGCCAAGCAATTGAAAAACAAACCACAAAAATGTGGAAAAACATATTACAAAAACATCCAGCTATCATATCTGTGGGCCTGGTCATAATTTTAGGGGAAGTAAACAATACCAGTGGACTCTGAGAACATGCAGTGATCAGTAAAAAATACCAGATTGCTGGAAAATTCTTCCCTGAGGGAAGTCTCTCTTTTGGAAATAATTATTTCAAAACAAAAACAGCAAATGTCTTAAAACTAACATTTCCAAAGCATAAAGTGAGAGGTGTGTGCATTTGGTATGGTACAGTTCAATTTGTCTCCAGATAAGGTTGGTGGGAGTCCCAGCCTGGCAAGTCGTGTTATCCGAACACGTTCCCAGGCTTGCAACACGCTGCCGGGAGAAGGATGTTAGTGTGGTTCTCTCCAGATGTGGAGGAGGCCCCGGCTCTGGGACTCCAGTCTAAGCAACCTGCCTCTGCTGCTTTGTGCTCAAAGCTCACTGGGTTTAAGTGGGGTTAGTTATCCCAAGGCTTGCCTATGCAGAGTAGGCAACTGAGAGTAACTAGTGCATTTTAAATTTGTACATGCTTCTCATGCTGACAGGCATGAAGTAGAGCTAATTCTGTTCGAGTTTTATGGTATCTGAGCCAAAGTTTATGTATTCCTTGTCTCTTCTGTTTGGAGCATAATCACCGAAACGAAAGTAATCAGTCTGTGTCTTTTTTGTTAAAAAACCAACAAAAAGTCATTATGAGCACCCTTGAAATAAAAGGCTTGAGACTATGTTGAGAAAGGAACAAAAATGATTTTTTTAAAGTGTTAATGCCTTGCTGTAAGTAGAAAGCTTTTAAATTTAAACAACAGTTTTAAAGTGGTGAAAAATGACTTAAATGTCTCCTTCGCTCTAAAGCTTTTGCTTTCTCTCAAGAATAAATGTGAGCAGAGCAGTGATAATTCTCCAATGGAGCCCATTTTTATTTCTTGTTTGGTGCTTATATTTACAAACCCAAACCTTCAGTACTTTCCGCAGAGTGGGTTAATGCAGCCCTGGTTTTGTTTTGTCAAGTGCTTTCCCCACCCTTGGGCAGGTTTGTGCAAGCCTTTCCCTGGACAAGGGGTGACCAGGGCTATGTGGACGGCAGAGTACTCAGCCTGAGAAGTTGTTCAGAGTAAAACGTGCTGGTTACCACGGTAAGGTGCACCAAACTTGGGCTGATACTTCTATTTTTTTTTCATCAGCAGCTTGTAAATTTGTGTTGTGGTTCTAGAAATCTGTCTCTGAAGAAAATCTGATTTGAGGAATTTGGAAGGAAACCCCGTTTGGCAGGGAGATTCTTTTGGAAGGCTTTTGTCTCGCAGCCCTGTTATTTCCCAGTTGATTGAAAGTGTTGGGAGAGGAGGAGGGGCGCTGGGGTCCTTACCTTCAGCTTACAAAACAAGTATTTGCATTACTTCAATTTGCTTTTCACTGGGTTTTCCTCAGAAAACAGATCTCTAAGATCTCTCAGTGTTTCTGTGACATCAGAAAAAATGTCGTGCAGGCTTGACATCTTTAGTTGAGTTTACAAACCTGGGGAGATTTCAGGCCCCTCTGTTTAGTGCTGGTGTCGTTTAAAAAAACGTGCATTGCCCGCTTTACTCCACTGCATCTGTGGTGCTACCTGTAATCGATATCGGATTCTTCACTTTTCTGTCTAATTATATGTTTTCACATCGCTTTCAGTTAGGATGAGTTAGTATCAAGGCGTGTTAGTCTTCAGCATGCCAACGATAAGCAATTTCTACTGTGTCAAAGGTGAGACCGTAAAAGCTGCAAAGTATGCGAGTTCTGGACTGGCATTCAGCATGGCTCCTCCCTGTCTGTACTCCTTCCTCCCACCGCCCTCAGGTGAGGGAGATGAAACGCTGTGGTAGGCACAGGCTGCAGGTACCTCTGCCCTGAAGCCACCATGGCCACAGCTGCTTGATCCAAAACTGAGCTGCCCTTATGTAGTACCTAATTTTTGGTATTGGTAGTTCCTTATGTTGCCTGGCACAAAGTTACCTGCATCTTACCTAGTAGCATGCACAGATTTTACAGCTTGCACTGAGGTCGCTGCAGTCAGAACTACACTGTTACCGATAACCTCTACTCTCCAGGTTACAGCTCCCTGTGACTGCAGACCATGCGGTCTGTATGTTCTTCAGTTGACTCACGTAGTTTCTTCTTATAGTTTCTTTTTATCCCGCGCCATATCACCTCTGTCTTCGTTGTACTTATGGAAGTGTTTGGGCGCCAGACTAAAGCAACATCTCCGAAATAAGCTGATTTAAACAGATATTCTCTAATCCACATCACTTTGATTTTTACCCAAGGTCCCGCATATGTATTCCTCTACGCAGCTGAGAGAAAGACCAAAGTGTGATGTTGAAGCATGGGTGAAATGTTGACTTGGTTTTTCTCATCCCGTACCCAGTGTTCCCAGTTGCTGTAGAGTTGTTATGTCCCAGGACCTCTAACAGCTGTTCATTCCAAACGGTGTAACAGGAGTTAGTTCTGCAGCAGGGATGTTTGGCTCCACAAGAGCCACAGTGCACAGGAACCAAACCGTCCTCTCCCCGGATGTGCTCTGTGCTACTGTTACCAGTCCTCACAGAAAATCAACAGCACAAGGAGCTTGCTTTGCCTTTTTCACCTGCACACAGTCACCCACCACAGCAAAGCTGGGCCTGTAAGCACAGGGATGTTTGCCAGGCTCTTGGCTTTGTCAGGGTGTGGGTTTTGTTACCTTTCCAGCCTCTGCTGGTGTGCTGGCAGGCAGTGCTCTGATAACTGGCTGTCAGTCCTGGAAATGCTCCCCTTTTCCCTTGGCTCGTTTGCCCATGCAGTTTAAAATGCGTACGCCCTCTGTCCATACCTGCAGTCTATCCAGAGCCGCCCAAGCTGGGCCCGCCGCCGCGTGCGATACTGTCGTTAGCACAGCAGGTCTCACTGGGGGGTTATTGCTAGCAGTGTGTTTAATGTGAAGGAGCTGATGAACATCATCTCAAACCTGTGGAGTGTCTTAAGGAGTTCTGACCTTCAGAACTGGACTGAAGGATGCTGAAGGATTCACCACGTAGGCAGATTTTTAGCTACAGATCTGATTTCTGGTCTAAATCCCTGTGAATACTTTCTTATTTCTTACTGTTTCATTCAGAAAATTTCTTCTCAGGCAGTCACAGGTGTTGAATTCTTACTTCCTTGTGTGTGCATTGTTTTCATATCCTTGGTTTTATTTTATGGACAAAGCACTGAAACACTAATGATCATTGTGTTCCACAGTTGATACTCTGCAATTTTAAGATGATAAATTGTCTAAAAAAACTGTTTTGGAAAGGTGTTTTTTGTGCTGATGCTGTAATCTTTTCAGTCTTCCACAGAGATTTTGTAGCATGAGCCATTTAGTATTTAAAATTCTGTGAATTTTGGCATGTAGAATTGTTCTTTAGGTACTTCCATTTTCATCTTTTTTTTCGCCAGATTATCTTTGTTGGTAAACTATATATCAATTGTCTATTATAATGCCCAATCCTTTGTTAAAGAAGACCTAGAAGGATCAATGGTGCTGTAAAAGAATAATTAGCTATTTTTTCCCTGTTACCCTGAATTGAATTTTCACTCTGTGTTGTATTGACTTTTAACAGTTTATTGAAAAGGAGATTTGAGGAAGCCTGACTCTCACCCGACAGGCTAATCAGTCAATTGCTAATAGACCTGTGATGCTCCACAGCCACCAGCTAATAGATTTTCTATTGTTGTTCCATCCTTGTTGATCAGGTAATCTGTTTCGGTAGTTGAGCTAAGGCATGCACAAATGGTACTTCTCAGAGCATGAAGAGCCTAAAATTTCCCTATACAAAGTTTTCATTCCTTCCCTCTTTGTAATTCGCCTGCTTCTACCTGCTTTTCTCCCATTCCTCTTCCAACTCTGTTTAAAACTGCTGCTTATTGAATCTAGAGATCCTAAAAGGTAGGGGACTGATGCTTCTCTAACCTTCAGTGTCTCAACGTCCATGCAGCAGCTAGCACATGGTAAGCAGGAGCACACTTTCTTACCCTTGGCTTAGCTGTGGTGAGTGTCAGCTTCTCTGTCGGCTCTGCCCTGCTGTGGCTGTGACTGCTACTGCATTCACAAGGCCCCTGGGGGTCATGGCTGCTCCCTTCTGGCTGGGGCACTCAGATGCAAAACAATTCCATGTGCTGCAGCTTTACTTGTTGTCAGAGTGCAAGTAATGTCAGAGTATGGTTAAAACTTTTCTCTCTAAGGAAGCTGAAGTTTAGTAAGCTCCCTAAAAGCCTGTAGTCTGCTGAAATGGACCATCACAGATGGACATTATTAACAAAAGAGTCAATGCCAGCAAAGCATGAAAGTAAAAATGTAGTAGATGATACTGTTTCTCTGTAAAATTAGACTCTAAAAATAAGCCTTTGAGTTAATCTTCCATCTGCAGCACACGATGGATCCATCCAGGAGGCCATGCCTCCTTGCCTCTGCTAGGACTACTCTGGAAATTAAATCAGCTTGAAAGATAGAGCCAAGATTCTGTATGGAAAAAGAAGTCTGACTGTAAGAAGTATATCTGGGTCCTGTTGGTCTAAAACAAGCAAGCGCAGGTGCTTGGAGTTCTGTCAGTGACTGCAATGAGCACCCAGCTCTGTTTCTGCTCAGAACTTAGAACGCTATTTTTATCCAGAATCAGAAGTCAGCACCTCCTCCTTTTTTATAAATAAGCTTAATAGGCCAATAGATTAAATTATTTATCTTCAGGGGAGGGGAAGAAGAGTAAATAGGGGGGAAAAATGTTATTTATCTCCGTTGATTGTTTTGTGTACTGCGTATGCCCACCCACCGCCTGGTCCTGACAATTCTCGTTTTCAGAAAGTTTAGCTTACTGAATGGTAAGTTGTCAGGATGGGGATGTGGACAGACACATGCAGCCCCACCTACCGTCCCCCCAGCCCAGGGAACGAATTTTTTCACAATAATTGATTGGTATGCAGACAAATCACTTAATCCTAAAAATAACAAGAAATATTTTTAAGGATAATTCCAAAGTAATGTATTGAAACAAGGAAAAGTACCACCTTTGTGGTCAATTTTCACTTCTCTACTAGAGCTGTAGAAATCACCTCCAAAGCAAGTATCTCATGTGGTAGTCATGGAAGTTGTCATTGTGCCATGAACCTGAGCTTTAACACTTCAGTAGACTCCACATGTAGTTTGTTGTTTTTGCCACGTGGATGTGACTTTGGGCCCTGAAAGGCAGGGCCTGGAGAACTCTTAGGCTTTGGTCTAGTTCTCCAATCTTCGCTGTGTAGTCTTAGTCATGATACTGGTAACGTTTTTTCCCTGCCCTTGATTTGAGTGGTGAGCTTTTAAAATTAAAGTGAAATGAAAAGAACGCTGATTTGGTTAAACTCTCTGTTTCTATTTAACATCAATACATGAAGCGTAATGGCTCATTTGCCAGTCTGAGTTCTGACCTTCAACCACGTGATGCTGTCAGGCGTGAGGTGTCTTGAATCAAAAGGGAGAGAAAATAAACAGATCCTGGTAGGTTTGCCTGGAGATGATTGAGAAATAGGAAATAAGTAGCAAAAGCTTCTAGGGATATTGAGGGGAAAATAAAAGAGTTTTCTGGTTAAGTGATAGCTTAAATAAGCTCACAAATGCTTTTCCCTTCTTGAAGTTCTCTGTTTCTGCTGGCTTAAGCTCTAATGCATAGTGAGACAAAGATCTTTAGCTGACAATGTTGCTCATCAGAGTCTGTTAAGCAGCCAGCCAAAACATTCAAATTGTATTGAAAGCAGAAGACCTGGACAGCGGAAATGAGAAACTGCCCTGAAGGAAGGACCCTGATTTCACAATTCCTTTTTAAACTCATTAGCCTTCTTTAAAGTCACAGTTTTCATAATACGTGCTTTTAGAAGAACTCTTGGGCATAACCTTTTCTTGAATTTTGAACATTATTTCTGTACCTTGCTGGGAGATTTGACCCTTTGAAAGCCTGTCTGGATACACTCTGTGGGTGTGAGTGGTCCTCAACTGCTTTAGGCGGCAGTGTCCCCTGCACAGTGCTTGAAGCTGTTACAGACCTTTGGAGAAAAGAGGTTTTGTTGTTTTGTCCAAACATTGCAAACATCCTTCCTGAGAATGTACACTCTAAATATCTTGCCTAAATGGGGAAGTGATCTAATTCTACTCGTGCTGGCGGTGATTTTCCAGTGAAAACAGCTTGGGTGCTGTCCTTGTGTTCCTTGCTGGGGGTGCAGTGGCTGCCCTTCTCATTGTGGTTAGCTATTGTTCCAAGTAGAAACTCCAAGGAACTGGAAAAGATTTCAACAGTTAAACAGTGCAATTCATTACCTTCTTCCGTTCACAGACCTTGTTTTTTCCTTCATCCATCATAATTTTCTTGAGAATTTTCTGCCTGAAAAAGTTATTGGATAAGTTGGAATTTGGACATAGTCTTAAGTGCTATTTCAAGCTGTAGAAGTGCCTGGACAGCAAAGATATCTTCTAAGAACTCAGGCAGGAGTGAGTTTGGATCCTTGAAACCATGGCGTCTGCTGCTGAAGGCAGGAAATTTCATCATTGCTAACTGCAGCTATGAATGACTTGATATTGAGATTTACATTTTTAAAATATGTCCAAGATTCCATTCAAAGTAAAAAAGAAAAAAGGAAAAAAGAAAAATATAAGGGGGAAAAAAAGTATTGAAACAGGAACACTGTCACATCACATTGCCTGTCAAAGGCTCTAAAAGATATTTTTGTCTTGAGGAGCATCCTCCAGCATCCCTGGACTTGGGAAAGAGCACTCCAACTTTTTCACCCTTTCAGTGAATCGTCCTCTTCCGAGGTCAGCCAGCCTGACTGGTTTCATCGCTCACAGGGTAGCAAAGTGGGAATAAGCATGCTCTATTTCAAAAAGCAAAAAGGAAGGCAGAGCAGAGGTAGGGGTTTGGTATGTGCATCTGAGCCTCCACTCAAGGATTTTGGCCAGAGGTGTCTCGTGAGAGGGAGCAGTTGGCCACCCTTCAGCACCCCCCCTTTGTGGTCACAATGAGCTGAGCCTCTGCCTCTCTGAGGAGCTGAACTCCAGCACTTGTTCTTGGGAGTGATTTAAAGAAAAATCAAAACCTTGATTGGATTGCAATTATCTGAACTGCGTCCTGGTGGGAAAGTGTGTGTTTGTGTGGAATGAAAAGGATTAGCAGTAACACTCCACAGAAAGAGATCATGGAGCTAAAACTAAGCAAGCTGTATGTGACCCACTGAAAGGCGGGAAGAAAAGCTCCCCTTGCCCTTCAACGGAGCCAGGCTCAATCTGCCTTCTGTGGTTTGAGTTGGTGACAACTGGCGATTTGTAATAGTCATTTTTCTGAGAGGATAATCCCAAGTTAAAAACAAACAAAAGCTGGAAGAAGTCCTGTATTTTGCGATAGCTTTCCCAGCAGAGAGCAAGTTTGTAAAGAGAAACTGCATGTACCATACCCCTTGTATTTTAAATGTCTTTTCTTTGGGCACTGGTCTCACCTGATTTGGTGATTCCTGAACACCTTTGAATGGTTTAATTCTTAGTTCATTTTGAAACCTAAATCAAAGCATGTTTTGTAGAACACCACGATGTGGGTTCTGACAATATCGAATGCCCTTTCTCATTAAAGATTATTGAAACTTATTAAGAGATTCCCGAAGATAGCGAGTGTTTTCAATCTGAGAGTTGCCCCGATGACGAGCCATGTTGTATGAATACTTCCCAAAATGCCAAGTTGCCCATTTTTCTTGCATTTTTTTCTAGCCAGCGTCTTAGCACCCACCTGATTGTTCCTCTGCACAAAAAGCTAGATATATTGCAAGGCTGACTGAAATTCCTGGCTTACTCTTCAGGAGCTTGATATTTCAGAAACCATGATGGGTTTCAAGGAATTCTCATTGACAAAATCGGTCCATGGCAAGCTTCCACAAGAAACAGTATGATCGAGGTAAACTGCAGGGGGAATATTCTCTGCATTTCTTTGGAGGGCTCCAAATACACTTATAGCAGTGAAATGGGAAAGATTTATGTTCTCTAGGCCACATACAAGCAGCTTCTGATGAAATCATCACTCTGCCTAACAGGCATTTAAAAGAAGAGGTCAGTCAAGCTGCTGCGTGGCACTCAGAGGAGGGTGGGCAGGGAGGGGCTGGGTGCTGTGATTGTCCAGCCACCTCTTCTGGGGAGCTGAGAAAGCGTTAGCTCTTGGGAGCCCTGGTTTTAGGTTTCATCTCTCAGGCTGGGAAACCAGGAAACTATTATTTCATTAATCTTCTATCCAAATATGCCTGCGTATTATATGGACTCCGTTGTTTATAAAAGGAAATTATCTGTTTAATGAGTAATAGCAAAAGAAGGGGAGAGGGGAGAGAAACCCACTCCTACATCCATTAAGACAAATTTCCTTGCAGAGAAAAGCCTTCCATTTCCCATAATGAATTCCTCCGCAAATAAAAACACATACTAAGTGCTCCTGCTATGCTAGTGATGGAAGACAAAGCATATATATACTTAATGTATATTAAAATAATTGTGCAATAGCTGTAGAATATGATTAGATGCCACTTTGACATAAATTCATAGGCTTTGTCAAAATGACGGGCAAGTTTAGCATGGAATGGATTAGCTTGAATTTCTTTAACTTTGTTACTTTGGTGAAAGGCCCCACAACGTCTAATGAGTCCCTTTATTCCTGTGACATTCTTCTTCCTGTTCCTGCTACCTATTTCTTTAACATTGTGGTGGTTTGACCCTGGCTGGTTGCCAGGTGCCCACCAAAGCTGCTCTATCACTCCTTTCCTCAGCTGGACAGGAGAGAGAAAATGTAGCGAAAGGCTCGTGGGTTGAGATAAGGACAGAGAGAGATCACTGACCAAGTACCGTCACCAGCAAAACAGACTTGACTTGGGAAAATGAGTTTAATTTATTGCCAATCAAATCAGAATAGGATAATGGGAGAAAAAACCAAATCTTGAAAATATCTTCCCCCTACCTCTCCCTTCTTCCGAGGCTTAACTTCACTCCTAAATTTTCTACCTCCTCCCCCCAAGCGGTGCAGGCCTGCAAGGAGTGCAATTGTTGCAGTCAGTTCATCATACGTTGTTTCTGCCGCTCCTTCCTTCTCAGAGGGAGGACTTCTCATGCTCTTTCTCTGCTCCAGCATGAGATCCCTCCCGTGGGAGAAAGTCTTACACAAACTCCTCTAATGTGAGTCCTTCCCACAGGTTGCAGTTCTTCGCAAACTGCTCCAGCATGGGTCCCTTCCACAGGGTCACAAGTGCTGCCAGGAAATCTGCTCCAACATGGGCTTCTCTCTCCACGGGTCCACAGGTCCTGCCAGGAGCCTGCTCTAGCACGGACTTCCCATGGGCTCACAGCCTTCTTCAGGCATCTACCTGCTCCAGCGTGGGGTCCTCCACAGGCTGCAGGTTTATCTGATCCACCGTGGGCCTCCAGGGGCTGCAGAGGGACAACCTGCCTCACCATGGTTTTCACCACGGGCTGCAGGGGAATCTCTGCTCTGGCACCTGGAGTACCTCGTCCACCTCCTTCCTCACTGACCTTGGTGTCTGCAGACACCATATTTTTCTCACATATGCAGTTTCTGTTGTGCAGGTATTTTTTTCCCCCTTCTTAAATATATTATCTCAGAGGTGCTACCACCATCGCTGATGGGCTCGGCCTTGGCCAGCAGTGGGTCCATCTTGGAGCTGACTGCTGTTGGCTGTGCTGGGCATAGGGGAAGCTTCCAGCAGCTTCTCACAGAAGTCACCCTGTAGCCCTCCAGCTACCAAACCCTTGCCATGCAAACCCAGTACAAATGTAATTACTTCTGAAAACTGTTAATACAAATCTAGTTATAAACACACTAGACCTTTAGTGGTGTGAATTAGCACGATGTGAAAAAGCAAATCATTTAAAGGGTTCTGTGTTACCTTCCGGGGGCAGAGGGTGTAAGGCTGCTTACACCCTCTGTGAAAGTAGTGTTTGCTTGTGACAGTAGGTTTGCTGTTTGCTGAAAGAAAGGGCAGCAGTGCTAAATGGGTAGGCGAAAAGAGATTTGGGGGCAGAATACAGCACTTCAGCTTTCATAGGCAAATAACCTGCAGAAAAGGGAGACCACCTTTCTTAGACGCAGGGTCACTAATTCAAATGAGAGACAGGAGCTATCGCACTGACTCCTACACAGGCTTTGAAAATGTAAAGCTGAAGCAACTAATGAACAAATCTGGCTGTTGTTGATCAGGAAAATTCACTGTTTGCTTGCTGTCTGCATCTGTTGTTGTTCCCTTGAGAAGTCACTAACAGCAGCATCCAAAGTCCTTGGAGAAAGGTGAGGCAGAGGGATAGAAGATGTAAGTGAGAAAACCAAGAAAGGTAGAGCTGGTGTGAACAAGAGCTACGTTTATATCTGTGCGTGATTTGTCATCTTTCTAAAATTGTTTCATTGCATTTGCCTGTTTGCAGGGTACAGGCTGTTTTGTTCCCAAGCCTCAGTGTGCAGAAGCCAAGTACTGGCAGTGAGCTGTCTTGACGTTTGCTGTAGCTATTGAGGCCAGGCTGTATGTGGCTCAGACTTTCTGCACGTTACCTGGGGGTGAAAAAGACACAGAGGATGAATTGGCACCTGCTGGGCGTGGTGTTTATGTGGTATCACCATAATGTACCATTTGGTGGCCCTGTGAGCTCCACAGCTGTATTAATATGGAAATAAGAGACTTGGCCATGGTTGTGGAATACATTTTTCAAGTTATTTACTCTGATTTCCAACTTTTGCACTTTAGCATGTAGTTCTTTGAATCCTAGATTAGTGATTCATTTGAGAGACTTTGGGAAACTTCATTTTCAGTAGGCGTTTCATTTTCAGAGTTTCTATTCTAAAATCTGGTAGAGGAGCAGGGTGAACTTAGTAATTCCCATTGCTGCCTTTGAATTTGTGTTTAAAATGTAGCACTCTGCTTTTTTCCATGTTGATTTTTAAGTGGTATTACACTCTGCTCTATCAAGAGAGGGTAAAAAGAGTGACTTTAGGGAAGGAGGAGAAACATAGGCTTTCCCAGGCACTTAGTCACTTGTGCTTTTGGAATTGCCAGGCAGCTGTGGTCCAGGAGGAGAGTGACCTAAGGAACATCAGTGTGTAGCAGTTGGGTTGGTCATTGCCTGCCCCACATACTGACTGATAGACGAAAGTCTTTGGGTGAACACACAGTACCTAGTGTTTCCACAGAGCTTACAAGCCATTTACATGCATGGACCACTGATCTTGGTTAAGTTTAAAAGTGTCTCAAATAACAACGCATCATTACTTTTGCTATGTTTCTTTTAATTTCTACGAAAAGTGTTATGGAAAAGTATAGATGTATTTAGGGGAGATGTAAAAGACGGTGATGACATTCTTATGTTGAGACTGAAAGAGTTGTGTAACTAACTTAATACAGTCTATCAACAGAGAAGATGACATTTTGAATACAAACATCACAGTGGAAATGATCTAACAAACATTTTTCTGCCTACTTTACCCTTTTCTAAGCATTTATTGCAGTGGCTTTCTTTGCACTCAGAACAGCGTTTGCTGTCATTACCACACATGTGCTGTAACTTAACCTTGCACTTCATTACCAACCAAAAGCAATCATTGCAAGCCCAACCTAAATGTTCTAACATTTAAAAGGAAAATAAAAATATGATGTTTTTTTATAACCAATAAACATACTTTCTGAGTAGCGGGATGGCATCTGTAAATCAGCATTCACTTCCCTTAGGGCAAGGAATTCTTTTGAGCCTAAATTTCCTGAATTATTCTAAATAGTTTTTAAAAACAGAATTGAGTAGTACCCACATGATTAAATGCTTCAGAAATCTACTACAGTTGATCTGAGGTGTATTAAAAGTGTTTTGATTGCATTATAAATTTGTTAAGAGGAACCTTTTCCTCTGTATCCCCAAGGTCGTCACTAAGATTTCAGTTAAGGTTGTTTGGAATCACAGCATAAGTTTACAGGTTTGCACATTACATCTTATTGCAGCTCTCTTTTCCTGACTTGTCTCATGGTGTTGGGGAAGCCACCTCACCCTCTTCCCATGTTTTTCTTACTAACATGCATGTTCTCTCTCACCCTTTGCTGTTTTTTTCATAAGTGTTGTAGGTGTCTTGGGTCAGGAGCAGCCTTTCTGCTTTGTGTATGTCCTAGCACAGTGGAATGACCGATCTTGCTTAAAAACCTCTGGGTTCCTCTGTAATAGTAATGAGGATCATAAATAGTAAATAACAACGTGATAAGCACTTTCTAGTTTACCACAGCTTTTGTTCATAATGCATACCTTGCTTTTTTTTTTTTAATGAATTAAAACATGTGAAGTCAAGATAAAAATCCCAGAGTACTCAGATACAATTAAAAAATAAATTGGCTCTCAGGAAGAAACACTGTGCACTTGAGTCACTTGAAAGAGAAAAGAAAGTGGGTGGAAGTGCTGTATTGCTGTCTAGATGGAAAACATGTCAAATATGCATGAAACTCTCAGCCCAGGGGGTGGGGAGGTTGAGAAATGGAATGCATTTTTTTATCAGCTAAAAGAGACCATTTGCTTTCAGCCTCACCTCTAATCCTGATAAAAGAGTTTATTGAACTCAGATGCTTTTCAAAGAGAATTGAAGGGCATGCTCTAATTTTATTTCTCAGAGAAAGTTGAAATGATGCTGCTCCCTTCATGTCCTCAGTGCTTCTTCAGAGTTGGAAATAAAGCAGGAACAAAGCAGAAAGAACCCACCCTGTCTGCTCGCTCTTCCCAGGCCTGGTGACAGGGTGTTTTATTAACTCTCTCTGTACTTCCGTGCCCTCTAGTAGAGCAACATGGAATTCAGCACAAGGCTGTTACATCTCCCGTTGCGTGACCAGAGGGGACAGCCCATTCTTCTCGCTCTGTAGCTTTCACAGAACCTGGGGCTCCAAAGCCTCTGCGGGAAGGAACCATGACTGGGGACTCTGCAGTTTCCCATTGCACCTGCAGTGATGAAACTCTTTTAAAAACATCACCACAAATGCTGTTTCAAGTCCTGTTTCAGCCTTTACTTTGTCAACTCCTGTTGTTGCATGGCCTCTTTCTGAGGTGTCTGTGAAAGACAGAAAAGGGAGGCTGAATATGCTGTGGAAAATCTTGCATATAGTTTAATAAATAAGAAAGTCTTTATGTCCATTAGCAATTGCACAAATTGGAAAGGGTGCAATACCACAGCTGTTCCTTTACACTAGTTTTCTAGAAACCTTCCCCATAAAACGTTGATGGACAAGTTGAAGACACTGAATGCACTTGGAACAGATGTGTGATGTTGTAATGGTGACTTTAAAGCAATATTGAAGGACATGAAATTACATTCATGCAGCGAAGAGTCTCATGCACATATTATGGTCATGGGGGGATTTTTGTGGTTTTACATGTTTAATCTCTTCATTTTGGACCTCCACAGACAATTGGTAGATGAAAGGATTTGGGAATCTGAAGGGGCTTGTATTTTTTTTTATAGAGAAGGATTTGATTTTCTTTCCCTGAGTTTCTGCTTGTGACTGCTAAAGGAAGTCATCATACCTTCACATCTGTTCTTGTTTTTTACAGATTGGCTCCATAGTTGGTCTATAATACACACTCCTACTTCTGTTATCTGAAACACCCCATTCGCTTGAAGTTTCTCATTGTCGTATTTGCTGAGGTTAAAAAAAAAAACATATTGCTTGTATACCTTTTGATTATAAGACTGCAATTATGTGAGATGCTCTTTCAATGTCTGGATAAGGACCACGGGAATGAGCAAATGGCCACTGAAAGCTCAGAAGGATAAAAGAACGGTGTGAAGACCTTTCTTGTGGGTTTTTGGCAGTCACTGGATCAGGTTGTGTATCATTCAATACTCAGAGGAAGTGAATGATGCCTGCTGATTGATCTTTTCTGCTTAGCGTGTAATAGTGAAGAGTTGAGGGTTCTTCTATTGTGTAAATTACTTCCGATTATGTTTTAGTTTCTCATAATCTATTTGTAATTAAGGGAGGATGGAACTTTTCAATCAGCTGCTAGTGGGGAAAGCTTAATTTAATAAGCTTGATCACTTATCAGCTAAGAAATCGTAATAGGAAATGTCATTACTCTTAGAGTGTGTGCTGGGAACCTGTTCTGACGTGTTTCTTAGCCAGGCTGCACAACTTGTGAGCCATCTCTTTTGTTTCTAATGGGTCTTCTGCCTCTTGATTCGGTTTGCCAGTGTGGTAAATTCATCCTTTCACATGGCAAGTTCTGTCCTTGTATTATGCATGAATCTTCCCTCTTTTCAAGGCCCCCAGGTCTCCAGGTCCATAAATATTCCATGAGTAGAAAGCCCCTTATGCTTCCCCTCTGGACTGGAAGTGGTTGAGAAAGAGGAGAGGTTACAGAGCTAAGCGGCTGGGGCAAATGCGAAGCAATTCTTCAGTTAATTCTGTAAGGGAAAAAAAAAAAAAGCTTTGTGTCGTTCTCCTTCCTTCCCCCTCTACTTACAGCGTGTTTGGACTGCTTTTTACACTGTAGTGGGGCAAGAAACTATTTTGTGATTTAGTTTCTGACATTTCTAATGTCCTTGGAACAATTTTAGTGTCAAATAGCAGAGAACTGGAGGAGAAGGGATAACAAAGGCTTGAAGTCATCATGGTGTTAATAGGATGATATTTGTATAATTAGCCAGCGAAGATGTAACGATGTGCTGCAGCGCAGAATGTGACTGTGGCATGCAGCATCAATAATAATGGGAGTGAAATGTTTATGATTTCCTTTTCTGGGTAGCAGTTGTAGTTTTAATTGTTCATTTTTAAACATCCATATGATGTTTCTTTGTCTTTGTGTGGTTCAGTTGTTTTTATGCAGCTTTTGTAACTCTTAACTTCCCTTCCTATTGCCAGAGCAGCACCTGCTGGCTAGTACTGATAAAATTGCCATCTTTAGCAAATAATTTCTCTCCTTTTTTTCCTGTTTATTCTGGATATTGCCATATCTGTTTCTTTCCTTAGGTTCGAAGAGTTGTATCAATTGCCAGTGTAGAGAAATCATCATTAGTACCTTGAAGAAGGGTCTAATTTTCTGCAGGAAGTACAAAACAGGCTGCAGTGATGGGGTTAAAAGTACTTGTGTACTCTCTTTTCCCAATACATAAATTTTTGCTCCTAGGTGTATTGATTCAGGTCCTATCACAGTTCTTATGCCAAAAAAGAGTATCTTTGGCATTCATCTCTGTTCCTTAACATATATGAGCCAGCTTTCAAAATGACCACATGATCAGATGTTTGGATCTGTTCAGTAGATGCCGTTAGCTGGAAGAACACTGATGGAGATACTGGAATGACGAGCACTGGCTAGATCTGTGTAGGGAATTTCTGTCCCTGTTGAAATGCAGCCAGCATTGTGTTATCAGGGAGATGCTAATAGGAATCCCTTAATACATGCTAAGGGAGGGAGCAGCATGATGAGCCATACACTTCCCCCACTGCATTTGGACAAAAAAAGAAAGCGAGGTACCCTTGTGCTTTTTAAGTTACATTGTGGATTTCTGAGAAAATTAGTTTAAATAAACTATATAGTTATATATAGTTGATGTATAGTATTTGTATAATTATAAATAAATATGCAGAATGAAACGGAGTAGTGCCAGCTGACACCAGCTGGGATTTAGCTGAGGCTCCATGTGGACATTTTGTGAAAGAGCTAGATTTCACCTGTCTGTGGACATTTAAAATTTTGGGAAAAGATATTGTTGGAAAGAGGCACTGTCTGGTACATGGCAAAGAGAGAAAATGTGTCCAGGAAACATTTTAATGAGGTTTATCTTTAGCAAGTGTGATTTCATAGTACCCACAGGAAGGGAGAGGGGAGGAGAGACCTCTGTTAGAGACTGGGAACCGTCTCGTGTGGCCTCAGGCTGGGGAGCAGAATTTTAATGAGAGAAAAACATGAGCTACCCAGGAGTTCTCCAGCACTTACCCTCCGCTGGGCTCGCCAGCACTCACCGAGCTGGGTCAGGCATTGCAGGATTGTAAGGTCTTTATTGTAAAGCAGCGATTTATATGCTGAATTTTTGAGGGGTTTATTTCTTAGGTTGGCAGGGAGTTATGTGTGACAGTGGGATCTTGCTGGGTGCTATGTAAATGGTGAGCTGTGGCTCAAGCTCTATAGACTTTCCAAATTAAGTGCAGAGACATAAAGTGATGTGGTTTGCCCATGCTGTCTGTTTAAATTATGTGAAGACAAGATAATGCTGTAAACAGTGAGGGCAACAAATAAAGTATAATTAGACCTCTAAAAGCTAAATGCTCGCAAGTGTAGGCACTGCCCGCAGTCTTCATTGTGATGTCTTTTGTACAGATACAGAAAATAGGAATTTGGTCCAGGGAGAGAATCTTTACATGTAGAAACGGAAACTTTTTGCCCTGCAGATCATTGCTGCTCATTCCCTGGGCTTCAGCTAGCTGCAGGTAACCGCTTCCTGTTTTTTCCTTAGTTTGCAATCTCAAATCATAGAAGTAAATTTTGCATATCTCAGAAGTGCACACGTCTCAATGCAACCACCTGCTGCTCTCTGCTCTAGAAATGAATTTGCCATTTCGTAACACAGTTTGGTGAACGATATGTTGAACTATTTGAAAATAAAAGGAAACAAAGTGAACAGATAGTTTATCATGCTGTTTGTTTCTGAGAGAAAAAAAAGTAGCTAACTGAAGAGGTAAAAACTTCCTCTTAAATGCACTCAACATGTTTTGTGTTGCTTTGCTTGTATACGCGGTGGCTTATCTATGCAGTATAGGCTGTGACCTTAGCTGCCCAGTATTTATGCTCACTGTGTTTTGTCACCTTGCCTTCCTGTTCCCGAGAAGAGTACTAGGGGCCGGACTGCATTTTTACAGAGCAAAGCTTACAGTTCTCAGCACTGTTCAACTGAACTTGTAATTATTCTATTATCTCTGCTCCTGAAATACAGGGACTTTTCTGGGTGAGTGCTGGGGTCTGGGAGGGGGAAGGCAAAGAGTATTCTTAGCCAGGAATGTGGGGTTAAACCTTTTTCTTCCTCGCTTTGCTTGGCACTGCCCTGACCTCTGATAAACTCGAGGGGAGTTCAGGACTGGTGTGGAATTTACTCACATTCGAAAGCTCAGTGTTTTGAGCTGAGAATAGTTCACTGAGCCACTCTCTGCCTGCTGATGAATGGAATTTAAAGGTGGAAAAGAAGTTGTGGAGAGGATTAATGGGGGAGGAGGGGAGAATTTTAAAACAGTTCTGTCAGCCCCGTTTACTTGGGAAATCCAGTGTCCAGCAGGCGTGCACATGGCTCAGTCCTGATGTGGTTCTTGTGAAGAGAATATAACAACCTGGCCCGGGTAACTAAACTGCTAATTAAGCTGTCATGGGGGAATGTGAGTGAAAGCCCTGGCATTACAGGAGTGTTTTTAGTATAATCCTTGGTAGTGCTTTGAGCAGTTGCCCAAATAGGTTCCAATCTGTAGAAACACTTGAGCATGCATGTGAGATTTCATCTATCTATTTGAATCACAGTTTCCACTGCAACTGTGCCTGCAGGCTGCTCTGCAGCCAGAGCCACGCCAGCCGTGCAGTGCTCACACCTGGTCAGCTCAGGTGCGTGGGTTGAGGGGAGAGTTATTTGAATTTCCTTATGTCTGCACCACAGCAAGAACAAAACTAAGGTGGTTTTGTTGAGATCCTGATCTCTGGCTATTCCAGGGCGGGGAGCTGCTTCTCATGCCAGGGAATCATCGTCTGCTTTGGGGAGAGGTGGGTGGAAGCGGAGCACAGTGTTTATTCTCCAGAGCACTGGAGAGCTCTGAGATGTGCTAGAATATTGCGTGGCCAAAGCAATCCCTCAGCATTCACCTCTTTTTCCAAGAAGTTTGGTGAAGATCTTATTACTTAGGTCCTGGAAAGGTGCAGCTCCACCAGCAGCACAGCATGTTCTTCTGACTTTGGGAAGGGAAAGGGAGGAAGTGTCAGTAAGGACTTCACAACGTCCTAAATATTTGACAGGGGGCTCTTTGGTAGTAGAAGAGGACAAAGAAAAGGAAAAGTCCGAAGGCAATACACCATGAAGTGGACCCAGAGGTTACGTTTTTGTTTGTAAAGGAGTGGGTTACTTTCCAGCGCACGTGAATGAGGTAAAAACACTTGCAAGCAAAAGCTTGAACAAAAAAACTCAAACCAACAAGAAGCAGAAAGGCATATCATTGACAGATGTGGGGGCTTTTTTGCCTTACATGACAATCTTTTTATTAATTTTTTTTCTTCTTCAGGTTTTATTGTCAATTCCAAACTGAACACTTGATTTTTGTGCCTAGTGTCGAGTCTTGTGACTTTATAGATACTGGTCTCCCTCTACTTGGGACAAGGTCATTTGATTTCATAAACCTCTGCAATTCCTCGCCTTACTTTTTAGGAGAGACTAAACACAGAAACTCTGAAAACAACTAGAGATTTTTCAGGTAGACATAAGTGAGAAGAAACTGGAGTTCGTCGCTTGAACTGTAGTATTTTCTCGGAGAGTCTAAGATAATGCAGGTTGTTGTTGAAGCAAACAACAAAACTGTCAGCTAGTGATTACATTTTAACATGGTTTTACAGGGAACTGATTTGAGCCAAGCCAGGTAAGTGCAGGTTAACAAGCTCTTTTTGTGACCTGCCGTATTCTTCCTGAGAGATGCTGCCAATTGGGCCAAAAGGTGGTGTGATTTTGCAGCAACCGAGGAGCAGGATGGGGCTTGCCAAATACTTGTGTGCTTGCAACTGATGCCAGACCTAAAAAAAAAAAGCAGCTCTGGCTGCCTTACTGAAAATGTTGCTTTGTATTTTTCCTTCCTTTTTGTCTTGCTTTCTAGCAACGTCGCACAGTTGCAATGGCAGCCTTTAGCTGTCCAAATATCTACAGGCTTTTTTTGTTGCGTGGCTTCTAGCAGGAGAAAAAAAAGTTGGTGCAGAAATTCAGTCGTTTCCCTGCCCCCATTCCCTCCTTTGGGAAGGACAAGCCAGGTAGAAGATTTGGCACTCTTAAGATCTTTGATTTTTAAGCTGAGGGCGGAATGAGCCTGACTAAATCAGTCCCTTGGTCTCCTCTTTCTTTGCCCTGTTCCTGTTTCTGGGTTTTTAATGTCCTTTCCCCCTTGGACTCCTGTCAACTAGTTTCTGTACCGTTCCATCGCCTATAGCCAATGCCGTGACTCCCAACCCAGGCCTGAGTGCAGCCATAAATCACAGCCGCTGCTGTGTGCTGGGAAGAAGGATGCTTCCAGGGAGCTCGGGGCTTGTAATGCAGATTAACGTTTCAGCCTCTCGGAGGGATGCTGGGGAGAGCAGCAAGAGGGAGGGAGGCAGGGAGCCGGAGCTGTGTCGCCATTCAGGAGTCGTCTAGCTTTCTGTAACGCGCCTTTGTGGAGTCCCAGTCAGGTCTGCCTTAGGTCACACATTTGCACTTGCTTTGAATAAGGTAGAAGAACCCTTGAGCGGCTGCATTGCTGAAGAGGGCCGGGGGAGAGCAGGGAATGCATTCGGGGCTTGGGAAAGCAAAGCGGGGGAGAGCTCAAGCGCCTTGAGTGCAGCAAATGAAGGTCAGAGGTCTCCTATGACCTTGCACTGCCTTCATGACCTTTTTAAGGCTGTTGACTGTGATGATTTCCCTGCCTGAGGGATCGCTGGCATCTGCAGCCATTCCAGCAGCAGTTAAACACCTGTGCATTTGCTGCTGACATTTCATTAGGGCGAGTAATGAGGCTGGATATTAAATGTCTACCTTTCTGACTGGTCAGGAGAGAAAACAGGGAAGGGAAACTATAGCACGTCTTGGGGCATGTGAAATCCTCATAGGAAGAGCAAAGCACTGTCCCCTCAGCCCTGCTGTTGAGAGCAGAGCATGGGGAGTGGACCCAGCATCGCCACGTCCTTGTCCTTCTGCACTGCAGCCGTGAGCTGAAAACAGTTTTCTTGTTTTTACAGTCTTAACAGCCATGGCACAACTCCCTTGTGTCAGTCCCAGGCTTTTCCTAGAAGGATAAAAATTCGGTAAAGGTCCCCTGCAATAAACGCCCACATCTGGGCAAAAGTTTATCCCGTAGCCTCCAGTTCCAGATAACTCTCCTCTGTGCTGGGATCCAGAGCTCGGCTTTGCCAGATGGTATCCAGTAGTAGCATTCGGAGAGGGTGTGAAGGAATGCCTGCAACAGCCTGGACTGTTACTCTGATACTGCTCTCCTCTGCCTGTGAGCCAGCAACACGAAGGGCTGGAAACAAGGTCAAAACACGGGAGCTTCCTACCTTTAAATTCAGCAAATGAAATCCTAGGGGATGAAATACCTCGCTGCTCATTCCAGTCAAAGAATTGTATGTGGTTTGAAGTTTCTTATGCAGCTGGTACTCCTATACCACAAAGACATAGTTTTTCAAACCTAATAAATGTCAGGCTGTGATTGGAAAAACAAACAAAACCCCAAGAGTGGGTTTATGGAAATTTATTATTTGGAGAAAGGTGTCTCTACCTACAGTCTGATCTTGCAACTGACTGCACCTCTAAATCTAAATCTTTTTTTGGTTGTATAGGGGAGGGTGGGCTTATCCTAACAGAATCTGAAAGGGCTGGATCGCTGAGAAGGAAACAGGTGTCTGTGTACACTAACATGCCTGAAACCAATGCAAAATCTTTCTCCTGGAGTGCTTTTTCACAACAAAGGCAGCAGCTGTCATTTTGCTGTTCCTTTGAGCTCTGCTGAAATACGATCTACCGACTTGCACCGATGTTCAGAAAAACTGATGTCTCTTTGTTTACACAGTAGCACAAAGATGTGCTACCCTTTGCAGACGTTGGCAGGCTCCTGTACTGAGCAGCTGAGCTTGAGATGTTTTAGATGTGCTGGTGGGGATGCCTTCTTAAATTTTAGGAGGTGCTAAAATTATACTACTCTTCAACAGACAAAGATGGGCTTCCCCAACCACTCCTATCTTCTGCTAAAAACTTACTAAAATAAGTGGGATAGTGATATTCTTTTTCACTTGACTGAGATATAGATGTGGACCTTTAAATATCCTATTTGTCACTGTTGGCTGAGGGACAAGATCAATGTCCCTCAAGTTTGTATTGAGTTTAATTGGAGGCATGTTATGCTTCACTCTGTCAATATGGAGTGTTCAAAATGCATTTACCACCGTATAGAGAAGAGTTAGCTGGGTTTTTTTCCCCAGCTCTAGGGAAATTATTGCAAGATTACTTTATTCCTTTTGTTGCTGATGCGCAGGACAATATTCTCATGAGCAGCGTTTTCATTTCTGACAGTAGCTGGCCTATAAATCACTTTGGTATAAAACTATTGTTTGGAATCTGAAAATTGCATGTATCTTACATAACTGTGCTCCTGCCACCCAGTCATCCTGACTGTGTATGCACAGAAAGTCTGAGGGCTGCTTAGACTGTTTTATAGACGCATGAAAGAAGCAGTCATTTGTATCTTGTTCTGAGGTGTCCACGTGTTGGTTTTGTTATGTGTCCATTTTGTTGCCTTCACACTTCTGGAGGCATTGGTGTCCTTGCGGATTATTCGTGAAGGGCTGCGTGTTTGCATGTGTTTCCTGTTTCACCATAGCCATGCCTCATCCTACCAGGGCCCTGTTGTGGTTTAACCCCAGCCAGCAACTAAGCACCGCACAGCTGCTCGCTCACTCCCCACCGCCACCTCCGATGGGATGGGAGAGAGAATCAGAAGGGTAAAACTGAGAAAACTTGTGGGTTGAGATAACAACAGTTTAATAGGTAAAGCAAAAGCCACGCATGCAAGCCAAGCAAAGCAAAACAAGGAATTCATTCACCGCTTCCCATCAGCAAGGCAGGTGTTCAGGCAGCTCCCGGAAAGCCGGGCTCCATCACGTGGTGGTTACTTGGGAAGGCAAACGCCGTGTCTCCAAATGTTCCCCCTTTCTCCTTCTTTGCCCAGCTTTTTATTGCTGAGCATGATCTCATATGGTTTGGGATATCCCTTTGGTCAGCTACGGTCAGCTGTCCCAGCTGTGTCCCCTCCCAACCCCTTGTGCACTGCCAGCCTACTCGCTGGCAGGGCGGTGTGAGAAGCAGAAATGGCCTTGACTCTGTGCAAGCACTGCTGGACAATGACAAGAACATCCTGGTGTTAACAACGCTGTTTTCAGCACAAAACCAAAACATAGTCCCATACAAGCTACTATGGAAAAAATTAACTCTATCCTAGTGAAAACCAGCAGAGTCCCGTAGTGTTTTCACCTCTGTTCGATGTTTCTGTCCCTACTGGCTGTCCCCCTCCCTTGGGAGAGCTGAGAGACACACTTAATTGGTTCAGAGTTAAGCTCAGTCTGAATAGAAAACTTCCTTGGAGATGACAGTTCAGTTATTTTTTACAGACAGCCACTATGGGCCATTAGATACTGACTTTGACTGAGCTGTCCTCCCTGCTTCCTTCAGTGTGTCAGGAACATGACTGGTCCCCAAAGCTTCTGTTTGCTCCTGGTTCCACCAGCAGAGATGTCTCCTGTGCTGCCTGCGAGTTGAGTAACTCCCAAGAGGATTTTGGTTTTTAGCTGCCTTCCTCTTCTCCTTTGCTGATAGAAAAAGCGTCTTGAGTGAAACAACCGTGCTCTCAACAGTGGAGGTTTGTGATGGTGTTTGAGACACAGGAAGCAGGGAGCTGCTTTGGCATACGGTGTCTTGGGATGTCATAATTGGACACTAGACTCTTCTCTGCTGCATGATCAAGTGAACAGAATAATAATGTCACAGCAGTCCCATGGGGATCTTTGTACCATGAAAAGTGTGTGCTGTGCAAAAGCTTCTCGTATGCCATGGCTGGAGCAGTTTATTGGGGGCAGTGATGGAAGGGGAAGGGGGAAGAATGTTTTCTGTTCGCTTTTTGAATGCGAGTGATAAAATTCATAGTTCTCACTCTGGTAAGATGTCAGAGGATTTGCAACTATCTTGTGTTTCTCAAATTCCTAAACAAGAATGAGAGTGAGACTGAGGTGGACTTGAGTAAGTTCTGTGCTGACAATGTTACGACTCCTCCCTCTCTAAGTTTTAGAGCTGGATGCAAGTGTCATGACTTGGAAGTTTGCAGTCCGCTTAGATTTTCATACCTACTGACCTCTAAGCCTTTTATGCTACTTTTTCTCTGATAATCTGTATCTGAGTACAGATTTCATTGCCAAAAGGCTTTGTAGAGTGACGACTGAGCAGAGGGGAGGAAAACTCAGACCTTTTGAAAGACTCTAGAGAGGTTTTTGTAACCACAGAATCCCCAGAGAAAATACTTTTCAGGAGCTGACACCCCTTTGTAATTAAAACTTCTCTTTCTTTTGGAGTCGACAAACAGAAGAAAAACTTTATTTTAATGCAATTTATAGGGCCGGGAGAGAAAGTAGGCTGGTGTTCAAGCTGCCTTGCAAACAGAAGGTGAGTGAGAGCTGAGAGTAACTGTGGACTAAGTTGTGAGTGGGGGAGTCATGTTCTCAGCACGCATTTCTTTGTCCTGACAATTGTGCTAAGCCATTATGCATGTGTACTCTGTGTGTGTGTGTTCAAGTCATTTTTCAGCCGTTAGTACTATGGTGGAGGGAAGGGCGAGTGGACTTCAGATCATCTTTTCTTTAGGTAGTTGGTTGGGTTTTTCCCCGTGTGGCTGCTGTCCCACAGTGGGTTCTGTTTCTGGTTTTCATTGGCAGGTCTGGCATCAAAGCTCGGAAATGGCAATGACAACTCGAGAGGGAAGGGCATTTGGCTGACATGGAGTGCTGGACACGCTGACCTTTTAAACTGGTGATGACAGGCAGTGAGGTGGTGTGAGTAGACAGCAGCAAAGCGGTCTTCTGAACCTTGCCTGAGAGCTCAGCTTTACCCATTCGACTAATCAGCAACAGCATTCTGAAATAAGAGAAGAGCGTATATAGGACACAGTTGACTTGCACTTGAAGTAAGATTATGATTTCATGGACAGTGACAAATTCTCTGAAATAAGGCAGCACTTTGGCTATTAAAGTGCTTGTTCACTCTGGCTCTGCCAGAGCAAGTCTGCTGCTGTAGTCAGAGAGATTCTGAGAAGAAATACTGAGGGAAATCTGCAAAATTGTAATTTGGCGGAACAAAATAGCCTAAATGTGGGTGTGTTTTTCTGCTGAGCATCATATCAGCTCATGGTAACAGACGGTTCCTGCTTTCAGAGGCCTGCAATCAAAGATGGGAGGAAAATAGGCACAGGAAGGTGAAATGATGCTGCTGTAGCTGTACAACAGGACAAGGATCTGAAAACCCTTGTGCTGTATCATCCAGCTCTCTTTCAGCTACAAAAGGCTGCATTTGCCTCTCTGTACCACTTCCTTTTCATCCAAAGCAAACCTTTTGGTCCCTGTCTTTCGTAACAGAACTATTTTATTAATTTTAATGTATACCTGAAAGGAAGAAGAACACTTAGAAAAGTTGTTAAAAATAGAACTAAATATTTTTGGTTTTGCAAAGTAAACACCTCTGTCATGAAGTAACTCTCTCAGGGGTCTGTCCTCTGTCCTGCTGCTCAAGAACAAGCTGAACTGAGTGCAGGGTGGGATTCTAAAAAATGCAGGATGTTGAGCTAATTCTACAGTCACTGAAGTCAAAATAACTGATTTCAGTAAGAGCAGGTTTATGTCCAGTTGTTTGAGGAAGGCAAAATTCCAGTCCCCCAAAACTGCCTGTTTGTTTCAAAGACCAAATGGAATGGCCAGTGTATCACAGAGTCATGATGGATCCACAGATTTTGAAAAATACTTTTTGGTGTTTAGTAAAACAAATATTCCAATATTGTACTTCAAAGCAATTCCATGAAAAAAAGGAATCACATTTATTGCCTGAAAAGCTGACTGTTTTGTAGACATCTGATTACTATTTTCCAGTTTACTAAATGTGGTGACTCCCAAAGTGGAATATTGAATGCTTTTTAAATGGGTATAGGGGAGAAAACTAATTTCATCCGTGTCCAATATAAAACCAGCCCAGTTCATACTGTAACAGAAAATGAAAAATCTTTAGTGACAATTAAAGGGAATCAGTGTAGTTTCATTCCACACTAAACCTTTTTATGAGTAATCTGAAAAAACCCATAGCATTTACCATATGGTTTTATTTCAGTGAAATGTTAGCTTGTTCTAGAAGCAGTGAAAGTCATCAAGGCTTTTGAAGAACGTTTTTTTAGTGGAACTGGTTTTCATCATCTTTACAGATTGCACAAGGGTTGTTGGGATGAGGTCTCAACAGATCCCTCTGCCAGCTGGCCTTCCACTGGTTTCTGCATCTGATGCCGTGTGAGATCTTGCCCAGATCACATCATATTCTGCTTTATTCGTGCCTGCCCATAGAAGGGAGGCAATACGGCTGTACAAGGCTTTTGAGCTTGAAGGGACACTCTGCATAAATGCCAGGTGATGATATCGCTTGAGTCTGAGCTACGAAATTATTTGAGCTTTATTCCATGCCCAAGGCTTAGAATTGAAACTCTGCTTAAAAGCTGAAACAAGGAACTCTGCTGTCTTGCCACACCCAGCCAAGGCCCAGGTGTGCAACAAAAGTTGCCTTTTTAGTTCTCTTCCATAGGAAATTTCTTGCAGTGGAGAATGCTGACTGGGTTTTGCTCCCTTGTACTGTAGTTGGGTGATTATCTGATGTGGGCGTGAGGGCTTGTTAGTCCTCAGGCTGTGGGAAATAGGATTTGAAAACTGCAAAAAGAGAGAGGATTTTACATGGACTCATCATACTGTGTTCGTTTTGTGTTATTATTAAAGTCTGAAGCTAAGCTGGGAAAAGTGCACATGATGGATGTTTAATTTTGCTGTTTCTTCCTCTTACCAATAGCTTTGTCTCCGTTTTGTTTCCTCGTTGCTCCTGCTGCATCTGTCAACCCTGGAGAGATTGCATGATTTCCTTGGCAATGCCACATACCTCTCATCTTAATGCTTATTACTGTCTGGCTCCAGGATCATATGTAGGTGTCTCTAACATGCTGCAGAAGGTGGCCAGCAGCAATCTTTCTTCTTTATACCTCTGCAGCTCTAATCCTGCAGAAGTCCTCGCTTGTAAAGATAAAGGTGCATTTATCCTCCATAATGAGGCAGCAGGCCTGGAACTGCGAATCAGCACTGAGTTATGGCAGCAGAGCCGTACAGTGACTAAAATGTTGTGGCTGATAAAGACCAGTGGTACTGAAGGAGCATCTGCACTTTATGTAGCTCCGGCCTGCCCTGAAGGTGTTGCTCATGTTCATCTGAAAATTATGTTAAGAAGAAGAAAAAAGCAAAGAAAATAAGGGTTTTGCCAGCGCCGTGACAGAAAGCATTGTGTGGGCTGGTAGGGAGGGCAGGAAGTCCTTCAAATTGGGGAGGAGAGGGTCGTAATTTGCTTGGTTGGTTTCAAACCTCTGGCCCCGGAGAACACAGTCATGGTCATGCAGAAAGGCAGGTTAGGAAGCGAGTGTTCATTCTGGGCAACGCTCGGGGTCTGTGAGATGGAGCACTGACACTATTGCTGCCCCTGCCGTTCGAGCAACATGAGCCTCATCCTGATCCATGGCTCCCATCCTACATTTATGGTTACATAAAGGAAGCTTCGTACTTTGGGTTTTGGATTGTCTCTGGTTCAAAATTCAAACATTAATGATTAAGCCAAACATGCAGAGGTTATTTAGTTGTTTAACTTTTCCCGATTAACCTCATGGAGTAAGAGAAGCTGTTGTTCTTCTCTCCATAATCTTTTTTTTTTTCTTCTTCTTCTTATTGTCCTCAGCACCTTTTGTCCTTAGGAGCACCTGCCCTGATTTCTAGCCTGGAGGACAGCCAGGCTTGAACCTCTGAATGCTAGGATGTAGCTGTCCTGGCTCAGATAAAAAACCCATCTTTTTTAGATGGCAAGGGTGTATGCCACTTCCCTCAGGTAAACTCTCCTAGTCTCTCTCAGCTCAAGAGAATTCCTAAACTAGATGCAGTTTCTACTGAATTTAGTAATTCTCAATGGATTTTTCTTCTTTGAATTTGCCCAGTCTGCCGTTAGTATGGCTGTCCTTCAGTTTCTCTACTGCTCACAGCATGAAGGGTTACTCTTACTCTGAATTTGGCTCACATTCTCTTCATCTGCTGCCCCAGCTCTGAGAATGGACAGATGGAGAACGGTTGATGCTCCTCTGTTCACTGAAGGTCTGGATGAACGTGATGGGAGTTGGTGGCCATTTTAAAGGATGATTTAGTTTGAGCTTATAGAGATGTTACGAGGAAGTTTTGTATAAAAGCAGTGGCAAGACTCAAGACAAAATTGTAGCAAGCTTTGTCAGGAATAAGAAGATGAAGATAAAAGACTATGGAAGAGAAGAAATTGGGGAGCAATGGTATGGACATCTGGTTGTTGGAAATGTCCATCCCTGATTTAGGGAGGGAAAGCAGAAAGGTGGATTTGGCTGAAGTGAAAATGTGTGTAGTTGAGGTAAATAAAAATGAAACACATCCTTTTTCTGATTGATGTTGGTTGTAATGGAAATGTAGGTTATTGTGAGTTACTGCAGCCAGTGGAAATGAGTGTTGGCAGTTACCCTAAAAAATCTTTGTTAAGAATTAAGACTTTTTACATGCAATAGGGTGAAAGAATAAAGTCATATTGTATTAAATAAATATTATTGTAACAGGAGCCTCAATAAGGAAAAAAGCCCTGCAAAATAAAGGAATTTTTAAGATTACTCATTTTCCTGTCTTTTTTTTCTTTTCCTCCTAAAGCGTTTTTCTTTTTCCCTGATGCTTATCTGCTTTCGAAATTTGCTCCAGGCTTAGCAGAGCTAAGAATTAATGGGCTCAATAGGAATCAAGTTCCTAAAAGTGCTTAGCCAAAGTCGATGAGATCTGAAGGCAAAGGCACGCCTTTGTGTGCCCAGGCCACCTGTGTTGAGTCTGTGCAGAAACAGTCTTAGGTGGGCAGCTTCTGTGAGCCTTGCAGGTGCAGTTGGGTTCTGTCCGTAGTGCACTAAGGATTTGGTTTTATTTCTCTGCTTTTTGTATGAACTTACCTGCACGCATCGTGCTGCTACTAAACCAACACACAGCAAAAAGGCAGCACTTGAGGAGAATTAATTTGTTAAACTTTGTTCGCTCAAATAAAGGTCGGGTCTGATTTGTTTGGGGTGCTCTTAGCTCCCATCATCAAGCTAACTGGAATCGCCTGTCTTTGAACTAACTTAATTCCTTTTTTCTCCTTTTTTCATGTTTCCTTGATGTCTTCTGACCTGAACCTGTTCCACCGTCTGATGCGGTTTAGGTAAGTGTATCTGCTCGAAAGCAGTTTTATTTCATTGTGGGATTTTTTTATTCCCTTTCTCTCCCCTTTTGTACATCACACAGCATTTCCTTACTGTTTCTCCCACGGTTAGGAAGTAGTTTTTGCAATCTGTCACATTATTGTTCCGTAGGCTGAGCTGCGGTGGTACACCCTCTGGGTCCCTTCAGCTCCGGTTTTGGAAAGGAAGGTGACCTCATAGGCTCTGTATGGCGATGCCATCATTAGGCCTCCAGCTCCCTGATGTAGCAAGGAGAGATAAAACACTTGGCAGTAATATGGAAGTGATATCACACAGGGTTAGCACACTTACAGCGGACGAGAAAAGCTTTATGATGTTACCTAAGTGATTGCTGCATAAAAGCCACCTTCCCTTACCTGGAATTCCATTTTTGTAATTTGTTTTCCCCTTTTCTTTTTTGTGCCTACAAATCAAAGATGCAGGTTGTTTACTGTGGGATCTTCACATATGTTCAGTGCCTACAGCACTTGCCAGCTAAATAGGAGCTGGGCAGCTTTTAAAATTCTCCAAAAACTTATATATTAAAAATAAATAGTGGTTCATGAGGGTTCCTTGAAAGGCTTCTTGAAAATCTCACCATTTTAGGAAATGTATTCATATATTTTTGAAGAGACAAATCTGTATGACCATAAATGCAGACAGAAGTCATTTTCCTGTTGAGCTACCATCTGATAATGACTCTAAAGCATTATTATACATAGACATTATTTCTTTTAATTCAAAATGAAGTGCTGTTTACGTATCTAGACATAGAAAATATGCTTGCATCTATTGAGACTGTTAACACAGCCACATGAAAGACAAATGAAGCACTTGCTTGGTGATGGAGGCTCTAATTGTGATCAGTGTGCAACTCCTTAACGGATTTTTTTTTTGGAAGAAAAATACAGAATGTAGAAATACTGACATACTAGGGCAACATTTTGCTCTTACATGATGTAGTAGAGTTGTTATTGAGTTTACTGAATCACAGAGGATTTCCACGGGTACAAATGAGGCGTAATTTGAATTGCAGAATATGGATGCATGAACTGTCTTTCCTTCATGAGTATTTATGTGTGAGAAATACCACTTTACATGCAGTTATGGAAAGTCTGCATGCATAATGTGGGATCCCATATGCCTGACAAAACCGAAAGTACAGAGGACAGCCTACTTGTTAGATTTCCTATGTAGGAAACAGATACTTGCGGATTTAACATGGAGGTCTGTGCGCAGCTAAGCTAGCTGGTTATCCTACTCACTTCTGTGAGGCTGCGAGGTGAGAAGAAAAGAAGTGAATAGGAAAATACTCACCAGGGGCCAGGTTGCCAACTGTAAGCATTGTCTTTATGGGCAAACCAGGACAGACCAGTTTAGAATTCACGTTCCAGAAATCCCAGCCCCTCACCACCTCACAGAAACAGATGGCGTGGCTGCCCCGGAGCCATGAGGCGCTTCATGCTCCGGCTGACGTCTCCCCACGCGCTGCATGTCTGCGTGCTGGCGTGGGTGCAAGGCTGAGGCAGACGGCAGGGAGGGGAGCAGAGCTCAGCGCCGCAGGCAGATGTGCACCTGCCCGTGCCCTCTTGCAAGGGGCAAATCGGATACCCTGCCTCTCCGTGCAGGTTCAACTGGGAAGCCAAACATGAGCTGGCTACTAGCTCCCTGCAGAGAAACATGACTCGTTCAGCATCTCTGTGAGAATTGCTACTGTGCTTTTCAGAGGTAGTTGTTCCAACTAAAAAAGAGTTTACTGCAGAAAACTCTGCAGAAATCTGTCTCACTGTGCTCAGAGAAACAGCAAAAGCAGAAGGGCTTTGTCTTTACCATAGAAAGTTTGCCAGTTAGGCCCCAACACATCGCACTGATGCATGGAAAAACATATTGCTAACCACACACATTTACACAGTACTTCTGCAGGGACTGAGTTAAGTGCTGTGTCACACACCATCATGTCATTTTCTACTCAAGCAGTAGCAGCAGATTCTGCCCATTTCTCTCATCTGTCTTAACTCCCACAGTCCCATGTTCCCCAGCTACAGCTGAGGTGACATAGCTTGTTGAATTTCTGTCCCTGCATGTTCTTAGCATTAAATGAACAGTAATTCATTACCTGAACTTTCTTGACAGCTCCAACTTACTACCCGTTGTTGTATGCTCTTTTAGAAAGCCTCTTTGGAGCCCATCTCTCAGAAGCTCCCTTTCAGGGAATGATCTTGCGTGACTGTGGGTTGGCTGCTTGTGAGCATATGGAGAGGAGAAGAGATTAGCACAGCCATCTTCTGTAATTTGAACCATCCTGTTCTGTGGCAGCCAGTTGAACTATACGTGTTGTATCAACAGCTCTAGAAGTCAGTGCCAGGGAGAAAGGAAAAACTGTAACTCCTATTAACAGGGTGGTTAGGAAGAGCAGGAGCTGCTCTAGGTTATTAAAGAAAAGATACTCCCTTACTCATCTTACTCTTGCCTGTCCCATGTGCAGAGTGGTTCTGAGGAGCTGAGCGCCGGTGTGGCAAGGGACGAGGGTAAAGAGGTCTTCAGCCATCCTGTCCAGTGTCAGAGCAGTTCTGCCTAAACCCATCCTGGGGTCTCATCACCCCGCTCGGGGGCTGTGTGTGCAGAGACAATGGACAGGAGCCATTTGGGCAGGAGACAGCTCTGAAGGGGCCTATGCACCATTTATGCTGTAGTAGTGCTGAAAAGACTTGATGGTTTTAGGCCCCTGTATTGTGATAGGTTCAGAGCAAACCGTGTAATTAATGACAGCCTCTGCTTAAACTTGTAATCTCTTTCAAGGATGAGACAAACAGGCAAAGGCTGGCATGAAGGTGGCGAGGTGACAAGCAGACCATCCACAGACAACAGCAGCAGCTGCTTTCAGGACAGTCATTACAGTTTTAGCTGGTGGTGTGAGAGGCTGGTGTTGCATATTCTATTACTTGGGAAACATGACCTGAGAATTAATGGTCCTAAATTTCAGCCAGGGTGATACTAGATGGTGAGCTTAGGCAAACAGTGGAATGGGTTTCTTGAGGGGTTGGGGGGGAGTGAAATTTGCTCAAAGGTGAAGGACTGGCTGGGCAAACATTTTGTCAGAGAAGTTTTAGGTAGAGTTGAATCTGTCTTCGGAGCAGGATCTCTTTAGGGTCTTCAAGCCCTCTTCATGCTCTCCTCCTATCCTCTTCCCAAGTCTTTTCCCCAACCGCTTCTGCTTGTGCAAAAAGACAGAACACAGTCCTGAGAGAGGAAACAGCCTCGTTCTATCTGATCTCTCCAGCTTTGAAGCCAAAGCAGATGCCTCTGCTAGATCAGGTCTGGTGAGCTTTATCAGTTGTGACTGGAATCCTTTTTTTTTTTTTAGATTTTGCAAGGCAGACAGGAATGTCAAATGTTTGCATAAACACATTTCCATAGGCCCAGGACTCCAGACTACCTGACAGAATAGAAGCAGGATTACATTACTGGTGTGCTACCTCTTCTTTAAAACCTTCTCATTGAATTTCCCCTGTGTTGTCTGATTCCTTCTGTGGGTTATCCTAACACTTCACCAAGTTGATAACTGGAGCAAAGAAAACCAAGATTTCAGCACAAGTATTTCATTTCAGGTGCCGCATACTTAGTGTGGTACACACTTTGCATTTAGGCAGTACACTTATGTACTCTAATCTGCAGCAATTTTTGCTCTGTTAATAACCTATTAGTAGCCTGCAGCGTGTTCCCTATATATCACCATTTCACGAATTATTGAACTTCCTCTGACGACGTCTTAAGAACTGAAACGCATTATAGCAAAAAGTCTGAGAAAGATGGCTTTTTTAGGAAAGGTGAAATCTGACCTCAAGATCACGAACGATGACTCTTGGAAAATACAGGTGCTGAACACGGCCTGTTTCAGGCCTCGGTACTTTCCTTCTCCCTATGCAGTCATGCCAAGTGCACACACTCCGGCTTGGTTCACTTGCCTGGTGCCAGCAGCAGTCATGTAAATCACAGCCTCAGGTAGCATTGCTTGTCATTCCAGCTGCACGGCAAATCTCACGGCCCTTTGAGCCTGCATGCTATTAAATACCTTGCCCTATCTTTTATAAACAGTGTGCAGGGAAGAGGCAGAGATTATGATACCTCTGCTGCTGATCGCACTGTCATTGTGGGTCATTAATCTCTGCCTGGCTTTGAGCCTTCCAAAGAGCACTCTGCCATTGCCCTGCACCTGCCATGGCGGTGGCTGCACCGCTGCATCTGCAGGATCCACGCCTGGCTTTGTGAACCCCGGGTGCAGGGGGAATGCAAGACTCCTGGCAGTCATGGCAAGAACAGGGTCCATGGATCTGTCTGTCCACCTGTGGACATTTAGCTGCCTAGTAATCATCCAAAGTAACTGATTGCCCCAGAGTGACTAACCAGCGTGAGCTGTTGTGTTTTTTGGCTGGGGCAGTCACCACTGATTTTTGTACTATGGGAGGGACTCTTACGCACCAGCATGTTGCAGCTGGTGTCTGGTCTAGATACACCAGATAAACTCCCTTTACTTGAAGTTGTGCGGTTACATCAGTTCTGCCTCAGCTGCTCTTGGGCAGCAGCTTGGTCCTAGCAGCCAGTACCTACATGCCAAGGGGCTCTAGGACTCTGCTGCTGATGGACTCAATGGAGTGGATTATTCCATAATTTGGGAGGCAGCCAAGGTCATCTGGTAGACCTGACGCAGATTCCGTTAGCTGATGGCATTGCTTGCTGTGTCTATAGACTGTTCTTTGGGCTCTCTGGCCAGTGAGATTTCTGGCAACGACACTTCACAGGTTTCAGCAGAACATGTTATCTGATCACTGATCTCATCCTTTGCGAGATCTTGAAGACCAGGGTGACTCTCCCACAAGGCATACCTGTGCTGGAAAGATGCTCATGGAATGGTATTCCTGCGGTGGCCAGGCTAGGTAGGGAAACAAGCAGGGCAGAGCTGGTGAAAATGGATACCCACAGCCCAGCAGAACTGACTCCAGGTACAGAGCTGATCGAGAGAAGGCAGTTTGTTGAAACAGATTCAACGGAATTTGAGCAAGTATCCTTCTTCAGTAGCTTTTTCTGCATTTCAGTATTTCTACTTTCTCTTGGTTCTCCTGTAGATTTTACCTTTTTTATAGCTTTTTTCCTGTTTTTAGAGAAACAACTCAATTATTTTGTAGAGTTGAAATACTATTTGTTCAGTTTCTGCTACTTTTAGCACCAGATTTGTCCTTCCTACAGTCCCACATAATCTTTTTTTCCCTGTAGAGAGACCGACTGAGTGTTTGAGCCAGGTCCAAATGCAAAATCAATAAAAGCTCATTGCCATACATGTCATCGTATTACAGCTCATCAAGTGAGACTCTGGTGGGAGGGAGTTTGCTTCCAGTCCGTTATCAGACAGCCACCACGCTCCTTGGGTTTGGGGCCAGCACCCCACAGCATAAAAGGAAAAATGATGTTCTGCTGGTGCTAAGCAGCCATGGAATTAACATTGCTTTGTAATGTAGGTGTTTTACCGTAAAGGCACAACACTAATCTTTCTCCTTTCCTTCTGAAAATCAAACAAGCCAGACTTTGGAAATCTTTTCTGCAGGGATTTTACTCATTGACTGTGAGACAAGACACCTAAACAGGTTGTTCAATAATTCTTGCTATTATTAAAGGACACGTATGATGTCTCTTGACAGTTCTGAGTGCTTGGAGTTTGGTTTTTCTTTTTTTTGCTTTAGCCTTCCAGTTGCTTTCAGAAAAGTAATGTAAAAGAGAAGATTGCTTGTGTTTGGATCCTTTTCCCATCCCTTAATTTTGCATACTTTATTTTTGAGTCATGTATCTCTCCTAAGAGATGGATTGTGAAGGTTGTAAACTTCGCAGCTTACTGGGAAATCCTCTTCTGTAGCCAACAGAGTCAGGGTTTATTATCTTTCCTGTAGTTCTTTGTGGAAGGAGAAAATAGATACATTTGGTGGGGAAACCGGTTCTGGGCAACGAGAAGAGGAAGCTTAAAAAATTAAAGCAGACATAGACAGCACTGTAGCATCAAGGCTGTATTTTAGATGAAATAATTTCTGTCTTTTATTTCATTTCTAATTCCCCAAATGCAAATGGACTTTTTACATATTTAAAGAGGCTTTTGCATTTGGAGTCTGGGTTTTGATGTTTGGGACGTTCTTCCCAAGAAATAAGCCAGAAACACCAGCTTCAAACACATCCATTGCCTGAGGCATTCCCCATGACCAGCATGTCAGATACCCACTGCCCCAGCTTGAGATCTGTGGGGATAACATGTTGCCTAGAAAATGGGGCATGAAGAATGAATGTTGATTACACAACAGAAATTGAATAAATGGCGGGGGGGAGGTGGGTTTTTATGACACCATCTGCTTCGGTGATCTGGAGCCTCAGTGTAAAATCAGGGCTCAAGCTCTATACTACAGGTTAACAAAAGCCTTTAAATAGGTTAACTAATGGGTCAAACGTATCTTCGCTTGTAAGGTTAAGACCCACAAGTCATTGTTTGTAGGAAAGTAGGCGGTGGATTGGTCACTGGAGAGGGAAGACATTAAATTAAATGTGGTGAAGCAGCCACATGGGATGCCTTAATAGTTTCTGAGTATTGTTTTTTCTTAATGAAATGCAGCTTAAAGCAATCCCACCCTCCTGGCCTGGCAAACGTTCACTGTGGCCTTTTGAAGGTTGTCATGTCCCTACTGCCTTTCAAATGATGCTGTGCACCCTCTGCTCTCCGCTGCTTTCTTGTCACTTCCAGGCCCTGGTTGTTGACGCATACAAGGGAGTATGTCAGTGGGAAGCTGGGACTGTCAAGCCTTTCAGTTTTGCTTCTCACCTTGTTGCTTTCTTACAACAAAAAATAAGATATATTTAAAGTGGAGGTTGTACAGAGACCTAGTGGTGCATTAAAAACAGGCAGCAAAAGTAGGGGGAGAACATCTGTGGGATATGAAATATGGATGGGCAGCTGAGCCTCTGGAGGTCATGCTTGAATAGGCAGTGGTGTACAAGGTGGATCCAAGCGAGCCTCAGTCCTCGGTTCATCTGCTGGTCAGGACTCGGAGAAGGCAGTGCTTTTGAGGAAGTAGCGAGTAGAATTGGGTCAAATGCAGGCTGCCTGATTCATTTTAAGAGCCATTTTAGAAAGGCTGAAAGAACTTAGATCTTAATCATGTCTTTTTAGAAAGACCAAAAGCCACAAACAATCCTAAGAATTTTTAGGAGAAGATTTTTAAACGCAGCCAAGGCAACATGCTACTGACCATTACTCATCAACAGTAGCACCTCACAGACGAAACACGGTGATTTCTCCTCTAACAGCTCATTCCTGGTTTCCATTAGGAAGGGGTTTTGGTAGTGTATTTCTTTCACCTCCCCAGAAGAGTCTGTCCTTCACCCCCCCCCCCCCCCCCAGCTTTCTGAGCAGGAGCTGTCATTTCTCCTGCTCTGTCTTTGGTGGGGAAGGAGGATCACTCCATCCCCTCCTCATCTTCAGACCTAGAGATAAATTGGACCAGAGATTTCTGCACACAGCTCATCCCAGGACCTGCCCACCATTTGGGGAACACTTACATGTTCATTTTAATGCTTTCAGGTCTTGCAGCCATTTGACTGACTGCAAAATATTTTCCTGCAAGTTGGCTCCTTCTCAAGGCAGCCTTCAGCACCTCTTACCTGTCTACTTGGTGACTGTTCCTCCTGTTGCCTGGGCCAGTTGCTAAAAGCTCTAAATATGTATATCTGTCCGCTCTTCTTCCCTCACACCAATGAAGCACATGAGCTTCTGGAGTCTCACCACTCTTTCTCGTCTCAAAGGCAGTGTTAGATGGAGCCGTTGCTCTACTTTGTGAGTCTGCACATCGCTGGCAGAGGAATTACTGGAGACTTTGGGCAAGAGCAGTCTGCTGTGTATATCACACAATGAGCACCCTGTTTAGTGACTGACCAGGCAAGGAGTGGGGCAGAAGAGTGTTATCACCGTGGTTTGCATCTTGTTACTCAAGTACAGAATTTAAATGCCTTGTCAAATGTCTGCAGCTTTGAGGTGCTGGGTTTTTTCCTTTCCCTATATTCAGTCTTTTCTTTCATTAAATGATAATTGTTTTGAGGTAAAATGCTTTTAGTTTTGGCTGGAAAGTTTTCAGGAATGAAAAGCTTTTGGCTTCCTCTTAGAAGTATTTGGGGAGGAAACAGTATCTAATAGAGTTACTGAGATACGAGCTGGGCTCAGGGGGAACACCAGAGAACCTGGGTGTGTTTGAGAAGTGGCAAGAAAGAAGAGTAGAGGTGACAGCACAGTCTGAAAGATTTCTCATTATCACGTAAGTACGGGTGGAAGAAGGTAAAAAAATCTGTCATTTCAAACTAAATGTGTCTGGAAATGGAAGGTAACTGAGGCATTCCATTACTTCAGTGTCCATAGTGCCCCTCATGCTATTGTTTCCTGATTTACTTTGAAGTTATTTTAATTGTGCATGTACAAAACAAATGTATTTACCTAGGCAAGTCCCTTACTCATTCTAAGTTAACGCTTATTAACACTGATAAGGATAGTCCAGCAAAGTCTGATGAGTCCTCCAACAATAAAAGTAGAGATCAGATGTACACCTGTGGAATTGGATTGTGAGATGTAAAACGCCTCTCCTACCCTGCTGTGTGGTTCAGCTATTGCCTAGCTTTAAGTCTTGAGAGAACTACTCAAAGTCTTCCCTTCCTTAAGGGCTGTGCTAATCAACATAATCTGCTTTATGCAACAGGACTGGTAGTCTAATTGATGTGTCCATATAAAAGAAGACTCTGATAGTGGAACAGAATTTCATACCCTAGTTGGCAGCTCAGCAAAGAGGCATGAGACTGACTGGGCGTGAAATCAGAATTACCTTTATATCCTGTGATGGTGGTTCTCTCAGGGCATGGCTGTGCAACCGCGGGGCATGCTTGCAGTTGTGAACTCACTGCTTCTGGAGGCAGAAAAGCTGTCAAAGCTGGCACGGTTTCAAAATAAAAATTCTCTGTGGAGACACAGCGAATGCTGTAGTCCAGCAGAATTCCTTTGAATACTCATCAGAAAG
This sequence comes from Bucorvus abyssinicus, assembly GCA_009769605.1. Classification (NCBI taxonomy): domain Eukaryota; kingdom Metazoa; phylum Chordata; class Aves; order Bucerotiformes; family Bucorvidae; genus Bucorvus; species Bucorvus abyssinicus. The sequence continues at coordinate 20,897,855 of CM020035.1, read as the reverse complement.
TTAAATGCCACTTGTTGAAAGGACTTGGCATCTACTGCAGTGAAAAAAACGTATGTCGCTAACTGAGCAGTTGCACAGCCCAGTGCACGTGTGTAGTACATTGGGTTTTCATGTGTAGTGGAATCAACGTGCTGAGTTCCTGCACCCAGGAACCCAGCAAAGAAGAGGAGAATTGGTTCAGAGTTTTTTGTAAAGGTGGTCCCCAAGGGGCAGTTCCCTCTTGTGCTGCTGCTAATAAGGCTTTTGTCTCTTCTCCCACCTGCAAGAGTCCTTGGAACAGCTGCCGAATGTGGATTTCCATATCCCACCAGCAGACTCAGCTGTGGCCTGGGAAGATCCATCTCCATATTTCTCCTTAGGGAAGGTTGCTTCTTTGATTGCATGTGCTGTCCCACCAAGGGCTGGCTCTTGCTAGGGACAGTTAATAATAAATAGGGGTCTCTAGAGAGGCCGTTAAAGCTCAGGACCCTCTGTTTGGTCCTGTTTTGGTAACATAAAGGTGAAAGGCCAGGGAATTAATCCATTTAAGCATCCTCCCTTAGGAAAGAGAATGTGTCATGTAATTAAATAAAGGTTTTCAGGGATAGCAAGCAGTGCTTAAAGCAGATGCTTCAATAGAAATGATCAGCCTACCCGCTGCACTCATACTATAACCTCCTTAAGGCAGGTAAAAGTCCTTCAGGTTACAGTGAGGGAATGATATTGTAATTCTGGCCTCTTTTCTTTCTTAGTCTAGGTGGAACTCGTAGGCCCACGTGCAGCCATAACTGGGTATGTGTGCAAACCCCATCCTGAACCTTTGAGCTTGCTTTAAAGCTAATCCATTTGTGCTTAATTTACAAACAGCTGGTTGATTTAAAGGGATTTTCATACTGAAGTAAACAAGAAGAACATTTACACAACGAGTAGACTATGCTGCCATAAACTCTCTTTGCAGTTCTTGTAGTTATTTGTTTGTATTAGATCTTAACTTCCCCAGTGCAAGTTAATCCTTCTTGATCCTGTAGTGAAGTCGTGATCCTGTGTTTGGTGTCACCATCTATTGCCATAGAAGCAGCTGTGATGTTACAAATTAAACTTTATGACTTCATGGCAAGATACAAGCACATCTCCAACTGCTTCCAGAAGTTATTAGGAATATTTCCATGCAGTGTATGAAAAAAATGCCGGTTTAGATTTTGTCTAAATACAGTTCTTGGAAAGTTTATCAAGAGAGAGGGGTTGGAATAACGTACTGTATGAAAGAGGGAAAAAGAATTCTGAGGCTTGTATCAAATTTGAGCTTTAAAAAAAAAAATCCCCTGGCAAGTAATTCATCATTGGCAGGAGCTCTTCCCTTTAAAAGGTTAGTATGGTTACAAACAGGATCGAAATAGAAACAGCTTAAAACTGAAGCGCTGTACAGATACCTCCTCTTCTGACTGTGGAGAGAAGCTCTCATGATCTCACCTGGCAGTGTGCAACAGCTGTTGATAGTGACAGTTTAAGCCATTGTCACATAAATACCAGTTCAAGGATTACAAAAGCTTGAACTAGCCTATGATGTTGTTTTTTTCCTGAAGCTTTTATATTGCTTAGGAAATAAAGCCTTGATCACACTTCTGGGTATCTGACTCAGAGAAAAATCTTTCATGGATTAGAAGAATGTTTTTTGCCTGTATGGCAGAGGAGGGAAAGGCGTAAGTTCAGTGGTGGAGGAGGAGAGCCACAATGATGCAGATGCACCTGCACAAGCGAGCAGTTAAAGGGCTGTGCGCTCCCGGTAGCCCTCGCTCAACTCTTCTGCCAACGGGAAGAGGCTGCAGAGAATGTCAGGTAAAATGCAGGAGGTTTTGTTTTCCTTTTCACTGTACAGAAGAGAAGAAGGAAAGTATAGTTGGTTGTTTTTTTTTTTTTCTCTGCTAGCCGGAAGAAGAGCTGCTGAGTCCTAAATTAGGAACTTATTTATTTATTCATTTATTTATTTTTAATTGCCCCTGTCTCTTTCCTGCCATCAATCACTTCCTTAAGATTTCCTAGCTATTTCCCTCTTACAAATAGATGCCGCGTTTCAGTATCTTCTAATTCTCTACCTTGGAGTGACAAAGACTAAGTCATCTTACCAGAGCAATCTGGAGCAATATATTGATGTCAAAAGTAACTTGACAGACTATTGATGACACAACGCAATCTCATGGGGAAGGTGAAAGTTTCCCAGTGAAGTTCAAGGAGTGCTCTGTACCTGTATGCACCTGTTGGAGAAGCTCAGTCTTGATTCTGCTCATCCACCCTTAAACAGGTACACTGGCCATGTCACATACTGCATGTGCTCGTCTTCACCCACTTGCCCTTGTCTGTGTTTGAGGATGGTTCTCCAAATAGATGGTTCCCAGACACTGTTAACATTACAAAGAGGCAGTTTGTAGTGCCTACCGTGAGGATGCAGAATCTAGTATGTGGGGTTTGTTTGCCTGTTTGTTAAAGACACCATCTTGGGGAAGAACAAGGTTGTATTGTCCATCCTGTTCAACTGCTGCAGGGTTTTTCCCACTGAGGTATTTGTGGTTAAATTGTTTAGATCACTGAGTTCACTTCTGTGATAAGCACATAGCTCTGATAAATGAGTTAAAGGATTTCTTGAATCATTTCTTTAATGGAAGGCACTAATTCTGCATTCTCTTGCCATGTCTCTCCCCATCTGAATATCTCCGAGGGAAAAGAAAGTGAAAAATAACATCCAGGGACCCCCAGCAGAATTAGGTTCACTTCAAACATGACACATGCTCTATATCCCTGGGGCAGGCACTTAATTTTGTAGTGTTTCAGACTTTTATGACATGATGATTGATTTTGTAGAGGTGGAGTTGCCTTAGTCATTAGTTAAAAAGCCTGATAAAGCTGCACAGAGTTATTAAGCTGTTATCAATCATCAGTGTCTTTTTGTTCTTCCCCCAACCTTTACCCCACATTTCAAAGGGAAGGAGAGAGACAGGCAGGAGGCTGGCTCACTTTCAGTCTGTCAGGGTTTTATTAGATCCTGACTCTCTTGTCAGGCTCGCCTCTGAAACCCAGGTTTGCACCAGATGATTAATGGGGAGCAGCACAGTCTGGCTGACGGGCTCACGGCAGGCTCTCGCTCTCGAGCCAGCAGCCTGAGCCACGCAGCCCGGCCAGCCGGACTCCGCTTGAGCTTGAAACACTGGCTCACCCCCACTCCCTTCCCAGCCTGCCCTGTTCCCATCACTGCAGCCACCGTTGCAGATGTGCAGTACCGGCAGGTGAAAACTGTGGAAGAACATCAGGGTGTTGGTTGCATGTTCTCCCTTTCTCTGTTCCTTTCCCTCTGGTAGGGTTTAAGTGGTTCTCAGGAGTCTCTTCAGCCTATGAATGGCAGCTCCAGTCCCCCTGTCAATTGGGAAGCTGCCCAGTGCACACACGATTATTCCCTTGATTGCATTGGGTTCTCCCAGGGTTGTGGGGGTTTTTTTAATTATGTATTTTCTCTGAAATGCAGGTATTTTTCCTGATTTGTAGTGCTTGATTTCCTTTGTCATTTCTACCATCAGTGTCCTAGGGATTGGCTTTTTCATTCAGAATTTCCTTTTTATCATTGCTATTTGCACTTACAGACTATGGGAAATCCTCTCAGTACGAGCTTCTTGTTCGACCCTTGGTTGGGAGTATTGTTTGGGTTGTTGGAGGAAGGATAGAAGTATGTTTTGAGAACAAGATTTGCCAGCTAGAATAACCACGTATCCTTATGACATGCTTAATCAAGGGATACTGCAAGGTACAGGTGGATAATAACTTCTGGAAGGTGATCATCAGGTCACACAGTTTAGGACAGTAAAACTGTGCTTCATCTCTCCTACATGTATTTAAAAAAAAAGATTCCTGTTTTTTCAGCCACCACCCAAAGCCACTAAGTGCTTTAGACAGGTTACTGTAGCAATACCATTGTAATGGCCTTAAAGGGAGGGGGGATGCGAGTAATTTTATTTTTCTCTAGGCTTATGTTTTGATCTTATTTTTTATGATGTAAGAGCATGTTTCTCCTTCTGAAAGTCAGACCCTTTCTGTATCCTAGTGCAACAGAACAGATCTATAAATGTGTTGAAAGGACCTGTCATATTTATGTTTTTTCTTCTAGAGGTCTTTCACCACAGGAACTCCATTGAAGGGTTCTTGAGTGGTACACAGATAATAAAAGCCAATTTAAATCTGTTTTGACTAAGTTCTATTTTTTTGTCTTTTTTTCTTTTGAAGAATGACATATCATGTCAGACCAAAAATGTCCACCTAGCCCCCTGTATCCAACAGCTACCAGACTGAAAGCCTGGAAAATAGAACCAGAACAGGGCAAGAATATAATCACAATTATTTCAGTGGCGTTCCAGCCTCAAAAACTTCCCTGAGTCAGAGATGACCTCTTCAGATATTAATTCCATTATTTTTTCCAATTGTTTTTTGAACCTGTACTCCTCTTAGCATTTTGCAGTCTAAATAGGTACTGTGTGAAGAACCACTTCCTCTGCTGCTTGAGAATTTGCCAGCTGCAAGTTCCGTTTGCTGCCCCCAGTTCCTTTTCTAGAAGGTGCAGTGGACAGCTCGTCTCCAGGCATCTTCTCTGTGTCACTTGATATTCAGTACCCCCTGTCCATGTGCCTACTTAGTCATCTCTGTTTCAGGCTGCAGGTATTTTCTAGTTCAGTTACCTTCTTTTTCAGATGGTAAGAATACACAGTGTTATTCTGTATATAAATCCATCATAGTTACTATTCCACTTTGCTTCTCTATTCTTAATTCCTGTCACTCTCTTTGCTTTTTTGACAGTTAGGGAGCACTGAGCTGGCATTTTTATTCAGCAGGCTTGTTAACTCCCAGGGTTGGGTTCTGAAATGACCAATTTGTAGTCCATCGTTGCGTATGTAAAGTTAGGATTACATTCTCCGATGTGCATGATTTAACATTTTTCTACCCAAGTTTCATCTGCCCTTTTATTCCTCACACACTTAGTGAGGTCTTTCTGCAACTCTTTGAAATTCTCTTGTCTTTCCTGTCTTGATACCTGCGAACTTTGTGTCATTAGTCACCTATTTTCGTATCACCTGGGAATATGCTGCCCGAGAGAAACCCCAGCACAGATCCTTGTCCGGTTTTCTGTGTGCCTTTGTTCTCTTAAGAAAAATCACTATTCTTACCTTTTGTAACCCGTGTTTAAAGCAGCTATTCTTCCTCCCTCACATCTACTGAATCCTATTTTTTGTGGCAGATTTTCTTCTGAATCTGTACTTTCCACTTTGAAAACACCAAAGTGCCCAATGCCACAGGTGAGCGAAACTCTGTGAATTCATAGAATAGTTTGGGATGGAAGGGACCTTAAAGATCATCTAGTTCCAACCCCCTGCCATGAGCAGGGCGACCTTCCCCTAGACTAGGTTGTTCAAAACCCCCTCCAACCTTACCTTGAACACTTCCAGGGAGGGGGCATCCACAACTGCTCTGGGCTACCTGTTCCAGTGTCTTACCACCCTCACAGTGCCGAATTTCTTCCTACTATCTCTAAATCTACCCACTTTGAGTTTCAGAATTAGTTGGAAGATTTGGTTTCTGGATGTGCAAGCAAAGCAAGGATCAGCTTCATTGCTCAAATGTTATGCTAAAGAAGCTTTTCAAATAGGGAAGCCTTCAATTTATCGAGCATGAAAACAAGTGTGAAGAAAGGGTGAAAAATATCTGAGTTTCTCCTACTGATATTTTACAGGATGCCTATACTTTATCTGCTGTTTATACATCCCATACATCTATTTGCCATGTAAGTAGATTGGAGAATGCCAACTTCTTGTATCAAAATATACTACTAGATTTAATTCAAACTCCCTAAGATGGATAATGGTCACTAAAGGTGCAGTAGAAAAGGAAATATTTATAGCTAAAAGCGTCAAGAGTTTCTCAAACTTTTCAAGTTTATGATCCTCTCCCTCCTATCACCAGTATCCGCATAACTACTGGCCCTTGTGTAGAGCTGTGCAGAAGTAAGGCTCATCAGTGGTTTACTGGGCTGAGCTGTTTTCCAAGCTGTTTTACTCCTGATTTCAGCAAACATAACATTAATTCACCAAGTAGTTTGGATAAACAGTTCATTTGAATTATTTTCTCTTTGGAATTGGTAGGGAGTGAGTGATCTCACAAGTTAGGTGATATTACTGCTCTGTTCTGATTGCGTGATTTAAAATTCTAAAGGGATGAAATGAACAACTGAGAATAATGAACATCAAGCTAATAGTGGGGATTCTTGTTCTTGCACAAACACCCTTTCAGCTCTGGAGAAAGCAGCCATTTCCCTAACATTTGTGGAAACAAAAAAATGGTTCAGTTGAATGTTCATGAATAATAATAAGGGATGAATATTATCTGTAACAGCTGTTTGGTGAGAGCTAACATGTAAAGCAGTGTTTTGAAGGGTGGGTGCACGTCTTTGTTCAAGAGCACGAAGTTTTTGAAAAAATACAGCCATTAAAATCATAAAGCCCTGGTGCCAAAGACAAAAACTCACAGAACATTTGAGGGTTTTGCTATTTCCTTCATTTAAGCACTCTCTGCAGGGACCCACGGGAGCGTGCACGCGGCTGATTTCAGCAGTGCATAGACCTCCGCACAGACTCCTTTCGGTGAAGTCCTTAAAGCAAGGAGGAAGCTTTGTAACGTATGCACAATTTCTAGCTGATGGGATAATTCTGTTGGCACAACGGGCCAAAGGCTGTGTGCGAGCGAGGAGAGCAGTACCTGACTGGGGCTGTAGCCCTGGTAGAGCCTAAGGGTCAGCTAATGTTTAAGCAGTCCTGGATGGGATTTAAGGAATGATACAAGTCTGAGAATCATCAGTGGGATTTTCATTATTGGATTTGGGTTTAGTTTCTCACTGTATCAAGTGAGCACCATTTCAAAGGAGTCGCGAGTGTAAGAAAGGGTGAACAAATGGGACTGAGAAGTGCCAGTTTCTTTTAAGAGCAACTCGAATATTGAAATACACGGGTGAGTAATCAGTGAGATTGCACGTCCATTGCAATGGGCATCTACTGCCGTTAAATACTGTTTCCTGGACAGCCGAAGTGAGAGCCCAGAGGATGCTGCAGTGCAGCGGTTCAGCAGCCTCCTCTTTATTAGAGAACAGAGCAGAACGTGCAGGCCCTCAGCTGTAGTTTTCTGTCTGGGACGGAGCAAATCCTGGGGTCACACAGCAAACCTGCGTTCTGGAAGCTGTCAAGTGCACAGATCAGGCTGGTTCTGTAAAGTTGGGAGAAGCTGAGAACTTGCAAATTGTTTATTTTCTGTTTGACTAGGCAAAAGAGTTTGCCTCTTGCAACTGCCGCCTTGTTTTCAGAGTAAAACTGTAGTAATGTGTGTAGGAGTAACTTCTCGTGCTGGAGGGTTTATTCAAAAGATTGGTCAAAAGGAAAGGGAGGCTGATTTCTCAAACACCCCCCCACTCCCTCATTCGTTGTGTGGTGCAGTTCAAGCTTGTTACCTCCCCGTGTAATCTACTCATTTCCCTTGTCAGGAGGCGCTCGCAGCACTGGATTTACAGCAAGGGGATTAGGCTGGCAGCTCTCCAGGGGTGCTGACAACGGCCTCGGTGAGCCCCGTTTCAGCTGAGGTTGTCAGCGCTGATTGATTTTCATGGTTGACAGCGTTTAAAATGCTTTCAGATTGTGATTTCTCACTGGGCTTAATGTGGGGGAGGTATTTTTATTATCATTATTAATAGCAGAAATAGTGTTATCTGGATACTTATGCAGATAGAGATTATGGACACAGACTGGCATGAGCAGTTGGTGTCAAGCTCCATGTTGGCAAGGAATAATCTCATCAGGACTTGCATTGCAATATGTAGCTAGTTCATGGTCTTTCTGGGGTAAATGAAAATTCACCATAAATTTTCATAATTTTACTATTTTTGTCGTTGTTGCTTGATAAGAATACTGCAATTTGGGTTGTCCTGTGGGACAATCCACTGGTTCTTGTAACTTTTAAAATTGTGTGTTCTTAGTTTGATGGAACTAAATTCACGGGAGTTTCAAAGGTGACTGTTTTAGTGAGGTTTTTGAGCTGTTCCTGCTGAACAAAGGATCTGCAGGCTAATGTATTGCAGGGTTACTGTTCTTGGAAGGTATTGCATGTGGTTGTTTTTCTGCCCATGAGCATGAATCTTTGTGTTGGTCCCTACTTTATGGACTTATTTGGGAAGAACTGCAAATCCAGGCAGGGATGACCTTTCTGCCATTATTGTCCATGCTTGAGCATGAGATGGCACATGATTTCTAAAACTGGTTTGGCTGACATTGATCCCAACTCTCGTTAACATTTATTTAGTTGCTGCATGGAAAAGCAGTGTCCTGGGCCTTAGGGTTTGTGTGCTGCCTAGCCATAAATTTGGGACAGGAATTTCTTCTGGGTCTTTCTGTGAGTTTCCAAGCAATATACTTTGCCCTGCTCACTGCATTACCTGGCGTGGCAAGCCATACTTTTCCTTACCTCATACTCAGCACTTCAACTCTTTTAAAGTGTCTGGCCAACAGCTGTCTGTGAGAAAGCTGCCAGCTTCCATCTCCTGCAAATGGGATCTATGGGCACCAGGTGGTGTCACTTCATGGACCACCATGGTGGCTTGTACTCTTGTGGAGCTGATCATGTGCCATCCTGGGGAAGTGTTGCAAGGGCAGCTGAGCTTGAGCTCCAGAAATACGTTATTGGAACTACATAGAGCTTGTCTTACAGTTCCATCAAACATGGCAACCCCAAGTTGTATGTAGGATCAAAGCTAGAAGTATTGATGTCTGTAGCTTGGTGGTGTTTGCTCACCCACAGCCCCTCCAGGTGCCACAAAGGGCAAAGCACAGTCTGATCCATTGCTTTGAATCTCGAACATCACCAATCCTATCTTCAGATATACAGATGCAGGTTTTTTTATTTGCCTCGTTTTTGCTCAGTCTTCAGAGCAAGAGGTATTTTTTTTACTCCTCTGTCACTTTGGGATGTCATCTTGTATGACACGTGCCTGTCCAGCTCCTTTTTCAGTTACTTCCTGGAACACTGGACTCTGAGCAGTCCCAACTCAAAAGCATGGCCAGATGAGCGTTTTACAGGCTGCAGAAGAGAAGCAAGAACTATCTGCTGAATCCTCTAAACCTGCGCCTTGACCCGGGTTTTTCCCATGCCTTTTAAAAGAACTGCTTAGCCCAGTTTAAATTCTGTTTAAGTAATGTTACTTCCAAAAATATGAAAAATAAAAGAAAAAACCCATTGAGGGCAGCACAGTGTTAAGATTTACTTTTAACGTAGGGAGCATCTGTCAGTTTTGAGCTATGAAGACAACATAGCCTAATGCTTTGAAATTAGCTTTGTTACTGTTAAGGCTAACAATGAAAAGCATGCACAAAAAAAACCCCAAAAACCCCAAAGGATGTCTGTTAATAGCATTGCTCTGAAAAACAGTCTGATCTTTGTGGGAAATACATTACTCGTGGAAATAGGAAATCACAGTGGCTAATGAGAGGAAGTTTCAGAGTTGGATCAGTCTGCTCATCTTTGTTTGAAGGAATGCCCCTTAGCCGTAGAAAAAGGTCTTTTTAAGTTCAAGGCTGAAGTATGCTACTGTTTATGCAATATTTTTTCCCCTACAGTATAAACATTAAGGAAAAATAATTTCTCATGAACGTTTTAGTTTAAGGCTACAATCTTGAGGATTTACGTGAAATGTGTGGCCTACATCACCCCCTGAGGCTCACCGGTGATAAATCTATGTCCTTCTTTCCCTTCAGGAGATGTTTCCCATAGTGCCCATGGACCAAGAATCCCTTCCGGAAGTCATGGTGTAAATACGTACCAAAGACCAGCTGCCTTTCCTTCAGACTTGTATTAGCCTCTGGGCTACTGAACTCAGCAGCAAGATCCTACCCATTGCTCTCAGAAGTGGTGGGGTTGGCTGAAAAATCCTTGGCAGGAAGGGCAGGTAGAGACCTTGAGAGCTACCGAGTCCTTTTGAAATGAGGAGATGAGCTGTGGCCTGGAATGTCTTGGTTTTTCATGCTGTTATGAAGCATAGTTAGTAATCCTTTGACTACATTTATGCAGTCAGTGTGACTGTTGACATCACAGCGCATTTACAGGAGGCTTTCTTCGTTACTTGTAGAGAATCTCATTTTGGCTGCAGAATTTATAGAGCTATAAGTCTGAGACATATAAATGTTGAGTGAAGTATTGCATCTCCCAGGAAGTGATGGGTTTGTGTGGCAGTCCAACAGCAAAGCAAGGGGCTGCTGTTATCAGTGCTTGCCTGTCAGGGAGCAGTAATAGCTACTATCTCCAGACTGTGCGTTTCTTTAGAAAAGAAAAGTAGTTGTCTATAGTGTGACATATGGTTAGGATCTGGCCAATTCTTCCACGCGTCTGTGATAACCTTTAGGCAGTTTAAACATCCAGATTCTCATCTCGCACAGATTCTGGACTGCTTTCCTTACTTAGCAGCTGAGCACTGTAACCCCACAGGGCACGTGGATGAGGGGGGCAGGTGGGTTGCCGGATGGAAAACACGTACTGTTTACTTTCTTTGAGAGCCACAGGTGATTGCTTGCAGGTAGGTAGGTTGTCTTTTTTTAAAGGATATATCAAGGGACATTCATTACTTGTTCTTTATTGGATTCCACCAGCTCCCCATGGGGGAAGTCTGTGGTGGGCTTCAGTCAAGGTATCCTGGGACGAACTCTTGCACTTGTGCAGTCAGTCCCAGCCCTGACAAACAAGGTGGGCCGGGTTCCGCTGTTTTGCACTGAGGGATCTAACATTTGGTTAAAATACTGTTTTGACAATCTCTGGTGATGTCTGAGGTTTTGTGAAAGCAGTGTGCGTTTACTGACCTGGGACTGTACATGGTAGTTCATTTCACCAGGAAGTTCAGAGAAGACTGTCCTGGCTACTGTTACTTCTCTGATCTAGATTTTCTTTCTTCATAGGAGTGGTACTGCTTAATTAGTCAGATACCTCCTCTATCCTTTTATACTGAGACAGTGAATTAATTAGTATCCTTTGTGTCCTGTATTAATTCAAATAAATGCTGCTTTAAAAAAAATTTTTTTACTACCTATTTTTGGTAGTTACTTCACACATGGAATTTATTCCTTTTATCTTGCCCGTGCAGTGGAGAAGACACAGGGTTTGGGTGTGGTAAACTCTTCTTCATCTTGATTGTTGCTGTGATAGTTCACGTAGTTTTCCCTAAACGGTAGGATTGTACCTGAAAAAGGCATAGCCTGCTCTGCTTTGATGCTATAGACCCTCTTCAGCGCTGGAATAGATTACAGAATCATATACTCTATTAGTGACTGCAGTTGTCAGATATATATATATGCTTCAGATCTTTACTAAAATCAGTTTTGTCTTTCTCATTGAGCTTTCCTAGGTGGTTTTTTGGTTTGTAGATTATAAGATCCCATCAGACAGTCGTAATCATGTAAAGGACCTGCCACTGGCTTACCCAATACAGCATTTGCAGTTTCATTTCAATTTTAGTTGTGTTCACTCTGTCTCTGCAAACTGAGCGGGGCGCTGCCCATCACAATGTCCAGATCTTGTTTCTGGAAGGCTAATCCATCACAGTGCAAGCCAGGAGCCACAGATCCTCGTGGGCATTTCGATGCTTTTCTGCTAGTAATGTGTTTTCAAGAGGTCAGGTTCTGTTGAGGTTTGCTTGGTTAACTAGCTCTTTTCTTGAAGCTCCCTTGTGTTGGTTTTTTTTTTCACTTGGGAGGCTTTCTAAATCGGTTCTAAGGAAAGGTATGCTACTGTATTCCCCCTCACTTCCAAGCCTTCAAATGCCAGGCAGAACACCATTGAACCCAGTAGGAATTTTGACACATACTGGGGTTGAGCCCAGAATCCTTTCTGTGCTGTGGAAAGCTCACTTAAGAGTTTTTCTCTCCTGTTTATATCTCCCATTGCTTAGTTTGTGACAGGATATTCTCATTCTTAGTTCTGTGTTATTTTAATGGCCTCTGAGCGGAGACTTCATGAAACTTTTATTGAAAATATAGATAAATTATATCCTCTTGTGCTTACTTATCTGCCATACAGTTAATACCGTTAAAAGTAAAATACTGTGGTATTAAGCCCAAAGAATATGTATGAATTGTAGCTATAAAATAGAAGCAGATTATGATGTACACATTTATATTGGCTTACTATCTAAAAACTGTCATACAGGTTGGTTGTAAGACTTTACCACAGAGATACTCTGTACTCACCAATTGTAAGGATCACAGGAATGGGGAGCAGGAAACCAAGGAGAGGATTTTATATTTAGAGACTACTTAAACTCCATTGTGAGTACAGAAGTGTCAAGGTCAGTTGAACCAACATGAAGAATAGTTCTCAAAATACAGGGCTTAAAATGAAACCCACTCTGTCTACTTTGTCGTTCTGTGGGTGGCTAATAAAGCATGTTATGCATTTCTTCGCATGGGATAAAGATGGGTTTCTGATTCCTCCAAAGGATGGTTTTGACAGCAGTTATGTCTATCAAGAACCATTTATTTTTCCCTGCTTGCTCAAGAGATACCCTTACAGGGGAATGGAGAGAAATAAGCTCCTGTAGTGCTCTCTGCTGTCAGAGCAATTCATGTTATCGTAGCAATGCGCAAGTGTTTCTCTTCCACGTTTGTATCTAATCCAGAGTCCATGTAAGTGGGGTTCCAGTGCTCGCCATGAGTCATGTCCTGAACGGCCCTGATTGACCAAAGGTCTGGGCCGCCGATTCTGTGTTTTAGCAGGTTTTGTTCTAGACCTGCTATCTACTTGCCTTCTGTAGCTCCTTGTCTTGTCATACCTTTTATTATTTTAATTACCTCTACCTTCTGCGAAGAATCCTCTCAGAATTTAGTCACACTTTACTGGTTGTCACAGGGTAGGTTGTGATAATGGATCTCAAATGTTCTTTCAGGTAAGGAGTATCTACCCTGTACTGGACTCACGTTCAAGTGGTGTATTTAACAATTAAAAGAATATTTCGCCTGCATGGTGAGGGGTGATGTAGAAGAATTTCTCTGTGCAGGTTACCATATCTCCACAGGCTCTGGCTTCTGGTAATCACCTTTCATGAAGAATTCTTTGGTTTGGTTTGGCTTGGCTTGAGGAAGCTGGAAGACAATGCTGCTCTGTTTTTGAGGGAAAGAACACGTAGTTGTGGATGTGGTGCACATACTGCCAGCGCTTTGGTGAGCAGCACAACCACAAAGAGTCAAGAGCCAGAGTTAATGCAGAGTAACTCTTGCCAGAGAAATCCTATTGTTTCATTTGCTAATTTTCAAAATTAGTGGCTGAGAGGAATGCAGTTTCAAGGCAAATATGAGGAACACAAGGAGGAGAGTGATTTATAGAGCTAGAACAGAAAATCAAGGAAGAGGAAAGCTTGAGAGGAAATCAGGAGGAAGGAAGGGAAATAGCCTGACAGTGAAATCAATTAATTTCTGAATAGTTCTCCCAATGGATGGATAAAGCTCAACTGATACAAATAATACTTATTATACTGTAGGGAGCAGATTTGTAATGGGAGGCACACAAACAGTACAAACTGATTTAGCCTATTAATGTGTAACCGTTGTTCTGCACAGGTGGTTGGGGTTTTTAAAAAAAAAATGCTGGTTAACTGTTTACTTGTAAAAGCCCAGTAACTGATGAAAAAATAGGAGCTGATTTCCTTTTTGTTATCACAGCTTTTTTCATCTGTCCTGCAAAAACAAGCATCCAGTTAACTCGATGGAGCGGTCATTTTTACACATTAGGTTCTGCTTTACTCTGTTTATCCAATGTGCAGAGTAAAATGAAAGACAGAGGATGGTTACACAGAGTGGTAGGCACATGTTTAATCCAAGATGATGCTCTAGTCGTGGCCAGAGCATGTATCAGTCTTGGAGAAATCTTAGAAGGAATTGCTGCAAAACTTAGAGAAGGAACAAAAGACAGCAGCTGCCTGGCCTAACTTTGAACTTAGCAAGTCCAAACCTTGCGTTCTCAACAAGCTTCAGCCAGGTGCATCACTAACATGCCTCGGGGTGCTCTCTGTTACAACATGAGAATACGGCTGCAAGGGCTACGCTGAGAAGTGAGTCTGTATTTCTTTCATCCCACAGCATGCCCTTTGAGAGGTGCATTTGCATTATTGGTTAGGCAATACAGATTTTTGTTTCTAGTACCCTGTAGTATTTCACTTGCTGAACACCTAACCCTTAAAATACTGCTGATGTTATATTTTAAAAGTCAGGGTGGAACTTTCTGATATGCCTCTATCTTTTGAAAATGCAGAACTTCAGTTGCAAAGTAGATAGATATGCTAAAACACGCTTTTCACTGCCATGCTGCTTTTTTGCTATTTTGCTGTTTGTTGTCCTTTAGGAATAGAAACTTCTCAAAAACATAAGCTTTGTAATATTAGCTTTTGTTACTTATTTTCCTCATGATAATGTATTTCATTTAATGTACCCTCAGCAGTGAGTTAATAATCAAATGCATGTTTGAGTTCCGTTTCTAAACCACGTCTCTATCAAACACAAGAGATAGATGAGTTACACGTACACTGTCAGACTTGTCTTAGGGCGAATGTCCGTTTTGGTTATATGTGAGGGAGAGGACAAAGAGCAAGATCGGAAGCAGAGTATATTAAAGCAACACTTAGATTTAGTTAGAAAAACAAATTCTCATCTTTCAGAGAAGTCCAAGAGTACTGGCTCATTTTGAAAACCTAATCCAGAGGGGTTTGGGGGTAGGGTGTTTTTTTAAAAAAAGTTATATAATCCCCCATTTTCTATACTCTAAGTGGTTAAACGTTACCTCTTTTCTGAGAATTAAATGAACTCGTTCTGTGTTTGGCAGGAGCTCAGGGCTGCTTTTCAGTTAGGGCACAATAAACGGTCAAGCTGCAAACTTGGTTATTCAACTTTCAAGCTAATGTTGCAGTGAATTTTTTTACAACTGAGGAGTAGACAGATGACTTGTTACATTAGTCTGCATTTTTGTTTTGGCTTTTTTAGGCAACGGGAACACAGTCTATTGAAATAGCAGTAGTCTTGCAGTGATGAAAGTCTAAGGGTGTATGAGTTTCAAAGACAGATGATATCTTTTGTTACCCTAACTGATACGCATGGGAAAGCAGAACAAGCTTTTGATGTCAGTTATTTAATCGTCTGAAATATCAAAGCACATTCCCTTATCTGTACAGGGTGGAGATCGTATTTTCTAAGGTTTTCATGATGATTCAGTAGTTCTTTAAATAATCCTGTTAAACTGTGTTTAAATCAGCCAGCAGGAAAGAAGAATTACAGTTTTTGCCACAAAAAGAAGGTGAGTGTTAAGAACAGACTCACTAAGTGTGCTTGGGAAATGTCTGAAAGGTTTCTTCAGTACGTGATTTTGGAGTATTACTAGAGAAACTAGTTGAAATTCAGCAGTCCTTCACATGCTGGGGCACTGCAGTGACGTGCTCATTTCAGGCTGATGAATGGACTCAATGAGAACAACATAACGGTGGTATCGTGTGCAGGGAAAAGAAATTGCTCGCTCCAGGAAGAGCTCTCCTGCCTGCCCTCGGACATTTGGCCTTCTTTTAATGGCAAGCTGGATGAGTCAGCTGCCAAATGCATTTCCCCAGGGTGGCAGCAGGATGTGGAGTGTATTCCCATCTCCGGAATTCACTCGGGCTGTATTTCTGTGGTATTACGAGAACTCCCTGCTCTTAGATCCACAGCAGAAAAGAGGCAGTGTCTCTCGGGCAGGGATGTTTAGCATTTGATAAAATCCTGGCACGATTAACAGCAATTTGTGATGTGCCTTTTCCTCTTTTCAAATTTAGTTACTATTAGGAACAACGCTCAAGGTTTGAGGACTCTGAAGTATGTCTGTAAATATACAATATTTAAGCAGCCCTATGTTTCGCTACATACATTCATTTTTCATTTGGTTTCTGTGTTTGGATGGTGTATCAATACTGGGTCCCAGAAGGTCCTGATTAAGCTAGGAAATGGAGCTGACTTATTATGACTGAGGTAAAAATTACAACAGGAAGAACGTTACTAGCTCAGAGTAGGACAGTCTAACCTCACTTAAATCCTGAAGCTCCTCATTCTGCACACCAATATTTTAAAGGAACATCAGCCACTTTGAACCAGTCTGTGTCAAGTCTTTTGTAGAGCTTCCCTTTGTCAGCATTTATGGTTTTGTACTTATTTTCTCATCTTAAAACCTTTTTCCCCGGTGTGTAAACTATCTGTACAAACAGCAAAACCAACAGACTATAAAACCCAGAAGCTGCTCAGTGCACAATACCCAGAATTAACAGGTGGGTAATGAGCCGGTCTCCATGTGAGCTCTTCCTACGGTCTCTGACTGGTGCTGCAGTGGGGCTGCACTGGGCTGTTGGTTCTCCGCTGGCTCTCTGCATTTTAAAAAGAAATTCAGCAAGTAGGGGAAGAATATTGATTTTTGTCCCTGATCTTTCATTTTTAACAGTCCAAGGGGGAGTTACTGTAACTTTTTTAATAAATAGAAAGGTCATGATACTATCCAAATTAACATGTGGTTTCATCTCCATGCTGTTTCACCATGCGGTTGCATTGTTGTGGTACACCTTTGTCCTTTCTCATCGCTCTTGTTTTATATCCTGCCCCACCACCCAAAAGTGTAGCATCCCTGTCCATCCCTGCTTGCTTGCATACGGTAGAGGTAGAATGGAGGGAGAAAGACCGCTTGGCAGCCCGAGCCTGTGAAGCCAGCCTTTATGAAAAACAGAGGTTGGTGAGAACTGCTGACCTCTTCCCAGTCTGTGGTGATAGCGGTGGTAGAAGGTCACGTCCATCTCATTCCTATCAAACACAACCAAAAATGCTTTAGTGAACATTTTCCTTTAACCTTGCTCATGCAAAAGTCCCTTTGGCCTGGTGAAGTGGATTTTTGCCAAAGGGTCTTTCTCAAGACCTTTCTCTCATGTTTCTGGCAGTTGAGGCCTTGGAGGGAATTTTATTTAAAAGTTTTGGCTTTGAGACTGGGTTATAAGTCATAGGATCTCTTCCAGCGTCCCTGTGCACATCAGACAGCTCTGAAACAGGGACTCTTAGGGGATGTCAGGCAAAATGTCAGTAGATCTCATCTAGACAAAGTTGTGTTTTCTACATCAAACCAGCATGTGTCAAATGGAGTGCATCAAACAAAAGTCGTGGAGTTAGGATGCCTCAGCCAAACTTGCGATAGCTGGCATAGTGTGATTTCCTGGGCAGAATCCATCTTCTCCAGCCTGGTGTCCCAGTACCTCTTCTCCTTCCTCAGTTCCCTTAAATCTTGCACAAGGAGGCTTTTGTCTCCCTCAAAGTAGGCTCTTTCAGTTATATTGCCTCGTTTGATTCTTGGTGTGCTGCTCGGGAGACTTACTGCAAAACCATTCATTTCTTAGTCTTCCAACTTGGAAAAGGAGTTTCAGAAAACTGGGAAGAGTGAGGCACATAAAGGGATCGTTAAAAATAGGCAAATCAAATATTCTCTTTATCTGCTATCAGCACTAATCCTGCTTAAAGACTTGTCTAATATTGGCACAGCAGGCAGAACGTATGTATTCCAGTTTCTATCATACAAACACAGGGTGGGAGAACCAGAAACGACTCTTTGCAGTCACCCTTGTGATCCAGTACAGCGTCATTGTGTCTGTGCAGTGTCTGGTTCAGTCCACTTAGTTGAGGTCCATCTGAGCTAGCTGGATGTCCTGATCTTGGGCGTCCTTGTTAAGAGGTATTAGGAGCATTATTCACTATGTAGTTTATTAATATGGTCCACAGAAGCAGCATGATGCCTCCCAGAGCGTGCTTCAGATTTTAGGCATCAAGTGAGTTTCCAAGTTAGGCATCTCAGGTAAATGTCTGAAAGTTGGGTGGGACAATTCTGGGCTCTTTTCTCTCTCTGAGAAATGCTCTCTTTTTGTTTGTTTGTTTGTTTGTTTGTACAGGGGTATAATTACATACTTTGGGTTTTTTTCAGTAAAAAAATAAATGTAGAAATAAGAAAGCATTTGAAGGACATAGTTCTGAGGTAAACAGTACTTTTAGATTGCGAAACTGTCCCAAATTCCTTTCAGTTTCCAAAAAGCAGACTTAAGAATCAACATAAGAATAACTTCCCCATCTGCCTTTGCCCTCCCCTTCTCTTTGGTAATTCTTTTTGCAATTGCTCAGTATTTTCCTTGAACAAAAGTAATGATTTTGATGTCAGCAAAAATTATGTTAAATACTATACATGACCTTATCTTTCACATTCACAGTTTCCATGCAAGAGAAGCCAGAGTTGGAACCAGTTTGGGTTATAGAGTGGAAAGGGAGATTTTCCCCTGGGCAGCTTCTGTGCTTTTTCTAAATTAAATTTAATCTTATCAAATTAATTAAGGACAGTTTCTCTTAAACCTGATCCAGCTACTTAATGGAAAGACAAGTTAGTTTTGTTAAATTAAAGGAAAGCAAACTATTCCTTTCCTTTTTCTTCCTGGCTTTCTGCCATGAAACGAAAGCAATACTGACCGGGGATGTAGAGACAGGAAAAGGGTGACACCAGACCTTTTGTACTACAGTGCTGAAAAATGAAATCTGTGAGGTTTTGTAGATTTTAGATGTTCAGAACACTCAACGAGGAAGGCCAACCTGTTGAGTATTGCCATATGTTGCCATTTCTTTTCAGGTATGTTGACTGTAGGGGACAGTAACTGAGAGCTGCTGTCTGAGAGCGATGTGGTAGCCAGTTTTTGGAGAGGAGAGTGCTCACAAGTCTTAGTAAAGGAAGGTTCTCCACGTCACGAAATTCATCACTGCGCTTGTGACGTGATGTTCTTGAGCATTTAATATGGTCAGGTTTCAAGATAGTTTTGTTAAGTAGCGGTGGCCCACTGTTGCAAAATGGAAGCCCTGATTTAGGGCACTGCGATTCAGTGCACAGATTTGACACTTCTGCGCTGTGGCACTGTATTCCTTCTTACTGACAGGTAAGGGTTAAAACAGGAGCAGGACTGGTGCCAGATTGTATTATGAAAACAACCTTTAACCTCACGACTGTTAGCCCTTGAGATTTAAAAGGTGGTTGGATCTGGTGGACTATGGGCAGGATTTTACATGCGATTGATCCAAGCCTCTGACATACACTCTTGCCCCAGCCTGACAGAAAGGCAGCATTGTTGTCAGGTGTGTCTGAAACCCGCTTGTGGTCCCCGTTGACTGGACAGAGTGCTTATCATCTGAGCTGTAAAGGATTCCCCCAACACTGTAACCAAGTTTCCGAGCAAAGAAGGTTTATGTGAGCGTGCTGTATTTCTGTTGAATCACCCACCAAAGTATCTGGAGTATAGAAGTCTGGCAAATTCCAGCCAAGGCAGAGTAGTCATCTTAAAGAGAGGAAGGTCTGGAAAGCTTAGTGAGAGCGGGCAACGAGGTGGAAGAGAGAGAGGCAATACTCTCGCAGGGGTAATGGCTACAGCTGCTTATTACCCATCAGAATCCACACCAGCTCGTAAAGCTTATACTCAACTGCACTGTAAAGCAGGCTTCACTGCTCTGTTACACACAGGATTTTCGCCAAGCGTAGGCAGAGACAACGATTTGCAGGTAGCGATGAAACGTGATGTAGATGTTCGTGTGTGAGAAGCAGGTCCTGTCTCCCTGCTGCCGGCGATGCTGACAGAGGCATCGTGCTGCTGCTCAGGTACCTCCTAAAGATACAGGCAGCACTTTATTCTCAGCAAATATGCCAGCTGAACTAGAAGTATATGCAGAGATGGAGGTGGCATTTCTTGGTGACAGCCTCAGACAGCTGCCTGTGAAGCACTACATCATGAGACTCTGAGAGGCCTCTTTTTGTCTGTGAGAAAGCTATCACACAGCTGAACAAAGAGCTGTTGCATCTCTGACACATTTTAACCACCTCATTGCATCTACGATTTAAAATGTTAATTTCTGTAGTAGTTTTGAGTTAGGAGGAGACTCACTTTTTGGAGCTGTTCCTGTTTCGTTCTCCCACAGAAGAAACCCCTACCTGTACAGTTCATTGGCTTGTGTCAATACCAGTAAAGGTCCATTTATTTGAAGTTTGACAGATCACACCAGGCTGGCCAGGACTGTGTGTATTCTGGCAATAATCTGCTCAGTTCAGGCAGGAGTTCAGCTGCTTTACATCCCTTTAAGAAAGGAGATGCATCCTCCAGCTTCAGCTTGTGCACTGGTACCTGGCTCCCGAGCTACTGAGGAAAAATTGTGTCATGTTCATTAGCCTAATCGTTACGATTGCTGCCTGAAGATGGGGCTATACAAGGAGCAGGTGAAGACATTTTCTGGGTGAAAAATCGACCTACAAGTTGTAACTGTCCACAAAAAAACTTACCTTTTGTTTTAACTTTCAGCTTTCTACACTCTTGCATACACTATTAATCAAATAAAGATCCTATTTCAAAGTCTACACTTACAGCACGGAGGTTTAGCTGAAGTGACAGACGTAGGTTAACATCCTGCCGTAAGAGAACGACAGTAGAAAAGTCTGAAATACAGTTGGTGAATTTTTAATTGGAATTTTACAGTTTTCCAGTAAGCGGAGTAACTGCTAACTCTTTGCATCTTATGTTCAAGGAAACAATGCAAGAAAGTTGAAATGTGTGAATTCTCTCAGTAAGAAAAATGACGGCAATCTTTCTGCATGTCCCATTCCCTACTAACCTTACTGTTTGACTTGATGGTAAATCACGCGCTAAGTTTAGACTGTTGTGGTTTGCAGTGTTATTTAATTTACCATTCTCCTTTTTATTCAGTATTTATTATCTGTTCTATGGAATAGAGAAGATGGGAGATTACTATGGGCTCTCTCAGCATTGAAATGCACATAGGATTTTTAAAATTTGTTTGTTTGTTTTACAACTATTCTTGGTCCTAGAAGCAGTATCTGAATTAGCTGTCTCTTTAAAATCATTGTCAATGATTTTAAGATAGGGGTGGGGTTCTTGCTGGAGAGGGGAGAAGGGAAGACACTGGCATCTGCTGCCTGTTAAGTCCATTAATTGAAAAGAAAATACTGCTGGTGCCAGAATGTACAGCTCTGCTCCTAATTAAGCCTAGGGAAGCAATGGGCTGGTTTTAATTGAGAACAGCCTCTCCCTTAATGGTGCCAGCAGCTAAAAAACGCAAATAGATTCAAAGCATGAAGCACATGCAAGGCAGTAGTGACTCTTTATTTATAGGGTCAGTCGTTGCGCCATGCTTGGAAACCTGCATCCCAGCACAAGACCTGGAGGAATAATTGGGTCCCAGTTACAGGCAGAGTCATCCATACCTTTCTAGGTCTGCGAGCTGGGTGTTTACAGTACAAATTAGCCATAGTCATTAGTAGTGTGTCCTTTCAGAAACAGTTAAGGAAGAAAGTGTTTCCTGGTGACTTTGGTGGCAGGAGGAAGAGCTGCCATGCCTTTCTTTGCTTGTGGCAGCGTGGTTCCAATTAGCGCAGCCTTCATACTTGAAATGCTTGCTGCCCAGGTCAGCCACGAGTTCAGGCTGTGGTGTGTGTGCACCACATTTCAATCCCGGGTCCCTTAATTATCCCTACTTATCATAACAGTATAAAACCAATAAAAATAAAAATCTTCATTCTGAAGCGATCAGCCATTAGGAGTTTTGTGCCAGAGAAGGTCCTCAGTCACTTTTAAGCCTGGTTTCTTAAGGGAATGAGGTGTATGTGATTGTATCATCTGTTTTCATGCTTGTCACTCCTGTTATAAAAGCTTTTGAATCCAGTAGGAATTTCAGCCGAAAAGTTCAGTGAAAATAGATGGCCAGACAAAGTGAAGAGACACAAATTAATTCCCCCCTAGAGGGGAGGGTGAGGGGTAAGCTCAGCTACATTATTAGACATTAATGAATCCACACAGGACACATGCCTCTGCTTCAGGAGAAGCTCTGAGTAGAGCTCCCACTTTTTTTAAACATAGGATAATGAAACCCCAAGCTCTGGGAAATCAAGCTTTGTAAGTCCCACGTGCTTTCTTTGCAAGATAAAGGTTTGCCTGGTCCACTCTGGAAAAAATCTCTTTATTTCTCCAGAGCAGGAGGCTCGTCCTTTGCCCAGCCATCTGTTCCCCCATCCCTAGTCCCTGGAAAAACTGGAACACTGAGGTTTATCCACCATTTTGAAGCAGCCTTTTGATCCATACTCACAGCCGTCCAACACAGATGCCAATATCCATTGCCTAGATGGTGGATGTATTAGATGTATCCTGTGCCCCTTCTAGGGGATGTGAGCATCTGTTTTACAGAGCCTGTCTCTTTAGCTCCAACTATAGGCAGAAAAAAGGCTGATGGCTCCGGGAGCAGCTGCTTCAGTCCATTTTATCAGCTAAAATGTCCACCATCACACCAAACCGCAGACATTTAACCAAAGCTTTGGGACACAGAAATACCTCAGATCCATCTGTTCTCTTGCAGTTGCTGAGTTAGTTAGCATATTGAGTAACACTTTAAAATCCGAGGTGCTTCAGGAGCTACAGACTCAATGAGAATACGTACCTTGAGTGATGGGTGGCACTTCTGTGTGTGAAGGGAAAACGCTGGCCTCCCAGTCCTGCCTGGGACAAGTGGTAGGTCAGGGTGCTACTGCTTACACCCGAATGCCTAAAACCAGCCTCTGCTCATTAAACAGTTCTCAGCCAACACCAAAATACCTTTCAACAAAAGGCTTTCCAAATAGGACTTCATTTACATCATAGGCAGTTTTAAAAATGCAGTTTGGAAGGGCACTGAATCTACTTCCTCTGGAAGATAGGAAGAAGTTAAGAGTGAATTTGTTATCATCTAGGATTTTTGTCCAATACTTCTGCAGTTCAAAGGCTGATTTTGCTTTGGCTTTAGTCCAGATCATTTAGTAGCCTGGCTCATCTGACTTGAGCTATAATGACCTGGCTACGTTTGTAAGCTGCTGCTGTGAGCCTAATTGTGGATTTTAGACATGGCTTAGGTTTTCACGGCAGTGGTCACTAAGTCCTATCTGCATGTCGTAAGCCTTTTGTCATGGTACCTGCTGAGTTTCTCTTACGTGTTGCTCAAATTGTTTCTGGAACTTTTTTCATGTAGAAATGCAGCCTGTGATTTATTTTAAGGTGTGTTTTCTCACTTTGGCACCCTCAGTACGGCAAGCTTCTACCTTCAAGTTGTTCATATGCAGATGGCAGCAAAATACGCAGTGAACAGTAAATTGGCCAGGAAATACGATTTAAGGGTGGGAGGAATCAATATTATTTACAACCTCTGGTTACATTTGGCAAACAGCCTTGGCCGAAAAATAAAAAGATTTTGGTTTTCTATGTATGTAGGGCAAAGGTCCAGAAAATGAAATTGTTTCGATAATGAGCAAAAATGAAACTTCCACATGGATTTGGTCACTGACTTCCAAAAAAATTCTTTTGTGTGGAGCTTGAAGTTCAAGTTTTCTTTGAGTTCGCTAACTAAGGACACTCTGCAGAGCCGAGACCTAGGATGCTGCAAGGTTTTGGTATTTCTCAAGGCCCAGGCTGCAACGCTTGCTAACCCTTTGGCTTCAGCTACGTCTCTTGAGATTTTGTGGTTTATGTGGTCGTGCTGTTCCAATTTGTGCTTCGGCAATGACCTCTAAGCACAGTTCCAGCTAAGTAACATCTTTGCCCTCCCTGGCAGAGCACGAGATTGAGCTTTATAAACTGATCTGTGAGCGTGACTCAGTAATTCTTAACTCTTCTGGGACCGTGTCCTGGGAGGCTGGCGTCTCGCCTGGGGACTGCTGACGCGTGGCACTCTTGCGGAGACAGACTGTTTGGCATTGAAAAAGCCGTGTTTGCATGTGCCAGAGGATCTAGCTCCCAAATCTGGACTCTGGCAGAGCCTCTCAAGGTGTGCACCAGCCCTGCGTCATGCCAGCCAAGGTGTGTGGGACGCGGGTGCCTGTCCCCCACTGGATGGAGACTGAGCAGGAGTACAGAGCTGGCAGTGAGAGATCGCTGCCTTTCTCCGAGACAGGCTGCTGCCAGCAGTCGTTGAAGTTTCTGCCTCTGAAAGAGGGAAGCTCCAAACTCCAGCTGAACTGGAGTTTGCAGGAGTCAGCAGTGCCGCCACTCACAGGTACAATCTGCCTCGTGTAAAAGAAAAACAAACCCAGCATACTTTGTATTTTTCCTTCACAAAATGGAAGCTATCTGGCATGTGACGCTTGATGGGATGTTGACCCCTGAGCTAGTGGTTAGACACTGAACCTGAGGTCAGGAGATCTAGGGGTTTTCACAGATTTTGCCCCTGGCCAGCTTTTGAGACCTTGGGCAGCCTGCTTTATTTACTCCGTGGCTCTGTTTTCCATTGATCTTTTGTCTCAGACGTTTAAATTGCAAGCTCTCAAAGACCTGCCTCTC
This sequence comes from Bucorvus abyssinicus, assembly GCA_009769605.1. Taxonomy (NCBI): domain Eukaryota; kingdom Metazoa; phylum Chordata; class Aves; order Bucerotiformes; family Bucorvidae; genus Bucorvus; species Bucorvus abyssinicus. The sequence goes on along the minus strand of CM020035.1, from coordinate 20,873,395 downwards.
TCTGCTGTCTAAGTATGTGGTGCCTAACTGTACCAGGCACTGGCTGTGGTCTGGCTGCTGCTGTCGTACAGAGTGACAGTCTGGAACTGATGAGTATCTTGTGTTCCTCTTGACTTGAGTCAGATTTGTCCCTGTACCACGTGCCTCAGACCCCCTAGCACCGTTGCTGGCTGCAGACTGATACTCCATTGCAAGACCTGCTCGTGGCCTGTGATTCTGAGTGAAAGAACAAGCTGGTGGTTTGAAGGTTCATTCCTGATTAAAACTGGCCAAATAATTTTTTTCACTGATGCAGAGAACGAGAGTATTCTTATCAAAGTGGTTGGGAGCTTCTAATGAAATTGGTCTGTCATCAAAAATAAAATGAAAAACAACCCAAAAACCAACCAGTTTTCCATAAAAAGTGGAGTAATTGGTTAAATAGTTAAGCAAATCCAAATAAAATTCATACCTCCAGTAATCCTGCCTTCTCATTTTCATTGTTGTTCCCTAAACACACACGTTTAGACAGTCTTTGAAGGAAAACAAGTGTGGCCAGCAGTTGGTAGAGAATCTTTTCCGTAGTGCTGTTTCTTTATACGTAGAAGAAAATAGAAAGTGGAGGAACTAGTGAGCAGCACTGAGGCGTCTCTGTTACTTGCTTTCCAAATTAACTCTAAAGCTGGTTTCCAGTTGATGCTTTCCCCCTCCTCTTTCTGTCCTGCGAACTTTCCTTTGTCTTTTGGGAAGCCCTTACCTTTGCTACAGGATGCCCAGGAGGTAGCACAGTGCGTTCAGGAGCTTTTAGCTTCTGCTGAAAGAGGTTTCCTAAGCTGCTTTTTAAAACATGGCCTGCATTCAGTGGCGGTTGTGATTGGCAGTCTGGAAAACAAACATGGGTGGCAGCTCTTCTGTGTTTGTAAGTTAGACTGGACAACATCGTCCCTTCCAATTGCCTTCTCTTTATTTCTGGCCGACCTCAAGTGATGCTCTGTTTTGAGACAGGCCATGATGCCGAATTGAAAACCTGCTGCCTCGTAATCACTGGGTGTATTGCAGTGAGAGCGAGGCAGCACCTCTGTCATCTGTTCTCGTTTTTCTTCTCTTGCCCAGGGCAGAACCACGCCTCTCCACCTCAGCCTCTTCCCCCTCCCTTCCCCAGTGAGTACACCTGAGCCATTTGTTCAGGGACTCGCCATCTGAAATTACTGTTAGCCCATTAGCACAAATGCCAAATCTCCCAGCCCTCCAGTGTGATTTTTAATGGAGCCCTCTGAAAGCGAAGGCTTTATTTTGGGGGCTCTGCTAGACAATAGGCTCTCTGGATTCTCCTCCAGGGGACAAGCTTGTCAATCAAATTGTCACAGACAATAATTACCCCTGCTTTATTCGCTCTGTCTCTCTTCAGAACAGTCAATTAGAGCTATTGATACAGACAAGCCATTCTCACCAAGTTAGTTTTCAGCCTAATTAAAAGGAACCTGTCAGTGCCTTTCCCGTAACCCTCAGGCTTCTAATGGCTTCTCTTTGTGCACAGTGCAGGAACTGAAACTCTGGCCTCAGTCTGGGAGACAGAGGCTTAGTTAAAGTGTGTTCTTTCATCTCGGCATTTTCCTCAGTTATGGTGAGAGGGAGGGAGGGAGAAGAGGATATTCTAGAAAAGACAGAGTCCTGTCTGCCTGGTTTTGTTCAGTGTTTTTAAAATTCATCATGTGGAAAGGGGAGAAATCCTCTGAACTTCAGCCTCCTTGAAAGCACTCTGATGGTAAATTAAGTGTTAATTCTCACTGAGCACAGAGACCTTTAAACAGACAAGTAAGGGCCCTCTTCAGGGATGAAAAACAGTGCTTTTTCCTGCCAAAGTGTTTTGTTCTGCTTTTTTTCTTGACTACAACACACGAAAAGATATGCCAAAAATCTGATCATCTTGAGGATGCTGCTGATCTAAAGTGTATTCAGGAAAGTAAATCCTTTGACCGGGCTTTCATTGTGATGTAAGAAGCTGCCACGCTCCGCAGTTTAAGCTCATTTCAACAAATTGTGTCCTCAGACGTAAAATAAACTCGCTGTCCAAACTTTGGGGGGGCATTGTGCCATGAGTTTACGCCTTCTGAGATCCGGTGTGTGGGACCTACTTTCCAAAGAGACAGTAAGGTCTTCAGGCCTCTGCTCCTACAGAACCAGGTTCTATGTGTTATAGAAATCTGTGCTCTGAATTAACGGTATGTCATTTTCGTTTCTCTTCCATGTGTTCACTGTTGTTGGATCTGCTTTTCTTCTTCTCTTCATTCATGAACTAAAACATACAGGTAAGTGTAAAACCCTTTTTTTTACAAATACCCATTCTCCGTATTTCTTTCTTCGTTGCCTTCCCCTCAACTGTCTGCTATATGGCAAGTGACTTATGAGCAGTGTGTTGCACCAAGAGAGAAGCAGTAGTGAGAAAGACACAGTCTGATCCCCAGTGCTCTATAAACAGATGTTCCCAAACAATAAGCCATTTCACAAAAAGAAAATAAAAATCCCAAACCAAGATTCACATTTAACCCAGAAACAGTATCAAGTGAGGCAACACAAGCCAATGAAATTGCTAATCCCCCGCTTTGTGCCAATGTTGAAATGAAAAGCGATGGAAATCATAACTCTGGGTGAAGAAAGCTTTACTTCCCTTCAGTGAGGTAGAGGACCATAGAAAGTCACAAAATAATTTTCAAGTGTAATTCAGAATGAGTGGGATTTTAAATGTAAAAAACCCTACCTGTGCATTTAATCAGGATAGCTTTGAGCTCAAAACTCTTTGCACACTTCCACGATGTGTTTGCTGACATGTTTGCTGTAATATGTAAGTCTGTTGTAATTCAAAACCTGTCCCAAATCCTTTCCCCCAACCGCCTCTAATTATCATGTACATAAAAGGGAATAAGAAATATTTAATTTCTGGAATCTCAGAAAACTTCTCCCTTCTCCCATCTTTGAAGATGTGTGGAGAGCCAAAACGGGCTGTGAGATCTAAAAGTGGAGCTTTCAGAGAGGCGTTTGAAGCCTGGGCTCTTGCACCTGACTTCAGTAGCATGGGATACATCCCAGCCTTCTCCCATCCTCTGTGTGATCTGGGCTACATGCTCTCTCAAAGAGCTTTATAATTTGCTCTGGGGCTCCCTAGTGATGACTGTGTCATTTGAAAGGTGTCGCAGGTATCTCCCACACTACTGCTCTCGCCAGCACTGCAATTTATTTTCATAGCAATTTGTAGGCAACTGCTGAAAATTGAGTTTCATTCTCAACCTTGTGTTTTCTGCATCCTTCCTCCCCTAGATACCTGACTCTGCTGATGGTACTGAGGCAGAGTAGCTTTGTGCCGCTACGCACTCACCAGTCATAATTTTGTCTAAGTTGGATTAAATCTTGTTTTAAATGTGTTTAATATCAAATATTTGGTTAATACAATACAAACCACTTAGAAATTCCCTTTGTTCAGGTAGCTGTTTTGCCACATAAGTGAACTGCTAAGCAAAGGGTAATAACAAGTATAAAAGCAGTCATGTAAACTATATGTTTTAAAAGCTGTGCTCGTGTTACAGTTTTAAAATTTGAAATGTAACAAAATACCATCAATATTGCATGTACCACATACAGAGCATTCAGATATCTGAGCTGTAGGTCTGAACTGAGTCTGTAAAAGCAGAGTTTGAAGCGATCCAGCTATGTAAGCTCATGTGCACACATGCATATGTAATCCTGATACTCTTGCACAAGTATTTATTGACCTCAAGTTGTGTTCATGTGGGATGTTACCCGTTTTGAAAGAATAAGAACAGCTGCACTGCAGCAGGAGAAAAATCCATCTAGTCGGATAGCCCAGGGAAGAGTAAAACAGGGCAAGCAGATGTGATACTTCCCCCTAATAGTTCTCCAGCTTCCAATTATTTTCAGTTTAGTGACTTCCTGAGCATCATCAAAGTAGGACATTCAGAGTAAAAATTAAACTTAGGAGACAAATATGGGACAGAATATGAAATTTCTGACCTAAGGATTTAAACACTCCTTACGGCAACATATTACTTCCTTCCCTGCGTCCCCCATTCCTTCCCAGTGCTGCACCTCCTGTCACCCGCCAGTGTTAGCTTTCTCCCAGAGAGCAAATAAGTAATGTGCACCAGTTTACAGGTTGCTTTGATGTGGCACTCCTGAAATTATTTCAGCCTAAGTGATAGTTATTAAATGAAATTGTAGGCAGTGCTGGAAAATTCAAAGTGGTGGTTCTGGATCTGGGGCAGAGGGAGGCTTTTCTCTTGCTCTCGTCAAAGGCAATACACAGGGCTGTGTGAGGGGTCATTGCTTTCCTTCTCCATGGTTTTTACGTGTTCTCTTCCAGTCTTGCCGTCAATGAGTACTCTTTTGGGGTTTGTTTAGTTACCTGGAACAGTTGGAATCTGTGTCTATGCCAAAGTCTTTGTGACTGTGGGTGGCTTATATAGCATTAGGAGTAAATCTCTTAGGAGTATGTACCTGCTCTCCTTTCCCGTGCGCAAGGGATATTGTGAGCCCTAGTCTAATCCTTCAGTGCCAGCGATGTTCTCAAGTCCATAGCTAGCGTGAATAACTGGCTTTTATTTCCCTTGCAGAAAAACAATAATTGCTCGTCCTTGTGAAATGACTTATTTCAGAAATAGTTTGTTGTCCTTCAGAAAGAATGTTCACTTTGGTTACAAAATGTAATATTTTGAAACACAGCTGAAGGCAGGCAGCGTGCACGTGGTGGAGGAGTGGAGCTGGACGTGCTTATGGCATTACAGAAAAACTGGGAGATGAGATCACTGGATTTGCACTCTCCCAAAGGCGGCTTCTCTCACACACAGCTTGCCTGTTGAGTTCCAAGTCACAATGGCAATTTGTGGGCTTATATGGGAGATGGTTTTGTTTGTTTGTTTGTTTTCAAATTCTTCTTGGAAATGGAAGACCAGGTTTTCCAATAGAGTAGTTGAGGGGTGTATTCTTGAAAAGGCAATGCTCAGGAAAGGCTTCTTCAGAGAAACAGTAAAGGTACGAGTTATTTAAGTGCAGGGAAGTTCAAGTAGCAGAATTGCTGACAGTACCGTTATTCTTCTTACAAAATGCACGTGTGTTTATCTGCGCAGAAATGTGGGAGGGTAACACATTGGAAAAGAGCGGAGCTCTGGTTTGCTTTCGGTTGATGTCAGAATAAGAATCCATTGCTGGGGGTCGCATGAGATGTGAACTGTCAGATGACCAGCTGTAACACGTGGAAGATTTCCAGAAATTTTGTCTGCCATTTGTGGCAACCTGTGGCCTTGGGGTGTTGTCAGGTGCGGCTGGGAGGTTCAAATACATAAAAGTCCTGTGTAGAAGGAACAGGTCCTATTTATAAGAAACTTTTCCGTAAAAGAATCAAACCAGGTTCTATTTTTGCCTCACTAGAAATCCAGTGACCCTCAGATATTTTAATAACCTTGAAATTTTCCCTGTTCTCCTTTTCTTCAGTTCCTGAACACTCTTCAGTCTCTGGTGTTTTAACACACTTTATATTGAAACCAAACTGAAGTAAACTTTTCCCAACTCAGCCATTAGTAAGGAACTGCAGATCCCGAGATAAACAGAAATCTCAAGGTGGACAAAATCAAGTCAAATTACAGCAGGTTGAAGACAGTGTGCATGAATTCTGGAGATTTGAATGAAACGTAGCATAAAAGAGAAAAAACGTATCAAAGGTGCTTTCTATCTCATATGTTTAACTCTTCATTTCTTTTGTTATAAGCAATAAAAGCTTTCCCAATTTAGTACCTGACAACGCTGGGTCCTGTCCTGCGTTGCCTACGGTGATAGACTAGCACCATGCCAGCTGTCCTGGTCTAAAGCCGTATCAGACGGACTAACACCTCTTTGAAGTGCAATATTAGGCTTGCTGGTTCAGACACTAGACTTTGATATACATAGGTAATTGTGTGTATGAGGGCTCACATAAATGTTAAATAGTCTCGCAGAGCTACTTCACAGCCTTTCGTAAGAAAATTCAACCAGAATTGGTAGTTTACTAAACCTGAATATGTCTGGAAGCTCAGCTGAATGTTGCATATATTCTCAAGGGAATTAAGTGTAGTTGGCTTAAGTTTCCAGAATTGATACGAGGAGCGAAGAGAAAGGATATATCAATTACAGAAGGCTCTGGATTTTATTCTGTTTTATTCACTTCAAAGTGTCACATGAGTCACTGCCAGCATTGCAGCTCTGGTGTGGTTGTATCTGTAGCAAGGACTCTTGTTAAAAGTTGTTCAGTAGTTCGGATATTTCCCTTTTTTCTGTTGCTTGTAGCGTTCTGAAAATGTAATCTCTCAGGCTAAGGTGTTCTGCTCCAGGCTGGCTCGCGTGGGAGGGAGGACGGCTATGGTTCATCAGTTTGGGAGCAAGTCTGTGGTGGAAGGGAATTGACATTCTGTTACAAAAATGGGAAAACAATTCTTGCAATTTCTTTTGATATATTACCGTGCTGTTCAGCCAAATAATACACATGCATCATGTCCAACAGAAGATACATTGTAATAGGTATTTGAGAAATGCAGGCATGTAATTAAATATTGTACCATAACACACACTCGAGTGGGAATGCAGTTAACGTCATCCCTTAGCATAAATACTCTTCTTCTTTGGAACATTAATTATGCAACAGTAACGCTTTCTTAATATGTTTTGGTTTATAGTCTTGCGCTCAAAATGCGAACGTTACTGAAAAAAAATTACTTCTGTAAATTGAATTGCCTTATCTTTCACATGAAATTGAAAAAATATTGGCAGAGTTACTCTTGGTTTTCGTAGTTTCTCATGGCATTGCTGCAGACAGGTGTAGAGCTATGATTTTGATCACTATGAGGTAAGAATGGGTAAACTGGCGTCATGCTGTTGTATCACCTCTGTATTTTCTGTTCCCTGGTTTTATGCTGGCTTTTAACTTGGCTGCAACTGCAGAAATAAAAGAACACTCAGGAGGAAGAAGCATAGGAGCTTGTAAAGCTTGTGATGATGCTCTGTAAAAGGAAAAAAAAACCGGTGTGTTGAAAAGATGCCTAAAACACAGAGCAGGCTTTTGTACTAAGCTTGTCTCCCTGAAGACCCACGTGGCTCAGTGTGAGTCCAGGTATGCTGGTGAGCGGCCTTTCCTAGGCAGCCTACAGAGCAAGATACTTTGCTTCCAAGCTCTGGTCCTTTTCTCCTGATGATGGGTGTTGTGGTGGGAGGGAGAGAAGCTGCAAATACTTTTTCAATCTGAGTACTTGAACATATACCTGACGGATAACGTGGTGGACAAATGGCCTGTGTTGCGGAATGACTTTTGTTTTTCCTGGACTGTTAGGTGATGATACAAGTGCTTTGTTAAAGAAGAAAATCATAATGCTTGAGTGAAAGTTACTGCTATGGGTCCAGTTGCCGTTTCAGAGGCTGCTACTTCCGTTCGGTGACTGTGGTCTCTGCAAAAAGCAGCTCTTACATCCCACTTGCTGGGAGGCTGGTGGGTGTCTACCAGTCATACAGAGGAGAGTGCCTTGCCTTTTCAAGGCAAGGCTGCTTTGTTTCCACAAACCTCATTGTAGAAAGCTTTGAACCTAGAGAAGGGCCTAGTTGGAGAAATGCTGCCAAGCTACAGTATAGCAACCCTGGGCTTTCACTGGCCCTCTCTGCCCTCACCCTGCCGGCTTCCCCTGGCGCTCTCCTGAGAAAGTGACGTCATGCACAGCTTGCAAAGTTCCACCACGGCTCAGTTTTATTCTCCAGGTATCCAGCTGAAAAGGCAGATCGCTGTCCCATCAGGAAAGATACAGGACACCCAATGTCAGAGTTACTTCATTTATAGGTGTTTACTTAAAACAAGTGGGCAACCTGAGAGATTACATCTCAGCAAAGCTACGCCCGGGTGATGAACAGTTTTGTCATATCTTATCACGTTGTTTCTCAGTTCTTAAAGATACTCTGATGAATTAAAAGTAAATGGAGATATGACTTCACCTCTTTATTTCTTTGCCGTTTTTGTCTAGACTCCAAAATTATTTCTTTTTTTATTATTAAATTTTTGAGATACTTGAGCCGGCCTTGAATCTGGAGGGACAGGAGATTTTAAGAGAAAAGAAAATGAGAACTCTTCAGACTTACATCAATGAATGGGCCACAGACATTGGTTTGCATTTGTGTCTTACAGAAATGTGCAATGTCATTTTTTCCTCATCCTGTGGGTTTTGTGGTCCTGAAGATAGCTACTGAGATTGGGGAGTGCCTGGCAGTACACTGGCTAAAATAAGGCATTCTCATCTGGCATTGCTTAAATCTCCTAAATCCCTCTAGAAGGCATTTTTGCAAGTCGCTATTTCCCAGGCAAAACCATGACAGTCCTTTGGATTTAAAAAAAAAAAAAAAGGAAAGAATTTCATGAGCCAGATTCAGAAAAGTATTTAAGGCTTTCCCTTGCGATTGTCAATGGCTGGCAGCATCATCCTGAGAGCAGGCTAAACCAATTCAACTGGGTTCCCAAGCTAAATTATTACATTAAAATGTACAGTCAGTTAATACCAACACACATCCTCCTGCAGTATCAGCAGATGGTCCAGTCAGACAGGTAGAGTGATCCATCTCTTTCCAAAGAAAAAAGGAAGGTAATGGAACAACAAACCAGAATCTAGAGTTTCTTACTAGATGCTTTGGGAGTTCAGGTGTCCAGAGAGAACAAATGAGCAATGTTAGCCGTGAGAATAAAACAGTGGACTCAGCATCTTACCCTTTTTCACCAGGGTAACTCCCTTGACATCAGCTGAGATAAACTATACTAACTCATAGAAAATCACATCCATTACTTACAATTCTCAAAGGCTTAAATTATTCTGATATTGCATCTCTAGCCCTTGTATTCTCCCCCTGGAGACTGTGTTTCTGAGCAGATGCCGAACAAGTCAGAAGATGAAAGACCATTCTGCCCCTGGTATATTATAAGGGTGGACGCCTGTCAAAAGGTTCAAGAATTGCCATACCAAGTGCTGATCTGCTCTCAAAATTTGTGCACAGATGTGCTTTTACCAACATAGACCTTCTTAATAATTTTATTTCCCAGTTTGCTGTAAAGCCTCTTTTTCTTTTCCTATTACAGCTGTCATTATCAGCAGAATAGTACCAAGCTCCAGTGCTGACATTTTCCCAGGCTTTCTGGCAGGAAGTTGACAGGAATGTGTCCTGGTTTGTCTTGCTCCAACCACAGAGAGCTTTTTCTCTCATTTTCCTGCTACTACTATATAGTCTCTTACAAGTATTTTCCTGCTTTGGGGTGCTGTTTCATCTTCCTAGCCTAATACAAATAAGTAATGTAATGCAGTAAAGGAACTTGATTAGCAAATATAAACTGGCACATATTTATGTTTTTAAGGGTGGTGAAACAGATCTGGCTAGGGTTCTTAGAAGCAAATGTGTCTGGCAGTGCAGTTGAGTCTTTATTACTTGGTTTAGCTTGATTTTGCAATGTCTGGATCTGTAGATAAAGACAGAAAATGAAAAAAAAAAAGAGTAAAACCACCCGCTGAGTTTCCTGGTTGGATTTTATTGTACTGTCGTTCTGTAAAGACTTCTGTAAAGACAAGTTTATCAAGATCAGAGAAGTAAAGATACAGAATGTCTGGACACTGCAGAAATCTCTTCTGTTCGCATAATGATTTACTGCTACAGTTGACCAACATGAAGATTAATTGTGGACTTTCCCCTTCTCAGTTTCATTTTTTCTGAAGAGTAGCTTGACTCTAAAGTCAAGAGAAAGTAATAATTATGGGGAGTGCATTAATTTTTTTAAAGTCTTCAGGAAAAGTGGAATTTGGCAGCACTGACAGTATGTCCAGTTCTGCAGGGAGTTTTTTTGTATAGAAATTTGACCAGTTTGAATGTGGGTAGTGAAGCCTTTGCCTGAACCTATTAGACCTGTATGTTTCTTGAGGTCCTTCACTGAACCTTTGACCTTCCTGATAAGGTCAGATAGTTTCTTGCATAGGACCAGTTCAGTTCTTCAAGGGAAGTCCTGACTTAAGCCCATTACAGAAATAATCTCATCAAGTATAAGCCTCATCTGTTTCTCTCAGCAGTTACCTGCTGGAGGGTAATAACAAAGGCAGCTCATAGAATATTTAGTTGGGGTTTTGTTGCAAAGGCTAAATAAAATTACCTTCGTGGAGATTCTGCATAGAGTTGTATTTGATTCAAGTCACTTTAGCAAGATAGTGACGTGCCTGCTGACACCAGGAGAAAATCCCCTCTAAGGCTCTAAATCAGTATGTCCAGAAATGTCTCCAAAAATATAAAGGAGAAAGAGTGTGTTACGAAATCGAATCCTGATGGCAAATAGTGCGAGACATCCTCTTTTGTTTGTAGTGCAAGGTTGCAGCTGGGAATTAGCCATAGCTGTTAAAGCTGAGTACGAAGCCACAGTTTAATTTCAGGTTACATTATCTGCTTTGGCATTTAGAATACTAGTCGTGGTGCATCAGCACTCCAAAGTCTTTATTGCTGTTAGCAGGGTACAGAAACTGATCATCAGCTCCATGTATAGTAAGAAAATGCAAGTTTCTAGGCACAGGTTTCAGCTAATGGACTCAAAAGTCACTTAGGCATGAATACAGTGTACTTGAGAGCAAGCATTTCACTTTGGGGTTTCTTCAACCGTACCTTTAGGCTTAGCTTTGAACTGAGAGGGGCCACAATTCCCCCGCCCGCCCCTTGAACTGCTGTCAGGCTTAGTGTTCCTTGTGCGTCCTGCTCTAAAAAGCCAGTCGGGAAATGTGAGTGGAGCGAATGTTGCAAGACAACACAAATTCATGGTGCTGCTCAGAGTTTTCAAGAAAACTCTTTTAACCTGTTGCTAACAAAACCCTTCTCACCGGGCCTGGGGAAGCCCCTGGATGTTCTCCATCAAAAGATGTAACCTGCAGAGATTGGTGCCGTTCTGCAAGTGAGAAGACTAGAAACCGCTATTTATTTATATATCAAAATACTGTTCATTTGTCACACACTGTAACCTAGGCTGTGGTCAGTCAGATGTAGTTTGACCCCACAGGCCACTAGCCAGCCCTTCGATGCTATGCGTGATTTCAGTGTAGTGGAGTCCGACCTGCAGTCCCACAGCGATGTGGACACCCACTGGTGTAGCTACGTGGGATTAAGAGCCTCTGTTTCCAGCACTTTGCTTTACTCTGAGCGGTCACCGTGGCTGTGGGACGTATCTCCGTGTGCAGGAAAGGTCTTTGGAGCTTTATCCTAGGGATTCCGTATTTGCTGCTGGGGCCAAGAAGATTAACAAAACTGGGGTTTGAATACACCACAGCACTCGTGCTGTGCCCATCCTGAGTGAGTTGGCAGCCTGGTTTTTAAGAATGCGTACTTGGATGGGGAAAAGTATATGGAATTCCTTCTGGTTCCTTGATTTTTTCTTTTCTTTAAATAATGTTGGCTTGATAGCCTTATCTCAGCAGCCATTTCTGAGATGGGCTTTCTGCCAGCTTTACAGCCTTGTCAACTGCATCAATCACGCAGCTTGTCTCGGGTCACAGCAGCCAGCGACTCAGCCAGCATTAAAATCAAGAACTTTCCTCGATAAGCACATTCACCTTTTTGTAAGAACAGATGGCAGGACTAATCCAGCATTCGTACTTAGTGGCAAATGTGCCATGTCACCTTAGCAGACGTTGTGCGGCTCTGGCGTCTGCCCCACTAGACTGTCTTCTGCCACTTCTGAGCGCAATTACAGTTACCGACATCCGTGGTGGGCCCGCTCCAGCCTGCAAGAGAAACAGGCTCATAGGTGCTGATGAGAGGAAAACAGAAAATGCCAATTAGGAACTCACTGTATCTCTTCGTTTGCATAAGTATTGGAGGTATGGTACCAATTAACGGGTGATTTTCATCCAGCAGATTCTTGAGCTTTTTGCCCTATTATCCCTGCCTCTGTGACATGTAACTCAAGCCAAACCGTGCATTAGAGGCAATGGATAAGCAGCATGGTGCTCTGGTGGGAGGGAAAATGGGGCACTGATCTGCTTTTGAACTGCACAACACAGTAAAATTCCAGGGTTAATAATATTAGTAAGAGCATATAGTAGGAGCTGTCTGGAAGGAAGCAAAATGTGCAGTGTGGAGGGGCCCGTTACAGAGACGGAGCTTTAGGTGGTTTTGGGGACATAGCCCAAAACTGTTCTGATTTTAGTGGACTCAATGCACCTGCTGATCTTGAAAACTAAACCATCTTGGCCTTGTCCAGTGCAAGGATGAGAGGCTGCTTGGCAACCTCCGATACTGTAGGCAAAAAGTGAGGAGTCCAGACTGAAGAGCTGTTGCATGTTAAACTCTAGAAATCAAATGAACTCAAGTAATTAGTTCACCCCTATCACGGCTGCTGAGCTGCAAGTTTTGCAAAAAATGGAAAAAAAAAAAGGTTATCTTGAAGTCCTTTGTCCTGTTACTTTGAGAATATTTTTAATAACTTTCCATTTGTCAGCTAGTGCTTCCAGTACTCCTTAAGCAAGATGATTGGATTCGCTCCATAATCCTACACTTTCTGTGCGATGTTCCTGGCGTTACACTATCAGTAACAACCACAGGCCAGGCAAGAGGTGGTCCTGGCGGTTGGGTGCACCAGGAAATTCTCAACAGAACCAGCTTCCATTGCAAACCAATGGAAAAATAGACCACAGGCAGGAACAAATAGAGCAGAAATAAAGATATGGGGAGTCCGAGGTAGCGTGCTTTGCACGTAGCAGGTCAGTAAATGGTTTGGGAATATCCAGTCTTCTGACTCCAGCTTCTAGGAAGGTAATAAACCTTTAGAGGCTGCTGTTATAGCTCCTGACTGGCTGTTAGGACTTCAGCCATACATCTTCATTTCAAGTTCGGCAGGCAGATAGCTGGCTTTCTTACAGCATTTGGAGCAGAGGAGACTGCTGGAACATGTGATTATTTGCTTAAGGTGACAGACATGCCTGGGTCCTGGAGGACAGTAGTAGTTGAAAACTGGCAACCACAGACCTGTTTGTGTTATGTAGAGGCATCTGCCTGGGGTGATGATACCAGGAAAAGCTGTGTGAGCGTTTGGAACAGTGCCTGTCCTCTCTGCCAAGCCGTCTCTGCGTGGTGCTGCTGATGTGGCATCTTGTGGCTGTTGCAGACGGGAACGGTAACTGGTGGTCTTGAAATTTGACTACGTGAAATGGTGGAGGCAGACGTGTCCTTTGGTCTTCTCTCTAATTGTTAAAAATGTTTGGGACAGGATTGCTGAATTTTTACCCACATCTGCTTAGGCAGAAGTTCAGCATAGTCTGTCGTTCTCTTTGGCCAGTGATACTTTCGCAGCTGGTTTCGGAGACAGCTCTTCTGTTTTTACTACATTTTCTCTCTAAATCACAAGTGGTGTGAAATATGGAATATGCTGCAGGAGCACAGGGAATACCATATAAGAGGGAAGCTACTGAATTTCTGGTAATCTTGCAGTCCTGTTTGAGATCTCCGTTTGTCTTTAGATAAGGTCTTGTTCAGGGATAGGAATTAGTCTAGTTTTTCTCAGAAGTTTCTTTTTTCTAGCTAAACCATCTAACTTTGTCTTGTTTGAGTTTTTTGAAGTTATCACAGAGTGCTGTAGCTGTGCTTTTGCTATCTGTTTCTCTGTACCCAAATATGCTGCTCTGCTGCTCTTTGCAACTGCCTAAGAATGGTTAAACATCTAAAATCTAACAAAGCTCACCTTTTTCAAGTAGTGGAAGCCCAAGTACATTCCCCGTCCTTCCTCTGCTACCACATCTCTCTCTGTCTTTTACTATGCTTCGCCCATTGTTTAGAGCTTTCCTTTTTGATTGTGACGTAGTAAATTCGCCGTGAAGAGTGTCTGGCAAGTATGGAATACATCCCTCTTTGCATGGTAGGGGTCTGTAAGGGAGGGAGAGGCAGTGAGTCAGCCTCCCCTTCACCCTCTTCCAGCATTCTTCAGACAGCTGTCAGTCAGGGTAAGCAGTGTGGCGGAGCGGGTGGTAATTATGCACACTTAAAATACAGCACCTTCTCCTGTAGAAGTTGGAGCCCTCGGTGTACTTAGGGAAGTTATGTGCATCCTGCCAGGACCCCAGGCAAAATATTTACCTTTCTTCTTGTAACAAAGATGCTTATTTCTAAATAAACACTGCAGTCTGCTTTCCCCTGTTCTGTGCGTCCTACTCCTGCCCTGGCGTCGGATCCTTAAGTGAGTGCAGGTAGGGGAAAGAAGAGTGGTGTGTGGCGGATACAGTATGGTCTTTCCAGACGTGTGCTGACTAGTCCTGAGTAAGTGCCGCTTGTTACTAACATCTTGTGAAAAGGAGAAGAAGAATATAGGGAAATGTGCATGTGGTTTGGATTGTAAGTGATTTGGCTATTACACTGAGTCCTTAAAACAGTCTGTTAGAACAAGATTAAGGAGCTACCAGAGGTTTATAAGGTCTTGCTTGATGCATTGCCACTTTGAAATGTTGCATGCCGTAGCGTAAGACACTTTCTTGGTGGCTATAGCCATGAGGTGGGCCTGTGCAAAAACTCTGAAATCATACATTTTTAATAAACATGTGCTTTCCCAAGTGCCATTTATTTGGGATACTGTGTAAAACATTTTGATTTATCTTAATTTCACCTGATTTTATTGGATTGTGAAAAGCTGTTAGTTCCTCATTTAGACTGCCACATAGCATTTAAACTCATTAATTGACAATTATCTAACAAGCAACAGGAATAGATCTCTTGCTGGGCTGAAGCCTGAAAAGCCCATTTGAACCTTTACAAATGGTAGCACATTTAATGAGCTAACAATGAATTTGAGTTTCTGCACGTTCAGTGGGAACTCTTCCTAATTGATGGCCAATTGCATTTTTCTCTTCAGTCCAGGAGAGGTAATGAGACCGGGATGGCGTTTAGAGCAGTCCACAGAGAGCCCCTCTTTAGAAGCTCTTCCTTCTTTCTCAAGGCATCAGGAGGCTGAACTGCGGAATACCTCCCATTTCAAAGGGTTAGCATCTGAAATACATTATTTAGAGTTCCTGTAATTTTATTTATGAGGAAGTTGGGGGGGTTAGACCGCAAAATATTACATTTCAGTGACAACTTTAATCCACTTTCTGGCCTAAAACCCACCAAAAGTGCTTGCTGCCAAGGTGGGGAACTGGAAGTATGATTATAATTAGCATTGGACAAGGCAGCACGGCAGTCAGACTCAGCGCTTGCCCAGACATTCTCATCTGGAAAGTGGGCTTGATGTCTTGACAGCAGTCCTTCCTTTGCCATAACTAAACCCTTTGCCTCATTTATTTGCTTTTGGTACTTCCATGATAGGGATACTTATGGTTTATATTTTTAGTTTGTCGCTATGTGTCTGAACTTTGAGTACTAATTACATCACACAGCTGCTGCAGAACAGCCAGCAACAGAACACCTCAAAGGTACAGAGCTCTAACTCAAGGGCAACTTGATTGAGGTGGTTTATTTTAAAGATGCTTTTTCTAACTTCCTAAATTCAAGTTCTGAGTCCTGAGTGAAAGCTGGAGTCAATACTAAGGTAGAAGAGCTACACTGCTTTTTCAGGGAAAAAACCCACCATACTGACAAAGTACTCTTGCTGTGGAATCAGCTGTACTGGCAAAGCTGTTCTTTGTGCTGTTTTAGTAACACTTCTCCCTGGAGTGCGCACACATGAAATAAGCTTTCCAACCAAAGGCGTGTGCTGCCAGTATAAACATGTCTGCACAGAGGGGCTTCTGCTGGCACAGCACTGTCCTGCAAAGACCCACCTCTTCTCACCCTTCGCAGAGAGGGCTGTGCCAGCAGAAGCCTGTGGTATACACAAGGCCTTATTTTAGCTGAGGTTGTTTATTCGTCCACTTGCGTGAAAGTCCTTGTGGTGTTGAGCGTAGTGTGGCACAGCGCTGTGCGTGAACCCAGCCTCTCAGTGACAGGCTGTCTATTAATCCTTGCTAAACCTGTTAAACCCTGCCCCTTAATACACTTCCCACCTGCTTCACTCCGCAGTACGTGGGGTTAGGGACAATGCGAGGGTATATAGCTCTGCAGATGAAATTTTCACCAGTGTCGGAGTGAACTTAGTGACTTTGGCTCTGAGAGTCTTACCTTGTGTAGCTCTTAGCCTCGTTCAGGGTCTACAGGCCTGTATTTATATGACTGATCACTTGTTCGGGTAGGTAATGCTCATTATGTTGTTTGCAGAGTGAACCACATCATTGCTGATTGGAATCAACATCCCCCATAAATGTCAGTGAAACCACCTCATTTACACCGGAGCAAGGATTTGGTGCTTCATGACTGGGCTCATCAGGGAAAACATTTGTATGGAGCATTTGAACCCCTAAACTCTGTTCTGAGAATCTGTCACACTGCCACGTGTTAGAAACGGCAGCCTCAGACAGCTTCCCCCCTTACAGCTTAGGTGTATGTCATACGATAGGTGCAGTACGAAGTACGCCTGCATTACTAAGTGCAGCCTCATTTCATGTATGTGCAAGGCAGCCGTAACACTGCCTGTAGTTTGTTGTTGGAGTGACTTGCTTTTCAATCAGCCCAGAAATGGGGACAGGAAACAGATCACTGTCGCTGCGTGCCAGTGAGCGTACCGGCTGGCACACAGGTTCCCGCTTCCACCTAGGTAAAAGCACAAAATAAATTTTTCCAATTATTTCAAAGCAGTTGTGGATCTTTCTACATTTTGTCAGTCTCGTTCTGTGTGCAAGAAATGTTATAAATGGCTTCATTTCCAGAAGAATATCCTTTTGCTCCTCTCTGTCCTGAGTACAAAGAGGTCTGAGGATGTAAGCGTCAGGTCTATGAGCAAATCCAGTGCATTTTCCAGCAGGATTTCTTCTGTGCATCAAACAGCATTGTCAGGCCATCTGGAGGAGACTGTACTGTTCCATGCCAACACACAGTCACTCTCTGTGATCTCAGTATTACATTTTTTCATTTGTGTGGAGAAAAATGCTGTGTTGGGGTTTCTGTGAGTGTGTCTTGCCAGTGCCATGGGAAGTTTGTCAAAACCGTAGTGCTGAGGAAGGAGAGAAATCCAGTCGGGGATTTACCTAGGACTTGTCAGAGTCGCTGGTGCTTTGCATCAGTGTCAGGCAGCAGGAGGGACGGAGACTTGTTTCTTTTCCTACTTGGAATGACTCGTTAGAGAAAGTAAATTCTATGGTTAGGTGCTCCCCAACTTTGGAACGGACCCTGCAACGTTTAACTGGAAAAGCTACTACTATCTTTAATTCCATGCCACATTCCGCTCAAGGCCACTGTCACTCACCGGGGTGCTCAGTCGGAGGTCTGACTGTGAAGGAGGGGAGATCAGAGGTGGTGGTCAGAAGCTGGCTGAAGTTGGCTCTCCAGCTTTCAGAATTAAATGGATCTGCCAGCCGCGTAACAACTCAAAGGACTCTCATGCCTCAGAGAAAGGCCTTTTCCTTCACAGCTTTCTAATGCTTCAAGAAATAAAGCTTTTTCGCATATAGTGGAGCTTTTGCCCTTGAAGGACCTGATGCCTTTGTGCTCGAGCCCTCCCAGCCTCCTCCCATTGAAACTGAAGTGATCCTGATAGGAGGGGAAATCTTCAAAAACAGGACCAAGCCTTTCACGCCCTGCCCTACCCCTGATCTGCCGCGTCTTTCCACAAGTCACTTTACATCCTTAAGCTGCTGTTTTCCTTCCCATCCTCTTCCTGCTTTATCTGTTTAGGAAGGTAAGTTTGAAAATGATCTCTTCAGCTGTAGGTGCAGGCAGTCACACACTAAATATTTAGTAGAGAAGAGTCTATAAAACACGTGCTTTGGAACACTTGTCTGTGGGCTGCCAGATCCTTTGCGGTTCACCGAGGAACAAAACACGGAACTGCGGGTATCATCGGGATTTTAGGTTTTAGGTTTGAACAAGCGGGGGTTTGTCCAGTAAAATCCTGGGTCGCTGTGAAAGGGGACTGTGCCCCGTGCTACAGAGAAGGGCAGAACAAAGGAAGAAGCCTGCTCTCAGCCGCAGAGAAAGCTTTGTCCCTGCCCCCATCAGGGACCAGTGGGATGGGCTTTATATCTTCTGTTTGTGGCAGGATTGTCTGTCTTTCTTGGTGCTGCCCTACTACAAACAAATATTAATAGCTATAAAGGTACTCCGGGATTTTTTTTCACACTGAACACACAGTAACTGCAAGTGTTCAGTGCTTTTAAAAATTATCAGACCTTCAGTGTTCTCCGACTAGCACTGCAGAGAAAAAAAAAAAGTAAAATAAGTGACTAACCCAAGAAAAGCACTTTTTCATCTTTCTTACCTGATCCTTACCCTTCTATATAGCATGAAGTGAAGGAATAAAGGCAGAAGAATTGAATTTTGAAGGTGATCAAATGCACTGGAAATTTTAACATAGCAGTTTTGTAAGCATTGCAGTGCTGTCCCAAGGCAGCCTGACACATTGATGGCTCAGTATGAAATGTAAGATAGAGCTTTTAAATAAATAATATGTGAAAAGAGCTCCTCCAGCCCAGTTTTAATTCATCAGGAGGATGGATGTGAAGGAGAGGGGGGAGGGCCCGTTTCCGAGCTAAGCGACGGTGAAAATACGCTCATTCAAATGTGAAGAATTTTTAATTGGGGGAGAAGGAGGCTGAGAGCAGGTGGGACTGGAAATGGGGTGAGAGCAAGGAGGGGGCAGAGCGAGGGAGCAATGGAATGACAATTCTTAAAGATGCATTAAACTGCAGGGAACCTAAAGTAGGCTTAGAGATGAGCCTAAGTAACTGGGACAAAGTCTGCTCAGAAGCCACAGATGGGCCTTGGCTTCCACTATTATCTGCTTGAGCTCACAAAGGGGAAGAGAGGGATAGAAGGGGGAGAGGGTAAGGTGCTTCCTCGCCTCCCTCTCTGTTCCATTTGCATGGAGAGAAAAGTATTGTTCGCTTCCACTTGCACAGAGACGGGCAGGAGGGACGGAGGGTGGGAGAGAGCAGCAGCTCCCAGTAGCTCAAGGGATCAGACAGCCCTGGATTCTTCCATCCTGCTTCTGCCAGGCAGGGTGTTAATGTGGCGTAAAAGCAGTTTAAAGCCCTGGGCCTCTCTCTCAGTCAGCAGGGTGTCCCATGCAGGCCAAAGTCCCCAGTGGGTGGCTGTCAGTGGCACTTCGGTCCGTTAGACAGAAATTTATTAGTATTATATTTTCCCCCATTTTTTTGTTAGAGCAGCGGGGAGAAAGTGACAGCTGTATTAGGGGCTGAAATGCCTCCGAAGGGATCAGAAGACATCTGCAGAGAGGGCTTCTGACAAAAACTCCTTTCAGTGTGCCTTAGCAGCAGCTTCCAAAGGTATCGTGGAAAAGACAAGAAGGGAAGGCTTTCTGCTTCTGGAGGGCGCAGGCTCCTGCCTGCTTCATTTCGCTGTTTATGTCTCTGTTTCTTTATTCCTTTCCAGCCTCTCACAACACAGGCATCCTTCCTGTTAGCACCCCGGTGCCTGAGAGAAGAGTAACTGCTCTGCTCCCTCTGCTAGCTTGCTCCTCTTTGTCTGATTTCCAGCTAACGAAAAGTGGAAGCTTTGAGGGAAAAGGTTGCCTCAGAGTCACATCTGAAAGCAAGTCCTCCCACAAGGCAGGGCTGAGTTCCTCTGCCACCGGCGCTATCAGGCTTGCCAGAAACATTTTAAGCAGTTAAAATGGCTTTGTACTTTGTAATCTCTCTGTCCCTAACCATCCTTCCCCCCCTCACATCCCATCATGTTCAGCTGTGGAGCTTGGGCGAGAAAAAAAAAGCAAGAAAAAACCAGCAATCGCTTTTATCGTTAACCCATTCAGCTGCCAATCCCCCTCCCCAAAGAAAATTCACACACAGATTTGCATATGCAATCAACTGTATTCTTTATTTCTATAGCGCCTTTCTTATTAACCACCTCTCTCAAAGGAACTCTTCAGGAAATGAAATTGGTTAGAGATTAAATACACGAAGTCAACCCTTCACGTTAAAATACTGCGGGTTTTGTGAGGGAGGCAACGTGAGCGGCCTTATCGTTAACGCTGCTGGTTTCCACATCTGCTGCCCCTTTGAGATGGGGCGTTTAATGCAGCAGATCAGGTGCTGTGCCAAGTAGCTTGTGGGCAGCCTCCCTCTAGTAGTGATCTTAATCCTTCATTACCTTAACAGCTTTTACTGTCTGGGATCCTGATGGGTTTTTTCAGGCTTTGAAGCACTGTGGAGACTAAACTACAACCCTGGTTGGTTTGTTTTTTTCACATTTCAGAAGGTTTCATCCACACCTGCCCGAGTTGTGTTTCTCTCAGTTTATTTCACCTTTCACGTGAACAGACAGAGAGCTGCGGCTGGCGGAGCAGTAGCTGCTGGGGGTCAGGAACCTGCCATAGGTACTTGGGGCTGCCAGGTTCGGCAGCTCTCCTGACACTTGCATCCGCCCAGCTTTAGGTGGAGAGCTTGTCACGGGGATTGCTGGCAGTAGAAATATGACTTTTGGGTGGGTTTTTTTCCCACTGAAAATAATATAAAAAACTTTGGAGAATTAAGGTCCTAAATGGGAGGAATAGTGTTTTGAAATAAAAGAGTGAAGGTTAATATGACACTTTCTTACCTGTATAGCAGATATAATACGCACAGGAGACTGTGGCATCATACATAGCACCTTTCTTTCTCATTGCAAATATGCAGTTGGTGAGCATCAAAAGACATTGAGCAAAGGAGCATTTTCCTGTTCATTAATCCTGTACATTCTTGTTCTGGGTATGTTCCTTCGTTTTCTGAGCTCCTGTTTTAAATCTGTGATGGTTAAACTCAGCGTTTGAAGCTGTAAGTGAGGATTTGTGATGTAGGAATTCAATGCTGGAGGCTCATGTGTCGGTTGCAGTTGGACTGATGCTGCACGCTTTACTGAGTACAGGCACAAAAGACCAGTTTTCCCATAAAGAGTTGGGAAAGTGGAAGAAATTGCTTTTCAGATTCTATCATCTGTAAGCAGTAGCTTACTGAATACTGTCATTTGGTGAAAAAAAATCAAGCAGGTAATTTTCAGTGGTCTCATTTACTGTAAGAAAGATAAAAAATTCCAAAGTGCTTTCCGGGGGGTTACTGAAAAACATCGGTATTGTTAAAAAATTTCTCACTCAAACTCCAAAACAAAACTCAAGTGAATGTTATTTTGTGCCTAATCAGTATCCAGAGACATCTCATTCCTTCGTGATAGTTTGTTTTCCGTTAGCTGTGATGACAAGAAGAAATGTTACACTAGCAGTTCTTCACTCTTATTTATAAATGGAGAGTAAATCCACATGATAGTAACAGCAGTGCTCCCCCAGGCAAATTGTTCACACTCCAGAAGGTGCTGGGGTTTTATTGTGAGTATCGCGTGCCTGTTTCTGTGGACCCTGGTTATGGTTTAATAATTGAAAACTCGTAAGACCATGGAAGTTCTTGGAAAATTTACAAATCTGAGGTAAAGCAGCATTAAATATGGATGGAGAAAGATATTGAGAGCTGGTCTGCTTGGCATTTGGCCTGTTTCCTTTT
This sequence comes from Bucorvus abyssinicus, assembly GCA_009769605.1. NCBI lineage: Eukaryota > Metazoa > Chordata > Aves > Bucerotiformes > Bucorvidae > Bucorvus > Bucorvus abyssinicus. The sequence goes on along the minus strand of CM020035.1, from coordinate 20,851,829 downwards.
AATATCACATCACTCACCTGGTTAGATCTTTGTAATCCCTATCTAAGAATGAACTGACGCTACAGCTGGAGTCAGAGAGGGAGGTGACACCACCTCATTTCTGCTGTTTACAGTGAAACTTAAATAGTTCATGGTTTCACGTTACTTAATGGAAGTATCAGACTGGAAATGTAGCTTTAAGACAGAAGCAGATACCTGCCTGTGTCAGACTGTGAGAAAGTTGAAATGCCAGGAGTTTTAAATATTTTTGAAGGGTATTGTTTGCATTTTAATTCAATGCAGAAAATTATGAAAATCCTAATTGCACTGAAATAGTACAGTGAAAATTGAATGAGGAGGGGTATATAGGTAGGGCAGCTCTTCCCTGGTTTGTCCCAATGTATCGATGCTCTAGATACCTCAAAGTCCCTCACTGACCCATCTCACAGAGGCTTCCAGTTCTTGGGTTGCCCTTTGACTGATCAGGGTCCTGCTCCGACACTGCACGGGTTGGTGTTGGGTTTCCCTGACCTTGTGATGCTGTTTGTGATGGCTTTTAAGGTCCCTGAATGAGCTCGAAAGCCAGGGTGCGGGGTACAGCACTTGTCTGGAGCAGAGCGATCGGGGCAACAGCTAGAGTCTGAGAGGTGATATTTAGACAGAGCTGCTTTTGTTGGAGAGCTAAAACTGGAGCTGCACCTAGCAAACCGGAGGCTTAGGAACCTGTGTGTGTCAGCAGAATCTTTGTTCAGAAGTGTAAATTCCTGGGAACAAAAATAAGTACTCCGTTTCCACGATTTTCTCTCCCAGCAACTGAATAACCAGTGCCTGAGGGTCGGAACGGCAAGAATGGTGCCCTGCCCTGGTTTCCCCTTTGCAGTCCTGGCCCAGAAACTCAAACCGCATATGGAGAAGGAAGTCTTTCATTCTGAAAACAGGAGGATAAAGAGAGGAAACCCAGAGAGTCTCGCTGCACACGAAGAGCCTCTCTCCTGGATGATTCGTTGCTCGTTAAAAAGACAGTGATCAAGAAGTGCTCCATTTGGTAACAACGGTGGGAGTTGCACGCCGCTCCCCTGCCACCTGCCGCGCTCACAACCGCCACTCTCTTCCAGAGATCAAGGAGCGAACACATGAAGAACACAAACCACCTTCCCTTGATGTGATGCCGACTCTAATGTTGCGGTATCGGTATTAACAGTGGCAATGTTATGGGTGTAACAGTCAAAAGATTTAAGAGAAAAAAGGATTGCAGGGGTGGTCAGTATGTTTTGTTGGACCAACTGATACAGCTGGGGCAGACGGCCAGGCTTTCATCGGCTCAAGTAAAGTTGGGGAGGTGATACTTTACTGCTGTTCTCTTTGCTGTACCTGGTCCTGCATGATACAGGAGCACAGATTTTGCAGCTGTAATGGACTTTGAATGAGCCCCTCAAAAAGCTCTGCCATTAAACTCACTCGAAAGCACGCACACAGGATGACGTGTTCTTGCATGTGTTCTCCCTAGAGTGGGATAAGCAGCCTTGTGGCTGGTTCTGCTCCAGGAAGGGTATCATCAAAAGAGGAGAGGGCGGCAAAATCGACAAAAATCGTACGCTTAGGAACTGATTTCACACTAGTAAAACCTGTACATGGCTGTTTTAGTACCTTTTCTTTGGTTCCTCTGTGTAATACACACCACTTCTTAAAATTAGGTAACACAAGCTTCGCTCTTGTTTTAATACCATCCAAGAGAGATAATCATTGTGATTATTGAAAAGAGGTAGGAAGGGGGAGAAGTAGGGAATTGCCATGAGGATTGCTATAAATAGAAATCTGCTAGAGCAATGCTTTTAGTGGAGAGTATTCTCACAGACAGGCTGGTAACGAAGAGGGAGCAGATTTATTGTGCAGGACTGTCAGCCTTTCTCTGAAGGATTCCTTGATGCTGTGCCAGTATGTTCAGTTCAATTCTCTTGTGCTTCTGCTTAAGAATCCCCTTTTTATGCTTTTTGCCCAAGATTTTCTGTATCATAACTCATTTTTTCCATTGCAGTACAAGGAACAGCACTGTTTATTTGAGAAGGATCCTGCGGTTCAGTTCAGGAGAATGGTTCACCTGCCTTACAGGGATGCTCTTCTGCTTTGAACTGTTGATCTGAACCAGTCTTGGGATACTCCATGCTACCATGTACTTTGCAGAAGAGGAGATGGAGGAACCTTTTTTCTGTACTCTGAACAGGGACAAAGAAACAAAGAAAATAATTGTTTCTTTTTTTTTAATTAAAAATAAAGTTTTGATCTAATTGTTTAGCATAGCTAAGGCAGAAACAATAACAGATCCTGCATTATTGTCTGTAATTTCAGACTAGTAGGTGAGAACTTTCTTTTCCTCCCCCCTCCCCCACAAATAATCATTTTTAATTTCTATGGACATGTTCTTTCACTGGGAGGCAGGTGGGCCCTGCCAGCTCCTTGCTGCCAGAGTCAGCAGAAAGGTTCAACCAAGTCAGCCTCTGTGGGCTTTGGGCACTCGTTCAAAAGCAGGTATCAAATAGAAGCAGAGAATTTAATTTTATTTTACTGGTTTTGTTCTCTCTTAAATTGTAGCTACATTGGTCCCTGAATATTTCTGAATTTAATGAGCATATTTGAACGTTCTTTTGTCAGGAAGAACTCAAGGCTAGACATACCCATGCTGCCGTTGCTTTCTTTTCTCCAGCTGGAAGAGAAGGCTGTACATCCGCACTAGACACTACAAAGATGGGCAGGATCTGCGCACTAACGTCCCCGTTAGCCTTGTCCCAGAGGTCAGAGCTGAGGAGACCTAAGTGGGCAGAATCTCACCCTTGCCTCCTTGGCATGTCATACACCCGGCAGGTCACCCCAGAATCATCCCCAAGAGTAACTCTTTTCCCCATCGTAACCATAAAATTACTCATTACTGTGTCCAGTATGTTAGTGGCCATTGGTGAGGCCGTTGGTGTTCAAACCAGTTTTCCGTCACAGACTGTCTTTAGTCACAAGGCAGATCAAGACGATTGCATTTAGAATTGGGATGGTTGCCAGCTCTTCAAATATTCCTTGAAAAAACGTTATTATGTGGCTTAGCTATAAATTCCACAAACATCCTGGCCCCCCTGTTACAGAGACAGAAATATCCTGCACTTTTTGGCTAAAACTTAATTGTTAACTCTTGCTGGCTTTTTTTGCTCTTCTGGAGAAAATACCTGATGGAACAGGAAGGTTCACTGGAGGTGGTGATTATGGCACGAATGGGCTCTTGTGGGTTGCTGGGTGTCACGGCAGGGCCAAGACCTGTGTGAAGAGTGTTGCATGAGAGTGTCAAATTTAGAGGTGCCTGTAAGTAGGAAAAGGGATGCATTGGGGACTACCCTTTTTAGGAAAGTATTTTCATAGGTTCAGGAATAGAAAATTTAATTTTCTTAATTTATTTTTCTTTTTTTTTCCTCTTGCCTGTTTCTAAATGTCAAAAATCTGAGGAGATACGAGCGCCTCTCACACTTGCTGCATTAGGCTGGTTGTCGCGGGGGGAGACAGCTGTGTGCTCTTGCAGTGTATAGGGGAGGAAATCAAAAGTTCAGCCCAGAGCAGACGCTCCCGTCAGTCATAACGCATCGCCGAGCAAGATGAACCTTCCCTCCTCCCTCCTGCTGGCAAACGCCATAGAGGGGCCCATTGTTGCAAAACCTGTTATCAGAACAGACATGCTACAGTGGCATATTTAATCCACAGGAAGCTTTAGCAATGCTGTGTGTATTGATCACAGCAGCTTAATCGAAGAATAGCTGATGGATGAACATACGGGTAACGCTTAAAAGGAGGCTGTTAGGTGGAGCTGGAAGCATTGTGTTTTGATCCGATTTGTAGGTTTATGCTCATTACAGTTTCTCAGGCCTATGATAAAATGTCACAAATATAATTGTAGCTGACATATCATCAAAAAGGAGAGAGGCCCTTCTTTATCCTAATGTTGACTCGCCTTGACAGTCCAGTGGCCCATAACATTTGACCTGTAATCTCAACAGAGTTACAGCAGTAAGTGGGATCAAAGCCAGTCAGACCTTCACAATGTATGAGAGTGTCTCAAGAGGGGACAGTCTGTCTGTCCTTGAGTAACCGTTGCACAAAGATGCTGACAATAGCACCGTATGGTACTCTGCAATTAGAAGCTCCTTCCGTTCGAGCCATATCTCAGCTCTAAGCACTTCAGCCTCTGAAAGACTTTGGCAGAGTGTTTCTACTGTAGTCTGTCAGAAATAAAGAATGAGTGCATTTAGAGATAGAAATCATGGTTGTAACAAATTTCCTACTAGCCTATTGGTGACTGTAGGAGGAGGCTTTTTTAATAAAATCATCTTCTGCCTGCCGGAAGGAGGGATGCGATACCTTAGTCCGGGCATGCCGAGTAGCTTCCTTTTGGAATTTGCCCTCTATTGCATTTGAGGCAAACAGCACTCTGTTTTCTTGGTGGTTTCACTGCTCTGCAAGAGGCAGCGTTAGAGTTGCCATGTACGCTGCAGCAGGTCGATTATCACAGCTATATTTCCCCTCCCTGGTCTTTTTTTAGGAATACCATCTGTTTAGTCATTAGCCCCATCAGCTCTCATTAATTGAGTCATGTCTCATTTAGGCTGCTGTATTAGCTTCTCATTGTTCCCTAGATAAGGAATCGCAGGCTGTTTTCCAGATGCCTTCCTTCCTGTTGAGCTCTGTCCAAAGTCAGGTGTCAGCTGGAGAGCAAGGATGGGATCCAAACCCAGGCCGTCTCGCTAAGCCTTCTGCCAAGCTGCCAGCCTGTTCCTTCAGGGCACCAAGTGCCAACTTGTCTGTGCTGGCCCAGCTTTGGAGAGCCATGGGGAATATGGAATGGCCTTCACTAAAGAGAGAAAGCCTTCTGTCTCCTTTCCGCTTTGATTTCTCTCCTTTTCATCATCTCTGCTACAGCTAATAGGGTTTTTTCCTCCCTCCCAATGGCACAGTGGGTGCGTCTAAGTATCAAAACCCTGATGCAGAACAGATATTAAGAACAAATCACCTAGAAGGAAATGATAGGTTGCATGTCAATTAGCACACTTTGGTTACACAGAATTAGTCCTGTCATAGAACTTTATCAAGAAAGCCTTCAGAAAAGCAAGGAGAAAAAAGGAGCCCTCCTGTGTAGTTGAATTTCAACAGTGGAGGGCTGAGGGTTTGTTGTAAAATCTTCTGTTTAACTCAGTTGTTCCAGGCTTACGGGTTTTTTACCATTAGGTTTATTGAGCTTGCTGAGTTGATTTTTATTTTTTGAAGAGTGGAAGGATTAGTTACAGCATAACCCTTTGATTTGATTCCTCATCCTTAAAAGAGCCAAATTTGAGTGGGAGAATGTGTTAGAAACTAACCAGCTCACTGCAGAATGGACCATTGTTCCCTGCAAAATGTAGGTGTGAGTTTTAGAAAGCTGCCTGAGAGCAGGATTAGGAAGGTGTTGAAGTCATCAAGGCTCCTCAGAGTGATTTACAAAGAAATGAATTAATTAGAGCAAATTGTGAGTTCACAGTTTTCTTGAATGACCTGCCTGGCTTGTGTGCTCGGCGGCCTGCAGACAATATATGATCCCTAAACATTTTAAGCACTTTGCCAAAAGAGCGAGAACAAAATGTGGAGCTGCTGAAAGAAAAGTGATTCTTTTCACAGACATTTATTTAGAGGAAGACCTGTTACGTCTGTGTGGTTTTCACAACTTGCTTAGCTGTCAAATAATTAAACATTAACACTAAATTCTTCTGCTGCTCCTGTCGTTCCCATGTACATCTGCTTTCCTTTTCATTGTGCTGCAACGAGGTGCCTACAGTTTCTTCTAGGGCTTCTCTTAACATGTGTCAGATGGAAGGCACAGAGCTTCCTCCGAAGTCGCGGCTCCGCGTAGATGTCATGTTTGTCAAATCTCCTAGAAACAGTGGCTAGTGTAGGGATGACTTTCATTAGTGGTCAAAAATCTAGAAAATTCCTGAATCGAGCATGAAGCGGCACAGTCTCCAAATGCAGTGTTAGATCTAGGCGATGCTGAGCATCCCTGGAAGACCTGAGCTACCTGTGCCTTTCAGCTTCACCTTCCCTCCCAGAAATGCAGTGTTTACTTTGACCTGTCGTACTGCGCATTTGGAGGCAAAGCCAGAGGAGGATTTACCGGGACTTAAGAGGACATAACTCCTTGGCCGTCTGTTCTACACCAAGCAGCCTCTCTGCTCACCTTGGTGCCTGGCGAGTGCTTAGCGGGGCTGGGCAAGTTATTGCTTCTCCCTGCAGGACTACTTGTAGTTTCCACTGCCGAAGCAGCCACAGACTCTGACAAGCTGTTTGTGTTTCATATATTTTATTGCCTGTCCTGTCTTCCTCCAGTGCCTTTTGATTCCGGGGGAGAAGAAAATACTGAAAGACGATTTTCTTCAGGCAGAAATAGTGCATATTATCTACATATGAAAAAATGTAGAATGTACTATTTCCAGTTCCTGTGATATATTTATAGATTTTATTATGACTACTATAAAAAAATTAAGGTTTCTCATTCAGATGGTTTACATAAGTTTAAATAAGACGGTTTAAATAAGAGCGAATGTAAAGTTTGTAGGATAAAGCAGAATTTATAGAAAACTGCCTCAAAATGGAAAACTTGAAAAAACTAAGAAAAAAAATCGTACCCAGTTCTTTCTTAAATGCTGTGACCACGATGTTTCACATCTTTATTCACTACTTATCCTTGCAAAGACTCTACAAACTACCTATTCTAAACTGAAGTGTGGCAGGAGGAAGCTTCAAAGGTATTGATTTCGTTATAGGGAAAGCTGGCTTCCTAACAAGCCGTCTAACTTTAAACTTAATTGTAAATGGATTCTGGTTCACCACGGTGCCAAGGTGTCCGTAATGTCTCCATACCTACTTGTCGTTTTGCAAATCAAAAGAATGCATTAATAGCGATGAATACACTGAAGTCAAGTAGAGCAGCACCTGTGATTGTACTGTCTGGGAGAAGAAAAGAGCTCGAGAATTACCGCAACCTTCTGTCTCTACCTGTGGAGGCCCGACATGCTGTGGATGTGCGCTGAGCTCAGGATTTGCCGGAACCAGCCTGTGTTAACCCTTCCGTAGATGGCCTGCCGTGTTCTTTCCCAGGCTGCTAGGGGCAAGCAGGGTTATCCCTAGAGCCAACAAGCTTGTGCTCCTTAGGAGGTTTAAAACCAGCTTGTCATAGTGAGCCAAATACAGACATTTTTCTGATTATCATCTGAGGAAGAGAATGAGTGGGGATAGTTGTTTGCCTGTAAGTATCATTCCTAGGAGCTGAGAGGCTTAGCGGATTAATCTTCCTTCTGGGATGTGGATCAGGCTGAAGTGCAGGGCAGGATGATTATTAAGACTGAAATTCTCTGTCAATTTGTTGGCAGAGATAGTTTCTCTGCACCGTGAAGACGGTGGCAGAAGCATCTCGTCTCAGAGGCAGCACAGGGAAGGGGCGTATCTGCGATGAGACTAAGGATGGCAGGCTTCTTTCTGGAGGGGAGGGAGCCTGGTTTTGCAATGCCACATTTCTTCAAGTCTTCCTGCCGTAAGAATTACTTTCTTTTTTCCCCCAGAGTTTTTTCGTAAGGACTGCAAGCATTGCAGAGAGCAGCACTGGTCAACGGCCTGTTGTGATGTTCTCCTGAGCAGTCCTTCCTCTGTCCCTTCGAGGCTGGAGGTGCTGCTTTGTTTTCCTCTCGAAGACCAGGAGGTCTTTCTCTGTCCTGTTCAGAGTCAGAGTGGTGGTTGCACTCAAGCTACACTAAATGCCGCCTTGGTGCCAAGCAGTTACCCGGCAAGGCGTGCTGCTTTTGAGGCTTCATTCTTTCCCAGGCTTTGCTAATCCTTGCCTCCAATGCCTCCTTCCCCTTGGGGAATAATCGTTCAGTCTGGAGCATTCACTGTAGGTTCCTAATGGCACAAATGCAGAGAACACATTCTGTTATATTTATTTTTGCTGTATTTTGCACTGGGTCAGGAAGACACTGAGGTGCATTCTTTTATGAGCTGTGTTGCACTGGCGTTGGCTTTAGTCCTGCTTCACATTCACATCGCAGCGCTGTGCAGGAGCCCCGGGAGCAGAACAAGACTCTTACTTTGCTGGGTGCTGGACAAATGTAGCAGAAAGACATCCAGTATTTTTGGTCCTGCAGAGGTTCCACGTGTAAGATCTGCAGCTCCCGATGGAGACAGGCATGCAAGGACACAAGGAGCCAATTGTGGTCATTACGATATTCTTGTAGTAATTTTTTAATTTGAGGGATGTTAAAAAGAGAAGATAGGTAAAACTGGGACCTCTTTGTTCTGTAATACCTAAACAGTGCCCTTTTGATTTTGCTTGTTTTGTATTGAAGGGTGTGTTGGTTTAGTTTTGAAGGAGCTTGTCTCTTAAATACTCTTCAGAAATGCGAAATTGCACTGGACTCCACAGGAGAAGGAGCAGCAGGTTTGGGCTTTGATAGCCACAGGAGCCTGTAGACAGGTGTGTTTGCATCCTGAGGCAGAGAATATCTTTGTGAGTGCAAGTTTTTGTCATCGTATTTGGTTTAAATGCAGCCCCAGGAACTAGTTTCTGGAAAGGTCTTCTCCAAAGGCGGCCTGTCTTAGCATGCTTGTCTTCTCTCTTAGGGGTGTCTTTTGTACTCGGGCTTCTTCTTCAGGCTAGTCTGAGTTTAGATACTGAAGCACGTGTTCAAACGATGCCCGAGACATTTTTATCCTGCTTGCATATTTTGTTTTAATTTGGTGCAGTTTTTATTTTTAATAGATTCAGACAAAGATAACAACCGTTCTCTTGGTCGTTTCTCTTCATCTGCAGTTCAGTTTTTTCCATTGGGCATTGTGGGAGAGAGACATGTGTGCCTGACCTTGGATCAGTCCTTCCTACAAAGCTTTCAAGTCAGGAGACTTAATCCTCCTTTTCATGCCTCACCTCTGCACAATCAAGGCCAGCCTTTGAGGGGAGAGCGCAATTATTTAATGTGGCAGGCTGGGCAGATGGCAGGGTAAAAATGCGTGTGAGGTATTTTGGTTACTTCTGGGGAACAACCCCATCATTTAGAAGACGGTTGGTATAATTTGAGCCATGCCTTCAGTTCTTTGAAGGGGCAGTAGCTGGGGTATGGATCTGTGCCTCAAGGCTTTCCACAGTTTCTGTTGCCTTGTAAAAGGCACTTTTTGAAAACTCTCTGGCGCCAGCACTTAGAAGTGGCCAGATGGCACTGAAAGGGTCAAGTCAGGGCTTTGCCTGCAGCTCGAGGAGATCCCCCTCAGGCTGCGGTTTGTATTTCTGTTTGAACTGACAGGTTTTTAATCCTAATCTACTTCGATATAAATGTCTTATTAAGTACCGGAGACACGTGCAGAATCACCTAAATGAGAAGTCTTAGGAACGCATTCCTTTGCCATAGCAGGAGCCCTGGCTTTCAAAGCGCCTTCTTCCTCGTCACCCCTCCGCTGACGCTTCCCCCAGCCCGCCTGCTCCCAGCACAAGGAGACCCATGAGAATTCACACACTGCTTGAGGACCAACTCGCCCCTGTCACACCAGCTGCAAGCGGATTAGTGAATACACTTCAGTGGGGAGTGCTGGGAATGGCAGCAAGTTCACAAACGACTGCTCAATCAGGTGTATTAACTGTTTCCACGCAAAAAAAAAAAAAAGCCGACCACAAGCCAGGGAAGATGATGCAGATCAAGGTACGAGATTCATGCTGGCTCATGCCCTCGTACAGAATGAACTGCCCTGCTGTAAATTTTGATGAAGCCTTCCTGAGGCAAAGAGTTGTTGAAACATATATCAGTGTGCTGTAACCTGGCAAACCCCGGAGGGCAAAGCGTTGTACCTGAAGCACAGAGTGATTAAAATATTAGGCTGACGCATATGTGAGATCTGAAAAGTTTTCTGCCACAGCCATTAAGCCCCTTAACATTGTGCTTTGGAATGTGGCCACGAGTCATAAAAATGTCTGAACAGGCAAGAGGGTTGGTAGTGTCATAAATAATAACAGCACTGCTCTCCGAACATGCATGAGCAGAGAGAGAAAAGGAGAAATAAGGAGCAGAACAGGATGACACAGGGAGATTTATTAACCTTAGCAGATGTAAGATTTAAGATTGGAAATTTCCTGACCAAAAAACCAAATAAATGCTGTAAGGTCTCCTAAAATAAAGAAGGCAAGGCTGTGATAAGTGCTTGGTATGTCACTGGCCAACATTTATTTTTAGTTGCAACTGTAGTAAAAGATCCAAAAGGAATCGAGCTGTGTTAGTTTAGTTTAGTTTGACACACGGTACTGTCACTCTGCTTAATCTACAGTGCATGCTAGGCAAAGGAAATTCAGATTCCAGGAACAGTGACTTCAGTGGACGTTAATATTTTTTCCTGTGTGGTGAAGAAGATGCAATGAAACACTGCCATTTTCAGCAGAAACTGCCAGTGGTAGCATTAGAGGATGTTATGGGAGGAAAAAGTCTTGTGCTTTTGCACAGAAGTCACTTTGTGAGCAGCAGAACGGATGAACCCTGGTTTCTTAGAGAGTTGGGTCTTGTGGATTGATCGTTTGGTGTAGCAAGATTTTGAAAGCTTCACTTAAACTGACACAGTCCTGTTTTAACCAAGTAGTTCTCACTGATGCCCTATTTTCTTCCAAACGCTGAACAAGGTACTCCAAAGACCTGGCTGGATTCAGTGCTGTAAGGGAGAACCAGCGATGTGAGCACATCTCTCCTTCAGCAGCACTCAAAGCCAGGTTTGGGGAGTGTGCTGAAATAGAAACAAAACGTCCTGCTGCGGACCTTAAGAGCAATCCTGAGGACGCCTGGTTGGCAGTCCCGACACAGCGCTAGAACTAGCTGTATATGCTGGGACACCCGATCTTCCCCAACAGCCAGGATGAAATCATCGCCTCGCCTCCTTTGGGCACTCTCTGTGTTGCACTTGGGGCTGTGCCTGACTTTCCAAGTATCAGGTTGTTCTTACATGGCTGCTGCAGTTTGCAGCGTTGTGGATAGCTGTCCACAGCCAAAGAGAGGTTTATGGACTTTGTGCTTATCCTTGTTTATTCAGTGTGACCTTAACGTCTCTGTGTGGTCCTGTGCTCTGTTACACGTGTGGATGCAGCTTGCAGACTAACGTCTCACGGACAGTCAGCTTGCACTGATTGAAGCCATTTATATAAAACCATGTGACAGGACAGTCCATGAAATCCCTTGCCCCAGTACTGCTGCTTTATATACTTGAAAATACTTTAACAGCCCGGAATGATACGAAAAATAATGTCGACATCTAGTATTAAGCGGTATTTTCAGCTACAGGCCAGGCCTTCTGCACACAGGGGTGGACAGACACAGCCCCATCCTGCAGAGCACGTAAGACCAGTACAAACATCGAGGGTCTATAGTAATGCCAGTAGAGCTTGGAGACCCTTTTAGTAGGGTTTTGGATGCTTTAAAAGGAAGTAAGTTTTATGCTTTGTAAATTGAGGCTTTTAGGAGAAATGGGTCAGAGAGAGCTGGAAATGATCACAGGCGAGAAGCTTTAGAAATGGTGAACTCTTCACCTCCAGAGAAACTAGTTCAGCCACAGGATACACCGTCGGGCAGGTTAAGTTACCCACAGAATCACAACATCAGACTGAAGATCGGTCTGACCCATCTGACGAGAAGGTGGTAACGTTAGGAGTGTCCCTGTGGTGCATTTGGTGCAGAGGTACCTTAGTCTTTAGACGTTAAGAGAGGATGCTCCTCTGACACAGAAATCTTCTTGTGGGAGGCAGTTCTCAACTCCATCTGGAATGAGGCGCTTTCTACATGACCAGCTTAGTTTCTTAATCTTAGGTTATGATTATGTGTAACAGACCAGCCAATCTGTTCATATTCCTTAAAGATTGAATTCCTTCCGCATTTTTGGTGTTAAGATTCCTTCCTTTCTGCAAAGTTGATGAATACAGCGCTGCATACATCATTTGATGCAAAATTAGTAATACATTATTCATGATTCATTTGCTGTATTTTTTCTGTATTTTCTGCAAAGATCATTTTGCCTTTCTTTGAAGTTCTTGTTTTCGCTGTGACTAGATCCTTGCACTCGCCTCGCCTCCGGCTCAGGTCAAGGTGCAGCTGAGGAGGTTAAATAACAGGACCTTTTGCTAACACAGGTTGTCAGATCCCAGTAGGTCACTGGAATACACTGCAGCGCCCATTAAAGTGTGCACTGGAAACCATTTTGAAATGTGTAGATTTGGTATATCAGCAGACAAAGGCCAAGTTACAAAGAAAAGTAACGCTGGACTTGGGAGAGATTATGGACTTTTTTGCATTGCAGCACTGATGAACGCTGCCTCCCCGCATCCCCTTTGCTGAGCTGTAGCAAACAAAGCCAAGCTTTTTTTTAGCTCTGTCTCTGGGATAGAAATGGACATCAGAAGCCGCATGTAAAATAACCAAACCAAGATACAATTGCGAACTTGGATAATCTCTTTAGCCTGGTTTCCTCCAGTAAGCGTCGACTCTCTGAATCACTATTGAGAGACTTAGAAAGCACCCCCGGAGCTGTGCTGCGGGAAACGCGCTTTTCCTGACTTCCAGGCTGCATTTCTTTTTTTGTTTTTATTCTTTTCATCCACGCCTCCCGTCTCTGCCTCTTTCTCTATTTTTGTCCATGCAAACATTATAAAAGGCCTAAAAGTGGATAAGTGTCTGCTTCTAGTGTATTTAAGAGGGAGTACCATGCAGAGAATCCCCCAAGACAGCTGCTTTGGTTCCAGGCCAAGCCGGCATTAGTGCTAGAGGGAATTAATTATAATATATTAATATATAAACATAGAATATGTGATGCATTTGTCTCTTGAAACTTCGTTTATAATTGTTATTCTTTGCATTTGAATACTTTCACCTGAGGGTCTCAGTATACTTTGTCAGCCTGCAGGCATGTGCAAAATTCTGCCTGAGGACGGGGACCTTTAGAAAGCCTCTGCTGTCTTTTAGTACCTTGGGAACATGCTGCTTGGTGCATGCATACAGCATCAGCTGTGAGCAAGGGACCGAGTTCGAGGGCTTTGAATTACTCTGCTGTGCGAGAACAGCAGTGATGGCACTGGTGGGATGCAAAAGCAGCATCTTTTAATTTCAGAATGCAAAAGAGAAGCGATACTAAACTGTCAAATTAGAAAAACAGTTTATGGAATGACCTAGTTCTTAATTACCGATTTCCTTTGGTTTTTATTACATTGTCTGGATGCCTCCCTAGCATTCACTCAGATAGTTCCTGTCTCTCAGTTTTTTCTTCTTTATCTGATCATGGAAATTGATTTTAATACAACAAATAGGCCCTAAGCCTATTTAGAGAATGCAAATCACAAGGACAGCTTCTTACTCCCCAGTGCAAACTGCTAGTGATGGGCCAGTTCTCTGAACTGCGAGTAGCTATAAAAATCCCAGTTTTCCTGGTTTTCTACTGAGAATTTCCTGCGCTTTATTCCATAAATTGGCAGTGTGTACAGACCTCACCCAGCCCAAGGGTGTATTAAAGGCTGATGAATCTCACAGATGTTCACAGATGGCAAGTGCGCTGCCGTCACCTTCCCTGTGGCAACACATGGCCGGTTCCCTGTGCTGTCAGCAGCCTCTCCAGAGTGCTGCCCTAAAGCTGCGAGGGGTAGGAAGGGGAAGGCTCCCTCGAGCACTCCCTTTTTGCTCATTTACTATTTTTCTGCTGCACCATTTCCACATCCTCTCCTAGATCCATCTGTAAGCATGTTTAGGAAGAATTTAATTCACAACCACAGGGTCAAAGACAAAATAATTTCTTGGGGCGAGGTGTGAGTGAGGTGGGCTGTTCCGCACCGTCAGTCCCACGCAGCAGGGCTAGCCACCTCGCTCCTCTTTGGGAGAGAGAAACAGATTTTCAGCAGCCAGATTTCACCAAGTGCAGCATGTTCACCATGGTCTGGCTACAGCAGCAGCCGTAAAAGGCAAAGGATGCAGACGCCATCACCGCCTCACTCCTTCCCCGCTCTGGCCCTGGTCAGGGGTGCAAACTCGGCAGCAGGTTGGTCAGCTCAGGCCATAGCAGGGTCTCCTGGCTGTTACCCTGCTGCGCTGGAAGGACGGGGGAGCCGGGAACCACTCTGGCCTGGGTTTGCATCAGCTGGGCTGGGTGACAGCCCATGCTATCTGCCACTCCCGGCAGCTACCTGCTGAGCAGACGCTTGATGCAAGCCTTGATCGGTTTATCAATGTGTCTTCTCATCTGCAGCCACTGAGACTAGACTTACGGCAGTGTGTTGGATGAGACTGCCCTGGTGGGTAAACTTGTTGCAAATACTGATGTAATTGATGGCTAAGGAAGATACATTGCAGTGCTCTTTCATGCCAAAGAAGTATGTTCAAACCCTGCCCCCTGCCCCATCCCACCACCCGTCACGGCCTGGGGTGTATTTGCAGAAGAGAAAGGCTGAGCTGAAATGACAACTAAGGGCTGCCAAAGGGGCAGGCATGGTCCTCTTCTTCCCTTCTCCACTCCATGCGTGCCTTTTCCTTTGCACTGGCTTTGGGGCGTCATTGGCATCTCAGTGAGTGGATTTGCCACAGTGAACTTGCCAAAACCCAATATTGATAAAAAGGTGAGGGTGCAAATTGTGTGCTGACTTGGTGTGCTTTTACGCATAAAGCTTGATGTGCCACCTTGGCTTGAGGAGGCATTAAGTGAGTGCCAGAGCAGGGCCAAAATGGTGAGGGCAGAGCAGCATCGCTTCTGCTGGCAGCAGCAGGATGATAAGATGGCTCGGCAACTCTCATCGGACCACATTCACAGAGTCCATGCTGCCATCCAGTGCTGCTGGGCAAAATGTCTTTAACCCCAAGGTCTGTGGGGAGCGGTTGCGCATCTCCTAGTCGTTAGTTACAGCAGTGATACCCCCACTTGGGATTGAGGGCTCTTGTGCTCATACCTGCAGGTCTGTGAGCACACTACTTGTCTCAGTCACCTTCAGGCCATTATTTAGGATTGCTCTGGGCTTTTGGCAATAGGTAAGCCCTCTCAAACTTCCTTCCTCGTCAGAAGTGTGTTTTGCAGTCAGCTATGGTTACATGTGAGCACGACCGACTTACTCGCAGTTTTTGGTGTTTGTGAAATCCAGCTTCAGCGCAAGGGAAGTTCCATCTCTTGAATGCTCTATTTTTTATAGTGTTAGGAAGACAAAGGCCAGGGTAGTTGAGAATTCAGGACTGTGTTTTTCCCAGCTCCCACTAACTGTGTGAGGAAAACAGTTGTCCACAGAGTATCTTCTAGGGGGTCATGGTTGCAAATGGATGGCATTATTATGGGAGTCTTTTCATTAAAAGCCAAAAGGACAGGATCTCTCTCCATCACCACCCAAAGCCCTGCTTCCCCAGAAAACCCAAGACCTCAGGCAAGTCAATTAAGCATTGTAGGGACCTGTCAGACAGATAAGAAAGGGACTCTTTGGCCACAGTGAGGCCAAAAGAGGGGAATGAATCCCAGAAAGTCTCTGGAGCAGATAATAAATAGCCTTTATCTGGGAGGTGTGTCTGTGTGTGTTTTTTTTGAGGAGGTGTGATGTCAACCTCCCAGACTTGCCTTCTTTGTTGGGCAGACTTTTGCTTTAATTAAAAACCTCCAATGGAATGTTAATTGGCCTGGGGGTGGGGGGGTGGGGGGCAGGAAATCATTACTTCATCTTCTCTTCCCATCCAGGTCCATGCACACACATATGGGCAAATACACGTGCTTTCTTTTCCAGCAGAGGAAAGCAGCCACAGCTAGTTTTCTGGCCAGACCTCCTTTCCCCAATGTGCCTGTTTGCATGTCGCAGTTTGGCAAAGGAACAATAAATAAATGTGGTGCTTTGTTTCCTTCTTCCTGAGGAGAAGCGAGGGGAGGATCTGCCAGCTCCTTCTAAGGGTTTCTCTCCGAAGGGATCCCGTGGGCCCCCCCGAGAGCCCCAGCACAGGGCAGCAGCACCGCCCGCAGCGGGTTCTCCCAGTGGGATACGGCATTATAATCAAGTGGAGGGGGACGCGCTTGGCTAACGAGCATCCTTTGGCTTTGCTGCTTTGAACATTGTTTTCCGTGAGTTTATTTTTTTGAGTTAGATCAATTTATCCCACATTTCAGAGTGAGAAGCAGCAAGTGAGTTTGCAGAGAGACACAAGAGTGTTCTCTAATCCAGAAAACATTTGCTTATTTTTCATTCTTCTTTTCAGCTGTTCCAAGACGAGTGAAAATAACCTTACCCAGCGTATGTGCTGAATCTGTCCGTTATCACAGCATAAACTGACACCCCCCATCATCTGTTTTTCCTTTCCTGTCGTGGCTCAGAGCCGTTAGGGCAGTTTCTCAGGAATACCCTGTTGGAAGCAGTAGTGGTTGACTGTCCTGCTGTGTGAAGTCTAGTCCTAATGCAAACCGTGGTTTCAAATTCCTCTGCTTTTCTCTTCCGAAGCTGTGATCTGGTTAGGAACCAGTAATCCTTGTGACTGTAGCTTTTCCTAAAGCTGTATAGTTTCAAAGTACTGAGATTTTTTTCCCCTCTGTGTCTCATACGTTATCTGTTGTGACAGTTCATAGAAATACACTCCAAAATACAGATAATAGCTGCAGTGAAAAAACCCCGTGCCTTCCAACCTCGCTGTCATCTCCCTTTAACAGAAGACGTGCTCCTTCCCTTCCCTTTCTGTAATTGTAGAGCAGAGGAGCTGAAGTGCACAGCAAACTTCTACATTGACCTACTGATGTTGATGGTTTTAATGTTATTAGTGCACTGAGTAAAGAGGAGTTTGGGGAAGGGGATTTAAGAAATAATAAAAATACGTATTTTCAGCAAGGGCTGGGATCTAGATGGGAGAGAGAGGGGGAAACCCACAAGCCATCTTGCTGGCTGCCAGGTTTTAGAAACACCGCTGACATTTTATCAGAAGTCAAAAAGGTAAAACAAATGCAAAGCCAAGTTTAAAAAGAAATGTATGACATCCCACTCTGGAGCTCAGGAGGGAGGTGGAGGTCCCGGCCAGCTGCCAAGCAGAGCGTCTGCTGGAGGTGTGTGAGCCCTGTGCTGCTCCCAGCCCAGCAGCACAGGGTCTGGAGGGGGCAGCTGATCCCTCCACCACCCAGCTCCTTTGCCCCACGGTGCCTTGTAAAGTCCCAGCCAGCACCTTCAGTTACACTCAGGAGCAAGTGAAATAGTGAAAACTTTCAAACACACACACTCAGAGGCCATGCCTGTATATGTATGAACATGAGGCACAAGAACATACGCTTTGTAAATCACAACTGAATTTCACCTCGCGTTTTCCAAAATGTCCTTGGTTTTGAAGGTCCTTAAGCAAACTGATGTATGTTCATACTAATTCACTCTTAATCAGGACTAATGTGCAACTCTAGTCCATCACAGCTGAAATAACAGCACAGCACCTAACTTCAGGCTTTTTGTGGTGTTAGCTGAGACATGGGCTTCTGTTTCACATGCTTTGTATCTCCATCCAGGGGAGCCTTCCTCTCCTTTGATTGGCTGGCAAGGCTGTACTCCCAACACAGGCAGTTAGAATAATGTCAGAATGTGGATGCTGTGCATACCGTAAATCAGAAGTACCAGCGTACCAAGAGCGTACATGCAGGTCTCTGCAAAGCCATGGAGAAAAATGAGGCCTGTTCTTTTCCTCAGAATTATATTTAAAAGGAGTGAAAACCTGCCAGGCTCTCAGGGGACATAGCACAGCTGCCCTATACTGCACTCTGGAATGTCTTTTAAAAGTGACCTTTTCAAAGGATGTTCTTGTGTTCGAGGCTTGTACCCGTTTTTGCTCCTAGGTATTCAAGCATGAGTGCGATCCTTCTTGCTAGTGGAGAGAGTCGAGCTATTGAATTGCTAACAAGGACATCCCTTCTGAAAAATGCTCGTGGACTGTTGGAATTTTAAACAAAATATTAGAGCTTGTAAAGAGCCTAAATTGAATGGTCTTCTCAGTTGCGCAGCTTTCATTCTCTTGATTCTCATGCTGTCATGATTTCGGACATTATTTTATCCTTTCAGAGTAGGCAAGACGTAAACCTGTAGTATACGTAAGAAGCCAGAACGAAAATTTAGTAGGAAAACTCAGAAACCCCTATCATTTAAGCTTTGTTTATCCATCCTAAAAAGTACAAGCCCCATGTGGTTTCTTTGCAACTTCTTAAGGTAAGAAAGAGAACACCTTTCTGTTTCATGCAGGGTTCCTCCGGGCTCAGTGTTGTTGACTGATCTTATAAAAGTCCATGGATGACGAGACTAAGAGTCTTGTCAGTCTCTAGAAGAGCTGCCAGTTTGAGCCTCCAGCAGCACAACAGATTGCACAGACCTGGTCCTTCGCCGATGACTGCTGAAGGCACTCTGCACTGCTGCCAAATCTCCTCTTCAAGTGCCACGTTTTAGCCCATCCCTTAAATCGCAAACAAATTTTAATTATAGTTTAGTCACTATTAGCACCTGATCTAAATTATAAAACAAGGAGGAAAGGTTAACTTAGAATTCATTTTTGCAAAACACTGGAATTAAGCAGCCACGTGTCTCTGGCTAACATTACTCTTGACAAATACGTTCAGTCTCACTCAGATTTTTAGCCAGGTCTCCTTTAGCGCCTGTAAGAGCTACGATAAACAGTACCTTTTTAATGCATTGTAGATAGATGGGCAAACCCTGGAGGATTTAACACCTTAAAATGCCATGTAACCTGTTTGCAGCAGAATTTTAAAATTTGTTCCATTGGGCTGTGATGGCTTTCACCGTGATCTGGACATACCAAATATTCACATTCTTTTACGTATTTCTGACAAAATAAAGGAATCCTATAAGTGGGTGTAACAACAATTTAAACAATTTTTTTCAGGCTGACAGATTAATGGAAAGGAAAAACAATGTCAGAAACTAGACTTGGGCCAACTTTTCTGGAAGAAGCAGTAGCCCCAGTCTCACAGACAGTCCCATCTGTGCTGAAGTCAAGCACACATCTCACCTACCAAAACCAGTTTTCACAGGATCGGGACCTTTGAGTTCTGGCCATTTCTCTAGTTCCGTTTCTCACTATTCCGGTGGAGAAGCAGTACTGAAGGCAAGTTATAGGACTGTTGAAGAGAAGGCTCCAGGGAGACCTTATAGTGGTCTTCCAGTACTTAAAGGAGGCCTACAGGAGGGATGGAGGAGGACTCTTTATCAGGGAGTGTAGTGATAGAACGCGAGGTGATGGTTTTAAACTGAGAGAGGGGAGATTTGGATTAGATGTGAAGAAATTCTTTACTGTGAGGGTGGTGAGACATTGGAACAGGTTGCCCAGAGCAGTTGTGGGTGCCCCCTCCTAGAAAGGGTTCAAGGTCAGGTTGGACAGAGCTTTGATCAGCCTGGTCTAGTGGAAGGTGTCCCTGCCCATGGCAGGAGGTTGGAACTAGATTATCGTTAAGGTCCCTTCCAACCCAAACCGTTCTGTGATTCAATGATTCAATGACTTTTTAAAGTATAAGATAAAGGTAACTTTGAAAACTAATTACCTTTAAAACCACAAATTACTGCTTTGTCTAATCTGGGCGTATTTTCGTGTTGTAGAACTGTCTGAAGAGATTACTGCCTTTCTTCTTTATTGGACTACAAGGTCAACATAAGCATTTCTTTCCACAAACCTTGCAAATTAAATAACTTCAGTGAATCAACAAATTGGGTCTGCTGATAGTTAATAGACTGCATTAAGGTGCTAATCTCTTGCCCAATAAAAACCTGAGATTAAGTCCTCACTTGTAAATCAAATTGGTTGGAATGCTGATGGTTCTTTCCCAGAAACACACCAAAACCACGCTGGGCTTGGGACAGGCAGCATCATCCAAACAAGAGGTGTCTAGGAGGAGAGCAGCAGGTCTGGGATAAGAGCAGGGAAGATTTGATGCTTGCTTTCAGGATACATTGACAGATGCTGCGTGAGGAAGATTTGCAGGCAGCCTAATGAACGGTGTCTTGCTTTCAGGATAGCTCGTCCTTCATCTTGAATAAAGGCAGCCCACTTTCATTATTTAAAAGAAAAAGGGAGCTAGCTTAGTGGTCTGTAATAGCTGGTTTACTATTATGGAAGAGTTGTTGAGTGTTCACGTGTCAGGACAAAACAAAACGGTCTGTAAAATTAATCTTCCAGCCGATGGTAAGTGTCAGGGTGAGTAAGGAGGAACACTTGCGAAGTGCAGGTGGTTTGCCTGGAAGCATGCTTACTGGGCACGAAAATGGCCAGGAGTCATCCCAGGTGATAGGCAATTTGTCATCTATTTATGCTTTTAAAAGTATATTTTTGTAAAATACGGGAGTTAACAGAAGATGATCCTAATGACTCAAATCTGCCATTTTCTCCCTTCCATTCCCTTTAGGAGAGCCCATCAAACACCAATAATTCTAATCTTTTACAAGTACCTAATGGCTCCCAGCCAAGAAAGGTTTTAAGAAATAAATAGGAGCTCTTAATGCAGTGAATTTCAGTTTTGCCTAATCTGTGCAAATTGATGAATTAAATCCCTTTGCATCTCAAACCCACTTTGGTGATTTGCATGGTGATTATTTCAGTTTTCATAAATTTTCCCCAGTCATTTCCTGTCTTTTCTTGAGAACAGACGTCTAATCTCTGCAGAAATGTGTGCGTGTAATAGTTACACAGTGTTTAAAACTTGTCTGTACGTATTCAGCTATTGTACAGGAGTTGTAATCACTCATTTGTGTTATAGGGAAAGTTCGACTGGTCTGACATGTGAACTCTGTGCTTTAAAAACAGCAGTCGTCAAGTAGCAGCTTTGGAATTACTGTTATGGTATCTTTAGCCTTAATGCTTTTCTTTTCCATTTTCATTCTGGTCTGCTGTTTTCATGATTATCTGGAATGGCTCTTGTTTATAGAAAGAGTATATGTGTGTTTTGTAGATAAATGGTTAGAGATACAAACATAGCTAGAGATGTGCATCAGGTATGTATTTCCGTCTGTGGGTATATGCACTTTACATGTTCATATGAGTTAGGAGCGCTTTAATCCCAGTTTTATGGCAAGCCAGGCAGTCTGAGAAGCTAATGGTAATTGCAAGGATGAATGAAAAGTCATTGTCAGAGACAGGAATAGAATCAGGCTTCTGCTCTCTCTGCTGTCATCAGAACTGCAGAAGATCGACGTAGGACAAAAGGTCATCTACTCCATCCCACTGCCCTCAAGCATGATCAATTCCAACTAAACTGCTCCTGAGAGATATTTATCTCACTTCTTCTTAAAAGCAACCTCCCCTAACAATGGAGGTTGCTGAGGTCCTGTGGATGGTCACTTTGGCTGATAAGTGGCTGTTTGCCCACAACAGACGATCCTGTCACTGGATTTTGCTTTGGCGCGCACAGGATTTCATGGCAAAACTCCGAAATACAGGGCAAAGTGGGAGCATGGGTTGGCTGGATGTCTGTGTGGTGGTGTGTAGCCCTGGAGGTTTAATAGACCCTTTCTGTATTGAGATGGACTGTGGTACTCCGTGTTGTGATATTTCTGAGACTTCTCCACTAACAGTCTCTTGGGTATCTGTCTAACAATTCTGAGCCTGTTTTGTTAATCTAGAAAAGGAGTGTCATACTATTGCAGGTTGTTTGGGGATTTTGACAGAAGTTCTGCACCTTCTTGGTAAATGTTTGTATTGTGATTGTCCCGTGAGTTCGGCTGGACTCACGGGAAGCTCACGTACAGAAGTACAACTGAACTGCAAGGAGAGACACACAGTTCTTCCGACTGGGAAAAACCCAAATCATTGTGAAAAAGAGCAGGCTGTAGTTTCATATGCTTTTGGAGTTTTCTTTTGGTTAGTAGGCTGGAGCTACACAAGGTGAATTTAATTTTATAATTCCCTGTCTGGTCCCTGGTTGGGGCAGAAGCCTGTCTGTCCCCTACCCGCCCCGGCATCGCACACCACAGGAGTGCTGCCTAGGCTGCAGAGACAGTTTCACAGCCCCCATACAGCATGTCGGAGACTGGAGAAGCCGCTATGGAGAAATCATTTTTGACAAAGACACAACAAGGAGGGTCAGACATGCTCAGGAACGTGCTGAGACCCTATGGAGCGGAGCCAGAACTGCCACATCCTGTCCCTGATCCTAGCTCACGACTGGTGTGTGGCCCCATCCGAGCTCTTCTCCAGCGTCTGGGGCTGGTGCTGAGGATCAGCTGTTACGTCTTTTCTCTCCTGTGCCGTCTCTCCACTCCTCCAGGACTCTTGACACTGCTGGGTGTTTAGAGATACTTGACATTTGCTCTGTCAGCTCTCAGCTCTCCAGTTACACAGGCAGGGCACTGGGATATTTCACTAACTCATTATTTTCTTAATATATAAAATGTGGCAAAAAATAGTGCAATTCCATGAAATTGGAGGATGTGAGGATCAACTTAGAGCATGGTTTGGAAATCTGATTATTGGTGGCTTTGCTGGCTAACAGTTCCTTTGTCGTGCCCTCCTTTCTCCCTTGCCTCCTGCAGAACTGGATCAGGAAAGTAGTCAGGGCTCGTTTCTGTGCTGGGTTATTTTTAATGTGGCTCAGTTGCTTGATCAAGCCCAGCGTTCAGCCCCATGAAGCAGTTGTTCTGGCACTGCTGAAGTGAGGAGTGCTTTGGGGGTGGAAAAGAACTGTGCAGGGCAAGGAGGGGTGGTTGGAGCCACTTCAGTTGACGGTACTGCCAAAAGGAGTGTGGATCATTCTTCCACCTAGATGCAGCGCAGCTGAGAAGTGCTGCCATGAAAACACTGGTGCTCCCCTTTTCACCGTTTACATTCATTATGGAGAGAAGGAGAATAGTTCTCCCTGCAGCTCCCAAGCAGAGCATTTCCTCTTTGGCACAAAGCAGCCCTTTTAAGAACATTAGCTGAGCTATTACAGTGATGAGGATGCATGTAGGTCAAAGTGGTCATTAATTTGCATGTCCTCATTCCGTTGCATCTCTCCTGGCCTTGCTGGTTACTATCCACGAAGTTGTGTAAGGGTTTGTTTTTTAATATAGATATCTGTTGCCTAGGGACTGGATTAGGATTGCTCCACTTTATGTCAAGCACTGCTCAGTCTCTAGGTAGAAACATCTATCAAGGCCGGCCGTGCAGCTGTGACCTTGGAAGGAGAGCCTGGTTGTTCATTATCTTTCCCCTGAGCTGAGTCTCCCTGTAATCCTAGACTTTGCGTATTTTCCATAGAAGAGATTTCAGTTGGCCTTTGAAGTTACCTCGAAAATATTTATAGGGGACAAGTCAACTCTTTTACACTGTAAGTGTTGCATGTCCTCAGAATCAAAGTGTAAATTATGTCTTTCTAAATGCATGCACCTCCTCTTGAGTATCAGAGCTGGTCTTAAAATACATACTGCTCGTGAAGCTTTTTGTTAACGTTATGAAAGAGTTAAATGTTGATGCAAAGTAAGGTCTTTTTAAGCCTTATATATGAGGAGGCTTTTTCCACCTGTCATGTCCTTGCCAATGTTGATAATACCACAATATCCAGCAATTATACTGAATGATTGGAGACCACCCATCATTAATTTGCAGGGCCGAGTGCTGCTACACCAGGCAGTAGAGATTCTTCGAATATTGCAAAGGAGGAGAGCATTACGGACAGGGGTGTTATGAATTTCTCAATTAGCAAGGAAGAAATGCAAGTTAATGTCACCTTGATACATTCCCATTGCAAATCTTCACAATATTTTAAAGCTCACCCTTTCCCACAGTTGCTATCCAACAGAAGACAAAGAGGAAAGAGGTTACAAAAACGTGACTTTTGCATTCTCAGAAAAGGATGTTACATCTCCGTAGAGGAGATCCGTCAGGGTGGTATGCAGCGTATTCTCAGCAAGGCGTGAAACTTGTAGTCTGAGTATGAGGAGTATTATATCTTTCAAAGGCAGTTATTTAAGGGTGGCTCTTGAACTGGGCCTTTTATTGGGATAGCCTGAATTTCCTCTCTTACGTTGGCTTTGGCGCTGAAAGCTGTACCCCTAAATGGTGATTTGATGGGGTACAGTGTAGGTGTCAGTGAGCCAGCAAAGATGCACTAGCCCCCGAGCCTGAGCTGGAAATCAGGCCATTTGAATGCAAGCCCATGTGCCTGGAGAGCTGCAGGAGGAGTTTTGTGGGGGATAAATGCATTTACAACTTGTAAGGAACAGTCTCTCCCGCTTCCTCTAACGATCATTATCCAGATTCATAATTAGCCTAGTGCAGCTTTTAGCTCGCTAGTGTGGTGGATTTTCTTGTGGTTGAAGTAGCGTTCTGTCCTCCTGTCAGCACATCTGACAGCAAGCTATTGCTTAGTTTCATTTGAGAGATTTCCCGTCTAGCTGCTTAAAAGGCATTACTCAGGAGGCTGCAAGATTTCACAAAGCCATTTGTCTGGCATTTCTCAAACAGTTTGCTTCCTGTTGATAGTAAACTGATGTAAAAATGCCGGAGCTGTAATAAACTATGTCCATTTGTGCACTACGGATCTGCTTAAGATTTGCCTAAAAGTCACTGGGACTGCGCACCAAGTACATGTTTTTTCTTACTCTTTTTATTATTTTATATAGCAAAGGGCAAAGCCAGACTGAAGGTCAGTTTATTTCTTCCCACAAAAAGGTGGTGTGTCATTTTTGTGTTTGCCAGTGTTTAGTTAAGGGATTAACAGACAAGAGAGCCAGCATGCCATGGAGAGCTGGGTTGCTGACCCAAAGGCATTCAGGTCCTGCAAAACCGTTCTGGCAAGAAGTAGGCAAGCGGGGACTGAAGCAGACAGCATGCTTATCCTGCTAGCCATCGCTTCGGACATAAACAGGGGACGTAATAAACTTCCACAAAGGTCTGTCTGTAAATGCCTAATGCTGGCAAATACAAAAGCGATTCATAGGAGCATGCATTAGATCCGTTCTTGGCTTCTTCAGCAAAAGGGTTTTGTAAGGCTGGCAAGACAGCTACCAGAAAAGTTGGGCTGATAGAACAGGCAGCCCAGCCAATTGTGTTGGTGTGACTGGAGCTGGTCCTGAAGGTGAGCGAGGGAGTGATGCTCCTTGTATAAAAGTTTGTCTCCACCTGTAAGAGTTTACTTTGAACTTCAGAGGTTGTGATGCAAATGAGAAGGAGAATATAGAATTAAAAAGGAATTGTATTGAGTGTGTATAATAATAGGTTGCCCAACCAATTTTTTCCTAGAGGAGATGAACAGGGTGAAATACCAACACTAAATACGCAGGTGAATAACTAGACCGTGCTGATAAGTCTTTGCGCACCAGCAGTGTATAGCTAGAGTATACACAGGAGATGTGAAGCGGAAACGACCTGTAAAATAACAAGCAAAATAACCCCCACTGATGGAGGTAGAGCCTGTATCATCTGATCTGGGGCCTCAGGCAGAGGTTTCTTGCTGACATCTTCAGAAGAGGTCTTGCTGTGCCGTGTTGGGGTTAAAGTGAGAAGTTCTCCAAGCCAGGGACCACCCTCGCTGTGTGTTTGCAGCTCAGCTGAAGCACCTGGGCACTGAAGAAGACGTGCAGTACTTGACAAGAAGCAAAATATTCCATAAAGAGGTGGGTACACTGCTGCATCCTCTTTTTCCTGGGGGAAAAAATATATCGTGGTGGCAGAAGATAAAAATAGTCGTCAGTCACAGACCTGGCAGGCATCTATATATATGTGGTAAGCATTCTTTCTTGGGAACAGTTTAATATGAGAAGGCCCTGCCAACAATGCAGTCCAGCAAGGAAGGCCAGAGCCAAAGCTAAGGCACAAGTGTTTTCCATGGATGTTGCTTAGCGGGGCAGGGCCACTAAGTTAGTGAGTTCTCAGCTTCTCTTTAGCTCCTTCTGTGAAAGCAACCATGAAGGACAGGAGGAAAGAAAACAGGGTAAGTTTGATTGTGAAGGATGCTGAGGCAGGGATTCCTGAGACAGAACACCAGTGAAACTGTGAATTCTGGTCAAGCCAAATCCACCTTTTCCTAGTAGTCCTTAGAAGTGGTGCTGAGGGATGGCCTGGAATATGTCAGGCATGTAGGATACTTGCCCCTAACTCCTTCCAAGCCTCCAAAAGTAGATTTATTCCTTTTTTTTCCCCCTTTTATCTTCAGGGGAAGAAAGACTTTTTGTAGATTCTTGTGCATCCTCACTTATTTACAGAGAAATACTGGAGCCATATCAATTTTTCATGGAAACAAGGGAGGAAGGCTTGCATTTTGCATACTGCTTGGGCTAAAAGGGCAACAGTATGATGCATTTTAATACATGCATTTTGAGTTTCTTCTAAGGAAAAATATCAAGTAAGCAAGTTAAAAGAGCGTCCGGGCTACTTCTGAAGCTTGCAAAATAGATAAAAGCCAAGAATTTAAAACGTTTCATTAAAAATGAACCCAGAAGTTTTTTGAAGCTCAACATTTTGTTCTGCAAGCTCAGCAATATTCATTAACCTCCCACTGAAGACTGCCGAACAGCTGGATCCAATTTCTGAAAAGATAATCATAAAGAAATTAGATTAATAGTCTTCAAGTGGTGCAGTTGAGGATCAGTTGTGGCAAGCTCTTTTATATGTAGCATGTCGTTAGCTATTTTCCATGTGAAGATGGTTACTGCAGTCCCGAGAGGAATAAGGCTGTATCTCACTGATACAGAGATCAGTTCTCCTGGACTGTGAACACAGCAAGGCACAGATAAGCAAGATTGCTGCTGGCTCCCTTTTCTCCTTCTTTCCTATCGCCCTATTCTGAACACATCACCTCCATGACATATATGCATATTTGCTGCAAGGAAATCGCTGCCCTTTCAATATCAAAGACGGCACGTTTCTGACATACCAATCAGTGCAAAAAAGCTCCTGCTGGCCCCAGTGAAGATTAAGTATCTTTGTGTGGTGCTTTATTGCAATACAGAGAGGTGAATGTAAAGGATGACCTGTCCCTCCTAAGGCAAAGCCACAAATAAAGCAACATTCAGTACTGGCTTCATTCTCGCTGCGTTAACTGATAAAGCTCCACTGAGCTGAGCAGTAGCTGAATCGGGCCAGGGCAGAGCCCTTCTGAATCCTACATTAGGCTGTCCTATTCCCACTCTCACTTTTCATTGTTTCCAACCAAATCTCACAAGAAAAGCTGCAAATTTTCTCGTGCTCTCAGGTCAGTGCCAGCCAGCTCGGTGGAAACCCAGAAGCCTGTGTCACCACAGCTCCCAGTGCACATCCTTCCAACACGGAGCTGCTGCAGGGATATGTGTTTCACTCCACAGCTCGACAGCACTGCTTCTCTTCACATCCCTGTACTCAGTCTAAACAAGTGTAAGACAGGGGTACCTCACGCTCTCAAGCTTTCTCTGGCAGTCTGAATACTCCATCCCCACTGAAAAGTGTCCTATTTTTACTTGAGTGCTACGCCTGCATTCAAAGGAAGCAAATACTGTTCTGAATGCAGATGTAGGGCCCATATCAGTGATTTCCTCGCTCTGTTCATGTTCTGGTAGCTTCCTCTCGGGTTTGGGATGAGCCAACAATATTGTAAATGTAAGGCAGGAGTTAAAGCACATTGGTTTTTGCACGGGGGAGCATTCTCATGGTGCATGGATCGGCACATCCTTCAGCAGCCTGGTTGCTCTCTGCTTTGCTGCTTAGCTTGCTCATTCTCCAACCTGTAAATTTATTCCCATTCACACAAATAGATGCAGAATAACCTGGCAAACCTTAAGGCGTTGATTTTCCTGACTAGGTGACCGGAAACAGCTTGCTGGGTATTGCGGCGTGGTTCACAGGCAGCTTACCAGCAGTCTTTTAAAAGAAGTCCAGTATCACCAGCTTTCACTCATTTCTACAATTAGCAGAACTATACGCTAGTTTTTACCCACCAACATTCAGTCATTCCCTTGGCAAACACATGTCCATATATAGTAGGAGTAAACTACTGCATTTAGGTGACATCCTCTTGATGTCTTGGCTACCTGATGCTCCAAGGTCTTAGCTACATCACAGCTGCAGGTGTGCACTGGGTTTGCTACAGGACATCCCAGAGCTGCCTCTTCCAAACCTGCCAGTGTAGGTGTGTGCCAGTCCTTGGGCCAGCACTTTGAAATGCTAACTCTGGCACTGTCCCCCACCCCGCGCACACACGCACAGACACGTTCTCCCAGGTCAGTGGTCCGTTCTTGGACAGCACATGGCTTAAGCACATACCTGACGTTAAATATCCCCTTAAAGGCTTCCTGCCCCAAGTGGGAATGTGTCTAGGGTTAGCTTCTCTGAATCTGGGTCGAGAGAACTCATTTTCTAGTGTGTCCCCTACTGGTCCCATGCCAGAAGACCCCTCGTTTTGAGGGAAACGTGGCAGCAGAATAGGCTGTGCCTGACTTTTGACAGTGCTGGGAGCCAGCCAGATCTCTATGAAGTGTTAGTCTTTGTCTTTGAAGCCTGAAAGGAGCATTTGAATAAAATGACAGAGCTAGGTAACAAGGCAGAAGAGTTGTTTGTTTTCATTTTTACTCAAACTTTCAGCACGCGCTTAAAATGTGACACTGTTGTCTGGTATTTTCAGTTTAGACAGAATGTGGTTGTTTCTTGGGTTGAAAAATTGAATTCCAGAAAGAAATAATGCTTCTGGCAAACCAGACTGCATTCCAGGGCATGATTTCATCTGGTAACTAGTCCAAGAGAGTCAATATTGGTTAATATGACCATGACTGCCTGTATTTCTCATTATTTTCCATCAAAACTTGCCAGAGAATTCATGCTCTGGTGCCAGCAGATCACTCTTCCTTTCTATATATTTTGTAGTGTCATCATTCACTAACCCCAAAAGTCTCTCTAAGGAAAAGAGAAAGCTATAATGCAATGCGCTCATGTCCTCTCATTGCCCGCTGCAGTTACAGAAAGAGGTGGATAGAATTCCTTTAGCAAACAAATGGGAAGTCCTTCAGGAAAGTGGTTTTGTGAGTCCCTTGCAGGACCAAAGTTTTCTGGTACATAAGAAAATGGGATTGTAAATGAGATCGTGAAGGGCAAGGCTGCTTTGACCATCTCTCCGCTTTCTCCTTCTGCGTGAGCTCAGAACAGATCTAATTAGATCTGATCTAATTTTATAGGTGTTTGGCCCAAATTCCCTCAAAATGTCTTAATGTTGACAGGACACGTCCTAAACTTCCCTTCGTTGCCTCAACAGGCCAGTCTTTGCCCTGCCTTTTCGTTACATCTGGAAGTTGGAAAGTCAAACTGTCCTATCCCTGAGAATCTCAGAGTGGATCCCGAGGTTTGTTTGCCAGAGCCGTTGGCTGCCTGGCAAGCCCTTCTCTCTGGATGCCAAAGCGCTTTCCTTGGGGAGGCAGACGGCATCTCCCGCCTGCCTCAGAAAGCCGGCAGTCTTTGCGACCCGGTCAGCAGATACGTGCAACAAACCCCTGACCTTCGTTCAATGCCGTGTACCACGTACGGCAGCCAGGTCCGATGCCACCCTGGGAAGAGCCACGCTTCAGTCAGTCTGACTGGCAGAGCTGGTATTTCTCTTTCCCGCTCTCCAAAGAGGAGATTTCTCCTGGGAAGGTGCTGCCTGCCAGAGTCTGCGTCCCGCCGTGCTGGAGGGTAAATTCCTCTTGGGAGTTACTTCAGCAAAGGGTGACCTGATGACCCAGATGCCTTTCCTCCCTCCCTGAAATCCTCAGCAGCAGAGATATTTAATTCTAAGGAAAAATCTGCCTTTTTTATTGAAGAGGAGGCCCTAGTAATGTAGATTGAGGCTGGTCTGGAGCTCTGAAGGTGTTTCGGCCTTTTTTTGCTGAATTGACTAAAAAACCCACTCAGAGAAACTCTGTTACGGTGAGTTACATCTCAGCTTTAAGAACGGTCACCTTATTTCTTTTGTCTCCTTTCTTCTTTTGTGGAGAAAACAGCTGTGAGTGATCCATAACACAAAACTAAATTCACAAGCATTTTACTAATGGAGGGGATGGGAGGTAAATATGTATTTGTTTAATTATTCACTACACTGAGTTCACCTCACTATGTATTGCACGCAGAGGATGCTCCGCTGAGATGGAATAGTTGAAATATGCACAAGAATCAGGAGCTAATATGTGTTTATAGCAGTATTGCTAATTGGAGGCTTTTTAAATAGTACTACTGTAGCGTTTTTCCTTACATTTCAGCTGCTGAAATTATATTATCACCTGCCCCCCCACACCCCCCCATAGCGAGGAAGGAACAGTTTTAAAATTCAGGACTTATTATTTAAAAAAACCTACGACTGTGTGCACGCACGTCTGTAGGTCGAAGTTCCTAACTCATTCATTTTTTGTGTATTTGGCCTGGCACTTTTGTACATGGGTGTGCGAAGAGAAGAGAGCGGGGGAGTCTAATCTGTGTAAATTCTCATTGAAATCTATGAGGTAGAGTAATATGAGGGGAAAAAAATGCCGTCACTGCTCATGCTCTACTCTCCCCCGCGGTGTGCAGTAGGCCCATTGTCCAGCTGATCAGATTTTATCTGTTCCCCACTCTGTAAAATCAGGAGGTTTTGAGAGCTAAGTGACAAAGCTCCTTAATACCCCATCTCTTACCAGCAGCGTCCCTGTCATCACCTGTACCGTGAGCTGAGCTCTGCGGGCAGCCCTCCTGGAGGCTGCAGGCAGCAGGGGCAGGGGTAGCAGGGCAGGCAGCTTTGGGGGAAGCTGCTCCTTCTCTCCAGCTGCACACCTTGCTCTGTCTTCAGGTATGTTCCTCTCCTCTAACTAGGATTTCAGAGGTGGGGACATAGAAGGAGGCTAATGCATTTGTGAAGCATGGAGCTGCAAGTGTTGAAGAAGGGCTCCCTAAAGGGATAGGAGGGAAGAAAACAGTTTCAGCAACCCGTAAGAGTAAGCTACCTGTCATCCTGCAGATCCAGGCAGTTTGACTGGTGTTAAAAACCCCAGCCCTCTTTCCCCTCCATTTTCTGCCTGACTTTTCCACTTAGCAACAGAAGGCAAAGTTACATCAAATGAAGTGATTGCTTTGATTTCTGTGGCACCCTGGATGGACTACGTGCTTCACAAGACACGTAGCACTATTCCAGCTCCCAAATGCTTGCAGCCTAACGAGTTGCACGAGATGTTACAAGCTCTGCTAGCCCAGAGGATGGGCTGCAGGGACGTTCCAGGTGGGGAAGGAGGCAGAGCTGGAAAGAGCTCAGGGCTGTCTGGGATTCCTGTCTGCCAGGAATGAATGGTGGTGGCTCGGCGCAACCGTCTGCAGCAACCTAAGCCTGCAGGTGGGAAAAATAAAAGTAGGCGAAAGCCAGCTTCTTCTTCTCTCACTCAGATTTCATGCAGAGCGTGGTTTGGCCTGACTCTCAGTGGTAATGCTGAACCCAGAGCAGAGCACTGCATGGCTCTCAACCTCCTGTCGGTTTTTTTCAAAATACAGTTTCTTATTCTGCTCCACGTGGGCAAAGCCACATCAATCACAGCCCTCAATTCCTGTCAGTGCTTTCCTGCTTAGTTATTTCAGCTTTTCTTGAAGCTCTGTTGTATGGCAGATCTTCCTGCGATGGTAGCTTTTGTCAGAGTCCTTACAATCAAAGGACAGGCATTGCGATAGGTTTGGTTTGCATTTCGATCTTTGCTGCACTCGTGCAACCTTTGGGCTGAAACCTGCAGAGTTTCCTTGAAGACAATGTCTTTCCTTATGTTTCTCTTTCTCAAAACAGAAGGGGTTTGTAGGATCAAGTTTGCTATTTGTAGATTGGTTGAACTTAGCTTGTATCATGATGGGCTCTATTGAAATACCAAGATCAGGTGAGATCTCAAGTGAGCAGTCCATCACCTCTCAGGAAAGGGCCAAGTACTTGCGAAAGACCCGCTAAAATCAGAGGCAAAGGCTCAGACTTAAGCAGAGCCTGTAGGCTCCGTATCCCTGGTTGTGCTTTGGGTTTTTTCCATTTATTTGCCATCATTCTGTAACTAATTTGGAAGGTAATGATTAAATATTGTCAGAAAGTATACAGAAGAGTAGGAAAGGCCTCCCTAATTGTGTTTTGACATTTTTTGACATCAGCAATTCTTTTGAAGGAAAGAGAAAAAAGAAACAAAACAAAATCTGTTCAATCACGGTTTTGTGCTTTTTGTTCTCTTCGGCGAAGAAAAATCAGGTTGCAGAGAAGCTAGTGCTGCAGAACCAGAGCTTGCCTCCCAAGCAGGAGTTTTCATGGACTCAGCTTCCATCTAAAGGCAGTTTACAGAAATCTGCACTCCAGTTACGGAAGTGTTTCTTTGTAGGTGATACAGCACTCCAGCTTTCACAGGACCTCAGTGCTTTGCACTATCTCAGTGACTTCAGGGATGTGGTACCAGGATTTGCTTAATACATGGGTCTGTCTAAATGCAGTAGGATGTCAGCTCTGTGCCTGGGCTTTGCATCGCCAGGTAAATAACTTAGGAAATGGAGCAGCACATCTGTGTTTTGTAAGATAAAAACCCTGGCTGCAAGAGACTGTTGTTTCGGCTCTTGAGGGGAGCTACAGCAAAGCTGATGCGGTATCTTCGACAGGGAAGACTTTGTCCAGAGTTATTTCTCTTATTAGCATTTAAGATGGCTTTCAAAGATATGTTCTAAATCAAACCCAAACTGTAACAATAATAAATGACAGAATTATCAGTCAGCTTGTAGTCTTCCATGCTTCGAAAGCCTTCCCCCAAAGTTTAACAGTGACTTCACACACAAGACAAATAAGGCCAATAGCAGGTCTAACACCTAAAGCAGGATTAATTTTTAAACCCCACCTTGTTCGGCTTTTTTGTTGTTTCTTTTTTAATTTTGAAAGGAAAAGAGAGCATTTCCTGCCTTTTCTTACATTTACATACCAAACCTTAGGACTGAGATAGTATTCCTGTCACATGGAGGAACTCCTGTTTTAGTGGCATGAGACACAAAAAGTAAGGGAGACAATTAAATCCTAAGTCTTTGTGGGGAGTAGTATGTTCTCCCTCCTGCTGCACTGCTGGAGTTGGTGGTCCAGTGTAGCTGGCTTTAGGGAGGGATTCAAAGCCACAGTCTCTCCTTCCTCCGTATCAGGGGATAGCTCTGCGCTGGGTACAGGGAAACATTACAGAAGCCACAGGGATGTCTTGATAGATGCCACCACAAAGCAGGTTCTTCTCACCCCCCTCCAGCATGCCTCAGGGCTCTCAGCACAGATTTCTTTCCTGTAGCTGCTAAGGATGTTTTTTTCCTGCTGCCTGATAAGCTTTAATGCTACGTCTTTCTTGGATTTCATAGGTAAACGAGAGCACAAGCTTCCAAATTTATTTTATAAATGACATAAAACCTGAAATCTCCCAAGCAACCTGGGGCTTTTCCTTAGGATTAGCCCCAAATGCAAAGGCCATTACTGTTTGAATATTTCCTAGGAATATTCTAGATATCTTTTAAAATTTTGGTTGAAAGTTAAGTGTGCAAGTTATTTTAAGGGCCTTTTTGTTTAGTTGTCAAGAAAGTGAGTTGAAAGGAATGAGTGACCGAATTTGAGCTGAACTGAAGAGCTGTGGCATTTCCCACAAGTGGGATCTGAAAGAAATCTGAACTCCTTCTTACCTGGTACCCGTGGGAAGTAGTTTTGGAAGGGACTCACGAAATGGTGTATGTACAGACAGCACAGCTTCTAGCACCGCTGCATGGCAAAGAACCTTTTAGAGTCAGGCATCATTTCAGAGGAGAACGAGAAGAAAAAACACAGATTTTGCAAATAAGCTATGGTAGTTTTCTGAATCCTAGGAACTACTATCACACCCTATTTCCTCCCATGTCTACGTCAAGGCACCCTGATCCTACCAGTCAAAACGAATGAGAATATTTTGCACATTAACTCGATAGTGAAAGAAATCCTGTGAGTGAAGTGATTCAACCACACGGCTGTTTACAGAGCACCGTCTGCATCATGTGTACGTTTGAGATTCCCAGTGTCCACAGAATCAAATGTCCACAAATTGACGTGCATAAATGATTTAAGTGGCTTGAGTTTGTCCCATGAATGTATTCCCACAGAGTTAAGAGTCCACCATCTGAAAAACTGGGTCGATATGTAACAAGACACAATTTCTTAATAATTTTGCAGATCCTTAAAAACAGTAGCGTGAAGTGCAGATGATACTCTCTCAAGTCTTTTGCTTTGCTCTGATTAAGGCAGAACTTTAAAGCCGTGTCCTGTCTCACTGCTGTGAAATGTAGCAACAGCTCTGTCGCTCACTGGAAAACTTCCTTATGAAGTTTGACTGTCTTTGTTGTTTGTTTTTTGGAGGTCGCTTTGTTGTCGCTGCTGTTTTTTAATGGTAGTCTTTTCATTTCTTTTATGCTTATGGATTGGTACATCCCTGGTGCTTTGCTGGTGATCCCAGCAGCCTGTGAGGAGCTCGCTTCAGCAATGGGTAGCTTTCTCCCCGCTGAATGCAAACAAAGAGTACTTCAGTGTGTGATGGTGGAGGGATAATCCAGGAAGAGGGGCCGAGGCAGACTTCTTGTATGGTAAATGAGCAGGCACTTTCTCTTGCTTTACTCTCCTGTTCAGATCTTAAGAACAATTTGCCATTTGTAAGATTCCGGAAATTGTTGTCCTCCGAGAGACAAAACTCGAACTTGTTTAGCTGGCGTGCCAGGGCACATCTAAGCGTTTTTCTCCTGCAGGCACATTCTTGAGCGTTCTCTCCCTGCCCAAAGCTAACAGCCAGGATACCATGCCACTGTAATTTCCAAGACCCCTCTTTCATGCTTCCGACTCCAGCCCTGAATGAGGTGTCGCATGGAGCGGTCCAGCCTGCCTCGCAGAAGCTTAGGAAGTAGTTCAGTTCTGCTTGCGTGCATCTCTTCACAAAATTAGGGGCTGCAAAAGGCGTTGTGATTCAGAGCTGTATTAACAGCCAGATGTAGGAACTTTCAAGAAAGGCATTCTGCAGATTGATCACAGCAATGCTATTACCATCAGTGGTGTGTGAAGTGTCAACTGCAGCTGTGTTGAATTATTCATTATTTCATAAATACAGTGAGGTTTCCAAGGGCAGGGTTTTTAAGATCCATTTGAAAAGTGAAATGAAAGCCCCTGTAATTAAAAATCATTATTAAACTTCATTTATTTAACTTCATTTCAACTTTTCCCTATGTGATTATTATTAAAGTTATTATATTTATTGATTTTTCTACTCCCTTCCCTTCTCTGGCAGCTAATGAGAAAAAAGTGGTTTTGAATTAAGCAAATAATCTTGCTCTCCCTAGACAATTGCTCTGTGCTCTCATGTTGACCCCTGGAAAGAGATTTACTGGGTGATGCTCTTACTTTTGCTGGTAGGAGACACTGTGCCCATCAGTACAGGGTAAAAGGAAATAAATTAAAAGGAAATCTGAGGTTTGATGGGCTTGCATCTTAGACACTTGAAACTGTCTTTAGGTTTGGAATGACTGGAATCTGCCCTGGGCTCAGCAGGGAACGAAGTGGGGCAGACAGAGAGCAGTGCTTTCTTGTTTAAGAGCAAGTGCTGAAGACAGAGCATGTGTCCAATTCCATACAAACAATGTTATCTCCAGTTCATCTCTAGTAGCAGAACATATTTCCATCCATACGAAGTTAAAAGTCCCTTTGATACCTTGGCCGTCTTTATGGTTATGCCACAGTCCTCCTGAGATCCCAGCTGTGATATAAGTACTTGTGGTGGCTAGTGTGGCAGGACCAGAAGAACACAGTGAGGATGCTTAAAACAGCCCGAACTGAACTCCATCATGGCAAGGCTCACACATTTCCCATATCTCAGCTACTCATTTACAGCTTGTAGGGAGGCATCCAGAACAGCAGCAAGGGTGCTAGGAGATCAGCGTGCCGGTCCTGAGGGCTCCCAGCTCCCCAGTCTCCTCTGGCCTCTTCCAGCCATCACTGCAAGGGTGGCAGCAGCCAGAGGAAGCTGTATGTGGTGGACATGCGGGCAGCAGGGGTAGTCACAGTGGCGGGTCTCACCTGCCACCATGTCTTACCCCTCCCTCCTTCCTAAGCCCCTCACTACAGCCCCACTGCCCTTTCCCTGCTTAGCCCCAGCTCCAGGAGCCTGTCAGAAGCCAGGGCTGAGGCTAGGGGTCTGACTGCCAGCAGCATGGCATGGCACCTGCCTCCTCTGTGTCATGAAGTACGGCTCTCCTACGCTGCACTTTTCCTGCCTGCCTATTGGAATTGCTACTCATTGCCAGTTCTCAAGGATGCTGCGGGGCTGTATTTATTCGTGTTTCTGAGGTTCATTTTGACCCTACAGTAGGAGGTGCTCTCAAGTGACAAAAAGCTGTCATTTATAGTGTTACCTTTATAAAACATGTGTTTACACAGCTCATCTAGCATTTGGCGCAGGGCTAGTAATTCCATTTTGTCTTTTCTGTTTAATCTTCCAGTAGGGCGATAGTGCCCACAGTTGAAAGCCAGGCCGGTAAGATGCAAAGCACTATGTATTCACGTAGAAGATGGTATCTTTCTTTTTCTGGAGTTACTTGTGCAGGACTCATTTCTTCTGCGGATTGGGTAGTGGAGCCTTAATATTGCACCTCTGGGCATCAGAGTATCTTAGAAACAGAGTAAATTTCCTTGATTTCTGCACCAGTCCCCCGCAGCAGCAGGACGTGTGCTTTATAGTTCATTCCAGCTCTCCACGGGGAAATGGAGCTACAGAGCCCTGTTGAGGCAGAAGAGAAGAGAAATCATCTTGCAGTAGTTCTTGGAAAACTCCCTGTCCCTTTCAGAGGACCAGCTGAACCAGCAGTTTTTCCTCCCAAGCCAGACAAGAAATCTCCTGGGGGTGGATCTCAGTGGGAGGGAAGAGCCCTCAGACCAAATCTCTGCCCAAACTCCAGATCCTTCGGGTGCTGCAGCCTTACAGAGCTCACTCTTCCACTTACCATGGGTTTTTTTGAACCACTTTCCTCCTTTCTCACTATGTTCCATATCAAAATTGGAATTCACTGAGTGAGTTCAATACATTGATGAGTACCGAGGCAACAGCAGACAGCCTGTAAAGCTTTGAGGTGAAAGTCAGAGACAGTTCATGTTCCCACTCACTTTTGTGACCGTCTGAACCCAGTGAAACACGTCTCCTTCCACGTGTGCTTGCTCATTTCTCATTAATCTTTGCTCAGTAGTCACTGAGGAGTGAGATCATGACTGGAGCTCATTTAGAGCTATGGTCTCTCCACCCTGTTGGGTCCTTCAGCAGAGTGACTTTATCCAAGATTTCATTTCCACCCTGTCTTTTTGCCTAAACATAAAAAAGGTAGATGGAAGAATACGCTGGCAGAAGCACTTTGGCAGAAGGCCCTTATTTTCGTCATAGCTTCATGATGAGTGAGAGCGAGCTTCATAGCTGAAACCTGGCTGCTGCCTGTCCCCACACGTTTCGTGGCTAGAGGGCTGGTTTCTCAGCACCCAGCTCTGGCCTGGGGGAGCTGAGGAGTTTCACAGCTCATTGTTATCACAGAGTATTTCTACCCTGTGAACTGGAGCCAGCCCAGAGATGCCCAGGCAGCAGCACATTGCCATCGGTGGGGCTAATTAACTTGGAGGCAGCACTGAGCAACCATAGCCCCGACCAAGCTGGACCGGGTGTCTAGCTGACATATTCCAGCAAGGGTGTGATGGACAGTGAGAGCCCGTCTTCCTCAGTACGCCGCGACAGACACATTTGCTGTACTACCCCAGCACACGGCAGTTGCTTTCTGTATCTCTCTGTGGTCTTTTGTCTTACATTATGTTCTTAATTTCTTTGCAAGAACATCTCTGTATATGTGTGCCACTTAGGTCAAGCATTGGAGCTCGAGTAGAGAAAATAGAGATATGTTATGACACCATTTTGTCGAAGTTTTTCATATAAAGACTTGACTTTGCAGCTCCTGAAAAAGGTTCTTCTCAATATTTAAAAAAGAAAATTCAAATTATGATTGTAATTTTATCATCAGTGAAAATGGAAAGTGTTATAAAACTAATTTAAACATGCCATGCCAAATTCATGAAACCTGTATGCAGGCATGGGGGGGATGCAGGCGACATGAGACAGACTTTCCCATTTGCTTGGGTTTTTTCCTTTATTCACAGGCACTTAGGTCAAACCTTTTACCACAGTGCTGGAGCACTAATGAAGAGGCAATTAAAGGGCTTGAGCTTCCTGCTTGCTTCCTTCAGTACCACTAGAAATCTTTCAGTCCCTGATAAGTTCCCCGGGAAACACGCAGAATTTCTGACTTTAGAACAGTCTTTGTTTCTTTTCTTGCGAGTAATTATTCCCTTCCCCTTTCCATCCCTTCATTGCACCAACCTTCTGTTGCTTGTTGGATTTTTGGTTTAGCTTTAACAGGTCTCCAAAGCAGTTTCCTTGGTTGCGAGCTGGAAGTGCGCTGCTAATACAGGGAAAAGTGACTGGATGTTAGAGCTGGTGGCAACTGCAGTGGGCTGGGCTGGTACCACTAAGAACTGGAGTTTTGCCAAGGCGTTAATATTGTTACGTGTGTGCAGACAGATACGTTGGTACATACCCTACCTTTTCTTGATATCTGCATCCATTACTTATACTTAGTGTTCCAAAGTGGAGTGGTGTGTGTCTGTGTTAAATTTCAGAGTACATAAAAGATCTTCCTGTTACTCCTTTGATGACGGCAAATCAGTGTCACGAAGGAGTGCTGGTGAAAAATTATTTGCATAAATCTTTGAAATCTTTATCCACTGACAAAAGCACTTTGTGTCACTC
This sequence comes from Bucorvus abyssinicus, assembly GCA_009769605.1. Classification (NCBI taxonomy): domain Eukaryota; kingdom Metazoa; phylum Chordata; class Aves; order Bucerotiformes; family Bucorvidae; genus Bucorvus; species Bucorvus abyssinicus. The sequence continues at coordinate 20,813,059 of CM020035.1, read as the reverse complement.
ATTCATTTGCTCCATTGTTTTTACTTTATAATTTGCTTGGAGAAAGCAAACTAAGTTGAATTAAAATGTTTTTCTTTTTTTCCTGTTTAGCTGGCATGCTTATAGTGAAATACAAATCTAACTGTGGTTTTTTTCTCTCTTTCTCTTATCCTTTTCTCATTTGACCTGGATTTGTCTCCTGATGGCTTTGATATCCCCGTGTGATCCTTTCTTCTTCATTACTTTAAAGGTAAGATCATTATTTCCTCAGTCAGTATTATACATGTATCAGAGGTACAGAAGCACAACTTGAAAGCCATCCGGGGAAGAGGTTAGTGAGGAGGCAGAATAATTAGTGGCCATTTGGAGAGCAAGAAGTCCAGTTAAGAAGTACATTTTATATTTTGTCTTCACTAACAATTGGCTGCAAGTAGGGATGCTCTCAACAGAGGAGGCCCGGGTTTTCCTGGGCAGCCCCCTGACGATTTGCTGTGTGCGTGCGCTGTGCCACGCTGGGCTTCTTCTCCCTCCTGCTGCTTCCCAGCTCTACTAGTGCTTCCCTGAATGGAACCAAGATGCAAGCGAAAGGTTCATGGGGGCATTGGAACAGCCTCAGAGCAGCAAATCTGCCCAGGACTGCAAGGAGCAAAACAAGGTCACTTGACGTTTCCCTTCGCACCGGACTTCCAGAGAATTTTGGCTGTCAAGAGGGGGCTCAGTAAATTTGAGGATACATAGATACCTGCTCATTTAAATTACAATAGAGAGGATGCCAGTCAAGGTCAGAATATATGGTGATAGGTGTGCAAAGACAGGCAGAGACATTGTCTCTTCCCTGAAAGCTTGCAGTGTTTCCTTTCTATTGCTGTGTTACGTCTTTGGTTTAGACTGCATTTTTCTGCCGCTCTCAAGAGTCTGCCAAGTCTGAGGTGAAATACCTCCAAATTACTCCCTCCCAGAGCTTGCTGCCTTTTCATGCCTTTTCAGTACTTTTTGTTCCTCAGGAACCAGGACACTTAGGGATGAGAACCTTTTGCAGGAGCAATTCAGAAGTGTGCAGATGTTGGGAGGAGAGGCTGTGTATTTTCAGACAATTTCTGAGTACAGAATTTTCCGCCTCAGAAACTAAAGTAGGAAATTTTCCTCTAATGAGCACTTTTATATGTAATCAGCAAGTGACAAATACTGAAGTCCTGATGCTTCCCAGCTTGCGTGGAGACAGTCCTGGTCTCTGACAGATCTGGAAGATACTATTATTTTTCCAGATTTTATACTTTCCTGCCTCTCAGAGGTCCAGAACTATGTGCTGTAGCATCTGGGTCATCTCTGCAGCCCTACAAAGACCTGGCTGTATTCCAGAGAGTGATTGACAGAGAGGGTCGGACCTGGTCGCCTTGCGCCTTTCTCAACAATGGTAGGTTGCCTCCATTTACATAGTGACAGTGGAGTCACGGAAGACTCAATGAATTTAATTAGTAGGAACGGGAAAATGTGTGTACTCATTATGTAAAACATGTAAATTTAACCCTTGAAATGGAATTGTCAATGACTCAACACTGTGGCTGGATGCCAGTGCCAGCGGCAAAATTACAGAAACTACAAGTGTGTCACAAGAAATTAAATCAACTACATTAAGGTTCCTGGCTTTTGTTGAGGAGGTGGTTGCTCATGCCCATTATAGACTAAAAACTTGTTAGGAATATTGGGTTTCCTCCATTAAAAATGTGCTTTGAAGCAGGATATGTGTCTATAAGAAAGTTAATTGATGGAAGACCAGAAGAACATGGAAGGAGGAATCACATACCGGATATCTAGCGAAGTGTGTGCACAGAGTAAAAGGCCATAGTACACATTACGCAATGTGTGGCCACCGTAGGATTACTCAAGGCTCCGATGGATTTTGCCATGCCAAAAAACGGCTGTGAGGAAAGTTTTTACTTAGCCAATCCCTGCAAAGGTTAATTCACAGACCCTCAGGCAAGTTACATGAGGCTGGATTATCACTGTGGGATGCCCTGGGGTCTCACTCGGCCTCGCTGTAGAGGATGTGGTACAAAGAGTTTCACGGTGCGCTTTAGACTATTGTTTTCAATAAGAAGGGAAGGGACTTAACCCTCAGGCTGGTGCTGACACTTCTGGATCCCGTCCAGGAGCGGGTGTGTATAGTTGCAGCTCTTAGGAGGATGGTGCACAAAAAAGACTTTTTAAGGGTCTTTTTGAAGTGCTGCCACTGTTGAAAAGCAAAAGAAAGGGCTCTTAATGACTCTGAATATTACACCTGTCATGCAGTAAATGGACCTCAAAGGCTCTGATTTTTCCGTCCTGTCCCAGTGGTTGACACAGGCACTGTACTGTCACTGCGTAAGACTGGAGCAGGACTAGGAGCTGAAAGGGGTGTCCTGGAGTGTCCCCCTCTGAGGGGCCCAGGGGTCCGGAGGGGTGCCATGTGTCTGGTCCAGCGTCGCTTCCCAGCTCTGCAGATCCATGACTGACAGCGAGGCAGATCTTAACCAAGACTGGCAGGGCTGGGAGCGGCTATCAAAGGGCTAATCCGCTGCAAAGGCGTTTTAAAGAGGAAGAAGCGCTGCGGCTCTGAAAGGCAGAGCCATCTGGGAAACACGGCCACCACCAATGGGAAATAAGGGCTATAGTCAGGAATTTTTTTCCGTCCTTGAGCATGGCCTCAGTTTATTTACTCATTTACTCCAGATTTCTTCGTTTTTATTATTTATTTAAGAACTGATGCTCTTAAGCTTTCTCATGCTCTCTGGGGATTGTTTGATGCGTAACGTAGCTCTGCTTGGAGGCTTTTGCTTATCCTGCACTTTTCTCCGCAAACATGCTGGCAGCACGCTGCATCCAGAAAGGGTTGCGTGCTCCCAGACCTGCAGATAACAGTCTTTGTGACCCCATTTCCAAATGTCACCAACCAGGGATTTCCTGGGTGTGCTCCAGAAAAAATAATCTAAATTCTTCTCAGAAACAGTCAGGGAGTGTAGATGTGGAGCCTGGCAGGCCTGAGCCAAAAAGCCTGGCTCCCACCATCAGTAAAGCCCACCTCGCTGAGCAGTGGAACACACTTTACAGAGCAGATGTAATGGGCTGAAACAAAAGTGCTGAGAGTGTTGGAAGGGTAATTGGTTTCATTCAGAGATAAACTGCAGCCCGAATTGTCCATTCCTGCCTGGCCGTGGATACCCCCAGCTCTTCCTACCTGCCTGTTTGACCGGGCAGCTCAAGGTGAGCAGGTTCTGAGCCAGGAATGTCACGAGGAACATTTTTTCTATTGTGATGCTGCTTTATTTTCCCCGTTTTGCAGTTTGAAAGCCTGAGGCGGTTATTAGACAAGGATGCTTAACTAGATCACAGTCCAAGATTATTCCGGTCTCGGGTCACCATGTCAAGTGCTGCTGTTCGCAACAGTAGTTTGAAGGATTTAAGTTCTTACTGTCTCTGGTTACCTGGGGAGTGAATCAGCCTTGCAGTGAGGACATGCTTGCTCACACAGAACTGCATGTAATGTTCTGTCTGTGATTTACACCACGCCTCGGAAGGAATGGGCAAGGTCATCAAGGAAAGTTTAACTAAGGAGTATGGAGAAACAGTTATGAAAAGATTCTTCCTGCATTTTTAATATCTAGAAAAAGTTCTGCTTCTCTTCCCAAGCCTGTCCCAGTGCTCCGGCAGAGTTACATGGGCTGTGTGTTCCCTCCGTCTGGTTTCCATCCTCTCCTGCAGACGTTGCAACACAGCTCACCCACAAGCTTCCTGCTGGGGCTCCTCTGCCCAGGACTTGTCCTGACTCTTTCTCTTGGTTTATCATTGCTGCCCACAGCCAGCCTTGGCAGAGCAGTGACCTGCAGGGTCGCTCTGTCCGTAAACCCTTGTGCAGGTGGAGTAGAGCAGCCAGCCCTTCTCTCTGCAAACCAAGTAAGGCTTTTCCGTAGCAGCAGGTTTGCTCTGGGTTGCACGGATTTAAGGATTTAACGTGGCTGAGGGTCATTCTGAGGCTGAAGAGCCTGCCGCAGCCAAGGTGACACATTTGAAAGTGAATCTGAACCTGTGTGAATAGTACCAGAACTGACAGCAGTGGAGATCAGGGACAAGTAAAATCATTTCATCAACGTTTTAGCTGACTGGAATACCCTAGGTCTGACAGTTGTCATCTTCTTGAATATTAGGGGGTTTGTGCTTTATGTAGGAAAGAAAAAATAACCAAAGAGGAAAACGTGTTTGGGAAAGAAGGGAGAAAACCTCTCAGTCAAACCTCTCAGTGAGGGCAGAGCACAGAGAGGGAGAGGGAAGGGGCCTCGGGCTGTGTCACAGCACTGTTACAGCAGCCTGAACCTTTGTAGGGAGAATGGGCACCCTCCTCATTCATCACAGATCTTTGAACAAGACATGTGTTGATGGAATGGAAGTCCTCTTTAAAAGTGAGAATACAGTTGTCTTCCTGAGGCTGCTACTTGGAGGACAGCTCCATACTGACCTCCCCTCCTCCCAGCCAGCCAAATTAAAGTCATTGAAACTGATGGTTGCAAATCCCTGAAAGGCCTGTGGGCTTCCCGACTCCTAGCTAGGAGCAGCACCAGCAGCTGTGCCACAGGCTTCCTCAGAAGGTACCGCTGATGTGTCTCCACACGCTGGCTCTGGTGTGGAAAGTTGGGCATATCTACCTCTCCATCGCATTTGTGAAACTGCTGCTCGTGGTAGTCATCCTGGGTACCTGCCCTCTGGACTGAAGCAGTAAATGACTTACACACAGACCACTAAACACTGACTGCTTCCCATTGCTGTTTTTCCAGTCTGGTTCTAAGCATGTGACCTAGAAGTAAAGTCCCTGCCCCTCACTTGCCGTTCTGCAAGTCATTTTGTAAGCTGGCATTACTTGCTTTCAGAATTTTGACTCAGTTGTCCAGACCTTCGTACAAAGACAGTTCTGGCTTCAACAGGAGCTGCCACGGCCAGTCAGCAAAGTCCTCTATTTGTCTGGCTACTGACGCTCATCAGTGGCTGCGAGGTGATAATGAGTTTTGGTCAGTACCTTCCTTATCTGGTCCAGAAATCAAATGCTGTATCATCTCATTTTCAGTCCTGAGCAATTTTACGTCCTTGTTTCTCAGTGTAATATGAAATTTGTCCAGAATATCCCTGTCAGTATTTTCATCTTTACGGTTACTTCATTTATATTCTTTTCGAGGAAGTCAGCCTGTTCGCTGAGATGAGATCAGTTCGTGGACGCTGTTTATACCCCAAACACAGGAACATGAGGCTCATCCTAACAACACCTGAAGTGGGCCAAGGATGTTGGTGGGGTCTGCTGCTAGGATCCTCCTGTGTGAGCTGTACTATAGGTATACAACAGGAGTTGTGACTGTCTCCTGCAGCATCAAGTGTAGCATTCATCCGACGCAGTTCCAGTGCCCACAGATGGTGAAGGAGGCAAATAAATAGGGGGGGAATTAATTGAAAAAACTACATGAAAGAAAAAGACTGGAAACCAGGCCTTGAGAGGAACCTTGCAGAGCACAGCCTGTGCAGGTCAAGCTTAAGTTTAAAGGGCCGTTGATTTGCAGTCTGTAAGGGGAATAGCAAGCTGGCAGTAGACTACTAGACGAAAGATGAAGCTAGACAAACTCAGACTAAAGATTTTAGAAAATTCACTGGGTTGTACTGGGTTGAGCATTGCTGACAGTTGTTAAATTGAAATAAGATTATCTCAAGAATACTTGCTGAATTCGAGGAAAAAGTAAGTCCTAGAAACCCAATGGCCCCTGTAATTCAGAAGTCAAAATTCCAGTAGTCTTTTGTGGTTTTATTTTCCCTGAATGACAGTGAGCTGAATAAGTTCCTGGTTTCCCTGAAATTTGATCAGGAAACAAAAATCAGAGGGTATCCTGTCACTTGATACCAAAGCATGGACTTGGAGAGATATCTGCCCTTGGTTTCCACGGCAAGTGGACCTTTCACTTTGATTTGGGAGGCGTCTTCCCTGCCACACACACAGTATGAAAATATAAAACCTAAGTTTTTCATTACAGCTATGGTCGAGCTGCTGGTGTTTGCTTGTTTTAGCAGTCAGGAGGATATGCAAGTTTGGAGGTACACTTACTAATTCAATGTCAGTGTGGTCTCAAAAGAGAAAAGTAAACTAGTTGACATTAGTATTGAAACATAAGTAGACTAGTTAACAGAAGAAAACGGGCTAAATCTTGATAGCTCCTCATCTACCTGACAAAAAGGAGATGGTGCAGCTGATCGTCTCAGCGGGGCAAATCTCAGCAAGGAAAGCAAGGCAGTGAAAGGGCAAACCAAAAGCAGGCTGCCTCGCTGCATCGCCCAGCCAGGTTGGGCTGCTCTGGAACCCCAGAGGGGCATGAACTCTAGCTGAGGTCCGGGTTGTGGTGATTCACCACGACCACTGGTGTCCACTGTTGCAACCAGGAAAAAGTGCTTCTGGGATCCCAGCGTGAAGGTGAAGGACACAAGGAAGGGAAGCAGCAAAGCCCAGGGATTACTCAGTGGCAGCATTTTCAAAAGTACACAGGTGATTTAGGAGCCCAAGCTCCCATGATGAGCATTTAGGATCATCTTTCTCAGAGACAATTTTAAAGTGTTGCTATCTTCCTGTTCAAAGACTTGGCCAAACGTGGGTGCTCTCAGGAAGGCCACTGTAACACCCAGCTCCTTCGGCTGAAAAATTTGGCATACAGAAGAGGGCCTACAGTGTTTTGAAATGCAAGTAGGCTTATCAATATAAAAGCTGGGAGTTACTGCCGCATTATCTGAGCCAAAAAATACTCAGTGGAGTGTCATACCAGTAATCTCAGGCTGTACTTAATGTCCACCATAGCAAGGGTTAAATGAACTGGAAAGCTCATAGAAAAAAGCTCATACAGTGCAGTTTTTGTTTATACTGAAATGCTCCCATATGTTTCAGTTAATGCAGGACATAATTGGGTCTGCCTTGGGATGGAGACATTTTTCTTACACAATTTATCCATTAATCGGGTGTGGGGGAGAGTCCACTTCAGAAATAGCTTCCTTTCCATTTTAGCCAAAACCCCACAGTTCAAAATCTCCTCCCTTCCCTCTTCCCCTTAGCGCGCTCATTCTCCGCTCCAAAATGTTCTGCCTTTCTGCAGTGAAATAACCTGGTGCAACCGTTTCAAACATGAGGTAAAATAGTTCTGCCCTAAATTAGCTTCCAGGTAATGTATTTCCTGGCTCAATTTGTTGAGCAGCTCACATTGTACATGGATGTTCCTAAATTGGAAAATCATACATATAAAAGTTTTCTTGTGTTTTTGTGTGTATGTTGCTTCAAAGTCTGGATTTCTGGTTTTGATTTTAGTACCTCGAAGTAACAGGAATGAATTGTGCTTGACATTAATTACATCCTTCTGCCTCCTTTATTATTATTAGAATAAACAAGCTACTGATTGAGGGAGAGAAAAGTCCACAAGGTGTTTGAGGTCTTTATTTCCTTTTCCTTTGGTAAACTTCCAGTAATTTAGCTTGCCTAATTTGCTGCTGGAAACCTGCTGCTGGGAGTGCTCATACCTGGGAGACAATAAAATTAGTGAGCTGCAAGGAAAATTTCAGTAATGAGATGAGAAGCAGGGAAAATCTGGCTTTGTCTGTTTGCTTTTTGTGTGTGAATGTGCACAAAAAAGCAGAATGAATATTGATTGTCTGAAAGCAAGAGTGAGGTGTGCACGAAAGGGTGCTGAGCGCTATTTGGTGGTATAATCGGTCTGTTAGACGTTACGCAGCGTTTCGGCTCCAGGTGGACTATAAAGCGTGTATGTTCCGTTGCCCTTCCAGAGACAGAAGTCTTGTGGAGCTGACTTTGATCTGCATTGGTACTAGGTCGGGGACTGACAGCAGGGCAATTGATCCTTGAATTATCATCGCAGCAGAGGGGAACCCTGTTGCATGCTGGAGTCTTTATTGTGGCTCCCCAGCGTTAATTTAAGGGAGTCAAGTGGGTTTCTCTATGTGCTGCCACTGATTCCCTGGTGCTTTATTGGCCCACAGGAGCCACTGACAGCCCGTAAACTTAAGCCGAATTTTGTACCGCTGCCATTTACTTCTAGGCATAAGGCAGATTTCGGGATCAGTGGCATTCAGCAGCTACCTCTGTCCCTTGCTTGACCTGTACTACGCATTTCTTGACTGTAGCCACAGATGTGCCATAGTGCTTGGAGGCAGAGCAAGCTGGTGTTCAGTTGTGTTTCACAGTGTGTAAATGCTTTATACCAGATGACAGTCCCATGAGCAATCGTGTTCCTTGACTTTTTGAACCAGTGGGTTGTCAGTGTATCGAGACTGGTGCCACTTGTGAGAAAAACCCCCGGTTAGATTTGGAGAGAGATTCGTTTACTTCGCTAGATTCCAGCCTGAGAAGCAGCTGCCCTGGAAGAGGCTCTCTGAGTTCCTCCTTGTGCGTGCACACTCGTACCCATGCACACAGGTCAATAGATATTTTAGTGCAAAGCTGAGCTGTTCCTGTGGAAAGAGTTGAGTAAGTTTAGCTGACATTTAGAAACAATGTCATCTCATTAGTCCATGGTTTTGGAAAGCTTCCTTTCCTCCTGTACTAACTCCCTTTCCAGACACCTATTCTTAGTTCCACATCTTACTTGTAGTTAGCATTTGCTTACATTTAAAAATACCTATAAATGACATTAGCAGTCATGTCTGGGTGCATGAGATTGAAGGTAGAACTTCTTATCTTGGCCCAACAAATGCAGCCCGGTATTTGATCATCAAACCACACTGCCTTAAGCATCATTCCTTATTGTGCAGATTCTGTAAGCCAAAATATTTCCCGTAGTTCGTATTTGAAAATTCTCTACATGCACCATTTTCATCTTTGAACCACCAATGGCTAACCAAGTACCGTTTGGGTCAGAACTTCGTTATCAAGCTTAATTAACAGTAGTTCTATTCATGAGACACGAGCCGAAGTTGGGTTCAGCTGACATGCTTGTAATTGTGGTGACTGTAGTGCAAACAGTTGTAAAAATGTACTGATACCTCAAGTCAGCAGAGATGACACTGAATAACGTGGAGAGTGAAACCGTCACTAAATGGATGCATTTCACAGCCCCGTTTCAGAGGAGAGCTGCACTGCAAGCAGGACAGATCACAAGGAGCTCCTCTGCTGCCAGGGTGCTCCTGCTTGAGGATCTTTGCATTTTGTCTCTGGCTATTTACTGTTCCTTTTCCTTTTAATTAGCACAATTATCCCTTGCCTAGCAGTTCCAATTGCTTAAATCTTTCCCTGTCACTTCGTAGACTGGTCCACTGCACCATGTGCTTACAATCCCGTAGGGTCATCCAAAGTTTATATCATAGGAAAGAAATTGCCAGCAGAGAGAGAAGTGTAACTGTGCAGGAGGCAGAATGATAAATGAGATTCTAGGAGGAGGGAGTGAGAGAATATTAGTTTTTAACAGCTTCTAGAAATCCTAAAATAGACCAGAACTGGGCCATAACTAACAGAAATCATGACTGCTCACTGATGAACAGAGGCATCGCTGCTCTGAGAGAAGGAGGTTTGGCAGAGGACACCTCCTGCAGCTTTCATGTAGTTACTAGAGCAAATGATTTAGAGCTGGAAGGATCCTGGGCTCCACTGCCAGAGTACTTGGAGTTAAGCAGAATGAGGTCAGCCTAATGTGGTGGAATTTTTCAGCTGGTCCAGTGGTTTTCCAGGGGCCTGAGTCAAATTTTCTGAATGCATGAATCTGGCAATTCATAAATCTTCTGGCTTTTGTAACCATCAGCCTCAAACAGTATAAAACCCGCTTTGCATGTACATGTGGACAGGAGGGAATTCAGGGTCAGCAGATGCCACACGAATGGACTGAGAGACTCTGGTGCTTTCGTGGCAGAACACTGTATGAACTAAGAAGCCTCAACTTCCTATGAAGGCTTTTATTTTCTACCTTTTTTAGTTTCTTAGTGAATTAGCAAGGGAGAAGTTTTCTTGCCTGCTGTGGAACACTTGGGAGTCCCCGATGTGTCTGCTGAAGGCAGTGAGATCAGCAGAGTCCCAGGTGACAAACTGAATACAGAGGTTATCGTTGTGATAATGGCAAATAAGACGTGATTCTGGGGAGAAAACAGTACTTGGCTCACTAAACAAGGCTTGACAATCACTTTTTTCACAAATAGTCCTTCCGCAGGATGTGGGTCCCTCTGCCTCTGTCTAAGGTATGGGATATGTGTGTTTTGTGGCAATCCCTTATACCCTGATCCCTCTGTCAAGCTAACAGGTACCTGCCTGGAGCAGCCCACAGCTCTCCTCCAGCCCGTCAAAACCACAGCACAGCGTGGCTGGGGCACCCCTCGACGTCAGGACAAACTGGTTATCCTACCTGGATAGGAGTTCTGGATCTGATGGCATAGACATAGCCCAAGAGAACTGGTGGCATCACAGAAAGCAAAGGAGCTCCAGCTGATAGTTTTCAAAAGTTCTTTCTCACTGTTGCTGCTCCAGCGTGGGTCACCAGCAGGCTGCAGTTCCTCAGGAGAGTCCCTGCCCTGGTGTGAATCCTCCATGGGCCACAGACCCTCAGGGGTGTCCCTCCTTCAAGGGAGGACTGTCTCCAGTCCTCAGCAGTGTGTCCTCAGCAGTCTGTCCCCAACCATGTCTCCTCAGGCTTTTCCCCACGTTCCCTCACGTGTCCTCCCCTAGCAGTTTTCATTCTTTCATAAGAAAGCTCATACACAGTGTTTGCTTTTGTCTTCAAGGAAGGCATTTGGCAGGCAGGCAGGTGAAGTATGATCCAAAATCCCTAGAAGCCAGTGCAAGTCTTTTCTTTGAGTTCAGTGAGCTGCAGATCATGTCATTATGGAATGAAAACTTGGCAGAAGAGCATATGGAGTAGTTGTGACTTAAGAGTCAGGTGACAAGATTTCAGAAAACCAGCAGTGACTGGACCAGCTTAAGAGGAGTGCAACAGGCCAAGCACGGGGAGGCAGAGAGAACGGGAGAGGTCAGCACTGGTGCCCAGAAAAACCGTCGTAACGACAGCAATTCTCCATCAGACCATAGGCATGTTCGGCATATTAAAAGTGACAGTTGACCTGAGGAGTTCAGCTTTCAGCCTGCAACGAGGCCAGGTTTGTTTGTAATTCATCCATATTAATGGTAATAACTGGAAAAGTTCTTGTTCCTCACTTCGGAATTAGGGCAGTTTTTTAAGTAAGACCTGTGAAAGCCTTGTCCACAGAAAGAAAAAGGAAAAGTAGGATTATAGTAGATACGGATCTGAAGATGAACCTTCTGGATAATAACATATGCAACCAATCTCACCCCAAGTATTCACCAAAGAGAAAATGAATTTTGTCATTTGCAGCCAGAATATCCCCTCCTGCACAGATTGGTTTTACAAGAGAAAATGTCTAAGATTTTTTATTTTACCTCTTCAAGGGAAGCCCTTTGTTTTACAACCAGATTGACCTGATGGTGAACTCCAGGCTGATATGTTCAATACTCTAAGTAATTTTGCAAATTTAATCTAACAAATTTAATCAAATTTAAATCTAACAAATTTAATCACAACTCATCTCAAGCTCCTCTTTTCTTGTCTTCCTTCCTTATCCTCCCTATCCTGTCATCTGGATCATTCCAAGGTTTTCTCCCAGAATATTTTGCTACTCCTTAGGGCTTAGACAGATGAGAATCTGAATTTCAAGAAAATCCCTGTATTCACTGGGGATGAATAAAAGTGCAGATGGAGCTATCTGTTGTCAAGGCTAACCGGTAACTTTCTGATGAAGGGAAAGGCTACTAAAAGGTATTAAAGCTTCTTTGGGTTGAGAAGTTGGAATGTGAGTAATAAATCTGCCATCCACCATCTTCAGTACCCAGTCTCAAGACTCACAGCAGCCTTTGCAGGCTCCTAGGTCATGAGAACAATACAAGGCACATCTCTCTGGTTAGGGACTTTTGGCACCTGATTTCTGGAATTGCCGTCAGAAGCCACATCCATCTAGTTTCGTGTGTTCATGGTATTAATGGGCATTTTGCTCTTAGATGCAAATAATCTTCCTTTTCTCTGAGACTACTCCAGAAAGGGAAGAACCCACTCACAATTTCACATAAATTCCTCACAAAATGTAATCTCGTTATTTTCCAAGTCACATGCAGAGCACTGGTACTGCATGAAATATGTTTGGGTTTTGCCAAAAAGTGATTTCAGCTCAGGTCGAATTCCAGGTCCCATGCAGGACAGCTATCTCATATAGTAATGGGCTTAAACCTCTACTCTTTTGACTTTTGGGGCAGTATTAAGAATTGTCCCAAAAATATGGCAATAAGGGGAATCTTGCTATGTATTTGAAAGACAATATAGTGATACATGTTCCCATATATAACAAGAGAAAATGTTCATCAGACTGAGGACCTGAGACCGCATTTAATTCTGATTATGAAATAGAAACATGTCCAGAATTACGTGTCTAACGTTGAGTTACTAGAAAATAGTTCTAGAATTCAAAGTTGGTGTTGAGTGTTTTCAGACCAGGGCAATTTCCCATCCTCTTCCATATTTTTCCCCTCTATTTTCTTCTTGCTTTTGGTTACAGTTCCAATTTTTCTGTCCAATCCCATGACTATGTCCATGTTCGCCGGAGGGATGGCTGATCAGTCATGGCAGAACATCTTTCTCCAGCCCCTGCAGAAGCTCTCACCTCCATACACTCAGCTGTGAGTTATTGCCAGGCGCTCAGACAGGGAACATCTTGAAGCTCTAATTTGGATACCTGAATTATTCTTGGCTTTCAAATTTTTGTCAAGGGAAGTCAGCTGCCTTATAAAGCAAACTGACTTTTAAAGCAAAATAAAAGAGGTCTCTCCAGTCCCTCAGTGACAAAGGAGAAATAAAGTTGAGCAGGACATTTCACTGCCGGTGTAGCCACATCTCCACTGACTTCATTTGAATGAAGAGACACAGGCAGCAAGAGACTGTTCCTGCTCCTGTGCATATCACCAGGGCTTCCTTGGCAGTGTGGGAAGATGCTGGGCACCTCAGTTACATTTGCAGGCAGTGAGGAAATAACGTTCATGTGACACAAATAGCTGGAGTTTAAATCTGCTGGTTTCAAGCTGAATTACAGCTCTTCAGGAATGGTGCAACTCCCAGACGCAGGCAGGGAGAGCAGATGCTTCCGTAATGCAGAGCTCTCTGACATGGATCATAACTTACTCACAGAGTAAAATCCTGAAATGGGTCCTAAAAATGTCTGCCTGACAGTTCAGACACGTGTGTAGCTGTGTGAAATATCAACTCTGTCCTTTCTTGCACTCGATGATGGGGACCTATGCAGGAAGGGCAGGAAAGACTCCAACTGTCGGAATTATTTAAAAGATCTCTTGAGAAGGAAGGTCTTTATCCAGAGATGAGCTCTGTCTTGCAGGATGGAGAAGTCCAAAACCAGGCACGGCGTACAGAAAGACTTCAGAAGAACAGATATGTGTCAGGCCCAACGATAAACAGGAATTCCCAGTTATCTTTAATGAAGTCTCTTCCCATCCAGTCACAGGGAAATAGGTCCCATGGCAGTAACAGAAAGGACGTAAGTCAGTGCCTCCGCTGTTAATTTAGTGCCCTCCTGGGACAGATGGAGAATGTTGCTGTGCATCTGCCCTGCTAACAGGCTTCGTCCCACAGAGAGGTTTTGGAGCATCCCCTAAGCAGAGAGATGAAGAGGCTGAGGTGGGCTGAGGACCCTGCTTGGGAGGAGAGGAATTGGGAGAAGCGTCTGCTCAGCCCCAGCTGGTACCTGCTCGGTAAAAACTGTCAAGCAGTGATGGAAAAACCATGCAGTGTCTGTTTTCCAGCGAGCCGTGCTCGTGAGCCGCAGTGCACAAGGGCTAAGATCTCTTGGTTAGAACATATGTTGCAAGAAATGAGCAGAACCTAAAGTAAACAGTTTACACAGAGGTGAGCATCTGCTGATTGCTGATAGACACCAGCAAAATGGGTCTCTGTTTGAAAATGGCCTCATTTTGCCTGTGCCTGCCTTTTTTTGTACAGTGGAATATCTGACTCTTCAGCAAGGCAGAAGGCTGCACTACTTATGTTTCCACAGTGCATTTTCTCTCCCAAACAATGTTTGCTCCCCCATGAGCCTAATTATCACCTAAGAGATGTTAACAGCCAGATCATTGCAGCTTCCAAAAGGTTCTGATCAAATACAAGCAAGATGTAGTTTGTATTTTCCTGCCCTGTATTCCAGGAGCAGCTGGTCTCCCGAGGTAGTAAAGTGTGGACTAAGTTAATGAATTTAAATATTCTTCCGTTAGATCTTTTAATCATGAATGTAATTGCATCTGGTAGTCTTTTTAATTTTTAAATATAGAGTATGTGATTGGATTTCTTTTTTTTTTTTTTCTCTTTTTCAAATCTATAGCTACTGTTCCTCCCTTTAGGGAGTTCTCCAGAAGAAAGGCCAGAGTGAACATTGTGAATCTTTACTGTATTGATTCTTTCAATATTAATTTTCTGTATTAGCAATCCTCTTTCTGTCCCTTTCTACAACTGCTTCTGCCTTTGTTAAGTCTGGCGTAAGGAGGATACACATGTGGTAAGAGGAACACCGAGCCCAAGCGTGGAGTGGGAGGGATTTACCTCTGCCTTTCTCTGCCTCTGATACATCGCTTTCATGCCAGCTCTGGCACTTGTCTCCAGGCTGACTGAAATAACAGGATGCGCAAGAAGCATCAGCCCAGCTTCTCAGAAAGGGGAATTTGAACCCCTGTACCTGTGTCCCGCAGTAGACCGAGAGATGCAGCTTTTCTGTATTTGAGCTAATTAGTAATAAAACATGTCATCAGGCTAAACGGAGCAAACAAAGGAAGCAGTGCTGGCAGTTCCTGTGATGCTCAAAGCTTTCCAGATCTCTGGCTTTTGTACATACCTTCTCTTTGGGATGAAAAAATGAAATATGCCAAGCTGGGATCCCACGGAGTATTCAAAGAAATGGATTGCAATGACCCTGCTCCCTCCCGCTCCCTTTGGCAAAATACTCAAAGAAAAGATAAATTCTTATGTGAAGAGACGGTCAGGGGATTGAATGACTCAGGACTGTGGGATATGGAGACTCACATAACGAGATCACCGGCTCTCATCCATCCTGGGTTGGTAGTGGCTGAAAGCCTCTCCAAGCTCAGCAGTTCGCCGGTGTATCTGAAAGAACTAATGGCCTCCATCCAGCAGATCCCAGTGGGTAGAGACTTATCACAGCTTGCTCTAGGGATGTAGATTGCCACATTCTTACTTCAGAATTTACCAAACACTAGAAACTTTTTCTCTGTGGTAATTGTTTTGACAGAGAGACTAAGCACATGCCTGCACTCGAAATGGGATTATTTCAGTAGAGCTGTGCTGATAAACCCCTTTTGGGAGAGAACTCACACTGGCAAGTGTTCCTCTGCCTCTAGAACCCATTTCCCTGGACAGAATAAGCTATACCCACAACTGTAAATATAGCTACCCACAACTTTTGGCTGGCATTGCTAGTTGGCTGAAAATGTTCTTTTATTATTTACTTCTCACAGTACAGCTATGCCGGCAAAACTTTTCCATGTAACTTAAGCCTATGAGGGAGAAACCTCTTGTGTACATTTTTTGGAGGTGATGTTTCATAGTCAAGCCTGAGGCAGAGACTTAAGCAAAAGCCTGCATAGATACAAAATTGTAATCTCTCAACGCAAACCCCACCATGCTCCACCGTTATGCGTGAACATCACCTGCAGGGCCGGGGCACTGCGTATGTGTGTTTGTGTAAGCAGTGAATATATGCTGTTACCCTGGAAATGGAAATAGTAGCAGCAAGTACTGCAAGTCCATCTGGAAGGAAAGTTGTGTGTGCAGAGCACTGCCTTGAGAGGATGTGATGTGCCTACCCTCATCGTCGGTTATGCCCCCTCATCAGAGGCTGCGGTTGGCACCCAGTTGCGGTGACTTCAGTGTAGCTTGGGGAGGCACGCTGGCATCGCTGCCTCCAGCCCCAGTGTTCACAATTACTGATGCCTGTCGTCATCCTCTCCCACCAACCCAATTAAATGAAATTGCACTTGTGGCCTTAATATGTAAGACATTAACAAATCCCATGAGAAGGGGAGAAAAATCTTGCCCTAAGGAGGGCTTCCCCTCTCGGCTGGCTCCAGCTGCAGATGCCATCCAGCAGCTGGCAGGTGCCATCTAGTGGGAGCTGGGGTCGCATCCAGCCCAGCCGGGCTGGGTCTCCCCCTGTGCGCTGGGATGTTGGGGTGTTCCCAGAAGCAAGAGGAATAGTCTCGCCGTGCACTTTCTTTGGGGAGATGGGAAGAGTTTGTC
The DNA here is from genome assembly GCA_009769605.1 of Bucorvus abyssinicus. NCBI lineage: Eukaryota > Metazoa > Chordata > Aves > Bucerotiformes > Bucorvidae > Bucorvus > Bucorvus abyssinicus. The sequence goes on along the minus strand of CM020035.1, from coordinate 20,796,722 downwards.
TGAGTTGAAAGCAGTGCTTTGGGGTATTGCACCGTACACTTTTAAGCTCATAACTGAACTTAACTGCAGCAGAGCTGCAGAGGCGCTTGGTGGCCTTTCAGATGCTGGGACACCTCCAAAGTCCTTCAAACAGAAGGCAAAGCAATAACATTGGCCTGTATTTAAAAAAAAAAAAGTCTCTCAAGGATTTATTCCTCAAAAAACTGCTTTTCAGAATCACATTCAACACGTTGCCACATTTGTGGTAGCCGTAAGTGCTCCTGCTAGCCACATGCCGAGGGCTCTCCTTTACCACCCTTAGAAAGAGAAGGACCCGGGGTTTGTTAGGGTGTAACATCCCTTTTTCATGGTCCGGGGGTGCTGTGCCTGCGAACTACCCACTCGGTGTGTCCTTGGACCTTGCATTCCCTCAGATTTGCAAACTCCTTCAGCCTCATAGTGTATTGATCTGAGGGGTCACCCAGCAGAGAAATCCTGTGGCTGTTGAAGTTTTGAAGACCCAGATGTCCCTCCGAAGACCCAAACCACGAGTCTGATTTGTGATTCCTGTGAGCGCAGCTAAGAGGAAACAAGAGGATTGCTGCAATTGGAAATAGCTTTGCTGTTCCTTGCCCCGCTCGGCAGCGTCTGGGATAGGTCACTGTCCGAGACAGGATGCTGGCTGGCCGAGCCAGATCACTGATGGATTTGGAGCAGGCCTTTCCAGCACTGCTCAGCTAATGAGTTTTGCAGTTTTGTTAGCTTCCTCCGGATGCTGATTCACTTAAGAGAGAAATTGTTTCTGTGACCTAGAGCATCACTTCGGACAGTTCCTGCTGGGTATTTCTGTATGCCTGCTTTGAGGGAACCGCGGCTGCTGCAGCTGGCAGAGGGTACCGGTGCTGATTGTGTAAAATTCCTGCTCCTTGGTACAGGTGCGTGTTATGTATTGGTCTTTTCTTTAAGAAACAGTATTAACAAAAGCGTTAATTGCAGGCCAGCTCATGCTGTGTTGTTTTCAGGATCAAGCAAAAGAAGTTGAAACCAAGAATTAACCTACTGTTTTCAGATCAGCAGTTTGTGAAAAAATGAGTAACGATGCCCATGAAGTCTCCAGTTGTGCTGTCAGGAAGGGCCGGTATTGGTTACAGAAACAGCAGAACAACTAGTACCCTCTTCATCAGCCTGCAGCCCTTCCTGCCTGCCTCAGCCCAGCTGCTGGCGTGGTTTTTAGAGCAGGCTCTGAGCACTTCCTTAGGTCTGGATGCTGTGCCACTTGCAGAGCGCACTGCAACATGGGTTTCTTGATGCTGGCACGGGCCATGTGAGATCGGTCGGTTTTTTGCTGCATGCCCTTGGATGGATTCGCTGTATACGGCTTTCAGAGATGTCTTGGTTTCCCAAGCATCTTGTTACTCCTGCCGACTGGCAAGAGGGGTGCGTATATGCACACAGATATTTGGTGTTTAATACTGAACCTGGATTTATCAAGGTTGGCAGCGTGTCTTTCAGCTTTAAAGACAGGGCATTGTTATAGGAAAATGGGATGTTTTCCTGTCTGAAGGCAGATTTTTCTTCCCCAGCTAATCCTGGTGTCTGCAGCTGCTGTTTAGATACCACCTCCTAAAAGGCAGGGAATGAACTTTGGAACATCTGTAACAGCTACATTAAGTGGCGTGGTTTATTGTAGAATTATGGATGATGATGGCTGGATTACTAAATTGTAAATCAGTCCAAGGCATTCTGATGATACTCTAAACCATGAGAGAGAGAGACTCATGCAGGAAGAGACAGTGATTTATTGCACCAACTGGTAACACATCCATCCCCAGTCATTTTTATTTATCATTATTTTGAAAATATTTCAACCCTTCATAAAAGCAAACAAAAAAATGAAATCGGTAATGATGATAAAGTTTTGCTGTAATGAAAATTGACACTCCTGCTCTGTGATTTCTGGTGATAGGAAAGTAAAGAATAAGGAACTTCAGACAGACAAACTTCACAATAAATTAGTTGAACAATTGCCTTTGTTTAATTTAATTGTCTTTTATGAGCAAGTGAAGGGAGCTTTTTCCTTTTTATTCTTGAATCTATTCCTTTTAAAGTGTCTCACACTATCTGTAGTTCTAAATCATTGGTACCCGGGATTTTGAATGCTTAGCAAGGCATCCATTTCCAAGGCATTAAGCAACACAGACAGGATTTATTTCAATCTCTGCAGTTGATTCTTTGATCCGCGGCTTGCTTAAGTGCATTCCAGTGCAATTAATTAGAAAAACAGTATAAGGCAGTAGCAACTCCAAGTGATCTTAACTGTAAAAGTGACTGATTAGTAGCTCTGCTTTCATGAGGATTATCTATTTGTTGCTTGACAGCATCTGCTGTCCCTGAGCAAGGGAGAGTCAGTTAATTGAGAAGAGGGAGCCGTGGTACTCTCTGTAAGCCCCTAATACCACCATTCGCAAGAAAAGCGGCAGTGTGGGCTGCTCTCTGGGCACTAATTTTAAGGCAGAACTGGGTAAATGGCATTAGGACCAGTCTCCATCTCATGCCTGTACGTGTCAGGTATGGGGCACTGTGTAGTTCACATCGATTTGCTTTGCTGGGCAGTAGTTGTTCCCTTGTGCTTTCAGCCCTGCGTGGCTCCCAGAGGAGCTCTTTGGAAACCCGTCCTTGCAAGAGCTTGTGCTGTGGCTGCTTCCAGGAGTGGGTTGTGCTGCTCTTGTGCTTTTCGTCCTTGCGATGTCTTGTTTCTGGATGTTCCCTGGCTGGTTTAAAGTTATGGTGTTTACTTGTATGTCCAGGACGTGTCAATCTAGTTTCAAAATTCTGTCCATCTCGATTCTGTTTCCCGAGCCTTCCTACTCCAGTCAATAAAAGTAGCCATCCATCAGTTTTTGATTGGAACAAGATTGATCCGTGAGCAACTCAGAGGTGCCTGTGTTGCAGTTGCAGCTGCCTGACACAAATATTGCATCCCTTTTGGCTGAGGCAGGCAGTTGCCGAGGAATTCAAGTTGTCCTGCATAAGCGATCAATATCTGCTCCTGTGACTACTTTTACTCCCTTAATCTTGCTGTATGGTTTCTTTATAATTTAATCTTCTTGAAGGAGACATAATTCCTGTCTATCATGCTGTTACACTTCTCTGACTCCTTCCTGAATCTCTCTGCCGGTGGAGCTCCTGTGATTCTCAAGAGAAGCTGGCTTACAGTTCAAAAGGAAACGCAAATTCCAGCCTATCTGCTTTGTTTACTGCTGATTTGGATAAATATCTTTGCATATCGCATAGTTAATTCTGCTTTGTCTTTGTGCTATTTCAATTTGCTTCTGTTTTTCCTTTTTCTGTGTGGCAATATCCCGACAATTCTTTCTTCTGCATCCTGAAGCGTGCATGAATCAGATGCAGAAATCCTCCTTTATTAGGTAAAATATGCACTTGTTTTATTCATCATATCTGTCCTGACACCTGGGGAGGCTGAATCCCTGGCATTCTCTCTCTTCCCAGGGCAAAGACAGCACGAAGCTGTGCAGATTTCCGTGCAGAACCAGTGCATCTCAGCCCTGAGGACAAGCGGGAGACTTAAAGTTCACCCTCCCCGATAACGTGGCAGCCTGCACTTGCAGTTCATTAGGGGACAGCACTTACCCCTGGAGCTAGAATGAGACCCTGGATGTTTTCCATTTAAACTATCTAGTGACATCTATGCTATCTTATGCCACCTATCCCGTGCAAATTGGTCTCTGATACAGATGAAAAGTTCAGTGTCTCATTGCAAGTGTCTCATTGCAAATGTCTCGTTACTCCTGATGGGTTGATTTGTTTCTTGCTTGTTCTAACGTTTAATATACAGGGAGAAACTGAAAAGAAAGGAGTGGGTACAGTACCCTTCTAGCAAATATTTTATAGTAAGTATGGCTGTAATGTGTTACTGAAATCTGTATTTTGTGTAATGCTCAAATCAATCAAACTGAAAGTCTCTGCAGTAGAGCCAGTAAGTGAAGGGAGGGAACTTTTTTCTTATGGAGAATGGCAGTGATTTTTCATCCTGAAATTTCCTACCTTGGTGACAGCAGGGGCAATAATAAAAGCAAAAGAATGCAAAGAATAGGCATGGGTTGCAGTCCACATTTCTAGCGCCTGCCCTCCGCCAGCACTGATGTAATCCTTCTGGCAGTGAAACGTTCCATTGCAGTCCGTCTGCATTCAGATGTGCTATTGATCAGCCGGTTTACTGAGGTCACTTCAGAATCACAACAAACCTCCTGAAACTTGGGAATGGTAATAAATCAAAAGTATTTGATTTGTAACTTGCCGTCATTCTTGGTGCCTTGCTCCAGTAGAAGACAGCAGTCAACACTTCTAAGCTCTTGATATGAGGACCCTTATGATGGCAAAAGAAAGCATTTGTTTATAAACGGTGCGAGTAACATAAGCTTTTAATGGGTCCTAGAGGAGTCCAAGGCTCCAGAGGGCTCTGGAATGCCTTCCTTTTGACCCCCATCTGCTCCCCTCACCCTGACCCCCACTTTTTTTTTTCCAAGCCTTTGGCCAGTTTTCATCACATCTGTCATTTTGAAAAATGAACTGGCAGTTCACTCCTAAGGTTCATAACTCAGCATGTATCTTTTTGTAGATTAACTTGTTTGCAAGAGACAGTGCAAGAGGAAATTCTTGTGCTTACACAGCAGCTCAATTTTCTTGAAAAGCAGAGATGTTGTTAAAACTCACAGTCTGTGTCTATTCTAATTGGATATAAAACAGCCATGAGACGTGAGAGTGATTGGACCATACTTGTTTCCCAGGAAAAAGCCCATTAGCAGTATACTGCTAACAAACCTGAGCTGGGGCTGAGTGTGTAAACAGTGTGTTATGCACACAGCAGGTACCAGTACTGCACAGCACTGAGATCTGAGGTAAAAGCATACCCTCATTTCATTTATGGAGATAATGATCCCTGAAGTGTCCATTCCTGATGGTTTCGGAGGAATTATACCCAACCTATCTGGATGCTGCATTTGATTCCAGACATAAACTGCTCCCTTTTAGTGCCATATATATATCTCATCAGTTCGGAACAGGCTGTATCATACTGCCACTCCCAAGTACATGTGTCTTCCCAGCTTTCTAACCACGGTTTCACCCGTCTACCTTTGAGGCTGACTTGCATCCTTCGCACCTCCACTCCAGCTCTGCAGCCTTTGCCAGTATAATTCAGGAGGAATACCTGTGTACAGGTATTCCCGTATTCCAGCTGTATTCCAATAGAATTCCGACTGTCGCTTTGTAGAGCTACCTTTCTTTGTAGGTCAACTTTAAATAGAGACATCTCACACTGCGCAGTTACTGCGCTGCAGCCTCCGCGTGTGCAGAGGCACGTGCAGACACACAGCATCATCGCTCCTACAGATTCCAAAATCAAGGCTGGATTGCTGCAGCATGTCCGGGTCGAGCACACAGACTGATCTTCTCCTTGGTTTCACGTCTGCAGGTTTCTTCACCGCCAGGCTGGAGAAGGCCCTTGCAGCTGTGTTTTAACTCTATACGGTGTTTTTAAAGCCGTGACTCAGCCCGTGTGTGTCTTGTGAACACCAAAAGGGGAGCTTTTGGTTAGAGGTGGTCGGAGTGGATGGAGGGGTGGTTGTTCCTCTTGTGAAACACCTGAGCTACTGCTTGCTCTGTTGTCTCCTTCACTGTCAGCTTCTGTTACCTTTTCTACTCCCTTTGCAAGAAAGATGTGTTGTGTTTGGTACCCACAGGTACAAACACGTGTGAGCTTCATGCTCCTTGGCTGGCACTGCAGCGTGATAGTTCATGGTATGATGATAGGCTGCATCTCCAGGATTGTGAAGCATTCAAAATCCTCCACATTTTATGAAATACACAGGGGAAAAAAGAGAGGTGTGGCTTTTCATGCATGCCTACTCACGGTTAATTTTTTTAACTCAGGGTTAAATAGTACTTTAGGTATTTTAAAGTGTATATTTAATGAATATAACGCATGTTAATTCCTGCTAAAAGATATATCTATGTAATAGATTCTGACTCTACAGCTATTTAAATCCAGAAGACCAGACCTAAGTAATCTCAGGTTCATTTACCCTTTGAAATCTGGTACAGATCTACTTAGACACTCGGCCAGTATTGTAGCTGCTGGAATTACTGTTTTTCCATTTTTAATCTGTTCTTCCCCAAGAGCTTTTTAGAATAGAATAGGAATAGGATAGAACAGGGATGGGATGGGATGGGATGGGATGGGATGGGATGGGATGGGATGGGATGGGATGGGATGGGATAGGATAGGATAGGATAGGATAGGATAGGATAGGATAGGATAGGATAGGATAGGATAGGATAGGATAGGATAGGATAGGATAGGATAGGATAGTTGGAAAGGACCTACAATGACCATCTAGTCCAACTGTAATTCTGCTGGGCAGTAACTGTGAACTGGAAGGGCAGCAGGTAAGGCTGCAGCCCCAAAAGCAGTATGAATGTGTTCTTTTTTACCGAGGCTGCTGGTGCTCACATCTTATCCTGTGTTTCAGAGAGAGTTAGATGTGTCCTGTCAGCAGGGAGCCAAAGCTCCGAGCACCCAGCAGGCACTCAGATGACAGGATGCTAGGCCAGGCTCTTCTAGGATCTGCCCTGAAACCCCTTTCTTGGGAGTGGAGGAATAGATGTTTGCATTAAAGCACATTTAAGCTATCGTGGAAGAACCCTTTTGCCGCTTCAGTTGGCTTAACAGAAGCTGGGAGTGCAAATCAATTATTAGTGGTTTCCTGGAGCTGGTGTGATTTTGTGGCTCCCCTTCGCATATGCCTGAGATCAGGGGGAGCAGGCGAGTGGTGTCTGGAGCATCCACGCACAGACATTCATAGAGCAGCTTCTTGTTAAACACTCACACAGATAACAGCCAAACTGTGAAAGCGTGCAGCTTCCCCGCCACTCTGCTGCCTTCTCGGGAAGGGGTAGCTGGGCCAAAACACCCAAATTTACCTGCTGAAACCCACCCTTGGGTAGGTAGGAACTCGTGCTTCGGATTGCATGCAGCCAAGAGAGCCTGCGAGAGTTTCATCTTCCCATGTGGAAGAAAAGCCTGTCCATTTGTCTGTAGTACGAGAGTATTCTCTTCTGCCTCCAGCTCCCGAAGCAGCCTTAGGGTTTTAGCTCTCCGTGGTGGTCGGCAGCACAGCCCAGGCACTGGAACTGGCAGCAGGAATTGGCCCACGGTGAAATCAGCCCCTGAGAAGAGCCCCCGAGTGAAGCTCTGGAGGGTGAGCACAGCCTGTGTGATGGTTGGTGGTTACGTTTCAAAACACCTCTCTCAGTACAGCAGGGTCCCAAGAGCAGAGACCACCAGGCAAAACAAACACAACTGTGCAAAACGAACGCAGTTACTGGTGTGCTGTAAAGACACTCCCCTTGTTTACTGGAAAAGAAAAGCCTGGTGTAGGTGTTTGCCCAGGCTGAGCACGGGCAGACTGCCTTCACGATTAAGTTTCTTGGCTTTGGTGTGTTGAGTGGCAACCTTTATTTAAACACAGGGGACAGAAGAGACTGATTATTTTGTTTATTTGTTTGGGGTTTTCTTTCTTTTTCTATGACTTTTAAAGGGCTGAAGAGTTTATTGTGTGTGAAATGCAGGAAGAGTCTAAATGAACTCCAGATGAGAGGAAATAGACTGAGGAAAATTAGGGCTATTTGCTACCAAAGGAAGTAATCATTGTACATGTATTAAATTCCAATCTTTAACTGAGAGTGTGGTTTGTTATGCAAGAAATCTGACTGTAGAGTAAAAAGGGAAATATGTGGAGTCTTCCCAAGTTTGGGCTTTCAAAGTGGTAAGCAGGGGTTTGGTGTACTGGTGGTAAACGAGGTGGGAGACAACTGTTACTGAAGCAAGTGGTGGGGCTGGCTGAGAGTGTTCTGCACCCCAGTTTCCCACCACAGCAGAAGGAAGTTTTGTGGCTTGTGCAGAAGGGTACAACAGTTTTTCATGCGTCTGTTACTTGCAGGTAACATTTAGTATGATTTTATAATGAGACTATAAATTCCTTGTGAACGTCCATCTGCACATTCTCAGCTCATCCATCATTAGAGACACTTGCCTCACCTTTACTCACCATTTCCCTGGCAGTCGTTGCTGGCACTGCTCCTTTAGGGCGCACTGTCCATTTTCATGGAGATAACTGTTACCTAATGATCTCCTTAATTGTCTCTGTAAGGTGAGGGCTTAAGGGATGACAGCAGGGGTGCTGACTGCCCTAGTCCTCCTTCCCTTGGTCCCTCCAGACTGACGCAGGGTCAGCGCACGCTTTCATTTCACAGGTGGGAGGCAACATCACTAGTTGTTTTAGTGATAAACTATTTACATGAGAGCCACTGTGAACTGAATAAGGACCCTCGCAAATGCTTTGAGGAGTGCGTAACACACAGGCTTGGCTTACAAAGGTGCCCCAAATTTGACATTACTGCTTCTGTTAAACAAAACAGTGTTTCTCATTCCTGCAAGCTGGCAGACACCCTGTTCAGTTCAGTTAATTCAGCAAGGACACAGAAAGATTTTTTTTTTTTTTTTTCTTCAGCAGTAGAAAAATTGTAGCCTGGGGGCATGTTGCTTTGACAGATTGGGGTTACATGGTTGAAGCTGACCTATGCAGCTTCCCTCCCGTTCCCCCTCCTGGCAGGCAGGATGAAGCACATAGGATTGGAAGTGGCTACCCTTATTTTGCTCTTTATCTGATGGAAGGCCACCACAGTAGTCAAGAAGGACTTGTTACAGATTTTGCTTTTCCTGGGAGGGACACTTGAAAGTTCAGTGAAGAACCTGTGGAAATAAAAACCGAGGTATTTCGGCTGTGTGGGAGGGAAGCATTTAATCACAGTGAAGAAGAGGGGATTGCACAGTCAAACAGGCAGTTCTTGACAGATTTGAGAGACCAGCAGTGGGAAGTAAGAAGGGTATATAGAATAGGAGTGTAGGAAAGCATGAAATGAAATGAAATGAAGAGAGATAATAGCATCATATTGAGAATCTGTCACTTTACCAGAATTATGTTGACTGGTTATTAGCAAAAGAGAAGGAATTGGTTTTTTAGAGGAAGAAGGGTTTCATTTCCCCTTCATTAGCTGAGGAACCTGCTGACAGGAATTAAGGCAGCGCATTACTAAATGGGGGCTTCAGCCACTCCCATCTGTCTGCAAGAAAGGGTTATTTTTAACCCAAATCTGCTCAGTGACTGCGTTTGCAGCATGGCCCTAAAAAAAAAAACCAAAAACCAAAAAAAACCCCACCCTACTGCTGGCAAAACTAAGGCTGCTTTGTGCTATGTGAGAATGGGAAGGAGAGGTCCAGGGTGGGAATCCTGTAGGGCAACAGTGCCCCTGACGCCTGTGTCACGAAAATATGCCTCAAGTTAACTATTGTCCTCTGACCTCAATCCATGCTGAAACAGGGGCTTTGCATAATCATTGAAGGAGACAGTTTCTGCTCCAAAAGATGTTATGTTTTGAATTGCCAAAATAGACAAAGGAGACATTGTCAGCCCTTCGCACATGGGAAAGAGAGACGGGGAGAGAGAGATCTGTCTGGGGCACTTGGGCTAGTTTTGACAGAAGGGGTACTCACACTCAAGTGTCCTGAATTCATTTGTGTACTACGACTGCAAGATTGCCCTTCCTTTCTAATACTGGCTGTTTTCCTCCCTGAAACTTCAGTTCTAATGCAGGGTGTTTATCAAAATGTTATTTCATTTTGCTCTGTTTAATAAATACGCTAGTGGTTGTTCCTCAGACAAACTGTGCAGCTTGCACGCAGATCCAAGTTGCAGTGCTGAAGTTGCAAATGCCCCAGGGAACTTCACGTGGATTTTCACGTTGGGACCTCCAGGGGCAATAATCCAAGGAAAGGCAGAGGTGTGACTTTGGCTTCTGGTTTTCTTTGCCCTCCTGGGGATAACGACTCCATGGATACGTAGAAGGGGAGCCTGCAAGAGTAGTAATGCTGTTCTGCCCAGCTTCACATGGAAGAAAAAGAAAAAGAGAAAGAAGAAATACCTCACTAATGAGAATGTGCATTTTTCTTGCTCAGGCTTGCTAACTCCAGGAAGGCCAGTGTGACTTGGCATCGCGTGACCAAACTGGAGCTGTTTGGGTTTTTTACGAGGCAGTATTGAGTGGAACCATCTGGGCTAGGAGAAGACCATGCTTCTGAAATGAGCTTTTAGGAATACTTAAGTGAAGTAGATGTCTGGGGCACCATGCTGAAAGGAAGGGCACTCACAGCTGCATGTATTTTATGGGTTTATTTTATCTCTGATGACAAAAGAGAACTTACTAGTCATGTGGATCCTCATAAATTTCAATCCACTGCTGACAAAGGGCACTGCCTGTGTTCTCAACCACTCTGGCACAAAGTTCCCCCTACTTTCTGGCTCACAATGTTAATAATGATGCTGCTGATGGATGATGCTTTAGAGAGATATCTAACTTTTCTCGGAACTTAAAGGCAATCCCCAAGTTACACTTTGAGAATGGAAACTTCAGTATCTTAAATACCTTGGGTGAATACTTCCATGGTAATTCATCTAATATCTCAGTGGCTCATCTCTGGTTCCTGAGGCCCTTGTCTTCCTAAAGGTGTCTGTTCACTTCACTGAGAAGGAGCTGAGGGCATCTGTACCTCTGAAATTAACACACTTCCAGAAAGTTAAATGCAGGTTTGGAAGCCCAACTTTGAGTATGTCAGCGGTGCATCTCAACTTCGGCAATTTAAACTATTCTTTTGCATTGCAGTTTCTGTTTTGTTGGGGTTTTTTTTTCTTTATTTGTGCCCCGCTGGGGCAGCTTCCTAAAGTACCTCCAAGGGCCTGGTTCTGCTGCCTGCATTCCAGTTTCCACGTATTTCTGTGTTAGGAGGCAAGCTCCCCTCCGTCTTGAAGCACCTTTCTATGTGACAGACCTGGAAAGGGGCATGTAAAATTCAGTATAATTTCCAAAAAAGTAACCTATTTTCCTACGCTTTCTATTCACTGAGGTGAATCTTAGAGAGAGATCACTCATGCTAAACTATTTACCAGTGCATTGCCTCAACGAAGATAATAGATTTTATAGTGCAGGTGTGAAGAAATACTTGCTCCTTAACCTGTTCAAGCTGCCTCTTTTCAGTGGACCCTAGAAGCTTTGTGCTGTATTTATTAATGTGATTTACGAATAGAATCCTAAAGTTTAAAGAGAGAGAAAGAGAGAGCGAAGACAAACCAGACTAACGCTTGCAGGAATCAGCTCTGCCACACTCATTTGACCTTTTGCACATCATTTAATATTTGTGGTTCCCCTGTCTACAAAATGCAGATAGTAATTCTTCTTTCTTTCCCTATCCATACCTGTGTAGACAGGCAGGTTTGGACAGGAGCCAGCTTCTCCCATCTTTGGATACCTCACAAATAAGTCCCTGAATTTAGGTGAAACTTCTAGTTGCTTCTGTAAGCCGCATAATAGTAATTGGCGTCAACCTGCTTCAGGAAAAAATGCAACCTTTGGATTCTGTTGGTGTAAATAAAAAGTCCACTACAGTTAACAAGTCAAAAAATGCTGGTTGTGTTTAACATCACAGTCTGTTGCTTGAACATCTGGCATTCATCATTGCTTTCCTTTCCCTTCCACTGTCATATTTTATCCCCATCTGTTAGAGGCTTCTTAGCACTGTCTGTATAAATCATAGCTGCATCTCAGTCTGGGTAGTTGAGTTGTTACAGGCTGCAATGTAAATGAAGGAAAAAGAGGTAAATTTAAGGGAAGTGTTTCTCTTGCGCACTCTGCTCCCCTTCTTTCCCCCCTCTCCCTGTAGACAGTATTACTAGACAGCATGATACCCTTGCTATGAAGAGAGATGGAAAAGTTTCCAAAAATAGCAAATGTTTTTACCAGACCTAGTTCCAAAGGCAGAAAGCAGGAGAGGAGTTGGAGCCAGAGTGGACACCCATTGCCATTGTTGGAAGGACCAGAAGTTACTGCTTTGGAACAACCCTTCAGCAAGTTAGTAAAAAATTGGGAAAGCAAACATTAAACATTCCTTAAAATCAGACTTCCCGGGCGGTGTCTTTGATGTATTTTCTTAAAACGAAATTACTCTTATTGCAGTAATTTAGGTTACTGCTAGGAAGAATAATATTGAAGGTGCTAGGAAAATGTGGGTGTGTTAATATTAGCCAGAACAGATTCTTTTTCCTTTTTTTTTTTTTTCCTCAAAAACTGTGCGGTGCCCTCGCAACGGCCATCACATTCAGCAATCCCACGCTTTGCCGGCAGAGCAGCAAGCCATAGCAGCATTCCAAAGATGCACTTCTGATGGGGAGGTGAATCCACCGCCACCCCTACATGAAACGTTTCCAACAGCCTGGGTGCATTACCCCACCAAAGCCACGTGCTCCCACTTGTGCACAGTGTCACACACCCATGTGCTTGGGAGCACATGTGGATTTAATTCCCTGCCAGCTTTAGCAACTAGAGAAGGTATTTCCTTGATCGAGAAACACTCGGAGATGCCATAGTCCCAAGCCACTGGAAGTTAGGGGTAAAAAAGCCCATTTCCCTCTGTCTGAAGAGGGCTGTTGCAGACTGCCATTGCTGTCAATCCCAGAACTTTATCCAGGCTCAAGGTGGGCTGAAACTAGAGGCTTTCTTTGTACAAGACAGTTGTCATGTTTTTAGTTCAAGGGACAACTTGTATTGTTGGGGACTTCATTATACATGGCACAGCAAGAATGCCCCATGTCACTCTGTGTTTTCCTCCTGATTGTCTTATTTTTCCATCTTTTTAGTCTCGTGTCAAAAGTGTGTCTTAAGTTTGTTTGAACTGATAGCACATTAGCTGAAACGAGAATAAACTATTGCTGCTGTTGCTGGTTGTTAGCTCATGCCTTCCCTTCCCACAAAGCATATTGCGTTCCCGATTTCCCGCTACTTTTCACTTATGTTCTCGTGGTGTTATCCTGCTACTCTCGGCAGACTCCCAGCTCAGCTCAGCAGCCAGATCAATCAAGCACTAGTGTCCCGGTCAGCAGCTGCGTGAAGTGAAGACAACAGGCCCAGCTCAGAAACAGAGCAGTTGCTGGGCTGTCCTGCAGAGCAAGTCCTGGCTGATTCAGAGGGCACGTGGTAGTGCGAAAGGCCAGGCAGTCCCTGAAGCCACAGTTGTTCTCTGAAGGTGGTAGATCAGTTGAATCCTGATGATTTGTTCTGACATTGCAGTCCCTTGCTGGAAATGGATGTCCCAGTGAAAGCGTTATTACTTGGCAAGACTAAAGTGGTGGGCAGTGAGAAAGAGAAGCGTGAGTCTAATGTAGCTCAGACTACTTTGCAGGAGATATTGCAAGAAAATAATCCAAGAGTACAGTGGAATGGATGCTCTGATGTTGATTTACTCTTGTCTTTTTGATACCTGTACTAGATCTCAGCTTGCCAAGCATCTTCCTTGTTACTAGCAGAATATTTATTTTACTTTCTCTTCTTCTTGTAGAAAATTTTACTACATCACACTGCTGAGAGACCCCGTATCTCGTTACCTCAGCGAATGGCGTCACGTCCAGCGAGGAGCTACTTGGAAGACCTCCTTGCACATGTGTGATGGCAGGACACCAACTCCTGAAGAGCTGCCATCGTGCTATGAAGGCACGGACTGGTCAGGCTGCACACTGCAGGAGTTCATGGATTGCCCGTATAATTTGGCCAACAACCGCCAAGTGAGGATGTTGGCTGACTTGAGCTTAGTGGGCTGCTACAACATGTCTTTCATCCCAGAGAACAAGCGAGCACAGATCCTGCTGGAGAGCGCAAAAAAGAACCTCAAAGACATGGCCTTCTTCGGCCTGACAGAGTTCCAGAGGAAGACTCAGTACCTGTTTGAGAGAACTTTTAATCTGAAATTCATCCGGCCCTTTATGCAGTACAACAGCACCAGGGCAGGAGGGGTGGAGGTGGATAATGACACCATCCGGAGGATTGAGGAGCTCAATGACTTGGACATGCAGCTCTATGACTATGCAAAGGACCTCTTCCAACAGCGCTACCAGTACAAACGGCAGCTAGAGAGGATGGAGCAGAGGATAAAGAATCGGGAAGAGAGGCTTCTTCACCGGTCCAACGAAGCACTTCCCAAGGAAGAGACCGAAGAGCAAGGACGCTTGCCCACTGAGGACTACATGAGCCATATTATAGAGAAGTGGTAGCCTAGGCAGACTTTTATATTAATGATATTCTAGGGTTTCCATTTAAAGATCATGGAAGTAAAATTACAAAAACAACAAAAAGTATTTTATTTAAAAGCAAGTCTGTAAAACAGAAGATAGATTGCTTCCTTAAGGGTAGGGTCTTTTTACTGTTTCTTACAAGACCAGTGAGATTCTTAAAAAAAATAAATACAGAAAAACAAAAAAAGGGTCAACATTATAATGCAGAGGTAAAACATGCTCAAACGCAGTTACCCACTCTTGAGGCCAAATACAAGAGAGTGTTTCTTATCCTCACAATTCAAACACAAGTGGCAGAAGTAGGGTTTTTTTAAATCTGTTTATCCCCTGAGCATAACGATGTGAAGATACATAATTTAAAAACAAGGAAACTGATGTTTTCTTTCGTGGGTGTTTTTGGAGGTGGGGTGGGAATTGCAATGCTTGTAAGTAAATGATAACGGTGTCCAAGTTGAGGATGTGCTGTTCTGTCAGGCTGTGGTCTGAGCACAAGGGCGATCACTTGGTTTCAGCTGGCAGCCACGGTCAGAAAGTAGAGCACCATAAAAAATAAAAGAAGAGGAAAAACATCAGAGGATGAGAAACATTAAGGCAAATTGACTGTGGATATGTCCTTAGCACAGTGGGTTTGATACACTGCACTGGTATCACAAATACTTATGCAACTTCGTCGCAAAAATAATAGGGAGTTCATGCACAGAGCTCCCAGATTTGTTTCACTGGCAGGTCCCAAAACAAGTTAAAAGCCGTCGAAATTCCACATAGGCTCAAACATGCACTCACATGCCATCCTGTCACCCGACACAACTGCCACTCCTGCCTTCATCAGTATTATGTATTAACAGCACATGAAAACCCTATCCTACATCCTACCAAAAAAGGAAGAAGTTAAACAGCAATACTCCCTCACGAATCTGCATAACGAGTTCCAGGAAGACCCTACAATTCATCAGTCATTAATGGGAAGATGTTGAGGGGGTGATTTTGTTTTGTTTGTTGCTATGTGAAATACTGAACTAGAACAAGCATACAGATGTACCCGTATCTGTATTTTTTTCAGTTATTTTTACTTGCTTTTATCAAGAGGTAATGGGCATCAGCCTGCTTCCAGTGAAGTCATAGAACTGATCTAAGTGGGAACAGGATGGGGCTCTCTTCCAGAGCTGTGAAAGTTTCTGACTGTGGGTCTGAGTTAACTAGGAGACGGTGCACATTGTCTTTTGGCAGTGCCTGTTCTGCAGCTCTTACTTTAGATGAACAAACCGTGTTCGTAAAACTGGAAAGGGAAATCATGGATAGTGTTTTTTTAGTCTCAGACCACTTTCAAAGCAGAACTCTTTCTCTTTCGATGCTGTTTTTTAGGGACTCATGTAAGTTTAATCCTCCAGTGTGGTGACGGTCTAACCAGGTTCTGCTTACTGACTCTGAGTCATAGAACAACAATGACTTCTCTAATTCCTCTCCCCACTCACCAAATTAAAGGATGGTTTATTTTCTTGCTGTTGCAAGCACTTCTTTGTTTGGTCGGAAGCATGGAAATGAAGCCGTTTTCGCCTGTTATGTCTCACCCCGTTATTACTCAGCCTGTAAGACCTGAACCAGCTATTGTTCAGGGTAAACTATGAACGAAATGGAATATGATTTGCTTTTCAAAGGCCATGTTAACTGCAGATCAAATATGGCTTTGAAATCACGGGAGGAGAGGCAGAGAGCTGATGCATTCAACCTTAGCATGTCATTTTTACAGGGTCCCATCACAGGAATCCACTGACGTGCTGCTTGGTTTGTATTTTAATTTTCTCTCTGCCTCTGTACACTGTTTCCACCAGTTTCAAATTCAGACTGAGTTTCACCAAGGAAGGGCTGCCTTGAGCAGAGGAGCTGCCTTGTTTTGTCTGTGTACACCCTGGGGAATACACCTTGCTTTTGGAGATGTTCTCCAGAAGAGTAAAGATGACTAAAAACTTAGGAACAGAAAACATAAACACCACTTTGGGCTCAAGTACAACCCTGTAACAGCCCCGATGCAAAGTCTGCTGACGTTGAAGGATGTCCTTCCTATTGATCTCAGGTGGATTTTGATAGGGTCTGCATCCTGGTGCTGCAAAGTGCCCGAGCACACGCTCATCCACCTGCAAGCAGGGTGGGACGTTGCTACCCATGCATTCAGCCGGTACCAGTATTTGCTAGTGATGTTGCTGTCTGGAAGGTTCTGCCACAAAATGCCCCTGTCCCCAGAGACGTGTAGCTTGGCCATAAGCATTTCCTCCTAGCTGAAAAGTGGGAAGCAAAATGAAGCAATTTTTGGTTGTTGGCTTGGAGGCAGAAGGTACTACAAATCCATTTGCTCATCTCTGAATTCCAAGACTGGGAGGAGCGACGTCTGCTGGTTCCCAGCGTTTTTATGTGTTGCTGTAACTAAAGAAAACATTTATATTTTAAAAATGCAATTTTACAGGCTGTTTACCCACAATACCAATACACAAGATATAAAAAGCAACTGTTTTATATGCACAGTTTCCAGCTTTCCCCAACGGCTTTTCCCTGTGCATCCTGCATTATGGGTCCATAATGCACAAACGGTTACTGCAGCCGATCCGTGCTCGCGGTGCACGTTGGCGCAGCTCCGGCAGCGAATGCCCAGGCAGGTCTGCGTGTGCCGGCACTGGCTGCTGAGAGCCCTTCTGTACCGAAGGCCGAAGGGTGACAGTAAGCAGGACTCTGTGTGATTAGGACTGGCATAACTTGGTCTGGTTTGCCCGAGTTGGTTTTGTGTTATGGGCTCTGAGTAACCAGCTGGATTTAAATGGATCTGTCTGAGCGTTCCCTACGTCAGAGGCAGCCTCTGACCCTAGAAGCATGTCAGTAGAATATCTGTTCTAACATTTTCTTTGTAATATACTACAGTAACAAGCAAACGAAATGAAACTACCTTGAAAACTGTCTTGTTAACAGTTTCTCTTCAGCCCACGAAAGGAGGGCACTGAGGCACAGATTTCTAGATGCAAATCCTGCGCCCAGGAAATGCCTCAGTTCCTCCACCTGTACATTGGGAATAACAAATTTTATGCACTCTGAAAGTACAGGGCACTCTGAAACAGATTCTAAGTATCAGAAATTATAGGAGTGGCCAAAAGCCATCCCCCCGGCCACCAAGGCTGTTGTGCTGGTCTGTTCCACGCGTTAATTCAGTGTCAGCGCTGTGTGCCAGAGCAGGGCTTGCAGGACGTACCTGGCACTATCCTCGTCCTTTAGTGGGTTTAAGGGAACTTTTTAAACATAATGTGAATGTAGTTTTTTGTGATTTTTATGTACTACAGTTTGAAGTGGTACAATTTCTTTTATTTTTAGGACTGATTATTTGATGCTACAATAACATGAAAAATGTGTGTGTAGTTTTAAAATTAATGGAGAACAACAGCTTTAAGGCTCTCCGGCAGAAGCAGTGGCCAGCTAGAACACTCTTGTTCAATATCTGTCCTTTTCTTCCAAAATGTTTTTCCTGTGACTTCAGACGCGCTGAGACCTTCTTCACCACATGAAGTGTCTCTTTAGGGTGCCCATCCTGATCCAGGTCCGGATAGGTGAGTGCAGGGTACAGTCAGAGCAGGAACAAGGCTCTGACCTGTCCCTTACTGGAGTTGGTGAGGCAGTTCCCCTTGAATTCAGGTTTTACCTAGTCAGATGCTTGTCCATCCCACAGTGTTCCTGCGTTTCTGGTTCCAGGGTCACCCTGTGAAAAGCCTTCAAAAAAAGCTGGGGCTGGGTAGGGTGTTTCTAAGGGTTGTACAGTCAGCAGTATTGGTGTGAGTGAGCAGTGACTGGTACCAGGCCAACGATGATGGCCCCTAGCCTCTGCCATCCTACCCTGTGCTGAGCCTCGCCCACCCGCAAACGAGGGAGATGCTCTGAGTGGGCATTTCCCAGCAGACTCCATTCCTGCTTTGGGAAGCTGGAAAGGCCAAGGCACACTGCAGTGCAAAGAAGAGCTTTTTTGCTTTTAGTCACCTGAACAGTGTTAACTTCACTGCTGGGGTGGTGCTGTTGATGAATAAAACTTTATATTGCTCATTTGTCTCACCCCAGCTAGCTCTGTTGAAGGAGTTTGCCTCCTCCAAAGTTTTCCAGTCAGTCAGCTGCCACCTTGTACCCTACCCAGGTCATAGAATGCAGGACTGACAGACTGTCACGGGGTTCAAAGTCATCAACAACAACAAAAAAAACTTTCAACAAAGGATCAGCGTGAATTTCTGTCTTGCCTGAATTTCTCCCTTCATGCCCAATGTTTTGGAATATAATGGGGAGCACTTCAGGTTGATGTTTTTGCACCCCAGAGTCAAAGCTGGGATGGCAGTGGAAGCAGCATGAGGAAGATCCCAACATGCTTTTGAATCCTCTCCCCCAGTGCCATCCTGCCTGAGCAGAAAGGGCAGCGCAGCGGCTGGGACTCCAAGCGAGGCAGAAGGGCGCCCACAGAGGCAGTACGGACACACGTCAGTTAGGAAGTTTTCACTGTGAGCCCATCAAACCACTCCACAGAGACCACGGAACAGCTACAGAAGATAATGGCTGACATTACAGATCAGGGCCTGACCAAGATGTATATCCTGGGCTTAAAAGCATCTCTAGTTTCTTTGTAGTGTTGAGGATTACTCAGTCCCTCTCCTGTCCCATAGAATTTTCCAAATGTCACGAAAATGGGTAGTGGTACAGGAATTCAAACACAGACTATGGTCAACGTTGTGTTTCCAGGGCTGTACCTTGGAATGCAACTCACTGTCTGCTGGCTGCGTTACCTTTTGTTCTTGTTTTCACTAACATTAGCAGATCACGTCCCAGTAGCAGAAGTGGATGCAGGATTCGCTGCCTGATCAGCAGCAGAGCCGAGCCTGTAAAGCACAGGTCAGTCAGCAGCAGCCCAGGTAAACCAGCGAGCAGTGCAGCTCGAGTCTGCGCACACCATCCAGGCTATCCGTGGCTGTTTGTTTTGCCCCGGCTACAGGAGCTCTGCCAAGGTGAACGCAGTCCTGATAAGCACGTGGGTATTAAAGCCTGTATTATCCCAGCTGCAGGTGGTTTTCTCTGCAGTTTTTAGCCATGCAAGCTGAAAAAAGAGCCCCAAGATTTGCAAATGAGTCTGTCTCATCCCTCAAAGCCCCACAATTCCCCCTCCTTGTTTTCCCCCAGGTGTCAATTCTGCAGACTGGATTGAGAAAGTTGTACTATAATGAATAATTTTATATTCAAATGGTTTACTGAGCATGATTTGTTTTGTACATATTGGAATATGATTTAACTTATTTTTATTGCCCCTTTTAATCTTTTTTTCATAAGGAGAAGACAAAAATCCCCACCTTGTGAAGTTCCTCTGTGTTTGTGTGTAGTCTGCCAGACAAACACACAACAGCCACAGGATTTCTCACCATCCCTTGTGGTATCTGATTTTATTTTTCATTGTCATTTGTTTTTGTCTGAGACTTTGCTTACATTGTCTCATCTTTCCTCTCTGCTGCATAATCTGCACAGGGAAGGGAAACAGCAATGCAGACAGGACTTTCTTTCTTTTCCCTTTCTTGTGTGCTTTACCTACCAAGGAACTCAGTTCTTATCTTCTAGGAGTTGTGTGACTGAGGGTAAAAAAATACAGCTGTCCCCCCACCTGCCTTCCATCCTCCATACTGTAGATCAAACAGATTCAGCTTCTCTGAAAGTGATTGTGGCTGGAGTCATTCCATTGGGCTGAATGTGTATGGTTTGCACTTTTTTTTCCACTTCGGGAACTTAAAAACAAGAAGAAATAAAAGACAACTGTTTAATTTGAGCCAAGTAACACTTAAAGCTTTATATATTTATTTATAGCATCTTACAAAAAAGTGTAAAAAGGTTTTTTTTCTTTTCTTCCACAAGAAAAATTGGATTAAAAAGGAATCATCTAATTGTTTTTGTCTAGATCAAGAATGAATGTTAGCAGATGAAATAAACCCTAAACTGAGCATCTGTTGTACGTGTTGTCCTTGCATTGGCCTTTGGATGCCGTTTCAGTGTAATACGTCTTCCCTTCCTGTATTACAGAGAGATAAAGCTGCCAGTGGAGTTGATGGAGAATATTTGTTTTCTGCTAAAAAAACAGACTCGTAAGACACAAATATTCAAGCAGAAACTGCACTGTTTACTCCTATTGTTACATTTGAGCCAACACTACAAAAAGCCCTTAAAGCTCCTTAAACCTATCAGCTTTAAAAAATCAATTACCTTTCATACTATACCGTCCTAATTTCCTTTTTCACAGTCATTGCAATGAACAGATTTGCAAGCAATAAATGGTGGTGGTTATACCAAATATTACAGAATAAATAACATTTTTTTTCTTTCACATCATAAGTACCATCAGCAAATGTGACCTGTGACAATGTTCTCCATTACAGAACTGAAATAAGCCGTGCACCTCGTTCTCCTACAGTGACACTAAGTTAAGGGGTAAGAAAATGATGATCCAAGCGCTGTACAGCATCCTAGGTGGGAACAGCTAGATGGATTTGCAGGTGTAGCGCGCAGTGCCACCGTTATTTTACCCAGCCATCGCTGCACTTCACGCTTTCAGCACACGTGCTGGAGGAGCTGGCGGCGCTAAGCTCGCAGGTGTTTTATCTCCACCACCTGCGAAGGGAATCCCACCCGCTGCAGCGGGGCACTGCGGGCCCAGCCGCGCAGACGGTCGCATCTCGCCGGCACACAACGCTGCCCCGCTCCGTGCTGCGGAAGGTGCGGGTAAGTGTCGCGGTGCAGCTAACACCGCTGGTCCCGCGGGGAAGCGATGGCGTGCACGCCCGGCAGCCGTGTGCCGCGGGCCGCGCTGCCGGGCCGCGGCCGAAAGAGCCGTCACAGGCCGCTCCTCCGGGCCGCCGCCTCTGCCGTAACCGCGAGGCGACGGGTCCTCGGCCGAGCGGTCAGATTTAACCTGCTGGGGACGTCCCTGCTCCCCGTCACCGTGCTGAAAAAGGAGCCACCCTCCAAAGGGAATTACTCTCCTACTTTTATCCGCTGCAGCGCAACAAGAGCCGTTCCCTGCTCGACGGGCAGAAAGTTCCCGAAGCGCCGGCAGCCCCCCGAGCACCACCCCCGCCCAGCGCGCGCGGCGCCGCTGCCCTCAGCCCTGACATGGCGGCGGCGCAGCGGCCTCCTCTGCATCCTCCGCGCCGGCGGCCGGGCCTGCCCCACCGGTTAGCGGGTCCCGTCCCGTCCCGCCTCTCTGGCGGGGACCGCCCCGGCACCCCTCGCTCCCATGTGCTCCCCCTCGGGGTGGGACTAGGGAGGAGGGCCTGGCGCCCTCCCGGAGGTGGGGGTGAGGCGCTGCCGCTGCGCCGGGGCTGGAGCAGGGGGTCCCCGCAGCCTCCGGGATATGCGCTGCAGCCCTCGCTGGGGTTTGTGTACATGGCCTCTCCGGGGGGCTCTGGGTGGTCGCCGCAGCCGTGCCGGCCCTCAGAACGGGCTTGGGGTAGCACCTGAGAGCCCTCCGGCAGTTTGCTTGCGTGGGATGTCACCCACCGGCATCACTCGTCTAGTAAGCAGAGTAGGCAGCAAGGTAATTGGACCAGGCTGTGCCGTGAGTCTTTGCATTCCTGTTGCTGAGATCTGGGTGATTCCATGTCGAGGCCATCAGTAGCTTGGAGCACCAGGAGCTGGTGGCCCATGGTCCTTCCAGAGCTTTGAGAGGCTGCAGCATCCCAGGTATGGACACAACTCAGTCTGCTCTGTGGAGTCTGGTACTGTGGCAGCGTTCCTTTTTGAAAGCGCTATTTTTCTCCCTTCCCAAAAGCCTGAAAGACACTGTCACAAGAAATCTGTGCAGACAAAATGCTTTCATTTGCACGTGGTCTTTCTGCACCATTTTTAATATGGCTTGATCAATGCTAGAAGCCTCTAGGAAAAGGAGGGAGGATAGCAAGCAAGCAGATGGAAAGAAG
Organism: Bucorvus abyssinicus; assembly: GCA_009769605.1. Taxonomy (NCBI): domain Eukaryota; kingdom Metazoa; phylum Chordata; class Aves; order Bucerotiformes; family Bucorvidae; genus Bucorvus; species Bucorvus abyssinicus. The sequence continues at coordinate 20,774,524 of CM020035.1, read as the reverse complement.
ACTGCTTCTGTTGCAAGAAGGAAGGGGAAAGGAGCAGAAAGGATGCTGAAGGATGGTTAAAAGAAGCAGGGACATTAGTTACTGAGGGCAGAGCCTCCAGAGGTGGGGTTTTTTTCTTAGGCACACCGATGATTGTTCAGTTTCCTTATGCTTGAGTCCAGGACGTTCCTGTTCCTATTATATTTCATTTTACACTATCCAGCACTGCCTCTGGGGGATGTGCTGCCTCAGGTTAATTGGAAAGTGCCCTCCTTTACATCCTGCTGTTCCCTAACAATAAGCAGCCGGTGGCTGCTCTGCTGCCCCAGGTGACAGCCTGCTCTTCCCAGTGGGAAAGCTGATTCTGAGGGTAGCCTATCAGAGGAGGTGGTGCTGAGCTCTTGTCAGAGGGTTGTGTTTTGCTCGTTGTCTCGCACACTGACACGGAGTAACTCTTTAATAGCATGTTTCTTGCTGCTGTCTACAGGAGAACGAAAAGCAGAGCAGGTCTGCTTTGACACTGCAATGCCAAAGGTTCTCCAAGTTGATTGATCTTGGATAGTACAGGCTCCTTTCCTTGTTGAGGTTTCATATGTGGGTCCACATCATGCTGAACAACAGCCTGTCAAAGAGCAGAGGGGAGGGATGGAGGTTCTTGCGTAGTTCAGTGTATATCTAGCAACAACTGCAGGATTCCATGGGTTTTGTAAAAGTGAGCAGACTTTAGGAGAGCCCCGTGCATTGCAGTTTGTAATACAACATGATGAAATACTTAAGTGGCACTTACACTAGGGATGTAAATGAATTTATATGCAGATAAAAAATTCTGGGCTTTCTGCAGCTGGAAACATTCATGACTGGTCTGGGCATATCAGCTCCGACCCTCTCTGCGAGGGGAAATTAGGATATGTTCATACATATGCTCAAACAAAATATATCGTAGGCTTAACGGTAAAGCAGTTTGAGCTTTACTATAGTTATTATTTCATAAACTTCAAATTAAAAGGCTTAGTCAATGAAATATTCATTAATTGAACAGCATTTAATAGAGCATTGCTCTGTATCTGTTCAAGCAATCAGAGATTGCAAGTGAGGAAGGCTTCATGGGCAGGCATGCTTTAATTGATCTGGGAAGTGAGTGGCTTGGAAGAGAAACGGTACATCTTCACATTTTGGAAGCATTATATATAAGCCTAAAATGAATAAAATTATCAGTCTCTATTCATATTATTCAGACCATACAGTAGCATATTCAGGGCTTTGGTATGTGATACTGGTTTTTAGGTCTTAGAAATTCTTTGGCCAGCATGATTTTACTGCTTTCTCTCTTTGGTGATGCTCTTCTCAAAAGCTTTTTTCCCTCTGAGTGCTTTCACGTTCCTGCCTCACTCTTGCAGGCTCCCTAGTCCTGCTAAGCAGAAGGTTTGTCTCCAGGGATGGAGGACATGCAGTATGTCGAGCAGGAACCTTGTTCCCTTTGCACAGGGAGCTGCAGAACTGAGATACCAAGACTTTTTAATCAGTATCCAACCAACAACACGAGCAAAGAGTTGAATGCCTGTTCTCCAGGAGCTGGGAATGGATGAGTGACAGCAGTGCTTTGCCAATATTTGATGAACTAGATGTTATTTATATATTTATTTTGCTCTCCCCACTAATAATATCATTCTGTCAGGCTGTGGTTATGGAATCCAGATGTTTATGCAATAAATGAGTAATAGTGATAAATAATAAACATTTCATAAATGCAGCTTTAATATATTCCAGTTCTTACTGGATTCAGTTTAAAAGCTCCTTCTTTTTATTGACTTAAACCAAATGTTAGACTCAGTTGTGCTGTAAATAGCAAAGAAATTCCATGTGGCCTAATCTAGTTAATTCAGGATGGATACCTGATACTGAAACGAATATGTGGTAATCAGTCATCAGTTTTCTGGCACAGGCAGTGACAACATGTATTAATCATATGGCCTTTGTGAGAGAGTAAATAACTTCCCTGTAGAGCCCTTTCTCTGGAATCGAATTATTATTGCCAGACATTGTTTTCTGAACAAGAGCTTGCAGCCAAATTAGTGAGTGCTCAGATGTTTTGCATACTACAGCAACGCCCATCAGTACATGTTTCTACTGATCACGTGTTCTTTGTTTCCTTAATCTCAAATATTTTGATGCTAAATGAGAGTTTATAAACTGATGCCACTTAGGCACAACTTCTTGTAGGCTATTAAATTTTGCCAGGTTAGTGCATGGTCAAACCTTTTGTGTTGCTGGAAATATTAAAGCCATGCTGCTTAGTACTGGGTTCTGGGTAGTTAATGGAGGCTTTGCTCCCAGACTGGAGAACTTGGGGCTTGGAGACTACTGCCACTGAGACATCTGCTGCAAGTCGGTTAAAGTTGCTTAGATTTTGGTCAAGATCGAGTGGATCATATTTGTAAAGAATTCAGGAGCATGTGCTCATCTGTTTTGAGGACAATCCTGCCTTCTGAAGCAGCTAAAATGACTGAACATTCAGTTTTGGGGGTGGGAGTGGAGGCAATGGTCCTGTTTGAGGAGAAATCACTTGGTTGGTAAGAACCTAGCTGATGTTATTATGAGACCCTTTATCACGAGTGTTTTGTATGGAATGTGTATTTATTTTTGAGTACTGTTGTGAGGCAAACGATTTTTCTCTTCCACTTGGAAAGCTTGTCAAAGGAAAGCGTGTAAAATGGGGAGCCAGAGTGCTGGCTGAAGACCTGGCCCTGCTGGGCGTGGCCTCGTCTCGAGTTCTTGGTGGTCACCCTTGGAGGGAGAAGTCTGTAACCTTTTTGGAAACAGAGTTCAGTCTGAGCAAATAGTCAGGCTTTTTGTTTCTTCTTTGCAATGCCCTAATAACTTAGAGGTCGTTTTAGCTGTGCATCTGCCTGCCTGCCTCTGGTCTGGAGAGTGCACGTGCCACAGCTGGTGAGGCGGAGAAAGGCACTAGCGCGGCTGCCTTCTCCAGTGCTGGAACGAACCTCACATGAGCTCTGCCAAGGTAGCACACTAAGACAGGGGCGTGCCTCTGTGGGCAAAAACGTAGGAGAGTCCTAAACATTGGCCAGGCTGAGCAGTTGTGGTGTGGATTGTTTGTGGTACGAACATGTCCTCCAGCAGAGATGGCTGTTAGTCTGGCAGCTACGTTTTGCTGCTGTTGTTCACGTGATTCCCTGATAAGTTTCTCCCTTCCCTAGAAATACTTCATTTTTCTGGAATGTTGGGCTTTATTTTGTGCTCCATCAGTTCTCCGTTGTTGTACGAGTACAATGTATTCTGTACATTAATAGTTCATTCTAGGTGCATACGAGACCTATGCACGAAGCTTTTGCTTGGACTTTATTTCACTGTTATTTTTAAACAATGCTTAAAGGTAAGAAAAGCTTCTAGTTCTCTGAGACCATAAGCTTTGACTTTTCATATGTACATTTAAGGACTTTTACAAGAAAATCAAACCATACATCTGCAGGGACAGCGTGTTGGGAGGAACAATTACAGCAATAAATAAAGCTTTCTGCTTGCATGCCAACCTAACAGGCTTTACTGTCTCCTCATCAAGTGCCCTGCCATTTGTTAGCAGTTGCTCGTTAGGGTCTTCCTCCTCTAGGCCTCTGCTTGGTTTCGTGTATATTTTAGTCGTCTTGACAAGGGAAAAGAACTCTGTTAAGGAGAAGCATTTATAATTCACAATGCCTGCAACATCTGTGCAGCACTAGAATTGCAAACCACGTCAGCATATTTTACTTTTTTGTTTTCTCTCCCTTTGGGAATCTCATTAGCTGTCATACATTTTTGACTGTGGGTTGTTGGTTGTGTTCCCCCACCCTCCTGTGGCTTCTTTGTGAAAACAAATTGCTTTGTCTGTCTTCCTCATTCTTCGTAAGAGTAGCCTGCAGGTCTAGGTTAGCCAAAACCCACAGTAACTGGCAATGAGAGGACGTGAGGCAGCAGACACCTCTTCTGGCCGTCATCTTGGATGGGCAGGTAGGACAGGAAGATGGAAGTCATATGTTCCTTATAGCAGCCCTTGCCTCTATAATTCTCTTTTGAGGTACAGAGCTGCCTTTTGTGTGTTAAAGTGCTTAGTTGTGTTCCTTCCCCTCCAAAACCTGTTTTCAAGTTGTCCGTAGTGTTTTCCCCTCAGACCCGCCTCTCAAACTGATATTATATTTGTTTTTTATTAAGCATAGATACCTTAGAGGATACCTAGTAACTTTGCCTGTAAGGTGTCTGACACTTTTCTGCACTTCCATGTATTCACTCGTATATTAGCTTCAATAATTAAAGCGAAAGTTTCTGTGACTGAAAAAATGCTGGAACATTTGGAAAGCTGGATGGTGAAGAATTGAGAGGATGAGCATAAGGGCATAAAGATGGACAAGCTGGTCATCACCAAACCATGTCATCCTTTTTAAGGGTGGGATGGAACCCGAAGATCTCCTGCTCTTTTGGCAGCAAAGGCACCATCCCTGAAACCCAGTGTGACATGCTGGCACTTCCTCACCCTGCTGTCAGATCACATAGGGGATATTGCCTGCGTTAGAGCCAGTGCAGAAGGCTCTGTGGTGGAACTTGACTTCAAGCATCTTCTTGCAAATGGTGCAGTTATGGCATAGCTTTAATAACTGTAGCGAGATGGTTGACCTGCCTTTCCTTCATGTCCTTAAAGAGGAGTATGTAGATTCTTCCATGCAAAAAATGGCTACCACCTTCTGGAACACGGGTCTGGGGTAAGTGTGGGTTCTTGCTTGGTCCTGCCAAGAAAGCCTAAGTGTCCATTACATATCCTTCACCTTGTACGAGGAGGGAGATTACAGGAAGGCAGCACGCTATGCAGTTACTGTTCTAAAGCATCACTTACACGTTAACTCTGTCCTTTTCTTCTGCGGATTACATGGAAGTAACACAATGCAGGTTTCAGTGGAGAAGAGCAGAAGCCAAGAGGTGTCCATAGTTGTTGTGCTCTAGACACTGTGCGATGCTGTTATAAAACTGGTAATACAGAGAAGTGTCTATCTACAGTTAACTGGAAATATGCAAAAGCAGGCTGATACAAGACTGCTGGCAGAGATGATCCTCCCTGATAAAATAAATTGCCCACCTTTTCTTACCCATACCCTATCTTGATGTCCCTGCCGCCTGGATAACTGCAGGCACATCTAGGTCGTCAGCCGTGTCGGGTAGCTTCCATTTAAACATTGAGCATAAGCCAAATTACTATTCCTATTACATTTCTTAAGGTCCTTCATGTTGTTAGATGGTGGTATGTGGTAATAAAGAATTGCCAGGAAACTTGCTTAAAATGCTGAGCTAGGAGGGGTGTTTTTCTCCTGTGTTTAAGAACTCTGATGTTTCCTGTCTCTCTGGAGCTTCTGGATTAAAAAAACTGCAACAGCAGCAGCAAAAAGAGCTGTCTTGTCTGGGTCTCTTTGATACATAATAAATGCTGCAGGTTTTCACATATTATTTTGAAATGCTGTAACATTAGTATTCTAGTTCATCAAGTATGCGCTCACTGTGCCATAAAAACACAGAACACAACGAGCCCCTGCCTCAGGATGCTGTAAGTTAAGTCATAAGAAAGGAGGATTGGTTTTGCCTCACCCCGTGGCTGTGGCGTAATCAGAATCTTTGCATTAACAGTAAGGTGAGATGAGGAGTTTCTCACTTTTAGCAGTGTGAGGACCTGCAAACTTGTCTCGTGAGGTAAAAGCTGTCTCTTGTCAGATCTACATTTAGTCCCCCAAAAGCGAATGTTACTAGCTTCAAAAGATTTTCCTTAGGTGTTTTTTAAAATGGCCTATTGGGGCATATAAAAATACAAAATTCCTCCTTAAATTATTGTCATCCTGTTTAAATACCCAATTACTCTATCATGCTTTCCTGATGTGCAGAGCAGGGAATGAGCCATAATTTTGGGGGGACAATGATTTGATGACATTGATGGGGAAGACAGAATTCTCAAACTCCATTAGAGTGCATGAATCATGATTTTTCTCACAAGTTAATTAGTCATTTTTCCTAATATAATGAACTTCTGTCTTTTATCCTAGAATTTCTGTCTCTTGTCAGATTTGTTATCTCCAGATGTTCTTTCTCCTCCACCAAAACTTTCTGATACTATGAAGTGAGGTTTTTATAAGTGTACAAAATATTAGTTTCTTTTGTTTGAGTAAAAACTTTCCAAGGTTATACTCAATTTCACATGGTAAACCGCTGAAACTACAGCTTGAAGCTTCATAGGCAATTATACACAGAAAATGATGAGTTCCAATGTGGGTAGAAAATATTAGAACTTGACTGAATACCAGTTACTGACTTAAAAGCAAAAGATAATTTTGAACTCCACTAATTGCTGCTCTCTGAGTGGTGCTGAACAAATGCTGCAGTGCAGGAGCTGTGGAGGGTTAGGACCATGCGTTCTCCCAACATGTGGTTCTTTTCTTCCAAGAGAGGAGCACAGGGTTATCACAGAGGGGAACAAATTTGGATATTAGTGGAGAGCTCCAGGGCTCTCTCCCTCCTGGAGCCACAGTCTCCTGCCTGCACTGCTGTTTGCTGGAGGTGATGTAGCCTCGCTGCCTCGCTAGTCTGTTTGGGGACTTCCACTTGGGAAAGCCCCTCCATGCTATGGAAATGCTATGAGCACCTGCACAGTGGGGTCATGCTCCCCGCCTGCTCTGTTAGATTGCAGGAATGTCTGGGGAAGGGTGGCCAAGACTTTTCTTGGATGTTGGTGGGAGAGCTGGGCTGAAGTGTCAGAAGTCATCTTCATTCCAAGCAGATGCACGGATTCAAGGCTTCTGTCTGGAGACATCCACTGTTTGTTCTGGTAGTGCTAGAGGGAAATTTTCATTATTTTGTCAGTCTTTTTTAAAATGTGGGATATCTCAGGGAGCTGGAGATGAACTTCTTATAGCAGCTGCTCTCTACAGAGAAATCTTCCTTCCAAGTCTTCAGAGGCTCACCCCATCTCCCTATCCTGCATGCCTCTGAAAAGTACAGACCCACTATAACAACCATAGGAATTTCTTGGTTTGCATCTCCAGATCCCTGAACAGTGCTAGAGCAAACTAGGTTTGAGGAATGAGCGCAAATACAACATGAAAACTTAATGAGAGGTAGGGGGGAACTGTGCCTCTTACGGTACTGCTGGCACCAGTTTGGCAGGAGGGTTTGTCTTTTTTTTCTTTTCCTTCTACTTCATATGTGGAACTGCATAATAAAAAAGGAAGTTGAAATCATTTACCTAAAGCAGATTATTTTGTTTATTTATGTATTTATCAGATCTTTATGTTGCAGAGGATTTCTTACACCCTAAGGATGCAAAAGTGGGAAGGATGGTGAAGAATGCGGGGATTTAAAATTTTTTTAACATAATTTTAAAAGCCTGGGATTGAAAGTACCGGAGATAGCATGGTTAGACAGTTACCCCAAATGCAACTGTCTGCTTTATGAGCATTATGGTGTGGTTTTAGTAAAGTGTTACTCATGGTGGACCAGCCCTGAAAATGTGCATCTGGATGGCTTTGTGCCTGGCAGGAGGAGGCCCGGGTTAGGAATTTGAGGAAGGAGCGTGTTAGCTGGGCAGAGGGTGGGATGTGACAGAGGACAGTCTGAGGGAAATAAGATTGTGCTTGGTCATGAGATTTAGAGTAAGGAGTTTGAATCTGGTACAGTGTGGGAGACAGAGAGAGTTGAGGAGAAGTGGCCTGGTATGAGCCTGAGGAAGCTGTGGGCAGCAGCTCTCGCTATGGACAGGAGAAGGCAGCATGGGTGTGAGAGAGCCTTGGGACAGGAGGCTCTACTAGTCAAGCTGGGAAGTCCTGATGGCGCCAGCAGCAAGAGTTTTAGTTGTGAAGCTGCAAAAAAAAATAGATTGCTTCCACATTTTTATTCAAGAATTAAAGTCCATGTGCAGACATGGACCGTTTTCAGTAGTCGTGTTCACTTGTGGCTGCTGATGGAACACGTGGGGAGGCAGAGCTGTGTCCCTTTTGGATCACAAAAGAAGAAGTGATAGAGAGAACGCGAATATGTTCTGTTATGTGCACGTTCTCTGTGAGGAGTGCAAAGCTGTTGCAGCTATCAGCACACCATGCACAGTAACGTGTATTCCACAGTACGTTATGCTTTTGCAAGCTACCTGCTTATTTGGAGTTTCTTATCACAGCAGAGCTTCTTAAAAATGAATCCTTCCTTGCTCCTTTCAAAGCTCAGGTTTCATTGCCTTTCAGTCCAAATTTCCTGCTCCTTTTAATTACCCTGTGCTTGACAGTATTAGACGTGGCACAGCATGCAGTATCGATGGAATTACCAATCCAGACTGACTCTCCTGGACAAAGCCCATACAGAAGTCAGGGGAATAAGTGAATTTTCTGAAAGGTGAAGTGAGCCAGCATCCTGTGGGAGAGGAAGGGAGCCAGGGTTTAAGTAAGGATTAGGCAGTACCTGCTCTCAGAGGTGACAGTTCAGTAGGGACTGCTCCTTCCATAGCCCTCGGCAGCAGAAGCTGCCTTGTCTGATTGCTTCTCCCGTGGTGCTGCTCTGTGCTATACCTGCTACGTTTGTATCTCATCAGCGACGCGGTGACAAGACCAAGTGCTTGTGCGCTAAGGTGCTTTGGGGGACCCTGGGATATATTTGAGAGCATTTCCACTTGCTTCACATGAGGCTGTTCCTGGTGAAGGCTCACAAAGGTAACCAGTAATTCAGGGCTTCTTCCTGGGAGCCCTGAGGAACTCTCAGTCCTGCCAGACTTGAGAACACAGAGGCTTGTGTTCAGTCCTCAAATCATTTTGCTCAACTGGGGCATTAGTAAGTATGCTTAGAAAGGGAAAGAGAGCTGAGAAATTTAGTCATGCTTCCTTGTTCAGAAGTGTGCTGGTGACGAGGAAAGTGGTCTGCTGGTTGGAGCTCCAAGGAGTAATCTCCTTTCAGAATCGGAAGTTTCCCACAGTACTGCTGAGGAGGAGTTTGTAGACTGCTGCTCCGGTGCAGCCAGAGGGCATCGTGTTAAGCTGTGTGTTTTATGAGGCTGGGGAGAGGTGATGTACTTTGCTGCAGGATTTTAACTTTTTTCAGAAATCTTCAGGAAATCTGCATGTAATTTTGTGGAAGACCAAGGCCGATGTTTATATTGGGCCTCTCTGAAAAAACACAGCCAAGAAAGAAATTAAAAGCCATTTCTTTCCAATTCTCAAACTAATATTTCCTGGTTTTGAATTCTGAAGGGGCTCAGTACAGGTGTAAGAACCTTTCCCAGAGTGACATCTCATACATAAAAACGCCGAGGTCCTGACAGGGCTGCCAGAGGGAATCGCGCACAGTTAGCTGCTAGATGTGTGCATGCATGACCGCCTCCCTGCCTTTCACTCCGACGGGGAGAAAAACAACTCTGCTCTGAAAAAGGAGGGAGGGGGAAGAAGGAGAAGAGTATTTAAAACTAGATTAACTAACCTGTCTGGAAGCCTCTCTGCCCATCCGTAAGCTGCTGAGTGACTGCGATGCTGCTCTCAGAGTGCTCAAGTGCCCAGAGCCATGTCAACTTGGCCCGTCAGTAAGGGAAGAACGTGCAAGACCAGTACTGAAAATTAGATCCTAAATCCATCTATATACGAAGGGTGTCTGAAAAACTTAGTCAGTGTAGTCTGACGCTTATGTATAGAGCAAAGTACCTGGCATAAAGCCTGGGTAAACCCTTTTGATTTCATGCTTTGCATCGGAAGATACAGTTCAGCTTTGAGTCAGTTACATAAAGGGGCCTTAGGTACTGTGCACAGTGTAGAGCAGAATTGGGTGGTTTCCTTTGTAGCTGTCTTGGAAAAGTTACTGTCTCGGTACCCCACTTAAGCGGGTCAGGTCTTATGGACTAGGTTTTAGGAAACTCTTCTCTCCTATTCATTTGACTTTGGGTTCTGCTCTCCTAAATAGTCTGAGACAAGTGTTTGTTTTTCTTGGAAACTAAGATCCTGATCCAAAATCTATTTAAGTTGTCAGGAATGATTTCACTCTGTGCAAAACCTGCCTCTCCATACCTCTGGGACAGAACAGAACAGTTCTTAAACATGCCTGCCTAGGCTGGCAAGAGCAGCTGTCAGAACATCACCCAAGGGGTGGGGTGTGGATCTCCTGTGGCTGTTCTGTGTTTCACGCCATGCCTGAAGGCTTGGCTCTTATGTTCACCTTTTCTGCCCAGGGAGCCAGGTCCCATGCCATGCTGTTGTGATTATAGCATTTGCAAGAAAGTGAGTGAGGGCCACCGACGTGCCCATCATCAGTGGGTGGGAAGAGGCTGGAATTAACAAAGCTTCTCTCTTAGCTTGAGCGTGGCATTTCCTCTGATGCCTAGAATGCCCTGACTTCCCTCCCTCTTGTCAATGTTGTCTGTAGGAGTCTGACCAAACATGTGGCTTTGGACTTGCTGCACTAGATTTTAAGAGGTAATGGTGTGCCAATGTAACAGAGACAAGCAGCACTACAGCCAGAGTTCAGGGAATTCACTGTGCACCTTTTTTTCTGAATATTCCCTAGTGTTTTTGGATACGAATGTAAGCAAAGCCAAAACTTGGCTGCTATGTTTGGTATGGAAAAGGTCTAGAGCAGTAGTATTCAATATTTATTTTTGCAGGCTAATAATTCTCATTTTCCAAGATGGTTGTGTACTGCTCTATTGCATGCTTACTGTACAAGGAACAGGCTGTAGCTCACTTAACTGTTTTCAGATCAGACCATTCTTCCCCATGCTGTTTGCCAAGGGAGTGGTTGCACGAGTTGGTATCCTTACGAGTTAGAGTGGTTTGCGTGGAGTTTCCTAACCTGCCCGTGCCTTAGCAGAGTGATTCAAACCTCCTGACCGGGTAGGCTTTGCCTGAAGTGTTTTATGTAAGCATCTTTATGTTGGCTGGACTGCGGAAAAAATAAACCCAGGGTGGGAGTGTTTTCAGGTAGCACAGCTGTTAGCAAGGTGTCTCTGTGCCTGCAGTGTGAGATACAGACTGTCAGAGGTAACTTGGGTTTTTTATTTGCTGTGTAACAGCTGCACACATGCTCCATTTATTGTGCACAGACCATATGTATGTCTTATATTAAGAACATACATACACCGGCTGTTATTCATAATGGCATGTTTTAGTACCTTGCAGAGCACTGATGAGGGAAAGTGAGAATCCGTAGTCACTGGTCAGTGTGAGTGTTGAGCTCTGTGATGAAATCCTTTCCTGTGCATGATCTCTGCACTAGACAGGCATCCCATAAAACCTGATGACATGGGATTTGCTGGTATCTTCACTAGGGGAACAGAAACTAATTTAGGACAAAAATAATTTTCCCACTTGCCACCTGATGAGCTGTGAAGATCTGCTGCAGCTGAGTGGTGTGAAATTATTACCTTGAAACTGCTGATTAGACTGAGCTCTGTTTTTCATTACAGGCTCTATGATAACAGGGAAAATGGACACGTCTTCTGGATCTGGTTTCAGAAAATGCTTGGAAGCTGATGCCTGTTCATCTAGCACGCTCCTCCTTGCAGGTAAGCAAGTTTAGCTCAGTGACAAATTGTTTCTGTGTTGACCTTAAGCAGCGGCAGGACCCTGGATCTCTCTTAAGTTACTTCCCTTTGCCTTTTAACTGTCCAAATAAATATTGGTTCTGCACACTCATATAGCTGTGTCATAATTGTTAAGTTTGAAATCTGTTGGTAGTCTTCTGCTTGATCTTATCATTTGCTCCTTGCCTCATTAATTAACTCACAGTTCAATGACAATTAGCGTAGGAGTCTTTCTCTCTGCGTTTCGTAGCAGGGAGTTGATGCAGTTCTGGAATGTCACCATACTTTGCTCTACTCTATTCAAACATGTTTAAATAACAGGTGGGGACTGCTCCGTAAATACTGAGGATGTGACTATTTCACCGGGAAGCAGAGGAGTACACAGGGAGTTTTTCTAGGCTGCTTATTTACAGCTTTAATGGAACTAACAGTTGTTAATGCAGTGACTTGGCTCAGGCATCAAGAAGTTCATTTGTATTCTCAGTAACAACTACAGCCATGCTTCATTTAATTCCTTCCGTACTTTTACTTTTAAGGTTTGCTTCTACATTGCATCTAATTTTATGTAATTTTCAGCAGCTGTGGAAAATAAGCTTAGGCCCATCCCGCTGCCCCCTCTCTGCCCTTCCACTGTGGATAGATATTTTTTGTTAATTCATGTGCTCCCCCTGCTTTTCTTCTGTTGTGTGTAGTGATGATGTGGCCTTAGAATCAGCCTGTTCGGAAAGTTGGCCTGGCAGAAACGACCCCACCAAAAATACTCCAAACACGTATTCTCATCAGATCAGCTTGCTGAATCTACTTGCTTTCAAGGTGTGTAGTTAATTCTGTGGGTGAAAGGAAGGGGGCTGGGACCAGCCCTCTCTGGGACTACAATTAAACTAGATACAGGTCAGACTGAACCTGTGTTACTCTCTCCTGCAGTTTACTCACAATGAGATATTCAGAAGGGATTGATTTACGGCTTTGCTAATAACGATAAAAAGCACTGGTACAGTGCTAGGCTGATAGTTTGAAGTCCGAATTTCACCTTCTAAAGAGACCTTCTGTCTCTGTTTTGTCGTCTTCCTCTCCATGTTGGATTTTATCTTCTATACGAGTGCTTAGGAATCCTGAGCTGCTCAGGAGTTAACTGTGTGCTGTTAAGGGTCACTGTCTATCATGTCCTTGGGCCATGTTTCTGTGGGTTCTTTTCACCCCACGCTTCACAATGAAGCTGGATGGTATTGTGGAACAAACCGTGAAGTGAATGACACTTCTTGCATTCCGGAGAAGCTCTCCTACTGTCATGAAACTCCAAGTGCGGGAGAAGATGAGAGTTGGTGGGTTGTATGGTTTGTGTGGGTGTTCATTTTTTGTAATAAATTTGAACAGTTGAAAATATTCTCACAAGTCGTGGCTCCAAAAGGCTGTTTGAATGCCAGAGGAGGTATTCTGTACAGGACTTTCTAACCAAAATTCTGGTGCCTTGATTCATGCCTCCTGGCAGCTGTCTGAACTGAAATCAACAGATGACTATTTGCTGTTTGTCAGGAAATTATATTATGTATACAGGTCTTAGCTACCATTCAGAGAAAGCCCCCAGTATAATAAATTTATAAATACTCACTGGGCCATACAGACAGACAAAATTCAGTTGCTGTGACTGTGGATATATTATTCATTGCTACGTGAGATTAATAACCTTGTAACTCGCCAGTGACAGCAAATCAGAGCCAAAAGGGAATCAAAAAGAACGTAACTAGTTGAAATAAATAACGTATCTGCTTTCAGGTCATGAGTCCATCATTTAAACAATAGTGGTTTTCTTTGCATCATTTTGATATCTTTGCTGTTCAGTACTGCTTGTTTTTATTTGATCACTTTGCCTCCTGCAACTAGATTAGAGAAGATTGTGTGTTGGTTTCTAATTAGATGATGAATTAATTCTTTCCCTTTCCTTCTGGTTCTGCTTTGGATTTCTATTATCAGAGTAGCCTGGCTACTGATTTCAGTAAGACTTTAATTACTTACTTGTAGTTTTCCTGCGACTAATACAAACTGAGAGCATGGAGAGCACTTGTTTTGGAGTGAGTCTGACATCTCTGAACTCTTGCTGGCGAAAGCATAGGAGATAGTGAAACCGCTCTCCTCTGCTCCATGGGCACACCTGGGTGTGTTCAGGTGGGTTAGGCAAACAAAGACACTTCGAGGTGTAGGTTCCTCCTGTGTTCCAGGTGTAGAGCTCCTTGCCCCCTCCCACCCAATCACAGGAAGTGGTAGATCCAAACAGAAGAGAGTTTGGGTCTGAGTTTGAATCTGATGGTCATGCTGGGATTACAGAAAAAGGCTGAAGGTCAGATTCATCTCTGTATCATGTTCAAATATGAAGAAAGTAAGAAAATAAGAAATAAAAAGTAAGAAAAGTATTAATTTTTAGGACTTAGCTTTCTGTGGCTGCTGTAGGGAAGTGACTGTGTCTTACTCTTTGATTTTTGTCAAAAATTCTGTGGTCTTGCAAGAGGAGAATGTGTGCTCATAATTACTGCATTAATTAACAGCCTTGGGTGCACTTTTTCTGAAGGTGCCCCTCCCCTTTCCCATCCCCAAGGGCTTGTGGATGCACCTCTGGATGTGTAAAAAGAGCGCGCTGGAGAGCCAGAGCCTGGACATCTCAGGCTGTCAGCAGGCGGCATGGATTCTCTCTAGCTTTTGTGGCCTCCATTTGCTGTACTTGTTCTCTCCTCTGTCCTGGCTGCAGGGCACTGGGGCATGTCTGCATGCAGATCTGCAGTGTTTGAGCCCTCTGCGTTATGGTTTGCCAAATTTAGCTAAGCAGATTTAAGATATGATGAGTTATTTTGATAGAGTTGTCCGTCAGAGGTGTATCTTTTAATTTTTAAGGGGCTGGAAAATTTTTCTCTGGCGTTTTCTCTGTCATATCAATTCTGTTTGAATATCAGAAGCTGATGTGTCTTGCCTATAGTAGGGCTAGTACATGGAGAGGGGGACGTCCCTGCCATTCTTTAGTGTGACTTGGGATAAGAAAGGGCTATCAAACAAAAAATGTGCCTACTTTGAGGATTTTCAAATCAATTAGTGATAGTTTAAGATACTGAGAAGTATCTAAAGCAATTGCTTAATTTTTTCCTCAAATTCTGTGCTGTTTGGTGGCAGCAGGTGAACGTCTCAGAGCATCACCGTTCCACGTGCACTGATCAGTGCTTTGGTTAACGTGCTGAGCAGCTACTGACTTGTAAGAGGAGCTTCTCTCTTCTTTTCTGCTGTGTAGGATTTAATCTTTACAGCCTTAAGTAAATGAACGAATGAGCAAACGTGTTGGCCAGCTTTTAGGTGATTGCAAGTTTGGGTCCCTATAGTGAGAGCTTCTAATACCTCATTCCGTGACACCTTCATCCCTAAACTACCTGGGCTTTGCTGAAGGGCTTTCAAAATCAACTTCCAGATGTTAAAATATTCAGTTTTTGCTTGATGGGGCTGACGCTGTCGTTGGATCACATTTCTGCTTTTAGAATGCAGTTCTTGCTTTGGTGGGCAACACAAAGTGATCAGGTTTATCTATTATTCCATGGATATGAGCGGGCAAGAGGTTTCTCATGCATCAGCTGCCTGGCGGAGGAAAAAGAGGCAAGGCAGGAACTTTGACGATGAGGAAGAGGGTTGCATCTTGTTCCCCAGTGTGTTTGCAAGAGAAGTAAGCAGAAAGGCACTTGGGAACTCGGACAAAAAGATTTGCTTCAAAGTGTGGACAAGAGCATAGCTTTAGCTCTGCTGTGCCACTCAGATGATAGATAGTATGCACTTTGAGGGAGCTCAATCACTGTGTGCTTTTGGTTGCTTCACACAAAAAAAAATCAGGGGGTTTCCAGTGCTCACCCTTCAAAAAGAAAGTAAATTTATCCCTTATGTTAGTGAACAGAATGGAAATCTTGGAAAAGTATATATTTGATTTAGAGTCTTATGTGAGTCTTTAGGTGTTCGTGTTACCCAGGCAAAAGAGTGGGATGTGAGACAACAGCTTCTCTCAGAAATATGATCTTTCTGTCAGAAGTACAGACTTGTGCCCTTATGTCCGTGTCCTTTCTGCTGTAGTGGGAGGTAGGAAGATGATTCTCCAACTATGCAGGGGTTTCTAAATTACTTTTGACAAGATTTTTTTGCCCGCTCTTGCCAGAGCTTGTGATAGTCATGATCAGATAAAGACAATGGCCCAAATAAACCTGGTTCAGCGTCGTGTGAAGACCTCTGTGTTTCCAGCCCATTTCTCCTAGACCTGATCCATTTTTATAAAGAGGTATCTGAACTCTAGTGTAGTGCTAAAAGGGAATAGATGATAGTCTTCATCTGAATGAATAAATTGACTCATGATTTGCACTAGAAAGTTGATGGTAAGTGAAATAAAAGTGGTTCTACAGGATTTTATTATTAATAAATAGTAAAAAAACATCAACCCATAAACCAGCCAAACAAACAAACAAAACCCCACCCACAATAGCTCCAGAAATTGATCTGTTTGGCTGCTTCTTTCCCTGGAAGCCATTAGACCTTTTCAAGGTAGCTATATTTGAACTTCCCCGTAAGGCTTTATAACTTAATAGCAGCAAGTCTAGCGAGTGTATCAGTGCTCCACAGAGATGGTATTCATTGCATGACTTAATGTGTGGGCAACACAGCCAGCGTGCAGCTGTGGGCCGTGAGAATGTGTTCTTCCTACCTGGGGCTGATCTGTGGGTACAGCTTGCCAAGCTCCAGTTTTCCTTTCCCCCTTCCTTTTGCCTCTCCCTTCCGTCTTTTTTGCCCTGCCCTCCTCCTTTTTTGCCCCTCCCCCCTTCCTTCTTTTGCCCCCCCCCCCCCCCCCCCCCCTTTTTCCTTTCCTTTCCTGGAATGCCACAATAGACCACATGGTATAAGTATTTCCCAATTTTAAAAATGCTTGAAATTACCGGGAAAGTGTCAGCAGGCACTTGTGGCTTATTTTTCAGCAGTGCAAGTGCTCCATCTACAGGTCCGAACATCTGCTAAACAGGTCATTGTACAGCACGTTCAGAGAACTTTCCTTCACTTACGTTAATAAAAGTATCACATAGCTAAAAACTTCCTCAGTGAATCTACTGATGTGATTCTGAGTAACCAGCATCCAACAGAAAATTGTGTCACCTACCACGAAGTCACCTCCTAAAGAGCAGTGCTTTTTTTTTTTTGAGACAGGGTAAAGTTGCTGCATGTGAAGAGAGGGGTGGCAGGAAAGAAAAAAAAAGCTGTAGAAGTTAAAAGCAAATGTTGGTGCGAGGGGGAAAATGAGTGCGAAATTGCAATGTGTAAGTTTAGGTAGGCAGTTGGAAGATGGTTTCCTTCCATCGCTGTCAGTGTGGTGAGGTTTGAACAGCTTCCCAGCAGTAGCATGGGGGAGTAAGAAACCCAACTCATTTAAAGTGATCTGGGTAAATTTGGGAATAAGATTTTGCAGTGGCGGCTGTGGTGTCAAGATACTGGATTTGGTGACTCAGGTTGTGCCTTTCAAGCCAGCAGTCAACCATGTTGGTGGGACAAACAGACTGTTCTGGAGGGCAAAAGCATCCAGTCTTTTACTTGTTTTTGAGGGTTTTTTGAAAGGCACCAGTGGAACAGCTTGTGAAAACAAAACAATGTGTTCTTACAGAGATCTGGACAGATCAACAGCAGCGAGGAGTTTTCCCACGTAAGCCTGGCAGTGCGCCTCCATTCTGAGTTAAGAGACACATTCCTGGGGTAGGTAGGGGCAGAATTCAGGCAGCATATCTGCTAACTGGCCTCTGGCTGCCAGTGCAGCAACAGATAAGGCCTCATTTACCCGAGAGAGAGAAACACAATCTTGAACACATCTTAAATACAGTTCGATTTAAGGACAAGAAGTAGAACATGAGGAAAAATGTTCTTAGCTTGTTTAGCATTGTTCCTAGGTGAAGATGGCAAAATTGTTTAATAAAAACCAGGATAGCACTAGGTATGTGTGTGCTGTATGTAAAACGCATCAGAATGGTGTGCTTTGTTTACTGGGAGTACTGGGATTTCTTCCTCAGTCTGGTGCGGTACATGTTAAGCAGCAGGTATTTCAAGGTTTTTCTAAAGGGACAACTCAATAACTGGTATTTAGGAAGAGTCTGAAGGAGATGACTGGTGAAATCACTGACGTAATGATGTCAGTTTTTGATAAACTGTTGAAGATAAGGCATGTTCCAGAAAAGTGCAGCGAAGAGTTACTTTTGTCCAGATATCTGTCTGAAACAAAACAGAAGGGAAGCTCCTGGAACATCAGTGCTGCCTTGAGAGCTGAAATGACTCTTGAGAGGGTTTTATGGGGCATAATTCTTGTCAAATAAGAATGACTTTGAGGAGTAAAAGGTTTGGGTTGAGTAGCCACCCTGAGCATACACAGAAATGCTTCACAGAAGCCTACCTTGTTGCTCCCGAATAATGTTACTGTAGAGCATATCCTTACAGCATGTGTTAAAAGGATGAAGAACCAGTTAGCAAAGTTTCAGTAGTAAGAGGTAGTGGGAATCCCTGTCAAGGAGGTGTTTGTGTGTCTTTGCAGGGATCTGTGCTGTTCGGTGCTTTCGTAAAGGTCTGGAAGCAATTGTGACAGCTGTTCAGCAGCACTGAATCATATACAGCAACGCTGATTTCTTGGGGCCTCTTTCTGGAGGAGAACAGCAAACAAAAGCATTTCATAAGGCAAATTTGAAATTGCACATCTAGGAATCAGAAACACAAGGACTTCCAACAAACGGAACTGTATTCTTGGCACAAAGGGTTTCAGTGATTGAAGTGGACAAGCTGTTCAGAAGACATTCTCTGTGGGATGGGTAGAAGGCCTCCTGTGGTGCTTGGTGGTATAAAAGGCAACGAGTGGAATGAGTGCATGTACAGAAATACATGTGCACACAAACATTTATTCTTTTTGTGTTGTTGATGAAATTGATCCTGGAATACTTGGAATAATGTATTATCCAGTTTCCGTGCCAAGATTTCCTTTTCTTCCTTTTTCTTTTAATTAAAAATTAAAACCACACCAACCAGAAAATACCAAGAAAACAGTCTAAAGGCTGGGGAAATACTTTGAGCTCTGGAAGTCCTTCCTGTGTATTTTCTGTAGTAAACAAACACCTACAGATAGAGAAAAGGTTGGAGACTTAATAATCTAAGCTCTGAGACCTGTTCTTTTCAGCAGAGGAAGGAGAAATAGTAAGTTTGAATGGCAGAAACTTTCCCCTGAAAAGGGGGTGGAAGATGCATGGCTTCAGTGTTTTAATGAATTTTGAGCAGACAAAGTAGCTGGTTCTCTGTTCTGTAGCAGCTTTTAGGAGGAAGCCAGGAGGCGTACATGAGGTGACTGTGCTTAGTAGAGGGAGAATGGTGAGAAATACAACAGCCTCTGATGAACGGGCAGTGACTCCAGTGAGCTCTGGGACTGGTAACATGCAGCACTCTTCCCAGCCCTGTTCAGCTAATTCACCAGCTGCTCGCTCTTAAAGATGGGGATATGTCATAGTCCTTCTCCTCCCATCTCCGGGAGCTGGAAAAGGTCCTTCAGGAGGATTTTTGGCTTTCTGAGTGGTACTGTCTACCGGTGGGTGCTCGGGTGTTTGCCCCACACCTGCAGGCTCCGCAGCTCCTCAGCAAATCGATACCCTCCAGGCACAGCACTGTGGTCAGGCAGGGCCTGGGTGTTTGCGCTCAGGTGTAGTAACAGCATTGGTTAAAGCAGCAGAACGCTTGGTTGCTTAATCGTGTGTTTCCTGGGCTGCTGAGGAGCAGAAGAGGACCCTGCTGTGCCATAATCAAGTGTAGTTCAGAGTTCTTTATTCCAGATCTTCACACAGAAGAAACAGTTCTTATTCCTCATCAAGCCCCAAGCTGGCTAATAAAGGAACAAATTCAATGCATTCCAAGCACAAGGCAATCTGTCTTAGCAGCGATCTTAATAAAGTCTAGTCAGCAATAAACCCTGGTAGTCAGAAGTGATTTTCTTTGAGTGTCCTGATTAGGGAATGCTGTTCAATTATCTGGAGTCCAACAAGCAGCTGGCTTACGTACTGCAGCCAGAAAGAGAGAGAGGGGGAGAGGGCTTTAATTATCTTCAAGTCAGCAAAGATCAGTGTGTTGAGTCAGAACAGATGGAGTGTATAATCCACTAGCAATACTCGTGATCGGGTAAATATAGTTACATGGCAAAGAGGAGGAAGGCAAAGCAAATGGAGAGGAATTTCCTTGTGGGTAGGTTTGAATGTTGGTATATTTACACTGTCACTGCTAGCCAAGGTGAAAGTGAGAAGTGTAAATGTAGCGTCAGAGTGAACCTGCCTGTGGTGACTTGCAAGGCTGCTCTGGGGAAGCAGCAGGGTTTGGGAAAGTCAGTTCCGTGAGGAACCTTGTGGTTTGTGCTCCGCTGGCAGTGACTGTGCTACAGGTGGTGGATTTGGGAGTCTCTTGGTTCAGAGGGCATGGGTTTAATGCCTTTCCTGGGGTGCACTTTATGCATTTCTGCAGTGACTGCAAATCAGGCTGGGCTTGTCAGACAAAGTAATTGAAGACATTTTCTGTACAGCTATGAGCTGGTGAGATGTATGATGGAGGCACTGTACAGCTGCTGGATGGAGTTACGGTACTGGTGGGAGCTGTGTTCTTTTTGGTTCCCAGGTATGAGGTTTGCAGTTCCCACTCACCACCAAGTGCTAGTGGGAGGACTGACCTGACAAGCTCTGGTTGTTGATGAGAGCTGGACACGGGTGCTGGAAATTACTTTTCACATTGCTGTGAATGGGCAGGTTGGACACTGTTGAGTCCTTGCACATGTGGCACAAACTCCAGAGTCAAGCCAGAACATGGTGGCTTTCTCCAGCAGCTGCCCTTGGTGAGTTAACAGCACTGCACTATGAAGGCCGACAGTCCCAGCTGGAGGATTGTGCTTCCTGACACATTTACATTGAGCTATATATGGTGTATGGCTGAAGTTACAGGCAGGTATGGGTAGGCTTGATGGGGTAGAGGGAAATGGGACAATTTGCCCATCAAAAAATCTGTTGTATTCAAACTGATACAGTTTTAAAAACTGGTGTTTATAGGAAAAGATTCAAAACTACTTTTTCCATTCCTGCTCGGCCCTCCCTGCTGCCAGCAGTCACCACAGCTTTTCTCATTTCAACTAGCTCTTTTGGGGTGGAGGGAAATCAGTCTGACATAAACCCATGTATCACTGTACAGTCACATGCGTCAATATATACATTGAACGTTGAAATGGGGGTGGTGCAAAACCGCTTCTTGGTTGAGGATGCAAGAGGCATATGGCATGTATTTATTCTTTCTGGCTGCTTCCTTTTTCCCTCTTAGTTGTCTCATAGGATTTGTTCTCATTTTCCAAACCTAAGCAAGTTCAAACAGCCAACTGTAGGAAACCAAAGACATATTCCTATGGCATTCCGTGGAGTTTTCCATGTAAAACTGTCTATTTTATAGCTGTCTGATTAATAAAGATGCTCTGGTTGAGAAGCTTTTGTCACAGTCCCGCAGGAGTTCAGAATGCATTCCCAACTTTGAAAGAGACCCAGACACAGCTTTGTAGTTGGAAGTATTTGAGAAACACTAACTTTTCTGCGTGCTTACTATGAATGTATCAGTGTAAAACTTAATCACATGAAGAAAACTGTCACAGAAGCACCTTTTTTCTTTAGTAGTAGTAGGTAGAGTTGAGGAAAAGCTATAAATCTACCTTAAACATAAAATATTTCTATTATTTTTTTAACAGAAGAGTCTCAGTCTAGGGCTTACTTTAATACCATGATTAATAAAAGTGGCTTGGAGGAGGAACTCTTACATTCTCTTCTAGAAGCTTTTCAGCAGTATCCCAACTCTTGAAGGCAAGAGAAAGTGAAAAATGTACTCTAAGGAACTCCATTAAAACATCAGTTATCAGACCCAAAGAACTGACATGAGAAGCATGGGTAAAGAACAGAAAAAGCTTTATTACGTTAGACCTCATTGTTGCCACTGTACTGGGAAACTCACTGTAATCTCAGTTCAGGTAACAGTAGAGAGAAACTCCCGCTGTCTTGGGTCAGTAGGTATAGGTGCCACACCAAGTTATATTTTTGAACATATTACAGAAGATTTGGATATGTAAAACAGTTCATTTTTTAAAAAGAAAAGTTTTGGTTCTTAAGATTGTGACTGGATATTTACTGCTTTGTACATGTCTCCCCCTTTCATTTCCTTTACAACCCATCACCCAATAGCTAAATGACAGAGAAATCTTAGCAACTTCTTTCTCTGCTATTTGTTTTCTAGTACGGCAGTGAAATCCTCCTTTTAAAATAAAGTACTGGGCATTTCTCAGTGTGAGCTTTTCATGCAGAGGACAAGCTGCTTGTACTGAGATTGGGAACAGTGTCATCATCACTTTGCCACAGAAGTGGCCTTTCTACTCTGAGGGATCCAAAATTATGTAGTGACCTCTGTAATCGCCACTTTCTATGTTTCTTTTATCAGTCTTACTAGTTTACAGGATCAGGCCATCAGGGGTATGATCAGACAGTTCTAGTTCAGTAATCAGCTTCCTCTGAGATTCTTTCTAGATGGAGCTGTCAAAAGATTTTTTTTTATGGCCCGGTTGAGCACTATGAGCACACAGATCCAAAATAAGTGACTATTCCCCTCTATGATTGTCCTTCTTGTGTGCAAATGTAGAGTGGTTTCCCAGGACAAACGGGAGCAGTTCACATTCAGAATGATTAGTACCATGCACATTTTATAATTTTATAACAGCTACAGGACTCTTCAGAGTACTGCAAAAGGGACAAAATCTTACTACATGTTTCTGGTTTCTTTCTGTATCAATTGTGAGTTAGTTAGATTGTTTTTTCTTAATAAGAGCTGAACTGAAGAGCATGGTCTTCATTAATCAGAGGGATCAAAAATATTCTCCATAGCTTGCTAGATCTTATAATTAAAAAAAAAAACCCCACAGTATGCAGTGTGGACATTTAAGGGCATATATGAAATACGAGAATAGAAAGGCATAATTAAATACTTCTGTAATTGACATTTAATTTAAAAATATTTTCTTCTTATTCAACTCCAAACAAAGCATTGTAAATATTGTGCTGAATTTAAGAGGTTACTTTATTCTCTGGTTCCTGGCTTCTAATAATATTTAGAAAAAAAATGAAGTCAAATATAGTTCTCAGTAGGCGAGGGGCTTGTTATGCAGAAAACTTGCACTTTTCTTAGTTTCTGAGGGCCTGGGCAGATTCTTTCCCTACCTACCCACCATCCTCCCATCCAAGGTGATCCTGCCCTACTGCCCCCATCCATCCTCAGGTGAAACTGTGGTGTACGGCTGCTGCCCACCTGATCCTGTGCCCTTCCATGTGCTCCAGAGAGGCCTCAGCGGTTTGTAGCTGAACACAGAAGGGGTGATCTTAACAAGTACTGTATTATCTGTTTACAATAGGCTAATTAACATAGTCCGCAGTTACTTCAATTTGTTAACAGGCATATTATTGGTTTTTAACTCTAGAAAGAAATGCTTCTAGTGTAAGTTTGCGTATCCTTAACTGGAACAGTTTCAATGGGAAGCATAAGCCACTTGCACTTTGCAGAGCATCAGGGAGACTACCTATCTGAATATAAAACCGCACCAAGTGGAAAATACCCAAGCTGGTAACTCATTCTCTGTAAGTTCCTGGTTTGATATCCAGGCCCCCTTGCTTGCACAGCTTTCCCTCTGGAGAGGGGGAGATTAGGAACTGTCCTTGCCAATACTTGTCTAGAATTACCCACTTTTGATACCCACCAGGAGTGTATGTACAGTGTTACCGATCATACTGGCACTTGCCAACAGTGCCAGCAACGTGCATTTAAGGGACCTTGGCTATTTCTTTAACATGTTTTTTTTAAAAGTTCAAGTTAGTGATTTAGGCCCTTTCTTGAGCTGGCTGGAGAAGAGCTGCTTTTCTGTTCAGTTGCCCTATTGAACAGCTCTTCAACACTGCAACTGGTGTCTTTCAGATTCCTCCAGAACATTTATAGGCTAGTAAGATATTCTTCTAGAATTATTGTAGAGTCAGGATTATCTTTAGTGTGAATGTCTTATAGCACAGAACATTTACCTGTATGAAATCATGGAAGGCAGAAATTATCCCAGTTTGGATTCTCAATAAGCAGTGCAGAGGGAGCTATATTTTAATACCAGAAATACCACTTTAGTTCTTACATTTTGACTCTTCAGTTTCTCAGTGTTCTAGGGAGTTCTGGTCCCTACAGAATGAAGGAAACAGGGTTTGAGGATTTTTTTTTTTTAAATTGATATGTTCATAACACTGAACTATGGGAGTATCATCTTTAAAAATTAAGACATGAATATGAATGATAAAACTAGCCCAGGGTAATCAATCCTTGCAGGAAAATGTTTTCTTGTCTGTGCACAGAATGAAAATAAATGCAGGTCAAGTTAGGACTGTAATGTGTGCAAGCAAAACAATGATCAAAGGACTGAGTGTGAACTAAAGCTTAAGACCTAAGAACTCTGAAGTTTTTATTGATGTGACATCATCTCTGTTTGAAGAAAAATAAAGTTAATGAAATGTACAGGATCATAAACTTCCAAGCTTCCACAGAGTTTTCATAAACAAAAAACATTCATGAATCAGTGAACCACAGCAATAGTAAGGCCCTCCCAGTTTTGCAGACTGATTTAAACTTTGAGCAGGAAGGAAGGAGGGCACTTTGATTCAAGTCAGATGGGGTAGGATGAACTGAGCTGTCAAAGTCAGCGTTCCGCTGGCTCCCTAAGCTTTGGCATTTGTATTTGGGTGGGCATTCAAATAGATTGTGGTTGCTTTACATTAAGCCAAACTTTCAAAAGTTGGGCAGTACATGAAGACAGGATATAGAAAAACTAAGTAATACTGGATTTGTTACAAAATCAAGGGCATACCAAACAAATCTGAGAAGCATTTCTGACCATCTGAAAACCTGCAGATAAAGCAGTATCCCAAATTCAAGGCATGATTCTGAGCCTTCTAATGTTACCTGGGAAAATTATCCCCATCAGTTGAGGTTAGGACTTGTGTTCTAGCCAACGGCTCAATGGGTCTGCGATTTCCAGGCTCTCAAGTTCGATCTGAGGCTAACAGGATCTTCATCAGTGGTGGAGGCAGCAACAGCTGAAGGAACAGGCTGTGGCTTTTCCAGTGGATTTTGAAGTTTTTGTTTCTGAAATGCTAAATTCCATCATGGGCTCTTTCATCTCCACCACAGGTGCAAAACACCAGCAATGCTAATTCCAGCAATCCAGATCCTATTTCATATGCAGAAATTAACCCAAAGGCAAGTAATAAAAATGCGTACATCATCCCATTCAATTATTCAGCAGTTTTGCAGACATACCGGAAAAAAACTAGCTTTCAATATAAAAATTGTCTATGAAACAGTCTAACTTCAATTTTTCTCCATGGATCATAATTCCACATGTGTCGCTGGATCTGTAGAAGAGGAGAGAAAAATAAGGACTCCATTTCCAGCTGCCTCAGTGGGCACATTGGTTTGATAATTAGTATATAAACCCCAAAGACTTGTTCTTCACAAAATTACTGTGACGGAAGAACAATTCATATCCGCTGTGTACAGCGGCACTTTAATTAAAGGTTAAGATAAGGCCAAGCTTATAAAATTGCAGGAACGGTGAAGGTCTTCAACAGAACTGGAACAAGGGTGCACTGTTGTGCTCTGGTCTCAGAACCAGGTTAAGTTACACCAGCCTCACTGAGCCAGGCCTTTCTGTCCCGTTAAAATATGCCGATTATTTCACGGATTCTCTGTGCAAGCCTTTGCATGGTGCAGGCTTACAGAGAAGGAGTTAACTTAACCCCGGTCCAAACAGGAAGGAAGAAAGTGGCAGAAGCAGGGCAATAGAAAGATTACCGTGTGTGTGTTGTCCTGGCATCTTAGCTGGTGATCCCGTTTCTTTTTCTTTCTGGAAAAGACTCTGGAGCAGTTTGATTTCTTGGTCATAGTCCTGCCATTCTGGAACTATACGCATCGCTGCTTGCAGCTTGGGCTCTTTGGTCATTGGGTTATTACACTGCAAACAAAACATACGAACTGTTCAGACACTTAAGGTGTAAAAGGTGGCTTCCCCTGGTGGAATTAATCTGTTGTTGATGAACAACACATGCCTCTATTTTAGCTACAGTAAGGTGTAATGTCACTTTCCAAATTCATAATAAAGCCAGTGCTCCAGGTAGGAGAAATAGAGAAGGTAAAGGAAAAAACTGAAGAACTGAAAACATTTAAGTAACAATACAGGGTGAGGTGAGATGTGAGGTAGGAAATGGCTCTAAAATGGGTCACCCTATTTTACTGTGGCATAGGAATGAGGGAGCCGTACTGCACTTACCAGATCAATGGTTTTTGCTCTCTTCTTTGAGGAATCATCACACCATGTTTCACACCACAGCCACTCCTGCGGGAGGGATTTAATTGGTACCTGGTGGATCATGTTGTTAGGTAAATCCTGTTGTGAAGAATAAGAGTTAGTAGCAGTTTCCACAGGGTGCAGGGTGGGAGGAACAACCAGATAGTGTTGAGAAGTTTAACTTTTGTAATGAGTTTTTTCCCCAGTGCAAATAAAAAGCGATGAATCCAACTTTCATTCCATTCCAAACCAAGTCCTTTGGAAAATCCCCTGCATACTAAAACTTTGTTGAAAATTAGTTATTTAGCAAACAGTATTAAAGCAGTAATATGAATCCAGTATCAAACCTGTACTGGACTGGTTTGGAAGACTATTCTTAATTAATTAAAACCACTGTGTTATATTTTCCATCCACCACAGTACAAGCCTTATTTCCATGTTATTAAGACAGTGCACAGTAAAGCACTCAGAGCTGGATAGCTCAAGAAACAAGTACCCAGCTGTCTTATGTATTTGTCTTGGAGTATGCTGGAAAATTTGATAGTCTTAAAACATTTATGGGGAAGGTGTTGCTTCCACCCACTGGTTATATTTGATGCTATCGATACCTGCCTCATTTGAAGGCAGGACATACCGGGACTGCCACTGGCATCTGGCTGTGATTGAAACGTGGCCAGGAAAGGAGAGGTCATCATACCTGCCATCATACCCCAGTAAAACAAACCAAACCCAATAAAACCACACCTGATCAAGGTTGGACAGACTGTTCGGATCCTGACTAAGACCCTGATATTGTCCTCTTAGTCGATCTCCAGCTGCTATCTTTCTGAACTTCTTCAGATCCACAACATACAGAGCACTGCATGGAGATGATGCAATTAGTAATGACATTTGAGTGATGGGTAACTTACTGCAGCCCCAGTAGACCCTGAGATATAATATGCTAAAACAATCCCTTGGTGGCAGCACATCCAATTATCTAATACAAGGCAGGGAAGCAGCTCTAACAAGGTCATGGCACATACAAAAAAAAAATTTTCAACAAATCTATCTTAGCTTTGTTGTCATGCAGTCCCTTCTTCCAACATTTGTTATTAACAAATGAAGATGTCTGGTTAGTTAACACTTCAGTTCTTCATCTGTAAAAGCTGTAGCTTACTGAAAGTAACTTCAGTGTCCCTAGTGCTTCAAATGGACCATAGGCCATGGAACCTTAAAGAGGCAACAGTAAGCAAAAAGTGGTTCACTGCAGCATTGTAAACCTCAGCTAATTTTCTGCTAATTCTAAGTAGTTGAAAAAGCCTTCCCCTCTATTTTGAAAAAAGTTGAATTCTTTAGTACCTGATGTGGTATTTTCTTCCAGCTAAATGACTTGCCCAGTATCCCGATTTCCAGAACCTGTAGCCATCCATTTCTCTTCGACTGTCACAGAATGGAGTATATCCATAAGGAGCACCATCCAGATTGAAATCTCTTAATTCCTTTAGATCTGTGCGCACAATCTGAAGGGAAAGGACATGTTGTTTTTATTTGTAGAAGCCTGCCACAGGTTACTTTGAAATGCTGGCCAGCATTTAATTTAAACTGAGCAAACAGTTGAAGTAAAAGTTACCTGTTATACTCTGCAGTCTTTTTGCATTATGTTTATGGAATACAAAAAACTGGAGCAACTAAAATAGAGCTTAAAATAATCTGATAGGGGTTGGTTTGACAGCTGAAGAGCCAAATTGTTGCTTAATAAGCAGCAAGAATTCCCATTATACATGAACTCTGCCGTGATCCTTTGTATCCTTCCTCTTGAAAGTCTGCAAACCCTTCAGGGAGGAAGCCTTTTTAATGTCTTCTTGACACAGATGTGGCAATACTACTACTCTAAAAATACCACTCTGGTGGCGGAAAAATGCATTAATACCACTTTTGTAAACAGAGCAAAAACTGTCTAAAATGAGAACAGTGTAGCTAGAAATTTGTCATAGGTGATCCTTTAGTGTAAGTTGTACTCGTTTTAACTGACTTGGGATCTCACTGTACACATGCCAGAACACCTAAGGCATTTTATACTTCTGTGTGGATAATCTGTACTTCTCAGTTTCAGTTTTGTATGGTTTTGAAGGGTTATTTTGGCAGTTCTCACTGCACATCTATCCTGTATTCAAACCGTTCAGGCAGTAAGCACATGCAAAGCCTTACAGACACCGTTTGCTTTGCAGCAGGACACAGCTTCACGCACAAGGGATTTGCCTTCTCGCTCCTCTGAAAGCAGCTTGGATTTGGCCAAGTTAAAAGCAGGGGGGTGGGAGGGGGAGGGTGTTTGGCGACTTAGAAAATACTGTATGTGGTAAGTGATCTGCATGCTGGGAGAACAGGCGGAACTGGAAAAATGGAAGGGTGAAACAAGAATCCATTTGGCAAACTAGCTGGAATCACAGGGAGTGAATGAGGAACCAGACAAAAGTAGAAGACAGGCCAACAAAACGAGTCTCTGTGGGAACAGGCAGAAAAAGCAGCACTCACTGAAGCATGCTACAGTTACAGAATCAACCTTCAGTCATGCCTGCGAAGGGCTCAAACTTGCAACCTTTCCAATAACACAGAAATTGTATTCAAGAATGTAACTATTCTTAGAGAGAAGAAAGAAAGAGAAAAAGGAAAAGATCAAGTAATTCCAACCTCTATGTTACCTGATCAGCATCCACAAACAGGATTTTATCAACAGCTAATGGGAAGAGCACATCTAGAAAGAGGATCTTGTAACCCCAGATGATACGCTGTTTCTCTGTTTGCTGATGAAGCCAGCGTGGCCATTTATACTGGACAAGCTCATACTGGAAATTATACTTCTCTGCCATGTATGGGATGAACTCCTGCAGAGGGAGGAGGGGAAAAGTAGCTTATGTCAGTTCTTTGTTCCTCTGCAGGAAAAAGAAAAGTGCACTGCAAGAGACAGACTTAGGTCCTATAATAAGGCATAGAACATTGGAAAAATGAAATACCATGAAGAGTAGCTACAGTTTCATTGTTACTTCAGACAAAGACACAACCCCAGACTGAACAATCAGTACAAATTGTAAAGCCAACTATCATAAGACAACTAAATATTTTGGCATTTCTCCCCATGCAATTACTTACGAGCCTTTTTATAGTAATTCACAAATCCGTTTGAAAGGATGCATTACCCAAATCATAAAATTTTGCAGATGGGAGAGTTATTACTTAGGGCTGTGCAAAGTGGTGTAAATGGGCATAATAAAACGAGAGGAAAGGATTGGGAAAAATTTTTTAGTAGAACAACTTGGCCCACTGTAAATCAGTTGACATTCATCTGTGAGGCTTCCTCTGACACTGGGAGAGCACAGGGTTAGCCAAGGGATGCTGGTACAACACAGCCATTAGGGAAGGAGGGGGGAAGCTTATTGTTGCACGACCCCAGGAAGAGGTGACTGACAACAGCAGAGTCACAGCACAGCCCACAGTTGCAGTAACAGGGACACTGCCAATTATTTCCCCTCAAGCTCATGCTGAACAGGTGACTCTCCAAGAAATACTACTTCCTAATATTAAATGTTAAAAGTTGCAAATTCCTGAAAGTTTTGACATCCATTTATTGACCTCTGGGTTCTGTTCTGAATCCTGCTGTTTGGTTTATGACGTGTCACACAAGATCGATAAGTATTCCCAGGAATACTCGTGTAGGGCCTGTGTCACTCTCTGCCAGGCACTGCTCACATACGCTAGTCAGTCTGAAATGTGGTTTTAATGGCCCCTCTTTCAAAGCTCTCTCCATACCTAGTCATAGAGCTTGCTTCTCTGGTGGGTTTTTTTCCTATAATCTTTCAACCTTTATGTATTAGATGTATATTTGTAGCCCTGAATTTCATCGTAAAATCTACACCTTCACTGCGTGAGTCACAAAAAAAAAAAAAGCTCACATTCTTTCAAGTACGATTTTCCTAACATGTGCTGGTCTCTAAAATATTTACCTTCAGCATAAGTCCACTGTCAACCTGTCTGTTACTTCTTACCCTTTTCTAGGCAGAACCACCAGCTTACACCAACTTGATGCTTTCTCCAAACAGAAGGTATACAGGCAGGTAACCGTACATGTGTTTACACAACAGTATGGTGCACAGGTTGCAACCTTTATTTATTTTTTAACTTTTCCCCATAATAGAATAAATTTCTAATTAGTAACAAACCTTGAATGTAGGTGATAAGTAGTTCTTCAGAAACCAAAACTTTAAAGGAGTCTTAGTATGTTTCAGCACAGACAACATCATTATGCTGTCAAAAGAAAAAAAAAAAGCATTTACAGGAACAACTGTCACTCACTGGAGGTCAGCTGTGGAACAGATGACAAACTGCTGGTTTACATTATTAGACTAACTGCAGTTATGTGTCAGGTAACTGATCTTCACACATGAAGAAAACGTGGGTCGCTTCAGCCTACTGCAAATTGCTTAATTTTATCTACAAAATTACTAAAGCCTCCAAAATTTATATAACTAGTCACAGAATATACAACCTGTTGGCTTTCACAGTCCTTTGAGAACAGCTGCTTTTTTTGCAAAGCAACTATGAATTATTCTGTAACTTCTTAACAATAAATTTGTATTTGGTTAAATTTTAGCAAGAAAATTTAGGGGCAGCAATGTATGTATTAAACTAAGTCTATGTTGAACATATGAATGTTATGCAGACAGAAGTTCCTATAATACAGTAGATGCAAAATCTACAGGATTTCTGAGCTGCTGAAAATTTAGGGTTTGTTGTGGTTTGGTTTTTTTTTAATATATATTCTTGCAAATTCTAACTTTTTTGCTGTGGAAAGCACGGCACATCACCATGTGAGATCCCAGGATTATAAATTCTGAACTAACCGTAGGAATCTTTCATATAGGTGTCCTGAAGCCACAGAGAATATATTTAGTA
Organism: Bucorvus abyssinicus; assembly: GCA_009769605.1. Taxonomy (NCBI): domain Eukaryota; kingdom Metazoa; phylum Chordata; class Aves; order Bucerotiformes; family Bucorvidae; genus Bucorvus; species Bucorvus abyssinicus. The sequence goes on along the minus strand of CM020035.1, from coordinate 20,743,598 downwards.
CATCATCTTTCTCCTGTTTAACATCTTCATTCTTTTGTCCTCCTGTGAATCCCCTGGAAGGACAAATGTGTTTATATAAAGGACAAGATAGTAAGGGTCAGCTACATTGGAAAGAGTGCAATGGGTTATAAACTGCTACAGTGTTGGTTTAGTACAGTACAACGGTGGGGTTCAGTCTCATCCCCCCACTGGTCAGGGTATCCTCCCCAAGGCAGAGTGATGCACAGACATGGAAGGCTTAAAAACTTATATAGGAACACCTATTCAGTTGAAGGATTCTGGCTGAGATGCAGCTTCTGGACATGAACAATGTTTTCAGGCTCCCAAGTAGCAGTGGGGGGAAGGGAAGGTAAGCAGGTGTGAAGCAGTAGCCTAGTTCCCTAGAAACAGAGGGGTCCTATGACAGACAGCCCCAAATTCAAGCAGTCTTAATAGACAGCTGTGGAATATCACAGACATAATCCTATCATCTATCCAATAGTTTTCCAGTTTCAAGAGACTTGCAGGTTATTACTGAATTAATTTTACCATTTGAGAGATTCCCAGAATCCGGATTCATTCTCACTGGTACCATCACTTAGTAGATCTTCATTCATCATATCTAGTTTTTTCTGAACCTGTAAAAGCATAACACGGCTTTAGTGAGTGGAACCACATATTGGGCAAGTAGCTATGGTGTGTTATTTTGCCACTGGCTCTGTTTGTATCCATTTGAATCATGTCCAGCGAGCTGATAGGTAACCTAAGCTGTCTGGAGAAACAGCTCAGTAGTGTACTGACATTTTCAGAACAGATTCCAGAGCTGCTTTCAGACATCAAAGGCACGTTAGTCTACATGGCTAAAATGCTTTGCCAAGAGGTGTTTAGCGACAGTCCTTGATGACAGAGACTGGCAAAGAAAACCCTCAGAGAAACCAACCAACACCCCTCAAAACCCAACACAACACCGCCACCACTTTCTGTTTCTAAGAGGTACTGTTGGCCACTGAGACTCCACAGCAGATACAGAGAGAAAGCCGCAGAACAGGAGAACATCCCAGAATTGCTCTAGCACAAGTAAATCCTGTGAGGAGGCGTGAACCGGAGGTGTTATAACCATCATGTATCTATCAGTTGTCCTCCTCAAACTTTTCAGCGATGTCATTATCTGACAGGCAACCCCAAGAGACAGTAGATTACTCATTTACCTTTTTTTTTTAAAAATGTATTCTCACCTACTCTATAGAAAATGTATTACCAGATGAGTAAAATTGATCTGTAAGAGATAAACCACTGGCTCGATGGATACACTGAATGTTGATTACTGGACATTTTTTTTTCTCAAGTCACAAGCACAATTGAGTCAGTAAACTCTGACCATAATTGTTTCTTATGGACCTAAAAAGGAACAGCAGTTACGTATCATTCTCTCCTGTGTCAAAAAAACGAAAACCAAGTCTACAGATAATTCTCTTTATTCTTGATACTGTGATGTGAACTTTGTGCAAACTGCCTCAAATGTACGCTTGTAGGAAGGGATCATCAGGCCTTCCTCAAAGTTTCTTCCCCACTATTGGTCAGTCTTTAAGAGCCACTCTAGTTTTTAAACTTACCTTCACTTTAATAATTTTGCTCTTGAAGTTGTTGAGAACAACAATAACTTCGCTAGCTTCAGGTGGAGAGTCTGTGCCATCATGGCTGAAAATACAGTAAAATACTGGCCTTTACTACAAAGCAGAAATATGTTCTTTATTTCTTCTACTCATTTTTCTACATGGTATCAAGCCTTAGCGCTGTACAACAGGTTTGAGACATGCGACAAAGTAACAAATACAGGTATCCGAAAACACACTTGCTAGGGGGTTTAAATGAATTAATTTATTTAATCTCATATAACTTATGTTCAGTACAAAATGTAATTTGCTCTTCAGTTCACTACACTTTGTCAAGGGAACTGTTAGATTCACGTATTACAATGCCTAGTCCAAACCTTTCACAAGAAAAAGATTATATTTCTTATGCTGTCCTACCTGTAGATTCTGTAGATATCCTCAGATCTGCCTTTTCTCAGTCTTAGAGTCCATGCACCAGGATTGGCTTTTAACTGGAAGTAACCCTGCAAGGGAAAAGAACATTCATCAGTTTGCAGAAAATCCAAATATAGAAAACCAAGTTTTAAAGTCACATGTTTTAAGCCCGTGTTTTGTATCTGAAAATAGTTATTTGTAAGCCAGCTGATCCACATAACCTTAAGGCTTTAAAACCCAGATAACAGGAGGAACCCCCCAAGAAGTTCCATCCAAAATTGTTTGTTTTTTCCGTGAGTGACACGCGTATGAAAAAGTCTAGCGTTATTTGTTAGATGAGGGAAAATCTTCAGGGTGTTCAAAGGGAACAGTGCAATCCCAAAGACTTTTTCTGCAAAAGCTTGTCTTCCTGGAGTACCAAGTGACTTTCAAAACACTAGCTGGCAACTAGAGAGCAGTACGCTAAAGGGCTGCCTACAAAACAAAACAGAAATGAATTTTGAAGCTCTACAGACTCATATCTCATCTAGAGCAGGAAACAGTACATAATTTATATGTTACAAGGTATCTCTTGTACACAACTTAAGAAATGACAATGTGAAATTCAAATATTGTGTACAAGTCTTGTTGAAGTTTCAGGCTCTAAGTGTGAGTATTTTCTTCTGTGATTTAGATTATTACACCTATAGAAGATATAAACATTTGTAGGGATGCTTCAGTGTCCCATCCAGTTTTGTACTGGGACCTCAAACGCCTGCAATTCCAGTGGGAACCAGTCTGTTTTAAAAACCCTATGTATAAAAAAAATTAGTCAAAAATAAAAGCACAGGGCACGTTGCTTGTGTCTTCATATCCCTGCACAGTATAGGCCCTGAGCTGGGGACAAGGATTCCCAGACACTGCACTGTATACTGTGGTATATGCACGCTGGTTTAACCGACTACAAAAAAGACATGTCCAAACCATTAAGCTTCACCCCCTAACGTACACACACACAAGGTGCTCACACATAAAATAAGGGTCATCTTCCTTTCTACAGCAAGAACTATTACATCATCATAGGACAGTACTTTGGCTAAGAAAAGGCATGGAGAAATAGAAAATGAGCGTAAGAATTTTAAAATAAATACTTAGCATAGGTGAACACTTTTTCCTTGTTTTTTCTTAAATACACGTAAAGATTCCTAAAAACCCACAAAAGACAATTTACTCCAGTTTTCCTCTAACATTACAGATAAAGAAAATATCCCAGTGGCTGAAGTCCCTTGCTGTAATTTCAGTCCATTGCCTCTCTCATTGACCAGTGCAGACACTGAAAACAGGCTGATCCTTTATGCAGCTACCTTATAAAGGCAGCTGCAGGGAACAATCATATACCTGGATTTCCATCACCTTTTCTCAGCTAAATTAAGCCATTCCCACTTCTGTAATTTTCTGGAACTCTGACTATTCTTGCTGACTCTCACCATTTGTTCCACAGAGCTCCTGAAGAAATGGGTCCCAAAACAAGACAGCTGTCCACCTGAGGCCTACGGTACCAGAAAGGATGGTCTGAGGAGAGCCCTAGAACTGTCTGACCTGCCCTGGAAAGAGGTTGCTTAAGAATACTGACATCTTTTTAAAGATACTTCAGAAGACCCTTCTAAGCAAGCTGAAGGGAAAGGAGTACATCTTGGAAAAGGTAAGAGACAAATAAGCACACTGCAAGGTTTAGACATCAATGTTAGGAACGACGTAGTTCTGATACATCTGCAAGCAACTGTGGAGTGTAAGTAACACCCCATAGCCACACCCCAAATACTAGGAAATACTGTGGTTTACGCAAGCAATTGCGCTGCCTGGAGGACCAGTCATGTGTTGCCAGTTTCAGTCAAATGCTTACCAAGTTGGCCATTACAATGGTATCAACGATGACAGGATTGGCTGAAGTTCCCAGTGTAAACTGGAGGCCCCGAGGTGGCTGTCCAGTAGTAATATCATAGCAGTGTCCTTCCAGAAGCAGATACTCCAGTTCATATTCTGCAGCTACAACATTATCCACCTGTTAGGAGAAGATACTGCTGAATTCAGCACTAGCTCTAAAATGCAAATTTTCAGTGATTCAGTTACTCTCTTCAATGGTCACAGCAATTAAATAACACTTAATTTTACCAGAGTAATTTTATTAAACAAATACTAGAAATCCTCAAAGAGCTCAGGTCCTTCAAGTGACAAACTTCACACACATACTGTTAGGAGTGTCCCTGACCAAAAATACGTGAATCTCAACTGGTAGTATGCCAGGATAAGAAAAGGGAAGGACTGTTGCTCTATTTTACAATTTTTTTTTTTTTTAACATTAATCGGAGAAAATAGTCAAGTAAGCGAGAGGTCTGGCGTCTTTGGTGGGGAAGCTTGTCCTGCCACTGCCCGTGCCATATCCATTCTGCAGATAAAGAGAGGACTTCAGCCTCCAGAGCTGCAGTCTGGCATCGCATTATGCTGCATATTGCATGTGCTGGATTATATATATAAAATTACTGGCTTTAATATACATCTGCAGTTCTTCAAGGCCAACTAAATAATGGCTTATTTCAAGGGAAAGGACTATTTGACCTCCTCATTTAAAATTTATTATTTAGCATTGCACCCTGAAGTCCAAAATTTTCAACTTTGCATCACACATGGATTTTCTGACTTTTAAGATATGTGGTTTTAGTGTCCATCTTAAGATGGTAGTGTAGTGCATTTTGTAACCACTTAGTACCCACTATTTCTAGATCTTCTGAAAACTATTAAAGTTAACTGTTAACAGCAAGAAGTTAATAATTAGCACTGAATATACTCTTGGTTTGCTTTTCATATCCTTTTTCTTCTAAACTCTGGCCCCTTGTATTTTTCTTTCCTCCTTATTTTATCCCTGTGTATGTGTGGCAGCACTGCCCAGATCAATATTCTAGTAGTCTAATTCAAGGCCTGTTCTAGCAGCAGTCAGCTTCTAAACCGACTGTAACTGAGTGGATTTCTGCTGCATGGGTTTTACTGTTGTATTGATCCTTTTGTGGGCCACAGGAGTGTTTGCCAGTAACCACAGCTTGCGAACAGGTAGCTAAAGACAGCTTGGTGGCTTCTCAGAGCAAGGGCAAGTAAGTAGAATTGACTTACTGGAACAGGGCTCAGATCTTACTCAAAAATTTCTAAAAAGAGGTTTCTGAAAAACAACAATCTTATTTTCAATTGTGACATTAGCTGTAGATAGCTCTAATCCAAAAGAATTTTTCAACTATAAATTGAAAAGGTTATTTAATGACCAACAAAGAGTTTCTTTGTTTCTAGCTCAGGACACTGAAATGGTATATAGACACACTCAAAGCACCTGTAGGATCTGCTTCAAGCCTACAGTGTTTTTCAATCTGTGGTTCAGGTATCCATGAGTAATTGAGAACCACAGTTGTCAGTGATCTTAGGTTTACCTGCATCCCTCCTAGAAAAAAGTTGAGGGATCTGCAAACATAAAAGGTGTTAATCCACAGTTCTATGTTTATTAGCATTTTAAAAGTCTACATTTCTTTCCCATTACAAAAATAAGCCCTGGAAAAACACCACCATTTAAATGCAATAATAGGAACACATTGATTTCTCTTACCTCCTCTAAGTAAATATTATCAAGGTCATATGGGGTTCTGACAGATTCCACCATCCAGCTCTCAGGAGTATTTAGGTTCAAAGTGAACAGTGGAGACTGGGGCATATCCAAAAACTTGGCAATTGGTCCTGGAGCAAAGTTATTCTCTGCTGTGAAAGAAATCTCCGGCTCCAAAACATAGCGATAAAAGCTGAAATTTCAGAAGGAAAACATTAGGACATATTTCTGCCAAACTTGGCAAATATGTTACTCCTGTTGAACTTGGTGACGGTATTGGCTTTCCCAGACCTCCAATGTCTCTATGGCTTTGTCCAAAGCAACACAGGTTGTGTTGACCTTAGAACAGGTCAGAAATTTCACCTCAAGGACCAAAGAGAATGTGCAAGACTCAACCACTAAGATTAATAAGTTATTTAACTGTATATATATATATATAAAATAAAGAGCACCCAACTTGTAAACCAGCAGAATCACCTCATGCTATCCACAGATTCCCAGATTCTCTATGGAAAACTAAGGTATTACAGAAACGAGCTCAAAGCCGTTACCGAGACTTCCTGTAGGACATTTGACCATGCTTCTGTGCATGCACAGAAACCCACCACATTCCACAGGTTTTTCTTTCTCTCTCTCTTTTTAGCCCTGGCATGGTATCACTCACCTTTTCAGTGGCATGTCAGAAAGTTTGGACTGGCAGTTCATAAACACTCTCAGGTTCATATTTATCAATTGGTTCAAAACCTAAAATAACAAGAAAAAGCACCCTTTAAAATACTAAGAAAGCTGACCACTGTTTTTATAGACAGGACCTCAGGAAGGCAGGTAACCTGCTCATTCTCAATCCTCCCTTCTCTTTATTTGCTTTACCACACCCACTCTGTACTTGGTGGTTTTAAGAACAGTGACCTGCTCCCTCACATTGCAGACATTCTTTTTGGGATGCAGAGACTTTCTTCCTCAAGAACAGAGTTCACTGCAAACTAGACTGTTAGAATGGTGGAACTAAAAGCTATCTAGATGATATCTAAGCATGAGCTTGATTCGTGTAGTACAGTGTAGTTAGTTTTCCCACTAAGAAATGTATTGTGCAGTTCAGACACACTATGAGAAGGCCATTGGTCACCACCCAGTCAAGGAGGAAGACAAACATTCCGAAATTAGAGAACTGAGACAACTTTTTGAAATTGCCATAAAATGCTTTACAACATTTCATACATACCAGAAGTAATGGAGCAAGTCTTTGCGCATCTCTGGTCACAGGATCAACAATAGCCACAACATCAAAGTATGTCTCCCCCTCTTTTGGTCTCAGTTTAACTGCACTAAACAGAAGAAAAAACAATTTTACAGTATCAAGCATATGGATAAACATAGGAAAACCACTCTCTATCTCATTCTTAAGTCAAATTACTTCCTAAATGCTGTGTGCCTTCTGAAACTAGAGAGAGAAAAATACATATGTACATATATGTGTATAGGGATAGGTAGACAGATAAAATTAATTTGGAAAATTTCACTGTGCCCTGAAAACTGTTGGGGACTTTCCTATTGCTACTTGGATTTACTTATTTATTTACTTTTCAAGTTAAATGCAACATAAACCAATGGGAATGTTAAAGACGAGGAGAAGCATATTGCTCAGCAAATGCCCGCAATCCTATACCTGTATCGTTCTTCAAAGAAATGATACTCAATCCTTGCCTCTCCTTTTGGTTGAGCAGAAAGAAGAGCATCCACTTTCATTACTAAGTCACTTGCACTGAAAAGAAGAAAGAAAAAGAAGAAAGGTTTACAGACAGTCAGAAAATGTGTGTCCTTACCAGATTTCTGCCAGGTAGCAGCAAAAGAGAAGACACCCTGAATTCAGACACACAAACGAACCCTTCTTACTACCTCTCTACACGAGCTCTGAAGAATTTATCATATTTAAGGGTTAAATCACCATTAATTTAAACAGGTTGCAGCCTTATTGCTGAGGGTACCAAAGGGTTTAACTCTGTAACAAGTACAGAATAGCTGGTATTTTAGGGGTCAGCCATGGTACAGGCACCATATTCCTGAACGTCACCAGCCTTTCAGACCCGTAACCCATTCAGACCAAACCCTTGTTTCACAGCAGTCTTCCCTTTTACACTGCAACTCTCAGAACTAGGAAGCAACCCTGTAAGTGGAGAAACTTTAGAGAGAGGGATTCTATCATTAAAAGATAATTACTTTTGACAACTTCTTCCTTTTTATTCCCATAAATCTTCAGACTAGTATTTTAAGAATATATTTAATCTTGAAAATGTAAAACCTCCTGAAAGTTCAAGGAAAATGGATTTGTGCATCATAGCTTTGCCAGGAAGCACTACTGTAACTTAAAGGTCTGTCAGCTTTTCCTGAATTAAGTAAGAATCAAAGATTTATAGAGGCAGCTGTTTAAATTGTTCATACTGAAACCACAAGCCTGGTGAAATCCGCCAAGTTCTGCAGTGTTCTCTAATACAGCAGATAATTTCAAAAGCTTCTGAAAAAACTTTGGCAGCACTCAGACAACAAAAAACCCCGACCACTGCTCTGTCCAAAACTAGCCTATGTTCAAAAGTATATCATCTTCCTCCACCTTATGACTCATATTTCTCTTTTGATTCCCAACACAGCAATGGATGCAGAAGTGTTTAGAATGCTGTTAAAAGCTGTCCTGCTAGGATTCAGAATCACACAAGATTTCCGCACAGAAGAATTCATGCTTAACTTACTTGACTGGTCTTTAACAGTCAAGCCTGTAACAAGTTACAGAAAAATGTAATGCTAAAATATGAGAGGAACTATCTTCTTACTATGGGCTCCAACACACAAAAGGACTTCATTTCTTTTGAACCCAAGGATGACTTTCTTTTGATTAGCTCACCTCTATGCTTTTTGCAATAACTACCTAGAACTATGATTCCATTTTCTTATCTCTACATCTTTTCCTGTTATTTCTCCTTAAAAAGTTAAAAGTGGTTAGAACTCAGTGGTAGAACTGAGATTGAAATATGTTGCTAAAACAATTTTTGTATTGATAGACCAAGCAGCACTTAACTGAACTGCAAACAGATTCAGAAAGCATATCCACTGTCTCATTTTCTTCCCTTTTTTCTGCTTTTAAATCAATACCATAGTAATCCTACATATGAGTTATGAAACCCTGACATATTGGAGGTAAATGGTTTAAAACAGCGTGTCAGTTAAGATTTAGCTGGGGGACAAAACCCACAAGAAGTCTGAAGTCCTTAATATTAATGAAAAGTTACGCTTCTCTTCCAGTTTTAGAGGAGCAGAAAGGTGATCTGGTGCAGAAAGCGTTTTCAAGAATAAATGTAATAGCACTTTATACCACTTTGTAACACATCCCACAGCAGCAAACAGCTCTTCTCTGCATACAGACATCTTCTTTGTTAGTAAAGCTGTCACCAGCCAGAGTCAACTAAACCTCGAGTGAAACTTCATCTAGCTGAACAGAGCAATGAATTTAGCCACCCCGTAGACTGCATCACCAACCTCATTCTTTATTTTTTCCGTCCACCTGCATCCCCTTCACCTCCCCCAATCCAAGAAACCACTTCCTGAACATCTCGGGTAACGCAGCAGGCTGTTGCTGCCCACGCTGCTGTGATCCAGGGACTGCCTCAGTCAGTACCAATAGATGGACCGTGTCATGCTCACTTGAACGGTTCTGTAAGTAAACCTCTACAGACATGGGCACTTTCCCAGTTTCCTGCTGCTTGTCAGTGAGACTCCAGCCAACGCAACTCCTCCAACTCCTGTTTTGACGTAATGGACTGGCCGTGGCAGGTTGCTACTAGATATAGATAACAGATCAAGAACGATGAACTCTGAGCACAGTGCCATAGTAGGGGTTGCTAGTACTCTCAGAACTGCCTCCTGAATCTGAGGGATACAGTTACAGTTCCATACCTCCAGGAGACTGAACTACTAAGATGTCACTACAGCACTTTAAACCCAATAAAGATAATTTACATCTTTTTCCTTTCTCGCCCTCTGAACAGCTGAGCCTTGACCGTGCGACCACATGCATGTTTGTTTATAGCACCAGCGTGTACTCGGTTAAGCTTTCTCCAGGCTGCAGAAGGTCACATTATCAAAGTACCACCACTTTTTGTAAGCCTCTTCATGTTAACTTACAGATCTTCTTCGAATCCCAGCTGCTGTATCTGAGATTTAATTTTCTGTCCTGATGTCTTCAGTATGATATTCTCAAGGAGATGAAAATCATCCTGATTGAACATCTCACCAGCCTCTAATGGGCCAATAATCTACAAAAAAAAAAAAGCAGGATCAGCATTATTAGGTAAAGGCTACACTGAAACAAAATTCAAAGATGCATTAAATAAAATACTCCAGCCCCGTCTCAGTAGGTATCAACTGTTTAGGTATGTATTAAGGTCAATGGCAGCAGAGTTTAACAGATAAATCCAGCTATTTAGAGCCAAGAGTCCCAAACTAAGGTATAAAATGCAAGCTTAAAATGTTCACTGGGTGCTTGGCTGGCAAAACTCAGGCACATTAAATTGTACATGCAATACTACATCTTGAAGGGGCAATAGAATACCAGGCCAGTTCCAGTAAGACTCCAGCAAATCTCACTCCTCTGGCCCTCAGAAGCCTAAAAGCTACCTAGATAGTTCTTGCTATTTTGCTAATGAGAGAAATAGAATAGCACAACCCATCACTTGGTATTTTTAACCCATTAAGGTACCTGGGTTTTTTCCTAGGAAAGCAGACCACAGAAGAAAACTTCATGCTGTACTTGCCTGTGTTTCATTATTTGCAGTGAAATACTACCATAACTTCCTTTGCCCAATTCTAAGTGGCTATCATAAAAAGAGCTGGTGGAAGAGACCAAGGCTTCTTGGCCAGGGCTAGGTACAGCAGCATTTTGCTCAATAATGAAAGCAGCACAATCATTCAAATTTATCATCCCTTTCCACCCCTGGACTCAACTCACCACCCACATGAAAGCAACTCTGTTATTGAGAGATCTGAACTTGTAAAAAACACCAACAACTAACTGCACATAGTACAAAGAAAAGGTCACACAGGTCTGCATAAATCAAACTGGAAGTGGTCCTACAGACTGCTGAGACCTGAAGAAGGCTGAGACTCTGCATCTGATCCCTAGACTCTGCTGCTCAAGATCTGCTTCCTTTCCACATGTGGAATATTTCTTCTACTGGTTGATCTTACCCTTCCATTGCTGATTACAGCCCTCTGCCCCTTCTTCAGCTTTAGAACATCTCTGCAATATATAGCATGGGACAGAATAAAGGCCACCTTGGGAGACTCAAAGGCTTCTTTGAAACTATTAATATCCATACCCTGAAAGAAAAGAACACTTGAAATTGAAATGGGAAGAAAATTACACCTCTGCACACTGTTTCAAAACGCACCTTTTTTGTTTCCATTCAAGAACATCTTTATATCATGCTAAAATTTATTCCCAGGCCCCTTTTCTTTGTGGTCTTAAACCTAGGTCTTGCTTGCCACCTCCAAACATTATCCCAGCTTCTGATGTCAAGGGCCACAGGCCTAGTAATTTTGCTACTTAGACCAGTTGTTCCATTCTTCTGTTCTTAAGTGATTCTTGCCCAACTCTTTTAAACCTACTTTGAGGAATATAATTTTTTTTCTCAGCTTTTAAAAAAAGATTATAGTTCTTCCTTAACCTCCCCCAAGAAACAGCTGACTCATTTAAATAGAGCCCTGAATCTGCACTACTTCTGACTTTTCAAAGTTATGTAGCTTTCATGCGTTTGAGGATTTACTTTATTTTTAGATGGACTGTGGGAAGTTTACCTTTCAGAGAAAAAAAGCCAACAACAAAACCCAGCAAAACCAACAGTGTTACTGTTATTGTATCTTTTGCCTATGAACATACTACACTGAAAAAATTCAGTAGATGAACAAGTGAAGTACCCTACCTTTGTAAACGCCAACAAACACGCTTACCCCAACAGCAAATTCTAAGATGTCGGCTCCTGCCTCTAGTGCCTTTGCAGTTTCTTCTTTTGCCATTTTGGTGATGAAGTTCTTGGCATTATTTGATGTTTGTGTCTGTAGAGCTGCCCATATGGCTTTAGCAACAAGTGTGTTCTGGCTATTTGGATCTTCACTAGGATTATTAATCATGCTAATTCGAACATTATTGCTGGATTTCTGTGTTTAACAAAACATGCATTAAGAAAGTTTTAGATTTCAGGTGTGTTGTAAATAAGAAGAATAAGTCTATTATAATAAACACTATAGTAAAAGCTTTGTATTTCTTAACCAGAAAACAAGATTCCAAATTAGGTAAATAACAGCACTGGGTAAAAGGATGACTGACCTAATTTAACATCAAGTACCTAGTTTATGTATAGTCAGCACTGTGATGGAAATCTTCCTGGTAATACTGTGCTACAAAGAGATACAGGATCATGGCCACCACTCAGAGGTCTGTCAAAACAGTGTGTTAGGAGTGAGCCATCTATTTTTATGATTCAGTTATCTTCCCAGAAGTGAGACAGAGGAGAGAGCAATGCTCATATTCATCTCCAAACCAAAACAGAGACATCTCCAATTTAGAGCCACGGGCTCAAAAGAACTTCTTTATTGTATTAGCACAGTGCCAAGCAGGGATTCTGTTGTAGAACAAAAAGGTCAGTGATGTTCCAGCCCCTACAAATAGGATGAGGTTCAAAATTAGAGGCTCTGCAGGGAGAACCAGTCTCCCCAGGTCATCAACAGGAAGAAGCACAACCAGTATTTTTCACTGCTTTATTAGCACTGCTAAGCCATTCAAATGGGAACATTACCTACCTGATGTTTAATCGCATCATACAGCAATTGCCTCCCTGAAGGTTTATCAAAATCACCAACAATCCAAAAAGTAACTGGTCTAACAAAGGAATCATCTGCAATTAAAAAAAAGGGTGGGAGAAATTTGAGGGTGAAGGGAAGGAAAGCTTCAAGTTTTTCCTCATTTGGAGGAAAAATATAATGCACATGCAAAGATTTAAAAAAAAAAGTAAAATTACATAGGAAAGCTATGGATGAAGCTAAGCTATGAAGTCTGGCAAGACAAGAATAATAGTATTGGTATTAGGTTTCATTTACTTCATTCAGAAAACCCACATGGGACTGCATGCATCACTGTTTCTAAGCTGGAATTTTTCTTTTTTTTTTTTTTTTGTTACCATTTTAGTTTAGACGTTATAAAGGAATCTATAAATAAGTTACAGATTCCAACTAGGGTACAGACATACCCCTTCTTCGTACTGAAGCTGTTAGTTCACAAAATAAGTTCTGTATAGAGAAAAAAGTGCTGAATCTAACATGCATTTAAACAGCTTTCTTCATTTCCTGCTGGTTCTAAAGCCAATGTTATAAAGGAACCAGAAATTTCCCAGAACAAAAATATATGAAGTGCTAAAGAATGAGTTACCATAGATCTCCTTGGAAGACATTCCTGGACAAAAAGCAGAAAGGAAAGGGGGAAAGGAGAGAGATATTAATAATTCGATAGTATTCCCAATGTGCATCAAGAAGCTGCAGCACTGCACTGGGCATAACTCAATCACTAACATTCAAGTCCACAAGGTTGTGCTAATTCTATTAAAATAAGCTTTGACTTTTTCTTGCCCACAAATAGATTGATGCTTTATTTTCATGCCACAGCACTACTTGGTACGAGTTTCATACCACACCCTGAAGGCATCATTCTGTAGACCATTTGCAGAAACTGCCATGCCATTACAACTTGGATGTTAACCGTTTCTGTTACCTTCCCTCTTCAAACACCAGCATGACAGTGCTAGTTCAGCATTGCTGCTGAGCCAGCAATCCGTGTAACTTCCCTATTATTTTAGAAAATTAATGTGCTACAGCATTACTGTAATCAGATACCAGTTATTAAATATCATAAGTGACAGAAGAGGCAGTGACCCAAAACTGTGAAGCCATGGGATTGCACATTAACGCACGCTTTCAAATGAGCATTCAGAGGTGTACGTTTAATTAATACGCTACAGAGGGAAAACAAGAAACTTGTTCAGATCGAAGAGACTGAACATGAACCACAGGCAAATACGAGACAGAAGGAGCAATGGGAACATTTAAGGCAGTGCATGCAGGTGGCAGTGGCTGGAGATGGTACTGGGGAAACTCGTGAGAGTCTAGTAAACACAACAGACAGGAATGAGAGGAATTGGTGCCAGTGAACAACAGCTTATTTATGATACCTAACTGAAATGGATAGAGGAAAGGCCTGAATAAGCTCTGTATTATGTCTGTGTATTTCTTGCATTGAGAAGTACAACTGAGTTTTAACACTAAAAGGAGACTGTATGTCAAACAGTCATAAAACAATACTATCATTGAAAAAGCAGGGCATGCACTGGAGCAATAAACCAGCTCAGACCACGTTAGGTGTTGTCTTCTGTAATGGGCAATATCAATTTTCTTCTGATTCGATGTAACTTTCAGTAATTCTGAATTATGAGACAGAGAGCTAGAACCCCTTTTGTATTTTTCTAGTCAAGTGTCATGGCAGGATCAGAGGTTACACTGCTGCATGTCTGGTGGGCATTTGCAGTACAGCAGGAGCAGGCTGGGTGGGACGTCATTATTCATTGAAGGCTGAGCTGGGTTTAAAGAGGGGAACAGTCTTGCTCCGTGTAGATATCATGCTTTATAAAAAAATGTGTATTTTTTTTAAACACTTCGATTGCACCACTACCCACAAGCCTGAACAAGGCTCAGTGTGTGTGCGCTGAGTACTCTCTATATGCTTGGAGATAGATTAGATTTGGGTTCATAATCCACTGCAGATGTTACCTTTCTTTGTTAAGTAGGTCATGCTGTTTGCGACAGCAGCTGTCCTATCTTTGGACTCCAACGTGGTAAATCGAGCAAAGTCATCCACAAAAAAGTTATCTGAGGAAGAGAAAAAGTACTAGACACCAAAGAAACTATTCCACGTAAAATGAAAGAAAAACCCACTACTATTAGCAGAACATTAAGAACACATCCCATTTTGTTCCTCACGATACTGCTTTTTATATCTCATTTCCACTGTTAGTATATAAGCTGAGGAATATATTTTTCTTGTCTCCTAAGTTATACTAATAATTACATTGCATATGTAATAGGCAGAAGTCACTTCAAAGAATTGTTCAAGTCTCACTTAGTTGTAGTTACATAAAGAATATACATTTAAAAATCCACTGTGTTACTATTTGTCAAGCAACTCAAAAAAGCTAGTTGTATGAGGGGTTTTGTAATCCTGTCATTATACAACAGAGTCACTGGATTCAGTGTCAATGCACTTAGCCATGAAAAGTTCTGCTAAATCGTAAGTAATTCCAGAGATAACCGTCACTCTCTGCTCAAAAGAAGGTTAGAAATAAGAAACAAGCTGTTGCTTTACATGTCGTATGACTGTTCTTGGCTTTTGCCAGCATTACTAATTTCTCAACTTCATGAGTCATAATCCCCTAAAGGTTTGTATAAAATCAAAACAAATACATTTTGAAATAACTGTAGATAGTAATGTTGTTGCACATAACATCTCCCACAGCACCAGGGCTAGAACATCACTTGGGGTGCTGTTAATCCTTTGGCACTAGAGCTGTCCCTTGGGACAGCAAAAGTCTTTGACTCAGATGCTTCAGGTTTAATGCAATTAAAAGCATCCCTTACTTATTCCTGTCAGATCGAGGTACTCTCTGTCAGATGTTAAGATTCTTGAGTTAATCCTCGGAACAACATTAGGCTGGTTCATGATATACTCAACCACATCTTGGTCATTAGATAATTCACCCTGAAGGAAAGGAGAAAGAAGGAATATTTGTTATTTCATATCTATATTTGCCTTGGGTAACTAACACAAACAAACACACGCAGGCGCGCGCGCACACACACACACACACCCCCAACATAAACAATACAAAAACATAAACACACAAAAACCAAAATAAAAACACACACACAAAAAAAAAACCCCAACACCACAGAAAACCCCCCAGGAAATTATGCAAGTTAGGTTGTCTTGTGTATTACATTCAGGGACCTTTGAGTCAGTTTTTCCAAATCTTGTTTCTTTCCGAAGTCACAGCTGAACACAGCACCTACCAGGTACACGGCTCGCTGGAAGATGCTTGTGGTTTCCAGGATTTTGTGCATTGTCACGGTTTCTAGGTCATCAGGATCCATCTGATCTTTTTGAAAAGGCATTCCATTGAACAGCACGACAGGGAGAGGACCTACTCCTGTCTGCTCATAGTAAGCTCTCGCCGCCTAAATACAAGGAAAGAAGTAGCTTTACTTTGTCAGCCCATTACCACGAGAGTTCATAGCATTTCCACACAAGTCTATTCTAAACACACTAAGATGTTCTTCCAGCTTTTATGATACCGCGAATACTAATTTTACGCATTGTGTAAGTCACTGTCTGTATCTCACATGCACAAGGTGTCCTTGTCTCTCAGAGTTTCAAGGTAAAAAAAGTTACTTCATAATACAGAAGTGCAAAATATTCCATTAAGTTCATACTGTAAATAATTCCAATGAGCACTTTCTGGTAATAGCAAAAAAATGCACAGCAGGAAATCTGACTTTGCATATGGAAGCAACGGCAATGCAAGCAGTGATAGCTGTAACGTGAGACGGGGTAGAGGTTTTTGTTTTTGTTTTTTAAGAACATGTTTCTTAAAGTTGAGAAAGAGCATTTACTTGTGGGGCAGGGGGTTAAAGTCAAGAGAAATTTCCCCATTTCATATAGCCACTGCAAAATACTCCATCATTATTGCTTTTGTTTTGTTTGGGTTTGATTTGGGTTTAGTAGGTAAACTGAAAAGGTCTCTCCTGTCATACAAAAATGTCTGTCTTTTATGGGTTGTGATTTCCCCAAAAACGTTTTTCCCGTCACTTTCCTACATCAGAAGATGGAAAGCACGTGCACATGAGCCTATTTCTGTAACGCTGACCGCACTCCTTACATTTACAGGTGTAGGTAGTATCATCTGTGTTATAGAGCTATCATAGACAGTATTTCTGTTCTTTTTTTTAGAGTATTCAATAAAAATATAAACATTCCCCTGTAGAACCTCACATAAAATCTGCTTCATCTCACATACAAGTGATCCAATAGTGGTTTGCTCTCCTAATTTTCTCCAGGCAGAAAATTATCAACCCTAAAAACAACTTTAAGAAATTATTTGAGGAAGATTGTGGAATCCTTTGCTATAGGAAAGGCATTTGGCATTCATCATCATTACTTACCTCACACAGTATTCAAATACCAGTAAAGAGAACCCACACCAATCCCTCCCAGGCATTAAGCCCCTTGGTTTTCTTATGAGCTATTCCATCACCTTGATTTTTTTCAAGTAATTTTAAACTCTACTGAAGTCTGCATACCAGTATGAAGCATAATTTATAAGTCACAAGAAAGTCATCTTGTTTCTAGTACTATACACAGAGATTTTTTCAAAGATCTATTACAATATGTTAAATGCATTATGTATATTATATAAAGCTTTGTGCTGAACATAAATTCTTATGGAAGTATTACTAAATGTCACCCAATGCGATAACAAAATAGCTGCTTGGTTAGTAAGGGAACTGGATCAAGAAATTGTACGTAACTATCTTTTCAAAATGGTGTTGAAGCAAAAAAAAAGTGACAGAAGCTCCATTTCATGAATTCTTACCTTTCTGTTTTGGTCATAGGCAGAATCAATCCCCAGAATGCTGTTGACTTCCACGTAAGGATACTGTTTCTCAAGAACACTAACCACATGCTCCACTTTCAGTTGAGTTCCTGATTTTACTTTGTTATAGATCTGAAAGGGGGATACAAATACAAGTTTACAGCTGCAAGTGCAAAGCTTCTGTGTCTATGAAAGGTAAGTTGACCTGTCACTTCTATTCGAGTAATTACAATAAGGCATTAAGAGACACAGTGCAAAACATACATTCATTATTCATTTATAAGCTGTAATAACAGCTTCTAAGCACTTGTAGGTCTTCTATATAAGCTTGTTTTACCTTGTAGTCATTCCAGGTAGATTGGAAGGAGGTAAATATCATGTATTATTTCTTTAAATAATAACTTTTATCTTTAATTAGAAAAGGTATTTGAGGGGGGCAAGTAGTGCTTAGGGGAAAAAAGGCTCAAGTGAAGCACATCCAAAGAGCTACCTTCCCCTCAGAATTCAAGACATGCTTATAAACACAAGAGACCTCCCATGTCAGGTAGGTAACTGTTTCCCTCTTGAAGGCACAAGCTTTTTCTTTGATTTTCAAATACATACCCCAAAAAAAGGAGAATAAAAGTTATTGTCTTGAAGTCACCAGCCGTTAAATGTTACAGTATGTCCTAGCTTGTCAAATTGTCTAACAATGTCAAACACAAGTGAAAATGGATTTACTAGCACCTATATTATATTATATTAACAATGAAGGGATACAGCACTTCAGAACGCACTGGAAGAACAAGGAAAGCGGCAGGATCAGAACAATGTGCAGAAGCGTTGTCACATTTAAATCTAGTCTCACCTGTTAAAAGTTACTCAGAAGCACTTTACAAAACATGTATTGTGTGGTACTAGTATTCAGAGAGACTCGGAGTACTGAGTCAAAGACCCATTTCTTCCATTATCTACCTATAAGCACAGTAACATAAATGTACATACATGGAAAATAGTAAAAGATTAATTTCCCTTTTAAAGGAATACTTACAGACATGACAGTCTGGAAAGCATAATTACTGTCCATTTCTTGTGCCACGTAATTGTATGCCCTAAGGAGGGCAACACCAGGATCCTGAAGTCCATCAACGTCCTCCGAGTCATTAACCACAAAGACTAGTCCTATCCTGCAATCAAACAAATCCCCAGATCATGAGTTTATTACACTAATAAATAATCAATTCGTCATACAACCATCAGCTAGGATCACCATCTTAGACAAACGCTTTTTCTGGAAGAGACTGGTAAGATTTTCAGCAGAGCAGCCAGGAATCAGAATATATAATCTCTAATGGCGAGTCCATCAGAATCTTGCTTTTCATCTCTCTCATCCAAAGTACTTGCTTTTAAGTTTCTTCTGGACTGTTAAAAAAACTGAACTCTTCCGCTAGTGGCAAAAGTTGTATTAAAAAAATTTAAAGTAAGAAATAGTATTTAGTAAGCGCCCTTCCCAACCACCAATACAAGATATGTAACATTTCTACAGTGTCCTCACAATGAGAATTTTACAATTGCAAAAGTCACAATAATAGAACTGATGTAAAAAAATTCCCTTTAAAATGTAGCAATTACCTCAGAGGGATGTGGTTACTGAAGAACATCTCTGCCACGTTCAGTAATTCTGCTGTGGTCTCATGAGTGGGATCTACTATCAGCACCTGCATACAAATTACAATTCAGAATGAATTTAGGGCCCTTTATTCACACCAAGTGTTTAATAATTTCAATGTAAAAAGGACTGAACTTCAGAGAAAGAGATTATGCATTATTACACATTAATGCTCCCACAGCTTGAGGCGGTTCAAGTCCCTATTTGTCACTTATCAGAGGAGTCCTTGTTTCTATAGGGCCACCCTGCCACATGACAGGAATTACAGTACAGAATCTGCAAACTCCGTATTAGATCTAACTTTAAGGAGTTTACCTAGAGCCCAGATGGACACCTGGGACTAAGCTGAGGGCTGTTGATCATCTTTTGAAGTCTTGGTACAAGAATGCTTTCTAACTGAAACAACTGAAGTTGGTCTTAACCCTGTTAAAAAGACACTAATTAACAAATTTGAGGGATTTCATTAACCAACTTCAGGTATTATCACAAAGTTGAAATGCACCAAATTCTCACTCATCAGATGACAGTTTTTTTCCATTGATGAAGCAATTTTTGGTATCTAAGTGATGCCAGAGAATCATGCTCAGTAATCTCAGAATCTCAGCCATAACTCACTAGTACAAGTAGGACAAAACCTTACAGAAGAGCACCCGTATCTCAAGGTATTTAAGTGACAGGGCATCCAGCATAGATGTTGCTATGTTACAAAAGCCAATAAGCTAACGTCCCTGCTGTTGAACAAACAAAAGGCACAGTTCATTTTTAGTCAGATTGCTACTTACAAAATTATGGAAGTTTTTTCTGATTTGTCTGATGACACCTGGAAACGTGGGACGTAGCAGCTCTTGCACACTGGAAGGCCAGGAATTATACCGACTGTCAACTTCAAGATTGTTGATCCACTAAGAAAAATAAAGGCATTTAAATTATTGACAGTCCTCCTGCTCGAGTCCGAGACTGTACAATATTTTCAAACCAGACACTATATTGAGAACTGTATGAATAAAAATTTAAGTTTTTCAAAAAGAGCTAATTATATTTATAACCTTACTTTCCTCTTTCAATTCACTGCAATTTCAGAGCCAATCGTGAGATAAGAACAAAAGTTCTTCTGACAGCACTGCCCAACGGCAAATAAGGTATTTCTGATATAGACCCATACGCACTGAAATAGCCGGGCTTCTGATGTCCACAGCATAGTCAGAATCTGATGGCTGGATGTTCAGCTTCAGAACATTGTGCAAGGAGAGGCCCTCAATGCCTAAGCTGTGCAGGCCTTCCATCACGCGGGCTTCATTGCGCAGCACATCAATCAAGCTGGAGGGAACAGAAAAAATGTTGTTGAATTTTAAAGATGCAGCAAATAACTTGCTCTTATCCTAAGGGTTAGCAGATGAAAGGTATAAACAAGTCTGCCATGTCTGTGCATTACTTATTTTTATCACGTATTTCTAACCGTCCTAAGAAACTTGCGCTAATGTAAACCTACTCAATTATATTGTATTTCTAGGAAAAACTACATTAAATCAAGATAACTAAAGCATAAAATATATATGTAATTTAATTCCATGTTACTGAAACAAATCTTGACAAAGATATAGGGTGGTTTTCAGATGAAAAATTTACAGAGGTTTATCCTTCAAGAATCAGTCTACTATCTTCAGAATAAAACCTGTATGTTGAGAGTCTTGAAGAACAAGATCTTGCTAGTCACAGCACAGGTCAAGACAGCAGTACAAATGTGACTTTCTGTTCCAATCTTCAAGGATATTCCAGTTTTCCCATCAGCTTTTTTCTTAGAACTGCACTCGTGTAAGAGAAGGATTTGCTTTTTCCAGTACTTAACAATTAAACTTAGTCTAGATATAGACTTTGTGAAGAAGGTTTAAAACTGTCTAAATGACTTCATCATCCGTGCATAAGCAGGATGCAAGCTCTAAACAGGATACAATTGCTCTGAAAAATAAAAACTTTCCTACCTAAATATGTCCTGAGTGTCTAAATCAATGAGTAGTCCATTGATGAACAGGGCAGAATCTCCTGGTTGCAATCCTAACGTTCCTTTGAAATACTGAAAGAAAGTAGGCGGCCATTAGAAGAATGCTCTGCACAGAAAAAAAGTTACTGGAGAGTTTAAAGTGTCAAACTGTAAATTTTATCTTCCTTACAGCATTACAAATTGCATTACATGACTTGTCAGCTACAGTCTTTGCTGACTTCATGCGCACATCCATACCAGAGGAAAAAACAACTGAAGCTATTTAGTGCATGGATACGTAAGTCAGACTTCTATTTATTTCTTTCTGTATGATTCAGAAAAGTCCGAGTAGACTTTTTAAATATACTCAGATTAAATAATTAAAAATGCTTGAGAGAAGTTATTTAATTTTTTTTAGCTGACAGCCCACAAAGTAGATGGACAAACAGCATCCAGTTGCTCTACTAGCTCTTTAAGACATAGTTTTGGGCAGAATGGACTTGAACTGCTGGATATTGCGTGGCGCTCACTAGTGGAACTAACTACTCTGTTTAAGGTGCCAATGAAGTCCTGACCTAGTAGATGTATCATCAGTGAAAAGTAGATGAGCTGCCCTTGTAGTCTGATCTCCCCAAAATCAGGCAGCACACAAATGGAACAAATCTTACCAATAATTTGGAATTTCTTCCAAAGTACTTCTAAGCAGCACCCCATTTGCATGGATACTTGCCCCTGAACTGAGGCACTATCACGGAGAACAATTCTGAATCAGGAGAGGTGAGTAAAACATGGTCCTCCTGAAGCAAATTTCCCAACTCTAGCATGAAAAATTGTGTTTAAAAACTGAAAAATGACATTGCTTCCTTCCAATACCTCTTGTCCTGCAGTACCAGTTACAAAATTCTGTTAAGAGGCATAATAAGCACTGATGGAGAAACATAGTATTTGGACATTTAGGACCACTAGTATCATGAAGAATGTGAGCAAAGCAAAGAGAGGAATCACAAAGTACCATGTGAAGTACCAAGAACAGGAAAGCAGCATCTAATCAGGAAGAATTTATGTATTTATTAAATAAAAAAGCTCCCAGAGAAGAGCTGAGTACATGCAGTGTTAAACTGTATCTTTTTGTGGATAATTACATAGTAAACTACAACTTACTAATAGCAGTGAACTTCACTATCAAATAATATCCACACAAACCGAGTCATGCACAGAACAGCTTTAAAGGGCAGCATTAGATCTAGCCAGATCTGCATCTAGTAGCCTAGGCATACTCTGAATAAAAATGAATCCACAAAATCAGGGGTTTACCTGTGGACCAGTCTGATCTAACACATAACAGAAAAGCCACCAGGTAGCTTTAGCTTGCACTTACATTCTATACTTTGTCCCTTCCAGAACCACACCGGACGACAGTGTCAAACCGCATCCCTTCTTTTCTGATTTTATCACTATTGAACAACAAGGGATTTCTCTTTCAGAACAGCAGTCTCCGGGGACTTGTAAGCAGATGTCAGGTAACTTTGTATTTACTACTAGACTAGCCAAATATCATCGATTAGATTTGAAACAAAGACATGTGTGTATTTAACATACTTTGTATTTTTCCTTTTAATACCAAGTGATACTGAAATGTATGAATAGATCAGCGTAGCTCATATAGCAAAAGCTGTTGTTTGGCTTTCTTTTATTACCACCGTTTATTTTGCACTCTATCCAGACTGCACTACCAGGTGTATTCGAATTGTACAAAAGCCTGTACAAAATTCCCAAGTGGCTATTGTTTTTTTCAGTGCTTTGCTAGTGCCACCAAGTACACGGCAGAGCTGTGAAACATTTTTCTGCAAACACCAGAGCCTACTCAATGACCTCCAGACATCCCTCATAACCTGGGGTTTTTTTATGATTCTGTTTCACAGCGCATGTAGACTTACTTGGATAGCTGTTAAATTTTATTCCTTCACTAGTTTCACTCTCAAAGCACC
This sequence comes from Bucorvus abyssinicus, assembly GCA_009769605.1. Taxonomy (NCBI): domain Eukaryota; kingdom Metazoa; phylum Chordata; class Aves; order Bucerotiformes; family Bucorvidae; genus Bucorvus; species Bucorvus abyssinicus. The sequence continues at coordinate 20,720,618 of CM020035.1, read as the reverse complement.
GACACTGGAACCATTTCCTCCACACAGCATGAATCATTCTAAGCCATGGCAGAAGGTTTCAAGTTTATTCTGTGACTTCCTTATAAACACTGACAACTTCAGACACCTCAACACCATCTCAAATTGGGTAATGAGAACTAAATTTCTTCTGCATCCTTAAAACTGTAAGAAGGTGCTTAATATTTTTGCTTTCCAAGCAATAGCTTTTTAAAAAGCTACGTTTCATCCAGCTCAGACATTTTAAAATAATCCAAAAACAGAGCTATGTTTTGACTCTAACAACTTCCCAGAAAAAGCACTCACGCTATTAATATCCAGCTGCTTTTAAGAATACAATCAAAGCCTAAAATCAGTAACTTGAAGTCAGCCTCTCTATAACTAACCCAGGACAACTAGTGCTATGATGTTCAGATTTTACACATCTGCTGTAACACTCAAATATGAACTGGGTCAGAGACTGAAAGGCGGCCATGTAGCAGGCACAGTCTTACAAGAAACATATTAACCATCTCTATACAACTTTAGCAGGCAAGTCATCACTGCCAAAGTGTAACTCAGAAACTAAGTAAAGACTGATGGGACTTAGACATCTAAATTCCTACTGCTTCATTTTTGACACAGTCCTGTCCTGTAGATCAGATGAAGACAGTCTGCACGGAAATCCTAAGAACGCTTATGCTGTATGTTTTCTGTAAACAAACATTTTTCCCCAGGGTTAACTACATAGTACTTTCATTGTATGTAAAGTTAATTTTATAAAGATAAATAAATAGTTCCCAGATTCTGAGGTCAGATACAGAACCAAAAGTTGCTTTCATACACATTAGCAAGTGCTTGCCAAATAACTATCAGAACACTTGACTACTGTGAACAACCACTGCAGGGGCAGCTTTGTGAACAAATTCCCATATCACCATTCCCCAACACAGTAATCTCACTCAAAAGAATTTATGACCTATATTTTCATATTTGAGCAAACAAGCTAAATTACGTTCCTAATCCATGTCTGAAAATCCACCACTTCTTTCCTTCCCAGGTGCATACCATGACAAAGTTGTGTGTGAAAATACCAGGTCATGATTTTGAGCAAAATGTAAACCTTTAAGTAGAATCATTATCTTCGAAGCTTAAATTTATATTAAAACATAAGTGCTTTCTGGAAGCATTACCTTTTGGTTCTCTTCAATTTCTGCTCTGAGTTCTGAAGAAACAACTGTTTTTGTGATGGCTCTACGGAAATAAAAACATCACACTGTGAAACATCTGTTTATCTAATTGGTAGATTAGGTATCCACTCATCCCACTTTTTGTACCAAGTATCTATTTATATTTAGTCTCTTAGTATAAAGAGTTGCAATCAGAAGCCCTTGCACTTTGTGGCACCATTAAACAGTAGGATGCAGTAGTTTTTCTTGTACTATATAATTCAACAGAACATAAAACTGTTAACCACATGCCAACTCTCAGTGTTTAATTTCACATTAACCATAACAAAACTGGACAGCTGCCAGAGAAGTAGAGGTGGGGGCTGGCAGCAGCAAACAGGGGGATTTTGCTTCTCATTGTGTATTCCCATTCCTTTCCTTGCATCAGATCTAATGATTGCATCATCACAGAAAGGGTGAGCACAGCTCACAGATCTGACTCAAAACGCAACAAGAGTGCAGTGCCTACCTTAAGAAGCTATGAACAGCACAATCTTAACATCAGTTAGTGGGAAACGAGACTAGAATTCAGTTTCTTTTTACTCTCAGGTATATCTCCACCTACTCAAAAAGGAGGAGCTCCTACAGTAATCATCTTCACAACCCAGGCCATGGAATTTATCGAAAGAAATATATTTCTAGACTGGTTGGACAGGCTGGATTGTGACTGAATTTCTTGAAATTGAGTAGGCTCAAGTCAGTCACTGACAAAGTGGAAAAAGCAGTGGAATTGCACATCAGTCTCTGACATGAGATTGACTGGGCTGTTTGGCAAAGTGAATTACAGAAGAAGAGTGGGATCCAGTAAATAGCTTAAAGCCACCAAACAGAAAATCTAGCCAATAAATTATTGAGGACTTGATGCAGAGGTTTCAGAAGCATTTCACCACAAAATAGCATGGGTAATTCTATCAAATTTTCCACCAGTCCACATCAGCTGCCATCCAAGAAAAACACTGCAAGATCCTCTTTGTAACCACAGGCTGAAAAACTTCTCTGCATAAACATTCCCCAGTGTTTGCTTCCAGCTAAATGAAAACTGGGACATTAACCCAAACAGCGCTGCCTGTCTCAGGTTCTGCTTAGAAAACGACAGTAAGAAAACTTCCTAGCACTCATAATTAGAGTTACCTGGCCTTTGTAGGGAAGTTCTGACTGAGATCTTTCATGACCATCAAAGCATCCACAGGGGGAGCAGCCAAAATACGAGCAGCAGTTTGAAAACTTAAATCTAGAAGTGAAAGAAATATAAGTTGAGAACTCTAAATTGAAAACAAGCCCATGTAGAGTTTTCTCAACTTTAACTTTCAACTTTTTTGCTTATTTGTGACCTATGAAAATTCATTTTCTATCTGCGCCTTTTGTTAATCATCTTCCTTGTATTCAACTTCTATTAGTTGCCTTGAAGTAAGTAACCCTTTCAAAATGAACCAAGAATGTGACCATGGAAAGAAACTTCACATTTTCTTTGCTTTTCTGCCTTTAGCAGATCATATGAATAGTCAGTTTAAGGGCAAGTGGCTCACTCTACTACTTCATAATATAGAAAGCAAACCTGTTTCAGAAGCGCTGGGAAACAATCTTTCTGAAAGCTATTTCAACAGGACTCTACCAAAATCCAGTATTTTCCAGTGCAAGAATTGAGTCAAACTCTCTCAAATGTAGCCACTAGCAACCTCATTTGCGTAGAACACGAGAAGATACAGTCACATTAAGTTTTCGCAGGACAACACTGAAAGTCTTTGTACAGATTACCTTGTAACTGCCACACTTTCAAAGGTGCCATTTCATTGGTACTTTCTACCAGGTGTTTTCTAAGCTCTTTCAGCTCTTCCGTCAAGTCAGGATACAACTGCCTAAAAGGGGTAAAAAAACTTCTGTGGTCTCCTATAAGCAAGTCTGCAGCTAATTCAAAGAAATTAACATAGAGTATGCTGCTAAGCCAGCAGACATTTAACACCCAGACATTTAAGAATTAATAACAAAGCAAAAAAACCCAGCATCTCTGCCTCAGGTTTTTTGATAGGACAAAGATCAACAACTTAAAACTGAGTTTTACCTTAGTTTTCCAAACAGAAATCCTTGCACTTCATCAATAGGGTCATTTTCATCTATTACTGTAGCATTCACATCTGTGCCTGTAAACACAGAGAAGAGCCCTATGACCGAGCTATTCAGAAACCTTTCTGACACTCATTCTGATTAGTTTAACAAAACTACACTGCAGTAACCAAAAAGAAGAAAGAAAGGGCCAGTTTCAGGTTTACTTTTAAACTTGCATCTAAGAGATGTTACCTTTATAAATTAACACAATAACAGCTGAAATAAAACCAAGTTGAATTATTGAGAAGGAAAAGCTTAAGATGAATGGAAATCTCAGAGACCTGGGCCTTGTAGAGGAATTCACTAGGACCTAGGAGCTTTCAGGACATGCCAGGTTTCTAGAGTAAGTGCTAAACTTCAGTTGTGAACAAAACCCTGATTTTAGCTCTGAAATCCATGATAACAAATAGTACCTAAGTGAAGTCCAATTCTGGGCTTAAACATCAAAAAGAATTATGTGCAAAAGACTCACACAATCTCCTAACCAGCTGGACACAAGCCAGCTCCAACCAGATGTTTTATATTCGAGTCTAACTAAAGGTTCTGACCTTTTACATGAGTGTTTGCTTCTGGACAAGCCAAAACAGCACAGCCAGGAATACGACACTGCCTGGTCAGAACTTTCCCAGAATCAGACTCGAGCTGGATGAGACCCACATACCTGTAACATGCAGCTTACTACCAATGAGCTATTTGCAGCTCATAGCAATGCAAGCACAGTGTGTCCATTTTGTAAAACATCTGAGATTACTGCATCAATATTGGTATAAAACTTCACAAGTTTACAAGTACCAAAAGTTCCCTGGAATAACTTTTTTTTCCCCCCACCTGAAGAGACAAATTCCTCCAGTGCCCTATTCTACAAACAGTGTCAGGGCTTTTGCATGTTTTTTTAAATGACAAATTAATGGAAATTCTCATACAGTAATAGAAATGCTAAGTTGTATCACCTCCTCTAGTGTGTTACTTTCTCTTAATTATTTTTACAAAAAAGACCAAAGGTTTTATGCGTCTGTACTCTAGATGGTGGCAAAATATTCTGAGTCAGAGTTTAAATCTGTTTCCAGGATTTTGCAGTTTTATCAGCTTCTAAAGAACCCAGTTCAAAATCCGAGTGCTGTTCTCCACAACTGTTATCTCGAACTAAAAAAAAAAAATGCAAAAACAAAGTATTTTTTTGCCTTTTACTTAACTCCAAGATAAAAGCAGGAAATTCTGTGGTTTTACATGCCTGTGTGAACGTCTAAATAAGAAGTATAAACAGACATATTATCCTAACAAAATATTGTTGGCAGGTGCATGAAAGTTTGCAAAACAGAGATCAGTGCTCTAAAGAAAACAGCAAAAACAAAAACATCATGCGGAATTCTAAGTTCTGTTTTTCCAAAGAACAAGAATGGGTAACACATTCTGCTCTGAGGATGGATAAGCTCAGGCAAATTAAGGCAGAGAAGTTGCTTTATATCTGCAGATAATCTGGTTATCCAGTAAAAAAATTGGTTGCCTTAGTAGTTCCACTTCTAAGACCTAGTCCAGAGTCATGCCTCCAGCATGCCCAGCATTTCACAGAGACAGAAGACAAGTGCCAGGGCAAAGATATGCTTCGTGAAGAACGTAATCCCAAAAGAGAGAGGAAAAGAAGTGATTTCAGAGCTGAAGAAAGAAGATCTGCAATTCAGTCATTCATTCACGTTAAAAGAAATATAAAATTATCTTTGCAAAATTACAACGTTCACATTAAAATAATTAAAATAATAATTCACCTTTGACCTGTGTATCATCCTTGGCCTTATATTCTGTACTTTTAATAGCCAGTTCCACACCATAGCCAGAGAGGTAGACTTTTTCTTTACTGGGATTCTGTAGGGAAAAGCAAACAGTACCATATCACCACTCTGTTTTGATGTACAAATTAAAAGCTGCCATTTCCCAAAGCTAAAAAATCTCAGGCTGGTAACGTTTCAGACACAACTGATAATGCGTGAAAAACAAAAACAATGAGTGATTCTGCAGTCCTGAAATAATTATATGTCCTACTGCATTTCAACAAAACTCCTTGAAGTTCAGAGAGCAAAGATCTGTGAACCCAAAAAAAGCACTGACAACCCCAAAGGAAAAAGGAACACAGAACAATGTTTTCAGGATTCAGCACGTAAACCAAGTAGAGCAGGGTAATCACGTCATCAAATCAAATCGAGGAGGGCAAGCAACTTCAGCTGGGACGTTCAAAAATGAAACACTCACTTAAGCATTACAACAGAGAATTACGAAAAAATGGATAAATCAGTGACAAGAGATGCACAATTCTGACTTCAATGGAAAAAACATGATCACTTGTTAGAAATATTTTGAAGTATACAGGAGTCACACACGTGTATCAAGATCTATTGTGTAATACACTTAATTTTTAAGGTAAGTACTCCTCCCAACAGTGGTAAACAAACTACTTTTTAAAAGAAAAGTGGTGTATGCAAGGTATGACTTTATCAAAAGTGCAAATGTCACTAGAAGTGAACCAGCTGATGCTTTTTCTGCATTCAAGTCTGGCTACTACCTGCTACACTGCAGGTTTCAGCAACATTAAGCACTATTCAGGAAAAAAATCAACTCAGATATCTCAGAGGTTTTGAAATGTAGAGTTACAACACTAACCCAGTGGTTATGGGCAGTGTAGGGCGGGTGGAAGATGGAAACCAGGATAAATTGCACTAGGACTGGTAAGTGCCTCTGTAATAAAATTGATGCAAAAACAATGCCTTTCATTTTAAAATGGTACCTTAAGTTTAACCCCTGCTTTTGATCTCAAGTAACTAAGTGGCCTGACTATTTATTTCCTATAATACAGGGAGAGCAACATTTTTTTAGATTAAACTCTGTAATTTATCTGGAGTTTTACTCTGCATTTGTAAAATCAAATGGACCTCTTATTTAAACAACAGTGAGATTTTAAATACACTGAATTCCTCAGCTACCCACAATAAAAAATAAACTTTGAGTATTCCAAATACATATCAAGCAGCAATACATGATGCAAATGTCAATTTAAAGGGAAGAAACTGAGGCCATTTTTCTTTTTTAAAACCCAGGCCAGTTAGTTACTCTCTCCATGTCAAATACTTTTGATACAATGCACAAATATACTTACAGCAATATAGTGTCTGAGGACATAAGTGATTTCTCCTGCCTCAGCTTTTAAAACAAGTTTCTTATGGTAGCTGTAGAACTCCTCTGAGCCAATCTCAGCATACAGTATGACGACAGGACTTTCGGGGTTTGACACTGGGTATTTGTGGTCCCCTTTGAACAAAAATGGCTTTGGCCTAAAAGTAAACATTGAGTATCATCACACTGTGATTCGCAGCATTTCCTCACTCAATGCAAGATGCAAAATTTCTTTTTCTCATGTTTAATCACTGTTCCTGGCTGAATACATATGTCAAGCTATTCCCACATATATCAAGTGCTGCTGACCTTGATAATATGTTGACAAAGCTTTGTTAAAAATGGAAATATGAGAATGAAACAAGTTGCTAGATGCTATTTTAAATCTAGTATGATCCTTATTTTAAAAAACAACCACTCCTTTTAAATTTTCAATTAACTGGGTTTTTTTCCATTAGTGATTCATAAATTGTGTATAAAAAAATAAAAGGCTAACAGTGCAATTGCTCCAGGAACTCAAATTCAAGAGGACCCTGTCCTTGGCTTAGTATACAAACAAAAAAGTCTATGAGAAGACTACTTTCAACTTCTTGTTTTAAATGTTGACGAAAATACAATGAAATATTTAAAATATCCCCAGTGAGTCAGAAGAATAGTATGTGAGCTATAGATGCCATGTGTGCACATTGACAAAAAACCCCTTTATGCTTACAAAACCAAAACTACCACGATTACTATGACGATAGACTGAAATTTAATGGGTTTTTTCTAAAGAGGTATTATATTTTATGGTTTCTTTTTGTTACTAAAAGTTACAATCCAATTCTGATCTTGTAAAGAAATTTAAATTTGAAATATATTGTGTGGTAATTGTTTTCTTTGTTAATGCTGAGAAAAATCACACGGTGAAAAAATACCCTGCATGCTTCAAGCCACTCATGCAACAATCTCTGTTGTATTAACTATCATTTTAATACGCAGCCTAGATTACTCTTTACAGCAGTAAGTCTAACTAATTTTAAGAGTTAATCCAATGATGGGAAATTAAGTAGATACCTTTCTGAAGCTGCCTGTAAAAGGTTTCCAAGAGAGTCAAATTCACAGGTCTTCTCCCCATGCACAGCAAAAAATAGGGTACAGCCCTTTGGTGGAGGTTCATCTGCTGCTATCTGTATTAAAATATTTGTAAAGTAGGTTAAATGTTTGCCCTTAGAACAAGTGAAAATGGTAACAGCACAGCTCTGTAGGAACAGCTCTTCTTCCATTTCCTACATTCTAAACTAGTACTTCTTCCCTGCTTATTATATCATTTAAATGCAAGGTAAAAATAGCAAAATTTAGAATTAACTCTTAACTTATTGTAAATGGTCTTCCAGTCTATTACTATTACCCGTAATATTAATTCCAGGTACAAAAAGTAAGGATTGCAATTGGGGAGTTCTTGGTTGAGTTTTTTTATTACACATCAGAAACCTCTGTATTTGTTAAACATCAAATGATACAATTATTCCAGATGAAAAAGGAAGATGTCTCCTTGTATTACTTAGACAAAGCACATTATAATGCGAGACAATTTGCAATGTCTCTATATGAGACCCTGAGTTTGAAAGAGAACAGAGAGTACAGCGAACTTCCATTCATGGGTTCTAACCATTAGAGCTATATATTCACAGTTTACTACTTTCAAGTCAATTCAGTTGAGTAACGGGAACAGCAGCAGCATCACAACTACCAACGGAACCATACGGGTTTTCCTCATAAAAATCTTTACACATTTATTAGTGCAGTGGGTATCAAAGATACACAGACGTTTCAAAATGACAATTCTTTAGTCTACTCTTAGACAGATGGATTCATATCTGGCACCCAGTGAAATTAGAATAGACTTATACCCTTCATCTCAGAGGTATGAAGCACTTAAACAGTTTAAAATTTCTGATATTCTGAAATGTCTCCTTAAACAGCCCACTCCTCCCTGGGCCTTACGTAATCCTCTACAAATATCTGAGGAGTACCCCTGTGCTGTACTAACCTGTTGAAAAGCTTGAACTGTTGCAGAGTAAGAGCGTAAAGACAAGGAGAATTTCAACAAATTCTGCTGCAAAGGTGACAGACTCTGACAAGCTACTTTCAGCATTTCATGGTAAGACGAATAATCACCACCTGCAAAGTCAAAGTACAAGCAGTTATCTTTCTATGCCATATCCTCATTGAAGAGGTGCTTTTGATCTTAATTGTGATTTTACACCAACAGATGCCCATGACATTAACTGTAAATATGCATATGACCGTCCTCCTCCATTTTCATTACAGCCAGTTCTACAGATGGATGGGAGTGAACTTCAATAGAGATCCTTGAGAATGACTTACATACATTCCTGAGAATGCAAACATAGGCTGGGAGAGGAGGAAACAGTTAAAAGCTCCCATTTAATTTCAGTTGAGAAATAGAAACACAGAGAAAAAGCATTTATAATATTTTATACTTCATGTTGAAACAGAAACTGGCAAACATGTTTCAGACTCGTCCACTACAGCTTTTGTCAAACGGATATCCAAAAGCCTTGAGCGCTTCACAGTAAAAACATGACTGAAATCAGTCCTCATTTGACTTTTACAGTACTAACACAACAGAAGACAAAACAGTTTAGTTTATTTGTCAGCTGTGTCACCTATCAGTCATCACCAAGAAAAAGATTATGAAAACTCACCATCATATTCAGTGGTCTTAATATTTTGACTGGCTTCAACAAAATTCCAGAATTTTTCTTGACCTTCTTCTGATAAAAATTCACTGAGTAAGGAGAGAAGAGTTAGACAGGTCTGTGAATTTTCTCTCAATTTACAATGCTAATACTTCGTAAAGCTTTAGAGAAAGTTAGCTCCTACCATATGTTTACCTATATCAGAAAACTGTATGTTACTAAAAAAAGCAGACCAGAAAAGCTAAAATCACACCAACCCAAGCAAGTAATAGTTGTGGGCCAGGACATGAAAGAAGCTTGTAAAGCAGCTATTAATCTCTGAAAGACCACTGACAGCCAGCAGCGCACATGCTGGGAGCCCTCCTCCCTAACACATTTCTTTGCTAGCTATCTTTTATGAGAAACATACATTTTTGTTTGCTGTTGCAAACTGTAGTTTCTTGGTACTACTGGCTTTGGTGGGGTTTTTTGTTTATTTTGTTTTTAAATGAGCAAAGGAGAATTCACAGCTTCAAATCCTGACATTGTAATTCCTCATATATTAAGCACATGATTAGGTAGGTATACAACATTAGACAGTAAAAGAAATCTCTGAGCATTGCTAACAACAAATACTTGATCACGTCTAAACTTGTAACATGCTTCACATGCTGAAGGACGCTGCAACACAAGATCTGGAGCCCACTACCTTGCACAAGAGCTTGTGTGTTCATTTCGACCTGTTCTGGCCTAAGGTGTAAGTCCTTCTTGAACTGCAGTGCTGGGTTAAGTGAATTGAACAGCAGGAATGATTTTACTCTGCAGTGCTGCATCACTCTGCAGTCCACCCTAGATGAACAACCCTACCTACTCGAAGTCTCTGAATATAATGGTTAGGTTATATATCAAGCCTTTGGCACTTTATTTTGATTATTTGCTTACTATTTCACAGTCTCTTAGGGTGAGTTTTTCCCCAGCAAATGTCTCGCATTGTGGGTATTTAAATCCTGGCATCAACACCTGAGCTTTGCACTTTACTGCTTACAGATTTTTCAGTCCTCAAACTTCAGCTTCTACAGAGAAGGTTACAGAAGAGTAATTTCACCTAGGGCATGCCTGTTCTACCACCCAGAGCCATGCCCAGCTAAACAAAACCCATCAATGCTCAGCCACTTTCATGTGAACCAGTCTGCAATAACACAGGCAGAATTCCCTATGTGGCAACACACTTAAGTGATACAAACTTATACACACACACACACATACTCTAACACAAAAATCTAAGAGTCTTATTTTGCACAGACACCTCCAAATTAGAACACCTCAGAACTTGTGAAGGGCTAAGCTGACTGGTAGAAAAGACAGCATTTTGCTTTCTTTTGTCTTCTTTTCAAATATCATCTTTCAATAAGAAAAAGTCTTTAATACCACAGAAGAAATCTCCCCACACAACTCTTAACAGAACAGTTGACTTTAATCCACACACAACTCATGCAAACAAAGTTAAGCTCAAGGTTAACTGAGCTAAACCTACACAAGCAACAGATATGTATCAAAACCTATGGTCATCATTGAAGTCAAAAATCGTTTACTGTGGAATCTTACAAGACCATGCTAAACCTTCTCCATCTAGTGCTGTGAGTAAAACTTCATAAGGCAACAAACACTTACTGTGGAATTAGTCATTGTTATTAATATGTGTTCTAATGCACGATGAAAGAATTTATCATGCAAAAAACTACTGTCTTCTTTAGAATATTCATCCCATTTCCCCAAGCACAGCAATGACCATGTTCAACTGTTACTACTGCCAATGAATCAGTAACAATCAGAATCCAAAGCACCACAAAATAAATGAAAAAAAGAAGACATTACTTTATCCTCTAAGGATATTCTCCTTTGTCAACAAAAAAATCCCAATGCACTTACCTTGTTTCAAGTAGTAAGGGAGTTGAAGACCACTTTGTAGTTAGGGATGTTGTCACAGCCTTAGAATCTCCTTTTACAAGCGAAGAGCTGAACCAGATTCCAAGAACTGCAATAAGTATTCCCATTTTATAGAAGCAGCCTAAAAATGGTGAAGAAAAAAAAGTTAGTTTTGCATTGTCTCTTTTTATCAATACAGAATCTCACATACTCAAATTTATTAAGGTGTATTTTAAGACTCGTGGCCCATTTAATGCAATACATAAATATTGACATGTCATAGTCTCACCTGGGCTTACATCAAAAATACTACAAAAACATGAAAAGAGACAAGAATTTTAAGAGCTGACTCCTGAGCTGCGATTAAACCTGTATCAATTCCAGCTTCCTCTGCATCTATTCTTTCAAACAATCTTGCTTGTGTTCTGGGACACCCACATCACGTGCTACTTGCTTTAAGAAGTGGTATAACAAACAGCACATATTTCAAATTAGATGGAAACCCGACCCGCCCTTCATTTTATGGGAGGTACAGCCACATTTGTGTTTGCACAGCCACATCTGCAGGTGCACTAACCAGAGGAGCCAGGCGAGGTTCGGGTTCCCTAGTCAGCCCTTCAGGTTCTGCTGGGTACAGCGGACTTCTTCTCTGGGGAATGAAGAAACAAGCATTTCCTGGGTGCACTAAGTACCACCAACTTTAGAAGCTGAAAAATGAATGAAATAGTGAAGACAGACTCAAATGAGACAACTTCCTGTGAGAAATGAGCAAAAAAAAAAAAAAAGAAATTATGCCATTTCTGTATTGTCCTTCATGGGTACTTCCATGCCTCTGACCTATACACCATAACATTCAGTGGAGTGGAATTGCCTTGCCCACAACTCCTGAGCTTATAGAAGACCTGAATTCTCTTGTTAGCTTTTCATTACAGTCTTCAAAAGTTCACGATTTTTTCCCCACTCTAGAGTATATTTACCACACCCCCAACATACACCCAGGCCTCTCTCAATCCTTGTTCTTCTGGATAACTCATTTTCTAGTTTCCCCCTGCAACTGAAAAACAGCCCACTTAAATTCCAGGTATACCACACCCTGTCAGGATCTAACTCGTGTTTCTTTTTCATTATGATCTCAATGTCAAAAATAGTCTTTGCAAATGTGTTCTACCTCTGCAGCTATAGCTCTACCTGTATATATGGAGACAAACCCACCTCATCCTACTGCCTTTAAAAATTGACACTACTCCAGCTAAAAGTTCTCCAGCACTCACTCACCCGTTGCTCTGCCTGTATCTCAGCATCCTTTCTGTCAGGGTAAGGACAGAAATGCCCTGCTACAATACACAAAGAGCAGCTTGCTCAGCTGTGCGCGACATTTGTTTTCCGCTGCACCTGGGAAGTGGACAGATGGCATCGCACCACACGGAACGGTTACACCTACTACCCGCTGTGTGCAGAGGGGGAAGCTCAGTCAATATTTGTGCAGTGGAACTGCGGCTTCCAGCAAGAGCAACAAAACCCCCAAGGTTTGCAGTTCCTCCTGGAATTGGGTCCTTCCTATTCACTGCAAGTCACACACGGTGGTTTGGAACACGAAAACAAACATCCTGTACCACGTTCCTACGAGTAAAACCCCTGCACTGCTCTCCCCCAGCTGCTTTCCCGCTCTGTGAAAGGCTGCAGTAAAAGCATTTTTCTATATGAAACAGGAAAAAAAAAAAAGACACATTTGTCACCTGACACCATTTAGCCAACTGAAACCCTGCCAGATTAGAAATATCTACACGCCCTGAACAGTGACAGCCATAAAACAAAGGGAAGACCAGTAACTCAAAGAAAAATAAGAATACACCATGGAGAACAAACGAGGTCAGAGGCACAGGAATGGGCCTAAGTGACACGAGGAGCTGAGTGACAGCTGTGTTCTGTGTAAGGTAACAAAGCAAAAACCAATCTGAATTAAGACACTGTAAAGGAAATTTTTCAAGCCTTCTTTGTAAATATTTTTCCTCCTTAATACTTCCTCCAATTACTCAGTTTAAAATACAGTTGACTTCTGGGAACTTGCACATACAGCCTCAGGGAAAGGAATAAATTGTCCCACAGCCACGGGTCCTGCAGGACTGTGCAAGCAGTGACCTCTGCCATGTACTGGGAGGTCTGCCTGGCTGCCAGCGGGTGAAACGCTCCACTTCAGGGGAAGGAAAAAGAGAAAAGACCTGCTGCTTGGACAAAGATGCCACCTCCCAGCCTCAGGGCCACAAGGCTGAAGGAAGAACTGTCTGAACCGAGCATAGTGAATGGTAAAGATCACTGATAACGCCCGGAGAGCCTCTGTGAGCCCGTTCTTCAAAGTGCGGGTGTCATGTTGCCGTGCTAGAGACACTGAAATAAAACACGGCGTTTAACTGAGTAATCCGGAATCGCACGCCTGAAGGGCTTTGACGAGAAATAATTTGTTCCATCTACTAGTGAACCCCCAGCCCGTTTCACAGAAGCCTCCCCCGTCGCACTGCGCTCCCGATACAAGGCACGGACTGATGGGCGGCCGCGCACACACCGCTGAGTCTCGAAATTTAAAAACTGGGGTGCCTGGTCGCTAATGGCGAAGGCGATTAACCCCCGAGCGCGGACTGTGAGGCTCTCCGGTCACTCTCCGCTCGCAGGGCTGATGACTGACCGGCCCCAGAGGTGCGCAGAAGCCGCCCGCTGTTCGAGGGGCCCCGCAGCCACCGCACCGCGCCGCGCCGCAGCGGTGCCAACCCGGCCGCGACGCTCCTCTCCCTATGGCTGAGGGGCGGCGGCGCCCCGAGGGAGGTGGCCCCGGGCCCCGCCAGCCGCTCCCCCGCGCCCCTCATGGGCCCAGGCCGCCCCGCCGCGCGCCCCCCGCTCTGCCCCGCGCGCGGGTCGCCGTGGTAACCTCACCTGCGAGCGGCCGCCACGCTCCCTTCCGGCTCGTGCCGCTACCGCCGCTTCCGGGAGCGCCGCTTCCGCTGCCGGGCGAGAGGAGCCGCGCCGCCATAGAGTTGTAGCGGGGCAGCGCCAGACTGTCACCTGGGCGCCATCTTGGGGGGGGTGGGGGGTGTCTTGGTGGGCGGCCGTTCCGCTGTCTGCTCCCGCCGCTCAGCGCGGGGCTCAGCCGGCGGGCGGGAGGGCCGTGCGGAACGGGACATCTCTCCTGCCCCTCAGGGACCCGTTCCCGGCACCACTCGTGGCCGCCAGCGCCTGATGCTCCGCAGCCCGGAGCCCGCCTCAGCCCGGGGCGGGGGCCGGGTGGCCGCGTCCCGTCGCTCCGCGGCGAGGGCGAGAGCGGCGTTAACGGCGTCCTGCGCGTCCACGGAGCGGCAGCCCCGGTAAGGCAGCAGGCGGGGCGCAGGAACGTTTCGGGCGAGCCGCCTGTCACCACTCAAGCGCGGCGGCGGGCGGCAAACGCCCGGCCCGAGCCGCCGCGGTTCTTCAGTTGCGCTCGCCGGAGCCGGTGGCTCCGACAAGCCGCGTTTAGTCAGACCTGCGAGCGGGGCCCGAGGGAAAGCAGTGGCCGCCTGCCATGGGCCCGCCCGCACAACGGGGCCAGCTGCGGTGCGGCCACTCTGGAGAGCCCCATCCCCGGGGCAGCGGCGGCAGCCTGGCCGGTAGCTGCACTCGGTGCCGTGCGGGGTTGGGGGGGCAGTGGTGTGGGTGCGAGTGCTGCTTCGCCGAAATCCCGCTCCCTTCAGCGGCCTTAGGGCGGGGTTCTTCGTCGCACACCCCGGCATGTACCGGCGCACTGTCACCTGCATCCCAGCAGTGGAGGGGTGGGAACAGCCATGCTGGGTCGGAACAGACCCGATTGGCCCGAGACTACACCCCTACCAGAGCTATGAGGCGTGTAGGTAAGGGTGTAAGATTCGGGCAAACAGAGCAGTGACTTTTCCAGGGTATTTGTGCAGTCTCTGTTGAAGCAGCAGGTAATGCCAGAGGTAAAGGTGGAATCAATGTTGTTTCTTTCATTAACCTTTCTGGTTGGCAAACTATCTTGTTGATAGTGTCCCTGTGCCAAGAACAGCTGCTTTCACTTGCTTGTTTGTTTACAGTGTAAATATGAGGAGCAATTGGAAACCAGCATATAGACATAAAAAACAGTTGTTCTTTGTTCATCTTCTCTGTACTTCATGTGCTCTGTGTCCGGTTGTCCTTGCCACATCCTCTGAACGTTTTGTGTGTTGCTGTGATCTTTCTGAGCCATGGAGATGGGGGAGCGAAACTGCTCATCTCACTTAAGAGGAGTTGAGCCAGAATAAAGCTAGAAGTCCAGCCAGGCAAAGTAACTTCAGTGGGGGGAAGAGCAGTGCCAAGAGTTAAAGACAGGTCTCACATCCTGATTGATAGTCACCCCGAAGACCAGTATCCCCCTGAAATGATCCTAACCACCCAGAGCTTCCTCAACAGCTGTTTGCAGAGTGCTCACAACACAGACTGAAGGGTTTGCAAGGATTACTCATGTGTGATTTCTGTAATTTCAAGGTTTTCCTTCTGTTTTCAATTTAAAATGATACTAAAACTCTGGAAACAACAGTCTGACTCTGGAAATTGAAGTCTGACTTCATCTGGGAGCCTCCACACACAAGGACCTAAATGAGAACAATGTCATGGAAAACAGTGGTATTCCAAGGTGTGTGTAATCCAACACGAGGGAGCCCTGGACTGGAAGCAGCTCAGGGTTGTAGTGTGCATTATCACCAATGTTTGGGGTTTTTTTCAATTTATTTTTCTCCTCTGTCCCACTGAGTATCAAATACTTATGCCAGCGACAACAGGGAGTCAGGCATTCATAAATGCAGCCGGTTTATTTACAAAGCCCCCTTTCCCTGCACACAGCAGCAGCACTTTATCTCCCGCAGGGCCAGGCCCGTGGTTACGATGTACGCAGCTTTTTCGCAGTGCCCTGCGCTCTTGTGAAGCTCTTCCTTACTTCAGGGGGCTTCTTTGCGTACTTGAGTTCAGAAAGCAGCAGCCAGACGCCTCGCCGGGATTATTTCTGTACACCGGCCTGTTGTACCTTGGCGCTGGCAGCACATGATATCCCTTGCGAAGGGCTCTAGAGTGGCGGAGATGAGCAGCGTGTGGGTGAAAGGCGCCCAGACCCGCGGGGCGCGGGCAGGGCAGGGCTGGCCGGGCAGCCCGGCCTGCGGCACCGGCTGGGGGAGCAGGCAGCGGGGTACCAACAGGAGCAGAGTCGCAGGATGGGGCTTCTCTGGCAGGAGGAGCGGGTGCTGAAGAACGCGGGGGTGACCGGCCGTGCGCCCGGAGCTGTCCGGGGGAGCGGGCCCAGCCCCGCGCCGGTACGCGGGACTCTGCGTTGCGACGCTGCAGCCGCCGCCAGGGGCGCGCGGCCGCGGTCGCCGCGGGGGAGGGCGTGGGAGGGGCTGGCTCCGCCCACGCCACATTTCCCAGGAAACCCCACGGCTCAGGGCCAATAGCACGTCCGCGCAGGGCACCGCCTCCCCCGCGTCTCGCGAGCTCTGCGGCCGCCGGACCGCGCGCCTGGACTACGTCTCCCAGCAGCCCTGCGGGGTGGGCTGCCGCAGCCAATGGGGCGGGGGCGCTCCGGTGGGTGGGGCTGACCGGGGCCAATCCGTCGTGGGCAGCTGCGGCGGCGGAAGCGGAGCTCGGTTCTCGGCGGCCGCGGCTCAGCGACGGCTGCCGCGGGGCGCCCCGGGGACAGGTAACGCCGCGGGCAGCGCGCTCGGCACTGCATTGCGCCGGGGGCCGAGGGCGGCTCCGGAGAAGGGCTGCGGGCGGGGGGCGGCGGCGGCGGCTGCTGCTGCTTTGGTGCTCGGCGGCGGGGAGGGGGAAAGCCCGCGTCTGGCGGTAGCGCTGCGAAGCGGGGCGAACAGCTGAGGCGGCGAGGAGAGAGAGAAGAGGTGTGGGGCCCTTGCGCGGCGTCAGGACCGGGGCGGGAGGGCGGGAAGGGACGGGGGCAGGACAGGACAGAGGAGAGCAGGGCTGGGGACGGCGGGACAGGGCCGGGCGGGGCGCTGCGGGCCACGCTCGGTGCGGGAGGGGCGGCCCCGGGCGCTGCCGCGCTCCCGGGAACATCCGGGCCCTGCGGCCCCTCACGGCGGCACGGCAGGGCGGGCCCGGGCGGCACGACCGGCCCTCATTGGCTATCGCCGCCGTCTCCGCCATTGGCTCGCTGACTCGTGAGGTCATTCGTACGGCCGCTGCTCACTCGCTGCGGAGGCCTGCCCTGGATTGGTTGGTGTGGCAGGGGCGCGCACGCATTGGCGTAGGGTCGGCAGTGCTGCTAGCGCCGCGCCCAATGAGCGGGGCGGGAGCAGGGGGCGGAGCCTGCTGGGGGTGTCGTCGCTGTCGGCGAGGCGAGGCGCGGGGTGGGAGTCGCCGGTGGCGTGACGTGCCGTGACGCTACATAACGGTCGGCGGTGCCCGCAGGCGGATATGAGCTCGCAGCAGTTCCCCCGCTCGGGCGCGCCGCCCACCGGACTAGGACCAGCGCCGCCGCCCATCCCCACCAGCGTCTCTGCAGGGCTCATCGCTCCCGCCGCCACAGGTAAGCGGGCTTTGGGCCCCGCAGGGGACGTGCCCTGCCCCGGCCTCCGCCGGCTGCCGCAGTTCGCGGACAACTGCGGCTCCAGGGGCAAGGGCTGATCCCGATGTCCCCGCCCCGCTCTGTTCCCCCGTCCCCCTCACGACTTCTCCGGTTGTCCCGGGCGGTGTGCGGTTACCGGGTGCTGGGCGGGAGGAGCAGGAGGACCGGGCGGGCGTGTGGCAGCCAGCCCAAGAGCTGCCTTGCTCGTGAATGGGAAGAACAACGTGAAAATCAATTTAGTCGCTGTTTCTGAAAAGGGATGTCAGGGCAGAGTTGGTCCTTTGCTCGTTTTAAGCCTTTTCCTCGGCTGCTAGCACTGCTCAGCTCAATGTATTTTTAGCAGGAGAGATGAGTGAGCAGGGGATCATTTCATGTTCCTGAAAATGGGGTGGGAACCCTGATTCTAGTTCCCGCTGTCCCTGCTGAGATTACAGGTTTCCGTCAGCCTATGAGAGGTGACTGGGCAGGAGTGGCTGCATTTTCAGGAGGGCTTGTACCTGTTTTTCAGCTTGATGTTCAGACACATAACACATTAAATGAAAACTTTTTAATACTCCCTTTTTGATGTGGGACTTTATGGAAGTTACTGAGGTAATTATGTGTTTTTCATTTGAAAGAAAAATGAGTCAATTTTGGTTTGAAGAAGGCGTTTAGATGGGCTTCTCAGAGAAACCCCAGTTTGCCCAGTGTGACAAGATATGAGGAGAACCAGCAGAAGCATGCCAGAGTTCCTAGGGTTTTCATCATTGGAATATGTAACTGTAAGGGTGAATTTCTTTTACTTAGACTGTTTCTGACATTACATCTCTAACCTGATGGGTGGCCAATGCGAACTTGTAAACCTTCTTTACCATTCTCCTCAGAGTTCCCTTTTTCTTTTCTTTGCTAGTGAGCGATGAATCTAGTCGTGACTCAGAAGTTGCTCCTAGAGAGCACATCGGTCCTGGCAGCTCCATACAACCTCGAGAAGAAAAGCAGGAACCAGTGGTGGTTCGGCCATATCCGCAGGTTCAGATGCTGACGCAGCACCACCCTGTCCAGTCTGGTGCCCCGGTGACAGTGACAGCACCTCCAGCGCATTTGACTCCAGCTGTGCCACTGTCCTTTTCAGACGGACTTATGAAGGTAATGAGGAGGTTCGTGATTCCTAGCGGATAAAATACAATCTGTATTACAGGTTAGAGTGTTGAGCAAGAATGAATGGCACTGAAAACTTCCCTGCTTTTGTTTCTTGAGCCTTCCTTGTCTGCTTCTGGTGACTGTCCACCACCTCATGGGTTTAGCTGTTCCGTGTGGTACACGAGGACTTCATCCTATCACCACATTATTTTTGAGGGGGGTGGGTTTTGTTTATCTTTTGAGAGAAGAGAGATTTCAGTTTCTGAAATCTTCTCTTTCCCCTGCAGGAGTGGAAGAGAATATCAAGCTAACTGTTAATGCCCTGTGTCTGTAGGGTATTCCGTAGCCCCAACAGACTCCACCTGCGGCTCATGCTGTACATTAGAAGCTGCATGTTTCCAGTGCAAAAGATGCCCTTTTTCTGTCCCAAATGAAAATGGAATAGCTCTAAATCACCAATATCCTTCCTCTCCAAATACTTAACCATACTTATCCTTGCTCAAAGCTGACTTTCTTTCCAGGTTTTGACTCCAAAACATGATTTCTGCTTCAAAACTGAGCTCTCATTTGGAGTTGCCAACATTTCTGTCTCTGTATTTCTTGTAGCCTCCCTTGAAGCCCACCATGCCCAGCCGGCCCATTGCTCCTGCTCCACCCTCTACTCTGTCGGCTCCCACAAAGGTTCCTGGGCAAGTTACTGTGACCATGGAAAGCAACATACCACAGGCTCCAACGATTCCTGTGGCAACAATCAGTGGGCAACAGGTCTGGTTTGTTTGGGGTTTTTTGGTGGGGTGGTTTTTTTTTTTTTCCTGTTCCAACTTTCTTATGGTCAGATCAATACTAATATTGGTACGGTAATATAGCTGGGCTCTTGCAGCTGGAGGCAAGACAGAGAGAGCAGGCTTCCCCATTCAGTGAGCACTGGTTGTTGAATCAGTTCCACTGGGAGTGTTAAACCTCAGACTCAGTTATCGCTAGCTCTTTAGAAAGCTGCTGCTTTGTTGTACTCTCCCAACTGACACAGCACAGTGAGGCTCTACAGCAGAGCCATATCCCGAAGCTGCTGTGCAGCTGAGTCTTTCCTTAAAAGCTCCTACAGGTTCAGTATCGCTTGGAGAATTTCTAGTGTCGACACACTGCTGTGATTCTTCACTGCAGTGTTCTTTAGCTTTTCTGGGAGCAGATCAGAAGAGACTGGTGAACAGTCCATGATGCTGCAATGTGTTCTTATTAAATCACTAGTGACAACATTTGAGGGATAGAGCTGTGGATAATGCTTTAGAATTTTTTTTTTTTTTCCCCTCTTACTTTAGACTGCAGAACCAGTCCTTGTGATTTGAAACTAGTTTCCCAGAATACTCATCACTAAACCTCTGAAGTCTCAGGGTTTTGATGTAGAGTGCCTTTAGGTGAATTTGAGTTAGACTGGCTAAGGATGTGCAGTGGCTTCAGAGGAGTTTTATCTTTATTAATATCTCTGGGAAGTCCAGAATTACAAGAAAATAGAATTAATTTATTGCAGCATTTGCCAGTTTCCCACCATTCTCTTGACTTTACTGGAGAGGTGGTAAGAACCTATGGCGTAAATGTCACTGATGGCAGAAGGTCCATCCCTCTGGTTGATATGTGTGTGACTGCTGGCTCGCTGTCCACCACCTACCAACCAGAGAAATAGATCAGTGAAACAGATCAATGTTTACACCTTCCACACTCAGTGTCAGTGGGATCTGCAACTTTATCCTGTACAAAACATCTGCCTCTTTCTCCACTCAATGTGTAGCGCACATGCCACCTTTGCACACCAAGTAGTTCTACAAAATCTCTGTCTTTGGGACTTAAATATGGTTAATAGTGTGGCCATTAATTCTTCTCAAATCAGTTCATAGTTATTTTGGGGTTTGGTTTTTTTCTGCAGGGGCATCCTAGTAACTTGCATCATATCATGGCTACCAATGTGCAGATGTCAATCATCAGAAGTAGTGCTCCTGGGCCTCCGCTACACATCGGAGCCTCTCACCTTCCCCGAGGTAAAGGTCTAGCTGTGCTGCCCCTGCCTTCTCTTCACAGCTTCTCCAGGGAGCTGCGTCTGGCTTTCATCTCTCAAATTCTCACTGCTCATGCAGCTAATAGGTCAGCTGTTAAGACCGCTAGCTTAAACAGGTGACTGCTGGCCTGTTAAGAATTATGTTGCCTTCAGCCATTTAGAGCAGGACTGTGTGACAGCATTTAAAATGCTGGCAGATACAGCATGTCCATTACTCTGATGCTGCGCTGTTAAAACAGTGAACACTTTTAAGAGAAAATATGCACTGGTATAGACTGACCTGTCCTGCAAAATGTCATGTACGTTCTGAGTGTTGCTCACCTGTGACAGTGGCACCTGAGCAGCTGTGAGGCGTATTCTCGTACCCACCTGATACAGGACCTCTTGTGCATTTTTGTGTGTGCTAACACATCCTATTGTATGCATTTGCATTCACCCTTGAGTTAAGTGCTGGTGATAACCACAGGCTCTTGTCTTCCAAGATTTTGACTGCTACAGCTTGCAAAACAGGAGATCAGCCCCTTAAATGAAGCCCTATGCTCTGTGCAGTCTATCCAATTCTGACTCCAGCTTTACTTTCAAAAGCTTATGGGTTAGGTTTCTCGTTCAGCTTTAAACTGATCTGAATTCAAAGTCCCATTAGGATTTTTATTTCTTTATATTTTTATTTCTTTTTATATATTTGATGTTATTTGGTCACTAAAGAAAAGCTTTTGACATGAGCAAAGACCTAATCTTCTTTTTCTGAAGTAGGTGGGAGGACTGTGCAGCTTTATTTGTGGCTGAAGTAAAATGTAGTGGTGTTCTTTTTGTGGCAGCTGTCCCACAATAAACTTTGTATTGGCACTTAGTGCATTTTTTTCTTTCCTTCCTGCACTTTTCCCTGAGCTTGAATATTAGCTTTTGGGGTGATAATTTTAATTAGGGACGCGTACAGAAGCTATGCAGTCTAGTCCATCAAATGATTTCAGGGATGTTTGCCTTCTCAGTGATCCCTTTTGAGCAGGAGATGACAAATAATAGACAATCAAATTGCAGGTTTAAAAGTGGGGGTTTGTTCTTGTTTTGTGTTTTCTTCTATTTCATGTGTATTTTTTTTCTTCTGATCTTCATCAAGTGCAGTGAGATTATTGTTGGTATCATGTGACTTATCTACTCATTAGCCCAGTAATCAAACTGAATTATTTCTAATGACTTCCCTGGCTTGGACCAGAAAAAGATCGGATTTACAATATAAGGTTATTATAAGGCAATGAGAATGATCAATAAATCCAACTCATGTAAAACAATACCTACCCTTCCCATGTGCTTTTGTGAACCTTTGGTGTATGTTTTGCAAGCCTTACTTTTAAACCAGCGTCACCTGACCTGACATACATAAGAAATACGCTAAAATTGAAATGCATACCAGCTAATGTCAGAGTCTGTCTCTAAGGTCGTAAAGGAGCCCTTTGGTTGCCCAGTGTTATAACACACTTGGTTTGTTTTCCAGGGGCAGCAGCTGCTGCAGTGATGTCCAGTTCTAAAGTAACAACAGTCTTGAGACCAGCTTCCCAATTGCCAAATGCAGCTACAGCTCAGCCAGCGGTTCAGCACATCATTCATCAGCCAATCCAGGCAGGTAGCAGCCAGGCAGCTCTGCAGGACACTGACCAGCACCTCCAAATCCTTCCTGGCTCTTACTTGTCATATATAACCTGTAGTTCCATGTTCCTGGACAGAGGCTCCTGTCAGCTCTCTTCCAGTTCTGTTTCTTGGGTACCAGTTTCTAACAGCAAGTAGTGGAATAGTCACATTAGTCTGGTGGGTTTATTTCAATTGTACACTTGGTTCCAGAAATCGGGTTTTTAACTGTCTCCAAAGTGCTTAGAAACTGAGAAGAGGATTTAGATCAGATATACTTGAGTTTTAAAGTCTGAGAAGTCTGATGCAATGTGCTTGTGTTGATTCTTAAATAGATGTATTGATGCAGAATTAAATCTCATTTTTATATGCCTGTGTATCTCAGCTTATGTATACATAGAAGTTGTTTGTAGGTATTGTTTCCCTATAATAGTACAAGTGTTCAGTGATAAGATCAAGGGTTAAACATCTTTACTTTGTGCTTTCAGTTGGGATCCCAATGTAATTGCCTTTGACTTTCTGTATATATTTGGATCAGGGTTTCTTTTCATTCTGAAGGGAACTGACCTTTGGGTTTTTTCCTAAAGACCTTCACGGAATCTGGTCTTGTTAACTTTACCGATTCCTATGATGTATGTGCTTTGAAAACCAGTGCAGATCTGCTTAGGAGCTTGCAGATCAGTTTGGAAAGACTGGAAATGTCTTAAAATGCCAAAACTTAGTGATAAGATGTAGGAAAACCAGTTTTAGCTAAGTAATTCCTGGTTATCCTCTGAACAGCAGAATTTCTTTTCTGAATGTGTCTCTCTGACTCATTTTTATAGTCTCGTCCTCCTGTGACAACTTCAAGCACTATTCCTCCTGCTGTGGTGGCAACTGTCTCGGCCACAAGAGCTCAGTCCCCTGTTATAACTACAACAGCAGCACATGCGACAGAGTCAACCCTCAGGTAAAGACGCTTTGAAGTCCTCAGCGCTCTGACTTCACAGGGGCTGCAGGAACAGGAAACACTCGTGTTCATCATGGGGAGCTGATAATCCTCTAGATGTGGGATGGTACAATACAAAATAGTAATGCTTGCGCAGTGCAAATGCTTTCAGTTCTGTGAATAAAAATTGCTGTAAATGTGAACGCTCTGTGTACTGAAAAGGAAAGACCTTAATGAATCAGTTTTCATGTCCTGCTTCCTGGAAAGCAGTTGCTGTTGGAGGAACTTGTGGCTAATTTGGTCCATGTTTTTTATGAAGATACAGTGAAAAGGACACATGAATGTTGAAAAGCCTCCCTGACAGAAAGTCTCCTTTGTGAACTGATAAGAGTTCTGATACGTCTGCCTTCCTAGCTGGGTACATAGGGCAGATGAGGACAGTACAATGTAGTTCAAATTCCTTTCGCTGCTTTACCATGTAGTTGGTAGCAGTGCTGCTTTCACAGAGGAGGAGACCAAGGCCTGATGTGTGTCCCTGCATTTTAACTTTTGTAGTTAGTATCCACATGGTTTGCTTCATGATTATTTTTCTTTCTCTCCAGTCGACCCACCCTATCTATCCAGCAGCACCCACCTTCCGCAGCTATTAGTATTCAGCGGCCCGCGCAGCCGAGGGATACAGCTACGCGGATTACACTACCGTCTCACCCAGCTATAGGAACACAGAAGCCACAGCTCCACACCATGGCTCAGGTAAACTGCAGGAAGGAAAAAACCCTCTTGTTTCTTTTAGACATCTCCTCTTTATGTCTTGGGGGCTAAGATGAATTTTGTGAAAAGAGTTAAGTTAGAAATTCACGTTCTTTACAGTCAGTGCAACACGATTCCATACTAAGTGTACATTTTAAATGAACTAGTCTTTTAATTGGAAGGTTTTCTTTTCTTTTCATAGAAAACCATTTTCAGTACTGGTACTCCAGTGGCAGCAGCAACAGTGGCACCTATTTTGGCAACGAATACCATTGCTTCAGCAACCACAGCTGGTGAGTATTCATAATGCTGTTGTGGGAGAGCTGTGGGGTGTGGCTTTTGTTGCTGCTTTTTGTTGCTTCTCTGTGCAGGAGCCTGTTTATTTCAGAGGAATTTTTTATTTATGGTAAAACTGCAGTTGGAAGTGCATGAGCAGACTTCAGGAGAGAAACTACTGTGTTCTTCAGGGAGATTGTCTGGTTGGGGGTTTTGCCCTCTTGATTTGGTTATAGATATACTGGTGTGGTGTAGGGCTCCAGAGAAACATCTCATGGTTTGTTTTTCTTTAGGTTCTGTGTCTCACACCCAAGCGCCTACAAGCACCATTGTCACCATGACAATGACCTCCCATTCTTCCCATGCTACAGCTGTTACGACCTCAAATATCCCAGTTGGTGAGTGACTGCGGTTTTAAGAAGAGTGTGTAACTGGTGCTTTGATTGTTCTGTTTATGCTGACAGTGTTTGTGCATGTTAGTGAATTAAGGAGGGGAGGAAAATCAGGTCAAGCTGGGAGAAACCAATTGACACGTCTGCTGTGGCAGGAATAGATGTTCTAGGAGAGGACTAAGTGATAAAATGGGTCACTAACTTACTCAATTGAATTTTTAGACAAATCTGTGCCATTTGGCATTTCAGAACCTGCGTGGTATATGCTAGAAGTTGTAACTGCTTGGTGATAGAATCTGGCTCTCATAGTTGATTTTGTAGTTTCCTGCCTGTGCTTCTTAAGGTTTTAAATGTAGCTGAATTGTGTTTAATTAGTGTGTTCATTTGGTGGTAAAACACTAAGGTCTAAAGGTGGGAACTTTACTTGCCTGGATATGGAGTCAGCCTGAGATGTTTCCTACAGAACAGCAAAAGCTGCTTTTTGTTCACCTCCTTGTTCTTAGGAAGTCTTGTAGTATCTTTCCCTACCATAAATTTCCAAGGAGTGAAGTTAAATCTCCATACATCAGTGTTTCCTGTAAAGCTTTTGTAGGTGTCTTCTTTCTTTTCTTGGCCTCCGCCTATATATACTTGTCTGCCTTGATCTCATTTCCCTTAATTTCCCACAGTCACCCAGGTGGTGTGACCAGGCAGATGATCTGCTCAGCCTGGTGGCAGAGCTGTGAGAGGAAGTAGAAAGGTTAAGTAGCATCGGGGAGGCTCAGTGGGAGGTAGAGTGGTGGAGCCAAGCTCTGCCCTCCCTGAGACAGAAACGGGAGCACCCAACAGAAATACTCAAGGGGACCCTGTATCCTCCCCCCGCCAGGCTGATGGCAGCAGCCTCAGTGGAGGAAGGGAATGGAGGCAAGTCCATGCTCAGGGCAGTAGATGAACTCCCTCCTTGCCCCCCTCGCCCTCCCAGGTGCCTCTGTACATCAGCTGTGAGGCTCCGGATGAAGAAGGGCAGTCAGTGGAGGATGTGGAGGATGGTCCACCTACACCAGAGGTGTCTCCAAGGTCAGAAAGGCCTATGCCCCATACCACAACCCCCTCCAGAGGAAGAAGAAATGGGGTTTAGTTGTAGGTGACTCCCTTCTGAGGGGAGCAGAGGGTCCAATATGCCAGGCAGACCCTCTTCATAGCGAAGTCTGCTGCCTCCCTGGGCCCAGGTTGAGGACATCACTAGGAAACTTCCTACCCTGGTACAGCCCTCAGACTATTACTTGTTAACTGATCTCCCACATAGGTGGAGAGGAAGCTGCAACCCGTAGTCCAAGAGCGATCAAAAGAGACTTCAGAGCCGTGGGACGGTTGGTGAGGGAATCTGGGGCACAGGTTATTTTTTCCTCTCTCCTTCCAGTTGTGGGCAGTGACAATGGGAGAAGCAGACGTACCCAGTCGATTAATACCTGGCTCCGTGGCTGGTGTCATGGCCACACTTTTGGTCCTTTTGACAATAGGATGATCTATATGGCACCAGGCTTGCTGGTGTCAGGTGGGATTCACCTTCTCAATGGGGGAAGAGGATCTTTGCTCAGGAGCTTGCGGAGCTCATTGTCAGGGCTTTAAGCTACACCTGAAGCCGGAGGGGCATAATATCAGGCTTGTCTGTGACAAGCTGTGGGATGACAGCCATGGTTAGAAGGACAGGATGCTAGCGAGGGCCCTCAGCCTGGTGCTCTGAGGTATGCTGGGGACACTGCAGCACAGCTGAAGTCTTATGGAGATGAGCCGGGGGCTCATGAGATCATAGGAGCCAACAGGGAAACATCAGTGAAATATCTCAAAGGAAGTGAGGGGTGTTCCTCCAGTGACTGACAGACCAGCGGAAGTGCCTCTACACCAATGCAGGCAGCTTGGGCAACAAACAGGAGGAGTTGGAAGCCACTGTGCTGCTAGAAAGCTACAACCTGATTGCCGTGACTGAAACTTGGTGGGACAAATCCCATGACTGGAGTGTGACTATTGATGGCTACAGGCTGTTCAGAAGGGGTGGGCGAGGAAGGAGGGGCAGAGGCGTTGCCTTATGTGTCAAGAAATGGGTGGACTATGAAGAGCTGTCCCTGAAGACTAGCCACGAGCAGGTTGAAAGCTAATGGGTAAGAATTAGAGACTGAGGCAACAAAGGGAACCTTGTGGTTGGAGTCTACTACAGGCTGCCTGATCTAGGGGAGCCTATTGATGAAGCCTTCTTACTCCAGCAACAGGAGGTATCGCACTCCCAGGCTCTTGTCAGGGTGGGTGAAGTCCCCAGAAGGACATCTGCTGGAAAAGTGGCACAGCGAGCTGTAGGCAATCCAGGAGACTCCTGGAATGCATTGAGGAGAACTTCTTAAGCCAGGTAATAGAGGGCCCCACCAGAGGGGCTGAGATACTGGACCTGATGATCACCAGTGCAGGTGAGCTCATCGCTGATGTCAAGACAGGAGGCAGCCTGGGCTGCAGCAATCACGCACCAGTGGAGTTCACAGTCTTGAGGGATATGGATCAGGCAAAGAGTAAAGTCAGGACCCTGAATTTTAGGAGAGCAAAATTCCAGCTCTTCAAGGAGCTAGTCAATAGAACCCCCTGGGAAAGGGCCCTCAGGGACAAGGGGGCAGAACAGAGCTGGCAGATCTTTAAGGACACTTTCCATACAGCGCAAGAGCTCTCGACCCCGAGGTGTAAAAAAAAAAAAAAAAAAAAAATCTGGCAAGGAAAGGAAGAGACCAGCATGGCTGAATCAAGACCTGCTGGTCAAACTAAAGGGCAGGAAGGAACTGCACAGGCAGTGGAAGCAGGGACAGGTGTCCTGGGAAGAGTAAGTGGACACTGCCTGGTTGTGAAGGGATGGAGTCAGGAAGGCCAAGGCATGGCTGGAGCTCAACTTGGCAAGGGATGCACAGAATAATAAGAGCTTCTACAGGTATGTCAGCCAGAAAAGGAAGGTTAAAGAGACCTATCCCCTCTGAACATGACTGGCAGGCTGGCTACAACAGCGGAGGAGAAGGCTGAGGCACTCAACAAGATGTTTTGCCTCAGTCTTCACTGAGAACCTCTCTTCTCACACCCCCCAAGGTGATCGACTGCAAGATGGCGGCCAGGGGGGCAAAGTCCCTCCCACTGCAAGCAGAAATCAGGTTTGTGACCACCTGAGGAGCCTGGACATACAGAATTCTATGGGACCCAATGAGATGCATCCCACAGTCCTGAGGGAATTAGCTGATGTAGTTGCCAAGGCACTCCATGATGTTTGAAAAGTCCTGGCAGCAGGTGAAGTCCCTGCTGACTGGAAAAAGGGAATGTTGCATCCATTTTTAAAAAGGGTAGAAAGGGGGACCCTTGGAACTACTGACCTGTCAGCCTCACCTCTGTGCCTGGGAAGATCATGGAAGAGATCCTCCTAGAAGCTCTGCTAAAGCACATGGAAGACAGGTCATTCAAGACAGCCAGCATGGCTGTACCAAGGGCAAGTCCTCCCTGACCAACCTAGTGGCCTTCTATGATGAAGTGACTTCATCAGTGGACAGGGGAAGAACTATGGATTTCACCTATCAGGATTTCTGCAAAGCCTTTGACACGGTCCCTCACAAAACCCTTCTCTCTAAATTGGAGAGGTAGGGGTTTGATGGGTGGACTGTTTGGTGGATAAGGATTGGTTGGATGGTCGCATCTAGAGGGTAGCAATAAATGGCTTGATGTCCAGATGGATATTGGTGACAAGTGTTGTCCCTCAGGGGTCCCTGCTGGGACCAGTGCTGTTTAATATCGTCATCAGTGACAGCAGGATTGAGTCCACCCTCAGCAAGTCTGCAGATGACACCAAGCTGAGTGGTGCAGTTGACATGTCAGAGGGATGAGATCCAACCAGAGGGACCTGGACAAGCTGGAGAAGTAGATCCTCATGAATGTCAAGAGGTTCAACAAGGCCAAGTGCAAGGTCCTGCACCTGGGTTGGGGCAATCCTTGGTTTCAATACAGGCTGGGGGATGATGTGACTGAGAGCAGCCCTGCAGAGAAAGACTTGGGGGTACTGGTGAACGAAAGGCTGGACATGAGCTGACAATGTGCGCTCGCAGCCCAGAAAGCCAACCATATCCTGGGCTGCATCCAAAGCAGCATGGCCAGCAGGTCGAGGGAGGTAATCCTGCCACTCTGCTCTGGTGAGACCTCCCCTGGAGTGCTGTGTCCAGCTCTGGAGTCCTCAGCACAAGGACATGAAACTGTTGGAGAGGGTCCAGAGGAGGCCACAAACATGATCAGAGGACTGGAGTCCTCTGCTGTGAGGATGGCTGAGAGTTGGGGTTGTTCAGCCTGAAGAAGGCTCCAGGGAGACCTTATAGCAGCTTTCAGTACTTAAAGGGGTTTATAAGAAAGATGGGGACAGACCTTTTAGCAGGGCCTGTTGTGACAGGTGATGGTTTTAAACTAAATGAGGGGAGATTTAGCTTAGATAGAAGGAAGAAATTTTTTTATGAGGTTGGTGAAACACTGGCCCAGGTTGCCCAGAGAGGTGGTAGAAGCCCCATCCCTGGAAACATTCCAGGTCAGGTTGGACGGGGCTCTAAGCAACCTGCTCTAGTTGAAGATGTCCCTGCTCACTGCAGGGGGGTTGGATTAGATGAGCATTAAAGGTCCTTCCAACCTAATGTATTCTGTGAACTCCGTCAAATTCTGCTTTGAAAATTTGGATAAATAAATTCTTGACAGCAGAAAGGAAGGAGCTGATACTAAAAGAAAAACAAACAAACTTAATCCAAGCCCTGGAGTAACTTACTCTGTAAACAAGTATAATTTAGATATGCATTTACAATATCCATTTATCCTGGTATAAACTGATAAAAAGTACTTTGTTTGCCTTGTTCTTTCTGCCTATTGAGGAAACCTGTCATCACTGTGGATAGGGGATCATCTGGGGACAGTGAATGGTTGGGGTTGAGGGGAAAAGGAGTAGCATTGGGGTTTTTGACAGGAGAATTAATCTTGCCATTGCGGTGTTTACCAACTTTTCCGTTGACTGTCAGCTGATGACATGTTTGTCTTTGTGCAGCTAAAGTGGTTCCTCAGCAAATCACGCATACTTCTCCCCGGATCCAGTCTGACTACACAGCAGAGAGGAGTAATCTCATACCCCTCTCCAGTCACCGGGCGTCTCCAAACCCAGTAGCAATGGAAACCAGAAATGACAACAGGTGAGGAAATAACAGCTCTACAAACATGAGTCTGTGTGAGCAGGTTTTGAGTGCCTTGCTGGAAATAATGTGTTTAAAAACCTGGAGCGGGAGGGTTTGGTAGTTTTTTGGTAGAATTAATCGTGATAGTTGAGATACTTGACAACTTATGACAGATGAGATTACAAAACTCAGGAAGTGGCCCAGAGGCAGGGGTTGAAGAGCAGATGTTGAAATGGTGTGTGTAACACTTGTTCTCTTTGATCCCTGTAGGCAGTCAGTGCCTGTCCAGTTCCAGTATTTCTTACCGACATACCCGCCCTCTGCCTATCCTTTGACTGCGCACACCTACACCCCCATCACCAGCTCGGTGTCCACTATTCGCCAGTATCCAGGTGAGACCTGCTCTGGGACACGCTGCCTGTGCCGCTTTGTTCGGTTGTTACCTTATGTATGAGCTTCAGTGACCGGAGGAGCTGAGAGGCTTTTATGCTTGATTCCGACAGCTTGTCACAAAAAGTCTTTGACTTGTTGGCTGAGGGGAAAGCTTGTGGGCAAGGGGTAGTGAACTACTGCAGAGGCCCACTACATACAGCCAATAACAGTTTGCTCAGGCGTTTCACATTTGACATCCAAGGGTTTGCAGCTCTAGAAGTAAAAGGTTTTGATTCTACAAACTGAAACAGTGCAACTTCTCCAAAACAAACCAGCTCTCTGATGCATCTGCATTCCCTGGTGTTGTTCTGACAAGTCCCTTCGAATCTCTTTCCACGTAAGCGTGCAGTTAGAGAGAGAAATCTGAACCAAAACTGGAAGAAATAAGCTGCATTGCACACTACTGCAGGAGTGTTCTCTTTAAAAGAATGGAGCAATTAATCTATTTGAACTATTGCAGCAATTTGCAGACAGTCCAAAGAGGATGTGTAGTAGTTATCCCAAACTTATTCTGTGATGAAATTTGGAGCACTTTTACCATACTGAGTGCTTCAGGACTGCTCTCCACCATGTGGTAACTTCCACAATCCACACGGTAGGAATATGCATGATTTGGATTTTCATGGAATATCTGTGTTGTCTGCGGCGTGTTATCCTTGACCAGTATAGAGGGAATTTGGAAAGACTTGAATGTGGCCCAGCCCACTTGCTGAAGGGCAAAGTATGCACAGGGCATTGATGAGTTACTGGGGCCTGTTCTTTCTGCCACTGAAATCCCAGTGAAAAGTGGCAAGTCCTGACTTAGTCTTGTCAGGATTTGAGGTGGGCTTCAGGATGATTAAATGACAGGTGAGCTTCTTTTGTACCTTCCTGCGCTTTGGCTGAAGGTTTTAAAGGAGAACATGCAGGTGAGTGGTGCTCCTTGGTGTTGGCACCATTGAGGTCACGGTGCCCCTAACAGAACATGACTGCAGGCTGTCAGGAACTCCAGTTTTGGTAGCATGTAGGGATGATGGTAGGCTAATTTGCTTTGTAGAAAGCAGATGTAGGTTCTTCAGCAGGAGCTTACTGACAGAGGCATTTTGCTTGTTAAATTGACTTGAAGCACCAGTTGAAGGTCACCAGTCACTACCATAATTATTACAAAGCAAGAGGATTCAAGGTATTAGGAGGGACATGTACCTGAGCACAGCCATGGGAGGGCTTAGATAAAAGTACAGAGGAGACTTTTTAAAAGGTCACTGAGATACAGAGAGTTAATGCAGTTTTGAGAATGAATCTTGGCTTTGGCTTTCCAAATGCTGGTTGTGTTTTATATAGTCTCCCAAAAGGATTTTGTTGAACAGAAAGTTCTGCAACAAGCACGTTCTGCATAAGGTGTTCCCCCAAGAGAATTAATGCGCTAGACTTCATACAGAAGCCATTTTCAGGGACCTGGTGGCAGGTTTCAGGTTTCTGACAGCTGTGTTTAGAGTGTCTTGTCAGCACAAGAACTTTATGGAAATCCTGTGACAATGACAAAACCAGCTTGCTCTGCGCTGAGAGGGCTCTCCATTGTTAGTGAGCAAGTCTGTTGGCACGTTCGTACTTGCATTCTGTGTATGGCTGCAGAAATCACAGTACTGGTCTGTAACGACTGGAAATCTGGAGATAAGTGTAATGTGTCGTACAGTGGATCTGGAAAGATGGGATCGTAGCTGCTTAGAGCTGTAAATTCAAATAAATTAGTTGAACTTCTTAGAATAGGTGCTTCCTTGGGGACGTTGTTCTGACACAAAAGTACTTCACGTTCATTTGAGCTGTGGGATCCAGCCTATAACTGCAAGCCCTGTTCTGAGCCAGATAAGATTGTATTCAACATCAGAACAGTTTGCCTACTTGTGCTAAGAATTTTTTTTT
Organism: Bucorvus abyssinicus; assembly: GCA_009769605.1. Taxonomy (NCBI): domain Eukaryota; kingdom Metazoa; phylum Chordata; class Aves; order Bucerotiformes; family Bucorvidae; genus Bucorvus; species Bucorvus abyssinicus. The sequence continues at coordinate 20,688,291 of CM020035.1, read as the reverse complement.
ATGATTATGTGGCTGTGGAAAGGGGATAAGGAAGTAAACCCTGGTTTAAGGTACTTACACTTGAGTCTCTACTTGGTTTTGTACAGTCAAAGGTTTGAAGCTTTTTAACTAATATAATGATGAGTTCTGTGGAAAGACTGTCTTTTGAGGAGAAATGGCTTAGGTTTCTGATTTTTTTTTTTTTTTTTTTTTTTTAAGCAGGGAAAATGCCAAGTGTTGGTACTTAAAAGCATTGTAAAATAAGGTAGCAAACAAAAATAGTGCACAGTTTTCTGTAACAGCTGGGTACAGAAATGTAATTTGACTCTAAAAGTAGAGTAGTAAACTTGATCTTTTATCTCTTGTTGCAACTTGAAATAGAAAATGGAATGGAAATAAACAGTAATGGTTAATTCTTCTGGCAGACAATCTGGCCCCTCCACTCTCAAACTTAGTACTGCAACAAGCAGGCTGGCAAATTAATTTTTCAAAGCAAAATAGTCTTTGAAAGCAAATTTAAAGTGAGAGATTCTAGGGGGAACTGAGGTGGCCCACTGGGTAGGTGTGACAAGGTGTCTGTGTTCTGCTCCCAGTTTCAGCCCAGGCGCCCAACTCGGCCATCACCGCTCAGACTGGTGTTGGAGTGGCCTCCACTGTCCACCTGAACCCCATGCAGCTGATGACTGTAGATGCGTCTCATGCCCGTCACATCCAGGGGATCCAGCCGGCACCCATCAGCGCCCAGGGGATCCAGCCAGCACCAATCAGTGCCCAGGGCATTCAGCCAGCACCAATTGGGACACAAGGACTCCACCCCGCTGCACCAATTGGCACACAGGGACTGCAGCCAGCACCAATCAGTGCTCAGCAGCCACAAGCTGACACCAAGACTTCAGGTAAGAGCAAAAAGCAATGTCTGTGCTTTGGACCTAGTCAGAGCAACAGACCCTCTGTCCTACACATTTGGCTTTTCTTTTTCTTTGACTAATGGTCGTGTTAGACTCTGTGGTCCAGCAGCAGACACTAAATACATTCATATGCATACTCTCCCAGGAAATATTTCTACCTATTAATTTATCTTTAAGTGTATCTGGTGGAGCATGTGGGTAGCCTTGAACGGGTTACTTCAGTGGAAAAGACTGGTACTGCCTGAGCTTAAACAATCCCCTTCAGTCAGGCCTTGTGAGAAAAGGCATTTACAAGTAAACAGCGTTCTCTGAACTGCTCCAGCTATGCATTAGATCACAGCAGCTATTAAAATACAGCCAGGTACCTTCAGTGGCTGGTAACCTGATCCTGGGCTGCGATAGAAACCATATTTCATTAGAAATTATTGGTCTGATGAAAACCCAACAACTTGCTGAATAAATGGGATGTGGCAATATGAGAATATGCTGTTGCAAAGCTGGCAGACAGATTGCATGGTGACTTCCTGACTGTCTCCACGCTGTGCATCAGTCAGTTTGCCAAACAGGCCTTGGCACAAGGTCAGAACATAAACACAGCTGATGGAACTTCCTTTCAAGTGGCTTGTGTTGCCATGTTGACTCTACCAGGAGTGTTACTCTGACCCAGTTGTGTGGGTGATCTCCGTAGCAATTTCTGCGTTTTCCATTTCTTCTGGAAAAGATTATTTCCCTGGCAGCAGTTGTTAGGCAGGAGGTAGTTTCCATCTTCCCTGCAGAAGTTTCAGTGATCAGATTGCTTGTAGCAAAGGTGCTGTTTACAGAATAGTCTGGAACCGCTGCACTTAGACTGAGGGAGACAAGAGAGCATGGACAACATGTGCCCTACAAACAGCTGCTTTGTCATTAAATTTTCTTAACTGCTGCTTTTTTCTCTCTGTATCTGTTCTATTCTCTGCTGTGTCGATGTCCATCCCTCCCAGCAGTCGTCTTGGCAGATGGAGCCACCATTGTAGCCAATCCTATTAGCAACACGTTCAACACAGCTTCTGCAGCAACAACAGTTGTGCAAACCCATAGCCAGAGTGCCAGTGCCAGTGCACCAGCCCAGGGCTCTTCCCCGCGCCCAAGCATCCTCCGCAAGAAACCAACCACAGATGGGTGAGTAGAATTGAAGGTGACACGTGAGTGACACTTCTGTGCAATCTAGCCCAGCTGAAGGGAATCATTGCAGTGGAGATAAGAGAACTTCTAGCAGATCAGTCAGTCAGCAGTGGTTGTGAGTAACCTGCTGATCTATGAAACCTGTGTCTTTTCCTCCCCCAGGGTAGGAAATAGTTTTCTCTTACTGTCTGTAATAAAATGAGAAGGGCAGTTTCTCTCCTAACTCTTGAAAGTGACCTTTTGAGGGAAAGTGGATTTGAGGCTTTCTTGCTTAGTGTAATAAAAACAGAGTTCATAATCTGCTAAAATTAGAATTCTGTGCTTTGCCTTCAGTGCTTTTCTTGGAAGAATATGTGGATGAGTAGAAAGGATAGGATTAGCACCCTGCTGTGAAATCTCATTGGGAAAAAGGGAGGGAGTAACCTAAACTCTTAAAATATTTTATGTTGTCTGTCTAATTTTAAATGCCTGAATAAAGTGGCAAGAGACAGCTTTAGAATTAACAATGCATTTCCTCTTGACTAACGAATGAAAACGTTTGGAACTGATGTATCCTATGAGACTAAAATAGCATATTTTTTTTATTTGGGTGGAAATCTTTTTTTAAGGCAGAGAAGCTGCAGGCTGTAAAACTGAAACAAATTAAAGAAACAGAGGTAGATCTCGCTAAAGAATGTTTCCATTTGAGAGGTTGATTATTTTGGACAACAACCCAACTTCTAGCCTCACAGGAGAGTGAACAGTCTCTAAAATACTTTTCTGTATTCAGCTGAACGTCCACTTTCAGGGCCTGATGTCTTGGAGTCAGGCTTTGACACAGTCTAGTCCAACTAAATGAAGCAGATGCATGTCTGGGCACTGTTTAGTTCCAGATGATTTGCTCAGTCTTGAAACAGCAGTGGAGGACAGTGGCATGGCCAGACCACCCTTTGTCCACTGTTGAAGCCTGGTAGTCTCTGTAAGATGCTCTGACTGGCAGGATGAAAGTAAAGCTGATGTTCTTGGAGAAGCCCTAAATGGGGGTGAGACTAGGCCAATGCGACTAATCCTTAACTTTAAAGAAAAGAAAACATCTAATTTGAAAAGTAAAACAAGACTCTTTCTGTGGTGAATCAGTTGTATTGAAGCCAGAGTGCAGTGGTGCAGCTGTAACTCCTGTCCTGATGTGGGCAAGATAATGTTGATTCCTTTGCTCTCAGTGATATTTGTCTTTGCATCAGGAAGGTGGGAATCTGAGATCTGTCTGTCTTTTACAGGCTGGCAGTCCGGAAAAGCTTAATTCCTCCTCAGCCCCCTGAAGTAGCCAGCACGCGTGTCGACAGTACTATGCGAAGCACATCTGGATCACCAAGGCCTGCTGGGTAAGGCTTTAGGAAACAACCAACTGCATCATAACAGTTCCATTGTATTTGATTTGTATTCTTTGGCTACTGGAGCTAAAGCCATGTTCTCTTGGGGAACTTAATCTATTTTGAATTTGTCAGTGTGACGAGTTTGAACAGACTTGACTAGTTCTGCTGCTGTGAAGCTGAGGCAGCAGCCTTTTAAAAGATGTGGATGGATGGAAACAAAACCCCTCTGCTGGTGTAGAGGATAGACCTCAACTTTTTTCTGTAGTGCTTGGAAATGAATACTGAAGAAAGGTAAACGGAGCTTCTACCTGCTGCAGTTGAGTTCAGGGGCTTTACACTTTGTTTCATACCATTAGCTATAGTGGGAGCTCTTGCAAACAGAGGATGGGGAGCTGTACAGCTTTGGGTAAAAGTTCTTCCTGTCTGTGTTGTGAAACTCTTGATCCTTTTACAACTATTTTGAAGTTACCTGGAATTAGTCGTGAGATTTGCTTGTTACAATGAGTGGAAGAAAATAGCATCTATAATAAATACAAAGGGTTAGAAAGGGAGTGGAGGAGGAAATGTATCTGAGATGGCACTTTCTCCTGTTGTTAAACACATCACTGAGCCGGGGGTTACTTGCAGGTGCAGGAAAAACCGCACAGTCTGAATCCAGCGCGGCTCATTCGCTGTCTGCTAGGTGGTCACAGCTGAGGTGCAGTTTGCTTCAGTTTGGTTTGTTTTTTTTTTTGCGTTACAGTGCCAAGCCAAAACCTGAAATCCACGTGTCCATGGCCACTCCAGTCACGGTGTCTATGGAGGCAGTGTCTAACCAAGGTGGCGAGCAGCCCACCATTGCGGTCCCCCCTACCTCCCAGCAGCCCCCCTCTGCCATTCCAACAATCATCGCAGCAGCCAGTCCCACTTCGCAGCCTGCAGCAGCACTGTCCACCATTCCAGGAGCTGTCCCGGCTGCTCCGCCAACTACTACCACAATTGTGGCAGCACCGGCTCCTCCATCGACCATGAGTGGTGCTCTGTCAGCAGTGCTGGGTCCTGCGGTACCAGAGATAAAAATCAAAGAGGAAGTGGAGCCTATGGACATAATGCGACCAGTATCTGGTAGGTGGATGTTAATCATCAGGTTGCAGTTAGGAGGATTTCAACACATCCATTCTGGAAATTAAATTGCATCTTTTCCATGGTAGCACAGAACACCAGTCAAAGGGTTCCCATATGCCTTGTTACTCAGAGTTCTTCTTTGCCTTCTCCCTAATCTCCCAGGAAATCTCTTGTTACTGTGGCCTGCTTTGTTCATGTTCAGATGATTTGACTCCGAAGAGTCTGTGTGAATTCCTTGCTTAAAACGCACACATTGGGCAGTAGTACCAATACATTATGGATCAGTGCAGTTAATTTTAGTTTTCTTACGGATCCTACTGTTCGGTTCCAAGGGCCTTTCTTGCTTATGAAGAATTAGTGACCAGAGTAGGACTTCATAGGGCCCTCCTGCGATTCATGGATATTTTTCTCTAGAACTTTTAAAAATATTCATTATATTGCCTTACTTATCCAGTCGGGCCATAGTTGCTATCAGATGGCATGGTCAGTAAAATTCAGATCTGTATGGATCCTAGGTTGGGCACTGTACAGTGACAAAATCATACGAATGCATCCCGCATTCATGAGTATCAAAGTTCTGGTTTAGTTGTTGGTTTTATCACTCTCCTTAAAGCTGTATGTTGTCCAGGGATGAAAGAAGCTGCTTGATAAAGCTGTCTCTGGAGCACAGGCAGATAGCATTAAGCTCTTCAGGGTTCTTTTGTCTCTTACTGGCAATTGTGGGTATGCCAAATTGTCAAGAGATCCCATCCCAGAAACTTTTTGCTGCAGCCTTAGTCACGGCTGATTGGGCTTTTCCCTCCGAGTGTCCAGGAGTGTTCCCTCAAGCTACCCGCTGCTGTACTGCCCAACTTCAGAGGTGTACTGATGGGTGCTGTAACCTGCTGATAGGGTGCTATTGACTTGGCAGTACAAGTAGACTCATTGCAAGGAGAGCACTGCAGTCCTGATTTGATTGTATGTGACTCTCATATAACAAGAGGAAAGGGACTTGCTTGCTGCTGACTGTGACCCATGCTGGCGTACATACAAAGGTAAACTTACACAAGATGGACGTTAGCCTGGATTCCTTTTTGTAACATTAAACTAACATAAGCTTCAAATATGAGGGAACTGAGGGACAATTGTCTCTGCTCTCATTCTTTATGCTTTTTTGTATGAGACACTGAAGATCTTACTGTATAGCCTGGTCCTAACAATTGCTGTTGACTTAATTTCTGACCTTCTACCCGCACAGAGCTGAAGTGCTCATATACTTCATGCTCCTCACAATGCACTGAAGCAGGAACCACTGTTGGCAGTAGAGTTCAGACAAAGTCAGTGTGTTACCTTTACGCTGCTGATGGTTTGGGTTCTTTTCCTCTTTCCTTCTTCTCAGCAGTCCCTCCTTTGACTACCAGTACTGTGTCTCCATCTTTGGCATTGCTGGCCAACAACCTTTCAATGCCTCCAAGTGATCTGCCACCTGGTGCCTCCCCAAGGAAGAAACCCCGTAAGCAGCAGCATGTCATCTCCACAGAGGAAGGGGACATGATGGAAACAAACAGCACTGATGATGAGAAATCCACTGCCAAAAGCTTGCTGGTGAAGGCAGAGAAGCGAAAGTCTCCTCCGAAGGAATACATAGGTAATGGCATCACTGTCATGTCGTTTTTCCTATTCAAGTGTCTGTATTTTCTCTTCCGTTTGTTGCTCAGAGAAGGTGCTCTGACACTCTTCCCCTTCCTAAATATGAATAATACAGAATCCCAGTATGGTGATGTGTATCTGTGTAGTGATGTTCTGTGTTCAGATACAGATGTGTATAGTGATGTTCAGGGGAAATGACCTTTCTCAACATGTAGAGCATTAATTTCTATGACATAGAGGTGACTGATCTTCTGCTAGTTATTGTGTCATGCTGATGATCTACTTTAACCATCTTAATGATAATAATTCAGTTTTCCATGGATCCTTTTCTAGATGAGGAAGGTGTAAGATACGTCCCTGTGCGTCCGAGGCCACCTATCACGCTGCTCCGTCATTACCGCAATCCTTGGAAAGCCGCTTACCACCACTTCCAGAGATACAGTGACGTCCGGGTAAAAGGTCAGCCTGCTGCTTGTGGTTTGACAGCTTCACTCACCCAGGATGAACCCCCGCAGGTTACCTGCAAAGGGTGCCTGGGGAGCATTCTCAGCTCGCTGCTGCTGCTAAGCAATCCCACAAAAAGGGTTTGATTGCAGTTTGGAAGACAAGGGTTGATCAAGTGAGCTAATGACTTTCATTAGCTTGATGCTGCCTAAATCTCTTCCGCTCTCAAGATAGAGGAAAGAGGGAAGGACACTACACAGAATTAGCTATAATGGTTATTGAGAAATCTGTTTATGTACAGTGATACAAACGTAGTAAGGACAGTAATCCTTAGAGCACTAACACGCTGTGGTGATATGCTGCTGTGTAGTTTTCTGATTTTCTTACTGACAGACTTGACAGTTTAATCAAAAACTTTCTAGATTTAGTGTAATTAGTCTTGTCAGCTAACAAATGGGCTTTTAAAGAAGATTTTTTTTTTTCGGAGGAAAGTAAGAGATTACGTACTTTTTTTTTAGGCTTTTTAGCTAATATAATAGAATTTTTAAGCAGATTGGGTTTCCACAACTGTGTAAATACGTCAAAGCAGAAGAGGACCTGTATTTCAGTGGTAGATGGACCTTTTACTTTTTTCACGCAGGGTGCTTGAAACACTGAGCATTATGTGCTTTAAATGGGGGAAAAAAATGGGATACAGTATTTCTGGAAATAACAGATAACCTGTTAATAAGCAAGAGCAAGGGTCAGATACCTGGCACCTGGGTGGCTGTTTTCCTGTCGAAATCAAACTCTTGCTCAATCTCATTTATTAGGTTGTAGGGAGAGCAGGGTTTGGGCTAATGTTTCCATTTGAGAAGAGAGGCCTGGCGAACTCCTGGGATGTGAGTAACGTATCTTTGTGTTTCCTGGTGACAGAAGAGAAGAAGGCTATGCTGCAGGAGATTGCCAATCAGAAGGGTGTATCCTGTCGTGCACAAGGGTGGAAGGTCCATCTCTGTGCGGCACAGCTACTACAGCTGGTAGGTGAACAGGGCTTGGTGGCTTTCTACGACATGGGGGAACACGGCGTCGTGTGAGACAGGAGGATGTTTTTACAAACTCAGTACTTGGTCATCTGACATTGGGAAACCATAAAGGAGCTGGTGTGTAGTGCCCAAAGGGAGTGGGACATGCTTTCCCCTTTCTCAGGAATGTGGCATAAGTGGCTTGGAAACTTAAGAGTGTTGATTTTGATCCAGACATAAGAGCTGATGTATTTTGTACAGATGATCAAAATTGGCAACTCCCTCCTGCTGATGCACAGGTCTGAAGAAGCGTCTGTTTGGGATGGTGCGGCTGATCTGAGGAGGCAGCACTGATCCACATTCCTGGATGCTTCTCTTTCAGGTTGGGGGTGAGGTAGGTGCTCTGCATTCTAGCACCAAACTCCCCAAAACCTCTGCATTCCTGGAATAGTATCGTGAGAAACAGGGGAAACAGTTGTGGTTAGGATCCACGTTTGTTCAGAAGTGGAGCAATCCTGTACAGAGGATGTTAGTAAGAACACTAGTGCCACACTCTTATGTCAGAGGCTCCATCTTCTGAATTACTAACATGAGCAGCTGAGAGGGGAACGGATTATCATCATCTTTGTGTAGCTTTCTTAATGTGGGCGAATGTTTCCTGGCCCAGCGGTGAACCTTCTCATGAGGCGCTGATGTCTTTTAGACAAGCCTGGAGCATGATGTGTACGAGAGACTGACCGCCCTGCAGGAGGGACTCATTCCGAAGAAGAAGGCGGCAACCGATGATGACTTGCATCGAATCAATGAACTGATACAGGTAGGTTCCTGTGGCCTCTCAGCCCAGCAAAACTGCTTTCCCTTCATTATAAAATATCCCTCTGCGGGTAGTAAGAGCTAAAGCTGGCTTAAAACCCCCACATCGGCACCTTGCCTGTGTTTTCAGTGTCATCAGTTACACGTGGTATTAGGAAAAGGTACAGGGGTTGCTCAGACCAGTCAGTCTGCTGTTACTGATGAGGGTGTTTCATTTCAGGGGAATATGCAGAGGTGTAAACTTGTGATGGATCAAATCAATGAGGCTCGAGACTCCATGCTCAAGGTCTTGGATCACAAGGACCGGGTTTTGAAGCTCCTAAACAAGAATGGAACTGTCAAGAAAGTGTCCAAACTAAAGCGGAAGGAGAAGGTCTAAAGCCAGACTAATGACTTTGGGAATGGAGGACATGTACAGAATGGAGTTGAACCCTTTTGTAGTTTGGTTTTATTTTTAAGCAGAGCATCTGAATAAAAAGGATGAGTTTAGGGAACAGATGGCAACAGATGGACATGTGAAGCCTGGTGACCTGAAGGGATTGTCACTGATCTGTCATAATGAACAAAGATTTCTCTCAGGCTCATCCCTTTTTAAAGTCTTTCCAGTCTCTTGTTTAACCCTCCTGATGTGTCAGTGCCTACTAATTGGAACGAGTGATGCAGTGTGTGGTGGACAGTGCTCTCCTTGTGCTCTGCAAGCTTAGGGGTGAATGTACATGAGCTGTGCATACACCTGTAGCACAGGAGGTTCTGCAGGGGACACCAGGAGGCTGACTCACAGGTATTGACCCAGGCAGCAGCTGTGCTCTAAAGCATTGACAATGACACCACTTTCGGTTACCCTGTTCAGTTCTTGTTCTTCTGACCTTCCAATGTCTGAAGTAGCCTTCATAAACCAGTGCCACTGCACTAGGAGACCTGCCATGGTCAGAATCTGCAATGGCTCAGAAGTCCTAGCTGACAAGAAAAAAAAAAAGTGGGGGGAAATCATTTCAAAGTGACTTTGTAGTGTCTGTGTGTGTGTCTATGTTGGTGCTCTGGGATACTTGTTTTGAAGTACCTCTTGCCGCAGAGGACTTCCTGTAGCTGGTGTAATGTTAATTGTATGTACCACATACATCCTGAAAACATTAATAAAGGAATTGGAGGTTTTTGTATGTGAGCAGTTTGTATACCTTTATGCTACTGAAGCTATTCAACCTGTAAACTCAAAACCAGGAAAAGCCTTGAAAGAAGCCTTCTGGGGAGAAGAAGCAGAATGCTGGAAAGTAGATGACCTCTTGTGCTGCAGCAGGAAGGATAACTAATTCACGTTTCTGCTCCTAAAGGTGCAATATCGATTGCCCCCCATGCGCTTGTGCATTTAACCTTAATTTTCTGGAAAGGTTGCCAAATCAGTGCATTTTTAGTTTCCTCAGCAGCAACCTTCAGTTTCATGAACCAATTCTGTTTTAAGAATACTTTTTTTTTCTCATCCAGTTATAGGGCTGTTTTCCCAATTTTATTCAGAACTGAGTTCTTTCAGAAGTTAGATGAGAAAAAAATGGTATTTAATTCCTTATTTCTGATGTTTCAACTAGAGAAGTAGAATGTCCATACTCGGGCTATTCTTGTGTGTTTAACACATGCAAAACCAACTTCCTTCAAGTCTGTCTGCATTGCAGTCTCACTTTCATATTTTAAAATAACAATTCCAGTGTAAGATACAATTCCAGTATAATGATATTGGCTAGAAGAAAGGATCAAAACACCCATACAATTACATTACAGCCTGCAAGGAGTGTGTGTGTGTGTGTACATGTGTGTGTTGAAATGCAAGAGACCCTGGCACAGCACAAATGAAAATGCAAAGAGGTAAGACATGAAAAGATGGGAATCAAATAAATCTGCCGCTTATCACCTTGTATTTCTTGTGCTTCAGGAACAGACTGGTTAAGTATTTGTTTGACGGTGTCATGGTAATAAAACACTTGACATCACCACCACTTCCAGGTTTGTAAAGATGCTGCAAGAAGCTTACAATTACAAAGTTGCCTTTTGTAGGGTTGAGAGCTGTCTTACATTGTTGGCAAAGGGCTTTCGGATGAAATCCAAGGCATTACCAGCAAAGGGTGAGGTATTTGGAGGGGAGGGGTGGGATTCTTTTAAGGACTGCATAGGTTAAAAACTTGCTCTTAATCCTTTTTTTTCTAGGCTCTTCTCTTGTGATTCTCTGGAAAGGCTCCTTGGCTTTTACGGTAATTTTCATCCCGGAGACTTCACTGCTCAAAACCACCTGCTGTAAGAGAAGTCTCTCCTTCGAGTGTACATTGACCTCTATTTTTACAGCATTGGAGCAGCTGCTTTTCTGTCGTATTTTCGATCAGGTTGGGTAGAGGGAAGGATGGGGGTGCCCCACTGGTGACAAGAAGCAGGTAGGAAAAATGAGTAGGTTTTGTTCTGGTGTGGCTGTCACACTTGGCGCTACTGCCAGAAGCGTGTTCCCATCTCGCCGTACATGAACTCCGCCCGGCGGCCAGGGCTATTTTTATCGCCGCCTTTGCAAGCAAAATCCACCGCGACCGCAGCGGCTGCCAGCCTGCCTGGACTGGAAATGATTCTGCCATCGCCCTTGTTCGCCATCCCTCCTGCCAGGCCGGCTGAAGTCATCGGCTGGAGAAGCCGTGTCGGTACGTACGCTCCCGTGAAGCCCCCGGCGGAACAGGCCTCCGGGCCTCCCTCCCGCCTGCCCCCTCACCGGGAAGCTCCGTCGGTTCTGGGCGAGGCGCTCGGAAGGGGCCGGAGCCGGGCGGGAAGCCCCGCGGCTCCCCTCAGCCGTGAGGTGGCGCGGAGATTGACCCCCGCAGCGTCCCGCGGTGCCCTCCCGCGCAGCTGGCCGGGCCAAGGCCCCCGGCGCCGGGGTGGGGGGGGGGACGCGGTGTGTGGGCCAGCAGGGAGGGTCTCCCCGCCCCGAGCCACGGAATGGATGTTTCCAACCGCGCGCCCCGCCCCTCGGGTGCCGTCACAGCGCCTGCTGGCCAATGGGAGAGCGGCACCTTCGCCACGTGAGGGTGTCTCCCCCGCCCCACCCCCGGGTCCGCGCGCAGCCGGGGGCGGGGGAGCCCCGCGCGCGAGTGGCCCCTGTGGCCCCCGAGACTGTTTGTCCTCGCACGTGCGGCCCATCACGTGACGGGGAGGGAACCCGGCCCCGCGCGTCCTCCGACTGGGAACGGAAGTCCCCTGTATCTATGGTTCCGAGGAGGAAAGAGTGTCCTCTCTTCTCTATGGTCGCGCTGGCACCGCGGGGCCGACGGGAGGCTGGCGGACTATGTACATTTTTCCCTTATTACCTCACGAGCAGGGAGGAGGCTGCCGGGATAGCGGAGGACCTTCCCTCGGCCTCGCTCCAGTCCTCCAGCTCCCCTCGCTGCCCGGCGGCCCCGGGAAGCCCGGCTCCCGGCCTGGCCGCGGCGGGCCCTGCCCCCCTCCCCCCGCCCGCCGGGCCCGCTTCTCTGAGGAGCCTCGCCCAGGCCCATGGCTCCATGAGGCGGGAGACGGAGGAGGAGGCGGCGGCGGCGGGGCAGCAGCGGCGGCGGCTGGGCTGAGGCGGAGGAGAAGCCGCGTCCGGCCCGGGACGGGTGCAGGAGGTGGGCGAGCCGAGGGTGGGGCGGGGGTGGGGAAGGCGCCAGCGTCCCGCCCGCCCCGGCGGCAGCGAAGGGGTCAACCGGGGGTGGGGGGGACTCCCGCCTCCTGGCGCCCCCTAGCGGCGGCGGCGGTTCTGCCCCCACCCGGGGAGCCCCTGAAGCCCCCGGCGCCTCGGCTCGGCTCCCCGGGTCGCATCCCTGGCGCGCTGCCAGCGGGGCTGCCGGAACCCCCCGGAAATGCCGCCGGAAAGTTTGTGTCCGAGAGCGCGGGGCTCGTCCCGGGCCGGAGCGGGGCGGCGGGGCTCGGCGGGCGAGCGGGCGGGCGCGCGCGCGGGCCTGCCCCGCCGCCGGGGGGCGGCCCTCCCCCTGTGCTGCGGGGCGGGCGTTCCCGTTCGGGAGCGCGGGAGCCAGCCGGCGGTTCGGGAGCGCGGACGGCACCCCCAGACCGCCCGCCCGCGGAGGAGAGCAGCGGGACGATGTGCGGGGCTCCAGCGGCTCCAGCTCCGGGTCCAGCCACCACGTAGTGGGCGGAGGCTCTTTGCAGAGTCAGCAGCTCCTCGGGCTGGTGTTTGCCGCTGAACCGCGCTGTTCCGGGCAGAAGTTGCTCCCTCGGGCAGGGGGTGCTCAGGGGCGAGTGGCAGGCGAAGGCCTCCCGCAGCGGGGAAAAGGTGCCCTTTGCTGAGCCGGGCAGTGATCAGTGCAGCCGCCTTTGTTAGGCCCCTGCTGCAGAGGACGCTCAGTGGAGAAGACCTCTTTTCTGCCCCCTGCCACATCTCCAATTGAAAATGAAGAGCTGTGGTTTCCAATAAATAAATAAATAAGTATGTATTTCCCCCCCTAAATGCGGCCACTCTTCAGCGATAACTTGACAAGGCTCAGCTATCCCAGCAGCTTCACTGAGCCATAGGAGATAACTTCTAAGAGGCGCTGAGAAAATTACATGTTCACTTTGTCAAAGTTGTATCTTTTTTCTTTTTTTTTATTATAAATGTAGGGATCAAACAAAAAAGGCTGAATTTCATTAGATCTGGTAAATTGTTCTTTATGTAGATGATCTTTCTGAAACCTTGAGGTGAGGATTTCTAAGCAGAGTAAGCGCTGCGGGTGTACGTGGTTTGTGTGGAGGGGCACGTCCCTCAACACGTCTCATACTAGTTCCGCTTCAGTTCAGGATTGTACGACTCTTATGATGGCTGATGAAACTTCATGGATAAAGTTTACGTTGTTTTCTTTCACGTGCAGAGGAGGAAGGGACTTGCCACACATGAATTTCAGTGCCTGTCATACACACCCCTGTTCTGTGGATGTCACATCTGTTCATCCATCAGTTAAATACTTGTGAAAGTTGGAGGGATGCTCTGGCGGTTCAAGTAGCCTGGTACTCACAGGAGCTGAGTGTGACTTCCATGGGCTTCTCTGTGACTTACGTGTCTGGGCTTTCAGCCCCATTTGACAGATGAGGAGCTGTTTTCCCCTCCCTTTGTGCGTTCAGATCTCATGGGGATGACGCTGTTACACACATCTAAGTTCCTGCCGTTGACGTGTGGTCCTTGACTATCACCTTTGTTCATTTTTGCCTGCACAGGCTTTCTTCCCTGTATTTGTTCCACCCCTTCTTGTGATGCAAGAGCTAGCGTTCTCTTCTTTGCAAGCAAAACACTGCTCTGTGTTTTTTTAATACCGTATCTGTTTCCTGCCATTACCGCTCCCCTCTGTTCAGACCGTGCTCAGTCTCCAGCTCTTCCTGGCTGTAATCCCTACACGTTTACTTACGAGCAGTATTGATTTACTTAATCCTAGAAAGTGAGTGTAGATTCTCGTTCATGGGGTCTGGAAAATAGTCTGTTGTTTAGAAAATGGTAGTTCAATGCTTGTAGCTTCCCTTTGTGTCTTGCTTAGGCTAGTGCTAAATCAAGGGCAGCACCCCTGGGAGCCCAAGCCTGAAGGTGTCATTCAGAGTGTTGTCACTCTTCTGCTGAGAGTGGGGAAGGGAAACGCACTTGTGGTTTTTCAGGAGCTTGTTTGCCACTGGTGCAGGCATTGACCGAGGGGAAGTGGGTGATCCGGAAAAGCAGCGGATGGGGTACATCATACTCTAAAGTCTTTTTGTCTTTTTTCTTCTGTTCTCCTGCAGTTTGATTCCCTCTATGGGAAGGTTGGTTGTGGTCTGGGGTTTTTTTTGTGATGAGCTGCCTGTTACAGTGTTCATTGCATCTCACCAATAAAAGTGTGTTTTCGTGCATGTTGTATACACACTCGTTCAATTTATGTGTAAAAACGCCCGTTTTGCTTGCTGAACTGGCTTTAGTTCTGTACTCAGTTGCGCGTTGCAAGCGTTTTCCTCCCTTTTTTGCCGCAAAAGCAAACCTCTCTGACATCTTTGCAGAAGTAAGGAAGCAGCTGTTGGTTTTTCACCTGTAACTGTTTTGTGTATTGCTTTTTTTTTTTCCCCACCCCCTCCTTGCCAGGGTTCTGCAGTGCTCCAGGCAGCGAGTTTTGAAGCAGGATGGGAAAAAGACGCTGTGTTCCTCCACTTGAGCCCAAGCTGGCAGCTGGCTGTTGTGGGGTAAAGAAGCCCAAATTGTCTGGGAGTGGAACGCACAGTCATGGGAATCAGACCACAACTGTACCAGGCTCCAGTTCAGGTCCTCTTCAGAACCACCAGCATACAGATGGGAATAATGGAAGGGAGAATGTATCTGACTTGACTTTGGGCCCAGGAAATTCTCCAATTACTCGAATGAATCCCACTTCAGGAGCTCTGAGCCCACTTACTCGGCCCAATGGAACTGCCAACAGCACCAAGAACCTGGTGGTGACAGCGGAGATGTGCTGCTACTGCTTTGATGTACTCTACTGTCATCTCTATGGTTTCCCTCAGCCACGACTTCCTCGATTTACCAATGACCCCTAGTGAGTAAATCCATGTGCGGGAGGAAAGCTGAGAAACCAGCATCCAGAGCTGTGGTTCAGTTGGGGAGCGATGAACTGTTTCCTCTGGGGAGTGGGAAAACTGGTATGCAGGGAGGAAGGGGCGCGTTCACTGCTTGCTTTGTCTACCAGAAACAAAAAATGATGCACTGTAAGTGCACGAAAGAGTAAAAATACTCTGTTATGTTTGTTGGTGGAGATGAGTGGAGCCTTGAAGAGTGGCCTTCAAGGGAGAACATGCTTAGCTCTACGGAAAGAGAACTAAGCAAAACATGAGGAAGTGTGGTGCTTCCTCAGCTCACAGCCTGATGTGTTGTGTGAGATGTTGCGTACTTTATTGATAACATTCTGTGGAAGTTTGCTCCCTTCTTCGTAAGTAGATTCCTCTGCAAAAAAATAACTGCACTGTGCCTTCCATAACATTGTACTAAAAGAATGAGTGAAACTGAAATTACAGATTTCAGAAAACAGTAAAATAATGTCAAAAACTGGAAAACGATCCTGCTTCTAATGTCAGGCACTAACTTGGTGAGGGGACAAGGGGAGAGACTTCCTTCTGTGAAGCAAGTGGAAAGGGAACAAAGTAAGAAGTTGGAACAAGTTCCCGGCTCATCCTGAAACAAGTGCTGAGCTGGTGGGAATTGGACAAGGACACTCACAAGGGTGTTCAGCTGTCCACATTAATGGGTTTAGCAGAGAGAGGAACCAAAAATTTGCCAGATACAGAACGGAAGAACTCTCTTACGGAGATAGTGGTAGTTGAGCAATGCGGGGGGAAAGGGAGAGTTAACTTTCAAGGACAATACTGACGTTAAGAAGAAAGGAGGTGTGTGTGAGAACAGGTGAGGAGAAGGATTTATGAAAGTATTTCGCTTTGGTGAGATTTAGCTAATGTTTATCTGAAGGTTGAATGCGTAGGTGAGGAAATGTTAATGATAAAATGTTTGGTGGAAGAATTATATGGGAAAGATCAATGACAGATACACCTTCTGACACGCCTCCAGGGGCCACCTCCAGAACAACAGAGAAAATAAAAAGTTGTTGACATCCTTAATTTAAGCTAATGAATTTTAAATTGATGTAAAGGAACAATGGCTTAAAGAGGTCAAGGACTTTCTCCATGTATTAAATGTCTCCCCACCTTATTGGCTGTCAGTGTAGGTGGAGGTTGTGCTTCCATGCAGTTATTATCCGAGCAGGATTATGGATACATGTTCTGAATGCTACTGCAGACTAAGCTGTTTAATATTGTACATACAAGTGAACAGAGGAATACTCTGGACTAGAATATAGAATAGTTCCAGGGACCCCCCACACTGAAATATCTCTGCTGTCGTTTTTCACACCTAAGCTAAGTAAGCTCCTTTCAGAAAATGGTACAGCAGTCTGCTTATTGTCACCTGACATGCAGAGGGTTTTTTTGCTGTTGTCCTTTTCTGAAGTCAATAAGAGATTATTTTATACAGATTTATTATTATTTTGGTGTTGAATGAGATTTCTAGCTGGATTTTCTTGCTGTTTCTGTTGACCCGTTTCAAAGGGCATTCTTTCAGGAATCTCAGCTGTTTGAATTTTCTGTCCAAATTTGAAAAGTTAAAAAGTGTTCATTGGGCACTTCTGATCATTTAAAAGTCTTTTAGATCAGCACTCCAAAGCAAAACCAGCTCTTCTCTTTTCTTCCCCTCCAGGCAAATGCCTGCCTGAATTTTCTTGCGTTTCAGCATTTGTACTGCTGCTTCTAGCAAATAGTTGTACGTACCCCAGGGAAAAGCATGGGGTTTGCTGTCTTGTAGAGCAGCACACAGGGATGATCTGTCACACTTCAGACAGTAATGTAATGAACTTCAAGCCAAATGTTAGCAAACGTTAAGAGTAAGCAAAATGAAAACACATAAATAATTCGCATTGTTGTCCTGTGTAACATAATTAATGTCAGTGTAAGAGATCTTTGAACAAAACAAAGGTATATACCAGAAGTCTCTCTGGACAGACAGAAAAGAGACCGACTGTTGATGGAAGGAATAGAAAAATGCACAGGTTTGTCCTGACCTGTTTCTCGGGTAACAGATCTTTTAAATTGGTGCTGAACCCTAACATAAAGATAGAAGTAATTGTGGAGGTCAGGATTCTGCATAAACAGGGTAATAACATAAAAGTTACAGGGTTAGGACTTGGAAAACACTGAATTCCATTTACTGGCTTGAGAGGATACCCACATGGACAACAGTCTTGATGGGAATTACGGAGCTGGCAGGTACCTATGGAGTAAGGGAACCTTGCATACATGTTAGCAATCACTTCCACACGTTAATGTAGAGGAGGTGGCATTTCAAGGCTCGTAGTTATGTCTGAATTAAGTCAGTAAATGAAGAAAATATCCCCTTTGCTATTCAGTTTACTGAAAACATTACAATTTTGAACCTGTGTGGCATGCAAATAGTTAATAGGTTACTTCTTCCAGTTTTGGAAAACTGACCATATTTGACTGACTTGAGTTTGATTTTGTTTTTAATAGTAGGTATTTCAACCTGGTACTAAAACGACACCATGCAAGTTTCTCGTTGCCCTTCAAGGCAAATAAGATACTTGCATCATAAAATCTGTACTGTAACAGATTTTTCCGTACATTCTGATTTGACCAAACAGTATTTTCTTACTTTAAAATTCCCTTTGTCATTGCAATTGGAGAAGCTAGTTTTTAGTTGCTGAAATTCCCCTCTCAGCCAGCAAACCCTCGTCAAACGCACCTCGGTAGGGTGTTGTGGCTGGGGGAGAAATGGCTGCTGCAATGTGCTGAGGGTATGACTGCAAAGTACAGGTAAGTGCTCTTTGGTGAACATGGGCAAAAGATAGTTGTGACTTTTCTCAGTGCATCTAGGAAATAATACTTTTCAAGAAGGAGCTATGGAACAATTGACTCATTGTCAGCTGCACCTGCAATTTGCGAAGTGCATTTATTCTTCAGGTACAGAAACAATGTCTTTTCTACAGTGAAAAACTTTATAATAATGGAATTTTATATACTTGTACAAAATCATATATCCTTGTTTTACGCCTCAGTTGTTATGACCACAGTGAAAAATTGTTTAAAATGTGCTTTAAGCTATTTTAAAATATGGCAGCCTTCTGAATGTAATTATCCTGGCCTTTCTGGTAATATCTCTTCTATTATAGACACAGAAAGTTGTGTCACAGCTCAGTGGAAACTTTTTTTTTTCCCTTTGGAAGGAGAAAGAGGTGAATTGGAAATGTGAACCTGTAATTTGAATCAAAGATGAGAAGGAACTTAGATTTGTATTCTGTCAGTGATGCTTTTCATTTTCTCCCTTCCCTTTTGTGTTTGGGGCAAGTGTCACATGGGCTGAGTAATGGTTTCAAAACGTTAATTAGATTAAGCTCAATTTCCACTGAGCTTGTGACAGGAATGTTTCTCAGAAATCTCCTTTGTAAGGACAGTATCTTTTTTTGGTAAGCTTTCTAATGTATTTTCTAACGCTCCATTTGTGTTTTCTGTTTCAACATATGGTAGCTAGATGAAAGGGTAGGGGAGTGATATCCTTCAAGTGCCTTGAAGTGTTGTTGGAAAACGAGAACAGTAAATCCTCTGTCTTGGTCAAACAACAATAAGGCGCCTGGTAGTTGTGGAAGAATGTTTCCGCTTCCTCTGTGGGCAAAGTACTTCACAATTATCACATAAAGGCTAATTGCTATTTTGGGTAGTACTTCTGCCCTTGGTCACAGCGGTAACTAGATCCTGACTGATGGATTTAGACCCCGTGATAGTTTTTTAATTCCATTGTTGCTCTGAGGAACCTCACTGGGCATTGCTTTATCACTACAGTTTAAATGATGGTCTAACTACTTAGACATAAGAAGCTCTGCTGCTTGTATTTGAGAAGTGATCCACACTCCATGATGGTTTTGTTGTCTGAACAGAATCTCTTAGTATTTTCTGTAATGTTTGCTGCAAAGATAGATTGCTTACAGGAGCTTTAAGAGTTTGAAGAAACTGTCTGAGCTCTGTTGTAGAACCAGTTATTCTGTCTTCTTGTTTTAGAAGTCCTGTCAATATTTCTTTAACCTCAGAAAATTATTTTCTTAACCTGGCATGTTTTCTATCATATTACTTACCTTTTAAAGTTCAGTAGAAATCCATAGTCTGATGTGTGGAATCACTAATGACTAACTTTCTTATGCTTGGGTTCAAAGTGACCCCATCTTGTATTCAGTAGGCTGTAATCTGAAAGAGTAAGATCATTCATCCTGTTTTTATAACTAGATCAGCATCCTCAGTTGCCTTGCAGAATTTTCCAGATGTTTGGACATTTTTGTAAAGCTGCAGCCACCACTGTCCTTTCTTTACTGTTTCTCTCTACAGCTGTTTGCTGTAGAAGTTAACTTTTTTGCATTTAATATTCACAGCCATCTTTACCTGTTACCTCTTCACGAAGCTCTTCTGAATAGCGTCATTCTGAACTTCTTGTTCTTCAAGGTTTAATCATGGCTTCTAGTTTAACAGATTTAAATGAGCCTGCTCAGTTTGAGAACCCACTGTTATGCCTGTAAATTCAAGATAGTAGACAGGAAAATGGAAATCCATGTGATGTTTCAGTAGGAACAATACAGTAATTTGTATATATGTTCAACTGGAGAGAATATGTGTAAATATAAACCAAATGTAAGGTGAGAAAAAGATGTGAACATAAAACTGTTTGAACAGTAGGAATGGACCCAGAAGTCAGATCCTCATGGAAGTAACAGGGGGTAAAAAACTTAGGCTTGCTTTTTATCCCTTTAAAAAAAAAAGAAAAGCTTTTCTCTCAAACCTGAATTATAGATGATTTGCAGAATGCTCAGGGATCTTTCAGGTTCAATGGTAGTATAAATAAGTAATCTTACTTGATTCACCTATATTAATTTTCATCTGAGTTGCCATCTAAACGAGTGGATGCTACAAAGTGAGGCTGTTCCTCACAGAGGTAATCAGTGGGGTCAAATCACCACATCACTCATTAGAAGACAGCACAGAGTCTGACCAGGATGGTGTTGGTGGAGAGCTTAGAGAGTAACAGTGGAGAGAAAGGAGTACGCTGAAAAGGAGGGGGGAGATGTTGGGTTTTTGCGTTGGGGGGTGTGTAGGTGTGGGCATTTATTATTGCTAGATGGCAGGTGAGAAAACATGCCTATGGGGGTTTGTTAGAGGGAGAGAAGGCAAGTGCACACGTGCTTGCTCCTTTTCACCTTGTTGGTCTCCCCTTAGCAACCAATTATCTGTAGAGGCTGGAGTATTTCTCTTTTTTGCCTTTACAGTCCACTCTTTGTGACGTGGAAGACGGGGCGAGACAAGCGGCTTCGTGGCTGCATCGGGACCTTTTCAGCCATGAATCTTCACTCAGGACTCAGGGAATACACATTAACCAGGTAATTATGTTGAAAATTAAATAAATCTGAAAATATTTAATTTGCTGAAGGTCTGTAAGTGTTCTGGGTTAAGATGTTGGATCGACGTAGTTCAATTTAATACACTTCTCAGGTTAAAATAAACCTGAGAAATGCACGATAGTTAGGCTGAGGTAATATGTCAGGATTTAGTGGAACATCTTTGCAACAAGTGAGTACTCATTCACATTTTAAGGCTAATGTTGAATCCATCTTGCATACTAAGTTTTGACATCTTACATAGCACAGAATTTCTCTCCAACTGCAGCAAGCAGAGGACAGCATCATCAGGAAGCTTATACTAGTGTTTGCGTATTAGCATTCATTAGATTAGGGAGATGCAAATCACTTTCTCTGCGGTAGCAAAGAGAAACATGTTTCACAGAGGCATAATCAAAAAGGGAATAATTGAGCAGCTGACACTTTAATTTGGTGTTTGTATTAGGCAATATATATATCTTCTCTTTCCTTCAGTGCACTTAAGGACAGCCGATTTCCCCCCCTGACCCGCGAGGAGCTGCCCAAACTCTTCTGCTCTGTCTCCCTCCTCACTAACTTTGAGGATGCCAGTGACTACCTGGACTGGGAGGTGAGGACAGGTGCATTTGGAACTCTGCATCACTCTCTCGTTCCGTGCGGGTTCGGGTTAGTACATGGTGATGTGTCTCCTTCGTTACAGGGGTGTACGGGGGTAGAAGAAACTGGGAAGAGAAGAAATGGGGCTGGAAAACTAGAAGGGAGGAAGAGGATGGGCTAGCAGTATGCTTTTGGTTGGGAGGGACACTGAATGGGAATAAAAGAGACATTAAACTATTTTATGGATTTGGCCCAATAGGAGATGGGTGTAAATACATATGTAAAAATCTGGGAAGTATTTTGATGCTGTGAATAGGAACTGGGAATAAAAAGTAGGTAAGAGTGAAAGTGTTAGTCTTTTTAGGACCTTGTGCCTGGAAGTGTATTTAGTTCAAGAAGGATGAAATAGACTTTGTGGTTGGGCTACTTTAGGCATGCCTCTTGTGTTAGAGATCTTCTCTTCCTTGCCCAACATAAGAGATGGAAAACTATCAGACTTCTGACAAGACTTACTTCAGAAGTGGCAGGAGACTGGTTAGGCTTGTCTGGGAAAGGTGACAAGAGGGCCCGTATGCTGCTCAGAGAGCTACCTGTGAGACCTGCTTGGCAAGGACAGAGAATGGGGAAGGGAATGTCCTTATCCAGGCAAAAGCCAAACTGGCCAGAGAGAGAGAGACACACACACAGTGTTGTGGGAATGACAACTGGATTGTGGACTCATGCTAGCAAACACCTCTTATTTGGCTATTCATTTCCATCTATAGGTTGGGATCCATGGGATCAGAATAGAGTTCATCAATGAGAAAGGTGTCAAACGCACAGCCACGTATTTACCTGAGGTTGCTAAGGAACAAGGTGGGTTTGAGATGGCAGCCAAACCTGTCAACACATTGTGTCACAGCATTGGGTAACATAAATCTATGGATTTTGGGTTTGGATTGCAATGCTGTCCTCTAGTAGTGCCATGGAGCCACCAAGCTTAATCTGGATAACTCACACCTGATACAGCTGCTGCTGGGATTTCATCTGGCCTTTCTCTCATCCCACATCTGTGCACAGTTGTATCTTAGTGTAAAAACATTTTAGGGCTTAAGATCTAGAGGATCTCAAAGTATGGATCTTCCAGCTTCATTCAGCGTTGCATCTTTCCTCTTCTATGTTTCTCCCACCAACTAGGATAACTGCAGGCTGCACAGCACCAACAGGAGAGTCCCTTTCCTCCTCATTCTTGCTAAAGTAGCATCCTCCAGATGAGGGCAGGAAACAGGGCCCCTCTGGAGCACACTTTCCACTCAAATATAGTAGCGGTCACCATGGTAACTGCTCAAAATATTGCCTCCTTTCCTCCACCTAGCAGAGTGGAGTGGTCGCATCCTCCTGGCTCTGGGGCAAAAGACTAAGGTAGGAATTTTAACTCTGATCTCTCACCTAGCAGTGCACTGTGCTATCACTAGAGCATCAGGTTGATCCCAGTTTGTCTATGTAAAGAGCTAAGTATTATTTTAAGGCTTAGACAGCTAAACTTGAGTGGCACGTGATAAAACAGTTTGGGGTCCCTGCAAGAGAAGCAAGGCACAGACCTTTGTGAGAAGAGAGGTCATATGGAAAATGGAATGAGTGTTTTATAGACCAGTCCCAATATGAGTTAAAAAGGGTTGGCATGTGCAGATAGTGTGCATGCATATGACCATGTGTGTCCAGTTCAACACTGGTACTTCTAAAGCTCAGAGTTTCCTGTTTAGTTGTTTGCTTTCCTAGAGGCCTTTTAATGCATCTCTTGTCTTTTTGAAACATCATTTTTGTAGTGAAAAATTTCCCTTGCTTCTATTTTTCAACAGACTGGGATCAGATCCAGACCATAGACTCCTTACTCAGGAAAGGTGGCTTTAAGGCTCCAATTACCAATGATTTTAGGAAAACGATTAAACTCACCAGGTAAGTCAATATATTTGTTATCTTTATAGTGTTTTGTGTGTATTTAAAGTATTTGTTCTTCACATAAGTCTTTCATGCCTCTTTCTGATGAGAAATGTAGTCCGAAAGACAAAATCATAAATGCCACATGCATAGGCATAAAATTTATATGGACTGAAGCAGAGTTATGTTCAGTCCGTGCAGGATTGACGTTAGCATTTTCTAAGAGAAGTGCCACTGGTTTTAATATTATCATCCACGTGAAGGATAAACAGAAGCAGAACCTTTGAAAGTTAAAAAGGTTGATTTTTCTGTATCTTTACAGTGGGCTTCCTTTTCTCAGTGTGCTCATCTGTGGATGGTGTAGCTATTTGAAGGTGACAGCTGTCTTAAAACCAAGCCGCACTCAAATTTGGCTGGTTTTCAGAATTTGCTTGCTTTTCTGTACCCCCAGCTGTCCTATTGGTTTCAGCTCCCTTTATGTTAGTAAAAATTGGGACATTGTCGTTTTGTATAGAAACACTAATTTATCAGGTCGTTCCTTACCTCTGGAGAAATGAGGTGGGTATGCAGGGGGTTTTTTTAACAGGAGAGGACAGGATGAAGGTTTTCATTAAAATCTGATGTAACATGGACTTAGTGCAATTCGCAACCGCTTTGAAGTTTGTTGTGTAGCATGCTTCAGAAGCACCGCTAAGTCCCTGGTCTCTCTGAAGGGACTTCACATTTGGTGAATTCTGATTGTACAACGTGGAAGTCACATATATGCTATATAATAAACCTCCCTTTCCCCAACTCTCCATCATTTTCTTTCACTAGCCTTTCAAATGTTGAGAGAACCACAGAAGTAAAGAATAGTGAAATACTGGTTATTTAGCCTCTGAAACTGAGTTTTCTTCCAGCAAACTTTTTATCCCCTCTTTTTTTCCACAGCAAGTGGATAAAAAGAGTACAAATGGATTATTTGTTTCCTGTGCGCTGCTTCAGGAGTCCCCTTAATTATTGCCTTGAATAGGGCTCATCTTAGATGGGTTATTGAGACTACAGCATGAGGCAATATCAAACAAAGTAGTTTTTCAAGTCAGTGTGTTCCTCTTGGTCATTTTTGGCTATGAGCTAAAAGATGATCTGGGATTAATGTTTTTATGTCTAGTCCCTTCACATTGCATAGTCTGTTTACATTATTTTTTCTCATGCTGTTCCCATAGGTACCGCAGTGAGAAGGTGACAATCAGTTATGCAGAATACATGGCTTCCCGTCAGCATTGTTTCCAGAATGGCACTCTTCATGCCCCTCCCCTCTACAATCATTACTCCTGACACACGGCTGCATGACCAGTCCCACTCCCCCGTTGCTGCCAACGGCTACGACATCATTGGGGCAGATGCCTCCTCTTCCTGGTCCAGTTACTTCTATTACTGCACCATTTTATGATGCTAGCTTCCGTTGCCAAGTCTGCCTTCCAGCTGACCTGGGGGGAGGATGAGAGAACTGACGTGACAGAACTTGAGGGGCCCAAGCCTTATCTCAGCCTTCCCTCCGAATGGGGGTTCAGTTGGATTGGGGCTCCATGCCTATGAACTGTCGTGAGGTGCAGAAGACTTCTAGGAGTGAAAGTGCCACTTCAGACCGATCCATTCCTGCGTGTTACCGACACTCTGGAAACTCGAGTTTTTTGTTATGGAAGCCCCCCAGATCAAGTAGGAGCATTCCCCTGGCAGCCTGGGCAACGGAGTCCAACAAAACATTTTTTAGGTTCTTTTTAATTTTTTTTAACCTCTGATATCTGTTGAGTACCGAGAGCTGATTGCAGTCTCCACACATCACAGGTGGACATGATGATATCGGGGAGGGCCGAACATCTGGAGAGCACCCCATCCTCACGGACAGAAAACACTTAAAGATGTGGAAAACCTTTGGAAGGTATTGCAGATGAATCTATTATTTAAACAAACCCCAGAAGGCTTTAATTTCCAGATCCCATTGTAGGTTGGATTCTCTAGAAATCCTCTTTGTTTTCTGGGTTTTCAGACAGTGCTTTGTAATGTAACCTGCTATGAAATAGAATGCTGTCAGCCTGTAAGAGAGCAACAGGGCACATGCTGCGTATGCCAAGAACAAGGTACTTGAGTGTCCCTCGACAGTCTTCTCTGTTAAGACCAAGGTCTGTGTCCAAACATTTGTAAGGGAGTCTGATTGGTTAGGGACAGGGAGGGATTTGCAGGGCACTGACTGTAGTCATACAAGTGAGACTAGTGACTGAAATTTGTTTAACTTCAGCTAAGTCTTGGGGACCTTCCTTTTGTTAGGACAGCCACTTTCTCTGGTGTGACTGTCAATCTTGAGAACTGTGAGTATTCCAGTTTATAGCAGGCCTGTGGAATAGAGCTATGTCCTTGCACTGGTAAGGTGTTACACAGCTTAGTCATTACCACATCGAGGCAATGAGTGACCCAAACTGTGTGAAACTCACGTGCACTCTGTATTTCTTCTCCCATCATTGATGATTACAAGAAATACTCTTTTCTAAGAGGAAGATAAGTTATCCAATTTTTACTCTGTGGTGTCGTTGAGGGATGTCATGAATTATGATACTCTCTCAACAAGGTCACTGGACTTCAAAATATAATTTTGGAGTTTGGTTTTGCTCTGTTGTCTAAGTTTCTGGAGGGTCAAAAATGATCAGGAAAGAAAATACAAGTGCATAGCAGAGCAGTGGCTATTTGGTTGCATAAATCTTCAAAGCTTGCTTGTGTGTGGTAATGACAGCTTTTAAAATTGCCTGGTGTTTCAAGCCTGAAATTCTCTGCTGGCATGGCAGGGAATAGGGCTGGTAGAAAGCTCAGGACTGCATGCTGCTGATCCTTCTGTCCGAGAGAAGCAAACAGAATTGTGCAGTTTTGCTTCACGTTGGTGTAATGTTCTCCTCCTGGAGGAGAGACGCGAGGGAAAGGAGGGGATCCTGTTCTGGATAACCGTGCAATATTGACCCAGCTTTCCTCCTGTACCGGGTCATTCTTACGAATTGCCACTTTTCTCTGGTGATGTTCTTGAAAAGCAATTGAAGATTTAAGGGATTGTTTCACGATTTCCTGCTGCTGAGAATAAATCGGTGTTGTTACAAACTGGAGTGGTTTGTAATTACTCTCCCAGGTGCCGTGTAGTGATGGGGGAGGGTGGGGTCAGCTCTGGACATACCATTCACCTTTCAGCTGTCAAACAGTATGATACATAGGGCTACACTCATTACTATTCAAGTGTTCTCTGTTAGAATTTAATTTCCAAAAGGTTTAAAAAAAGCAAAAAAAATGGTGCTAAAACTTCACCCCTGAGCACGCTCGGTGAGACTGGTCATGCAGGCATATAGTGCCAGGCTTTTCAACGATACTGTTTCTTTTTCAAATGTTTGCCCTGTTCTGTGTCTTCAACGGTGTATAGTGTTTTCCTGATTTCATTTTATTTGACTAGGGGATGACTAAGGGATGGGGTGGGGAGGGTTAACTGTCATTTTTAAAGAACAGAATTTTAGGATTGAGTGACTTGGTTGGTTTAAGCCTGAAGTGGGCTAGATGGTGTGGGACTGGGGAAGCCTTATCCTCTCTCACTTCCATTTCCCCACTCAGACTGTTAAAGAAAATAAACAAAACACAAACAAAAATGCCTCTAAATATGTACTGTGTTCTTGTCTTGTTGCAGTGAGAAGAGAAGCTAGCAAATCAGAAACACTGGTCTGCTGCCTAAGAAACAGGCCCTCTCAGCTTTAGTCCCATAAGGGTCCAGCTATAAAATCCGTTGAAAAGTGTGTCAGTAGTTAAGTTAGCTCAGAAAAATGTATGGCAAGGACAGGTGGTCTCAGGAAATAATCCCATTTCTAGATCATTATATGGCAGCTATGCATAAGGATGAAAGAGATGAACTAGAAACAAAAGCTACTTTGAGTCGCCTCAAGATGGAGACAACCAAAATCAATGACCAATTGATGTCGGAAGTTCTCTGTGGTTACTTGGCTGGGGCAGCAGGTTAGAACTACTCCTCAAAGCAACCATTACCTGGTGTGATCTGGTTTAACTCATCCTTAGAAGCAAGTGCCTTTTGGTCTAGAAGGGCTTATTCTCATGACAACCACAACTGAGAAAAAATCTCACTGCAATTATGAGTTGTCTTTGTTTTACAGTAACTGCAGGAGAATGTCTTTGATCACTGGAGTCTGTCAGTGTTGGAATGTTTCCACTGTGAGGTTCTTAATTTTTTTTTTTTTCTATAACGTTCAATAGTCAATCTCAGCTGAGGCCATTTCAGTTTGGGAACATTTTATGGTCAAAATATCACATATCTGCAATTTATCAGAAAAAAAAATCTGTAAGAAAATCTAAGAGTTCCTTTTAACCTTTGCACAGAATAATTTGTTTTCATAGTACATTAACAAACATCTGCAATCTTCACTGACTATTAGTGCTGTTTTCTGTTTGTATTCTGGAAACTACATGTTGTTTTGTTCGGGTTTTTTTGGTTAATTTATTTCCTTAAAGCAGGAGACCTCTTTTGACCTTCAGTGCAGAGATGTCAGACCAATTCTTTGTATTACACTTGGTTGCCTCCTACCTATATAATAACTTCTGAGTGTAAATAATTGAACTCTATCCTCTAATGAAGTATTGTAGAGAATAAATCATAATGGATAAAGATTATTTGTACTGTCCTCTTTATATGGTTTCTCACAGCCTTCAGGGGGGATGAAATCTTTCTCATCCAGACAGATGAACAATATACTACATGTATGAATACCAAATCTCTAGATTACATTAAATGTTCAGAACCAGGGAGGTTGCCAGAATGAGATGACAGCTGTCTGGGAGCTCAGAAATAGTCAAGACAGGCTCACTAGAAAAAAGTGAGGAAAAATGGTAGGAAAATTAAAAACAAAGGTTAAGTATGTTTCATTAATAATGGCATAGCAAAGTATCTTTGTATCTTGTTTGCTTGACAACTCTCTGTTAGTTGTCATGATGGTGAAATACATAAAGCACATACGTACGGAATTCTGTATTGTACTGAAAAGCCTGAATTTGTAAATCGGGCTTAAACTATCAGAATTGTTCTTTGTTATTTTTTTGTCTTCTAAAATGAACTAATGAAAACAGATTATCTGTACTTCACAGGCTGTAGTCTTCAGGTGATATAAAAATTTCATTTCATGAAAAAAAACCCTTTCTAAATTATTACTAAATATTTTAATGTTTGCTTTGGGGCAAAATCAATTGATTTGTATAATAGTTTTGATGTACATACCTCTGGTTTAGATGTTTTTTTCCATACACTTTCAGGTTCTTGTTCATTTTTTATCTATTGCAGATGTATAGTTAAAGATCCTACATTTCCTGTTTGTGGTTCTTGGGAAGGGCAGCCCTGGATATCAATGAACAGGCATAAGACCCCCCAAAAACCCCAACCAAACTAAGAGGGAGGGTATTTTTGACTTAAATATGACTGAGAAGCTCATTGACTTCAGTGCAACTACAAAGCAAAAACTTATTTTTGGAAAATATGCTTCTGGTAGTAGTAAAGCTAGAAAGGAAATCCCCTATGCAATATGAGGAGCGGGTTGAGGAGGACTCTGTGGCTAACATGATTTCCAGGTGACTCGTAAATTCTGCAGTTAACCGTATAACTAGCATCCACTGTTGTCATGTGCCCAGGTAGGTTATCACGTATGTTCTTACAGCTTCTTTGTTGGCTAGAAAACAGTGCCTTATTTGTATATTTTTATGGCATATGTTTTTCCTTACTTGATTTTTCACATCAGTCACACATAAAACCTTGGTCTGGTGTCTCTCATCAGAGGTTCATTCATGCATGTTGCTTTCTGTAACAGCAGTAACACTCGGCAGCTCACAGGGAAGATGAGGCCAGGTGGAAGGGCGTACATCTGACTGCACACTGAAGTAGTTCAATCCAGACTAAATGTAAACCAGGATAATTCTCCAGAAAACACTTTATTCTGTTTTTACTTCTGTTTGAAATAAGAAATGAAATTAATTAGTCATCTAGCAATGACTTCCTTCTAAAAACAAATTACAGAAAGGTTAGGAGAAATTTCTACAAGATACTTCAAAATAAAAAATACTTCAGCATTTTTATTCTAAACACAGAATTTTATTTTTGGACAAAATTTATATTATAAGCTACCTAATTGTGATCGAGAAATGCTACTTCGTGAAGATAAAAAATTTAAAAATTAAACCCAGAACGCTTTCCCATTCTTATCAATAAATTAAGGTTTATCCTGACCTGTGAAGATTGCTCCCAGACTGAATTGTTGTACATGTAGCAGTAGGATAGAGAAGTTTCTAAACTGTTTTTGCTACAATCTGTTTGATGATCACTCCCAAAACACAGAAAGCCCAGAAGACTATTGTTATCCTGTTCCTTAAAAGTTTTAAGTATGTAACTCTACAAATTGACCAATATCCAGATTACGGAACCATATTCTTCCATTTTTGTAGTCAGCGAGACTACTCTTATGATCAGATGAATTCTGACATAAATTATGTATTATACAACCAGTCGATAGTATGTTTAGATGTTGTTATAAATGTATTTAAAAACTTAACAGATGCAAGACCCGGCTTTGCATTCAGAGGCTTATTATCCCTTGATTACTGGGTGTTAATATAACTTTATAGTACTCATACATGTTAATTCACTATGATTTTGGATATATAATTTTCCATGGAGTAAAAATAAACAAAGGTAAAATGGTATGAAAACCAGAACCTGACGAGACTCACTTTAAGCAGGCAGATGAAAAAGCACGACTACATCTTGTGCAATCATGGCTATTATGACACGTGCTGTTCTGAGCACAGAGGTGTTCAGCCAAGCTTTTTTTAATCTTTGTTGATGCAACTAGTTGTTACTGGGTCTGTTCTGAAACTGGCAGTGTAGAAATTACCATAGTAGGTCTGTCTAGCAACCCACTACCTAGTAACATGTCTCCAGCAAGGGGCAATACTTTTTGCCCTGGAATATGGAGTACTAGAGGCTCTGTTCACGAGAAATGACATTTGGCCGAGTGTTTGGTTTTTTTTTAATCTGTTCATTTTAGGATACGAGCAGTAAATATGCCTGAAACTTCCTACAGTCATTCACTTTATTTTAATCTACCTCATTTTCCTTTTTTATGCACATTTTGCAAACAAATTGATAAATGCTTAAACAGTCATTATTAGTGAGGAAGGAGCCAGTGCATTTTAAAAATAACAAAGAAAAAGTAGGTACTCTGTTATGTTTGGTTTGTAGCAGTAGCTGAACAATATTTACTGTGGGTTTTTTAAGTGCATTTTTTAAATTCTTTAAAAAAATGAAGGAGGGGAAGCAGGTTCCCTTCAGGAATGTTCTTTGTCTCTTAGATCTGACTCTTGAGACCTTAACAAAACACGTCAGTGATAATGAACGTTTCCCTTTCATTACAGCCTCTTTAACTGTACCTATAAACTCTTGCAAGTATCTGGCTTTCTTTTAATTGTTTTAGGTTTTGTATACTTAAGTAGAATGGAGCCTTGGGGAAAAACAAAAGTGAAATTAATAACTTAAACCTCTGCAAGCCACCTACTGCCCCGAGAATCAGGATGTTCTGAGTAGATGGGTTATTTGAGAAGTCATCAGGATTCCAAGTAACTTTAAATGCTTCTCATCAATCTGGCACAGATTTCCTTGTTTTCTTGTAAACCTAATTGAAATTGTTTAATTTACCAGATGTTCCCTGAGATATTTTCATTCCATCTTCCTCAATGTCTTTCTGCCTGTACCACTTAGCAAATTAGTTTTCAATCAGTTTCTCTGCCATACTCTTTTATTCAGACAACAAATGTAAAAAATCTATGATTTGACCCCTTTATGAAGTATAGTTTGTTCTTAATGTGTTCCTTTTCTCAGCAGGAAACGATTCACCCAGGCATGGATGTGAGTTCATGAGGAGTGGTTTCACCATAAATCCTCCAACAGTCTATTTTTGCCTTTCTTTAAGGGTGTGGGATGACATAGTAAGGGCTCATAAGATGATTACTTTAAGAGTCTTAGGCTGGTTAGGCATTTACATGTGAGCTCTCCAGGGAAAATACTACTCCACAAGTTACGTTGCTGGCAGTGTTCCCATGACAGTGTCAGGAGAGGTATGATCATTTTCAGCTTGGTTTTTAGTGGTCTGTGGATTACTTCTGGATGGTGTGAAAAAATATCCTCCCTTTCAAAGTATGTTATTTATGATACCTATAGTCCTTCCTCACACACTGAGGTACATTAATCACAGTGAGCTAGACAGAAATTCTGGTATGGCCAGTTACAGAGTTCTCCTAAGGACAAGGTTTGCTGTCTCGCTAGAGGATGTTCTGGTAGCAAAACGGATGATAAGCTGTAGCTCCCTGATCCACTTACGGTGTGAAGCCAGACAGGTGACGATGCATCAGCTGCCTCACTGCCCCCCAGGTGCTTCTGGGCAAACGCATGCTGCTGGGCGGACTCTGCTGTGGGGGACCAGCACGGGTTTGAGCTCGTCGGGTACCTCCTAAATGGCCGAGCAGGAGGAGCCGTCCTTCGGCCTGGCTCCTGTGAAAGCCGAGCGCACTTTCCCACGGCTCTAGCTCCACATCCCGCTCTCCCGAGCGGTGTGAGTGACTGCGAGCCCACAGTGTCTTGGTCTGTCACGGTTATCTGGCCTGTCTTCACAGAAGTAAAGCTCCAGCACCCCGCTGCTTTCGGCCTCTACGAGGTAATTGCTAGGCAAGCTTAAAAAACACCTTCGAGGGTTGTTCTGTGCGAGGTTGTCGCACCGCCCGGCTCCTCGGCTCCCCAGGGCTAACCGCGCCCCTCTTACGCCCCCGCAAGCCCCGCCGTGCGCAAACGATTGCCCCCTCCCTCGGTGCCCTCCCTACGGCGCTCGCACCGCTCCTCCTTCCCGTCCTTCCCGCCCCGCCTCCGGTCCGGGCTGGGCGGCTCCGCGGCAGCTCCCTCTGGCGGGCGGCGGCGCTGAGGCGGCCCCGCGCTTCCGGGCGGTGGAGCTTCCGGTACCGGCCGTGGCGATGGCGGCGGGCGGCAGCGATCCGCGGGCGGCCGACGTGGAGGAGGACGCCTCGCAGCTCGTCTTCCCCAAAGGTGCGCGCCGCGGCGGGAGCGGCGAGGGGGCTGGGGGCGCCGGGCCGGGCCGGGCCGGGCCGGGCGGTGGCTGCTGGGCGTCGTGCCTAGATCCGGTGGTTTCTGAGGGGACGAGCTCCTTGGACCGGGGCGCTGCTGATCGCCCTGACCGCGCCAGCAGTTAGAGAGCCCCAGCTGTTAAAAGTCAGGGGTTACGAATCATTGCTATATATTTAAGAACCCCGTGATTGCTGAGATAGGGCTGCTCCTGCTTATGCGGACCACTACGTGTCTGTACGGGAATAAAATATCTCTGGTATCGGGTTCTAGTGAAAACATTTTTGGGTTTTGATTTAACCGTTACTTTTTCATTGATGTTTCTTGACATCAGAATAGTGCTGCGTTTTAGGAAACCAGCTGTCCAGAGTCTGAGTTGTCACTAGGGACAAAAACAGTCCCTAGTGTTTGTTTTTTTTTTTCCAGAAAGCTATTCACTGTAAGTTCCAGAGCTGTATTTACACCTCAGAGTGTCCCTGGAAGAGGGGAAAAAAGTAAAGGTGGGGAACACTGCGCTGCATTTTTCAGTTATGAACAAAAACATAGACCTGAAAGACTGGTTTGTTTGTGTGTTGAGGGGGGATCTGTTAAGATTAGTTAAAACTTTTTTCTGATAATAAAATTTCAGTAGGTCAATTAACCTTTCAAGTAAATGAAGACTTTTTAAAAAACATTCAGCAGCAGCACATTTACTTTTAAGAACTCAGGACTATAGGCATCACTTTCAAATTTCTTGAGTGTTACAGTTCTAAATATTTTTTTCTAAAACAAGTCATCCATTACTTAAGTTCTGCCAAAAATAGGTGAAGAAAACACTGCAATAATGTGAAAAATCAGAAGGTTAGGGCTGCAAATATAAAATGTGTGGTCAAAAAGACAAACACATTGGATTGTCACTCAAAGTTGTGGAATTTTTATCAGCATTTTCAGTACGAAATGCTGCCCAGTCAGTGGTGAAAGGGCTTGCACAGTTGCCGTGAAACACACTGTTCATTTCCTTGTTGCTCAAAGCTAAATTTACCTAAAAAATTTGTGGAAGTGCACTTTTTCATGCACGCCTCACCTGTCTTTATGCTGGTGTTCACTCATTCAATTCTAGAATTTGAAACTGCGGAAACTCTCCTAAATTCAGAAGTACACATGCTTCTTGAGCATCGCAAGCAGCAGAACGAGAGTGCAGAAGATGAGCAGGAGCTTTCAGAAGTCTTCATGAAAACCTTGAACTACACAGCACGCTTCAGCCGCTTCAAAAACCGTGAAACCATTGCCAGTGTCCGGAGGTGAGTGGAAAAGTTAGGGGATAAGACCAATCTGGAGAGTCTGGTATCGAATATTGGTGCTGCTTTACGAAGGTACAGTTCAGTGGTGTTTCCTGATTTGTACTGTAATTCTGAATCTTGTCTTTCTGAAGAGACAAGAAATCTGAATCACAGAGGGTTGTACTTTGTCTAGGTCAAGCCTTTGAACTGCTTCATTTTCAGTATTTAAATGACAGCTGACTGCATTAAATGGAAGGATTTTCCAGACTTTGTAGAGCAAGCCGGGGAAGGGGAGTTAACAGGTGTGACTTTCCTCTTTGCAGTTTTATAGTCTTTCCTCCTGAAAAAAACCATTGACTTCAGTGCCAAAAGCAGAGTGAAAAATATATCTATTTGGTTTAGTTTATGCCCTTTTATCTTGTAATTTCACCAAGTTGTTATTGTTCCTTACAGTTTGCTGCTCCAGAAGAAGCTCCATAAATTTGAATTGGCGTGTTTGGCTAACTTGTGTCCGGAGACAGCGGAGGAGGCAAAAGCCTTGATTCCTAGGTGAGCATTTATTGCTTTATACTTTCCTGTGACAGAAAGCCAGCGATGGGCAGATGCCCTCTCTTGAATCCAGCTCAGTTGATGGAAACACTTTTGTTCTGTCTTTCTTCACCTACCCACTGACCTGACAGTGAGACACTCTTTCTAAGTGTC
Organism: Bucorvus abyssinicus; assembly: GCA_009769605.1. NCBI lineage: Eukaryota > Metazoa > Chordata > Aves > Bucerotiformes > Bucorvidae > Bucorvus > Bucorvus abyssinicus. The sequence goes on along the minus strand of CM020035.1, from coordinate 20,654,266 downwards.
CCTAATCCACTTCCAACATTTACTGGATTCAGTGTAAACAACTTAAATTGGGGTTCTTAGCCCACCCAGTTGTGTTAGTGTTTGTTGGGGGGTTTTCTGCTGGAGCAAACGGCAGTGTTCCTATGAGTTGGTCTGTGGATAATGTACAGGAGAGCAATAACTTCTTCATATCTTGATTTAGCTTGAGGTGGTCTGAGATAGGGGAGGGAATGAAAAATTCATCTGAATGACAGTTTCTTCCTTATATGCTAAGATTTCATAGCAAGGCTGGACTGGCTTATGAACACGCGGCTACAGGGACTTAATTTAGAGCTCTGTTTAAAGCTACAACTGGCTTGCCTTTTTGATAAGGCATTTTGAAATTATTCTGCAGAAAGTTCTGGGAGGGATGGAGTTTTGTTATTTAAAGAGGAGATGCTGCATAGGGATTAGAGTGGTATTTGTACAGTAACGTTACAGACGGTTCCTGGTGGTTCCATACAGGGGGGTGATGATGGTGTGGAGACTGACAGGAGAGAATTACAGCCCTGTGAAATGAATCCAGGGGAAGATTACTTCTGAAATGTTAATGTATCCCCATTTTTCTTATCTTGCAGCCTGGAGGGCCGATTTGAAGATGAGGAATTACAGCAGATTCTTGATGACATCCAGACTAAACGCAGCTTCCAGTATTAAGGTTAACTCTCAAAAACTTCATCTGAATAGGAAAAACCTGGGACCTTTGCTTCTCAGCCCTCTGGACCAATCCAGCTCCTGGCTGTGCAAGGGGAGTTGTGGATACAGGGGACTCCAGTGCTGTGTCATCCACGGGTGCATTCAGGCTGGAGATCAGTGTAGTCCTTCTGGTTTGTTCCACGTGTATGTTGGTAAGGACACCTGCATTGTGAGAGCCAAAGAACCTGAAAAGCCTTTTCCCAGTGGCTCAAGTATTTGTTTCTTCAAAATCCCTCTCCCCGATTTGGAAATTTTCAACATGTTTCTGTTTTTAGCAGAAACGTAGATGCAACGACTTTTTTGTGAACTTCTAAGAGATGAAGAAGCTTGTTCTTGACTCTTAGAAGGTGCAGCGATGGGCGGAATCAGTTTCTGTGGTTTTCTTTGTTTAAATTTTATTGTTTGAACAGGACAGTGGACTTCTACAGATTTGATAATTTTCTGTTACTGTTTAGTGTAAATTAAAAGATATTTCTAATTAAAGCCTTGTGCATATTTTGATTTTTATTAATGAGGACCTTTTTGATAAACAGATCCTGTGACTATTAACCTGGGGACTCCAAGTGTGTAGTAACACAAGTACAATTTAGGTCAGGTCGGACAGAGGTCTTACTAACTGGGATCATAATGAAAGAACATTTGGGCAGCATCTCCCTCTCCGCTCCTGGGTTCTCTGCCAAGTGATCTCAGACACCCAACCCATGTACTGTTTCAGAAAAGAAAAAGATGAGGAAGAACAATTATTTGAATGTTAACAAAGCCAGGTATCCATCCTGGGAGGGATGGACTCCTTAAGTAGCTTCCCAACTGCCACAATTCTAGGAAGGAATCAAGCAGTAAATAACATGAGGCTATGGAGGAGTGGCTCTGGGGAGTGGCACACCCAGTATTATCCGAGTTCAGAGGTGGGAAGTTGGCAAACACCACAGATTGTTAGCTTTTAGTTGAAAGGAATGTTCTTTTAGTTAAGATAAATTTCTTAGCCAGCCCTCTCAAATCTTAAATACTAACAATTTTACCACCACACCTCGAAGAAGGAGATTTTGAGGAAAGATAGATGGGACAAAGGAAGACGTGTGTTACGGCACTATTCATGATGATGAGCAATAGCATTTGACTGATGTTGCAAAAGGGAAAGAAATATGGTATTATTTCAGCTCTTACTGGAAACTTAATGCTGCTGCTACTCTGAAAAGCCAAGCTGGTTTATGACAGCTGGTTGGGCTACCTCAGCTGAAGCACATTACCTCAAACAGCATTTATTTCTGCGCTTTAATGGCATTGCATCTCCTGCAAGCCAATAAACCACATAGGCTTTTCTAATTAACTACAATAACTTCGACTGGATCAGAATAATTATAACCAAAGAACAAAGATAAAAGCAATATGGCATGGGGAATCTGAACTTTATAAAGCTTAGTGGCCCCTTCTGATACGGGATATGCTTTCCAGCAGTGGCTCCCACTGTAACTTGGTTTGCTCTGTCAAGTGTTCCTGTTCAAGCAGCTTTAAGACATTTACATGTTTTAAATGCACAAGCTCTCAAGTCTGAATCACAACTCATTTTTCTTAAAAAAAGAAAAGCCATTCTGCTCCTCTTTATCTGGACTTCTGGGTGAAAGCATTGTCCCAAAACTTGTGGGATTCTTCACCTGGTGTGCAAGATGCAAGTATACACACAGAGCCAAGGTATTTGATTTATTATCAGTTCTGCGCAGAATAGGGTGCTAGGTGGTGTTTTCATAAAGCTAGCACACCCTGATTCTGTGTACCTCAAACTTCCAGAGAACAAAGAAATCATTTCTTACTGGTTAACAACTACAAAATAATGTCATCAATTGGTATTCTATTTCCTATTTGTTAATTCATCTTCACCCGCTATTCAAATTAGTAGGCACGTGTACTGAGAGGTTATCTTTTGAGGTGGAGGGTTTCTTGGGTTGGTGGTCATTGACTTGGTGGTTGCGGTACCCCCCTGCTGTCTACCTTTCCCCTAGTTACTGCAGAAAACTGCTGATCTTAAGTTCTTGATTGTTATTCAACTTCCGGTGCCTTTTGATCAGGGTGTTTCTCTTACTGGTCCCTTACTTCCCCTTCAAGGCCACAGCCATCAACGAGACATGCACTGTTTATACAAAGTCTTATAATAAAAGCCCTTTTTAGCAAACCTCAGTGCATAGTCCAATTTCACAATTGGCCAGCTTCTGCTTTACATCATTAGGATGTAATAATTACAACTGGGAGGCAGTACTACTTCTGGACACCTTCAAAAGCTAACATAAGACTCCCAAGGAGGAGCCTAACAGACTTAGTGGCCCAAATGTGGTCTCAGGAGATTTGCACCATCTTCCACAAAATTTAAGAGCACTGAGATTAGTTGCTCTTGATAGTTCTGTTTCGAAACCTGGTAATCAGGATGGGGAAGAAATCCAAAGGAATTGTGCAAGTTGCTACCCCGTTGTGGCACCTGGCTGTTTGGTGAACATGTAGAGTATTAGCATGATGCAGTACAGAAATACAGAGCTACACAGTCAGGTGAGATGTGCAAGGCGATGCGGTCTGGAAGCAGTAAAGTATCCAGCTGCCAGCACTACCTGTTTTGGAGAAGCTGAAGCCAACAGACACGGCGGCAGGGGCCCTGTTACCGACAGCGTCGTCACAGCACGGGCCAGGGGTGCAGCTTCCCCGCCGCGGCGGCTTCATGGGTTAAATTCTTGTAATTCTTTTCTCCCAACCAAACGCGACAGGCGCAGCGGGTGCGACGCTCCACGGCGAAGGACCTCCGGGGCTGCGGCCTGTCGCCTCAAGCCCGCCCCCCGCCGCCTGTCAGTGCGCATGCGCGCTGCTCTTCGCGCCTCCACCTGCGAGGGGAAGGGTCAGGGGCGCGGCAGGTTTCCGGTAGCGCAGGCGCAGCTCGTGGCACGGCAGGAGGCTCGCGGAAGTGGCGCGCGCCCTGTCCGGCGCGCCTGCGCATCGCCCGCAGTCTTACAGCCGCGGTGCCCTCACCGCCGGCACCGCCTCTCGCGGCCCTGAGCGTGTTGACGTAGGGCGCGTGCGCCGCCCGGTCGCTGGTGGGGGAAGGAAGATGGCGGCCGGCCGCGGTGGGGGCTCGTGAGACGGCGATTTCCGGGGCTGGAGGGACGAGGCGAGTGGCGAGGCGACAGGGCGCGGAGTCGGCGTACGAGAGCCGACTGGACGGTGAGTGCGGCTCGGTGCTGGGCCGCTGGCGGGGCGGGTGCGGGGCAGAGCAGCCTGGGAAGTGTGGCTGCCTCCGCCATTTTTAGGCCGCGGCCCAGAAGCGGTGCGGCCGGGGGCCCAGAAGAGGCCGAACCTCGGCGCGGCCCACCGACGGTGGGGAGTGGGTGCAGTAGTGAGGGGCTGGGGGGCTGCTTGGGCTGGGGCGCCTTCGAGAGCGCGGGGCCCAGGTCTTGTCGGCGGGATGAGCTGAGCGCAAGGCCCAGCTCCGCGGCGCTGGGCCCACGGGGTGGGGTGTGCTGGAGGGCTGAGGTAGTGGTGAAAGCTGGGGCTACGAGTAAGCAGTCGCTCCCCTTTACTGTCTGCTGCATGTGTGTCTGGTTGTGGCCTCGCCAGAGTTTCTTACTCCTGCCTTTTTCTTCTTTGTTTTTTAAAATACTATTGTTCTTTCCTCCACCTTGGATTTGAGGGGCGATCGGGTTGTGACTGAAGATACAGCTTGGGAAGCTCTTGCCATTGCTGGTAGATGCGGCCATGTGTAGCAGGCACTTGCTTATTCCGGAAGGGTGGGTGGTTTTAACGACAATATGGTGGCTCATTCCACTGATTTGAGACTCTCCAGTCTATGATTATGACATGGGTAGCAAACCTACATGACCTGTTAAATTAGAAAAAAGTACTTAAGCGTTTTTCCATTGGAAAGAACTCATTAGACTTAAAGCTGTCTTGAAGATGAATGTTATTTCTCTCTTTCTCTCAGCTTCTTTATTATGAGTAGATAGCTGTATGGTTTCAAATACAGGATTTTGACATACTGTTATTCATTTGAGCACATCTGTTTGTCTTACAAAAGTTGTCATAGGTAAGTAGTTCTGTACTCCACTAGTTTTGTACCTCATTATATTCCTAATTGCAGTTCTTGAGTAGTATTTGGGAATCTGTCTTCCTGTGTAGACATTAGTCCCTCATCCTTTTCCTAGCCACAGATATTTATTTTTCTGTGCTTTTCCTAACTCAAAGTGGTTTATTCTTTCTTTCAGAAAGGCAACAATGCCTGCATGTTTGTCAGAGAGTTTAGAGTATGCAGAGAATATTGTATCAAAATACTCTGGGGTTCCCTCCTCCTTGAATTCTTTCTCGGCTAAATTGACTTTTACTTCTCAACAGTTTGCTGCAATATTCTGTCATCATCTTTAGTATAAGAATATATAATCATAAAACACATTTCAAAATCTAGTTTTTAATTCTTGTTCAGTTGTGCTGATAATATTTCAGTTGTGCTATGTGATGTTTCTAATGTGAATATCTGAAAATGTAGTTAAAAGACTTCTCATTTAAACACTCTCAACACAATAAGAAAAATCTGGCTTGTTTTTCTGCCCAACTGCTCTAAAGTTTAGAAGGCAAGATTATACAACCTTCCTGCATTGGACTGTCTCAGAAGTGGATGGGACTGCCAGATTATATTAAGAGCATCAATTTTTAGAAAGAAATCTTGAAAGACAGGGAAAAACCAAATCTATTTGAGCTGCAGAGAATATTAAGTGCTAGTAACTAGTGTGTGTTTAATACTTTATTCCTAAGAACTACTTAAACCTTTTAACTTAAATCACTACAAACGGGTAAAGTCTTTCCCTTTTACCTAAAGTGTAGATGCTCCATTGAGTCCTTGCAGCACTAAACATTAGGTTTTTTTGGACTGTTGAAATTGAAAATTTCTTGTCAACTTTGTATTGCTATTATCAGCAGAGGTTAGGACAGGAAGCAAGAACATAGTGATCCGAAGTTGTGCTTGAGATAGAGGTACTAGAAATGCCTTCTTTTGCTGCAGCAAAAAAAAAGGAGGGGATGAGAAATCCTCTGGTTTGTTCCCATCCCTAGCAGATGTCTTATTAATCTTCTGACTCACCTGAAAAAAAAGAATTGTGGGGAAGACTTTTGGTTGAGTAGGCATATGGGAGAAATAGAGTTTAACTTTTTACTGAGGTGATTCCATGCAAAGTATTTCAATTTCTTGCCTCTGATAGCCACAGGGTTGATATCTGGGGATTTTCCATAGTTGGTTCACTAATGCTGGAGATGAAAATAATTTAGCTTTGCCCAGATGTTACTTTAGCTTGTAACTTGGAAAACTACTCGTATCTTTGTGCAGAAGAATTGTAAAAACAAGTTGAAAAGTTTTCTCTCTGGCATGTTTGTGAATTTTACAAAATTTATTCTTTATTTGCCGTATTTTCTTTCCTGATACGGTATCATTTTGTCATGGAATGTTCTGGTTTTTTATACAAAGTAAAAATAGAGATATGCAGGTTTGGTTGGTATAGTTAATGAAGAAATGTCATTGATAGGTAAAACCCAGTTAAACTGAACATTGTTAGAGATTAATGATGGGAGGAAATGTGGAAAAGATCAAAACCTTAAAATAACCTTAGTTACTTTTTCTGCTTTTACTTTCAGAGATTCTCTATGACACGAGAAGTGACTTTTTGATGTCTAAATAGTTCTTAGTTGTTTATTACTTATTTTGCTTCTAATTTAGAGCATCCATGATCTCATATTTTTAAAATGGTGCTAAATTACTAGCAATCCATGCTTGCGCATTAGTATTTAAAAAACCTACTCAGCATTTTACAGAATGTAGTTTCTAGTTCAACCAGCTCTCCACATTCAGGCAGGGTGTACCAGTCATTCTGTTGTGAAACTTGAAATGTGATACGAAGTCTGTATTTACCAGGAAGAGAAAGGTAGTTTCTCTTCTGTTGTGCAATATTACTTTTGATAACATGTTTAGTATACAGAGAGTGCACGCATGGCAATGTGAAATACTGGTTAAAATTGTTCTTTAGGTTATGGTAATGTAAAGTTTGTGATGGGAGAAGGTAAAGCCTTGGATGTGTTATAGCAGAATAGAAGCCTGTATTTTTGTGGAGGTTGAAATTAGAGAAGTGCCAAGTATTCCAGCCCTTCATTGTGTGCTTATTTTAAAAGGTTTTCTTTCAAGCTTTTTCCCCATGTTTGAAGAGGAATTGATTTAAAGAAAAAAAACCCCAAACTACACAACAAACTAATGCAGAAACACGAAAACTGTAGTACTTTTTAACAGATTAAGCACAAGTCGGGGCATATGAGTTTAACCCTTGTACTTTTTTGATACAGTTCCTTTTTATTTGCTTAAAGTGTTCACAGTTAGGATTTGTAAGGCGTTCTCTGAATCTGGAGGGCTACTAGAGACCAAATTATTTTATGCTTTGAAATTAAGCTGACTGTCACTGTTTCTGTTTTACTGCTGCACCAAACCATAAAATTGAGGAAGTATGGTTCTGTGTAGCAAGAGTGATATACAGATCCCAGTTCATCTACGAAGCTATGTGCCTGGTTTTCACTTGAGGGAAGGGAGAAAAAACCCAAACCCTGTTCATTAAGATACCTTGTTAACAGGAAGAGTAAGTGCCAACTTCTGTAATACAGGATAACCTTTAATGCTGAAAATCCATGCAAATTATACTTTAAGGATTGAAAAATGTTTTGAGTCTAACAATAATGAATTGTACTAAGTTGCAGTGAAGTGTGTCAGGAATTGGGGTTCTGTTCTAAGCGCTTTTGCTGGTCATTGCTTTTATCACCATTTCTCTCAGCTGTAGGAGGAAATAGTTGCTCAACAGTATTACGCTTTACTGTTGACTAACCCATTCCGTGTTGTACACAAGTGTTGTTTCAAACAATTGCATGGAAGTGTTCTTACATGTACACAGACTATAAAAAGTATAAACAATTTTTCACATTCTTCAGACACAAATAAAAACATCTCTTCCTCTCTGGGTGCTTACATACTGCATCAGGTAACCCTGGTACTTTTTTTTTTCTATCAAAAATGGTCTTAGAAGTTTATCTTTGTAGATTTCATTTTTAATTTACAAAGGGCTTTTCCCATATGCTGCTGTTAAATTTGAACACTTCTCATTTTCTGTTTACTTTTCATAAGTTAATTTTAATACAAAGAACACCACCATGCTTGTCATGATTTCATTGCTGTTATTTAGTCTTCAGTATAATCAAATATGCTGGCTCAAAAAAAATTCTATTAACTTTTGAAGCTTTGAAAATGTTATCAGTCGAGTTGTATGTAACCTACCTACAATTTTTAATTCTTTTAAAGACTAAAATAATAATATTCTGCTGCCTGTCTTCTCTTGGTACTGGAGTTCATACAATGGTGCAGGCAGCTGTACAGATGAACCCTTTCTGTGAGCAGAAGTACTATGTTTGTTTGTTTTTAATCTGGCTCATTTTTCTGTTTTGGCCTGTGTCTTGGAAACGCAGGTTCTGGAACTGGCAAGGTGGTGGGAAAAGGGAAGGTGTTGGGAAATACCCGTCTCTGCCGTAGCATTGACTTACGTTGCACTGAGTGTAACTTAGTTAATGTGACAGATATATCATTTCTTTATAAAATACATCCCTAAATATTTAAGATCATGTCTACTTAGTACCAAGTTTTAATTTAAGGTGGTTGTTCATGAGGCTTGCAATTTAAATTGCTTAGTCACTCACTTGTAACTTTGTCCAAAAGTGAGTATCCCTGAGTACTGTCCAGTGTGACAGGACAGGCCAAAAGCAGTTTTGCAACTAAAAGTATAGATATGTTGACACTGATAATTTCTGTATATTAATGCTTTATAATCTTCAAGATGAGCAGACAGTACTTGAAATAATCCATGTTTCTTGGGTTTAAACATTTGAGGGTTCCTTGAAATCATTTTCCCAAATCCAAAAGAAACATGATACAAAATAGTATATTAATGTGTCCCTTTTTCAGAGGGTGGCCAGAGGCTGGATGCAAGGAGTCTGTAGTATTTCATGGATTTGTTGTAGGTTTTGTGTTCATTATGCAGTTTGACAACACAGTGATTTGTATTTTACCATGGGTGGATGAGTATTCATCTGCAAATGTGAGTCTGGCAGAAGCTGCACTTTGAGTTGGGTAAGTAGAGCTGCAACTCCAGCTGGTACAAGTGCTTGACTTGCAGCTGAGGCCTGTGCAGCTCTACCCTGTCTGGTGTACATTTGCAGTCATCTAAACTGGCATTGCAGCCCAAAGTGGTAACTTCTCCTGCTTCTTTCACTTTTTTTTCCTCCTGTGGCAGTAGAGATGTTCCTGGAATGCCATAGTTGGCTGAGAAGCTGCTCTGGATTTTGACTTAACATTAGCAAAAAGGGTCTCTGAACACAGAGTGGTTTCTTAGGTGGATGACCAGTGTGGTCACCAGGTGTTCCCGTTGGCTTAAGGGAGGGGTCATGTAGAACAGGAACACAAAACTGGGATCAAGGCAGGACTGCTGTGTTTGCTGTTAGCAGGTTTAGGTTGGGTTAGGGTTGTTACGGAACTTGATCTTGGCAATCTTCTAGACTCTTCCCACAATGCTGAAACTCACTCAGTAGCTATTGCTGCAGTTAAATTGTGTGATCACACTGAGCAGTTATGCTTCCTACCATTGTCCTCCTTCTCCCATACCAGTAAAAATTGCCTCTTAAGTTTGAAAATGCCTTTCTTCCTATCAAGAAACATTTGCAAGCAAACCATTAAACTTCTTTGCAAAGACTAGTGAAATTTTATGGTTATACTTCAAGAAAAATTGTAGATTGTCCAAATTTGCAAGTAGGAGCACTGCAGACTGAGTTAAGTGTTAATATAGTATGTTCATTCTGCTACATTTGCAGTGTTCCTAAATTACGGAGTTTGGGATTAAATTCGTACTTAAATCAGTCATCAAACCATGTTTTGCAACCTTGCTCCTGGTGGATGCAAATACTCTGGTCTCCTCAACAAATATAAGTAATAAACAACTATCTATTTCTAATAATATCATTTGTAAACTCTTGACTAATAAGTCACAGCTTTCAAACTTTCTGTACAGTAAGGTGAAAGTACTGACCTAGGACTGGTGACTGAAGTGCTGCTTTTGCCAGGAAAACTTGCTGAAGGCAGATGATATGAAGTAGGAAAGAAATGTCAAGGGAATTTAGACACCTTTGGAGAACTCTAGTTTTCAAAACTGAAGCCCTCTAGGGACATGCATTTCTCCTGAACTGTCGTTCTCATGGGGAGCTTGACTCTTCTTGTAACTGGGGAAAATCTTACACTGAACCCTTGCTTTTTGAAAGGCTTTGTGCAGGATTGATGTATGTGAACTTGAATTTCCTTCACTGAGAAATATATTGATAGAGAAGATGAACGTGTGCTTTTATTGGACAGTACTAAATGGTACATGCAAAAGCTGTTTACTAAAGAAGCTTAAATGTATTCGTTGAGCAGTGTATATATATCTTCATATTCGTATACAGGCATTTGCATGGCTCCTAAGGAAAGACCAGAAAAGTAATGTTCCTGGAAGAGTTGGCTGTGTGATTCCAGGTAAAAGCAAGAGTATTTCTAATTCACTTTCAGTTCTGTGAGCAAGTGGTACATCAGCCATCGATTTAGAAAGTGTTCTAGTATTGGAAGTGCCTTTATATAGAAGTATCTTTACGTTGACTGTGTTTTAAAATAGACATGTTTCTGACAAAATGTATAGAACTGCTTGAGTGATGTTGTGTAGAATTTAAAATAAACCAGCCCAGTTTATTTTTGCTATTGTTTGTTCCTCATTGGATTAAACAGTTTCTAGCCTAACAAGTAGCAAACAAGGATTATGCATTGATCTCCCACACCAAACTGTGGCAAAAGGGTAGTTTACATGTACGCTAGACTTTTGAATCTTAACTGGAGCAGATACTGAGAGGCTACACTGTCAAATTCTGTCTTTATCGACATAAATAATCTACAGTCAGAATGTCACTTGTCCTGTTTTCTTTCACTATTTCAATAATTTAGGGGGTGTTTGATCGATGGGATTTGGGTTTTTTTAAAAAAAACCTTCACTTATTCACCAGTAAGTCAATAATGGGGAGTGTTGTTAATGTAAGTATGGTTTGAATTTCTCTAGCAGGTCCATAAGGCTTGTTTAGCAGCTTTGTGTGATTTGATACAGTTTGAATTGTTCTCTCCAATTCCCCTACTGGTGCTTAAGGATGTCTCTATATTAGCTGTGTCTGGGCATAGCAACTAGGTATTAATTTACAGCTTTTGCTATAAACATAGCTGCTAATTTAAGGGCTCAAAAACCTTCAGTTTTGGTTTGGGGGGGATAGCAAACAAATCTCTGTCTTGGATAAATCTTTCGTATACATCTGCTACATCTTTTTATCAAGAGAATCAAAAACCCTTGAGGGGAAAAAAGTCTCCGTGGATTTTGCTATGAATATACTGTGGTTAGTATGTTATAGGGCACTTATTCTGCAGTGTCTGTGAAAGTGTTTAGTATCTTCTTATACTGAATACGTGAAGTATGGAAATAACCTTGACGTGTCCAGAAGATGGGGGCTTTGTCACACAAGGCCTCTACTTCTGGATGCAAGTTAGGGTGTAGACGTGGGTGGTGAGTGGCTCTTACCATTGAAGTATGCAGTTAAATAACAAGTTCTTTTGTCCTGAAAATGTTCTACTAAAGTACAAAATCTCTTTAAAAAAGAGAGAAGTAGGGAAAGAATCTTTGAAATATGGTTAATAACTGCTGAAAAAACATAGCTTATAGTTGTATTTTTTACCTACTTACACTTCTCGCTTACCATATAAAGGCACACTTTTTCACATGATCACACATGATAGCAGGATTTCCCTTCCTAATGCTTCCCTTTCCAGTCTTCAGTTTCTTAGTTATGGAAACTTAGGAGTCAATTCTTCTACCTTTATTTGGCCCAGAAACTGGCATGGTAAATGGCATTGCTTTGTCAGAAGATTGTGAGAGTAACACTAAGGAGAGAGAGAAAAATAATCAGGGTGTTTCTGAAACAAAGGTGTTGGTTGTTGTGTTTCTCTACTGAAGTTTTGTCTTGCTGACTGCTATAGTCCTTCTAGTCCTTTTCCCTTCCACTGATTATGAAGTTCTCTGAGGACTTTTTTTAGGGTTTCTTACCACTCTTTCTCCTTATTCTTCTTGCCCCACCCCACTTCTCTGCTATTCTTGTGTTTTATACAAATGAGGGCTTGAGTCTCCTTCTAAGGAGTTATCTCCTGCCAGGAGCCAAGTATAGACAAATGAAAACAAAATGTCTGCACTTCTGTATGATGCCTAGATAGTAATTTGTCTCTAGAATCCAGTAAAGTTCCAGTTTGAGCGTATGTGAGCTGAGGAAGAAAGATGATAATAGTCTGGTGGTTTGGGGGCTGTGTACCTAAGTGGCAGTGCTTGAGTTAAGAGGGGCCTGGATATGCTTGGAGAATGGGTCAGCAGAAACATTGAGGAGGTGGAAAGGAGATGTGCAGGGTTCTCCATGTTTGGGCATAGCCTCATGGATTTGTACAAGCTGTGAAGTGACTGGCTGAGTAGCAGTCTCACTGAAGAGGACCTGAGAGTTCCAGTGGGTGCTGAGTTCAATATGAACCAACAGTGTGTTCTCCTTATAAATAAGGTGAACTACATATTGGGAGAATCTAGGAGGAGCATCCTGAGCAGATCCAGCTGTGGGGTTTTTTTCACCAAGATTATTAGTGTTAGTTCATCAGGTCTTGGTATAATAACCAGCTGAAGAATAGCTTGATATTTAGGATTAGCAAAGATTAGAGACTTCTTTTGCTTTTAGACTCTTTTTCTTTTGTTTTTTGTTCTGTTTTTTTTCCTTAGTATTTGTTATGCTGTGTTAGGTGATTTGAAAGTTAGTCTTAAAGTTCTGTTTCCTGACTAAATGGTGGCTCCAAGGTAAGGAAGCATCAGTAATCACTTCAGCATGAAAACCAAGCTGGGTGTATTTCAGCCAGGTAAGAAGAATTGCTATTGTCATAGTGACTCACGGTAGTAAAAGACAGTCTGGGTTATGCTCTAAATGCAGGTCTTGACAAACACTTAGCAGGAGTCAAGATAAAGGAATATACTGGTAGTTCAGAGGGAGGAATAATACTGGTTTATGATTAAAAAATGCGTTAAACTATTGTGAGTAAACTTCAACTTAAAGCAAAACTATCAGGTCGGAAATACTGAATGCATGGCAGCAGACCAACCTAACTGAGGTTTAGGTGCAGTCTGCCAAACATCCTCTTCATGTAATTGGTGGCTTCCATGTTTGTTTTGAAGTACACTTCAAGAAACTTGCTGTACAAGTTCCTTTTGTGAGGTGCAGAAAGGGAATAATTCTAGGCTCTTCTATTTGCGAAAGCTATTTTCTCTACTCTGGCCAAAGCGGTAAAGCAGGACCTGCCTCTTGAGTCCTGTGAACTAAAGTATTTTGACTTTTTCATGATGTACGTAAACACCTGTCTTCTGTAAATATGTCTTCTGTGGAATGAGTCACGGGTTTAATTTGAGGGTAAAATGAGGAATGTTTGAGATTTGATTAGGTATGTGGTACTAAACAAGATGTTAAATGTACGTGTAACTGATGTGCAGCTAAGCAGACTCAACTGTCTAAGATTGTCCTCCAGGCTTTATAACCTGAGACTTTCATATTGGTTGGTTGAAGTTTGTTTTCCCCTATAGCCCAGACTCCCTTGGGCTTTTAGATGTCTTTCTTCGTCTGTGTGCTTTCTCTATGCCCATGTCTTTCTCATATGCCCAGAGGTTCTTGGGCATATATTTCTATGTGAAATTTCCAAGGTATATGTTTTTTGTCAATTAAATATCAGCATTGCTTCTCTTCCTGCAGAGAATAAACCCTTTGAATCAAAAACTGCACCAAAATAATCACATTTTGCCAGTTCTTTCTCACTGTACAGTGAAAGATTGCTTGATAGGTATGTTAGAAACGTTACATGTTCTAACCTCTTTAGGTTGTGTTAAAAGTCCAATGGTTTGGACTTCATGGTAGAACTGGGCCTAATCAAAGTAGAGAACTGAAGTTAAAGGGGGAAAAAAATACTTTGCATTTTTTAGTTCCTTGATTGTGCCAGTGTAGTTGATTCAGGGCTGTGTATGAAACAAATCTTGGAAGTGTTTCCAAATAAGAAGAGGTCATTGAACCTTTTGGACATAGTAGTTTATTTTGACTTAGACTATGATTAATTTACGTATCTGTGTTTTTGATGCAGATGTAGGAGATTTATTTTTCACATAGAAAAATGTGAATTGGAATAGAATGACTGGAATGGGGAGACCTGCCAAATTCTACCCCCCCCCCTTCCCCAGTTTAAAATCTATTTCTAGGAAAGTTTTGTTCACAAATAGAGTACAATAGAAAACAGATGCCAGTGTATATTGAGAATATGCCAGTGGAGCCCTGGGGAAATCTGCTTGCTGCAGAAAGCAGTAATGTTGCTTAATAGCAGTCTTGTATCTTATAGGTCAGTATTTTTGTATTGAGTTTTGTGATTTGGTGTGTTAAGGACCTCCATCACCTGTGGATAATTAAGGAATTGCTCTCAGATTGTAAGAATGGTCTTATCTTGCTTACATTTAGACTTAATATGTCATCATGTCTTCTAGAAAAAATTTGAGAAAAATTCAGAAAACTACATGCTATTGCTGTGCCTTAAGTAATTAAAAAGTGGGAATGAAGTTTAAATACTCAAAGGACAAGGATCTTATGCAGTTTTTTTCTCCTGTTACATGGGGGTTTTTTTTGGTCTGCTTTTGACAAAAATATATCATTTCATCACCACAAGGCTAAGTTGGGCAAATGTGCACTGCATTGTTGCATCTCCTCAGCCTAGGCCATATTGACCACCATCAGTGGTCCACCCTGGCCTCCAATCGGGAGATTTGGAGACACACCATACATAACGCTGCTGTCTCCTTTGAGAGCACGTGTAGAATCAGTCTCGAGGAGAAAAGACAGCGCAGAAAGAACCGTGCCTCGACTATACCACCCAAGGAGACCCTCCCGTGTGCTCTTTGCAACCGGTCTTGCCTATCCCGCATTGGCCTTTTCAGCCATCAATGCGCTTGCAATAAGTGTGGACAAAGCCCTTCCTAAATCTTCGTCCGTGAAGCCAAGCCATGAATGATGATGAATGTTGCATCTCATTGTCTGATACAAACTTACTTTCTCATTGGGGTATGTGTTGTTTTTAAAAAAGTGACATTTTGTTAACACTGTTCAAAGTCAAGATGGGTCACATCTTAAAAGATAAGAATGTGGTTTTTTCCAACTAGTTTTATATTCCTGCTTAATACAGCCATTGTCTTTCATAACTAGTGGGTAAGAGACCATCTTGTTCTAGAACTGTACATCAATAAAGATCCATAGCATTCTTTCTGGACTAGATTTGTTTAGATGAAGCACTTTTTCTTGTGATGAAGCAGCTTTATCTGTCTAAAATCTGTATTCTAAAAAAAGGACTGTTAATAAAAAAGTACTCAGGAAATTCTTTGAGATTAAGTGCCTTACACAGATGTACTCTTTTCAGACTTCAAGGTGATCTTGTTTTTGTAAATCATCTGATGAAGTGGTTTTCCAATACAATAGGAAATTGAAATATAAAGCAATACAATAAATTGGTCAAATTTATTCCTCACTAGATCTGCAAATCAGCATAATTTGTTCTTTTTCAGAATTCTGTGTTTTCAGAGTGGAATTATCTAATGTACTGTGAAGGAAACATGATAATCTTTTCTCATCTGCACAGAGCAGGAGCAAAGTCCCCTCTGCTGCAAGAGTTTAATTCGTTGTCAGACACACAAATTAGTTTCAGCAGATTTCAAGTGTATCTTTAGAAAAATGTGGTGGAAGCTTGCTGCTGCAAGTCCTAGTGATTTTAGTAATGTGAGTTTCTGATGCTTCTAGATTAAAAGCATATCTGCTTCAGTGAATGAAGTGAGGGAGATGCAGAAACACTGATTCAAAACCAATCTTTTGCTCAGGTTCATTTCCTCTTTAAAAGAGGAATTATATTCAGAATACCTAATTTAGTTTAAAATATTTGAAAGACCGTTTAGATAAGATTACATGGTTTTCAAAAATGAAGAATCCTTTTTCTGTGTACCCCCCCACCTGGTGATTTTATGGTTTCAAGAAATGCCTGAGAGTCTTATAGTCTGTCACTCTTCAGCTCGTAACCATTAACCAGCCCTTAACTGTTCCTGTGTAATAGAGAAATGATGTGTGTACGTGCATGTTTGGTGTTTTTTTCCTTTCTAAAACATGAAAAAGAAATTACTGAAGATGGCAAAAATAGAACTTTTATGGCTGGAATATATCCTTCCACGTAATTGTTTTGCACTGGGAAGAGGTACGATTCCCAGGTAAGGAAAAGGACTGGATGCTGAGACCAAGAAGGAGCTTTTCTGTAAATAGTGTGAATGTTTCAGGAAGGGGGAGAAAGCCGTGGAAGGATCCACTGCTGGTCTCCAGAGCAGAGATGCATATTCTTCCAAAGGACAAAAGAAAGGGGAATTTTTTTTGGAACTCAGTGTTGATGAGAGGGAAAGGAATAACCTTGAATTGTATTTGGTTTGATTGTGTTTTTTTTTCTATTTCAGAACAGATGGTTTTATTCAGATGTGCTTACAGATTTCTTAATTTTTTTCAGAGATTATTGCTTACAAGATGAATTTTGAATTTAGGGAAATGTTACTAAAAGGAAATGAGGTGGTATCTATACCTTATAAGGTACTTGTCTAATCAAAGAAAGATGGTGTTTGCTACTGATGTATTGAACAATAAACTTGTCATGCGAACTTTGCATTGTGGTGTTCTTGTCTTACTTTCTGCCTCAAATCTGAGGTGGTTCTTATCTAATGGTGTTGTTTTAACTTAATATCCTGAACCGTATTTTGGACTCCTGTATGCTCTTGCAATGCAAGTAGTTGCTATGAATTTTCACTGTTTCTGTTACACTGTAAAAGGCCTACAAGTACTTTGTTTAACTGTCTAATACACATTTAAAGAAGTAGTGTACAGATACATTCAGGAAGTGTTTAGTACCTGTTTTTCTTTGCTGTTTTAGCCGTGTCGGGGGAATGTCTTTTAAGCTGCAGTATGTTCTGTTGCAGTGGGCAGCATAGGGTTTGCAAAGTAAGTGGCTCCTGGTGCTCCCCAGGAGAATAGTTCTCTGTTCTACCACTAGAAGTTTTCTTTTAACATATTCAGGTTATTACTCACTGGACTGCACCCAAGCTGCTTTCACTTCAGTGAGAAATAAATAATAAATAGGCAAGCACATTTTAGTTACCAGTTATTTCACTTCATTGGATGATCTTTACTTTTCTGGTAAACCATGTAAATTTTGTCAAGATTATACATAAATCAGATCTTTTTTTTTTTGTCTTGAACTATCTGTAAGAAATGATGGTTTTAATAAAGCCATGACTCTTTCTTTTTCTCGAAGCTTTACCTGATTAAACCAGCGCAGAAGGATGCTTTGGTTTTTTTATTTTGTTATTGCCTAATTTGTTTTATTTTGATTTAATGAAGTGCTTTGTTTGTGTGATTTTTTTTTTTTCTTTTTGGCAGCAGAGTCCAAATCTGTCACTCTTCAAAACTTATTGCAAGATTAATTTTGATATTAAAGCAACAGCCATAGCCAAGTAAGGTGATAAAGTAACAGTGATGATAAATGAAATGCTAGTGTTATCTTTGTAGCCTTGATATGTGAACTAAGTGGTGAACATTTTCTGTAAATGATACTGTATGTGACTCTGTATGTACTGTATGTACTCGTGGGACTGTGCTGCCCTGAGTATAAGGTCATCCTCGGGTTTTTTCATTTTTTACCTGTTTTATAGCCATGTCCCTCTGATTCCTCAACAGTGTAAGTAAAGTAAACCTGCCATCCTTATGGCACTATTGGGAATGAATAAAAGACTTGCTCTGTGGCAGGTATATTTATTGACAGTTAATGAACAGCGATGGACATTTCGGGTACTATCTCAAGCTCCTTGAATTAGATTGTGCAGTATCTTCTGCCCAATTCTCTCAACTAAATTCTTTTTAATTTCTCTTTTTTTAACCTGTGTCTGTCAGGTTTCTTTCTTGACTGACCTTGCTGCTCGTGATTTTGCTCCTGTAATTACTTCCACTCTTATTGTGTTTCTTCTAATTTGTCTTTGGGTTTTTTCCCCATCTGGTCCCAATCCTGCTTTCGGTCTCATGTCAGATCTGTCTTCATTTATTCCCCAATCTGATTGTGTTTTCCAGGCATTCTTTTGTCATCTTAGCTGAAATGTAGGACCAGTCACTTCTCTTCCAGTGTTTCTGGATGGCCCTATCTTTACTCAGTGAATTCATTATATATTCTCTATGTATCTCCAAATACATCTACTCCCCAAATGTGTGAAAGCTGGTCAGCTCTGAGGGGGTATTTCTTGGGGACAGAAGGGGCGAAACTGACAGTCACATCTCTGAAAAGTCATGTTTTTGTTGCAAACAATAAAGATGTATGAAAGAATGGCATGCAAACATTCAATTCACACTTCAAATTGTTATAAAAGTATAATGAACTAGAAGAGAATAGCAATTAATTGGTATCAATTAATTACTATCCAGATAAAATAAGAGCTGACCTATGCTTGATGTTGGAAAAATTCTGCTGTTGTTTCTAATTCTGTGTGTGAAGGAAAAAATGGAGTCTTCCATTTAAATCCTTGTTGATGGACTCTAAAATAAAACCAAAGATTGGTGCTTTGCTTAGAATAGGAAATTGGATGTTACTACTCTGGATTACACATTGTCCTCTAATACTTGTTTGCACATTTCTACTCACTCCCAATACAACAGGAGCTTTAGCTATAGATGCGCTGAATTCAGCCACTTTGTTAGCTGAGGCAAAAGATCTAAAGGAGAGCCTTTAAAGACAAAGTAGGACACCAGCAACTTAAATGATAAATGGGTATATTGGTCTGACTGGAGTAGAGATCTTTGGAAATAAATGCTTCAGTTTCATCTGATAACCAAAACTGTACCAAAAAAATCCTTTGTTTCTAAAGTCTCTTTGTTTGGAAACTTCATTCGGTATGTATATACACATCTCTACACAGGGCTTAGAACATAAACATTTCCTCATGATGTGTCATCTCCCATGGCCTGTTGTTATAGTTGTGATGTCACACGTGGTCTTGTCATAATCATGAACTTGGAAGGGTCTGTAGGCAAGAGGAGCTGTAGTTAACAAGTTTATGCCTTTGGTCATCTTCTAAACAGGAGTTTTTGCTGTTAAGTGAATGGTTATGCTAATTGAAGCTAGACACTGCTTGTGATAGTTTTAGGTATGTCTGATCTGAACTGATCCATATCATAGCTAATAGTTTACAACAGTAATTGAAAAATTGTATTTGGAATACTTAGTTTTCTGAAAGATGAGACTACATTATTAATTTGTTGCTTTGGAGTGTTTCTCTAAAAGCATTTTTATGTAATGTTTTCATCAGATATATCTGATCAGAGTGTTTTTGGAAGTTGCAGCATATATCTCTTGTCTGCATTCTTCGTCATGCTTCTTGAAACTTCTTTTTCCATTGCCTATAAGATAGTACAGATGTTTGCTTTGGAAATGTATCTTTTTCCCTCTGGTTTAAAGCAGTGGTTGGTGCAGGAGTGTAGATCTTTAGGCTTGAGAGAGATTAGTACTAGAAATTTTATCTTGGTGGTTTTGTTTTTTCCCCTGAGTAATGTATAAGCTTTAAAACTATTTTAATAAGTCTTTATTAATGGATTTGCATGTTTGGATTTGCCAGCTTGCTTTGCTCATTTGAAGAAGCTGCTTTTTTTTTTTAATGTAAAAGCACTACTATCCTTTTAACTTTACATTTGTGATTTAACACCTGAAACTTTCCATACAACGGTTAGCGACCTTCTCACAAGTTGTAAGAGAACCTGAGATAGCGCTGGGGTACTTGACAGCATTTAGAAACCTTTTTCTTGTTTCAGACAAGCTTAATGTAGTAATTGTGGTGTTACAGTCATGGTGCGTATGGCATGTTTTGGAGATAGACCACTGGGTATTGGGCAGCTTTCAGGCAAATGAGCCTTTCACCCACAAGGTGAAGGTTTGTTTATTTGAAAGCTGCTCTTTCTTTACAGTTATATGAGTTGATCTAATAGAAGATGCTACTTGTGCCAAAGGTCTTAAATTTCCTTACCTCATTTAAGGAAGCATGCTGTCTTAGTTTGGACTTGTTTGTCTGGTTCTCCTGGCTTTAGTTTAGCTTTTCCCTCTGTATGTTAGGTTTGTGTAGCTACCAGCCAGGTGTTTTATAGCTGGCCCAACACACCTGGTTAGCACTGGATGGGAAGGAGTGTGTTACTCCTAGGTTTGCAAAGCCTGTGAAGGTTAATCCCTGCCCTGTGTCCACAACTGTCTGATATTTAAAGGGCACCCTGCTCCTTGCAGTTATAAAGAACTTCTTTAAAAGAATCAAACTATGCACTACTTCTAAACTCTCATGCCTACCATCTCTATCTTACCTTTATTCTGCTGTTTAAAAAATGGAAACAAATTTCAATTATTTAGATCAAGTAAAGTGAGATAAAATTTTAAGACTGGCAGTTGAAACCATTTTCCAACTCTTTCAAACTGAGGGTATGAGTATTTTAACGAAATAGAAAAGTGCATTCATGAATTTACAAACAGATTATTTCAACTTTAAAATGAATCTATCAGTTTTATTTTAATTCCTTTTACTAAATGCACTTTGACTCTGCGTAAACACTTTAGGCTGAGAAACCCTCCTTTGCATGAAGGCTTTTTGCATTCCCTTGATGGTAGTGCCAGTTTATTTTGGTCTAAAATTTTCAGAGCATGAGTTTGGGGTGGGGGGGATAGAGGATACAAGTTAAAAATTAAGTCTGAGCTTTCTCTGGTTCAGAGTGTGTCACTGCTTATTCTGAAGTTAGTATATACCTTAAAGGCAGTGTATATTGTAGTTTTCAGCTGTGAAGAGGTTGCTATGATCTCATCATTTAAGGATTTTGAGACTGAAAAAATGAGGTTTTAGACTTATTTCCCCCTGTCAGAAAAAATCTGAATATTGACAGTCTTCTCTGTCCCTCCATTTTCTCAACATTCTCAGTGGGTCTTGTTGAGGGGGGAAGTGATGTTCAGTTACATTTGTCAAACTTTGATAAACATGTAGTCTATTTATTTTGTGATAATGGAATTGAAAGTATACTTACAGGTAGAATGTGATTTGTGGTTTATTTACTATAAATTTTGTGAAGGGCATGTAATTTTATTTTCAGGTCCTAGAACAGGGTTTTGAAGGAGCCCTCTAAAAATTCTTTCCTTGTTAATAGTTAAATTAACTTGTAACTGTGGTGTTTCCTGGTGTATATTGAATCTGAAATACCAGCTTCTGTTGAACGATCTTACTGTTTCTTTCATATACTTATTTTTACTGAGGAAATTATTTTCCTGCACAGTTCTAGTTTAGGGATGGTAATGGAAACTTTTTGGTGATCTGTTTCAAAACAAAATTTGTCTTGATAGAGAACAAAATAATTAACCAGTTTACTGTCAGTGTTACGTGCATGGCACAGGAGAAGAAGAATTAATTTTTTCAGAGGAATGTACAAATATTTCTTCCTAATAAACAGCGCTTTATGATGTTGTTACTCATTCTTGTAAACTTTAGTGGAGATACTAATGCAGGATGTTTGTCATTATTTTGTAGTAATCTAGTATTTCACTTTTTGCATTCTTTCAGAAACAAGATAGCCATGGCCACAGAAATTGGCTCCCCGCCCCGATTTTTCCATATGCCGAGGTTCCAGCACCAGGCGCCTCGGCAGTTGTTTTACAAAAGACCTGATTTTGCACAGCAACAAGCAATGCAACAGCTTACTTTTGATGGAAAGCGGATGAGAAAAGCTGTGAACCGAAAGACCATAGACTACAATCCCTCTGTAATTAAATATTTGGAGGTTAGTTCATTTTCTGGGCTTGTTTAGAAAAACTGTTTTCCTTCCTTAAATTTATGATTGGCTTTTCAATGTCTGTAGAGCAGTCTGGATTACTGGGACATCTGCTACTGCATTTTCAAACTAAGTGACAAATGCTTTTAAATTTGGTGTAATATGAATACAAAGGGGCTTGGTGCTTGGTAATAAAACTGCACATATACACAGCTGATTTTGTAGTTTGGGTAAACGCCAATTTTTAAATTCTGTCTTGGAATTCCAACTTGGAGTGTAATTGAGTGTCTTGTGTCATGTGATGTTGACTTTTAATTGACCATAAAAACTAATTATAAATAATGGTGGTGTTCTTATTTTTGTTTTGAAATAGAAATTTCCCAAAATGGGAAATAAACCCTTACCCCTTCCCCTGTAAAAGCAAGGCACCATAAAGCACTGCAACTTTTCACTGTGGTCTCTGGAAATCCCTTTCTGTACGGTTAATAGATTCATAACAGCTTAAATGAGGTCCTGTTGAAGAAGTGTTACTATACAAATGCTTATTTAGCTTTCCTGATGGGGTGGTATTAGTTTAAGAAATTTAATTTTATGATTAAGATTTACTGCACAAGTACTGGATATTAGCTCAGAAGGAATAGAATCTAATCTATAAATACAGAAATTGTTGGAATCTTCGCAGTAACGTTGCAAAAACATGATGAAATTAAATCTATCTGCTGCGGCCAGTGCATGATTATAGCTTCTAAGTGTTAGCAATTGGAAGGTTTTCTTAATAATAAATTTAAATTCTAAGACCTGTTTAATAGCTGAACATTTAAAACATATTCTTGTATTTTAGGAATGCCCCAAAAAAGATTCTGTTAGTGGTGGACTAATTCTACAAAAATAATTTCAGTAGTTCAGGACCTTTTTTTTTATTGTGGCAGAAATAAGCACACTCAAACTTCTGCTTATTAAAACAAAACAAACAATCACATCTGTATATTTTGGATGCTAACATATAATTAGGATACACCAGAATTCCATTTCCGTTCTGGCTTAATACTACTGATTTAATAGGATGTGGTTCTATAAAAAATAATAATTGTTTATCTGTAATTTGCTCTTGGCTTAAATTCTAGCAAACTGTAGTAGTGTGTGCTGGAAATGTTTTACTTAGAGTTTTGGCTTTATGTTTCTGATACGTACACAGATCCAAATTGGGGAAGTCTACAGCACGAAGCTGAAATAATTTAATTCTTCATTCATGTAAAGTGCTTTTTGAAAAGGTTGTGTTTGCCATTTTACAAAGCTTAACTAATCAAAGCCCTATTATTGCTTGGTCTTCTAAGTTTCATCCATTTGAATACATTATTACCTTTATGCTTTAGCTGCAGAAGCTTCTTTTCTAGCTTGTGTCACTGCATGGCATTTTGTTTAGAGTTCATCAGCGCAGCTCCTAATGGTATAAATGCTTATCCTGAACATAAAGCTTTTGAAATTATCGAACCTGCTTCTTGTAGAGTACCCATTAGCCTGGGCAGCAAAGTGCCAATCAGCTGTGTTACAATAATCTGGATTATTCACAATATTCCATATTGTTAGGCTGCAGTTTTAAATGAAGTGCTTTAGTCTAATGAAATTGAGACTTCAAACATTCTTGAATCTTTTGCTTATGCTGTATAAATTCTACAGGTTTCCTGAGACCAAAGTCTTTTAACTGAGTTTATCCTAAAATCTTTGGAGTTCTTTGGAATTTCCTAAACAGGCTGTCAACAAGTTCCTTACTTTCTGTTGTTTAACAGTGCAGTATATTGATGGTATGAACTAGGAGTTGTTTTTTTTCTTTCCAGAATAGAATATGGCAGAGAGACCAGCGAGATATGCGAGCTATCCAGCCTGATGCAGGATATTATAATGATGTAAGTAAAATCTTTCTGTTCCCTGATGACGTTCTGTGGATAAAATTTGTCCAGAAAACCATGTCTGTCTGATGAGGTTATTACATCGTCCACAAGTGACCTTAGAGATACAAAGGGTATCTTCCATCTACGTTATCTTGTTCTGTTGAAGTCCATGTCCACAAAGGGAACCTGAAACTGGATAGGTTTTTAATTCTTTGGACATAAGAACTCTCATACTGCACTGAGCTTGCAGTGCTGCTCTGGAAGGTGCTGGTTCTGGATGTTTGAGATGGGAAGTCATGCAGGCTTTTGAGCCTTTCTACCAACTTCTGATAATGTCCTTGCAAATGAAAAACATGCTTTTCCAGAAATATGTGTTCAGAATGTATGCTCTTCTTGCATTTTCTGGTTAGAAGTGTCATTATTATATCTTCTGTTTCTTCTCTCGTAGTTGGTCCCTCCTATAGGAATGCTGAACAACCCTATGAATGCTGTAACAACAAAATTTGTTCGGACATCTACTAATAAAGTAAAATGCCCAGTGTTTGTTGTCAGGGTGAGTATAGTGCTGGATTTAGTTAGTTATGTTGTCCTAATTTAAATTAGTGTGGTATTTTTAACTGCATAAAGAAACAAGACAACAGTTAAAACATTTCCAAATAAAATTAGCATGTAGACTATATGGACTACTTCTGTGTCTAGTCTTTCTGTAGAGAGCTCTAGGAAATTAAATGTTAAGGTCTGAATACAAAATGATTCTTACTCTCAGTCTGAGGTGTACTTCCCACACTTTAATTTCTTTTTTTTTTATTTTGGAGGCAAATATATCTTGACTCACAGGAGGGGAAAAAAGGCAGTTCGATCTCTGTTATTTGATTCTTGGATCTTTTAATACTGCTGACACCACAGAAGAGGCGTTAATTAGTATGGATATTGTGTGCTAGAAATGTATAGGTTCCAATAAGCTGTTTCGTCTCTATGACTAGATTTTTTTTTTTTTCATTGCTTTTACAGTGGGCTTTTTCCTGTTGTTACAAAAGTCAGAAGCTGTCTGGCACAGTTCGCCGTTTTTGTCTACCTTACATCCTCTAGAAAGTCATTTAGTAAATGTTGGTTCTGCAGAATCCCTGGAAGAAGCTTATTATTTATTTGGAGGATTGTGAAGAAATATTTGAATGCTCTATTTGCAGAGTTTAGTTAAGTTTTTCTTTTGCAGTGGACTCCTGAGGGGAGACGCTTGGTCACTGGTGCATCTAGTGGAGAGTTCACTTTATGGAATGGACTGACTTTCAATTTTGAAACGATATTGCAGGTAAATTCATCTATCGAGAATTCTGTGTATTTCCTTGAGGCTTCAGAGCATGTTTTAGGAATACATCTTCGCTTTGCTCATCATGGGTCTGTGGTCTAAGTGCGGTAATGGGAACTGTAGAGGTCTTTTTTTTTTTGTTCTTTGGCCCCATGTGAGACTGTGTCTATAGGCAATTCATTTAATGTCTCCATCTGCATATGCTATAATAACTGTTGTCAAGAACATACTATGAGTATTTGTAATAATAAAGAAACCTTTTGGAAACAAAATGCAAATACTCTTCAATCATTATTTAGAAGACCATTGTGTACAAAGTAAGGGAATTTTTTTCTGGTCCACAATAACATCTTGAATCTAACTAGATCATCATTGTTTCCATGTCTTTGTTGCAGCTGTTAAGTAGGAAATTTACTAACCTGTGTGTTTTTGTGGGTCAGATGGTATTTGAACATGTTTGCTAGAAGTCTTTTTTCTGAATTTACAGGCTCACGACAGCCCAGTACGGGCTATGACTTGGTCACACAATGATATGTGGATGCTGACAGCAGACCACGGGGGATATGTGAAATACTGGCAGTCCAACATGAACAACGTCAAGATGTTCCAGGCACATAAGGAGGCGATTAGAGAGGCCAGGTTTATACACAATATACCATTTTCTGTAGTACCTATTGCCATGATTAGACTGTTCTCTAAGTGTATTCTGAGTACAGAAATGCATGGGTTCTGTCAGATTCTGGGAAACTTCCTGCAGCACATAAACACAATTTCTTTGGTTTCCACATTCTCACCGTTTTGCTGGCACCTTTCTGAATTAGTATTGTCCCAGTATCCGCCTCTGCAATATGTTAGAGATGTATTTGTCTGCTGCATTTTGCACTGGTATTCTTTTCATTTTTATATGGTGACGATGTGTATCAGTTATTCCTTTTTATACGCACTGTGTAAGACAACAATTTCATTCCAAATAAAGAATTCAGTCTTTAATAATCTAACTGAATAAAATATAAAGCCTTCAGAAATAAAACACCTGCATAGTTCTCACAAAATAATAAAACACTAAATAAAGTGAAGAACTGCTTGGCTTGGTGAAGCCAAGACTTCCAGTAATACTAAATACCCACGCAGACTGCCACATACAGAAGTCTAATGTTAATACTGAATGGGTTCTTCAAGCTTGAAACTGTAAGCAAGCCATTGAAAAGAAGACTGTAGGTTATTCTCTTGGTTCAGTGTTGATGCCTCAGTTGTGCAAATGTCTATTTATATAAAAAAATGGAATCTAAAGTGATACTATCAGTAAGATGTAAATGAAGGATGTTTCTAAATCAAACCTGCACATAATCTTTAGTAAGATACAGAAATGTTTTTAAAGTAAGCTTGAAGAGAAGCTGCAGATCCCAAATGAAGCTAAAGCAGTGTTTCTTCGGGTTCAGTTGCTGGCCCTTGGCGATAAAGGTTCACTGCCACAAAACCACTTTCCACTAAAGTCACCATTTTTCTTTGATAGGGTGCAGCATTTTCTACTAGAGTTTGGTTGGGAGAAGTGCTTACATTGGATTCAGTTACTGTCTGACTATGATGGCCATACACTGAATTTCTCTACTATTTTAAGCCCTTTCCTGCTCATAAAGATCTAGGATTTCACAAGGGCTCCCTCATGGTCCTTCAGTGCACCAGGAAGGAAGTGAGTGCCGGAGTGTTGCTGGAGATTTTCTGGCCCTAATCACATGGCTAAATAACTCCTTGCTTTTCCAGTGACTTTGATCAAGTGATACTGACTGCTCAGTTTGGAAGCTTCTTCTGTGTCTTTTCATGGTGTTGATGTGGTGTAATAAGAGGGATTTTTTTCCAAATTACTTTTACAATAAGTGGTACACTTGTTTTGTATAAAATTTTTTTTTCAACAGTTAATCCAACTAGCATTTTCCTGTGACCAGCTTTCCCTTATTTTGTTTCTCTGCTGCAAAGCACCTGTGGCTGAAGAGGAGTTTTTTCCTAAGAACTGTTCTCCTGTGCTTCTACATAGTGTTACTTTCTTGTGGTATTACCAAACGTGAAAATCTAAGGTGGCAGTTACCAAATCATACTGATGTTGCTTCTCATCCTACAGAGAAGGTGCTACCCTGTGCAGTTGTGGGTAGGAAGGTGCTAAGATTCTGGATTTTTCCTCATTTGACAGGGGACTGCAATGCAATAGTAATCCTATGGTAAATTCATGTCTTGTGATGAAGTGTCATTTGGCAGGCACCGTATTCACTTAAGTCCCTATATTCAAATGCATCCTTCCGTGTATAACACATTACAGTATAATTTTGCCCTGTCTGAGAAGCATAGATAATCTGTTAAATGCTGACTTCTTTCCCCTGCTGTGTGTCTTCATGTAACAGTTTCTCACCCACGGATAATAAATTTGCTACATGCTCTGACGACGGCACTGTTAGAATCTGGGACTTTCTACGTTGCCATGAGGAGAGAATTCTTCGAGGTATGTGTACCAAAAGTACTGATTGGGGTATTTCAAGAGGGGGAAAAACCTTTTTTTAACTAGGTGTTCACAATACAGAAATATCAGCTTGTCTACACTTTTGTATTACATCCTTGCCTTAAATTCTCCAAACAAGTTTTTGTTTGGCTGTTGCTATAGGTGCATTATAATACTCAGGTGGGCTGCAGTTCACAATGGCATTAGTCTGTTTACTGTCCACTTAAGCTCTAAACAATGGAGATGGATACAAGGACATTTTTTTCTTCTGATAATGTTGGTAGAAACAGCTGTTTCTGGATCCAGGAATACATTTCTCTCTCTTCAAAGCTTAATCTTTGTGACCACTTTTACTTCAGAGCATGTGTCTTCATGCAGAGGATTCCATTCTTTTCATAGGAATGCCTTATATTCTGATTTCTTCAAAGGCAAGGTAGTTAATTTTTCTGAGTCCTTAAGAAGAGAGCATTTAGATAGAGAAAACAAGTAAATTTTGATTGCATAATGCATAGCACATGCAAATAATCCTTGCTTTGGTTCAGTGGTTTTCTGGACAACATCTTTGTACACTAACTTCTTGCGCCTTTCCACTGGCCCTTTTGACCTTTCTCCTTCTCTTGTAATCTTATTGAGCAATAACAATAGCTTCTGACAAATGTTCCTTTCTTGCAAAAGAGGTCAAAGGTACATAATGTAATAGGAGAATATATTAAAGACTGCTGTGAGATTGGGGGTTGTAGGCATGCAGGTAAACTGCAAGGAAGGTATGCAATAAAAACATGGAATTTGAGGAGTGTGGGCTTGTTCAGTGCTTTCCTAAACTAAGGATTTTTCTTTTTAAAAATCATGCTTCCAACTTGAACCTGCATTATCTATTTTTATGAAGTAGAGCTCTTCCTGTTTCTCTTGACTCTTAAGCTCTCTTGTTTTACTAATGCATAACTTCTAAACACCACTACTTTGAAAAGACATCAGGCTCCAGCGTTCTTGCAGTGATGATATTCTAACAGAATCTGTGCATAGACGTTATGGTAGAGGTTTTCTTTGCAGGAGCTGGCAAGCAAATTTCTAGGCTCTATTATGTACACCTGTTACTCTGGATTTGGGACTGTTTTGCTTGATGCTTTTCGTTCTGCACTGAACACATTCTATACCCTCCTCCAGGTTTGTACTAACTACTTTAAACAATGTGGAGGAAAATAGGGACTGTTCCCATGCAGACTCATCAAGATTACAAAAATCCCTCTCATTCTACATTCTTTTAACATTCTGCATAAAGTAGGCTACGGAGAAAAGAACTTGCGTTGTGTTTCCTTCTGTTACCTTATGTACTTGAACATTGTGACTATCTCAAATAGTCATAATAGAATGATGCTTTAATTTCTCACAGTTTATACATAACACTATACAATTTTTAGTTTGCAGAATAGCTCTATAAAGAATATCTCTGCTTCTGCTTATGTACCCATAATACACATAATCTACTTCATCTTTTATGCAAGTTGGAAATACTTTGAGAACTTTACATCTCTGGATAAAATTGGACAGGGCAGATTATTCCTCATTTCTGCTGTCAGGTAAAAAAAAAAGCTCCCAAAAAACCAAACACCATCAACAGAAAGGTCCCCCATAGCAAAACATAATACCTAAATCCTTGAGTGTTGGGGTTGGGAGGATGTTTCCTCAAACCATGTGAGTTTGGTATGGCTTTGGTCCATAGCATTATTGATAAATATGATCAGAAGACATGTTTGAAAGAGTTGTTTGGGTAACAGTAGCTTTCTTGCTGGAAAACACAAGCGCTCCTTTTGTTATTTAAAGTTTAGAGCTCATGTCTTTAGGAAACTGATCTTCAGCTTTTTGCTTTTCCACATGCATTCTGCTTAATTAAAATTCTGGTGGCACTTCATTAAAAATCTATTTCATTATGTACAAAAAATGTTTAGATCAAATACCATGCTAAGCAATGTGGTGTGTTGTTTGTTATTTCCTCCTTTCACAAACCATGCTTCAGCTATTCTGGTTAATATTGATGCTGTGAAGTTCAAGGGATTCTACAGCGTAGTTTAGATCAAAGCTTCACTTAGTGTGCTAAGATATTCTTCAAGTTATCACGCTGAATTATAAAAATAAAATGAAGCTAAACTGTACAGTCAGATGTGTTCATAAAAAGATTATCACTCAGAGGGATACAATACCAATATATCATTATTCCTCCTGATTTTTTCAGTAACAAATTAAGGAACAGATTTTAAAAAACAGACTTGAGGTCTTCAATGCTAAGGAATCCTTTTAATGCAATTCTGGAAAGAGCATTAAAGGTACTGGGATAAGCTTTGCTAATAGAGGAAGGATAAAATTCTATAGCTTGTTTTCGCACTCAAATGAACTAATGTATTTTATTATCTGATTAAATGGTTCCCTTAACTTAAAACTGGGCTGAAGGAACACTTCTAGTCTTAACTCCCAAAGAGGATTGGGAAAACAAATTGGAGGTGGTGAATTACATAGGACTTCTTAAGATTTTGCTGGAGTTCTTTCACCTGTCTGTAGTAGGCTACACAACCTTTTTTAGTAGTTAAAGCTGTGAATATGTGGGCTGCGTGAGAAACGCTTAACTGTCCAGCTTCCTTTTAATCTGTCAGAATGAAAATAAACAGGACACTCTGTTTTGATCTTGATACATAATGCCGCAAGATCTGGATCTTTTTTCTTCTCAGAACCCCTTTGCTGCCCAGCTTTTCTATAATTTATGTTGCCTTGCTGCTGTTTCTACCATCATGGCTTTCCAGGGGATAGTAGGTGGAGTTTGGGTATTTTGTTAGAAATATGTTCAGACTTACCAGACTCCTTTTTAATATCATAAAGAAATAGGATTAAAATCTTCTATTTCTTGGGGAACCGTCTTTAATTCATCAAGTGAATTATCTTGGAAGAACTTGAAGGTGGAGGAAACAGCATTGTCCTAGTTCTTTACTGTTTGCTTCCCTTCAGCCCAATTATTGTCTCTTCCCTTGAAGTAAAGGTGCTGTACTCTTACTTCTGCACCAGTAGTTTTTGCTTATGTTAATTTCTGTAATCTTACCATCTGGTAGGAATCAAACATGTTAAGATAATGTTTTTGTTAAAATAACAAGACATGGAGAACAGTCTATATAGTATAGCAATTATGTTGGTTTTGTGTCACTAATCTGTTACTCTGAAAGGCATTTCCTGTAATGGCATTTATAACAAAACACTATCACATCTAAACAGTTGCAGTGAAGTTAATGCCAGGACTCATATAAACAGTCCCAATTTCTCTAAGAATGTGGCTGATGGCTTTTGATAATGCTAATAACATCTACTGAAAAAACTCATGCAGTAAAAGCTTGATGTCCCATTATTTCTATTGAGAAATTGTTATTGATGATTTGAATGGTAACTGTGAATCTCTGAGCACTGAGTTTGTGCTATTGCATCCCTGAGAATATTTTAGGTAGAACATTAGTAAACACATGATTCCTTAATGAAAAGCATGAAATTCCAGCATGAAATTCTGGGTTGGGAGGCTACAAACTCATTTCAGTGTTGCCAGTTCCCATGTCTCTCCTCCTTCCGTTCACAGTCACACACACACAATCCAGTAGAGTTGTGTGCTTGGCAGCACTGTAAGGTTTATATAGCTCATAAAAGTCAGCTATATGTTCCCAGGATTTCAAAGATTACCTGGCTTAAAGAGGTCTTTTGGGGAGTATGATGATACCCTGCTCTCTGAAGGATAGTAATCCAGGATTTTATAAGGTATTTTACAGATAAGTTTTTCTATTATCTAGCTTAAAATAGAGTAATACGTAAATGATCTTCCAGCCAACATGGTAGATATGGCAAAAGATTTTTCTTATCCTAACCTGAGCAGGTAAAAGCAATCGTGAGTCATTTACATTCTGTCTGGATTTAAAATTTGCAGTTTATAATAACATATAATATCTTACTAGTACATGATTTACTCTAAGGGAAGTCTTTTGCCTGGAATTTCCTGTTCAAGCATAACACCAGTGCAAAAACTCAACACCTACAGTATAACATGTATTTGTGTACCTGAATGCAGAAGCCACAGCAACCACAGTAAACTCATTAGTCATCTGCTGACAAGGTCTGAAAAGTGTCTCCACTGCTAGTCATTCTGAAATAACTGGAGACTTTTTAATTTTTTCTGCCTCCCTTTTTTTCTTCTCTGTTTGTGGATCTTCATTAGCAAATAAAATACCATGAAGTGTCTTTAGTTGTTTAAATCTATTGTATGGTTTGTATACTTTCTGTCTGTAAATGAAGGATCTCTTCAAAGTTCTCGACATCTGATTCCTCAGTCAAATAGCAGATTTAGAGAAGAGGTGTTCAGTAGTTTAAAGGAACCTGAGAGACAAAACTAACCAGAGCTACATCTTCAGTTTGATCCTTCACTTTTAAACATACTTAGCTAGCTCTCAGCCTTTGAAGCAGGCAGCTTTTTAAAACCCTTACCTTTTCCTGGAATGTGATTGGACTCTACATTGGATAACTTCAAAGAAAAAAAAAATCCTGATCTTGCTGTTTCCATCTTCCTTTTATGTGAGGTTTTTTCTTTTGTCTTCCATGTCTCAGCAGGGAGAGCGAGCCCAGCAAATTCAAGAAATGTATGTGTGTTGATGCTGTGTTTCTTGTTAGGAGATGTAGTGTTTAAACCCTCAGGTTTTTGGGGGGGGGTTGCTTCTTTGTACTGCTAGGATTTCAGATATATCTGATATCTCTTAGGGTACTGATGCACCCCTACGTGAATCAATACTAGAAGGGTGTTTTCCTCAGAACAAAAACCCAGGATGAGACCTGGCTGATACTGGCACCAGTTGTATCAATCTAGAGAAGGAAAGTGCTTGAATTTTTGAACTTAAAGGATGAGTCATTTTGAAATGCTGGTATTGAGTCAGATCTTCTCTTTGGTGGTGGGTTTTAGTATGCCAGCTTATGTTGTAGGTCTCTGATCTTGGTTGATCTTCATTACTAAAGCAGTTTGTGGTGAGGGAGGGGGATAAGTTGCAGCTAAGTCTTTTGAGGTATAGTTGTGCTCTTAAATGGCTGTGCATCAAACTGTGTTTTGGACACAAGAAATGTTAGGCATCTTGCTCACTGGGATGTTAACAGTGAAGCTGTGAGGGTTTTTTTTTCTTCACAAACAGTTCAGATCATTTGGCACAGTCAGTGATGCAGGAGCCCTTTTATTCTGCTGTATGTGTTGTGTTAGCCCTGATGCAGCTTCTTTGGAGATGCATGCATAGAGGGCTCTTTACGCAGTCTCGTTCCCTTTTTCATCTCGTTAGAAAACCTCTCTGTTGCCTTTGTGAGATCAAGAGTTAGAAATATTGTATACAATTTCTGGCTTCATTAATGGAAGTTGTCAGGCAAAATACATCTTTCTAGCGTCTTTCTTGACACTTTTTCCAGAGTTAAGTAACACCGAGGACTTGGAGAGTGAATACATATACACTTTCCTGAGCTCATAGAAAACCTCAGTTGTAGCTGCTTCTTAGGGTGGTGGGTATAACCGATGTTAGATGGGAGGCTACTAAAAAATGTTCAGATGTTGTCTAGCAGCTCAGTTTTGTTCCTGAATATGACTTTCAAGGCTACAGTGTCTTGGTTTTCTCTGTATAGGGAACTTTATTAGAAATAGACTTTCCTAAAATATCCAATTCTCTTTGGGTTAAATGTAAAAATTCATTGGAGAGTTGAAAACATTCCTGCTATGTTGACTTCTGAGGTTCCTATTTGTGAAGTGTTCTGGTTGGACAAAAATTCTGTTTTGATCACCTGTACTGGAGGTCCTTGGATTCTATGATTAAAAGGTGGTGATTAGGAGGTAGCTTCATTATGTCTTTGCTTTCTTAAAACAATGCCAAGAGAATTGAGGCTATTGAAGACTGCTGTTAGAGCTGGTTTCATCTGATATGCCTAAAAGCCTTAGGTTTATATTGCAGTTGAGTTCCAAGTAATGTTAAGAGTATGAGTACTTATACTAAGTCTTAGAGTTCTGATTCTCATCTAGAATCTAGTGTTTTAAAAATCCTGAAAACTTAATAACTAAGAAATATAGAGTTCTCAAAGAATGAGTAAAAGAGATCATGAGAGGTGAGCCACAACAAAATGCTATAAGAAAAAGTTATACTGGACACTTCTGTCAATGCTTTTCACAAGACTAGAATGAAGAGGCACTGTGCAAGATTAAGATTATTCAGGTTCAATTTTGAAACCTCTTTTTCTTCCTGAAAATTGTCCTGAAGCTGAAAGTTACATAATCTCTTATGTTGACTCCAAGGGTAAATTTTACACTAAAAAGGCTACTGTTTGTAATAAATCTAATTTGTTAAGCTTGGAGGACTATTGAGAAACCCTAGTGTTTCATAGGACAGCCAGCTCTTAGTGCTGCTGAAATACATGATACTTCTTTAAGAAGACTTCTGATTGCATCATTAGGATTTCTGCTTCCTTTTGTGTGTTTGGTAACTGTAAGGGGTAGATAAATACTGAACAAGGTGAAACTTTTCTGTTTTTCAGTTCGTTAGTATAGATACTTCAGTGGTGAGAACTTGACTTTGATCTGTTGTGACTACATATAGAAGTAAATGTAACATGGCATGGTACTCTACATAGTGGTCAGGATTCACCTACTGTGAGACCCACTGATGCAGCAGTGGGCTTTGTCCTCAAGCCCTGCTCATCCAACAAAGATGAAAAACCATCCAAGAAAGAAAAACACTTTTAAGTGGATTACATGGATAATAATAACTATGGAGGCATTTAAATACTGATGCTAAGAGTATACCACTCTTCCTTTCTCAGCACAAGTGTAGTAATTGTTGAGAAGGGTGCAGGATGAGTGCATTAAGGATGGTGGCTTCCTGGTATCCACTCACCAGTATTTGTCATATCAAAGGTTCTTAACAGAAATAAAATCATCTGGTGTTAGTCTTATGCAAGCTATGTCAGTAACTTATCTTCTCTGGTAAAATCTTAAGGAGATAAATGCCCAGAGTTAGGCACTTCATTTATTATCTCTTTATGGAATCTTTCTTATGACATGCCAGACAGAAGTACTCTATTTCAGAATAAATGGTAGAAGTCTACAAAAAACAAAGACATCAGTTCCCTTGTGAAAATAATCCATGTCACTTTAGAAACGTCCCTTGCAGATTTCTTGACTCCATTTTTCTTTTGCCTGTGGATTAAACAGACCACTTTTTTCATATTCTGTAGTTGCTGTACTAACAGCTTTTGTGCATCTAGGTAAGCATAGACTTTGCAAAACATTTGGTATATTCTTTTGCTTTATCTCCATTCTGCATACTCAAAATATTTCCTATTATAGTAAATTTAGCACTCAGTGATATTCTGAGTTTAGTACTGAGAAAATTTGCATCAAGTTTTAGTGTATGAATAACACTGCAGCTCTGATACTAAAGATTACACATTGATACAGACAACCAGACACTGGGAGGTGGGGAGATAGCTTGCAAATGTTTCCCCTAAAATATGGTGGTATTTTTTTTGCTCTTTTTCATACATGCTTGGCCTTACATTCTCATGCAAAAGCTAGTCCTGCTCATCACACACAGCATTTGTGGGAAGACACAGAGTCAAAAGAGAAACTGTGGAATGTGCTGAAATGGGATTGTATATCAGACCAGGAGATAAGGGACAAATAAGAATCTGGAAGAAAAAAAAGATGGGTGAAAGATGGCTGGAATTGAAAAGGATAGCAAGTGGGAGGAAAGTGTATAGTCTCTGTCAGTATGAAAAAGCTTAATAAAACATCAGCTGGTGTAAGGATTGAGTAAAGATAGTGGCAGCATGAGCAAGGAGATGAGAATGAGGTGGTAGAAGCTAATAGAAATTAAGTTCCTGGCATTGCAGGGATAAATCAGGGCAAACTCAGTTGCCGGAGCAGCCAAAGAGACTGAGCTTTTACAGCTGAATGACACACTCAGACACAGGCGGAGAGTATATAATGTACCAAAAGTGTCTGTATGTAGACCATAAAGTGTGTGTGGAAATGTGTTATTAAAGTACCCATATGCATACACAGATTTTGTTTTTCCTTAATCCCTTTTAAATTTTATGTTCTATGTCATGAGTCTTGCAGACTCAAGGTGATGAGTAGAGTTAGGAGCATGTTCTATATCCATTCAGAAGATCAGTATGGAGTGCTATTTTAGTGAGTGAATGATGCCATCATTCCTACTATAACTAGGAGAAAGTTGTCTCTACCAGTTGACTAAAACTTCTTGTTTTTTAATAGTCCCTAAGAAGTAATATGGATTATTCCCCCAAGTTTTGTCAAGTTAATGGCTCGAAGACTGAAATGTCTGATAGTTGCTATTCAGACCTTAGGCCAGCCCTGGATTGCTTCACTAGAGAGTATAATCAAGGCACATACATGCTGCATACCTCTGCAAAAAGCAGCTGATTAGATTAAGCATGCAAATGTAATCAACATCTGTTTTCTAAATGCAGTGCCAGAACTTTCCAAGTTACTGGTACTCACTTCATGGTGTAGAAACAGTTATTTAGTTTTGCTACTTACAGATAAAGGTGCTTTATTGAAAACAAAACACTTTTCAAGGGAAGACATTTTGATTTTTACTGTTGAAAGTGCATGTGTGTATTGCAGAATAACTGTCTTGTCAGTTTTATAAAATATTTTAGAGGAAAGGCTTTTTATACTTTCTTTTGAGAACAAAACCATGATGGGGCTGTTAAGTGTCTTAGCTTCACAGAAGCACAGCTGTAAGCATCCAAAGTACAGCTATATGGGAGGAAAAGACAACTTCTCCAAATATTTTTATCTTATAAAAAGTTTCACAGACTAAGTTCAACATTTCTTCAATCCCAAGCAGTTTGCATTACAAATTGTAATTATTGTCTTAGTGAAATCATCAGATATTTCTAGTTCTGCAAGACATTATTTTGATACACTACACAATCTGTCAAGTTATGCTTGTGTTGAGCAATTTAAAGTATGGGTTAGTTACCTATCTTTTAAAATTAAGTATTTTCTTAGTATTTGTCATATTGCGCATAAATTGATTTTGTTCTAATAAAGATACATAGGTAGGTGGAGCTATTCCAGATCTAACTACAGCCACATAAAGAAGGGGTTGTATCACTTCACTATAATTTTCTGGTGTAGATAAGGCAAGGACTGCAAGTATCTTGCCTGTATTGTCTTTGAAGACAAAAGTTATCTTTAACTGACCATTCATAGAAATTGTGTGTGGACTGTTTTTGCTCACCAAAATAAGCTTTTTAAGGGGACTTAAGGTGGCTGTTTAAATACGAGCCTGACTTGAGAAACTGAAAGTTAACTATAACAGGACTGGACTAGGTGCTTCTACCAGGTCCCCAAGATCTTAGAGGGTAAACTTAAAATTTCCATTAAAAAAAGCTGAGGAATGTGTTCCCTTGGCTGCTTAAAATTGGGTAAAACAATATCTTTTAGTAAAAAGCAAACCCAGCTTTCTGCTGTGTGCTGGCAGATGCGTATTTTCTGCCATATGTTCAATACCTTTTTTCTTTGCCTTTTTATTTAGAATGTTGGAGCATGAAAATATTTTAAATGTTATATTCAAATCTTGCTTTGTAAACTTTCATCACTTAAAAAAAACCCCTTCCTCTAAAAAGAGTCATAACACCTGATAAATTCCTAGCTTAACTGCAGCTATTCTAGCTCTTAGGGAGTAGGATGAATTGATGGAATAATGTTGTTCACAATCAGTCCATTACTATTATTATATGTTAGGGCAAATCAAGTCTAAATATTTATACAGCACTTCTATATTTAAACTTCTCTTTATAGCTGACTTTGTCCTCTCTTCTCCAAGATGGTCCTATTCTGCTTTGCTTTTCTGTGTCTGTAAAGGTTGGAGTAACAAGTATTTACTGTCCTCAGATTGAGAATTCTCATAGCAAAGACTTCAGTTTTCTTCCTTGCTTAACACAAGGTCTAATTGAGAACTATTTTTCAACAAAAGTTGAAGTTGTTCATCACTTTATAAATAATCAGTATACTTAAAGATTAAAAAAATCTGAGTATCTTCTTTCAGTTCAATGAAGAGCTGATTTTTTTTTTTCCCCCCCAAAAAAAATACTTCCTGTGGGAGAAACATGTCCTGAGATGGAGCATAGAGTTTTAGGTGAAAGTGAAACACATTCCTTTGAAAAGAGAGATTTCATGGTTCTTTTATATTTGGAAATAGCACAAACTGATATTTAAATACGGTATTCGCAGGTAAGTAATTTCCCACTTAAGTACAAGTCTTACGGGAATCCCCAGAAGTTTGAGTTCAAACTCATTTGATGTTCCAGGTATGTTGCCATTAGAAAAATAAGTATTATGGTAAAATTAAAAGTTCTAGTTTCTCTCCTTCTCTGGTCCAGTGGAAAACACATTTAAAATACCATATTTACTGGGGAGATGGAAGGTCTCATTTTCAGGTTGGTGGGGTTTTTTTTAAGCTGTTCTCTTACTAGTGCAGTAGAAGAGTGTTGAGAGTTCTGCTTAATTTTAGATATTGTGCAATCTCTGTCCTTGGAGGTTTTCAAAATAAAACTGTATAAACCCTTAAGCCACCTGGTCTGACCCAATAGCTTTGAGCAGGAGGTTGAACAAGAGACTTGGGAGGTTCCTTCCAACCTGACTTATCCTGTGATCTTACAATACTGAATTCCCCTGTTTTTCCAAAGGGGAAACAAAGGAACAAAAAATCCTGGTGATTGAATTTTTAGTTATCTTCAGGTGTGCACCAGCATATATGACATAAGGAACTGACCTTCAGAAGACTGTATCAATAATGCATTATTTTTTTAGTTTTTCTTCCAACTTCTAACATACTTGAGGAAATGCACACTATCTATTTGGATCGGAAACATTTCTTAATGTTTAGTGGAACTTTTCTCAGAGATGACAAATGTTGGTCATTCCATAGTGACTAATAGTTTGTTCGACTTAGTCATTACTGAAGTTTAAATGCTTGCTTCAAGTCCTCCTACAAGCAATGAAAATGTCGTAAATGAGATGGAAGATGTGATAGCATGCTGTCAGCCTCTTCAAAGCTCCTTCTGATTATGTAGCAACAGAGAGGTAAAAAAAATCTCTCTATACGTAAGAAATAGATAAATATGCAATTGTTATATATCCCTACACAATTTCAGTCAGTCTCTAAGTATACAGCCTTTATAAAGGTACCCAGCGGCACATTTTATGGAATTAATATTAGTTTGCTGCTTTCTTGTTTGTTTCAAAATTATGTGGACCTGAAATAGGTTGTGCAGGTAGTACTGTAAAGCTCTAAAGCATATGCATAATTAAAATAGACTGAAAGAGTTTGCTTTAAAAGAAAAAAGTAATTTATCTAACTGCTTTACTTCCTAAACAGAAGCAGCCTAGGTTTGTCTATCTGCTTTGTCATTACTGTGCTTGAGAGTGCATTTCTCTAGATCATGTTTCTAAGTTCTTCAGAGGATCCATAAGTAAATCCGATGTGTTTGTAAATATCAGCTTTTATATCTAGATTAAATGGATGTTAGAGAATTATTTTTTTCTTTCAATCAGAAGCTGGTCTACATATTGTATTTCACTGCTCATGCCCACACTTATCTCTAAAAACAAATCATTTAATTTTCAAGCATAAGCATATTAACAGAAGACTGCACAATATTAAAGATAATTTTGAGACTGCAATTATCTTAAAAATTAGAAGTTGCTTTATCTTGAAACTCGCTAATTTTAAAGCACTTGAAGAGTCCAAGCCAGATTTGTTCTGGTGTTTCCACTACAGCGGAGTTCAGAAAGGAGCAACAACACATGTCAACATCTGTAGACAAAATTCTCCCTTCTGAATTGTAATTAATCAGTAGCAAGGAACAGTTGCACACGGCAAATACTACCTGGACAGCTATCGAGCATACTTGTATATAGCGTAGTTACAAGGTCTAAAAACTGTTAGCAAGATATGTTGTTTTCTAAAGGTTGACTAGGTCTGCAGCTTGCTGTGGTGCAGTGTGTTACTGCTTCCTGTTTGTGCCCGGTCAAGAAGAATCCTGCCTTTTCTTCACATCTGCCTTCTGCTCTTTCTTATCCATGCATAATTCATAGGCAGAAATAATGTTTGTGATTAGACCAGCTAATACAGTTAGAAAAAACGGTTGGTTTTTGTTGTTTGTGGGGTTTTTTTTTAAATCCACACTGTCCACTAAGGACACAGAAACTTGCTTGTTTTAGGTCAGCTGCAATAGTTGAATAATAAGATGTCTTTTCCCTAAAAATCTCGCTTTATGCTCTTAAACCCTCAAACAGCAACAACGCTTTGTTGCTTCCCTAGCAGGAACTCCACCTACTTTAAATGAATGTATAAGGTGTTTCCTCACTGGCAATACATATATTCTCAAAGTCATTATTCTTCTGGCTAGTTTCCTAAAACTAGATTAGAAATACCAATAATGTAGATGAATCTGGATTTCTGTGGATCACCGTTCTCCTCTTGGAAGCCCCTGTTCTCCACAAGTAAGATGAGGAATGTAAAAAGCTAAATTCACTTGACAATGCTTCTATTACATTGAATTGATTTATACTCTGCAGTTGTATTCTGAAGATCTTTGGGCAAAGGTAGGTCCTTTCTTTGACACTATTCCCAGCTTATCAGGAATTTCCTTTGCTTCCAAAGGAATGAAGGAGAAAATTATCCTTCCAATCACCTACATAAGCATGTTAGATTTGTCATTTCTGTAGTACGTATTGCATTTGCTGACAATTTCAAACCGGGCTTTTGTAAAAATGCCATCATAAATTTTACTGTTAGTATTAAACTTTAGTATGTCTGTGGTCACGTTACAAACCTGGAATGGTGGTGGCTTTGAATAGCAGGTACAATCCTGCCAGCTGTTTTTGTAGAGCTCTAACTGCTGCTTCCTGTCGGAAAAAACCACCCTGCTTGCTCAAGGCTTCCTCACGCTGCGTGCTGCTCTCCCACTCTGCCATTTGCTTTTCCCTGTGTCATGGAGTTCAAGGAATATACAATCTTTCTCCCTAAGAGCACTTGCCATGTATGTTCCAGTCTACAACTTCACTATGAGGATGTCTGTTCCTCCTAAGTCTGGATGAAAATACCGGCAGTTAAGTCTGTGTTTTGCACAGTGGTTGAAGTTGCATTCGTTTCTGCAGAACTCTGTCACACCAGGTATCATCACTGCAACATATGCAGCAAGCCACAGCACTTGACTGAAATTCGAAAGAGATTCTAAATAATGGTGATTTATTCTACAGAAATTATTTACTAGAAATACCAGAATTTATTTTTAGCCCATTGCACAATATTTTATTGACCAAATTAGTAACTTTTGTTCCCACGGAATGTTGGTATTTGAGTAAGTTTTAAACTTTTTTGCAAGGTGTCTAAGTGCATGAGCCAAGTTTTCTCTGAAAAATGCTTAGAAGCAGCAATTACCACAAGTATCTAATATACATAGTTTAGTACTGGTATTTGAAAATTAACAACTTGGGGTATTTTAATAAGAATTTAATTTGATTTTTAATTTGAAGTGTCACATTAAAAATCTTAGAAAATAATATTGCATTTGCTAGACATGAAGAGTATCAGAATATTCTCTGCCATCCTTGCACAGAAAGGAGGACTTAAGCTTAGGGGTGAAAAGTGAATTAATTTTTCAGTTTATTACAGCCTTTGATGCCAGTTACTGTGAATTGGCAATCTGGTAGCAACCGGTAACCCTGCTGATTTAGGTAACATGTTCTACTGACTGGATGTTGTTTGGTAATGCTAGTTCCAGTCAGCTTGAATAAATTGTGTGCTAGTGAAAGGTGGTCAGTTGCACTGATCTTCTAGAAAATCTCTCTTGTGAAGAAAAGTTCCTCTTCATTCACACAGTAGCAGAAAAGACTTCATAGAACTGTATGCTAGATAGACAAATCAGGCTTTTATTTAAAAATGACTATACCTTTTGTTAAAGTTTCCTTGTTTGTATCTGGTAGCAGGAATAATGGGGTTTGTGGGTTATTTTGCCATAGAATGTATCTGTCATGCAAACTGCATCTCACTGTAGACATCATGTAAAAGAACTTAAACCCCCTAGGGCTTTCCGTGAAAGATGCTTTGATACAAAGGCACAAGCAGCCTCAGTGATGTGCCGTTTTGAGGAGGTTAGGATGCTGCTGATGGAGTACACATTATTAATGCCCAGTCTCCGGTAGATGAAGGAGTTTCTCAGCCTGCTGTACCTTTTTCTCCAATGTAGTGCATGTTGCAGTTGATCATGTTCATGACACATTGATGCTTGTAAAACTACATCTTCTAGCAGCAGATAATTCACAAGGGAATTTGTATTCCAAAAATAGAGAATAGTCTAATGAAGGTCTATTCTGTATACAAAAGCAATAACTGTATTTTAACTTGCACTGAAAATAAAGTGTTGACATGGGATTATACCTGTTACAGCTTCTTTTTTTTGTTAAGGTTAAAAATGCACTTTGCTCCTCAATACAGAGTTGACATACTAAAAAAAAAAAATTAAAGATCAAAATGTAAATTGGGCAGAACTGTTATCTTGCATCATTTTACCAACAAGTACGTTTTTGGTTTTTTCAGTTACCTGAATGAGTTACTTGGGTAGCAATGGCATGCTCTTATGTAGCCTCTTCTGAGACAGAGATGATGCCACCTTCTTTCATTAAAGTCATTCTTTTTTGGTCTCTGCTTCTGTTAGTATTTGAATGAGACCATGTATGGAGATTTATCTGTGCAAGTGAAGAGGAGAATTTACTACCTCCCCCACAGCCACTGACTCTATTTATCCATAATTTTACTTTACAGAAGATTTCTAAAGTCCACCTTCCTAGAAGAGAAATTCTGCAGTTTTCCATTCCTCAGCTTAGCTATTTCTGCACAGCACAGGCAGCACTGTAAAGGGGTTTATTTGAAGAGCACGGATCAGCTCTGCTCAAGAGTCAGGATAGCAGCCTTTTACCGGTGATGCCTTTTCCCTCACTATTTATGTGCCTAACCTACTTACTTTGTTCTTCCTGGTATTTTGCAAATGTATTGCATTTTCCTCAAAGCGCTGCTTTTGAGCGTCCTAGCTCTGTAGTTTCAGGTATGGAACCAGGTCATTGTTACTATGTGGACTGGTTTATACATTTCTGAGACTGGCAAGATATTTTTATGTTTCCTTTCTTTTGGAGTATCTAAGATTAAAAGCTGCTACAGAAAACACCAAGAGAAATCTAAAGATTCCTTAGCAATGAGCTGCTTCCTGAATCACATCTGCCCAGTAAATGCTTGTTCTCTTTTGCCTTTTATTTTAAATTACCCGGTTGGCATTTTCTTCTGGTGGTTTGAGCCCCTGTTTTTAACAGAGCTGTAGGTGATTTGCATGATTGAAGTTTGGCAGTATCTTCTGTGGTGATGTTTTCATACAACAAATGCTCCAAAACCCACAAAAAAAAAAAAAAGTCCTGCAGATAACTTTGTATTTTCAACTTTTATTTACAGAATAGTAATAATTAAAACCTCCAGTATTAGTGCTTTTGTACTAGCCTTCTAACAAAGAAGGCTGAATTAAAATACCACAGGCAAGATCATTGTTTCAAAAAGATTTAAAAGTTCCTTTATTTTCAGCGTTGCTGAGGTGATGGTCTGAATTGTTCTTTTTCTGCTACAGGTGCACTTAGGAGTAGATGGACATTCTCTGTCATGGATACTTTTGTCCATCTCATTTGGCTTTTTATGTATTTTCTACAATTTTGTATAAACCTTTTTAAAGCTTTTTTAAAACTTAATTGTAGAGTTTAAAAAGTATTTCAGACTCGCTTTTCCCCCCTGGATGTCTAAGGTTTTTGACTAACAAAATTTCTGTCTATCCTTTTTTGGTGAATGGGACAACTTCCATTTTGAAATATTAGATGACGTTTCTGATGTTAACGTGGGGAGTGTGCAGTAACATCCAGGAGTTATTTGCTCCAAGTGTAGATGGGGCATTTGAATTGAGTATTTTTCTGCTTCCAGGGAGAAAATTTTCCTATTCTAATCAATGTTTTCTTCCATAAAAGTTCCACGTAATTCATGAGAACATACACTGCAGTTATAATTGCAGAAAACTCTTAGGATACTTTCTGCAAACCTCCACATCATTCCTTTATGCTTGTTTTGGAAATTTGTAACATGCTACTGAGTGCATGTACCTGTAGATTCAGCTGTGACTGTGTCACAGAGAGAAACACCACACTTAGAACACCACTACAATATTCGTATCTTGTCTGATTGTTTATTCCTTTGAAGTCAGTGGTGAAACAATCTAACTGGTAGAATTTCGAGAAGCACAGGGTTCGAAGAAATATTCAGTGTATCTGTAATGTGGTGTGGGGTCTGTTTAATTCTTGTATCCTCTCTTCTGGTCTTGAAAGAACAGTCCCTTGTCTTAGGGAACCTATTTCACACCTTGGGGTTTTTTTGCATGAAGAAATAGCGGTTTCCTGCCCCCCGCACTTTAAATCAAATACCACGTTTTGTTC
This sequence comes from Bucorvus abyssinicus, assembly GCA_009769605.1. Taxonomy (NCBI): domain Eukaryota; kingdom Metazoa; phylum Chordata; class Aves; order Bucerotiformes; family Bucorvidae; genus Bucorvus; species Bucorvus abyssinicus. Next base: position 20,610,209 of record CM020035.1, on the reverse strand, counting down.
ACGTGTACTTGGGATGTTAGTAAATGAACCCAAGAACAGCAGTTTCCACAAATTGTTAACCAGTGCTTTTTGTTTGGAACACCACTTGAACTGGTGATGGGCCCCTTTGCCTTTCTTCTCATAACCATATACGTTGTCTTACATGGTTACCATATCTTTTCCCCTGGTTTTGATATATCTGAGTTATTTCACTACTCTTTGGATTGCTTTATTCCATTTCTTCCCGTTGACATCTCTCCCTTTCTTTGTTAGGTTTTATCGCACAAAATCCCTGGTAAGTTTTCAACACCATCTTTTTCCCTGTCTCTCTGTTTGATCGCACGTTAAGAGCTTTACTATTTAATCATTCCTATGCTTGTGGTAAAACGATATGTACATGGTATTTTAGGGAGCTTCGCAGATATTTATACAGACACACTCTAAAAAATAATTGCTTTATAGGGGACCTATTTTTAGAATTGAAACAGAAATAAGTATTTGGGTTCCCCTACTTAAATAGGGACTTCAGTATTATCTTTAAATCTGAAAGAGGAGAAGATTTTCCTAAATTTCAAATTTAACAGGTGGCAGGAAAGTGGACTGAGTCCACAGATGTGGTGGTGGCAATACAGGAAAGCACAGGGAAATAGGAGCACTGATGGTGCAGAAATTTGAAGTAAGACTGATAAGACATTCCTTGTTTCTGCCTCTCACCTGAGCTCATCTTTTCTTTGCTACTTGATTGAAAATTAAATAGAAGGTGTTATCTCTATTATGTTCCTCTAACACTATTCAATTCATTGTTTTGCTCTTGTGTTTTAATTGCATTTTTGCCCTGATTTTTAAAATTAATTTTGCTCTTTTTTCTCATTAGCCCCAAGATCATCACTAGATTAGATATGTTTGTAAGTCGCTGTATGGTATTACATGCTGAGGGGTTTTTTTCTGTTTTACTTCATGGTACTCTGCTCATTCTGAGTGTTTCTGTCCTCATAATTTCCAGCCCATTCATATTTCAGTTGCTTGAAAATTGGTCCTTTGTACTTGAGATGAAAATTCTCCTGTCTGTTCAGCTTTGCCTCTGGATAGGAGGACTGCTTTGTAGCTTAGGCCAGTATTACGTGCTGTCCTTTCTTCCAGCAGTTTAGTAGAGCTGCTGCTTCCTAGTTTGCTCCACCTTGGTGGTACTGTAAAATGCAAAGAGCAAGTTAAATGGCCTCTATCTGCATATCCCTTCTTGGATCTCTTATATTTGCTAGTTGTCTGGATTATTGACTAACACAAATTATTTCCTGGAGTCTGTACAATGAAGTTTGATAATCTCTCTTTGACCCTGGGCCAGCTGCTGTTCACTTATTCCTGAGAGCAGGTGCTCATGCAGTATTTGCCCTAGAACCAAAGAGTAGTTTTTCTAACTTTGCTGTACCTAAATAATTATTTCTTTGCCTAAAATTATAATGGGCGCATACTTGTGGTATGTTCTGCATTATTTCTGCTATCAAAAGTAGCTTACCTGGCTCTTCTTTTGGTTGGCAAGGAGGAAAACCATTTTTCTGCAAACTTGCTATCCCTTGAAGTGAGAAGCTGGCTGGACAAATGTTCTTCTGCGACTGGCCAGACGAACATGACTGTATTTAAAAGTAATGTACTGGTCTGGTAGGGAAGAGGGTTGATAGTACCTCTTCTCTCAATGGGATGTAAAAAAGTAGGATCCTGCCCTGTAGTCTTAAGAGTAAAACCACATTGAAACCTGTTCTTCCTTTGAAGGAAGATGAAGTTGACTGAAAGATCTTGGTAGTCCTTCTGTGTGGGTGTTTTTATTAAAAGATTCTGGTTTCACTGGGGAGTCAGGATATATCAAGTTGTATAAAAGACCTTTTGTAACTTCTGCTGGGATCAATGAAATTTTTTCTCAGGTTTTAGCAGTTTCCTGAGAGTGATGTCTGCTCATGTGGGCAGACAGTGGTTTGAAACTTGAATTTGACCTCTAAGCTAGATATTTGGACTATGCTTTTCTCTTGCAACAGCCATAATCACCAGCCGAACTTTAATGAACATCCAGCAGGATGTTAAAGGAAATAACTCTTGAAAATGATTAATGATGGTTACTCTTCACTTTTCTGGAAGTATTTCTTCTCTTTGCTGAGTTGGGAACTAAGTATTCTGACTCCACCACTAACAACCTTGACTGAAATAATGACCAGAGCACAGACAGAACTTGAGGCAAGCTGGTACTAGGTTCTGCAGTGGGTCTCCTGATTTCCTTCCTTTTCCTTCCTTTCACCAAAATGCCATGCTGAATTTTAGGATACACCAAAAATTTCTATATTAGCTTACTGTTTTTGACATTCCTTCTTTCCATTACTTACTGTAGTATTCAGTAGAAATACCAAACTTTGGCTTTGTTTAGTGTGTAACATGCAAAGGCTTGATAAAAGTCTGCAAGTGGAAAGGCTGGGGATTTTGACACCTTGATGGCAGAAAGTGAACACGCCAGTCAACATTTTCAGTGATTAGGGAATAAAATTTGTTTACATGATTAAAAAAACCTCACTGAAGGTACTCTAGGATCAGTGCATCTTAATTACATCACTAGAAGCTTTAGCTTCAGGCACCAGTTTTTAACATGTGCCCCTTTGTTCTCAGACTGAGCAGTAGTTAAATGTTACTTTTGAGATAAACGGTCATTGTGAGGCGTTAAATTACTTGACATTCTAATCAGCTTCATCTTTTTTTAAAAAGTTGATGGTACAGTCTATGAGCAGACCCCCAAACACTTGTCTATTTAATGCTTTAATGTGAAAGCTCATGTTTCAGGAGTATTTTTTGTTTTGCTTTTAGAAAAAAACCATGGTGCCCAGCAAACTGGCTCTGTACCCGGCTATAAAGCTGCAAATCTATTGGAACTGCAGACTAACAATTGGCAAAACTATTTAATTTCTCATCTTTCAAGTTTACACTTGTTTTTCCCTTGAAGGACTGCCAATTGTTTTATTCTTGGACACAGCTATACTCTCCCCTTTTCTATAGGGCATTCTGTAGTGGTTGCCATGGCACATTTGACTGGAGATCGGTCTTGTCTGATGGCTTAAGACAGGAAACAATCGGCAGAGGCAGTGCCAGCTCAGATCGTGACTAGTACCAGATACTTAAAAGGAAGGTGCCAGAAAACGAGGAATAGAAAATTGTGGGACAGTTTCTCTCTGAGGGAGTGGGTTTTTTGCTCCTGTCAGCTGTTTATGTTATGAAGCATGAGAATTTTTCTTACAATTGCTGTTCACTTTTAATGTTTCTTGTACAACATTTATTTTTAATAACATTAAATGTAAATACCATTGCAAATAAATATTTTCTGTCAATGAAAAGCAAGTGTGTTGCTGCTTTCAAAGTAGGCTGGCTAATTTTTGAACAGAAGAGAGCATCTAGTCCCAGCTACTTTACAGATCATGTAAACAAACAAAAAAAAAGGTGGTGTTCTACCTCTGGCAATTTAAAAAAGCCCTCTTAATTCTCTGATCAATACCTGCCAAGGAATTGTAAGTAATATGCCATGAGAATTTCTATAGATGACTAAGTGCAAAGTAGAATCCAGTCTGCTTTTCATAAATAATTTAACTGTGGTGAGAGCCTGCTTTTGTCCTTGAATTCAGCTGCCATTACTGCTAGGCTCTAGCATACATCTATTGAATAAGGTGTTGGACAGCTTTAATGTGGTGTATCTTCCCCTTTTACACTTTCTGCCCTATTTTTCCTGTCATTTTGCGTGAGCTAGCTCTGAGCTTCCTGATGGTTTTCTGTTTAACATTAATAATGACTTCTTATTTAGAAATAATGACTGCTGTATTGCACTAAGCACTATGCTGCATTTTAAAGCATCATCATATAGATGATCTCTCTTGACAGAGATGCACTTAATGTTCTACATAGGGGGGGTTTACTAAAAGCGGTAAGTTAGAAAATCTAGATACTGATTAAGCAAAATTAGTGAATATTTTGTAATATTTTTACAGACTAAAATAACTTTGTGTTCATAATTATCTGTGATCACTCTAGATATGACTTAACTAGTCTTATGAATAGAAATGGTGAAGCATGTATACTTAATTGATTTTTGTATAGTTCCCGGTTCTAAGAGTGTTAAACAGCTCTTCGCTTGTTACAGATGCTGGTCCCATTACTATGCTGTTGCACAACCTGCTGTCAAACTTGTTTCTATAGGTTTTACAACATATGCAGGAAATAACCTGATTGGGTGTAGGTAGTGTTGATGCTCAAGAATAAATTCAAGGGTTGGGGAAAAGCAAGTAAGTCTAGAAGGAAAGGTATCTCTGTAGCGTAGAAGACCTGACACCACAAATCTAGACGTTTTCAGTTGTGTAATTTTTGTTTCTGTTCAAAGCAATACATTTCAGCTGGGATGTTGCTCAACATTCTACCTTCAATTCACTGAAGAATTTAAACAGTCTCTTTAACGTGTGAGTAGCCCGATGACTTAAAGACTGAACCCTGTATGACTCAGTTTCCATGTACACTGGGACCCATCTGAATTTTTTCCCCTCGCTATAAACCCTTACAGAAGACGTTATCACTGAATTTCAGTAGATGTAAGGAATTCAGATCACTACATGCTATTAATGGTAATTACAGTAGTATTACAAGATTTTTTTCATGATTCTTTGCAGTTCATTTGCTGTGCCAGCATGTAACTTGCATTAAGTTAAAGTTGGGGTGTTTTTTTTTTTTTTGCTAGTGTGTTAGGATTTTGTAGAATTCCACCTATTCACTGAGTGGTGTAAGTTCAGTTGGGACTAGCAAATACAAATTAATGGAAATACATTTGGGGGGCTGATTACCTGTTCTGTGTAATCTTGGGAAAACTCATTTGTTTACCCACACCTGTTTCATTAGTGTTTACTGATTATTCACACTAATAATTTCTGATATAATTATTCACAGTAATAATATTTCTTCTGATTTCACAGACGATAAAAACAAACTGTCCTGTTTTCAGAGCTTTTGTCTGGGAAGAAAACTTAGTATGATTATAGAATATAGGATTTGAAAATAAAGCTTAATCATATCCCATTCTGCTGCTGGTTTAGAGTAGCACTGATGATCTGGGAGACATTCCCTGTAGGTAGATTAAAACTCAGCAGTCTCTCTAGATACCACATTTAATAAACTAGCAGAGAGCTAGAGAAAGACTGTGGGCAAATAAAGGAAAATAGAACTTCAGTTTATGGGACAGAGGACTGGAAGTATGGTGGGAGGCATTGTTCTTAATCCACTGAAGACTGAAAGGAGCTTTTCCCATAATTCCTTATTCACCAACCTCCCACATTATACTAAAAAGAAAAAGCATACTGTGTCTCTGTAGATGGAGGGTTTCTGTGGTACTCGTTCTTGGAGTGGAGAATAAAAGAGCTTATGGGTCAGCTCTCCAGAGTATAGTTCACTGAATGTGACAGAGTAAAGAACACTGAACTACTGGAATGAAAATACATTCTTACCCTTCGTGCTAACCTGGTCGGTGTTACCAAAACAGCACCTAGGTTCTTGTAGATACAAGGTAGATATTTAATTCATAGGTCAGCTTTACAGAGAAGCAGGGAGTTTCTAGAGGAACAGATAACCGAAAGACAATGTTGTAAAAGCCTTCCATAAAAATGGAATGGGCAGAATAATCCAATTTGCCTGGAAGCAACTATCAAAGTCTAAGGGAAATATGTAGAAAACTTTGAACCGTTCTGCTAACAGTTGTTTTCTGTTATCTTTGACTTGCAGGTTCTTCCCCCACCCTTTTTTGGGGTGAAGAATCTTAGCTTAAATGGTAGTAAGATGTGATGTCTCTTTGCAGATCTCTTGGAAATAGTCCTCTACAGAGGGCCTGCTCTTCTGAGAGATGTTCTGTTATTTTGAGGATACAGTTTACAGGAAGGTAAACGTTACTGTGTGGTGATGAACTAGCTTCAAGTCTGACCAATTCAAGTGGAGGATACACAGCTCTATTAAATCCCCATTTAAAGCAGTATAAAAGAACCATGTCTTTAAAAAAAAAATCCAAGCAAATAAATTCTCTGTAAATGAGAAAGTCAGTATTGTTGCATTTAAACAATCATTTAAATATCCAAATATCCATTTTCTTTGGAATGTGGGTGTTAAAGTACAAGATGCCTTAAGAGTGTCATCTGAGTATGTGTATATACATCCAAATAATTGCTGAGAAGGATCCAGACGTCATCCAAGATCCATCTATAAAATCCTCTTTCCAATCTATGAGCCTTCAGAATGGGGTTCATTCCTAGGGGAAAGGGCATAGTAGAAAAAAAAAAATTAGCTACATCAATAAACCTGATACATCTATAATTGACAGTTTATACACAGTTGTATTATAAAATATATAGATATATTATAGACTATAAGATGACAATGCTTCAAAACAACTTTTTTACATCATATATTACATTCAGTAAGTCCTATATGCAGAAATTAGAGTGAGACAGGGAAAAAAAATCAAGTCCTTAATTTATATGTACTTTTCCAGACTTCATGCTGGATTTGATCAAACACTATTACACATAATCTTATTATAGCTTGTTATGGCTTTCACCAGCATTTCTGTTCACTGCCTTTTAAAGAACAACCCTTATCAAATAAGTTGGCTAGAAGTATAAACAATCTGTGTTTATTTTAATTAATTGGGTGGTTACTACAGCCACTCAGTTCACAAATTTATTATGCCTATGAAAAATATTATTAGAGAAATACTTTTGTATCTGAACTTGTTAAACAATCTGTACATGCTTGGTTTTATGCTCAGACATTAACTCATTATTTTAAATGAGTTCAGTTTATTAAAAATCTTTACATTCAGTCTTTCAGTTAGTTTATAGGCTTTCCATTGCTATGACTTCTAAACAATTCACACATTTCAATTCATTTATCTATAAAGCGTCGCTACAACATAGGGAAATGATAGAACTTCTATGTCTTTAACAGGTGGGGTCAGGGGGCAGAAAGGGTGCGCGCGTTGTTCAGAGGAATATTCCCCCTCCTGGCTCTCCTAGGTCACAGGGACATATGTGTGACTGTTGAAGGTACTGAGCAGAAGCTGTTTAGAGTCAGCCATTAAGGAATGTAAACTACAGAGATTTGCATGGATTAAGGTTTTCTGAGCATGGTTCTTGGTGACGGCGTTCGGTACCAGAGCAGAGTTCAATTCCTAGAACTGAGAACTGAAAACAACTACGAAGTAAAACCTACCAGGCTGCTTCTTCTCTGGAGTCTTATTTTAAATGTATTTTCTGCATCATCTGTCTCTATGTACATCTATCAGCAGAAAGAAGGAAAAGCAATATACAGGGTCAATTGCTCCAATTAAGAAAAAAAAAGAGAGAGAGAAAAGACATTAAAAAAGATGTGATTAGATGATGCTGTTCACTTTTCTTTGTTATCTTATGTAGTTCTGAGTTGGTTCGTCCCTTGGGAATAGTTTATTTAAAGCATATTTGTTGTAGAAAATAATTTATTTTCTCGAGAAATCTTCGTTGTGTTAGGAACCTATAGCGAAGTATATATGACGATCCCCTTTAGTGCAGAACTTTGTCTAAGGGATGCCTCTCTTGAGGGCAGCATAGATCATTTTGATGAGGTCACATCCCTGTTTTCCCCCACTATTGCTGTGGTCCAGAGCCCACTGTTGAAAGATTGCTCTCTGCAGGGAATGCCTGTCACCTGTCTTTTATAGTGGTTGTGTTTTTAAACAGGGTAAGTTTCTTCTGATCCCCATGGTCACTTTTAATGTGATGATGATGGTCAAAAGCCTGCTGATAAGGAGTTATGTCCTGGCATCTTTTACTACTGTTCAGCTTTGTGGTCTGGGGCTGGTGGGTAAGTGACTATAAAACTAGCTTCTGAGCAGCCCGTCAGTCCAGTGCTGTCCCATCGCTGTCGCTCCCTTTTGAAGACTTTCAGAGGACAGGTGCGTCAGTTGCTCTGTTCAAGCATGTGGCTCTGAACTTGCACTGCATTGCCCACTCTGAGCCTTTCTTCCTTGAGGGTATGTGTTTGGGCTGGTTTAACTCAGGTTAGGTCTAGAATGAAAAGCCTAAATCAGGCCTTGCACAAGATGAGCTGTCATCCAGACATCACCTTTCACCGGCATATCTTGTTTTCGGATGCAGTCTTACCAACCAACCAGAGTAGTCCTTTGTCTCGCAGTGCTCTTACGTTATTAATGGTCATTGTTTCAGGAGCAGCAAGGCCAATGTAATTGCAGTCTGTGCAGGTACTTTTTTTTATGGTTTTACCAGGCTTTGGGGTTTTTTTCCTATTTATGGTAGTACTCAAGTATTCTACCCTGAATACATTTTCATAGAGTTCAACCAGTTGTTAACTGCAATGGAACATTTCTCTGTAAGGGCCTGTTGTTGCCCTTGAAATAAAATCTGTCTTTCCCCGGGGGCTGCAGGATAGCAAGTACCTACAGGATATCATCAGCTGAAAATCTGCAAGCATGACTTGCTTTCCACTATGGAGGAAGGGCCCTTTCTGTCACTACTGGCCAAATTAACACTCAGAAGTCAGGTTTGCTCATTGTTCAGCTTCATGTTTTGGTTGAGAGAGAGAGATTTAGTCAGAGCAGATCCAGACAGACAGTGCCTTTCATCTCCTGTTGCATCAGAAGAGACAGAGAGAGGGGAAACAATCCATCTCCAGGTGTTCTTCTGTTGGGAGGACAGACCACCGGAGCAGTCACTTGTGAGCACTCTTACAGTCTTTGCAACTTGAGGATCCTGCTCTTCCCTGAGACCCTGCATACTCCAAGGGCAACTCTGCCTGCTATGGCTGGGGAGGATAGTTGAGTTCCTCCATCCATATTGTCAATCAATCCTTGAAGTTGTTCCCTGGACACTTACCAAAGCTGTATTCTTTTCTTCTTGGGCCAAGAATTTCTCCCATCTGTCCCTTACTCCGGAGAGGAGGAAAGTTGTACTCGTTTGATGGAGAGAGTGTGCTGTGTGTAAACAATTTCCTTTTATTGTAAGACAGAAGTATATTGCTTATTCTAATTTGATTTTTCTGTGGCCTCAGGAAAACTTCAACTGTTGCTAGTTTTTAATGTCTTGTCAAACTGAGGCCTGTATTAAGACAGCTTGTGCTGCTTGAGTTATGTGTTCCACCACATAGCAAAGTAGTGCTTGTGGGAGCCGTCTGACTTTGATGAGAACGCTTTGTCGTTCATGGAATATGCCACCATTCTTCCATACCATTTTATAACGTCAATGCCTTTATGTTGCAGACATGTTGCAGCCCTTCCTTTCTTACCTTCCTTTTTTCTTTAGTTACTGCATGCTGCCTCATTTTCTAGCATTGACTATTATTGTTGGCTCTCCCTTGAAATGGGCTGGCATGGAGAGAGATTGGAGAAAGAAATTATCATTTGTTATTTCTTCTCTACATCCCTATAGTTCAGCTCAGAAACCTCATTTTGTCATGTAGCAGGAACAGGCATTTCTTCCTGACAAATTTTAGATCATCTGAGCAGCACTGATTCTTTGTCAAGGTCAGTCAGTCTGTTTAAAATGAAATATCACATCATGAGGGTTTTTCTTTTCTAACTCTTGAGCATTAGGAAAACCTGAATCCCTCTGACCTGATAAGAGGTTACACCTGCTAAGATTTCTTTTCATCATACGCTAATTTAATTTTCAGATCTGTATTTTAATTTTTTCCTTATTTTCTGACAGGACAGCAAAAGGATCGTACTGCTAGGATAGGAACTAATGAGTATTTTGCCTTTCATTTCTACAACATTTCACAGAAAGTGAAGTGTTGCAGTGTTGTTTTCCCGTACCATCTCCATACAAACGCTTCATCAATGTTATGTTTAAAATATTGTATAATAGTTTAGGGCTAAAGGCTAAAGAAAAGTACCAGTTTGAGCAGAAACTTCTTATGTTGGTGAAGTGAGCTTGGATTATGTCCTTAACCAAGAAGATGCTCCCAGTCATTAGTGGAAGGAATGCAACCAAAATAACTCAGAGTTTTTATTTAGTTTGATTTTATGGTTTTTGACCTGTCTGTGATGCCTTTCATTCAGTTTTATGTTACAGTTATAAGGTGTGCACCCTTTAATTTTTCAGTGTCTGAAAAGACAGTGTCTGTAAAATCTCAACATGAACTTTTTTTTTTTAATCTTCTCAACAGGCCATGGAGCAGATGTGAAATGCGTTGACTGGCATCCGACGAAAGGATTAGTTGTATCAGGAAGTAAAGATAGCCAACAGCCCATCAAGTTCTGGGATCCCAAGACAGGCCAGAGCCTTGCCACACTGTAAGTCCTTGCCCACAGACTTTGATTTGCTCAAATATAAGCTAATTTCATAACTTTTAAAAATTCCCTTCTCAGCTTTTTTGCCTCGTATCTTTTCAGCTATACACAATTGTTTCAAATATAGAGCTTGTGCTTTAGCTGTGCCAGAAAACATAGAGGTTAGATAAAGTCAAGTCAATACCTGGAAAATTGTGAGCTGAATATTCCTTATTTAAATTTACTTTGTCCTTCTCCACAGACGACCTAGTCACAGAGTTCTCATTTGGAAAACAGAATTGAGATATGGAAGCACAAATGAGATGTTTAATCTGGCTGATGAAAAATGTCTTACACTGCAGGTGAAACATGCACTGTAACTGAATGCTGTCTCACTGAGCATTACCACTGGCTCCGAAGAATCAACGAACAAGATTATGACATAGGGCCTTTTCACAGAAAGCCACAGTATTCTGGTTTAGTAGCCTGAACTACTTTGTTATTGACCTAAATATTTCAGACTGGTAAATTATCACATTTTTAGTTGTGTTTGAGAAATCAGTGTCTGGACCGTCTGTCTTTCTCTGCTTGCAGACATGCTCATAAAAACACAGTGATGGAGGTGAAACTGAATCTGAATGGCAACTGGCTGCTAACAGCTTCCCGTGACCATCTCTGTAAACTCTTTGACATTCGTAATCTGAAAGAAGAACTTCAGGTCTTCAGGGGTCATAAGAAGGAAGCCACAGGTCAGAGTTCGTTAAATTATGTGGGTTTTTATTAATAAGTTTGGATTAAGAATTGAAGTTTTGGATATTCCGATTTTCATTCATTAGAAATCTTAGAGTTATACTTCTCGTTGTGGCTTGCTTTGTATTTCAGCTGTGGCCTGGCATCCTGTTCATGAAGGGCTGTTCGCCAGTGGAGGATCTGATGGCTCTTTGTTGTTCTGGCATGTTGGGTATGTGGATTTTCATCAGTACGTTGGAAAGATGTTGGTCAGATGTGCAAGCTGTTATACTAAACACAAAGTATACTTTCCACCTTTGAATCTGTATGTAACATGCATGTTCATGGTGTAGTCTTTCCCTATACCTGAGGATCTTTGTGAATATGCTTCGTTTATGAAGAAGATTTCCTGTGCAAGTGTATTTTAAAGGATACAATTGCTTGCACAGAAAATAGTCTTTTGTTGAGAGGGTGACAAATGATTGAAAATCCCAGTTTCTTAGAGCTTGTTCTGAGGTGTTGTCATTATTTTTATTCTAAATGTACAGTTTAAAATCCCTGCACTACACAATTCCCTATTAAGAACAACTGGGAACAATCAAATGACCCAATATAAAAATAACAGAGGCTTAAGTTTAGCAAAATGTGGGATAAAGGAAGAGGAACAACTTGTATCTGTAGCAGATATTCATTCACCTGTGTGATGACTGATTTTTTTTTTTTTTTTTGATGCATCAGGGTTGAGAAGGAGGTTGGTGGAATGGAAATGGCCCATGAAGGAATGATCTGGAGTCTGGCGTGGCATCCCCTTGGACACATTCTATGTTCGGGCTCAAATGATCACACCAGGTATTTTCAAATATTTAACTAAAAGATCTAAGGGTAGGTATGTACATGCAGAAACTAGAAAGGTGCATGGCATCAGTGAACAGAGGATAGATTGGGATGATCCTGATACGCAGCCAATGGGCAAAGCAGAGACACAGACTTGCCTAACTGGGAAGGCACTGACCTTTTATATTAAAAGGTAGAGTCTAACCTCTTGTCCTTCATCTAAGGAAGCCTTAAAAAATACTAGAAATACTTTAGGCTTGTGTGCTTTGAAATCTCCTGAAGAAATTTTTAAAACAGGATTGTTGTAGTTTCTTGCTGAAAAAATATTCTTATCTCCACAGCATTTTTTCCTGCAGATCATCTGCTGGTCATATCTGTCTTTTCACATTTGCAGACGTGTTTGGAGGAACATAGTTTGTGCTTTTAGGTTGAACATTTTGTAAACATGGAGCATTTTATAAATGGAGTAAATTTTTGTGTGTGGATGTGTGTATTTACAAGGTTAGTTGTATATGAAGAATGTATTGAATTGAGCAAGAAGTTTTTGGAATGTCTGTTCAGGATCTGATGTTGATGCCTTGCACGTATACCCCTCACACTTTGAAGTATCTTCTGAATTGTAACTATAAAATTCAATATAATTCTTGGGGTTTTTTATTTTTGGTTTGAACCTCACACCTGATTTTCAGATCTAGTGCTGAACTTGATTTAGTAAGAGTTGAATCCTCGTATCATGAAGACAGCATGTTAAAAATTAAATAACTGATTAGATTAAAAGTCATTAATAGTCTTCAACCTTTATTGAGATCATATAACTTCTTTTTGACAGCAAGTTTTGGACTAGAAATCGGCCTGGAGATAAAATGCGAGATCGTTACAACTTGAATCTGCTGCCTGGGATGTCAGAGGATGGTGTGGAATACGGTAAGGCAATTTCCCGCAATGTGGAAGAAAGAGGGCTGGGGTCAGGACCAAGCCTAGGTCATTAGCTGACACTGGAGTGCAGCTCCTGGGCAAGACAGTGAAACAGTATTATAGCATTGGTGGTTGTCTAGCCATGCCTAGACAAAGATTCTTTTTTTTTTTTTAACAAGGATGATGTTACTCTCCATGTTACCAGCAATTACCATTCCAACAATGAGTTCTCTTTTTTTTTTTTTTCCGCAGCTCCAGGAGGTAAGACCTGCTCTGTCAATCACAGGAAGGAGGTTTGGCTCTCTCTCCGGCAAATGTCTTCAGTTTACTTTTATTTTTGAAAAATATATGTGGCTTCAAGACTTCCCATGGTCATGAACTACATCAAGAAAATCTTTCAAATTATTGAACTTAACTAAAATCTTAAAGCTTTACTCTCCTCTTAAGGGGGTTGATCTTGGTGATTTTAGGCTGCTCAGGGTTGCCCAGCTTTATGGCATGCCTCAGCAACCATTTCATCTCTGGGGTTGCCTCTGTTTCTTCAGATTTTTGATTATTTGCTCTTTTGTGTTTGGGAATGTTAATTAAAATGCTTCACTTTAATCCAATTTAAGTTTTGAAATATATAGATGTTATTTCATTTTCTGAGCTTCTACCCTAAATGTAACTTTCCTGAAAGGACAAAGTTTTTGACCTATTGGGTTTATTTAGGAATGTAAATTTGCAGTTCTTTTAATATCCTGAAAGTCACGTATAGAATTAAAAAGTCTCCGCCAGTTGTGGAATAGTAATGATACCAATGGTAGGAGCATGTGAGAATCCAAACAGGTAAAATGATAATGTAAAGAAAACTATACCAAATATAAATAGCAATTGTTTTTCTCTAGATGATCTGGAACCCAACAGCCTAGCAGTTATCCCTGGGATGGGAATACCTGAACAATTGAAAATAGCCATGGAGCAAGAGCAGATGGGTAAGTAGTAGCTATGGGGAAGCATTTTCCTGAGCCATCCAGATACTGTGTGACTTCTGCATATGATTTGGTGGCACAAACGCTTTTTTCTCAAGTTCTGTACTGTGCGTGTGTCCCATGTAAAGGAGGAGGAGTTGAATACCTCTTTCTTTTGCTAAATAAGCTGTAAGGAGAGTAACAGGATTTCTCTGTAAACCTGCATTGCTCTGACTGTTTGTCTCCCTGGTGCTAAAGGGAAAGACGAGTCCAACGATATTGAAATGACAATCCCAGGACTGGATTGGGGAATGGAGGAAGTAATGCAAAAGGACCAAAAGAAGGTGCCTCAGAAGAAAGTGCCCTATGCAAAACCAATACCAGCACAGTTTCAGCAGGTAAGTACCTGATACACCAGTGAACAGGAGAACAGCTTCAAAAAGTGCGGAGTTGTTGAAATGTTTTGGATTTCCAGTACCAGCTCTTCTATATCAACACCCAGTGCAAAATAATGCAACGCAGTAGTTAGTTTAATTACTATTTAAACATAAAATATTTGGTTAAATTCCTTATATCTTGTATCTGTACCTGGAAAATAGGATGTTATAATGTGCATACGTGTTGTTCCACATAAGTCATCTTGTGTTTATTATTCTTTACAGGCATGGATGCAGAATAAAGTTCCTTTGCCTCCCCCACCTGAGCCATTGAATGATAGAAAGGAAGACATTAAACTGGAAGAGAAAAAGAAAACACAGGCAGAGATCGAACAGGAAATGGCAGCGCTTCAGTACACAAACCCACAACTCTTGGAGGTATGTATGCAAAGACAGTTATTAGCAAATTTTAGTGCTCTGTGTGATTTGTTTGGACCTCAACACTACAATGTGGAGCTTGGTTTTGCAGTATTTTTCACCGTTCTTCAAAAAAACCCATCTTATTGAACAGGATATTGGACTTCATGCATGATGCTATGAAACTTGCAGTGAGGCCCCCACATTTCAGTTACCTACGCTTATCTATGTCTCTCTTTAGTTGTATTTCTGTTAATTAAGGGAAAAGCACTAAATCTTTTTAAACTCCTGAGAAATTAGATAATTGCTTCTGATTTTTAGATGCTACATATACTTCTCTACTTAATTGATTTTCTGTCTCTCTTTTTTCGGACAGCAATTGAAGATTGAGAGACTTGCACAAAAGCAAGCTGAGCAAGTGCAGCCGCCACCTCCAGGAGGCTCTCTGCACGGACCCCAGCCTTTTCCAGGGCAAGGCCCAATGTCACAAATGCCTCAAGGATTTCAGCAGCCCCTTCCACCTCAGCAGATGCCAATGAATATGCCTCAGATGGGACCTCCTGGTCCACAAGGACAGTTCAGACCTCCGGGACCCCAAGGACAAATGGGACCTCAAGGTCCATTACACCAAGGAGCTACAGGTCCACAAGGCTTCATGGGACCACAAGGACCTCCAGGCCCCCAAGGGCCTCCACAAGGAATGCCACGGCCTCAGGATTTACATGGACATCAAGGAATGCAGAGACATCCTGGCCCCCATGGGCCGATGGGCCCTCCAGGTCCACAGGGTAATGCCGGCCCACAAGGCCACTTAGGACCACAGGGTCTGCCTGGGTCTCAGACTCATTTAGGACCACAGGGTCCACCTGGCCCACAAGGCCATTTGGGTCCTCAAGGTCCCCCTGGTGGTCAAGGAATGCAAGGGCCACCTGGTCCCCGAGGAATGCAAGGACCTCTTCCTCATGGCATGCAAGGAGCTCCAGGATCTCAAGGGATGCAGGGCCCTATATCTCAAGGGCCTTTGATGGGACTTAATCCAAGAGGGATGCAAGGTCCACCAGGACCCAGAGATAACCAGGGACCTAGTCCACAAGGGATGATGATGGGTCATCCACAAGAAATGAGAGGTCCTCATATGCAAAGTGGTTTACTAGGACATGGTCCCCAAGAGATGAGGGGCCTCCAGGGACCCCCACCTCAAGGTACAATGTTAGGACCGCCACAGGAATTGCGTGGGCCACCAGGTCCACAAGGCCAGCAGGGACCTCCACAAGGCTCTTTAGTAGGGCCTCAAGGAAACATGCAAGGACCTCAGGGACAACCGAACCCTTCCAGGGGGCCGCACCCCTCCCAGGGCCCTCTGCCTTTCCAGCAGCAGAAAACGCCTCTGTTGGGTGATGGCCCTCGTCCTCCATTTAATCAGGTATGTGTCGGTCTGTGTAACAAGAGTGCTACGAATGTAGGAGTGGTGACAGCGCACAGCAGAAAGGCAAAGCAAGAGCTGAGAGGCTGGGGGGTTGGTGTACTTGCAAGACGGAGGCCTCAGGAAAACTGAAATGATAATGGAAAGAGTTATGTAATTTGGAGACATCAGAGGAATCGGTAGAAAAGGGATTGTTGGAAATACTGGTACAGAAATCAGTCTGCTATGAAAATCTGTAACCTTAAGAGAAGCTCGGGCTTTTTTCTTTTTTAAATTTAAAGACACTGAACTGTCTTGAACGGGGAATTTTCTGGGGAGTAGGTAAGCACTAATAAAAGCTGAATTTAAGCAAACTGAACATAAGAAAACTCCTATGTATTAATTAAAGCAAGTTACTGCCAACTCTCTGTTGTCCCGGAGTAGTTCATCCAAACTATGGGATGAATTTACCATAGATGCTGACACACCTGGAAATGTGCCAGTTCAAACCAAGTGCACAGAACACAGCTATCCTGCTTCCTGCCTTGGTGTGGAAATCACTTAGCCACACTTTTACATTCTGGAGCACAAGTTAAGAGACTGACATTGCGCACCCGTTGACGTGTTACGGCACCGTATGTCCAGAAGCGTGAGGGGGAGCACAGGTATCGGACAGGTTTGTGCAGGACTAGCACAGGTCTGGCCGGGTGAGCACTGAGCTGGAACTGCTGAGCATGGCCCAACTGCGCTGCCAGTGAGGTGTCCCTGTGCCGTGCTGCCTTGGCACTCGGCTCCAGGAGGGTGTTCCCGCTCAGCAATCTACTTGCACTTCGCTGGCCTGGAATACTGGCGAGTGTTGCTTAGAGACACACCAGTTTTCGTAAAGGGCTTATTCCATCTTCTGATCTACCATAGATACGCAGAGCTTTCTGTTCTGTATTTATTAGCTCTTGCAAGTTCCTATTTGCGTGGCACTGATTCTGTACTTAAAATTTCTCTTGATTGTCTTCAGCTTTAAGGTGAATTTTGAAGGGGATGGTTGGAAAAAAGGTCTACTTACTCAATTTTTAAAAATTTGTGGGTTTTCTTAACAGCTTTAACTCTTCTAGACTTGCACTCAGTAGTTTCTAGTTGAAGCTTTAGACAGGTGTGTGTATAGTCCCGCCTGTGGTCCGGTACCAATCCCAGTGAGTGGTGACATACTGAAGTGAGCTTCAGCTCCATGATTCCATTTCAGATTGAGGCAGAACAGCCTACAAACTGTGTCTTTATTTGAATTGTCTTTCCTTACAAGTCAGCAGTAGTTCCCTCCAGAAGTCTGTTGATGGGACACTGCTGCTGAGATTTCAAAACCATCAAAGTTCAGCAAATGAGAGTTGGTTCCACAACTATCTCACTTAATTACGTAGTGTTCTCATCGCTATCCCAGGGAGATTAATTTTTCTGCTTTTAGAATAATTACCATGTTCATGTGTCTATCAAAGTTTGTGTGTGTTTACGTGCATGTGTGGGGCTGTCCTTGTCTGACTCTGCTGTTAATGCTCCAGTCAGAATTCAGTAAGTTGATTTTTAACAAGTGGCTGGTTATTTTCAGTGAATACTGCTGTCCTGAAGTCTTTTACAGATAGTAAAAAAAGACAAAGCAAGGTATTTTTGACCAATTTTCCTTCCTTGTGCAGCTTTGGTATGGTGATGGCTTTTTAAAATGAACAGATTTTAAAAGTTGTAAAGTCAGGTTTTGCTCGTTTGCTTCTTTGTAATATAAATGTAATAGTAGTTCCTATTTTAAAAGGCCCTATCTGTGATTTTTTGTAAACAATAGGCTTTAGCTTGGTTTTCGTTCCAAATTTGACATTTATCTTTTGTACACTCGCACAAATCACTTGGCTGCCTTTTCAGTAGCAGGAGTGTATGAATATATATCTGCTTTATCGATTGCAAAGGTTAATCTCCGTGTAAGATGCCACTATACATCGGAAAGCAGAGCGTTACGGCAGAGTGTGTGGGTGAGACGTACACCTCTCCCTGAATGTGAGACCTGCTGCCTCCTGCAAACAGGAAATGGAACAGAGAACTGTTTGTGAGAAGGAAATTGCCTGAGATATGATTGTCAAAATCTCATTCCGGAGATAGACATATTAAAATGCAGATGAATAGATAGAAATTCCCGAGTTAGCAGTAGTACTTCAGAGCTCTTTTGTTATTTAGATTTCATCTTCTCACACTCCTTTTAGATAGATATGTTGCATTTCACCTCACTTACTGGCTGAGCAAGGTACAAATAGTTCAGGCCAAGTCTATATAGAGTCCAGCTTTAGGAGCTTGTGCAGTATTTTAGAAGAAAAGCAGATTTTTTCTCATGGGTGAATACAAAGAATTATTTCCCCCTTCAGTGCATCATTTTAATTAATGCAGCTGGCTATCATAAACTGGCTGTGCCATTTGCATATATAGGGCAGGTACGCCGGTAATGTGGAGCAGGTGCGTTCTGCTGCACCGGTTTATCTGACTTGTGCAGAACCTCAGCCCGCGCTGGGGAATCCTTGGTGGTGTGTGAGGTGCTGCAAACGTACCCACCTTGAGGCAAAACTTTAAGTACGCCATCTCCTTCTGAGCTGTATATATTTGCTTTTCAGTTTGGGGCCAGGAATGTAGTTTGAAGTGAAAAGCATGTGAAAGCGTTACGGCTCTACCTTCCTATCTTGTCAAAGTGTGGTTGGTTTGGAATGGGTTTATGCCAAATGGTGAGGAAACTCATTTAGTGAGTGCTAAAAAATACTGCTTTGGTTAAACACTAGTGGCATACATTTAAGAAGTTCAATAAAGTTTACTGTAAGTAAGCACATGCTGAATATATGAGAAATCATGGAACTCCAGCAAGGGTCTGGTCAAGAATGGCAGCAGCACTGTGAGAGCTGGATCTTACCTAGGCAGGGAATTCATTTGTTCTCAACTCAAGTCAACATTCAATGCTTTCACTAGGAAAGTATTTTTGTTGTTGTTTTTTAATAGACATTGGACTGGACCTTTTGCCTTTTTTTCAAACTCCTTACAAAATGTACTCCATGCAAATGTGATGTTTGTAGTATGTATTTGTGTGCTTTTTTGTGTTTATCACCTATACTGCAATTGAATATAAACGTTCAATTTAAAACCCCTATTTCATTATATGATGGGGAAAATACACAAATGAACTTAATCCTTCTCAGCAACCAGGAAAAAAAAAGGTAGTGTTTCTCAAAAATCAATGTAGACCATGAAAATGATTTAACTTTGTTTCATGGAGAGGTTAATCAGTGTAATTACGAGTACAATGACAGGGATGGCGTACAGGTTTATAAGTATTTACAAATTACCTGCAGCCTGGAGGGTTTGTTACAAGCTGAGTCTAAATCTTACACACTTGACATGTCTAGGAAAAAATATTACGTGTTTAGGGTTTTCTGGTATGGATTTTGGGGGGAGGTTGGGGGTTTTTTTGTGATGTCAACACAAAAAGGTTTTGTACGATCATTTTTCAACTCTGCCTTGTTCACGGTGATACATTTCTATTGTCGGATCTCATTGCTACAGTGTGAATTACTTATGTGCCTCCTTTTAGTTAGACAAGTACAAACCCCAAAGCATCTCTTTTTGTCTGGCCTTTGCTGTTTAAAGGCAGAATTGGACAGTTCAACTACCTGGTTTCCCAACCCAAGTTATCATAGTGGATCCAGTGAAGATGATGTACCTGTAGAAATCTCTCGTCGGTCTGTGACAGTAGCTGAATTTAAAGAACGTTATTTTATTCTTTAAAATACACAAAGAAGGAGAGAAAGTAACAAAAGACATACATACTTTATTTTTCTTTGGGGTCATGTAACCTACACAAACCTCTGCTCACTCTACTCTGTGTGCTTGAGAAAAGCAGGTGGCTGCAGCTTCTGCCTTGAGCCCCGTCGTTGCTTAATCACCCATCAACAACGTCCCTCTTGGTGCTTGGCCAGTATTCGCAGTTTCTTTCGATCCTAGGATTAGAATTAAGGATGTTAGAAATGAAACTCAGCATATTTCCACGTTACAGTTTACAAAGATTTATAGGAGAGGTTCTCTTATGGCCCTGTTGTTGTCCCCCCTGCCCCGACATTCTTGATATTTTTAGGTTTTGATTGTTTCATTTTTTTTGTTCATTTCCAAAGCAAGTCTTTGGTCTGTGCAGCTCTAACTTCATGTAAATCAATACCTAATGCTACATTTCTTATAAAATTATGCTTCTCAGACAGCAACTGAAAAGCATTACTGATGTGAAAGTCTGAAAAATAAGGCTGAAACCATTGGTAAATCAGCCGTTTCTACTGTAAGACGTGTGCAGATGCAGTCTTTATGTAAAGAAAATCGTTTTGTCCCCTCACAAATGCTTAAAAGCAAAAATACTCATGTGTGGCAATTCATAAGGCTTTTCTTATTATATGCTCATAGGACGGACAGAACCCAGGTCCTCCACCACTGATACCAGGACTGGGGCAGCAGGGAGGACAAGGTCGTCTTGGCCCTCACAACCAAGGGCCTGGTCTTAATAAAGGTAATTGTCTGTTCTTCTGTGAGTAATTCTCCTAAAAGAGGCTGTTCCAGGGCAGTGACTCTAGACAGAAAAGGCTACAGCAGAGCACAGGGCCTTGGCTGAGAGGAAAGGTTCCATAGACTTGGACTGGGTTATAGGGGGAGAGCTTTCCCCAGAAAATTATTTACTGTGAAATGTATGCTGTATGCTTGTAGAACTGTACGAAGTAGAGCATCCTAAGAGAGTTCTAGGAAACATTACAGAAATCTGCTATGATTTTTTCCTTCAAGGTGACTCCCGTGGTCCACCAAACCATCACATGGGCCCTCTCTCAGATAGAAGGCACGACCAGAACAGTGGTGGTCCTGATCATGGGCCCGAGAGAGGGTTGTTTCGAGGTGGCCAGGAGTGGGGTGATGGTAGAGACAGCAGGGGCATGCCAGATAGACGAGGACCTCACCCAGATTTCCATGATGACTTTGATCGACCAGATGACTTCCGTGACGACTTCCATCCAGATAAGAGATTTGGCCATCGATTACGGGAATTTGAGGGGAGAGGAGGCCCGCCATTGCAAGATGAAAAGTGGAGACGAGGTGGACCTGGGCCTCCCTTTCCTCCTGATCACAGGGAATTTGAAGGAGGGGGTTCAAACCGTGGGCCTCCTGGTGCTTGGGAAGGACGGAGACCTTCAGATGATAGATATCCACGGGATCCTGAGGATGCTCGGTTCCGAGGACGGCGAGATGAGAGGTAAGAATAAGTCTACTCATCTATTTTGTGTAAAAGGGTAAATGGAGGGAACTCTTTCTTCCTGGCTTCCTTTTCATTAAGGAGTCTATCTGTTTCAGATTTATAAACTGGAAACCAATAAGGAAATGAAAACTCTAATATACCTGAGTATAGAGTCCATAGAAATCATTCAGTAATAGAAGAAAACTTGAAAAATGGTCATTGTACACAGCAGCTTCCGTGTCTTTAAACAGTAAGTAAAGGGAGGAAATTTGTAGAGAAGACCCAGTGACACAGGATGAAGATTTGAGACCATTTTGCTGAAAATTGAGAGCAAACTTGAAGGTTAAAGTGACAAACTTTTGAACATTAGAAGTGGATTTTGAGACTTTGTCTCCAGTCACAAACTACAGCATGACTGTAGAGACTGTTAGAAGGAGATGCAATATACTTGTAAGGAGCAGGAACAGTGATCCTACTGTCAGATGTGAGGGGCAGAGCTACAGCATCTGTTGGACTGTCGAGACTATCTTCTCATGTTTTTCCTTGTAGAAATTTTATTTCTCTCTCTGACTTATTTCTTAATGCCAAGCAAAGAACTCAAAAAATAATCTGATTTACAGCAATGTCCATGTCATTGCTCACGATTTCCAAATAAATCACAATTTGCTTCTGGTTACCACTGTAAATATGGAGGAATTATGCTAAGTCAAAAGATTAACTGTCCTCAAAATTGCTCCAGATTTATGTTAGTTCAACTGAGTTAAATTTGGCCTCCAAGGTCTAAGCCTCTCACTGACCACCAACTATGTATAAGAACTTGTACAAATATATTGTGGTCTCCGCATAATGTGAATTTTGTGTGTTTTAGTTGCCTTTTTAATCATTTTCTTACATTCCTTTTACTTTGCATCTATACAGCTCTTCTTTTAGCTATTTTCTACCTAGCTCTGTAAAGATGTACCTTCCTTTTGTGTGAAGAGTATGAAAAGAAATGAACAGTAACTAAAAGAAGGTAACAATTAAAGCCGTTTTTAAAAAGTAATGAGAGAATCCAAGCTGAATGGTCTGCATTATAGAGTTCTAAAGACACAGCAGACAACACTTTTAGCTCAGTAGAGATTTTCAAATCTTACATTGGAAATGCTTAGGAACTGGAAAATATTTTATTGTGATCCCGATTTTTAAAAAGGTTTCAGGAAGAGAGTCCAAGAACCTTGTGACCTGTAAATCTGAATTCTGAATGACGAAGAGTCTGTTTATCAGAGTACAAGTGTTTGCACAGAGCTTGTTTTAAAAGGAATCAGCACAGGGCTCTAAAAGGCTTATTGTGCTTGCAAACTTAATGAATTCCTTTGAATGAAGGTGAATTAGGTGCCATTTACTGCAGATGCTGAGGTGAACTTAAGAATCCAAACCACTCGTTTAGTGGACTCGGTTTGGACTTTAGACTGTAACTGGTTTGATCAAGCATGAGAGGAAAGCGTGTGTTTGTGTTTTTTCTCTCTAATTTCCCATCCTTTTCATCCCTGTCCTGTTCTCATTCTACCTGTGCATATCAACACGATGCTTCTACCGCAGAGACCTGCCTGCTAATCTACACAGTGTGTAGTTGTGTACATTAAGGTCCTTAGGCCTCAAGGAAGATCTGAAAGCAAACAGGAACTGAGCCCTATGCAAGGCAGGGTTTTACATGTGACTGATGTGAGAAAGTGAAAAAGGATACACATAACACAATATTAGGAGCTGTGGCTATGTCAGGCATAGGTATGATAGATTTTAAAACTAAACTGTGTCCGTAAAGTTGCCTGGAAGCAAAAGGAAAGCCCTGTTCCTGTTAGCCATAGGACCTGGCATTGCAAACCCTGGTAATTTACAAGCTAAGCAGAATCACACCATGTCAGTATTATAACGGGAGGCCCTCTAAAGAACGTCTAGAGGACTGTGCTGTTTCAAGGCTCAACAATATTGCTATGTGGTTATTTGAACCATTTGTACCTGAAACTGTCCAGTTTGTTTTCCCAGACCATCCAGGTTAATGTAAATGGTTCATTGTCCATGCACAGCACTCCCTCCATCCACTGTTGTACCTGTACAGGCACAGCAGCCTCCTCTCTGTATTGTGTTTGTTTTCTGGGAGGTGGAGACAGATCTATTGTTTTTAATTAAGAAAAAATGTAAAAGTTTAAAAATATTGTATTGTGTTATGACTACTGTTAAAATATTTAAATTTGTAATTAAAAGGTTAATGTTGTTAAAATTCTAAATAAAAGTATCTAAAGTTTTGCTTGTAATAGGATGCACTGTGTCGTTAATGAGCTGGGGAAGGGGATGTTGCACAAGGCCAACACCATCTGGATATTACGGTGGTTACAGTTTGGCCAGTGTGGAACTGGGAAGAGAGGGGAGGTGGGGGGCAGCAGTGTGAACAGGCACAGAGTGCTCTGCACTGCTGTCACTGAGGGGTGGGCAGGAGCAGTATGGAGTCGTGCTGAGGGCTCCTGAACCAGTGTGCCTGCACCACCTAAACATCTTGCCTGTGCTTGCACAGAAACTGGGCTGTGAACTGAGGCAACGGTAACAGCCGGTGCTAGCGCACACCTAACAGTAATACACAGAACATGTATGCACTTTTACCAGCACTCCAGGTGTTTAAACTGGTAATGTAAAAGACAAAACTACTAGTATGCATACAGCCATCTCTAGGCTTACCTGAAATGGCACTGCCAGTTCATTAAGAGCCATTCTTCTCTCTGAAGATCTCTGTTAAAACCCCAGTGTGATGCTGGAGGAGCTACACTCATTTAAGATGAGACGCAGAACCCAATCGTACCAAATTACAGAAGATGCCGTGGTACTTACTAAAAGGAAATGATCAACTTTAGTGTCATAACTACATTTTGCAAAACAAATTCTTCATTATTGCAGTTGGATAAACTGCTCTTCCAAGTTGTAGAACGCTACTGTGCACGCTGTTCAGCAGTCGTCATCCCTACAGGGCCAAGCGCAGTCTAGATTCATTTGCTGAAACTGTAAACTGAGAAGAACGGAAGGAAAAAGGGCATGTTCTAGCAAAAGAATCCCAAATCAATAGGAATGTTTTGTTATAGCCATGACTCTCACTGCTTGTGGTTTTTCACTGGAGTTTGCTTTTACCACTGAAGTGGAAGGGAAAAAAGGGAAGGGGAAAGTTAAGACCACCACAGCTAAGGGAAATTCACCCATACTTTTCCTTACCTTCTATTTATCATCTCTCACTGAATGAAAAAACAACACAATCCACAGAAGGAAGTATGAGGAAAAACTATAAATATGTAGAAACAAAATGCTTGAAGGCAGAAAAAGAGCATTTTTCTACCTACAAATCCTGCTCTAGTGACTGTATGTGCTATAGTATTAAGTAAATCAGTTCAGAAATAAGTTGTTGATTAAACTGAAGCTGACTCAAGTTTATCAGTCAGTTCTGCCTAAAACCCACTTTTGTACCATGTTCTTTCTTGTAGCTTCAGAAGAGGAGGACCCTCGAGACATGAGGGCCGTGGGCCCAGGGGGAGAGATGGCTTTCCTGGCCCTGAAGATTTTGGGCCAGATGACACTTTTGACTCTCCAGAGGAAAATTCAAGAGGAAGGGACCATGGAGTTCGGGGGCGAGGTCGTGGTGCTCTTAGAGGTGAGGAGAACATTATTCCACGCTGAAATGCAAGGATAAGGAAGCAAAGACACTTCCTGGGCAAATAGTTCCATGAATTCAGTGTCTCTTCTCACTCCTGTCCCCTGCATCTCTTACTGCTCAGGAGGCCGGAAGGGTTTACTTCCTACTCCAGATGAACTTCCACGCTTTGAAGGAGGGCGGAAGCCAGAATCCTGGGATGGAAACAGAGAACCAGGTAAAAAATTTGGTGAGGCTTGTTTTAGATAACAGACTAGACTTCTACAATATAACCACTTACTAAAAAAATAAACAAAAACCAAAAAAAACCCCACCTCTTTTTCCTGTACCTTGTATGTTCACTGCACTGCACTGTCTTTTACCATGAGAAAAGCACAACGTGGTTCTTTGGACTTCTAAATTTACGAAAAAAATAACCATACAGAATTGAACTGGCTCTAAATGCAGCTGTCTCACTGAATAAAAAATGATTGTGGTCTCAAAGCCTTGATTTTAAGTTGAATTCTTGTAGAGCCCAGAACGCCTGTTGTTGTCATCACATGTGGATGACTGAAGTGTATCTTGTTGGGGGTTTTTTGAGATGTGTATTAACGCCAATAGTAATCTTTCTCTTGGATGGCATCTTTGTTAGCAAAAATAATGTTTACGGCTGCAATGTCGGACAGCTTATTGGAATTTGCATCTGTGTTACTAATGGCAGCCCCATATGGGGCAAAACAGTTCCAGAATGTCATGGAAAAAATGAGCACAAATGACACATGAATAAATGAAGATCTGATTGTCTCTAAAATACATGAAAATATTTTATACTGAAAAGAACACTTTAGATCTGTCACTTCTTTCTTTCCCATCATCTTTTAAACCTGTTTTACCTTTAGCTTTCTATAACTTAATTCATCATAATGTTTGGGTTTTGCCTGTTGAGATGGAGTGGGGGGTGAAGCTTTATGCAATTTTAATGTGACTGCCTCCAAAAATGAAGAATAGTGATCGATGAACATTACTTATTATGCTGTTTTTTCTCTTCATGCTCAGGTCCTCGTCCAGATCACCCTCCTCATGACGGGCATTCTTCAGCTAACAGAGAACGTTCTTCTTCGCTCCAGGGCATGGACATGGCCTCACTGCCACCACGTAAACGTCCCTGGCATGATGGACCAGGGACCTCTGATCACAGAGAAATGGATGCTCCAGGTGGACCTCCAGAGGAGAGGAGCAAAGGTAAAAAGCCCCTTGTATTGCAGACCTTATGTAACACTGGCACATTTTTCAACAGTAGGCTTCTCCAGAATTCCTTATCTATTCAGAGGGGATAAAGCCGAACTGGTAAATATTTGATCTTACCAGCTGTGAAGCTGAAGATCAATCTTATAGGAACATAAGAACAGAGGGATTTTCTGGGACATCAAATCCGAATGTTCCCTTGTCTTTTGTTGTTGTTGTTGTTGTCTATTTTTTTAGTGTCCTCATATTGACTGCCCACTGTCAGGTAGTAATCAGTGACAGATTCTTCTCGGTTGCTTCCAAACGCTGAGCTGCCAGCTTATAGTTGATTTTTTTTTGTTGTTAGCCCTCTACTGCACAGCTTTGTCTTTGATGCCGCTGAATTTAATTCCGCTTCTCTTACTGTTGTCCCAAAGCTCATTTAGTTTTGACTGTATGCCAGTCCTCCTCTGCGTGGACCGTATTTCCAGTGTTGTATTAACAGCAGGTTTTATCACTTGTTCACAGATGCTTTTACTAAAACTCTGCTGGTAAACTCCCTCGGTATCACTATTTCCCTTTCAAAACTGTATGTTGTGTTTCTCATTTAGCCAGTATCTTATCAAGCCTGTAAGGATTCCTTCTCCAGCTTCAATAATAATTTGTGATAACTCTATCAGATTCTTTACTGAAGCCAAAACAGTTGTTAACTACCACCCTTCTTGTGCCTAGACAACTCATTAATGAAAGTTTACAACAGTGGCAGAAAGCCCGATAAACAAAGACATGAACAATACTTTTTCATCTATGAGCTCCCTTCAGTTGTATTGGTAAAGTCATTTGAAGATTAAAACTTTATGAATTATAAACTCTGTGGAACAAATTGGTTTCTATTTTACACAGAACCAAGAAGAGAAAACAAAAATCACTCTTGTTAAAGAGCAACAAAAATATCCTAATGTAGCTGTAGCACCTGTCCATAAAGCACTGTTACCTTTTTTTTAATGCTGCTTGTTATTTTGAGCTCATAACTTTGGAGGGGTTTTATGTTAATATCAGAACTAAAAAGATCTGTGAGGAGTAGAAAATCCTGTTCTTGGCAGTAAGAGTTCCTGGTTAGTAGTAAAATAGAACATTTTTCCATTATTTCTGGCAAAAAATGGAGTGAAACTGTAATGTTACTCATGGTCTTTACCACCAGCCTCAACTGATCCATCAGTGCAATGTCTTTGTTTAGGGGGAAAAAAAAAAGTATTTTGCAATAAAACCATATAGAGACCCATAGGTGGTGTTAAAGCATGAGAATCGGTATGTGTGGCAGTTTTGAGGACACCATGACAATGACTGTTCTAACTTCATTTAAGCGGTTGCTGACTGTATCGCATACAATTTCCTTTAATTCCCAAGGAATTGCTTGATTGCTGTTCATCTTCTGGACTGTAATGGAGACACTAGATCTATGTAAGAAAAATTATAGAGAGAGAAGCCATAAAGTTACAGGTCTCAACTACGTTTGGTCTGTGAATGACGATACCACAGAATTAGCTAACTATACAGAATCATAGAATCGTTTGGGTTGGAAAAGCCCTTCAAGATAGCAAGTCCAACCATTAACCCAGCAATGTGAAGTCACTCATACGGTATGTCTGAGAAGAGGCATGGCTTAGACTTCACTAACAAATTATACTTTGTTTTTAGGACGTGGAAATTCAGGACCTTCACAGAGAGCACCAAAATCTGGGCGGTCTAGTTCTTTAGATGGAGACCATCACGATGGATTCCACCGGGACGAAGCTTTTGGTGGAGGCCCTACAGGAGGCAATAATCCTTCCCGAGGAGGAAGGAGTGGAAGTAATTGGGGAAGAGGAAATAACATGAACTCTGGTCAGTCAAGAAGAGGAGCAGCTAGGGGTGGTGGAAGAGGCCGATAGAAGAGGCTTTGACTGGGTCACACCCAGTCCTTGCTGGACAATATTTAAATAGACTGCTACTCTGGACTCATTAAGTAACCCTGCAACGCCACAAACCTGGAATAAGTGGGATAACTGAATGTGCATTAGTTCCTAACAAGGGTCTTTTCCTAGTTCAATCAAATGCTACTAGCTGCAATATTGTAGCAGTGGTTTTGTCCTCTGCACCCCTCTTTTTCTCACCTCTTTTACCTACTTTGCTTTGTGAAGAGCTGGAATTTTTTTAAGTGTTGTGAGCACCTCCGCAGATTTCAGTTCACCTCCAGACAGAAACTTGTTTCTATATGTACAGTTTGTTGGAAGAGTTACGTTGTTTTTGTATGAATACAGAATGTAATTTGCGCAAAAATTAACAAAAATCAACAGTGTGTGATTCTTTACTCACCTATTACTATAAAGAGTGTTGTCTTTAGGCAGACTTGTGTATCAGATGGAGCAACATAACTACCTCTCAACTGTTGAAACTACTAATAGCTGATTCCTAGTTTTTTGGTTTATCATGTATAGAGAACTTTCATTTCCACCTTTAGCCACAGCTGTCTACAGATTACAAGTGGTGCTGATGTTAAAATTCCAAACCACAGGAAATCACCGCTGCTTGCTAGTCTACCATCCTGAAAGAGAAAAACGTGGAACACCATTTAGAAAAAGTTATCATAGACATAGCGTGAGTTATAACCTGGATTGCTAGCAAAACAGACATCATTACAACTATGGTCATTTCGTCTTTCACCTGGGCAAGTAAAATGTTTTTGTTCAAAAGAGCATCTGTTTATAGAAATTAAGAAGTTTAGCTGCTTGATTAATATGGATGGATGTATTTTTACAATGGCTGTAGGACACATTGCTTAAAGATAGGGGTGTTCAGTAGTCTGGTGCATTCAAAAGCTGAAGTGCAAACCTCAGCAGTTGATCACTTCCATCTTAACATTTTTTAAGTATCTTTTTCTTTAGGATGTTGTTTCCTAGTTTTGCTAAGGGAGGTAAATGAGGAGGAAGGGTTATTCCCATTTCCCATGTTTCATTAATAAAGCTGCTTACCAACCATGAGTTTGTTTTCCCCATAAATCACTCATACTAATCATCTCCAGTCACCAGGTTATCAAAAGGCTCCTTTAATACCCAAATCCTCAATGAAAATTTTATCATGTAAGTACATAGTCTAAAGGCAGCTCTCAGGAAGGTTCTGTATTAAAAGTAGAGGATATAATATATAATGAAAAATACTACTACCAGGCTTCCCCCCCGCCTTGGATTTCATGTTACAATACGCAGGGTAATACAGCAACTTAGTTCTGTAGCTGACAAGGCTACTGCAACCGCAGAGTGACAACACGGCAGATCAGACCATAGGTGCTTAATGGCTGTTCTCTGGGTTCAGTCAGTCACCAGCAGGGGTTTTTTTCTTAGTTTTTAATTTGTAGTGTATAAAGTGGCATCTGAAAATTATAGTAATTAACTCTGATCATTAGCCTATAAAATCCTTGTCATGGGGCTCTAGAGACAGAATGGGCTTAAAGGAATTAACTGGGGAACAGCTGAGATGCACCTGGTATGACAGTTTCTCCTTTGAGGGAAAAAAAATTGCCTTTTACCTCTATCTGAAGAGTGGCTTTGGTCACTTTTGGTCTATGTCTGGGAGTTAGGGTCTGCCTTGAAGTTTTAGTGATAAATACCAATCAGTAGCAAAAGGGAAAGCTTGCCCTCTCTTTTTAACAAGCCCTGTATATTTTTAAGGGACTGAAAGTGAGTCTTGTCTAGTAGTTAGAATATGTGAGTTGGAGGATGAGCTTTAGTCCTTAATTAAACCACAATCCTCTACCAAAACAAGTTAGAATGCACCTAATAATGGGAAACCCAGCATTCTCTAGACAAAAGGGAGAATGCTTGGTTTTCCTCTGATGGTTGGTTAATTCCATAAACCACTATGGTACTTACTGTTAAATTAATATTCTTCATCAAAGGGCATCTGCTTTAATTAAGTTTTGAAATATTCCATGATCATGGAATATGTACAAAGAGTCATAAGAAAACTGGATAGTTAGCTAGCTTTTGTATAAAATATTAGGTGACAGCACAGCAGGAGAGACAGAAGCAGCTTCCCAGTTTGTGGTACCATGACCCATTACTGCTGGAAAATGGCTAAAATTACTTATGGGAATATTCTTTTACCAGTGCTGCATGTACAATCCTTATGCTCTACCTGCTACTTTACAGCTCCACCTTGTCTAAGATTTGTTTCATTTGCTGTATTAATTTTATATAATACAGCTTAGACGCTGTAAAAATGAGAAGTAATTTAATGCTATTCAGATACCTCTAATCTCCATTTTTAAGGGAAAAAAGTGACCATTAGTAGAATGTCTCTATTGACATTTAGTACACAAATAGTTTTATTAAAGCAATTTCTGTACATGTAAGAACCCCCATTTAACAATTTCAGTTTGATTCAGATCAAGTATTAGGTGAATACGCTAAACCCTAAGTAGTGATGCAGTGTTTGGCTGTATTTTGCATGAGGCACGTATACTCAGTGAGATACTCACTTGGGCTCTGAGCAGGTTACACCTGGTAGTCCCATTTATCTGCAGTAGTGCAGCACACAGCCCAGACCAAAGTGCCAAGCTGTCAGCCTGAATTCAGCACCTTCCTAATGCTGCTTGGTTTCTGCACTGAAACAGAGCTGTGCTAGCTGAGACAGGCTGTAATTACTAGCACATCTATTTTTGAAGGTCATGCTGTGACAAATAAGCAATTCCTGTCCAGGTTGAGAGAGAGGAAAAAAATACATAAAAAAGTCCTAAGAGCGAAAACTACCCTTTTAAAGCCCAAGTATTTGCTACCGTAAGGCAGCAATACCTGCAAAGACCAAGGCTCTTAAGATTAGCACTTTTCATCCTATCACTGTCATGCAAGAAGACTACCCTTACAGTTATGGGTAGTCTTTGTGACCCACAGCCCCAGAAAAGTTTGTTTCACTGACTGGATGGTATTTTAAAGATGTTTTTAAAGAGAAATGCAGTTCAGTGGACATAGTATTCATATTCACCACTGGTCTGAGGTGTTTGATGACAGTGCTATGCAGCGACTGAAGTGTTCAGTGTGTAGGGGTCAGCACAAAAATGAGTTAATAGCAGTTAACTATTTTTTGAACGTTCACCCCCACACTTGGATCAGATTTCACTCAATTGCCTCCGTGGTTAAACAGCAGTCAGCCCTATGCACCTCAGCTCTAAGATAGTTGCTTTTCACGTAATGGGCAAGTTAACAATTACATTTCATCAGCTCCGTAATCTCACTCACGTTTTGAAGTAGGCTGCAGCAGCCACATGGTCCTATACTGGAGGTAGGAAAGTGGGATGCTGCCAGCTCCCACCCAGACCCGGAGAGACTCCAGACCATGGCTGGAGTCGAGCTGACTTTGCAATAAGGCAAAATCCTGTGCTCAGGGACGGCTTGGCAGGCTGGCACCAACACCGTTACACCTGAATACCGCAAAACGAGTTTAGAGAGTCACCAGTGCCGCTCCCCGGTGCCAGCCGCTGCTTTTCTTGCTCAGGAAGTGGCGAGGAAAACCCAACAGGAACGCGAAGGAGGTGAAGAGACGCTGCGTAGGACGGCGCCATCCCCATCCCTGTTTCGGAGAGCGTCTTCGTGCCCCGCGCCTCGGCCGGCCCCAGCGCGAGTCTCTCAGTCCCTCTGTCCGAGTCCCGCCGGGCTGCGGCCGATTCTCCCCCGGCGGCAGCGTGGGGCTCACACCGGCAGCACTTTGCCGCGGCGGCGCAGCGCGGCGCTGAGGAAGCCGCCGAGGCGACGTAGGCCGGCGGCGCCCCCGGGCAGCGCGGCCAGGAGCGCGGCGGCGGCGGCTCCCAGCTGGACGGCGGCGCCCAGCGCCGTCAGAAGGGTGCTGCGCAACCCCAGCGCCGCGTAGAGGGTGCCGCCGAGGGCGCCGAGGTAGAGGAGAAAGCCGCGGCTGGGCTCCCGCAGCAGGCGGGTGGGCCCGCGCAGCAGGGCGGCGGCACCCAGGGCGCAGAGCGAGCCGAGGGACCAGAGCAGCGCGAACTTGCGGGCGCGGAGCAGCAGCAGCGGCGCGTACAGCGCGGCCAGCCCGAAGCAGAGGGCGGCCAGCATCAGGCACAGCCCGCTCCCCGCCAGCCGCTGCCAGCGCGACAGACCCGGCAGGCAAGGGTCCGCCTCGGCCGCCCACGGCCAGCCTGAGCCCGGTCCCGACCCGGTCGTCGGCGCTGCCGCTGCGGGGGGGGCGCCACGGCCCAGTGGGAAGGGGTTCAGAGGGCCCAGCCAGGCCCCCAGGCCGCCGCCGCTCCCCGCCTCCTCCTGCGAGCAGCCGGCGGGCGGCGGCGCGGGGCCCGTGCTGGAGCCACCGCCAGCGGCAGCGGCCTTCGACTGCGCGAGGTACTCCTGCAACTGCCGGCCCAGGTCCGCCATGGCGGGGCCGGGTACCGCTCCCGGGCGCTACAACGCGCCGCCCGCCCGCACCGCCGCCATCTTGCGGAGTAGCTACATCCGGGTTACGGGCCATCTCCGGCGGCGCGCCCTCATGTGGGGCGGGGCGCGTGCGCGCGGGGCGCTGAGGGTTGAGGCAGAGTGAAGGGGGCTATGGGTCGACGTAACGCGGCTCTGCTTTCCTCTCCTCTCCCTCTCCTCTCCCTCTCCTCTCCCTCTCCCTCTCCGTTCGCTCGCAGCACTTTGCGATCAGTGACTGCTGCTTTCCGCCTGCTCATAGCGTTAAAGGAAAGGCAGATTTGACTGGGAAAAGGAGTGGGAAGTCTGTCAGGAAAGCGGAGCCAGGGGCCATTATGTCGCTGCTGGAGGGAGAGCTCGCTTCATCTGCTCCTCATGAAGCAACTGGACGGGCTTGGCCGTGGCTGTGACTTTCAGCAGCTGGAAAGAATGTAATTGGTAAGAGAAAGATGGTATTTGAGGTTAATAGAGCTCCCAGGTAGCCCCAGCAGATGTAGCAGGCGAGAGGAAGGATTGCCTGGTATGATGGCCCAGTGGCTGGGAGATAACTCCAGGCGGAGCGCTGCCCTGAACAGTGCTCCCCCTGACACCCTTGGCAGCTCCTGGAGTCTCCTCACACATTCGATCTCTGCTTCTCTCTAAAGGAGAGCTGCAAGAGTAGAGACGTTACACAGTGGCACCCAGAAACCATTACAACAGGAGAGGAGATGCAGACAATGACTAAGAGCTTGTCTGTTTATTACTGTGTGCTCAGTCAAACCTGTTCAGTTGTTGGCTGTTCATTAATTATTACCTATTGTGCTTTCCTGAACCAACCATTAAACCAAAATAAGAACATCTAACTCAATTCTTCACCCTGTAAATGTAATAAAAATATCAGGTGCTAATTTAACCTATATGATTCTAAATGTTTACTGCAGGGCTGAAAATGAGATGTTTGGACACCAGGAAACAGCACAAAGCTTCTATCATCAGTCCCAAGCTTGCAACAATATCCATAGCAATGGTGAGTCACATAGTGCTAGGCTGCCTTACAAGATGCGAATAAAGCTTGAATCTGTTTTTGGGCAGAATCTCCCTGTCCCGTTTGGTGGATCACTTTAGCATTGATACATGTCAGAGAACATAAAACTCTTCTAGTGCTCTGGACAAAGTTCAATCAGCAAGAAGGGATTAGATGTGATCGGCAACATCGCACTTGGAGGGATCCTCATTAGGGAGCGCGATCCCTCTTCCTTTTGGCAGCAAAGGATGCCATCTAACTACTTTCTAGAAGATACCCTTCCAGATGTGTCTTCTGCTACCCTGAGGGTAAACCATGCTGCAAAGCTGTTCTTCCTTTGCCTTAGGGATGAGCAATGAGTGTCAGCCCGTCGTGGCTGGCAGGAAGCGCGGCGGCTTCTTTGTTCACAGGAAAAAATGTTACGTAAATGAGGCATATGTCAGATATAACTGTGCACCAGGTCGCGGCTTCGTGATAAACCTGTACCGTCAGTGTGCCCCTCTCCCTTCCAGGCTCGTAGTAGCTGCCGAAGTGTTTACTACCCGCGGGGCGAAACGGCTCCCGGCAGCAGCTTTGGCGGTGGGGCAGGAGCCGTGGCCCGGGACCGCCGGGTCCCGAGAGGCGGGCCCGCTCCGCCGCTTCGTTACTCACTATTTCTTTCCCTTTATAGGAAAAGAATGCGCGGGGCCAGGGGGGGCTGCCCTGAGTCACCGGGGGCTGCGGCTCCCGCCCACGCCCAGGGGGCCCGGGCCGCCGCCGGGCTGGGGCGGGGTTTCTGCTGCCCGCCGGGGCTGGAGCCGCTGCGCTGAGCCGCGTGTCCCGCCTCACAGCCCCTCCGCCACAGCCCGGCGCCGGCCGGGGGCGCGCCGCCATGACGGGCAGGTAAGGCCGGGGAGCGCAGCCCGGCGGGGAAGAACCGGGGAGCCCGGCCGTTGGGTGGGGGTCGGTCCCGCGCCCTGGCTCGGTGGGCTGTCCTTGCCTTCACCGCCCCCGTGGCAGGCGGTGGTGGGTCGGGAACAGCCCCTGGCTAGAAAGATGGTGCGGTCTGGGGAGAGGACATTTTCCTCCTGTGAGGTTGAGGCGGAGCGGAGCGTGCTCCGGCCGGGAGAGGCCAGTTCCCGTACCGCCGGCTCCGGGCCACGGCAGAGTCGGAAACTTGACCTCGTGGAAGAGTAGAGCAAGGGCCGCTCCGCTGTGCCTTACCCTTGCACGGGGACACAGCGGAGGGCCGTGGGAAGACCAGAAACAGAGTTGGGAAGGAGCGGTTTTTCCTCTGAGCAGTGTGTCTGCCCAGCAGCCAGGCTCCCTGCAGCCGGGTAGTGCGGTTCAGGCGCTGACAGCCGGCTCCCGCTGTGCCCCGCACCGCCGCCCCTCACTGCGGGGCCGTTCTGACTGATGTACACGCTGCTCTCTGCCCACACATTCGGCCTGGCCTTGGAGTTACATGTTCCAAAGGCTGTTTAAATCTGGAGCTTGATTCTCCTCCCACACCGTCTGACACTGGAGAACTCTGTAAAGTCGCCTAACCGACGCATGTAAATGAGAAAAGCAGCGGGGAAAAAGCATGTGGCATCTTCCGAGGGTTTGCAGAAATGCTTTAGTGTCTCTGATCACTTTGTTCTCCCATCTGTAAAATAAAACCCAGAGTTATAAAGCAGTTGGTGAAAATAAGCTTGCTTTTGTAAAATGTCTTGAAGATGAAAAGCATTTTTTAGGTTAGTCAGCCTCCTGAATCCTGCTGTCATTATTGTAATCCCGAATCATGACTAGGAATACTAAAATAGATGCGGAGTGGTTTGTATATAAGTATTCATTTTTCTTTTGGGTAAAGTCTTGGTGTTTGTGTTGTTCAGCTTCTTACGATTATTTGATGTAGATCACTTATGGTTATTCGATGTTGGTCGGTGGTTGTACGTGCTCAAAACACTTCTGGTTTTTACTCCTGTCTTTACATTACTTTGTCTTTTTTGTCTAAATGGTCCCTTTTTTGTTCTTCTGATGTGAAATCAGAAATTTACATTAATTTCCTTACAACTAGAGGAAAACTCAAGAGTCTTAATTGTTCAGAGAGACCCATGCAGTTTCCAAATGGTGACAAGATGGGGAGAACCTGGGAAGAACTGTGACTGTACGAACCCAGCCAATTTTATTTTTATAGAACTGTGGTGTAGTTCTGTTTAGAATGACATGTTTACCTTGGGTGAAATCAGCTGCAGAGGACAGTGGGAAATCCCTTTGGACAGGAATCATTGTTGTCTTCTCTTGGTGCTTCTTCAGAAACCTGCCTGTTCAGGTACAACACTGTATTCTGTGAGAAGTTCTGATGTGAAGCATGGCACTTGGTGGAGAGTTCCAGGGTAATTGAGATGCTGCGCAGTGTGCAGTCCTTCAGAGTAATGCAGGATTTCTGTCTCCTTTTACTCACATGTGTTCTGAGGGTTGTTAAAACAAGCAGTCCTCGTCTTTAGCTTTTGAAAAGTGAATGCAAGTGTTACTTAATGTTTACAGAAATGTCTGTCCTGGAAAGGTTGTCAGCTGTGAGATTTTCTGAAAGTCTCACTGCTGTCATTCCTGGGACAGAATGATGAACTGTTCTATCAGAGACATTTATCATCGCTGTAATTCAACTGACTTTTTTCTTGGCAATAGCATAATCCATTTAGGGTAGCAGTTTCCCAGCAAACCAAAACCTGTTCTTTTCGGTGTCTGTGAAACATTACCCTGCTCAGCAACTCACATGCCTGATACCATTTGACAGGCACGGTGTTTAGTGTTGTTTTCAGGCTGGGACAGACTCCTAAGTCATTAGAAAGAATTCAGCATCAAGAACGTGCTTCCTTAGATCCACCTACAGGTCGCTCTGCTGAACTGTGGCCAGATGTTGTTCGATGTTTGTTACGTGGTAGTTCTTAAAATCTGTCGACATGTAATCCATGTTCTCCAGCTTAGTAGATTCAGGGGTTTCAGGGTTCCGGAAGGAGATGAACTGTTTCACAGCTGCTGCATCCACACAATATCATTCAATGGGAACCTTAGAAACAAAAAGGACTCGCTTCTAGGTACTATGATTACTGAGGCATTATTAGTAATTAAGATAGATTAAAAACACCTCCATTTTAGTTCCTAAGTGTTCTGTCCCATTTAGCTGCAGGGGGTGTCTCCTGAATTTAAATAGCTGCGCTCATTTGATTTACTGATTTTTTTGCATTAGGGAAAAATATAATTCCAGAAAATACAGAGGAAGATGTGCACTTCTATGAATTCCTAGTAGAAAATTAGTACAGATAGGTGACAGTTTAGCAAATAAAATTCAACTATTACATGCATCACGAGTTACATTGCGACAATGTGAGGATTGTGGTTTCTTAAAGAAAACTGAAAAGCAGATCATTGGAATTTGCAAATAGTAACTCTGACTGCCACGTCTTGGCCGAGCTGTTTTCTTTCTCTGTGTCTTGACTACATTGGCTGTTATAGTCCCTAGTTACAAGAACAGTCTGTGGTTTAAAGGGATGCTGTTAGATTAAAAAAAAAAACCAAACACTTTCTTTGAATATATCTGTTCCAACTAAGATCCAAAGGTAATAGGACAGAAAGAAATTAGAGGTATTTGTGTTTTAGTTTTAAGTTACATGTTGTTTGACTACATTTGGAAATAAACGCCATACAAAAGATAACGTGTTAGATATAAAACTAATCTGTTTCTAAGCACCCTTTCTGTATTTTGCAGTGTCAAGAAATACAATTTGTGAGATTTTTGGTGCCTTTAGATGTATACTATGGTACTTCCTTACCAGTAAATAAGTGAAAGCTGCTTCTATAATTTGTATTTCGTGTGTGTGGTCCATCTCTTCATTTTGATTTTTGCCTTTTTGAGCATTGTTAGGATTTGGGGGAGAGGTGGGGGGCTGGTTGGGGTTGTTTTGTTTTGGATTTTGTTTTTTTTGCTACTGTGTTTTGTCCTGTTTTCTTTGTTGTTTGTAATGGACTGACTTATTCCTAAGAAGGAGGATCAGTGAATGACCAGTGGACAAAACATTGTCAAATGCCCAAAGTAGAAAGTAAAGCAGAACGGAGGATAATTTCCTTTAAGACTTCACTGTCGTGGTGTTGATTAGAAAACATAAAGGTAAAAAATACCCGTGCTGTTTTATATTGCCTTTAGAAATTAATCTAAAGCAAAGCCCAAGGAAAAATATTTCTTAAGTGCACGTTTCAGGGCATAATTATTTTTGTAAGAAATTTTTGTTATCACTATATTTGGTCTAATTGGGATCTGGATACGCCTATGTACTTCCTGTAGTCAACAAAAGAAGAACAGCTGCATTTACACATACGCTTATTGATTGTTCCTAATCCAGTTGAGGTAAGAAATAAAGAGTATATTATTTTTTATTAGAGTAGATGCCTTGTAATTCAGTAGAGGGCTGCTGCTGTGTATGTGCTCCATTTTGTGAAGCAATTGCCAGTAAAATGGTTTGAAAGGAGGAGGAGGGAGTATAAAGGTCGATAATATTAAGAAAGGTTCTTGGAACTGACTAGACAGAACCTGCATCAAACTAAGAGGCGTCTCATCTATCTGAGTTATAAGCAGCCATTTCTACTCTTCTGGGTTGAAAAATGTGTTTTTAATCTTATTATCTTTCCATCTAAATCTGCTCTCTAAGGCTCTCTAGATAAATTTTAACTTGTTGGAAGGTCCTTGGTAGTTGTTTTAGGGACGTAGAGGTGCTTCTCTGTGGAAAGCTTCTCTGTTAATGCCTAAAAGAAGTCTAGCTGCTTTCTTCTCTGCTTTGGCCCATAAAGTAACCAGCTGTAAGACTTTGGCATCGACCTCATCTCTTAAAAATTATCTGTCAAGAGGGAAAGGAGAACAAAATAATGCATTTTCACTCTTATGTTTGAGGCAGCAAGAGTGGAGTGATTGAGCAACCTTGTGTTGAGGGATGGGAAGATACAATGGTTATTGTTTTGATGTTTTTTCCTTCAATCCCCTCATCTTCCCTTTTGAAGAAGAGTCTCGTACTTTTCTGTGGAAGAGTGGTTATTTGAAAACCAATAAAATCATGTCATATGAGTCAGAAGGGTAAAAGCTAAGGTGTTTGAGATGGAAGGAGATTTTTAGCCAGATTTTTTAAGGCTAAGGGAGATTAATGTAGCGGTGATTTAATATTTTGCTTTGTGCTAAAAGTAAAAAGATTATTTAATGTTACATTTTTAATTTTTTGAGCAATAAAACACTTTTAAACATCAGCAGAAACACCCACTGTGGGGGATATTTTTCTTCTGTTCCATTTACATCATAAAATAGGAATGGATAAAGCACATGTGCAACTGGAATGAAATGATAGTGGCAGATTGCTGTCAGAGATCAGGAGCCTGAAACAACAAAATGTGGTGTGAATTGTAGATTTTGAGGGTAACTGATTTCTGTTTTTTCAAGTATGATGTTCTTTATTTGTGCCTGTTCTGCTGGGTCCCAGTAAACCCTTCTGTTTTTCTTTAAAGCACAGAAGGGATCTCTGCTGGTTAATACTCATTCAGTACTTATGAAGTCATCACTTCTCTCGTTTTTTTCCTCTGAAGCTTGCCAGGCTGTAGTCATGGAAAATATTTCACTCTCATGCTACGAAAATTCTCACTTTTCTCTAATTTACTAAACAATAATTTGTTGGTAATGACTCTTGAGATTTGTGGTGATGCTGATCAAATGACACTGACTCAGATGCTCTCATCCTCCACTCCTTTCCCTTTGTTCTCTCAAATTTTTACTCTTTCTATCCCCCTACACGGAGCCTGCGCCATTTGTGCTGTGTGCTCCTCTTTCTCTCTTGCAGGGGTGGGTGGAGAGTGCGGGTGGTAGAAAGGGCAAACTGTGTTAGAAGGCCCTGTTCAGTTCCCAGCAGAGAGCTCTGGAGGCTGGAATGCCAAGTATGTTCTTCTCCCTGCTTCCGGACCCTCTGCTGCATGCCACATCTGCGGGCTGGAGTGTGTCTGGAGAGCAAGAGTCTTCATGGTTTTGTTTGTTGGAATATGCTTTATCCAAATGGCAGGAACAGTTCTGTTGGTCGCAGTATCCTTCAGACACTGCGTGATGCAGCAGCCTGCAGGAACCACCTTAGGGATGCCAGGATCGGATACTGAGCTGCAGTAAACTGAAGTGTTCATTGTCAAGAGATCTAGTAATCTGTTTTGCTTTTCTGTGTTTCTCAGTTGCTTTGATTAGAAAGTCTTTTGAATTAAGTGGTTTAATTATGCGAAGACTCAGGATATTTTTTTTGTAATCTCATTTATGAAATTCATACAGATACATTATGAAAATCTATCACAGCACAGTTGCTGATGTAGACTTGTAGTGTGCTGGCTTGCATAGGTAATTACAAGTGGAATGCAGGAAAGACGTTGTCTGATCTTCAAGCCTATAGCAGAATGGCAGATGAGTTGTAAGAAACAATCCTCGAGCTGAGGTCTATGCATCCTGCTTTAGCTCTTCTAAAACGTAAAGGCAACTCCCCAAAGGAAGGTGACTCATGGAATATCAGTGTTGCTAGCGTTCGCTCCAATTGTCTCTCAGCATTCCCCTTCACAGTGGCATTGGGTGCCATGGCTGGCCTGAGACTTCGGGGGCTGGCATCCTCCAAACTGTACCAACGCCGACAGGATCGGCTCAGTGGCACAGGGTCACTCCTGAGCAACAAGACAGATACAGCAGCTGGGATACATGGGTATGTCTCGGAAATGAACGGAATGGTATTGTCAAAGTGTTTTCCAGGATTTGATAGGTGTTCATTTTTGGTGGTGGGGCTTTTTTATTTAAAGCAGTGATTGTCTGTGCGCAGCCAGAGGGGATGAAGTCTGTTTATTTTCATTTCCAAGTAGATTACGAAGGAAAGGACTTTCCTGCTGAGAAAGCTTTCGGTTTTTAACAATAACAGGAAAACAACAATGGAGAGCCTTTCCCGTTTCAAAGCTGTGTACTAGACTGTTCAGAACTAACATTAGTGCTAGTGTTGTTCATGGTGAGGTATTTAGGCACTGTGGGAATAAAGAAATGTTGAAATGCAGTAATTTTTCAAAATGTTGATACAATTCGACTGTTCCTTTTTTTGAAGGGCTCAGCAGTCCATTTCTTCACCTATACTGTTAACAGCAAGCTAGTTGATTTTAGTTTTTGTAAATAATTCTGGTCCAGCAGAAACTGAAACTTTGAGTGTAGCTGCTTCTTGAGATTATTTAGAACACATCGACCAAAGTTTCTTAAGTCTGCCCAGACAATTCCATTGCTTGATTTGATGGTAACTTTTACTGTGCTTTAGAATAAAATTTTACATTACTTATTTTCTTTGAAGATAATTTTGGGCAGGAGAGAAATTAACAGGAATTAAATAAAACTTTAGTTTCTTGCAATTTGGGAGAACTGTGAGCTGCAGCAGCAATAGGGGATATGAAGTCTGTGTCAGTGGGAAGAGCAGTCAGCATGCAGGAAAGGAGATTTTTTTTCTAGCAGAAGTTTTGAATATCAGTAGACGATAGACCTGATGCTTACCTGTAATTGAGCAATTTGTTTGAACTGTGGATCCCTCACTAGAACCCTACTTTTCCCACTATTTTCCTTTCGCCTATAGCTATTAGTTAGTAAATTTTCAGTTTTACCTGCACAAAGTTGTGGGTGTGAATGTATGAGAATTTAGTGAGGAAGAGAGTAAGAACGTAGTGAAAAAAATGGTGATGCCACTGAGTGGAGAGGATGCTGTTCAGGAAGGGTGAGAAGCATAGAAAGGACCTGTGAGAGAAAAGAAAATAAGCTTTGGAAAAGCAGCAGTGAAACACAAACATGAAGCAAGCATGAACTGAAGATAGGAAGTTTGAGGAGGTAAACATCCACACATAGTCATCTCACATCATCAAAATGTAATTTGCTTTCAGCTATTTAACTGTCTTTCATTGTAACCTGTAAGAGCCTTCCAGAAAGGAGGTGAAGGCACAATATTTTTTCCCTTGACTTCCGATTATTATTTCTAATAATTTATTTTTCTGAGTTTTGTAAATACGACAGAGATTTTTCAAGCCTTGATTTTTTTTTAATTAGCATTTAAAACTCTCTAGTAGATATACTTAATCTGCTACGCAGAAAGAGTGCCCTTTTCTGAACAGCATGTTCATCGTACTCTATGATACACTAGTATGGTTTTGCAGGAGAACAAGACGAGTTCTTGTTTGCCTTCTGTGTCAGCTAGATTTCAGGAGCTGGAGCTTTGTGTCTGGAAATCGTTTATCTGTGTGAGATCTCGCTTTTTAAACCTATGCTATTAATTTTGCTGTGTGAGACTGCTAGAGGGGGTAATCTGGACAGCAGTGGCATAGCAATGCTGGCAGTAATGGTTATCCAAATGTCCTGCACTGGTCTTGGGCTCATTAGTCTAGGAAGAGTGGAGCAGGGCAGGGAGCTCTCTCTGAAACCAGCCCAACGAGGACTACAGCAATACGGTGCTAGGTAGGAGAATGCTCAGGGGCTGATACTGCACCGTGTTGAAGGGGAGAGGCTGTGATTCTATTGCAGTGGCGACGTGTATGGAGCAAGGCAGACCATGCTTGCATATAAACTATGCTGGAA
Source organism: Bucorvus abyssinicus (assembly GCA_009769605.1). Classification (NCBI taxonomy): domain Eukaryota; kingdom Metazoa; phylum Chordata; class Aves; order Bucerotiformes; family Bucorvidae; genus Bucorvus; species Bucorvus abyssinicus. The sequence continues at coordinate 20,568,080 of CM020035.1, read as the reverse complement.
GAAGTTCTAATAAGGTCAGGCTGTTTCAGAAGAAATAATTTTTGCAGCTGGCAGAGTGATTTAGGGGAAAATGTCTAGATAGGTAAATTGAATACATTTTTCACATCATAGTTTTTGAAGCAAAGCAAGCATAAAGCCACATGTTTTGGTTTTACTGAGCAGAGGACAGTGCTGCAGATTATAATCTGTTGGGAATTTTGTCTCCTGGATTATTTGTAATTTTTCCACAGTTTTTGAACTACCGATAATGTTTGCTTCTCCCTCCTGATAGGTCCTGATAGCTTATGTCCTTTCTTCAGGCAACTGAGAGTAATCCAAAAGAAGGGTTGCTGCTAGTGGATAATTCATGAACACATTTGGGAGTGATCTGTCTTAACAGTACTGGTAAACAAACACCACTTTTTAGCTCCTTTGAGATAATGGAACTGAAGAAGAGAGAGATTAAATGTGTATAAGAAGTTAGTTATCAAATAGACATTGTGGGTGAAGTGGTACATGCTTGATAATAAAAGGATGCTTTTGCTGTGCAAGAGGAATAATCTATTTAAAACCTGTACTTTTCTTTTTATTGTTGATGTTTCCCTGGGCTGAGTGAACACTGCTAAATGTGTGTCTTTTTAAGAAATTGGCCATGGTTTACTGGAATTAAGTATTGCATTGCGTTGAGCGGGACTACCAAGTACCTGGGATGTAGGATTTTTTTTCTGTGTGAATACCAACAGACTGTCATTACTGCTGGTCTCAAACCTCTACCTGATTGTGGCTTCCCCTGCAGGCAAACCGTATGGGCATTGTATTCTGTTCTCAGCTGAGAAGTGTCAAGGAGTGGATTTTGCTTTTTTTAAACCCCTGGCTTTTACTAGCAGCAAATTTTATTAACAGCAAATTGCTGTTGCTGGTAGGCCAAGGAGAAATGAGGAACCATAAAGATTTTTTTTTTTAGATATAGTGACAATAGATTGCATTTCTATGTTTTTCTTAATTTTGGTTATCCTTGCATAGTAAATAAGAACAAAAAATGTTTATTTCATTGAGACATTGGGGGCTGCATGGTTGAGGAAGATATGCTGAGAGAAACACTATTATTTTCTTATTTGGCCAGCTGAAAAAATATTTAAATAGGGAATTAACTGAAAACTAAATGCAAGCAGAAGGAGAAATGCTGAAAACGTTAAGCTATGCATGTAGTTTTATCAAATGCACGACAAATCATACATTGAACAAATGGGAATTTTTTTTTTTCCTGCCAACATTTTATGTCAAGTGTAATAATAAACTTATAGAAGTTAAATTAGTTTGGGAAAGTTGTCCAGATAAAAAGTCACTTGCAGTGAAGAGATTTTGGAATAATAGTAAGGGTAGTTGAGTGCTGTTTTTCAGCAGGAGTTCATGAACTGATACCCTTCCTCTTTTTTTTGTATTAGTCATTATCTGTGAAATGAATCATGAAGTGTGGTATTGTCCTGGCAATTTTTTTTTTTTTTAAATTTTTTTTTTTTTTTTTGGTTAACATCAAGGACTTAAAGCCACAAATCCTGAACCTGCTGTGGGGATGAGAAGAAGTCCTTCTCCTGGAGTACTCTTTTATCTTAGCTGCTGGCATCTATGATATGCGCAAGTGGTGATAGTTTCTAGGTTTTTGACTTTTCACTATCCTAGGCATCTGTGTATGTATACACACTAGAAATGACCATTGTAAATGTTACCATATTGTGATACCTTCTGTAAACACTAGTTTCTCCTGGTAGACCAGACTGAGTGGAGAATACCTTTCTAGGATTCCCTAGCACAGGTATGGTGCCTGTCTGCTGAGGTTTGGACAATGCCCTGGCCTCTTGTATCTTGAAATGTCTTCCTTTCTTTTTGTAGTATATCCATAAGGGTTTTGGTCATCTCTGTATTAAAGTAATTCTTCATTCAGCGTTGTGATGAAGGTGAACTCTCTTTGACACTAAAACCAAAAAGCTTTTGAGACCAATTAAAGAAAACTGATTTTTTTGACTGGGCTTTTCTGACAAAAGTGCTCCTTGCACCTGGAATTCTTTTGTTAGACCTGACAGAGTCTGACTGTTCCTCTGTTCTCCTGGTTGTCGAGTTGTCTGGTTCATTTTGTCTTGCACCCATGTTTAAGATTTTGAATTCTACTAATGTGAAGACTGGAGCTTCTGTTCTGCTCTCTTAGTAGTGCAAGTATTAGATATCCTTATTTTTCCTGAACCTATCACCAGTGCCAGATCCCTGTCGTTTGGTTGTGGGGGTTTTTTTTGCTATAGTAATACAGGTCCAATTTCCTGAAACTGGTTGAGAATATGGTATTAAGATATGTCACTTGCTAGCCCAAATATATATATGAAACCACTGTTTTTGGAAGATAGATCCATATTTACTTTAGTATCTAAAAAGGTAAAATGCTTTCAAATCTTTCTATAGCACCTATACCAGTACCACACAGTGGGTCTCCCAATTAACTTCCACTTCTTATAGAGAAGAAGTTTTTCTTTTTTCTTTTTTTTTCCAATGTGAGAGCAATGCTGATACTTAAAATAAATCCTTCTGAGAAGTCAAAGCATGAGAAACTTACACCTAATTTTAATGGTAAATAACTAATTTCTGTACATTTAGGTACTTTGACAAAGATGATTTGTTAAAGATACAGCACATAATGGTGAAAAATTGGAAAAAGCATTGTCTGAGCACGGGTATTTTTGGGGTTTGCACAGGACATGATAACTTCAGGATGTTGAGCTGGTCCTGTTTTAATAGCCTTTCCTGTCTTTGTGTCACCAGCTTATTGTTAAAACAGAGGAAGATTCTCTATTTATGCTGAATTGCAAAAAATCAGTGAGCAAACAGAATACAAGAAGCAGTCCATATTAGGACTGTCCTTTGTGGGAAAGATTCAGTCGTAAATATCTTACAATTGACACAGGAAGTCAAACTTTCATGGTCACTCTTCTCACTACCACCAAAAGGATGGTTTTGGTGCTGCTCTTCCTCTCCCCAAGCTGCGGCAGAAGTGGTTTTGCAGCAGTGTAGTAAACTGAGTCATAAAACTGCTCTGAATTAGAACTGTCCTCCCTCCCCCTTCCAGCCTTGGTTAATGGTAACCTTGAGCTAGTTGAATAAATACTTGTTTTTGCACAAGGAAGAGGGCACACAAGGTTGTGTAGCTGAGGGAGATTAAGAAACTATGGCATACATGAAAGTAAAACTTTTGAATGAATGCAGAGTCATACTTTTAGGGTAATGCTAATGTTACAAATTTTAGCTTGAGTGTAAAAGAAGAAAAGGTCTTAGGTAAAAATGGATGCAAATTTATGAATAAAAAGAGAGCAGAAAGGCAAAACTTGGACTGTGATTATCAAAGAGCCACAGCTGCTGTTTTATATTATAGGAAACACATTGGTCAGGAGCTGATGTGTGATTTGGTTGTCTCCTGTATGGCTCTCCCCAAGAAATTTTGTTGAGATAGATAGAGAACTGTGTTAGTTTGTGTACTAGGTTCTTTTATTTTTTTCATGGACCAGTAGTTTCTCTCACATATGAGTAACAAGTCACAATCATTACCTCATTGGCATTGTGGCATTTCTTGGACAGCTTGGGCTATGTATGATCATCTTTCTTATGCCTTTAAGGAAATTCTGTCAGCACCAATCAAGTTCTTCTAGCTCAAACATTTTGAAAACTTTTTAATGTTTTCCATTTCCAAGTCTGTGAAGTGCTTGTTCTATGCAGTTTTGCAAAATCATTACTGATTATTTGCTGTGTCTCGTATTGTTTGTTAAAACAGTATTGGAATATATTCAGCAAATTCCATAGCAAGGAGTTAGGCCTTTTGCATCATCGTGCATCAGCGGAACAGTAAATAAACTCTTGGGACTCTTGATATTCTCTTGCTTTTGCAAATGAATGAGGTAAATTAATCTTTTGAGACTTAAAAATTAAATCTGAAGTTGTACTTCGTGCTAAGGGAAGACAGTGAGAACATAGAACAATGCTGTTTGCCTTCCACTAGGAATTCAATTTCACAATAGAGTTTATATGGTTTAAAAGTTAGGGTTTATTGTGGGATTACTCTGTCCTGACAGCCCCCAAATGCTGGTTTCAGAACGGAGGCTTCTGAAAGCCTTATTCTTCTGAGTGAGTCCTTACCTCTTCAGTATCTTTCTCACCGACACAGGCATGGGACTTGTGTCAGAATCTCTCCTGGGGTAAGTGTATTCAGTAGCGTTAGGTGTGAACTATCACAATTATGAACTTGCACTGTGTTTCATACAGGACCATGGCTGTGCAGATTGCGGGCTCTAATGGTTGCATACTGCTGTTGTCTAGGTGGCAGCTCTGTTCTTCCCAAGTTCAGCCAGCAGGTAGTTGGTGTGGCAGGGATGGGTAATGTTCCTTCCCTGGAGTGCTATTAAAGTCCATTTGGAGAAAGAAAAAAAAGTCAGAATTTTTTAAAGTGTTGATTTCATGTTTATAAAGCAAAAAACTCCAACAAATACAATCTTAGATCATGCTTTTTTGTAGTGCGTAGGGTGTAATACCTGCTGCTGTGTAAGAAACTGAGACTCGCTGGAATGCTGTTTTGCCTGGTTTTCTTCTGTAACCCAGAGGAGCTTTGTCACTGATGTTAACATGAGGCTTTCTTAGTCATGGCTGCTGGCTAGCTTAAGTCTTGGAATTGAGGCATCATGGTTTTCAAGAGGGAAAAAAATACTCAGTAGGGAAATTATATTTTCAAGTCCTGGCACACATTTGCATGACATAACTGAAAGAGTGGTGTTTGAAAACTAAGTGGATTAGGTCTCTTGGCTTTGCTGCAAACGCTGATGTTTTTGTGTTGACCTTTGGTACTCTGTCAGGATAGAAGTGTTTCTTTAACCTATGATCTCTAGTTTATGAAATTCCAGGATTTCCTGCTTGTCCATAATTCCAGTCTGTGTCTGTTTTTTAAAGCTCCTTCAATAAGAAAACAAGTCGTAGCAGGTTTCTGCTAAATCAGTACTCCCTTCTTGAAATTATTACCAGCTCCTGGGGTCTTTGCCACCCTTAGAATTGCAGTGGCAGAAAGAAAGTGTATTTTTGCTGAGTAGTCACTCCAGGTCACAGCGTGTGATATTTGTACAGGCTGCAGATGTGATACATCTGGCTCAGGTAAGCCAGCTGAAGCACTGGGTTGTTTTTGGTGCCTCTGGAGTATGAGGCTGTTGCCTGCACTGCTGCCTACACTGCTGCCTGCTCATTCTAGCTGTGCTCAGAGCGCAAAGCCTTGGAATACAACTGGTAGCCTGTTCTTGTAGGGGTGTCTCTGAACAAAGGGAGGAGATTCTTCTGCTACTGGAACATGCTTATTGAATTACTGTTCTCCATGAAGAGGTGTGGAAAGCAGCATGTCAGGTTGTAGAATAAAAAGAACAATGGAAATTCAAAGTAGCTTTGAATAGAAAAAGAGAAAACCCCTTTTAAACCAAGCCATCTTTCATTTTATGTATAAGTTATGCACTTCAGGAAAACTACTACACAAATATTTCAGAGATTTTTAACATCTGGAAATTTTTTATACTCCCACCTATAAAACTGCTGTCTTTCCAATCATAGAATTCAGAAGGTTCCCAGAAAGCATAAGATAGTTTTTCTATATGTAAATGTAAGAATATTGAATTTTTATATTATTGGATAGTCTGATGGTTAAAAGAAAGATCAGGTTGCAAAAAGAAATTGAGACTCTTTCCTTTTGATTTTTCCCTCCCTGTTTGGACATGCAATATACAACTTTATATCCGCATTCTGTTAGTATATAGAGAACTGAGATTACTGTGATGGCAAGCCTGAAAATTTTGTGAAAGAGGTTAGGGTCCTTCTGCATTTTAGGGGAGATAGAGGAAATGTCCTTTCCTTTACAGGATTTGTGAGTGTAGCTTTGGGGGTTTTTTAGCCTCACTTTCTGAGGAAATGAAGCAGATGCATTTGCCAAGCCAGCCAGAGAGACTTCTCTCTTCCCATACCTTTTTTTAGCACTTCGGCAGTTTCAACTAATTTGTCAGGAAGACAGAAGCATTGTATGCAGTTATTTTGCAATGAATCTTGTGCACATAAACTGCTGAGTAGAGGGGGAGATGCCCTGTTAATTCCTACAGGGAAGGGGAGACAGCCATGGGATATCAGTGCTTATTACACATGAGAAAATCCTCAGAGGTGCACATTCTGAGACCAGAAATCCCAAGAAGTCAGGATCGTTGTGTTTGCTGCTTCCCAAACTACTCATTTATTTAAAATGGTGGATATTTGGTAAGAGCTATTTGCAAGATGATATAATGGGGTGAAAGTCTGGTAAAGCAGCCGAGAGTGTGCAGTAGGTAAGTCTGCTACATGAGCTTGTTGTGCCACACGTGAGTTGCAAAAACATTATTTCTAACTGATGTCAGTGATGAATTGACTCACTGGTTTGTTTTTTTCCTGTAAAAAGGAGTTTAAAGCAGTGGAAGTCTTGTGTTCATAGATGTTGGGGAAATTTGGATGATATGATTATGCTCATGTGATTGGCTGTGACATTGCTTATGTTCTTGCTCTTGTCTTTGTTCCAGTAATATGTCTGATGCTCTCGCAAATGCAGTATGTGAACGCTGCCAGACTCGGTTTGATCCTGCAGAGCGGATTGTGAACAGCAATGGAGAACTCTATCACGAAAACTGCTTTGTCTGTGCTCAGTGTTTTCGTCAGTTCCCAGATGGACTTTTTTATGAGGTGAGGTCTCATACTGTGTGTAAGAGAAGAGAAATAGCTCCATTAAAATGCAAGGAATTAGGTGAAAATTCTAGCAGAAATAGGGATTTCCATCTTTCTTGCATGTTCAATTTCTTAGCCCTAAACCTTTGTTGCTATTTTTTTGAGGGGCTTCTGACTTTGCTTCCTTTTTTTGATTCTCCCATACTCCTTCCTACACATCAGTAACAACAAAAACTATGTGTTTGCTCTTTGGATAAGGGACATTTGAAAAAGGAAACAGAAAAAGTTTCTTAAAATTTCATTAGACATAAGTGAACTTTTGTCTTTATTTACAGACATTTTGTACCAAACTTTTCCAATCGGGCAACTGAGTTTGGTGAACCCATTTAAAAATGAGCTTGAAATATTTTACAGAATATGTGCGAGCACATATTTTGAATAACACATTATTTTAAACATGCTGCATTCTTAATTTGCTGAATTAGCCACATGTAGGAGAAGTAGTTCTGAATTACATGACTGAAAAAAGCTAAAGCAAAAATGAAATTAATTCCAACTGTAGGAAAAGGGCTTTGGACACGTCAAGATTTTTACTGTCTTGTAGCAGCATTGCTATTAATTTAACTGCTTGCTATGCAAATTCACCATGAGGCTGAAGCCATATCTGGATATTTCCTTAAGAGTTTAAAAACAGAGGAGGAGCAGCTAGAACTGGAAAATTTGACTGACCTTTACTAATTAGTCATTTCAGTGGAAAATTATGCTGAGCTATCAAGACATAAGAGTGATTCAGTTATTCACGAGGGCTCCTCTCTTGCTCTGTTCACAGTTTGAAGGTCGGAAGTACTGTGAGCATGACTTTCAGATGCTGTTTGCTCCTTGCTGCGGGGAATGTGGTAAGATGTGATGCATGTCAGCACCGTGGGGTAACAGCTACAGGGCTGTGCAAACCTCCCACCATTGCAGTGACATCCAGCCCTGAGCTGGGATTGTTGAGGTCATTTTAAAGAGCAGGAGCTCTGAAGGGAAACAAAGCATGATACCAGCAGTGATTTGAGGTGTCCTGGTTGTGGGAACAATTGGGTTTTTTTCCAAAAGACTGTACTAGTTCTTGTGGAATTAAAGTGGAAGGATTATGAAGGGCAATAGACTTTTGATAAGACTCTCTTCCACCTGCCTCTCAAGGTGTTGCTTTCCTTTTGCAGGTGAGTTCATTATTGGGCGTGTTATCAAGGCAATGAACAATAACTGGCACCCAGAATGTTTCCGCTGTGAGCTCTGCGATGTAGTACTTGCTGACCTGGGTTTTGTGAAGAATGCTGGCAGGTAAGATAGAACAGGAGCTCCGAAAGTTTTATCGGTATGTTATTGATGCAGTAGTGAGATGTTGGTAGTGATCAGTTAGTTGTACTCTGAGCTTGAAAAGGTACCAAAGAATCTTCAAGGACTAACCCATTAGGAGATGGGAAATGGAATGAAGAACAGCGTTCTTCATCCAGTGAAACATGTAGAAATCAGAAATTCAAATTTTATTAGCTAGTGGATGGATTCTGGAGAAGAAGGGAATTTCAGGCAAAAGGCTGAATAGCAAGTGAAGAAAAGGGATCATGTGATCCTGGGCAGCCTATTAATGAAGTAAGCTGCTGAGCAGAAAATCAAGATACAGCAAAAGGCCAAGAGAGTAACACAAGGATTACAGCAAAACCTGTTCAGCATGTGATTCCCCCTGGTCTTTGGAAATCATTCCTTTTATATGCAGAAATATATAAATGAGTCCTAAAGGTATATTAATGCATTTAATTAAGAAGTAAGAAATAAACACAGAAAAGGAAACTCTTACAAAGGTGTAACCATGATAAGAAAATAAAACGACCCAGCAGTTAGCAGTGTTACACAAGTCATAGTTAATTTCAGGCTTTTATAAGTCTGGAACGAAGCCTAGTAGTTTCCTAGAGTTTATATTCTCACTAACTAAATGGTAAAGAAGGGAAGGAAAGGTTTTATACTGGTACCTTGTCCAGCAGGGAGTCCTCTCGACTCCCTCTTCCATCCTGCATGCAACTTCTGTGCCTTAGTTTTTGGGGTTGGTCATAAATGATTTTCTTTTGACACCTCAGCTTGTTAGAATGGTCTGTTATGATAGCATCTCAGGTGTTTTGGGAAAGCAGTCAGGGTTGAAGCAGTTCGAACAATATAAAGTATGTTTGATTTCATAATTTGTGGACCAAATCTAAAATGATAAGGAGCTTGTTCCCAAAAGCGTACAAGAGGGACCTGCACGTGTGTGTATCTGTACCTAAAAACTATAATTCACCTGTCACGTGATTTTCTGTAATATTTATCTCCATACCATAGAAACAGTCTTCTAGTAAATATTGTTAGAAACTCTTGGGTTATTTTTCCCTCTTGTCATTATACCTGGTCTTCCCTAGTCTGCCTGTCATTTCCAGACATATTCCACTGGATGCAGTTTGTATCAGTGAGGATAATTAAGATAATCCCTACTTTATCTGTAGCGAAGTAATAGTCTTGCCAGGTAAGTCACAAAAATCAATTGCACAACACCTCAAAGACAGGAATCTCTTCCGGACAGAGTAGACTTCATTTCTCGATATACTTTCTTTTCTTCACTTTTGCCATTTTGGTTCATATTTTTATGATTCAATATGTAATAAAGATGAATGCTGTTTTCCTAAAGAGCCCTTTTCCATTCTTTAGTTTGAGGGTTATCAGGACAGCTAGTGTTTTGAGGTATGTTGTCCAACCTCTGTTGGCAGCTTTGAGACAATGACAGAGGGCAGATAAAAAAGTAGTGTGACGCTTAGTGCTCCTTGCCAGCTCTGAATGCTGGGAAGAAGGAAAAAATTCTAAGTCCTGTCTTCATTGCAGTGCAGGTTGGGTGCATTGCAGCATTTTGGTCTTTTCTTCTTGTCACCAGTTGTTACCACTTTTCTGTCTACTGTGTATAAATGCTTTGAATTCAGGGGCTTGAACAAGATATGCAAGCATGCTGTCTGTTCATCAGGCAGGTCTATCTCAGAGTGGATCTCTACTGCTGGCACAATATAAAATTTTAAAGAAGGCTGTATGCATTATGCAGAGAAAGAGTCGTTACTGAATGCTTTGGGAATTAAGCTTTTGTTGGGGCTTTTTTGTTCGTTTGTTTTTCAGTATGACCATTTAATAGCCTCTTTGCTTCCTTCCCTATTTGTAAGCATTCAGCCCTCCGTTTCACACCATGGAAATCCATAGAACTGTACTGTTTGCAGTTTCAGTAAGACAGGAAGATGTGATCTCTGTTGTCAGAGGGGTTTTTGCTAATTGCAGTCCCATAAAAACAACAGAACTTCCCTCCTCGGGATGAGTTTCACTGTACATGGTCTATCTCACTGCATATTTGTACTTTCAGCTGATTTTGATGGAATAGAGCATTCATAAGTCAAAGCAGTGACAAGATTCATGTTCACAGTTCAGATTTAGCACTTAGTGAGCTTTCGTTTGTCTTACCCTCGTATGTTTGAGGAAACATTACAGTCTTTTTAACACAAAACAGATTGCACAAAGCCTCACGGAATTTCTCAGCTACAAAAAAATACATGACCGGGTCAAAGGCACCATTTAGACTCGTGAGACAGGAAGTGATGCGGTTACTGAGGGCTAAAATACGCTGGGTTTCGCAGGAAGTTTTGGTCCCATTGTAATGGAGAATATAAATGTAGCGATTGACATGATAAGGTACAAAGCAAATCAGAAAGATCATCAGGACCATGATGATCATTTTGATAGCTTTTTCCTTCAGGTGTTTCTCAACTCTGTTGCCACTCTTCAGGCTTCGGATGATTAGTAAGTAGCAAGTCACTGTAGTAACAAATGGGAAGGTGAATGCCACTGCTAAGGACACCAGGGCATGACGTGATGCCTTTTCTCTGTAGAGCTGCAGGCAGATGGTTGTGTTTTTCATCTCGACTGTCTGCACACTGAGCAGCAGAGGTGCCATTGCAACCCCAACTATAACCCATAGAAAGGCACATGCCAGATGGGCATAAAGGGACCTGCGGAGCTTGATGGACTTCACAGGGTGCACGATGGCTAGGAAACGGTCAATGCTGATACACATGAGGAAGTAGATACTGGCATACATGTTGAGGTAAAAAAGGAAGCCAGTGAGTCTGCATGGGATCTCACCAAATGGCCAATGATTACCAGAAAAATGGTACACCAGCCGAGTGGGAAGTACCAGCACAAAGGACAGGTCAGCCACAGCAAGATGCATCAGGAAAACATTGGCAGGTGTCCCTGACTTTTGGTCCCGGATGAAGAGCCAAAGAGCCAAGGCATTGCCAACAAAAGCCAGGATGAAGTCCAGGAAGTAGAAAGTGGCAAAAAGTATGTTCTCGAGGTGTGTCTCTTTGCCACATTGCTCTGACGATTCCAAAGAGAAATTTGATTGATTTGAGCAATTGAAGAGTAGGCTTGAAGGATCTGCAGTGTCATTCATTTTTCACCACAGTTTTGAAGAAAAAAAAGCCAAAAACCTAGAAGAATTGAGACAATATATTAGAAAAGAGCCTTGTTTTGTGAAGACAAAAAAACCTGAACAACCCAAAAAAATCCACCCCAGAAAACACACATGGAAATCAGTGATGTCTCCTGTTTGCTAATATTGGCGTTTAAGACGACAGGTCAGACTGAGTTTAAACCCTTAAGTTAAAATTCAGGTGGGTAGCAGCATCTCATTTGAACAGCAAAAAGCACTGTATTGACTCAGAAAAGATTATTAGTAATGCCCATGCTGTCAGTGACTTGTTGAATTGTCATCCTTCCTTGCAACCTTTTCCTTCTCCCAGTATAACTCTCTCTCTTCCTCCCTCAAAAACCTGAATTCAACAGTAGTTTATCCATGGCCTTTCCAAGTAGCAGCTTAATAAAACTGAGCTTTGCTTTGCCAGTCTCTTTCTGCAGGGTCTTGAACAGCATCAACAAAAAGTGGTAAGATTTTCTGGGCACGTACCCGTGGCTTTTTCGACATTCTAATCTGTGGGTATAGGTGGTAGGGAAATGCAGGCAGCCTGAGTTTCCAGCGTTGTCCCTGTTTCTTGGATTCCTCAGAGGTGTTACAGTATGTGCGGCAGTCCCTCTGCTATGTGCACTGTTGCATTTTGTACTGACTGAGCATTCCTCCACAATATTCAATACGTATGTAAAGACATCCATTTTCATCTACTAACATTAAAATTTTAGGATGGTTGCTGACATTGTTAGACAAAACTTTTAGTCTCAGGCAGAAGCTGTGCTATATGCTGTAATCTTGCACCATTAGACAGTTGATCCAAGGCATTACCCAATGTATTCAACTTCCCAACAAAACTGATTATTTGGATGTCTAAAAATATTGTTGGCTAATCGAGAAACTGAAATGGGATTAAGAACAGACCACTAAACAAAATTTCAGGGTAATTACCATCTTTTGTTTGACTGCTGTCACTATCAGGTAGACAGAAAACTACAACAGCTAGAGATTAATACGCTGGACCACTTCTGTTTAGTTCATAGTTGAAAAGACAAAAGTCAACAGAAGGGAGACCGAATGAAATTCAGAAACTGAAATTTCTTCATATGGCCACAGAGGGGCCTTCTTACTCCATGCGTTGCCTGGAAACCCTGCATGTTTATGGCACAAAAAAGACTAGGTTTGAGTGTATGGGTACTCGCTGCCTACTGCCAGCTTCTTTGTAGTCCTAGACATGGCAACAAATTATTATTCTGTGATTATCTTGCAATTACTAGAAGTGTGTGTGCAAGGAAGACCGTACAGCCCTTTTTTCCAAGGGACATTTTGTCTATAAAAATACATATGAAGTCCTGCTTTCATGTACAAAAGGAAAATACCCTGTTGCAGTTTTCCGTGTGTATTTCCTGGGTTTGCAGAGGAGCCTGCAATTTCTGTTTCTAGTCCCTTACAAAGTCAAACTCACAAGTATGTTTGAACACAAGATTTTGAAGTTCGTATGTGATAGTTATATTGAACACTCAAACATTTGTCCTTCCTGGATGAAATTAGTTTAAATATGTATTTTTCTATTGCATACCAAAGGAGAAGTATGCTGAGACCAGAGATTTTTACTGGCTGTTAATTTACAGTGGTACCTATCACCTGATGTTCTGGCCAGGTAGCCTTTCTTTGTGTAAGGTACTTATGCTTTTAATCTGTGAAAAAAGTAATGAGGTGATCTTTATATACCCACCTGTCAGAACTGATGCGGGTCTGATGGCTGAGCATTGCTCTATACACGGTTGTGGCACCACTGAGCAAGCGATAAATGCTGGCTTGGACTAGCTGAAAAGGCTGAAGCAAGGGTTGTCTAATGGAACAGGCAGAGATGTCTCTTGTCTTAAAGCTTTAAATCAGTTCAGGAAGCAAAGCAATAAGCAGACTTTTCCCATGTTTACAAGCTAAACACTAGGGGTTTAGCAGCATGATACATTGAACTGATTCTATCAGATGATAGAGCTGATTTCCTAAGGAGGATCTTTGGGATTCAGATTCAGCTGAGTGTTAGTGCTAGACTTGGAATAGCCAAGACTTAAAAGTTGAGAGTTTTGTCCTCACTGATGGCAGCGTTGTATCTGCCATTTCTATCTGGACATGGTTTCACTGCAAAGTATTCTGGGGTGGAGTAGAAAGGAGAATGTCAGAGTAACCTAGAAGCCCAGTGTGTCAGTGTCAGGAAGGGAGAGGCTTAGAACTAAAGTTAAATTTAAAAAAAAAAGATAAAAATGATTTAAAAAAAAAGATGAAATAGATTCAGTCATTTCAAATGAGTGCCTTCATAGGAGAGCTGCTGTTACCCAATTTACTTTTTAGAGCAAGGTGAAGGGAGGTATTTTTCATTGCCTGGTTAGAAATCTTAGCAAAGGGAAGTGGGCCCCTTTGCAATTTTGCTTAGGCTTTAAATTAAACAGGAATTTTAATAAATTTTTACTTTTTTTTTTTTTTTTTACAATTCTATTTGTTGATGTGAAAATTGTGGCACTTAAGCAGGTTAGGCAGAAAGCTGACATGCCACTAGAATTATGTAGCTGTTGAATTGATACGTTTACAACAAAATGCTACAACTTTACAAAAGTGATAGTTCTTTGACAGTGTGTTCTCTAGGCACTGTGGAAAGCCCTTTGCTGTTATTTACAGTTGCACTTCTATTTGACGGTTTTTATCCTATCAATTTAAAGTAAACATGTTAAATTTTCAGTTTTTCTTTTTTATTTGTTATGCTTACAAGAAGGCGCTCAAAGTCCTGGAAAGCTTGTTCTACTATACTGTTGCTAAGAGCAAACTAGAAACCTTCCTAAATGACCTAGAATGTGTAATTGGTGCTAAGCTATATGGTGCGAGAGGCTTTGACTCCACAGACAAACTCCTTTAGGAGTCTGGCTCATTGTCCAATAATTTCCGCTTGGATTGCACTCTTGGTGTTTTGCAAATATTTAGTGATTTACGTATTGCTAAACACCACACTATTCTGGAATGAGCTATTATCCCAGGCCTCCTGGGGCTGGGCTGTAATGGGGATGTCACTGCTCATTTGAAGGCCCTGCACACTGACCCTGTTTTATGCCCTGTTTCTCTTCTGCTCAAAACCAAGCAAGATAACAATCCACAAGGCTGTCAGTATAGACACAACCTGATTACTGATTCAGCATATGCTCTATCTGCCATTAATGAGACAATTAATAAGCAGAAGAAGTATTTAGCTCATCATAAGTTATCTACCTGGCTAGTTTGGAGCTTTTGTTATAATGCCCACTGCAGATAAATTTGAACTATGTGTTAGGATTTGTAGTGGATATCAGAAATACCTGTTCTTCCTCTCAGCTAGAGCAGTTTCTGGTTTGGGATTATGCTAGTTCGTGGGGTTTTGTGATTACGGTTTTAGTGTCTTGACAAATTGGAGTGTCTCCTATCTTTCACTGAAAGTACTCCTCATTAGAAATAATCCCCTTCTGACTGAAATTATTCTCCTGAAAATCACTCCCTGCTGAGACTCCCACCCTTCAGCTGAAATACTTGTCTCTTGTGAGCATCAAAGCAGTGGCAGAGAGCACTGGACATACTATACAACTGTCAGTTTTCCTGGCACACATGAGTGTACATAAGGTACAGAAGTTTGAAAACTTGTATATTTTGGAGATGTATAGAAGAGTGAGGAGATTATTCTTCGAAGTTCAAAAAATACTGCCTGTTCTTAGTTTCAAACATTTCCATTATATTAATCTGTCTCTGTATGTGTGTCTTTCCACCTCACTGACACCAGCTAAAACTAATGCCATTAGGAAAGCTCCTTCATTATTTCGCTAACAGAATTTTGTTTCTTACCTCTTCACAGTGCAGTCCTATGGGTGGAGTATGGGATCCTTTTGGGGAAAATCTCAAGGAACTCCTTCTGATGACAGCAAAGCAAATAGAAGCAGCAACGGTGAAAACAACGAGATGATCCAAAAAGAGCATACAGTTGCAGAGTTGCAGAGGGTGGCGAGGGGAGCCCCTCTATATAGTGTCCTTCTAGCTCTGATAGCACATTATCAGCTCAGTCACACAACAGAGCAGGGGAGAGGACACCCCAGCACTGAAGAGCAGTCTTCATCCTAGCTGAGCTCTTGGCACTGGGGTTGCTGCTGCTGTTAGAGATATGAATATACTGTATGAATATTCCAGTGTTCACGGTGCTTACTGAAGGCTGTTACAAAACTCCTGGCTGGGAACATAGACTTCTTGGAGTCCCTTGATTATTTTAGGAGGGTGGAGAGAAGCATTGTTTGGGGGAAGTCTGGTATTAATAGATACAACAGGACTTTTCAGAATGGGATAATTCCATAATGGTGGGAGAGGGGAGGGGGAGAAGGAGAGGGGCGGCTGCTATGGTAACAGCTTAGCCTGTCCAACACTTGCCTTTGCTTGCAATAGAGGGTCTGTGGGACAGCAGAGAGAGTTTGTGAGTGGGGAGGGGTTGATAATGGTTTATCAGTGTAAATGGCTGAAGGCATCTTATTCAGCTGAATGAGAGGGGTGTCTTTCAGGACACTTGCTTCAGGGTCCTATGTCTTGCCCGTATAATTACTCTGCATTTGACAGCACTGAATAAAATTGATGCCTTTATGCTAAGATGAGCACAGCTGCATGTTTCCCTATAATGGGGTGCTGTCTGCTTTTTCTGGACTCCGTCTGGGCACACAGTAGTTCCAGCCCTGGAGAGAGACACTTGCTGACAGGAGGACTCGGATTTGGAGAAAATAATAATGATACTTAGCACTTAGACAGGCGCCTGCCAGCTGAAGGTCATAAATGTTTGAGGTCTCACAACAACATCTGTGTTGTATTCGTATCCCCATTTTACAGATCTAAGGGCAAGTGATTCATCACAGCAGAATTTTGGAAGGGACCCTGCAAAGAACCCACTACTTCAGCCATAAATCTACCCTTTCTATTTGAACTCTTCCTTTTGTCTGTTGTCTTTTGAGAATGATCTATACATCTCAGTGAATGTTTCGCATGGTGATATAGTGAAAGGAATTAAGCAGGCTTGTCTGTTTTGTGACAAAGAAACGCATGAAGTCATTCCTCTGTTGTTTTGGATTTATCATAAATTATTCCCAGCCTGCAGCATTGCAGCTAGAGGGGTAGGTAATAGGCAAGTAAACTAAACAGCTGCTCCTGAGAGTTTCTAAATATTGAGATAAAACTGATGGATTCCATGAGCCTTTACAGAAGTGTTTTATGCCTTTGCCCAGGCTTTTCTACCGGAAATTTGGCTTATCTACCTGTTCAGGACTGTACTTGGATATGTTCTAGAACGTGAGATAGGAGCACAGTTATAGTTACTACATAAACTGCAAAATTACATAGTTCTTTATTTTCTTTAATTTAGGACTAAAAGGCATTCGTAGGCAGAAGAGCCAGTATTCAGTGGTCTCTTGTTTGTCCTGGCTATTGAAGACTAAGGAATCCAGGCATGGTGAAGACATTTGAGCAATGCGTTTTGGTTTAATACTGTTTATTCACTCTCCTCAACTCCCTGCCAGTGCTGTAATGCCTCTGTTATGTATGGCTGGATCCCATAGTGAGTAATAGAGACAGGGTGTGGCCACCTTTCCTTGCCCACCTCTCAAAAAGGATGCAGAAGAACTGGAAAGGTTGCTTATAAGAATGGCAGAGTGATGTCCCTGATGGGATATAAATCAGTGAGTGTTGGAGGAGTATTCTACGGAAGTAGAACCCTGTGACTGCTCTACCCACATACTCTTTTCTGTGCAACTGGTGTAAAAGACAGGATGCTAAACTAAATTATGTTCAGTCTGACCTTGGAAGACACTTATTCTGTTACATAAAATTCATCCTACAGCGTGCACTGCACATTGTTTTAGGAGAAAGAATTTTCTAGTCTTTTGGTTTTTTTTACTTTGTTCAACCAGGCATCTGTGCAGGCCGTGCCATAACCGTGAAAAAGCTAAGGGACTGGGCAAGTACATCTGTCAGAAGTGCCACTTGATAATTGACGAGCAGCCTCTGATGTTTAGGAACGATTCCTACCATCCGGATCACTTCAACTGCACCCACTGTGGGTATGTTCTTGTATTATAAACTTTGAAAAAAAAGGAGACAAACTGTACAGTCAGCAGTGCAGTCCTTTCCAAGTCCTGAACTTTGCTGCCTTCACATTGTTGAACAAACAAGTTGTGTGAGGAGAAATCAAAAGAAATTTGTAAAGCCTACAGTATCTTTAGTTTTATTTTGCCATTCAATGCTCTTTTATCCTAAACTTGAATGACACTATTTTATACTGAAAATGAAAATAGTTCCTTGGTATGAACTTACCTGGAAGTTGTGTGCAGATTACCGTAAAGGTGTTGTTCAAAGGTAGCTGTTGCCAGGCTATTCAAAATAGTTTCACTTTGCATTCCTGGACAGGGAAAAAAAGGATGACTTGGTGAGCTGTCCATCTTCTGGCACAGTCCATTACCATGCTGATGATACCTGTCTAACCTGAGTTATACACCATGAAGGCAGTGTAATTGGAGCACAGTACTGCCCTAGAGAGGGTAACTGTGCTGAAGAATAAAGTAAATGGCTCAGTGCTGAGCACCGCTTGGATGTCCTTACACCTGAGCTGTCCCATTCAAAGATAGCTTGAGTCTTTGCACGACATTGCATTGTTCCACATAAGTGCACCTCACATTTCTGCCAGAGTATCTAGCTGAAGACATGGTATTCCATGTATGTTCTCTTGTCTGGCAAACTGAGAAAGCAATTTTAGAATGATAATTGACAATAACTGTATTTTCACTAGCTTAATTTAATGACTCTGCATTTGTAGCACGAATGTTGCCAAAATATGTTAACTTTCACATTTAGTCTTCCAAAACTTCATTTAGGGCATTAAAGAGCTTCACTTCATGTTCTTACTTCAGGGGCATGTTTGTCTTTTCAGGAAGGAGCTGACTGCTGAGGCCCGGGAACTGAAGGGAGAACTGTATTGCCTGCCCTGCCATGACAAGATGGGAATCCCCATCTGCGGAGCATGCCGCAGGCCCATCGAGGGACGAGTGGTCAATGCTCTGGGAAAGCAGTGGCATGTTGAGGTGAGGCCTCTCTGAAGGTGAAACTTTCCTCCGGAGCCATTTTGGAAAAGGACTAGTGCTAGTTGGAAGCTGTAGACATCTGTGTGAGCTGTAATATATGAATTCAGACAAAAAACAATTGCTTATGTTCTGATCACCTTCACCTTATGTGAGTGCATGAGTACAGCAGGGTCATCAGGCTTGCTTAAGAAAGCTGTGCTTTCACAACAGTAATTATCTTAATTTTTAAAATGCCTGAGTTGCATTGTGAAGATTCTTGCAGAATATGGTTCTCTGAACAGCTTTTACTTCCTAATAAATTTACATATTTACTATGATGTACTTGGATATATCCTCTCCAACCCCAGTTAGCAGGTTCATAACTGTTAGAATTTGGAATATAGGCAGAGCCAGTGCAATTCTTGCTATTTAAAGCTTTTCAGTTCGTTGTTTCTATAACTTCCAGCTGAGTGAGTGTGTGTGAGTCACAGCTTGCTCTGAAGTTTTTTAATGATTTGTCTTTTTAGTGATAGAAGCCTCCTAGGGCTTGAACTGAGAGAGGTGCTGCTGCTCATTTGAAGTGTAGTTACTCCAACCGTGTTTTATATTCCTGTTTTTCTTCTCTGAAACAAGCAAGATAATAGTCCGTGAATCTATCAGCATAGACACGTGATGATTGCCCTTTCAGCAGGTCTTCTACCTATCTTTAATATAATTCTTGATTACTGTAGTACACTAAATATTTCCTCTTTTCTTCCATAAAGATTTTTCTGTCTTGAGCTTCATTAAAGCATTAAGGGGTAACAGTTTTAAACTGGAAGAGAGTAGGTTTAGATTCTAAGAAGAAATTCTTCACTGTGAGGGTGAGACACTGGAACAGGTTGCTCAGAGCAGCTGTGGATGCCCCATCCCTGGAAGCGTTCAAGGTCAGGTTGGACGGGGTTTTGAACAACCTGATCTAGTGGAAGGTGTTCCTGCCTATGGCAGGGAGTTAGAACTAAGTTATCTTTAAAGGTCCCTTCCAACCCAAACCATTCTATGATTCTGTGATTAAGTCTTTCATATTGAGCCGTGATTTGTAGCCATGCAAGATTTTTGCCTGGTGATGGAAATGTTGCTTTGTCTGCCACTGAATGTCTTTTTTTTTCTTTTACAGCATTTTGTTTGTGCCAAATGTGAGAAGCCATTTTTGGGGCACCGACACTATGAGAAAAAAGGACTGGCTTACTGCGAAACTCACTATAACCAGGTAAATTCTGCCATCTATACTCTTGACTATTTGCTCTGACTGGCAAATGATTTTTTTGCATTTTACATATGCAAAGCTGTGCAAATTTAGCACAATCTGAATTTGTAGAGGCAATGAAATATTAAGAAATTAGTGAGATTTAACAGGAAAAAATATTTTTCCTTGGTAGGTGTGAAAAGTGATGCTGAGAACAGAGTAGAATTGTCTTGGGGATATTGATTTTAATTTGTGCCATTGACAGAAAAACCCACTAACCATGGGCCCTTGTAATTCTACTCCAAAACTAATTGTGTGGACTTCTTTGGTAATTACTTGCTTCCATGGGCCTAAGATAAATGCTGTGCTGTATAAAGCATAAGAAAAGAATGTTTCAAAAGCCAATCAAAATACTTTTCTTTTATGACTCTACTGAACAACTATGAGTTTGGTATTTTCTTCCATCAGATACATTAGTCTCTCTCATAAGACATAAGTGTAACTGCTTTGAAGGGAAGTGTAGATTTTTTTTTTTTTTTTTTTTTTTTAAATGTTTATAGTTAAGCACCAGGAGCTGTTTGTCTACAGTAAGCATCATACTCTACCAATCCTCTTTTCTCCAAATTGTCATGTGTAGAGGACTTGAAGATCATGTAACAGTGGTAGAGTGTGAGGCATCAACAAAAAAGATTTTGTGGTATTTAGTGGTATGAGATCCAAAGGAACATAGACTATTTGGCAAGTGTATGAGAAGTTATTCAGAAGATTTAAATTGGTATATTTGGGAGCTACTGCAGTGTCTGGGAATTCTTTGATTGCTAGGATTTAATGTTCACACCAGCTGTGTAATTTGGGGAGCATGAGTAGTCAGTAGCATGAGCTCCTGTTCTTATTTCTTTTGCTGTGCAGCTCTTTGGAGATGTCTGCTACAACTGCAGCCACGTGATAGAGGGAGATGGTAAGATTTGTTCTCTCCTTGTTTTGGTTTGTTGTCCTTGTTCCATTTGTTAGTGCAGCTGTTGAAGTCCCACAGCTGCAAGGCACCAGTGTTTCTTTTCACATCTGGCCTCATTTGAATTTGTATATAAATCCGAATTCAAATAATCCGGCAGTTTCCTCTTATTTTGTGCTTTTGCTTTTGCAGTGGTATCAGCTCTTAACAAGGCGTGGTGTGTGAATTGCTTCTCCTGCTCCACCTGCAACATCAAGCTTACACTGAAGTAAGTCAGTGTTTATATTTTGGACCATATGAGACATTTGCCCCCAAGGCAGGGTATCAGTGTGGGGAAGCCTCTCTACGGTGCAACCTACCTTTTCTCTGTGGGACCAGATGCTTATCATCCCACTGATTTCAGAACTAAAAGGAAACTGGGACTCAGCATCGTCTCTAATTTATTTTCCTTCATTAATCTATTCTGTAAGAAGGTTGGGAAGAGGAGAACTCATGCAGCAGTACAGAGGGAAGGCACTTGAGTACCTGCCTGTACTGAAATAACTGCGGCCTCCATGTCTTCTTAGTCTGGATGCTCCCCTCAATGACAGTATTTGCAATTGCATAGATTATTTTGAAAGAAAATATTATGCTAGTTACCTCAAATATGTAGGAAGTACAGAAAACAAAGCCATCCTACATTTTTCCTTTCTCAGGTTCAAACCCTGTCCTACTATATGGGCTTGGCCCCGCTGGCCTTGTTACTTGAAGAAGCTCTAATTCATCACAAAGAGGACCTTTGAAGTGACACTTTCATTCTGCGATAACATTATTAGTCTAGACTGTTACATACATATATATAGCAAAATCTTGCTCCTTATTTAACTAGCAATACTAAAGACCTTAATCCCTGGTAAGAACCCAATCTATGTACTTACATGACCGGACGAGGCAGTTTTACACATGCAGTAGAACACAAACAACAGCATTTACGTAGATGCATGGAAACTTCATTTAGTGAAGCATATAGTTTGCAAATACCATTTTAATAACCAGCTCTTCCTTGTGTTAAAGGAATAAGTTTGTGGAGTTTGACATGAAGCCTGTATGCAAGAAGTGCTATGAGAAATTCCCTCTGGAGCTGAAGAAACGCCTGAAGAAGTTGTCAGAGCTGGCATCCAAGAAGGCACATCCCAAAGCTCTGGATTTAAACTCTGCTTAAACAGGTCTGTCAGTCTACTGACTGCACTCTTACAGTCATAAGCTGCTGCTCACAGCAGCTGTTGATTATAGAGGCAAGTGCTAAGAGCAAGTGAAGCCAAAGATAAGTAGCACCTTCACCTGCTTCTGGTAATGTAGCTTGCATCTTGACTATCCCTTTTCTCAAACACTGGCAGAAAGAGGAATATGATTTCTGCTTGAGCAGTTTATTAATTTGCTAATAACAACTTATTCTGCCTTTTTGGTATTGTACACAGCCTTTCCTTCTTCAGCTGAACTATCGTTCTCTCTTCATTTCTCTATAGTCTAAAGAATTTGGAAACAGTGGTTGAGTGTAGGGGTGGAAAAAAATGTGTGATTTGCTCTTTTTCAGTTAAAGTATTAAAATTTGTCTTCTTACCCTGGGTGAAGACATTTTTAATTGGTTTAAAATGTAGGCAAATATTCTGAAAGCTGTCACTATTTGCTATGTGTGAAAAGTTCTGGTCTTTCTGCAGATTCCTACTGAGCATGTACAGATGCTGTGCAGTCCTTGTGGGTTGCAGGTTTACTGGGACAGCCCAGGAACCAATAGTTATGGCATCTGCACTGCCTGCTGGCCTGGCTTAGGCCCCATGTCAAGACAGCTGAAAAAATTTGCTTTGCTGCTTCACTGGTTAGTACTAAGGAGATTTCAGTGGTCAAGGCCGTGCCAGCCTCTTCAGAATAGTTGGGCTCTCCTTAAGGAGGAGGTGGCTTTGGGAAACGAAAGGTTTTGTTAGAACTGACACTATAATTTTCTCTGTTCTCTACTACTACATGGATACTAGAGCTTCTAGTGGTCAACACAAAGCATGTCCTATCCACTGGCATAGCTGACATTTCTTGAGGCAGTGCGGCTGGAGCCTTGGTTATTCTTTTGCATGATGAAATCAAATTGATAATATGATTCCAATTTAAGCACTAAGCTTTCCCTGTTGTTCTCACTTTATTTAAAAGATGAGTATATGCGTGTTGGTCAGGCTCCAGAAGCCGAATTACATGAACGGCTTTCTAGTATTTACAGTTTGTAGGAAACGTGGTCTTATGCAGAAAAAACTCAGAAAGTATTTTTCTTAAAATTTTCACCCAAATAAGAGCTTCCCATCACCTTTCTTCTTAAGACCTGAGTATACTTAAAAAGAGAAGACCTCAGGCATGTATCTGTATATCTTAAGCATATAGTTCTGCTCTGTAGTTTTGGTATCACTGATGAAGTTTCACTGGTCCTACTGTCTCTGCTAGTACAACCGAAGGTGCTGATAAATTTACTGGTTTTGAACATTCCCAGTATTTCTTCAGGGGTGAGCCATCAGCAGTGCTGTTCCTGAGTCCACCTGTGTGTTCTATAATCACAGTGAGCTTCTGAGACTGCTGGAGGTGTCCCCCATAGTTTCTTGTGCTGAACTAAGCTGAGCAGCCTGAAAATCCCTTCCCATGAATAGTGGAGACTGTGCCTGCTCGTTTGCAAGGTGGACAGGCTGAAAGGCACTGGAGGACTGCTGTCCCTTGCATAATTTAAATCTTCCTGAAAGTGGCTAGTTTATAAGGTCAAATGAAGACAGCGGTTGGGCCTAGGCACCACCCTGCAGCCCCAGGTGAAATAGCTAGCAAGAAGTTAAAGCTTCCTCCCTTCTTGTATGTGTGAGCAGCAACTGGATTGGACCTATAGTCTACGTTAAAACTGTCCCCATTGCCATCACGCTCTGCTCAGAATGGTTTTAAACAAGGAAATAGCTAAAGCACTGATAGCTGTTAACACACTTGCTGGAGCTACTACTTGTAAAACTGCACTGGTGATACCACAGCAGTGGTTAACCTGGATAACTGTGTGCAGATCAGAATCCCACGTGCGGGACCATCTCTTAGATACTGCCTGGCTTTGCTAATTCCATTTACTTCAGCTGCTTTGCTTTTCATTGCTGTAAGTTACCATAAACTTTTAACTGGGGTCTACTACATCCACTGTAACACTGATGAGGGGATACCCCTAATTTTAACAGCCAAACTCTTCCATCCTCTTCTGACCAATATGCACTGTAGATTACAATAAGAGTAGCTGCTTTTGTCACTGCTTTAGGAGAACACGTGGCTAATCACTGTTCTCTCACCATCCTTTAAATGATCTTTTAGTTAAGGGCAAAAAAAGAGCAGCATGTCTTTTGGTGCAGTAGTATGTGGCCACTGCAAAGACTGGTCTTGCAAGCTTACTCTTTGGCATTTTTTTCACAGCGTAAAACACAAGAACTAGTGATCTAGGTGAAGTTCAGTATGTTAAGCAGATTCTTCTCAGCATAAAGCATTCAGGTTTATTCCTAAATTTTAGTCACAGGCCATGTCTAGTGCTAAATCTGAGCAGCTGTGTATTTTCAACCTCCTGGGAAGATGGTGGAGGAACGTGCACACACATAGCTACTGGTAAATATGGAAAGACTACATAAATAGCAGACAATAGATAATATTCATTCAGTGGCCGCTCTCAAATTCGGCAATGGAAAATGCATGTATGTAGAGGTGAATGGAATTACTTTTGTACTGCAAGTAGAGATTTAGTGTGTGCTTTCACTTTGTCTCACGTCAGAAGTTTGGTAGACCTAGTAAGCTTCAGTGTTCAAAGGGCAGTTGGTATCATCCTCTTTGAGAAACTGTTCGGTTCTCTAGGATTTGGATTGTGTCCTCATCTTTAGAGCACTTGCCAAAATTAGTGGAGGAAAAAAATAATCATAATCTCTGATCTCTATATTAGTAGAGGGTCACGTACTCTTAGTATCTCTTAAAATATTAATTTTCAACAAGTATTTTTCTTAGACTCCTGCTGCCCGGGGGCTGCAATGTGCAGAGAGTTACAGTAGTCAATATTACTGACATACCGTTTGTGGGACAGTGGAATTGAAGAAGGAAGAATAACTATATGTAATTTAAATAAATGCATCTTCCTCTACTTCTTTGAGTCCACTTTTTAAAAAATAAGTAGAATATAATACAAACTTATGAATTCTCCTAAGTGTGTTGATAGGGTGACAGGATGGTTTTTCGTTGGGTTTTTTTTTTTTTAAAAAGTCAAGGTCTCAGTCAGAAATAGGCTGCATGCTTTTTTCCATTGCTGTAAACAGACATGCTGGCCAAATTCATCTGAGGTAACAGACCACTGGAGGCTATAGATCTACATCAAGGCTGAACTTGGCTCAGAAGTCTACACTTACTACAAGCTGTTGTTTCATTATATACTTTTATAGTTTACATTCATATTTATACATACTGATTAAAATCACTAATATTCACTGAGTACACTTGAAAATGGTTTTGCTTTTAGAAACCATAGTGTGTTTGTATTCAAAGGGTATATTAATCACTTGCCATCTTTCTTTATGGCAACCTAATCTGCTCTCTAGGGTTTGCATCCTGGTCTTTATTTTTACAGCAGCCTGTGCAATGTAGGCAAATATTGTTCAACCTTCCACACAGAGCATTCCTAGATGTCGCACGTTTCATATTAGATGATGTAACTGACACCTTTCTAAGAAGTGTTTGGATGGTGAAGACAGATTGCAGGCAAACGTAATAAATGCGGTTGTTCTAGTCTGTAAAGCACTATTAAGTGCTGAGGATGGTATAGACTGAGTAAAAGAATTAGCAGCTACTTGCCTTGGTTCAGGTCTTGATGAGCAGTGTGGATTCTGCACTGTGTGGAGCTCTCACTTTATCACACATTGCTTGTGCTGTTTCACCAAAATGTGATTGTGAATTGAAATGTTGTAATACTGTACTTTTTTATGTTCCTGTAATAAAGTTAATTGTAAAATATTTTAAATCTTCACACAAAATACAAATGTAAACAAGTTGTATATTGTACAGTAAAAAAATAATTACATTTGCAGTGCTGAGCCAGAGAGCGTTACGCACTCTGAGGAACTCTGGAGATTGCCCAAATCTGATTCTCGGTTGTGGTGAACTCATGTTTTGGATTTGTGCTACTTCTGTGGTGATGCGCTGGTTGATGAGGATGTGCAGAAAGGGGTATTATCCTTTTTGGTGCTGTGCTGTAGAAATTGTGTTGTGTATATGACAAGTAGCTGAGATGCCATGATCATTTACAGGCTGTAGTGGAGGTTTGGTAGGTTTAGGTTACACAGATCTAGAGCGAATGTTCAATTTCCTTGTTAAAAAAAGACATTGTGGTTGATTTTCTGCAGTGTTTATTTAAAAACCAGAAACAATACAGTTTGGCTGCCAAATTTCTTTTTGTACAGGTGAAGTATTGAATGCTTCTCACTTACAGCCAGTTAGATCAGAGGATGACTAAACAACTCCAAGTCATTAGTCTCAAACATTTCCATTGCCAGCAATGGACATTACAGCAGTAATATCTAATTGCACGCCAAAGGATTAGCTATCCTGACAAGTGTGGCACTCAGTTAGATGCACAAAGAGAGTGGGGCTCTTCCCTGCCACCCATGTGCAAAACTCCCAGTAGCATTTGAATTTCACACACACACACATCTGAGGGAACAAGAGAACCATTGTGCATACATTGGCAAATTTGAGAGATCTAGCAGAGCTGCTTTTCCAGCACTGCCAGATCGTGTCTCAAGGAACTTGGTGTAAATGCTTTAAGACACGTCCATGTTTCACTGTGAGCAAGGGAGGGCTCGCCATTGAGGAAGGATTACCTGTCCTCTGGTGGGGTAAGCATCCTTACTAATGCCACAGTGCTTTACACACGCTAAGCACGCTCTGGTTCCTATAGGACCAAAATTGTGTGTTTGCAGAGGTCTGAAAGATGAACCAGTGCTGCATCAAATTTTATCACTCAAAGTGCCTGCTAAACAGGAAATAAGAAAAGATGAGGAGAAATTAAAGCTCTTATTCTTGTCTTATGAATGAATGTCTGCATAACTCTAAGCTGAGAACATTTTTAAAGAGCAGAAAAGTCTCTTTTCAACAGATGTCTGTAAGACTGAGTTGATTCTGATTTGCACTGAATAGGACATCTATAACTTGAAATAGAAACAACTGAGTAAAAGTAACGGACCCAAAATCCAGAGCATTTCAGAGTTGTTTGTGCTTACTAGAAACTGCCTAGTAGAAAGCCGTTGTTAGTTTCCAAGTGCATTATAAAACGTGGAAGAAAGAAAACTGTTTAACCAAGGCAATGGTAAACGAGTGGACAGCCTGCTAATTTAGCAGCTCACAGGAATGACAATTATGTTCTGAAAATAACTGGCTGTCATAGTCTACTGTAACTTGCAGCACGTAACCTCGTGATGGAAGGATGAAAACCAGCATCTTACCTTTCAAGGTGTCCATTATCCTACTACTAAAGGGCTTTTCTCTACTCTTAGAATTTCCAATAGGAGGAATAAATAGCATCACCTTTGTTTGTAAAGTCTCATGGAGTTTATGCATTTGGTAAGAGCATATATGACAAGGGGACATTTTCTTGCCAAAAGGAAGACAAGTGTTAATGTGTGTCTCTTTAAGAATGGAAGAGATTAAAGAGTATCAGAAGAGGCTCTGACATTAGAGTTCCTCTGCCCGCTGCCCCTATATTACGTTAAAATCCAGCCAAATTTTCTCTAAATCCAAAATCTGGATGGAATTCTTATACTACATCTAAGACAAGTGTTACAGATCTCTGAGAGCACATGCTCACTTGAGCTTCTCTTGTGGTAATATTTCAGCAACATAGTTCATTCAGGGTGTGGTCAGAAGACTGATCAAGATTAATATTTTTTAAATGGCTTTTCTTCTGGGAGATGAAATTACAAGTAATTTGGCACAGATGTAGGTCATGGGCTGTGTTTCGGCTCTCAGTCTGCGAGGTTCTTTTGCTTGTTTACAGCATTCATTAGCAAGTGTACATAGGATGTCAACAGGTCATCCATTTTGTAACCCTGTCAGAAAAGAAAAAGAAGTGTCTCAAAGAGCTCCAGAAGCAAAAATAACTCTCATTTCCTCCCTGATTTATCTTCTTCTTAGGTTCTTCCCTACATGGACATATCCTCTTCCTATCACTGTTTTGATAATACTTCTCTATTCTTCCCTCTGGTCTTCCCTTCGTAGATGTACAAAACTTTACGGAGCGTAGCTCTACTGTCTCCTTGTCATTCATTCTGTAGACTGACGTCTTGTACTTGGGAATCCAAGCTTTTCTATGAGAGACATTAGCCCTTCAAGGTTTTTATGTTATGTTTACAAACTTAGCTTTAAGTGTCAATATAGTGATGCTTGTTGGAGTCTGTGGACAATCTGAAACCAATTCTTAAAAAGGTGATACCACTCATGGAAAAGTGTAAAATCTTAGAAGGATGGCGTTACCGCATAGATGGATCAAACCAAGCAAGACAAAAACCGTCTTACGTCAGTTGGTGGGTAAGTGCAGTCTTTTCTAAATGCCTCAGATAGATGGAATTTTGATGTATGGGAAGAATTTGGGACATTACTGTTTTTCCTTGTCTCTGTGGCTTACGTCTTTGCATCAGATGGCAATATATAGCACCAAGCCTGTTCTGAACTACAGTTTTATTGACATAGCAGTAATGCTTTTTGTATCTGCACTGGTTTTAACATCTGTTTTGGCACCGTTGTTTTGTAGCAATTCTGGATGTAACGGAAAAATTAGATGTTTCTTGTGTGTAAGTTGACAAAACTCTTCTTACCAGAGATGTCTCACATAAGATCCGGCTTCCTCGTACAAGGTTCCCTATTGTCATGTGAAAGTACGTGCTCCCACTGCTCCAGTTGGAGATTTTATTGAAGGGGTAGACTGTTAAAATATCCTTTAAGGGGAGACAAATTGAAGTATAGAACATTTCTCAAATGAAAACGGGCTGTTATGTAAGAAAACCTGTAGAGCCAGAGCATTCTTTTCCTTTCCCACTTCATTTATAAACACAGTGGATCAAGGTGGGTCTTACATCCAGACTAGTCATATATTGTATTTTAAGCAAGCAAGTGAGTCTTAATCAGTCTAATGAGATTTCCTTTCATTAGATATTGATCTTTGTCTTAGAACACTGCCATTATGGTTATGATAATCTAAAACATGCTGGATATTTGTTTTCTTATTAAAAGCACATGGTGATATTCATAAATGCTTTTGCCTGGGAACTTGGCAAGACCAGAGTGTTTGGGTTAGAACTGGTAAACACTGTCATTCAACCTCATCTTTTAGACAGCTTGGGTTGCCTGCAGAGCGTTTTTCCGAAGCAGATTCCCCAGTGCATTGTCATCCATCTGCCTGATGGATTACCACTTTTTCCAGGCCCATCATGATTACCACTTCTTTTTTCAGAGATGCTCTACACTTTTTCCTTTCTACTGTAGAAACTGCAAAGAAGTGATTTTAGGCAATAATGTTTTCTTTGTGTTTTGGTTTCACACAGAAAATGAATAACGTCACTCTATCTATCCTCTGCTGCCATTCAGGGAGATGATCCTGTTGCTGTCCCTAAATTAGCATGGTCAGTTAAATCCTTCCTTAGATAGACTCGTGAGAAGCAACTGTTACCTTTGTCTTCTGATGTATCAGTGAGACTCCTTGCTTGTTGATTGCAATCAGCACAATCTCTGGGAAGTTTGGTTCCGAGGTTTGCTATAAACGAGTAACAGAGCAAGATAAGCAGAAAATGAAGAAATTATCCATATCAGGTGCATAAGTGACCGTTTGCAGTGTCCAGTGCTGCTTGTTCTCTTTACCAAATAAACACTGAAACAAAGTCCTTCAATACCGTGTAAATGTTGCTAAGGATGACTTTTTTGATGACTGGAGCAGCTGCTACATAAAAGCAGAATCAGGCCCATTATTTCCTAGGCTGTCTGATAATAGGCTTAATAGTAGGTTGACAACCAGTTAAGAGCCTAGTGAGGAGAAATTAAAGGTAGCAAGTGGAAGCTGACTCCTGGAGGTATCCACTGCAGAATGAGAGGATTAGTACAGCTCGGTTCTGAGGGAAGAGTAACCAGAGGTAGAAGATTTGGCAGCATTTTCTTGTGGAGACCACTGACGACAATTAAGTATCTACATAAAAGCCCCCTACTACAACTACTAAATAGTTGTAATATTAGGTGTTACAACTGGAACAACAACATAGTAAGAATCAGGAATAGTTCAGAATGGATAAAGAACCCATCTCCCCACTTTCAAGGAACTGAGTTTTCCTCAGTAGGTGATGGGAATTCAGCTTTACAATGTATTCTCGCTTACACAGGTACAGAAGTATAGTCAGTCCATATCCCCCAGTGCTGTTACACTACCAAAGTCATTCATACAGGCCTTTAAACCTACCTTCACCTCAAAGAAGGCTGATCCAAACGTTGGCCAGCGGTATATCATTTTCAGGAAGGCAATCTTGGCTTCATCCACAGTTTTTCCCTCATGTTTACTATATGCTGCAGTAATGCTCTGTTTAGAAAAAAGAATACAAAGCCTATTCAGTTGGAGACAGGTAGGTTTTCAATGTCCAGCATTAGCACTAGAGGCAGCATCAGATCATCACCATGATCAGTCTTTTGCCCACAGGAACAGAAGACTGAGAATGAAAATAGCCTACCATGCCCCAGGGCAAGGTGGAGTCACAGCCTCCCAGTGTTTCTTACTAATGAGTTGGGTAAATGAAGTCCAGGAGCCCAAGAGAATGGATTTCAGGGAAGAGTGGCAATATGGGATGAAACAAAATTCAGAAAGCCAGTGTTCAACACCCACAGACAAGTATCACATTTTCTGCTGGAACACATAGCATGAATTTTCCCTTTATTTGAAAATAGTGTCTGTGTCTTCCTCAGTGGACTAAGTGGTAAGTACCTGCTGAAACTTTTCTTGCCTTTTGGTGGATGAAAGAGCCTTTTGCTGTGAGTAGCATGCACATGGTGCAAGGTGGCCAGACTGTGACATACTTAGGACACATCCTAATTTTCTGTTTTTCTACAAGATCTTCAAATCCCCAGTCCCATAACTGACTTCCCTATCTATCTCTTAACTCTTCATCTGGGCACTGAAAATCATATCTCCAAAAAATCTGCACATCTCAGATCAGTTGTCGAGGCCTGCAGATATCTTTCAGAGCTTTGGTAGAGAGGATGCAAAATCTGGATTGTAAGAAGCAAAACAGCAACATCCCATAGCATCCCTCCATAGTGCTTTCAAAGGCTGTCGGATCCAAGACATAGTGTGGCTCAATGTCTGCCTGCTCTCGTAAAGCTCTGTGGAAGTAGTATGATTAATGAAAGCTGATTCTTACCTTCTTCCACTCATCGGGTGAGATTGCTCGGAGCAGATTGTCTGGCACCAGCTCCTTCAGGATTTTGGGGATGGTTGCCAGCTGTGTGCGATCATTGTTGAAGCGCACTTTATAAATCAGCCCTGCCAGCAGGACAGCCTCATCCTTGGAACACTTGTGGTAGCCTCTGAGGTACTTTGGCAACTCCTGGAAGAGACCAGTTCTGAATCCAGACAGAATGGGCTGAAGCAAACACTGACTTAGGCCTTCTAAATCTGTGAGGTTGGAATGTGAGTTTTGTCAAACACAGTCCAAGGACATCTCCAGAACTTTTGACTCCTGGAGGTTCTCTGAATGACCTTTAAAGGTCCTTTTCAACCCAAACCATTCCATGATTCTCCATGCAATTATGGAGAAAGACAAGCACCTCCAGGGAACAATTAGATAAGGGAGCTGTGCTCCTATATAGCTAAGGTGTGAACACTGAGAAATAAATCTGCTCTTGGGGCTGAGATGTATCCTCCAGAGGCATTCCTCTGCAGGCTCTATAATGGAGGCCTTGCTGAGGAAGCTGGTAATACTCCAGCAGGTTACTTTCTCAGGAATGTGTCTTGGATCACTGCTGTGATCAAGGATTATTGCCTGCTGTTATATTTATGCTTTAGGGAGCTGGTTACCTGGTGGTAATGAAAAATGGAATCGGCTTTCAGGTCCTTCCCAGGAGTTACATTCAGCCACAGCTTTCTCATGAAGTACACCTTATAAGCCACGGACATAGAAGCCCCTAAGGAAACAACATCTTGTTAGTGTTCTATGTATCCCTGTAGAGTTCCATGGTTTTTAAATGGCTTGTGAGTTTCTTCAGAAATGTAATTCTGGTTTTAATAGTAACAAACAAAATTACTAGATGACCAAGGAAGTGATTAGTTGTCGGTTCCTGGACACTGATCATGCAGTGATCTAAGGTGCAGGCTCTTCAGAGATGAAGTTGAGGATGCCTGCAACACGAGTATTTGTTACTTCTCAGTGCTCCTGACAGCTGCCTGGCATTGTGCAGCATACCTGAAATCTGTTTCGCTGATACAGGTACATTCCCTGATGCCTGTCTTTACAGAAATTAATTGTGATTAGTGCACCCACATCTTTATGCTGTGATTTTCAGAGCTCCTAGCAGCTGTGGGGAGAAGAGGGAAGTTAGAAAATCTCAGATACGTAGACAGTGCTTCAGGAAGTTAACCTCTACTGTCCTAAAATAAGCAAAGGTCAGGATAAACAAATACGAAATTTGAGTCGAGTTTGATGTAGATTTCAAAATATACGTTATACATGGGGTGAAGTGCAAAGAAGTGCTGTCATTAATGTTGTTTTATTCTAACAAGTGTTCCCCTGGCAATACAACTTGTGCTTTGGTATCACCAGGTAATAATCTAGACAGCCATTTTCTAACAACCCAAGGAATGGGAGTGACACTGTGTAAAGAACCTATTTACATGTGTTGGCTGATACCTGATCTGGCAATGCATGAGCCCTGGCCTGCGAAGAGGGTCAACCTATCTAACTTGTTTGCATCCAGCTGTGTGTTTTGGATGCAAAAGATCAAAAAAGTCTTTGGCACCAATTCCAAATTTTTGGAGAGATCTCCCCACAAAGATGTTCTGGTGTTTCTGATAGCCAGTGCCTGACTGCATCAGGTCACTGGATCTTGCTCTGGGGCAGGCAGTAACCGTGTATGTACAAACAAAAATGATATTATTGAGGCTCTGCCACACTTCCCAAGATGGCGTAAATCCTGCTGGATAAATTTGCTGCTTCCCCCGTTCAACACAGCATCTCATGCAGCTTCTTGTCATGCTGGCATTCTCCTTACCCTCTTTCCCTGGTTTGTTCCTCCTGTTCCAGTCTGTCACCTGCCTAAGTGAGTCGAAGAAGTAGTCTGCTTCATTCTGACTGATCACCTGGAAGAGGCCAAGCAATGAAAGGGGGAAAGGAGGGATTAGCAGATCATATAAAATACTCTCTGTGCCAACATACCCAAGAATCGGGCTGAATTTTCTTTCCCTGTTTACAGTGAGAGAGTATAATTGTGGCAGGAAAGACAGAGGCAAGGGGAAAGAAGTAGAGCAATTAGAGGAGGAAAGTTCAAATGATTTACACTTCATGTGAGGATTTTTACTGCATCTTCTGTTGCTTTTTTCTTTCCAAACTGCTAATTGAAGTCAAGCTGCAGATGCCTACCTTATTCTTAGCCATATCCTCTTTGTAAAATATTGGCACATACTTGGTTCCTCTTTTCAGGAATGCAGCACATCAGAGACTCCCTGTGCTTGGCCTCAGTGCTGCTTTTGCCTGGATAAAAGTTCCAGAGAGAAGGGACCTCGCAGCAAGGCAGCCAACCCAAGCTTCAGCTCAGGCAAGGCAAGCTTCTGAGAAACTAGAGAGCGATCAACTGGTGCTGGTCAGCCACTGCTCTCCCTAATAGTAGAGAGTACTGTATGTTTGCAGCACATCTCCTGAGCAAAGCGTGAGTGGAAAAGGCCTGAATCCAGCAGTATGCAACATGCAGTTTGCTACCAGCCCACATGGGCAAGAAAGCCCACGTCTTCATTGCTTGGAACACAACCTGTGTACCAGTAGACTGATAGAAACTCTGCATCTCCATCCAGCTCCTTCAAGAATAATTGTCAGGTGCTAAAAGTTTGAGTCCAGGTTGTATCCCCTCAGTAAGAAAGAAGCAGTAATGACCTGCTCTGTTGCTTGTCTTCATATATGTTTTTTAGGTGGTATGGTAAATAAGTAAGAGGGGAAGGGGGGAGTCTGGCTACCCTGCCAGAGTCAAGAAGAGTTACCTTGTCTGCAATCTTCACAAAGAGGCTGAAACCTTCCCAGGAGCTCAGCTGCAATTTGGAAGCAATGTTCTGACACAGAGTCCGGATTTTGGTGTTTGTTCCCACATCAAATGTCTATGAGATAACAAGAATCATGTTACACAGAGGAGAGGAAGAAATGAGGACATTGAATGTCTTGAACCTGCTCTTGCATGAACATGTTATGGTTGGGAAGATGTTCAAGGCTGGGAAAACAAGTAAGTTCTCACCTGTTCTGTTTCATTGGGGAAGCAAATCTTATGGGAGATCTTAGTGTTGTTCTGTAAGATGGCCTCGACCTCCACAGGGTGAGGTGCCCACTTCCTGGAGCCGCTCCTGGAAAATGCCACCACCATAAGAGAAATCAGTGCTGGATGTTTAATCTTGGAGGAGCTGAACAACAGTGTTCCATCCAAACAACAGACTCCATCCAAAATGTCAGTACTGTGCAGTGGGGCAGGCTCCAATGGACTTTCCCCCCAATGCAAATACAGTGCATTAACAACAAGAAACTGAGGTCTTTTTATCATGTCTGTTAAAAGTCTGTTCTACTCTGCAAGGAGGTTGCTTGAATAAGGCACTTTCCTAGGCATTACCATTACCCCTTCTATGTATTCAGCAACATCGTTTCTTACTGTTACTGAAGTGTGAAGATAGCGGCCATGAGGAGAAACACATTTTATTTAATTCTTGCATCAGCAAAAAGTTATGCATTCAGGAGGCAAGTACCAGGAAGGTTTGGAGGGCTGCTAGAAGCATTACATTTTATATAAGAGCTGGCATGTAATTACTGCCTCTAGAGGAGTGCCTCTTGAGTCCCAGTTCTTGGAATCCCCGTTCTTTGAAACTATACCTCAGCACAGAGCTGCCTTTTAAAGCAAAGGAACTAGCCCTGAAGTCTGAGTCATGCAGAAACCTTGATACAGTTAAAGTGAGGACAAATCCAGCACATTAACTTATAGTATTTTCCTGCCCTTGGTGGCACAGAGCTGATTGGAGATTTTGTACCATAGCTTCTGGGCCAAACTTCTCCCTCACAGTAGGACAGTCTCTTGGGAAGAGAGCTTAGTCTGGCATCCAATTTAGTCGTGAGGATTTGGAATTTTTTTCCATTAAATAAAGTAGCAGTTTCAGTTGGAGAAGGAAAACCTGCCTGTAACCGTGTTGAACAGTATGTGCTTTGGTCTATGCAGGCACTGTAAGGAGTCTGGACCTGCTCTACTCAGTCGTCTTTTCCTGGACTTGCAGCAGAGGGAGGCCGTAGGAGACCAAGGAAGTGCAGCAGCTTGCTGGAGGCACGGGGCCATCTCTCCTTGCAGCCTCAGCTAGGAATTCATTGCCAAGGCAAGATCTCTTTAACATCCATGAGAGTGCTCACTGGTTCCCTGGCCAGGAGTCTGGGATGAAGCTGTGAAGCTGTTTATGGAGGAAAAGGGGTACCCAAGGGCTCAGCTGGCTTCCACCCCATGTATTGTAGGTCAGTCCTTTGAGCTGCTTGCTTTCCCCTTCCAAAGAGAGCAGGTTACTTACAGGGAGAAGTTGGACTAGATGATTGTAGGTCCCTTCAAACAGAAATAGTCTATTCTACTCTACTCTGTTCTGTTAAGAGAAGGTGCAGGTGAAGCTTTAATCTTAGCAAAAGAAATGCTCTTGGAAAACAACATTTGTCTTTGTTCCTCGTCCCATCCCCCACGCTCCAGATCTGGGACAGTTTAGCAGTTAATTCTTCTCCCAAACAGCCCATTCTGCTTTTCCTTCCCTGTTTCCCCACTCTAAAGAAGCTCTGCACAGCTCAACAGGACTTAGAGCATGAACGGCACATGATATAGGGAGGCAGGAAATTTTCAGTCTTCTCCATAGAAAAGACCAATGAATAGCATTCCTTGCCATGCATTTTTCAGGGACTTCAAAGGCGAGTTCAATGTGCAGTGACATTTCCCCAGCAGTGCCAAAACCCGTCCGCTGCAAGGGGGGCAGCCACTGTATTAGCATTCCCCTTGAGCCTGACCCATGGGGTTCGTAGACCAAATGCAGGGCAAGGGGGAAGATGGAGGAGCTGGAGGGAAAAATCACTGGGCGGCTTCCTTACTTGAAGAGGTCTGTGGCAGGCAGGTGGTACCTCACAGCAGCATCACAAGGAGAAGGGTTAACCTTGGTGCCAAAGTACTGTGTGCTCAGAGTGTCAAGCTGGGTAATTCCAGTGCCTGGAGGAATCTAGGGAAACCATCCCCCTACAGTTCAGCTGATCCTCCCTGAAATCCTGGTAGCCCTTCCATTCTCTCTGATTGTGTCATGTTCCTGACACCAACAAGTCATTCAGAAGCTCAGGAAGCAGTGTGGTTTGGAGGCCTTGTTGCTTCAACCCTCACCAGGACTGGGGTAATGCCTAGTAGGCTGAGAAGTGCCTCACTTGAGCAGCCATGTGTCAGGGCTTTGCTCATTTGGGCTTCTTCAAAGAGTAAGAATCGATTGTGTTGATCCTCTCTTCCTAGCATGGGTCTGCTTTGCTTCACCATCAGAAAACCAACAGAGCCACATTAGCACTCTGCAGATGCCAGTGACTTCAGTGGTGCCACCCACTATGAGCAAACCGT
Source organism: Bucorvus abyssinicus (assembly GCA_009769605.1). Lineage (NCBI taxonomy): Eukaryota > Metazoa > Chordata > Aves > Bucerotiformes > Bucorvidae > Bucorvus > Bucorvus abyssinicus. The sequence continues at coordinate 20,531,670 of CM020035.1, read as the reverse complement.
AGCATTTTTAGCTGCACATGTGCAGCTCTGTGCTACTGAGATTCAACAGACTAATCCTCAGCCACATGTAAAGGGGACAAGGACATGCTGCCTCACCAAAGGAAAGCAAGGTCAGGACGTTGTCAGTGACAACGCAGGATTTCATTTCAACCTGCATGTCCTTTAGGATTTGTTTTTAAATTTAGCATATTGGTTTGAAATACCCAGCTCTGGGAGCCAAGTGATTATGTGTGATGCTGAATTTTTAAAAATATTGCTAACTGTGACAGAAAAAAGTGAAAGTGTGACACAGACCTCTCTCAGTGGTTCAAAGTCCATAAGAGAATTAAAAATAATGATCACTTAAAAAGGAAAAGGATGTAAAGAGAGAAAGGAAAGTAAGAGTCTCAATGTTTTAGCTCGTGCTTTTTGACCCCTGATTCATGGTTTTTGAACACTTTGAGCTGGCTATATGCCATTTACCTCATCACTGTCTGAATCCTCCGACTGCACTCCAGGGCCAGTGGTTCTCTCTGACGTGTTTCCATGAACTTCTGGGCATGTTTCAGCAGTGACTTGCTGGGTGGGAACAGGCCAGTGCAGAGCCAAAGGAGCTGCCAGCCCCTGGTCACGCTGTACCTGTGAACACAGAGCAAACTGTGCTGCTACAGCCGCATAAAGTTCTTGGTTTGACCACACACTGGCTCCAGGAAAGAGATCCACACTCCCATCGTGGTATGTTGCGCCATTCAGCAGAGAGCTGCAAATCAACCGAGCCTTCACACAGGATGTGGCAGCCCGTTTCTGTGCACCAACCACAGCCCGTATGTGAAGACAATGCTCAATCCTGGCTGATAAATGTCATGGCAGTTGCAAGTGTCGTGAATAAACATAAGCTCCAGTTTAACAGTCATCTTGGCAGCAGTGACCCTGGTTCCATCCTCTCGGAAAGCCACTGGCAATTTGCTGTTCAAGCCCCCATGTTTTTGCGTTGTGCTTTATCAACTGTTTGTATTCCCCTGCCCTCTGTGCCAGGCGGCTTTGCTCAGGGCACAAGCACTTTGCTCTGCAGCCAGGAGGTGGTCAGTCATTCAAAGGCAGGAGCACAACACACTTCAGCTGTGTCCCAGGGATTGCTCTGAAATGCTAAATAGCGCAAAGTGGTTTTGGTTGGGAGAGTCGGCAGGTCTGCCTCTGAATGAGCACCAGACTGCTGAATAAAGAGGCCCTGGCTTCTTTATTCCCGTTTACTTTTCTGATTTTGCAGATGAAGACACACCATTTTAACCCCATTTATACTCTATAGATCAGTGGTGTTTGTGTCTGTGTGAGAGCAGGACACGGTCCACAGCGCAGTAGCCTGGGAGGATTAAAGATTGGTTGCTCTGGCTGTTCTAATGAAAAATATATGGAAATAGGCAACTTTCAAGCATTGTGTTTTCCACATCAGTGATCCCTCTCAAAGCAGTGAGTGACCCACAGGACTAAATTGGGAGAGTACATCAAGCACGGCACTGGCACCATGGTTACAAACTATGTGTTAAATAGCCTGTAAGATTTACGTACAGCATGGGAGGATGTTACATGGTAAAAGTTCCACTAAATGTAGTATTTGTGGAACAGTAAGAAGGAAAATAAACAAATGGAATCTCCTTCTCTAACTTTTGCAGTGACATAATGCAGCTAGAAACAGACAAACCATTTTGTTACTAATTAGTATTATTTTAAGTTGCTTTTTGCAGTTCAGTTCCCCTGAAAGTAGGACAAATTATCAGTTTATGAGTGGGAAAGAAAACCCCACCCTGTTTCAGATTTATGCATGAGCAGAGGCCTGTGTAACCAATCTCTTCTGCAAGGCGGTTGTGTGACCTAATTAATGTAACTACTCAGAAGTATTCACTGGTGGTGAAAGATCTAGTGTGAACTATGTGCTGATGGAAGGGAAATACTGTCACTGGGAAACTTCAAACAAATGGAGGGCTGGCAGAGCAGTCACTGAAAGCCTGCAAGAACTCTATGCAGTGCCATATTTTCTCCACAGACTGCCTTGGGAATAAGAGGGCTGCAGGAACACCTTGCCCACCTCATATCACACTGCATGAGATGAGTGTTGAGCGCTGATGGGAGCAAAGCAGCAGCTCAAGGGAGTCAAGTAATGGTCCTGCTCTATAGCCTCACTGCCAGTCAGAGGTCCTGAGCACTCCACAAAGGTGAGCCCCACAGTACTGCCTGGAAAAAGGGGGAAGGGAAGGTGTCACTCCAACATTTGGCCGTCTTTCCCCTCTGCCCCCACCCCATCACAAGTGTGGTGCGGGTTCCTGATCACCACCTGCATTTGAGCCCTGGCTCTGCAGAAGCACGGTGATTGCACCCAGGTGAGTACCTGTTTCTGTTCTCAGTCAGTTGCTTCATAATCTGACAGTAAATCTCATCCCGCAAGACCTCCTCCTGGATAGCTGCTACAAATATCGGGTCAGTGACTTCCACAGAGGGGTGTGCCTGTTTTGAGGGATAGTCTCCCATGAATTTCATGATGGGTGAATATGCTGTTAAGGACAAAAGCAGGCCAGTTTTGGAAGGGAAAGGTTAAGTCTCACCTGGATCCTAACATGTTAGTGACTCTCTTGATGTCTCAGTGGCAAATACTGGGAAGAGGGTATGGAACATATTCCCTGCCTGTCTCCTACCCCCTTTCCCTGTGCAGCAGCCACTGCTTGGCTGTGATTTGTACTATATTAGCTGCTTGCTCTGGGCTTATGCAGTACCTCTCCCTCACTCCTAAAGGCACTTACTCCTATTTTCCAGTTAAGTGAGCCATCAGGAGTTGTGGAGCATTGGGATGGAATAGGAACCTTTCCTCTGTGGAGAAGAGAAACAGAGTTGATAGCCCTCACCTTGATGTAAATATATCCCCTGTAATGTGGATGCGGTATTATCTCAATGGAGGTGAGTTTATTGGAGGTAGCTAGCTCTTCCTTCCCCTGAGTGTTCTCAGGTCCCAAAGAGAAGAGTGAAAGGATATCAGTGAAGGCCTGACAGGCGAAATCCCGAAGATCAGGGTCTGTGCATGCCCTCTTCAGCAGGGGCTGTTTCAAGGGCTCCTTAGAGTGTGCCCACAGGTGACTGCGCCCACGGGATTTCTGGAGAACAGCTTTGCTGATGGATTCCTTCTCAGGCATCCTGAATGAAGACAAAATTACTGGATCAGTATTGCTATAAACATAGGAGGTCATTATCACAAAGACTTATCTCTAGGCATGTTCTTTCCTAAGGCAGCGATCTCCTATCTCCTTTGGTTATGCAGGTCAACAAGAACAGGAAAATGCAGTTTCTTGTAGTTCCAGAAGGAAGAAGCCTTGCAAAAAGAAGAGAATTTTAGGACGACTAATTTTTCCCTTACTCTCTGAGGCCTGAGATGTTGTGTAACCTCACTAGCTTGTAAGTGCTGAAGAAGAGGTGGGAAGTAATAGGGCCTGCTGGAAAGAATTAAGTCCAGCTGGGGTTCTACCTTTCCCTTTGCATTTCTGCAGACAAGATAACAAGTAGGCCATGTACCAGAATTTCTGTATGTCCAAAGTCACACTTAATTACAGGGAACAAAGGGAAGAAACCCACTCAGAAATGGGAGATGCTGTTACATCCTAGGCATTAAGGATCACTGAAGATCAACAAGAACTTCCCTAGGGTGCATACTACACAGAGAGCTTCACCTGAAGTGTTCATAGGAGAACTCTTCCAAGGTGTAAGGCTTCACTTTGAGATCCTCTTCATCAGGTTCTTCTATGAAGGAATTCTGTGAAGATGTCCTCCTCTGGTCTGGAGACATCATCAGCAAACTCTGGAATGACACAGCCATGTAGAGATGACACATGGACACAGATCTCTGTACAGATTGTCAGGCGTTACTCAGCATATATGTGCAGATGGCGTATACTGAACTTGTGTACTCTATTGCAGGAGATCTTCTGTCCCCTAAGCAGCATCTTCAGAGACTCAGGAAAGACTTGGGAATGGTCAACTCAAGGAAGTAATTTCCATAGACCCAACCGTAGTGGCCATCAAAATGTATGTGATTATTCAAAGCACAACACTTTTTTAAAATGCACCTGCTTATCACTAGAGTGTTTTCCCCTGGCTTTTTCAGCTTTTTACTCGTTAGCGCAATATCCAGTATACTGAATCTCCAAAGCTGAAGACCAAGTTGTTAGCAGAGTGATCAGTGGGTAACCTTGACTCCCTCAAAGAGTGTGCTCTTTTAAGGAAATCTGCCGCACTTGGAGCTTCCCTTGAGACGTAGTGTATGATCACCCATTCTCGGCACTGAAATCCCCAGTAGCAAACAGACCCTTTTTTAAAGAGTCATTGCTTTTGTACTACTGCGGTCTTTTCCTTAGGGTTTGGGCTATGTTTAATTTTGTTTTCAGATGACAGAATGAAATGCTTTGCTTCAATGGGAAGTATAGAACTTGTCTGACTTTAGAGGAACAATTATTTTCCAGTTATAAATTTAATCATATTTAACACTGTTATTATCATTTATCTTCCAGTCTCTTCAAAGAGAGTGCTCAGCTTTTCTTACCAGCACTTGACTAGAGGGTTTTGTGAGAGAAGGAATGATGTAGATCTCTTCCAAAAATACATTCCCTGTTTTGCCTGTCCTTTCATTCTGGGCATAGATCCAGCTAGAGTTTTCATCCAGCCTTTTGTCTTCGGTGATGATTAGCAAGTCTCCCTTCTTGAAGGACAGGATGGCAGGGTCCTCTGGAAAATGGAACAAGGGAGTACTGTTCAGGCTCGACAGTCCAAGATAATGCAAAGGGATTGCAATGTGAAAGACAAGGGAATTGTATTTTGAAGGCCTGGATTCAATTAGCAATAGAAAGTAATTTGTGTAAATACGGCTAATTATCCAGTAACGCTTCAGAGAAATCACTTAAATTTCCTCTAACAGCCTGATTTTGATCCACTGAGGACAATGGCAAAAATCCATTTGATTCAAATGGATGCTGACTCTGTGTCTAGAACTAGCAGGAAAGAATGGAAAGAAGCTGTGTGGTTTTAAGTAGGTGAACTTAATGTTTACATTTCAACCCCCTCTTGTCTGTCCCAGCCAACTATATTCCACAGAAAATTCCAGTTTACCAACTCTGGAAAGTATTTCTAGGGAGCCCAGATCCAGCTTCCTACTATAAGCAGGCTGAGCGGTTGGACACTGTACTATCTAAAGAAAATACGAAAAGAAGTAGAAGAGGAAGGAAAGGTAATTTGTATGCAAAGGTGTTGAATCACATTGCCTTAGGCTCTGTGTTGCTCTGCTGATCGCTATGCATCCCTCCTGGAGCAAAGGGACTCTGCTGAAGTTCTCCCTCTTCTCTTTGAACTCCTTCAAACAAGTGCTGTGGGTTCTCTCAGGATTTCTCCCCTACCCTGTAGAAAAGTTGTAAGACTTACCTTGGGATTTTTTCTCATGCATTGCTACAGCGAATCGTGATCTCTTCTTCAATCCTTCCAGGAACATGACCACCAGTTCAGCAATGACCACGCTGTTTACAGATGTCAGGACAAACTCCTCGGCGCGAAGTGTGATGAGAGTGCAGCTCTGTCCAAATGACTTCACTGCCCTATGTGTTATTGAACAGTTTGTTACCAGAGCATCTGAAAAACTTACAGACCTCTCTGCAATCACAGCCAAGGTGCTTACACCTCCTTGCAGACAACTCCCTTACAGTGAGTATTGGTAGTTCTTAATTTGCCTTCTCATGAGTTGGTAGGTGTGAAGGACTGAGGTGGTTCAGGTTCACTCTGGACTCCATGTTTTGTAAAATGTGCTTCATTATAAACAAAAGAACATCCTTCTTTTGGAGTAAGTGGACAACTAATTAAGTCTGTGACAGTCCTCACAGAGGTATTTTTTGTGTATGTAAGCTCCTATTCTCTGAGTGATCTGATGCAAGGATGCGTGCATTGAGCAAGCCAATGGTTACCCTCTTTCCCTCAGTTAACCTGTTCACGTCCATCACACCTGAGAAGTATACAAATTCCCAGCAGGCATAACAGACTGTTATGTCCGTTTTTTGGGCCATTCTTGTCTCAATGCATGTCTGTGCTTCCTTGCACCTTTCTGACTGAGCAGGATCATCTTTCCTTCCACTAGCTGGAAAGATTCAGCTATTTAAGTGTTTCCATTAGAGGTTTGTCAGAACTTGTCCCTTTCTGTTTCCCAGACCTAGGCTAAACCACCTTTCCAGGCTCAGGTCAAATCACCCAGGGGGACAGCAGAGAAACTACATCTGCCTCCTACATGGAAGACCCTTTCTGAGTACGCACAGAGATGCCTTCTTCAGATCTTGTCTTTCTGGGGCACTCACCTGTTGGTGTGGACGCCAGTTATCTCTGGGAAGGTCAGCTCAAGGAGCCGCTTTTCTGACTCATCCAAAAAGCAGATACCTTTCCAATTTACGGCAACGATAAAGTGGTTCTTGGGCAAGCTGGGACCTGAAAATGCAGCAAAAAACTCCTTATCAATGCTATACAAGTCCTCCTCTATTGATCTTATATTTGTCCTCCGCTCCCAGACTCCAGGTATTACCTGAAAACTTAGTGACTTCAAAGAATCGGGAAAAAAGCAAAGGCCACTGAAAGCGAGCAAAATCTACAAGTTGTTCCTTCACAATCTGATGGGACAGACGGTCCTGTGTGTATGAGGCCTGCAGTATAAAAAGATATCCAAGGTTTTCTCAGTAAAATCTGGTTTGCGTGATCTGCAGACAATAAAGAACGGTCCTCATCCCAGAGGTTCCCAACAGCCTTCTGCTGTCACTGGTGTCAAGGGTACGTGGAGAAAGTCAAAACAGGGACAGCCTCCAGGGGCCCAAGCCACATGCAGCTGAGGCTGCCCACAGGCATGTGGATTCCAAATTTTCCCCAAATATCCACAGACTGATCTATTCAGAGACTAACACACTTTGGGTGTCATGGAGATAATTCAGGTAATCAATATCCAGATAAAAACCAATATTCCATCCCATCCTGACTCAGTGGTCAGATGGGAGATAAAAAAATCTTAAAAGGCACTCTATCCAGAGACTTAAATATGCTTTTTTTCATTCTGCCCACCCCATTTAGCCCTATATGGAAGAGGAAATGAAAGGTTCTCTGCTCCCCCAGCCCTAATTAACTATTTGGGATATACAAACTGAGATGTTTTTCCTTCTTCCTCCAACAGACTATTCATAAATGGAAATGGTGAAAGAAGCAGAAGCTGGTGCTTGAAAGTGGTTACCCAGCAGTGCCAGACAAACTTCTTACCTTAGCATGTGCATAGGTTATAAGGCTCACCCACTTTTCCAGGGGCTTGGACTTCAGCTGTTTCACTGGGATGCAGTCATGGAGCACCTTCTGCACAAGTTCATTGCGGATGGAATCTCCAAATTGGATGTAACAATATTTTGCACCTATCTCCACCAAATCCTCCTCCTGAAACAATGACTCCATTAGAAGAGGCCTAGAAAGATGTCACAAAGTCCAGATAGCCTCGTTCAACCTTGAAGCCAGTTTAGGAATGGAGTTTTCTCCATTTTTGTCTGGATAACTCTTGACATTCCTCCAGCATAGAGAGATGAACATCACACAATCATAGCCTCAAAGAAATTATGAGCAAAGATATTTTAAAAGGACCTCTTTGGACATGCTTCCAGCTGTCACATGAACTGAAAGTTGCAGGAAAAAAAAGTATTAATTATAGCTGCCAGTGTGACAGCTGGCACAGTCACCTGGTCAGGAAGTGGTCAGTAAAGAAGGGAAGGGTTATTCACAAACACTAGAAACTTCATTCATCTTCCTGCTTTCTAATGTAGGAAATGTTAATAGAGTTTTTTCTCTTTAGGAGGATGAATAAGGAGACCCACCTTCTCACAACGGTACTCTCCAAACCGGACACCTCGAATGACTTGGTGGTAAATGAGATCAGTGCTGATAGGATCCTCCTGGGAGTTGTGCCAGGGCGTGAAGATTTCCTTCCGGAAGTAGAGCCGCCAGGGTGCATTCCGTTCGTGTGTGCCATGCTCCTTCACTAGCTGTTCACACTGAGAAATGGCATCCAGGACGTGATCTCGTCCCCCACCCAGTGACCAGACCTACAACAAAGGGACACTGAATTTAGTGGCATGCCTGCTTTGGATCTGAGTGAAGGACAACAAGCCCAAAGCTCCTGGTCTCCTGACAGCAAGAAAAGCTCTGAAAAGGTAAGCAGATGGAGGTACAAGTTGTACTTTGGTAAATGTGTGTATTTTTATGCACAGGGATGGCATTCGGAAAAGTAAGTTGTAAGTTAAGACTTCCAATAGCACTAGTTTGGAATCTTCTGTTTGTCTCCTTGTAGTTTGCTTATCCCCTGTATATCCCCTTCAACACACGTGCAAGTGTTGCTGTAATCTAAACAAAAATGCCATCTTTGAATTAATTGCTTTGCTATTGATGCTTGAATTCTTGGCGATTTTAGCTATTGATGCTTGGTTTGAGTGTAGTAATGGGACAGGAGTGCTTCCAAAAGTCAGAGGGAGTCCTCAGTGAGGCTGGGTGGACAGCAGCAACTCCACAGAAAGAGAAGGAAGCTTTCATTCTATTTTTCTACACTTTACCTTATCAAAAACAGCGATGTAGAGTGAAAAACCAAACACATCCTTCAGTTTGATTTTATCTGCTATGAACTGGCAGATCTCTTTGGCAATGGAAGCAGAGTCTGCAGGGACAGTGAGGCTTTGGCCATTCATCAGGGTGACATTAAACATAATGGGTTTCTTCTGCTTTGTTGCCTGCAAGTCAGAGTTAAATGAGAGAAACAAATTATGGACAAACCTTACTTTTCTGTGAAGAATGAAGGCGGCATTTAGATTTAAGTGCTCCACACATTGTACAGCCTAGTCAACAATCTTTAGGTGAATCTCCAACGCCCACACAGTTTCTTCAAAGCACGGTGCATCTTAAATATAAATTATATCCCTGGAGCAGCACTGGACTCAAGTTCTCTCCTCCTCACAGCCCAGGGGAGCAGGTTATGACGTAACAGTGAGGACTGATAGACTTTTCATGAGCCTTGTTTGGCCCGATGACTTTCGGGTACAGTCTTTCACACACCAGTGTAAAGATGACCCGCAGCGTGTACTTTTCCCAGGGGGAGGTGTGTTAGGTAATGGAGTCACTCAGATTTAGGAATTAATTGAACCCAGGCCTTCACTTGAAGGGGGCCTATGTGTGTGCGCGTGTGCGTGTGACTTCTAATTACGAGGGCACCGTTTAAAGGAAGGGGGAGGGTGATACAGAGCTATTGTGCACACTTCCTCCCTCCATTTTAAAAGCATAAAGTCCTGCTCAGTTCTTTCCCCCAACAACGGTAAAAGCTTCACTCAGGAGGTGGTTCTGGCTTGTGGCTCCTGAGTGGGTGGAGGTATCTCCCTGCAAATCGTGTGTTGCAGCTTTTAACTTACAACCTCCGCTAGATTTTAGGTGAGCTGCATAGCCAGGCACCTGGTCTTCAGTCCCCTTGTACAATTGTTAGGAAGATCTGTTAGCACAGGTTAGTAAACACAATCCAGTATAAAAAGACACAGATCAATGTAATTAAGCAAAATGGAGTTGCTACCTGAAGTTCCAGCCAGCTCGGAGGTTCAGTTCGTGCTCCGTTGACATAAGTACGTCTCAGACGTTCAGCGCAATATGGTGCATAGCCTGTGGGCCCATGGTGGATGAAATTCAACAGGTACTATATGCACAGAGCATAAGAAAGAGTTAGGAAACACTAATCCTCATAAAACATTAGAAACCTGCTGCAGCTGGTATACTAGAGTGATCAGTTAGCTTATGCTTCACCAGAAAGTATTAAAGGTAGGGGTGGAATTAGTGTTTTGGAAAAGGACGTTTGAGACACCAAGTTTTTCCTCATTCTGCAGAGCTTTCAGTCTAAAGAGGAAGATTTGTGTCAGTCTATTCACCATGTTTGACTACACAATAAAAACTAGACAAGGGAGACTTTATTCTTGTGATTAGGTTAGAACAAGAGCTAGCGTTTCTAATTGAAGATTTTGAAGTCTTGTGACATACTGTATGAACAAAAGTGTTGGGGAGAGGGCTAATGGCAGGTTAGGAGCGATTATGACGGCTACTTTTAGTTTTACTGAGTTCTCTGGCAACATCAATAGTTGAAGTTCATGATTAAGATTGGACACTGGAAGAGAAGGATTGGATAAACTGAGCTTTTGGAGATTGTGTGGCTCTGGTATCTTGGACAACGTGGTGTAAGCATGGACTTGTATTTAGATCCATGTATTTAGCGCAAGCATGGGTCAGTCCCCTGGAAATTTTAATGATTAAGAATATTCCTAAAGGTAGGGTACAGTCATGTCTTTCATGAATTCTGCATGGTTCACAGTCTTTGGATGAGGACTGGTGTCAAAACATGTCTATGGCTTGTGTCTGGTTTGTTCCAAGTAGTGTCTGTTTAGCAGCATTTATGATTAGATTAATCATTAGAGCTAGGGTGTCAATAAAGCAAGGCTGAAGATTCAGGCATATCTATGGATTCTGTTTGCCTCTAAGATCTAGGGGGGAAGGCTGATGTCAAATTGGAGCCACAGGTCATTGGTTTTTTTCCTGTGGTAGACTTATCATCCATGTAAATTTGGAAATTAATGAATGATGAAAAAGCCCAAATCTCTATTGGATTTTGTAGGGCTTGGAGATGTAGGATAAGAACAGGTAAAACTTGAGAGGTGATTTTATACTGGCTCCTCAGTATATTTAATCACTAGGATTGTAACCGGAGACACATTTTAAATGTTGGAAAGGCAAAACTGGAGAGGTTAAAATCTGTCAGATTCTTTGCAGATTACAGGTCTAAAATAAGGCCTGTGATCAACAACAGAATCCAACTTGTATGACACATAATGAAAAAGAATTAAATGTGAGTACAGCAATCATTTATTTCAATTCCCAGATAAGCATATGAGAGATTTTCTGCCAAAATCACAGCACGAGCTGCTATGACAGCCGAACAGTTTATGTGGCTATTTGCATCAAAACATCAAACCACACGAGAAACCTATCAGCTAAGGCACTAAAGCAGCTGTAGGAAAGGTTAGTAATGTACCTTCACAAATGTGTCCGAAGGAGGAAAACAACCAAGGCAAAGTGACAGAAGGATCCAGCCTCGAGCATAGCTGCTCCTGCTGTTGTTTTCAGTGAGTTGTTTGCAAATCTGGCAATAAATCTCATCTCTGTAATAAACATGTGACAGCAACAGATAATGATTCACTGTGTGAACTGTCTTTGGCTACGTTTCCACTGCAAGCTTGGCATGACTGCAGCATGATAAAGTAGATCTGAACTAGTTTTAACCACGTTAGCTTGGAGACCGCCTGTAATGTACCGCAGGAAATAACTGTGTCATTGGCTTTGGCAGGAAAAGGCTCAAGGTATGCTTCGTGCCCTTTGCCACCCTTTGTTACTCTACAGTTGAAGTGCAATCCCATGCTGGATTACCTCCTGTGACAAGCAGGGGGACTGTGCACGGATAACACTGCCAGGTCATCCAGCTGTGAAATGGCATTGCTGTTCCTCCACATGTGAAACTTCCTCTAAGCTCTCTACAGTACATGGCTTATATCTCATGGCTCTCGTCTCTCTGCTCATGTATGGATTTTGGGATAAGGATAGGGGGACACCCTGCTTAATTTTATATTCATAGTAAACCTGGAGTGAGTCCTTGGGCAGGAATGGAGGAAAGGGCACTTCAGAGCGAGGTGCTGAAAATGCGGGTTGCCTGCAGCAAGGACATATGGGAAACAGATGTAAAAATCTGCATACAAACAAAACTGCTATTTAAAAATAATTTTAAGTTTTCTGGAGGCATGGAACACACATTCAGCAAGTCTGACATGGGAGGACACAAGATGCATGAGGTTTTTGATCCCAGCTAGGACTCAGGATGAAACACAGACTGAGGGAGCAGATACTCGGCCTCTGGCTGTTATGATGCATTGATTGAAGGCAATTTTTGCCAGCTGAGGATCTGCTTCGAGGAGCATCTTGACTGAAACAAAGCAACTGTGTAAAGAGGAAAGCAGCCCATGACCGAGGTCAAGGCAGGGACTGTGACTGTGGGCCTACTTTTCCTACAGGAAAGAGTTCCATAAGCTGAAATGGGCTAAAATGGAGGAGAGAATTCATGGGGTCAGGTCAGAACCAAGCAGCTTCTGTCTTATCCTCACACTATGCATGGCCTAAGGTCTAGCCTCACACCACTTGTGAGTAGCATTTCTTCTCCTAGTGGCTGATATATTCAGCAAGCCAGACCTTCAACCAACTCTGATTTGGGGCCATTGCTTGAGGACTGAGCAACAGGCTACTGGGAAGCTGAGGTTATGAACACCTGTCACGCACCTAGTGTACCTTAACTCCCTATTTCTTACACTTCGGAGTGTTTTTTTTTCTCCCTTATACTAGGGCTCTGTTCGACCTTCAGGTGTTCTTGGGTTACAGCCCTGAGCTGTGCCCCGTTGCATATCTGTGGGGCATTCATAAAGCCACACATAGAGGCAGCTGCCCCAAACAACAACACCAGAAAAGGCAGTAGGAAAGTCATTCTCTGTCCCCTCTGAAAAAGGTGAACCATCCTCAGAAGAGGTGTGTGGCCTGCAGTCTCAGTTCCACGTGACTAGCTTGGGCTTTCAGTCAGGAATCCCCAGAGATAAATTTGAGACCTTTCCAGCATTTGGAAAATGCCCCAGGACTGTGGAAAGGGGATGCTGGACTTTCTTGGTATAATGAGTGCCTGGTCCTTGAAAGGAGGTTCAAACTTCCTACCTGATGGCAGGACGCAGAATTGCATTGCCAATAATGAAGTGCACTTTTTCTAGGTTGGACATAGGTCTCTCAGTGATTGAGCTGTCCTCTTGGAAAGCCTCTTCTCCACTTCGCAGCTGGTCTGTCACCTGAAATAATCAAGGAGAAGTGCAGAGTGCTCTAGAAACCTCCTCTCTTACCAGGCAGCTCTCTGAGAAATGAGAGACATTCCTTCTCTAACTTTGTGGCTATAACTCTTTCTGGTCAGTGCAGGAGCAGTTAGAAACAGGCCATATTTCCCCCTTTCCTCTCAAGTTAACTCCGAACATGCCGTGTAATAGCACTATTACTGGCTAGGAGAACTTTCCTGTACTATCCTGTATAGCTGTAAGCACATGGTGATTCTCAGTCTTCTTAGGGCTTTGTGCAAACTGTTCTGTAACACCAATTCTCACTAATAAATTGTTCCCTGTGTTCTGGGGTCACTCTCCAGCAGGAAGGGATGGAGTTAACCTGCCAGAGAATGAATGACAGCAGTGCTCACAGGGATCGTTTCAAAAGAAGAACCAGCTACCCCATACACAGGGCTGCACTGTCTTGGCAGGGGAACAAGTTCCTGGCTGGGAGGTTGCTGCCACGTAACATCTCTCAGAAGGTGAAGACAGGGTTCCAGGGAAAAAGACTTAGGGGAAGCAATTTATTTCCACCTCTTACCTTCCCTGTCAACTTGGATGACCGTTTCAGCTTCAGGGAAGAGATCCCCTTCGAAATCTTGTTATCCTTTCTGCTTTCTTTCTACAACACACATTACCATTATAGGAAATTAGTTTAATGCAGAGCAAGAATGATTCATAAAGGACAGGAAGACACTCAAATGCAGATGTTTTTCCTTTGTCCCCTCCTGCCTGAAGGAGCTGCATTGTCCAATGAGGACGGACAGGGTCCTTTTTGCACTTCTGGCATTTCAAGTACGGTAGCATTGAAAGGGTTCCTTTGCTTTTCTCACTCTTGGTAGAACAGCAGAGAAACCAAGGAAAGCAAATGAAAATACAAACATAGCCTGCTCCTCTCACCGTATTTGGGCTGTCGTTCCTGAACTGGACCTGGTTTTTTCTGCCAAGTGTGTCATATATCTGTGTCATCATGGAGCCGCTCCTGATGGTGGCATTCTTGGTAAACATTGCTGGCTCTGGCAGGTCCCCCATGAATCTCAGGATGATAACCCACACGACTAGAGAAGCCTGTAGTGGCAGAAAGCACAGTCAGACACTTCCAAGAGAACCATCAGCATCATGCCATTTCTGCCTGTTTACATAAGAGCATTTTCTTCCTTTACTCTGTCCAGGTTGTTAAAATTCGCATCTCCTTCCACCATTTACACCAGGAGTTTTCTTTCATGTCAAACAACATGAAAGCAACACCCACAACACCCTCGTGCTGAAGGAGAAGGGTGCAGCTCTGGTGGGAATGTCAGATTTGCTTTGTGATTGCTGAACCCTCACCATTCCCTTTTCAGGCACCTTGCAGGTGTGCCGTGGCTGCAGTGAGGCAGAGAAACCTTGGCTGAACTGCACTCTGCATTTACCGACCTGGACAGATAAGCAGTGGAGCGAACTCTTGCAGGAACCCTCATGCCCAGAACTAGAAAGCCAACTAATAGTGAAGTTCTTGCAGCTTGAGATCCTCCATTCTGCAAGGCTGCTTGGCACCAAGAAAGACTCACCTCCTCAATCCCCCTCATGGTTCAACAGAAAAATTGGAGGCCTGGGCCTCCCCCTTCTGTCTTAACTCACTGATCAGCAACCCTAACAAGAGCAGGGAGATGGGTGAGCTCTGACGCTTTTTTTCTCCAGTCCATTTTTTGCCCCCAAAGGGTATCTGGAGAAGTCAAAACAAACCTCCTTAAGCAGACTAAAGGTGACCAGAGATCTCGTGTTGAGCAGGTATCTGCATGAAGTGCCTGCCTGCAAAGGGCCAAAAAAATGCTGATGGGAACTACTACATTCACAGAAGTGCTTAGGACTATCTGCATGGCTCTAAAGTCTCTGGTTCCCAGGGCTGTGCCAGAGGGAGACCAAAGGATGGGGGAAGCTATTGAAGCTAGGGCTGTGGAGAGACCAGGTTCAACAACAACAAGGAGCAAGATACCAGGACATTGTCCTTGTCATCATGGTAGAGTAGTGGCTGCCGCAGCTGTCTCTGGATATGTGTATGTGTGGAAGACCCCTGGAAATAAGTAGCTGCGAACTTTGGGAAGGTGTACTCTTCCAAGCCATCCGCTTCCTCTTCTAGCTCCACACTCATGGGAACCATGTCCAGGTCCACCTCGTCCAGCTTGTTAGGTTTTGTTTCCAAGTCCTGTGTAGAACACAAGGAAGAAGCTTATTTTCTTTCCCTGTACTCTGATATTCTCATTTTACATTATTTTTTTTCTCTCTTGGCCAGAGGTCCTTCAGAATTTGGCTTTCTAGCTAAGCCCAAAGCTATTTTCAGCTGCTACCCACAGATCATTGGAAGTCAGAGCTTAGCCTTATGAGAAGCATCTGTTCCATATGACCTTCCTGTCTTCATCTTCAGCAAGAACATTGCTGATGGAAAATCCAGGTGTTATCTCATTGCTCTCATCCTGCACTAACCCAGACCATCCTATTCTACCTAACTCTCCCTGCCCGATTCCATCCTCCACAGCTGTTGGTACCAGTGTATCTCAAATTTTGCTTTTAAGAACATGGCATAACTTGGGTCAGGAATTTCTAGCTTGTTTCAGCCAGAAAATCACTGAGAGCACTGTCAGCAGAACATGTGGTTGGTGTCAAAATACAGAGAATGGCACTATTTGGTGAGGGTCTACTGGGCCAAAGAAACAAATGTGTAGTAGCTTTTGAAGACAGGCAGTCCCCAGACTGCATGTGACCAGAAACTTTTGGGAACTGACCCTTGAAAGTAGAGCCCAAAAGAGACTGTCTGGATGGCTAATTTGGGTGATTCTTTTACTGTACAGAAGTTCATTGAACAGAATTCACCACTGGTGGAATCCAAACAGTCAGTGGACTTACATAAGGGATGAACATGACCCATTACCAGTCTGCAACTCTGTACCTCAAAACCCAGAGGAGCTTGTCCTTCTTGGCCTCCGATCATCGAAGGTAAAAAGCCAAAAATTTTGTCCACCATTTCTTGGTCACTGAGAACATCATGATTTGTTGGTTTATTAGCAATAGTATTCCTCTGTTGTCTTGCTTCTGCCTCCTCTCTCTCCAGAGTAGCCAGGTGTTCCTTTAAACATAGAAGCTGGTTAGGCATGAATGGAACATCATTCTGCTAGAACGAATGGGTGAAAGGATGAAACGCTATTACAAAGGTGTTATGACAGTGAGGTCTAGCTCTGCTAGTGCAGTGTTGGAATGTGAAGTCAAATGTTGCTTGTGCTAAGAGATCATGAAGACCTAGCACATCAGCAGGAGGGCCTTGATCTTACAGCTGTCCTGGACTGATGGACTTGGTAATGATGTGCAGTTTTTCAAGGACTTCATCAACAAGAGATAATACAGGAAAAACACCGAATTCCTAACAGCAGAAATCCCCACATTATTTACAATTTAAAAATGTTTTTTGTGATAGTGTTGTGTATGTTTGGCTAAAGTGCCAGCTTATAAGCAAACAGAAATGTGCTTGTGTTTGCCTTGTCCCACTTCTAAAGCATCATTACAAACAGGTTTACAACTATGTCTGCTTTTTATTAAAAGATAGCAGTGCTCAGATCTTGAGCAAGCCTGCTCATGTGAGCTGGTCAAGCTCTCCTGTCAGCCAAGGAACGTGGCATCCAGTGTTCCTCCACCAACATACCTACCTTTTCTAGTCTCATAGCTTCTTCCCTTGCTTTCACTGGTCCAAGGACTTGGATAAGACGTTTCTCTTCTTCCAAGGCTTCCAGCTTGCACTTGTTCTGTGGACAACAGGACCATTCTGTAACTGCTGCACAATGGCTGAGCTGGCTCCTTTCTGCCATTAACAAGCTCTCCACACCAGGACTTTATCCCAACTGGGACTCGGTTCTAGATTTGGCGTTTTAGGCAACAGGCTACAGGCAGAAATCTGCAAACTAGCTTCATCTTGTTTGTACAGCATTAATACAGAAAGGAAATCATAGGAAGGGCTCTCACATACTATGGACTACCAAGATAGTAAGTACAGATTGTCTCTGGCAGCGTGTTCCAAGACACACTGCATTAGGATTCCCATTTGAATGGAGCACGGATTCCTAAGTGACATCATCAGGCTTCGCTGTAGAAATTGATCTACCCTTGCAGGAACAACTGATACGCACACACATCTTACCTGTTCTCCTCCCTTCTGTCAAAAGCATTTCAGCTCTGTCAGTGAGGTTTTAATCCATGATAATGAACACAGAACGTGAGTGTACACAAGATCAGTCTGCTTAAAATGCTGCTTTCATACTTGACAAGAGCTCAAAATAAAATACCCCCAAATAAATATCCACATCTAGTGCTATGCTACAGCAACACTTGCTGGTCATTAAATCTCTATCAGAACTTCATAGAAACAGCATGTGCACAAGGCATCTGTGAGCATACCTCCCTTCTCATCCTCTGGTAGGTTCGGCGAGCAAACATGCCCCTTGCATACGCCTGGATAACACATACAGCTTTCTTCTTCTCTGCTATCTTTTGACGCATTAGATAACCACGGCACATAGCTTGAAGCTTGATGATATAAGCCCGAGTTGCTTCATACTGTTTAGCAAGCTGTCGGCTCCGGTAGAGGGCCTGCAGACGTCCGAAACCCAGCATAACCTATAGGAGGGGGAGAAGAAAAGAAGTCAGTGTGGCTCAAAACCATTGAGACTGGGAGTAAGTTGGGATGAGTAGAAGATAACAACATTCTGTAACTGGATAAAGACACCAGAAGGGGCTAATGCAATACTGCCCTTTATACTTTATTTTCTGCCAGGGATAGGCTTTTAAAACTAGATTATGCAGAGTTCTTCTGGGCACCTGTTCTAGGACGTGGCTCCAGGAGGTGACTTTGATAGCCTGGGATTATGACAAGGGAAGGAAGAGAGCAGAAATGAAGCCATGTGAATGGAAAAAAAAAAGGCATGTCCTTGGAGAGATGGGTGCAAACAATCCCAAGAGAAGCAGCAGAGGAAGGTGGGGCAGAGTACAGGACAACAGCCTGGCTCTTCAGACAGGAATTGCATCATTGATGCAGAATAAAAAATGTTTCTGACTGAAACTGGCATTTTTTCCTCCTGCCCCATGTGAATGGGATGTATGGGATATATTAATAATAATCCCTGTCACAGAAATACACAATATCTGAGTGCCCCCACTATGGTGTAGCCTTCCTCATCCAGAAAACCCACCATCTAGAAAAGATCAGCCGATATTTTTAATAATGTGAGATTGATATGATTTTTCTGGTAATCTTTTACAGATTCCCAGTTTTCCTGTAACAGTTGTGGAAGACACTTTGCTCATAGCGTGGTGGTGATGCAAAAATGCTAGCCTTGGACTCCTGACTAAGAAGAAGTATGGGATCACTCATATGTCAGGTTGATGGAGCCAGGCCTGAAAAAGGTTTGTTAAGTTACTATTTCACCAGAAAGCAGAAATGTCACAGGTTCAGCAAGCCCTGAGAGGTCCCAAAGTCCTCCTTGGACTTTCCACCCTGCCATCTTGCCTCTCCTCTCTTCAGTCGTGAACATCTTCATTCCTAATACTCAGTCTAGCAGGTCATAGTATATAAACACACACATGTATATATCTAAATAACATATATATATACACATATAAAATTACATATGTTTATATATACACCTTCATCTTACCATTCTGAAATCCCTCCGGCAGCAGTACCCTCGCCAGGCTGACTGAATGGCTACAGCAGACTTCCTCTGTTTCAGAAACTGCTTCCTGAGCAGACAGACAGGTGAGGTGATAAAAAATAGGTTATTTCTGCTGCTTCTTATGATAATAGTAAAGAATAAGGTGGCATTTTTGTGCTTTTATGGGATGTCTACACACTGATCTCAGCCTTGTCTGCTGTCTTGGAACACTAGAGCCAAGAAATCTGGCTCAATTACTAGTAGATGTCTTGCCAGGGCAAGTTTGAAGCTCAGTGAGGGCTGTTCTTCCTGCTTCTGAGTAGCCCAAGTGTTATGTTGCAGCAAAAAGATTAGTCTGGTCAGATGCTTTTGTACCACATGCTTCAAAATTATCCTCAAACATTTTGCTTGTGTGTTCTCGGTGCTGATGGAAAGGCCAGAATAGGCTGTTTTGCCTGACCTTTTCTGTAAATAAAGGCCTTAGGAGATTTCACCTAGGCTCAACTCATTCTGCAATGAAGCAGCAACCATGAATAAGTTGAGCTCACAAAGTGTTTTCCTATTTGCTTTGCTATCCATTTGCTAGTAGAAAGGATGAGATAGAAGTATTACTAATTCACCTTGATATGTCTGAGCTAACTTTGCCCTTAATGCTGCAAAAATACTCATAGCAACTGCAGACCGAATTGATTGCTGTGGTGGGAGAGCTCTGTAAGAACTGGAAAAGCCTTCGCATCAAGCCTGGAAAAGTCAACTCCCCCATCTGATGACCACTTACTCCCCACTGTCCTAACTGCCAGGACTAAGAGCCCATCTGAGCTAGATGAATTTCTCATGATAAAAGCTGTCACACGTGACTGTCAGAAGCAGCACATAGCTCTGATGGTTTAAAAATAAAAGCAAGGTGAGGCTTTTAGGGAGAGGTGATACTCTGTTAGATAGCAGGCAGAGTTTGAAAAAAAGAGGGAAGTTCGGGGGCATTTGTGTCATGTTTTTAATTGTTGCTTCTCTACTGTCAGGAATATTTCTAAACCAAACCAGCATTCGGTCCTATATCATGGTTCTGGTTGGGGGTTACAAGATTAATAAGTACAAGTCATGATGTAAAGCATTTAATGAAGACAAACACTTACTTGACAGTGACTAAATTTCACTTCTGAAGATATTTCAAACTAAACCAGACAAAGTGCAAGAATTTTACATCTTTGGCAAAAAGAGAAGGACTAGTTAGTTTCTCTCTGATTCTTTTCTATGTCTTGTATCAAAGAAGCATCTTAAATAAGAGAGTTCTTGTAGCTCTGAGAAGAACATGGATTCCATGGGAATTTCCTGTTTTCCAGATGCCTGCTGTTGACTTAGAAATACTAAGTGCAAACCCTCCTTCCAGCCCTTCCTCTTCATACAAGCTGCATGTGCCCCAGCCCTGCATTTTGAAAATCATCATGAAAAGAAAGAAACTGATCCAGAACAAATCTTCGTGCAAAATCTGCATAGATGCGCTGTGAACTATTACATGATGAGCACTGAATATAGGGCTAGTGGAAGGTATGGATTGTTACATTTCATACCCAAAAATCCTTCACAGAGTGTGTTATCTGCACCACAAAGATTACTGCTGCAAACCTGTCCTGGTTTGAGTTAGAACTAACAAATTCTGTTCAGTGATTTTACTTTTCGGCTCAGTCTCTTCTAAGTGACTGCACTTTCTGAAGTTAACTTAATATTTTTGCAGACGGTGTCTGCTTCAAGAAGTGACAGCACTTGATGTTTACAGTTACTGCCAGGGGTTGGGATGCAGAAAGGCTCCTGCTTATATTTTCTCCTGTGAAATCTTGTGTCCCACGCTGGGGTGCACTAAGTTAGAGGCTGCACCTGCGGGGAGTAGCGGACAGGACAGGTGACCCTAAACTGACCAACAAGGTCTTCCATCCCATATATGTCATATTCGGTATAAAGCTGAGGGATCACAAGGGTCAATCTCTCTTCTTCAAGGGCCGATGTCCAAGGACTCTGTTCTGCCTTCTCCCAATCTGAGCATTCCTGAATCCAGTTCCATAATTCAGCTCCTGCATCCAGTTTCCATCTGTCGCTGAGTCTGGTCTGGGACTTCCCCAGTGTCTGCTCACAGCATCAGTGGTGACAGTGACATGGTTGCCGTCAGAGAGGTTGGGTTTGGTGTTGGTTTTGTATGTATTTACTTTTCTTATTATTGTTTTCATTAAAGCAGTTTTAGTTTTCTTTTCCAGTCCATAAGTCTCTCTCTCCCTTATTCCCTTTCTCTTCCCCTTTGGGAAGGGAGAGGGTCTAATAGAGAGCCTCTCTCATTCATCTAGTGGCCAGCCTAGCCCTAACCCATGACAAAACCAAAGCATATCCCTTTCTGTAAGATCACTGACCTGTCCTTCAATCCTCTCATCACCTTCTGGATAAGAAGAACCTTATCTGTGAGTATATTCTGGCGTTGCAGCTCCAATACTGTATCGTGATAATCCTGTTAAAAGAAAGTGTGGATATGGATATGCCAGCTGAACAGACAACCCCACAACTTCTGAAAACTGGACACATGGTCTGAAAGAGGCCCCAAATCAGGATGATGTAGTGCAAGCTGTGAATAAAATGCATTTATGGAACTGCAGCAGGAAAAGTGTACATGAAGAGTGCTCTCTACCTGACCACAGCACGTCTGACTAGAGCCACAAACAAGCAGAGAATCTGCCTGCAGTAAGACTGTTTTTACCTGGGAGTATGCTACAGGCAAGGAGATCCCCTGCTACAGTGTGCTGGTATCCAGTTCTTTTTTATACTCAAGGCTTGAGCAGAGACCAATACATTGCACTGTGCTGTTTCAGCTGCAACACTGGAGCACAGGAACAGCATCAGCCTCTCCTACACCAAGCTGGGTCCATTAAATTACTTGGCCTTCAGGAACAAAGGTCCAGCCTTAGATTGAAAAGAGAGTTTATAAGAGAAGCCAGCCCTTCTGGGTCATCCTTCTTGCACAAGCAGGTTAAGCTATACTGTGAAGCACCCAGTTTTTCAAGAGAAGAGACAATAAACTTTTTTACTTACTTTAAGGAAAATCTTGGTCTTTCCAGCTTGCCAGCTTTCATCCTTGCCCAGCACTGCTTCAGAGATGCTGATACTGCTCTCTCGGGCATCATTCTTCAGCTGATGTGCAAAAGCATCATCACGTTAGGACTTGGTTGTGAAACACAGCAGCTGTACTATGTAAGGATCTACTGCTCTGCATTTCAAAGGGTGAAGAACCGAAACAGATGAGATTTACAGACCTCTGGGCTGACAGTATAATGAATGAAAGTGGTTCAGCTCAAATGATCAAGAAAAGGAGGAACATGACTGCATAGCCAAGCATTCCAGAGTTCAAGTGCAAGGAAGACATTAGACACCTCAGAAATGTGTGATTACAGAAAAGAAACATCTGAGGGCAATGGGAATGCCACCCTGCCTGGGATGCCTTTGTGGAGTATGTCAAGGATAGCTGGAGCTAAAAGCACCTCTACTGTCTCAGCTAAGGTCCATGGAAGTATTTAGCTACAGTGATGACAGTTCCTATGATGACAACTCTCTTGGCTGTGCCAGCAGTAATCCAAGAACTTTCTACTGTGGGAAAGACTAAAGCTTCATAAGGAAAAGCTAGATTAACCTTCAGCCAAATTTTTGCTTACACACCTGTTGTCGAAGAGACCATGGCAGGAGAACTCTGTATCTCTCAAAGAACTCCTCAAAGCTGTAGCGAACTGGGTAGCCAGCTTTCCTGATCTGAATGGTCTCCATCATCCCTGAATATCGCAGCTGTTTGATACACAGCTCCCGGTCGAACAACTGTAAGGGAAAGCAGACAAGGAGGAGACTTTGCACTGAAAGAATGTGGCATTCATCAGAACGTATCTGTTAACCTCCAACCTCGGAATGCCTGCGAAATGGCCTACTACACTTTTTAAAATTGTACTTCTTATTTCTTTAGTGCACTAAATTAATTACAGGCATAAACAAGTCACCCCAAAGGGTCTTCAAATTTGTGTTCATCAGCAGTGGAAACAGTCCATTAACTTCAGCCTGGCTTTAGTAACCATTTTCCATTCCAGAACTGCAATGTCAGATGAACAATAAATTGTTCATATAATTTTGCAGGTGTTAATAACTGCAGTAGCAACTTAGGCCCTTTGGGCATAGCCACGCAAAGCACAACATGTGTAATGCAGGTTATAAATAGGCTCACTAAGCCACATGCAGTACTTTAAAAATTAACAACTCACTTGACCAACATCATACAAGGTTTTAGTGTAGAACTGGCTTATGGTCTCCCGAGTTCTAGCCAAGCATCTTAATGACAAACTCACTCCTCCTGTAGTGTCAAATTAAGCTGTATCACCACTCTCTCAAACACCAACAGTTCTCCTATTCTCTCTCAGGCTATTTGATAGTATGATCATTGTTTGATCCTAATATTTTTTGTTTGTCCCCTGTTGAGGGGCTAGAAACTCTCTGGTTTTGTCTTTATCTTTACAGGAATGGCTTTTACACCTCCTCTTAGGAATATGCCTGTGTGCTTTTTTTCCTATCTATTCCTCTCTGACACTTCTCAGAGGTGTTTTTGTAAATTCGCAGTGCTGTATCCTGCCACTCTTTTCCTTGCAGTAAAAGCCTGTACTCCAGTTCCTCTTGCCTGAAGTACAGATACAAAATGCTACGCAGCAACTGACAGCTTTTTCTTTTTAAAAAGTTTACTGAAGACAAGACCTCATATTATTAAAACATTACCAGTGGTTTCTTGAAGTCGTTTGGCTTGATGCAGCGGATGAAGTATGGCTGGCACTGCTCAAGGATCTTCATTAGTTTTTCCAGGGATTGCTTGAACTGGCCCCCCAGAGTGGAGAGCCGTTTGGTGGTATCCAGGCCCTGGGAAGAGTAAGCATGTGCTGACTGCTACATCATTCACTGTCGGAGGGCCAATTAATAAATCTCTGTGGTTTTGTACAATATAACAGTATCACATAACTGCCAGAAGAATAATTATTTACCTACACGGGAGCTAAATCAGCCATCTGCTACTTAATAATTTGGGTTTATTCTTGTGAAGAAACCCCACTGAGCTCTTTCACCTACTTGGGCACTAAGTTGCAGCAGTGGGGGTGGCTGTGGTGGAAGCAATTCCACTCACACGAGCCCACATAGGCCTGTTTCTTCCAACCACGGCTGTGTTCATTGTAGGGCCTGGGTGCCAAGATATTATTCATGGGTGTATGCCTGAAAGCTTGGTGAAAAACAGCCACTCCCGAAGCAATAATAGCCTCCAGGCCAGACATTTTGCTGCCATCTCATAGCTAACTAGGAATGCTAAAGATCCAGAAGAGCTCATTCCTTTGGGATTAGGTTGACTGATCACCTTGCTCATTAACACTACAGTAGGCAGTGAAAAGGCAGACTTTTTCTGGAAGGTAAGTTAAGAGCTACTCCATGTATGGCTGCGTATGAAGTGCTTTATGTTTCGCTGCTCCTGGGTTGAATTTTGCTCCCAGTTGCAATGTGTAATCCCAGAGGGATTACGCTTGGCTGCAGTTACCTCCTGATTTCCTCAGCTTCTCTGCAAGCACAGTTCCACTTACGTCTTTTTAACACAGATCATCACAATAAGCCGAAGCTTCTATCTTTTGGTATGTTTTAAGGACACATTACATCATGGTGACAACAGGCATAGAGCTAATCATTGCAGGACAATACAGCTAGTTTGTGGGGTTTTGGGGTTTGGGTTCCTTTTTCCCAAGTAAATAAAGTCCAGTGGCTCCCCTCATTTCCATGGTCTTTGCGGTACCTCGTTCTGCTGGTTCTTAGATTTAAAGTTCCCTTTTTAACGCTCAAGTTGCCACCTACTGCTTTAGCTGCAGGGCGATGCTGCCCTCCAGCGACCAAACCCTCGTGCCTTGGAAAACAGTTCCTGGGGATGTCTCATACAGCTCTGGTGCACCTGAGGGGCAGCAAGCATCCGTTTGAAGTAGATACGGTAACAGGTTATACATGGTTAAGCTGTATAAGAGTTAAAAGCAATTTGCACTCCCAGATCTTAGAGACCTTTCTACTATACCAGTAGATCACTGGGATGGCCACACAAGTGTTAAGCCCATGCCCTCATGATCTCACACATATAACATTGTTAAAGCTGAATTTGTTGTTGAGATGGTGATGACTTTTCTCCTCTGGTGTGTCAGGAGAGCAACTGGGAAACCTCAGGACAGCAAAGTTTTTTTTCTGGCATTTAATTCACTATTCTTTTCTGTAGCCTGCTTCTTAGGCTTCCCAGTGTGGCCCAAGATATTTGAAATTTACAGGGTTATTTCAGCTACATCTGTGCATTTTGAATTGGGCAGTAGCCCACATTTACTATCTCCTCTCTTGACACGCTGCTGTACTTTCTGAACTTAAGGAAATAGGGTTTTCTTCAATAACACAACCTTATATATAGAGACAAAAACAATTAGAGCATTAGAGCAATGTAGACCTGATATTTAATCTGAAAGTATTAACAGCATTTAAGAGATGCTAAGCCAGTTCTCTGATGCTGCTTGTACCACTTCTGACATTCTTCTGCCCCAGGATGTTTACCTGTCCATGGCCAAATGTTCTGGACAGCAGAAAGCCACACTGGGGTAAAGACTGAGGAAGAGAGGACAGGATCAGAAAACAATGCCAGGAGAATAGACAGATAACAGGTAAGATAGCAAGCTGACTGTTTGTTCTGTACCCTGAAAAGAAAACTCAAAGACACAAACATTAAAAGCAAAAGTACCATCTCACAATGATGACACTGCGTAATTAAATGCTCAGAAATCAAGGTAGGTGAAAGCTGCAGCAGGGCAGAGAACGATTCTGTGATAATTGTGAACTTTGTCACAAAGCCTCTGGGCCAGCAGGGAGAGCTAAAGTTCCACCGTAAGCAGGACAGTGAGACTGTGTCTACAGGTGTCACTAGGAGAAGGTGACAGCAAAGCTATTTGCTCCTTTGTGCTAACCTGTCAACCCTCTGCAAGAACAAAAAGGCCAAGACCCACCTGCCAGTTGCCCAGTCAGACCCCTTGGTTATGGTCCCAGCAGATTGGCCACATGTGCAGTATGGCACCAGTTTAGCTGCTGGCTTCTGGACAGGTACTGGCATTGCAGAGGGGTCTCTGGTTGGTGTCTTGTTCCTTTCCAATGAACCTTTGGATCTACAGTTTCCTCCTAGTAATCTATCCCATCCTGGCAATGTGGATGCCCAGGCAGGCACAGAGCAAACCCATCCAGCTGTTGACAACACGTGGGGAAGTAGCACAGCTCATGCCTCTGTGACAGCCTGCAGGCATGGCTACACTGATGTCCAGGGACGCAGTCCTGGGCGACAGAGCTGACATTACACTTGTTTACAGCATGAACATCAGACCCTGACTTTTCCTGCAGACTCCTTTGCAGAAATGAGTTGAATGAAAGGGACAGAGATTTGTAGAGACAGTGCAAAAGGAAGAGGGGGTCAAGAACAGCCAGAGCCTTATGGAAGGGAGAAGAAATTAGTTATTTCTGCAGCCCAGTGCCAGTAATCCAACCTTGTAGGCCTGGTCAGCTCCAAGATGCCGGATGGTCCCACGTCCCAGACTAAGTGGGGTGGTTTCCACCTGGAAAATCTCTCTCAGGAATTTGTTTTTGGAGGAATGAACCACTTGCATTACGTTAGCACTCAGTGTGTCCCGATTTTTCTCCAGGAAATCTATAGGATGGAAACAAAATCAGCTTGTCACCTCTGCAGCCTGCTGGCTCTAGCACCACTCTGTCTTGCTAAAGTCCACTTCATTTACAGTAACTTGCAGATTAATTTAGAGTAATCCTCCTGATCTCCTGATCTGACTTCAGATCAACACTACCCTGGCGTGACACACACCCCGGGCAGGACATGCCCTTCTCTTCACCCTCCATATCCAGCAGAGATAGGCTCACCTTTTGATTCATAAAAGACAACTCCAGCAAAGTGATTGATGCCAAACTTGGTGTCATGGACGCTCTTAGGTGGGATGTAGATTTTACTTTTACCATGGAGGGAATTGATTTTGACGAGCATGGTAGCTTCTGTGCCCTAGAAACAAATACAGGCAAAAAAGGACAGGTAAGCAGATTCCCCCCAGCACTGGCCTATGCTCAGTGAACAAATACAAGTGGTGCTCACTGATAACAAAAGCTCAGATTCTGCCCCTTTGAGTAGTAGATCTGGAGGAAGGTAGTGTCAGAAGTGTCTTCCCTTTTACACAGACCCTTCTCTCAAGCATCAGGACAGAAAACACCACCAGAGTGTAAGGGGTGGTATTTTAGGGCCTTTCTCTCTTCCAGGAGAAGAAGGAGCAAGCTGCAGCGCTGACCAACAGCAGAACAATACTAAACAATATGCAACTTCAAAGATTTCCTAAGAAGTCCTTGTAAAATGATCTCGACTCTTTCCTTCTCCATCTGGAACAGCTGTTAAGAGTTTCCACAACGAGGTACCAGAAAGAGCATGTTCCAGCAGAGAGTGAAGCATTAGTATAACGAGCTAATTTAAAAGAAACCAGAAATTTACCTTTGGGAACTTGCTCTCTTCATCAATGAGGGAGATGATATTCATAGGCTTGAGTGCGATGACTTCCAGAGTCTGGCTGTTATCAGTGAAGTCAATGTTATTCCAGGCAATGTGCTCTGCATGGTATTCCTCTTGCTCCAGCTTGAAGACATGGTGCACAAAGAACTGCTGAAGGTGCTCATTGGCAATGTTAATGCAGAGCTGCTCAAAGCTGGGGGAGGACAAGATGGGAACTCATGGTCATCCTTGGCCGGAGCTGCACTGCTCTATGGTATTTGTTTATTCTCTGTATTAAATACATATCCAGATACACTACTGCTATATTCCACAGTGCTAATGGTCACCACCACTGCATTGTTGTCAACCTTAGCAATATAAGGGATGCAACTTCTGCTATGATAGAGAAATGAGCCAACTGACGATTCAGTGTTGTTGAGTAAGCAAGGAAAGATCTTGCATGTGTTTGCAGAATCTAGAGATAAAGAGGAACATATAACTGTGAAAATAGCTTGACTGTGTGAGTGTGTGACGTGCTTTTACTTGCACTGGCACTGCTGCTTCTTTTGTTAGTTAATCTTTAATGCTGCACTTGAGTTTCATTACCTGGCGATTGCTGTGGCACACTGTGTGGCTGTGGAGTGCTCACCACAGTAAGGCCCCATGTGCATTGCAGCCTTTGGGAATAGCATAAAAGAACAGGAGAGAGCACAAAAGGTAGAAGATGTGCTGGACAGATCCTAGACCATGTTCCAAAAGTCAGTGAGGAATATTATCGTGTTGAAAGCAAGCCAGATGCATCAGTTGAAAAGGATTGGAAGACTGCAGAATATGTGCTAATGTTTTGTGGAGTATTGATGATGTGACATACACTGAGAGAATTGCTGCCCCCGTAGAGAAGGGCAAACAGAAAAGGTGCTTGGGGATGGAAATCATCAGTAGGAGAGGTAGCAGTGGGACAATGGTACACTGAGCAGGTGTTTTGCTGACCTGTCCTTAAGAGTAGAGAAATGAAGCAGCCTCAAGAAAGCGACAGGAGAACACTAGAAGCATGAGCTGAAATGGGAAACACCACATGGCCTCCTTTGTACTATAGGTAAAATGTATCGCAAAAGACACTGTAAAAATGCTATAGAACAAGAAAGTTTGGTACAGAGATGTGGGGACATACTACATCCTCACACAGTGACTGCCTGCTCATAGCAGCTTCGTAGCCACCTCCTCTGACAAAATCCCTGAGGTTTTGGAATAGACATGGTCAATGGCTGCACCAAAGTGAAGCTTGGGGAAGGATGCAGAAATATGACTGAAGAAAAATGGAATCTGTGCATGATCATCTTTGGGAAAATTCAGTGATGGAAATGTCACTGCTTTTCTGAGAATCAGGATTATGATGAAAGACCATCTGTCTTGTTTGGTTTTTCATCCTTTCCCTTTACATCAGCTGCTTTTCAGCTTCCCAGTGGACATGAATCTAGAGCCTTCTACCTGTTGTGGCTGAAGTTTTCAAAGCCAAAAATGTCCAGCAGTCCAATGGACTGACGTCTGTCTTTAGGATTCTGAGAAGTTGGGTTGAAAATGGCTGAGTTGATCTTGTTCACTATCCACAGGAAAAGTCGTCCATATATACCCTGACAAAAAATTAAAGAGGAATTAGAGCCCATCATTACAGTCTTTGGACATAGCTTACAGCTTGCTATGGTGCTGCTACAAGGTTGTCAAACTATGCCTGAAAACTTTGAGGGACTGGAGTCCTCTGGGTGAATACTTTCCACGTAAGGCTCCTCAACCAGGAAGGCAGGCAGCTCTGAAAGCATCCCCAATCTTTGAACGGAGAAGATGTAAGCACCAGTACCTTCACAAAGGCATCCCTCCCATCTGCAGCTTGAACTACGTTCAGAGGCCTGGATACGCTTTCTCCTCGGACAATGATGGAGCGGTTTGTGAGGCTGTTCTGGAGTTCACTGGCGTCCACCTGGAGGAACAGTCGTGGCAACCTGGTCATTCTAGGTGGATAAAGGAGATTCAGCAAAGTCTGTCTCAGGAAGAGGGCCCTAACAAACTGCCTGTCCAGCAGCATTCACTGGCAGCCTGCTCAGAGAGACATCTGCAGCCACATCATTTGAGAGTCAGCAGGAAGAAGGGGACATGCCCATTATACGTGTGTCCATACCTAAACGCTCCACCGACAAGCTTTGTCAGTGTTCTCAGGGAGCAAGGGTGAAGGAGAGAACTGGTAGGAGAAGATGAAAGTCCATTACCTCAAGCAATTTGGTTGCAATTGAAAAGTGTGGTGAGTCCATCACATCAGAGCAGTCCAAGTTCTCGTACACAGCCGCTACAATGAGGAAACAGTCAATCTCAGGGTGAGTAATTTCTGCTGTGGTAGGGGCCTGTGCTGTTATTGCAGATGTATTTCTGTAACCCTGCAGCTCTGGAAATGTGGCAATGCAGTAAGTCCTCTTTTGAAACTCCCGGGTTTGATGATTTTACTAAGGATGGTCCAGTTTTTACCCAGGGATCCTGGGGTGTATGGGGCCTTTACAATTCCAGAACACCAGGCTAAAAATAGCAGCAAAACTGACAAGGTTAATAACTTTAAGTGGTAGCTATTGGGGACCTGGGGAAGTGATAGCTGACTGAAATATTTTTTTTCTATGTATCTGGCTTGTGGGAAATCTAGACAATGAAGGGAAATGAGGGAAATCCCTCGTGTTAGCAGCCAGCTTTTCTCCAAAGAATCCAGCTGACATCACTGCATTGGTCCATCTGCATGACAAAGCAAGAAGGAGTCCCTTTCATGTGAGAGCTTCTCGCATCCCACTGGTAGGTGTCTCATGCTGTGCCTGTGCCACACCAGAAGAGCACTTAAGCAGGTGAGTGTTCACCAAACCTAGCCACTACTATGATTGCGATCACCTCCATAGCAAACCTCACTCAGCTGCTCCCGTGTCCTCTGGTTTGTGTAGCACAACAATCAGCAAATGTAACATGGCATTATATTATCTGTTGTTTCAGTTTGTGTGATAAGGGCCTATTTATAACCTTGGAAACCTGATGGCGTGTCAAAATAATAATAAAACTATGTTTTTCAAAACACTAGGCAGTGGAGTCACAAATCAGAATTTCATGGTGCTTATCTGTCTGCCCTTCCAACTCTCTTCACTTGTTTACACAGGGTGGAGCAGCACAACCTCATCCGCACAGATGGAAGCAGGCAGCACCTTTAGGCCTTTACTACCGAATGTGAGGAAAGGCCAAGCACAAGCAAGGCTGAGTTTACCTTCAAACTCTACATTCCCTAGGTGCAGGATTGCAGCCAGCAGCTTGCTGATGTCCCAGTGTTCAGAATCTGAGAACATGAGGATCTTCATAGCCGAGCGAATGTGGGCATAATCCTTCGCATCATTCCGTCCATCACAGGATATGCAGTTGCCCTGCAAGACACCACACCCGCAGGTAAGGAAAATCCTCCTGGTATCCATTCAGGGAAGAAAGGATCTGCAGACTGACAAACCCTTGTACACAGTGTGGATGCCCTGTGAGCCACTTGCCACAAGGTGCAAGGTAAAAACCTATTTAGATGTTATATATGCTCTTCCTGTGACTGTTTCTTCCCTTATCTCTACTCTCAAGAAGAACCCATTAGCAGAGGGCTAAACAATGCATTTTTCCAGGGCTAGACTGAATACTGGGGAAGCCAAAAGGAAAAGCTGAGGTTAAGGCTGCTCTGGAGCATAGAAGGTCAGGAACCTTTAACAAGGTTACCTACAGTTATGGCTGGCCATGCCTTTTTCTTTGGTTTCCTCCCTCTGCCTTATCGATGGACAATTAAGAGCCCTAATCCCAAACCAAAACAAGTTGGACTGGATCAGTTCTAGAAGGCAAATCTCAAAATAAGTATATTAGGTTCTAGTGGAAGGCAGATGGAAGCATCAAAGGCAGCACAAGAAGAACCTTCAACAGTCTGCACAGCAGGTCATAGGATGCTGCTCCTGACAGAAACTATTTCCAGCCCTAATGGAGATGGGAAATTGCCTTTTTTAACCCTTCTATTACTGACAATATAGTGTGATGATTACAAAAGTGAAGTATTCCTAGACATTTCAGTTTACAGCATGTAAACATGCCAGCTTTTGCCAACAGCTGACCTGAACAAAACCACGGACATACTCTCCTTTAATCTAATCCTCCTGTCTCTGTATTATACTGCCCTACTGCTGACCCAGGGAACTTCAGACCCTTTTATGGAATGGCCAGTGTGTGAATTGCACTCAGCATCACTTGCTGCAAGGTCACTACTATTTTGAAAACATTAAATTTGAAAAAATCTCCAGCAACTTTAATGGTTTTGCTTTTGAGATTCCAGAAACAGCTTTATAGGGTTAATTTAATTTCCTCTGAAACTAGATACCCAGCTCCCATTAACTTCAGCAGAGGCAGGACGTGGTCCCATTTTTTCCATGGCTGTAGAACATCCCAAATCAAACCAGCTAAGATATTTAATATGAGATGTCTACTCAGGCTGAAGAACAGGATTTTCACAATGGCTTTCATGCCCTAAACCACTCAATTAGCTATTTTAAAAAATTTCATATATGAACATCCCACTCCTGCCACTACAGCAACATAAACCCAGACAGGGACGTTAACATCAGCTGTTGGAGTTTAGATGGAATAGCAGCTTCCTGCATGAGGTGTCTAAGTTTTATCAGATATAAAGACTTGGATTCTTGGCACTGTTTCCCCTTATTCATGTTTCCCTAAGCTATACATACCTGATTAGTATTCTCCCTGGCATGATATCCCTTGCATTCATCTGAAATCTGAGTGCCTGTAAGAGTGGGGGATAGTTCCCACCTGTTTTAAGATGTTAAGTCTGACTTCCATAGAATCATAGAATACCAGGTCAGAAGGTCCTCAAGGATCGTCTGGTCCAACCTTTCTTGGCAAAAGCCCAGTCGAGACAAGATAGCCCAGCACCCTGTCCAGCTGAATCTTATAAGTGTCCAGTGTTGGAGAATCCACCACTTCCCTGGGGAGACTTTGATAGAAAGGTTTGAACTGCCACAAGCTGGTGGACATTACATTACAATGTCTCTGAAACTGAGACTTAAGGAGTTTCGGTGTTACTGCTTCTGGTACTCTAAGGAAAGAACTGTTCATATTTGGTAACTACCCATCTGCAGCTCCTATTGACTGTAATTGCTCGCTGGAAGAAGCAAATGACAGAGGGATAATGGAGAAGCAGAGACAATTACCATAGTGAGATAGGTGTACTCTGAAGCAGTGCCCAGATTCAGCATCTTTTTCTGCTCTGTGTTCATCCCCATTAGCATGCAGTAGAAGATGTGATAATTCCTCTCCTCTGGAGCCTAAAAGAAAGAATAGGCCAATGGAGAACCTTGTCAGCATAAGCTTGTAACACAGGAGCAGGCAGAATGTACATCTGCCAGCGCCCTCACCTGCCGGCAAACCCGGGACTTCTCCAGAAGGAACTGTTCTATCCGGGCTCCTTCTATCACACCACTTTGATTGAAGTGAATATCAATGTATTTCCCGAAGCGGCTGGAATTGTCATTTCGAATCGTCTTGGCATTTCCGAAAGCTGATGGGCAAGGGTCAGAGATAGTGTCTGGATTATTGCAGTTAATGAAGATAAGGTCTATTTTATATTCGTTTCTGTTTTGCTGCTAGTACATTACACGTTGTGTCCCAAATGACAGTGCTGGTAAGCACTGAAGAATGTCTGTTCTCAGGCTGCCTGCTAAAGAGAGAGACAGGGATACTGTGCATCCAGGTAACTGGGACCTAAAAGACATTTTCAAGTGATCCAAATACAGCCTATATTTGGCCAGCCAAGAAAGCTGGGCAAGCCTGAAGACCGCCAGAAGGGCTTACTGGGAACATATTTGATCCCTCTACAGAGAAAGATGGGTATCTCAGGGAGCTCCCCTATAGATACATCCATGCTTGGCCAGTCACTTTGCCACTATCTAGTGCAAATGCCAAACCAGGGGTCTTTACCTTGGGCTCTGCATTCCCAAGGACTCTTGTACTCCTGGCAGTTCCGGGTTACATACTGTAGTGGACCTTCTCCAGTGGGAGCTGCCGTGGACTTCATGGGGACATGGCAGAAAAGTATAGAGAACTTCTACCCAGCACCACCAGTGTTTCAGAATTTTTAGGAGTTTCACAAATACAATGGTTCAAAGATCAGTTTTTGAATTTTTTATCGTGATACAAAAATCCTGGTAAATCAGGCATGTTTGCTAAATAACCCACCTTCCAGAATGGGGTTGGCCTCTAGGATTTGCTGCTCTATCCAGGAATGCTGGCCACTGACAGCTGCCAAAAACTGTAATATTAGCTTTGTGCTTTCTGTCTTCCCAGCTCCAGATTCTCCACTGCAGTAAGAAACAAAATCATTACAGGTTTCCTTTCTTCTGTATTGGCTAGGGTGTTGAAATGGCAGACTAAGTTAAAAAAAAAATCCCACTTATATTTACCCTGTGAATGGCAGATCAGACTGTCTTTCATGGAGGACTGGAGAATTCTAGTCTTTCATCATCTTATCTGCTAAATTTTAAGTTGTTTTTTTAGATTTAGGCTGAGGACTAAATTCTCTCGCTGATTAAAGCCAAGCAAATCCATGGAAGACATTCTGTACCAGGGCAAATTGAATGACCCCTTGCTTTTCTTCTTTATTGCATTACCACATCAGTTGAGTTGCTTCAGCTATAATCAGGTGTTATTGCAATGAAACTATCTGGTTCTTCACACTGATGATAGCAGAAAATGGATACATAGGTGTTTATAGGATGAAGAAAGCTTCCCTCCATCTTCAGGCTAGCAGAGGTGGTTTCTCTCCAGGAAATCTCTATTACTGTTGGAAAATACATGTAACCTAAGTATCCCCAAGGTAACAGGTAGCCTTACATCACACAGGCTCATATTTTAGGTTTCTAGATGTAGTGACCATGTGCAGAATGTATCACCACTTCCAAAGATTCTGGGGAAAAAGACTGGACTTCAGAAACCCCTTGCTTATGTTCTACCTTTTGCAGCCCTAACTGAAAATGAAGTAGCAGGGGAGAAAATATTTCCTTCCTGTTGTCTCTCGTCTTATCTGTACCCTTCCATTTGGAAGGTCTCCTGGTCCACAATGGTGCCCCAAAAGCATGCCAGACTTGGGTGCTGCTACTTGTCCTCTCTGAGTCCAGTCACCTGATCACACAGCACTGGTCTCTCTTATTCCTCTTCATATTGAAATAACAGTTGTCTGCAATGGCGAAGACATGAGGCGGTAGCTCTCCAATCCTCCTGTTACAGTACAGTCTGATCTGATCGACTGTGTAGAGGGGCAGCAGCTGGTATGGATTCACTGCTACCAAGATTGATCCTGTGTAAGTCTGGAAAACAGTTATGAGGTTACCTCTAGCAGCAAAACTGCAAACAAGGACACAACCAAAGCCACTTGCAGTATAAATCTAAACAGAAGCAGGAGGGAAGCCTGGGAGAGTTTACACTAAACATCACCACGTCTGTGTTGTAAGAGGCAGCTCCCCTCCTACAGTGTATGTAACGTGGCATGGAAAAACCTGAATATTATTATCATGTTACAAACTGGGAACTAAGGAACAAAGAAACTAAAAATGCCAAATTGCTCAGTCACAGATAAAACCTGTAATGGACATGAAACCAGGTGCCCTAAGTATCCAGATTTATTCTTTATCTATTTTGTTACATCAAAATCGAGTAAACATTGACATGGACTGGAGGACAATCCAAATCATTTCAATGGGTACTAGTTAGATTGCTCCTGTGTCACAGCTGCAGGTAACAGCAGCAGCGCTAAGCTGTAACATGGGCTGGATTTAGCTACCTGTCAGTCTGTGGTGAAAATGATCACTCCAGGAGAAAGTAAGCAGGGTCACTACCCAAGCATATCTCAGAGATACTTCAGAGACTGCTATTAGTCTATTCTTCACAACCAAAGTACTTGAGTGAAAGAAGAGAAAAACTATGTTGTGTCTCCTTGGCACCCTCAACCAGTAAGGGAAGCAGAGGGCCCCATGTATGAAAGTCTTGCAGGCTGCTCAGGGCACTCCGCTAAATGTGTTCCTGAACGTACTATGTCTGGTGACCTCGGCACTCACGTAAATTTTGTGCTCCTGGTGGCGGATGAGAAGGTTGTGCACCATGCCTGCTTCATGGAGATCCCCGAGGCGGATCATGTCTTCCACCCCCTGGGCAGAGGAGGGGTGCATCAGACGCACCATGTGCATGTTCCGAGCTGTGATCCAGTGTTCCTGAAAAAGGGGAGGCATCAGCTTTAATGTCTGGACATCACCCAATTTAGCATTGTTCAGAGTGCAGCCCTGTCAGGTCATCACAGCCACAACATTGTACAAGGTAGGGATGAAACCCCAACTGACTTTAGTGGGATCATGATTTCACCTAAATCTCCACCAAATGTAGGGATTGGAGCCTGTCCAGTGCCTTTTCTTAACTATATATAAAAAACTGGCTGGATGACTGGGCCCAAAGAGTAGTGCTGAATGGCGTTAAATCCAGTTGGTGGCTGGTCACAACTGGTGTTTCCCAGGGCTCAGTATTGGGGCCTGTTCTCTTTAACATCTTTATCAACGACCTGGATGAGGGGATCGAGTGCACCCTCAGTAAGTTCACAATCACCAAGTTAGGTGGGTGTGTTGATCTGCTTGTAGGGAGGCTCTACAGAGGGATCTGGACAGGCTGGATCAACAGGCTAAGGCCAATTGTATGAGGTTCAACAAAGCCAAGTGCTGGGTCCTGCACTTGGGTCACAACAAACACCTGCAATGCTACAGGCTTGGGGTAGAGTGGCTGGAAACTGCCCGGCAGAAAAGGACCTGGGGATGTTGCTGAGGTGGCTAAGAAGGCCAACGGCATTCTGGCTTGTATCAGAAATAGTATGGCTAGCAGGAGTAGGGAGGTGATTGTCCCCCTGTACTCAGCACTGGTGAGGCCACACCTTGAATCCTGCTTCCAGTTTTGGACCCCTCACTACATGAAGGACATTGAGGTGCTGGAGCATGTCCAGAGAAGGGCAATGAAGTTGGTGAAGGGTCTGGAGCACAATTCCTAGGAGGAGTGGCTGAGGGAACTGGAGTTTTCAGTATGGAGAAAAGGAGGCTCAGGGGAGACCTTCTCACTGTCTGTAACTACCTGAAAGGAGGTTGTAGTGCGGTGGGGGTTCAGTCACTTCTCCCAAGTAACAAGCAATAGGGCGAGAGGAAATGGCCTCACGTTGCACCAGGAAAGGTTTAGGTTGGTTATTAGGAAAAATTTCTTTACAGGAACAGTTGTGAAGCATTGGAAAACGTTGCCTAGGGAAGTGGTGGACTTACCATCCCCTGGAGGCATTTAAAAGATGTGTAGATGTGGTGCTGAGGGACATGGTTTAGTGGTGACTTGGCTGAGTTAATGGTTGGCCTTGATGATCTTAAAGGTCTCTTCCAACCCAAATGAATCTGTGATTCTGTGAACCTCCAGCTCAGGAAGCTCTAAATCTTCATAGTGCTGGGACCTGGGGATACTGGGGTATCACCCTACACTTGCCTTATTTTTATATTCTTTCTTTCAGTATATCCTACCAGATATTGCCCAAGTCAGACCATTTGGCTAGATGGAGCTTTGCTCTGAGCCAAAAGAGCCATTCTTCTGTACTTTGGACATTTAAATTTTATGTTCAGCTGTTACAGGAAGTTATAGTGTAGCGCACCTTGCCTTCATCATCCTCCAGCAAGATCCGTCCTGAGTCAGAGTCCTTCACAACTGCCCCAATAGGGACATTAAATTCACTGTTTGATTGAGTGTCCAGCCACACATGATCACCCTGGGGAGAAGAAAAGCTATTGTCAAGTACAGTGACGTGTAGCTCACAGACGTGCATCTCTTGGTCTTAATATTTTAGTGATTTGATTTCTTTAGCAATGTTTAACTGGATAAGTTCTCACTGCTCACAGGCAGTACAGTCTAATGGTTATAGTATCGGGACTTCCGAGTTCTACTCCCAGCTCCACAGCCGACCTGGAACATGACTTTGGACGAGTCATCAAGCCCAGCTGCCTCACACGAGGAAACGAGGCAACACCTTTTACAAGAACAGCAATTACTCAGCTCCACTACCTCCAAGCCCCAGGAACACCTTCTCCTGCTCCAGGCACTAATACAGATTCAGACAGAAAGGTTTACTGTAGTGGCTGGAGTTAAAATTGAACAAAGCTGTAGGTCAGATCTTCAGTGGGTAGTTCATACTTACTCCTGCTGCGGAACCGGCTTTCTAGGCAAGTATCTTGTCGTATAAAACTTTTGTTACATACTGTAGCATTTACTGTAAAAGTTTCAAGATTTTTCCTGAAAAAATAGTTCTTTTTCCTCTCAAAATACTTTACAGGCTTACATTTAAAACCAAACAACTGTAGTGTAAAGCATCTATAAGCATTGTACAAGGTTATGAAGAATGTTATGGGGTAACAGCTCTCGTTTGTGTGGAATAAAACTCCAGAGAGTAGTTTCCGTGCAGTTTCAGTGCCACACCTTGTGACAGAGGTCACCAGCTCAGAATGAGCACAGCCAGGCCGGGCAAAGCGCCTCTGCATCTCTAGTCTAGACTAATATTCTTTTATACCTTGTTGATGCTGAGTTATTGCTACTTTCTTTCTGAGGTGGACCATGATATTAAGGTAATTTTCTCCTCTTTGGCCCTCAGGCAGGTCAGTAAATCACAGTAAGGAATAGGACTTACCTTTCTGAAAACCACCATTATGTTTCAGATCACTGTATGTAACCTGTAGTGCCAAGAAGAACATAACCTTAGGCCAGAAAAGGGCTCAGGATTTGATCAGAAGAGACAGTGGGGTGGAGACGTTTCCTTGTAAAAATAACAGCAAAATGCCTTAAAATAATTATCTTTACAGAATTCATTAAAGCAAAGGAGATCATAATAAGCAACACTCAGTGTACAAACAATGAAACCATCTACCCATAGCAAAGATCTGCAGCACTGGGGTAGTGGACTGCTCCGAGTTCTACCACATAACCCTGCAGATGCTCTCAACCCTGCAGAAGTCCCCGTGCACATTTTTATACTGAATAGTTCCCTCAATCAAATGCTAGGCACGTTTATTGGCTGAACTTCATTTGGCTCACAAATAAAAAGGTCCCACAACGCAGTGTAATTCAATGCACAATAGAGTTACCTTTGGCAGGTCCATTGACCTAGCAGTTCAGTTCCTACAAGTGGCCAGCCCAGCCACGCCGATTGAATTCATACTCTGCTAAGATGCTTGGTTCCCTCAGACCCTCACAGCCTGAACCTACCACCACAGAGAAACTGGTGGTCTAGATTTCACCTTTCTTGGTTGAAACAGGAGGGGTTGCAATGAAGGCATGAGCAACAAAATAAGGAATTGGAAGCAACAACAATAAAATTAGGAGCTCACTGTCAAGAACATAATAGTGAAAAGATTCGTGGCCAGAAATGTACAGCAGTCCTTTGATGAAGGGATGATGCTGTGATCCTTGGAACAGGCAAGGAACCAAAGTCTTCAGAAGCTGCTTCCTGACCCATAGACTACTGCAGCTGGATTTTGGGAGTGATTCCAGGACTAAGTGTGATTTGCTGGCCCCCACACTTGCTACAGCAGGAAGGCTGCTGTATGCCTTTTACTGTGTGGGGGAAATCACAGGCAAAAACTCTGCAAAGTTCACTTTACAGGTTTCCAGAGTTCCAGACAGGTGTTTTTTTCCTCTGTTATTTCTTCTTACTAGCAGGAGTGATCCTCAATTAAGGCTGTTGAGTAACCTGTGATCAGTAGCTGCTGTGTGAGCAGACATCAGTTATTGCCCCGGTCTCCACAGCCTCACGCTTACAAACTTCTCACAGCTGTGCGATCCATTCTGCTCCCTCCACCTCTCTAAAGGATCACCCCCTCTATCCATTGTTCCAGCACACCCAGAGAAAAGGCTCAGCTCAAAGTTGGTAGTAAGCAAGCAGGAAATACTTGTAATAATCAAAATGCTCCACAAAATGCTAAAATGCTGACCTTGGATGAAAAATTCATTCTCTTTTTGCCCTTTAATGATCTGTTATCAATGATGGTTTCTTAGCATTTTGTCTCAAACAGATTCTAACAACTCATGCTCAGTGAGGACATATTGAATCATCTGCATCCCTTCTGTATGTTCATTTGACAGCAAACCGCTTGGAAACCTCTTTACAAGAAGACGAGTGATCACTACAGGACCAGAAGTTGACCTTTGGCACCTATCGCAGGCAAGTCTGTGACCCCTCAGAACATCCCCCAGGAAGAAGAGAGATACCAGCTCCGGTTTTATCTTGACACTCAAATGCAAATTTCTTATTTTCTCATAGCCTTTTGAGAAGTTCTTTTATTCTGGTCCTAAATTATGCTTGGCCAGGTTTTGTACAGATTCTCTGGAAAGTTTGAGCAAAACAAGAAAAGGAGAAATTAACTGAGCTGAATGATCCATTTTCTACCTATGCCTCACAGATAATCCTCAAAATCCCACTTTGCAGTACCATTAATATTAGTGATTAATGGGATACTTCACCAATGATTTCACTGAAAGCCTTGAGATTTCTTCTATTGTGTGTAAGGGCTTGAAAAATCTTATGCTTAAAATTTCTGACAACTATTTACAATTCCATATAATGTGGGTGATACACCTTTTTGAGAGGTACCCAGATTTCATTACTTTCCTGATTGAATCATTTAAATAATTTTAGGATTTATCTTCATTTTACGGTGGAGCTATACAAGTTTCTGAGATGTAGAAATTTGCAACTAAATTATCAGAAAAGTGTTTCCAGTCACCAATTTATTCTTGGAAATCCATGCCGTTGGAAAATGAAGATTGCCATTAAAAAACCCTCAAGGTGAAGTTTGGGGATACCGCTTTTTTCTCCCTCGTTTTAACAAACTTCAATGTTAGAAGAAAATGTTGCAGTAAGAGGTTAGGGCTCGTTTTATCACTTGCTTTCCTCCAGCTGCCCACTTTTTTTAATCCACGTTATATAGATTCCATATATCGTGGTCTTATTTAAAATTGATGTGTGCATAAACAACCCTTTCTTCTGAGTAAATGGAAGGAGCAGGTATACTCCTGTGTGGAAGGTACTGCCACTGTTGTGGGTTAAATCCCTGTCCGAACCATCAGGAGGGCTATTAGGGTAGGAAAGTGGGAACTAGGAAGTGCTCGGCAAGCTCCAAGATCTTTGTGCACTATTTGTGGCTATAAAGGGCTATAGAGTAGCATGGATTGAAGAGGGTTTCTGAGCAAGCCCAGAATGATTCACCACTTCAAAGTCATCATAAGTTATGCTGGGAATAACTAATTATCAAAATTACAAAATGTATCGTGATCCAAAGTGAAAAATAAACAGAAACATCAAGACACGACAGTCTGCTGTGTGGAAGTGCCATGATAACACACATTTTATAGCAGGAATTAAAAATGTAATTTTCACAAAGGTGACCCAACAGCAAGAAAAGAAGTGGAATGTCACAATTCATAACAAAAGCTGGCACCTGGAGGAGCCGCTAGTGCTGTGTCCCCCAGCACCACACCTGCTGACTATATTAAGAATTGCTTTTCCCTGTGAGTCTAGGGCAACCTCCAGAGCTCATCTGTAACTACGATGATTCTCAATCATGTAGCACAACATCTATGAAAATTTAGCAATGCATCATGAACCTGTTCTTTCTGGCTGCTTGGGGGTTTTCTGTTCTTTTTACAGTCTCTCAAGAAGGAGCTTCCGTCTTTCATACTCAGTTATTCTTATGGCAAAATCCTCATGTTCTTATTCAGGACTCAGGCACTGGATCTGTGTATTAACCCCAAGAATGCAATGACTTGTTCCTATGCAAGGTGGTACAGAAGCATGGTACTGAGCAAACATAGGCCCAAGATGGGCCATGGTCAGCCACCGTGACTCACAACTGACAGATACGTATTCACCTGTGCCAGAAACTAGAAACAGGACAGAAATGTCTACCCAGAACACAGAGGGAGTGGTACGTGCAAACACGAAGCGCACCCGTACTGCATCACATCACAACTACAGCTAGCTCTGGATCTGGTCTGTGACAGCAGCCAAGAATGGACATGTAGGGAGGAGATCCTGTATAATCCCGGGATACACAGTTTCAAGATCAAAATCCTTATTCCCAGGTAAGTCACAAGTGGCCAATCCCGCACCTGCTTGAATGACCCCTTTCTGACAATGCCTGGCTCTCCCTGTTGCTTTTCTTTCAAACAGAACTCAGCCCCTTAATCCAAAGTGCACCCCACAAGCTGGGAGATTACCTCTCCAGAAGAAATCTTCACTGTCTGCCTTCTGCAGCTTACTTCCCTCTTTTTCATAAGCATTGGAGTCAGAAGGAAAAGGAAGGTGAGACCGGCACTGTCGCCATTAAGGGATCCCTCACCAAGTGCCAGTCCTCTGCTGCACAAAGGAGGAAATGACTGAAGCACGGTTAGGTTATTTATTACAGGACTTTGCTCCCATTTCAGCATATATGTCATTTTCAAGTCAGCTGTTCCAGTAAGCAGGAAGGCTTGCCTGGGTGAACCTTGAACTTCAATCTCTCCACTGTGCCTGAATCCCTTCAGATTTCTTGCAAGCAGAAAACCCTTTAGCATCTGGTCTTATGCTGCTCCAACACCACTGACTTCCCTGGGCTTCTCCTGAAGTCACCCTGTTAGATCAGAGGAAAATCAGGCACTCATTTCTCCCTGTGGTTTTGCACAGCTCTTTCTGCAAGGTCAGAAAATGCCCATCGGTCTACGTCCTGTGTGGACCTGTGTTTCACAGTACCCAGAGCTCCAAGCAAAGCAAACTCACGGCGCTTAACTGAAATTGATACACACACACATAAAGGGACAAAACTTCCTGGTTTTGTTATCATTAATTTATCTCCCAGGAAACACTCTGTCCCTGTGTTCCAGCCTCTAGGTGCATGTTAACTCCCTGTCTGCCCACTTCTCTCTTTCCAAACTAGGACAGGATGGCCAAGAGCTTCCCTCATTCTGGGTGCTCCACATGGATTCTCAGTAATCCCATGTCCTCCTTGCATAGCCTGTTAAATTCCAGCACTAGATGTGATGCATGGGAAAGAATCAGAAGTGTCATATACCTCTAGAGAGGCAGATACAGGGTTTCTCCAGCCAAAGCAAGGGCCCAGGAGTCCAGCTCATTTCAACCCTAACAGTGAGTCCAAACAGCGACCTCCCTCCCGGGCACTGTACACAGCGGGTGGTTTGCCTCACCGGGCACTGTTCTGTATGCCCTTTAGTAAACGCACCGAGGAAGATGTGCAGTAATTGTGAACGTGTGCTAATACACCTAATAGCTTAATTCTTATTTTCTTGTTTGCTAGATGCAGTGTAGCTGCACTGTACCATGGGAAAGACATCAAAAAGCCTCTGTGTTGGAGACAGGTTCTTGGGGCTCCTGCTGTAGTTCCGTATCTGGATCAGAGGTAAGCATTCAAGCACAGCCATAAATAGTTGGGAGTAATGTGTGTTTATTCACGTCACATATTTGTGTTTTAATATTAGCCTCCTTACTGGAGGTTTTTGTTTAAGTTTTATAGGTGAAATGAAGATACAGGTGCACAAATAGAGCAATGGGCCCTTCAGGGCTCGGAGACTTTTAGAAAAAGAGAGGCAGGAAACCACAAGGGGCAGAGAGGAGAACTTTCTTAAAGTTTCAAACTGTGCAAATCTTTCTTACTCAAGAATTTTGCCTCAAGGTAGTACTTTAGCAGAGTTATTTCTGCTGCAACAGCAGACTTTTAGAAGTCTATATCCTGTATGTGATTAACAAAATTTCAAGTACTTATTTTATGAGATAAAGGTCAAATATTGGCAAATAAATCCAAGTCCACACCTTTATACTGCCAAGGCCGATATCTAAACCCAAAGCTTTTTGTGTAGACTGCAGGGAAAAAACTGCCATGCGTATTTCTTCAGCAAGTGAAACATAGCGGCTGAAATTCCAAATGGAGCGTGTTTTGGGGCAGAAAATCTCATTCTAAAAATATATACATTTTAAACTCTTGTGACCGAGACGCAGTGGGGGTGCTATTTCAGACAGAAGTACAGTCTTTCTGTCCTAGTACAGTATATAAACTGTGTGAGATGGGAACATGGGGAACTCAAGGTAGTCTAAAAGAAAAGCACAACTCATTTTACGGCTGAAATACGTGTTGGCAGGGAGATGGATTTCTACAGTTAAGTCTAGACACACTCAAGAACCAGGAAACATAAGCTGAAGCAGTAGAGATGATAAACCAAGCGGAAGCAGTCCAGATGCTTTGTAAAGCACATG
This sequence comes from Bucorvus abyssinicus, assembly GCA_009769605.1. Classification (NCBI taxonomy): domain Eukaryota; kingdom Metazoa; phylum Chordata; class Aves; order Bucerotiformes; family Bucorvidae; genus Bucorvus; species Bucorvus abyssinicus. Next base: position 20,488,011 of record CM020035.1, on the reverse strand, counting down.
TACCTAAGGAGAGATGAGCAGGCGGCTTGCTAAAGGCTTCTTCAGAGAAGTGCCTCTGAGTGAACAGGGGGAGCTCAGGTTTGGGAAGTCACTGAGCTGTGCGAACGGGGAAAGACGGGAGCTTGCCAGGAGCCAGCAACTCTGTTCACTGCTGAAGACAGAGTTTCATGAGGGACCTGGCAGGGCACAGTTGTAATTAGGGGTAATTTATAGTACGGTCCTCGTTGATGAATAATGCACTGAGAAATGCAATAGGTTAAAATGGGCTAATCCCTGGTGAATTTAATCCTGCTGTTGTTCAGAGCAATAGGTCTGTCCGGATAGACATGTGTTAACAAAACTGCCTCTTCCTGACAGCCTCCTCATTAAGAGATTGATGTCAGGATGAAAGGGTTTAATTTGTACAGGGCACTACCTCTCACGTTTCCTCTCCAGCTAAATCAAAGTGGCCTTGTTGTTTCTGCATCACTGAGTCCTAGATGCCAAGCATTGTTTCATGTTAAAGCAGGTTTTTTCTGAGGTTTCTGAAGAGAAGTGGATGGGATATAACAATTTGCAATTTGAACTATTCATTTAGAAGCCCTCCTGCCTACATTAACCTCCTTCCCTTCTGCTAAGCAGATTTGTAGCTTTAAGTCACTGATGTCTGTTCACTCTGAAAGGCGCACTGCAGGCAACAAAGCAAACTAAAGAAGAAGTACGTACCAGTAAAGGATTTCCAAGTGCATCTCCTGGTTGTCTTGAGCATTCTGTCCCTCAGGGAAAGGTTTGTTTCATCTCAGCCAGTTCATGATGTTGTAGAGAGAGGCAGACTGGAGAGGGTCAACGATCCGTGTCATTGCACACCTTCACACATGTCAAGTGGGCGCTGCTTACTCTGCTCGCTAGAAGGCAGGTCACTCTCCCCCACTGCGCAATCCCATTACGGTCTGAGTGTCACTCCATCCTTCCTTTTGGGATGCAGCCAAGATGGTATTACGAGAGTATACCAGAGGCCAGAAAGCGCCAAGTTCTGGCTCTTGAGGGACAAAGACATGTGCACACAAGCGTGCACGCTGGTGCACACACACACACACACACACACACACACGTTACCTGCACAGTAGCTGTCAGCATGGACACCCCATTAGGACAGGAGGCTGGGGGTTGGAAGGTTTCATTTCAGCAAGGTGGGAATTCGTAACTGTTAGGAAGGAACTCTGTGCCTCCTTCCACTTTCAGTAAATGCAGAAATTCTCTATTCGCTCATCAATGCAGCCTCAATACAGCTGGAATTTGGGACAGTGGCTTGCCGTCGCTGCAGAACGCAACACATATTTATAAATTACTAGTTTCCAAGGAAGGCTGCCATCATACTCTGATCCTGCTTGAGACTTTAGCATGTGATAGACTTCTGTGTTTTCTATGCACCTTGGTACCATGGCCATTATTGTGTACATATTACTGTGTACACAACTTTTTTTTTTCTGTTTCTATTTATGTTTCCCCTCGACCGTTATTTTCTATTACATTACTCCCAACTTGTTATTTCCTACCTTAGTGCTTTGTCTGTGGTGAACTTTATTTGTTGTGTTGTAATAACTCATATTAAAGTTGTCACACTGCCTTTGAACTAAACAGTCGGCTGTAGAAAGCCATTACATTTATTGATGGAAGCCAAGTGAAACAATGGGAGACACCCATCCCACACCGGCACATTGCCTGCTCCTTCCAGAAAAGATCTCAGTGAAACCACACAGTGCAAAGAGCTAAAAGCAATAACAGTCATAGAGGAGCAGGAAAAAAGGATGTGATACCATTAAGAGCACGGCCCTGACGATCACTAAGGGACCCTTGGAGCTATCTAGAGAAGACCTACAGAGCTGCAAACAAAGAGGCATTCTCGGTATGTTTCCTCTATGCTGCTTTCAGGGGGGAAAAACGGGTTTTCTGCATTTTTGCTAAGATATAGGATTGTATCCCAGAAAGAGCTGACTCCAGTGCCAAGTTCTCCATCTCTGGGAAACATCGTAGAAGTTGTGGAGTAGTGGCTTAGTTCAGGGAGTTCAGCTGTATTTATCATGGCACAGTGAACTCCCCGCATGGTGACTTTGCTTGCTGCTGGGCTGTGTTAGTGTTGCGAAAAGAGGGGAAATAAAACCGGTCTTAAGGCCGACACCGAATATGCAAGAAAAGCAGAATCGGGGAGGGCACAAATAATGACGGCTTATTTACAAGAGCAACATTTACAGGTTCTTTTGGTATTGCCTTTGATAAACGAACTGCAGAGCTATGGCTTATTTACCAGAGAGACCATACAGGTCTGATACCGAAAGCTTACAACGTGTCTGTTGTAGCCCAGCTACATGGTAAAATAAGCCCGCTAATGCACAAGCAGTACATTAGGAGTAAGTAAAATCGTGACTATAACCACACAAAATACAAAATACACCCGGGGACAATAGTATAAAATACACCCGGGGATGACAGTATCACTCAGCGTAGGCTGAGGTAAAGAATAACCACACAAAATACAAAATACACCCGGGGACAATAGTATCACTCAGCGTAGGCTGAGGTAAAGTCTTACCCACGAGGTGTCCCAAGTGGGTCCAAATCTTCTCCTATCCCAATTTGGGGTCGAAATTGGGGCCATATTTATACCCAGGTTTTTTACATTACATCATTGGTGTAGACGTGCATGTGGGGATGACTGTAGACAAGCTTATAGCTTATGTTAATGGCACAATGTCCGTCGATTTACACCTGCATGGGTGGAGGTAACAGCTCGTTTTGTCCAGGGCGGGAAAAATGGAAGAATGAGACCACCGGACCTCCACCCAGCTTCACACTCCTCCAGGACATTCAGATAACTCCTAACATCAGATATAGATCTAGTGATAGTTGTAGCTCTGATCGTCACCTCGCCCAGCGACGAATTTTATCGACAAAGAACTTGCAGGCATTCGGCTGCAGACATGTACACATCTGATGTGACTTGGACTTTGTGCTGGGACCGTACTCTCTACAGTTAGTTTATAGTGGCTTAAGCCCTCTGCTATCCAGGCTAAAGTGCCCCTCACACAGAGCAAGTAATGACTCGTTTTGCCCTGCGTCATCCACTTACTGAATGTTGATGTCCCTGAACAGGAGCATGTGAACATGAGGGACTACCAAAATCACCATTGTTTAGAAATACCCGAAATGACACTGCCTCAACTGTTCTCTATTCATCACATCCAAACCTGTACCCTCTTAGAAAACAAAGAGGTTTTACTGCCACAGAACAAGACGAGAGGCAGAAGCCTAGCCCCAGACGCATTTATTAGGATCTCCATTTGAAAAGGACAATTCCGTGATGGAAGTCGAGTTCATGCTCTGCAATGGTACATCTCAGGAAGACTGCCCAGATGGATGCTTGGACATGAGATGGAGCGGCGGGAGGCAGGGCCAAGCTGCGAGCTCCTCCAAGGAAAGACATCTCTGCTCCCACCACACTGAAGCGGCGCTAATGGGAGAGGCTTTGGGTAACGCACAATGGATAAGCCCAGCTTCTGAACTCATCTGCATTCGCTGTCACTGGACGTCACACTGGACGTGGGACACGGGTAAGCCATATGCATTTGAGCGACAGCGTTCTGGATTGACGTGCACCAAATGTCCCAGGTTTGAGTCATGACACATGAAGGTACCGAGCAAGAAGCTGGAAGGCACAAAGCCCAGCAGGGAAGCTTGTTCGGCAGCTCCAGAGCAGAGGGTGGGGCCATGGGGTGGGCTTCCCAGCAGGGGCAGTGGCACTGGCCCCTGCATCATGGTGGCACTCCTGCCAGCGGCAACGGTGGAATGCTGGAACCACCCGCCTGCCCTTCACACCCGCTTCAGCCATGGCACAGCTGGTTGCTGCAGAGGGTGCTGCCCAGAGGAAGGGCGAAAAGCACTGCTCGCTTCTGCAAGGCAAGGCTGGGTAAGGCCACAATTTGCATCTCCCCAGCCCTGTGGGGACAGGAAGCAGCAGCCGCTCGCTGTCGCCTGCCTCTGTCCCTCGGCATGCCCAAAGGCATCTCTGGCCCATGTGGGGCTAGAGGGGCTTCTCCCTGCCAGGAGATGTTGGCATCACCTGCTGTCTTTGGACAGAGCGGTCACTCCCTCTGAGAGTGCTTGCTGGGGCGGCAAGTAAAATGCTGGAAAGAATGAGGTGCTGTCCAGAGCAGCGAGGAGGCCATGGACACACCTCGGCACGCAGAGCTGTCTCAAAGGATTCTTCTTTTCTGAGCAGAGATTCCTTCCTTCCTTGCCTTTTTTGCCCACCCGCATTCCCTGGCCATGCCTTCTCCAGGACATCAATTGATCAATTGATTTCTGAATTATTCCCAAGAGAGAATTCCTCTTGCGATCAAACTCATTCTACGCCTCCAAGGGCTTGGGAAGGTGAAAAAGGACAAAGCAGCGCTCTCATGGGTGGCACTGCTGTCCCAAGGGCAGTCAGCCCGGCAGAAGCTTGCTTGTGGCTGCAAAATGCTCTTCTGTCTCTTCTCTCCTCAGCATTCAGCTGCCTGTGGAAGGCCCAGACGAGACTCGAGCCAAGAAGCAAAAAACAGGTATTGCACAGGACAGAGGTCTTTAACATGCCTGGTTTTGCTTAGGTTTCATGGGCCTCGGAAAACCCTGGCTCTTGTCCTTCAGCATTGTTACTGAAGTGGTGGCTTTTCAAGCCCCTCTGTCCCCATGGCCATCTGTTAGTCTTTGAGCTCCGGCTTGGAAGGACTGCTTAGTGGGCCCACGGACACCAACATCCCCTCAGAGCACTGCTGCCAGCAGGGTGTGTAACTCGAAAGGAGTTCCACTGCTTTAGGATGGCTTTAATGCAAAGAGAAATCCTCGTCCCCTTTTAAATCATGTTCTGCTATGGCCTGTCTGTGTTTTTCAGGTGACACCGTCTCTCAGTGCCAGAAGCTTCTGTTGTGGTGCGGTTGTCAGCCAGGGCAACGAGGAAACGCCCCACAGCTCCCAGGACAGAGTCTGCAGAAGAGGTTAGCCAGGCTTTTGAGAGGAGGTAGAATCAGCGCGAGCTGAAAGAGGAAGCAGCTCTGCCTAATGCACCTTGGAGCTGGGCCTGCTCTGAGCCACGGCAAGCTGTGGAGCCTGATTAAGACTCCCTGGGGACTCCTAGCACCCAGTCGATGTATACACTGATGGGAATGCACAGGGGCCTGAATTCCTCGGCCAGAGGTGCAGGGCACAGCTGAAGAGAAGAGGCCCCCATTTGAGGAAGCCGTGGAAGTTTATAGCGGGACACACGCTCCCGGAGCAAGGCTAACACCAAAGGAAGGGGTGAGCAAAGCTGAAAGATAAGCTTCTGCTGATCCACGATGTTGCATTGCTTGTGGGGGACCTGTGCATCTCGTGCACATATGTCCTCAAGAGTCACGCAGATTCACGTATGCACGCTGGGCGTGGTTGCAGTGTGTGTAACAGTGGTCAGAGCTGTTAGTGTGCTCAATGCTCTGTTTCACAAGTCCTTCCCCATTGAACTGTTCATTCCAGGCCATGGAGAGAGAGGTCGGGGCCACTTTTGGCGAAGGCCAGCCAGAGGAGATCGTGAGCTGTGCCTTCAACCTCAAGATCACTCGGGAGGACATCGGCACGCTATGGGGCCTTCGCTGGCTAAACAGTGAGGTAAAAGTAGCTGCAGCTCACAAATGTTCTAATTCAGCAGTTATTTAAAAATACCCCTTCCCTCTACCCCTAAGTCTCGTCAAAGTTATTTGATGACCGTCACTGCAGCGCCTTGAAATATCTGGACAGTGCTTCTTTGAGGTCCTTCAGGGTCTAGTGTGCCTGGAAGTTCCTTTCCTTCTTGTATTAGGCAGCTTCCAGGAGTGAGTCTGGGTCCCTGGAGTGGGTGGCAGGTATTTTGATCAAAGTGCATCAGGAACCAAGGGCAAAATTCTCCAGTCAAAAGCTGACAGCTGAGACTGGAGTTCTCTTGGCCATGTACTTAAGGGTGGCCAGCAAAGCCTTGTTGCTATATCTTTTTCTTTTGGTCAGCGAGTGTCGTCTTTGACATCTCAGGTTTAGTCTTTACGGTCTAGGTCATGAACTTCTACATGAAGCTGCTGGTGGAGAGAAATAAGAAGGCAGGATATTCCATGGTCCATGCTTTCAGTACTTTCTTTTACACCAAGCTAATTTCTGGGAGGTACACGGGAGTGTGATGATGGACCCGAGGCGTGGACCTCTTCGAGCAGGACATCGTCTTAGTGCCCATTCACTTGAGAGTGCACTGGGCACTAGTGGTGAGTTGAACTGGCTTTTTTTTCAGAATTGGATGGGCAGAACAAAACTAGCAAGAAAAGTCATTTTGGTTTCGGGGTGTGTGCAGCAGCAGGCTGTGCTGTGTCTAAGGGTCTACTTTTCATAACAGGTCATAGATGTCAGAAAGAAAACCATCACATTCTACGACTCCTTGGGACAAAAAGGGGATGAGATTTGTCAGACTTTGTTGTAAGTCACTGCTGAGTCGATGCTTTTCTGTTGTGAATTGCGGGGAGGTTTTTGGATTTAGTCCCTGTAATATGACTGCATTTCTTGTAGATGCGAAACAGAAACCTCTGACTTGCTTGCTGTGAGCTGTGTGACATTGGCACCTGACCTAGTCTTACCTTGTCCCCTCCACCCAGGGTCTTGGATGCCTGGGTTCTGCCACCTTCCCACTCCAGGTGCAGACAAAGCATCACCGTCAAATACATGACAGCCCCATGGCATATGCGTCCTGACCGTGTTAGTTTCTGACCTCTACGAAGCAAGGAGCTTAATGCTGTTGTGGAAGTCTCTCTGGGAATGGCTGGCCTCATTCCTGACCATTAGCTCGCAACCTCCCACTATGTTGATCAATTGAAGATTTGGGTTCTTCCTCCCAATGCCTCCAATCAGCTGCTGTGAGGATCCTCTGGCATTCGACTGTCCCGCCATTCATCTTCCTGTCAACCTCCAGCAGCTCTCGTTTTGTTGGCCTAAGGGATGGAGATGAAGTGTGATTCGGTTTTGTTTTAAACAGCCAATACCTGCAAGAAGAAAGCTGGGAGAAAAGAAATGTGGAGCTGGCTTCCTCCCAGTGGACTCTGCGCAGCATGGAGCCACATGTATGTGAACACTCCTTGGCTTTGAAATGGGAAGTGTAACTCTTGCTCACGGAGGGCTTCACGCTTCTTCGTAAGTCCAAGACTTTAGAGAAGGGCCAGAAGCGTCTCGTGTTCTTACGGTCCGACCTCAGGCTGCAGGTGGACCAGGAAACCATGTTCACATGAAATCTTTTAAGCACGGCCTCTCCTTGCAAAGGGCGGAGTGGACGTTTCTCAACAAGTGAAGAGTAAAAAGCTCCGTATCTAAAGACTTGATTCAGGAAACACAACACTGTGCAAGCCTCAGGATACCTTGCGGGGAGGAAGGCTGCTATCCCTTATCAGCCTGCCAAGAACTTGGCTTGGAACGTCCAAGTCAAGGAAGCAGAGGGGAGGGATGATGTGCGGTTCACTGGGTCCGTTCCTTGTTTTGGGAAGGGATAAATGGGTTGTGCAAGTAGGTTCTTGAGTGTCTGGTTCGTGTATGATTGGCCTGAGTAATGTGGGCTACCTCCAAACTGCTTTTCTCTTGAGATAGAGAATTCTCTGTTGTCTTTTTCATTCATTAGGAAATCCCGCAGCAATTGAATGGGAGGGACTGCGGGGTGTTTATGTGCCAATATGCAGATTTCATTTCCAGAGATGACCTTCACTCACCTGTGTAAAGGTTCTTGGCTCATAAACAGCTTCAGACTTCCTGGCACAGACACAAGAGCCAGGGCAGTTCCGCTGCGGCTGTTCATTGTGTCTGGGGCAGGGACTGAGGTTTTGTGCCTCTCTCCATTGTTGGGGCCTGGTTGCTGGTGTTGGAACTTCCACGTAGCCTCAGCAGGGCAGAGCTGCCTTCTCCATCCTTATGCCTGGTATCCACTTCCTAGCGGAACCTATGAGATTCCTCTTGGGCAAGACACTGCAGCTAGTGGGCTTGTGGTATCTGGCCTTTTTATTTTCTGGAGAAATGGGTTTCACCCTGGGACCCATCAAGACATTGGTTATTGTCCACCAGCGTGGTGATCTTTAAGTGCTTGTAAGCTCTTGGGTAGTCCAGTCAATCTGGTTGGGTTGGGTTGTCACGTCACCCTCTTCGGAGCTGTGTGGCTGAAACCCATGTTGTACCCAAATGTTGAGAGTTCTTAAAAGGAACTTCACATTCCAGAGTTTACGGGGTGTTCATGCATATTGTTCTGCCCCTTTCTGCCGCCAGTCCATATGCAATGGATTTTTCCATTCTTTTCAGGGAGACATGCCTTACTTCCAGAACAAGATGGCCTGGGAAATACTCCATCAGCAGCTGCTCTGAGGCGTGCCTGTTTGGGCTGTTTTGGCTGGCTACTTTTGTCGTTGTCATTGTTGTTGTTTTGTTTGTGTTTCGGGGAGCTCCGTATTTATAGAAGAGAGGAATTTATTTATTTTTATTAAAATAACTCTGTACAAAGCCATGTGTCATGGTTTGCCCTTACATGACATACTTAGTTGTCCCCTCACCGCCGAGGGCTCAGAAGATTTTGGCTCTTGGTTAACAGTAGGACCCAGTGGCTGAATGCTCTCCCCGTGCCTTCCCACCAAGAGCAACGTCCTTTTTCACACCCACAAACCAGGAGATAGCAGAGGGAGGTCAAAGCCCACCAGGGGCCATAAACCATAACACGCATCAGGATGGCACTTTCCAGCCTTCTTTCCAGTCAGATGAACTGCTCTGCCCCCAGGTCAGTGGCACTGACCTACAGTGCCGCAGCCATTGACCTCCTGAGCAGATGAAGGCCACCCAAATGAGACTGAGAGCTGTGCTGGTTGGAATCCAGCTCAGCATTCAGAAAAGCACAAAGCCTCTGGAGCGAGGTCCTGTAGAGACTTTGAGCCCCCCTGGAAATGCACCAGTGCCCCAGGAAAGCCAGAAGTGAAGCCATTTGTCCACAGTCACACAGGGCATCAGCAGCAGAACCAGCACCTCCTGCATCCCAGGGCGTCTGCCCCAAATCTGCTGCCCTGTCAGCAGCATGCTGTGCTCACAGCTGGGTTCACTCTCTCCCTGCCTGGCTCTTACTTTCAAGCTCTTACACCAAGCCCTGCCAGCTCCTGAGCAAAGATCCTCTTCCCCCTTGGAGACAGAGGTACCCCTCCTGTCCCCAGCAGACCTGATGTTGTGGAAAGCCACCCATGAGCCCAAACCCCCAAATTCTGCCAGTGCCACCAGGCTCAGAGCCAGGTGTTGATCTGCTGGCTCAAGCTCAGAAAAGGACCTGGGGGAGCTGGTCGACGGATGGGTGAATATGAGCCAGCAGCGTGCCCAGGTGGCAAACAGCATCCTGGCCTGTATCCGCAGCAGTGTGGCCAGCAGGAGCAGGGCAGTGATTGTCCCCCTGTTCTCGGCACTGGTGAGGCCACACCTTGAATCCTGTGTCCAGTTCAGGCCCCTCACTCCAAGAAGGACATTGAGGTGCTGGAGTGTGTCCAGGGAAGGGCAACGAAGCTGCTGCAGGGTCTGGAGCACAAGTCCTGTGCGGAGTGGCTGAGGGACCTGGGGTTGTTCAGCCTGGAGAAAGGGAGTCTCAGGGGAGACCTTCTTGCTGTCTGTAACTACCTGAAAGGAGGTTGTAGTGAGGTGGGAGTTGGTCTCTTCTTCCATATAACAAGTTGTAGGATGAGACGAATGGGCCTCAAGTGGCGTTAGGGGAGGTTTAAGTTAGATATTAGGAAAAATGTCTTCACCGAAATAGGTGTGAAGCGCTGGCAGGGGCTGCCCCAGGCAGTGGTGGAGTCCCCATCCCTGGAGGTATTGAAGAGGCTGGTAGATGTGGTGCTGAGGGACACGCCTTAGTGTTGAGCTGGCAGTGTGGGGTTAACGGTTTAACCCGATGACCTTAAAGGTGTTTTCCATCCTAACCGTTCCCGCGTCTCGCTGACGCTGTTAGACACCGCCGTAACGGCCGGCACGTGCAGCTGCCCAACGTCTACCGTCCCGCGCGGCGACCCCTGGCGGCGGCTCTCCCTTGAAGCCTCGCGAGAGCCTTCCCCTGCCAGGGCGGGCGGGTGAAGGGGGCGGCCGTTGTTAGCGCATGCGCGGGGGTGGCTGCCGGCCATTGGGAGTGGAGGCGCCATCTTGGGCCTGTGCAAGGCGGCGGCGGCGCAGCGGCAGTGGCGGCGGCGGCGCCTGGAGGCGGCGGTCCGTAGTGGCGAGCGCTGCGCCGGGGGCTTTGCCCCGGCGCCAGCCGTCGAGGCCTCGGCGGGGAGGCGGGGCCGGCGGCCCGCCATGGAGAGCGAGTACTACGGCGGGGAGCAGTCAGGTAGCGGTACGGGAGCTTCCTCGGCGGGAGGGAGGGACGCGCGGGTCGCTGGGCCCTGTGGGGGAGGGTGTTGGGCACGGCGGGGCCCGCGGGATCGCTCTGTCTTGTCCGCCAGGCGGCGGCTTGCGGCTCCCGGGGCCCTTCGCGCTCCCCGTGGTTTCGCCTAGCAGCCGCGGAGTGATGGCTGGGACCGCGGCTCGGCGTGCGCTCCGCGGAGGGTGTGGGTGTCCGGGCTGGGTCGCCTCTGCCCCCGCGGTGGTCCGCAGCCGGCTGCGCAGGATTCAGGGGTGACATCGACGGGGCCAGGCCGTGCTCGCCGGCGTGATCGCTGCTCAGCGGCTTCCTTGTTATCGGTTGGGTGTATGATCAGTGTATCAGTCACTGCTTGCGTGCACAAGTAATTTTGTGTTCTCTCGGGGGCTACCTGTGGTAGGTTTGTTCCAAGCCTTTCCGGTAAAGAACGTCCATTTGTTTGTAGTAGTGCACTGTTAGCATGAGAGTCCGTAGCACTGCCTGGCTCCCTGTTCATCATCGCTGTCAGTGCTCTTGTAAACACGGGGAGATGTCGCTGAGTTTTCCTTTTCTTTCTTAACTTCGGAGTAGATGATGGTGGAGCTACTCCAGTGCAAGACGAACGAGATTCAGGATCCGATGTTGAAGATGAAGGAAATGAGCAGCATTCTGGATCTGAGAATGGGAGTGTAGGGCACCGTTCAGAGGTACTAATGGAACTTTATGTAGATAAAGATTACTCTTGTGTAAATTGATTTTTTTTATTATTATTATTATTTAAAGAGGTATTTTCCTGTAACTGAGACTTCTCTGTTTATTCAGTTATTCTGAAGGGTCCTGTCTGAGAAAACTTTAGTTCTGGAAGGAAATGTGTCACATTATCTCTTGACCAATGCATGGTAGAGGGTCTTTTTTGTTTTTATTCTTAATTGTTATACTAGCATTCCCTGTTTTGTACTAGAAGAAGTTTAGTATTGTTATACTCAATTGCCAGAAGATAAACTTTTGGGTTTGAAATTCGAAGCAATGGATTATGAGGAATTTGGAATTTTATCTCAACTTCTGCCCAGTAATGTAAAATGACATGTTATGGAGGCATAGATTTCCTTACCAAAGAGTAAATGCTCTCTCTTCCATCTTTCCTCTCAGATGTGTTGACTCTCAAGTCTATTTTGTAGTATATTTTTCACCTTGTCCTTCACAAAGGAGCAGGAGTTAGGTGAAGGTTCCTAAATGGGATTTGTTCTTCCTGTGAAGCAGGTCTTGCTTTGAGAAGCCTTCCTTGTGAAAAGGGTGGTAATGTTTTGATCCTGGATGGTATTTGGAGGAGAGATTGACTGTTTTGGTTGAAAAGAGGTTCTAATAAAAGTGAAGGTTCCCTTTAGGTTTCTAGTTAATCTGAATTTTGAGGAATTTTTTTGTGACTTGCAATAGAATTACGTCAGGTCTTCCCAGGAATGACTCATTTTGGCCTGTGAATCCATGTCTTCTGCCAGCAAAGTTATGTTATGGAGAACTTTTTAGTACTCATTAAAACTGGAATCAAAGCCATTTCATTCTGTTCTGCATATTATGTAAAGGTCAGGGTTGTCTCTGCCTGGGTTTTCAGTGGCTCTGCCTTTGAAAAGTAGCTCAAAATACATGGTGTGACATGCCGTACCAGGCTGATGTGTCAAAAGGCTCCGCTCTGCTGAGCAATCCTTTTTATTTTTTTTCCACCTCTTTATTGAATTCATACTTCTCTCAAGAGTTAGAAAGTAGATGAAGATTTTCTATTTGTGTAAAATGGAAGTTCTTCCCATGTATTTGCTTTTACACTCAAATTCAGATTTAGGTTTTTTTTTTTTTTTAAGGGTGTTGATATTTACCGTGGAAGGAATTAATTTGGTGGGAGGCAGCATCTCTTACTGTGAGAGTCAGGATTTCAGTGTGGGAGAAAATATGTTTTTCAGCATGGGAGAAATAACTGTCTTTCAAAGGGATTTAGAACTTCTGTTTTAATGAAAAAAAAAAAAGAAAGATAATGGTGATGAGTGGATGGAGAGTCATGTTGCTGCTGCAGTAATACTAAGCTTTTTGTGCTGCATGTGAAAACATGGTCATTTGTCCTTACTCTTCTGTACTCCTGTGGGATTTTAATTTTGCTTTCTGTGGCAGAGTAGTTGGAAATCTGGCCTAAGGAACAGGTAGTTGACTATGACTTACACCTTCAGCATGTCTTTTTCAGATTTAAATAACCAGAAAGTACTAGGACCTGTTATCATTGTTAACTGATCCTCTTCATGTGCCTGTGTTATTTTAAGGGCTTTATTCTCTGATGGCTGTTGAGTATTCCTCTGTAGATAAAACACTTCCGAAAGTCTTTAAAAAAAAACCCACACCAAGGAAAAAGAAGAACTAAACCACCTTTTTCTCTCGTAGCGAATGTGAACCTTCAAGTGTTAGTGCTTTATTTGATTCATTTCAAATCATAAATATTTGAGGGGGTTTTTTTTGTTATGAACTCTTAGATTCTTAGCTTTCCCTCTCTCAAATTCAAATGCAAGAATGGGGAGCAGCTGTCTCTAAAGGAGTAGCTTTCAGTGCTTTATCATATTATTTACCCTAAATATTCTCTCATCCTCTTATTTCCTTCATCTTTAGGAATATGTGGGAGGAATGACACTGAAAGGTAATAAAACCTTTGAGTCATCCTAATCAGTTAAGTCTATTTAATTACTATTTCGTCTCTAATTTAGAACACAGATGTAAAGAACTGAAGTTTTAAACTTTTGAACTTTTTTTTCAGGTTCTTAACTTTAAAGAAAAGGGGAATCCTGAGGAATTACTTATGTAGGTCTCAGGTATGTGGGTTTTTCTTTTCCACAATTCTTTTCTGGCTTTCCTTCCCCCAATCCCACTTTATCTATAAATGTTCTCCTTGATGTCCTTACCAATTCTGCTTTAGACAAATAGAATTAGATAACACATAGTTTTAGTACAGTAATGAACATGAAATCATGTTTACAGTGTTTGTGCAAGTCAGGCTTATGCAAATCTTTGATGACTTAGATTCTTACACTTGCACCAAGTCGTTGCTGTCTTCATGAATTAAGTTATGGTTTGAATGGGACTGTTAAACACATACCAAGATCTTACATTTCTGAAAAAAAGAGAAACTTGCTGATCTGCCTACAATGGTTATTTATGTCTTAGTTTAACAATTGTCATTCATGATACTGTAGTGGATGGGTCAATTTTGTTGAACTTACTAAATTATCACAGTAGTACCTCTTAAAAGTGGCTGCATGTCAATCCAATAAACTGCTTGCTAACTGAAATTTTCATGTAGAAGGGTAACACTGTAAATTTGATTTTGATGTATTTCTTATTTTGTACTGTACTAAAGCCTCATGTTATAGAATTCTTTCAGTAAAAAAAAAAATAAGGACATCTCAATTAAAATGTTTATAGATAAAGAGGAGGAAGAAAAGAAAGCAAAGGAATTAGAGAAAAATGCAGTAGCAAGTACCTGAGACCTACTTGTTTTTGAGGTTGTCTGATCTTTTAATTAAGTATTTGGGAAAGGAAGAATAAAAACCTCCAAAATTACAGACTTGATTTCTTTGAAAACATCTTTTTAGAGACGAACTAGTAAAAAAAAAACGTGAGGGGTGAAAGGGAGACTATCCCACAAAGTTTAGTCCTCTTACTGTGAAGTTGCATGCACTTTTGATATCAGGTATATTCCAAAACATTCACAGGTTCATTAATTGTATTCAGAAGACCCTTGTACTGCTGGCTGTGGGCAGGGCCTGTCTGTTCCTCTAGGCCTGAGAGAGTCAGCTCTGTCTCAGCTCTGCTTTAGCAGGTGCTCAGTTCTGTTGATGTGCTCCATCAGAGGTAGCATATGTCTCCTCTCCGCCGGGCTACTGATGCAGCAGTGGGCTTGTTGGGTTAGCTCTGTTGTGCTTTCCAAACTCAGGAGCAGAGTGGGTGGTGCCTGTCTGCCCAGTCCTGTAGGGGCACCTGTATCATCTAAGCGGTTCTTCTGTAGGCGTTCCTATAGCAGTGGAGTTCAGCTGCTGTAAGCACTGGGATTCTGAGGTGCACACTGTGGAATCTGGGTGGGCTCAGTAGGATGCATGTCTGCTCTTCCTGCCCAAACATCTTCCTTCTCAAGAGCAATCGTCAGTTTGCAGTAGCAGATCAGAGATCTAGTGTATCATAAAGTGCTTCAGTAATAAAGCTGTATAATTGTATGACCTCTTACCAAGTATTTGACATAGGAAGTTCCTTGTAATTTAGGAGGATATTCTGAATAGGTGGATATATAACCTGCAGCCACGCTTCTGACCGTAGAAATGTTTATGAATTGTTATGGATTCCAGTTGTTTTTTATTTTTGTCTACTTGTTCGTCAGAGACTTTCTAGACTGGCAGTCTGGAAGGTGATGAGCCTAATAGTTTAAAGAGAATTTTTGGTATTGTTTTCCTTGGTTTTGTTTAGCAAAAGCCCTTATTAATGCTGAACGTAATTATCCGCATTAACCATCTGAAATCAAGAGAAGGCAGACAAACCCACCAAAAATTAAGTGCTATAAAAATAAGAATTAAAGACTTTCTACTATTATAAACATCAATTTTAGTGTAGACCTCTGCATTTTAGTACTTCTCAATGACGTTACCTGTAACACTGCTGTAAAGTCTATGTTTCGTGTTCTTTTTGCAGCTGCGGTTTTCTTATTCTTAAACAATACAGTCAGAGAAAAGACATCATGTACACATGTGGTTACTTTATGTGGGAGATTCTGGGCAGAGGAGGGCAACCAAATTAATTTTTTGGAAAGAAGAAAAGGAAGTAAATAAAATCCCATAACAAGCTGAGAGCAGTTGAATGTGTGTCTGCCCTTCCTCAGCTGTGAATCCTCAATTCTGTAACTTCTTAATCAATTCTTGCAAATCCCAAATTCAGGTTTGAACAGAACCATGTTTTCTTTCTGCAAGGAGAAATGAGAAATGCTGAATAATACCATCATCAGTACGATTCCAAGGACTGGCATTGCTATAGAGACGGGGACAAGCAGCAGAGAGAAAACTACTCACAGCAGCTGTTTTGTATCTAGCCTTGGGAAACATGGAAATAGTGAAGTTGTATTTGAAGTGCATGTTTTTTAAATGACATAGTCCTGATTTTTCTTTTTCCGTTGTGGAGTAACTTCCTGTTAGTGATTCTGCAGTAGTGTAGAAGCTGTTATTTTATTGGGTGCTAGCCAAGAGAATAAATGTGTAAGCTCCAAAATCTTAAAAAGCAATATTATTTACGGCTTAGTATAATTCTGGGGGAAGTAGTTCCTAAGTGCAATTATTATTAATTTTATTTAAAATTCCTTCTTGATAGTACATCTTAAAGATTAATAGTATTGTTTATTGTAGGTGCAGCATAGATACACCTGCATTATTTTCGTATGGTGCTGAATGTCAAAATACAAGGACTATAGAAAATGAAAATAGGTATGAAGTCTGTTTTTTCCAAGGAAATTAAATTGCTGACAAAAAAGACTTAGAAGCTCCAGGACATACAGGTCTTAAAGTATCTCCTGAGACAATACTCAGTTTGTGGATATGCTAGTGGATGGAGTCGATAGCTTAGACAAAATCACACTTGAGGAAAGCCTAGTTGAAGAGTGGATTTGAGTATGTAGGAAGGAAGTTCTTTTTACAATATTGTTCTTTTTGGTTGAAAATGGGATTATTGTGACAGTGCCTGCAAGAGGTATATTGAGTTTGTGAAATGAGTGCTCAGGAGTCTAAGTGTGTTTTCTGGAGGTAAATGCAATTGAGTTTTTTTTTTCCCAAGTAGAAATTAGATGTTGTAGGAAAGATAAAATGAGATATTGTCGGTAATAATATTGACAGGTGGCTTGTGAGAGCTTTTTCCAAAAATGGGGCATGTGGCTCAGTATTTTTTGTGGTGTAGAAAAAGACTTAATGGATTGTGTTTCAATTCTAAAGTTTTACAAATAACGATGTATTTGTGCATAGGTTATCCTCGGTATCTGGATAGGAACGGGAGCTGTCAGCTTAAAGGAGGGAAGCATTGAGTCTGTCCTTACATTCTCACACATTGAAACACAAAACTTGGTTGATAATAATACTCCGACAGGTCTGAGTAAAACTTCATTCCTGTTTTTTGGTAGTCTTTTAATCTTGACGTGTTCTTAAATAAGTTTTCCTGGCAAAGAAGGAAAAGATATGAGCTCTCTTGAGCTTTGTTTGGAAAGTAATGCACGTGCAGTTTCAGTAAAATATATTTTCATGGAAAAAGACACCTGTTTGACAGCTTAAGAAAAAGAAAATTGCAAGTGCAAGATACCATTTCTTGCCTTATTACTGAGGATTTGGACTAAACCTCTTTGAAGGCCTCACTTCTTAAAAGCACTAAGCATTTACCCCTAAGGAACTGGACCCTTCTTAGATGTTTGAGTGTTTTTTTAGATTCTCTTACCATTTCCAGAATACGATTGAGCTGCAGGTTGGACAGACTTCCGTTGATCTCTTAATTTTCTTAATCTGAAGTATTTGATAGTCCTTTAATGCAAATTGTCTAAAAATTATTTCTGTATAGAAAGTATTTCAGTTTGCAGTACCTTGGGTAATCAAATGGGAGGAAGGACAAGCAAAAGTTGAGTACATCTTTTGGTTTACTTTTTCAGGCTTTTTTGATTAGTTGCCTGAGATTATTTTTCTCTTCCAGAATGAACAGAGTGATGGAGAAGATGATGGGCAAATGGGAGAGCCTCATATGACAGACTCTGAAAATGAAGATATCCCAAGGCAAAAAGACAGTGACTCAGATAATGAGGAGCCTCCAAATCACAATGTAAGTGATTCAGACAATGAAGCAGCTCATGGAGGGAAAGACAGTGATTCTGATACTGAGGACCGCCCCAATCGGCATTTAAGTGACTCTGAAAATGAAGATGCCTTAAATCATCGAGCAAGTGACTCTGAAAATGGAGAACCTCACAGGGATCACAGTAGTGATTTTGAACATGAGGAATCACACAAGCAGCCAGCCAGCGACTCGGAGAGCGAGGAGCTCCACAAGCAGCCGGCCAGCGACTCGGAGAGTGAGGAGCTCCACAAGCAGCCGGCCAGCGACTCGGAGAGTGAGGAACTCCGCAAACAGCCAGCCAGCGACTCAGAGAGTGAGGATGTATCCAGACACAAACAAGAAATAGAGTCTGAGGACAGTGATGGGGAGGACCGGAAGGAGGAGGTGCAGAATGATTCTCATCATTCAGATAATGAACATGCAAGGGAAGGATTTCAGGGTTCTGACAGCGAAGAGGAAGCTCCTAAGAGACGAAAAATATCAGACAGTGATGAAGAAGAAAAAGAGGAGGAGAAGACAGTGAAGAGGAAAACAGTGATCCTTTCTGACAGTGAGGATGACAATGAGAAAACAGGTAAGGAACTATGGTGTGAAAACAAAAATATGATGTGATAAGCAATAGTGTTAGAGTTAAATCTGTGGTTTTATGTGAAGAAAGCATCTAAGATAAATATGAAACCATAAAGCAAATTTGTTTTTAGAGCACAACTGCATTTGTAGAGGCTGTTGTTCTAACTGCTTTCTTGTGTGAATGTAGATTTAAGACTTTTGAGTAGTAAGTAGGTCTGATAGAAGTAAAAGACAAGACTGTAGTGGTCTTGCTTTATACTGGCATCTGCTGTCATGTTGATTATTCCTGATAGTCGTTTCTCTACTTTGTTGTTATTTCTCCAGTGGTTTTTTCCTTTGGTTTGTTGGTTTTTTGTTTTTTTTTTTTTAATATATATATACTGGGAGTGAGAGTCAGTTTTTTGAAATGACATGTTTCTATGGATAGATGTGGTGTATGGGAACTTCAGTTACTGAGGCAATAAAAGAGATTTTAGAATGGATATGTTTTTAGGAAGTGGTAGTGATTTCGTGGAGGAAGGCTCATCAGCTTTCCTCTTGTCCAAACCAAATTTCAGAGAATAGTTCTTTGAGAGTACCACTTGTCAGCTCTGTTACTAGGTCATGTAGTAATGTTCATTCCTGTTGGCAGCTGCAAAAAAAGCACGACTCCTTTCTGATGTCGAGGACTCAGATAGTGATGCTGCTTCAGAGAAATCTGAGAAAAGGAAGAAAAATATTGTATCAGATAGCGAGGAAGAAGAAGAAGAAAGAAAAGAGAATGCTGGGAAGAAAAAAGAAGAGAAAGATCTGTTCGGCAGTGACAGCGAATCTGGAAATGAACAAGAGTAAGTGCTTCTGGGAATATGAATTCCTTCAGGGTCGCAGATAGTGAGACTGATCGTGAGTGGATGAATCCCAACCAGAGAATGATTGTTACCTTCATTGGTGGTGCGAAGAAGAAGGTCAGTAGCAGGTGGTAGAATGAAAGGTGGATCTTCACACAGTCCTTAGAAATTTTGCAGAAAAATGCACTTCTCACTGTTGCTGTATAAATAGATAAATGTTATTGTTACCTTCACAGGAACCTGATTGCAGATATATTTGGAGAATCTGGTGATGAGGAAGAAGAGGAATTTACAGTAAGTGTTACTGTGGATATCTCTTCACTTGCTAGATTTAATCTTCATGGGAACGTACTCCAGAGTGACTGGGTTTGAACTCATGTTCAAGGATACGTTGTATCAGGAGGGAAGCTTTGTATTTGCTGGACTCACTCAGGTAGTCTTTGGGTTAACGAACATTTACAGCTCTTCTGTTGGGAGAATTGTTGGTAAGAAGGTCACAGGTGGGATTAGGAAGCCTTTATTCCTCTTTCTTCTTGGTCCTCTGTAGATTTATCTGAAGCTTTTTGAGTATCAGTGACAGGTGCCTGAGTAGATGCTCAGTCTTAATCTGTACACTGATTTGCACTGTCTTTACCTATCAGGGGTTTAACCAGGAAGATTTGGAAGAAGAGAAAGGAGACACAGACATGAAGGAGACAGCAGATGAATCGGACTCTGATGATAACATCAAAAGAGGGAAGCAGTAAGTCAGTGTGTTATGTACCCCTTTGTTAATAGCAGATGCAAGATTCTAGTGAAAGGGCTCCTCCAAAGACTACCTAGACTACTTAGTTTAGGAAGGCATGAGACTGTGTTTCTACAGGAAGTGTGTTCTCATGAACTACAACAGAAGGTCCTTTTTAAGCTTGTACAGTTCAGTCACTTGGCAGTCCATAGCAGATTACCTATGCTGCTGCTGCTTCAGAGAACAGTATTTCATGGTTCACATCAAAACCTGAGCGAAACTACTATCCAATCAAACAAGCATCCAGCTCTACTTGTAGCAGTTCAGGGCTGGGGCCACGTGTGTGTTTCTCTGGTGGCATAAGGGATAAGGTATGGCAAGACTTGCCATCAGCATATCTCCTGTTTCCGACTGCTCCAGTAGCATCAGAGCAGTGTATTGCAGGTACAAGAAAGGTAAATCTTTGACAGCTTCAGCAACAGCTTTAGCTCATTTTGAACCCTGGATATTACATGTGTGCGTGTTGCAAGACCTTGCTGAAATAGCTTACAGATGTCTGAGGGCATCTCAGAGCCATAGAAGCCCTTTGCTAGTTTCCCAGTAAGTTACTGAAGGTAACTTACAGGACCATTAACACACAATGCTTGTAGATTTATTGGAGGACTTTTGAAAGGTTATGTTACTGAAACACAAAATTGTTTCCTACAAAGATAGTAAGATCCACCCTCTTCAGACCACTAAACTCTCTTCTTCCATTTCAGTATGGACTTCATGTCAGATTTTGACATGATGCTGCAACGAAAGAAGAGTATGAGTGGCAAGCGTAGACGAAACCGTGATGGTGGAACCTTTATTAGCGATGCGGATGATGTGGTCAGTGCTATGATTGTGAAGATGAATGAAGCTGCTGAGGTGAGTTTTCTAAGCTCCAAAGACACCTTAAAATACAGTTCCATTCTGTGGGAAAATCTTCTGATGAAAAATTACAGAAATCTTGTGGATAGTCAGGAGGAGTAATTGTACGCTACAGAAAGCTTCCAATAGCTAAATAACTGTTTAAATGTTATTTTGCTATTTTGAATTAAAAAATTTCTTCCATTGCAACTTGGACAAAATATTTATTAATTTTAAAGACTAAGATTAATTAACTTGCTAAACTTGGATCAGCTGAGAACAACTGTCCTATAAAAAGGGATGTATAATATTCTGTAAACTACATGAATAAGTATATAAAAGGCTGAGAAAGGGATGTGTTTTAATTTCATGGTACAATTATTGGCTTATGTAGTATTTTGCTGTTTGTTACTGAGAACTCTAGAATTCTAAAGTTTTCGAATGACAGTACTGTGGTAAATGATGGTAGAGCAACAGAATTACGGGAGTTCTGCCTTGGCAAACTGCCTTTTTCAAGGAGTGGTGTTTAATTTGTTACTGTGCAAGGTTCATTGGGGTCTGGCCTTTTGTCAGGTATCTTCTGAAGTGGTTGTAGTTTTGCTGGAGTAGCAATCAAATTAAGGAGCAGCACTGTGGAACTCATAGAGACCAATTGGGGGGAATATACAGAACTTTAGAAAGAGGAATCTTACAAACAACAACAAAAAGAACTTTCCTGTTTGGAGAGGGAGGGGAGAGTGAGATAGCGATCTGGGAGACAGCTAAGACTTTCTTGGTCTTGACAAGAAAATCTTTCTTGGGCAAGATGATAGCCAACTGTTTAGAATGAAGCCATAAAGTTCAAAATGCTGGAGAGAAGGAAGAGCTGATCTCCAGGATTGTGGTGTCTTTAGTTCTCTAGAACAACATTTTTCTGTTGTTCAGGTGAGATCTTGCTAACAAAGTTTCTAGGCTATCTGTTCTAGGTTATCGTAGCTTGGAGGACTCTGCAGACCTCCAGTTTATTGCAATCAACCTCAATCATGAAGTATAAAAAAAAAAAAAGTAATTTTAGGGGGAATCTCCTAATGTGATGCTTGTAAGGAGAGTGTTGACTAAGGTGGGGACCCTTTTTTAAGAGAAGTCATCATATAATGTGTTTTGGGGCTGTACAGAGATGGAGCAGGATACAAAGTTAGTGTAATCCTGCCACAGTTGCACTTCTCATTTAATAGACTGATCTTTTTCCTGTAAACCTTGTAAAGGATGAGAGTTGCTGATTTCAACTTCAATTTCTCCCATTAACTTGCGGTAATTCTTCCATTCCCTGCAGGAGGATCGACAGCTGAATACACAAAAGAAACCAGCATTAAAGAAACTAACTTTGCTACCAACCGTAGTTATGCATCTTAAAAAGTGAGTTGTCATTCTCCCAGTTAGTTACCGTCTTGGGGACTGCTGGGAATTGGTTAGATTTTATGGACTGACATTACAGTCGTACTGAGTATGCAGTGAAACACTTTTTTTCCTCCAAGTAAATGCTGGAGTTGGGTGGCTTCAAAAAGCTAAAATTCTACATCATTGTACCTGTTAATTTGACGTAAAACAAGCTCAAATGCACTGAAGGAAAATCACATCTTAAGATTTTTATGTATGATACCACTTTGTGCTTCTCTTTAAACTTTCTAGGCAGGACCTCAAAGAAACTTTCATCGATAGTGGTGTTATGTCTGCCATCAAAGAGTGGCTTTCTCCTCTTCCAGACCGAAGCCTGCCAGCACTAAAGATACGAGAGGAGCTTCTGAAAATCCTACAAGAGGTTTGAAACTGACTTTTAACCATATTTGATTCGTGGCTTCTCCATGGCTTTACAGTCATGTGCTCTAGGGAATTGTTGGGTGTTAAGTGTACTGAAAAACCAATCCACATAGAAGCAAACTGCAAAATAGTATATGTTACATCATTTTAATAGGTTTTATGTTGTAGACATAAACAAAGGCTGAACAAAGTTTGTCTAGGGAACTTCAGGCACTTAATCGTTGTTATAAAAATTTTGCCCGCATTCACAACAAAGCGAATAGCTGTGCTAGCAGCTGGCAAGAAGACATTTCTGAGAGTCTCAGGTGAACTGCAGCCACGAAGTTCTCTCCCCTCTCTCGGGGAGTTATGTGCTGTGGCATTTCTAGATTCTGGATAAATCTAAACTGCTTAGTCACTGCTCTTCCCTCCTCAGTGGCTCATACATTGTGATTGGTCGCTTTAATTTGTCTTTGCTGCATTCATAAAATAAGCGTGGCATAGTCTTGATAGTGAAGTAGAAGTCAGTTTATTCTTGCAGCACTGCTAGCTGGCCTTATTTGAGTGAAGCTCTAGAAAGACTTCTCCTTGGAAAGAGTCTGCAAGAGTTCTGCCTGTGTTTAGGTTATCTGGCCCTGCCCATTTCAGGTTTATGTGCAGAGTTCAGTGAAGAGGCATTTGCTGTGTATTCCCTGAGCTTTTCTCTCTCCTGGTCCCTTCTCTTTTCCTGCCTATTAAAGTGTGCAGTGCACTGAGAGCCCCTTATACTCAGCGTAGTCTTCTAGTGTGTGTAGCTAAGCTGATAAAAACAAAAGCATTCAAGTAATCTTTATAAAATGAAAGCTTTGAAGGCAGTAACTCTGTTCTTGGGTATAAGCAAAAGAGCATTTGGAGTATGTTGTTCTGGAAACTTACTTAATTCTTGTATAAAACCCAAGGATGTTAAGGCAAATTTTTAGGTTTTGCTGTTTGATACTTGAACCAATCCGACCTAGTGGGACAATGAAAAATGCTAATTTTTTCAAACTTATTGTGAAAGGTGGATTTTGGTCTTTTTCAAAGTTCAATGACACCATTAATGTTCAGACATAATTTCTTGCTATTTTCTGACTTTTACCGTGTAGCTGCCCAGTGTGAGCCAAGAGACCCTGAAGCACAGCGGCATTGGACGAGCTGTGATGTACCTCTACAAACACCCCAAAGAGTCGAGACCTAACAAGGACATGGCAGGGAAGCTAATCAGTATGTAAACCTTCCTTTGCTCTGCGGCAATGAGGTTACACTGATGATAGTTTAATTTCTGCATCGGTCTTGTTGTTGTCTGTAGTAGTATTAATTTTGTGATGTAGGAATCTCACTAATCTGTTTCATCGCTCTGTAAAGCTCTTAACAAACACTCTTACATTAACTTTGCCTGAGCCTTTTCCTGTTTGTTTCATTCTTGTTCTAAGCCAGAGGATGGCATTTATTTTGCCCAGATTCCCTCTTGGCAATTGTCCAGACCTCATGTATATGCTACAGAGGCAGGAAGGAAGGTGCTGCAGGCAGAGAAGTTGTCCCATGGACTTCAGAGAGATCCTGGATGACTGTTTACTTCTTCAAACAGCTCTTGTCCATGTGTAGTGCATTCCAAACTGGATGACTGCAAACTGATGATATGCTTATGTTCTTTAGGAACTATTTTGCATATTGCTAAAATAGCATTCACTGAGTTCCTGACACTAAATATACCAAGAGCTGAGAGAGATTCTAAAAGAGCAGGGAACAGCAAGAGACTTTATAGATGAAAGCTCTTTCTTACTGTCCACAAGGCTGGATTTCCCTCAAATATTAAGAGCTCAAAAATCCTTTCTTTGGTTGAAAGGAAGGAGAAATACTTTGAAAGTTGTATTTGGTCACTGGAATGGTTTGGAGATGAACTTCAGCCTACTGTTCATAAACTGATTTTTTTTTTTTTTTTTTTTTTAAATAGATGAGTGGTCTCGACCCATCTTTGGCCTTACCTCAAACTACAAAGGTATGACAAGAGAAGAGAGGGAACAGAGAGATTTGGAACAGATGCCTCAGCGAAGGAGATTGAGCAGGTGGGAGTAGCAGGCAGAAACATGGAATTCTTCTGTCTTTGTAAGACTCCACTGAGGAAGACAAAGTGGTGTGTAAATATTTAAGAGAAATAAAAGGATAATAGGTTAGGACCTCTCTCTTCTCTTTTACCACACTGGACTGTCTTTTTAAAAAGTACTCACTTTCTCTGTGTATAGATGCTTATAAAATTTTATTTTTCTTGCAGCTCTGGTGGTCAGACTCCCCGCAGGGACCTGGAGAAGGTGTTAACTGGAGAGGAAAAGTAGGTTGGATTTTTTTTTTTAATTTTTACAAGAAAGAAGTATTTTAATGGTACTAACAATAAACAATTTGTTCTGAGGTTTTAGAGGCGATGATTACACAGTGTGTTTCAGAGGTAAAACATGATATATTGCTCATACCTCCTGTATAAGATTTGTCTCTAGCAGCCACATCTCTTGTTCTGCAGGGCTCTTAGACCCGGAGACCCCGGGTTCTGTGCCCGTGCCAGGGTGCCAATGCCCTCCAACAAAGACTATGTGGTCAGGCCGAAGTGGAATGTGGAGATGGAGTCCTCCCGGGTAAGCACTGCTGTGTGGGGGCAGCTCAGTGACACTGTGCCTGAGCTGGCTCTGGTTAAGCCTGGGAATCTGCCACCTTACTGCTCTCATTCCTGTGCAACAGGGTGGTTCTTTGAAGTGTCTCTTCTGATTGGGGTAGACAGTTCTGCTATCAAGTGGGCTGGCTTTAGCTCGTCACATACTTTCACTTGGGGATCGTTGCTTCTCTTACCAAAAGGAGATTTTTGTATTAACTGTTCTAGAGTTTCTCTCTAGGGTAAGAATCTGATTACAGGCCACTTATTTTAAAGCATTTTGAACTAAAGCTGCAATTTAATAAGTGTATCAATCACTGATATTTTTGTACCTCTTCCAGCTTTTGTATCATGTTCTTCTGATAATATTCCAGTTTGGGAGAACTTTGAGGTTTTAGTATACGGTAACAGTTCCAGTAGAGGCCTCTGCCTTACTTAGGTCATCCATCTACCTTGTGCAGTTTAATTTGAAAGCAGAGTATGCGGTAGAACACGTCAACATAAAAGTCAGTACTGTGCTTTCTGCTGTATTCTTTCCTTCTGTGCATTAACTGAGATATTGTTTCTAGCCCGGGACTATTAAAAGAGGTATTAGTCGCTTGGAAAAACACAAGAGACGGTTTGCTGAACAGAAACGACTCAGCAAAGTGCATCGGGCCATCAAGTTCAGCATTGAAGGCAACAGGATGCCCCTGTAGCCATGACACTGCCTTCCCCAGGGCTGAGAGGTATCCCTCCGGGGAGGTGTGACCAGTGCATGTGCTTCAGCTGCTGGCAGTTTGCACATACAGGAAAGGAGTGTGTACACCCTAACTTGGAAAACTCGTCTCCTATTTGCTAATGTCTGTACTGTGACCTAAAAGGGAACTTGTACAGGAAAAAATAGGCTGTAGCACATAACATCTGCCATGATAACTGTCTCGACAGCTGCAGGGTGCCCAGATGACGGCTGTTAAATGGCTTTGCAGTGCCCGTGGTTTGGAATGCTCTGCTGTCTGCATTAGGTTCTGCAGGTTTACCTAAACTGACACCCAGGAATTCTTAGCCCTTAGTATGGGGCCTCATGTCACTGTATACCAACACCTGTGGCTGCCATTTTATAGGCCAGAGTGAGGTATTTTTCACACCTACTCTTTCAGGGAAGTTGTGTGATATGAGACTTGAGGGGTGGTTGACAAGAGGCAGAGCATGAGACCTCTGCACACCACGGGGAGAAGAATCCCCCGCAGTGAAGGCAGGGAGGAGGGAGGTCAATGACGTACGTCAGTGCGGGAATTTCTAGTCCGCACTGCAGTCCCGTGAGAGGGCTGCCACAAACCAGCAGTGTCGGGAGGAGGCTAGCACAAATGGTACATAGCCGTTGGGTTTATGTGTCACGTTTATTTCTTAAAAAAAAAAAAAATGTATTTTTAAAAAAAATCACTGGGAAATTCCAGGTATCAGTGCAGTGAATAGTTTTTGAATAAAGTTTATTTAAAATCAGTGTGTCAGGAGCACCTTTCTCAGTGATGGGAGCAAGACTGTCAGTTTCTAACAGATGTTTTTTGTCAGATATTAAGTAGCATGTTCTGGATATCTCTGTTCACCCAAACTTAAAAGGTGCGAAGTTTCCATCATCGATTGATTCTGTTGTCTGGTGGAAATTGCTTTCTAGGAAGTAATGGCTATGGATTGGAAGGTCCTTGCTGTTTGTCTTTGGTCTTTCTTTACAGAATCACTGTATTTAACCTGTGAAAAATAACTGCTGCATCATGTGTGTTTTGTTTGCAGTTAGAGAGATGAAATGCAATAACTCTTCTAGTAACTCATATGGTCAGCTTAGGCATTTCTTTTGCTTCCCTCTACACCCCATTTTCCCCCATAATCTCTTGCTTTATAAGTACTAATCCGTGACATTTAAAATAAATTGCAGTTTGGAATTGGTATGTCAACTCGGTCCACCTTGGTTACTGTGTATTTGTATCTGAAAACCTTCCCCCCGCAGGAAGCCGGTTGGTGTGACACCGCAGTGCAGTGTGTGTCTGACACTGAACTCCAGCCAGTACAGACACAGAACTGTTCTAAGCTGTACATTCAGCCGGCATGTGAACAACTAACACGGTTATTAATCCCTGTGACTGAAAGCTTCACGGTGTGGTGTTCATGAGTGCGACTGCCTCCATGTCTGTGATGCAGATATGGGGGAACCATTTCACCCACTGTGCGGGGAGAGAATGCGTGTGCGTGCACACACCCAACACACACCCCCCCGCCTCAGCTGGAACCAGTGGCTTCACCAGCTCCCTCTTGCAGGTTTAACCTTGCATGTGTCGCTTTTCTTGAAGCTCTGGGATGTCTGCTTTTTTTCAGTGGTAATTATTAGTTTTATTTTTTAAGTTCCAGGGGACCTCTAAGAAAGGGGTGAGTCGACTGGACAAACAGATGCGGAAATTCACAGATATCAGGAAAAAAAGCAGATCAGCCCATGCAGTGAAAATCAGCATTGAGGGCAATAAGATGCCATTGTGACCCTTCACAGAATAACCCATGACCTCTGCTGTAAGACAATACACCCACAGACTCTTTGGAGACCTTTAAATTTTTTAACAGCTCATTTGGGATTTTTAGTGAATCTTTAAATTGTTGGTTCAGGTTCTGGTATAAGATGTTGTCCGAGGACTGTGAATATGGGGACTTTGTTCTCTGGATTGTATTTAAACTTGCTCTATTGTGTCCTTTGTACAGATCACATATTTGTTGTATTGCAACACTTTAGACAATAAAACATCTTCTGTTTTTTTCTGGGGGTTGTCTGTTGATTGCTCAAGGGGGTGTACGTGCGGACCACATCCCATGCGGGAAAGCTGCTCAGTGTGAATTTTCTGTTTACCATTGTCTGTTTCCTCTGTATTCAGTGCTCTATTATTGATCAGTTGTTCTGTCTTTGGCGTGCTACATGTATTGGTTTTGACGAGAAATACTGACCATATTTCACTTGGAGGATTTCATGAAAGCACGATGTAAAGGTCAAGAGAAGACCAGCAGACAGACCACTGCAAAGTCCAGCGGCTTCCAGCTGAAATGCTTGATGTCAGCCCAACGGCAGAGTTTGACTAGTGCTCCTCCATGTGAACGGCAAAGCCTTCCATGCTGACTGCTGCTGGAGAACAAAGGGCTGCAGCCGACAGGCCTTTCTGTGCCACATTGCAGAGTAGATGATCTTTAAAGTAAGCTGGACTCTGGAGTGGAGGTGAGTGAGACTGCATGGTGGGTCTGAGCACCGGATTGCTGGACACTTTTGCGGTGGGTGCTTTAGGCAGCACTGGAGTGGGCTGTTTGGAGCCTTTACTGGGAGCCTCGGTGCAGCTGTGACTGCATTGGTAGAGTTGAAAGCCATGGGAGGTTTTTTTTTCTGTTGTTTGTTTGGCTTTGGTGTTAGGGGTGCTCAAATGTGTGGTGCTCTGTAGCCCACTAGCGACTCTTGGAAAAGTTTATTTTACCAGGGGTGAGGAGAAGACTCCTGTTGCAGTGTCAGGGGTTAGTGCTGCCATTTCTTTGTCCCTGGTGCTACAGAAAGAGCACAGCACCATTCTGTACCTCTGCTGCTTTACCTCTACCTTTGAAAATGTTTTTGTCTGCTGGGCTTTTCGACAAGAAGAGGACTCCTCTCCTTGCATGGGTAAGAAGGCTGCCTCCCATCCAGAGGAGCACGGCCCATCCCCTGTCACGTGTGTTCTGTCACTCTGTGAATTCTCTGAGGTAGGATGGCGGGGCTGGCTGACTTAAGAGGCACTGAGTTCCCTGGCACCAATAATGGATGTGGTAAGTACAACGGTGGTCATGCTTTAAATGTGCTCCTGTGAGGCTGACGGTGACTGACAATAAAATAAAGCTGTGTACTAGGACACAAACTGGAAGCCAGAGCTGAAGGAGGATCCTGCTGAAGGAAGTCTGCTTATAAGAGGTAACAGTTGTACTTGGGGACAGAACTTGACAGACAGGGCTAACTGCTGTGTTCAGCACTGTGCTTCAAAACTAGGGGAGTGATGCCACGACCACAAACAGACTTTTCTAGGCAACTCATTCACACAGAGGACTATTTGTTTCTGTGATATGCCTGTAGGCTGCTTTTCTCTAAAAAAACCTCATTGATAGGAATTGACATTAAGAAAAGTTGTAGTTGTCTCTGATATTTGCAGAATAGTTCTTCTTTATTATACACAAGTATTTTAGTCAGTAATACTTGACTGAACAGTTTAACCGTGTGTGGTAAATGGAAACTCATCATTTTGATTTTACCCCATTAAGGACAGGAAGGGCATAGCTTCTTAGACTGAAACACTGTACTAGTAGAATTGTCCCTGTTTTTAGAGATAAGATTAAGAAAAGTTAATGCAAAAGTTTTCCGAATCTGCCACACTTTCAACAATCTCCTTAATCCAGGAGATGTAGTTGGATACTCTTGTGTACACACCGTATCTTCCTCTTTCGGCACAGCCCTCGCCCCAGCTGACAATCCCCAGGAGAAACCAAGTGTTGTGATAAGACACTGTGAAAGGGCCACCGCTGTCCCCTTTGCATGCATCTGCAACCTCAGTGTGGTAACCTGCACAGAACATGTTATCGGTGACCAGTCTGTCTGTTGACCGCTGACATGTTTCCATGTTTACAATGGGCAGCCGGACCTTCATGAGGAAGCGCAGAGTGGAGCCTCTGTCGTGGGTGGCCCCCCAGCCGCTCACCATCCCGATTCTGCCCTCTTCCGAGAGCAGGGTGGCAAGGGCCGGGCTGGGAAGGCAGATGGGGATTGCAAACTCATTAAAAACAACGGCACTGCTCAGGTACAGCAAGGCAATGTCACTGTTGTAGTCATTTGAATCATAATGGGGATGTGTCCAGCTCCGTTCTACAGCGATCTTCTGTTCCTTGAATTCTCTTTGGTACTTGTCAAAGTCTCCTGTCATCAGGACAAGGCAAGCTGTTAATCAAACTGAACAGGCTTTACAGTATCATCGTGGGGAGCAGGAAGGACAGTGAAGTAACACTTTGCCTATTCCTCCCAAGGTGGCACAGACCAAACCATGTGCTGTAACAGTCATTGCTTAAGCTGCAGCCATGATCCTGCAAAGCGCCCTCACCCACCTGCCCCTGAAGGACAAAGCAAAGGCACTGAGCGGATGAAGAGACAGAGCAATTCTTGCTTCTGGGGCCAGGATCGTTCCATAAATATAAATACTGTCAAGACACTGGGTTTTTCCCAGTTTGTCTGAGCTTCCAGGGGTCTTTGTGTTCACCCCTGCCCCGGGAACAACACAAGCATTAGGGTGCAGCGCTGGCTGAGGCTGGAGCATTGTTGCCTGTCAGGTACCCAGTGCTCTGCTCTGTTGGCTCTCCTTGAGGTTTCAAGCATGGGATTGTGTTAATTGCAGAGGGGTGTTCAGCTGCTGTTGTAACTGGTGCCATAGGACATTACAAACCCCCTGTGCTGTGGCAGCTGCAGGAGATGAGAAGCTGGCAGCACAGCAGGAGCCTAATCTTAAGGCTGACTGAAAACCAGAACTGACTTGAGAGCAGATCGTCTCCTGCAGAAATCCTTGCTTCTCAGGTGCACCCCGAGATGTGCTTAGGCTCTGTGCACAATGAGGCTGCCAAAAGGGGCAACAGGAAGAAGATAAACCTCTGCCTTATGCTCCCAAGTTCTCCATGAAAACAAAAGGGACACACTGGAGCCCCTTGGCACTTATCTGCGGCCAAGAAAACAAAGTACTCTGTAAATCTGCATCAGGGTGGATGCGTCAGTTCCTCGACCATCCCATCCTGTGTTTTTTTCATGTACGATGCAAAGCACCTTTCTAAGTAAGCCCTTGCCCCTTGTTCTTATACACTGTACTCACCTATGGTGACGTGGTGTGGTCTGATGAGATCAAGGCAGTGAGCTGCAGTGACCACCCAGCGACTGCTGATCAAACTCCCGCCACAGAAACCAATGTCCTTACTATCCCGGATCAAAACCTGTATAGAAAAGGAGGCAGACCCTGTCAGCGGGGCTGTGTGAGGTATTGCACACACTGCCAGTCGTGCTCTCGTCGGGTGCAGGCTCCATATCTTGACAATAACATGTCTAGTAGTAACAACCACAGTGTGCCGAGAAAAGAGGAGGATGCTGCTAAACCAGTAACACACTAAACCAACCGCACAGCCCTGACAACAGAGCAGACCATTATGGTGAACTAAGTTTGGCAAAATCAAATCAGATTAGCACTGTGGTGATTGGCAGGCTGCTAAGGGCCCAAGTAGGATGGTGATTGTCACATGGCTTCACTTTTTTTTTTTGTGGGAGGGAGAACATTAACACAAGGTGCATTACATTGATACTCGGGTTAAAAAAAGAGGGGAGCGGTGTTTGTCTACATGACCAAAGGACAGAAAAGTGTTTCACTTTCCTTGCTGTCAAGTGCAAGTTCAGAGTGGAGAGGCTGAAGTTTTGTTATTTTTCCTTTTATTGATATTAAAATTTGGAATGACCTGAAGAATAGAAAATGGAGACTTAAAATCATGTTGCTCAGTGTTAGATGTTTGTCTTTTGCCTACTCAGAAGCACAAGCTCCATTAATGCCTCAGCATCTCTTTAATTAAACTCCTCCCTGAAGCTGTTTGTTAGTTCATGGTTTAACCTGAAGGAACAGCTTAAACTTGGTCCTCTGCAGTTTCAGTGAAGTTTTAATAAATGCTGGAAAAAGGTGCAACACAGTCCAGCCTCCTGCCTTGGGCTAGTGCCTGGAGGAACATCTTGTCTTACGTATCAGCCATGCCAACCTAATTCTATGAACTATTGATGCTTTTCATTCCGCGCAGCAGTGCTACAAGAAAACACTGAGAAGTAGCATTAAAAACTACTTGAAAAAAAATAATCTTAGTTATGAAGAACTAGAATGGAAGTCGTCTGCAAAACCCTTTAAAAATTACATAGATAATACAAGAGTCAATTATGAATTACCTGATGTAATGCACCGTTAAAACTTCCTGGAAGGTAACACATTATATGTCAAGTCGAAACGGTCGAGGTTGGGCAGCATTCTGGCTACGTTCCCTTCTTGCAACCCTAAATCAGGTCTCACTTGATCAAGAGGAAAGCAGCTGCTGCTCTCCTAGAAGAGCACACTGACTGCATGGGCCACACAGGTCCAGCCTATAGTTTTTCCCCCCATAAAATACATCCTGGTGTGTGGAACAGAAAAATCATTCTGTGTGACAGCAATAAACAGACTGACAGTAACTGGAGCTGTGTCAGACCAGTCTGTGAACATCCTCTGCCCCAGCCCATAAGCAGTGACGGTACACCGATGAAACAGACAGTGTCAGTAAGTGAAGATCACTAACAAAAAAGGACACACATGCAAAAAAAGACCAAAAAACCAAGATAAAAAAACCCCAAAAACAAGTCAGTGGAAATAAACACTTCAGGGAGTTTTCCCCACTTGCCTTCACATTTGAGCCCTCTCAGTTTTATCGTCCTTATCTATCCTAACGAGTGTGAAACGCTCAGCATTCGAGTGACGGACCGCACCCGGGCATAGAAAAATTGCTGTGAAAAAAATATCAGCAGCCCTTCATTCTGCAAGGAGTGAGAGGCAGCTTTTCACTAGACCATGCAGAAACAAAGAGCCTGAGTAACAGAGCAGGAGGAGATGGGATTGATGTCGTTAAGGGAGACAGTATGAAGCTGAGCTCACCAACATGCCTGTATGTAAGCGGGGGGAGGAATGACAAATAAGGCAACTAAGATACGTATCATCAAAAAGACTGTGGACCTTTGAGAGATACATGTGGCTGGATTGCTCTCATCCTGAAAAAAAACACTGTTGCCGGACCAACTCTGCTCCAGTCAGAACCAGTGCTGATACAGGAAGAAAGCTTTCAGGTGTGGTGTTTATGGCCAGACTGGGAGAAAAGCGTTACCTGCCAGGGGCAGTGGCCACGATGACACAAAGTTCCTCCTGTTATCCTGGAGTCACTGTTCTCTAAAGCAGAGCTGACGTTTATCTGGACGAACTGAAGCGTCTCTGAACCACGTCCCCAGTCGCTGCTCTGATTAAGCCCACCATGCACGGTCTGAGTGGCCCCTGGGTTGTTCTGGCCAGCGCTGTCCCCTGTTTGGTTTTGCCCAGCAGCATTTTCCACCCTGTCTTTGTGCCTGGCAGCAGGGGCTGTGGTCTCGTTCTGCCACGCGGGACCCTGGGTCAGCTCAGTCCACAGAGCTGGGCCTCTCCCAGGCTGGCCAGGCCTGGCAGTCCCTTCCACAGCCTCAGCGTGCTCAGGGACACCAGCCTCCTGCCCAGCAGCACCATCCCCCGGCGGCTGCTGGGTCACAAGGTCCACCAGTGGCTTGTTCCAGCTGGAAGCATCTCCTGGCACCTCAGTTTGTCCAGTGTCACCCTCCATGCACATGCTCTGCCCAAAGGCATCTTTTAAGGTCTCATTTCCCCCAACAGCACTTTGTTCCAGCTCCGCTTGCCCAGCTGTGCTCTCATTCCACCTGGCCACGTCGTCCTCGCGCAGTGCCCTCAGGAGCCGTTTCTGCCCCAGCTGCTCTGCCTCCAGAGCCAGCCTGGCTTTGATCAGGCCACAGGGGAATGGGGCTGAAGGAAAGGCAGAAATAAGATTGGGCTTCAGGGTGCGAGGTGTCATGTCAAACTCCAGCAAAACAACCAGCACTTTTTCTGCCCAAGAATGGGACTCAACCCTCCTCTAAGAGCCCAGGAACAACTCTCCTGTCGTGCTGTCACGCTCCATCCCACCACCATCTGACCAAGGTGTCTTAGAGCTAGTTACCACAGAGGACCACAGCACACAGCTGTGCCTTTTCTGAACCATGGGCATAGTCCACGCTGGCTGCACCAGGAGCAGTCTGCTGAGGGCTCTCTTCTGGACAGAACCAAACCCAGTGCTCCCCTTGTGACAGGACACCTTAACACAAAGGTCTAAAGGTTCCTGTCATGTCCCCTCACCTCCTAACACTACGGTTTAGCTTCATGACCTAAGTCTGTGCCGCTGTTGGAGGGAGCAGCCCCACACCAGACTGTACTGCTGCTCCTCTACCCAGTACGTGTTCCTGGAGCCCTGCACTAGGGAGACACCTGAGCGAGAAGAACCTTAACATTTAAAATAAATGCACAAACCATGAAGGCAGATCTTTTCCATACACCAGGTGCCAGCTGCAGCAGCTACAGCATGTGCAGCTCTTCTGCAACTAGTGAGGAGGAAAAGTCGATGCCTGCAAGTCTGCTCTTTACCTGCAGTACCTGGGAGCTGCCCACGCTTTACCTGCTGGGAGACATCTCTTCCCGTCCTCCTGCAGGGTGTAACCCTTGGCGCAGGAACACACCACGTCAAAGGCGCTGCTGCCGTCCCTGCAGTACTGCCAGCACCCTCCGTTCTTGTACCAGCATTCGAGCTTTTCTGCCACGGAAACAGAGGGGCATTCCCTTGGCTACTGCTGCACAAGGAACCTTAACAGCACCCACCTTCCCGCGCCGCTAGTGCAGGCAAGAAAGCGGGAGAAAAATCTGCAGGGAAACTGGACAAACTACCTCTCACAGTCCCAGAAAACCACGCGGATTTGTAGCCAACCAAACACGTTGCCTCCTGTCTGTTGTTGTTCGCCTCTTTCTACCATTTTCCCATTTGCCACCTTTGCCTTGAGGCCGCAGCCGGGCTCTAGGCCCTTCTGCCTGCAGGGCAGGGGCAAGAAAACCCCTGGAAGAGCAAACACTTCTAAATACACCCATTTTTGATCTGTCTGCACAGCTTGTCTCTCATTTCCTGACAAAGTACCAGGCATTTTGGTGGGCGCCAAGCCTACGAGAAATTTGCTTGAGTTTTTTATACATTGTTACTTAAAAAAAAAAAAGTTTAATTGCTTCACTGGAAAAAGAAAGGGCCAACAAAAGCACTTGGGAGGGGGGAAAATTACTTATGATTCATAGTTTCCATGTCAGACTGGCTTTTGTGGTAATTTCATGCCTCACTCATTTGCAAACCGGATACAGTATTTCAGAGGACCAAAAATCTGATAGAGATGGGCAGCTTTTTGAGTCCACTTTCATCATTTGTATATTACCAAATAAATCCGGTGTTTTTCTTGTTTACACTAAGCTTTGGCTAACTTGATGCATTTACTCAATAAAATTAAAAAGAGAATAGCGCCTCGTCACGAACGATCCCCAGTGCAGGCGTCTGGACTGGACTCGTATGACTCTGAAGGGATAAAAAGAGGGAACTCCCCGTCCTTTCTTGGGGGAAGATGGGAGGTGGCCACCAGCCTTTCTCAGGGCTGGCAGAGGTGAGTGCAAGAGCCCAGCACTGCAGCTGCTGCATGACAGGTGGTGCTGTGACCCTCTTCTTCCCCAGGGCAGAGCTACAAGGAGCTACAGCCGCTGTCACAACGTGATCCCCTTCCTAGGGTGGCGGTGCCCCAGAATGTCATCTAAGAAAACACTGTTCTCACGTATCAAACAACAGGCAGTTCTGTATCAGACAGATGAAGTCACCACTGATAAAGTCACCCTCTGAGAAGCCTGTGCAAAGGTTCAGCTCAAGTATCCAAGGAACAAATTCCAGCCCCAATCTCTCCCCCCACAACGAATGCCAGGGTGTCTGTTCCTGCACTCACCTTTTTCACAGTTGGCTCCTCCAAATTTTGGGGGGCAGATGCAAAAGTAATTGTAGTGCCTTATTTTGCAGACTCCACCATTGTTACAGGGGTTTGTACTACATGGATTTAAACCTAAGAAGAAACAAGGCAGAGTGTAATTCCAGGAGTAAAGAGATGCCTGGCTTTAAACTGCCACGTAATAATTTGTACCCAGAAGGGGCACAGGAAATAGAGTTTTTTAGAAAATCCTTTTTTACCCACCTCTGTAATTGAACCAAAACTCCATCTGCAGGAAGAAATCACAAGTGAAGAGAACAGTCACCAAGTAGTCATACTGGTTACTGAAGATGTCATTTAGAAAATGGGGGTTTTTTAGGGTGTGTGTAAATTACATTCTGATTAGGACCGTAAAATACATTCTCAGAGCAGATCTCCTGATCATCACCACACAGCTCACTATCGTTTGCATCACAGCCCAGCCGCAGAGTGAAGAAACTGGGTTGTACTGGAATGCTTAGATCCATAAACGCTCCAGCCACTGAAAGGTCTGTGGCACCAGCACAGGAGCTTCAAGTGATGCCCCTCCCTCACCAACGTGTCAGTGCAAGGTCCTGCTTCACTCAGAAGAGCCATTTCCACTGCGCTGCACCACCTGCTGAGGCATCCTCACCTAACTCGGGCTAGATACAAGAGAAATTAGGCACCTCCGTTCAAACCTGCAGTTCAAACTCCTGCTTCAGCAGAAGGTCCCTGGCAGGATGCCTGCAGCCCCCTTCCCAGCTGAACTCTACCAGGCTCTGGGAACGAAGAGCTCCTCCTCTGTATTTGGAGGAGTCTGGTCAAGCAAGTGACCTCTGAAAATGTCAGAATCATGTTGCTGGACTGAGGCTCTCACAGAAACAAGTTTTGGCTACTTTTAAGGAATTGCATTTAACATTTACAAAAAACCTGAGCACTCACTCAGAATGTGGTATCTCAGAGGGGCCCCAAGTGACCCATCCTGGCTACAAAGCTGCAGAATCCACAGGCACACAGCTGGCAGAGCCATGCCAGGAGGCTGGGGAAGGGTTACTTACAGCTCACTGTTAACTTCCCTCCATTTCCCCTACAGTTTCTCACCGTTTTCTCCTGCGAATGGAAGATCTCTCTAGCCTCCTCAAACGAACACCTTTCCTCGTTGCACTCTCTCTCCAAGTTCCCTGGACGAATCTCTTCTAGAAAATAGTTTGCACGCTTGTGGAGTCTCAGCACCTCATGTGCTTCGTCTTTTCTCATAAACACTAGAAAAACAAAATTCAGCAGTTGATACTGGAAGACAACAAACTGGCATCATCACAGTCACGGTCGCGCACGTTTTCAGTTGAGTAAACATAAATAATATATAAATTCTATATAAAGAAGGGGAGTGGGAATCCGCATAAACAGCCCAAAGGAAAATAAAATTAGTCTGTTCCAACAAAAGACACCAGTAGTTTAAGCTTTCTTTCAGTGGATCAAAAGACCCACTACTGAGACTTCAGGTTAGTGCAGACATAGTTTTTTATTCCTCAAGACTCTTGAGTATTGCAGCTTCTCCTTTGGAGGCTGGTTGTATTTGTCTTCCTAACCACCCTGATCCACAACAATTATTAGTTGCCCGTCTGTGTGAGCATGTGGACACAGAGCTGGTAGGAGTTTCTGTTTGGTGTCAGCTTCGTTGGATATTCAGCGACAGAGACTCAGTGCTTTCCAGGCAGCTACTGTGGCTGCCACAGGACAGACACCATATACCAAGTGTCAGTTTTGTACTTAGATTTAGTTCATCTCCACTTCACCAGTTATTACTGCCAATAACTTCAGGGAGGGGTGCCCAGGAGAGGGACAATGGCAGCAGTGTCCTCCCCCCATTCCGCCTGCAGGAATTCCACATTCTGTCCTGCCCATGCACCGCTGGCTGAAGCACAGGGCTCGCAGGGTCTTCCAGCCGGGATGCTCTGAAGGAAAATGAGGGCTCGCCCAGCCCTTGTGCATGCACTGATCCCACTACTTAGAGAAGAGGGAGGGGTTTGCCCTTCTGCTAAATCTCCAGAAGTGTGGCCCTAGGTCCAAACCAGGAAACCTTGCCATGCAAAAATAATTCAGATTTTGCATTCAATGTCACAAGGAGAATACACTGACATGACAGTGGTCTATTTAGGAAGTTAATTAAGGCTGATTTCTCTTGAAAATGCATACATAAATATTCATTTTTTTCTTGTGCATTTCAAGAAGTGCTTCTTCAGCCCACAGGACTTTGTGTTCAGAAAAGGAATGACGTTTTGTGCCAAGATGGTCACAATAAAACAACTAAGTTAAAAATGTAATTCAGAAGTACCCACCTGAATATGACAGTGGCCGGCTGCTGTTGATGGAGCACATCAGCAGGAGAATCACCCCAAGGCAGGAACCGCTCTCCATTTTAGTGAGCATTGAGTTCCTGATTTTCTTCAGCAGGAGAAGAATGATATCGATGTATTGTCACAAAAACAACAAGGGTGAATGAGCCTGCAAGAGAGATGAAGAAGTAGAAGCAAGAGCACGAGAGAAGGAACACATAAAGCAAACTCTACCCAGTTTGTTTTGACCCGATGTCCACTGTGTCTCCAAGCCTCAGCGATTCTGTTTCTACAACAGAAATCCCAACAGCTCACAAGGAAACGCGCAGATTGACCTGGCCCAGGACGTGGTGCAGGGTCTGATCCAAAGCCCACAGAAGGAATAGAAAAGCTTTTGGTGACCACGGGAGGCCTGGAATGGCCCTAACTGAGCAGAGCCGGTTCCAGCGACAGCCTTGTTTAAACTGTAGAGGATCCTGGGCTGAGGACTTCAGCCAGCAGCGTCTAATGACGGCAGCTGGTAATTACTGATGGTCTGGTCAAGTCAGACCGTGTGCGCAAAGCCCAGTGAGGAAACCATCCACCACATACCTGGCAGTGAGAGTTACAAGACAGAAGTCTGTACTTCCTCCTGTTACCTTCCCAGGCTAAACAGTTTCCCAGGATTCCACAGCACGCACCTCTTTGCTACCTCTATCATTTTTCCAAAACCGCGCATTCGCTTTACACAGAACCGTGCGCTTATACTCACTTTTTTCTTTACTTTTTTAGGGGAAGACAGGAGAGAGATTTGGATGTACACCAGGAACAGCCATGAGGTCAAGATGTTGATCATTAACCAGTCACAAATATTGACCGGAGAGGAGAGACAACCTTCTGGGTTCTATGAAACGCATCTGAAATCCAAAACCAGAAGAAAATTGTGTGTGTGTTTCCACACACAAACATGTGTGCATTAAAAAAAAAAAAAAAGTCCTTAAAAACATCCCCAATGATAAAAGCCGCTTTGCAACAAATTTCTGCAGGAAAATCTGGAATTTTTAAGGGAAGATTTCTGACACTCTATCACTGTTCAGTAGGTGAGACCAACTGATCTGGAAAATACAGAAGCTGCTCTGTAAACATCTGTTGAAATAGGCAGAGCCGTGAGTGTGGAGGAGGACTCGGAGCAGCCACCTGCAGGAAGGCAGATACTGCCCTGCCACAGCCACAGCCACTCACTGACATCACCATTTCCACCTTTAATCAGACCGTGTTTTACCGGCTTTGAGCACAATAACGTGTTTCCTTGTAATGCAGTGACTGGCAACGGCAGCCTTCTCAGAAGCAGGCATTTGTGGTGCAGGACCTGGCTGGAAGGCTGCTGCTCAAAGCATTATTCGTTAATGTTCGCTGACCCTTAAATCTGGTCCCAGATAAAAAGAGGGGAGGGAAAAAAGAGAAAAAGAGACAGAGACAGTGACAGCGACACAGGGAGACGGCTGACTGTGCTCCTCAGCTTCAGCTCACCTCCAACATGAAGCCCTCAGCCCGGCTGCTACTTCTTTACTGCACGAATCAACTTCAGCACCTGATTAATAAGCTTGTAAGCAGCTTTTAAGTCAACAAGCCCAAGTCCATGAGTTTAGGAGGTATTAGACCTCTTTGCTGACACATTAAATTTCTTACAAATCCTAACACAATTTTATTGTACCTGAGGTTTTTTTTTTGGTTTAACGATCTCATCACAAGAGCAGACCGAAGTTCTTCCCTGATCCAAATACACGTCCAAATCCTGGTTGAGATGTTGGAATCATGTATCGCTATGTCAGAGATAGATTCACTTTTTTTGTTACATGATTAATTGTATTTTGCAGGCTTAAGTGCTAAGATAAAAACCAAGTATAAGCTGTGATATTAAACTTCATTTTGATTTGCTGCTGCCTATGAACTTATTGGTGTTGTCTATCTTTTTTACTGATGTACCCCCAGATATATGAACACACACACACACACACACACACACACACACACACACACACGTACATGATGTAACTTTATCAGTGAACATTAGGAATGCTAATATAGCCTGCAGCTATATTAGATAAGGAATGAAACAAAAGTGTTTGCTGAGCTTGTTACTCAGAAGAGCTTTATAGACCCTCGGATAAATAGAGCGTGCAAAAGCTTGGAATTAAACCTCTTTTGTTTCTGAATAACACCAGCATTCCCACCGACTTTTAAGGAAGTCTGGGGGCGGGGCGGGGGATAAAACAAGCATCGAGTGTGCAAAGAATAAGAATATGGAGAGGTTCTAGTGACCTGCTGAATCAAGTTAATCTGCGAGCACTGGAACAAGATGTGAAGGAGCGCAGGTAGTGATGATGTTGTTAAAATTTCATTGTGTTGAAAGAAAAATTATACGAATACAGAGCCAACCAAAACAGTTACTGCGGGTAACATGTAAAAGCTGAAATGGCAGAACTGTATCACTGCAGTGACTGTTCAAACACTTTCTCTGTCCCCTCCTGCCTGACCCCCCCAACCAATTCAGTCACACTTCAAAGATGGAGTTGTCTGAACGTGGACTTATTTTCTACAATGCTGTACAGCATCTCGGCGTAACAGGGTGTCTTATTTCTTGCCTGTAAGGCCCAAGTAGGACTATACTAAAAATAAACAACATAACCTGGAAACTAATCAATGTAGACAAGAAAAAAAATAAAGAAGTAAAAAAATCTAAGTACCAAGGAAAACAGTACACAAGGTTCACGTACACTCAATATTTAATACTGAAGATACGACAGTAATTACACCGCTTACTGTCACTAGCACATAGTCACAATATTCTGGGCTCTCAGACTCAACCCTTCAAAGAAGCTGATGTCTCATCTATGTGGTGCTGGATCCACTCAAGATACTGACTAACTCTGGTGTAGACTCCAAATTTCCCCTTCCTTCCGCAGCCTTCACCCCAGCTCACCAGTCCTACCAAAAACCAAGTGTCCTTATACTCAGTGACCATAGGGCCTCCACTGTCACCACTGCAGGAATCTTTCCTGTCTTCTAAGCTCCCAGCACACAGCATGTTGTCAGAGATAGCAAATCTCATCGCCTGAGCACACTCGTTCCGGGGAACCATGGGGATTTGAATATAACTGAGGAGAGTAGAGTAATTCCTGTTAACATCACTCGTGCTGCCCCAGCCAGTTACCACCATCTGCTTCCCACTTGTTGTCAGCTCCTGCTCTGCCAGCTCGCGGGTGGGAAGACAGATAGGGAGCGCGTATTTGTTATACATCACGGGCTCAGCCAAGTGCAGCATGGCTATGTCATTATCGGAGGTCTCCTTGGTGTAATTCTGATGGCTCACACGTTTATCAACCCAAATGGTTTGCTCCTCTGCCTCAATACGGAGACGGTGGGATTTACCTGGAAGAGCAAACAAGAAGATGACAGATGCTACCAAATCTTCCTTCTCGCTGACCACCATCTGGATTACATTGGGCTTTAGGACTGTACTTCACGCTTTTACTTCCCTCATTGTATAGACATTTGTTCATTTTATGTTACCATTAACGGTGTTCTGACCAGATGGACAAACTTGCACATTTTCCATATTTACCTAAATCATGAA
Organism: Bucorvus abyssinicus; assembly: GCA_009769605.1. Taxonomy (NCBI): domain Eukaryota; kingdom Metazoa; phylum Chordata; class Aves; order Bucerotiformes; family Bucorvidae; genus Bucorvus; species Bucorvus abyssinicus. The sequence continues at coordinate 20,446,686 of CM020035.1, read as the reverse complement.
TACACAGAGTACTAAATGAATTCGTTCCCTAGAGGTATGGTCATCAGTTGAGAAGCTGAAATGCCCACGGATTGTCCTGCTGTGTCGATACTACAGTGCACTTGTGCAGCTTGAGAGATCTTCTTCAGGAGGAGAACAATCTTCTTGGAGTCAGCACTAAAAGCTGGCAGCGTAAGCACACGGCAGAGCAAGACATACACAACAGTACACAAGCTTTATGCTGTGTAGCCAGTGCCTGAACAACTCAACTTCAGGATTTAAAAGATAAAGATGACTGACTGGTAAGGCTATTCCTTTCTGAAGTCGGGCATCTGTATTTTAAGGAATTTTTGACTACTTAAGACTTCTCAGATGTTATTTGTGCTTCATGATCATGAGCACTTTGTGGGCCAAGCAGTTATGGAACAATAAGCAGGGAACTAAGCTGAAAAGGGTCAGAAAGGCAAGAACAAGTCACTTGTGATAGACTGGAAAAGACAGAACAAATCTCTGAGACAGGATGCGCAGAGATAGCTCCAAGAATCGTCATCAGTGGCTGTCACAGTCCTGAACGGTGCTGTTGGGCGATTTAAGCTTGGTATCAAGGCCTACTTCAATATGCACTTGATAAAACCACTTTGGAGAACTGTCCGTTACACACACTCGAGCTGCAGGCAGGCACGCGTCCGAGCACAAGAGGTGGCAGGACACCCAGGCTGACACTTCACCTCTGCCCATGCTGCCTGTGTGTGACAGAAGTGTCCCTTCCTTCTCCGTCTCTTTGTAAGTGAGATGGAAGCTGTTCTTTATCACCACCTTTTCAAACATGCGCTTTACAGTATCACCCTTCAAATTTGTTCCCCCAACCCTGTTAAATTTTGCCTTCTTTCAGACTTATTTGAATCCCTCCAGATACAAACTCCAAAGCCAAGTTGCTCTGACTCCGCATGACCAAGGTCATCTGAAGTCACATGCTTCAGCGTGAGCTCCCCTGTGCTTGACCCTGTCACTGAGGTACGGCAGCTGTTTGCTTTGGGGTTTTTTCTGTAATGAGTCAGGGTCTCCAAGCGTAGGGACTTCATGATCCACAGTAGTTCCAGAAATAGATTCTCAAAAGACCCCTTAAGTCCAGCTTTGGATCTGGGACTTCCAGACCAATTATTTCTGAGTCTTTCCTCTTGCTCTTCTGCGGATGGCCAATGGACATTTCATACATGGCCACAGCAGAAAAGAGACGGATGAAACAGCTCTGACGGGCACCTGTCTTGAGTAGTATCAGAGCCTGAAGGACTTGTGATTAATAAAACCAAAACTCAAACCCCCATTTTTTTTTCTGCTCTCATGACCTCTCCTTTGTGGCAACAGTGTCTGTAGCACTCTTGGACCACATTTCCTTGCTACCTGCTCTGCAGCCACTATGGCTGGAGGCTGACTGGCAGGAAAGGAGCAGGGGTTTATTCCCATCTTCACAGATACAAAACTCTGCTTTAGGCCTCAGAAATCACTGTCAGATCATCTCCTCCGAGGAGGGCAGTTCAGTTGCGTAGGAGCATACTTTCTGCTAGGCTTCACGTGCCCTATATACAAGCATGGCCATGAACACACTTCTTGATGCTCTTAAGCTGGAGGTGCGGGAACAAGAACCACAAACAGAAAAATTGTGTTGTTCTCAAATCCATGTTCCAAAACATCAGCTACTCTGAGATCTAACTTTTCACTTCAGACACTAAAAAGCCATGTGAGTTCTGCTACTCCCCAAGCTCATGATGTGAGCTTCCCCTCCAGTTTTGCTCTTATGGATGTCAAGCAGATGGCTGCAGCGGGACAATTCCAGCACAGTGATGGGTATTTCAGCCTGACAGAGACAGGTCGAGTATCACCTCTGCCATTGCAGTACAAACACATTCATTACTGTTGTGGAGCTCCCACCTGCCCCCACAGACATGTCAATGTGTTCATTCCATACTCTGTACCATGTGTCTCACTAGATGTCTCCAGGGTTTAGAGCATGAGTTTTCTGATGGTAGTAAAATACCCAAAAGATACATGTAAAAGGACAACCATGTGATGTTAGGGTGGATCTTATAAAGGTTCCCTTTGCTTGACCTGGAGACACTCTTGGTGAGGTCTCAGGCTGTAGTTATCTCAGTCCTGCACATACACCCCCATATGCCACAGTAAAGGACCCTTCTGTGATCTCCATCTCACCACAGCAATATTGCTCAAGACTGAGTGAGAAGGGCTCCCTCTCATGCATCACAACTCAGTCCATGACCACACACTTGCTTCTTCCTCTATTAATAAGAAAGGTCTTTTGGGCAGCTAGGAGAGTGAGAGAAATCCAAGCCTCTACTGCTGATTATCCTTACACTACAAATTACTCTGTATATTCACTCCAAATGTACGTTCTCAAATTTTCTCAAATCAGGGTTCTCAAGTGCCAACACTTTTTTTCATGCATTGAAAATCCCTTTTTATTCGGTCAGCACAGGACTCTCTTGACTGATCCCACTCCTTTCTCTTTGTTGCAGAGATATCTCTGGGCACGGCTATCCCAGCTGAAAGCTTGTCAGACTGCAAAGATCTCTACCAAGACCTGCAGTATGAGGCCAGGGTGGACCAATTTAAGTGCAGCCTCAATACTTCCCCTAGTTACCATGTTCCCAGTGACCTAGCCCCTTCAAGCTGCACTCAAAGCTACACCTAGCACTGCAGAGCATTCAAATGCCGCATCTGATGGTTGCTTTTCCCCTAAAACTCTCTAAGATCCTTTACCAAACAAACTGAGCAGGTTTCTCCTTCTTGAGCCTCACTAAAACGAAGTATATGTATTTGCAATCACTTAAAAGGGAAGAGAATGACTTACTGGCAATTGGAAGTGCTTGGAGACGCGTAGCTGTTTGCGTGTTTCCAAACTACCACACGCACTTCCACTTCGACGTCCCTCTGTGGAAAAGGTGGACATTCTGGCACTGAGGAGCCACGGCTCTATCACATGCTTTTCCCATTTATCCTTTATGCTGAACAATGGAGGATGTACATGAACACATCCGCCCGTATGTGCCTTACTGTCTCTGTTCTCAAACATCTGCACATCCACAGTGTGGATATGGAACCTGCACACAGACAACCTATTTCCAAGGCTACGTATACAGCCGAGATATTTGCAAGACTTTTCACAGTGACTGGGAACAAGCTACCTTTCCACTTCTCATTGCAGAAAGCAAGGAGTTGAGCTGTAATGCCTCTCACTAATGGTAGATAGAAAACACTAATAAAAAAAAATTCTACTGAAGTGTGAATGGAACAGGAATTATTTTTGTCTGTTAACTCAGGAGCAGTACTGTACTTCACAAAGATTTTCTCATGCTTAAGAGCAGCAGTGCCAGTAAAAGCAGTGTGGCCATTCTGCGGCACTTCTTCTCTGTGCAAAGGCTCTTAAGTAATGGTGTTCAAATGTATGAAAAGGCAGGAAGAGGCCCTGTGTCATTCTCCTCCTGGGATAAAGGCTTTTTTTTTTCAGTATTGGAATGACCTTGAATATTTTAATCATCAGAAAAACACAAGCAGAAGAGACCAAGTCCTTCTACTCTACAGACAAGCAGCAGTGCTCAGAAGACATCAGTTCACTTCCATAGTAAAGCTGAGAGTGGCTCTAATGAAATTACTTTTTTTGTTGTTTTATGCTAAGATGCGTATTAAATACTTCCTAGACAACCTCCTCCTACAACCAAGAAAGACTTTTATTTTCATAACCTGCTTGTCTTTCTCGTGAGATGATAAACCTTGGGAATTAAACAGTTATATTTAAAAAAAACCAGGGACAGACGTTTTTCATACCAAGTCTTACTTTGAGCCCCTCTTCTTTCTCAATGCAGTGTGCTGCCGTTAGGACCCAGGATGGATGGATGAGAACACCCCCACACAGAAATCTCCCTTTGCTATTTTGCAGCATAATCTGAAAGAAAAAAAAGCGAGGTCTGACACTGCACGGAGCACAGCTCACAAAATACCGCACACATTGTTCTTTGTGGCTGCAAAATGCCCCGATGCATCAGGCACCAAAGCATGTCACATTCATTGAAGTGAAAGCTCTACAGTGGGACAAAAGCGCTACGAATAAGGTCTCTGTGAAAGACCTACAAAAAAGTTTTGATCATTCTTCTTGAATGAGGGCTGGCTTGCTCCAAATTGGCATGAGACAATGCTGGTCGGCGCAAAGAAGCGCTTTGGTACTTCAAAGCTTTGAAACACAGCTCCAGTGAGGGGATTATTCTTCTGCCCACAGCACATCAGAGACAGGGCGTCATCTCAGGCTGCAACTCTCATGCTATGGTGTAAAACGGCCTCTAATGTCAAAGAGAACCAGGCCCTCACTATACGCATTCACTAGTTCCATGATAAGCTCTGCCAGGTCTGCCCTTTCTCTGTGATGCCCCAACCTGCGCTGTAAAGCTATGGCATGCTTTGCTGACTACATCTGCTAACTTGAACTTACGGCAGATGAGGTTTACAAGAATGGATCCATGCAGAAAGGGCGAGGAGATTCCCTCACGCTCCCACCATAAGCCTGTCACAGAAGCTGGAGCATGCACCACGCAGCACGAGCTGCAGTGATTAAGTGGCCTTCCCGAGGCTGGAGCAAAGCGCTAGGTAGGTGTCATCATTGACATTACTGGCAAGGTAAGGCAAAAAACTTGGCAACAGTGACAAGGTCAAGAGTCCTAACAAACAGCACATTTTTTTTTCCTGTTACTTTTGGGTTGCTTTTGAAAAAGCTAAGCTAAGGGAATCTTAGCTTCACATGACACCACCACTAGTAATATAGGAGCCTTTCCGGAGCAGCCAGGCAGGCAGAGCTGTTCAGGAAGAGCCTGAACTATTTGTGATGAAAAACCCTTTCCTCCTTACCTGCCAAGGGCTGCCTCCCCTTCTTCCTGCTTTTCCCTCAATGAGACGAATATTGAATCCTGCTTTGGCTTCAATGTAGTCCATTTTCACTCTTCCACAGGGGAACTCCACTACAGGAGATGCAGAGAAGTTAACTAGCAAAGATCATCCAACACAAAATCTCTCTCTAGAGCATTCCTGCCATCTCTCTAACCTAGGCAATACCATTCAGGGGCTTCATGTAAGTCCCTCATCGCTCTGCAGTGGAGGCAGTTTCCTGATTCCCCTGTACGTCTCCATGAGGCAAACACAGGTTAACGGCCATAAAGAGGGTATAGAGTTGGAAAATGCAGGCACAGAGTTACCTGCATGGAATGGACGTTTTGAAAACTAGTACTAAGTGCACTGCAGACAATTCTCCCATAAAACCCTCTTACTCCATGTTTGAATAATCCTGTCAAATCTGTACTACAAACATCATCCTCTTACCTACAGGTTTGCACGTGGTATGGTTGTTCATCAACTGATACCCAGATGCGCAGCTGCAAGAGCGGCACTGGTTGGCAGGGTCATCCTTACAGAAATGTTCACATCCTCCGTTATCAACAGAACAGTTGGTGTATTTGACCTCTGCAGAAAAAATGGACAGCAAGAGAGACATGAGAAGCTGGAAAGTCAAAGAGACACAGGAACGTAAAACGGCAGAATAACATGGTGATTCAAGCGAGCAACAGCTGACAATGGATTTGGGATGATAGTTGTGGGCTTTAATGGCACTTGGGCCCTGAGACAACAAACAGACCTTGGTCCAGAATAAGGCAGTGGGGAGATGGAGAAAACAGAGATTACTGTCAGGGCAGGTAGACTGGAGAATAGAAAATTCACTGTCACTCAGTGCAACTCAGACAGTGCACACTGTTGGTGATACATGATGTATGCACTCATCCCTAAATATGCTATCCAGCTTCTGTGCCAGGAAGAAACTGTCACAGTAATGACAATCAAATATTTGCAGTTGATTGTTTTTTCCCCTGTATTGCAAAAAACCCACACCATCCCCATACTGACAGTTCTGAAGTGATCGAAAACCCTGCTTTACAGAATGATTTCCAAGATTTCTATAACATTTAGCTATCTCATATCTCCAAACCTCTCCCATGTAACACAAAGTTAATTTTGCTTTAGGTAAGCATATGCAGCAAAAGAGGAATCACATTAGCGAAGAAAACAAGTATACTGTGCAATGACAAAGGTGTTGGTCCCTACTACACTGAGATCGCAGCCAGAAAGAACGCTATTTTATAGTGGATTAAAGGCTATAAAGCATTACCATAATTGCACAAAACGCCCTCCCAGCCTTTGTTACAGATGCAGGAAAATTTTCCAATATTGTCCTTGCAGATCCCATTGAAACAAGGCTGTGGGTCACACTGATCTCCATCTGAAAGAGGCAGGAAAATGCAGTCCCTGAATCGTGCAGAGCTCACAGACCAAACATTAACACAAACAGACCCTCCCCAGATTCTCAAGTAGCACCCACAGTTTCTGCCACCGAAAGGTGATGCCTCCATGGTGCTGGCCCAGAGACAAGGGCATTTGTTTGGGCTCTGAATTACAGCTGCAGAGTGAGTGGAGTGGGCAGAAGGGGAAGAAAGAGCAAAACCTGAGGCAGACAGGTCAGGGGCAGGTTACTCTGGAAGTGAAGAGCAGGGGTGGGGCTCCTCTTTGGATCATGTCAGGTAGGGTTAGAGCGTCAGAGAGCACTTTTGACCAGTGTCTGAGCTCTGGGGAGATGACTGATGATAGGCACAGATGCACCTCAAGTTTTAAAGGAAGGTTTCCTGTATGATAGAAGAGGAAAACATTCTTTGCACACCCCTTTTCAGAAAGAATGGAATTTTGAATCGGTATGTGAGACATGGCAGCAGGAAGGCTGAGTACCAGTTACTCTTGAGGAAACACAGAGAAGTGATTAAGAAGATCTTTTACTTACCTACATACTTGGTCCAAAAATCTCGCTGTGGAGAAACAAAACTTCCATTAAGGTTAGAAGCAGATTTTTAACAAGCAAGGGATTTAAAGTGTATCATGGTCTTGGCCAACTGAGCAAAGGACCCCCCTCAACAGCACTGGTCTCATTCTTCTTGACAGTGCAGTGACTGGCACTACAAACCAATAAAACTGGCCAGCCCGGACGTTCATGTCTAGCCCATACTCAGCACAGATCCCCCCCTGCCTTGCTTGCAGACCTACCAGCACGACAACCCGTCAACATCTCCACAGCTGCTCTGTTTTCTTGTCACTTACTGCCAAGTAAGTCACATGTGTTGTTGAGTGCACAATTCGTTTGCGTCCAGTTAGACAAAACATGGGCATTGTGAAGACAGACCCCACTCCACTCTGGGGCCTGAGGAACAGCAAGGACTGGTTCATCCTATGTGGTGAGCCTACTCTACTTAACACAGCAAAAAAAAGTCCAAGCCAACACGACGATTGGGAGTTGAAAGGGGCAGGAATCAGGGATGTTGGCAATAAAGGTAGCATCCAATAGAAAATATGAGGTTTGGAGAAGTAGAGAGAACCTAGTGATAAGAGAAATGTTTGTCACGCACAGGTGGGAGACTGGGGAGAGAGAGAAAAGCATCCACGGCTGGTGCATGGACAACAGAGAGCAAAGGACTGGAAGTGGCAGCAAGAATAGCCAATGGGGTCAAGCAGGGATTGGGATTACCTAGCTGGGACCTAAACCTCACGATTAGGTCAGGTGGGATATGCATGAGCAGCCACATTTTGTGGCCAATACATGTGGTAACTTGGCCATCACCGTTAACACAATTACATTCCAAACCATGCCTACATCTTAAGAGTCAGGAGGGGTGCATGTTCAGTGCTGACAGGAAGATCTCCTATGACCAGGATTGCAACACTTCAAGAAAACTAACTAACAAACTTCCACATTCATCCTTAAAAGAACAACTTACTGTTGCTTCCTTGGTTTCAAATATCTCACTGGCCTCCTCAAAGTCACACTGCTCTTCAATGCACTCACGCTCCAGAGAGCCCGGTTTGAGCTCCTCCAGAAAAGTGTTAGCCCGCTTCTGAATTTTCAGGACTTGGTTTGCATCTTTACTGCTGTAAAATACTGGAAGCAAAAACACGAAAGCACAAGCAGGGAAAAGAGCTCGCTGAAAACTGGCAGTGGTCCTTCCCGAAGGACACTTTTCAGAGTAACAGCCCCCACCTCTAGCACTGCAAGAGAGCCTGCCCTAGAAACCATGGGCTGTCAGTGCTGTGCTGCAGAAGTACGCTCCAGCCTCTGCTCTGTGGTACAGCTCATAGGGCCCATGAGGGCTGTGACCAGGCAGCCACCATGGCCCAGCACCATGTCTTTCAAATTCGGATAGAAGAATTCAACCCCCCCTAATGGGAACAATTCCAGCCACTCCCTGTGACTGACAGTGGAGCAGGAAACAGCAACTGGAGAAGGGTGAAGGGTGTCTCTAAAACAAAAACTTACTTGAGGTACCACAGACTCGCGAAGAGCAGGCAGCCAGCAGCACCCCTACGGTGACAAGCTTCCACATACTGCAGCAGGAGTCACCTCAAGAAGAGAAGGCAGGTGTGAAGGGAGCGCACTGCTGAGCTGCAGCACGACCCCATGCTGCAGGCAGTTTCCATTCTGACAGCTCAGCTAGTTCCTGCACTTGTTTTCCTCAAAGCACTTCCCTCGCTCGGTACTGTGTTGTGACTCTGATTTCAGCTCCAAAACGGCTGTTCATCAGAGGCCCTCCAGACTGTTTTGCTAGTTTCCTTTAATCCAGCAGCAGGTCTCCCAGAACACTTCTTGTCTGCCCCAACATTCTCCCCTTGCCACTGGACATTTTTGACAAGCTTTAGGCTTCATTAAAGCAAGCTGTACTTTGGAATCCAAAGGATACAATAGTTCTGAAGCACTTACTGCTTTATTCAGTGTGAATCAGCGTGATCTATTCTTCCGCCATGAGCTCTGCTGGAACTTAGTTAATCCATAACTTCAGATATTTACTCTTTGGAGTGACACAGACTGCTTCTTTTTAGTCATTAAACAAACAGCGCTCAGGGGAGCTTGACAATTTACCTGCATACAGGAGAAAAGTGAAACAGCTGAGGCATCCACTCAGCCTTTTTCAAATCTGGTTTTTTTCTTTTGATTCTCTGGCAAGTAGAAATGGTTATATTTAGTTTGTAAGAGTTAACCACAGCGCTGAGGTCCCCTGAGACATTCTACCACCTTCTCACAGCACAAAATCACCCAGAAGTGACATATACTGCTATTTTTAAGAGTTCTTCCACTTTACTTTCTCATCAAAGGTTCCACCACAGAACAGCCGTGGCAACTAACCCCCCTTGCAGCCATGAACAGGCAGTGCTGCCCCATCAGCTGCCTGCTGTGAGGATGCAATGCAAGAAGCTTGTACCAGCATGCTGCATCTTTTGGTGTACTGGGTTAGCTCTCATCAGCACAAAATCTTCTATTCAATTTTTGAGTATTAAACATTTTAGAGAAAAACCACAAAACTTTTCAGAAGTTTTCTTGCCTTGGAGATAGTATGAAAAAATGTGTCTCCCTTCTCTGAAAGCAGTTTGTGCAGTGGCACCCTTTTGGGCCTTGCAGCATGTGACATCTTCACGCCAATTACCTGTGCAACCATGTGTCCTTAGGGGTCCTTCATCAAAGTGCCACTGGATCTCAGGAGAAGGAGGGCCTCCCCAGGAGCTCAGCTCACGTCCAGTCACACTGTGTAGGAGAGCTCCGGTTGTGTATAAAACCTTTTTTTCTTTTTCCCTTACAAACTCGGCCATGGTCTTTCTTTCAAGCTCTCTTTAAACAAAGGTTTCAAAGTTCATCCATCTGGGACTTGTGCTAAAAAAAACCAAAAAGATTGCGGCATCCAAAATCACCGTTGGGGAAGATGTGCGCACTGCAAAGCTCTACTGATACATTCTTTATCCTCAGTTCAGCCACTCAACATGAAAATTTCAGCTGAGGTTAATTATAACAGATTCTTATTGAAAATAAAGTTTATGAAACTCACCTGAAGACAGGAAACATAGGAAATCTAAAGAGAAAGAAGTACAGTAACATATATTCTGTGTATTACTCTTAATATTTGTAGTTGATCCGGCTACCTAGAAATAGTGCTTTGCTACCACACATTTACCTGTTTTTAAAGAGACTTTTGTTTCTAAGACTTGGTATAGGTTGGAAATTTAGGACACACACATTGACCATCAACCTAAAACATTAAACCACTGTGTCAGCCCCCTAAAAAAACCTATACTGATACACAGAAAGAATGAATCCATCAGCCCATGGATTTTGGAGTCTTTATATTCCTGCTCTCCAGTTTCTCTTGCTACTGCAGTACAGAAATATGTATTTTAAAAGCCAGCACTTGGCTCTCAGGTAATCACAGGGGATTGAAGAAAAGATGCTTTAGTTTTGCCTCTTCTACAGGAGAGCTTCTGGAAAACTCTCATGTATGTTTTCAGCCCTTAGCTGCTTAGCCAAGAGTGCTGAATCACTCCTCTAGAATTTTTCCAAATTGAAATTGTGATTTAAAATGTAAATTTCCATAAATCACATGAATTCTAGACAGATGTAAATTCTGACAGAGAGGGGAACTGAGGTGTCAAAGTCACAAGGCCTCAAAGTCACAGCTCTTCAGCAATCAGTCTCATGTGGCATCCACCAGTTCTTCCTACGCCACCAGTAACAGCTTTTAATTTGTAACAAATGTGAATAATTCACTGAGCAATAAAAGCACTAAGCCTTCTTCCTATATGCACAGCGGTGTCTCTCTCTGCTGGAGCACTATCAAAGTGTCCCTCTCACCTTGGATACTGTTTTCTTGCAAGACCTGTAGAAACTTGATGTTCTGTGAGCCATCTCTCTCTCCATGAACCATCTGAAATGAGGCAGTAATTTCCAAACAGGCATTAAAAGGGGAAAGATGGACGGATACACACAGCACCAGATAAACCAGATCGCTCTCGCTTCCCTAGGAAACAAGCTGAAATACCAGTCTCCTCAGGCTACCCTTCTCAGTAGGTCCTTGGAGGCCAAGGTCTCGCACAGCTCACACATAAGCCTAGGAACACGCTGCCAGGAAAGCAGAAACACCTCTCTGTAGGGAGGCAGCTCAGAGCACATCCTCAATAGGCTGCTGGGAAGTGCTGCTGCGAATCCAGTTTGCAGCCTGGGAGCAGGAGGAATTTGACAACCTGAGCAGAGAGCAGGTTGCTCCCACGACAGTCCCTTCAAGCCTCTCCCTCCAACTTCCCTGTCTGGTACCTGCTCACACCCACCTGAGGCTGCAACCGTACACAAAGGGGAGCCCTACCACTTGCTCTAACTCTTCCTGCCAGCAGCACAGCCCATCAGCCAACCTGCTCATGGAGGACAAGAAGCCTGAAACAGCCCCTTCCCTGCTCCCCTGAGGAACAGCCGTAAGCCACAAGTGACTCATATTTACCCCTGAAGTCAACAGAAGTGGTAGCATCTTTTAGGCAATATGCAAACTCTCCCGCCTCTCCCTTTCTTGTGAAGGCAAAGACTTACTACGTTCCAGGTCATTCGGTAAGCCAGCAGAATGCTGGTACTCTTCAGACAGAGGTTGCTAGAGAACTGCCATGCCTATTTTAGCTGTTATTAAGGCGAAATGTCACTTTCCACAGTCTCAGAACCTTCTCATTCTGCCCACGTGAGAATTAAACATCTCAAGCTGCTCAAGTCCCAGCTGGTGGGTGCACAGTTATTCATTCCAACCAGGCACACCGCAGTCAAATAAAAAACATTTACCTTATGACTCTGAAGCTGCTTTACAGGTAAAGGAGTGGCAGGGCTTCTTCTAAACCTGTTCCTTTCCAGTGCTGCCCATTCAGTGGGAGCAGGTTTCCTCGACTTCTCCTCAACTCTCCTGATGATTTAAAAAAAACCCAAACACATTAAAAAACACCACCACAGAGGTCAAGGGGAACAGCAGCAGAATACTCTTAAAAAAAAACCTCTCAGTGGCACTTGAGGATTTTTCAGCACACCTCTCTCCAAATCCACTTCGCCTTCCCAAGACCCATTAGGTAATTATCAATCAAACTGACAGGATGGCAGCCCTGAGCAGGAGGTCCAATATTCCAGTAATGACACACTGAATGGGGCAGAGAGTTTCTTGCTATTGGCTTCTGCCACATAAATAACAAAAACCAAAAGAAATGACCTCATCAGAGGAGTAAGCGTATCTTCTGTCTCTCTGCTGGTCCTTTCTCAGCATGTTTTCTGTAGCGTTACTTAATGCAGAGCCTGACACTCAAGACTGGTATGTGTGTGAGCAAAGGCAATAATTTTTCTTTTCTCCTTATTACTAGGACTAGGTAATTAACATTTTAATGATTAATTTTACCATTTTCATCTTGCAACAGTACAGAACATTACTATGGTTTCTTAGGTTCCTGTCACATAAGCTGTTCCTTCAGTTTAACTATCAGTACAAAGGTCTTTTTTCACATAGAAAATACTTATGACCACTGTAAGTTACTTCCCACTTACTTCACAACAGTACTATGGAACTCTATGACCATCCTCTCAGTTTAAATTAATCTCCTGAAAGTTTCTTGTCAGCACCAATCTGCACACATGGAAGAGAAAGTGCAATCCAATCCAATTTATGAACTGCTCACCCAAACATCTTCACATCTGTTAGTTTCAAGTTTACAGGCATCATTTTATGGCAGTCAACTGCTACCTTTCATGAGAAACTTCCTTTCTCCCAGATTTTTGTAAATGCACTTTCACTTATTCCAGTTACAGTGTGTATTGCCTGCAATAAACTGACTGCCCAAGCGTAACACAGAAACAACTGCTGCCCTCTCATCAGGGCACTGCACCATCATGACCAGGAAGACGCGGTCACACCACGCCATGCCATGAGAGGTCCACAAGCACATGGCAGTCATCAACAAACACCCTGCTGAGTTTCTGAGCATCTTCCCATCTAGCTGTGGGTTTGCACACAGGGGAGCTATGATAAGGATGAGCAGCAGTAGAACCACCATGTTCAAAACACCTCTTCTTTTTTCACTGCAGAGATGTAGCTAATAAAAATAAACTACATGATGCCTTCTACTCCATGCCAATTAAACCAAGGCAAAGAAATCCTACAACACAGGTCTACAACAATCACATTTACCATTTCACTCCTCTCTATGGAACAGCTCTGAAATTCTGATGCAACTCAGAATAAACCCATTTTATCACAGAACAGATTTTTATTAGCTGGTTCCCACCAGGCGGGCACTGCAGCCCTCACACAATTAAATCAGTACAGAGAATCTTTACTGGAAGCTCAGAAACAAGTTTACTTTATATACAAGAAAAACTTATTTACAACAATTAACAGTAAACTATGTACAAAAAAAAATACAGGAGACATTTCCATGGTTATCACTGTATAAATTAACACAATAAATAGGAGGGAAGCAGGTCCCATTCTTAAGGCACAAAACCTTCTTCCCAAGACTGCACAGGGATTCACTTGCTTCCCTATGCTTTTGACAGGATCACAGGAATGGCGGGGAGACCCCTGAGGAACAACGGTCGGTGGACGATGACATAGACATGCAGTCACTGCTGACAGTTGTAGAAAAACGTCTTTTTTCATCCTTTCCTTTTTGTTTCTTTTTACAGTACACACATGTTAAGATACAAAATATTTTGTGTAAACAGTCTTTTTTAAAATCACATAGATAGTATGCACATTTTTAAATAATACTAAAACAATGAACAAAGCTTTCCATACGATTTGGGTGCAGAAACATTCCCAGGACTGGCACTGAAGTCCTCGGCAGAGCTGGAAGCTCGCAGGTGCCCAGTTCTTGTGCAGCCCAGCCAGGCTGACACCTCCGGGCACCAAGCGAGCGGCACAGCTCCCCTCTGCTGCAACGAGCCGGCTCCTGCCGCAGTGGGGGAGGCGTGCTCTCAGCACTGAGATCCCACCAGCAAAACCAGAGAGTCTGCATCAGCTCTCCCGGGGGTAGCCCAGAGCAGGGCACCGCTGACAGCTGCTTCACCTCCCTCGAGTCTCCACTGCATGCAGTCCCACTTAACTGAAACACCACCACGCAGGTACATCATTCCCCAGAATCTGCCGTTAAGGGTAAATATACAGGGCAGTGCCAAAATGTGAGATAACATATTGAAACCTCTTCCTAGCAGAAGAAACCGTATGCCCAGCTGACTGCAGACACTGCCAAGGGTGAGGGATGAGGAACAGAAGGTGCCGCACACACGGCTTTCACACGAGTAGCATTTGTAAAGAGACGAAATACGCACGATATGTGCAGTTCTAGCTTCTCTCAAGCTGGTGTTTTACCTGAGACTGCAGGAGAGTCTCTTTTTTGGCAAAGCAGCAGATTTTTTTTACTGTCCCAACTGTCTTTCCTGAGTTTCTCTCCCACAAAAAATTATCAGATGCCAGAAGAGGAACTCGGAATAATGCAGCCAGAAGTTCAGCCTGGCTCCCTACTTTGCAGATAGCCCTCACCGATGTTTGACACAAATTGTCCTCACCTATTCACAAAATCACTGCAACAGAAATCTGCATTGTGCCCAGTGAGACACACAGAGCTACGAACCTTTTGATAGATATAACCCTTAATACATATTCAAAGGCACTCGGGTTAAATGTGGATCCCATTTTCTAGCTCTTAAAAGAGGGCAGAACTCCCTCCCTGCCTCCAGTAAGCAAGACAGGAATATACTGGCTACAAACCGTTTGATAAAATGTGCACGTACACAAAAACATCTGAACCTATCAACATGACACATCATAAAAGGAATGAAGACTGGTCTGTGCAGGCATCATCGCTCACAGCAGATGACTATTGGCTGTCAGGCCTCTACAGACATGGCGTGAATTACGGAACATGCCACAATCTATAAACTCTTTGGATTCCCGCTACTCTGAGCAGGAAAAGTAGAGAGGCGCCGTTACCATTGAGGCAAGAATTTAATCCCCCAGGAACTATGCAAGCAAGTGCATATTCTCTATGCATCTTTAACTATGAGGTTGCCTGGAGAAACTTCACAGCAAGAACAGCTCCTTCACCATGTAGAGGAACAAAGACAGATCTCATCTCTTCTCTAGGTATCGCCCGCCTTGTACTCTCTGCTGCGCTCTCCTGGGCAGGAACATGAATGTCCTACCCACGCACACTCCTGGGGACAGGCAGCAGGCTGCACTTTACTGTTCCCAGCGAAACCAGCGAGAATGGCTGCACCCTGGAGCTCTCCTTAGCGGAAGTTTCTCCTTATTCTCGTGCAGATGCTGCTCTGTGCCTCAACAAGCAAGTGGGAAAATACAGTATGTCTAGAATTCTTACTCATCTAATAGCTCAGGAACTCAATGCAGTGGGGAGATAAAGAAACAATACGGTTATGGAAGCGACTGCCAATGCATAGACAGGAGAAACAAATTCATGGCAAAGCTGAACATATTTCTTGCTCAGTCCTCACAGTATTTATACCAGAAATTTTGCTAGCTGGATCAAGCATGTTTAGTCTTCTGTTAACTTCTCATGAGCAAACCCTGTCACTCACTAGGCTGAGAGGAAACATGTGGGTGCATGACAGCTAGTTAAAAACAGACAGGGAGAATCAGAGTAATCCTTGGTGAAATCTTGAAGAACGCAATGGAGTTCGCCCAGCATGAAATCAGCCCATTACCTTTTTAAGTTGACAAGTTCTTACACAGACTAACTCAACTGATTGTTGCTAGACTAGAGAGCTGATGTCAGTTTGATAAAATCCTTACAAATAACAAAGAAGAATGATGACCTCAGGAGATTATCTTTTATGCCACTGTGTATGTGGCCATTTTTCTGCCTGCAGCCATGGCCAGGCAGGTGCCAGTCTGTAATAATAATAAAAAAAAATTAAATACATACAAAACAACAAAGAAATAAAAAATTCCTGCTGTTTCTCCAGCTTCACAGCACTGAGTGTTCCCGAATTCCCTTCCCAGTGATAAACATGGCAATATAACTACGCATGCTGGTCTTCGAGCTTTAACAGTCACCCGACTGGGGTCAGGCAACACAGTGGAAGTTTGAAGGCCATCTAGGAACCCTGATTCAGAGGCACTCATTTTTCTGTGCTCTGCTGCTGGCGGTACCAAAGGCAATTTACCAACACACTCCAGTTTTCACTATGACGCTCATTCCTCCTTCTCTCTCTGCTCTTACAGGAGCCCTGATGTTTGACAGCACACAGTATCTCTCTCAGAGGTACAACCCACGAGGACTAAGCCACCCTAATCTTTTGGTATCCACCTTGGAGTGAAGGAGCAAGGCAGCAAGAGAGAGAAGCAGGTGGAAAAGCCACTAGAACCAAGACAGGTGAAAAGATACAAGTACTATAGAAAAATTCTGTCTTTTTTGACATGAAGAGTTTTCTGCACTGCAAGTTGAAGTAAAGAAACAGCTCTGTTGTCTGTGGCCACGAAGGTGGTACTAAATGGGCAAGAAGCTGCTCCTGGCTGTTGCCAGTCACGCTGCTCCCCCCACCAAGATGGAGCAAATTGTTCCGTATTTCACTCCATCTCTCACACAGCCCAATCAGCTACTTAGCATTCCTCTCCCTTTCAGCTGGCCTCCTGAAGATGAATTCAGAAGCGGGAATGTCAGAGCTATCTGTAATCTGTCAGCTCTCCAGAATTTTGTCTTTTCTTCCTGCCAGGAATTTCTGAACAATTGTTTGTGATGCCTAAAAAACCTAAAAGTTGTACCATTGCCACTGGCTTGAAGAGGAGAGCCAGGCTCAGTGGAAGATCCTGCAAGCTGGTGCGAACTGCTGTTTCAACCACATGCATTGTTTGTGCAAGGCATACGTGAGTGAGAATCTCTGGGAATTCATCGACAAGAGGTACTGGCTTGGAATTTCTGATGCAAAACGCATGCAACTACAGGTCCATTAAAAAGGGATTAGTAAGACGCAAGAACGAGCTCTGTCCCACTTAAATGCTCTAAGATACAGGTGTGACACACTGATGAGCAGGAAAGTTTTGGGTCTGAAAAGACTGTCAGATGCTCCTGAACTAAGACTGGCCAATATATCTTTTGCCCTGAATAATTCTACTGTGATGAAGTTATCCAGTAAAGGTAGCTGTGTTGCAATTCTCAGGAGTCCTGCACTGTCACTGGAACCAGAAGTTCCCACGTTGGAGGACATGGTTCTACAAACAGCAAGTGAGTTCTCTTCCAGGAGGCTCTGCCTAACTGCAGATAAGGTGCCTCTCGACTGGATGCAGCCGTACCCCACAGGAAAAAGGTAGCACCATGCTTGGTTGATATGAGCTCCAAACAGCTACAATTTGGCTGTTCAGCAGAGACAGTTGTGAGCACATCTGCTCTGTGAGGTGACTGCTGTGCAGTTAGGGGGAATGGTAGACACAGGCTGTGAAAACAGAGGCTAAACCTCGCTGGCAGGAGTACTCCGGCTCAACTCCTTGATCCCGTGCAGTATCCTCTTCATGTGACCCACTTTGGTCACACCCAGGTCCTGGAAGAAAAGAGAAAACCTTACCTTAGAAGAAAGGCAGGGGGGGAAATCACAGGTGGCCAGGCAATGGTTACAGACTAGTCAGCCACTTACAAAGAAAGGAAGAAACCAATCAGAAAGGCTACAAACCTGACGGTTATACGTGGAACCTCAAACCATGTGTCAAACAGCTATCAGAGCATGACAGGGTAACGAACACAGAGCAATGGAGAGAAACAACTGCAGACCATTAGCCAGAATGCAAATTGCTTCGACTGTTAAAGGCCAAATCAAGAGAACAGAAAAAGCATACAGATCTCAAGGGCCTACGCTAGTAGCCAAAAACATGCAGGAAAGACCAACAAGTCACATCAAATAAATGTGTGAACACTCGGGTACCATGCAACAAACCACAGGCTGGAGCTGGATGGCATGTGGAGGAGTCAGCTACACAGACTGCAGCAAACCTCAGAACAGGAAGATGGTCAAAATCACAAATGAAGATCCAAGGGGCATTCAACAAATGCCGTGCACTGCTTCACAACAAAGTATTTTTCTGCTACATGCAAGTCACCAAAATGATGACATAAATCACTTGCACATGCAAAAAAACCACCACTTTCAGTTTTTGCTGTAGAGAAAGCATCTCCCTGGTGAGGAGATGAAAAGTTGTGCAGTGTGGTTACTACACACTATTTTAAAAGATTCTCTCCATCTAGCAGCCTCATCAAAGACCACAATTGTTTTTTTCGTGTAACAAAGAAGTGTGTGATCTACTTATATAGTCACTACAACATAAGAACCAAATTTTCCCAATCACAGCATGTTCTGCAAAAATGTTACAGTAGCTGAGAAGCTGAAAACTTCCATTCCATCATTAAAATCAGAGACTCTCACGAACACTATCTGCAATCCATGTGCTAGACTGTACGACATCTTCAGGAAGCTGTGGCAGAATTGACAGCAGGTCCCTCAACTACTTGTTCTACCTCTCTGCTCTTAAAAATCAGGTGATGTGAAATGGTGAGAAAATAAAATGTGGCCACAATGAACCTGTTCATCTGGCCAAGGCATGTGGAATGAAGAGCGGGCAGACCACTTCCAAGCACATTCAGCACAGAAGGTCATGCAGATGCAGCTGACTATTTCTCATGAGCCAATCATGAAAGTACCTTGAGGTCCCTCCGTTCGAGGTGTAGGAGCTCAGAGCCCCGGACGTCATGACGGATGAAGATATCCTTATACTCACAAAGACTGAGATGCTCAAGCCACGCTGCAACCTCCTCCGTTCCCCAGAGGTGAACTGTTAGAGATGGAAAAGCAGGAGTGCATTGAGTACCCAGAATCCCAGAAGACAGTGAGAGATGAGGACACCATCAGGACTCAGTGCCAAAGAAGGAGGGCAAGCAGTACCACAGCCTCACACCAAGGGGAGGGAAGGACTGGCAGCATGACCTACAGTCTCAAACAAAGGAGGCAGGGCAGAGAAAGGGAAGAGTTGTCTCTTAAGCAGAGGCTGGCTGCTGAAGCCAGGAGAAAGTGCATGTTTGTTTTGATGGGATGGGACATGCTTTTTAAAGTTTACCCCCAAGTTTAAGAAGAGTAATTTCACTGATATGCCTCTGCTTACAGAACAACACATTCATAAAATATGTCATAAACAATCAAGCTCAGATTAGTTTGCTATTTTGTACAAGCACTTGTCCTCAAACAAAACGGAATTCTCTCTCCCCCAAGTCAGAGGGAGAAAGGAAGAGTTTAGGCTTTCACCTTCTTGCACAGCCTCTAAATAAGAGAAAGTAAAGTTCCTAAGTTCAGGGAGGCAATGAACAAGCACCAGCATGTCAGAAAGAAGGAAACCGTACCCACAACTCCATGGCAGAGGACAGGACCCAGGAGCCCACAGAACAGGTAGTACTTCTGAATTTTAGAAGCAAGTCTTCGTAAAGAGAGTATAAACCAAAAATCAACAGACCCAGTTGGAGAGAAAGTGTCTTAAATGGCCATTTGTTGATTCATGGCTAGTTTTTTATCTACTGACCAGTAGGATTAAAGGTCAGGGTGCACCTGCGGTGATGCTGATCCTCAGCCATTTAGACATGAAACTTGATTAAAGCCTGAGGGTGAATCAATGACAAAAACATCATTAACCATATCATAGAGAATTAGCAGTGAAAGGACTGGAGTTATGCGGACTTGGGCCCCACAGTCATTTTGAAACCTAAAATGCCGAAATCCTCAAATTCACTTCACTAAGCACTCCCTAAAATATCTCTGAAAATGTCCAGATGTAGGCAGAATTCTTCAGAGGGTATCTCCTGTTTCTGCTCAGGAATATTTGTGTGGTACCAGGGGACCATGACTTAGACAGAACGGAGCAATAAGCTACTTCGCCACATGAAAAAGACAGACTAGACCTCCAAGAAAAGACAAATGCACGTGAAACAGAAGGAGGAGAGAAGGTGAGAGGAAACAGACAAAGAACAGGTAGTGCTGTGACCACACTGATGTGCCAAAGAGACACAAGGAATGAGCAGACTTGGTACCCGGCAATCCCATGCTACTATGAGTCTCCTTATTTTTGTTGTTCTTTTCCTTTTTAAACTTGGTCACCAGACGGAATTTGCCACTGCGGCTGCGTTTAGAATAATCCAGCATCTGGTTCTGTAAGAACAAAAAGGGAAAATCAGGCAGTCAGAAATTGAATGGATCGGACCAAGAGCAACAAGCACTGTTACACTAAGCTCCATGACCTTGTAAGAGAGGAAAAAAATTCTAAACTCATTCTGATCAAGAGAGGAAACAGAGAAAGTTGATCCCATGTCAGGCAAGGGACCTTAGCAGGAAATTACTTTCTTTAGCCCTAGGGAGTCAAGTTTCCTTCTTAATGATTTCTTCTCACATCAGTCACATATTCACAGGAAGTCAAACACTCCCAGCCAACTAGTGAGAAAGAAAACAGCCAGGAAAATACAGCCGTGGTCCTCCTCACCTCCTCGTCGCAGGGCTCCATGAGCTGCCACAGCCAAGGGATATCTGCCAATTTCCTCAGCTGGAGGTCCATGTCTGCCAGGGCTGCTTGGAGCTGCTCCTTCTGTGGAGGATCTAATTGCTGGATCAGAAATGGAAGCAAAGCAGAGTTAAAAGCCATATGGTGGAACACAAGCAGGCCCTTGCCTTGACATTCCTAGCTAACAAAGCAGTTCCTCCTTTCAAAAGAAGTGCACAGCAGGCACTCTGCCCAGATATAACAATTTTCATCTTTTCTGAGCTCCAAACTCCACACAAGTTAGCTTGACTGTACGTCATGCCTATGCAGCAACACCATCCTGAGTCCTGGATGATAACATTTAAACCAACTTGTTACACAGACAAAGATGACCAAGACCAGCAAAATGTTGCTTGCCAATGCCACAGTAGGAGAGGAGAGAAAGCGAGAGGTTGCTTTACTCGTGCTTTGTGCTTCTTACCAGCGCCATCTTGCCCGCCAGCAGCAGCTCTGTCTCATTATGCAGGGCTTTGACGTTATTCACCATCTCTACCACAAGGCTGCAGTTCAGACCCTGCAGGGAAGCAATTCATGCACAAGTTAAGCCTGGGAAAGCAGAGGTCTGAGTAGTCAAAAGGAGGAAGTCTTAGACAAGCAAGGCCTACTTTTGGTCAATCAGAAAGGAAAACCAAGAGCTACAGAACAAGGACAAAATAGGAGATGCCAAGTGAGTGAAATACCTCTGTAGACTTGGATTTAGCGTAGACTTTGTCCATAGACTTGGAGCTGGCATTGACAGCATGGGCAAGCTCCTGCTCCATGTCCTGATAGGATTGGGCTATTTCCCGAATGCTAAAGAGAGAATTACAGACTGCATCAGCATATGCTCAAAGCAGGAGATCTTTTCCAACTGGTTATCTCCTTTTAGTACCCATCTGAGTGACAAGAGCAGGGATGAAGTGTGGGAGGGGCACAGCCTCTGGCAAAGCAGGGCAATTCTCCCTGCTGCAGGGAGCACGCATAGGCAAAGCAAGGCCAATTTCACATGCACAGCTCCAGGGGCATATTCAATTCTGCACACACACTGGGATCAATCTGAAATACAACCTAAACATTTTAGCATGGCCATAGCGATGTGAAAGGCAGCTGCACATATGGCAGTTTAATTAACACTTCTCCAATGTGACTCTGAGAATCTTCTCTCAGAGACCCAGACCAAGGAGGTGCACCCCCAGCTAAAGGATGAGCAGATGAGTATACAGTGACTTCTTCCAGAAATCTCTGCTCAACACAGCTTGTCATCTGAGTTCCTAGAGAGGCCTTTGTTTCGTTTCTGACAAAAATCATTGATATTTGAAGATAATGGGTTATTTCAAGATTAAAGGATCCATGTTTGCTCATGAAATTAACATTTTTTGTTCAGAATGACCTAAGAAAGTTTATCCAACTTCAGTCCTCATGCAGCTGGGTCAGTGCATAATGGATAATGCTACCCTCAGTGAATGGATCAGTACTGCAGAAGAGAAGAGTGAACAGAAACATCTCCAGGAACAGGGAGTAGGACGAGAACTTCAAGCATCAAAGGAGGGATCTACGTCCCAAAAGCAAATTGAGTCCCACCTGTGGATCAGAGCACCTGCAGTTTGACCAAACTGGTTGATTTGGGTGGATTCTTCTTCGGACATGATCTCTGGTTGCAGAGAGAAAGAGGAGGGTCGGGACAACTCACACTTCTGTTTGTCTTCCCAGGACTTCAGGGTGCTCTCAAATGCCTGAAAACACAGAAAGTGAACTCTAAATTACCTTGTAAAGCTCCTATAAAAGACAAAGGCTGTACCTATGTCTGTAAAACATGTAGATCTGGTATAGACAATTTTCACTGCAGGATCCAGCTGACTGGTTTATGTTTTCTGTGTCACATGCTTGTCTTGGTTTAACTTTTGCTTAAGCCTAGTTTTAGTCAAAATTGGTGTGCCAATTCTTGAGGGTGTGACTAGCGAAAAATTGTGATATGTGACAGACACACTGCTGAGCAAGGCGTAAGACATTGCTTTACTTGGTGAACGAGGTATAAGCCACATACTGAACAATAATGAGAAATTTAAATATTGAACAGCTGAATCCAGACAACCCACAGCACTCAGTGAGGCAGGCATTCTGTGGGAAAAACAGCACGTTAACCAACGCTGTTACAAGGCACCTAGAAAAGGAAGCAAAATAAGAGTGCATAAACAACCTTATTTATGTGATTTCCCAAGAGGTGAATGCAAGTTCAGTCATGTTCTTTCCAAAAAGTTTTATAGTGGGTAGCAAAACACACTTCTTACATTCACAACGATAAACTTTCATGTGTGGTCACTGCCACACTCTCTGGGAGTATGTGACATCATCACGTGTAGGTACTATACAGTGTGTGCGCCAGGCTGCTCTTACCCTGTCTCGGGTGAGGGTTTGTGCCCTGTTCTTATGAACAATCCAAATGTAACCTGGAGGCTGGATCCAGGCTTCTCCATCCACTTGCACAGGAACTCCCTCTTCTCCAAGGATTGCTATCTTCACCGTCCGACACTGCAAGAAGTGATGGCATCAGAGAGGCTCTAAAATGTTGGTTTTCCAAAAGCATGAGACATTCTCTTTCTTTCCAAAGCACCTCCCCAGGTACTGCAGCTTTGGTGCTACTAGATGCACATATGCCTGGGTAGCAGGGACATCGCCCTTGGGCAGCAGAGACCCTTTGCTGCATCTTTGGACTAATCCGTATTTGAGTTGCTAGTCTAACTCCTACCACAATGAATATTAGCAAGTAATTACACACCCCAATTGCCCCTGGACATGCTCATTTTCACCCCTGGTGGATGTTCTTTCCAAGGACAGGAGAGAGCACAGGGGGCTTTAACTGACTGAAATTGGCAAAAACGTCACAAGCTGGAGGAGAAGGAGGTAAGAAGAGCTTGCAAAAAGCAATTGGTACCTGTGCAATCCGGTGATGCTGTAGGTTTATCACTCGTGACACTGCCATCTGCATGCTACCAAACACTGCTACCACCTCCAAAATCTTGTCATCAAAGGAGGGGGCTGTAAATGTCTAGCCAGATAGAAGTGAGACAGAATTCAGTTGACATCCAGCTCTGTGGAGAGCTTTCCTTTGCCCCTTGTTGGTGCAGATCTGGGGGTCAGCTTTCAATTGTGCTATTTAATCTGTGTAAAAGTAACGAGGCTAGAAGGTGAAGATCTACAGTGAGCCAGGAGGGAGAAAAAGAGGCCTTGATATTCCCACTGTACCTCCAACGGCAGCTAAAGTATAATTCAAACACAAAGACTGTAGGCCATAAGGTAATTACTATTCTGATGAGAGTAGGCACTTTTTCATCTCAAATCCTACAATGATCCTGACTGGAGCTAACTCCCTTTGTCTTCAAGGGGCTTTACTGAGACAGGCAGTCTGAGGTCAATTGAAAGCACTTCCTGGCAATCCAAATGCTGAGGACAGCATCTATATTTTTTCAGAATCACTACAGACTGCTTGGATGCAAAGCTGCTGAAGCCTGGATTTCAGTATCCTGTCCACTTCTCAGAGAAAGTACATACAGACAGGCCCCTTGCCCTCTTCTTCCAAGCACTCTTCTCAGGGGCTGTGACTTCAAAGGTAACAGTAAGTAAAAACACTTCCTGTATTGTCTTAGAGAATACTCACATCATCCTCCTTGGTTCCTCCCCAGAAGTTGGTGCCTCCTGCGTAGCTGGGTATGTTGAGTACGGCGATTCCCTGGAGACTGGGCAAAGGGATTGGCCTCCCATCACACTGCAGAGAAAATAAAGCAACATCACTCTCAGCATAGCAGAGGAGAGCCCCTCCTGCCAGAGCATGTTCTCTAAGCACAGAAAACAGTCCGCAGAGCTTAGTAATAAATTAATTCAGGTTTCTTCCAGTTTACTCTTGACCTAATGGAGTAGAATTTATCCATTCATGTCTCACGAACCACCGCTCCTTTGGCAGAGGGATGCTGTCGCTTCTTTTCCCCAGACAGGAATAGGGCACACATGAGGGGCTGGGAAAGCCTTTTGATTTATTCCTCCAGAATGGGGAAAAAACTTCTGAAACACCTGCGCAGGCTGCTGTGATAAGGTCTCCTCCTGCAAGATGCCTGTTTATGCTGTACATGGCCTATACAAGAACATTTATTTTCCGGTTTGATGCACGTGACAGCATAGTTAAACTAAGAGCTTTCCGCTGCGCCTACAATCTGAAATGATTTGTTCACATGAGATGCCACAAACAACATAACAATCTTATCTCAGCTGAATACTCAGCTGGGGACAGCTAATACATTCCAGCAGGATGACACTTCCCTTATGGGACAGGAACACAATTTATCTCCCAGAAGCAGGAAAAGCCACTTTTGGGTAGCTCAGGGAGAGAGAGATACGGCAAGTAAGTTGTATTAGGCAGGCAAGGGAACCACCCTAATGTCACCAAGTAGAATCACCACACCAAAGCATCTGACTGAGATGCAATTAGGCATCCCAGTTTTAACAAGAGAAGGGTGTGCTAATTCCTCACCTCCAGCAAGACTTTCTGCTCCAGGTTTTTATATGTTCTGTGCAGCAGCTCCTTGGTCCCCAATACTCCGTACCACATCATGTTTTTAGTACGACTTCTAAGGAGACAAATCAAAAAAGTTAGCATAGGCGTTTCCCTTTTCACTTAGAAGAAAAAAACTCCCTACATTGAAATAGTACCTCCTACACCCTAAAACACAAAGGTGTTCTGCTTCCAGAAAGGTCAAGCACTCAAAATGGTCATCACCTGTGCTAGGAAACTCCTCCTCTTTATAGAAATGTCAGGCAGGAATTGAGGATGACTGAGTAACGCACACTACCAGATTCTCCTCGCACAGAACTTCTCTGTCTCAAACCAAGACGTCAACAGTGTTTTGCTGGATTATCTCAAGTACAGCAAATGTACCAACCCCAGGTTACACAAAGCACGCTGTAGTTGCCCAGGTATTCAGAAGGCCAAAACCTGTGGTTTGGATTAAATTAGGATCAAGGCCAAAATCAGCCTCACTAGCATTTAGAGCTGAGACGCGCTTCTCTCGTAGCTAAGTAGCAAGCCCAGGAGAAAAATCTGTGAGTGAGATCATGAAGTAAATAGAACCGATACGCTAAATCCACACCAACTAGCTACTCAAAGATGTTACAGTAGCCACAACAGCATGATGAATCAGTAATAAATCAGCAATTTATCTCCTCCATCACGATTTCAAGCCTTGACGGAGGATTACACAGACAAGTCTGACAATATGCATATTCAGCAGACTTGCACACTATCAGCTTCAAAACTGCACAGAAACATAATGTGGTTTCAGTCACTTCTGGCAGTATCCAAAGGCCAGCCAAAGCCAAACCCACCTGCATTTCTCAGGGTGCTCATCACGTTTGTTGTTGAAGTCCAAAGAAATCTTTGCATCCAGTCCAATTCCAAAGTAATTATTCATGACACACTTCTCTGTGTAACATTCACTGCCAAACAGAAGAACAAAAGTCCCACTCCTAAGTCTATTTACCATTTGGTAGAAATCTCATATGTCCCCTCTGGCCACCTCATAATTCTCTTGCATAAAAAGGTGAAGAACAAGAAGGCTTTACGTGAGCATGCTCCGATAAGCACTGCTGGGAACTGCCTAAAACCCACAAGGAATACCATGAAAGTACCTAGTGATAAGAAGAGGTCCCTGGCCTGCAGCCTCTGTCTGTAAGACTTCACAGCCCCAAGATTTGCAGAGTAATTCTCCCCTTGCCACAGAACATACTCAAAAGCCTACACTTCATTTACAAAGAGCTATGATGCTGGTCACTGGTGTTGTGTAAAAGGTCTCACAAAACATTAGCAATGCTAATTGCTTATACATATATTAGGTGTTACCTTCAGAAAGCCTGACTAATGAGCTCTAAAGTGTCAGCTACTGAAGTCTGGACTTTTACTGTTAAAACAGTTTAGCAGAAAGAGCCTGAGAAAGTCTTCACATCATATTTCCCAACTGCCTCCCCTGTTGTGGCCTGCCCACAACCATTCTTGGGCCTCCATGCTCTAAGGGTAGCGATTCCCCCATTGGTTATTGTCTACTAACTGGAAGCCAGAGTCTTCTCTGAGTCTAGGGAGAAAAATGATCTAGATTTCATTCTTACCTAAAACCTAAAAATCTTCTACTGTAAGTCAGATGTATCACTGCATGTCTAACTATATAAACTGATCCTCACTGGTACCCAGCTTAGGAACTGATTTACATCGCTCTGGGCTGCTGCAGTCTGTTATCTAGCTCTATAAGCTAACCCGCTCCTCTGCTGAGGTCCATTTGGAAACGCCCACTCCCTCCCTTCAGCCTCCTGGGCATACTCACAGATTTTCAGGCTCAGAGTTAAAGGGATCAGCATGGATCAACAATCGGCTGATGACAGAGCTCCCAGGCAAAGAACCAGACATGCCAGCACGGATATCTGCAGGAAAATTGACCACAGGGAAGAGCGTGATTAATAATAAGAAGAAAACAGGTAACTTTAGTCTCAGAGACAAGACAACGGGCTAGAATATATTAAATGTTGTCATTCACTGTGAAAGTAAATAGCAATAGTGCCTTCTTCCACTCCAGAAGGCTGATCTGTCTCGATAAGGAGAAGGGTTTCTGGGGCTGCCTGCAGAGTTTTTGATTGACAGGCCAGCAGCACAGTTGTACCGGCGCACGGACGTGGGAAATAGGAGTGTATTCACTGCAGTAGCTTTTTTGTTCCAGGGTGAGATGTGCAACATTCTTGCTTCAATGAGTAGAGAGAGAGGAGCAGGACTGAAGTTATTCTCCAAAGCTGGCGACCCACAAACAGAAGCTTTGTCAGGGAGAAAGGAAATTACCTGCTTCCAGAAGAAACAATTAGAACAAGTAATTTCGGAGAAGAGGTGGAAGGACAGCACCATGGTGATAGAATTTCCTACACAAGATGTGGGAGGTGGGAATTCTGCTGGGTTTGTGTACCTCCAGTGACTTCAGCCTTCACATGAAGGGACAGCTGCTCCAGCCTATGGCTGCCAATCTTCAGAAACCCTCTCAGCAGGATCGTATCAGCCTTCTCAAGGTTACTTTGAGCTTAGTATCTCCTCCTGATTGGCATCTTAATTCTGCCACTGCACAGTGTTAACAAAAGTCTGTTTCTAGGTCTCAGCTACAAACTGGAAACTATTACAGCTCCCTCCAGGTCTCCACTTTTCAGCCTAGTGCAAAGTTATCCACAAAGGGATTTCTCTTCAAGCAGACAGAAGGACATCAGGCAGGACAATTTCATGTTTTCATGTGGAGACTGCAGCCTGCCCTGCTGTCACCCACACTCCAGTTGGCTGCCTCAGTGGGAAGTGGTGGGTGTTACACTTACTCGGGTAGAGGATTTTTGTGTTCAGCATTGGCAAGTTGTCCCGGTTTCCTGTCTGGGGAGGAAGAGATGCAGAGCTGCCCAGTGACAAACTTCCTTTGTTTATTAGCCTTTCACAAGGGGACTTGGAGGCTGTAAAACACAACACAAATATGGTTATTGACAAACATAACACTGTGATTCAGAGCAGTCCCAGCAGCATAGCCTAAGCAGCAAGACTGGGTCAGGAATCACTCAACAGCAAAACACTCTAGCCACCATAAAACAAAGAGTTGACAGAACCAGTCCCTGAGAGACAGAGATGTGGCATATGCGCAGCCAGAAAACCTCACAGATTGGAGGTACCAAAATGGCACATGCAAATATTAGACATGGAGATGAGAAAAAGCTGGTGCCAGCAGCACAACAGACAGGGCATTTGGCTCCAAATCAATACTCAGATAAGTTCCAAATATATTTGCAGTGATCTCTAACAAATTACTCACATAACACAGTTACTAAAGCAAATTGGCCTCCATTCTCTATTATCTGCAAGGGATGGCAAGGGCTTATAGGGAAATGTCATCAGGTAGATGACATGAAAAATGTTCAAGACCATCCATTGTCCAAGCACTGAAAGCCAAAAGAACCCATATTACTGACTAAAGTGCTAGAAAAGTTCTGAATCCCAGGCTCCATACGCTAAGATCGTGGACCAGCCACCAGAGATGGAGCAAAAAGTGGCATGTATGATGTACAGGCTAGAGCACAGAAACGTGAGAGGCCTGGCGTCTGAAGAGCAATCATTCAAAAATTAGAGGAAAACAGAAATTGGAAGGTAATACACATATCACCTCCCTCATTTTTTACTACTAATAGAATTGTAATTCACAGGCAAGATCTGCACAACAGCAGCCCAGCAGCAGTACCTTTCCGCTGGCTCCTCCCTTTGGACACTCCATAGCTGCTGCTGTGAGATGACTGCAGGGAAATTTTATCCTCGCTTCTCAGCTCCTTGCCCTCTTCAGAGGCTGAGAGACTAAGGAGGAAGCCCTCTTGTTCCTGGGTCTGGGCGTTCTGCTCATCCACGGCTGTAAGGAGAGAGAAAGTAGGTGAGTGCCTCTCAGGTCTTCTAGCAAGGAACACCTCCCACTGATGCAAGTAACAATAGGATAGGACTCTAAAGGCCCTGATTCCTTAGTGGAAAGAACAGGAATAACAAAAAGGTTTCCTATATAATTTGTCTCAACTAAGCTCTGCTCTGGAGAGCTTTTGGAAGCGGGCTGGCTGAGCCTTCTGTTTTCTTTGCTGAGCTCTTTAGCAGTGAGGCTCTACATAGAAGTGCCCACCCTTAATGCTCCGTACTTGGGCTTCCTGAGATGTAAACTGTGCTACAGGTGATGGGCTTCCATTTATTTGCATTTAGATGTTGCCAGGAATTCTGGATGGACATTAAACGATAAATTCAATTAATTTTCTGTTTGCTTAATCTGTACTGGGGCAATAGGATAAGCCACTTGAAAAGGGCACTTAGACACATATAATCAGGAGGAAGAAAATAGCTGGTAAAAAACAATTCAAAGGAAAGTATCAGATTACATATGTTGGAAGAAGAAAACCAGCTTGGAGAATTGAATAAAAATATTTTAAACATAATAGAGGTTGGCCAAGAGCTGGTAAGAATTAAATGCTAGCACGTGGTCTAAAGAAATCAAAACTTCCTTGCATGTCATCAACAGACCTTCCTTCCCAGCAACCCCACAGGGCACGGCTCGGCTCTGTGAACAATCCTGAGCTGATCTACCAGCTCACTAGCTTTGCAGGTGGACGAGTCCCCCTTCTTTGAGTCTCTTCCCCTCCCTTGTGCTGACTCTCGAGTTCATCAAAACTATCTACAAGGCAACCCAACTCACTAGCCCAGCAGAAATACAATCTCCTCTAGCTGGATTGAGCAAATTGGTTGGACTCCAAAAGAACTCCCACTAACATCAAACTGGCATAAGGTAAGCAGCAGCAAAGTGGGGCAGCAGTGGAAGTCCAGACCTCTACTTCACCAGAAGCAGGCTGTTGGCTCAGCTTCCATCACCTCATGTAAGTTCACCTTCAGGACAGGTTGTATACAATAAAATCCAAGCAATGTTGCAATGATCTCTAACTTACTACACAGCTGTTCACAGTGCAGATTTAGGTGTGCATGGACATCACATCTGCAACTTCAATGCTTTTATCTCCAGTACTAAGCTGTTAAGTACTTCCTTCTGGTCAAAGTTAAACCACTGAGTTTATGACTAACATCTGGGAGGCTGTCACCTTTCGAAGGAAATGGAACTTTAAGGTATAGGCTTGAGTGACTGGAGAGAGGTAAGGGTCAAGATGTGGAGAAGAGAGTCATCTGCCTAGGAAGTCAACATCAGAACAGAATTTATTTGCATCAAGGTGCAGCATTGTAACATTTTCCCAGTGACAAAGCTAGTTCAAGAAGCTCCTGCCCTCTCTTGCAGCAACAGTAGAGCCCACTGTTTTGCTGCGGTCTACTATAGTAGAGATTTCTAAACCAATCCAAGTAAAAATACTTAGAATACCTTCTTCCCAAGTATTTTCAGATCTGTTTTCCAGCAAGGCCACACAAACAGTTGTGCTGACACAATTGTGGTATGGGTGGGGACAGGCAGGAAATGCAAATGAACAGAGCGTGGGAGGGCAGTAACTTCCTCAACCAGCCCTATGGGAGATATTACACCTTGAACTACGGGCTGCTTTACCAAGCAATGTTTCAAACAGGTGGGCTTGGCGGAGATGATTCTGAAACTAAACAGCCAGGCTTACTGAGTAGCTTCTCTAGCTCAGGAAAACTGTTTTCAATCAAAATCCCACGCCCCTCTGGAATAAAGGAAATTTATACTTCTCAAGAGTCTGTAGTCACAAGCAGGACTCCTGACAGGTTACCTTTTTCTGCATGCTCTATTATCTGACGAATGGCTTTTTTCAAGCTGTTCGCTCTCAACATGAGCTGTTCTCGAGGACGAAATATCTGGGGCCGTGCAGTACAGGACGAGCCCACCGACCGGTCACTAGAGGCATCACAAGCACTGCCTGGCCCATCACCATCTTCAGTTTCTTCTGCAATGGTGGGAGGAGGGTTTGGCAGAGATGAAGATGCTTGAGATTCATCATTCAGTGTCTTCAGCAATGAGTCCAGCTTCTCCTTCAGGACAGAGCACTACAAGGCGAAGAAGAACTTTTGAACAGAAGTAACTGTAGACTGGGTAGCTCATTCTTTTAGTGCTTGCTGAACTGCTGCTGTCCTAGTTCTTTGAAAACAGAGCAGTTTTCCACTTCAGAAGTAGAAAGCCAAACAATTTTTCCAATTTTACCTTCCTGGCCATGACTTCTGATTCTTCTGAGCTTTCTGTTGCCTTCTCATAGGCCTTCCCTACTCGAGCCACAAAATCCTTCACTGTCTCACAAAGCACCCTAGACAAAGAAGGTATGAAAACAAAGTCATGTGAGGATTGCCTCAGGATTTTCACAGTGCAACTTTCACTTAGAGCAGTTGTCCTCCAAGTACTCACTTGGCTGAGGAGATGACCACTGAGTGTTGGTCAGAAGTCAAAATTTTGGACAAATGAGCAGCCACAGAGTCTTCATAGAAGAGAATCTTCTGCACCTGGTGACAGTCAGAAACAGGCCACTGGGTTCTGCTTCCCAGCATTACAACGTAAGCGATGTATCCCTGGCTCCCCAGAGTACCTGTCATTCTACAGGTTCTTTTTGCCCTGGAGAAGTTCTGTGGTGCAGGGCTCAGTTACTCACTGAAGACCTGAGTCTGCTGAAGAAACTGAACCTTGAAATCAGCAGCAGCACAGTTCTTACACTCTCTGATTAACTGTGGATCTAAAAGTGTTTTTTTATGACTGCTACGCAGCTTTCCACAATTTCAACAACTTGATGTCATGACAGCAAATAAAAGTCAATCATTTCCTCTCTGCCCTGTTCCAAAGCATCTTCTTCTCAACACTCATTATGGTCGTAGACTCTGGTAACCTAGCCTCCATCCTCTCCCTGATTCTGATCTTTGAAGCTCCTGCTACACCAAAGTCATGGCTCAGGCCTGCTCCATTTGAGCTCAACCACTGCCTCCTATCTTGTCCATTCTGAGGCTGCTGCTCCCAGTCCCCTGCCCTCTGCATTTCACCAGGTACCTCAGAATCCTCACTGAAATCTTCAGTGACTGTGGAAGTGGAGGCCTGGCGAGGGAGTTTGGTTTCATACACCATGATGCTCCACCTGTTGAAAAGGAGGCATCAAACTTGTCACTACAAGGCAGATGATTACCTCCTTTATCCAAAGGACGTAAT
Organism: Bucorvus abyssinicus; assembly: GCA_009769605.1. Lineage (NCBI taxonomy): Eukaryota > Metazoa > Chordata > Aves > Bucerotiformes > Bucorvidae > Bucorvus > Bucorvus abyssinicus. The sequence goes on along the minus strand of CM020035.1, from coordinate 20,414,501 downwards.
GGGTTAGAACCTCAAAGCAGAACAAATTGAACTTTGGCAGGTGCAGGACTGATGTAAGGAAGCCACAGAGTTGCAATGGAACTGCAAAGGGGCTGAACTGGGGGAAGAGGGAAGGATGACACTATGAACAAGTATCCTACAACACAAGGAACTCTACTCTGTACTTCTTCCCTCTCTCACAGAAATGCTACAGGCATTACTTGATTCAACGTAACAGATGCCAAGATGCAACTCTAAAGACAAGAAGCATTTTTAATTGTACAAAGATATAGAGGATATATCAATCTCAGGGCTAAAGATGTCCATTTCTGCATTCGGCTTTCATTTCTAAGCCAAACTCAAGATAAACTGGTTCAAATTTACCAAGAAAAAGAATTAGCTTTAAAAAAATAAATCATGACTGCAAGGCTGACAAACTCCATTGATGAGAACTCTGGAACACAAGAGAGGATGCTGGACATCAGACAATTTCACTCATTACTGCTCTGCAGCAGTGACACAGAAAGCCTGGCTACCTTTTGTTGCTAAAGGGTGACAGAGAACTATTAATTTAAAAATGTTAACTAGCTTTACTGAGAAGTCCAGCAGCTGGGCAGAACCAAGAACTACCCAACTCTGCTGAAATGATATGTTCACACAACTCTTGAGCAGGGGAGGATGCCCATGATGGTTACTCACCTGTCCAGCATTTTGGTACTGGCCCTCTCCAGCTTCTCCAGGATCTGTGGGAGCTGAGTATCATCATCACAAGCAGACCCCCAGCCTAACACGCGGGCAAGGTCATTCCCCGTTCCCAAGGGCAGCACTCCCAGCTGGCACTGCAGTAGGGAAAAGGAAACCAAAGCCCATATTCAAATGGGAAAACACAAGCCACAAGCAGCCACACATAACATGACTGATTCCTTACGTGGAACAGTCATTGAGAAACAGCTAGTCCCAGGCTGAGGAGAAAGTAACTAGATGGGGAAAACAGCCAGAAGAGCACGTAAGTAAGGAAAAATTTTCACTACTTTAAAGCTGTTAATGGTGAGAGGAGAACCTTGCTAAAAGTAACCCCTCCTACAGATGTATTTATTTAACCATCAGGTGGTGCTATTGCTTCTTTTGTAAAATTAGCATAGATAGCTCCACGGCAGAATGGAAACTCACTAAACACTGTCTGATACCTCTACTCCAATGAAGTTTCTGTCTATTCCAAGACTCAGAAACTATACCATGAGAATTAAAGGGAGATGAGAAGCATAACCCTTGTGGAACTCCCAGTTTTCTAACTGCAGCCCTTTCTAAGTATAAGTCTCTGCTGCAACACAGCAGGAGTAACTCAGAGCTACTCCAAAAGCTGGATCCAGTGCAGAGGAGCAGTGGAGACACGAACGATGCCTTAGTCCAGTACTGCTTCTTGCAGAAAACTACTGCAAGAACATTGCTGTGGTAAGCCTTCAGTGGCCTCAGTCCTGGGGCAAACTACACCTGTATGACCAAAGAAAGTCCTCTTCAACCCATGCTGTTGTTACTACTTCATTCTTCCACCCAGCCAAGCTCTTTGGGCAGGTACCTGCTTGTGAAGATTGAGGCTATCAATTTCGGAGAGAACCCAGCCAACACTTCCGTCCCCACCGCAAACTAGAATCCGGAAAGTGTCAAATTTCTGGAATAAGCGTAAACTACAGAGAACGGAAAGAAAAAAGCAAGAGGGAGGAACAATCAGCTGTTACAGGAAGAAATCATAAACAATTCCAATCTAGGTAACAAACATGGCAGATTTACTTAAGTAGGCTCTGATTTCACAGCCAATACGGGCCACTGTCAGATGACAGATGAATTAAAATGACTATAAATAAGGAATTATAAATACAGCTAAGCAATTTACAGTGGCTATTCTCCACAGAAATACATTCCAGACATACTCCCCTACTAAAGCAGGGCACTTTGACCTGAACAGAAGAGGAAACGAGCATTTGATAGCTGATTATCCACTGAATTAATTCCTTTTTGCAGATATGTTGTGCTCAGCCTAACACTAGTTATTTGTCACTGTTCGGAGTGCTCTGATGTCACCGCCTTTGCACTCAAGGCCACACCAATTAAAGCAAAGATTGAAGAGTGGAAACTTCATGCAGTCATTCAGCAAGCAGACAACTGTAGAGGATGTAAAGCCTCACAAGCTTTAGTCCTTCTTCTGGGTAAGCAACATGAGTCAATGCCCCAGCGCCCTGTCTGTCCTGCAGGCAGGCAAACAACTCACCAGCAAAACAAGCGTGAATTTCTCTATTCAACCTTTGCAGAATATAAAACCCAACCTCTCTTTAAGCTGTTTGAAGCCGTGCTTCTTGGTGACCATCTTCCAGAGCCTGCTTTTAATTTGGTTTTGTACATATTTATTTTAGTATTACCTAAACAGGATTTGTTGTAGTACATGAAAATTGTTATTTCTTCAAGCATTGTTGACACATAAAAAAGGGCCATCAGAAATCACAGTATCTTACGGTACAGTTTGACTGGCACTAGCTGAGAATATTTAAACTGTCAAGAAGCAGCCTTCACCCTGTACCATCATTTCCTTTTGAAGAATGCATACAAGAGCAGCTCCTTTTAGAGGTGTGCACCACAGCTTGAGAAAGCAATTGATTCCCTCCCTTCCCTTCTCTCCTGCTTAAAAACAAAATTTCCCTCTACAGTCAGTCCAGCTGGGGAGTTGAAGAAGAAAAGTATTTTCTGTCAATTATTTATCAGCCAAACACCTCCCATGTACAGCATACTGTGGTTTTAAAGGCCAGTGTTTTGCAATGCACTATGGCAAGAAACTGCAATAATTCTCAGGAGAGCAGAACTTAACAGTCACTCATCCAGGAGTGGATACTCCCAGCTTTGGCAGCCTGCATCTACAGGTCTTAGTCATAGAAGTTGAGTCACATTTAGAAAAATATGAAGGAAATTCACCTTATGTTGGCTCTTACTATAAGAAGCACCCATTCATGACAAACGTTACTCAAATACAATGTAACAGAGAAATATTTGGAAGGAGGCAAACTAGAGACATAACTTCATTTTTTTAAATAGAGTTGCAGAAATACACCAAAAGAAATTGTTGCATAGCACTCTTTTTTTTTTTTTTTTTTTTAAACCATAGATATTCTAGTGTAATCTGCTAAACAAGCCTGAAATGTCATCTAGATCCCAGGGCAGAACCAACTCTACCAAAAGCGCTCATAAAAGCTGTTTTCCCAACATGACCATAAAATCTTTAAGGGATGGAAGTTTCACATTCTTCCCAGGTAAGTTATATCTAGATAAATAGATATAACCTAGATAAATCTCATTTGCTCTCTATGACATCTGTCTGTTCACCTGATTTAACTGAAGTTAACTTTCATCAACACTACATGCCTATTACCAGTCTGTTTGCTGACAAGTCTTCTGGATTCAAGCTTTCCATGCTTGGTCTTCTTCCAGAGGATTGTTTCTGGAACTCCCCCCAAACTCCTCAAGCTGTCCTGCTGTTACTGATGAATGGAAATAATATCCTTTTCAACAACACTTTCGGTTTTAGCTAATCAATAACACTAAACACAGAGGGGAAACCTCCTCCAAACTTCCTATGTGTCCAGTCTTCTCTAAGGAATAGATTCCTTGTTATATTTGAGGATGAGCTTATAATGAAATAAATCACTAGTACTTTTCTGGTATTTACAAGGAATGTGTGCTGCCATAGAATATCTGCTTACCCAAGGTGAGGTCCTCCATTCATGAGGTCAAAGACCTGGGCCGGATTCAGTAGCTGTTTGAATCTTCGTAGAAATTTTACACCTTGGTTGTCTCCACTTTTTGAATTTACAAAGACTAACAAAGGGCTTGTGCAAGAAGGGGGACAAGTAGCTTTCCAGAAACCTGTTGGGGAAAAGGGAAGGGAGAAGGGGGAAAATCCGAGAGATGTGAAGCTGTCCATGGAGACAGTGAGAAAAAACCCAATACCCAGCACAGCTATGAAGAAACTAATACTTTCCTCATGCTTATGGCACTCACTGGGTGAATGTCAAATGCGCACAGCCCTGAATCCAGCATGAACCACAACTCATGCTGCCAAATGTCACACTTATCTCCTAACAATATGCCAAAATGTTCAGCTTCCTCAATCTTCCCAAACTGCTTCTGCAATAATAGTTGTTCTCAATAAATTTTAAACAGATGCAGCTCAGCAAATACTGAAGTTACACTGTAATAAACTGAATGCAAAAGCAAAGCAAACAGTTCCCTGCCATACTTCAGCAATGCCTCCCAGTTTGGAATTTCAGCAACACCAAAAGCAGCATTTTCAGTTGACAGAGTCTGGCATTAATACTGTTAGCTGAAGGGACTGTGACTGAGAGGAAGAGAAAGAAGGCACTACTTACTAGCAATACTTACCATCTGAATCGATGCTGTTAAGAGCAGTAGGCGGAATGACAGATACTTTGCACAGTCCCAGAGGGCACTTGTTTGGCAACAACTCTTTACATGCTGTATGTACCTGAAAACACCACCCAAAATAAAATAAAATAAAATAAAAAAATAAAAAAAAAAATCATTCAGACCCTTTTGGGCACTGTGGTACAACTCACAAAGCCACCCAACAAGAGGCTGTAGACTAAGGATGAGTAAGGAAGAGGGAGCAAATCCAAGGAAATGTCAATTGACAATGTTATTTTAATTATCTAATCAGACTCTTCTATTAATACTCCTCTTTCCATTATTATGTACTTTTTCTGCCATCTGAATGTATAAGACCAGCACTTTGAGGGCTGAGAGGACCAGATAACAGATTCTGTGGCTCTAAGAGCCCTCAGGCATTCTGCTTTCAAAATCCTACCCTCAGTTGAGAGATCAAAAGTAGCAACAAAGAACGAGCTGGGAACTAAAGAAAAGGAGAAAGCAAAAAACAAAGCAGGAAGACATGAGGGACCTAAGAGGTAAGAGAAGAAGGGATTAATAGAGCCATGCAAAAAAGGAAATACAAAGTAGAGTAGGGCACTTCAGTTGTCTCTAGTACATGAAGACTGCAATTAGAGGGTTTGCTTGGGGTTTGAGACCCCACCCCCCACATTATAAACACGTATTTTGTGATACTCATTAATATTACAGACAACTGGAAACAAAGCAAGATCTGCATCATGGCAGTGGTTAGGCAAGAGAAACCTATTGCAATGGGAAGGAAAATTGCTATTATTAAAACAACTTAGTATTCTTTATCGTCCTTTTTTTGTTGTACTTTTAGAAATGACAAATTGTGGCTCCTTAAAACCCATCTCCCATGCCTAAGGTGCTGATTCCTATCTAGTGTAACCAGATTCTTCTGTGAAAGCTCACTAGCAAAAGAAAATGAGCATGCAGAGAAGCCAGATACTTATTTCTGGTCTTACTTTCATGCATCACAGTGATACTTTCCAGCACAAATTTAAATTTATATCTCTTGCAGGCCTCTGGAGAAAGAACAATGAAGTCCTTCATAGCAAATACTGACAGCATGGTTAGAGATTTCATTTGAAATAAACGTCATTAAAGGAATACACTAGAGAGCTGATCAAAGACTATCCTTTTACTGAAATATTTTATTCAACTCACCATGGCTTTGCACCAAAGGCAGCGCCAGTCTTGCAAACGTAGGACACTGCCACAGGTCTTATCACACACAGTGCATTTGGCACTCACGGGCAGGTTTCCTTCCAGCCACTGATGTGGCATCGAGATCTGCGAAAGGTACAGAGGGAGAGAAGCAATATGGACTTTCCAGAGTGCAACTCAAGGGCGCAGGAGGTACTGCGGCACTGAGACGTGCAGAGAGGCAAGGCTTTATATGTGCTGTTTAAGGACAGCGGAGGCAATTTCTAGAAAACACCTGAGAACCTCTCTGGGCATTTTACATCATGCTCAAGCACACAGACCAGGTGATTTGCCCCAGGCTCCCCAAGAGACACTAACTTGCATCAGACATCCCATATGATAAATTACTGCTCCAACCACTCAATTATCTTTCTTTTGCCAAAACTCAGCCCAGATTCCCCATGCCTCCAATTATTTAACCTCAATCCCCAGTCCATAACAGGATTCTCTTCCTATTAAGGAGTCCTTGCTACCGTGGTTGGACTTTTCACACAGAATCTCCTGCTCTGGCAGTAAAGGCCGAATCTGCCATTTGTACAGTGAAGGAAGTTGCAGAGCACCTGCCAGTGCTTCCACATCAAGATAAGGCCAGAATAGTTAAGATCAACGCCTACCCCATCTTCATCCTCAATGATATCCTTCCCGATAGAGGCCAGAGTTGTCCACTTGCAATTATTGGTTGCCCGCACAGCACACCGCTTGTGGGCTTTAAACTTGCACACTAGAGAGGAAGAGAAGACTATATTAATCCTGCCTCAGAACATGTAATGTGGCAGCCTGTGCAAAAGCTTTCCCGAGTGACCATATTTGGCTCCAGAAGACAGCATAGGCACACACTACTCTTGTTAGCACTGCCAAAACTGTCAGCTCTAAATGTACTGAGAAAGATGAGCTAGCTATTAATTCCTGCCTCGTCACTTTTGCCAGCTGCCTGTACAAAGCTTAGTTATCACCTTGTTAAATCTGACATGATTTACAGTCATACACTCCTGCATCCCACATTTACGCAGTGTGGGTGTAACCTCATTCACACTGGAAATATGAGCTGTGTGCAGCCAGGCATGCCTGCTATGCCAAAGCTGGAACACCATAAATTCCTGGCATGCAAACACTTCACAAGGATGTTCTTAGAAACATGATTATTCTTATGAACAGGAGTATTCTTATGAATATTCTATCTGATATCTCTCAAGTACATACCTGTTCACTTCAGAGGCATGATTTCAGTAAGGATGGCATTATTTGGGTATGTGGGGAAAAAAACCCGATCAGCTATATTACTATCAGGACCAATGCCAAAACCAGCATGAAAACATCATCACACCTACTCTCCTTTTATGAAATGCCAAGATCTTGATCTTGACTTCGGCAGGAAAATTCTCTGTGAAGCCGAAGGGATTCAGCAGCAAAGTTTTCAGCATCAAGTCCAGAAAAAACCTCCAGTCTCATACACAGCCAGTGGCTCTCTCAAGTTTATTATGCAGCATTCTTCTACATCTTTTTGCAGACTTAACAACACTCCTCTTAAATTATCTGTGGAACACGGCATTGAGCTATAAAGACGGTGCTCCCAAAAGAGGGGACAAGCGAGCATGCTTACCTTCACATGAGAGTCCATGTGATGTGACTCCAGATAATGCCTCCCGACACACATTGCAGTACGTTGGCCGAGCATGTGAGCAGGCGTACCAGTTATGCATCCCTGAGAAATGGTCCATGCTGTACTGGGTAGACTAATGAAATAAATGTATGACAGCAAAGTCTAAAGTAGAGCAACAAGATTTTTTCCTTAAATCAAAAACTTGCACAAAGCAGTCAGGAAAGGCAGAAACAGAATACTTTTACTAAAGAAGAGTAGGTCACATGCAGTTTATACACACTAGCTGTAACTCAAGAAGGTCTTTAAACCCGAAGAGACTACTTGAAGAAGTAGCCACACCTTCACGCCTGCTCCCGTCCTACCTTCCATCCTTATCTGATGACAAGTGTCTGTAGGGAAATGAACTGGGGGATTTATCTGTCAAAGTTGATGCTTCCCTTCCCCATTTTTTTATTGGATTAAGTTTTCAGCAAGAGCAGTTCCCCAGCCTAGTTTATTGTATAGCAGAAGGATGCTCGTGGTACATAAGGGAGGAGACAACAGGGAGACAAGTATCAGAGTGGGGAAAACATAAGACAGCTGCTTTTGGTGGTCTAACTACAGCCCCAGAGATCAAACAGATGCACTGAAGTAGGCAAAATACCAAGCAGGCAAGATGTGAGTTAGGTCAAGGAGGATAACTGAAGAGTTAAAAGACAATGGGAGGAGAACTGTGATTCATAACCTCCCATACTCTGAGAAGTGTTCTCCAAGTTACCATAGGAGAGCACACAAAGCCACCATCATTCTTTGGAGAATCAGTGTGTTTGGGATAGCTTTTACAGAAGGCCTAACGCTACACCCATTCTAGTTAATAAAAATGACTGCTATTAACCTCACTGGAAGCTGACTCCAATCTCAGAACAAGCTGTTATTTAGGAGGTGAGGCACCGAGTGCGAAGAAACACATTGTCCTATTACCTCAAAATGTTCACGGTTTTGTACAGTCTTCAGTGCTGCAATCCAATCTTCCATCTCTTTTCTGTTGTCAGCACAAAGGATGAGCTTCCGGCATGGAGTGATAATCTGAAGAGCAAGAGAAAATTAATAGTATGTATTCTGGTCATGTCAGTGCAGACAGCAAGAGAACACATTATCACCAGTGTAGTCTATTGAAGCTATTTACAGAGGCAATGAGCTGCACCACAGAACACAAGTTATTTGCACCTTCCAGCCATGTTTCTCTTCCACCATAACATATATTCGTTCCTTTATAAATGTACAGAATCATACAGATTTTAGCTGTCATTCACAATTCTGAACTGAGTAAAGAAATCTCTCATACCCTAATAACAGCACAACACAAATCAAGCACAGAGCAGTAAGAGTTAATATATTACATGTGCAGACCTTGCCTAAGTTTTTTTAAGTATTTAATGACTTTTGAAATGGGCAACAACATTAAAACAGTTTGTTAACAGCATAATATGCAAGTTTCTAGCAATTGATGAATTAGATAACATACTTTTAAACATCATATTAAAAATCTGGTTAGAGTCACGACAAGTGGGGAAGAGGAGGGGAGAAATCAAACAAAATCAGCAATCTAGAAGAGAAATCAAATCAGCAATGTAGAAGAGAAAGCACTGTATTTTGAACCCTCGCATTTCCTGAGAGCTTGTTCTATGCTTGTTACACAGAAGATATTCCAATAAATGTTCCACTAGCAGCTTGAGGTTGAGGTGAGTTTGCCTTCCTGTAAAAATGCTGCCCTCGGTATGTTTTTACCTGTGTATTTACCTAGTTTCCATCCGTTAGTTGCCCTGCGTTAAATAAACAGTTCAGGGTTTTAACAAACCAGAAGACATGCAGGGTGGCTGAAGCCCCCTCTGGCCAGGAAGGCAGACAGGTCTCTGGGTAGCCTACCACCAACGCTCTCTCCTCTTGTCAGACGGCGGCAGCAAAGAGAAATAAAAGCTCCCAGCTCTTCAGAGGACCATGTCTGTTGTCCACAGGGCTGCCCATTCAGCTGGGGTCCAGACTTGACTATAAATCAACATCTGTTCTTCCTAAGACAAGAATCTTTCTTGCCCACACTGTAGTTATCTTACTGTACTGATCTCCATCAAACTGACTTCTTAAATTAGACCAATATTGAAGTGTTTTCAAGACCTGGATTTAAGAAAACCTTAATGCAGCACTATTAACAAAAATCAAAAGGCTTTATGTCAACTCCAAAAACTTCTGGCAGTCCAGGCTCTCCTGCACCACTCTATGTTCTACATGAAAAAAATTGTCTACATCATCTGCTTTTCCAGTAAATTGTACCCTGATAGCTGAAAGAATGGATTAAAACAAACAAGGATTGTGTCAGGTTGAAGTGGCTCTCACAAGCATGCTACCAAAGTTTTGTTAATGAACACTAACCCCCCGCCATCGCCCCAATACATGACCCCTGTTGATTACCATTTTCCAGTCTGTTTCTCACTTCTCATTATCATTCATAAAACAGATTAAAAATAAAAACCTCTGAAGTTGAACATCAAGCTTTTAGTTGATGTTGAAGTGTCTCAGAGCATCCACTAAGAAATGTGTATGTTATGTCAACAAAAGAGATACATCTGTACTTTTCCACTTTATTTTAAGCTCTTCAGTTTTCAAAACATACCTTTCATAGGACAGATCGCAGCATTCACCTGCAGTGACACTAACTTTACCCAGAGGCATTACCAATAGCTAGAAAAGGGTGCTACAGATACATTAAGTAGGCAATGAAAGGAGCTAAATACCTTTTTTAAAGCAAGGACTGGCCATTCATATTAGAAACACAGTTTTGGTATGGAGCATTCTATCTTGGACAAAATGACCTGATCTGTATCAATTGTAAGCAAACAGAAACAAATATTTACAAAATTCTAAAAATAAAACTTTGAAGAACTCCTTCCCTCTCCCCGACTTTTCCTTTCAACAATTCCAGCTCTAATAAAACACATTCCCAGGGAAGGTAATCACAGGAATCTTTCTTTTCCCTTGGGAAAGTGGAAAAGTGAGTGGTTAACTCTATTTCCATCAAAAACTCTGCTGTGTACGAATAGCCACCCCAGACAAACCTTTTACGGAGCATGAAACACTATTGCAAAAATCAGTGTGAAGTTAGAGAAGAACAAGCAGCATCTCTGAAGTCCTGCAAAGAGGTAATAGCTTTTTCCCTGGAAGTAAAACCAAGTTCAAATAATTTTTTCAGACAGCGCAGGGCCCCACTTTTTTGCGGTGGCAAAGCCAAGAACATCTATAATTGCTTATGTACAACAGTACCCTACGTAAAGTCCAAACATCCTAGAATGAAGCATCCAAGGACCTTTCACCACTTTAAAACCAGCCAGTTTTTATAAGGAACCACTAGTTCATTCAACAAGCCACTGGCACGCTCTTGGGCAGCAGGGAAAACTAATTTAAAACAGTTGCTAAAATTACTTTACTATCACCACATCCCATTTCAGAACACTCCTATTCAGTGCTGTCCCTTTTCCTATTTTTATCTCTTTTTGGGGGAGGTAAAAAAAAAAGGCAAATGCAAAGTACACAGTATCATTTTTAAAGCACCCTGGATGACCTGAAATCTAAAATATTGGCATAAAATACAGAAATGCAGACACTCCTTTGATAAGAATTGATTTCTGAGGCTACTGACTTCCTGGATCACTGGAGAGCCTGTCCAATATGGAAAATCGCTAATTCCTTCTTAAATCACCTCCTGCATCATATTAAAAATCCCCACATTCAGTGTTGGACAATCCTCTGTTCAAAGAGCAAAGTTAAAATTTATAACACAGGAGGACAAATAAAGAGATCAAGAAGATTTTCATAAGTGAATCACCCAAAGAGACATAGAATTAAAATAAAGGGTTGATTGTGTTAACTACAAAACTGCAAGCGAAGTGCAACTTCATGTAAGATAAAATTATGAAGAGTATTCCCCCTTAGTCAGTTCTACAGCAACATTTGCACTGGGACTTAGCAGCATCAGAGATTGGAAATTAAAGAATATAATCTTCACTGCTATTCTAAGAAGGACAAAATGGGACAATTCAGGCTTCACTGTGAAGGACAGATAAGATTTTAACATAACTCGTGCAACAGTTCTTCAGGGAAATTAAGAAACCACACAAACCGGTTTTTCTGATTACCATGCAGTGCTGTTATAGTTAAACATTTCGAAGAGGATAATTAGAAATCCAGAAACATGTTAACAGGGACACTTCCTTCGCAGAGCGGTTCACCAGCGCTCGCCTTTCATACAGCCGCATGCACACAACAGCCAACACCAGATACCTTGTGAGCCTAAGATGCTCCTGCCCTCCCTGCGCTGCAGGCAGCCACTGGTCTCTTACCTGCGCAGGCTGGTGTGCAACAGGCATGTCATCACACTGGTCCTCAGCTGAGATTAACAGAAACAGGCTCTCACTCAGGGAAAGAAAAACATTCTACCCCTTTTACCTCCTTCTACTTGAGCCAGTAATTCCAACCGCAGACATCCCCCCGCTGAAGGATACGAAGAGGTAGAAAGGCTGTTACATACACCGCTCTGTCTAGATAAGACTGATGATCAATCTAACAACTCACACCAAAAAAAAAGAAACAACCAAAATCATTCCTGTCATCTCCAAAAGAAGCCACAGCAATCTTCCCCCTGGAAAGCTGTCCTTTCCCAGGCAGGGAGTCCAGGGTGTTTGAGCTAGAGCCGCGATGAGCCAATGCCCTGGAACACGAGGCTCGGTTATCCCTGTTGGCAAACCCGGCTAGAAACGAGCATGGTCCAGCTATTTTTTATGTTCCGGCTACAGCTTTTGACTAACATCCTGGAACAGTATATTCCACAGGATGACGACGCACTAGGTGAAGTAGCATTTCCTTTTATTAGTTCTAAATTTACAAAGCAGCAATGTCATCCAGTGACCTCTTGTTCTCATATAAATGGAGAGCACATAAACAACGATCTGATTACTTTTGAGTTAGGATGGGGGCTGCCTTGCTACGAGTTAAAAAAACCACAATAAAAAGTTTTAAGATTTATTTATAATCTCCTCTTTGGGGATTGGCAGAGCTCTGAGTGTTCCTGCCCTGAAACAGCTCAGAATTTTATCTAGACATGAGTAATTATGCAAATTAAAAGTGTTTGTTCTTCCTAAAAAGGGACTACTAAAAATTAAAACACATTTTGATCCTAAATGCTACTCAACTTTTGGGTGTAGTTCTTCAGATTTCACTCCTTAGTAGTAACTGGATGCGCAGATACCCACAGGCCCACAGCCCACCACATGGTGACTTTATTGAGATTTCACACTGACCAGCAAAAGAGCTCAACAACAGTCACGGGGGAAAAAAAGATCTGCCAATCCCTCTAATCAATCCTGAAGAGCCACGAGGATGGATGGGAATGGCAGGAAGGCTTAGAGAGCATTTTAAAACAGGACACAGCTTAATCTACTAACTCCTCTCTGTGCATGAAACCCTAGAAATACCTTTTGCAGGAGTTACGGGGACAATCAACTACCCACCAGGTCACTCCTTTGCAGACAGTTATGCACCCTCTATGCAGATGAGCTGTCCCAAGATTATTAGAGAAACTCAATTTTCAGGCTTGCTCACTCTGAAAAAAGCCACGCCTTCACTGGCTCTCTTGTGCAAATACTGATGCTCCCCTGACACTTCTCCAAAATCCAGCTTTATCTCCTCTGTCTCTTCCTCATACAGCACATGCCCTCTTCCCATTTGTGAACTTCCACCCCTCATGTTGTCCCTCATCTCGCCTGTCCAAAACTGACACCAGTTTACTGACATTTCAGATCAGGCCAGCTGGCAAACAACAGAGCCAACCAAAGAAAATTTCTCATTTCAAATTCTAAAAACGGACTGCATGTCCCTGGATGTCCTTCCCCAATGAACAGCTGTGAATAATTGGATTAGAAAGGCAGTCCAAAAAAGACTTCTTATACTAGACCAAATTTTAAATGGAAATCTGCTACACTTCACCCTTTGGCGTCTGAGCAACCCTCCTCCACCCAACAGCGGGAGCATAAACTTCATTCTCTGGTCCTGCTGCCATCAAAGGCAACTTTATCATCTCTGTTCACTTCCTCTTTCAGCATTTTCTGGTTGCCCAGAAACTTCTCATCAAAGAAGTGACAGTCTGGCCAAACATGCGCTGGGACTGTTTGTTATCAGAGTAGATCTGGTGAGCTCAGTGACCACAAAAGACGGCAAAACAAGTTAAGATCACACTGGCCCAATCACGGAGCTGGCTGAAGAAATGCTGCGGTGGGAGACAGGGAGGGAGGGACATACAACTTTGCTAAATATAGTTTTTCTGATGTGACACATTTCTTAGAGTGGCCAAAAGCGGGTGTAGGAGAACACCTGCTCATTCTGTTTCCTTTTACTCACATCCTGTTCAAATATAGTCTCATGTTCAAAGGTGCTAGCCATAAATCCTCCAAAGAGATCCAAACAGTTGATGACTTGGGTACAGGGACAACAGGAATTTCTGGAGCTCAAAAGACCTATGAACTGCAACTAGAAAAAATAAAATAGCTGCAAGAACAGTGCTGATGCAGGCAAAAACTTCAGCTTGATGACATATGGCAAAGGTAGGGAAAACATCCACCATCTGTAGCTAACTGTTACATCTGCTTTTATATAGCGGAGTAAGCTCTTGTATCCCATGAACCCAAAAGATCAGGACAGAAAACTGGGTGAGCTTATAATGAGGACTCAGCCATTTCATCCACTTCAGCTCCTGTTCCAGCAACAGCAGTAGTTAAATGAACACCGCTGCATGTTAAAACACCTCACCTGCATTCATCAGCAAGAATCACAAACCAGGGAAGTCTCTGTATGTTTCCAACATCATTGCTGTACTCACAGAGGACAAAATGCACTAAGTGTGGATTAAGCAATGCTATGCTACTCCATCAGCAAATACACAGGGTTAAAAAGACTGTGAAAAAGGGAGAAGAAAGGAAAGCTAAAGAAAGAGTTTCAGACTCAAGCTAGCCCTTTACATTTAAAAGCCTGTCTCATTGATGTCAGCTGCTGAAACAACCTGGAGCTGAGCACCAGGCCAGCAAAGCCTCACTCAGTAGGTCCCTATAGTTCAGAAGAGAGAAATAGTATGAGTATCAACGCTTGGACTCATGGGGGACCAAGACTTGCCCTTCTCCACAGAAACATCCCTCTTCTGATTTGCAATTCATCTTTCACCCAGTTTTGCCAACAAGTTCAGTCTCATTAACTCACTGCAGAGATCAGTTAGAGCGCTCTAGAATTTCATCAATTCTTTTTCCTCAAAACTTGGATTCCACCCTGAAGGGGAAAAAAAAAAAAAAGCAGCTTTTCAAATGACACTGGAGGAATGAAACAGTTATATACTTATTTTTTACAGTGCAAGATCTTTATTTTCTGCTAAAATGACCCTCTTACACCTACGGAAACTCTCATTTCCACAAAATAAAACAATTCATTAATGTTCTTATAGTTGAGCCAAATTCTGCCTTTTCTTTTTTTTTTAAATAGCAATAACAAGATTTTCCTCAAAGCCCCAAGGGCCCCAATCTCTGTGCGCTATACCAGGTATTTTATCCCTGACTTTCATGTGGCTGTTTTACCTTTATTTTCAATCTGGAAAATCCAGGACAGTTCATTTCCATAGGAAAACAGGCACAGCACGTGGTATGGTCTCTCCAGAACCATTTTTTCATTATTAGGTTCATTCGGGTTGCACATTAGAAGCACATCGTCACTGTCACTGTCACTTACCCCTGCTACGCTGTGCCTGCAGGTCAAGTTCAGCTCATGCTGACCCTCCATCTGTGCCTTCTCCCAGACCCTATCTTCCCCGATGATGCAGCGGGAAGGCAGACCAGACGGAGTGTTCCCTGGGAAAATGATCATCTCTCATACCAGGGTCACATTCCTACATGCTTCTGGAAAGTCTGTTCCTAAGCAAGACACATTCCTGTTCTTGGCAATTGGTAAGAGGAGCACAGACGAGGAGAGGATTTTAGGACTTTTCCAACCATTTAACAGATGTCAAAACCTAGAGTATGCAAGAAGGTCTTTGCCACTGTTGGCAGGTAAGAACTGCAGACAGTCCTGGTAATGGGAACTGACAGGGCTGCCACGCTGAGTGCCAGAGCATCTTAGCACAGCTCCATCATCCACCCACTCTCCGCTTCACGCAGCAGACGTACACACATGTCCCTTCTTCACCTGTTCTCTGAAGGACACAGGCCTGCCAGGAAAAGAGTTCCCAAACAGAACAGCAAAAAGAGCAAACTTCAGGAAGAGCAGCACATTTGAGAAGGTCAAGGATATTGCAGAGAAACCTTCCTACTCGCTCAAACAGAAGCAAAACCATGAAGAACAGAGGGGCAGGTCAGTGTTTCCCAGTGGTACCACTGCTGTCTCAGTGGGCTCATACACATCAAGGGTAGCAGCTAATAAATCACAGGACTGAGCAATTAAAGTCCTTGTCCACGGTAGGAAAATGACCTGTTACTGAGAGCTTATTGTTAGTTAATAGCTCCTTACAGCCCCCTACGCTCGGCTGTGTTGAAAAGAGCCTGGTAGCTAGCAGAAAAGGAAACAAATAGCTTTCAAGAGCCTGATAAACCAGTAGCTTTCCTCACCGGGTCACCAGGCAAAGACCAGTCCTGTTTCACGCACCGCAACAGTGAAACCATCATAAGCACCGCAACTGGGAAGACTTCATTTCTGTGAATATTACTAGCAACCCTCTCCCTGCCCGTCAAAATCACCAGAGTGAAGACGTGCATAAAAACAAGTCTTTTCCTTCCAGAGCAGCTCCCATGTAAAACTAAACCCGTCATGTTCTCAAATGACCTTCTGTTTACCACAGGTTGTTCTGCCTTTGTGTGCTCACCTGGAAGGAGAAGAAGACGCTGGAATCTGCAGCCTTGCTCAGGAAGGTAGATAAAGCACCAACACTGCACGAAGGTTACAAAGAGCAAAGAGATTATCAAACAAAAGCTCCTAGTGTTCAGGCACAAGGGCAATAACAGACTCTAATTTCAAAGCAGTAAACTTCCCTCTAGGGAAACAAAAGCTCTTCAGAGTCGCCTTCGCTTTCCAGCTCTCTATCCTGTCTCATAGTAAAATTCATAAAGCTTGCTCTGACCTCTTTCTCTTACAGTAGCTTCATCTTTCTCAAAACCCGTGAGCGTATTTTGGGGTCACTTTGTAACGTACAGTACCCATGGCCAGATCTCTCCACCCACTGCAGCTTCTTCCAGACTCTCTAGCCTCTCTTCCATGTTTATCCTCTCTTCAATGTTTTTTCTCTAGATTTTTCCTTCTTTTATTGAGACTAATGACCAGCTCCTGCAGGAGGCTGGATTCAGAGTCCCAAAAATCCCTGACCTGAAAGGATTTCAAATGACTATTTTCACTGACTAACAGTGACTCAGAATGGTCTGTTTACCAAAGGGCCTTTTCTCAAGCAGAAAAAACTGCACTGAAGTCTGGGTGACAAACTACGAAAATAGCAAAGTATTTTGAAAGTGCAGTGGTTCTGACAGGAAATGGGGACTGAACTGCACTTAATGAAGGCAGGGGGAAAAAAAACAGCAGAGCAATTCTGGACATGGCAACTCATGGCTCTACTCATATTTTCACTTGCTTATAGAGGAAATTCTGACAGCTGCCAATATAAACAGAGTAAGAGCACTAGCAGAGTGTGCAGCTCCTGAAGGTGTACATAGAAGGGTGTGGGAGAGAAAACAACCCCCAGCAAAGCCTGACTTTCCAACAGGCACTCACTTTTGTCCAATTTAGAGGGGAGAGTTCAAAAAGGAGAAGGGAAGAACCACCCCTTTCATGAGTCCCTCTTTTCTAACTTTTCCCTTCTCCACACCTTAACAAGGCAATCCATGACTGTGTAAAAAGGAGCAAGGTGAGGAACCAGGACACCTGGTGACTCCCCTGTGTAACTATGTCCCCAGTTTAGTAAGTCTTTTTGTCCACTCCTCAGAGCTGATGTCTTCCCTCTGGGTCCCCCACCCTCGTGCCGAGGGAGGCAGGGCAGGAAGATCCCCCCCTCACTAGGAAGCCCAGTGACTCCCTACAGCGTAAGTTCAAGTCCATCTTTTTCGAAAGGCTGAGGCCACACCGGGCAGTTTGGGAATCTGTGCAAGTGTCAAACCATGCAGATTTCCCTGATCTTTATCAGCCCAAGCTCAAAGTCTGACTTTCTGTAAACAGCTCATAAGAGAAGGTCTTATATTCTTTCTCCTCATAAAAAGAAGTCACATGCTCTTTCTTGAAGCTTGTATTTCAAACCAGCACAAATAACCTCTGACCTGAGTTCCTCTTATTTCAGCAGTGCCTTACAGGCAGCTCCCGCGCTAGACGCAAGCAGCAGACTTTCTGCCTGACGTGTAGCTTCAGCAGCTCTATTCACTCTTTCAAAAACCAAACTCTTCAGAGAAGACTTCGCTGCCTTCTCTGCTAAAACCAATATATTTTCACTTAAAAGCACCAATACAAATAATTCGAGTCAACACAAAATCACAGAAGAGCCAAAGGCACTTTCACCTCATTGTGAAATGAATTTGCAGACATCAACAACATACTCTCCCCATCATGAAGCTCCCTTAGCACTTCTATCTTTTCTTAAAGCTCAAGCACTTTGCCCTGGGTTTTTAGGAAAGGTTAATTACACCAAAATGAAGATCTATGCTATTTCTCCACAGTGTCAACAAGCCCTGGGAAAATACAGCAAAAATACACAGTCTGAAGGAGATCAGACAGTCACGTAAACCTTCACGAGATAGAAACCGGCATCTTTGCTGCTGAATAAAGTCAGTACCAAGTAAAAAGCTTGTAATAACAAAAAATAGTAGCACACTTCCGGCTTCCATACAGCTGGAGAATGACATCCATAGTGCTCCTCAGAGACAACAGCACGCTCTCATTCAGGAGCACCAGCAATTCCCTGTTCCTCAACCCACCACAGCCACAGTCACCTCCAGTCATGCAAGTGCTCTGAAAGAGAGGTATTACTCTAATCTCAACACTTCCTCTCTCTGGTGACATTGGTCAGGGTGAATCATGAGTTAATAAACAGTATTTCTTAACAGATGGGTGCAGCGTTTCCGACATCACCGCAAGCACATTTCCCTTTACGCCGATTCTAGAGAACTTATCTACATAAACCAACACAGGAGACAACACCTGAATGGTAAGAGCTTGTAGCAAACTTACTCCAAAGAACCTGAGCTCCTGATGATCTGCTCTGCTGGCACAGGTGCCATGTTTCTCAGTGCTCAGTCCAGATAACTCTGACTCCTGCTCTTACCTTTCACGTTCGATCTAGTGTCCAGAGCAGCCTACTCCCTCTGAAAAAAGCCTGAACAGACTGCTTGACATGCGGCTAATAGGTCGGTCTTTCTGAGCTGTGTTCCACTTGCCACAAGTTGATTAGCTGTCTGCTTAAGGAGCAGCTGGGATAAGTTTCCTTTGGACGGCAGTAAAGTGAAGAGGCAGGCGCTGACTGTAATAATATGCTGTTTCCTGTCTGCGGCTGAGCTGAGAGGTACTTCCCAACAGAAAAGGGTTTACAGGAGCTCAGGAGCTCAAGCTCCACCTCTTCCAGTGAAGGGCTGCTGGCACTCAATGACGTGCTCTGACCAAACTTCACTTCCACTAAAGCATCAAACTACACAATATCTCTCTCACAGAGAGGAGCTTTCTCCTATGGGATCTCAAATAACATGGGATGGGAAGTGAATGTTGTAATTCCTGTTATGAGAATAAGGGGAAAGTCCACAGCACCACTTGATAGCAGTAACTGGAAAACATTAAAAAAACACCATGTGAGAATCATATTGAAACACAAAATATGCACCTCGAAAGATCTGATGTACTTCCTAGGTCCTCTCCCCTTGATGACAAGTGGTTTTTATTAGTTTTAAAGAACATCTATTTTAGATTTTTCTTCCCCTTTAGCTTTATACAAATCCTGCACAAGGCAGGAAAGGGTCAATGAAGTGATAAGGACTCACTCCATCAACTGTGCCAATTGCTTTGAAGGCAGCAGGTTTATTTCAGCTGGCACCTTCCAGAAAACAGCAGATCTTCAGCCAACACACCAACCTGAGGAGTAAGAATTTGTTCACCACACAAGCATTTACAAAAATGGGCCTAAGGAGATGACCCAAAGCTCTTTCAGAGACTCTTGAGGGGATAGCTCTAGTGAAAAAGGGTTTGCCTGAGCAACAGACAACAGAGCGATTGGTGCCCCTCCCAAACCTTACGGGCTTTGTAGGGGAGAATGGACATGCTGGATGGCTCAGGTTCATGAAATAGGTAAAGCAGTCATTTTGAGAGGAGCGTCTCCAAAACACAGGCCTCCTCGCATGCTCTGAAGAAAAAACTATTCCAGGTTCAAAGTATGGAACTCATCCTCATCGTATACTTTAATTAATGCTCCTAAAGCAACAGCAGGCTAAAGCATTAGGTGGGCACATCAACAAACCAAGTTACTGAAAAATTGTACTATCCAAGAAAAAACTGTTCATGGAAACAGCTGAAGCCTCACTGGCAAGACCCAAGGTGCCAAGTGTGATCTCAAATCATCTGCTTTTCAGAAATCACAGGAGGCTTTGAGGGTATGGCTGGGAAAGTTCTGCTCAGAAGTCAGGGTCGGGCTTTGATGTCACCCATCCAACGCTGCTGATTGCTATTTCATAAGGAGTACAACTGTAGGCACACAGTGCTGGCAAGAGTCCAGGCTAAAAGCGGACCACTCTCTTTGAAATAAATAGGTCTGAAGTACCAGGACAACATGGTTACCATGGAGTTTGTACCACAGCAGATTCTCTCTAAGGCCTTGTGAAAGACAGCAGCCCGAGGAAAATCCACTCGTGAGAGGTCTATATATCAGCTGCTATGGGACCATACATGCAAAGAACCAGGCACTTAGAGCCCAGAAAGAAATTTACCTTCCCAAAAGAATTTACCTTGTGGACAGATGACTTAGAAGGACAGAGATGGCAGAGATGTGACAGAACCAGCAAATATTCCATCTACAGTCCTCCTGAGAGAAGAGAGGCTGCTATACGATTTGTTCCCAGAGGCTTCCTGCTAAATAACTCTGCAGCCACCCTGCCTGATCTAAAGCTAAAATAAACCTCCTCCTTACACCCCTCAGGGGACAGAGCTGTACAACATCTTAAGCTCAAAGATGCCCATACTCACGTGCTCCCAGCCCGTTCTGTAGTCACAGAGCCGTTAACTCTGGGTAGCAGTCCTGAAAACTGTCCCCGCTGCAAACAGGATACACTTACTGAAGAAATCTATGCAAGATCAACTAAGTGAACAACCGTGGAACCTGTATTACACACTTTTCTTGTTAGAGGAAGAGGTCCCTGTCTTACTACTCATTTGTTCTCCTGCCTGCTGAAAGCAAACAAATTATCTGTCAGACTCACGTCCCATGTAAAAGGTTTACTGGCAGCTCTATCTTTTAACCTTATTCCTCTATTTATACCACATAACCTTTGTTGGCTCTGTGCTCTGGTTTTCTTCTCTCATAGTGCCGTCTCCCTGCACTCCTCACTGCTCTTTCACCATTTTCTCCTCTGACTGGTCACCCCTCATTTCCTTGTTGCTTTGGATCCACACTGCTCCTCTAAGTGGTTATCAAGTGTTTTTGTTTCCCATCTCCTTTGTTAGTACCTTAGGAGTGTCACTCACACAACATCACCCGCAGAATCTATATATTAAGCAGTACAAATGCCTGGACAGAGGATGAGTTTCCTCAGAAAGAAACCACTCTTTTGTAACTACAAAACTACCAGTCTCCACTGAAGAAAACACAGAAACAAAAAGAAAACCAGAACATTTAAAAATCCAGAATAACTGTCTCTGCTGTATAACACCAAATGTTGGATGTTTTCAGTTCAAGATAAAAACTCCATAGTGAGTCCCACTGATTTGAAACAAGAAAAAAAATAATAATCGAAGAACTCTGAATTTCAGAAAGGAATGAAACTGGGAAAATACAGGGGGAGAAACAATGTGCTCTCAAATAAAATCAAGAGAAATTGCAAAACTGCAAGGAATCTAAAGCACTGACAGCAGTGATGTGGCAGACCAAACAGCAGCAAGACTAGGCAACCTTCTGATTTTCTAAGTATTTTTATAACTCATGGTAAACCACAGTCAAACTCCTCTGTAAGCCATGATAGAAAGCATATAAAATAGAGGAAAGATGTTTTTATTGAAGTTTACCTGAGCACCATGACATAGTGATCAGCTGGAGACAGTGCAAACTGTATCTGCTACTTGAGTGTTGACGTAATCCTCTACTTGTTACCCCTGAAGGAAGGCAGAGACTGGCAGAGCGTGATGCCATAGTTACGGAAGTAACTCTTCACTGTTGCACTCAGATGGGACAATCTGAGAGAGCAAACACACTATTTCCTCCTCTTCCTACACATAGTGTCCCTGACAGAAATTAGATCTCTCCCAACTATAATAATAAGCAAAACAGTAACAGTACATTTGCTTACCTGAAAAATCAGTCTTTATTTAAATATGGGAAAACTGAAGCAAGACTCAAGAAAAAGTGCTTTATTAACAGGTAAGTAACTTCACGTTCCTGAAAATGTATCCCCTACTGAAACCACTGCAGAATCCTCCTCTCTCTCTGCACACACACTGACACCTGAGATCAATATTTACTATTAGACCCAGATGTGTCTCCTAACTTGCCCAATTATGGATGCAGAAAGTGTTTTCTAACTTTGAGAAAGTGCTGGGGTTTCATCTGGGCATAGGGTTGGTGCCGTAGCTGCTTTGCACACTACTGCAAAGGGAAAAGCTCCAGCTACAGAACAGAAACACCCTTTGCTAGGTGTTTAAAGCAGTGGGTCTCTAGTGCTGCAGCGCACGGCACACTGCTCAGTCTCGGTCACCACCTGCAGGTCCCCATCCTACGGGATCAGCGTCCTCCCTCCACCTGGATTGCTTCCCCCCTCAACGTGCCTTAGACCAACACTGCCTCCTTTCCCACACCCTCCTCTCTCCTCCCTTCAGATGCTTCGTGGAGGTTACTGCCATTAGCCAGCTCCAAAGCTCACCCTGCTGTGTGACACTCGCCCCACACGGCTGCAGTTCATGGCTTTTAACTGCATGCGTTCATGGCTTTTATCTG
Source organism: Bucorvus abyssinicus (assembly GCA_009769605.1). Lineage (NCBI taxonomy): Eukaryota > Metazoa > Chordata > Aves > Bucerotiformes > Bucorvidae > Bucorvus > Bucorvus abyssinicus. Next base: position 20,392,050 of record CM020035.1, on the reverse strand, counting down.
GCATCTCCCCCAAAATGTAGCTTGCAGAACACCTGCACCTCAGAAATACAATCACTTTTTCTCCCAGTTACTAAGCCTGGAGAAAAATAAGCAGTGACACCACCACATTTCCAGACTGCAAACATTCAGCACATATTCCACATCTTACAAGTATCCTGCACCAATTCCACAGTTATTTCTGTGTGACTTTTGTTCCTCCTTTTGCTCTGCCACTATATATAGTGTACACATATAAACACACATAGGGCCACATACAAATGAAGTCAGAGAAAGAAGTTTACATATTTTAAGGCCTGAAGGGAAAACTAAATTCCTTTAGCAAGATCTCCAGCATAAACACCAACATCGCCTCTAACTGCCTCAGCAGAACAAATATTTCTTTCCTACTGTATAAATGGATTCTATCAAACACTCCCAGCTTATAGTTATGAAAATCCTGGAATGCAAAGTTTTAGCACTATACACAGTAACCCAAGGTATCTCCCACGTGCATGGAGAGGAGTTACGACGTTATAAGGAAAAATAAATCTATGATTTTTTTTTTTAAGTGAAATAGGCTGTGAAGATTTTTCAGATGTTTTCAATCTCTGCAGAAGAGAAGGGATGTGGGGTAAAGGTGCAAGAAGAATGGAAAATAATACAAAAAATCCTACCGTGAAGCTGTTGTTGACATTCTTAGTGCTGGACTCTGCCACACTGGCATCTGTCAGATCCACCTCATCAAAAATAATGGACTGGAAAGAAAAAATTCAAAACCCCAGTGAGTTATTGAATCCAATGTATAAGCAGCAGACCCAAAGGCACATGCCTGTATGGGTGTCTAGCACACTCCATCACAGCCTTTTGTGATCTGAAGGCAAGGCCCAGCACCAACAACATGAAGGACCCAGAAGTCTAGTTCCACACACTGGGGCTCGCACGTGCCTGTCTTTAGACTGTGACCACGATGACTATTTGTATTAAGGGATTATCTAAAAAAAATAATTCTAGGCTTTGGTCTTGTGAAAGGAGACAGATTTATATCTAGTTGACTGTCAATGTATTAAACCAGATACACGGCAGCTCTGATCTGATAAATTCAGACTTGCTTGTCTCCTCCATTTCCTCTTTGCATTCATATTTTCTCCTTTCTTTTTCCAGCTCCTACGGATGCGGAGCTCATTCCCTACTAAAATGCACCAAAGGGGAAAAATTGTGGAAAAATCAGTATCACAGATCCACATGATGCTTAAAAAACAAGGATTTCTAAGAGTGAGGCAAAACACAGAGATCTTCTGGTAGCTACAAAACCTGAAGACAGGTGCTTACAGATCACGCTGTACTGAGGGCTGCCTTCTCACAGACACCCACCTGCCTCCAAAGCTCCGCCACTGACTTTCTTCCCTTGGACTCACATGTGTTGTCCAGACCTTACCTTAGCAGTTTTTGCATAGTAGAGCGTTCGTCCTCGCAGCTTAAAATATCGTCTCTTCCAGCGCTGGAAGGAGCTGGTCTGTTTCATCAGCATCCCCTCTTTGATGATAGTCTACAAAACAAGGAGAGGAGAGGGGTGAAGCAGACACTTTGCTTACAAGCATCACTTATGCTCTCCCACCACATACCCATACCAAAACCAACTGGAGTCTGAGCTGAATAATCTTAGTGCCCTCTGCTGGAAGTGCTTCACAAATTCATTCAACAGAAGCAAGCAAGCTTAACAAGATTAAAGCGTCGTGATGCATAATCCACACTGGGGTGCGGTTTTATCCTTGTCTGCAGCGCTATCATGATACCAAAAAAAGATAAATAACTTAGGACTGAATGAGCATTTCAAAGCTAACAATGACTGGGAAGCATCACAGTTAAACTCTCTGAGGTCAGATTTCAGTCGTGGGTAATTGCGCCTTTCATTTAACTGGCATTTGATTACAAATACACACACCGCACAGCCTATCTGTCCCTATCTCCAGTTCTGCCTTGTGAAGTTACCAGCATCTACCTGGCACAGAGCTGGCCAGCTGCAGGCCCACAGGGTGAAGAGCGAAACTAGAGCGAAGAAGGAGCTGTATCCAACTTCAGCATTTGGTATTCTTCAGATAGTCTTGGCCCTGCCTCAGTACTCTCTGGCTGGCTGCCATTTCCCAGGGCTGGAGTGCCAAAACTGTCTATGCGCACTGCCCTTTTTCTTCTTTAACTGCTTTATAACTAGATTGACGTACCGGCATACACAGTCCCATATGCTCACTCACATACTATGCATACATAGGGCTATGTATTTAATCCCCATGCACTTCATTCTACTTCATCAAACACATTTGATTCCTTCACTGAGGACTGACTCTGAATACCAACAGCTACATGAAAATAATCTCAAGAACTGCAGTTTAGAAAGACGAAAGGCAGAAAAGTCAGAGCTGATGGGTCAGCCCCCAATTACTGATTGAATATATTGCCTAGGACCTGCAAACGGTGCTATGTCATGCCTCGGAACCACCAGAAACCTGCTTCTCTCCCCAAGAAACAGCTGCCAGGAACCCACTTCTTGCTGAGAAAGCCCAATGCGAAAAAGCCACAGTTAAAACACAGGAAGCAAATGGTCTGACAATCTTGTAATACAGGTTATTCTGTATCTTGATGCCAGGAAAACAACTCAGCTTTAACATACCAGAGGTCTCAGGGCAACTCAGGTTTGTAACAGAGTCAGATCACTGATGTATCAATTAATTCACACACACAGTGTTAAATGTCCACTGCCAGGCTACTACAGAGCACAAAATAAATACTCTTACTGATCCACAGGGTTTAGTTCAGTTCAGTAATCCTTTCCAGAGCACTAAACTTGCTTTTAAAATGCTATATATATTTCTAATGCGGGTCTTTCCTTTTTGAAACAGCTGCAGATTTTAATACTTTCCACACACACCCCGGCCCTTGCCAAGCTCAAAGTTTCCTCAAAAAGCACTTGGAAAAAAATGCTGACTATAAGAAGAAACATCCGTCTGACAATACATGCTTCTCTCTTGTTAGATTGAGACATCCTTAAACTGGCCTGAGAGGTCACAGGGCCTGGACCACCATGGTGATGCCTCTGCTCTCAAATCAGCTGGGAAAGAGAGGGCTCCCACATACTCCCAGATCTGACAGAGAGCTGCTGGACCCAGGAGGCACTATATCCCTTCCTCCACTGCACTGGGAAAGAGACAGCCCCACTACTTCCTTCAAAAGAAACATCATCTACCTGGGAGCCTGGGACCTGGCTGACTTCCAGGTTAGCAAACCCCAAACCTCTCCATTTCCCACCATTCTGTTTCACAAAGCTACCTGCACACAGGCAGAAATACCTGCCAGTGCTCAGGCAAACACCAGCTCTGTATGCCTGGTTCAACCAGGAATTGCCAAACTCCATGGTATCTCCAGCAGAATGAAAAGCGGTAACGAAAACGCATGTCTGAAGGGAGCTCATCGCAAAAAATGGCCATCCCCACATCAGCTCCCCACAGCTCTGAAGTGGTCGCCGAAAGCCGTCTTGGCACCCATTTTCCGCAAGTCACAGCAGGGACATAGCAGTAGGAATACACTCCGAGAAGCCATAAGGCATCTGGCAGCGGCTTTAGGGTCCGGAAGTTAAACACACTAGAGTGACACCCAGAAATAAGAAGTTAAACTAACTTAGAGCTGGTGCCACACAAAGAATCTGAAACTCAGCCATGATCTTAATCTGAAGCTTTAGTGTAAGAGAAAATGGAGTTCAAAGACTGACCCAACAGCATCCCTTGCTGAAACGACCCTGAAGTTGAGGCCAGAGCTGAAGGCACTCGTGAGGAACCAGGAAAGGTGCATTCAGGCTCCTCGTCTGTCACAGACTTTTTACGAGATCCCAATAAAGCAATTTTCACTCGGCGTGTCTCCATCTCCCATCTGCTAAGTGGAACAAAGAGCACTGCCCAATGCTGCTGAGTCCTACTACTATATATATATATGTCTATCTGATGAGTTACTTTAACCTCCAGCACCTGAGTATCACAGTGAAATGTAAAAGCAACAGCGTCTAAATCACCACGCTAAAGAAGTCACACATTTCTGCAGTTCACTTTCTACAGGGAAGAAAATGGGAAGTGGCAGGATATTTTCTGGATTAAGACAGAAACATGGAGTGATCTTTTGCATTCCTTGGACAAAACCACATATAATTAAAATACGAGACAGAGAAAGAAGCTACTGAACTCTGCAAAGCCCTGAACCGAAGTCAGAGAGGAATTAAGAAATCCTGGGGAAGACTCCCAGGATGCAAAGCCCAAAGATATCAAGTCAGCCAGGAGTCTGATCAAAAAATAGCGGCTTGCAGGAGATTTCAGAGCTCTGTTGTTGCGTTTATTCACAGATCTGCTTAAACTGGGGTCAGCCAGAGCCCCACGCCCCCCAAGCCCGGTCAGCAGCACTCTGGCCGCCCAAACGCTTGACCAGCCACCAAAACAGTAACTCACAGCAAAACAACGCCTCTGCCTCAGCTCTCCCACAGCTCCCGCCTGCCACGCTCAGCTCCCGAGTGCTCCCCTCACCTCGGCAGGGCTCACTCACCTCTGCACAAGACGTGCATTCCTCCATTCCTCTTTTAAACAGAACCCTCTTTTTTTTTTTTTAACCAAAAGACAACAATCCCGCAGGTCACCTTGCCCCTCCCTAAGTACTAGCTTATATCATTTGCCAGCCTCTATCTATAGAAAACCTCACAGCTATGTAACTCAGACATGAAAGGCCAGTGAGAAGCGAGCTCTCGCATGCACGCACTGCTCAGCAAAAACAAGCCTCTGGTTCAGAGCTGCCCATCTCTGCACAAGAGCGGCTGTTCTATTTATAGGCACACAGCTCAGTAAAGAGCTTGGTGGGTTCGGGCGGAAAGGGCTGGAGATAAGATCAAGATGACTTTCTAAAATGATTCAGACATTGCTGCCTTTCTCCTCCTCTATTTTAATTTTACAGCCAAAGGACATGCTACTTGCAGAGGAATGCAGCTGAAGAACATTAACTGGGGAAAGGACCCGACGGCAAAGTGACATCAAATGAAATAAAAAGGGGGGAGCTGAACAGTTATTTCTGCTCACCAGCCTCTCTGTAGCTTTTTTAATTGAAGACCTACTCTGATCAGACTACTAGGCATGTAATTCATCAACACTGAAGTGAAATTACTTCTCCCATAACAAAAAAAAGAGGGTTAAATCTAGTTTTAGTGTCATATATTGGATCCTACGGAAAAGCTACGGCCCTGAAACATCATGAGGTTTGATTATATGCATCCTATCAAGGATAAATATAAGAACTGTTTGTGATGGAACTATCCAGACTGCCTTCTATCCAGCTGAGTTTCTCTCCAGCGTGATGTCCTATGGCATGGCACTCCATGGCCAGACAGCACTGTGAAAAAATGAAGTATTTTTTTGGATCAAGCCTAAAACGATGGGTTACTAGTTTCAACAGTGACCCCCTTTTATCATATTACAAGACAGTGTAAAAAAGGTTACGGAACAAACCGACAATTTAAAGCAACACTGAACATAGCAGAGATTCTTAAGCGTCTCTGCAAAGAACGCGATTGGACAGCTGAAAGGCAGGGCCTAGGAAATTTCTAGCATTTCACTATTTATCTTTGGTCTTGAAGAAAAGCGACTTCCTGCAGAAAAAAATTCAGTTCACGGCAAGCAACATACAACCCTCTCCCCGACTCACCCCCTTTTAAAACCTGACATTTAGAAAGAGAAATAACGTGTTCTCAGATTCCTGCTGTCAAAATGGGTACGGGGTTTAGGCCTAATCCTAAACTGACAGAGAAAGTTTTGCTGCTGACCTCAACGGGAATGATTTCAAACAACTCAGCGGACTTAAATTAAGGACTTAAGACAGGGAGAGCTTGCGCTTCACTGCTTCCCCTTCATGCAGTCCCACCTCCTACGAACAAGAAGCCCAACAATTAGCAGTAGTTATTCACAAAACCAGCAAGACACGGGTGTATTTTCTGCCGCTGAGGTGCAATAACCAAAAACCCACATCAGGAGATCAGAGAGCCAGCCTGCACAGATGAAATGCTTTCTGCACTGATACCATGAATGAGACTAGTAAAACGTTAAGAACGATCGCATCAGATTTCAGTGGCTTTCAGACTCCATCTCCTGTTTTCCTGCACGTAGTTCTGCTCACTGTGTAAAACACCGGAGTAGCCCATCCTTTCCTGAAGCTCAAGCCTCTTGCCCCATTTGGAAGCAGAGCCCTTGATACAACGAATTTCCTTTTCTGGAAAACAAGACCCTATGAGCCAGGCTGAAGGCAACTATTACCCGTGCCCAGCTGTCAGGCTGGCAAGTGTCCTCTGGCATAGGGAGGCTCAAAACTGTGTTCGATATAGACAGAGGAAGAACAGTGCAACCTAATTCACAGCTGAGACCATGACATATTCTTAGGGGCAGTTATCCAGTGCCCCATATCCGAAACAAGAATTTTGCTCCACTGATACTTCTTTACAATGCAGAAAAAGAACTGTGTACAAGATAAAAGCAAAATCGTTCAAACAGCAACATAAACAGCAACTAAAGAACCCCCAAATACCAAAGTCCTCAGCATCTGGATGTCTCTGTTTTCCATGTGTCTTCAGAATGTAAAAACTTCAGGGCACAGACTGTTTGTATTTGTATGTACTATAAAACTTTGAGCAGGGTGCTGATGCCAAACAATGAATAACTGACTAAAGAAATCACCAAATGCAAAGAGGGAGAAAATAAAATGAAAAAAAGCCAATGCGGAACTGGCAGGCTATCTTTAAATGTGCTTACTAAGGCATTTTACCGGCAGCTGACCTCCAGGGACCAAGCAAACTCATCTAGTCACTGACTTTGGATAAGCTGTGGCAAAAAAGACAGGAGTAGATCTGCAGTCACTTAAACACGGCAAGATAGTCTTGCCATGCTAGAGTGGGTACAAATCTGGAGAGCTGTACCTGGTTGTGGGTAAAACAGTTTTACTAGCTGGTTCCATGAAAACTCTTTGTGGTCATAAATACGGAACTAATAATGATTCAGAAATCAAATGAAATACAGTAAATCCGACAAAGACACTACAGGAATAAATCTAACCAACCCCATAGAATAAGACATGAAAGGTCAAAAGGCTCAGGGTTAACAAGCTAATCCCAGAGCAACATCCTTCCACCAGACAGTGGTCACACCCTGGAAATTAACTCCAGGAAGCTTGGAGGGGGGGAATTTGGATCAGTAAAGCAGTTCTAAGTATGGGACACACAGAGAGCTATACAGATCTACAGGGGAGAAGGAAGAACCTACAGGTTGTGTAGTCCTGTTTGGGGACTCTACATTAAATGCACTCAGCTCTTGCAGAAGTGAAAATTGCATTCTTCTATTGGTATCAAAAGGAGAAGACATTATTTGAACTCACTGCAACAAAAGGACTCCAGAAGAGGTGAAAAAAAGAAAATCAGAGGTCAGCCACAGGAATCAAATGTCAAAATAGAAGCTAGGGCTGTGAGTCAGCGATCCAGTAACAGAAACCGAGCTCTCTACTGATGAAAGGGGTTCTGTCTAGGCTTTTAGAATACATTGTTTAATACCATTTTGTTTTAATAACCTACGCTTTATAAACTGGGAAGCACTGCACTCAGGTTACAGCACAGACCTCTATACAACCACATGGGAAAGCCTGCAAAATCTCCTCTTCAACCATCCTCCAAATCCTCCCTCTTTTCTAACCTCCAGCTCTGCTGAATTAGCTGGACTCTGCATAGCCACAGGGGCGAGCTCGGCCGATAGCTTTCAGTACAGCCTCTCTGCAGCTACTAGGGCAAGCAGAACTCAGAGCAGCACGCAGCGATCCGTCAATAGTATAGCTGAGATGACACTGAAACAGGAAATGCAAGCTTATTCTCCGGACAGCAGTGAAAGACAGGAATTTGTATCAAATAAAATACTGAAACAGCTTGAGTCAAAATCTGCCTTAGCACAGATAAACAAATGCTCAAACCACTCTTTGTCAGTTAATGCTGCAGCCAGTAAACAAAGAACAGGTCTTTGAACCAGCTTCTTTTCAATATCGCCTTTGGCTGCTACCATTGTGAATGACTCTTTTCTAAAACGAACGAGCACTCATAGACCAAAAATGAACAAATTAATAAAGAAAAAAAAAATTGAAAGCAAGCAGAAAGGTTGCAAGTATATGGGAAAGGAAATAAAACATACCAGCATATCATCACGCAGCTCCCTGGTAACATGAGCTCAGTTAGAGAGCTCCAAGCGAAGCACTTAAAATAGATGGCAATACTCTGGTCAGCTACTTAGAAGAGAGAATGAAAAACACACCAGTGCATCCTGAGTCAGGATGAGTTAGTAGCTGGACAACTCCTGGCACGCTAACTGCTTAAGCCCTCGGTATGCTTTCCATAGGCTCCAGGCATCCTTCCCAAACACATTTATCACAAGAGGAACTGAGCACAAAGCTCAAGTCCTCCCAGCAAACTACTGCAAACCTAGAAGATAAGGGCTCAAATCCACACACAGAGATAACCAAAGCCAAAAAAAGCAACAGCTTAAAAACTACCTGAAAACTTTGGAATGGAATAAAAGTTTAAAGGATACTAATTAAACATGAACTTTATATATTTAAGGATGAACATGAAAAATATGCTGTTATTTTTTTCTACCAGCTTAAATTACACATAAACAACTACATCTCGATACACAAAAAATGTCAGAACACATTATCTGCCGTGAAACCTTCAGCTCTGAGACATGCCTGTGACACGGCTACACACCAGCACCACAGAACCCCCTGCACTGACTCAGAAGCACACGGCTCTGCTGCTGAAACGGAGCAGTATCAACTCATTTCGAATCACAGCATTGTACACAGAACCCTCTAATGCTGCAGCCTGTACCACTAGAGCTTAAATAACACTCTTATTCATTCAGACAGAGCCAAGTTATCACAAAAAAAGCACTGTTGCCCACCTGAGCCCACCCATCCACTTCACCAGCAAGCAGAGTGAGCCAGGCACTTACCATAGTGGCATGTCAGGACCATTTGACATGAGAGTTTCAGACTGGGAAGGCACGATTGGTGCTGTTACAATAGCAAACGTAAGGGAAAGCACATCCAGAATACAGCTGCGGATCGCATCCTCGCAATCATAACCACCCCATCCTTCCCATACCGCTAAACGTCATTGGAGATCTTGGCCAAGTAGGAAGGAAAAGCCAGCATAAAGTACTGGTATGAGAACTTCAGGACATGGGAAAGTGAAAGTTATACCTTGAGGAAGAAAACCAAATCCTTTGCCCTTCTGCTGAGGAGGCTGAGAGAATGACAGCTTCCTCCCACTGTGTCTGGATTCCCATCAACTCTGCTACTGAATTCTGCAAGGAGCCTTATTTGGTAGTGGCTGGTAGTTGTAGGGCCAAATCCTGATCCTTTTTACTCCAACTGGTATTCCAATGGGATTATACTGTTGAGAGCCGAAAGCAGCTTTTGACCTTTGGCCATTTAATTCATACTTAAGGTATCCTGGAATTTATTTTTGTCTCATCTGTAACAATTGCCATTATCAGATTTTCCATATTTATGTATTAAACAACCTATGCTTTTAAGTTTTTCTTTCCTCATCCATGTAACATAGTTCTTAAAGGATACTCCAAAGTTTTTAATTTGTTTTTCCGTTTTCCCTGTTTTAATGTCCTGCAAATACCTTTGACCATGCCAAGACATCTTCATCAGCACCAGCAACAACAGGGAAGATTAGCACAGCCCTGGAAACACCGTTTTGTTAACTTTCAGCTAAAGAGAACAGAAGGCGCTGGCCTGAGTTCCTGGAATACTGATTTTTAATAAAATCTCAGCCATAGATCTACATGGTCTAAAGGAATGCTCTGACCTGCCTCGGCAGAGAGCAATTTGAAAAGCAGGAAACATGCCCTCCTTATTTTATCAGCCACACTTCTGTCTCTCAAGAGCCAGGAAAGGTGGCTGTCCCACGGATCAAGACATTACCCTGGAGCTTGCAACACCTGCCTCAGTTCCCAGCTCCCCGGGGGGACATTTTGAGCATTTGAATCAAGACATATGGGAGATTGAGGTGGTATCACCTCTCCCCACTAGAATAGGACATGGCTAAATTTATTAAAACTTGCAAGACTCAAATACAATGTGCTTGACGCAAGCATTATGTAGTTAAGAAAAGCAAACCACAACATCAGAAGAGGTATCAGATGTAAAACTTTCCCACTCAGCAATGAGACTGTGAGAAAGTAAAAAGATTTCCTCTAAACCCAAATGATTAATCCATTACGTAACTCAGCAGTGGTATCTCTTAGCCAGGCTAGCCACCTTTTTCCTCTCTGGATGAAAGGAGGGCAGCAGGCTCTGGACCTCCTCCTCTATGCAACTGCCTTCCTGTCCACATGCAGCCCAGGGACGGCAGACAGTACATGCCGTACCCCGTGGAAGAACTGGGCTGCTTCTGAGGAGCTGCAGCACTACTGAGCCGGGCACACACAATAAGCTCACGGCTCTCCCGAGTGCTTTATGCGAAGCGCGCGAAAGGTGGCAGCTGACGTGGATCAGTGCTGCTGCCTCAGCTACCTGTCTGCCTGCAGCTGAACGGTCCCTGGATAACTCTTTCGCAGGGCTGCAGAACCAAACAGAAGCATCTTCTTTCTTTAAGAGATGCTTCCATAAATTCTTAGTGAAACAAGAAGCAATAATCACTTAGAGGGGAAAAAGCAGAGGAGAAATGGTTTAAGCGGAAAGTTAATAAAAATTCCTTTAAACAATGTTTTGTGCATTTGAAACCTTTAAAATCATTGCAAGAGAAAGGTGCTGTGCACTCAGACAGCATTTTGCCCTGAAATTCTGATGCTACTGTAACGATATATCTAGTGTAAACCTTAAGCTTTTTTATTTACAGGGAATACAATGCCCTCTCTTTATCTCCTTTCTGCCTCCTCTTAAGCATGCAGGTGTATCTGCTATTTTAGAAAGAATCACGTTGGATTTGTAATGGAAGAAGGTGAAGTTAAGTCATGTCTTACCGGCTATACTGAATTTTCTAAACAGGCAATCTGGAGATAGAGATGTTTTACAGTTTTCATTTGTCGTTTTCATTTATAATCCAGTATTCCTCCAAAGTAAAAAACATCGATGATTTTTCCGTAATCACAGGTTTTGGTTAGGGGGAAATTCTCTAAATATCTGACTTAGTTTTATTTTGAGAAAGAAAAAAAAAAAAACCTTTACTACCCATTTTCTTTTGTTTCTAATTTTATTTGGGAGAACAATTATTAGCCCAGCAGCGTACTTTTTAGCAATGCGGTCTAAGTACATTCTTATTCTCAAAACATGCAAAAGTTTAATGTTAGCTCTTCAGTTCTTGGAACTTGAACTATAGTTAGAAGGAATGAGAACAGCTACAAGTGTGTGTGGTTTTGTGCTTTGTTTTGTGTTGTGTTTTTTTTTTTAAAAAGGAAGTAACAGCTGTTACTCTCACATAGCATCCAAAACTCTCCAGCAGCGAGGCAAACTTACAGTACAGCAGTGGTAACCCAGCGCTGGGAGGCTTCCCAAATTTTGCCAGAACAGATGAGGCTGAAGAGCACGCAAAAACATAACGTAGAGTGAGTTAAGGGACAGGAACATTCTTATAGACATGTCCCATGGCCTAAAATCCTAGCTTTTTCCCTAGTGTCCAGAGAAGGCGCTAGTCTGTTCGTGGTGTTAGTCCAAGAAAATGTATGTCCTTGAAACCTGTGCTCAGGATGTTCAGTTTCAGTTCAATCACAAGAACTGCTCTTTTGCAACAATTATCTCTCTTTCCAAGTGAAGAGTTCCCAGTTTCTACCTGGACTCAAGCATGAGCCACTTCAATCTATAACATGTGAAGCTCCTAAAATGTCCTTGCTTAGACACCCCGTCAGAAGGCAGCATAACAAAACCAGATGAGCATTTTCATGTTTTAGTGGAAGATGCCATAGGCAGAACGCAAATTAAGCCATAAATTTCTGAAAAGTCTCTTCTCACTTGTTGCATATTTTTTACATTGTCTCTTTACTGAAATGCAGCTTCTTACCACAATTCTTCTTTCAATACTTGTATCAAACTACTAAACCTCTCCATTTCCTCACTCTAATCTTATCTCAGAGAACTGTAAAATATTTGCCCTCCAGAAATAAAAGTAACACTTCTTTACCTATAAAAAGGACATTTTAAGATAAAATACAAGAAGAAACAAAATGAGCTTTCTTCAGTTGCTCACACTGCCTACCATATGTTTGAGGACTCAATTTAGTCTGTTCTGGAAACTTGCACAAAAATGAGAGAAACGTTTTGCTTCCTCCTGGTTTTTCTTGCCCGTACACTTCAGGCTGGCTCCTAGACCTCAAAGCTACTAATCAGAAAGAGAATCACAACCTCCCATAGTGCGAAAGTTATCTGTACCACAGACTGCTACAGAAATCGGAAACTCGCTGGTTCAGATACCAGACAAAATCTGTCCACCGCAGTATAAAGCTTAGTAGCAGTTAATTTATCCTGCTTTACACAGGATAAATTAACCTGACATATCTCTGCTACTGGAGTCAGACAGCTTCCAATATCCCAGAAAGTTGGGAGAGCTGCTCGCTCTGTGTGCAAGTCTGTTGAAATATATACTGCAAACTTGTCTTAAAAAGTTCAAGGCAATGATAAGTGGTTATAAAAACGAAAATATTACAGAGAAATTGCTCATAAATGTAAACAGAAGTTAGGCTGAATTAGTCTAAACAAGAAGTCCTCCTGATGCCATCCAAGGACGTTGCTGAAATCCCATCTGGTAAACAAAGGGAGATCTCAACATACCAAAGCTGGCACACTGGAAATCACACCTCACTGATGAATGAAATGAGGCAACAGCTTAGTCATCCACCCTCCTGCCTTCTGAGGTTTGTAATGGGATGCAGTGAAAGGTCGAGCACAAAGGAAGATGTTCGCTTTACTGTCAGAGCCATGAACGGTGCAGTGCTCCTCCATTTCACACCCTCATCTCCCAGGACCACTAACGGTACTACTGTGTTCTTCATCCATGCCAGGTGACAGCTGAGATGCTATTACCACTTCATCTGATTCCAGCTGAGTCCTCAACACTGCTGAGAAGGTGGGAGCAAGGCTGCTGCTGTTGCTATTGCCTCTCCTCACACACATTATCCTTCTCTTACCTTATCTCATTGCTTTCCTAAGTCCCACCTGCTCAAAAATACTTTATCTTAGTTGACAAGCAGTTTCTCCAGCTGCACCAATGCCAGCCTGAGACCAGGAGAGGGGTGTGCTATGAAGCCTGATGCTGGTACAAGTCCAACAGGTCTCAAAATGGCTGATAAAGCACTCCATGCATCCTCTACTTCTTTGCCAGCTGAGACAAGAGCAGTCACACTACCAGCTGTACCTGATCAGATGAGGTTTTCTTCCTTCCCCAGAATAATCATCACAGAGACTGCTAAACGTACTTCTCTTACATCTTCTTCTCTTCTTCAAAAATTTTTTCTAGCTAAAACCAGATAAGTACATTAAAACATAATTCTTCACTTGCCAAACAGAGCTTTCCAATCCTCCTTCCCCCGTCCTCTATCTTCACAAGGGATAGATTTTTCAGCTAAACAGGTGTTAGCTATGATTTGCCTTCAGATGCTGCGTGTGGAAGTCACAGTACCTATACATCCAAACCATTCTGTTTGCTCCACACCAACATATTTCAGTCATATGCAACTGGGCAGCCTGTGGGCTCAGAAACAAGTTCACTGAAGTTTTACGGTCTTGTAAGCAGGCAGCTTTATTTTACAGCATTTCTTGGGTAAACAGATGACAGGACCAGAGGAAGGAAAATATATCTTCAAAGTGCTTGTGACTGTGACAAACAAGTAAATTCTGAGGAAGTTCACGGCTACAGCAAACTTTGCTTACTTTGCTGTACTTGCAGGCATGGTCTTGAGCTAACTACAGCAAAAGATGTGGTTAGAAGAGATTTGTATCCTCAGGGCACAGTAAAAGTCTGCCTGCAACTCTTACTGTCACTCTGACGGACCTGTCCAACAGCTTCCATGCCTTATGGTAGTCATCTGCACTCTGTCATTCAACAGACAAATTCAGAATTAGGTCTGCCTTCACGGAGGAAACAAGCTCCTCAAAGTCTCAACAGGACTACCATTACTCACAAAGTTGTCTTTGCTCCTTGCCCTCAGGGCAAGGAAAAAAGTATTCACGCAGCAGCATGCAGAAAAGGTGATGACAAAACAAAAAGACATCAACAAGCAACAGAACAAATCAATCCGTGGTATCATAATACCTGGGCTTACTTGGAAAATTTGACACTGTTTAGTTGAAGGTCTTCTGCAGATTAACACACAGGAGGCTTAATAGCTGCAGACAATATCTGTTTATAATCCTTGTTCTTAACGTGTTTATGTTCACGTAGTACAAGTGGATGGTTTAGGCTTTTTCCAGCCATGCTGACGCAGGAAGTGACGTAAAACAGGGCAAATGATTAAGTAGGGACATGGGGACGTGTACAAAAGTACAATCCAATGCACCTTCACCTTAGCATCCCTAATATCCTCTGTAAGGAAGAATTCCCACTCCAGCACTGAGAATATCATTGTCCTTGCTCTTATCACAGACACCTCCACAGAGGTATTACAGTCAGACTATGGCACCTTTCCTCCCTTCCCACGTGGGACCCCTGCCACAAGTGGTATTAAGAAATCAAAAGGTTCATCCAATCTCCACCCGGCCAAATTTCTGATATTCATCACTCTGTGTGCAGAAAAACATCTCAAAAGGCTTATTTATTTCACAGCAGATGATCACTAGATCAGGTCACCCAGTGCTACAGCATAGCTGAGATCTGCTTCATACACTGAACATCAACCCGCTTAGAGGGCTTCACCATTTCCTGTTGTGGCCGAAAGAACCATCTCACTCACGCAGCCGGGACCCGCAGTGCCTTAACTCAAGAGGAGAGTGACGGCATCAGCAGCACTTTGCAGATGGAGGAAGCAGCCCCGCCAAGCGTCATGAAGCGAGCACACGGTCCTCACGTATGACCGCGCTTTGTCACAGGGGGTTTCGGAACTGGGACCGATGTAGCAAAACCATGACAAGCAGCCGACTGGCGACACAATGCATGTTTGAAAGCAGGGCGAACTAGCCAGCAGAAGAAAGATCCCTAGGAGTAACGCTTCAGACACCGCATCATGCAGAGATATTTACCCTCCTTTGCTACGATAAGCAACAACGAACCACCAGCACTGGCACCGAGCGAGCCTTCTGCACGCACACAGCAGCAAGTGTGCTTGCCCATGCTTCAGAGACAACAGGAAGGTGATGCCAGAAGAATAACTAACCTGCTATTCCTAAGCAGAAACATATCACACAACAATCCAAGAGTTATACAGGGATTTAATGGCTAGAAAGAAAAATCATGCAGCTATAATAAAAATAGTACAAAGAGGGCAACTCCCTATGGGTGGTTCCTAGCCTAAGGCTGAAGGAAATCTTTGCATCTTCCCTTACAGCAACAATACAAAGGAACTACAGCTGTAGTTGCAGAATACTGTTGCTGCCCCAAAAATTTTTCCAGAACAAGCCACAGAGGGGTAAAATCTGACTGGGCCAAGGGAATCAGGGTGAAAAGGATCGTCACTCGATGAGGAAGGCAAAGCAGGGCAGAAAAAGCTTGGAGCAAAGACTAACCAGTCGTAAGACCACAGCTTGAGCAGGCAGGAGGCTAAACATTGTTCTATAGCTACAAAACAGAAAAATAGCACTGTACATGATGGAGAAAATTGGGATGCAACTATGAAAAGGATGGAAAGATGCTAAGGGAGGCACACGCTGACTGTAAGGGATAACAGCGAGGGCTGCACCTTTCCAAGCAGGGAACTCTGAATACAAGACAATGACTTGTGCCATGTCCAACAGGGCCACAGGAGGTGGGTTAGGAAAGTGATAATGGGGGAGGGCACAGTGCGACAGGGAGATATGGGTGGGCTGTGCAGGGGCACTGAGGGAAGGCACAGGGTGGCGAGGGGGGAGCCCCTGGCAACTCTGGTATGGGGGAAAAAGGAGAGAAAAGAGGAGACGCAGCTTCAGGGGGTGTCGAGGGACAGCATGTCGTTAGAGCTCAAATATCAGATAACCAGGGGCAGCACTGGGGAGCAGGAGCTCAGATCTGACTTCCACGACTCCAAGAAAATATTACACGGGGAGAGTAAGGAGGGAAAGAGCTAAGACAGGGTCCTGCTGAGCCTGGGCACACTAATCACTGTCGGGATAGAGGCAGGTCTGAACCTGAGCACTGGAAAGAAGGTGGCCTAATCTGGGCTACTGGGGAGGGTCCTACATGGCTTCAGAGGCAGCTCACGGGTGGTACCTGCCGGGGCAATTCCAGGAGACCCTGAGGGCAGTCAGGGGGTCGTCGGCAGACCCGAAAAGGCATTTAGGGGGCAGCTGTCGACGGGCACCTGAGAAACGGTTTGTTACGGAGATGCCTGAGGAGCATCAGGGATTTGGAAGTCCATGAAAAGCTGCTGGGGGGGTGCTGTCAGCAGGTCTCTGCGGGGTGGTCCGGGGTGGGGATCGCCGACAGGTCCCTGAGGAGCGGTGTGTGTGTGAGGTGGTGGCCGGCAGGTCCCCGAGGGGTGAGGGAGCATCTCCGGCGAGTCCCTGAGGAGCAGGGTGGGGGAAGGGGAACCGCCGGCAGCTCCCTGAGGGGTGGGCTTGGGAGGGCCCCCGAGGGGGCTCTGGGGGGGTCTCCAGCAACTCCCAGAGGGGGCGGGCTGGGGTCGCCGGTGAGCGCTTCCCGCGGCGGCGGCGCAGGCCGTGCCGGGCGGGAGGGGGAGGCGGCGGCGGCGCTGAGGGAGATGCGGAGGCAGAACCGGCCGCGGCGCTGCCGGAGCCCGAGGCCCTGCCCGCGGCCCCCGCCCGCCGCACGCACCTTCTGGCGGATTTGCCCGGACGTAGAGACTTTGCGGATGAGTTTCTGCGGGGAGCCCGGCTCCTGCTCCGGCTCGCTGTCCGACGATTCCTCCGCCGCGGCGCTGGCGGCGGCGCCCGCCCCGGCCTGGGGCTGCGCGGCTCCGGCCGCCGCCATGCTGCACGGTGCGGGGCGGCGCGGCGCGGCCGGCTCCCCCTGCCGCCACGCGCCGCGCCCTGCAGCCGCCCGCCCCGCCGCTGCGGTGCCCCCTGGCGGCGGCCGCGCCGCGCGCCCGCTGGCGCTGGTCGGAGGGACCCGCTGAGGCGGGGCGGGCAGCGCCGGGGAAGGTGGCCCGGCCCCCGCTCCTCGCTCCCCACTGGAGCCCGCCCACGCGAGCACCGTTCACACTGGCCGTTCCCGGGCCCAAGCACCCCCGGGGATGGTTGGAGCCGGAGAAAAGGTTTTTAGCTCCCACCTCCCTGGTGAGGCGACCCCAAAAGCTGGAATCCCGGCCCCGGTTCCTGGGGTTGTTTCCAGCACTCCAACTGTTCCACCGGGTATAACAGAGTACTGTAGGTAAAGGCTTCTCCCGCCAGGTAAAACCTGCTGGACCAGCCTCCTGAACAAAAAGGTACTTTGCACCTGCTCCATCTTACACGTCCTTGCGGTCACAGACGAGCTTGGTGCGCTCTCAGCGCCACAGCAGGCTCCTGCTGCCCAACACCGCTCGATTTTTCTCTACAGAAACGCTGTCGGCTGACTCGGCCTTGCGCCAGACCATTCCCTCCTCCTGGGCTCCGTTAGCAGGAGGTAACTCAGCTCCACGCGGTCATTTCTCTCGTGCCCCTTTAGCTGCAGCTACAGGGCAGTACAGAGCGTTTCAGCCGCGATTTCAAGAAGACCTGCGAGGGGAAAGCATTTGTCACCAAACCCGCCCCGTCAGCAGACAGCTGAAGCACGGAGGCCACGTATTTGATAAGAGCTGCACCCAAAGGCAGCAGTTTCAGAGATGCTATCACTAGCAGAGCGCATCCCTCTCGTGGAGCTGTCAGGCTTCTAGAAATGGAGTCCCACCACATCAAAGGCACAGGGTCAGGAAATAGGATCGCTTTTCCCCATACTTTAAGTATATGTAGCAGGGTGCAGGTCTGACTTGGTGGAAGGTCAGCATAACGTCAGAATCAGAAGAAAGGAAAGATAAAAGGCAAGCAGTTCCAGCTAGAGACCTCTTTTCTGCTGACTGAAGGGCATTAGAATAAAAATCCAGCCTGGCCTGCAGGACAGGGAGCTGGAGCAATCAGCAGAAAGTCCTTGCTCTCTGAGCAAATCAGCAAACGTCCATCACGGGCTAAACAAACAGTCAGTGTCTTAAAGTGCTTTCCTACACCCAGGCCAACCAACAGATTTAATAGCCATTTCGACCTTGCCATTGCACAGCAGAGTGCACTGTGGTTTTGTACAGTTAGCTTACAAAATCATCACCGCAGATGAATTCGAGAGGGAAGGCAGGCGGTGACAGACGCACCTCACAAGGTGGACATATAGGAAGAAGAAGAAAAGGAATTAAAAAAAAGGGAATCAGCCCTCTAAGGTTGCTAGTCCCATACTTACAGGTCCAGTAGCTTCCAGTAGAGGAAACACCTCTGCGGAGGAAACCACACTTTCAAGACTGGAAGATGGTCACACACTGTCCCTCCTCCTCCTCCTCTTTAAAGACTTCCTGAACACCAGCTGTCTGAGACCAGCATGTTTGCAACCAGCAATTTGTTCAACCTTACTGCATCGGTGTGTTCTTCTCAAGCCACCAAGAAATCAGTAATAAAAATACCAGGGCAATCATAGAATCACCTGGTTGGAGCCTTCCCAGAAATCCAGGTGCAAATGCCTAAGCCTTCCCCAACACCCAATCACACAGAAATTGTACTGACCACAAACACCTGAAAAGGGCCACGGGTTTCTTTAGCAGCCAAGCACACAGGGCTCAGAGCCTCCTGCAACCCCACTGAAGGTGAGACAGGTGTGGCTAATGGAGCCAAACGCACCAGCAGGTGGTTTTAGGTGAGAGCACTGATGGAACTGAGAAACCAGCTGTGGTCTTAATTCACTGCTTTCAGCATCTGAATTGAGACCAGTTTAACCCAACCTATTTGTAAGTGTTAGAGGCCACATAAAAAGCTGTTTGGTTAAAGCCTTTGGACCATCTGTAAAAGTAGGGCTTGAAACCATGACAGTGCCAATAAGAAAAAACAAACAAGCCTCTGCTCAAAACCCGAGGCCTGTACATAGAGCAATTCTGCAGAAATGCCAGAGCACAGCCCACGCTTTTCTCCAAAGCAGGCGGCTCTGGCTTGTCACAGCCAGGTTACTATCTATAGTAACCTAAGCTGGAGAGTGGGCAAGCTGGGTTTGCACAGCCGCTGCGGTCTGAAGCAGGACGGAAGTGCGACATGCCTACAGCAGGGTTTCCACCAGGAGTCCTGCTCCCGCTGGGAGGAAATCTCAGAAATATCTCCCCCGTTTTCTTCTCTGTTAAAAGCACACTGTTGCTCACCAAGATGTGTGGGAAGCTCTTAATTCCATTTTCCAGTGCATAGAGTGAGAAACATAAGTTTACATCAACAAGCGTAGGCCCTGCATTCAGCTTTTCCAGGAAAATTTGAACCAGAGACATTGAAAAGCAGATTTAGGGCAAAAAAATGACAAAAAGAAAACACCAGTCATTTTACATGCAAAATGTAATTAAGCTGATGCAAGTCACTTAAGCCAAATATAAGTGAGATTCTGGAAAGGATTAGACATTTACACGGATAATGAGAATATGCAGATCAGCAAGAGAGAACAAAGTTTGCAGAATACAATCTCATTTCTTTGAGCATAACCGACCTCTGGCAGATGGATGTTGGAAAAGGCTCCTCGGGGCAGGCTGCCCCATAATTTCCTCCTTCATTTTACTGCACCCTCTTCTGAAGCACTGTTGCACACAGGAAACCAGGTTAAAAAGCAATCTGGACTAGCAGCTCTCTGCTTGGAGTTGTACATAGGGAGCTTTCGTAAGGAATTCACGGACAGTGCACATCTCTCCCATCTCCAATAATGTGGTTGTTAAGAATATTGCTAGGAAGCTAACCACACACATCAGCATTATAGCCGCTGTGGAAGATGACTTGCAAGACATCTACCGGTATAGAAGGTGGGTGTAAGCCACACAGGGGGACAGTGCAAGCACTGAGAATAGTCACAAGTTTGGTAAAGCATAAATGCAAAACCAACAAAAAGGAAATAAAACCAATTTTATTCAGCCCACTGAGAAGCTTAAATGAATCACCAAAGGCTGGAAGCCAGCCTTTCAGACTAGGACTTGGTTCGCTAGCGTTTCGAAGTCAGAGACTCTTCGACACCGTAAGTCTAGGCAGGCTGTGCAAACCATCATGCAAGCTCTCACGAGTGGTGAAAGCAACACAACTCTTTATTAGGTAGCCCTGAAAGTAGAAGTTATGGCATGGCAGCCTTCTTGTCCTCCTCTGGGAGCTCAAATAAGCATCAGGTTTTGAGTTTGCTACGTTCTTCTAGAGCTGAAAGTTTTAATAGGCAATAAAGATTCATGGGTTTATGTTCACTGATCTCAGGACTGATCCCTGGGAGACCATGGATGGACTGAGAATATGCAGCTTACTAGAAACCTAGATCCTAAATTTCTAATTGATGCCAGTCTACATAGCTTCTCTGGCAGCTTGTTCTTTTGGTCACTCATCAGTCGAGGTCGTATTCTTGTCTTCATCATCAAGCAAATCTTTTAGCTGTTGACGAGCAAACTCCTCAAATACCAGCTCTGCTTCACTGAAATGAAAGAAACGCAGGTCTTTCAAAATTATGTTGGCAGTTCTTTTATACCAGCAGACTACATGCAACATAGAGGAGGAAGAGAAGAAGCCTGGAGCACACTAGTAATGTTTCCTTTGTCTTCAAAGAGATTTGGATCACATTCCCACAGGCACCATCTTCATTGGTGGTATTCTAGCTAGTATGAAAAACAGTGGATTGAGCAAGTCAGGACACAAACTGAGGAGGTTTTCATCTGTACGGAATCATGTCTATTCTGGATAAATATTTATCAGCTAGCTGAAGAGTCTGAAGAGTCTGCAGACTGAAAGGGTCTTTGGCTAGAAATAAAATGTGAAACCTTTCATCCTTATTCCTTCTGTACTAAAATAAGGGTACACGGTCAAACCTACTGAGTCCTGAAACTTAGAGCTACAGCGCATCAGCTGACCACAAAGACACCCCTCCCTCCAACTGTGAGGCAAAGCATCTTCTCTTAAACTAGTTTCACATGGTCAATCATTGCTGTTCAACCGATAGCCATAACTTGTCAAGCTTCAGTAACTTACTTCGCATTTAAGCTCACACTCCGAAGCTTGTGGCTTTTTGTACAATTTTGAGGCGTTTTCAAGGAATCAATGCACAGCTGAAGCTAGAACGTGAAATACTGAGAGAAACTTACCCAACCTTCCCTGTGGTCATCAGCATGTTGTAAAGGAGGAAAAAGACACACCAAACAGTTAGAGCAGCGGATGCTAAAACCAGCAAAAATTTATAAACTGACAAGACATCACAGCAACAAGCAGTAGGATTTGCAGCAATACAAGGAGAACTCCAGAAAGTCTCAAAATGTGCCTGCATGCACCTGATGAAGCAAAACTTGATCTCCCAAATGGAAAAGCACTGCAGCAACGTTGCCCAAGACATCAGAAGGGCTGAGAAACAAAGACAGATTTTCCCATTTATGCATGGTAGCCATCCCAGCTGTGAGAGACATCTACTCTACACACACTTCTACTCAGAGATGACAGTGCTTGTGTGACATAATGTTAGTCTGAATTGGTCCGTCACTGTGATTTAAGTAGTCAGCTGATGAGAAGACAGTGTTTTGGTTCAATAAATGTGAAGGTATTAAAATCAAACAGGATCCAAATACAGAAAGGCCTAGGTGGTCTCTCATTAGATAGTTTGCGCACTTGAGGCAATACTCCTGAATTCATCTTTCCCTAAATATAATCCCGAGACCTTTAACACTTGTTTCTTTAATGGGATCTTTGCTAACCACACCATAACGAATCCCGCTTGCTAGCAGGGTTCCTTGGAAGCTATTTCAGCACAGCCTAAAAGAAGCAGAACAGACTCTACTGCAGGGATGAAATGGGGGGCAGAGATTGTTTTTTGTTGTTGTTCTCACAGGTACTTTATCTTTAGCAAGTAACAGTCACCTCACTGGCTTACTTCTCCTGAGTTTAAGTCAGGAAGCAAAGTGCATCTAGGCCATCGTTCTAGAGAAGTTTTCAGGGATTCAGGATGCTTCAGTGACTGGGTAGTTCGCTCCCTGGAGAATTCCCACCCACAACACATACTGAAATCAAGGGCAACAAGTGGCAACTAGCACTGCTGGAAAAGTCAGCATTAAAAGTGTGCCAGAATGGGGCCACTCTAGCCAAAATGCCTCAAAGGATGGATCATGTAAAGACATTCATGATGGTATCTATCCAGACTTGGAAAGGATGGTTTCCTCTACTCACAGAAGCCAAGATGAAGTCTGAAGGTCTCAGGACATGCATGCTTGATTGAAATAGATTTAAAATTAAATATTCAGAACTTTTAAAGTTTCCAACACATAAAGCATCGTTGTCATTCATTTTCCCTCCAAGTTTTATTCTTTAAATAGCCTGTTTTCTTCCCCCACTTTGAAGCACACTCATTACTGTGGGAACAGTGACATCAACGATGTGGGTGAAGCTGAGTGAGATACCACAAATGCAGTTTGAAGCCAATTTTACAAAACGGGTTGAAGGGGAAAATAGGTATTGTCTCAGTTGGGCATATTCTTTACTGTCAGATAAATGATAACTGTGGTAGTAGAGTAATGCTTATCATATACGCCAGATGTAAGATTACACTCAGAAGATGCCCTATTTTACCTTCAGGCTGTTATACTACATCCCATATGCTTGCTAAATGTCTATATTTGCACCTTAGCAGGAGTTAGGGCCACTCCACATAGTTCTCTTGCTGTCCTGTGACTTATTTATCATTATAACATTGAAAAATTCCCAGGAACCTGAAAATGGGTGGAGTGTTTCTTTTTTTAACTGGCATGCCAGCAACTGTTTTGAGGGTTGGGATGGGAGGGGGCTCTGTTCAAGGATCATCGAGGCTCCAGACTGTCATCATACTCTCTGTGGAGGGTTTTCTGTAAGCTTTTATTATGCAGCCACAGAAATGATTCCATATAAAGTTGTAGCATATGGTAATTTTCATTATAAGCTTGATTTTAACCTCTCAACTTTATGGAAGGGAAAAAAAAGAAAAGAGTAGGCTGTGTTATTTTTCAAGACATGCAAGTGCTTTAAAAATTCACTCATTTCTGAAAGTTACAATCCCAATACAAGCAAGTATAGCTTTACTATTAAAGGGACAAAACATTTATGGGTTTCTTGAAACCAGCCCTTTCATGCAAGTTTAACAAGGGAGCAGATAAAAAACCATTTGTTGAACAACAGCCAGAACAAAGGCCAATGTCCAAGACGTAAGCCCACAAAATGTAAAGCATTATTAGGAGAAGGGCAGGAAAACCCCAGACCAAAGAACTCACGCTGAGACCACAGCCTTGAGAAAAACCCAGCAGGAGCTTCTGGGCTAACTGCTGACTATGAAAGGTCTTGGAAGCATGAGGAGACACAGCCCAGTGTGAATCTATCTTTAAAAGAAATGGATCTCTATACATTTTTGACAGCAGGCGGAAAAGACAGACTGCCAATGCGACAGGAGCTGCTTCACCTAAAAATAACCACCTGTGAACCACATGGGTCCAAAAACAGTTGCAAAACCAGCACATATGAAACATGCAAATGCTGGCCTACAAGAAGTGTAGGACAAGGAAGCTATAAATAAACATGGCAAAGGAAAGGTAGCAAACCGTTCCTTTTCTGTCTCCTCCAGGCACAGAAAAGAAAGATCAAGCTATCTGCAACAGCCATGCGCTCTGACAGACCTGCTTTTTACTGAGTGATGAATGCTTCACAGCTCGCTCATAGACAAATAAAAAGGGCAAAGCTATCTGCTGTGAAATAAAGCACCGAGCAGTTGATTATACTTGCCCCCGTTTGGCCCTAATATAATTCAAACATGTTCTTGAGAAGCTTATCTTTCTGAGATTCTGTATGCTCAGTTCAGCCCTGTGATTAAATATATTGATGCTACACATTTTATTTACTTTTGCCATAAATCACCTTGGCTAGAGAAAAGGATATTACCCTAGTACAAGGGAAAAAAAAAATCATAATACATGGCATGTTTAAATCCCATTTTAGCTTTGACTCTATAAGATGGTTGCTCTTACTTCTGTCCTTTCTCCCAGCTGTGTCTTAAGATGAAGCGACAGTCAAGTAAGCAAGGAGGTGCAATAGGCAAACTGGTCACTACTGACTCATCATTAAAAACAAAAGGGAACGGAAAAAGAAGATAAGGAGTGATCCCAAAATTCCCTGTGCATGCACCCCTGCCTACACCCACTCTGAACAAGCTGACAAAGAAAAATTCCATCTTTTGGGGCATTTGAGAGTCCAAACACTGTTTGTTGAAGCTCCATCTCTGCAATTAAATCTTGATTTGCTTGATTCCAAATTAGATGGTATTTCACTAATGAATCACATTTTATTTCTCAGAGTTTATGAACTAAGGTGGCAGAACAAAAATTTAAAGAGCATGAACTCATATTGCAATAAAGGCGATTAGGCACAGTACATGGAAAATTATCAGGCAATAAAGCCAGAGAATTGTAGTTTACCAGTTCATATGGGAGGCTGTTTTATTCCCTGTAACGAGCTCAAACACCACATTCCAGCACAGTGTTCAAGTCAGCTATGCAGGCTTCAGAGGAATTTTCTGTTGTGGTACAGTATCTTCATTTAAGAGAAAGCATTTATTTCTCGACTTAACCATTCGTAGGGCTTTCCCATGCTCTTGAAACTACCTGTATTCTTTTCAATTTGTAAGAATCTGGCAATTTCCATCTGTACAAAGTACATGAACCGTTGCTGTCTGCCAACAGAAAGCTCCTAGAAGACTTTGATGTAGCAAACAATACGTGGGCTGTGCCTGTGGTAAGAGGGTGTGTTGGGGGAAGCGATCTGAGAAATATTGCAGTTCTCCATTTCCCTTGTAAAATCTTCTGCCCACATCCTTTTCGGTGTGCTACATAAAGGAGTGTATCAGCTGTCCTTTGAAATGATCTTAGAAGGGAGAACTGACTGAATTCCATTTTCCCTCATATTAGAGATGCTTCTGCCACAATTATCCGCCTGAAGCGTAAGTAATAGAATGAGGGTTGCAGCATTGTTACCACCATAAAATGTCATGTAAAAAAAATTCACACCATTCTAAAAATGTAAAATTCTTTACAGTTGCCTAAGCCTTTGGATGACCCTTGCTTGACGCTTTCAAGCTTTTCTCTGTTGTCCGTGAAAGCTCCAGCCTGTGCAGCCCGGAGCTGCCCCACCAGCAGCACTGCCCTGCAAGGCTCCCCGCTGCAGACACTAGATGGCCCTCACTGGCCACCGCTCCTGGGGCCACTGGAACCAGCCCCAGCCCCTCGCCAAGTTCCTGGGCAGAGAAGTCCGAGAGAAATGCTTCAGAACATACAAGCTACCAGAAGAGACAGAAGATCCTTGGCAAAGCAAGGACTCCCACAGTGAGTCACTCCTTTGAGATCATGGTGAAGTGCGCAGCAATGTCCTTGTGATCCAACCTTATTAGTCCTATGGATCAAACCTGAGGACCCAATTTCCACCTCACAGGACGGCTGGAGGCAGCTTTGGGCTGCAGGCTGCTGTGGACGGTCCTGTGCTGCTCCTCGGTGATGTGGCTGTCTCCTTTGTGGCCACAGCAGAAAGGGGGTGAGAGGGGAATAGGCCTCGTGGATTTGTCCTGAAAGTGCTTCCTAGACTCATTGTGCTTCTCTGATGGAGGAGTAGCATGCACAAAAAACTTCTATGAGCATGTTCTGTGTCTGCTAAGAGGCCATGCTGGCACAGCTCACAGCAGGGGTTTTCCCAGTGAAAATGAGAGTTTCCTATAGCGCAGTTCTTACAGGAGTGAAGAAACACACCTTCACCCACTCCAGAATATCCAGAATTAGCAACACTGATGCCCAACCAGAGCAATCGAGTGTGGAGCAGATCACCAGTCTCTCTTCTCACTGCTCACGCTCGATTCCTCCAACAATTTCACAAAATAAAGACTCTAGTCACTCCTTTTTAATGCTTCCAGTATAGAACAAAGCTCCTATCTCAGGATAACTCTTCTCACAGGTTCCACCATCATTTTCCAGTGGTCATGTTCTTAGAAACTGCAGCTTTTGGACCAAAAAAAAAAAAAGGGAAGAAAGACAGAGAAAAAAAAAAAAAGCAGCGCAGAAGCAGCCGTGGGCTTTTGTTTGAAGCCCATGCAAATATAGAGAGCAGGACAAGCTGACTCATCTATAACAGCCCCAATACTGAGAGGCTGGCATAATGTTTTGTGTTCAATAGCTGCTTCAGATGCTGTACAGGAGCTACTGGTTTAGTGCAAGCATCTTGCAGTTTCTGTATGTTCACCGTGAGAGAACAGACCCAGCCAGGACCTGAGGAAGTGGGAGGAGAACACAGATGCTCAAGACAGCCTAAAGTTTTGGCATCTGATCCCAAGCCTCGACATGCCTGGGGAAAGCTAGCTCCATACACTGCTTTAAAGCTCCCAGATTTCCATTCACTGACCTGACTCTGAAGAGACATTCCTCTCAGGCACCCACTGAACATAAAGACCACATCACAGACACCGTGGCCAATGCCACATCAAGATAATCATGAACAGTCTTATCACCTCTGAACTTTGCTTAAAGTATTCTTCTTTTTATGACGCTTATGACTTTGGTGTTTTCTGTGACAGATTCGCATTTTCTATATGGGAATCTGGCTGGGAATAGCTGACAGCTTCATTCAGGACATTTTGCACAGTAGTCATGAGATCTAACTGTGCAGTGCTTCCTCAAGCCCCTGCACTTCGAGTTGTAAATCCATAGATGAAAGGTAAAAAGGGAACATGTCCATTTCCACCTTCTCCCATCTTCACAGCAATCCTCCCTCTTATTTTGTGCCTTGAGGTTAATATATATACACACACACATATATATATACACAGCTACAGAGCAGCCCCCATACTGGAGCCTTGCAAACTCTGACAGCTTCCTGTAGAACAAATCACTGTAAGCCTAGCAATGGTAAGATTTCACCGGAGTCTGCTGACGAAGAAAGGCAAAAACCAAGCAGAACTGACCTGCTGGGTTGTTCTCCTCAGGTTTGGGGTGCATGAGACGAAACGGCAGCTCCGTGCCCACTTCACTTTGGGGAGAAGAGAGAATGCATCAGACCCACAGCTCCATTCATGCCTGGGTCAGTCCCCTTCCCACATCAGGCCAGCCCAAGCCCTAAACTCCAGCTTCACTCATTCTTTCATCTTTTTCTAATCATAATTTTCCCCTCAAAAAGAATTAAACTCTGATTTCTCCACATATATCCCAGGCATACCCACTTTAATAAACTGGGTTTATTATGTGCTGAATGTACTTTCATGTACATAAAATCAAAGGAACTTTTGTAATTGCTTCATTTTCATAGCTGAATGCACAGACTTCTGTCAGCTTAAGGGATAGTTATTTTTTTTTTTACAGGGTAAAAAGATGAATTATCAACTATGACTGCATGGTTTGAAAAGGAAGATGACATTTACCTGGAGGTGAGGTCTCCCAGCATGCTACAGAAGAAAACAAGGAGAAAAACACAGGCATATTTAGTGCCTTTCCATTTTGGTGCTCTACCAAAAGCTGTTTTATTGGTGGACTACTGAAATCACCCTCCTCATATGCTCTTCTCTACTTGCCACAAAACATAACATCCAAATAAACTTGTTTTTAGAAAAGGTGATTTTCATTTTTCATGTCCTTCCCATGGAGAAAAGGTCTAAGTTTTTGAACTGCTGACCATGGGCATGGGTCCTTTTCTGAGAGCCAAAGGGCAAGGGCAATCGGAGAACCACAGAAGGCAGCAGTCATTTTATCACGCTTTAGGCAAATTATTGACTCATTTTTATATTAGAAAGGACAGATGAATGAAATACAAATGTAAACACTAACTATCATCAACTAAGAGGTAATATTCTTGTCCTCTTTTGCACTGTTTGCTGGGAACTAGCACATGTTGATAACATCTCCCAGAAAGCTGGCTCAGTGCAGAACCTGAGCTACAGTAGATATACTACTCAGGCAGATGTCTCTACCTTCTGTTCTGGGAAACAAGAACACCAACATAAAGACTCACACAAAGTTTCAGTTCAGTTCTCACAAAATAAGTTAAGGCTTTAAAGCAAAAAACAGAAGTGCAAACCAGAGGTTCATAGTTCAGCCCTAAATCATATGGTACCTAAGAAAGGTAATCCAACTGCTCTGGCTCAGGACAAGTTCTTTGAATAGACCAAGACTGATTTTCAGCCAGCTTAGGCTTCAGAGGGAGCCCTATGTTCTATAATATGTGCTCTTTCTCTTGGGATGGACTGTCCTGCCCTCTCCCCACTCATCAATGAAGTACACACATTTCCCTCTCTTAACTCTACACAGATGTAGCAAAAAGTCAGTTACTCTTACCCTGGAACAGTGAGCTTCACTTTGACCTTGTAGGAAACCAGAATCCCCATCACTGTCTTGTCTATTCCATCCTTAATACTACCAGAGAAAACAGACAGCAGTGTCAGATGGCTCAGCAACACAGCAACAATACACTGCTGTAATGAGAACTTAGTGAACACCCAATGCTCCTCAAAGTGATGGAGCAGACAAGCCTCAGGGACAGCTAATACCTCTCCAGATCTATGGTCACTATTTACCCCAAATGAATACGATAAAGTAATGCAACTTACATGTACCCATCTGGACACACATTTGCAAGTACAAACTCATGATAGTAGTGTCTCCTCCATCTTCCCTTCTTTATAACCCTCCACTACCTGGCACCATTTAAAACTCTACTCACATAGTGCTAGAAGCCAAGTTGGTGTCCTCATCCTTTAGCTTTCCATCCAGAGCTATTTCCCGTGTCTCCCGGTTATTTGCTAGCAAGGGCAAAAGTGTCAGTGTCTTGGTCAGGCTGCTGTTTGGCTGCACCTTTTCCCTGAAAATAAGCAGGTGAGAGGAGGAAAGTAATACACACTGATTTGTGTTACACACCCAACCAAAAGAATTTCACCATAGATTACAGAGCTGTCCAAAAGGAGTGGAATTTATCTGTCCAAATTTAGTTGTCTAAAATGCAGATGTCTACATCTAAACTAGTTAAAAAAATTCCCTTTATAATCAGCAGAGAGGAACAAGCACTTACAGAAAATTATTAATTTCACATTAAGGCAGACTTCTAAAGTAGGTCAAAACTATGCTGCAGACCTCCAAACTTGGGCAAAATGAATCCCAGATGAGAAGACCAACACTCAATGGAAAACATGTCCTTAAGCTACAGAGCCGAACACCAGAAAAATTTAAAGGGTCTGGGTGTGTCCAACCCTCCTCACAAAGCGAAGTTCAATGCTGCACTGCCAATGAAGTGCAAAAGAGCAAGTGGTTCCCCACAAGGTCAACAGGCTCAAGGTTTTCATGGGCTTTCTAAGGCCAGAAGAAACCAAATGAAATGGTGTGAAAAAGACTGACCCCAAGCTAGAGCAACCATGGCTTCCTCTCAAGCAGCAGCACCTTTCAGAAAAATGTTGCATCTCTATTTAAAGATTTCAAGCAATGGGGAGTCTTGCATAGCCCCTGCTAAGTTTCTCTAGTAGGTAATTGCTCTTCAACCCTCTTCTGCAACCTTCCTGTTCTCTGAAAAAGGGTGCAGGGTCCCTGGTGGCTGTGTGAAAAGGAGGCCAGCTGCATCCAGAGAGTATGGGTGGTGTGGGGGACACACCACACGAGGTAAGAGGAGAGGAGAGAGCACTGTAACAGCAGGTAACTGCCAGACTATAGCTCGGAGTACCTCCCATTACTGAGGAGGAGGGTAATTAAAAGGGTGTGAAGGAGCAAGAAGGCATAAGCAGAGCATTCACTCACTGTGCTTCCTCAGCAGCTACCACTTTTGTATAGTAGTCGCTGGAGTACAAAACCACATTGGCAACCTGCTCCACTGAGTGAGAAAGGAGAAAGCAATCAATTTGTGCATACTCATCAGAAGCAACACAGCCACCCCCACCAAGTCTCAGGAATGGAAGACATGAGGAGGACACCTGGAAAACCCATCCATTGAGAGCCTGGAGAGACCACCAGGTCAGACCTGGATAGAGACCAACAGCACACAAATGGCCAAAGTCTATCTTCCCTGAAAGGCAAGCAGCCTTGGAGACAACACAAAAAAAAAAAAAAAAAAATAATCAATAACCCATGGTTTCCCTTGGGATCCCACTTTTTCCATTATAAAGATCTCCCTCTCTCTTCTCTAAGAGTGTCCGCTTTTATCTCTGGTCACTGGTATCTCTTGTGTCTCTATAGCCCATGCACTTGCATTCAGGAGCTACCATCATCAAGCAGACTGCAGTCAAGAGCCAGTGATAATAAATGGCTTATATTCTCCAGTCAAATACTGAAAAAAACATGAAATAATTCTGACTGAAACACTGATGAGGAGAGAATCTGGGGACCCGCAAGGCCTTTTAAAGCCTGACAGAGTCCTGTCAGCCTAAAAATATTTGGGAATCACTAGACAGTGCATCCAAGACCAGCACTGAATTAGCTTTCTCTGCTACAGTTCTTTAAATACCTTAGCAATGTTGTTCCCTCCCTGACTTCTCTTTCTCATCCTTTTTCTGTTTCTCAGACTGCCTTCCACAACACCAAGTGCAATGGGGCTTGTGGGGTAAAAACATGCAGTGCCACAAATAAAACACAGGCACGGTACTGAAACTCCTCTGAAACTGAGCCCCTGCCCTCAACTTCCTCAGGAGGAATTACACCATTGCAGGCAGAGCAGCTGTTTCTCACATTGCCAGGTATTTCTAAAACGCCAGGCAAAACTGTGTTCAACCTAGGCATGCTCACAGTGAGCAGGAGCATCACACTGACAGGAGAGCCCTTCCCACTGGCCTCCTGAAAGAGGTGGCTTTTTCCCCACAGCACCTGCCTTGCCTATGGCAGGTGCCAGACCCTTTCTTCTTTACTGGAG
Source organism: Bucorvus abyssinicus (assembly GCA_009769605.1). Taxonomy (NCBI): domain Eukaryota; kingdom Metazoa; phylum Chordata; class Aves; order Bucerotiformes; family Bucorvidae; genus Bucorvus; species Bucorvus abyssinicus. The sequence continues at coordinate 20,360,805 of CM020035.1, read as the reverse complement.
GGGAAATACTGGTGCCTGAAATTAAGCCATATGTGAGCAATCATGAGTGAGTTGGGGAAAAAAGCTGCAGCATTTTACTTGATGAACAGCAAAGAAACAGGGACAGGGTGGAGGTACAAATTCCTGACTGCATGCTTAAGCTGGTGCAAGCACTAAATTCTGGCTCTCTTTCAGTCCTTTCACCATTCAGTCTTCTTTCCCTCAAGGAATCCCAAAGAACAGTAAAAATATACCCTGGACTTTGATCTTCTTCACTGTTTTCTCCGTGTTGTTGTTGATGGTGATAGTGACTGGAATGGGCTCGCCATGGTAGTACACCTAGAAGGAATGTGATGCTCAGAAATCCAGCCAGGAGACTTTCCTAAGCCCTAAACCACTCTAGTCCCCCCGGACTTAATCTCTTCACAGAGGCCAGATAGAGCAAGATGACCCTTCTCGACGATTCATGACCCTTCCTTCAATGACTTGTTTAGCCTCAAATGCATCTGGTAATGGGTTTCAGCTTCCCCCAACAGTAGATACTGACAGAAGTTACATTAGAGCCCTCGAGTGCCGGGACAAGTCAGTCTCAGCTGAGACCATCTGAGCAACGCGCAAAGCAGCTGCTTTGGGCAGCAAAATGCATACTGGAATGCCAATAGTATGATGTCCACAGCCCCTGGGGAAACACCTCACCTCTTTACTGAGGCAAGCTTTCAAGTGTAACGGCTTGTTGGACATGAAGAACTGCCAGGTGGTCTCCGCACAAGGTTGGGGTCCTGCCTTTTCTGGAGCATACTGCACCTTACGAATCAGCAGACGTGCAGAATTCCTGGGAAGCAGCAGAGGACAACATAGTGGTACTTTGTGCCTGGGAGAGGCAGGAGTTCTGCATTCACATGTGCTTACACCCAAGGAGTCCACTGACAAGTGGGGCAAAGCTGAACAAGCAACCGAGGTGCATTACTGGACCACCCACTCCCTTTAAGAAGGGCAAAGCTGAACAGACACACACATTCTGTTACCTCTTATGAATTCTCTCTTCCACATTCTCTGTTGAGAAAGCTTTCACCTCAAAGTCCACCCCACAGCTCTGCCAGAGAGAGAGGACAACTGTGAAATCACAGTCAGAAGCCAAAAATATCTGCAGATGTTCAAATATCCTTCTGTACACCAGAAGCTGGCAGACTCTTGCCAACTGCAAATTCTTCTGGCCTCCTACAGTTGTAACAGAGATCCCTGCCAACTGGTGTGGCAGCATCCACCTGGTCCACGCTGTTCCTGATAAATGAGGCTTAATTCTCAGCCTTTGACAGAGGACATCCCTACTCTCAAAAGGCTTTCTGCAGGAGTAGTGCTGTAGAGGTCACTGCATGCTACAGGTTATAAGACTGAGCAGCCTGCAAGGCTCTCCAGTCCACACTGGGCTTCTGAACTGGCTTCATAATGCCAATACATGACTCAAGGTCAACTTCTTTCCCAATGTCTAAAGAGTGGGAGTGATCAGGCCAAGCTGACCTTTAATTTAACTGGTTTATACCACCATGGGACATCTGTGTGAGTCCCAGATAACTCTCTTCAGCACGATATAGGATTTTTTGCTATCATTCCTTGGCAAAAAACACAGCTTATCTTTGTCGCACTGGATTCTACAACCCCATCTTGCCTGGCTGTTAGTCTAGCCCTGCTATTCAGAGAAGCATCCAGTTACGTATAAAAGGAATATTTTAAACGGGGTCAGAAACCTTGCAGAACATCTCATTATCTGGAGACTTTTAATCCAGGATTTTTGTTTAGTTTACACACATGTGCAAGCCAGCCCTTCTCTGCATTTGTTTTAATTCAGAAGCAGGTTTAACACATGCTATTTATAGTGATCTATGAGATTTAACACACTCAAGTCTCCTTTTCTCTCATGTAGCCTGACTGCTACAAGCATTTTATGTGCAGCCAACCCACAAATCATGTGGTACCCTTATGGAAACTAGAAGTCTTGCAGATTCAGTAGACTTGTTGCTATTTGACTAGACTCCCTTAAATTCCAACTCCGTGACACACTCACGTAGCTCTTAAGTCAGGTTCCTGATCTTTGTGGCATAACACAGTAAAATGCAGTATCACCTTATTCTTCTCTCAAACTAGCCAAATAAATTCACATGACTTTTTCCACTTGACTTGTGCTTATCATGGTTGAGGCAAGTGTCCCATTGGTCTCACCTTATCAACATCACGAGGTGCAGGCTGCAGACATACTGAACAAGGCAGGTAATCTGGAAACTGCGGGAGGAAAAAGAAAAATACACAGATACTCTAGTTAATATATTCCTCACAAAAAGTACAAAGCAATCCTGAAGACAACAGCTCACTCATTGTAATGCAGTAACCCTCTGAAGTTCTGGCTAAGTTAAGGGCCTTAAATTGCCTTGTGTGAACAAGTCCCTCTCCTCAAAATATATTTTATAACCAAGGAAGAGAAAAAAAAAGGAGAGAAAAAGTAAAAATAGTCCAGGCACAGGAAGCACGTGGTCTAAAAATCAAACAGAGTCCTAGAGGCACGACTTAGAGTAGAAGGTGCTACACCTGGCTCTTCATCCAGGATAACAGATACACCTCACAGCAGTGGTACTCACCATTTACAGATGCTTGAAGCTTGAGCAAAGTGTCTGTGTCAGAAACACAGCTAAGGCCATGAAGACCATCCAGCTGCCAGCCAGTATAAATTTGCTCCCGGCCTGGGCAGGGCCAGCAGCTCCAGACATCAACTGGGAAGGCTGCAGAGTAGCTCATGGAGACTGAGCGCTAGCGTCCCATTAGAGAGTCTGGCAGTTTGAAGATCACTAGATTGTATCAAGTGGTTAATAACATTATGTCGGGTACCAACCCATTTACCAGAATCATTCACAGACTTATTTGTTGCTGTACCAGAGCATGTGGTTTTCAAACTTGGATCTTCCTAGGGAATGTGAAGGCAGACATGTCACTGACAGTACTGGAAAGATATCCTGTCAGAATCAGAACTTGGCAATGAGCTGTTATTTGTTGACAACATCTGGTAAAGCGCTTTTCATCTGATTGTTCAATCCATAAAATTTTTATAGAGAAAGTATTTGGCACTTCCTCTGTGAACACTGGGACATCAGTATGAAGTATTCAAGCTCCTCAGGAATGAGGATAGGATTATGGGGCTGTTGAAACATGCAATGGCTTTATGCCTTTTCTTTCCAAGGCAAGCACTTTCCTCATGCTGGTAGGATCTTCTGGTTGAGCTTTACCACTCAGGATGGTAAGGAAAAAAAAGGTACGTTGCCTGTCACTCAAAATTGGAACTTTGCATAACAGGAATTCATTATTAATCCCTGTCTTCAGTCCGTCATCAGGTCTCAGCAGTCTGGTAATAACAGACAAGGAGAAGAGGGTCAGAGGCTCTTATAAGGTACTTACTGTAAAGAAAAAGGGATAAGCATTTTTCCCCAGCTTCTTTAGCAGAGATTCCTGTAAGTGTGAAAGAGACTCTGGCTTGTCAGCAGGCGGGTACACTTGGACCCTAGAGAAGAACAGGTCCCGTCGGAAGGTGAGGCCAATCACATCAATGTCTTCCTGGCCATACCGGAAAGCACAGGTCAGGGACACGTACACTGGAAAGAAGCACATGACAGGTAAAGCATGCTGCAGGCTAACAATGCTGCCAGGGTGGGATGTAAAATCCTCCTGCACTGAAGAGTCAGGGAAACCCATTTCAGCACTGTTGTATAACCCAGTAAGTCTTCATACCGTATGTGAGAACACACATTATATTGAGTAGGAAGCCCATTCACTGGGAAGAGTTACATTTGTACCCTTAGATCAGTAAAAAAGGTTCTAGCTCAGCATCTCACTTCAAAAGAGGACTAGCAATCTCTGAAACATAGGTTGCATAAAACCTCAAACCTTTTCTTCCCTTGATAATTGCAGGATCTACCAATACGACACCATCTAAAAGAAAGGAAAAAAATAAAAAAGATTAACAGAGGATAATTAGGGTTGAGAGAGCAGGAAGGGCAGCACATATCCCTGTGGACTTACCCACAGGTTCCACATCCCCTACGTTGTCAATGAAGTCCCGCTTCCCCAGGTAGATGGTCAGCTGTAAGGAGAAGATGACCATGGTTGAACTACAAAGTGTTGATGGTTGTGTGCTGGGGAGGTGGACACACACAGCACAGAGCTATAAATCTTGAAGAGATCAGAACAATTCCATTTTAAACAGAGTATTTTTTTTCCAGCAAACATGCAATCCCCACCAGACTCAACAGGATTATTCCCATGCTTCAGGACAACAGAATTGAAGACCTGATGTAGACCAACTCCCAAAAGTACACCATAAATACTTGTGCATGGGACAAAGAACTATAGATTTAAAGGGTTTTGGTGTCAAGAGATTGGAAAGACAATGAATCAGCTTTGTTTTAAAGTACAATCCAGGAGGAGTGAGGCAAGTTGCCTTGAGAAGCTTGTCCTATAAACCTCATATAAACATCATCTCCTCAAACTTAGCACTAAATACAGTTCACGGTCCTCCTTCAGAAAAAATTCAAGGGACAGGAAAGAGCTTTCTAATAAGTCTCCAGTCTGACTAGAGGTAAAATTGATACCTAAACAAACCCACTACTACAGTACTTACAGCTTTGTCACGGGTGCTTTTTTTGAAGATAACTTGTTTGCAAGGAGAACCAGGATTCTTCCCACTCGTCCCTGTCTTTTGAGACTCAGGGCAGCTCATGGTCAAAGATGGGAATGTGACTGTGGGTGAATGAAGCTTTTCTGACCCAGAATGTCCTGGGAGAGATGTCAGAAAAAAATAGGTAGATGACATAAAAGCAGAATTATAGTTGCTGGGTACAGCACTCTACTCCCATGTCTAGTTTACCAAAGACTATTTCAATACATACTCAGGGGCATTACTTTTCATTTTAGCCGTTCCTCATAAAAAAACCCAACAAACCACAAAACATAAAAACATCTATTTTAAAAGAGCTCTTCAGAAACATTATAAAAGACCAAGAACTCTTTAATTCATATTAAAAAACCAGTAGACTAGAAGAATCCAGAGGTGAAAGGATAGCTTGGCCTTTGCAGAGAAGTTTGAGGAGATTAATTTTGTGAAGAAATCTGTAAGAGTACAGGTAAAGGTAATCTGATCAACAAAAGGTACTTCGATTTTCAAAAGATACCTCAAGATTTATCATCAGAGGCTCTAAATTGTTGTGAGATAAGAAGAAAGGTCACTTCACTCAATAATGGGATAAAGTACAGGAATTAAAGAATACCAATACATATGGTTTTTGGCTACTTTCAGAGTTTGGATCATTTGGGGGGAGGGGTGTTTTGGTTTTTCACTATTGCCAAAAATACACCAGCACAATGTCATCTGTCCTGGGACATTTGCTATTGAGCGTATCCTTGAATGAAAGGAAAGAAGCCTAGGTAAGGAAAGAACACCCTGCCCACAGGCACAATGCTGTTCTGGATTCCCCAAAATAAAGCTGTCTGTGTTAAGCTGGAGAAGTGCTTCATGATGCAGACAGGATAGGTGATGAAATACTGTATGTTCTGTAATGGTGAGTGAAAAGTATTGCACTCCAAGAAAATACAACTATCATCTGACATGCACAGTTATACTTGGCATCACTTTGGAATAACCTCTTGACATAAGCAGAGAAGTTACTAGAAAATAAATCAAGAGCACACGGGAGAATGCCATTTCCAGCATTTCAGAACCCCTGACATAGCAACATCCTGGATACGGCATGCTCAGCCTAAGACCTAGAATGGTGGTATGTGTTGGTAAGGAGTCAGACCCAACCTAAAACCAGAACCACATGCAACCTGTTACTTGCAGGGTATCATTGAACTCAGAACGGGCCTTAAGAATAGAAGAGTCCAGCTACCTGCCCAGAAAGGTAACAAGTATAACCAGGGGTAGGGAACAGCTTGAATCCAAGGCAAAACCAGACGGAGTAAGATTCTCCAGGGAAGCGGGGGAAATAAAAGAAAAAAGGACACAAGAGAGATCCAGAGAGAGACATCCAGAAAACCCGAGTGGTACAAAGCAGAGAGATTACTTTTCCACTTTGGCATAAGTCATAAAACAGCAGCATCCAGTTAAGTGACCAGACAGCAAATTCAAAGTAGAGTGAAGCATTTCTCCACATAACACAAGAGTACAGTATGTTGCAGCAGAAGGCTCCGGAATTCACCAATATGAATTGATTCATGTGATTAGACACATTCAAAGGGAAAAGACTTTTGGACAGGACGATTCAGGCACAACCTTAACCCCATTAAGACTCAACTTGAGGAGCAGCATCAGGAAAGGAGGGAGCTACACATGCCCTATTCTTACACTTCTCCCTATGGGACCTGTGTGAATGAGTGCTCTGTGTTAGACAGACTGCTGGTCTGACACTGTATAACTGTCCTTGCTGTTTGCCTCCATTCTATTTTTCTGCTTACTTCCCCATTTTAAAACTGTTCCAAGGGTAGAAAGAGTTTCTAGGACCTATTTACACACAATAAACCGTAGAAAAAGGAAATGCTTACCTTCTTAGAAAGCTGGAAAAAAATGTAAGGTAGATATTAGAAATAGATTTTACGTATGTTTAAGAATTTCTATTTCTATGAAGTGTAGGCAGGTTTTCCAAGTCCAGAGTAGAATTTCTTGTTGAACAGGCACCCTACTCCTGCTGTAGACCCAAATAAACTAATAAATAACTTTAAATACCTTGCTGTGTTCCAAATGCCACAGGAGTTGCCACAGGACAAAGGCGTGAACTCCTACCCAACTGAAGAAAGATGAATTTTCCACACAGTTGTCTCCTAAGCTTCTTTGCATCTACCAGAGGGAATCACTAACCTCCTAGCAAACAAGGAGGACAATTTGTAGGGGATTTGAAAGCACGTCTCTAGTTGCGTCCATCCAGGATTTCAAGAATTAATCCCACTCCAAGAGCAAATATTATACCCAAGCTAAGATTTAACTGGAAAGTGGTGAAGTCAGCAACACAAAGCATTACCTAAGGAAGCTCAGATGGCCAAAGAAAAGGTCTACAATGACATACTCACATGCTTTGTAAGGACTACAGACTTAGAACAGGACAGTTACTGAAAGCAGCTTTATTCTAAAGCTCTATCTCCTCCTTCCTAGGGTTGCGAGTCATCCAGCCTGACAAGACGCTGAACAGACAAGAGCATTTATGAGAAAGGGAGTTTATAAAACAGCAGACCATGTTTCTATAATAGATGCCACTACAAAGGACTACCAGACATTGAGAACAATGCATCGCTCTCACAATCACTATGCAGCTTATCAGTTATTGCCCCACCACCGCCCCATTGGCATGCTGATGCAAACCAGTATGTTGCTAGCTAGGACACCTCCCCTCCTTAATTTACTTGGAGAATGAGGCACAACATCCAAGATGTAAGACACTGGAACCAAGACTTCAATTAATTTAGCTTTTCTGGTGAGGAATGTCCCAAGAATAGCTTTTTTCACCCCCATGAATTTGGTCTTGATACAATGTGGAATTTTTGGCTTGCAAGCAGCTGTAGCTTTCCTCCAGGCCGCATCTGCTGGTTTGATTAGGAAGATCACATGAGAGCCTCTCCACTTGCCAGCCTAAACAGCACCCTCCATCTCAAGCAGTCCTGCAGTCTCAAAGCTTGCTTTTTGCAAACACCAACATCTGCTTGAATACGTGGCTTGAGTATACAAATTATTCCAAAAAAATGAACACAAAAGCAATGTTTCTCAGCTCTTACAGCCTTTTCCAAATTCCAGCAGTACTTTATTAACTGGAGGTGGATTATTTGGAGAGCTTAATCACTGTTTAATCAACTGGCAAACACAAAACAGCCAGCCCTATACCATGGAAGTTCACATGTGCCTGCTTTGCTGAAGGAAAGCCAGATCCTGGTTGCAGGAAGTAGGAAAGAGACCCCAGAAATCAGCCCACAAAATCACCCCATTCTATTCAGTCACACAGTGCAAAACCAAAAAGGAGAAACATGGTTTTGTTAACTCTGTGCTGCTGCCACTGCAGGATCATTAGTCCTTCAGGAGAGGAATGAGCATTCCTATTGTACCTGCTACTACTCTGATGGCTTGGGAGGTGTGTGCACATACACCATCGCAAATATCTTCAGGGGAGCCTGGAAGTACCTCCTCCATACCCCGTGCTTCCTAATGCACCCTTATGTCCAGAGACAGGTCACCACCCCACCCCCAAACCACTCCAAGAGCAGCTCCACCTTTAGCTAAAAACCAGTGCAACAGCCCCCTCTGCACAACAGGTGCCTTTGTTTTCTCTTCTTCCCTCCGCAGGTTGAAGCGGAAAAGGGGGCAACAGAAGTAAATAAACTATGGCAAAAAAAAAAGCTAAAATTGGTCACTTGAATTTCTTACGTACCTTGATCCTGAGGAATTTTAATCTAAAATGCTTGAGGCTAGCCATTATCCTTGAGTATTAGTAACCTACTTTGTAACAGCATCAGCAGGCAAAACAAAGCCCTTTGTGTAAGATCTGTGTCCATGCTGTAGAAAAACACAAGTATAGCAGTTTAAGTTACAACCATCCTAAACCCATTCTGATCCTCCTCAGCAGAGCCTGCAGCTTTTATTACATTAATCTCCCAATAATCTTTCATCATGCAGACTTGTCAATTGTGATCTGTTTTTCCACAGTAACCAGGTCACCTGGACTCTTGGTAGGTGCCTTTTCAAGGACCTTATGTTGCAGCAACAGGCAGCAGAAAAAAATACCTTGCCTTTAGAAATGCTTCAGAACACCAATGTGAATCTTTTCTGCTACAGTTCTCACTTCCAGGAGCTGACAGGAGGCTTCTTCGCTTATGGAAACAGGAGGGTGGTCAGTGATGGCTCTTAGTTATGTATTAAATTTGTACATTAAACAGCTGAAGGCCTTGCTTCGTTACTCTAAAGTAGGAACCAGAGCATTATTGTCAACAAGGGCTTACTGGCTTCAAAACTTAACAAGGTAGCAGTTCAAGTATCACAGCAGAAAAAGCCCTCTACTTCCAGCAGTGTCTGAAATATTTATCCAAAGCATCCAGGAATATATCAGCCTTTCAAGGACAGGGGCACTTGTTCAATGTGTAAGACTTCCTTCAGTCTCCAGGCAGTATTCCGGAGACAGGACAAAACCAGGTTGTGTCTGTGGGACATGCAGCTCGAAGCTAAGAGCATTAGCCTCTTTCCCCCTCTACATCAAATCCCACACTGCAGCTGAGCACAAATTCAGAATTCACCACACTTCAGGTTCCCCTCTTCACTCGTTCAGAACAAGATGTCACACACAGACACACAAATAAATGAATCGGAACATTGTGGGGTTTTAAAAGCAGAACACAGGTTTATTTACAATCAGGTTCTTACGGGCAGCTGAATAAATAAAAACTTTGCCCCATATACTCTAATTCCCCTCTGCAGAAAGTGTCTGAACCAAAGGCTACGTTAGAGAGATGCCTGTTATAGCAGCTGCCCCCTAATCCAGCCCCTCTGAAGAACACGCTTCCTTCGTAAAACATTATCAGGAAAGAAAATAAAGTGCAAATAAAAAGGCAATAAAACGCTGGTGGCTTGTCTCGAGGCCCAGATGACATGGAAAGGTTTGGCTGGATAAAGTTATGCCCAGTGGCTCACACCCAGCCACCTCACGGTTTTGGATGGTTACAGAGGGATAGAGCCAAGACACTGCTCCGTAGCACAGAGAGGGCTCCAGCGCAAACAGGAGTATTGCACACGTGCTCAAGAAGGGGGCAAGTGGCCTGGAATTGCCAGCACCAAAACAACGGATTTGGGATTTAACCCCACCACCCCCCTGTGTTCTACTGACAGCCGCCAGGACAGGACGGATGAACAGAAAAGGGACCAAACATCTCTATTCGGGTACTGAAGTCACAGTATGACTACATTCCTTATCACAGCAGCACGACAGAAGTTAAACTTCTCTCCTCACACACAGTAACCAAACTGCCTGTGGAATAAAAAAGGATAAAAATCTCCTACTTTGTGATACCCAAGCTGTTGAAGGGCATTTTAACAGAAGGGTGCACAAGTCCTGAAGAACAGACCATTGCCTTAAGAACAGGTGAAATGGATTCAAAGAGTTCACATGACAGTGCTGGAGAACCTGTGTCAGGATCAGAGCAGATCTGAATCGAGCTAACTCAAAGGCAGAGCTGCCAGAGCCACAGGAGACTCTCTTTAAAAGCTGTTCCAACACTTCACACCACCTAGGACCTGTCCACATTTCAGGATCTTCTCACCCCGTACCTGAACTAGCTCACAAGAACAGAACACAGGAGACAGGACATGTATGAAGTCAGCATACACAGTAACTTCTTTCTGACATTTCCAACTCAGAAGTGCTGTAGATACATTGGTGTGACAGGGTATTTGGCACAGCTGTCTGGTGAGGAATCCCGCTAGTATCTTCAGCTCCACTTGGTGCATAGATACTGCATGTAAAGGCATGACTAAGTAGCATTCTCCATCCAGAACAGCTAATCCCTCGCTGAGTCCAAGTGCCACAGTGCAGTTACGGCCATAAGAAGTCTCTGACTCAGGCTCCTCCATTGCTTTAGAACTTTCCTCGGGAAAGTGAAGCCCATGTGCTTGTTAATATCCCGACTCAGGATGGGTCTGGGCTCAGGTCTCCATGCTGTTCAGCCATGGACCAGCACCACCACTCACAGAGGTGCTGGACACTCTGCCTTTCACCCTCCATCCAGTCAAAATTCAGACCACAGGACAGCCTTGTTTCCTTTGTCCACACTGACCACATGGGCACCCGCTGGTGACCACGCGACTGCATTGATAGAAGAACTGAAACGGAAGCCAGGTATGAGTTTACAAAAAAGCTGAATTCCACACCAGCATTTAACACTGGAATGAAACATTATTCTATATCAAAGAAAAAGCACTCTCTCAGCTCTCAAGAAATTCAGACTTTTAATGAGCCTAAGAGATACAGTTTCTTCAGAATATATTAAATGTACTCTATTAGAATCGTATCTCAGTTTAAGAAGTTGAACAATAATAAACGTAAGCTTAATTCAATTCATAGAATACTACCATCAATCCACAAAGAATGTGCGTATTACAAATTCTCATGCACCAATGTAAGTTGCAAAGCTGTATGACTACAATTCTTTCACCCCTCAGCAAGATTCATGACGCAGATCCCCGCTTTAGATTACACAGCCAGCTTCCCCTCACCTGTGATGCTTTGCAAGAGTCCTCTCCAATTTCCCAGTGAGCACATTCCAAATATAGAGGGCCCCATCAGCTGAACCAGCAGCCACATAGTTACCGTCAGGGCTATGAGATCAGAGAAGGTGCAGAAGGCAGAGAACAATTTTCAAGTCAGCAATTCATCAGCACACATCATTCCACCCACAACTTCCTAAGCAAGCAACTTGGCATTAAATAGTCTTAAGAGTTGCGTTACCAGCTGCAAACACTAAGAGGTGAAAGCACTTTGAAATCAAAGCTTCCAAGACACTGGATCAACATCTACAGATGTGTCTTGACCAAGAGGTAACCTTGGGCAAATCACAAACTCTGCCCCAGTTTTTCTAGCTATAAGTGGGAACAACGCAGCCAAGCATCAGGAATCACTCACTTTTGCTGGGGAAATATTTACCAGGTATCTCAATTTCATCTGACCTTACCTGAATACAACTCTTGTCCAATCAGAGCCACATTTGAATCCCTGGGCACTGAAAAATTAAAACCAGATATTTGTAAAATCATTTACAAGATGATGGACTTCCTTACTCTTATTGCTCTTTAGTGAGAACCTGGATTTCTCCATGGTTCAGGATAAGCTCCATTATCCCTTTATCACAGTTCACATCTCTTGCGTGCCCTCCTCAATTACACCTGAAAGAAATCCTTTCCTTTAGGCCAAAGACTTCTAAGCTAAGCTATCTTTAAAAATGTGAACGAGAAGGTTCACCAGAGCAGACCTTTGCTGTTAGACTCTAGAGAACTTTGCTATCCACGTAGAAAAAAGTGTTAGGAGACTGCTCTCTCCAGGGAGATACTGAAAAACTCCATCACTGAGGGCAATCCACAATCCAAAGTTCTGAAATTCATCATGTTCTTGTGGAGAACACACTCACCTGAATGTCTGCTTGACAGCACTAACCCGCAGATCAATGATCTTTAGTAGATCATCACGGGAACAGGTCAAAAGCTCTGTTCGCTCTGAGTTCAGGTCCAGAGCTGTGATTCTGCCAAGCAGCTCCAGTTCTTTTACTATGCTTTCAGTCCTAAAGACAGAGAGGGGAAAAAAAACAAGGAGAGGAAGAAAAAAGGAAGAGTAAACTGGGGTCCAGTAGCCAAGCCACAGCATCAAAACTTTGACTTGATGTGGAAGGGGAAAAAGGATTACTGGTTTATTCTCATTTTGAGTCTTTCCCAAGCTACATCTCACTTTGTGGATAACATTTCCAGCCAAAAGTAAGATACTGCTTTCCTCACAAGCCCACCCTCTGAAAAAGTAAGTAACATCTACAGTGGCAAGTACTGACCAATGCCAATTACTACAAGAAAGCAGAATGCCTTTTCAGAAGAGAAATGGCATCCCCCCAAAATAAATCCCAAACCCAAAACACCAAACAGTATAAAAGTAGTAACAAAAGTCTCTTCCAGTAGCCTTCTGCAACTTGTGTAACAGTCGCATTAGCATCCAAGCTCGGGAAGAGGCGTTCCCTAGTTCAGATGATACTGGGACAGCAATCCCATAACCCTTCCTACACTGTAAACTCTTTCAATAGTTTTACCTGATATCCCAGAAACGAATTTTCTTATCAAAGTGTCCACTCATTACACATTGCTCAGTACAAACGATGTCATTGCAGCTAGATCCTGCAAACACTGTTTTGATACCTAAAAAGGATAAACCAGTGGTGACACAGTGGAATTTATACTGTATAAACTGATGAAAGACAGGAAATAATCACTATACCACACACACAGTGGCCATGCAGAGCAGTGTCCAAGGAGTGCCATGGGGCAGACAAATGCTGTCTTAGAATAATCCTGACTTAAGTCTTCAACAACCTCTCTGCCCTTCTCAATCTCCTTTGCTGTGGCTAATATCCCTTTAAATGCTCCTGTGAGAGCTGCTTTACTTCCACTTTGTATTTAGACAGCTATAATTTGCTGCTGTTAAACAACATGAAACTGTCTCCTTGACCTATGTTTGTGGTCTAGGTATCAAGGTAACCCTGGATCTCAACTTCTCTCAGTGCAAGCAGATTTAAGAGCCATCAATAGGAGAAGAGCCAAGGAAATAAGGTGCTTCTCCCAAAGGAAAAAAAAAAAAAAAAATCTGTATCTCAGCATTTCCTTTGAGATGCTGAAATTTCTGGTACACTTCCAAGAGACATTTCCATCCGCCTCAGGGTGAAAAACTCTGACCTAGCTCCAAGTCTTTAGTGGAACACTAAAACACCCACCCCCAGACTGGTACACAAAGAACACTCACAGAATGTGGTGGCTGTTAATGTAATAGCATTAACAGTGCTTCCTGCATACGCACGATTTCTTACTCTTATTTCAGGTAACTTACAGAAAGAATCCAATTATTTGAATAACAACAGAAGATGGCATGGCTGCTAGTTTTTGCTTTTTTAGATTAGCAAGGAGATGAAATGATCTGGCTGATGTTAGACTTCCATTTATGTTCAGGAGAAGCACAGAACACAGATGAAAGACAGAAATTAGGTTTCCTTACAAACTTTGCTGCGGAGGTCCCAGAGCTTGAGGGTCCGGTCATGACTCCCTGAAACAATGCGTGCATTGTCCAGCAAGAACTTGGCCGACAGAACTTTACCGCTGTGACCTGTCAAGGTATGCTGAGGACAAGAAATTTACATAGTAAAATTGCAGAGTTCCACTTGATACCTTTCCCCATAGCTTGCTAGTTCTGCTATTTAAGAACTCAAAAGGCCATAATTTGCAAGTCTAGTGCATTGCTTGGAGGAAAAACAAACAAACAAAAAAAATCTATTCTAGTTAAACAGATATTAACACTGAGAAAGAGCATTAAGTATCACAGAGTTCAGCCTGAAGCTGGGAGACACGGGTCACCTTTGGGTGCAGTTTCTCTAGCTATTCAGGGAACTTGCAAGCTCTTCCTCAACATTCCGTACACTTGTGTTTCAGGGACAGATGGCAACTGCAACACAGCCTTGCAGGAGTAAGGAGAAGGGGTTAAAGCATGCCAAAAATTGGAAATTGTGCCTTTGGAGTTTTATAATGAGCTTCTCTCAAGGACACTACACGGCATCTAGTCTCAACTGTTCTTACATCTTCAAGTTTGAAAGCTGAGACAGCCAGAGATACCAGAAAAACTCCCTGCAGCAGTTTCTGTAACTGCAGGGGGAGGCTCTGGGGGGCTGAGAAGAACATAAACCACATTCACTTCAAATTGCTGAATTTTTACATACTGAATCACAAAACAGATAATGACTGACTGAAGTAAGAATTATGAAAAACAAGAGAAATCTTTGGTATACAGTTAGAGTCTTTTAAATACTCAAAGGACTATCAAATTACACAAAGCAATCTGGGCTTGGGAAATAGAAAAAACCCTTAAGAATGGAAAAGAGTGGGAACAAAGTTTGGGAAAAAAGGAAACCTGATACAACTCTGAAAGAACAAATCATCCCCATAAAGATCGTTCTGTCTTATGAAGGGACACAAACTCCAGAAAGGAGGATCTAAACTCTGCATCTCTCCTGCTCTTGCTACACAGTCATTATGTACAGATTTGTCTTTCAGTAGGGAGTTTGTGGCAAAATTTATCGTCATTTCAGCTTCACTGCCTCCTGCTTATGTGCAAGCTGTGACAGATCTCTACCACACACTCGAAACAAAGAATGCACTATTTTATCTCAGCGAACAGTGAATGCACCCACCCAAATCTGGCAGTCACCCAAGACCAAAAAATTATAGGAAGATACGCTGCTCCTGACGTAAAAAAATCCCTCTTTATCTTCTGCAAACCCTTCGTCATCCGTCCTCTGCTTTGATTGAAGCTAAAACATTTAAGTGGTTCTCTATAAACCATAAGAAGCATTTGAATTTCCACAAAGGAGGACACAAAAGTGTATTTGGTGTATGTGATAAGGTTTTGCTAGCTGAGGGGGGGTGTGTGTGTGCGCGCATGCATGTATTGTGAAAACATGCAGTAACTGGAGTTTCCTGCAAGGCTGTGCAGAGGCCAATACTGTATTTTACATCTTGCTGTGAAGACCCTTAAGAGAAATAAAGATTTTGTTAACAAAAAGAATTATTGAAAGTGTCTGTAAATGCCCAATTTCCAAACCTGCCATGTTCCCATTAGACAGAATTGGAAATACAAGATAGAACACTGAACACTGCTTTGCCACCCAGAGACTCACCCGTAATCGATTGTCATCAACTGTCCAGATTCTGCTGGCAAAGTCATTTGAAGCTGCTAAGAGGTAAGAACCCTGTGAACACAAGATTCATTTAAAACTACTTCTGCAAGTCCATATGCAAATTAAACTCAGAAATATTTCCAATAAGTCACTGAAACCATATTAGTGCTATATTGCCAAGGGAAAAAAGAACAAAACCAAAACCACAGTAGCATATACAGTAAGGAGAGCGAGTGTAACAACTCTCAAAAAGGCCATGGCTTTTTCTTCTCATCAAAATGCGACAGTGATTTGTAGCATCATGACTACAGGTAAAAGGAATAACAATTACCAGGCTAGAGAGGACATTCTCTTTCCCTTCAGTGACAAAACAAGTTCTAGTTTACTGTCATCTATGGTGGTTTTTTCCTGTTTTTCGATTTTTTTCACAGGAAAAAAAGACCTGCATCATCTATCCCTACTGTTTAGATAGGCCTCAGGGTGGAATTAGCCCAATTCTTGCAATTTTCTTTACAATTGTAACATTTTAAACTAAGATTCCAAAACCAAAATCTATTCAAGGAGAAAGAGATTGACTTGTTCATGGCTTCAGGTTTAGGGCTCTTCCAAGTCATCCATAATGGAGCATGGACACCACAAGATTCATGCTTGCACTCCTACCCATCTCAAAAGACTTTCCTGAAACCTTAAAGCCTGTCAGCATCTCATCTCAGGCAGTTCCCACCTAAAATGTGTTCAAGCAGCCTGGCAAAATCAGAACTAGTTTCTCCTGCAGATTAACCGTGCCAGCAAATCTCTAATGAGCTGGTCAGTGTCCAAAGAAGGATCCTTCTGATGTATCAATTAAATAAATAACATTGTTATTGTAACAATGTTACAATATGTTGCATTGTTGATGTAACAATAAAATAAAACAAATCATCTAATGGAAGAAATGTCAGCTTTGCTCTATGCAGTAAAGCACTGTGTTATGGAAGAGGTCTCAGCAGAAAAGTCAGATCACATGTCCATTTATAACAATCCAAGACCCCAAACTCCTTCAAGTAAGACTGTTGGATGCTAATTCCAGTCACGTCTCCAATGCTTCAGGTTAACATGAACTGAACGCATCACAAGCTGTCAGCAAACACTCCGCCAGCCACACCATTACTGTGCTGTGACAGGCGAGAAACTGCTGGGAGAAAAGGTCATGGAAGTGCAAGTCTTAGGATAATCAGACCTTTTACTATTCATCATAGACCTCAGCAGAACACTTACAGAAATCAACTTCATGGAACTACAGCCTCAGTCTATTTGCTTCTTTTGTGCAGTTATGCCAGCTTTACTGGGAAGCCAGAGTCTAACTTCTTACTTTAGACAAAGCCCAGTGTATTTTAATTTCATCATAATAGTCCTTAATGGGCAACATCTGAGCTGCATTTCATCTAAATTGTAAAGCACAGATGAGAACTGCCAAGTGCAGCACATCAAATACAGATCTGTACAATTTCTAGCTATATTTACTCCCCTAAGTATTTTAACTCATTTCTTAGGTAACTTTTCAAAGTGTTAGAACAGAAATTGATAGCAGAGCACAATATAGTTCAAGTCATTTATTCCCAGTCACAAACAGTGGATATCGCACAGATACTCACAGCACTATCGAATTCTATGCTTGTAATCCCAGCATTACTACCAGAGAGGGAACCTTTGAGCTCACACCTATCTGCACAGAGAAAGACAAAAAAAACTTAAGCAATGGATTAGAAGAAAAGCCGACACAAAGTGAACTATGAGTTTGTTCAGCATCCCACCGTACCCCAAAGCAAAAACATTTACCTCCCAAGACTTCCCAAAGCTTAACCCTCCGGTCCATGCCTCCTGTTGCTAGTAACCGGGAGCCAGGGCTGAACTGCACTGCATTCACCTCCCCATCATGTGCATCCTGAGGAGTGGGGGAACAGAACAGCCACCCAAAAATGCAATTAGCACAGACCCAAAACCTCACAGATCAGAAAGTTTTAGAACTTAAAGGTTATATAGGACCACAGCTGCAGTCTTTCAGCAGTATATAGGAACAAAGCCACGGACTGAAATTCTATGGTTGATGGTGTAAAAGCAAAAAGGCTGATCTTTATCTAGAGAAAAATCCAAAAGCACATAAAGAAAAACACTAGCAAGGACTCAACAGTGATAAGAAACTGCCAAAGCCTTACAAAACTTTGTAAGTTTAGGCTTTATAACATAAGGCTTTTAAAATACACAACCCAAAAATTAAGGAAAGGACAGAAAACAGTAACAGGTGATATGCTGTGGAGGGAAAGTAACTTCACTTCACCTAGAGCCAGCTGTGGAACATGATCCAACCAGTTCACACAACCACAGAACACACAAGTCAGGCTTGAGTTAGGAAAGCCTGCTAGAAAACAGCATAAAGATTAACTGCATTCACGGAGCATATTGGCAATAATGCTACTTTCTACTGGTGACTAAGTACCAGCACAGTTGAGAGCACCTTCTCTCAGAGAGCTTGGGCTTACGCTGCAGTTCCTATCTGCAGGTGCAGTGACACCCCTGCACCCCTGCTTTCTCACAGCGTAACGTTTCGAAGCTTGAGCTCGCCACTTAGTGATTCTTAAAATTCTTACAGGTTTTAAAAAGTTAAGATTCCTTCCTTTTCCCCCCCATTAATTTCACAGCTTTATACTACTTACGCACACAGTATTAGTTCCACGTTCCTAATTCATTTGCTGCATTCCTTTAAGTATTTTCAGTAACTGCTCTTTCAAAATCAGTTTGTCTGGAAACTAGTATTTTTCTGGAACTCGTGGCTTGAACTTGGTCTCCCAGCTCATATTTAGGGCTCACCACACTTCAAATTTGATCTTTCTACAAGTGCAGAAGAGCCATTCAGAGCAAAACTGATCAAAGGTCTTACCGAGAAATTATGTCTCAGAACAACTGCTGAAGTAACTACTTTCTCTGCCTTCCCAAGCCTGTTCTACTCATCTCTCCAGAAGTGAGCCCAGTCTGCTCTTTGTATCCACCAAACCTCTGGGAAAGAGGCCTTGCATTCATTCCTGGAATGCTCTGCTGGACCTAGACATGTCCTCACACTCCACCTGAGCTCCAAACACAGCAGCTACAATGCGACATGGATCCATCTCCAGAAGGAACACATGGATTCCCACAAAATGAGCTGGGGCTTTTTCCTTCTAATATTGCAGTGCTAACCAGACACCACCTCCATAGCGCCACAGTCTGACAGGCTGCAGCTGCTCCTACTCCTGGTGCAAGATGGGGAAGTGGAATGGGGCAGCATTCCCCACACTACCAGGACTAGGGGTCAGCATAATCTACTGTCATTTGCCACTCCATATGGGGAAGGCAGGCTGCACTGCACTTGGAAGTTCAGATGACACAACAGAAGGTCAAGAGGAAGGTATAAACAAAACCTCTCACATGGTTCTTACAAACCTCACACATATAGCTTTGTAATACCTTTCATGATGAAATTAGCCAGGATTTCCATCTGTTGATCAACTGTGCTTGCGGTACATAGCCAGAGGAGGAGAGAGGTTGCAGCACACACAAAGCCATGAACACCTCCTCTGATGCTCCCCATTCAAGCCAGCTTCAGGCTCTCACTTAAGGTAACATTGCTACTCCCTCCACCCCATGACTGCCACTAAAGATGGTAACAGGGCAGGCCAGGAATACACAAGCCTCCATGCTACAGCGAGACACTCCATTACTCTGGATGAAAAATACAAGTAATTTCATATCCGTGAACTATCCATATCCAGAATTAAAGTGGCTGAGAAAGCTCAAGAGGAACGTTAAGTAGCTGCGTTATAAGTCAAATTACTACAATATCTTTCATTCAGAAGGCAATGCTTTCTGAATTTTGAGTTTGGCCTTGTGGGGCCAAAGTAACACATAAAGGAGGTCTCAGCTTGAAAACTTTAGATCACACACAACAAATGAAGACACCCCACTACGACAAGCTCCTCTTAACCAGTTCTGTTGGATGACATTCAGTGCCACAACTCCCTTCACTGTGGAGAACTGGAACTGAATTAATCCCAAACTGTCAGCAATCTCTTCCTCAATCATAGCTCTACTATGGCATGACAGAACAGGGACTGCTGGGAGCCAAGTGGGTAATGGAGTGTAATTCCCCTGTGCGCTCAGACCTTTTACTAGTCATCATTGACCTCGGTAAGACAGACATCAAGCACATTGGCTCTGAGTTAAATGGGATGAACTATGCTACCAAGTCAATAATTCCTTTGTTTGGCAATGTTAATAGAAAGTTTCAGGAGATCAGTTCCCACACAGACAGGGTTCCTTTCCTCTGAGACAGTAAAAGGAACGGTAAAACTAAGAATTCCTTCTATACTTACAAAGACACATATGGCAGTATTGGGCACTCTCACTTCTTTACCAGCACCTGGATGTGGCTCTACATTATCCTGGGGAGCAGGGAACGAGGACAAAGAACGCCTCCTGAGATGAAACAAAGTAGAAGTATTTTAAAATGAGAAGTGAACACTGTTTCTCGAGTTCATACATATCTGTACTTATCACTTAACTACCCTGCAGAGCATTGAAAAAAAAATGGGGGAAAGTTTAACTTTCTTTTATCCCATCTTTCAAAAATTACATTTATCATATAACACTACATCCACTTGTGGCTTTAGATATTTCATAGTATGCCAGATAATTTACCTGAACTGATTACTGACCTCATTTTGGAGCAGACTTTAATAGGAAAGTGAAACATGGGAATGACTGCACCCGCGTTCAGCTGGAGGGACTGCAACTCCATCATTATGTCTATGGAGACTTCACACCATTGTAGCACTACATCCCAGGCAGCAAAATGCTCCTTTCAAAGGCTCGGGCTGCACCATTTAAGCAAAGAGCGTCCACCTGATGCAGAGGTTAACCTAGGAGGACTGGCTCCACTCCAGATACTAAGCACAGAACCCAAGGACTTATTTAAAATAACCCTATTAATGAAGCAAAGCGCAGTGGAAGGTAAGAGCAAACCCCATGGTATTCTCTCCACAAAGAGGGGCTCATTGCCTCTCTAACTGTAGATAGTTTCTAGCCAGTGTCATCAACATCTGAAATATAATCAGGAAAATGCAGCTGGGTTCCATGTTACTTCAATGGAATAGATTCACATGCTGGACTAAGAGCAGATTATGTTTTCACCTGGCAGCATCAGAAGATTGATGTCCCAAAAGGGGAGACTCAGACAGACTGGAGGGAAAGGTCAGAGGTCGCACACGGCAAGATGGAAGAAACAGGAAGTTGAGGAGAACAAAAAAGAAAAAAGGCACAAGCTAGAAGAAAGGCTGAAATTATTTGTTCGTATTCCCTGCATCACCAAGATTTTGGTGTACATTGAAACCAATACATAAAACAAAGAGGTGGAAGTGTTCTAACCTACCCAAAGATATTAGTGATAGAGTCCAGAAGGCCTCCAGCTGGCTGGGAGAGTCGCTTACTGAAGGAGGGGAGGACAGGTTTAAACCTGGTGAAAAGCTTCTCCACATAAAGATCAATACAAACACATTTCATAGCAACAAGTCTCTGGAAAGACTCCCTCCCCTGCAGACTCAGTCCAAAGACAGAAAACACCAAAGGCAGGCATCAGTTCAAAAGTCACCAGTAACTACAACTCAGAACATAATTTGTGAGTGAAGTTTCTTCAATTTCCCTCAACCTCCACCCTGCCAATTACTGGTTTTAGACACAACAGTCCGCCAAGCCTGAAGTTTCAACCAAATTAACCCATGTTCTCATGTAACTACATCTTACTTTCCACTCACTGCTATTTTAGAGAAAGAAAGATGCATTTAATCAAGGCAAAGATTATTTTCAGTATTTTAGCAAAATCCCAAAACACAGCTATTAGCAAAGTCATACTGACACCTTGTACAGTAACAGCGGCATAATACAACAGGCACTGTAATACCCATGTTATTGTCTGTTTTGCTTTCAAGATTAAACATGGATTTTTCAGAAACTAGTGTAATTTAGTTAAAATAGTAAAGGAAAACCAGCACATCTAAAGCTTGGGAACAGCACACAGCATGTGAGTTTCATACCGCTCTGGTAGAAGCACTGAAGTGTGTTCCAGCTAAAGGCAAGTAAAAGCCCTAAGTAACATTCCCAACATTGTTCCAACTCTTATACCCCTCGTTCATCCTCAATGACACAGTACAAAAATCTCTTGTGTACAAACCTGGATGTTCGGCTGATAGCTCGCACAGGAGATGTCTCCTCAGCTGTGTCAGAGGTTTCATCTGCAAGCACTTCAATATCATCATCCCTGCTAAAGTGAGAGAAAAAACCTCCTTTTTCCATCAGCCAGAACTTCCTATGGCAACCACCCACTCATGTATATGAGCTGAATGGACAACACTGTTCCAGGGTCTGTCAGTGTCTGTACCCAACACACATCTAGGTTACTCATCTGCAGTAACATGTAGGTAGGTCCAACCACCACTAACACTGATCTGGCTGTCACTGCCAGGGATACTGCACTCAACATACGACTGAAACAAGTATATGCAGCACCTAAATTTCAGTTTTTCTTTCCAGCCGCCAATGACACTTTTCACTGACAATAGGGTTGGATTCTGCCCTTCCCCGTTTTTAAGCTGACAAGCATCCTTTCCAGATTCTCTTTACTACAGGCATTATATTTCCGTTTGCAGCACTACATATAGCACTATAATGACCTGGCACAGCCGAGCAAGACTTTGCTACAGAGTGAACTGTATTTGCTAGAACAGTTACAGAACAGCAAAACCATGAGCTATTGCACCCTCAAATATAGGTGATATCCTATTTTCACAGCACTTTTTTTGCTGTTCTGAAACAAGGAAGTATTAAGAGTCTGAACTTTCCTCCTTCATCCACAAACACATCCTGATAGTTTCCATACTGTTGTACTTCAGGTGCTGCTCCATTAAGTACAAGGGATGTTTCGGTTCACTCCATTGAAGTGTCGGTATACAACTGAACAGAAGAGTGAGGTTAATACATGTAACAAATTTATCCAGCTGAACTACTCAGCCAATGCTAAAAGGTTTTTTCCCATTAGTAATCATGGGCTCTGACAGTCTAGTATTTTTTCCTTCAGTGATGATTTTTCCTCCGCTGCTGATTTTGCAGGACAAACTATTTTTAAACACGCTCCGTCAACCTGATGCCGTTTGAACAGGAAGTTTAAATTCAGCCTTTAAGTAGGAATAAACCAGTTCCTGCCATAGGTAACACTGAGCTGCAAAGGAACTGAAGATGTTGGGACCCCCATTTTTAATCTCCCATTTCAGAATATAGCTGCACTTTCAGTTCTAAGATTTTGGAGGACTATATATGAAAAGGCTATGGAAAATAGATACTCTGATTGAAAGTATCAGGCTGATATGTCAGTAAAACACTCCCAAATTCTGCTGACGCTTTTTTTAAAATTTAAAGTTTGAACTATTAAAATTGCAAGTATCAAGAGAACTTTCCATGTTAACATATTTTTGAAGTGAATATAAACACCAAGGCACACTGCTTGAAATGCTGCTATTTTCCCCTTCAGTAAGTAGCACGTTTATATAGTACAAACCCTCTGAAATTATGAAATGAAAAAGAAGGAATTGAAAACATCTGTGAAGCAGATTGAGTAATTTACAGAAGCAATTAGTTTCTAGATTTTTTTTTTTTAAACAGGCTTCTTTCTAACTTCAGTGTCTCGTATCAAATTATTTATGAAACACAGAGACCATCATCCCCACCACAACAGCAAGTAAAACATTCAAGCTGTCGTGCTTACAGCTACCTCTGAGCTCAGCTCCAAGATAGGAAGGTAGGTCTTGCTTTGGGTAAAGAAGGAAGAAGCTTAACAGCTAAAGTGGCCACAGACATTACATGTGTGTTTCCCCTCTCAGACCCACATTATTTATTGTAAGAGTTTAATATTCAAAGATATTCTCTATGTGTTTACATCAAATAATGTGGACAAAAGGAATATCACTATTCTTAGAAGCCAGGAAGACTGTCCTCCGGCTTGGGACTGTCCACTGGCCTGTGACACAGAGGGTAGCAGTAATCTCGTCATGGGGAGTCACACCTCAACAAGCTACAAAAATGGAAGCATTTGAACACATCTTTTAAAAAAGCAGCAAAGCAAATTGTGCTAATGAGTTATATTGTTAATTTCAGCTTCAATTGTCCTTCCAAATGCTACAAGCTCTCTCATACATCCCTTATACATTTCCTTCCTACCTACCGCAGACTTTTCCGTGGGCTTCTTCCAGAGCAGATATATTGCTCCTATCGTGTACAAGGACATGCAGCTCAGAGACCTAACGTGACCACGATACTAATTCAAAGACACAAATGTCAAGAAAAGCCTGCACGCTGCTCCAGCACTGTGCTCTGCAGACTGTCTCAGAGGTTTCCAGTAACAATGCAGCAGGTGTGGTTTTTCTGGATTTGGGTAACACAAGCGCCAATAACTTTATCAAACTGGTGCAAAGCACCTATACCATCAACTGCCTCTTTCAGTCAGCTGATTAACCACCACCCAGGAGCAAAGAGAGCAGCAAAAAGAACAAGACTTGCCAGGGAAAGTAACTCCACATCTAGCTACTTCTTCCCTACAGAAAAAAACCTCCCCAATTTGGAAGTGGTCAATATGTTTTCACCCATTGCCTGTTATATTTATAGTTTAACACTTAAAAATGCAAACTTCTCCAGAGTATATGATTTCATGATTGAAGAACTATTTTGAAGACCAAAGGCACAACATAACAAATGTTTTTATGCTGAGATAATAATATATATTCACCATATGAACCATCCTCAGGACTTTCAGTCCAAGCATCTATTTTTAGTCATAACAAAGCTCCTTCTTCTGAAGTTCAAGTAGGGAGAGTTACTGCACATTTTTCACTTTACACCAAAGTTTAAACACTCCTCTATATCACCAAATTTAGAAATAACAAAGATACCATTTGTCATGCATCTGCATAAAACTGAAACATGAAGTGATGAAGGAGGCTCTATAAATCAAGACTGCTTACGGTTCAACAGGCAGGGGTTCTTTGGCAGCTTCTGCTAGCTCCTTCTGCAGCCTGGCTTGTCGTCTCCTAAGAAAAAGAAAGCAAGTTTATTTAAAAAAAAACAACAAAAACTTCCTTAAACCCATTCCAAAGGTTATCCTGTACAGTTTTGACAGGTTTCATAAGACTAAAAAAAAAAAAAATCAGACCACTGCCCTAATTTTATCCTGCTTTTCAAGATACTCAGTGAAGACAAGGCAGTTTTCTTACTGTGAATAGCAAAGGACAAGATCTATCAAGTGAGGCAACAAGGTGAAGTGTATCTATGGCCCTTTATGACCCATATGAATGCAGATTTGTTTGGAAGGCAAGAACTTACAAAAATAATGATTATGTTAGCAAAGATAATACAAAACTGCCAAGTACTATGAGACTTGTATTATAGCTCATGACTGCCAAGTATCATTAACTGCCAAGTAAACTGAAGCAATTCAGGAGAGTAAGAAAAAATATTTTACAAGGAAAAAACAACATACAAACTTATTTTTCCAAGTTACATAGCTCAGTCTCATGGCAGTTGCTCCTTTTAGCATAATTAAAAAAACAATTAAGTCAGTTAAGTGAAAAAAAATTATAAAACTAGAAGTAGTATCAAGATGCAATATCAACAGAAGTCCAAATCTAGTACCAGCAAAAAAAAAAAAAAAGTTTCTATCTGATTTATGATCTTCAGGCCATAGTTGAATGTTCCTCAAGAAACAAAAGAACATGTTTTATTCATTTAAAAGACAGCAATCCTTTCACAAAGCATCCATCTGTGTTGGCCTGAAGGAAGAACACAAAGTTCTGGACTCTCATTGAGATCTCTGTGTTCTTGCACAACACAGAAATCCCAACAAAATCTGGTTTTCTTCTATGTGCTCATAAGGATTGAAAAATATATTAGGAAGTAGTTTATCAAAGAGAGGTCAGTCTCACCTTGAATCTTTTTCATTTTCTGCATTCAAACGATTGGCTTCTTGTGCTTTCTCTGCCATCCAACGTGAGACCAGCTCCTGGTTGTCTTCAGTGGTTTTCCTTAGTTTCTCCTCCAAGGCATTGAAGGTGATCTGGAGAGCATCATATTCATCTTTCAGTGTCTGATTAGCTCGCTCAAGATCTTGCAGTTTGCTACGCAATTCCTGGCACTCTGTTTCCAGTTCAGAGATCTTTTGCAAATACTCTGCAATTCTGGAAGGGCAACAAAATACAGAACACAATAAGGATCTCCTTTGGGACCTACGCCATCTTCTTAGTGCTTTCTGTACAATGCCTAACAAAGGAATTTTTAGCTCATGTCTACAATTCCTAGAGAATATTATAACAATAAAAAACAACTCAGCCAGAAGTCTGGGTCTCATACCAACCACACAGACAAAACAGTTCCTACTCACTTTGCTTCATTCATTTGCATCTCTTTGTCCTTCTGCTGCATTTGATTATTCAGATCAATCACAGACTGGGCCAACTAAGGAGAGGAGAAAAATTACATTACAAAATGCAGAGATGCCAGCTGGATAACACACACTGAGCAGCAACCAGTGAGAGTACAGACCAACCTAACATCACAAGCATGAGGCATACCTTTCCAGTCTGCTTTCACAGCTTTCTATACAGATCTGTTTACTGCCCATATCACACAGGTCATTAAATCTGGGAATCCACTTTCAAAAATGAGTTGTCAAAAAGTTACTGTCCTTTGGTATCTCACTCCCTTCCCTCAAAAAGCTTCTTTATTAAAGTCACACCAAAGAGAATGTGAATTAGGAGAAATAGTATTTTTTAAAGTCATGGAAAAATCAATGCATAACGTAAAAACTGACGAGTAACAACAAATGAGCACCAGCAACCAAGCAACAAATCTTCCTGCTACAGCCAGGCCAGTCATTATGGGAAACACCTAATTCATGTTGTAAACACAGGTTTCATGAAGAGTGTTCCCACAAAGAAAGGTGCTGGTGGAGTCTCTGCAGCGCACAGGAAATACAAGGGGCAGAAGCCAACACTAGCTGCCAGCTCACAGTACCCAGTTGAGAGCAGCAGCAAGACCCACACCATGCAGAGCCTCAGGTGCCCAGGGAGAAGGGAGACTGACTTTTGAGAAGAGTACCTGCCTGGGTACATTGCTTAGGATACCAGCTTGGGCAAAAGAGGGAACTTCCAGTGCTTTGACTAGTCAGTGCATACCTCCTATAGACAGCTGTTTCCTCTTTGAAAGGCTCAGAATTACTGACACTGCAGCTTCTCCACCACTCCAGTGAGGTGCGATCAAAGAAGCACGGAAACATTTTCGAGGTCAGTCCCACCTTCTCCCTGTAGAGCCTGCAGTACCAGTCCAGTACTAGCTCCTGGACTCATTCAATCCACTGCTGCGGTTTTTAAAAACCCAGTTGTGCTGATGAAGCCTTCACATCTTCCCGTCAAAAAAGAAAAAGCAGCAGCTTTTCCTCTCTTCCAGGCCCAAGTCTCATAGCTTACAGGATTCCTGGGCTTCCTGCTGCGTCTACATGGCAGAACCGGTACTCCCTTTTCTCTCTAACACCATGGCAAGCTCAACCTTTGCTTGTGCTTGTTCGTTTTGTCCACTCTTTTATAGCAGTGGTCCTTCAAAGTCAGACAAATGAAACCACTCACAGCCACCCATCTTCTCACTCATCCAAAGCCTTTTCAGTGTAGAACTAGTGGTCACGTGCAGCTCTGTAAACTGGATTAGCTCCTTCCTCTAATAAATAGAGTTAAAAACCTATTCATGAAACACAAGAGTAAGCACTCCTTAAAAATCAAGCTATGCTGACAAAGTAAGCTCTTATCTGCCAGTTGCCAGTTTTAAAGACAAACCATCTCTGGTTTATTTTAATCCTCAACATGGGGAGCTTAAAAAGGCTGTACATGACACGAGGAAAAAACGATGATGAATAAGCTCGGAAAAATTCAAGTCATGTTCACAAATGGCCGCGTATGGACCACACAGAACACAAGAGGATTTTCTAACCTCGCCACGTTTCTTATGCAGCTCTGTCAGCTCCTCTTGATGCTTTATCTTCAGCTGTGCCAGTTCCTGCAACTGAGCATCATTCCATGTGCCATCATGACCTGGGCTGGAGTTTGAGAGAGAAAGAGGCAGAAGAGTTGTCATAAACTAGAATCCAACTGCTTCTGTGCCTTTGACAGTCCCAGGACATTCCCCGCCTTGGTTTTTCTATACTACATCAGAGATAGAGGTAGCTCCCCCACAACACACTTCTCACCAAAATGCCATTATATAGTACTGGAAAGTTAAATTTACCGAGGATTCAATTCACCTTTTTGTGCATTTCTTAAACAGAATTCAAACTCAAGTGAAAGATAATTAGCCTTTGCTTAAATTTGCATGAAGACAACCGAGTCTTAAAAGTACACTCTCCAAATTCTGGAATAATTACCAATATTTTAACACCTCGAATTTGTTTTGGATGTAGCTGGCAGACCTTGAAGACGCTATATATCAATAGAAAGCATTTTCCAGGGCACAGAACCAAATGCCAGGGAACCAAGGGTGCATTCCCAGGCCCTTGGGTTTATAGTCCCAAGTGTCACAAGCCACTTCTCCATTATCCTATGTTCTAGTCTCTTACTGTGCAAAGGTCCTGGGGTGTTTTTTAATTGTGTTTTACAACACAGTGGTCCCATGACATAAGCTGGAATTTCTACACACCAGAAGAACACATATATCACCACCCAAACAACTACAATTGTAATGTTTATCACGCGTGTCTTTGAAAGCAGAGAGACAGGAACAGAATTCAGTTTTTTAAAAGCAAATACACACACATCCATATCACACACATGGACTTTGAGCAAGTTAGCAATGATATTTTTTTATTACAATTTTAAAAAATAATAATTGTAGGTTCATCACTATTATACCAGACAAACAGAACCATGTACTCGCAAGCATCTGTTTCTGCAGTCATTCTGTGTTATAACAGTCCAGTGGGAAACAGGGATAATGCATTCAGAAGCTGAAAGGTCTCACAGTTATATGAGTAACATAATGCTCTTCTCAAAAAAAAAAAAAAAAACCCCCCACACCTCACTGAACTAAGGCTGTACTAAAAGACACTGCATATCCAAACAGAAAAGAAGCCAAGTCCTACAGTAATACCCAACATGTCCTGTAACTCTGGCCACACATGCCTCTATAGCCAGAGCTAGATACACCTCCTTGGCCTTAAGGTAAGTAAAAGCATTTTTCCTCTGCTATCTAGAATTAGGGAACACATTCTGTTTCAAAAAACTGTCATATGCTGAGGATACTGTCAGAGTTCAGCTAGGGATTTACTTTGAAGATGCTGTTTCTGTGCATTTCTTCTCATCCTTGTCTACTCTAGCCTCACCTCTTGGTCTTCAACCAGAATCAGATTCCCATAAACTAAAGATGGTTCAAGGCAGTTATTACAGTCGTCAGAAACCTTTTGAGAGCTTTCACACAGGTGTTAACTCCAGCCTGTTGGCCAAATGCTGACATTTTGTCTGCAATTCCTGTAAAATCAGGAGTTCTTCTTTCCTTACTAGTAGTAGTACACAATAGCCTTAACTGTATTTGTTCTGTATCCCATTAGACACATAGACAGTTCTGCATTACATAGCAAAGAGGGCATCAGAGGAAGCAATTCCTACAGAAGAAATTCTGAGCTACTCAGCCCTGCCTTTCCTTCAGTTACATCAACAGCAGAACCCAACAGCCTTTACCTGCTGGGAGTGACACACCGTCCAGACAACGGACACACTACTAGCATACTGGTTTGCTGTGGATTCAAATGCCAACACAAAAAGCAGTGTGACCCCTGCCTGCTGCTATTCTCAGATTAGGGAGGAAGTTTCCTGAAAGAGTCCTGATAAAACCAGGCAGAAGACACATTCTTTTTAGCATATGGCACTTATTTAGGACTGACACTTCACAATCACGATTTTCTCCATTCTTCCCTGCTATGTAATAACACAGATTGAAAGAAAATATGACATTGGTTTCTCCCTGCACTCCAATGCTCATAGGATCGAACAATGACAAGAGTCATATCATAGTCATTAAGAACTTACACCAGGCACACATTATACACATTACAAGGCAAACAGATGAGAGGCAGAAGCTCATTCTGGTCCACCTCCATATCTTGAGTTCGAAGTAAATTAATTTCAGTCCCAAACTTGGTCAGATCTTTCTGCACTGTAAACATATTTTATCACATGTTTAGAATTAGCTATAGTTTATTTTTAGTTCAACAGATTTTCCAGTTGGTTTTATGCCAAGTTACTGTAGTAACCTAGAAGTAGTTTGTGTAATGCATCAAACAGTGGCTTAGGTTACAGTGTGCATGACAGACTGCTGACTGACAGAAAAGGAATTTTAAATACCTGATCTCATGTCTGCTCTGCATGTCATATTTTTCTGCTTGAAGCTTATCAGCCAGCACTGCATGAAGGTCCGACTTCTCTAGTAGCCTGTTATCTGAAAGGGCAAAAAGTGCAATTAAGAAGATAACAAAATAAGCAAAACCAGATTCCCACCCTCCTCTTCGACCAGCGAAGATCTTTAATTATTCTGACACAACCAAACATTATGTAAGCCTCCACCACATTAGTGTGCACTCCTCTTTGATGTCAGCAGGCGACGGCAGGATTGAGATACAACTTCAAGAATGCCTCATTAATACAGATGCTGTGTGGGACTGGTCTTATGAAAGAGAGAGAGACCGCTCAAGTGTATTGCTATCTGCTAAAACAGAAGGAGTTCAAAGTTCAAACTCTTTATAGCCCCTCAAATGAGAGCAATAAGGAAAACAGACCCATTAGAGAACTGGTCATACCCAACACTGCACAGTCCTGCCAAGCTTTTTCCCACCTGTAACATACAGCACCTCAGTGTGTGTGAGCCAGCAGCTGCTAGGTGACCCCCTCTTCCAGTTGCTCCTGTCACAGCTGAGGGATAATACAATTGTAAAAAAAAAAAAAAAAAAAGAGGGATGGGCAGTAAGCACTTGATAAAAAGTGCTGGCCCCTGAATAGCTCCAAATTTTACAAAAGATAGTGAACACGGTCAGTAGCACTATTGTTCTCATTTCCACAAACATCTGTGCAGACAGTTTACATATTCAACCACTGTCCAAGCACAAACTCAGTTTAGCCCGTAAGGGAACTGCACGAAGCAACTTGTTACTTTCCTCAACAGGGCAGAGCCCCCAACTTTTCTGAGTTCTAATAAACACAACCAGTCTTCTGAGAACGACACGAGGCCTCAGGGACCCTTTACCACCTCGTTTCTCCCCGCTTTCCGAGACAGAGGGGAGAAGAGAAGCGCCTCTCAGCCTCGGCTCCACCAGGGGAGCCGCGCCGCCGCAGCCCACTTACACTGCCCAATGATCTCCTCGAAGGCTTGCCGCTGCAGCCGGTCCCGCCGCCGCAGCTCCGCCGCGATGTGCCGCTTCCATGGGGGGAAACCGGGGGCGCGCAGCCCCGACGCCATCTCCGCGGCGCGGCGGGAAGGGGCAGCGGGGGCGAGCACCACCCGGGCCACGGCCCGCGAAGGGCGGCCGAGGGGAGGGGGAAGCGGCCAGGGGCACCGGGAGGTGCCGGGAGGCCGGTGCCCGGCCCGCGGCGGGGCGAGCGCGGCGGCGAGAAGTGCCCTCTCAGAGCCGGGGCTCAGCCGGCGCGGCCCGCAGCCGCCGCCCCACGCCCGCCATGGCGCTGCGGCCGCGCTCTGTCAGCGGCCCTCGCCCCTCCGCGGCGCACCGCAATGGCGACAGCGGCTGCCCCGCCGCTGCCTGGCGGCGCCCTCCCACCCGCCTCTGGCGCCGCTAGCCCCACCACCCTCGCCCCCGCGCTGGGAACCGCCGCGGCGGGGTCGCGCTGCAAGCGCAGGGTTAGCCTCCACCGCCAGCTGTGCGAGCGGGAAGGCGAGCGGGCAGACACCCTACTGAGGGAAGGGGGCCTCACCGCGCCATTTTGTACCGCCCCCGGAAACGCGTCCGAGCCCTACCGCCATCTTGAGAGCGGCGAGCTCCGCCATCCAGCCCGCGCCGCCATCTTAAGAGGGCTCTCCGCGCCCCTCGTGAGGCGCATGCGCACGTCTCCTGAGCTCCGCCGGCGTGGGAGTCAGGAGCGGTTGCTGGGCGGCGGGGTGGAGGATGAGCGTATCCATATCGATGTCGCCGGCGTCGGGCTGTCCCAGGGGCAGCGCTGAAATAAGTACCGACCGCCGCGGTTAGCAAGGGAAGCAGCCGCGTTCTGCTGGCGTCTGGGGCTGCCCCATTCCCGCCTTTCCCGGCGCGGTAGCACCGGCTCCGGGCAGAAACCAAACCCCTCCGCCGCCCGCCCGCCCGTCCCCGCCGGCGCCGGGGCTGCTGTCGCCGCGGATGGGGCTGCCCGTGGCTTTGGGCAGGGGCGAGGGGCGGGGATTTTAGCCATGGAACACTCAGTCCCTCGGAGGTGAAGCAAAGGAGGTGAATGGCTGGCGCCCCAAAAGCGCGGCCCCGCCCGAGGCCAGGCGTCAGGAGAAAGCCCTGGCTTGCTCTTCCCTCCTCCCCTGTACACCTGATGGGGTGAATCGAAGAACTCGGTATGATTAACACAGCTTACCTTTTCCAACGATCAGAGTGCAGAGAGTGCCATGGCCTTCACCAGGGTCTCCTGGTATTTCTAGTTTTTAAAAGGGGAGGATAAAGGACACTGTTTCAGAAAGCATGATTCAAATATACATAAATAGCTTCTTTGAAAGAGTAACAAAAGCTTTTGCTGTCACGTCACATAGCAGAGCCAAGAAGTATGTGACACTTTGATGGGGCTTTGGTGACCTGAACGACTGGTGCACGCGTGGCACCGAGGGCACGTGCTGGCTCACCAGCCACGAGCCTGCCTAACCTTCATGCCTTTGCCTTTTTATCTTTAAAGCGAGGTTATTTTGTGAGGGAACATTAAATAATTACGAATTGCTCTCCAGCCAGCAGAAGGATGATGTACCGCATTACCCAAAATAGAGACCCACAGTACTGTTTGTTGTGTGGCCTGTGTCGCCTTTTCCCCAGACCTCCACCCCAAGACAGCCTCCAGTTCCTACTGGGCATACAGTTATGAAGCTTTACTGAGCTACGCAGCTGTTCAAGGAGGGTGGTAGTGAACTGAAGTGTGGTTTGGGTTTTTTTAGATAAATTACTTTGAAAAGTTATTTGCAAGGCAGCATAAACCACAAGGGCAGCCTTCACTACACTAGCACATCCTGTCCAGCGTTACGAAGAAACCACGCGTTCTCTGGCACATGTGAAAATCCGTGACAGCTTGTTTCATTGCTTTACTTTTAACTGCTTAACTTCTTAAGTCATGTCTTATGTCACCATATTATTGTAATTTAATTTGAAACTGGGCAGGATTTTTAAAGCTTTTTGTCTTGGACTACCTAAATGGTTTTGTTTTTCTTCTGAGTAAATGAATGAAGATGCAGTTATTAAATTGTAACAGAATAAAATAGATGATTCACTAGATTATTACGCTGGAGGAGAGTGCGCTGCTGGCTGAGTTAATAGTAGTTCATGCACAGCTCTGTCTTAGTGAGTACACAATACACAAGGTTACGCCCGTTCTCTACAAAACTGATTTGGCCAACTGTAAGCACACAGCCTACTTTTCACTGCTTAAACATCATAAAATCAAATTAGATGTTTAAAAATGTAAAATTACTTGTAACTGCAAGCTTAAGTCCTAATTCTACAGGTAGAGTTACTGAGCTCCTGACGGGCAGTGCTGAGAGAAATTCATCCTTTCAAATCTTCTTCTCTACATCTTAATCCTCTGCAGAGAAAGAGGAAACCAAACATCAAGCATGAGAAAAAGGGAGAAGGCAAAAGTAAAGAAATACAGGGATCAGACTCGGTTACTCCTGAGGCTTTTACCTGATATATAATGCCTTAATACAGAACCAGTCCAAAGCCTCTGACTGCCTTTGAATTGCCAACCACCCGCTTTCTTTCAGCAACAAAAATCCTTCAGCTCATCTTTGAGAGCCAGCTTTTCTCAATAAAACCGGGAGAAAAATTGTCTGCTGTTTCTTTCAGCAGTGCAGGAAAAAGAATCAATGTGAGCAAAAATGGCACGAAAAGAGAAAGAAAAAAGTGTGTCCTCCAGTATTAGATGAATGACTGGAAACACTGCATGTGTTTTACTGTTGACAATAATTGCTGGACTGTTCCGAGGGAAGGATTTCGATTAATTGTATATGTTTGAACCTTCAACAAATCACACACTGTTATGGATGTCCACTCTGCTGTATGTGATCTCTGATTTCTGTAGTGAGCAGGACATCATGACATTTTTTTTTCAAAGCTTTCTCCACTCCGATACAAAGTCACTCTTTCTTCTTAAATTCAGCTGAACCTTCTGGCAGTCTTTCCAATAGCACATGGCTGCTCCATGCCATCCTCCGTCTTCTTGCTCTCCTCTTGCTCTCATATCAAGGAGAGTTACAAGAACACGTGATAGAATAGCTCATTCTGGAAGAGGCTTTTTCTCTGCTTGAGGCGCCTTTCTGCTACCATTGTCATTAAAATCTGCCACTTTGTTCAACAGTCTAATTCAGGAATAAAAACGTAAGGGTACGAACAAACCTGATAATGTTCAGAAACCTCATACCGCAGTGGAAAAGTCAAACCTGTACCTCCAGTGAGATTATGTTGCATTCAGCATCCAGAGGGTGGAACTTTGCTTCCCATGGAAAGCCTGCTGTGGGTTTGGAGTTGTGCAGGGGCAAAAAGGCACAGGAGGAGAACCCTCTTCAGCAGGTGCAAGTAGAGGGAAACACAGGGAAGCAATTTCAGATGTTAGCAGCTGCAAAGGAAGAGATGCTTGCACCAAGCATGCAGGATTGTGTAGAGACACAGAAAAGGCGAATGTAAAAATATTTTATTGATCTCCCTGCTATGAGGGCCAGCTCTTTACCAGGTGACGGGCCAGACATTAAGTGCCTATTGGAAAGGTTCATAGCGGAGCCAGGCGAACAGTCAGTGTGGACTGTACTGCTCACAGACTCTTGGATAAACAGGAAAAACACTCGGACAACTTTCTTCTGCACCCAGGTGTGCCTCTGCGTGGGGGCATGCCACATCTTCACCAGCTTTCCTCATACACAAGCTGGTGCAGTCTCTGTGAGGCCATAGTGTCCTTCTAGAGGTATAATCTTACCTCCAGACTGCAAGTTTGTATTGAAGTACTTACAAATGAGCAGGGAGATGCAGAAGGAGCAATATTTAAATGGCGTCCAACACTGCATTGAAGTTGGCCAGAAAGTGCCACCAAAGGCAGAAGCTGTCCGCTACAGTCTGTGTTTAAAGAGGATTTCACTCAGGAGTCTTTGTGCCTGCCCCTTGTGTAACTTCAGCACTCCTGGAAGGTGCTGTCCATTCTGTGAGATCCCTCCTGTGCTTCTGAACCCATTTCTGTTTCTGATGGCAACCTCCATGCTAACACCCACAGGAGCTTCAGTTTCCCATGCAGACTCTGCAGGCTGAAGACTGCAAGTACGCTGGAGAGCAGGGATAAATGCAAGGTCCTACCTCAGGGAGGAGGAACTGCGCACATGAATGCAGAAAGATTTGTAGAAGAGTACCTGGGGTTTGTGTTGGATCACCAGCTGAACACCGGTCAGCCACAGCACACTACCACGAAAAAGGCAAAGCACATCTCAGAGATAAACAGGGCTGTTGTCAGCAAGATACTCAAAATGATCCTTCTCCTTTAGTCAGCAAGAGCAAGGCTTCTGGTGGAGATGGGTCCGGCTTATCCAGCACGTTTCAAGAAAAACCAAGTGTCGAAGTAGCCCGGCAGGAATGGCCAAAATATATAGAAGAACTGATCCACAGGAAAGATTTGGGGAGTTGAGATTACTTTAAAGAAGAGAAGGCTGAGGGGAAGCATGAGAGCAGTATCTAAATATGGTATGTCAGAAAATTAAGCTGATGACCTGATCTGCTTGTGGCGGGGACAGAACTAGACTGAAAGGTCTTGAAGTCCACCAAAAAATGCCCGCTAGTGATGAGGAAGGGCTGGTGAGGCTAGTGGGGCTCTGAAACAGCCTGCTTGAGGAAGATGAGAAACTCCCATGTTGGAGGTATATAAGGCCAGTTAAAAAGATTTCTGTAGTTTTCCCTTTGCAGGTCTGGGGAATGGATTGCACGAGTCCCTCCAGAGTCCCTCCCAGCCCAATTTTTTTGAGATTCTGTGCTGAGATTGACCTGTTGTGATTGACACTCAAGTGATGAGATGGATCCTTGCTCGAAGGTAAAGGGAAGAGTTTCTGATGTGGTATTTCCCTTTAGACCTGCCATGAAGTCAGGCTGAAGCTTGGTGCTCGGGTTTTGTTACTCCCTTTACTGCTTTCTA
This sequence comes from Bucorvus abyssinicus, assembly GCA_009769605.1. Taxonomy (NCBI): domain Eukaryota; kingdom Metazoa; phylum Chordata; class Aves; order Bucerotiformes; family Bucorvidae; genus Bucorvus; species Bucorvus abyssinicus. Next base: position 20,324,851 of record CM020035.1, on the reverse strand, counting down.
ACTTAAAACCTGAAATGTTCTTTTTCCGGGAAGATGCTGATCACCAGTGTCCTTCCAAAGGCCTAAGTTAAATTCAAAGCTCCATTTTCACATTAGGCTTTGTTTGGAAGGAAGGAACATTTCCCACATTTCCCCAACGAAAACATATTGTTTTCTCTGTGCTAACAAGCTATAATTGTGAAGATGCAAATTGCCATCAGAGCAGACATAATTTCCATGGTTAACTCTTCACCCTTTCTATTGCAGAGGTCTCGTTTCTTTTCCAATTTCTTTGCTGTCTTCTCTCCTTCCCTTCTCTGTGTCGGCCCATTTCTGTTGGAGATGGCTTTTACCCACCTCCCTTCTGCTGGATTCTCCCTCATTCCACAAAGTCTCTACTTGCTTTTCAGCAACTTTCTGCTTGTTGCTGGACCCCGTCCCCTTCATCCCTTCCCATTCATTCATTCCTTCCTGAGCCCAAGATTTACTAGCCTGTTGTGTGCCATCTTTATCTCTATTAGTTTTGATATAATTTAGTGCTTTATTATAGGAGAGATTAATTTATTCTGTATGTAATCTAGTCCAGACCTTGGAAAAAATGCAATAAAGTGTTAATAATAACTGTAATGTGTAGCAGATTACCATCCCCCTGGCACAGAATGGCTTCATTTCAATATGATCACAGATGCACAGAATAGTTGAGGCTGGACAGACCTCTGGAGATTGTCTAGTCCAACCCCCAAAGATGATCTGTAAATAAAATTAATAAAACAGAATAAAGGTAATGAACTAGAACATAAGTTCAGGGAAATTTGGTGATACGTAATGAGATAAAGCATCTCCTTCTCTGGAGACTTTCAAAACCCACCTGGACATATTCCTGTGCAACCTGCTCTAGGTAAACCTGCTTTGGCAGAGGGGTTGGACTAGATGATCCCCAGAGGTCCCTTCCAACACCCACCACTCTGTGATTCTGTGATTATCTCATTATGCATCAGACAAAATATAGCTAATTACAGTAGGCAAAAAGAAATCTCTCTTCTGTCAATCTGGGATCCAACTGTGAAAGAATTTCTGAGAGTTCAGAAGTTTTAACACACATACAATCGTAAAATACTTACTAAGAGCCACATTTGAAACATCATGCGCACACTGTGGAATTAGAAAGGAGATCTTTTTCATATTCGTGTGGATATAAACCTGATGTTTGCTTATATATATATATAGAAAGAAAGAAAGAACATCTTGTACCTCTACAGCTGAACACCTTTTCTGAGCTAGGGAAATTTGGCACATTGAAATGACTGTTTGGATTCTGTAGCTCTTGCATAACAAGCCAGCCCCCTCCACAGGCGCGTGCAGGAACGCACTGGTGACGGTGGCACCTCTCAGGTGCAGATGTGAGCACAGTTCTAGTTGTACTCGGCTCTTGCTTCAGCTGTGCATGGAAAATATTCATTAAATACTTCAGCCTCACCAAAACAAGCTTCACACACATGCAGCCAACATCTATTATAGCAGCAGACTGTCGATGGTTACTGCAGATCAAGAGAAGCCTTCACCATCACCTGAACTTCCCTAATGCACAGTCTACCGGCCGCAAGTTATCGTCAAGGGATATAACAAATAAGGGTGGGGATGGAGTAGCAGATATCCTGGAGGGGAAAGCATGGTTTTCTCTTAGGCAGAGATGAGGGAAATAAAAAAATAGGTATTTGGATGTTGTGCATTTCCAACCAATCTGTTGCCACCTGGGGCCATTAGGAGATCTCTGGGAACTGCCCTGGGTCACCTTGATCAGTTTTCTAGTCCTGACACCCACAGTTCAATTGTACACGAATATCTAAGCCTTGAAAATGTTATAAAAATTAGGGACTTGGTTGGGGGGGTGGTGTGTACTCAATTTTTGAAGGATACATCCCTTCAGTCACAATATGGATGAATTTAATTGGGCTATCGCAAGGACAAGAGAAAAATGTGATAACAATTTCAGAAAAACTTCCATTTTAAAGCCAGATGGGAGGATATAGTGACTAAATGATTTGTTTTAAGCTGTACAGGAGGAGTGCTTGGCCCCAGAAGATTAGGGGTCATTTCTAACAACATCAGAATTAACCCCTTGCTGTTTTGGAATGACTAACTCATCTTCATTAGTTTGGGGTTTTTTTTCCCTTCTATTTTCCCTCCTCCTAGAGCCATTTTCTGTAAGACCCTACCTTTACCAGAAGGAAATACATAGCCCACTACAACATTTTACAAAAAGCTTTGACAGTGCCCTGTGAGAGTTTTACAGCTGCGAGGACAAGTAAGATGCATCGGCTGCAGGCAGGAAACAGGGGTTTAAAAAGAGACTGTGTTCTGCAACATTACATCCTGTAGCTGGGAACGTAAAGCTTTTTTGACAGCTGGGTCTCCATGGGAATAAATACACCAAGACTGCAGCTATTTTAAGAACTTAAAGAATGCCGGAAACTTACAGATAGATCCTACATCTGGGGGAAATCAGCCAATTTTTGGACAATTCATACCCTTCTCTTCATGTCTTCTACTCGTCCTGCCTGTAGTAACTTAATCGGGCAACAACAGAGATTGCAGAAAAATGTGCCCGGTTTGACGAAAGAGAGTCATGGGTCCAGGGACACATGAGAAAGAAGCAGCTTGTGTTCAAGTCCTGATTTCATCTGGTTCAGGACACAGGCAGTAAAACCAGAAAGTAAAAACAAAACAAACCAAACACAAGACTTAATTGTTCAGTTTTCTAATAGTCACACCTGGCAAGCTCCCACAGTTGGCGTTATCAACTCCACCATCGCATGGTACAGCTCGTTTTACTATGGACAAGCATTGTGCAGTGTCCCACTATGGTTTTGTACCACCCTATGTCTAAGCTGCTCACCTGAGAGCTCTTTCTTCTGCAGAGGCCTCAGAAAGCTCTTTACAGAGATTTTTGGGAACATTTTCCACTTGCAAAAAGTGTGGTGGCATTTGCCATCGTTCCTGCCATAGAGAATAACTCTGACTCTCTTTGGAGCCACAACTGATAATTCACACTCAGCTCTTGAGCTGGGTAAATAATGCATTTTTAGCATAGGAATAGGAATCTATGTTTTTTCTTCTGGGAACTGGGCAGAGAGCTTCTTCCCCCACCCCCCACCCCCCAACAATATACCTTTCTAAAGGACAGGCCAAATCAAGTGCCTGCGTGTTATATTATGCCTAAGTCCAGTGTCCTCAAATTCTGCTCATCCGCAAATGTGGGCCAAATTTAAGCCGTATTCCCAATTAGGAGAATATTTTTTGCAAGAAGTTATACTTGCTTTTTGTCAAGCTTTTATATTGCAAACTTTGGGGAATATACTTTCTTAGGAAAGCTTAGGAAGTCTGTGGATAAACACTAGGACCACAGAAAATCTGAGCCTTTCTCATTACTGCGAAGTTAAAACTTTCTGTAGAAAGCCTGTTACATTTCCACCTGTGAACGTACACAAACACACCACAGAATTAATAGGAACTGCTCTAGCTCTCCATATGGGACAGAAAGCTCACCTGCTCCAGGAAGGTTTTATTCTGAGGCCATACGAGTCCTTCCGGAAGCTGGAATAGAAAAGTGGAACGGTCCCCAGGGCCAGGGAAATACCACAGCTGTTGAATTACGGGGCTTACACAGCGAGGATGCTGTTGAATAAAGCAAGAGGAACGTAAGCTCGTGGCCTGTCTTGCTGACTTGTCGGTTAGAGAGCCAGGTGTTTCAGTAAGGATGCCTTGAAACCCCAACCACATGGCGGAAAACCTCTTTCAAAAGATTTCTACCTTACAGATCGTCCTCTCCCACGTGTCTTCACAAGCCTGTGCTTGGCCTCTTCTGCTCCAGGAAAGTTACGGTACCTTTTCTATACTCATACAATTACGAAGTGTGCCTGCTAACAGGTGCTAGGGTTTTTAAACCAGCTGTATCCCCAAAGGGTCTGTGCACACCGACATCCTCTGTCGCGATATCACAGCGGCATTGTGGCATCTTCCCTGCACTCCTCGGTGCCTTTGGTGTTTCTTCTGGGCAGGGGCTACTGTCGCTGACCGAGCTGGTGTAACGCCCAGCTAAAGCTGAATCACGTGGCAGGCAGTTCTGAATTTTCAGTAGAGGATGATCAGAAAGGTGACTATTTTATTATTTTTAAGTAATCAACATGGGAAGAACAGCAATGGTTAAGTCACAAACAGGCATAGCCTAATTGTAACCACGGCATTAATACTTAACATGAATAGAAGAGAAATTAGAAGCATGTTAACGTTATTCATTCTCAGTCAATGAACAAAAGTGTACAGTGAGGTCAGCATTAATCTATTAAGAATGCTACAAAACCAGCTGGCTGGTGTCCTTTAAGAGCAGAGTGCTGGCTGTCAGACAGGCTGGGGTGACTGCTGTTCCTCCCTTCAGCAGCTGTACTGCCTGTGGACCTGCCTCTTCCCCCGTTTCTACGTGTAGTTCTGGTATTTCCCTTTGTTAGGGGTACAAAAGCACTACCTGCTAAGAAAAAAGCAGCCACAGTGCCAAGGGCCAGCCCTCACACTCCGCACGACTAACCCGTTTGCAGCCTGGGAGCTCACACCAGAGGCAAAGCCAGCTCCCTTGACAGTGTGGGACATTCATCAGGATCTGCTATTCAAACTCTTTTGCCGCCCTCCCCGAACTCCTTGCTCCACGGATGGGACATGCTTTTGGAGCTGTACCGCTTTCAAAATGCTTTCTTCTACATATCGCTCTTTAATAGGAATTCTGTAACACGAAATACAAATTTTGCTTTTGTAGAGAGGGGGTTCTTTAAATACAGCCCTTCCACCTCCTAGTCCTTATAGCGTACCTTCCTCTTTTTCAAAACATTTACTAATCCACCTGCTTAAACCACCTGCCTCTTAATAGAAGTACCAAAGTGACTCGACAAAAGGCGAACTTGCATTTGGTGTTGCGGTCCTGGCTCCTCTTGGTCTGAGCAACATAGGACAAACTTCTCAGCTAGAACGTTTTCATAATCATAGAGAGGGAAACACCCTCAAAAATAACCCCCCCCCAGTCTTTTTAGAACCAGACCAGAGGACATCAGTATGAACAAAGCAGTCATCTCCATCTTTCTTCCCTTCCATCTTCCTCCTAGGGTGCCATCTGCCGTGTCATTTTCACTGTAGAGACAAGAGAAGACATCAGCTTGTCTATTGTCAATTCTAAAAGTTTTGATAGAGAAGGGGAAAAAAAACCACAAGCCCCACAGCTTGCTCAAGTGGACTTTTTTTCTCCCAAACCCATTTTCTAAGACCTCCCCTACTCCTTCTCATCCAGCTCATGATGGTCTGGGGAAAAAACTCCAACAAACCAACAAAAAAAAGAAAAAAAAAAAAGCAGATGCGTGCTTATTTCTGTAGAGGGTTCAGTAATGGTTTTGGACACCAGTGTTCTGAGTTGGTAAGTGTTTCCCATAGATAACTACTTGTAATAATCTTTTTGTGAATTACAGCAAAGCAAATCTATTAGCCAATACTGTAGATGTCAGGCCAAGCCTGGACGTTCTGAGAAACCTTGCAGTATGCACCAAACGAACAATAGCAAAGAAGCCAACTACTGGCATCCCTATTCTGGCCATCAAGCTGAAACAGTCCAGAAGTTAAGACTTCATGGAAAACTAAGGCTGTAGTTCCGCAACGTGACATACTCTGCAGCAATATTGCTTTAAGACACTCCCTTGCATCCCCTGCTCTGCAAACCCAGGAGACTTGTGGGACAGTGCCCTGAGCTTGGTTAGGTAATACAGAGTGAGGGCACACTGATTAGGACAGTACTATTCTCGTAGTATTCTGCTGTGACACCACAGTCCAATAAAACTGCCACCCTGCCTCATTCCCACAAGAGACACACCGGTGTAGTTGTCCTGCCGACTGGTCCCTCTTCTGTCCGATGTTTCCCAGAGTGCGGCAGCTCTGAACTGTCCCGATAGTCTCGGCCCTTGGAGTTCTGCATGTCCAGCACTGCCCGGCTCTTTGAGGGAAGGGGTGGTCTGTTGTGCTGCCCCTGGATGCTTGGGCTGACTTCAGACCTCAATGGCTTGACTAGTTTTTTGAGGGGTGCTGAGTTTTCTGATGTAGTCATCCTCGGTTTGCCTTGAGTCTTTTCACCTATATTCTTTTCTTCAGATTGGCCAGAGCAGGTATAGGACCGAAATCGCTGTGTGGGCACCAGGAAAGGTGGTGATGGCTGTTTGCCAGAGGTCTTGCTGCCATCAGGCTCCTGTGACTTTATGAGATGACAGCTCTGATCAGGCAGCGGCGGCTGCTCTTTCCGCAAGGCCTTGGGGTAGTCCTGCTCTTTCTTTGGTGCCACCTTGCCCTTAGAGCCCATAGAACCATACAGTGGGTTCTCAAACATCTCTGGCTTTTGCTGTCCCTCCTCCTGAAGCAAAGGCTCTGCCGTGGTTTTCCCCAGTTCTGGTGGCCTAGAGTCATCAAAGCAGTGCAAAAAGGAGACTTGTAAAGACCAGGCAAGGGACACTGACTGATTTAACGAGAAAATTAATAGGAAATGAGCATGATAAAATTAAACCGACTGTTCAAAGCAGTAACAGGATAACAATTAAACTCGGGGAGAGAGAACAGAATTGTGTATTGTTTCTACTTCGTTTAATCATCATTAACATGATAGCTGAGGGCAGATACGCCTGGTACTGTATAAACTCCCTGCTGGACTACAGTCTAATCAGAGTGATACTTGGCTTCTCTTTAAACAGAGATAAGCGACTGAGCCAAACTCTGCCAAGGGCTTTGATGGCTCTGCAGCATGCACAAATCTCAATTTAAATATTAATAAGAATCCTTAGATCTGGCAGAGAGGATTGAAATGGCTGGGTGGACAGTTAACGTAAGAGCTCACACCACACTGGAGCGTCCTACAGCTAGGTCAATCTCCTCTTGCTACCAATGCATTGGTATTCCTGGGAACAGCTAAAACTTATTAATGCACCCAGATGCACAATATATGAGTGATAGCTACAAACTGTAGTGTGAGCCATCATGGTGCGATCACAGCTGAGCCCTTTGAATTGAGGCTCAGACTGGAATGACAGCACAGCTGTACAATGGGACGAGGGAGGTTTCGTGGGTTTTGTCTGGCTCGACCTGATTTGGCAAGGCTTTCATCTGGAGAACCACCACAGTATCACTGAACAGAGTGGAATAGGGGTGAGTGGCTCTTGTTCTTTGGGTGTCTTCAAATGAGTTGTGTTCCTTGCTTCAGGTTATTTTGTGGAAGTCAGTACACACAGGAGCAAAGACCTGAGCATGATAAAGTGTTGTCAGGGCCATAACGGACTGAGGCAGTGCTTGCAGCTCTGACTTCTGCAAGTTCTGGCTTATAGAGTGCCACACACATTTACCAGTGAACTCCAGCCTAGACGCAGAAAGCAGCTGTTGCTGTGAAAATGAGGACACTGGTTGCATGCATGCACTAGGGTGGAGTGGCCTCATCACTTCACTAAGTTGGGTAGGGACGGATATTGTCAAATGCTGGATGGAAATTCTGCATCAAGACTTGTGATAGGTCAGCACATGGATGATAACTTCTACAGCAAGCAGGACATTTGTGTGGTAGCGTAAGTAGAAATTCAGTTAAAATACTTCACATGTGAGATGTGAAGGAGCTCTCCTTCCCATCCAGTGGAAGGATCTATGCCACACTCTTCCCTTTTCTTCTTTGTTTCTTCAGTCAAATCTAAGTTTTCGCCTTCTCTCCTCTTGATAGCGAATTAAACTTATATGTATATTTTTGGCTTTCCTATCACGAAAATCTGAGGCTGTACTACACTAGTTTTCTTTCAGTATGTGATGTCTGCACTTGTGACCTTCGCTTATCTAATTCTATAGATGAAAAATTGAAAGAATACGCTGCACCCTGAACTCTCTGTACAGATAATGAAATAGTGACTGTGCAGAATGATGGAGGCGAGAGGACTAACCCCAGTGCAAAACTCAAAGACTCACAGGTACTCTTGACTCCGACTACAGATGCTTCTGTTCAGTGGAGGCTGGAGGGATGTTTTTGGAGATAGAGGCGACAATGAAGGTGAAGTGGAGGATGACTGACTCTGTCCCATTACAGAGGTAGTCTCTTTGGGCTGCTGCTCATAGCTCCAGAGAGAAAGTGGCTGGTCTGGTGAAGGTATCTGCTTAAGCTGGCTAGTTGCAGAGGGTTGTTGAGAGAAACCAGCCATCCCCAGGTAGTTGGGGTTGCTTATGTCTGTGGGAGTGTTTCTGCCGAAGAGAAGAAATACTGTTAGGAAGATACATGCACAAATACTTTTTTTTTTTTTTTGTATCCCTGCCAGCTACAAAGGAGTTAGTGCCCACTAACAGATTTATCACCTACTTTTTTTTTTTTCCTTTTTTTTCTGTCACTGTTGCTTCAGAATCAGAGAATAAGTGGGAGTCCTCTTAGTGCCTCCCTCCCCTGGGTCACTAGAGGGGAAGCAGCTGGGTCAAGGCCACCTCCTCCAGCCCCAAAGAGTTCCTCTGGCTGTGGCAGATACTTCCATTTCCAGGCTGCAGAGAGCACTCAGCTTCTGCAGTCACACGGAGGTGTTTTTACAGGTTTCTGGGCCCAGCAGCTCAGCTGGCAGCTGCAGCAAGGGCAGCTCCAAGCAAGAAGCAAATCACAGCACTGGGCAGCATCGCGCAGCTTAGGAATATGCTGCTGCCATATCAGGAGAGGCATTTGGCTTTTTGAGGTGTACCTGTCTGGGCAGCAGGCAGGGAGCTGCCGGCACAGAAATGCACCTGTGAAACAGGAGTGATGGGACAGCCTTTCTCAGAAGCGTCCCATGACCCTTGGAAAGGAGAAGACGGGCAGTCTGAGCATAGCTTCCTGCCCCAGGCTGGCAGAGGTAAAGCAGCAAGGTTACCGTAACATATCCTCCTTTCCCGGGTTGTCTGGAGAAGAGGAAGCGCTCCCCCAATAGCGAGCGATGGCTGCTGCCTCTTTGGCCATCAGGTGAGTAGATTTTGACTTTCTGTTGGAAATAAAAGGGCCCTTTTTAAGTGGGGTGCAGGGACCCAGTCTGACGAACAGGTTCTCAGCTTCCAAAGCTTTGGGCACAGAAGCAGTGACCAGCCCTGGCCAGAGAGCCACAAAAGCAGCTTCCCAGTGCTCACCTTGCTGATTAATACTGCTCCCATAGCAAGCCCAGCTCGGGTTTATTGAGCCAACCAGTTTTCTGTGACTGACTTGCCCCCTTGCCCTTTACCTGTTAGTCTGATCCCAGTCTTTGCTAGAGTCTAGGCTGCTGATGTTCTTTGGTTTCTGCCCAGCAACTTCATCACGTTCAATCTTGACAAAATCTGAGGGAAAGGAAAGGTATAAAAAGGTGTTCTGGCAACTTCAGAGTCTGATTCCCCAAGTTTTCTGTGTTACTGCTTGCGTTAAGGCATCTCTCTCTGTCTATCAGGATGACAGTGTGACAGTTTGAAACAGTTGTTGCTATTACGTTTTCAACTGCTCACTAGTAAATACCCTGTTTTGTTGACACAGGAAAAGGTGTGTATCTTCAAACACAAAGGTCATAATCCCCCAGTCATATACAGGTCATTTTACCATTGACAGTAATAGTAAATGTCATGCGGCTGCTTTTGTACTCTGAAAGAGAACATCAGGCAGCAAGGTGAAAGTAAGCAAAGTCTATGTTCTTTTAGCTGGGGAACTGCTCCTTGAGAGCCTCACGTGCTCGCTGCCAGTGATCCCCAGGGTGATTGGAGCAGGGAGAGCTTGTCATGTAGCCACTGCAGCTGGCAATAAGGTATCGCCATTCAATAAAATCGGTGTCAGTGGCAGACAGGGGGCTCTCTCAGTCTGCCGAATTCAGCTGAACGATATAAAACCCAAATTGGATTGCTGCGTCTTTCTGAAAGAGTACAGGTGTACTCCTGAGCACCAGTGATGCTCTCATCTCCTTGCAGTCAGCATCGAAAGCTCTTGCCTCTTTGGGACTAAAAGCACTGCAAGGATAATTTTCAGTTCCTCGACAGTTATCAATTATCTTTTGAGACTGATCTTCTCTAGAACGAGCATTGCAGAGGCGATCTTGTTCCTTACCATACAGTTTCTCTCTCTGTTTTCCTTGTGATGTTTGTAACTTGATTTCACCTTGGAAGACCCCTGTTTTCTCACCGTGGTGTGTCAGCACAGTATGGATAGGAACTAAGGATTCTGTTGCTTCTATTCGCAGGGCAATGCAGCCTTCCCCTAGAGAATGACAAGGTGACAATGAGCCTGGGACTGAGGAAGGAAGCATTGAAATCTCTTTCTCCCGTCAGTCGTCTACTATTCACTCTGCCGAGAGGGCTGAGATTACTGGAGAGAATCTGCCTTGGATCACAGTAAGGAGTGTAATATCTCTTGAGAAATCGGGGCATTCTTTTCCCTCTTCACATACATGTGAAGGACTTGGGCTTTGGAGACACGCACAGGTGACTACAGTGTTCTGAGCTTCCATTACTAGTAAGGAAAACATGAGTCTGAGGCTGCCATCTCAGTTAATGAGATTCAGCAAAGATCCTTCTGTGGACAAAGGCTGCGGGCTCTGGCTGGTTAGAATTTGGAAGCCAGCAACATGGACAATGTCTTTTCTGTAGCTAGGAGATATGCATCAAGTAAATAGGATTTGTGTGTTCTGAATAAACCTATTTAAACAGACTGACTCCTGATCTAATTACGTAAAGTACTTTCTTTTTAAGCCACTGCTCTTTTAGGGCTGGTAAAGCTCATGCAGATTGTTGCTTCTAGTTCATATTCCTCTGATCATCATTACTTCACAAAATACTGCCCACAATGTATTTTTGTATGTACGGAGTTCTAAATCAGAAGTCAGAGCATCATAGATGCTCGGTCTATAAGAGTTACTTCTGTTCTCTCCCACTCTTTCAGCGCTTTGGAAAAATCTAAGTAGATTTTGACTCATCCAGAACTTTAGAGCTAAGCACTTACCGTAAGATTCATCACTGTCTGATGACTTAATGCTGATCAGGATGTGTTGATCCAGTAGGTATTCTGGGTCTGAAATAATTGGAGTCAGCTGCAAAGACAAGGTGGTGTGGGTCAGTACAATAGGTGGTGGTCTACATGAACACAGTTCTCCCTGTGCCTCAGTCCCAAATGAGCAAAACTCAGCTGGACAGACCCAAGAGGGTATTGGGTCACCTCCAGGATCAGCCTCTTCAATGATGTTTGGAGATCTGTGGTAGAAGGCTGAACACTTTTAGAGTTCCGCACTCTCGCTCCCAGCACAGCAGACGGAATGCTACAAATCAAGCACTCACATGGGGCTGAGCTGCAGTTTTTTCCTACAGGGCAGCCTGAAAATTGCTCTAGGAGGAAGTGATCTGGACTCTGATTACAGTCTGTTCCCAAAAATCTGTTTGGCTGTTGTTACAGTCACTTATTGTAGAGTCTCTCCCCAATCTCTCACTGTAAGGCACTCTTTCCAAAGTCAGCAGTTCTTCTTTTGGGCTATTCAGAAGAGTACTGACATGCATATTTGCTCCAAATCCAAGAGCTCTGATAGTTCTTCCAGCTGCCACCATGCCAGGAAATGGAGAACAGTTCCGATCTCAAGGATAGGACTTGTCTTTGACGCTGACACGCAGAACACTACTTCTGGCCACTGATGGTCTTTTTAACACAGGCAAAAAATACTTAGTCAACTTTTCTCAAAAATACCAAGGAAAAAACTTTGTCTCACAGGGCTAAGAACCTCCAGCACAGCTGTTTTATCTTCCATCTAAAACTAAAAAAAAAAAAAAAGCGCCTGCTTAAACAACTTGTCAGCATAGTTATCTTCACTAAAAAGGTGAGAAAAAAGTCATGCTCCTGACTGACATAATCAGACCAGCAAAATATACTGGCAAGAAAGACCTTTCCTGATTAGGACATGCTCTGTTTAGCCTAAGCCCATCCTGCATTCTTACAGACCCTTTTGAGTGTAAACAAGACCACAACCAAGTTCCTGAACATAAGGAAAAGACGTAACGTTGCTTATGGGATGCAAGCGGAAGGCTTCTCTTCCATACGGATATGGAAACCCAGTCCCAGTTTACCTTTGGAAGAGCATCGATGAACTTTACCACAAGCTCCCCTTCCTTCCCATCCTCATTTTCTCCTTCCTGGCTCTTTACAAAACCTGCAAAGTGATGAGAAAGGACTTGACCAGAAGAGACAGCAAGGACCTGGCTACATCACAGCCTTTTCAGATGCTAGATCGCCAAAGGCCTACAATTATTTTCACACTGGGACACAAGTTTTCAAAGTGTTAAGAAGCTTAAAGTCTGAGCTTTGGGTGAATGTTTACACAGTGAATTTACAAAGTGATTTTACTGGGGCATTGTTAAATGGTTTTATTTTACAGTTAAACTCGGCACTGAAAAGCTCAGGGCATTCATGGACTGGAGGATAAGAACATGACAGCTCTTCCTACGCCACTCAAGATAGCACACTTTTGAAATTCTAATTTAAGATTCGTAATACACTGTTTCCATAGAAATTTATGCAAATTCTGATACAGCCAAAAAATAATCTTTTATGGAACTGTCTTTGACACAGCGCTCTGACATGCGATAATGTGATGAAGCATACACTGAAGGGATGCTGTCCCACTTACGGGAGCTGTCCTGTGATGGGGGATCGCTTAAAAAAACCCACGGCAAGGGCATGTAGGCTCGCATTACATAAACAGCTGAGACTCAGCCCTGCAGCACAGGGGCAGGGAGTAAAATCCGCAGTGCTGGGGGTACACAGTCCCATTTACAGAACCAAATCACAGTCTTTCCTTTAAGTTGATCCTGTGACTTATTCTTTTGTAAACCAGGGTAATTAAATTCTTTTTATTAGCATAACACAGATGCTTTCTTTTGAAAGCACCTGATCATTTGTGGCAGGCATGATTAGAAATTTAATTGATTTTGTGTTTGCAAAGTGGAGATTTTCTGTGTGATAAGCGAGAACAACACGTGTTTCTCTTCAAGGAAAAGACCATCAGATTGCCGAACAAAATGGAAGAAATGCTGGAAGGCTGCACCCTAAGCATGGATTACAGCCAAATGGCAGGGGGTTTGGGTTGCGCTGCTGATAGTGTAGGATGATTTGTAAACTACCACGAATCTCTAGGACATCCCTTTTTTGCACTGGAACAAGTGATCCTCGCAGCAGTTTATTTAGATCAAAGCAAGGGGAAGGGGAACTAATCCAAACAAGCAGGAAACTTTGTCAGAAAGAATGAAGATGGGCAAACCCTTACTTTCTAAGCAGCTAGAGTGAAACTCGATGTAGAACTTGGTCTGGGACTTGGTCTTCAGAGTGGCGTAGCAGTGCAGGAACTCTATCTCCCCTTGGGAATCCGTGTACTTGGAGTCTAGGAAGGAAGAAGGGAAAATGATGGCATTTTCAGTAGGAGATAAAGGGAGGGCATTTTCAAGTGGACTCTTTAAGAATCAGCTTTTTCTCTCAACATATACAAAGCACTGCATTTTGTACCCAAAGGTGAAGACAGCACACTTGCACCCAGCCTGACTTACCGTTCTTTGAAACAAACTGTGAGGTGACTCCCACTTCAAAGGTGGCAAAGACAGGACTGTGGTCGCTTGTCATGATGTCAGTGGTGCAGCCTGCCAACGAGAAAGGGAGGAGAGTCACTGCCCTGCGCCTCTGCCCTGCTCCCGGGAGATGGCTGCGATAGAAACCTTATTCGGTAATTTTCCAGAAAGCATAACCGTCGCTGTGGTAACTGTCTCTAGTCAAAGGTGCTTCTACATAATCTCATGTAAGTATTTAGGAATGTAACTCTTTTGTCAAAATACATACAGATTTGGTTAATGGACGCAACTTTACCATATCATTTTACAAGCGACTGTCAGTGTTAGATTCCCCAGCACAAAGGTTGCCTCTGCCACATGCACAGCTCATTAAAGCTCTAATACGGCAGAAAAGTCACACAAGAATACACTGGTGCTGCTTCAGTGCTACAGAGCAACTCATGGCCCAAGATTAACAGTGAGCGAGCAAGGTCTTGATGGGACCCAAGCACACACCGCGTTCCAGCAAGCCCAGTCCACCGAACAGAACAGCGTGTAAAAGCAGACGCCAGGCTTTCTAGAGGTGCTTGTTTGACCACACACCACAGCATCATAGGCTCTGTGATCAGGTCAGCCCACCTTGTCCCCCAAGGGACTTCTACAGCCCTCTTCTCAATCCCATGCATAGGAAACCATCGACATCATGCTCAGATGCTTAGTCCTACGTATAGTTGATGAAATTTCAGGAACTAGTATCTGAGCCTTCCATTTGAACAGGTCTTGTGGGCTTCCTCTCTACCCTGCACTGCATTTTTGTGACACTTCTCAGCAAGAAAGGGAACAGGCGTTTAGTACCACACAGTCCTTCTGGAATAAGATTTGATAGAAGAGAGATGTTAGCAGCTCCAGCCTCTGCAGACTGAACTGTGTGCAGAGGGTCTGCCCTGCTGGCGCCGTCAGGTAGGGAGCTCCTGGTGCTAACTGCCCAGGAAAAGTGGTTGTTGCTGCCAAGAAATAACTGGTGTAAAGTGACCCTACAGCATGGCCTAAAGCTGGACAGCTGCAGCTGTCTGAGGGGTATTCTGCATTTAAAGGAATAACAGAATTAATTGCCAACCTTGTAAGATTACAGGCAGAGAGCTTTGACTCCACTCTGCCTGGTTTAACATCAGGTCCCTCTATGCTGAGTGCCTGGCAGTGCAGGGAGATCCTACAGACTCTGCTCTGAATCATTTCCGTTTCAGACTGATTGCTTTGCTATCTACAATCTGTTCTCTACCCACCATAGGCCTGACACACAACGTGCACCATGGGGTATGATTTCCAGAGCACTCGATCACACCAGGATGGCAAATTGTACTTCATCTGCAAACCAAAGGAGAAGTGATGTCAAGAAGAAGAGAAAGGACCAGTTCGCAAAAGAACAGGAAATTCACTTGCCCAAGCACCACATATTTGTGTCAATTTTTTTTTTTTGCCTGTATTGACTCCTTTCAAAACGCTACAAGGGCAGAAAATGCAGAGATTGGTTTAGGTCCCTGTGCTGCAGGAGTTACTTTCCCTGCTCTGCTATATAATTCTGAAGGGAAAGCAGTTTTCACGTACCCCTGTGGCTTTTTGCTTGGTGTAAGCATACTTCTCCCGAGTACCTCTTTCGAAACGGTAGGTTGGGGCAAAAGTGATCTCTTCTTCCTCTAAAACAGAGAGATAGCTCTGTTACAGTTTGTTAGCCTCATCTGGGCAAGACAGACACTGCTCTGCACACCCTGCCTCACGTCAAGTCTGGCAGAGAACGTTACTGGAAACGGGAGAGGAACCTGCCAACAAACTCCGAATCTTACCGAACTGCAGAAACACCTTTTGGTCCTTCCTCTCTATGAGAAGCTGGTCGAAAGCCAGCAGCTCCGGATACTGCTGCTGCCTGATCTTCTGGATAATATTCTCTGCTTCCTGCCAACAGGGAAACAGCAGAGCTGCAGATGATGCAAAACCTTCTGATAAATATTCCCTTCACTGGGGAGCCAGCAAGTGCTTCTGAACCGTTTCACAGAGCCGTACCCCCTGCCGCTTCCCCACCTTCCCCTTCACTGAAAAGCCCCAGTCTTCGCTCTGTGGCTGAATGTTTGTCTATTGAAACAGGCATCAAAATGCCCACACGTCCCCTACACAAGCACATACAGAACCAGATGCACATCAACACCGGGCTTGCTGTTGTCTACCGCCTACTGAAACCTACCCAGTATTTAAGACAGCTTGCCTGTTTCTGAAGCCTGCTCTGAGCCATTGTGCGCTAACCAAACAGAGCAGAAAGGCAATCTCGGGATCCAGCTGTTCAGGGACAGATGCTCGCTCACAGTGGGAAGGAGAGTTGGGACGTCTGGGGAAGCGATGCTGCCTGGAGCAGCAAAGCGTGCCAGACGACATTCCTGGGTCCATTAATCCTTGGAGAGGGCAAAGGGGATTCCCTTGACTTCCCTCAACTGGTGTCACACTCTGCCCTGGGGATCCCTTCTGCTTCCCCTCTTTCTGCCATGTTGCCCTAGATTAGAAGGAGAGCGCGCTTCTACAGCAACACCGCATTTTGTCCCTCCAGGGATTCACGCAGAGTCCCTAACCGTTGGGGGTTGTTCCACGCGGTAGTTCAAGTCTCCCAGCCAGAAGAGATGAGTAAAGCGATGAGTGATGTTAAACGGACTCAGTTTCTTATCTCCCAGTGTCAGGAAGCGCAGGATGTTCATGTAGTTCTGGTTGCGTCTGTCAAGACAAGAAACATCTGCCTGACATACTAAATTGCCATGCAATTTCTAAACGCCTGGGCTAGCAGAGACGGCTGCTTTACCAGGCAGAACCGATACGGCTCAGCATCTAGAGAAAAGCGGATCAGAAGCTGAGAACTTGCCGCCCCTGCCTCGCGCCGCGCCTCGGCAGACAGGCCCAGGTGACGGGCTCAGCGTCTGCCCGTGAGCCAGCCTACCTCATGGAACCCGTAACGCGGCACAGCTCCCTGGCCGCAGCCTCTGTCTGTGTGGCCTGGGCAGCTGGGGGCAGGAGGGCAGCCTGCTGCGAGGAGGGGGCAGTGGCGTTTACAGGAGCTCTGCCTTGGGTGTCACGCTGTTTCCACCTGAATTTAAGGGCTGGAAACCTGTCCTAAAGCCACTTTTGTTACCTCCTGGGGCTGTGCTTTTCTGAGCTGCGTGTCCTAGAAACCCAGCATTAGGTTGTTGCCTTCAGATTTCAGCAGCAAACACATAACTAGATTTTGGCACCTATTTCAGGCCCTGGGGAACCCTTTCATAGAAGTTAACTCCATCGGTGGCAAAGACCCTGCGTAGAAATCCCACACCATCTGTTTTCTGGGTCCTGGACTGGGAAAGATGGCAAAGCCAACCTCTTCCTTTGAAGTCCTCTTTGCTTTCAAACCCACTCCTCCCAACGGCTCCAGCTCCTCCCAGCGTGAGCACAGATCTCCCCCCAACGTCGGGATCTCTGTGCTGCACAGAACCTGCCTAGGACATGGAAACTCATTTCACAGCTGGGTGTAGAGAATGAGCCACCGTGGAGATATTTCTGCGCTACGCGCCTCCCTCTTGGCACTCCCAACAGCACGCTCTGCCTGGCAGGATCTTTCTTAGCTGTGCCCCAGGGCTCACCGCAGCTCCCCTGCTCGCAGCACTGCCTGCAGCGAGGAGGCAGACGGTCCCCTTCAGCACATTAGTCTGCGATGGAAAGGCCTGCCCACATCTTTCCGAAACACTGTAGATCAGAGAACTGTTTTCATCACATACTGGGCTTGCATGACAGGTCAGACAAGTTTTGTGCAACACATTTCCACTCGGCTCTGAAATTATTTTGCTGTCCATCTAACCTGCATCCATGCGGTAAGGCCACGTCACAGAAGTCCCTCATTTAAATGGTGACACAGTGAGCAGCATCTCTAGCACAGGTTGCCCTCCCAGGAGACATTTAACAATATTTTTTGGTCAGGAGAAGATGCTTGTGACTGTCCAGTGCGCCCTCCTTCCAAGCACAGCCCAGAGAATTTCACCCTGGGTCAACATTCGTTTTTGAGAGGGGAGGATGTATCTTACCTGTGTTTCTTTTCACTTCCTGAAGTCAAATGGCTGTTAACAAACCCAAAGGAGGTTCCATTAAACATGAATGACACCCCCACAGCTCCTTTATTACCTGGAAAAAGATAAGCCAAAAATGTCAAGAAATCAATCCACCTCCAGGCTGAGTCTAGCAAAGATAATAAAGCACCGTGCACATCTTAAGTGAGATGGAGGATGGAGAAGAGAAATCAGTCGACTTAATCAGCACAGAAAGAATTAGTATGTACAGCACAGATTGCGGTAACAAATTTTCTAAGGATGCTAAAAAAAATCAGTTGAAGGGAAAGATGTGCTATTTCCACGTGAAACCCAAGAAAGAGCAATCCAATAGCCAGTCAAAGGTGTTTGCTGGGAATATATACGTGTCGGTCCGCTAAGTATACATCCAGATAGGTTTCCTCTTTTAGAGGGTAAGATATAATCAGTGCCAGTGGGATATAACTTTCGTACCACTAGTGTCACATAAATGTAGTCAAAGGAGCCTTGTGGAGAAAGAGCTGTTCCATTTCAAGGACTGCAATGGCACAGGCTGAACAGATCTCAGCCCTTTGGACAAGACCGGGTCTGTTCCTCACCCAGCGTGTTTGCGATGCCTGTCTTCACGTTGTCCGTGCAGATGTGGCTGATGCGGTTCTCATGTTCTGGCTTGGCCAGTACAACAATCCTGATGTTCCAGAGGGTATGGATTGCTATCTGCAGGGACGGGGAGGTTAGAGGTTATATCTCAGCACATACCTGTGGAGCTGCATTGTAGCTGCAGCCTTCCTGACTCCTTCTGTAGTACCTCTCCTACACAGATTTTCTTCCTGTGCTCAGGGTATGCTTTCAGTCATGTTAATTGAAGGTGGGAGGAAGGACCTAGCTATTTCCTAGTGCTACTTTCTAATTTTTGGATTGCCTTGCTTGCACAAAATACAGTTTCCCAATCACCATGACAGTCCTAAATCCTGCACTCCTGTGGCCTTCCAGATAGGCTTAGGTTTGATTCTTGACATCACTGGAACTCAGGGATGTCCAAACTTGGTCTTAATAAGGTTTAGTTTCTTTTATGATTGTGCCTGTGTGCTGTTACATCCTGTTTTGAAAGGGCAGTAGTTTGAGGTGAGATGTAGGCTACAGCTGGCTCAGAAAGTTTTACAGCCTCCTGCTTTATGAAGGTCAGAATATCACCATCCCTTGACTCGGGTGCTCAGCATCTGCCCCTTGCTCCCAGGCTGGCAGGAAGAGGGGCTTCATGGCAGGGTCCCTGCTTTGGCAGTGGAGGGGGGCACTGTCCACAGCAATATGCCCATCTAGCCAGCTCCAGGGGAGGGTCTCGCGCCGTCCACAGACAGATTCATTTCACTCTCCCTCATCCAAATACAATGACAATAAAGGGAGAGAAGCAGAGGAGGTGTAGGCAAAATGCCACTTATTCCTCTGCCTTCTATTTGCACAACATATACTCTCCTCATACGCCTGAGTTATGTGCAATAGCTGGAATAACCCCTCACCACTTTGAAACTGATACTGGTGATTTCCTGCAGGGATTGCCTCAGGGTCTCCAGCCATTCCTTCTCCCCTTGGGGGTCCTCCTGGGTGCCAATCACATAGATGTCATGAGGAATGTAGTCAGCAGTGTCATCACGGGTCTTCCCCTGCCCCTTGGAGAGAAACCAGGAGGTGATCTTCTTCGGGGGAGGTGCAGCACCTTTTATTAACAAATCAAACACCAAAGTAAGTCAGAGTGTGTTCTGTCAAACCCAGGATTCAGACAACCCACAGGGACAGAAACAGTGGGCTTCACATTCGCTCACACATCAGCCACTATTCTAAGATGTCAAAGATGTTAATCTCACCCGACTCACGGATGACCGCGTGTCTCTGCTTTGACCATCTTCCTCTGTTTCATTAGCTTACCAAGCGTAAAGGTAGGGAGCTGTCCTCCTGGCCCACCACTGTCTTTACCTTACCTTTTAAGTATGACTGAGCACAGACAGCTCAGCTTACAGCAGTTGAACCAGGCTTTTCTCCCAAAACGGGAAAATAAACTTAAATTCCACTGTCCTCAACTACACCCTGTCCCCTTCTCTAAGTATCGCAGATACTCTGCTCTCTTCCCAGGCTGGACACAAACAGTCCCTAGTCGGGTTCAGAAGCAGCTGATGTGCAGCTTTCTGGAACTGCTCCTGCCCTTTCTGCAAGGTGGATCGTGTACACTGCTGCACCAGCTTTGTGCCAGCCACAACTCCCTGTCCTTGGAGGAAGCCTTTGGTACCCAGCAGGGCCAACTTTACGGCCCTTTAACTGGACCCATGAAAACTGTCAAACCACATGCAAGCTTAAGCCCAGAGATCAGCTCTTCCCTTCTCCCAGTGGAAGACGACCCTTGTGTACAGGTCTGCTACAGAACAACCACAGTGTCTGGAGCTCATCGTGGCAGGTGAGCACATATTTTGGCAGGTGTCCGAAGGAACGCCCATGTCAGAAGGGAGCCCATACCCATATTCCAGGTCCCGATGAAGATGGTGATCATATCAGGCTCTGGTTGCTCCGAGTGTTTATTCTTCATCTGCTGCAGAAGTTGGCAGAACCCTTCTCTCTTCTAGACAGGGAGGAGCAGAGACAATTAATGAGATGCTTAACTCCTCCAACAGGACCTCTTGAAAAACTAGCTGAACCAGGAAATGCCCACTTGAAGGGCAGATTAGCTCTCCACTGTCCTGAAACCTTTGAAGAGGTTGTCTTTCTTGTGGTACTTTCTTAGGCACTTAACTTGTGCATTACTTCAAAAAGTGCTGAGCTGCTCAGAAGAAAGCTTAAACTTCCCTCTGATTTGTCTGTATGAGCCTTTTTGCAACCACCCTCACGTGATTCCTTGCCTCTTCTCACCGCTTGCTGACACTCTGTTCTCCGACCTCAGTGGCAGCACCTAGGTGTGGCTGCCCTCTCCAGTATCTCTCTTTACACACTACACTTGTTCATTTTCTGAATGTTTCCAGAACAAAGGAGAAATTTTATTTCTGCAAGGCCAACCACTGTCCTTCAACAGTTCCTCTTTCTGCCAAGAAACGCCCCTTGTACCGCTCCCTCCCAGGTACCTGCTCCAGGCTGGCAGGAAGGAAGCATTGTGTATGTACCTTGGAATCAGAAAAAACATATTCCTTCCGCTGCGTTTTTTCTTTTTCTGTTTCCAGCACAATCACCAGTTTGTTAGGGACCTTCTGGGACTTGATAAGCTGCAAGACTGAACAGAGACTGGGTGTCATGAGCTGCAGTCACTGAAACTAGAAACCCACCCAAACTCACAGGACCGTGCTTGCAGGCTCAGGACTCGCACAGTCCCTGAAGTCTGAGGCTCGCTTTCCCCCGCATAACTGCATTTCAATGTTGCTTAATCCTGTTCCCTATAGGAACTGGTTTGGACTCCGAAGTGAAGAGGACCCCCAAAACTCATTCTGCCTGAAGCTCTTGTCCATTCCAAGCCCTGCGGTCTGAAGCGAAGCCTTGGCTTCCTGCAGACCATCTCTCTGTATCCTGAGCCAGCCTACATGTATTCCTTCCCCATCTGTGAAAGAGGAGGTAAAACCTCGTTTGGTGGGAAAGGTGATTCCTCCCCATCTAAAATAGCAGCTAAAACACCGGCTGGAGAAAGCCGTAGTGAAAGTTAATCTTCTCAATCACCGCCAGCAGCAGGTTGATTTTCTAGCAGGAGAGAGCCCAAGGGCTTCGTTTACTCTCTGATAAATCCTGCCCTGCTTGGCTCAATCTCAGGGAGCTGCCTGGTCAGAAACACAACAGGAAAAAGGGAAGTTGTTTGAATTTGGCCTTCACAGGCTGAACTGACATTGTGCATCATTAGAGAGATTGATTCACACACCAAAAAAAAAAAAAGGGGGGGTGGGGTGGGGGAGGTGGAGGGGGGAATTAACTGAAAAATGTTACTGAAACTGAGTATCTGGCCTTTTACCGTCAAAAATCATCACAGAAGTCAATATGCAGAATGTGGTTTGGAGTTTGGTTTTTTTTTTTGAGTGACATTGCTTTTCAGTAGAGAAGGGTCTATTGCAACCAGCACTATGGGGAATTTTCTATCAAACCCTGCTCCCTTGCAGTCATTTAGTTCACTGAGCCCAGGAAGCCAGGTCTAAAACAGCCTGTGAAAATTGGTCACCCCAGTATCCACTCCCTGCTCTCTGCAGGCCACTTTGGGGACAGGCAGTCTAGACTGACTGGAGCCTTGCACAACACCCAGGACTGAGCAGAAGTATCTGCACCCTGGGTGATACCTTGTCCTTGGCGAGGCCAAAGGGAAGCCCTCCCCATCATCCAAGGGATTGAGACACTATTTCGGCATTTGTGACCTTAGGTGTCTTACTTTTCTTGTGGGTATAAAACTTGTCTTCTGGACCATCCTTAGCTCTCTTGATAATCAGTTTGCCCATTTCCACGTCCACCTTGAGATGTATTTTTGAGAAAATTCCTAGGGAGTCAGCTTTCACCTGTTGGAAAACAGAGAGACTCTTAAGCTATCATCTACACTTCAGTCACGTGTATTATGAACGCAACACTCGCCTGAATTCGTGGACGCACATCATCGTTCTGCCAATCTCACTAGACTTCTCTTAAGCATTTGCATGGTGCTAAAGAGCATCCAGGAATAGCTGCTACCTCTGTGGCAGCACAGCAGAGTTTCCAGGAACTGAGATACCGACATAAATCTGCATTGCTGTCCTTCCACATCGCGATCAGCTTTGTTACAGAAGTACATTTACCTCAAAAGTGACAGGGGGGATAAGGGAACGTCGGTGTGTTGAATCAGGACCTTCAATCAACAGTGTTTTCACCTGAAAAAGAATTTATATGTACCAAATTGCATTTGGTGATCACGCACTACATTGAGAGTAATAAAGTCAGAGCAAAGAAATCTCACTGTAGCAGAGGATTGCACTGATGATGAACAAGAAGCATAACTAGAGGCAAAAGATGACATGAAGATAATATAAAATAGCTTTAAAACTCTACCTTTTCTTCAATGGAAGACAGCAAAGAAACCAGCTGGTTGAGTTTCAGTACGATATTGACTGGACTAGCTTCACCGAGCATCTGATAACCGCAACACAGAAACAAAGAGAGAGAGAGAGATGCGTAATCACCAGTTCTTCAGAGCATGGCCGGGCAGCTCCGCAGTATCATCCCAGGAACGCCCCGCACACAGAGCAAGGGGCAGCACTCGTGCCTCTGCCACTCAAATCTGTCACAGGCAGCACAAGAGCGCAGAGTGTGGCTGAACATGCAGAGGTATGGGAGAGTGCAAGGACAGATTTGGAAATCTTGTCCGTAGGTTAGGGGCAGCTGGGCATGCAAGGGGGGGCGTTGCACGACCAGGTCCAGGGCTTAACATATCCAAGTCCTGGACTTTTGGTTTTCTGAGCTTCTGGAAAGGAGAGGAAGGTCATGGGACTTAATTGGGCTGGGGGAAGGAAGGATTTGGCAGTGAAACATCCTGGAGTGAAGTTTATGCAAAGAGAGATATGCAGTCCTAGCCCCCAGGCTCGGGGAGCATGGGGAGATGGAAGTCCTCGGGCAGTTTGCTGCACTTTCCTCTGGGGCAGGAAGGGGGAGCAAGCAGAGGTGACTATGGGTTAACTGTGGGGATGTAACTCGGTGTGTGTGCTCTGCACTGCAGCCAGAAAGATGATAGAGAGGACGCAAGTGCTAACTGATCACCTGAATCCCACGGTCATTGCTGTGCAACCAGAACCCTTCCCTCCCCACTCTGCTGACAGCCACCCGCGTTCACTCCTCGTTCTCCTCCTTTTCCCACCTTCCAGCTGACTTACTTGTGGGCGCTGATGGATACCGGGGTGCAGCTGCTGCTCAAACACCTTCTGGATGGATTCCAGGGATGGGAGGGTCCTAGAGGCTTCACTGGAAAGAGAGGCGGCAGAGGTCTGAGGTGGGGTTGGGTCCCTGGGTAGGTTAGCACTTGTCCCTTTGGACACGGCAGAGACTACGGGCACACAGTCTCACCAGGCCTGCTCTCACCACGTGTCATGTTCTTGTCCTCTGCTGCTTGCTGCCCTCAGAGTTGGTGGGATGGGTGATGAGACCATTTCTCAGCTGCCTTAGTGATGCTGCCAATGAAGGCATCTCGGAGTCAGGCAGCTGGCTTTGAGCATACTGGCTGCTCCTCATTTTTTGCTTTGGAGATGATAACTTCCTAAGTCTCCCCAGAAAGATGTTCCAGCCTGGGCCAAACCCGAAGACATGGTGTAAAACCAGCATCAACCCAACTATGCCAACTCATAGATCAAAGGGCACTCAAAAATCTCAAAGCCCAGTGAAGTTTGGTGCCTATGACAGGAGCAGCCCGGATTTGCACAGATCTTGTGCAGCAGCTGAGGCTGATGCAGGGAGCTAAGGACACTGCTCGAAGAGGAAATTAGGTTTTAGATTTTTCAGCTCACATGAGAAAGAGGGGCCAGCCGCAGTGAGGGGGTGGAAGAGCCAGCCTTTAATCTTTTGAACGGACACCATTTGTGGGTGACAATGAGATTGCTTCATCATTTCCCAATTAGATTCCACAGGATGCTCATTTGTCAAAACGCTGTTGTATGAATTTGGCACAGAAGCCGCGCTCCGATAATGACAAGACATATCACGGAAAGAGCAGCCAGGGAGTGCGGGTCAAAAGGAAGGTGATGGTGGAGAGCAGTGCTAGGACACTTGCATTGTGCCTAGTCAACAGTGGATATTAATGATTTCCCTCACTTTCCTAAGTCTGAATGGACCGGATTTTAATCCCTGTTTGTTGGGGAAAGTGCTCCAAAGCGAAAGTATCCCTGTCTGCCTGAAGACTAGATATTTGTCCATGGATGATAAATTGCCTAAATTAAGCGCTCATGTTTGGAATTTCAGTCTGAAAGACTTGCTGTGGCACGCACAGAAGTAGAAGACAGTTGTAGGAATCTGGATCTGCTAAACTTAGTTCTCCACCACCATGATTCAGCTTTGGATCACCCAGGGCCAGTGTCACTGCCAGTGGCTCTGGCCCCAAAGCCAAGACTCCCATCGGTGTCTGCAGCCACGGAGTCGGGCCCCAGGAGGCTGCAGGCAGTGGCAGGAGCATTGGGTGAAGTTCAGTTGGAGAAGAATGAAAGGATATTTACTGTGACCAAGGCTACAGGACGTGTAGGGCATCTCTCGAAAACACAGAGCAGCAGCTGCTTGAAGCAGTTCAGAAACGATTTCTCAAGGGAAAACTGCCCTCTGATTACTGCTCGGTGCAATGTGCAGCACACATCCGAGGATGGGGGAAGAGCATCTGCAGGCGTTCAAACTCAACAAAACCACAAAGTGGTTTTAATTACGTCCACGTTTGATGGCACAAGTGCTGGTATCACTAGTGCTTGAAAAGCTGCCTTAAAAGCTCTATGTGCAAATTATCCAGCGAGGGAGAATAAACAGGAGCACGCAGAGCAGTGACCGATGGCCAAACGCTGGCTGCAGAGAGTAGCAGGCTGACTGGCCACCGTTAGTGGTTTTCACTTAAAGCTGGTAGGAAACGCTGAACAAAGTCCACCTGCTTGGGTGAGCAAGTCCTTGCTCTTTGCTGCACTGGCACCAAGCTCTCCAGGAGTCAGCTTTCCGGCCCCTGGAGGATTCCCCTCACCGAGGAGACCCTCGTACACCAATTTTGTTTAGCACTGAATGCTTCACAAAGCTCCCATCAGCCTTACAAGTCTCTGTTTTGTTTCCATTTTAGTACATGAGCTGCCAGAGCGAGCAGCCTCTCCCAAGAGCAGCTGCCCCGTTGTCCCCCAGGCCCTGGTAAGATGTGCCGTGGCCGTCCTGACCTCGTTGGCCACAGCTAGCCCTAGAAGGTAGTAGCAGCTTCCAGCAGAGTTAAAACCAGCTTTCAATGTCTCCAATGCACACTGGGGTCTGGTTCTTGCCGAATTAATCAGGGGTCAGTGGTGGGGAGGGTGAGGGGAAGAGATCGCAAACTCTGCACTCATGGTCTGCTGTGCTTGAGCTTCTTGGCCAGAAATGGGTCCTGCACCTGTCCATGGATAGCACACGAACTGCAAAAGGCACAGACTGCCCAACTCCTCTCCCAAGCCCATGGTTCACTACAAGCTCTTTTCTCCTAATCACCAGGCAGCTCCAGTACGCCTCCCCTCTACCTCGATAACGCTGGCAGCCAGTGCTCCCCCACAGCCCGGTATCAAAACCCAGAATTGAGTCAGCCTAAGGGCATGGGGATGCTCATTTTTCCCAGTGACGGCAGCGTGTCTGAGAACTGCCCTGAAAGGTGGCACAGCTGGGCTCTGGGAGGTTGGGAGAAGCCAGAATACAGCATGGCTAAAACCTCAGACTCACGGCAGATCAGTGTGGCTCCCAAAGAGCCGTGGTCAGCTCAGCCACAGCGCGTGTCCGCCTGCACACTCCTGACCCTCGGCAGTGCCAGGAAATTCAAAGGAGCTTCAACTCCGGAGAAAGAGCTCAAGCTGTGCCGTTAACATTTCTTCCTGTTGTTTGTTTGTTTAACCTGTTCTCAAATAGTTTGAAAATAATGAAATTGAACGTTATTAAGAAAAGGAGGGTGCAGCCACTGAGGAGCAGCCTAGGAATTACCTGTGCTGCTGCTGGAATCCCTGCGCAGCTGAAGAAGGCTGAGGTAAATAAAAATTAAATTTGGGTAATGCCACTGATTAAATTTGAGTTCAGAAGTCTGATAAGGGAAGAAAGCTAAAACCCCAGATTGAGATTGCAGAAAATGGTAAGATCTGACTATTAGCTGGCTGACACTAAGCAAATAGTTTAGTTGGATGGCAGAGATTCATGGGACAATCTGAACAGAGGGTGAGAGGTTCCTCAGAGAGGTCTGACTGCAGCTGAAAACAGTTCTGGACCTTCACGAGAAAATTGAGAAAGCAGCTCCATCTAACTGAAATAACGCAGGTGTGGGGAGAAAATGCTGGAGAAGGAGGGGAGAACTCCATGAGGACATACATTTGCACAGCTACACACAGCCACCAGGACAGAGGGCAGGCAGCTTTGCTGTGGTGAGGTGCCCCTGTGCTCAGCAGGCTTCCACCAGCAGAAGAACTCAGCCAGATCTGCTCCAGGATGATACTTTGCAGTGACCAAAAAAAATTACAGAAAATCTGGAAATGTAAAAGGTGTCCCGGCGCTGGAGAGGATTGTGGACCTGCTGCATCTCCTGCCTTGCTATCCCATGTACGTTTATGAGGAACAGGGTTGTGAAATCCCGGTAAGATGAAGTAGAATCACAAGTTGGAAATGGAAAAAGCCAGCCATCTTCAGAACAGCAGCACTGGAGGTATTTTAGTAACGCAAAACTCTCACTTGTGATTTCATTAGATTTTAGTTTCCATTGTTCAGGTTTATTCTTAGCTAGCCACCTGGGTCTCCCCCTCTGTGGGCGTAGAGAAGCAAAACCCTGAAGCAGGGTGCAGCAGCAGAAGGCCAGCTCTTTGCACAAACCAGTCTCAGTCCTGTCAGGGGTTTGTCTGTGGGTGGCTGGCTTCTGGCAGAAGGAGCAGGGCTGCATATTCCTTCCCCTTTGCCTGGTAAAATGTGCACAGTGCCCACTGCTTCAGAGGAGTAACCGTGGTCCCAAGCAGCTGAGCACCTCGCTCCCTCCATGCCTTCCTTCCATGGGTTAAACCAAGCAAATCAGCAGTATCCACCCCTCCTTTTAGCCCCTTCTTCAGCCTTGGTATGCCCTAGGAGAACAAGAACAGGCCAGCAGCACCACCAGCCTCGCTTCTAAATGCACTGGAGAGAAAGATATTGCAAGCCACAGATACAAGTGTGGAAGGAAGGAAGTGCCCTCTGCCATAGAGTGCTCTAAGATCTCTGGAGGAGTGTGGACTAATCTCCTCATTTGCTTACAAGCAGCAAGGGGGGGAAATCACAACCTTCCACCAGAGAAAGGGGGAGGTTTTAGTTCCCTATGAGTTTTCCTATTTGGGACCCAAAGGTCTATAAATAGGAAAGGTAAAATTTGTAGAGTCTGAGCTTGTTTCTCTTTTCATTTCAGCTGGACTTCACTGACATCAGTGGAATCACTCCAGGTTCACAGTGCATTGGTGGGAAGGAAAATCAGTGTTGAAAACAGCTATACACCAATATGTGCTTGTTTCCATAAACGTCTTGTGTTTGACAATTCTGTGGGTGTCATTTATGTATTACCAAATTATGCAGTTAATCGGTTAGTGCATTTTTCTGTTTTGTTTCTTTCTAAACAAAGCATAAAAAAAATAATACTCCACTGACTGAAACCGCCTACAGGGAAACTTCACTGTCAGAGCTATGTCTTTTATATAGATTTCACATCTCTGGACCAGAATCACAGGTCATGAGGTTTCCTATGCCAGAAATCCAGGTTGTGAACACATGCACGTGGAAGCTACGTTAGACTACCGTGTTACAGCATTTTACTCTGATCTCTGCAAGCCAGCCTCTAGTTACCTGAAAAGTCCTTTGCAAAGAAGTGTAAGTAGTTTCTTCAGCTGAGGAAGAGTGCACGAGCCAGTCTGCACCATCTCAAAGTCACTGATGATGTGAACTCGCAGGTAGTCCTGGATGAGTTTAAGATGCTCATCGGAGACACTGTGAAAGAAAAAGATAAGTCAAAGGCCAGCTCTTCTCTCTTCTCCCAAAGGTCAGACAGCTTTATTTGTTCTGAAACTTCCAGTGCCAGCACAGGCAGGTGGGGGCAGTTTGCCTTGGATTTCAGTGAAAAGTTGTAGTTCTCAGAATTGGACCATGGGTCCCCCCTACACTGCTGACCCCTTCTCTTCTTCCTCATTCCCCACCCCAAATCCTCTCCTCCGTGACTGCTGAGCTACCATGCCAGGGGAAGTCTTGTGATGGCTGGCTTTGCCAAAGCTGTGGAGGGATTATTAGCCTTGGCAGGTAAAGCCAGGCTGCCAGGGGGTCACTAACAGTCAGCAGTTCAGGGGCTCTGGGGAGAGAAAGACCCCCTTTCATCTCCCCAAAACCCCCACTTTGATGGTTTTATTCCAAACAATCCAAAACAGTCTTAGGGGGGCTGAGACCACAGAGCTGTGCGGGATGCTCCCCTCTGCCCTGTCTCTGTGGTGCCCGGACTCCAGCAGCACAAGGAAGGACGAACCAGGAGGAGCTGTATGTGCTGTCTTGTGCCCCGACAAATGCAGAAAGTCCCAGCTGGCTGCTTCGCGGATGAAACGGTGCGGGCAGCTGAGCAAAACTGGGTTTCTCCCAGTCAGCCAGCTGCTACGGGGCCACCACGACAGGACGTGTGCTGCCCCCCACAACCGCTGTTTGCTCACAGCCCTGCCTACGGGCCTGCCTTCTGATTTTATTTTATTTCATATTTTAAATGTGCAGATCTGGTCATTAAGCGTCATTCGGCTTCCACTAAAGCCTCTGGTCGAGGGGCAGCGTGAGTCGGACCTGTCTCTGGAGTAAATCACCAAGTTTGAGTCCCTGGAAATCCACCCAAAAGTTCACGCTCTTTAAGGACCGGCTGCTGCTTTCTGAGACAAGCTCTAGTTTAGGCACACCGCTAACGCACCGAGTTCTTTCGGGTACCACCATCCTTTATAACAGAAAACCGTAACTCAGTGGAGAAAGTCTACTGGTGATTTTAGAACTTCAGGAAAGTATTTTTTCCTAGATGACAGCTGGACTGTAAAGAGTAGCCAACCCACTGAAGGTCTGATTCTGTTCTTCATCTGCTAGTACAAATAAGGAGTAGTTTGGCTGAATCAGATAGGTCCCCAGCTGTCCCAAACAGAGGGGCCCAGAAAGCGCAGTGCTGGGCTGAAGGCTGGTTCTGCAGCCCCGTGACTTGCCATCCTACCTGCTGGTGTCCTGGTACTGCAGTCGCTGGAGTAGTGTCTCAGAAAGGGACAGTTTATTAACATCTGCCACCCGGGAGTTTTCAGGGAGAGAAGATGCCTCCTTTGTCTCGCTGCTCGGCAAGGCCATGAGGATGTTGCGTGGGGGCAGGATAGGAGGCGTGGGTACCAGGTCTGGCAAGGAGGAAGGGAGAGGCACAGTCATCCCAGCAGGGCAATCTGACCTCCTCCCCCTCACCCACCGGCAGGGCACAGTCCGCGCCGCGGTGGCAGTCACTACAGAAACCGTCCGTTCTGACCGGCCTCTGATTTCAGAGCTGGCAAGTTCAGAACTCGACACTGGCCCAGCCCTGTTCTCAGAGATGTCAGTGGAGCGAGACCAGTGGGCTGAGCTGATGGGCTTGGACCTCACGTGCAGGCAGCATATGCCTCCGCCTGGCACCGTAACCCCATCCGAGTCAGCGTGACTGTCCCATCTGCACAGCAGCTATGGAGGTTAATTAGTTACTTCGAATATAACGCTTAGAGAACATAGCTGTACCTCATCCATATCATTACAATTATTACGGAGATCTGCTGCGAATGGGAAGATGGGAACAGATAAAGTAAGCGAACACAGATGGAGAAAATAGACCCCATAATCCAATACAGATGGGCTGAGCACCCTGCCTTGTCTTGTGGGCATCAAGTTGGAAGCACAAAGGGTTTTCCTGCTCTGTCACCCTGCTGCTCAGCATACCTCCCTCTCCTGGGAGAAGAGAGGGTTCATCTCCATGTATCCCAACCTCAGCTGCCTTTCTTTTCATACCGCTTGCTCCAACACTTCGTTACACCTGTCATATGTAGCTGCTTGGGTTGTGAGGTTTTGTTTAGTTATTTCCTGATGGTGGAATTCTCATTACAGAAAGATACCCAAAAGTGATCCAATGCTCCTGAGCAGAAGCTGTGATTCACGGAGCCACTGCAGCACGGGGCAGTGACACAGCTGGGTGGTGCATCCGCAAGGTATCTGGGAGCTCATCTTCCACCTCTACAATTCCACATGCAGGATGGGGGCCAGATATCTATCAGCCCTACGTGGCTCCAGCTCGATGGCAACAAAGTGCCTTCATAAAATTAAATTCTGTACGTGAACAGTCCCATCACTAATATCTCTTCATCTAAAGGGCTCTTCGTCTTGGCTAGAACTTCATTCCCTGCTGCTCGCCTCTCTGTGTATTATTTTTGCTGTAGTTCCCTCCCCCACCCTGAGAGCTGGAGACTCAGGGCAGCTGGCCAAAAAAACAGGAACATCTTTCCTCAGCAGCTTTGCAAAATTTTCTTCTGTGTCTTCATGAGAATCGTATACCAAAATCTTCCAGCTCCTATTAGACATCCATGGGATTGCGTAAATGTACACGGGCACATCAATCCCCTTTAGTGCACACGCCTGCCTGTCTGTCACAGGACTATTTCCTTCAGACAAGTTTTATTGTAATGCTCATCATTTCCGGACAGACATCAGCAAGGATGGGAAGGATGGCTCTGTGGGCATGACCTTCCCCTGAGATTCAGGAGAACAATGACAGATCCACAGGATGATCCAGAAAAAATCCAAGGAACGTTCCAAGACCAGTAAGTGTCAAGAACCCACAGTGACATTTCATACAAAACCAGTTGGTTGACGCCAATCACACCTCGTCATCATACATCTGCCTCTATGCAGAGAGCTAGACTGTCTGCCACTGCGGGATCTGTGCCCTCTGCTTGTGACTGTTGGAAATGTCCTCCAGATCAAAGCAGATAAGGGAGCCTGCGTTTCAGATGACCCAAGACCCACAGCAGCTGCAGTGCATGGCACTGCAGGGAGACATGCTCCAAGTCTCTAAGGGAGCATCTCTGCTGCTGAGGCAGTGGTCCTACAGAGACGTGTGAGATGCCTGGACGTAAATAAGCTTGAGTCCAGATGAAGGACAACAGATTAGTCAGCCCTACACCTGATACAACATAATTCGGGAGAGAGTCTCAATGTATTCCCTCAGGTGAGCTAAAATGGTGCTCCAGATGTGGTACTGCCCCAGAGCCATGACAACTCAAGGCCTCAAGGTCTTGCCAGCTCAGGTCACTCTATGCCCTGCTCCATTTTATTGCATGACACGCTGTAACCCCCCACCTGCACTGCAAGACGCTGTCAAGGGTCTGCATCACCAAGTCACATCGTGGGTTTCTTACCAGCATCCTCCTCCGGTTCATCTGCAGCCTCCTCCTCTTCCCGCGGCACTGGATATTTGAGGTGCCACACCAGACCCATGTTCTCCTTCTTGTAAAATTCTATCAGGTCTTCCAGGTTCTCAAAATACTTCACGGGAACACCCTCTGATGCCTGAAACAAAAGACAGAGGCTGTCATGGTCTGGGATTTCTTACCACAGAAACAGAAGGAAAAACAAAGCCATAGAGAGAGAAAAACCCACTAGTGCTGTCCAGAGAAAGCCAGCCCATCTCTCACTGCCCATCTGACCACAGGCTCTGTGCAGAACAGCTCCTGCAGCACAAACAGAAACAGATACGCACACACGTTCCAGCCAGTGTCAGCAAAAATGGCAACCTCAAAGATTCACTGCAGCCACATGGAAGAGTTCTCTCCTTTGATTCAGTGTGCTTGGCTTCAAAGCAAAGGAAGACTTTAAAAACAAAGAATTCTCCCCGATTAATTTTCGCATTCCCCCTTTTACTGAGCACAAATCCCCTGGATTATGTTATATTTTGTGGTATCACGGAAGAATTTTTCTGTGAAATTGCCAGATAAACATGTCTATATCTAGACATTAGCATCCCTTCCAGGAGTCAAAGCCCCAGAACGAGGTTCAAATGAAACACGCCAGCAAGTTCCTGTCACATAAAAAACCGCTGATGAAGATTTCGGAAGCTGAGGCTCGGGGCGGCTAGAACTGTGAGTGCGTCAGGCGTGACACGCAGCTTGCCAGTTGAATTTTAACTGCGACTAAACCTGTTTCTCGCACAGCCCCAGCCACTGATCTCAGGCAACAGATACTTGCAGAGGGCAAACAGAGGGGTAAGGTTTTAGAGGACTTCAGAGCCATTATATCGATGCATTGGCGCGAATGGCAAATCTGCCGGATTCACCGGGCAGGAACAGCTGCCATCCCTGCAGCTCTGCCCCGCTGCTTCAACCAAGGGCTTTACCAAAGACAGAGAAACTCTTTGCCATGGTTCAGCACAGACCTCCGGACCAGAAGAGCGAGCTCCATACTTCCTCCGCCGCGCTTAAGTACCATCCAAACCCAAGGCAACAGCAACGCGTACCCAAAGCTCTGATCACTCTTCATGGGGCGTGCTCTTCCCGGCAGGGCACTCTTTCTGGACAGAAGGTTGTCCCAGAGAAACCAACCCAAGAAGACCCCGTCTACACATGCAGCAAAGCATCAAGGAGCAGGGGCAGAACGGTGCAGAGCAGATGTTTTCAGCCCCACAAGACTGTTGTTCGTGACTTAAAAGAACGACTCTGGGAACTGTTCACAGCTGGGGAGAGAGCAGCAGTGGGCAATCAAAAGGAAGACCCAATCGCCCTAATGGCAGGCTGGACTTGCACTGTTTTACCTGCATAAAGCTGGATTTTGCACAGGAAACATCATTAGTCAATAATGAATTAAAGCTTTGCCTCCAATTAGAAATAATTTCTTATGCAGCCACACTCCAGACATCCTGCCGCTGACTAAGGCACGATGTTTTAATTTCTTTTTGGATTGCAACTATTGGCTGTAAAAATTAACATACGCCAACTTTCAATGCAAGGTTGAACAAGCTTATTTACTTGTCACTTGTGTTTGCCCAGTTTCTTATTATCTGTGAACTTTTTTGTTTAAAAGGCAAACGTAGCAAACCCAAGAGATTACACAGGAGAAATGCTAGCACGAACCACAGTGAGCAGAACACAGAAAAATGTCTTCAGGGAGTCCTAGCAGCAACAACATGCCTTTTAATTTTTCCCAAAGAATAAAGTCTCAGCCCAGAAATTAGGACAGTGCTTTCAATAGTGAACCACATTTGAAGCCTTCAGTGCCCTCAGGCCTGCCATCAAAAATACCGTTCATTTTTAACTAGACCTGCGTGTCTTCAAAGGCACAGCAAGAGACATTTTCATAACAAATGTGCATGATGTTTCTGAGCGCTCTGCCTGCTCAGCCTCCTCTTCCGTCTCCCAAGCGTTCCTGCATTTATCAAGATTTATGATTCTCGTACACTGGAAAACGTCACATTCAGCACGAAGGCGACGCTTGGGCAAACACTGGATTATGTTTTTGTGAGGCCAGAGGTGTTGAAACAAATTGCTGGTTAAAACTTCACGTGATTGTAACAGCGTAGACTCTGCTAGAGCAGCACAAACTCAGCATAATCAGAATGACTTCTGGTTTACGCCAATTAACGCAAATAGTGTCTTGGTCCTCCTAGACTCTTCTGCTTCTTGGTGCCATCTGGGAAGGCTGGTAATTAGGGAAAACTGTCAAGGAGAAAAAGCACTCGGCTCTCATCCATCGCGTGAAAGGATCCTGAAGTCACAGTGCTGCATTGGGACAGACCTGGAACAGCTCAGCCAGCTGCTTCCATGTTTTTCTGTTCATCTTCCCTGCAATACCTTCCTCTGCTCCAAAATCCCCAAGTTTGTGATTGCTTTTGCCATTATTTTGTAGCTGTGACCAGCATTCCTCCGGGCAGCCCAGAGTGCACTGTTAGCAGCGCTGACTGCAGGACGGCAGCGCGCTCAGCCCTCGTGCCCAGCCCATGGTGGTGGTCGTGCTCTGAATGTAACCTGCCTGGACTGCCTTCTGCCCACCACCGACAGCGCCCATCGATGGGCCGGAGCTCACCATAGAGGAAGCTTTTGGTGGTTTGCTTTGCCCTAAGCTCCCCCAAAGGGCACCCGGAAAAAGGCATCAGCCCCATCAGAGTGCACACTCGGACCCTGAAACACATTGCGGGTAAACAGGATGGTTAGGGTTTACCATCTGCCTCTTTGCAGGAGGGAAGCTTTGCCATCTCTTTCCCCCACCCCCTGAATTCCTGCAGCCTACCCCGCTGCTCCTCTTTCCAAAGTCGTCTTCACACTCCCACTGCACTTTCCAAAGACCTTGCTGTCTGCCTGCTTCCCCAGAACCCCCTGACTGATGACTGTCCCCGCAGCCCCCCATCCCACGGCATCCCTCCCACCCCCAGTGCCCAAACAGTGTCTTCTCAGCCTTGTTTTGCCTCTCAGCTTCTGCTTTCCCAGGGCGCCTGCATGAAGACGGATTGCCCTGCGCAGCTCTTTTCAGGCCAAATGAAGCCTCGATGTAAATGGAAGGAAAGGCTGAATTAGCACTTTTTGCTGCCAAGGATAGTTCAGTCTCTGAAACCATACTGGTCTCTTGGTAACCAGAAGAAGCAGCGTTTTGTAACAGGCCTCCTTCCTCTAACTCCTTGCATAGCATTTCAAGAGTGGACTGAAGCCTGTGCTCCAGCTCAAATTCCCCGGAATGGCTCTAAGCCCTGGCTCACGTGCAGGCTGGCGGGATACATGCACGGAGAGGTCCCACCACCGTTACACATCTCTTCTAACCCGGTAGCTCGGCTGGCTGGCCACCCCCAGCCCACCACCTCCAGCCACCTTCCTTGAGGAACCCTGCCACCTCCTCTCTCAGGGATAACTGGGATCTGTGGCCGTGTGGAGGAGCTGGGCTTTGCATGCACCCGAATCCAGCTGCTCATTCCCAAAGAGAGGAGGTCTCCATCCCAGCGGTGCCAGCTTCTCTGACAGCACACCTTCCCCAAGCCCATTCAGGGTAAAAAGGACCAGCTCCCCACAGCACACAGCAAAAATAAAGGATGATACTTTTATATTTTAAGACAGAATTCAGCAGGGAGCTGAACATGTGTCCTGAGCAGCTGCACAGAGACAGCGAGAGCTGCAATAACGAAACAGGGAACCGGTGGGGCCAGGAGCTCCGGCCGGCTGTGGCCAAGCACAGAGGGAAGGATGGGGGAGCCCCAAAGCTGCTCAGTGCCTGCTCACACCAGGGGAGCTCAAGCCCCCACCCTTCCATGCCACGAAAGCCACAGTGGCAGCACCACCTCACTGCACAACACCTTTTCCTCACGAGAGTGAAAGCAAAGATTGCTGTATTATTCTCACTCATTTGCTTTTGTATTATAATTGTTATTATTTGCAAGGACCTCAACAGAGGAAGCGCGCGGGAAGGGCTGTGCCCCTCCAGCACAAAGCAGTGCCCGACAACCCTCTCTGCCTGTTTGCCTGCGCTATGAAATGAGCTCCTCGCCGTTCAAGGCACCCCCCACAATTCCCCCCTCCCCCTGCGAGAGCAGGACCCGCTGCTTTGCGCTGCCTCCCTCTGCACAGAGGCAAAGCAAAAGCTGTATGTTTTTTGAACTGGGAGAGAGAACAGTAAAAGCCAGACCTCGCTGCACTTGCTTCTCCCCTTGGGGAGAGGATGAGAACAAAGCCCGCGTGACAGCGTTAGTCTCGTTGTTGGACACACATCCACAAGGCGCCTGCCGTTATGAGCCCCTCCAAATCCATCCAGCAGCCCTTGACTTTGCTACCAGCCGCAGGGCAGTAGGACCATCCCCGAGGCTGCGGGATATTCCCAGCCCAGCAGTGCCCGGGGCGGCAGGGATGATGCCTGTGCAGCCTCAGTTTAACACAAAAACCCTGGTTCAGGAACGTCGCAACTAGCGCTCGGGTTGCTGGATGACCTACCTGAAGGCTGGTCAAACAATTTTCACTGCCAGTGAACAAGGAAAGCAGCACGTAGCTGGGATAGACGCTTTCCTCACACCTGAACTTGTGGCAAAGGTTTACGTGTTGGGAAGGAAAAGCAGCGATGGACAGTAAAAACCTGGTGCTGCATCGGTCCACGTCTGGTTGTGGAGCGCCTTAGCAGAAACTGGGCTGATGGTGCACTCTGACTAAATGTCCTTGAGACAGCCACACTGGGTGACCGGAGCGAGGCAAAACGGAGCCTAAACTCTATCAAACCCTCCCTCCACCCCAACCCCCCTCCCTGCCTTCGTTTAGTAACTATTTCCTCGGGGTTATCGCAGAATAGATCTTGTTTTAATTGAAGCGAATCGTTTCAAGTCATTAGAACCATGGATGGCAAGTGTCATCCCCATGGCAACACACCACATCTCCAGAAACGTGCCCACACAGCTCACAGGAACAGTATGAAGGGCAGGCTCTCCTTCCGTGGGCAACTCCTCCAGCATCGCCACCGGTTCCTCAGCTTTGTGCTCACAATAGCCGTAACACACGGAAAGGAAGCACCTAGTGAACGTATGCAACATAGGGAACAGCCCATAAAACAGCCGAATTGCACAAAGGATTCCGGATGATAGCGAATCAGAGATTGTGTAGCAATTTTAGAGTGGAAACTGCGTTAGAAAAAGCCTGTTTTTCTAAGCGTCATATGAGATGCAGGAAGAAGCTCTTCTGCTGTACTTTGTGCCATACGGCCTTAGCTGAACTGCTGCGTCCAGCCTGGGGCATCACTTTTTAAGGAACCAAGGTCAAAACACCCTAAGGAGACCCCAGGAAAAGTTACGAGGACAGCTGAAGAGTTGAAAAATGTGGCTTACAAGGAGAGCTCAGAAGAAAGGGACTTCTAAAGAAGACTGTGAAAAGGGACTCTTATAAAGAAGATGGCAACCCAGCATTCTTCAGGTCCCCCAAGGACAGCCGATGGGGCCAGCTTACTTGGCAGCAGAGGGAGTTTAGACTAGATCTCAAGGAACCTTGCCATGCAGAGACAGTAAAGTCAGGCTACAACAGGGAGAGCGTGTCCCCACGTCTCTGCAAGTGTCGCGGTGCAGAGCACCCAGGCGTTCCTCGCAGCTGCCTAGCGAGCACCTGATCCTGCTTCAGCCTGAAACCGGGGCAAATGCTGGGCTCAGAGACCTCGCGAGGCTTCCTGCCCTCCCCAGTTGTGGCTGTAGGAAGCCCTCTGCAAATCTGCCTGCTGCCTCTTCGTCCAGATCCCGCTATATCCTTGAAGACAACAGCTATAACTGAACACACTCGTGCTTGTCATGACCAGCCCAGCCATCTCAGCTGCATCCCAAACCACGGACTCTCAGATCTTCCACGTGTCCTTCTGACTCCAGCCTGTGTGGGCTGGCAACCTCCTTTCCCACAGGATGTCTTGGGTCTCCTGTCCTCCAGAAACTACCCTCAATTCTGCAGTTTCTTCCAGTTATCAATTTCCCTTCCATCTCCTGTACACTCGCTGTACAGCGGTTTAACACAACTCGTTCCTGCCTTCACGCTGAATAGCTTGTGGGTTCTTTATTTCATGAAGCCAGGCATGACTAAAGCCTTTAATCACTGGTCTTTGGTTAAATCTTGTGATCTCCGTTCCAAATTCATCCACCTAAACATTTTGACAGGGTTTTGCACGGCTGAGATCATCTAATCTTCCTTTGGATCTGGTGTAGAAAGGCCGGCAGGGCCCAGCCTGAGTCTCCTCTTCTTCACGGTCTCCACAGAATGCCACGTGGCCAGAAGAAGAGCCTGACAAAGACACTCCAAGTACGGGTTTGCTGAGAAGCAGCTCTGAGCACACCTTCAGGGATGTTACAAGTGGAGTATAAAGACAAAGTGAAAAGATTTGAAAGATCTAAAGCCAACGCTAGGTGAGGCAAGGAAGTGGTTAACTTGGGGTTCATTACAACGATTGTATAAATAGATGGCACAGGAAGTCTGGGGCCCTCTGAAGGAAGAGGAAGTGTTTTCCTTTCCTGAGCCAAGGCGCAAGGAGGAACTAGGAAACTGGTCATCTGGTCGCATTGCTTAAGGCCAATCTTTTCTAACCAGAGTGGCTCGACACAGGTATTTAAACCCATATATAGGCTTTTCAGTATCAGTCCATAAGTTTTCAAAGTGATACAATTCTTGCAATACCCACCAGCTCAAAAGGAAGCTGAAAATCAGGACTCTTCTACTTTGGTGGGAAAGGCTGGCAGGAACTTTTTTCCTTTTAGATTTGGGGAAAAAAAAAAAATTCTTAGTCGTCTTGGTTTGGAAAAAAGTTGTCTTCAGGGCTGTCTGTTAGCTCAGAAGCCTAGGTGGCATTTTTAAATTAACTTTCGGCTCTCATGTAGGCAAGCTTTTATATTTCACCAAAAAGCTGAACCTGAGTGCTAAGAAATTCCTGGTAAATTATTTTTTTTTAAAGCATTTTGAAGCAACCTGGTTGTGTTTCAGTTTTGTTTTGTTAGAAAACATTTCTTATTTTTAGATCAAGTCTTGTGCTAAGCAATTTCAGAAGCATTTCACAGGAATGGGATCACAGACAGGAATCACAGCTGGGAGAAACAGCTACTTCCCAAAATACAAACCACCCAGCAATGTACTCTGGTTTGAATGCAGCACCCGGGGACAAGAAGAAATGGGGCTGACTGGGAGCACGAAGGGAAAGGAACAAGTGTGTGGCTGGGGAAAAGGGGGATCCTGTGACATGGAGGGTCGTTAAAGGAACGTATTTAAATAAGTGGTGGGAAGCTGCGAGCAGGCAGGGGAGTTCAGGTGCTGGGTGAAGCTCAGCAAGAGGGTCTCTGCCAGGGGAACTGAGCATGAGAGAAGAGGCAGGGGGAGGAATCCAGGGAACCTGGGCAGAGGATGCCGGCGGGTGGCCAGAGCTGCACCTCCTCACCCCGAAAAACTCACGTGAATTTTTAGGGGAATGGCACAGTGTAAGTGCAGTTGAAAATCACATGACTTGAATAGTGTTGGAGAGAATGGAATGAGAATAGTCCCTGAACTCCCGTGAGATGGAAGAAGATGAAGGCTTTCTTGTCTCACTCTCTATACGGTTTGGTCCTGATGCTCAAGTTTGCTTATTCATGTCACTTTTGCTACAGTGGCCTTTTACATTTAAGACTTTGGGTGAAAATCGTGGAAATCAGAGTGTTCCGGGAAAGAGGACCTCAGAATTTCTGAAAGAGATTATTCATGGAAGGAAACAAGGAACTGCAATTTAACAACAACGAAGTATGTATTATTTCTAGCTTGTGTTCCTGTCTGAAAATCAGATATACAAACAAGGACAAAAAAGCCTCAGTTAAAAAAGGGGAAAGAATAAAGAAAATTACTGTGATGTCGTCCTGCGAAATTCCCTCTGTTCCTCAAATGCAGCTGAAGGGCACCACTACGTACTGCCTCTACCACAAGCTCCATTTCTTTCAGCATAATACTGACTTAAGAGACATTGTGTATGAATTATTGGCACTGCATCAAAATTCCTTTCTTATTATACATATTAAAAAAATAGGAACACCAAACGGTTTTCTCTCTTTCACCCTAGTGCGCACAGAGCATTTGTTAAAGTTCAGCACCTACTTCCTTGCAATATGTGCACGAAATGGGGATCCTATTGCTGCTGGCTGGAAACCAGTCAACCGGGTGCAAATAAGCATCCTTGCCTCCATTGCTAACCGGGCAGGAGGGTACATCACAACCTCACTGCCACATTGCTGGTAAAGTGCAAATCTAGATTAAAACCTGAACTCCCTCCTGATCCAATTCTGGCTAAAAGGGCCATCTCACTTTTCCTATCCACAATGTCATGGAAAAGATTTGGGAAGCACAACGCATTTTACTCATGCTCAGTTTCAGATGCTTAACCGGTTCTATGCGTGGAATGTGAGCCCAGTTTGAGTTAATCTTAAAGAGATCCTGACTGTCATATCTGCCACTTCCGATCTCTCCTGGCCCTGCAAGAGTTTTCCTCTACATGATCCTCCTCAGGCTTCGTTCTGGCAGCTCGAAGATTGGTCATGTTCACAGGTAGGAAGTGCTCCCACAGCAGAACTGGGACACTTGCAAATTAAGAGTCTGTTGAAGTGAGGGAAAATTGAAAGGAGTTTTCAGTAGCGTATAGCTGGCTGCCAAATTTTCATGTCAAGTTCCTTGTTAAAATTCTACATCCCAAAGAAAAACATATTAGAAGTTCTGGAAAGTAAAGGACCTGTAGAAGTCTTTTGAACCGTCATTCTCTCACCAGATAAAGACATAGGTCATAGAAATAATGGACTCAGATCCAATCTAAGGACCCCATTCCACTCTGCTCCAGCACTCCACAATTCCCACAAAAAGTATTTTAACCACCACATATCTAACTAATATTGTTAGATACAAGCTTGTAAGAGCATCAAGCAATCACAGAAAGCATCAAGACCCTGCACTTGAGGTAGTCCTTCGCACTGAATAAACCATTCAAACTCTAGCCTTCAGAAAAGA
Organism: Bucorvus abyssinicus; assembly: GCA_009769605.1. Taxonomy (NCBI): domain Eukaryota; kingdom Metazoa; phylum Chordata; class Aves; order Bucerotiformes; family Bucorvidae; genus Bucorvus; species Bucorvus abyssinicus. Next base: position 20,284,020 of record CM020035.1, on the reverse strand, counting down.
TTTTAGCAACAAAGCAGGTTATGATGCAACTCACAGCACCAAGAGAAACCCCCTGAGCAACCAACCCTTTCAGCATTTCTCTGTGTTATAATAAATAAGATTTACATCAGCTGCAAGCAAACAACAGCAGGGTTCCATGGCAGAACATGAGGGACTGGTGTTATATTTAGCCACAGGGTGCAAGTCAGATGAGTTGGTGATGAATGAGCAAGGACTGCAGATCCATGGGGATCTCATGGAATTTTTTTAGCACTTCTGTAGTGTGTGGGTAGAATTTAAGTAAAAGTTTTGGAGCACACTACTTCGAATGACTTCTGTAATTTTATCACAAGCCATGTACTTTTTGGTTTTCCATCAAAAAGCCTCAGCACTTAAGTCAAATGAAGATTTCCATTTTCATTTCTTCATAAAGTATCTAGCTCTAGTGATTACCAAGACGAGCTTGAAACAGGTCTGCAAGAGCTAGCAGGGCAACCAAAGCAGCAAGTGAAACACAATCATCATTTCTGAAGGCAGTTTGCAGAGGTCATCATTCTGATTTTGTCAGCGCTCACTGCTGACCGTAATTGAGCTGGGGAAACTATTACAGGTCACTGGTGCTTGCTTCTCGGTGGAAATTGCCAAGCATCCTTCGGCTTTTCCCACTATAGAAGGCAATAAAGGCATCTCCAGGCAACAGTGTGCGGGGTTTGAAGTGCTGTAAGAAGTAACGTTTCTCTGGCACAGGTGAAGGCATCCCTACGCTGGCTCTGCCTGCACAGCAGGGCAGGACTTCTCAGCTCACATCAGTCCTGCGCTACATTCCGGGGGGTTTCCTCTAACCTGTGCAGGCAGACAGAGGAGGTTCCATAATCAGCTCTCTGCTTTCCCTACTGTCTTCTGTGCTGAATGAATCCCGCTTTCAGACACCAAGCACTAAATATGGATGAATCACATAAAACGTCCAGTGGAAAAGAGAAAATGTAAGATTAAAGAAGTTATACTTATTGAAGGTACCCTGCTGAAGCAAAGCAATGGAGGCAGAAGGGGCATGTTAAACAGCCGCATTCAGCACACGGCACTGCATAACTTTTGGGATTGCGTAATTAAAAACCATGAGCAATGCGCAGATAAGGGTGAGCACCTCAGTGTTACAATTTCCTGTCTTCAGCCTGCAACATTTCTCAGGCTTTAAGCTACAGCGACTGTTCTCCATTTTTGTGATACTATGGGTGACCACTTGTCCTTGCTTTCCAGTGACTGTCCCTTACTCAGCTGGACGTATGCGCTGGGCCATACCTGCTAGTTGGACAGATACAGAATCAGACCTGAAGCAGCTCCATCCTTTTACAAAACTAACCACAAAACAAAACCCACCAAAAGACAACCTTCAAACCCTCTCCTTTTATGTTCTCCCCTGAACTGCACCGCTGGAATAAAAACAGCACATGTGGTGTTACAGATTTTTGGTTAAACCTCGCCCCCTATAATTGGACCCAACCAAGGTTTCTGGTTTTGCATGTACAGGGGTGTGATGTACGATGGAGACAAACTTCTGGAAAGGCTACCTAGCACCTAGTGAACCACCAGTGCTTGCAGCATGCAGGTTCTACCGTGTTCCATCACAAAGGATACTGCATACTGAGACTTCAAACAACACAGGTCGATACACCCCTGCCAAGTTTTGGAGAATGGGATGTAAAATCCAGAGTCATCCGAGATTTTAATTTAGGTTTAACAGCCTGCTAACACAGAGCAACCTCAGCGCACAGAGAGCTTTGCTCTCCTGCGCCCTTGGTGTTTGCTGAACCCAGCTGAGCTGCGTGTTACCTTCTAAAATACTGGAAAACGAGAGCTTTAGCGCCCCAGGATGGGACAGAAGGGAACCGACTTAGACTTTCGGAGGAGAACCAAGATGGAAAACTCTGTGTCGGAAGTTACAAACTGAAGACAAAAGAAGTCAGATGGTGGGGCAAAGACCTGGGAACAAGCAAAAGCTGCATTGTGACTTTGTTCCCTCAGAGGGACTCTGAAATGACTGAATCTGAACTATCTTTGCTAAAGTCTGTTTTGTTTCCCTAAACCACATTGGCATTTGAAATCAAGTCCTGCGTGCTTTGCATTTATGCAGCAATCTGAAAACTAAAGGATTCTAAATTTCTTTTACAACTTCGTGAATAGCTGCAACCACCACAAGGTAAATTTGAAAACCACTGGTGGAACAGACCTCATTTACCTAAAACCAGTGCAACCAGGATTATTGTTATTCAAAGGCAATTGTACCTTTATATTTTATACTTAGATCAGCAATAAGCTGCAGCACATGTAGGGTCTATCGGTCCCAGTCCCCAAGGCTGCAGAGCAGATCGAGTGAGCAGGATCTAACTGGAGCCTAAGTGTTCCTTGTGACCTGCCAGATGAGTTACACCTCTGTGTGGGGGACACAGCCTGCAATGAGACATCTCCTTGGCAAAGCAAGCTACATCTCGAAAGAAAAAAGGGCATCACCCTGCCAGTAACAAGTGCAGAAACTATTTGGTACTGATGGTGATTGCCATAAGGCTCATTGTAAACAAATTCGATAGCACTATTTTCCAAGACTCATTCCTCTCTGAAATGACCAGGACAAAAAGCCTCACGTAGCACCAACAATATTTTAACTTACCTTTCCTTGAGAAAACAACTCCAGACTTGCCTGAAAATGAGTCCTTTTCTCTGTGACCCATCTTGCCTCAAATCACAGAAGCAATAAAACATAGTGCTTCATTACCACGCAGCTGGAAGGGAAATAATCTGTGGTCTCCCTGAATACTTTAAATTCACTTGTGAAGCTTCCTCAGAAGTTTTTGGAAATATAAAATATAAAAAAGGGATACGACAATCAAATGGTTTAAACCGTGACTGATAATATTAAAGCTAACATCCAAGAAATTACTGAAAAATGAGAATATTTTCTTGTTGATAATGTTGGTTGTGTAGTTTTCAATTACTTTTCCTCATCTGCCAGAAGAGGTTTAGAATTGCAGGAAAATTTTCATTTTGCTAGTCCTGGAGATGTTGAAGTGTGTGTCCCCAAGATGCTCATCTCAATTAGGATTATAAGTTTGGCCTCTCAAGCACAGACTGTAGCTAATTTAACCAAAATAACACCTTCTTAGAGTTCTCAGTCCACGAGCAGAGGTTACTACCCCTTCCTTTAAAGCGTGCCCACAGAAAAGGTTGATTTGGGATGGAAATGCCTGCAGGGGGGTGAAGGGAGAGCAAGAACTTCCCAAAGGATATTGGCGGCTGGAGAAAGTTTCTGTGCCATCGAAGGCTGCTCGTCCCTCAGCCAGGCTCTGCCCCGGTTTTGTGCCAAGAGCAAACTTGACTGTTTGAACACTCGAGCTCTCGTAGCAGGAACCGAGAGATCCAGCGGGGTAGGAAAGAGTTGCTGGGTGCGTGGTTGTGGGTGGACAAAGGATAGTACAGTGAAACAATTCTTCTAAAACAATAATGGTTAAACCGGTTACTGTTTAACAACCCTAATCTTTAGTATTTTGCAGCACCTGGAAGTTGCTGCTGTACATTCAGCGAGGAAAGCGCCGATTTGCCATTTTCAATTGTTTAAGCGTGATGAAGGCTTTGTGACATAACGCATTTATTGGAGGGCAAACGGTAAGAGATATTGATGACATTCTTTGGCATTTCACTCTTTGGAGGGAAATTTTATCCGAAAGCACATCCAGATAAAAGGAAAAGGGATCTCACTTCATGGCATGCGTTTGCTTTCAAATATCTGATTTCATTTCTTGAAGCTTGAAAAACAGAATAGTAATATCACTTTAACCTGATCTAAGCCATCTTCTCTTTTTTTTTTTAATATATTTTCAGGAAGCTGGAAACATTCTGAAAGGGTTCAAACTAGACAAAAGCTGGATATGGTTTGTTTGGATGAAGAATTTTGTACACTGAGAGATTCAGCATGTTTCAGGAAATACCTAGTTCTCATATTAAATGCTGCTTCTTTCAGTTTTTCAAAACCTGTGGAACGCTTTGTGTTTATTCCTACCTCAGGTGGAATAGCGGAAAGAAACCTTTTCATGATATCGACAGATCTTGGCTGTTTGCAGAAACATGAAGCACACAGATTTTGCTAAGCCCTGACTTCAAATTGTTTTCAGTCCTCCATGTAAAGACTGTAAAGAGTTTTACAAACTGATTTAAATCCACATTAAATTATATAAAAAAGTATTAAAATTGGAATATCTACCATTTTCAAGTAATAAAATGAAGCTTAATATCATTAAATTATGTATTTGGACATGCTTGAACTGTGTTTCCCCAACCATGTTTCAGGACATTGCTGCTAAGTATTACCTAGTTGTCCACTTGTCCGTTTTTTCTATCCAAAAAAAAAGTAATTACCCTAATTATACCTCAGCCCTTCAGTGCCAGTGGAGTACCACATCACAGCCAGTTTTCTGTGGTAGTGACTTGGGCGAAATCAATTCCATTCTCACCATTAACTTTTCCTGAAATTCACTGCTATGCATCAAGCCCCGCTTTCCCGTAGAGGTGTCTCCTCAGACGCTTGGTCTCCTGCCTTTCAGCAGAGGGAGGCCAGCAGCGCCTGATGCCTCTCAGCAGCAAGCAGACCGTGGAGGTATGACAGTCTCCACGTAGCCTGCAAGTGATATTTCGTCCTTGCTGGAAACCGTGACGTTTTGACATCCATTGGAGCAAGTACAAAACCCTTACGCAGCTGAGGGACAGGCTCTAGGTGGCTGCAGTGCTGGGAACGGGTGAGCATCACCCAAAAGATTTTGGTTTGCGTCCTCTCTCACTGAAACCAGCTCCAGTGCAATTTCCTAGTAGAAAGGTTTTGATCTGATAGAGACAAATCAGCAAAACCCAAGGCAAATCACAAAACCCTTACTACAGAAAACCTTTTCTTGGCCACACGTGTCAGAGCAGCACAGCAAACTGGGATTACAGCGCAGAATCAAAGAGGACGACAAAAGCTTTGCATCTCTCTGCAAAGGCCTCGCAAAGGACACGTGCCACTGCCAGACACTCTCTGACCTTGGTGACAACAGCAGGGACACCAGGAATGCAGGAACTGACCTAAACTCACGCTCTTATCAGATCACGCCGGCAGGATGGGCAGCAGAGCGTCTGTGCGCTGAGAACAGGTTAGCGCACCGGATGGAGCTCTGACGCAGAGCTCCACCCTGCAGGACTTATAAACAGAAGCCAGAACAAATCCTGCCTAGAGGCAGGGACGATCCGGCCGACCAGCTCAAGCGAACAGGCAGTCCCCTCACCGTGTGTCTTCCCCATCCCGGGAGAGAGGATTTTGGTTGTACTGGCATATTTAGCCAACCCATATGTAGATGGAGTACAAATCTAGATCTTTCCCCCAAAACGTGTTTCGAGAAGTGTGCCGGAGAGGGAAGGTTTCAGCAGGAAACCCTACGCACGGTATTTATGGGTTCTCCTACCTTCTGGGAGCCAGTGCTACGAGTACACTGGTAACCCACGGCTTCAGTGTCGGTTGATGCCGTGAGTCACAGCTGCTGGCCTGCTTTCGAACCGCTCACATCGCACCGTTTGCTTCCTGTTGCACACAGCCTCGCCTCGGACGAGAAAAAACTACCAGAAAAAAAAAGCTAGACTATCACTCAGTGTAAAACAGTGCTGCCAGGGTACCTGTAATTTTCACTGAAGTCAGCAAAACCTGTGAGTAAGTAGGGTCAGGCTCTCCCTTTGCAACACGTAGTAAGTATACACATAAGTAATCTTTTTCAAGCCCTTGCAGCAAGGGTGACTTTCAGCCCGAATGCAAGCAGGGCTCATGCTCACAGAAATGATCCGACGCCAGCACTGCAAACATTAACGTCTCCCACGTTACCCGCGGAGCCGCACGCGGGAAGATGCGCGCACACCGCTGCTTTCTGTCAAGGAGCCGAGCAGCTCGGACAGCCCGGGAAGGTGAAAGCGGAAAGAAAAGGACAGGCAGTAACTTTAAAAATACGAATGTTTTCCATACTGTAACACAGCCTCTTCCGCAGCGGGAGAAGGCGGCAGCTTTTCACGATTCCTTCTCTCAACAAGGTAATCCACAGAAACTGCCTAACTCTGAAGCTGGTCAAACAGTTTTGCTCAAACCAAAAAAGTCTATTAAAAAAATGGAGTTGGAGTATATGCTATGCGAGGTATGGTCTTTATTCAGCAACACCTTCCCCCATTTTGGTTTTTCTTTTTTTTTTAAAAAAAAAAGGTGGGGGGTAAAAAGTTGGAAATTGCTTATCTGGACTTTTTCAAAAGGATGATCCAGTTTTTCCATCTGAAATAACATTTTTCTTCAACATCCTGGCAACACTGTGGTAACTTCTGAAAAGCTCCAAATCAAAATGAAATATCGCACCTGACTGCAATTTTAAAGATTTTTCAGTTTGCTTGAAAATGTAAAGTGGTTCCTACCTCTGCTCAAGCCAAGCTTGAGCTCTGGGAGAGCAGACTTAAGGGTAATACAAGAAAAAAAACCAAACCAAAAAACAAGTGGGCAAGGAGGAGAAGGGAAGCAGCAGCGGCTGGGCAGGGCCAGAGCCCTGAGGTGGTGGCAAACGTGCCTGGTGCAAGTTCTGGGTCGCAGAACGGGAACTTTACACTACTGAGCTGAAGCATCGGGTCATGCCCACGGGAAAGCACTGGCAGGCTGCGCCTTCCTCAAGCTCAGAGACCACACTGTGCTACACAGCACACGATTATAAAATCTGTCCACGTGCTGAGCTACCAAAAGCCTGCTCTGCAGATGTCCCAGTTTCTTATGGAGACTCCACCTTTAGCACAAGCCAAAGCTGCTCCCGTAACGACGAGGTTGGCTCCCTCTCTCAGTGGCTTTTACCAAGGGCATCTTTGGCGTCAGCCCTGTTTGTGCAATGCTGACATCTGTCCATCAGGATATTTTCCCCCAGCCTTCATGCAGAGTGGCATGAGGTGTTTGATGCCGCAGACGACCTATGAAGTGTTATCTGATAGACTATGAGCATAAACTAAGATGTGATCTAGCTGCCACTGAGAAATGACTGATTGCGCTGCAGCTGGATTGCCCAACAGCCATCAGATCACACAAGCTGTGAACCCCTCTTTGAGATGAACCAGAAATCTAGAGAGATCAGACTCCATAGGGTTTTACCGATGGTACCACAATACCCTGTACCAACCCATACTCACTGACCAGCCAACGCCACTGTCTTCTTCCTTCTCACCACCTCTTTCAAGCATCCTCACTCCTGAGGCAGGTTATACTCTTGACCTTTTAGAATTGCAGTATATAAAGGCAATACAGGGTAAAGCATTAGGCAAAGGCAGTACCGTGGTTTTTCAACAGCAGCTTTTGACCTCAGCACCTTCTCACACTGAACAAGAGTCAGGTGTAGTGGGAATCCCCCGACCTGGCTGCAGCCTGCCAAGTCTGGCAGTGTAAGGAGGGCTCTTCAGGCAACAGAGACAGGAGTTGCCCAGGACAGCTTAACCCACCCACATCAGAAACCTGTTTCTTCCCTGCTGACTACAGAGATACAACTCAGCTTTGACTGCTCATCTAAAATGAGGGGGGATGAATACCGATGTATCACACACGTCCTCTGATCCCAGTAAGGTCAGCAAGGGGCAGCTATTTAAAATTATTTTTGGTAACCCAACCCTCAGACTGGGACTGAGTTCCCCAATTTGTAAAACGGGAACAAGAGCACGTCCCCTCATTGAGGAGATGCCAAGATCATGAGGAATTCAGATTGTGCAGTGATGAGGGTCATACTGACATCTCAGCTAGTTGTATAAATGAGATGCTTTAAGTGACAGCATAGGAAAGTTTTATCTTCTGTGAATCTGGATGGCAAGAACTTACCATAGATGCTTGGCTTAGAAAGACATTTTTAGTGTCTTTATTTTGTCTCGAGTGTTTAGCTTGATCTTGTGATTCCAAAGGGCTCCTTTGCTGCTCCACCCCTCTTTGCACCAACGTGAGTCCACTCAGCTAGTCCTCAAGCTTTCAACAACTCCACCTTAATTCTGGCTCCCCATTTGAGCAAGGGAAAACCGCATCTCTTTTTACAGAGAAGAAGGATAAGTACCCCAGCTGTGACTTGCCCAACAGGCAGGCAGCAGCTAAGCCAGCTCAGGGACAGTTGATTTCCAGCCTCGTGCTCTCTCCCTGCCTCAGCTTCTCAGTGGTTTACTGCAGTGAGAGTCTGCAAGCTAAGGGAGAATCTTGATGACTAATTGTTCTGAGCCTAAGGACAAAGATCTCTACTCGCTGTAGCAGATCCTGTGTTTCAAGAGGTTTTCGTTACTCCTCTCCCCCTTCCTTAAATATGTTTTCATCAGGAGGATGCAAGTTTGATTCATTCAAGGCATGGATTTCTTTGCCTATGTTTTGAAGTCTCAAGTAATGGAAACAGAAAATTCATCAGTCCCTGAGAAGAAGGTAAAAAATTTCTCTCTGTGTTTAGATAAAAAAGTCTACAACTGTAACCACTATGGCCTGGTATGTTTTGGGGGCATACCAGTTTGATTCCAGATATGGTGAGGCAGAGGGATTCCTGACCACGCTAACTGCTGTAGAGCTGCTGCAGATGCAGAAACCCAATGGCAGATCATGTAGCATTGCCACAAAATACTGGAAGGAGATATGCAAATATTTTTTTCTTCAGCCTGAATGCAAAAATATGCACCTCCCTTTCTGCCATCTGTATTTGAACAGTTAATTTAACCATGCAAAAAATGACACTATCATTCCACTAGTGGGGGACGAGGCTCTAATAAAAAAAAAAAATAAAAATGGAATCTACTCTCCAAGACTCAAAAAATTGTGGAGGAACTTGCAGCTTTAAAGGTGAAAAATCTCCACTGAGCACAGAGGGAGAGCTGTAATGCCACCAGTGCAGTGTGTGTAGCTGTGATATTACACATCTTCTGGACCTGCTGTCATCATGAGAAATGCCTGACAGACAACAGCCCAGATCTGGGCAGGAAGACAACTCTGTTAGCTTCAGGAAGAAGCACTGTGCAGGCAAAAAAAGGTCACACTGCACAATCAGGGCCCGTATTTGTAACTAATGAAGGCTAATCTCAGGATTTATCCTGACACTTTCCTATGTGTCTTTTTTTTTTAATAAACCCAGAAATGAGAAGCATCTACCGATTGCTGTATTATTTAACCCCTATTTGAATTCCATAGAATTAGCAGACTCTTTCCTTTTTCATGGGATTTTTTTTAAAATGTCCAAACTCCTTCCTATTCAACAGCTTTTATGTCCTTGCACAGAACAACTATTCAAAAATCTAAATTAAAAAATCTCATCTTTTAATACACATGGAATAGTTTTTGCTTTATCCAAAAGTCAACAGACAAGCAACCAAAAGAGTCTGGCCCAGCTGGAACACCGTACCAAGAGCAGCAGCCAACAAGATGAGACCGTTTTGCTCTGAGCCTCACTACGATTCTCACTGTATCTCTGTCTTGCCAGAAACAGCCAGTCCTCTTCCTCTGCCTCTCCCACAGAACTGGAATAAAGCAGCACAGAGCGGGAGGTGTTGTGTCTTCCACACGAGTTAACACCACACTGTATTTAGCCTACTCCTGGTATTCAACCTACAGCTCCTGGCAGCCAGCACACGAAGGTATTCCACCACAGCCCCTCTGCATCCCGCAACACAGAAACAAGAGAAATCCTTCGCTATCGCCACACAGATCCTAAGAGATTCTTACAAATCGCTTCGGGTGTACTTCTAGCAGATCATGTTTCCTTAACAGATCTAGTAGATTTCAAATGGTTTCATTCAGAAAGATCCCATGAAGTCCTAATAACACTATCTGGATCCAGCAGCAGTCTAATAACCGCTCCCCAGAGAGGATGAGGGCGTATTTATTTGTAAATAATACCCTGCAGAGTTCTCTGCGGAGAACTAGAAGGTAAAGAGGTGCAGGTGTGTGTGGTGGGGAAAGTCTGATCTGACGGACATCAGTCACATCGTCTGCTTGTTCGTAAACTTTGATCCAGCGTGAGAGCTGCCCATTGCTACAGCAGAGAGAAATACTGATTTCTTATGGCTGGAGTGCTCTGATCTGTGGACAAATGAATAGTTGTACATGAAAACAGGCCCTTTATCCTGGCAGAAACCATTACAGATCCAGTACAAACTGGGAAACGCCGTGTTGTAATGTAGAGAACTGCCCGTCAAGTCTGCACCATACCGTAGCTGGCGGGTCCGGGGAGCAGCTCGCTCGCTGGCTCTCTGGAGAGCTGCCTGCACACGGGCACGTTGCTCTGAACTCGGATTTCAACCCCTCCTGTAACTTGTGACATCTGTGCCCTTCCAGAAGAGGCTGCGGGCCAGGCTGCGTGTTCAGCATCACTCACACGCCGTGCCAGCAGGGCAGCTGGGACACGAGGAGGGGGCCAGGGCTTGCCCAGGGTGCTGAGGCCAATCCAGGGCACACAAGGGCAAAGCGTGGGGTTGTGTAGCTGCCTTTGCAGGTAACCTCTGGCCTTTCTTCCTTCCCCTCCCTCAGGTGAAAAGCCAACATAGGATCATTTCTATGCTTATTTTCTAAAAGACAAAGCAGCGGTCAAACTCACACCCCAAACCCATTCAGAGTTGGGGTTCCACAAGTTCCCTTCCTCATCACAGTGCCAGTGCAAAGAGCAAGGGCATCATTAGCAATGCCAGGCTCCCATCCTGGCTCTGCTACAGAGCTGCTGTGGGACTTGGATAGTTGTACCCATTGTCTGGGCCTCAGCTCTCCGAACAGTCTCCCTCCCTGGGGTGCTTCACTTGTGAGCTCTCTGGCACAATGAGAACCTGACTTCTGCAGCTGCTCTGCGTGCTGTAAATAATGGTGGACACAGTTATCACCTTCTGAACACCACTCTTACCATCACAACACGACATTACACCAGCACAACATGCCAAAACACATTATTTAGGACAAGAAGGTTGAGATATGAGATGAAGGGGGAAAATCGAGTACTACGACAAACAGCCTGCAGCACACTGTGTGGAGTCAGATCAGAACGATAGGTTATTCGTTCCAGCTGAGCGCTGGCCCCATGCTAACAGCAGGCAGAGCCTGCACAAGTTCCTCTGCACAGTGTTGCCTGGTGCTCTGGGAAGATATAGATTAGCTTTGGTGACAAGCCGTAGCGATGCCTACAGACCCAGGTCAAGTCTGGCATAGTGTCCTGCTGCCAGTTCCTCCTCAGAAATAGAAGTGCTGTGGCAAGTGAGACAGAGATATCTCAACACTCTGGGGAAATGTAGCTGGTGAGGCCAACCGGGACACTGCGCTGATGTTGGTGGCTGGCCCTGGGCACACAGTTCTCTGGAGCACAGCGCTGAGAGCCTGGAATTGGCCTTGGTGGCAAAAGAGCTGTGTTTGTGCAGAGCTGCCTCTGAGTGGGACTCCTAAGAACAGCTCAAGCCTGAGCCACCCAAGTGGCTCTTGAGGGAGCTGGGCTGGGGGTGTGCACACAGGACACACAATCCCCGATTCTTATCAACAGCCTTCAGCGGAAAGCCAGCTGCCAGTACTCAGCTGTTCTCACTAACTTGATCACTCTAGTTTCAGATATGCTGCCTCTTTGGTGCAGATCTTAAAGAAAAAGTGATGCCCCTAAAGCACATCGGGAAATACATACGTAACATGGTGCATGTGAGCATGGGAGCTGCACATGGAGTTGGTAGAAATCGGTATGTCTGGTGTGGGAAGCTAACTGTCCTCTGAAATGGGAAGGAACAAATGTAGACCCACTCTGAATAGCAGGACAGACTGGGGCACATGGGTAGCACTAGCATTTCCATTTCATTTTACAGGGAATGCCCATGCAGCACTGACTGTGCTAAGAGGATGGGTAGGCTGCAGCCCCCACTGCCTTCCATGCCCACTTCTTGGGGCTGCAAGAGACCATGCTTCCCACCCCAAGTTTCATGATCTATATTGAGAAAGCAAGGGCTGAGATGTGGTACAGGAAGGGGAAGTGGCTCATTCAGGATCCTAAAGCAGAATAGGAATAAACAGAAGGTATGAAAGTCCTGCCCTCAGTTTTGGTCCCTTCTGGATCCTGAGACCACAACTCAGATTGCATTCTCTGGGTGTAGGTAAATTGTGCTGCAATTTTGGATTGAAAAGATCTACAGTGTATTGATAAGAAGCTGGTCTCAGAGAAAAAGGTATTCCATGGGCTGAGGTTCCCAGTTGTATAAAACAGGGCAGTGCCACTGAATTGAAAGCACATGTTAAAGAGTGTGCTGACAGCCATAGCAGCAGAGTGGAGACTAAAATCTCCTTAGCAGTGGGCTGGAGACTAGCACTGTGCTGCCGGGGGAATTAATTTAACTCCTTTATATTCTTTTTCTCTTGGTGTTAGAGCTGCTTTGAAAAAAAGCAGTGCATGGTCTTGGGTGCGTCTTTGTGGGACCGAATGGTGCACAGCACGGCTTACCTGGACAATTAGCTTATTTTCTTTATCAGGCAGAATTCGGTAAGTATAAACGCAATTCCGGAACCTGGAACAGATCAGAGGAGATATGGTGAGACCATCTCCAGAAGGGAATTGCTCCATAGCATCCCTCCCCATGAGAAAAGGTAGTGGAAGACCCCGAGACACCTAGATGGGTTCATGCACAAGGATTTTAAACATCTCTCTCTCTTTCTTTCCCTGGAGTCTGTGAACTGACACAAACCTGAAGTGTTCCTGGCCACTGAGACATGGTTGCAGATGTCACTGCAAAAAGTGATATCAGCATCAGCCTCAGAGTGAGTTATTCAACTCTTCTTCTGGCCGGAAAGAAAGAAAACACCAAATGGCTCTAGCTGTCAGTAGAGTGGGCGTCTCAGGAAGGAATGAGAAAGCAGAAATACAAAAGACACAGGGCCAAAATCAGCAGTGAATGGGTAAATTGAAGGACTAGTACGTGCACTGACTTGTATTGGAAAAAAAATAATAGATTTCAGCTGAATCACAGTAAGGCAGCTGATTGCTAGGCACATTTGCATGCACAAACCCTAAACAACAGCCTAAATGAAAACCCACCTCACTATCGTGGTGTGGATGCACACTGTAGATCAGCCATAATGAACATTTTGTCCCACCTAATTCAGTTAGATTCTTATTTAAGGGGGGATGGATGAGTGTTTTGCCCAGCGGAGGACCGCATTAATGCACAAGAGCCCAAGGGAAGCCTGAGCAGTGCTGTGACATGGTCAGCATGACCTTCCTCAGCAGCTGCTGAGCTTTGTGGAACTTGCCCAACAAGTGTGGACAAAAAAAAAAAAAAATAGATATATAGATTTTTTTACCTTTCTTCCAAGTGAACAACAGTTTGATTAAATATTTTAAGGCACCTGCCAAGCACTCTGTTAAAACTTACGATATGAGTTAAGCCAGCAAACGATGCTGGTTTCAACCCCTTCCTCTCAAAGGGAAAAACTGAATTCCTTGGCTGTAACAGAAACATGGCATTACCTGTGGAATCATTATGAAATGTGGGCTGAGGTCAGCCCCAGAGCTGGGGAGATCAGGCAGATCAATAAACCATAATTATGTTGTGAGTCTCTTCATCACATGCCTTTCAGGATCACTCCACACAAGAGGGAGAAAGAGAGATCACCAGGATTTTTGGCATCCTTATACAAGGAGTCGCAAAGAGCAATCAGAAATGAAAAGAAATTACTAATAAACCATAGCTGAGTTTTTCCAGAGTGTTTGGAGGATTTTGTCCGGTATCCCCACGAACCTGTATCTTTTGATGGCATTAATGCAAAGAACACAGAAGAACTAGAACGCTCTCAGAGCTCCGTACCACTTCGCCAAGCAATGTAAGACCATTTCACAGGCACCTATTCATTCACGCAGCTGAAGATCTCACACAGAGCTGGAAGTCACAACTGCTTTGGATTGCCACAGTACTGCTAATTGCATGGGGCAGTCAACACCAGATGAGGGAGGATATGCCCCGAGGAAGGGTATGGGGTTTGTTTTTATCTGTCAAAGCAGTTCTCTTACACCATTTCCTCCTGATGATATGCAAACAGAGCTGAGCAGAACTGCTCATGCAGCTGATGGGAGAAAATTTGTGTGTGTGGAGATTATGAAACTGATAAAAAAAACCACCTCAATGGCTCTTGCATCACAAGAGGACCCTCCTTGTTACCTTCACAGAAAGTGCCCCATCATACAGGCCTTTAGCAGGCTGCTGTCATAATACTTGTAAAGAGGTTTGAGCTGAGGACTGGTGAGATCCATGGAAGAGCAAGGAAAGGAGGGCTGTTGGGCGGGACGGGAGCAGGGAGGAGCACTTCTAGGATCAAAAGCAGGAATCCTCTTTAGCAGTCCCCTAACGTAGTGCATGTGGATGGAGAAGACAGGGACTCTTACTCCATTTCTACCCTTAGGCTTCCTCTCCTCAGTGTCCTGAGTGACCAGATATGTGGTCCCGGTGACTGTCACATTCCAGGCCCTCCCTAAAAACTGGGTTGAGTTCAGAATTGCTCAACCACTGTTCAGGCTGTCTGGATTGGAGTGTGTGTAAATACAGCATTGGCCTCAGGTTAAACATGTCACCAAGAACTTTGTCATGTCTCTGTCCTCTCAACCAACCAGAGCAGCAAAGGGGACAAGGCTTATATTTTCTCTTTCCTCTCCTGCCGTAGGTGTTTTTACGCACAGGTGATGAAGTGCGTATTGGGAGGGTCTGGAAATCCTAAACAGGACTGCCATGGCAGGCATGGTGCCAAGTGTGCCAGGAGAGAGGCTGTCCCCACCCCCGGGCTGGAAGGGGCATCTCCCAGGCAGTGTCCTCTGAGAGGGATCCCAAGGCTGCAGCGAGCCTTTGAGCGTCATCTCTACAGCGTGGTTAATCCTGCAGCCGTTCACGCACACACCGCCGACCCCAGATCTCCTGGATACCAGTTCAGGTGCAGTGCGCTGTGAACGCTATGCAGGCTCTTTTGGATGTCAGGATCCAGGCATTCATCTCCGGGTAAGGTAGAGAGCCAATTTCTTATCAATAAACTGGCAGACCAAATGATCCAGGCACAGAGAAAGGAGGAGGAGAATGGCTTTTCTTCTTGCCTTTTATGGGGCAGTGTGACCAGTAGAGCAGAGGACAGCAGTGCAGGGGGAGGAGCGTTCCCTCAGCATTTGCTGGTTCAGCTCTCTGCTAAGTTAAATGCTGCTGCTCTGAGTTTCAGCAGAGGAGGGGAGGCACTCTGAAAAGGCCCTGCAAACACACCTCCTTTACTTGTCTATATTTATACAGACCATATTTTCTTAAAGCAGCTCTTCCAGAAAAGTCACTATTTCAATTCTATGATATAATAATAGCAATAAGTGCTTTTGCTGGATTTTGACTGACCTGCCCAATAAATATTAGAACGTTGTAGAATATGACGCTTCTTTTTCAGAACGAATTTCATGGTTTTTTGTTTTCCTTATCTACACACAATCGACACTTTCAACCTTTTGCAGTCAGGCTTTCAGCTGCCCTCTCTCTCTCACTCTTTGTTTCCAGCCTCTCTGATTTTTAAACAGAAGTAACTGAAGAGCTCCAGCTTCAAACGCCTTCCAGTCAATAACACAGCTGAAACTGATACAGCTCTGAGGAAGTTTTCAGCTTCAGCAAAGCTGCCCATTTTGTAAAGATGACATTCAGAGGGAAAGACTTATTCACCATCTTTAACCCTTTCTCTTCACAAACTAACAGCAAACCAGCATAAGCCGAAAGCTCCTTAGGTACTTTGACAGAAGTTTGTGTGGCATTTCTCAGACTGTAATTACTGCCATCCCTTCGCACCACCAATCCGGCTGCTCTTGGCTGACAAGGCTGGGTGCTCCCCGTTTCTTTAATCAAGCCACCTCAGAAGGGATTTAAGAACATAACCTTTGGCTCCCGGTTCAGAAAATCCTGGTCATTATATTGTTTCTATTTCCTGATCCCATGTCTCTCAAGTCACAAAAGGCTTTCAGATTTGGCTGCATAAACATTTACAATGGAAAAACTTATGCAAATGCGTATTAGTAGGCATTTTTACAGCACCTTCCCTTTCTATAAGCTCCACCATCACTGTAAAAATATTTTGTGTACATACCAGTTACAAGTCAAATCAAAGGGGTCATACTAAAAATACTCAATGGAAGCAACAGTCCAGTCTAGTAAAATGTTCCCTTACTTGCAACTTGGGCCCTCAGCCCATGCTACATGGTTAGCCCTCCTTCCTCCTGTGGCTCTTCATCTGCAGCCGCCCTCTTTCTCTGCTCCCTCCAGAAGGACAGACCTCTTCCCCACGTTATTACACACATCTGAAGAGGCAGGCAGAGAGGCTCTCTGCGCTTGGTCAAAAGCCCCATTACCCAGCCGCCGATCTCTGACACTCTGACACCTACGCTTACAGGGCAGTTACCCAGCCCCACGCCTTTCTGCAGATGAATCTTCTGCAGCAGACTGTGCTGTCACCAGAAGTCTGACCTCAGAGACAGGCAGTTAAGACCAGAATTATAAACAGCAGCACCACCTTCACCACTGCCAGAAATACACTTTCAGAAAGAAGCTACCCTGAGAAACCTGCTTGTAATTTAAGGTGGGGTAAGGATGAAATAAATTTTGTTAATCTGCTGCACAGTGGCAGCAAAGAGGACCCAACAGGCAGAGCTGGATCCCGCAGAGGCTCTCTTGGTCTCTTCTAAGCAGAGAGTAACTGTCTTATCTCTCTGTAATGCAAAGGCAAATGCCTTGGACTTCACCTACTGACTTCAATCTCCTCTTGCCCCTGCACTCCTGACTCCAGGAATAACACCTGCCCCTCACACACCCAGGGCAGGAGGCCTTGCTCTCAGGTCCCCAGCCCCAACCCGGAACAGGGGGGTCAGGGCTGCCAGCACTTCTCTCCCGGTTTCCCACATGAAGTATTTACCCCATGAGCCACGTTAATGATGCGGGTAGACTCTCCGCTGTGCTGGCTGTATCATGCTCAGCTCCAGGAACTCTTTCTAACCTTTTGCTGAATGGGACACGGCATTGTACAAGCAGGTGGGTCAAACGCGCACTGAGCCAGAGCAAGAAAAGTGCCTGGGAGGGTACCAGCTCCCTACTTGGAGTTGTTAAATGTAAATACCTGACCCCAGCTTTTAACAGGCTCAAGGAGGTCATGGGGTTATTTTCTCTCAGGGCACAGCCGCAGTATCTCTGATTATTCTCTCCTTTTGAATCAGGGGCAAGAGTAGCACGAGCAGTACGGCAGTACCTGAATATGGGTCTGTTCAGCCTGGCCCTGCTCCCAACCCTTCCCTACCCTGTGGCCCAGTCAGGTGAAACCAGCCACGCTCTGGTGTGGCCCGCACCTTCCCAGTGGGTACAGTGGCTGTTTGCCTCTGTGCTGGAGAGGGTGCAGGGGTAACACCCTGCACAAGCGGGGACAAAATTGTCCGCGTGAAGCGCGAGGTGGAAGGCTGTACTTACAGCACGCAGAGCGCGTATGCTGAAGCAATTGACTCACTGGCCCGCACAAGGAAGCTGCCATCCTTGCCTATTTTGGAGAGCAGGTCTTCGGCTCTGGAGCGAGTGATGTTGCCGTGGTACCAGCACTGATCCATCGCTGGAGCTGGAGGAAACCTGAATGCCAATACAAGAGCTGCCAGAGCTGCCTGTGTCTGTGTGTAACGATCAGGCAGCCTCAGCTCACCAGCTTCCTGTTTCAATAGTACAGAGAGGGAAAGGAAACTCAGCCGCGGACAACTTCCTCAACTCAAACAGCTCAGAGAGTGAGCGTGACATGTTCCTGCAGCCCCTGCTCTCCCTCTTGATGCTGCAGCTGAAGTGACTAGCGAGCCCATGTTCCCTGCCATTCCTTCCCCTTTCATGTCCTAATACTCCGTACCAGAATGTCCCAGCAGAGGATGTCTTCTGCTCCCCCACCAGTTCTGCCCCCCAGGCTTTGATGGCCTGCTATCCCATTTACCACCTCCTGCCAGACCCTTCAAGTTTCCATCTTTTTCCTGTCTGTCTGTCCTACCCACTGCAGGTCTCCGTGGGGAATAAATAAATCTCAGGCTGATCAGAAACACACTGTGCATTAGGTTACTTAGCACTGGCTGCCCCATTCCTGCCTTGTCTAGTCCTTGCATCCAGCTAGGTGTGAGGAGGGGACTTCAAAGAACTGAAAATAAAAATAAAATTACCCCTCTGCATGTTTCCATACACAACAGCAGACTTAGAGGCTGATATGCTCTGGGGATTTGTGACCAAAGCTCCCTGTCAGCTACTGTGAGATGGATTCAAAGATCTTTCCTACTCTAAATCCCCAAAGGTGGGATAGAGCAAAGCCATGCCTGGCAACCTGCGTCAAAGAGGGAAGAATCGGAGCTTTCGCTTCCCTTTTCTTTGTCTGTACATCTGTCCCTTGTCTGTGCTGTTTGGCATGCTCAGTGCTGCATCTCCAAGGCAGGGACACATTTGCAGTAAGGAAGGACATTGCTACAGGGGCGCAGCCTGCATGGCAAATTTGGCTGCCTCTCTTGTACCTCCAACCCCTCTGCCTTTGAAGGCAGCACTTCTGCACATCCACATTTGAGCAGCAGCTAAAAGCAGCAGCTGAGCTGGGACTCTGCCTGGGGCTCAGAGTACAGAGGGACAGTTCCCAGGAAGGGCACAGACACTTCCAGCTCAATGCAACCCTCACCTCCCAGAGCCATGGGAAGTGCTGGAACCATGGCACCTGGATCATGTATGGAGTGTTGCCCCTGTTCACATCATGGACAGCAAGGCAGCAGAGAGCAGCCTGTCACCGAACTGGAGACTTTAGAATTTGTGGGTACGGAGAGGAAGAGTGAACCAGTACAGCCCAGCATTCATCCTGCTGGCCTTCCTGGTGCTTTCAGTTATCCAGACACCTGCTCTGAAGTGTCCAGCTTCATCTCTGCCATTGAGATTAAACTCTGAGCACCAGCAATTCAAAAATTTGTGTGGCCAGCAGAGGACCCTACTAAAAGAGCAGAACTGCAACGTGCAGGGCTTCCTGTCCACGCTGAGCAAGCACCGTCTACAGACCAAAATTAGCTCAGCTGGACCTGCCCTTCAGCTTCACCCAGATTCACACAGGGATTTAGGAGCCAGACTCCCATGGATTCAGGTGCCTAAATGGAGTATGATGCTGAATGCCGAGAACTGACTCTGCCTGGACAGTAGCTCTAAGCTCTCGTAAGCTACAGAGTGGTTACAAACCCTATTCTCCCCACTGAGTGTCCGCATATGGCAAATAGACTGTACAGCTCTTTTGATGGTCCTGCCTGACCATAGTGTGCTGCTAGCCTCACCTGTACCAGGTCCTTGGGATTTCTCCTGCTTATAATAGTTTCTCTGGAGCACAGTTGCAGCCAGAAGCAGAACAGCTCTGAATGTCAAACCACTGCTCAATTTCACAGTGCTTTCTATGCATTGGACCCACATGTGTATGCAGAGTGGACACAGCTGCTGCACAACATGAGTTTTGCTGGAATGAAACTGTGTTTGGAGAGCTTCTCCTGATCTTCTGCAAGTTAACACAAGGTAAGAGGTACAAGCCCTGGTTAGACATCTGAGACTGGTTAGCCGTATACTTAATGTTTAACTCCTATCCATCCCGCCACCAACTTCAGTTTTTAGCAAGCTGCTGCTATTTCCCTCAAACGTATGAATCCCCTGTCCAGCCACACACAACTCCTTGACTTGGAGACATAAACAGGGGGATGTGATCCAAAGACGTGTGATGACTGTAGCAATATGATGTGCAGGCTGGTTTCTGTGCGTATTTCAGAAAAGAAAGCACAGCTCCAGCTGCTCAAAAGGTGAATCCCAGCCTCTAACATGAACAGCTCTGTGAACCCCAATGGCTTACTCACAACACTGCCTGATGAGGAAACGGCGACTGTTTTACTTCTCGTGGCGCTGGCATGCGAACTCTGCAGCACTGGAGAAAGACCAATCCCTGCCTGGTCAGCACGCAAGAGTGTGCATATCCTGAACTACCTGATTCTCAGAGGACAGCAGTAACTTCTTCTGTCCCACACAGAGACACAAGAGGCTGTTCTGCAGGAGATACGTATACCATTCATTTTCTTTCCATTCATTCATGTCTGTGTCAGAGAAGGCTGGTGAGCAGATCTGAAGAGGAAGGGATTAGTTATCTAGAGGGGAGCTAGAGTGTTTGCATCGAGGGGGAATGCAGTGATCAGCCTGCACCAGTTACGTGCCAGGTGGTACTACAGATGTAGCCAGCACAGCCCTAAGGTTTCCATAAGGAAGAGGATGTGCTTCAAATAGTCTACGCTGTCATCCCACAGTCAGGACAAAGCACTGTGTAAGAGCTGCCCTCGTAAAACAGAAGAATAATGGGTACATCTGTCACACAAATCCAACCCAGACTCAACAGAAGCTTTTAGATAACTGCAGGAGCATTTCAATTAAACTTACTTGAGAGAATGAGGCCACAGACAAAGAACTGGGATACGTTTTGATGTTGGATAATCAAAAATTACAGCCCTGGCAGTTTATGGACAAAGCAAACATCATTTTTCTGCATGTCAGGATATTATTCCAAGCTGTGTCTCAGACATTGCAATTAACACTTTATCTAAAGTGGGTTTGCTACAGATGGCCACGTAGTATTGTACCAGCTGGCTGTGCACTCACCAGCCTTCTGGAACCAGTGGATAAATACTGTCTGTAGCACCATTCAAGATGCACAGTGGTCACCTCAAATCCCCACATATATCCAGCCTGTGCACTGCATCAGCATGGGCACTGCCAGCCTTGGTCACATGAAAAGTCCTCAAAGACGCATTGTCACATCATAAAACAAAAGCATCTCATAGCATGCCTGACAGCAGAGGTTAACTCTATAAGACAACAGTTAGCGTTGCTGAAGTCTAAATATAACATTCCCTCATTAGGTAACAGGCTATTGGCCACAAAGTTGTATCTAGACGCTGGCCTACATCTCGTCAGATGAGTAGTACCCACAAAGTACTGGTTAGCTGAGCCACTCTGTGTGCTACTCCAGCCCAGCGTATTACTGACCTGCTGCTTGGGAAAGGCTTAGCAAATTACAGGTGTGTTTGTGAAGGTCAGGAGATCTCTTCACTCCCTTGGTAGCTGCCGCCTCCAGGTGCCCTGAAACAAACCTAGATAGTGAGAAAAGTCAGGGCCCCTTCTCCCAGTGCTCCTGAAAGCTACCAGCAATAAAAGGCAAGGGTGGGGACACTGAGCAAGCAGAGACTCACAGACCTGGGCAGTGACAGGGCAAAACAATCCGATGGGAACCACTAGCATTCCACAAAGGGGATGCATCCTGAGAGCACTCTGGAAAATGGGTGTTTTTCTTCACCAACAGAGCAAATGAACATATTTTCCTTGGAGCCATTCCACAGGTGCACACACAGAATACAACGGACAGCAAACAAGCACAGAATGGTTCATAGAGCAGAATTTTGTCCAGAGGCATGGGTAAAGCTCTCCTAGTCCCATCTGCTCTGATGTGTCTCCCTTGGTACCCGTTCATTCCTGGTCGCTCCCCTTGCCTACTCGCTGCATAATGCCTCCTTTCAGCCCTCACCGTAGCCTCAGAACAGTCCCTCTCTCACCAAAACTGGGGCCGTTTCTTTCAGAAACCTGCTGGAAATCTGGAAAGCCTTCGAGCTTCAGCACTCTCATGCTGCTCGAGGCTTGCTCGGGTCCTCTTCCTCTGACACTGGTGCCTTTGTGATCTGCGGGAAGCGGGGCAGCGTGGTTCGTTTGACACACTGCCTCGCACGCCGGTAATAACAACAACCGTGCTTGCAGGACACTGGGCTGTCAGCGATAAGAGCAGCTGCTGCGTGCATCATAGCTTAGCACTTGTGTTACAAAGCCCACGAAGTATGTCCCCTCCGGACTGTAAATTGGGAGCTCCCTCTGCAGACCTGCCCTGATCCTGCAGTTTCCATACCAACAAAACGCCGTTCCTGCCAGTCGCCCTGGCCCCGGGGCGTTCCGATGGGCTGCGTGGTCCTGCTCTCACTGCCGGGGAGAGGGAGCAGCTGGAGCACACGAAGCTGTGGTTTCCTCACACATAACAAACCGCAGCTTCTCAGCGCAGCGTAAGCAAAAGGGCAAATGAGCAAAATCATACAGCACGGGCAGTAAGGAGAAGGCTAGAACAAAGTCCCAGGGGGGCCTGGGAACGCAGCCAGGCAACCTCAGATCCACTGCAGGAGAGGACAAGGAACACCCCAAGAGCAAGGCATCCCACAGCCTTGCTGAAGTTAGGAGACAGCAAGCCCTGAAAGCTAGAGCTGCCAGCAAATTCTAGGCTGATGTCAAGAAGCAGCGCACCTAACTAGAGCCAAAGCAGTTTTCTGAAGAAGGCAGTAAGCCCAGCATCCTCTCTAGCACTTTCTCCACAAGTTACTAACACAGCTCAGCATAAAATCACTGCCCTCTGTTCCCACAAAGTCCCTGCACTGTCTGCATCCGCATCCCTAGTCAAGTCTATTGGAACCTCCGGGGACAAGTCCTATACAAGGGTCACGCTGGTTTTGAGCACGTGATGTTTAAGATGGCAGCCAAAGAGGAAGGCGAGAAGGGAGAACAGGCAACAGAAAACAAAACCAAACACATGTTCAGTTTTAGTATGTTTAATAGGCTTCATAATCTACAGACGCCACAAGCCAACGCCAAACTGAGGGTGCGGGAGGAGTACAAAAAACCTTTCGCTGGAAGATGAGAAGTGACGGGGAAAAGTATCAGCAAAGGTGATCTTCAGAGGGATGCTAAAGGAAAGGCTCGAGACTCAGCACTCTGATGGAAAGGCTTGCTTCAAAGTGAACATTACAAAGATCATCTCTTCACATTGTTGGTGGGTCCCGTACTCAAAGAGGCAGGAGAACAAAGGTGAGCCATCTGGCCCAACCCCCATGTACTGCAGATCTGAGTAAGCACACAGGCCCTTGAAGATGATGCTTGGTTCTGACCAGCGTGCTGGATTTAAAGGGCGTTTGTTGAGGTAAATTCCTAAATCTCTTCGACCTTTTGGGTCTGTAGGATGAGCGTAGAGCAACCAACTATCTTGGCATGTGGTATCAGGTGGAGGTGGGAAGGCAGTGACACTCCCATGACATCCAGAGGGAGG
The DNA here is from genome assembly GCA_009769605.1 of Bucorvus abyssinicus. Lineage (NCBI taxonomy): Eukaryota > Metazoa > Chordata > Aves > Bucerotiformes > Bucorvidae > Bucorvus > Bucorvus abyssinicus. The sequence goes on along the minus strand of CM020035.1, from coordinate 20,260,853 downwards.
TTCTACTAGCATTTCAACGCGCTGGCCTCCCTCAAAGTCCATCCCGTGGTTGTAGCTGACAGCCTGGATTCTGGCTCCCCTGCTGCTCCTCGCATTGCAGTAGAGGACCTTCCTGCCACAGCTGTGCACCTCTGCTACCTGGCACTCCACCGCGCTCTCCTCCCCCACGAAGTTCCCCATCTCCCACGTTGTCCCATGGTCAGAGCTGATGAAGCAGAAGGCATGAGGGGTGGGGTGTTTCTTAGGGTCCAAGATACGATAGGCGTAGGCAGGAATCACAAGGCTCCGGGCCTCGTTGTGCAGCTGTAATCCATGACCCGGCCCCACTGCGAAAGTGGCCCAGTTCTTGTACTCAGTGCTAATGGTACCATCGGTAACATCCTGGGCAGCACTCCAGGTACGTCCTTGGTCCGTGCTGGTGACGTAGCAGAGACGTACCAGGTTGGTCTTTGTCCTGAGCTGATGCTGCTCAGAGATTTTTCCTGGGACGGCTATGAAGAACAGGATCAATTTCCCTGAGACCTCATCGTAAACAGGACAGGGGTTCATAGATCGGTGGTCTTTCAGCTGCGCACTGACAATGGTCTCCACGCTACTCCACTGCCAGGGCCCGCGTGAAGGGAGACAAGAATGAAACACACCATTACAAACAGATCCACCTTACAGTGTAAGGATGCCTGGATAAAAGTTACAGAAGAGCACGAGAAGAACAGAAGAGAAGCAAGTTAGCGGGCAGAGCAAGAAATGGGAAGGCAATGTACTGGCTCTGCTAAACATAGTGAAAACTATTTGAATGACGCAATGCACGTGCACTTCACCAAACAGGTTAGTTATGTCCTTGTAGTTACTACTCACTGAGGAGCTGATAGCTCTGTATCTCAATGCAGCCAGCGTCGGATGACATGCTTTAAAAAAAAACTACAGCAGCTGAATTTTCAGAAGTTCTCACAAATATGTATCTTTATAACACATGGACATGCCCAGTGATCAAAGTGTGCTGGTACAGATGCTGTGCTGTGTCAGGGTCTCTTAGGAAGTCAGCCAGCTAATTGAGCCCTTTTCAAGTACCCTGGATGCTGACAAATTCCTTTCCGTTCAGGCTCCTATTCCTGCCTTTGGATCCGTGTGCAAATGGTCATCCCAGCTTGCCCTGAGGCACCTTGCTCGAGCCAGCCGCATGGCTTCACACACTCTGGTGTGGAAATTTGGACCCTGAGTTGTCCCACACAGATAATAGGTCACAGAGCAGGTCTAACTACCCTCCAAGCCCTGCCTTTCTTTAAATGGATAGCACATAACACAATCACATTTCTGACACCAACATTGCAATTAGAAAATTATTCCTAGGTGGTGTTATTGGTAAAAGCAGCAGTATTTTCCAGTAAGATTACACTAATTACCTTTTCTACCCTGACTTGCCGATTACGCTTTTTGGTCACATCTTATCTCCTATTCAACCAGTATTAACTCTTTTTGGAATAGTTAATATTTCCATCTTAAGAACCTCTAGCAAGTGAACACAAATCATTAAGTTTCTGACCAACCGAGCCCTACTTAACTGAATTACAGGGGGTTACACAAGAGGTTACCTGAATGGTATGACACTGCAGGTGTGCGCAGAGGCTGCTTCTGCTAGGCAGACTCCAGCTCTGAGGAGTCTATAATCTAGGACAACCAGTCAAGAATGAAGGATTGGAATAGAAAGATATAATGACTTTTTTTTTCCAAGACATTAATGCATTTGCAAATGCAAAAAATTATTATAAATAGAGTATCCACCACCCCCAGTCACCCAGCAAGATAACTGTTAATAATAACTGGTAGATTAATAAAAGTAGCCAATTCACTGGCAATGACAAACCAGACGACACTCTTTTGCGTGGGGAGACTAGCTGTTCTCAATTGGTTTTTAAACCAGAAATTAGTCCTAAGAAGATGAATTAAAAAAGAAAAGTCACTGATTGCTAATTCGCTCCTCCCCATCCCTGTGGCACTCCTCCACATCTTTTTTGACTCAACAGGACTTTTGTCCCATCTCTCTAACTGCTTCCCCACTCTGTGATGATGGGTCAAATCCACTCCCAGAAAATCTGCTGCACCTGTCCACTTTAGTCCCCCTAACGGCTGCCAAGTCCTGGGGCTGGATCTCAGCAGTTAGAATGACACTTGCATTACTTCTAAGCAGATTTGTCTCCTATAACCAGGGAGAAGGAGAAGCTGCCCTCTCCCTACAGCAAGAGGGCAAACACCTTCGGCTCATTTGGGGACAGGGGAGCAGTACAGGTGGGCAGCCTCCCCCAATTTCTCCCCACACTGGTACCTGAACATGGTGCGTGGTTGGGTCATACACGCCTCTGCGCGTCGCTATTAGCTTGGCGTGTTCATCCACCACATCCTCTCGCTCCTCAGCAAATGCCAGGATAATGCTGAAACGCGGCAGGTAGAGCAGGGCTGGAATTCGATAGCTCCAGGTACCATTCCGGAACAACGTCTCTTGCTTCAAGACAGGAAATGAAGCCATCATGCTGCAGGGAAGAAGATAGAATACGTTGCAGTTTGACTCACCCTTAGCCCTGCTAAATGTGACGGGGCAGATTCCACTGCTTTTTGCCCTCCTCGCTCAGTAGAACCTGTCCTGCATTGAGACATAATTTGTGCTACTTTCAGCTTTGTCTTTTTTGCGCTTCTCCAAAGAGAACCCACGTGTTGCACACTAGCTGGTAACACAGACCAGACCTACCCCAGGAATAGCCTGGTTGACCTTACTGGAATGACATAAGGAAATACAGTTAATGAAAAAGCTGTCTGTGGTTTGTTTTTTCTTTTTAATTAAATTCACAGGCTGGGATTTTTGTAGGCTTGCTTTGTAATTCAGAAGGTTGTTGATAATCAAACATTATTTTCCCTCAGAAGACCATTTCTGTCTTTGTTGATGGTGCTTCCAAAACCCAGCTCAGAACTTCTGCTTTGCCAAATATGAGCTTAAAATCCCATATAAAAGACTGAGGCAATCCCTGATCCCATCTGTGCCCCTATTTGCAGATGGAAAGCACTCAGCATGAAAAGAGAAAGAAAGAGAACATCCCTCCCCCCCGTAAGGTTAAAGAACAGTCTGTGTCCCACTGCAGCGGGTGGGACTTCAGGCCAGGCAAAAATCTTGTCATCTGTCAGTGAGTTAAAAGCAGCATTAGGAAGGCAAACATGAGGGGCACTTAGGGAAGCTGACTCTGTGTAACTGGTCTATGCTATGCCCCCACACAGTCTTTCTTCCTCTCCTCAGCCCCACTCATCCCTCTGTCCTCTTGCACTAAACCTCTCCTGTGAGCTCATTTACCCTGGTAAAAACCCACTGGCTCAGGGGAATTAGGACTGAGCAGTGGTGGGGAAGGGGTGAAGAAAAAAAAGAAAGAAAAAGAATCTCTGACATGATGCACCAGAAAGGCCTGAATATCCTCTGCTCAGCAGAGAGGGGAAGGGAGGGAGAAAAAATAAATTAAAAAAAAAAAAAAAATCAAGCCTTAGATCTCTGACGCATTGAGTGGGTAGGATGGCAGGGAGAAGATGACAACACACTATGAGTAAGAAATTCAAATGCCTCCTACCTCGTCTGAGGCAAGACTTGCTGTGCTCTTCGTTGAGGATTCTCCTATTTTATTTACCTAAATCCTGGAAAGCGCTAGAGCAGCTACGGGCCATGTATCCCATCCTTATGGTTTTGAGGGCTGTCTTGGTAATTCAGGACCAGATGGAGGCAAACTGAAGATTGCTTGTGGAGGTGCAGAGGGCATGTACCTACCAGTAGAATAGTTTCCACTCTTCCACATCACAAGAGAAAATATTATATTAACCTGTCTATGTTAGGTATGCTGGCTAAGAATTTTTTTCCTTTTTTACAGCACTGATTACCAAGTTAGGACAGCACAGATAAGCCAAGTTCATCGTGCTCAGACAAGACCATCACTTTATGCTCTACCCAGATCCATAGCTAGGCAACGAGAATTCAAAGAGTCCTTGCTTTCACCTTCCAGATGCTATAAATACCAGTGAGATTTTTGAACTCACAGCACTGATCCACAGGATCTGAAACTGCACGGTTTTCGCTGTACAGACCCCAGCAAGCCAAGCCCCACTGCCACTCAGATGCAAAGCCACTGGAGATAGTACTCTGTCTCCAAAGAGTAGCTGCTCGCTCCTCACTGTCAGTGATGATACAGCAGCACCGCTACCAAACAGAAATGTTACCAGAATTTGATCACAGCTATCCATGCCACGGCATGATGAAAATAAGCAGACCTTCCTAGAACAAATAACTGTGCTGTTCACTACTTACCAGCATGGATCTGGCTATTTATATAGACCACAGTCGTGGCTGTGTTCTCATGGCTCCTGAAACAGAAGCTCACTAGAGTGCCTCCAGACTATTTAAAGGGAGATTATTTAAAGGGAGATTAGTCAGCCTGTCTAGTGCAGCACAGGTTCCCTAGCATTCCTGCTCCTGATGCCATTCTGATATTGCAATCCTGCTTCAGTGCAGGGCAAGAAGGATGACAAAAGGACAAGAAAAAGACAGAGAGATCTGGGGTGCGCCACAAAGCCCCCAGTGCAAAGCCAAGAGAACAGTGCCATGGGAGGCCATGCTGCAGCCTACTGTATCCAAGTCCCTCCTGTATTAGCCTGTCATCAGCAGACATCTCTATCTGTGCTCTTAGCCCCTCCATGAGATGCTCAGTGTGGGTGTCACACCACTCTTCTTTTCCTCTTATTGCCACATGGGGATTGAGAGAAGTGGGATGTTAAAAGGCTGGGGACAGCTGCCATAGAAACCAGGCTGAGGTTCCTGGACACAGCAGCTGCAACTATAATTGAGGAAAAGACTAGAACCAAGTGACTCTTCCATCTATTCAAAGACTAAACAGGGATACGTCTGAGTGTGTGTGTCTACACATACACATTTGTATAGATAGCCCCTACACACAGTGTGGCTATTATGTCTGTATGCATATACACACACACATACACACCATATATCCATCTGCAGAGAAACTCTTCCATCCTTTTTTAAACTTGCTTCAAGTCACTGTTCAGCTTCTACCTTCTCCCTTGTGGATCCTCAAGCAGAGATTGAGTCACAACAGTTTGAGTGTCACATAGAATTGAAAATGCAAGTTTAAAGTTCTTAATAGATATTTAAAAAAAAAAAATAATAATAATCAGCGCTGACTTAGTTTTCCAGTCAATTGAAAGGAATCAATTTCTCTCTTGACCTCTACCCATTTTCAAAGGCAAAAACACTAGCTACACCCTCCTGAATCAGAGAGAAGTAAAATTAGCAAGTAATTGACAGGACAGCAAATCATCAACAGGACAGCCACATCAGGCGTGTTCAACAGCCTATACTCTAGCACCGCAGGAACCCACATTGCACACACCAGTCCCTCCAAGGTTAAATTGCCAAGGGATGCATGTGTCCATGATGCTACTTTGTTCCCAGACCTTGCTAGAATAGCACTGGCTGGCCTGCAAGGAAGGAGGAGGCAGTAGTGTTGCAGCCAGCATGATCTAAAGACATTGGCAAGACAAAGTTTACAGACCACAGCAGTATCTTTTGGAAGACCAAGAGCCATAACTGGAAAAAAGGCAAATTTCTGGGAACACAAAGGTCTGAAATACAAGCAGAAGACTGGAGAGCTGTACATAAATCGACAATTGCTTGGACCTGTATCGATTTAGCCACCTTGGAGAGAAAAGTTAGCTGTAATTTTGTGAGGTAAAGGGGTCAGAAAGGGGAAGCAGAGTTGATATGGTAATTTTTTCCTAGGAGAAAAGAAGCAGCTGGTAACCTCTTTCTAGACAACAGAGAAGAGATGCTCGTGAGGAGAAGGGAAATTTATCAGGTAGTCATTAAGCCAGTACTCCCTTCTGAGTCTGGTATCTGCTGGAGTTTTGAGTTTATTTCCCAGGCTTATCCTTGAGAAGTGTCCTGTTCAGGGAGCCTGACGTTTGCCTGTAACTCCTCTCCAAGGCTCCAGGGAAGCTGCTGCACTAAGATCCAGGATCTCACCTCCAGACAGAACTGGGCAGACAGGGACAAAGACGGGCAAGATGGAAACACAGGAGAAGGGGGAAGTTAAATTGGAGGAAACCATTACTCATAGTCTGCAAGTTTTACAGCTGTAACGATTTCCAAAACAGAGACCTTTTCCAGCACACCAGAAGAGTCAAAAGAAGTAACAGTTGTCAGCAAACAGATCTATGGTGGATCTGATGCCAGGAAGGAGCCCAAGTTGCAGTAAGGGATAGGTGCTGTTAGACACCAGGAGAGGATACCTGTTCCTTCCACTTCTGTCCTTCAAGGCAGCTCACATGGGCTTGTCTATAGAGCATGATGAGCCCCTGCATGTTTATTTGCTTTAACCCTCTCCAAAAAAAGTGACTAAAAAGGATAACATTTCCACTGGCCTCAGCTTCTGTAAAAACCTGTCCTTAACATGTTCAGATCCAGGCTGAAATGACAGCATGCCTTTAAAAACAAACCAGCAGAAATGAGGTAATATGCTGAACACTCTATCCCTCGGTCCTGTCTGAGCGCTCTCTGCAGGAGACAGCTTGTTCTTGAAGGAATTCAGATAGATCCCAAACAGACAAACTCATTCAGGGAAGTTGGTTTTTTGGTTGGTTTGGTTTTGGTTTTATTTTTGGTTTGTTTTTTTTTTTTTCCTTTTGGGGGCAGGGGTGGGTGTGCAAATAAAAAAAACCTGAGTCAGTCACATGCAAAACCTAACTAAAATTCTGCTTTTCAAGGCAAGCACAAGAATTCAGGTCCAGTCATTCTCTCGTCAACATTAGACCTGGAGTTACAGTGTTTTCCAAACATATAAAAGTCAATTAAATGCTATGCTGCAATACAGCATTCTTGTTTCACTTAAAAGAAGACATTTCCATTGTGATATTGCATAGAGGGGGATCAGAATTAGCCACGTTCCAGTTGGCTAAGAAATAGGAGACCCAGTTTACTTCTAGAATACTTGTTACACAGCATTTTCTTGTGTGCAAGCCTTTCCTCCCAGCTAAGCAGCACACCTGTGCCTGTTCCTGCCAAAACCCAGCACCAGAGCACTCCACCTCCATCCTTCTCATGCCCTCAGACCAGATCCTACACTAAATCTAGGCCATGGGATTTCTTAATAAGCCAGACAGCACTCATTTATTTAGTCCAATAAATCATGTGAGGTCAGAAAGGAGAGTTATCAGCAAAACCTGTCAGAAAATAAAATTTAAACAAACTAAACCATTCAGAATTCAAAACTGAAAGAAAAACCATAATTACTTTTATCCAGCAGCCAGTTGCATTAAACTTATTAACCTCATCAGAAACAGAAAGTTTTTATTGTGGTAGAAACTTGATGCCACACTTACAAGGGGATTTTCAGCCTCCCCAGTACACGCTTTCCTAAACAATATATCAACTTCTGCTTTTAAAATGTGGCTCAGCCTGGCTGTAGCTCCTGTGCCTTAAAGTGCAGGTTGTCTTAGCACTACAGAGGAATTACATGAAGCAGCAGTATTTTTCTTAGTATATGTTTGGTGGAGGAATACACAAACTGCACTCCTACTCCAACCTACAAAATGCTGTATTTACCTTTTTAGTTCCAAGCAATGTCCACTGTTATGAAAAAGGTTTTTTAAAAAAGAAAGGAAAAAAAAAGAAAGAAAAATAAATACCTCAGTCACTCTGTACCTCCTGGAAGTCACGTCAAAGGGGAAAACAAAACAACAAACCAAAAAGCACTCCTATTGGATTAGATAAAAGGGAGGCTCACCACGCTCTTACCAACTAGTCTCCAACCTGCAAAATTATTTATGTTGGCAGCAATGTCAGCTGTCTCAGATCCCCAAGAAAAGCTGGCACGTATACACAAGCTGACATTTAAATAGCAAACCTGTTTTGCATATGAGGGGAGGTTCCACGTGAGCTGGACAAGCACTAGGGAAAGACTTTTAATTCATCATAGTAATTAAACAGCATATTTCTACCTGCATGGATTGACAGCACTGTAGAGGAGCTGTTGTTTCTAATGGCTACACAGTTCAGCATGCTGTCTTATTTCTTGGTCCTCTTGTCCCCTTGTGCTGAGGAGGCGAAAGTTCCTCTGGTCCCAGCATGTGAAGTCCCAGCGCTTCCTCTCAGAATGCTCCTGAGTTCTGGGAAAGTTTGCCAAAAGAACCCAGAAAACAGTCATAACCAGCAGGTGATGGTGCTGTGATAATCTGACATATTCCTCTGCTGGCTCCACACACCTCCAATCCATCAGCATGCTGTTTCTGGATGAAAAGATGGGTTAAGGCAGGAGTCCCCAGGCAGTGGTACAGGAATGATGTGCTGGTTCATGCAGACACAGCTCCCAGCAGCCTCTGTGGCAGAGTTACCAGGGCCAAACCATCCCAGCAGCTGCAGTCAATGAGCTAATGGGGAGAGTCAGGCAGAGGAACAGAGGGGAGAGTGTGAGCCTAGTGTCCCAGCTGAGGAAGAGGATGGCATCACCCTTTCTCCCAGCTGTGCCCTGGCGGACTTGGAGCAGCACCTGCAGCTGCCGGGAGGACCCAAGCAAATGATTTGACAAATAGCTTGTGCCACTGACCTAATGTGCTGCTGCTGCTGCTGTCAGAGATGACCTTTCCTATCCCGTTCCTTGCTGTTTCTCTTGCTTTCCCCTATTCTCCACTGTGTTGCCAGTGCTGCCATTAATGCTTCTTGTCTTTGAAGTGATCTGAAAAAAATGAAAATAATTATCCTGCAAACAGCTCTTGCTGCTAATGTAAAAGGAGGAAGAAAAGTGTCCTCATTTGATGGCAGTTTGATCTGCACAAGCCAAATAGGGAGTTGCAAAGGTGTGGATTTACAATCAACCAAATTAATGTAATGCTTCTGTATTACTATCTTTCCTCTCACTTGGGCAACCCTGTATCCCTCCTTGTGCCAGCACTGATGCTCATCTTAATTTGGCAAGCCAAGAGAGGATGTCAGTCTGGCAGAAAACTAATGCAGAGGAAAAAAAAAAACAAAAAAAGGGAACAGTTTTCTGCTAGGTCATTGTCCTGGACTGCGTCAGCAGGAGTCAAACAAGCAGCAGGATGTGCAGTAGGAGAAGGAGTAGGAGCATGCAGCTGTTGACAGGAGGACCAGACTCACCTCTCTGACTGGCAGCCAGCCATTAGATCAAATTAGCTGTATCGCAAAACCACACCCCGTGTTTATGAACCTTGCCTGACTGGGCAAGTAAAGGATTGCCTCAGCTGAAACACACTCGAGAAGCCTGAGGACATTTGTATCTCACTGCTTTACCTGGAATCAAACAATAGTCAATGTCCCTCCGGAGACAATGGCATGGATATCCACCAGTAATAACTTTTAACAGCTGACTTCTGGAGAAAATCCAGACTTAAGTAAAGCAGAAGCAATTAAGGAAGGGAGACACTGAAGAGGCTGCTAAGGCGCAGTCTGCCAGAAAGCCAGACATGAGCAATTGCTTTGTGGATTTCTTCACCTTTTTTCCTCTCCCTGGCTAACAGCAGCGTTACTCAGCTGGTGTTCTGAGTCACACGCTTTGCTTCTGCAGCCAGACAACCCAAAAATGCATGTTTGTTTAACAGAAATCACCTTGCCCCACTGCAGCTTAAGACTGGTTGTCCATCTCTTCTTTGAGTGGGAAGTCCCAAGTGTGACTTGCTGTGGTAGCAATGGCTCCCTGCTCTGCGTTGGCTCTGCTTTGGCAGCACACACATGACAGAGTGGCCATGCCTCTGGCCACCCCCCATCTCCCCTTATCATCTCGTCCTCCCCACGCATGGCCTCCACCTTTCTCTGCAGCCAGATGGGGCGTCCTGCCTTTGGCCCTCTTCTTAGGGCAGGTATCAGGCATGGCTGTGCAGAGGGTAACAGCCTAGAATGGCTAAAACTACTCCCAAAATGAAGAATGCACTGCTTGGTCCTGTTGTGAGGTTAACCCGGATGAAGCACAGTGCCTGTTGCAGGACAGCCACACAGCGAACACACAGGCATCCTGCGGTGCTTCCCCTGCACGGCCACTGCCAAGTGCTGCCAGCATCCAGGTCTCCAGCACTGCTCCTCAGACACCAGCCTAGACCGCAGTCCTCTCTCTGGAAAAAAAGCCTCCTTCCCGAAAAGAGAAAAAGTGCTTTTTCAAATAACACATTGTTTGCTGCAACTATTTTACAAAACCATTCCTTGCTAACTATCAAAAATGGATGTCTCCATGTAGATGAGCTAGGTTTGATCCTCCGCCCTTCGTTTTGGTGTAAATCAAAGTCAGTGTCACCAGTGAAGTTTAAAATGGGTGCAGGTCTGAGGAGGATCAAGCTCTACACTTCTATTGTTCCACGCTTACTTCATTGCCCTTATATCCGATTGTTGTAATGAAAACGTTTTTAAAAAGGTTAAAAAATGCAAATGGGGTGTGTGGGTGCGTTAATAAGAGGATATAAAAATAATGCAGAAGATAATATAACGACAGAATACTGAACAATGGAGCATTTGCGTTCGGAGGACCATGTTCAATTTCAGGTGACACCTCTTAGGAAAGATACAGCAATAGCTGCAAAAGAAGGCTAAGAAGAGGAATTCAGAAGATAACGCTCGTGGGCATATGTGAAAAGAAATCAGTAGGAAAACAAGAGACGTTACATTTAATGAGCGATACTTAGTCCATTAAAAACTATCAGTGTTTATTTCCCTTGCAAAATGTTCCGACCTGAATCCACTGATTCCTTACACTACTAGAAAGGCAGGACCGGCTCAGGTAATTCCATACTTTTGCCATGCTGTAGAGTGTAGCAGCTGCCATCAGGCAGCTATAGTTAAAATCGAGAGGTTTTCTGTGGAGTCAGGCCATGTGAGAGAGCAATTACACAGTTTTGCAAACTTTCGGTTAAAACACTATGGGCTGCTCTCCAGACATTAGGGAATGTGGTATCGCTTGTGAAGAATATAAATCCCATAGATCTGGGGTCTGACTCTGTCAAGACAAAAAAACCAAAAAACCCTGAAAAACCAAGAAAAAGCCAAAGTGGGAGTGATAATAATAACGAATGTAACATGCAAATGCTAATGGCAGAGCTCTTGGGAAACAGGGTTCACTGGACAAGGAAACATCTGCCGTTTTCTTTTAATTCCACTTCTAGTTGAGGAAATGAACCTTTGTGTGCATTTGAAACCAGCACCTCACTGTCCTTATCAGCTGTAAGAGCAACAGGTATGAGGAGCAGGTACTCTTTGGGTTCCTACTATTCACACCCTATTGACTCCAGTTAAGTTAATTTTGATTTCCATCAGGAGGAGTAAGCAAAGAACCATGCTTGCCAGTGTTTCCTTCCCAGTAAATAATAGCCTTTTACAACTTACTTCCTCCCCTCGTGGAAAGAATTGGGCAAAATCCAAAAAACACTCCCTGAACTCAAAGGGCAACAACATCACCCCACAGCGGACCTTCTGACACTCCACGGTGGGTTGTGGGTTTGTCACAGGGAAGCTTCCTTACTCGGTGAGAGACAATGTCCAATAAACAGCCTGTCTAGGATACACATTACGCCATTTTCCCATTTACTTTGCCCATTTGGAACAGACAAAAATCAATACACTTTATTTTTGTAACAAAACAAGTGGCACAATCTATGGGAAGCAAAGGAAGAGAGGTGGTGAGATGTAACCCAAAAAGGGGATTGTAGAAGCAGGATTTATTTAGCCCTCAAAATAGCAACACTAGGAGAGAGTCACTGAAGCAATTTAATGACTGAAAAATGCAATAAACCGGAGTCCCTTGCCTCACTTATACTGTCGGTGCCAGCGCTCTCAGATAAGCAAGTCCAAAGCACAAGATTAGCTAGATTCACCCTGGAGTTACTCTTGGACAGAGAGGAGCCAAAATTCCAGTGCATCCCTCATTGCCGTGTCCTGCTAGCTCACTGACTGACCAGGAGGGCACAGGGCTGATGGTGACCTTGGTTAATCAGTACAGGATTAATTCCTGACAGCCCTCAAAGCCCAGACCAGGCCCTCAGCCGATGTAAAGCAACATTGACACTGGTGACCATGAAACTGCGATGACTGACCTCAGATTAACCAAAGCTTTACTCAATGAACATTTGGCCTTCCACGGAGTAGGGTGGGCATTCAGCTGCATTGCAAAAGGAACAGGGTAATGTGGTGACCAATTAAAATATTTTGAGATGAACGAGGCACTTGGCAAGTTTGGTGAACTTCAAAAAGAACAACAACAACAACAAAATCAAAGGAAAGACTAGCATCAAATTCAGCAGGCAATACGATGCTTTTTGTAAAAGTTTTTCAACCTGCAGGCTTAAAAATACCACGAGTTATCCAAGGATGAGGGAAAACTGCTCTCCGAGGTATATCACGGTGTGAGAGTCTACAGGAATCACAGGTTTATCTGACTTCCTTTGAAGCATTGGGCTCTAAGCTGCCCGCAGAAGAGGGACGTTCAAGTAACAGCAAGCAAAGTCCAGTGGAGAGAACAGCAATTGTAAGTGCGACCGGAATAAGAAATCAAAGTATTTCAAGGAAGATAATTAAAACAGGCATTCGGATGACCAGGTCCAAAAAGCCTTAAAATAAAAGCAGGCTGGCTCTGCTATATCCACCCCAGTGCCCAGGTATGTGAACACACATGAAATTTAAAAAATGGCAACCTAAAAATAGTCATAAATATTTAGGTCTTTTCATCTCAAATGGCTGTGAATAATGTGAAGTGAGAGGAGTTTCTCAGCCAGCGGGCCTTAAAAGTGTCAGCAAACAGCATTTACTGTTCCCACTTGTTTGAGTTTGCAGATTTGGACCGAAGTTTCACCCAGTTGTTAAAGATTTATATGGGAGGTTTAACAATGCCCTGTCATTAAGGCTTTGGCACAAGCAGTGCAAAGGACGTTCAGGGCATATTTGTACTAACTTATCTGGGTAAAGGGAAAGCTGTTCCTTTAAATTGTGTTTGCTGTGACTCTGGAAACTGAGCAAACAAAGTCTGAGGGAAACTTCACTCTGAAGCAGAACTGACAGAAGGTACAAGGACTGAAGGACAGGGATCTTCTGTAGGACATACCTGCCTCTGGATTCACAACGGAATTGGAAATCTTGAACAACCTGGGGGAGTTTAGTGCAGACTTGTTGGACATACCTCATCCTGATGGCAAACGAGAGACTGATTCAGCCCCAGACTGTCAGGTGAGTAAAATCCTATTCTGGGGTTATGCTGAAAGAGGAATGGTCTGAGGAAGAAACCTCAGGCCACAAACAAAGGCACAAATCCAGTGCCCAAGAAAGACCCAACTTTGCTCTACAAACGAAGTCACTGAGAGAGTCCTGTGCAGCCCAGACAGAGCACAGCTGTGACACGGTGGAAATATTGGCTGTCAGAGAAGAGAGACATCATTGGCACAGCTTGACAGGCATAAAGCCCACCACAGGGAGGAAGCCTAGTCAGAGAGGGGACCCAGCCTGCACAGAACGGGCATTAATGGGACCAACTAAATGCCAAACAAATCCCAAACCAACCAACCAACCAGCCAAACCATGTGTCTTTTTCCAGGGGCAGGACAAACTGTCATTTTTTCCTGGCAAAGGTTCATGTGTGATCTTGCTTTAAAAAAAATATATATATATATATAAATAAAATAAAGACAGGAAATATGAAAAACACCCTGTTTTCCTCCTACTGCTGGGCTGATCCTTCCCCTTAGCTGATCTTTCCTTTCGCTCTCAGGAGCCCAGCTGCTGTGTATCCAGCATAGCTGTGAACTCTGGCCCAACAATTAGGTATATTTTAAAATGCACAGAGTAAAAAGGAACTCAAATTTCATACGAACAAGCTACCTCTTGACATATTAAACTATTGACAGATTCAACTGTTATGGTGGAGCTGCCCCTTCCAGATCTAGTTGAAAGTAGGAAATTGCACTAAAAGAAGGAAAAAACTGTAAAATGTTTCACTGAACCGGCAAAAAGGACTAATTGGCTGACATTTATTTTAAGAGGTTGTCAGAAATTCGTTCAGGTCTGATTTTCTCTGGACTGGAATTGGGACAGATAAATCCAATCCACTTTAAGACCAATTGTAAATACAGGAGTATGTGTGAAATGCCACAGTTAATTGCCAGGAAAGAAGAGCCCAGAGACAACCCACTGTCCTGCACTGTTATAATTTGGAGAGGACATTTGCAAGACAGTGTAAAATGCTTTAACTCTATAATTACCATTATCTGTCCCTGAGTATGCGGCCAGTGCCTGGGGTTTTCACTCAAATTCTCCTTTTGGAAGTAGCTTGTTCTATGATTTCTATAGGCAATTACCATTTTCCCCACAGTAGTGCCTGGAGGCAGTATTTCATGTTTCCAAGCAGCACCCCGTGGAAGCAGCCCCATTAGCTCTAAAATAAGAAAAACTGACAAGACTCGGTAAAACCTAAAACAAACTGGAAACCTCATCTCCTCCCTGCCTTCTCTTTCCTAGCCAAAATCGTCTTTGAAACAGATGTCTATAAAAAAAACAAAACAGGTCTAGCTGGTTACTCAATCCCCAAAACTTGGGACTTCGCTGTTTCAAAAGGGAGCAGTTCCTGAAACAAGGACTCCTTCTCAGGAGAAACTGCAGCCAGCTCAAATATAACTTAGGAAGAGCAACAGGGACACTGAGGAACTAGAAATCTAGACAAAATGCCTGCTTTTTTTCCCTTAGGGACAGAAATGTAAGAAATACTAAATGAAAAATAACAGAAAAAAAAAAAAGAGAGAATACTCAAACTGGTTCATTTTTCTTTAATTACCCTATTGTCCAGGGCTCCTTTGAACCCATAAGGCTGTTTCATGTCATGCTCTTGTACTTACACTTAGTACCTGCTCAAGTAACTCAGAAAAAATAATATTATGGAAGAAATACAGTCTAGCACTCCCAGTCCGGAGGTGGGGAAATAAGACCCAGGAAAATCCCTGACATGCTCAATATTGCCCAGGGAACTGCAGCAAAGCTGAGAAATGGCATCTGCTCTCACAGGACCCGACTCGGTGCCACAGCCGTGAGATTCACTACCCTGAGCCCAGCCTTCCTCTTTCTGTGCTTAAAAACTGCGGATGGAGAGAAGGGTAACGACTGTTGTTAGAAGGAAAGGTCTGAGAGGGAAAGGTTTGCCAAGCTGTTACAGCACTTGGGTAAAGTGAGCTAGAGTTGTGGCTGAGCAGACCTTGTCACCTGCTTGACCAAAAGAAACGGAGACTTACTGTGGATGCACACACACCAGAGAGCGTGGCACGCGTGCCTGTTTTCTGCAGCGGAACGCTGTCTGGTGCTGTAGCTGGCAAACTAGAGGCAAGTAGTGGGGGGCTTCTGGATGGGCTTGCCTAAGCCCCGAGCTAGTATCGAAGTACTAGGACAGAAGGGGCTGCTCTGCATTGGGAGCCACGGTCATGCGAGATTCCCCTCCTGCCAGGGTCCTCCCCCGGTGCTAAAAAGAGCCCTTCTGGAAGGGCAGTTTGTGTGACTGATGCTGTTTGCTGCACAGTTTCCAGAGTTGTCTCTCAAGAACTTTTCCTGAGTTACTAAAGACACGTGCAATCAGAGTAATAGGCTGTAAGAATAGTATCAGCTTATGTCAGGTTTGAAATTAGCTGAAATTAGCTTGATGCAGTTGACGAGGATAGCCTTGCACAGCAGCACTACAAACCCGCCTAGCAGTTCAAACCAGTAGAAACCAGTCTAACAGGATTCTGATATCTTATTGACTTCTGGCTCCCTTGCAGCTACAAATTTGCAAGCAGATTCACCAAATAGGCACTTCTGGACCCTCCATCCGATAACCACTGAGGGAGGAAGAACTGAGAGCTCTACTATTTCTTGATCAACAAAATCAGCCTTCTTCTTTCCCTGCTTCTGTATGGAAGCTTTCAACTAAACCCCCCTTTGAGTTCTCACCTCTCTGCAGTTCAAATAACCACCCGTGCTCATTTCTTCCATAACAAGTCTCTCATACGCAACCAGCATATCTAGAAATAGAAGAGGATATCATTATATTTTTCCCCAAGAGCAGCACAGACGTTGTCTGCCCTAGGGACACTGGGCCTGTCTCCTTCCTAAGGAGTCTGTCTTGAAAAGTTTCAACCAAGACATCTGTTAACCTCCTCGTCTGTGTATCCTGGCATTACTAAACCTCTCTGCTTTCAGCAAGGAATTATGCCCAGGACATTATTTCTCATACCGTGTTCTCGACTAAACTATTTCAATGCAGATTAAACTTCCTATACCTAGGTCCTGTATTTTTTTAAGTGTAAGCTTCATGTTGCATGTTCTTTCCACGGCTAGAAGGCTTCACGTGGTCCACCACAGAAGAAAACAAACAAGTTTGTTTTCTGTGTGTTTTAGACCACAGCTACCCAGCAACAATTTCAGTGGTATCTTCTAGGCAGAAATAAGGAATGGGATGGCATCAGGAGCAACATTTCATAATGAGCAGGAAAAAGGAAAGGGGGCTTACTCTAGAGGCAGGAGTTCTTGTTAGTAGAGAGAAATATGTCAGTGATGGCAAAGGAACAGGATGAGTTTTGTACATTTTACTTCTCAGGACTCAAAATCCTCAAGCAAGGATGTACTTTCACCATTGCATGTGCACTAATTTAAGGAAAGGAATAAAAATAAGGTCAGTTTTTTCATTTAATTAGTTGTAAGAGCTTATAACCCAGAAGGCTTGTAGCTTTCCACTGCTGCTCTTCTGTATGCTTTGAAAATCAGGTTGACTCCCCCTACACAGCTGGAGGGGGGTGTATGTTTATATATGCACATATGTGTGTTCATATGCACATCTGTAGAATCGCTACAGAGGAGGGGAAGCTTAGCTATAGCTAAGATATGGTCTAACCCATAGCTAGCCCTACTACACGAGACCCAGGGAGTGAAGTGTGGAATGCTGTGGGATAGGGCTGCACCACTCTGAGATGCATGGATTGAGTAGAAATTACAATTATTACTGGCATGCAAGAAAGCACGGCTTTTTAATAATTATTGTTTAATCGTAAAGAACCAGTCAACTGTCAAAAAGAGAAATCATGCTGCCAGCAGAAAAATATGCAGTTATTTATTGTTATTCATTAAGTATATCTTGACAGATATTAGTTAATTAGCACAAAGTAGCTGCTATAAATACTCCCTGTTTCATGCAGAAGGGATTGGGTGAAGGCTTGTATCCTTTTCTCTTATGTATAAGTAACCATTTATAGGACACCCTCGTTTTGTCTTTACATTTACACATGTATGCTTACCTCCACCCAGAGAACATCCCACCATGCCAGACTTAACTCTGGAAGCATTTTAAGATCTAGCAAGGCCATCTGAGTCATTTTTATCCATTTTAAATGTACTGGTTTCTCTCTCCACGCCCTGTTCACTTGGTCTCATGGTGCCTAAAGCACGTGGCTTTGGAAACTATATTAAACAGATCCGAGGTATTTATTTTTAGCCTCTGAAGTGTTTCTAAAACAGGTTCTCTGTAACATATGTGCAAGACATAAAGGTTTTATTGACACAAGTGTGTAACAAACTGCATAATTTTCTCTTGGTTTTGCTTGCTATAAATAAGGTACCATCACTAAATCACTCTCTTACCTTTCTCACCTGAAAGGCTATCTCAAAATCAGAGTGGTTGTAGTTTGACTCTGCTAGAACTGGTGATAGAATTCAATCTTATTTACAAAATAAGCACAAAAGGTTTGTTTTCTGGAAAAAGGTGGAGTCAAACAATGTGATATTCTTTCAGCCAGCATCCCCTGACATATTGTCTACTTTTCTCTGGCTTCTGCTGTGAAATCTCTTTGGTCTCACTTCCTGATCAGCCTCCTCCTGTTTTTCTCCAGCCCTGTGCCTTAGTCAAATAATACCTTGGCCTCACACCTAAATAGCTCAAATTCCATTGTGAAATGTCATGTACCTTGCTTTGGACAGGGACTCGTGCTTAACTGTCGCTTGCCACCACCTAAAAGAAAAGGTCAGGATCGTTAACATTTCCAAGGAGGGTTATCCCAACCAGTAACGACAAAAACATAAATATACCCGTAGTCAGGCAGCTCAGGGCCCTGAGGGCTTTGGGTTAAGGTGTTGCCATGCCCAGCTGCCTGTGCATCCTTCTGCTGAAAGCTGGTTCCCCTGTAGCAGGGCTGGTTCAACAGGACACATGAGAGTGCCTCACTGACACCTTCGAGTCTGCGCATTAGCCGAAACCACTGATGAGGCTAAATGAATTCATAGCTACATCTGCCGAGAGCTAAATCTGCCGGAGCCCAGGGCTGAGTCTGTGGGTATTACTATTCCCCTGACTCAGACAGAAATATCTCCCGGTGCAAACGCAGGCCTGAGCCTGTGCGGCGACCAGTGCCTTCGGCAGCGCCCACCCGCGCGTGGCACTCCTTGAGGGATTGGCGTCCACGTGGGCAAGAACGGCAGCGGAGGAGTAAGGCCTCTGCTGGATTTTGGACCGTGCCCCATCCCAACAGAGTCCGTTTTGTCTCCTTATGATGCAGAGTGAAACGGTTTAGAGATGACCTTCCACTCCACTTAAAACAAGGAAGAGGGGAAAAAATTCAATGCCTAATACATGAGCAGGGATGTAATGGGGGTCTGCCAGCGGTGGGAGGCAGAGGTTTGTTTTCAGTTTGCACGAGACTTTCAAAATAGTTAAAGCATTTTAGAAAGACATGGATAAGATGCAGTAAAATCGGCGTTCGCGTGTACATTCAGATTGTATTTAAAGAAGAAATATTAAGGGAGCCATGCCAAATATGAGGGCTGAAGGCAAAATATTGTCTTAAAAGAGCTCCATCTGGTTCATCAAATATACACGAAAGGTGCATCCCTACATCCAGTGTGCAAACCCTTCCAGATGAGTCATTAATAGGGCTTATAGTGGAAACAACTTCAATGCATAAAAAGGAAGAAAAAATTGTATGACCTTCTGCCTTTCTACAGCATAAAAACCCTACAGCCAAGAGTAACTTCCGCATCGAGCCCCCAAACTTTCCATTGAGCTATACATCATTTAAAGGGGCATCCAGTCATGGGCAGATTTAAGGTGATGACAAAACTAACACACACCGGATAACTCAGTGTAAGGGTTCATTGCCCTCTGTGCTGAAAGCACCTGCCTGCGTTCTGTGGCCTTTTGTGTGGCCACTCAGGCACATCTATAGTTACATCAATAGTTACCTTGTCCTTGCTGGTGGCAGGGACACGTTATACCATGAGGCAAGGGCAATTCATTTTCGGTGACTGTATGCCCCTATATAGAACACCCATACAGTCAAGGTGTCTTCATACCTGTTATATTTCCTGCTTTGAAACATCCCTGAGTTGCAGAGCTGGAGATTTCAGCCTGACTCTAATATTAATTAAGCAATCTTCATTACCCATCTGGACTACAGCATTGTATAACATTGGCAAACTGAGCATTTTTCATTTCAAAATCATTCGGCATTCTTTAAGTACCTACTTTCTTACTGCAGTACTCCGCACATTTCAGTCAGACAATACACTTGCCCATTTTAAAGAAGAATTAGGAAGTTAACGAAGTGCTGGATCCACCAGCAAGCAGAGCTGCTAGTCTCATCCCACCGCACCCCCTCTATCACAGGGAAGACTGAGAGCAGGGAGCCAGCTAAGTCCCACGCAAGCGATTGCCTCGTGGTGGTGGAAGGGAGCCTGTGGAAGAATTCCTCCCAGAGACAGAGGCTGTCAGCTCAGGGCTAGCACCAGGCGTAACAAAATAGCCCATTACCTAGGACGGCAAATTACCCCCATTAGAGGGGCCATGACCCACTGCCTGCTCTGCTGTTCTGGAGCCCTGGAAAACTGCTGCTGAGAGAGGGATCAGGGTGTGTGGAGCACCAGGTTCGGCGGGGAAAGGTGGCTCTTCCCAGCAGCTGAGGCACTGCTTGCGCCCCTCCTGTTCTGAGCCAGCAAGTCTGACTCTCCAGGGCTGCCAGCCCCCAGCAGCTCCCCCTGCTACCAGTGCCCACCAGACCACACAGTCTGCTTCTACTGTGGCTAGTGCAGCTGTGCCCCGCCTGGCATGTTGTGAAATAAGCAAAAGGGGAGCGTTGATCTACTGATGCTAGAACATACCTCCTGCTCCAGACTCCGGATCAAACTCTGCCCAGACTAAAGCCATTTGAAATACCTGTAGGTCTACACAGATGCAATCTCAGCTTTCAGGCTGCAGCCTCCGCTTCTAAAATCATTATTATCTACTGCTTACCTTCGATCAGATCTAACTGAATCAAAGGAGCTGCTCTTTTGTTGCACCTGATACCCTTTGAGTCCCTATCAGCCCACTCTCTGTGTACAGCAGGGACCAGCAGTGAATCATTGGCATCCACAGCAGACCATGCCTAGCATACACATCCAATCCCGCCCTCCTGGAAGCAGCAGTGGTCCCTGTTTCCCACACACATCCACATGTCCAGGGCCACACTGTTCTAGGAACCTCAGTTCCTTTTACAATTTTTATTAGCATTTTACCTAACGTCCCCGGGTTCAGCTGCTCTTGTACAAATTCGTGGCATTTGCTGGTAAATGCCATTTTTTTACATTGGCAAGTACAATTTCTATACAGCCAAATTCCTGGAGGCTGGATTATGTGTGAGTCAAAGTGCCTATCTCTAGTGTCGCTGTCTGTGCATCATTTGCTGGTTTCACTGCTGTCATCTTTCCCTTTTTCCCTACAGACTGCTACTTGGGTCTTCTTGAACTACGGGGAAGCATGTTTGCCTGCAAAGCACATTCAGGTAGGTGGTGACGCCGCAGAACATATGTGATCTCAAGACGGCATGTGAATATACTCGGGATGACACTTACTTGCCTGTGGCTATCAGAGGTGAATACCTTCTTCAAAAATTCACTACGAACACTCAGACAGGGATAGTTATGGTCCACACCTGCTTGAGTCATTCATTCCGTGTCACTGAATAGCTTGACTGCTACCAGAATAATGTAATACTAAATTTGAATGCATCCTTTAAACTCATCCCTAGTTTTTAACACACCTAAAGCAAAAGCCAGGACTATTTGATTGACATGTCAGTAAATGGTTTCTCAGCAATTTAATAGAGTGTCAATTTTGGAATCAGAAGCATTGCCTTCAGAAATACATTCTGTTCTTGAACTCTTCACAGAAGGAAGTAAAAAATATATTGTTTATAGCCACCACAATGAACAAGTGCCCCCTCATCCCTGCCTCTCCTAGAAATCATGGAATTCTTTCTCTCATCCACTGCTGTATTCACTTCTGGTCAAACAACTTGTCTGTTAGGGACTGTTTGGTAGCCTGCCAGCAAGCTAACTGATCAGGAGGGACTCCTGTCAGTCAGCTTGCTGGCAGGCTACCAAACAGGAGGGACTCCTGTCAGTCCTCTGATGGACCAAAAAAAGGTGTATCTGGCAAAGACAATGACACTGGGTTGATAGGGCTACTGAACACACAGTTCTTTGGGCAACTCACTTGAGTAAGTTTCACCCAGCCATGCAGAAGGCTCCTCCTCTACCACACCTCTTTGTAAAAGCCCAACAAAGACATCCACGTACTTTCATATTCACCAGGTAAGAAAGGAGAAGTTGGTCTTCTCCATGCATGCAGGCGCTCCCCCCCCTACATGAGCACACATCTATTTGCCTAACGATTCCTTTGGAGATTTACATGGTTTTGAAATGACTCCTGACTGGTGAGCAGCTTCTGTGAAAACTTTAACTCATTTTTCAAGAAAACATGAGCAGCAATTTGCTAAGGATTGCAAACCATGTCGTCACTGAAAAGGCCACAAAAGAGAGACAGGTGTCTGCCTGGCATCAAACAGTTTATAGAAGAGAAATAAATAAAAAATAAGCGATTGTTAGAGTTTGGGGTTAGGAAGGTTAGGTTAGGTGTAATATTAATTGTAGTCCAGTTAACAGAAATGCTTCCATCACAGCTAGAAGGATCAAGCCTTTGGGGCTTTAGCCATGGGACAGTAAGAAAGGCACAGGAAAATAAATAACCTCCTCTTCCTTTTCAAGCCGTCTCCAACAGCAGCTGTTTTTATTTTGCTGTTACACTGAGCCACAGAAACAGACAGGCTTAGTGAATCTCTACCTCAGAGTAATTTACAAACCAAACTTAACACCACAACCAACAAATGGGTCCTTCATACACTTCCAGTAACACTGGAAACAGTCCCAGAGCAACCACCACTTCCAAACAGCCCAACGCTCTTGGCAGAATTGAAGTCAGGATCCAGATTTAGCAGCTATGAGCTGCATGCTGTGGATCAGGCCATGAAAGGAGAAAGCAGACTTTCTTACCTGTAAAGCCAGGGAGCAGAACAACTCAGGCCCTATGCATGATTTCAAGTAGTGATGCTCCCTTTATAAGGATGAAACATAGGGCCCTCAAAAATTTTGGAAAGCAGAGGATTCACAGATGATGCCCCAACTGTCCTTCACATCCCGGGGTCAGCTGGAGTGACCCTGGGGGCAAGAAAAAGGCTTGTGGCACACATGGGTTTATACAGATACCAGTGATACATAAAACTTCTCAAAACAGCACCTAATGACTAATCCATAGCACTATTTTGTGCCCTTCTCTCAGCAAACCGTCAATTTTATATTCACATTTCGCTTACAGCATCTCTTTCTGCTATTCATGACAGCCCCATCAGTCACAAAATCATGTTATGTACTTAGAAAGGCTTTGACAGCTGTAAGAATTCAACAAGACAAAGCCAGCAGTGAAAGCTTAAGCCATCAGTTCACTTTTTACCCATCCTCGCAAAGGCTGAAGGATCACCTGCTGTTTTGCGGTTGCAGTGATTTGCCTCCTAAAAATGCTTGGGAGTACTGACATAGCCCAGGTACCAACACACAGAGCAGCAGGGCCCTTGTGCTGAAGTCCCCATGTCACTGAGTGGGTGCATTGGCACTTGAGGGCAACTCTGGAAAACAAAATCAAGTCCCTGTGCTCTTCAGTGGTACATAATCTTGTCTCTTCTACCTTCAATTCTCGACAGTTATGGATTTTTCTTCACTTACCTGCACCGCAGGAGTGAGTGTTGTTAATAAGTGTTAGAAGGCACCCAGTCCTGTAAAAGGCATTAATTCTTCTACTACAAGTGCAAAGATAATGAACAGATTAACAGAGCTTTCTCTTCAGCTTTTACTTCCTATTCTGCGATGTTTTCACCCTCAAAATCAAGGACAAGGCCATTACCTGTATCCTCTCTAAACCAGCTAGTAATCTACTGCTCACCAGTGACAACAGGGAGTGGTCATCAACTGAGCAAATACAACTTTTTTCCAGTAACACCCGTAGCACTACAATGTGTCATGGCAAGACAACCATGAGCACATCAAAAGAATGTTCAAGATGTTAGAATAAGGCCTGTAAGGTGATGATGTCAGAGTGATCTCAGTCAAAAGATCCTGGAAAGTCCCGATGATGCACTACAGCCTCTGAACTAACCAGAACTTTGACCTCTCTTTTCGTATTTTGTTGTGTTTTGTTTGTTGTCTCCAGCTCTAATTCAGATGAAGCTGATGGAGTTGTGGAGGCTACCTGACTTCTGCTGCTCTGCTGCCAATCCATCCTCTCAGTTGCCATAGAGAGGAGATCTGGAAGCCATGGATGGGCACAGGAGAGAGGCTGCCTACCGGCTCTCTGCTGGTGGGCTCTGGCAGGACCTTTCTCAGCAGGTACTGAGAGAGTCAGGTTCAGTCTCTGAAGGTGAGGAAGAGTCAGAAGACACTAACCCGGTGACCGACGAGAGGGACTCACACCCTCATTACATTGCAATTCAAAGAAACTCCAGGTACTACCGGTCCATGAGGCTGCCGAGCAGAGGGAAAAGAAAGACTTCAAGAGAGGCAATGCACGTGGGACACGCTACAGGTGAGTGCTGACCTAAACAGCATTACGGTTCCTTTTCCAGTGAGACTGGGAGCTATACGAGTTGGTGAGACTGGAAAAGGGACAGGGAAGGTAGAAAGCGGCTCAGCTGTCTTCTTTGCACAGCTGAGAAATGCAAAATGGTTGGGTGTTTAAACATGTTTCATGGCAAGAATCTGAATGAATGTGGGACTCTGCTCTGCAGCCCCTCTGCTCCTTAGGAGAAAAATAATTTAAATAGGCAAAGACACGAAGCTGTCCACAAAGTAGAAGCTTCTTTAGTATACAGAAAGGACACACTCAAAAGTTCCATACAGGTAACTGAATGGCAAGTGGAGCAGTGTGTAGAGGACACAGTCAGCAAAAATAGAGCAGTACATTTAGGGACCAAGCCCGTGAAAATGGCAACAGGCCGTTATAACAGGGGAGCAAGACTTCTCTGAAAATGCAGTTGCTGCCACCTTGCATCGAAGACAGCTGTAAGAAACACCTAAACTCCCTTTGAACTAGGAGGCTGAAGTAGCAGGAACACCATCCAGAACATACAGGCGCTCCGCCATGGCTTCAGCAGAAATGGAACGAGTTGGCTTTCTCTGAGCATGAACAGTACAGAGCACAACTGCAAGGCCAGCCTTTCACTGGGCTGGCACCTCGGCTGAGCAGCTGTCTGTGAAAGAAAGATAGGAGAAGCTGAAGAGAGAGCCAGGAAAGGAGCTATTGCAACACACTCAGAAGCACTGGAAACAGGCCTGCAAGAAAATACTGGAAGTGGTTTTAATCTAAACGCTAAGTGAGAGTGACCTGGAACGGTGAAGACAGAAAATGCCCTTTGCTTCATCTCCCAGGTGTTCAGAGAAACTGAATTTTACAGCTCCTCATAGAGAAAAGGAATCACAGCGAAGATACCTATCCTATCTTCAGATTACAATCTAACAGCGCATGGACTCTGAACTTTGGCTGGCTGCATGCGTCAAAACGATGCAACGCTAGCCCTGATGTCTGCATGCTACGCAAGCCTCTGAAAGCCATTGCTTTATTATGCAGCATGAGCACCCTGCTTCAGCCCCTGACAGCAGACCTAGCTCTCTAAGAAAACAAAGAACAGACATCCTCCACCCCAAAATAAAGGAGGTCTGGGACATGTCCCCAAGAAAATAGGTGTCTCCTGCCTGCCTTGCCAAGGGAGCCACGCTATTTCAGCAGTATAAAGGTCCATTCAACCCTGTGGCATGGACAGAAGTAAAGTTCCCTCCCTCCTCCAAGTTTCCAAGCAAACAGCAGGGGAGTGAAGAGCTGCTGTTTAATATTCTGCTACTGTTGCAATGAGGTTTGTGGACAAACTGAGCCTCGCCTATGCCAGAGCAGAGCTGTTCTCCACCCTGCCAGCGCAGCAGCAGGACCAGAGCAGAGCCGTCCTCTCGTCACCTTCCCAGAGCGCTGCTGCAGAGCAAGCACGGAAGAGACTCGCCCTCTCTCCTGCTCCCTGAGCGTCAGAGTGTCCAGAGCGCTGCTGAAGAGGCCCTCTCCCCTGTTACCTGCTGATGCCACTGCAGCAGGACCACCACAGAAGGACGTACCTTCTTCATCCATCTGCAGCATCACAGCATCAGGACAACAGCGCAGAAGAATATCCCTCCTGTCTAGCCAGTGTCATTGAGGAAGGACAAGCTGAAAGAAGGGCTTCTCCCCTAGCAGCTTGTTAGAGCACCCACAGAAGTTGACCTGCGCTTCTCTCCCACATCCCCCTCTCTGAGTTACCACTGCTGAAACAGGAGCTGTTCCAAACTGGGCTTTTTCTTGCATATCTGCAGCTGTTCAGCAGGACACACTGGGAACGTTTCTTTTCTCCAGTCTGTACTCCAAGACCTGGGCAAGGAGCAATAGCTCTTTCTCCAGTATGACTGTAGCAAGTCCAGTTCAGAGCTATGGCTTTTAAATTCAGCTAGGACTGTGTAAGCAGCTCTTCCAGCCTCTCCCTCTACTCCACTGATTCCATCCCCTCTCCCCGAAACTGGACAGCGGGTGCTTCTACACCAGCCTCATTTGTAGCAGGAACGTCTTCTGACAGCACTTGCTGACGTGCATGGAAGCGAGGGATGGGTGAGCTCTTTTATCTTTACTTCAAACCCATTTGAACAGCAGACTATCAGAGTCTGACTCAAGCTCTAATGTTAACCTGTTCTCATTTTGCTTAGGGAATGACAGGGGACGAGGAGAGGGGAAGGAAAGAGAGGGAAAGATACAGGAGAAAACAGAGAATAGGATACAAAATGGGGGGAAAAAATCTAGAAATGAGACCAAGAAAAATAATGTAAAAGACTGTAAATCCAGCAGAGAGAAAGGCTTTCATATAGGCACCCTTTGCACCAGCCTAGATTTGCTTATAGCCTAGGAGCTGTAAAACATAATAGATGCTTTCCTTTAACTGGAAAAAGAGTTTGTTTTTTTAAGCAATCTCCTCCGACAGAAGGATAAAATGTTTAAACTATTCAAAGGGCAAAAACTAGCTTCACATAAATACTTGGCACTGTTTTAGGGAGTTTTAAAAGTCTGGATTTCACCCTTTCCCTCTGAAAATCCGTAGCATTGATTAAAAGGGCACATCAGAAACCAGCTTCAGAGCAAGCATTGACCTGCTTGTGCTGTCACCAGTTTGAAACGCAAACAGAATTATGACTTAGACCAAAATATTTCTAATAAAAAACAAGGCCATTTATCAACAGGCCTCAAACAACAGGAGGTTTCATTTGAAAAGTGAGATGCATCCTCTCCTGCCAAGTACTGCAGTAGTAAGCCATGGACTTAATACAACTTGGCTCCCTGTGAAGGGATCAGAGGTTCATCTGAGGGAAATTGGAGAAGCAATTAAAAGTAAAGCTCCTGTCTCACCCAAATCTAGCCTTGATTTATCCAGTAAACTGAACATCCACTGTGTGCCTGAAAGCAGAACAGAAACAAAGCTCTGACTTGGGAAACCAAATACTGGTGTGCACAGGCACACACAGCTAAATGTGTTCTGCTTAGAGAAGTGCACCGAAAATCACTGATGTTGGGGAGCCAGTTTTCAGTGGTGAGAGTGCTACTTGTATACTTAAGAACTGGTATTGTATCTCTACCTTCACCTTTCCTCAGTTGCATTTGCAGCTGTGACAAAGGCTGTACAATCTTGTGCTGTGCAAACTGATGACACTTCAATCTGGACTGAAAATCCAAGCTAAAATGTAGCTGTCTGTGTCTGTGGTCTTCCTGTTGCCTTTGGAGTTAGCAAACCACTACTTGCAGTAACAGTAAAGATGACCCTTGAGAAAACAACTGTCTTAACACTCCCTTGGCTTTCTCTTATATCACAGGTTCACTCAAAAACAACGAGCCTGTCAAAGAGCCTCTGAACGTTTTATCTCATAAGGGACCACCATCTCCAGTAAACTCTGATAAGACTTTAGACGAACTGTGGATCCAAAGGTAGGGAAGCGCGCACACAGGGTATGCCCCGTGCCTCTGCTGAAGAAAATAGACAGAGTGGTGTTGGAGCAAGAATGCTGTTTTGGGAAGGACAGCTGGGCTAAGCTATAGCTCTGATCCACACCTGCTCACCTTGGCATGTAGTGCTGTTGTCAGTCTTAGTGATATATATCATACAGTACTAGTCGTGCTATAAAGGGTCTTACTAGTATGAATTTGGAGAAGACAGTGAAGGAGCAGAGGGAAAAAGCTGACAGTGGGGGAGATGGAAAAGGGGGAATGTGATGTAGGATCACTCAGTGGTGTACACAAAGTGGGTGGACTGTCTTAGGCAGCTTGTTAAGAGAATAAGGACAGCCCGTGGGCATTTCCTTATGGAACATCCCAGCATAAGGGTGATCCCATTCTCGGCCTTCCCAGGGGGCTCTCCTGAAGCCTGTTACACAACCCCACACAGAAAACAGGATTTTATAGCTGAAGAAGTAGCTACAAAGATGCTTCATAAAGTATTCTGACTTCCTGTTTGCTGCCTACTTTGAAGAACTAATAGGCAACAGAGCCTTTCGGTGAGATAGCCCTTTTTGGCTTAAACTCTTCCATGGCCTAGGTCCAGCAAAAGACCCTGATCCCACAACCCATAAATTTACATGCATCCCATAAATTTACTCTCACCCCTGCTCTCTTGCCAAGCAGAGAGAGGAGCAGCTGCCTAGCCTTACATTTTCAAATACATGAGTGAGGTATTCTCCCAGACTCCCTCTCCAGCTCCTCATCTCTTGTGTGCATGAGATAGTCCCTACATGTACTGTAGAAGATCAAGCTGAAAGTGCTAAACACTTGTCCTCTAAGGGTGCCTGCACTATACCACAGCGCATGGTCCTAGTTACCGAGCCCAGCTGTGTTGGTGGCATTGTGCCTTTCCAGGCACCTTTCCTTACAGAGAGGTCTCCAGTGAAAAAAAGATTTAGCCAGACTGTCAAGCTCAATTTAAATAAGTTAATTGCCCTGGCTAAAATTGCTTGCCCTTTGGCATTAAACTGAGCATATGAAACTAGACAGTTACAGTCTGCTGCGATGTCAAACCCATCTGTCTTCCTCTCCTTGCGGCATGATCATCACTGTCAGTCTCTGACATCCTGACACCGCCACTTTGGCAGCTCTAAAATGTGCAAACTCACGTGTCTGCTAAAAGCGGGCAAAGCTGCTGAGTGGCATTGTCAGAGAAACTTGTCAGCGAATGAGACCAGAGTTCCAGCTCAAGCTGAGCCTGTGTACTTCTCTGCCTTTCTCCAAAAGATCAGGTGTAATTTATAAGAGAACCACTAGAAATCTGCATTGTGAAAAGCCTGCAGGAACCTACAGATATTGCCATTGTTTGCAGTAATCACTCTTCTCCCCCTTCTATTGGGAAAACAGGCCATTGTGCCGATAAGATGCCTAAAATATTATCACTGGTCTCAAGAAATGCATTTAATCTCTCCCCGAAAGAATAGAACTGGTACCTGTCAGCTAAGAGTTCTGAAAGCAGAAGCTAGCAGTTCTGCAGAGAGGACAGTATAGCACCCCTGACCAGCACTGGGAAGGTCCCTGGGGTTCTCAGGAGTGAATCACCCCAGTCCTGAGGGCAAGTGGGGCATCAGTGCTGCAGCTCTTCACATTCGGCAGCATCCTACAGCAACTATGTACATGCCAGGGCTGGGCAGGTGCCTTCCCTTCTCCCGGAAGATAACCAGCAGGTCTGACACAAACGAGTTCTTCACAGGTAGGGTTGTCACTTCACATAGCGCCATGTGACATAATTTAGGACAGGAAGTAAACACAGCTGGGGAATGTAGTAAAGGGCGCAGGAAATGGAATCGGTACCCGCATTGTGCTCAGATGGCATAGGGACTTTAACGCTCTGATTAAGGAAAAGCACTGTAGGCTCCTTCAAACCCAGCAGTGACTTGAATCTATGTGTCATTTAAAGCTCTGAGAGTAGCAGGGTAGTTCATTGATCTCAGAGCACTGATGTCTGAAAACAAGAGGACCTCAAACACTATTGCTTGTGTCCCAAACTCTGTCACACAGCCTCCATAAGATCCTTCTTAAGAGCAGTTTTACGCCTATTTATTCTCAAATGATTTTTTTTCCCATGATCTTTCTCCCATGCGATCCCCAGCTCTCCCTAAGCACTCTAGAGCTCTCCCCAAGATCCCGTGGCTCCCTCCCTGTCTTCTGCATTGTACAAAGATCCAAACGCCTCGCATGACAAGGCGCTTCCTGACAACTTGGCTGATTTGTGCTGAACATTTCAGTGCTGCGCTTCTAGCACAAGTCCTGTTTTTCAGAGTAAGCAGAGCCAAAGACCTGGAAGGAACTGAACTCAACAAAAGCTGCTCTTTCCCAGGGCGATCAGTCCTTCCAGCTTCAGACTGCCAACAGTTGTGCAGACTGAGATCATAAAAGCATCCACCCAGGGTGTCCATCCACAATTGTCAGCCCCAGCTGAAAGCAGCTCCCACAGAGACCTGCAAATTAGTCATTTCAAAAGCTGGAAAGGAGATTTCACTAATCAGCATCTACGCTATATTACCAGCTAATGGGTTGTTGACTTCTCTTTATTTCTAACACAATAGAGATGTTTTAGCAGCATGGCTGTATTACTTACCTAACACTTCCCACAGTCAGATTCCAAAAATGATAGGGCTTTATGATGGGCCCCGAGATACCGTGGAAGAGAAGCTCAGTGTGAAATTTCATGTTGCAAAGCTCACTGCGAGGTCCCTGCTCCGAGCAAACTATGTCTTTAGGCTGATTATGAAACCTCCAGTTCAGACAAACGAAGATCATCTAAAAATCACTCGATCACGTTTGATCTGAGCTCAAAGAAGAGAAGTACTGCAACAGTGAATACAAATAGTCACCTTCAGCAGCAAGAGGGAATCTCACTTGTTTGAATTCATGCAAGCACGTGTATTAGAAAGAAACAGTGTGCATGTAAAATGCTCTGAAGGATGCCTGCGTGACTTTGGATTAGCATCCCACAGCATTGGTTGTCCTGGGCAGCAGAGGGCACGGCTTCTGTAGCCTGATTTAACCAGAAAAGTGGGGAAAGCCTCTCAAGAGGCTGGGCGCTGCATTGCAAAAGGTCCTCTACCATACCCAAGCAGTTTCTTTCTACTTCTGAAACGGTTTTCTTATAGTCACCTCTTCTCTATGCTGCCAGTGGTGCTTCAATTTGCAAGTGGTGAAGTCAAGAATAGCTGATGCAAACATATGTTGCCCAAACCTTTATATATTGTCACACTACAGCAATTTTTTGCCCTTTTAGAGATCGATAGATAGACAGATAAATAGATAGATAGATAATTTTATTCCTACGCCTCTTACTGTACAATCTGAATCTCAAGAAGTCTAAGAGCAACAGTATTGCAGGGAGAATAATTTTAGAAACTAATAAATTTTCAGTGAAAACACCCACTGTAGGCATGGAAATGTTACTACTGTCAAAATCTCGTATTCCGTATGAGCCTGTGAAAGGCTCATAGAGAATACTAAGCAATAACACACAATTCTAATAAAGCAAGCAGCCAATGGACATCCCAGTTCCCAGTTTGCCCACCTATTCCACCTGGTCTCTGCTTGTCAGGTTTTTCAGCCCAGTCATGGTTTCATTACCCCCAAAGTCTACACTTTGCCCTCCAGCTCTCCCAATCTGATCTGCTTCACCTGGACATACCCTGGCCCTCAGGTCCTCAGTCTTTTTGTTTCACTCTGTGTCTCAGCTTCAGATTGTAATTCCCCACAGGATTTCCTCAGCCTACTGTTTCCCAGACACATTAGTCCTCTCTCTTCCCTCCTGTGGCTCATATCTCAGTGTCCTGCCGTTCCCCAGGCTCTTCATCCTTCAGCGTCTCATACAGTCTTAGTCTCCCACCCCTCCTCTGAGCTGCAGTGCTACGTTTTACAGCCCTTTCCAACTCACCATTTCCTGAAGCACCCAATTGTGGGCAAGTTCCTCTCTTCACAGCAGTCTCCTGGTCCAGAAGTAGACTCCTCCCTCTCCGTGCTTGAGTCTTCTTCCCCCTGTTTTTCAGTGAAGTAGTTTTCTCACCGTGCTGCTTGGACCCAGCATGAGGATCACTGAGGTTATGGCAGAAATGGCCTTTATTCACAGTGCCTAGAACTGGACCAGGCAGTTTTTACAGCTGCAATGGCAGAAATGTTTCTCTCAGCCCTGAGCAGGGCACAGATTCTCTCCATGGACAGCAGCTCAGGGATTTTAGATACTAAAATCTCAGCCCAAAATTTGTGTGTATTGCAGAGTGTACAAAGAGGCCTATAATTTCTATGGATTTTCATAAGTGTGGCAAAGATGAAGCCCTGACCCAAATTTCAACTCATATTTCAACAGAAACCAAAGCTTCTGAAAGGATAGAACAACAGGTTTTCTGTTTTCCTTTAATAAGGATCCAGTAATATTGTCCTAAACCTAAGAAATTGCTAATTGTTTTTAGTAAATAAAAAATAACCTGTCTATGACAGATGGTCAGTAAGTAAAAACGTAACCTTTATGTGCATCAAAAGGTTAGGAACACCTAAAGGTAAGGCTCTCACAACAGGAAGTTCTGAACATTTTTAGTTATCGGTAAGGCTGCCAGGCCAACAGATAAAATTAAGGTATTCTGATGAAAGTTTAAGGAAGTTCAGCAGAACAGATGTGCTCTTGGCCTTTAGGATCTAAAAATATTAGAGATGAGGAGTTCCACTTATCTCCCACTAAAAAGTCAAAACCTAGGGATAAAAACTGCAGACACACCCGTTGTCAAAAACGCTGCTAAAACCCACACGTGAACAGAGAGACGTGAATGAACCTGAAGTATGAAAATATCCTTGACTAGGTATAACATTATTCAAATCCATTACTAACTTCACACTTCTCCACAAATTCAGTTAGCTCAGATTAAAACTGTACTTCTTACCTCATCTCGTGGCCTTTTGCGGTGTGAAACTCCCACTGACTAGATGGGTTTGGGGAATTTTTCATGAATAAGCTCTGCTGGACTGCCTCGCCTCTTTTTAGTTTCTGGAAGAGGAGGTCGAATTTCTAAAAACTGCCATAAGAGAACATTTTAAAAACGCATTTCAATGTCATTTAAAAAAAAACCTCTTTCCACAGCTTTATTCCAAGGATTTCTTTTGAATTTAGATGCACACAAGAAATCTTAATTCAAATGATTAATAATTTTTCATAATTACTAGTGCCTGAATATACAAACCAAGATTGGAAATGCATCCCCCAAACATAACATAAATGAGATAATTGTAATAAACTAATTATAAAGTCACAGCAATTATCACATTTTGAATGCAACCATGGACCAGGTTGGCCAACATTTAAAATCTTTTCCAAGAGCAGTACAGTGAAGCTGGGAAGAGCCTGCAACCACATGGACCCCTTCTTTGCAGAACACACGCGAGCTCAAACCTGCTCTCCTTTGCCCACAGGAAGCTGAACCGTGGTTACGCTCCATGTCACCAGGGCATGGCCATCACTAGATGGCCATGAGGATCATTGCTAGTGCCTGTATGCTTGGGGATCCTAAATTCCTGAGACAAAACTGGACTTTGGTCTGTCAGGGAGTCGCATGACTTGTGTCACCAAGAGCCCCACTTGAATGGTGCTGGGGTAGGATTTCTAACCAGTTGCTTTAATGTATGGTGTTCTAGCAGTCAGATTCTTTCTTTCCCCCTACAACTAGATGGGGAATTTTAGGATGAAATACAGGGATTTGGGTCAGAAAACTGATCTGTGATCATGAGATTTTACTGATTTTGATCTTTAGGCTCTGGACCAAATTCATTGTTGATAGTGAGAGAGAAAAGAGAACCTCCTCCAAACTCCAACCCAAATGGTTAAGATTAGGTGGAGCGTTGAACTTCTGCCAGAGCCTGCAGTTCCACAGCAGTGCAAAATAACCCAAGGTGGCACTGCCATCCATCTGCATGTCTGCTACCTCCACTATGCCGGCACCGGCATTGAGCTCAGCCTGTAGTGAGACAATCCAGGTGCACACAAAGCTAGTTCTAAAAAAAAAAAAATCATAATTTTCCACCAGTTTATCTGCCCAGACCTGCTCACCAGGAATGAGACAAGCGTGAGTGCTGGCATAAAAGTGGAGGTAGAGCTCTGCCTCAGGGAGGGGAGTGAAAAGTGGAATTGAGCAGCTAGTTCAACTTAAACTGCACACCAAGTCCTAAGGATTGGGGGAGTAGGGAGGAAGGAAGAGGCGGCTTTGCTGAAGCCGTTCTACTTAGAAATAGTCCAGTATTGACTGACCTAAAGTGGTATTTAGTGAATAAGGCATTCACCAGGTTCAAGCACCTTTCCCAGTGACCAGAGAAAGGGAGCAGCTCCAGGAAGAGAGACTGATCCACCCTGGAACAGGCAGTAACATGTGGGATGTGAGGGAATGACAAGCCATGACTCTGACCTGGACGCCCCACGCCCAGCACAAACACCCCAGCCACCAGACCGCTGTGAGACATTCGCTGGTTCGCCTGCCTTCACTTTTCATGACAAATGTTGAAAGCTTTTGTCCCCAAACAGAAAAGCAAGATTTAGACAATCCTGACAATTTTTGTAGGACAAGAATATCTCCCCAAGAATATCTTTGTTGCTAAATACCATTTTTTACTCTGGTCCCAGAGCTCTGGGAACACTCTGTCACCTCGCTTGGGAGAAAATGTGTTTGTCAGGCACTGGTTCTGATTACAGATGTTCTCTGTACATCAACATGAAGCATAAGCCTGGAAAGGAAGAAATAACAACATTTTTGAAAGACCAAATTACAATTAAAAAAGAAAAAAGTTCAAGAGGAAGGAAAAGTAGACTTAGTCATTGCTTCACAGAGGACCAGAGCTGTGAGATACAAAATAGGAGCCGTGACCTTCTGTGGCCACAGGGAGCATTTCGCTCTCAGCTGGTGTACTCACCTCATCGTAGCTTCCAGCATTTTTATTATCATCATTACTGTTAGTGATATTTTCAGGCTTTCATCTCAGACCAAAAAGTGAAATTATTTTGGAAAATTGGAAGGGGAAAGGAAGGCAGGCAGGATCTAATTACCAGACAGTTAGGGGATCCTGGAAAGATGCTTTCTATTTCTGAATGTTTTTCATACCATGACCCAGACACTTTTTCTAAAATGAAATTTCAAATTGGAACAGATTTAACCCTTGGGAGTGAAGCAATGTGAGGGGTTAGAATCTGTTAAATTCTTAAAGCATACTTCTGAAAGATTTTTTTTTTTAGTAGATACACCCAAAAGTTGTATGTAGATATACATTCACTCCAGCAGTGTCAGGAAGAGCTTATGCGCTACTTTCCTTCACATAATGAGGAGAACTCCCCACTGCTCTTGCTCCTTCCCTTTAGAAAATAGTAAACAGCATCCTGATTTTCCAGAATCCAAGATAACAAAGTGGCTCAATACAGTTAATGCCCTCCCTCCCGTTTTCTGAGAAAGAAGCTTTTTAGCATCCCACCCACTTACTAAAACCCTTGACAATACTCTTGCCCTGGCAGCAAGCCACCAAACTGTCCATCATTAGGCAGAGCTTCAGAGAGTCTCTGCTGCTTTATCCCTTCTACAAGGTGCTGGCTGCCCCCTCACTCATCTGTCTCTCCAAACCCCGCGGCCCCAGTGTTTAATGACTGAAAAGCCACTTTCATCCAATATTGACCATCTACCCTGTGACAATCTCCCCCTGTACAGCCACAGCTGTCAGGCTGTCCTCCTCCTCCTCCACCTCCTCTCGAAGTGCAAAACAGGCTCCTGCTGTCACCCTCGCCCTAATTTTTCCTGTTGGTTGTCTGGTCCTTTCGACCTCCCAGTCCAGAACAGGACCTGGACTGGACTGACAGGCTTCTCTGAGTCCTCAGCGACATTTCCAGCTGTTTTCTCTCCCATTCTGCCTCCTACTGACTTAAGGACTGAGCTCTCCAGTGAGCCAGATCGAGATCTAGTTCACGAGCTGAAGGTGTTTTACTGAATGTATAATCCTGTGCTGACTGGAAGCTGTCCTGATAGATCATTTAGCAAATACAATATTAAAATGATGAAAAGGAAACCATTTTACACATACAGACGGACACACGGATTTTATGTTGTTGCATAAATTACATTATCGCATAGAGAAAGAACCCATGGTTATTTATGCAATAGGGAGAAAGCAAACATGAGGAATAGCTGAGCGTTTCTGACTGTTAACTCCTCAGTTGCAATGTGGTGCAGCTGACGTGTTTTTGCTGGGGGTTACTAACGTGTAGGGAAGAGCTGCACCCAACCTGTCCGCAGGCACTCGAACCGATCCGAGGGTGTAACCGTACTCTGGAGCTCAAGAGGATTTATCCCTGAGGTGGAAAAACAACTACCTGAACGAAGACAGATATAGATCATTGAGTACTGAGATATTGCTGCCTAAACGAGACAATATATCCTTATGGAAGTAGCGACGCTAAGGAAGGGGAGATGGGGGAGATGACCGAGCGGGCACAAAGCCCTGCCGGAGGAGGAGGAGAGGAGGATAGCGGTCAGCCCTGTGGGGTCACCGGGGGTGCAGATCCCGGCGGGAAGGATTAGGCTGAATTTCCCAGTTACATTTCTCCATCTCAGGGTTTCATTCCCAGAGAAGAAATGCACCAGATCTGGAAGCAATTCAGGAAAGCCCCCTTCTCCCACCCCCTTTTCCCCCTCAAAGCCGGCGCCAGCTGCACTTAAGCAGAGAGGCACAGGGGATGGGGGGCAGCGCTATGCCCCGGGTCTGAGGGAGGAGAAAGAGGTCAGTGCCAGGACAGGACCCCCCTCCCTCTGTGGGGGTGGCTGTGCATGGAGGAGAGGGGCTGGGGCCCGGGCTGCTGCGTGGGGTGTGTGGGTGCTTGCTGGGGGAGGGTGCCTTGCTGGGGAGGGAGGGAGGGGATGGAGAAGGGGCTTCCCTACACCTGAGGAAGCAGCCTCTCTGCAGGAGAGCGGGGGGATGGAGGTAGGGGTGCCTGCGAAGGTGGGGGGCCCCTGGGGCAGGGATTGCTGCCTTCTGGGGGGGCCCTTGGGGAGGAGGGAGTCATCCTCCCGGCGGAGGAGGGACCTGCGTTGGAGCGCTGGAGGGGAGCCGAGGGGCTGAGGAGGTCTTTGCGGGCACGGTGTGGGGGGCTGCAGGGGGTCAGGGACTTTGAGGGGGGAGTTTGGGGAGGAGGGATCCGAGGGGTTTCCGGGAGCTCGGAAAGCACTTTGGAGGCTTCGACAGGGTCTGCAGGGGGGCTCCGAGGGGCTCTGGGCGGGCGGGGGGACTGAGGGCTGAGTTTGGGGAGCTCCGAAGGGGCTGCGGGGGACTCTGAGGGAGCGGGGCTGGGGAACTCTAAGGGGCTCTGAGGGGTCTTGGGAGGGATTTGGGGAAGGCTGGGAGGTGGGGGTGGGTTGAGCTCCGCAAGGATTTGGCAGAGCTCTGTTTCGCCTCGGAGATCGGGGACCACGGAGAGGGGCTGCGAGGGGCTCGGGGGCTCTGAGAGGCTTGTGAGAGCCCGGGGGGGGGGGCTCTGAGGGGATTTTGAGGGGTCTCTGTGGGGAGAATCTGTGGGGATGCCTGAGGGGAGGCTCCGAGCAGGGGTCTGTGGGGCTTTAGAGGGAAGAGCCCGAGAGTGTTCTGAGGAGGTTTAGAGAAGCTCTGAGATTTGTGTGGAGAGCCCCTGGGGACACCTGAGGAGGGGTCTGAGGGGAGGCTCGGAGGGGACTTGAGGGGGCTTCCTAGAGGTTCTGGGGAGAGAGCCTCTGGGGGCGCCTGGGGGAGGTGTCTGAGGAGAGAGTCTGAGGGAATTGAGGATGCTCTGAGGGGACTTGGGGGCTCAGAGGCTCTCGGGGGGCTGCGGGGGCGCCCCGGGGGCGGCCGCAGCTCCCCTCTCCTTCCCGCGCAGGCTGCTGCCTTCCTACCCCCGTTACCGTGGCAACCGCCCGGGCTCCCCCAGCCCCGCGCCGCTGCCGCCGCTACCGCCGGAGCTGCTCGGCAGCCGCCTGCCGCCGCCGGCCATGGAGCTGCTGGCCGCGGCGCTCAGCGCCGCCTGCGCCCTCGACCAGGACGGCTCGGCCGGACCGCCCGGCAGGTGAGCGGGAGGGTGGATACGTGGCGGGGGGGGCGAGGGGCC
Source organism: Bucorvus abyssinicus (assembly GCA_009769605.1). NCBI lineage: Eukaryota > Metazoa > Chordata > Aves > Bucerotiformes > Bucorvidae > Bucorvus > Bucorvus abyssinicus. Next base: position 20,223,239 of record CM020035.1, on the reverse strand, counting down.
GCGCCCGGGGCCGCGCCCGGAGCCGCCTCGCCGCCGCGGCTGAGGGTGCCCCCGCCTCCCACAGGGAGCCCCCGACCACCGCTGAGGAGAGCCCCACCGCCGAGGCGCCGCCGCCCGCCCACCCCATGACGGCCGACTCGTGGAGGAACCTCATCGAGCACATCGGTAAGGAGCCGTGACCCGCTTCGCTCCGTCCCGGCGCCGGGGCTCCGGCCGGGCTGTCCGGCGGCCGCGCTCCCCCACAACTCCGCCGCGTTTCCCGCTCCCCGCGCTGGCGGCAGAACAGCAGCTCCTAGAGGTGCCGCCGCGGCGGGCCGGGCCCCTCAGCCGGGCCGGGCCCCTCAGCCGGGCCGGGCTGCCGTCTCCCGCCCCCGAAACCCCCCAAACCGGCAGCGTTTAGCGAACGAAACCCAAGCGGTGCGCGGCAGGAGGGAGCCTCAGGCAGGGGTAAAGCGGTTGTGTTGCGGAAACCCAACTCTGCCCTTGCTGGGAAAACCTCTCATTGTCGGTGTAAAACACAGTAACCATGGCCTTGGCAGTGGCTTTTTGCTGTCTTTAGAGGCATCAGGGTTGCATGCTGGCTGGCAGGAGATGTAATGCTGTCGCTGAGCGCTCTACCATCGTTCATAAACAACAATTACAGTACAAAGCAGTTGATCGTTAGGGCTACAGCCAACTTTCTGCTGAAATCTGATTTTGCGTCCTCAAAAAGGTGTAAGACTAAAGCACTGGGTCAGCTATCCTGTTGGACGTTACCTGTATGCGCCGGACTCAGCGTGTATTTGTAACAGCCACTGGTGTAGCATTCGCAACGGAGGAGTAAGTTATGTTATCATCTGTGGTCACATTATGAAGGCAGAGTTGAGGTTATCTGGGTAGCTGTGGAGGAAGAGACTGTTATGGTTTTGCTCGTGTGGTATTTTTGTATTTCTTTTGTGGGATGTAGAGAGGACCTTCGTAGCTTGTTTCTTGGGTTCCCACATCTGAATTGTGAGATTCCCCAGAGAGATCTGGGCAACTGCAGAGTTAACCCCCATCCTGAGGCAGGTTTTATAGTGGGAATATAGAAGCTTCATTTATAAACAGTCGTGTTCAACGCCACGAAGTGAAACTGCAAGATGCTTGAACGTTGAGGGCAGGAATGTAGCACTTTGCATGGGAAAATCGGATAGATAACTCTCAGGAGTGGCAAGGCGAACCTCTTCCCTGGCAGGAACGAGGAGGCTTTTCACGCTGCTGTCTCTGAGAAAGGAGAGCAGCTGCAGTTTGGTGTCAGGTTGTGGCAGGCAGGGCTGATTCCTGGAGCGCCTGATGCCACTGGGACAGTGCTGGGGAAAGTGTCTGTCAGACAAAACAGCTGAGTTTGGGGCCTTCTGGAGGAGAGTGGTGAATAATTTGCACAGATGTTGCCAGATCTGTTACTTGCTTTTCGCTGTGTAGGTACTAATCTCCCGAGGCAGACGTGTCAATATGTTGTCAGTTCACTGGCTAAGAGGTATGATAAAAGTACTAAAACCAACAGGAGTTCAAAGCAACCCTGCTGCTATATTCATATGTATTTTTATGTGCTGTGTATAAGAGGGAAGCCATGCGATAGCTCTGCATGCGTCAGTGTCGCTGCAAGTGGGTCTGTTGCACCTTGATGGAGGAGTCAGTGTTTTGACAACCAGGGATGCTACACTAATCCCCAACAGAGAGGTCATTCCAAATGACTGGAGCACACACGCTCCCTTCCCTCCCTCCTGCCTTTGGGGCATTAGTGGACTTTTTGCCTGAAACTGGAGCAGAGAATTTCAGAGAAAACGCATCTGGATCTCCTGAGATTTTACATAGCTTTCAGTGTAATAACGTTTACTTTAAGAGCACTGCGAGATCTCTAAGGAAAGTGTTTTCCACAATTAGGAACTAGTTTTTCAATTCCCTTCCCAGTTTTTGAGACAGCTAGGAAGGGAGACTGTGACAGCAAAATTAAATGGAATAAACACAAAGGGAAAAGTCTATTATGTACTATACAAACTATGTAAATACGCCTTAGGAAGATCAGCCTTAACCATGTAAGTCGAGAGGCGACACCAAAGCTGTGCTCTGACCACACAGTCAGCCTTTAGCCAGGTCACAGTAGGGACAGCTGGGACATTCAGCAATGAATGGAGCTCTCTGACATTTTGTCCTTGTTCACTTACTAACTGTAAGTGTTTACTAAATCATTGTGTCTTCTGAGTCACATTCAACTACTGATCTCAGCTTCTTTCCACACATTCAGTCAGTTCCCAGATATATTGCTCTCCTTTCAACATGCCAAAACCCCGTTCCCTAATCTTGCATCTGTTATGCCACCCATCCTGTGCTGTGACCCATCTCTTGCTTCACCTAGAGCAGGCTTTTGCATGGCTTCCCTCCCTCTCTCTAAGCCTTTGCTCTACCCATTGTAACCTCTTTACTGACATATGGATGGACCTTTTACACTGAGATCACGAGGATATCTTTTATTATCCTTGCTAGCACAACCCTCTGTTTCTTCCTACTCTCTTCTGTCTAAACACCTACCTGTCTTTTTTCTTTCTTCTATCTACCTACAAAAAGGTATCACCTTTTTGCTATCTGTGATAGAGCTTTAGACAGTCTCTCTTCAGATCCCTCTTTAAAATGAGTTACCTTGCTGTCATTTCTGAATGAGTTTTCGTCGTAGATGCCTTTGGTCAGTCAGACCTCCCTGTGTCAGTATTTGCTTTTGCCTGCCACTGAGGGCTCCGTAGGTCTTACCTATTTGGTTGGTCAGACAGGGAACCTGGAAATAAAATATTTCATTGTCTGGAATTAATTTTCTTAACATCAAGGGGGAAATTTGTCTTGAGGGTCTTTTTTAAAGGGCTGCTCTCCAGATTTGCACAGGGGACACTAAATCCCTCTTACACAAAATATCCTTAACTGCCTCGACTTACAGGGCATCCCCACCAGCACGACATGGCTGTACAATTTGACACTGCAAGTGTAATTCTCTCCAATAACAGTAAAATAAATAGATTATGTTTCAGTTTCCCAGCATGTTTTCCCTGGAGCCGAGCACTGCCCATACTGTGGCAGAGTGTTACGTCCTGCTCTCTGGTTTGCATTCGGTGGGGCAGAAGGCACCCAGTGCCCTACCACCCCGGAGCCTTTGAGTGCAGGCTGAGCTTATAGGCTTATAGTACCTCCGAAAGCAGCTCCCATCTAGCAGGCCCTCCGCTCCATTGCTGAAGGAGACTTTCCACCCCGCAAAATCCTCAGTGCCCTCACTGATGCTGAACCAAGGCAGAAGTGTTTAGAAAAGCCACATAAGCCTAGTTGACGCAGAGAGAAATTATATAAGTAGCAGCATGCCAAACTTCAGGGGAAGTCTCCTCTCTTTGGTTAGCGTGTAGGAAGCTAACAGAAGCCTGCACAGTTTCCTAGGCACAGCTACCCTCATTGCTATTTTAATCTGGTGTGGAACATCTTTCCAGGGAGAACAGATAACAGGATACAGCGGTAATGCTGTCCTTGTGCCTGTGTTTTTCCCCAGCATGTTTCTGATACAGATTTAACAGTGACTGGTACAGAGCCTTGTGAAAACTGGCCCAGAGACTCAATAGGCAGTAACATCATCTATGTTTCTCCCTTCCCTCGGCACAAACTTCTGACCCAGTTGTCTCTCACCTTACTACACTCGGAATCTGCTTCTGAGATCCAATATCGTGAATGCACGTGACCAGATAGATTTTAACCCCTAATGATTCAGACAAAATAAATTATGTAGGTTTCTTTTTTAACATCAAGGACTTTTCTTCGTTCATTCATGTTACACTTCGCAATTCAAGTATAAACCAAGGGAGATAATGTAAATTGCTCTCCTTCAATTTAAGTGAGGAGAGTGACTCAGAGCAGGCTCTTGCTCTCCTGTCTTTTCATATCTTCTAAATTATATTTTATGTTCAAGCAATTAATATTCTGGGTCCTACAGATGTCTCAGAAAGAGAAATGGGGCAGGTAGAAAGCCCTAGGAGAGACACAATCTTCTAAAGATAACCAAGGAATTTCAAGATCCCTACCTTCTTTGTGCTGTCATTTGAAATCAGGGGTGGGGGCAAATTCTGTGCAATTCCATCTGCCCCTGAAACTCAGGAGACACCTTGTGTGATTGATGTGCCACAGGATGGTGTGAATTCAGAGCCTCTTCCTTAGTGCTTGGCATTGAACATTAAGTTTGTGTCTTCAATCATCATGGAAACTGTGGAGGAAAACAGAAGGAAATTAAGCAACATGTCCAAGGTTGAGCACGAAGTCAATACCCAGACAAACTAGTAACTGCAGCTTGTTGTCCCAGTGCTTCACCTGTCCAGTGCCTTACCAGCAGCTCAGTGTTTCCTCCTTAAGGATCTTCATGGCCATCAAATTGCTCCTATAAAGTAGTTTCAATGTACGCAGTCTTACTTTTCCAGACACACTTTCACATACCTATCAATGTATGTAGTTCGTAATGTGATAATATTGCAGAGAAAATGAAGGGAACGTTTAAAAGCCTGGCAAATAACAAACCCCTTCTTATATGTCTTCCGATTGATCACGGATTCGTCTGACTGTGTTACTAAGTGTTTTGTGAGAGCAGATTGTTGACAACACTTTAGATTTAGAAATGGCCTTCCATTTATAGTTTCCACTTCTGGCTGAAATAGGAATGCTGTAATTGGGTTTTTCGCTCAGCACGGAAGGGATCTTTCTCACCTCTGCTGAGGTGAACAAATACAAAACAAATACCCTTTTCCACAATACATTTCTACCCTTTTGTTCAGCTGTAACCTCTCAGACCTGTTATGTTGCCTCCTAGGGCTCTTGTATCAGGAATATCGAGATAAATCGACACGCCAGGAGATTGAAACCAGACGACTGCAGGACTCACAGACAGACCCTGAGGAGACTTCACCCAGTGAGGAAACCCCATCTGAAGCAGAACCTACAAGTACAACTGAAAGCAAAGCTCCACCACAAATCAATTTGCTGAGGAACTCCAACTCCAGGTTCAACTTATGGCAGGATCTTCCCGAGATCCGGAGCAGTGGGGTCCTCAGCATCCTCCAGCCAGATGAGATCAAGCTGCAGGAGGTAATGGGGGAAGGTGGAGCGTTTCTTAACCGGGTTGCTGCATAAAAGAGTGAGAGTGAATTGAGTCAAATGGTCAAGATTTAAAAATGAAAAGCTTCATAGCAGTCACAGACAAGCCTTGCCTTGCTGAGTACTTTTTTGTGTGGCACTGGTTAGCACCACTCACTTTTTTTGAAACTACAGATGCTGCTCTATATACTATTGCTGCTGGACATTTCTGTAGCGAAAAAGTTCATTTCCCGTTTCTGATTCAGCATTAGGAGCAATTTACAATGAATGGGGGATATGAAGAGGCTCTTGCAACAGAGCTTTAGGTTCCCAGAGCACATTAATCACCAGAAATCTCAGAAGAATTCAACCGTTAACTGTAATCTGTTTTAAATGTGATGGCATTAACAGAAAGGGAAGAGATGGAGGTCGATAAACTTCCTTACTTTTAAATGTTGTTACTTGGAGTCTTACACAAAACAAATAATGACAGGTGTATTTGCATTTTAGCCATACGGTGCAGTGACATCACTGTTTAAGAGTCATATGCTGTTAATTTATAGGGCTGCATCAAACAGTGAACGAGATGGGGGCAGCTGCTGATGAATGAAAACATCAGTCACACAACAATTTACAACTGGTTGCTATTTTGGACAGCGTGGGGAGAGCGAGTGCTCTTTGTCAATGCACAGCACTGCATTCACAGCCAGTGTGGAGATGAACAAGCCGTGTTTAGTGTGTGCTGTGCATTGCAATATGAGCAATGCGTTCTTCAGAGCCTCAATGCTGAGTCCTGCTGTACTCCTGGGCCAGGATTGCTTCTGCTGAGACCACTGTGGCAGTGTATCTGTTCAGCCCTGGCTCAGGAGATTGTAACCAAAGTGCTGAAAAACATCTTGAGGTGTGAGCGGTTCCCCCTAAGTTTACTTGAGTTTGCACAATCAACGTGTGTGAATCTCTGGCGTGTACAGTGCCAGCCCAGCCCTGGCCAAGGCCGTAACTCAATGATCTTAAAGGTCTCTTCCAACCAGATGATGCTGTGATTCTATAACTTTGCCCTTTCCCCAGAAAGGCTCATCTTGTGAACTGCAGGGGTGTGGTAGGCAGGGCCGTGTTACTTACACCCTTAGTGGAAGGGAATGGTGTTTATACAGGGTAGCTGGGGCTGGCAGCACAGGCTGTTCATGTGTCAGAGTTACGGCTGAAGGTGACTAAAATGATTTGTTGCTTTTTCGTGTTCTTCTTCTGCACTGGTCATTTCCATACCAGATTTGTTCTGATTACCTAGCAAAACACGGTACTACTAACTGCCAGCATTACAAACACAATCTGGCTTCTGAAAAATTACAAGCTTTTTTCTTCTTTCCACCTCAAAATGAAAAGTCTTTTACAAAGAAACATTTGCCGCAAAGTTCACATTACAGATTTCAAAACCTGCCATCTCTGTTGAGTTATATCCGTTACCTGTAGGTCTTTTAAGGAAAAAATCTCTGTGCTGCTAAACCCCAACATTGTGACCTGAATTTTCTTCTCTCCGCTTAAACAACAACAGAAATTAAGCAGATGGAGATGGGACAGTGCTGCCTTAAAGAAGTGCATCATTTCCCCTGATGTTAGATTATCAGAGCTGAAATTTTCTTCCTGTTTTTTCTGGGATTAGCACAGTAAGAGATTATAAAATTTCCCAAAGCCAGAAGGCTGTGAAATTGGCTGAACATGGAATAGATGAAGTGGAGAATTTGCTTTGTGAGGAGAGTCAAAGACAGAAAACAGGAGTACTGGAAAAATCACTGAGGCAGTTAAAGAGATGATGTTGAATTCAGCTTTGCTGTCATCAAGCACTTCTTACTCCTGTAGTGCTGGAACCGTACTCACGTTGGGAGCGTGAGCTGTACAGGAGGGCTTGATTAAGTGAATGCCAAGTTTTCAGTTTCATGAAGGAGACTTGGAGGAAGTTACCTGAAGTATAGGGCAGCAGCAGTTCTGCAGTAAATGTTTTAAGGCCAAAATCGTACCTTTCTGACCCATTTTATCTTCAAAGCTGTGGTAAACACAGGGACTAGAAGAGCTTGCAGCTATTCAGCCAGGAAAGGTAGAACAAGAGTAGTATTTACACTACAGAGAGCAATACCAGTACCTGAATGGAAAGAAAGTTGAAGCAAACACCCCTGTTCAGCTGAGGAAGGGACCACCACCATAGCTGTGATGGAGCAGGGCTTCAACAGTCAGAGAAAAAGTTGCTCATCTACAATAATCTGCAAAACTAAAGAGACAAGAACGAGGGAAAGAATGAGATCTTTGTTATTGGCGATGATGGAAAATTACTAAGCAGGTGATCGATACAAGATAAAAACCAAGACACAGGTGTTTTTCCAGCATCAAAACAAGAAATCTGACTGGAAGAGCAATGGATGCTTGAAAAGTGCCATGGAAGGCAATTTGTCATTGTCTCCATTGGAGCAAATAAGCCAAAAAAAAAAAGGGAGTTTCAGGAATTAAGAAAAAATAAAAAACCTCAAACCCCACATCCACCCCACCCCATCAATTTCAGCGAAAAAAAAATGCAGTATGGCCCATTAGGCCCAGAACTCAAACAGAATTCAGACAGCAGTGGCCTCTGCCAGACTAGCCTTTTTCATCTGAAGTGAATGTGAGAGTAGCAAGACATAAAGCAACAACTGGAAGCATCACAAAAAATGTGGGTGCAAATGCAGAAAAAGGAAGAACAAGAGAAAAAGACATGTTACTTATCAGGGAAATATAAAAATTACGTGCTACTGGAATAATTATCAGAAATTAATGAGTTATTGATAGGGTAGTTTTAATTATCCAGATATCTTTGAACATCAAACACAGCAAACCATGAACCACCAAGGGCTTCCTTTTAACAATACAGCAAATGTATAGGTACGCAATATATACACAAGAAGAAAAGCCGAGGGAAGTGCTCTTTGGATTCTGCCATGGAGTCGACATGGAGGAAATGACAAGCAACATGTACGTAGCAGGAGGAAGAAGTGACTAGAGGGAAAACACACTCCCAGTGTTACATGTGATTTAGGTTAAAACAAATTCCATCGCCAGGGTACTAGCCTCTGAAGAGGTAGTGATCCAGAGATTAGAAGAAACAACATTTAATCAGTGAAACTTCTTTCAGCATAAACCTGAAATTAGATATCGGTATGGCCTTTTTGTGGAACGGCTCCAGTTCATTCCACTTTTCCAGTTCAGTTCTCCACTTCTCAGTTTGTCCCTGTAGAGTTTCTTCATATTGCCCTTCTCTGCTTGCTGACTGTATTGGTTTTCCTACACTGTGTTCATCTTCTATGTTTTAGGAGATTCCAAGCTGAGTAGAACTCACCAAACACAATTAACTGATAAAAATAGTTTAGCAAAGTATTCTCAAATCTTTGAACTGAACCCTTTTTGCTGAGATCTGTGAGCTTTGATAAAGTTTTACCAGGGATTATTTGGATTCAGGTCACTTTAGTGTTAGAAAAAGGGGTAAAGACAGACTAATCTGCACTATGTTTTATGATATGAATTTAAATCGGAGAGCTGCTTCTCTGAAAATTTTCTTTGCTCAAGCAAAAGAGGGACTTGAACCAGGCTGTACATGCTGGTGATATGGTCTCTCTGTGGTAGAGCGCGTTTGACGAAAATGTTCAAATAAGATTTCATTTCCTTCCCTTCTTTGAGCAAACCTTAGATTTCAAACCTGTAAATTTGCTGTACAACAGAGCTGCCGTCCTCCAGAGAGCTCTTGTGGTGGACTTTGCACTTCTAGCAGGTGGATATCAGACTGGCCTGGGAAGGCAACCAGGTCTGAGAACTGGTGACAGCCAATGCTGTGGCATCAGCTCAGAACAACATCCCTCCTAGAGCAGACCAGAATTCCTCCTTCCTCCTGGTGGTTTACATGAAGAGCAGGGCCATTGGGGACAGATATTCCCAATCTATGCAATAAACCACCATACTGTCTCAAAAGGAATTTAGCCTGTAGGGTTACCTGCTCTTGTCTTTGGTGACTCTTAGTTCTTCTCCTTTTTTATCTATCTTCTACATTTCCTTCTTCCTTAGGCTTCACTTCTCTTTTCCTTTCTTGGCATCTCTGTCAAAACACAAGCAATGAAAACAATTGGTATAGCTTTTACATGACTGTGAGATTTCACAAAGTTAACGAGCAAGAGGACTGATGGAATAGTGTTGGTCATGTTCCCAAGAGATAGTTTCAGACTATTTGTAGCCTCAGGAAGATAATACTACATCAACTGACATTTAGTTCACATTTTTCCCTAGTTACTTTTGCAATTCTGAGACCAGAAGCTCATGCTCTATCTTTTTTAGTGATTGCTTAGAGCTAGCAAAGTTCAATTATTGCACAGAGATCACATCATTGCATGGCTTGGTTGGATGTTTGGTGCCAGTTCAGGAGATCTGTGGCTTATACTTAGCATTCAAAAGGGAAATAGCAGTCTGGGCTCCTTGGAGAAGGTACTTTGAGTGTGCAGAGGACCAGCTGGATCTCCAAAGTGAATTAAGAAACTTGTGCCTGACACATGCTGTTAACAGTTCCAGAAGCTTGTCCTCATCAGCAGAAATGTTCTTTACTTTCCCAACATCTCCATTCAATCAGAACCCCGTGCATTGATATTTTCTCCATGGATTTAAAATGTTTCCTTGCACTCTGCACATGCCCATGCAGGTCATGCACACCCCACTATGGTGAACCGCAAATATGCATAGATTAATTTCTCCAAACGTAGGCAGAGGGACTTCTAGAGATCAGGAAGCAACCTTCTGGATTAAGCAAGTTGTCTGAGGGTTTAAAGGCTGGGGTAGAATGGCACATCTCGATCTTGGCTCTTACAGCTATCCTGCAATCAAAAACCTGGCAGAAAAATATATCCTGGCTTGAAGTGTCTGGAAAGCTGCAGTGCAAAATGACTGGTGGTATCAATCCCCAGGATATCTGGAAGGGATGGGCTGTCCCAGCACATCATGTCTTAGTCTTTGTTGCATCTTTACCAATTTCCTCTTTTCCTCTCATTTAACAAATAAAAAGCTACAGTTAAAGTTGTAAGAGGTGCATTTAGGACCTAATCAGTCATGCAGAGGGAGAGAGAGGGGTTCTCTCTCAGGTTCACCCGGTGCCCAGGTGAACTCTTGGGAGAAGCTGAGCTGATACTCCTCCACTTTTCTCATTGGGAATTTGAAAAAAATACACCACACCACACCACCCCCCTTATTCCTTAAACACCAGCTGTTCCACATACACTGACCCAAGTAGGTTCTAGCTGCCCCCTTTGCTCTGTCTCCCTTCTGGGGGCTGTGCAGGCACAGCCTCCTTCTCTGGTGCAGGAAAGGACCATCTGTTTGACTAGCTGGCCACTGGGAGTATTTCCTAGGCTACCAACTCACAAAGAATTGAAAAGTCACTTCAGCTGGTATTTTAGCAGCTCTGGATTGGGTTACAGTCCCTCCTTGCCGTGTCCATCCTCGCAGATCTTGGAATGCAGGGTAGTGTCAGGAATATAACCCAGGTCTCTGTACCTCAGGACCTTCTGTGCTGCATAGCGATACTTCCAGGAAAAGGCTGATCAGCAGAGATTTCAAATAACTCCTTTAGAAAGAAAATAAACTGAAACAACAACCAACCCACTAGAAAAAAGAACAACCGAGCCACAAGACAACTCCCCAGCTAATCTGGCAGATACTTCTCCATATGCTCAGCACAAAAATTACTGCATGTACCTGCTGCTGCATTGGATCTCCTCGACTGTGCCTGGGCCCGTGCAGCCTCTGAGGGCCGGTGGAGCTCAGGGAGCTGCACTCGCACTGCCTGGCCAGCTCCCACCCTCAACAGGGTGCAGCAGAGGAGCTGTGGGCAGTGGGGGAGTGCATGGAGGCTGCGAAAGGGAGCTCCCTGAAAGGGAGGTGAAAGTGCAGGACCATGACGAGCGGGCATAGAGGAGGGTCGAGTGCCTGGAGCAGCCTTAAGTCAAGCCTGAGTGACACTAAGAAGCAAGAGGAGAGCCCCTGAAGTGCTTTTACGTGTGCACAGACACAAAATCAGACTGCTTATACATAAAGAGAAAAAGAGAGGATTCTGCTGGAGAGGTTCAATGGAAGGAAATGTGGACAAGCAAATTAGGAGAGGAAAGGAGCCAGGGCTGGTGGCTGAGGGTTGAAATCTTCCCTGTTCAACTCACTGTCCTGTGTAACACATGGCAAATGCCATTGTGGGCTTACCTTACCCTGGGCCTGGAGGGTGGGTGCAAGGTCCATGGCTGGTGCTGAGCAGATGTTCTCATTAATGCTGTGTGCACCTCTCTATAGAAGGTACCTGCTGATTTCCTTCTTTGGGATTCTCCCCTAGGCCATGTTTGAGCTGGTTACTTCCGAAGCCTCATACTACAAGAGTCTGAATCTGCTGGTGTCTCACTTCATGGAGAATGAACGTCTCAAAAAGATCTTACATCCGTCTGAGGCACACATCCTCTTCTCCAACGTCCTGGATGTCATGGCCGTTAGTGAGCGGTAAGACAACTGCTGCTGCATTTTTGTCCAGCTGAATGGCATCACTTTAGCTAATTTCACTTGTAGAGGGATGGAGGAGCTGACTAGGGACAGCCCGTTACCCACTGTCTTTTCAAAGAACCCGTGGACACATTCATTGGTTTGAACCCCAAGAGCTTCTTCAGGTCACAATTAACATGAGCGCTGGGTTTCTCATCTAGCTTCCTGTTGGACCTCGAGCAGCGGGTGGAGGAGAATATTGTGATCTCGGATGTGTGCGATATCGTCTACCAGCATACGGTTAATCACTTCTCTGTGTACATCACCTATGTCTCCAACCAGACCTACCAGGAGAGAGCTTACAAACAGCTTCTGTGAGTCCCAGTGCTTGTTGCTAAAGTATTTTGCACAATTGTATAGGCCACAGATTTGGCGGTAATTTTGGTATTTATGACAAAGGGCTAGATAGTACAGAAACAGGATTTCCCACTTGATACGGAAACAGGATTTCTTACTTCAATGACTTTTCACTGCCCTGTAAAAAGAAAACACAATTAAAAGGCTTTATAGTAAGGGTGGGGTGATGCAGTATGCAGGTAACATACCAAGTAAATTCAGAGCCAGCAGTTCCCAGCTGTGGGAAATATTTATGGTGCACAGGGAGACACATGCTTGTGAAATGTGGGTATTTTTAAACTGCAGAGGCAAGAGATTGAAAGCCCAAGAATATAATACAGATCTCGGATGGCAACAACAGCCACTGCTTTTCCTGAGCTTCTCAGTGAGGCATTTGACCTTCCCAAAGTTGAGAATTAAATTTTTTTTTTTTCCAGAAAAACAACATTTTCTTAAAAGGGAAAAAAAAAAAGCTATTGTCTTCATATTTCAATGTTTCACACACAAACCTTACAGCTAGGCCTGAGGATATAAACTAAGATATTTTTACAGTATTTTTCAAGTTTAGCAAATCTTTTGGTCCAACAGGAATTCTCTTATGCCAGCTCAAAACAAAGAGTGCCCTACAAGCTTGTCTCTGAGCAGGAGAATTAGTTTTTCTTTAGTTACGATGTCCTGGATTCTTCCAGGACAGCCCATTGCACGTGGTGCACTTTATTTCATCCCCATAGCAGCAGCTGGTTCAGGGGAGTGTCACAAGCCCTAATCCTTTCCTTTCTCTCCTCCCCAGCTTCTGAGGTAAAAAAAAACAAAAAAAAACCACCTTAAGGGGCCTCTGTTGAGCTTGGCCAACTGTTCTCTCCGAAAGGAGGGTACTGCAGGGTTTCCTTCAGTCAGAGGTGAGCAATATAGCTGCAGAATATAAACAGTTTGCCTAGAGCCATTAGCTAAGCACTCGGAAGCAAAGCAGCAATAGGCTGGATTACTTAAGCTTGAAAAGACAGAGGTTTTCCTAGATACAAATTTAGAGGGCAGCATTTTATTTGTCTGCAGGAGAACATAAAGCAAATTTGAAAGAATAAACTCCCTTCCACAGGCTCCCAGCCAGCACGAGAATTTTCAGCACTTGGCTGAACTCAAAGCCTGAGGTGTGTCACAGTTGACCCCATTTGGCTGTTCCTCTGATGCACGCAGGTCCGTTCTGCCGTGGCCCTGGGAGTCACACCGCCACACAAGTACCTGCTGCAGCAGAGAGAACACTCACAATGGCTCCTCTTGGGGGCTGCGAGTCACATGCAGTACAGGCAGGTTTTGCACCGTTAGCAATCTCTTCCCATCCACGCTGTTTCCGCTCGCCAGGCCTCCAGCAGTGTAAGGCTTCCTCAGGGCCCCACAGTTGCCAGGAAGCACTGTCTGACTGTGGCAGCTGGGGCTTGTGAGGCCGCTCTGTGTGGCGGTGTCATGGACCAGCAATGCCCTCGTCTGCTGCGAACATCATCAGGGCATGGCCCGTGCTCTTCTCAGGCCAGATAATGATGTCCATCCTTGGGCTAAGCAGGCAGGAATAGACAAGGTTAAGCCATTTTGTGGCTTGTCTTGTTCTTACGACTGCATGAATTTCACCCTGTCAGAGAGTTCCAACTGTGTAAAAATATATAATTATACCTCTGACTCATGTACTTGGACACACACCCCATTCACACACACCTACGCACACCGCGTATGCTGCTGAGCTGGATGTGCTAACACATGTGAACACTACCGTGGCTTGTACATTAAAAGCCTACTTTTTTCCCCTCCCCCAACACTATAAATAGTTCTAGATTTAAATTAAAATACACCTAGAAGCACTCAATCCCCTCCTCCCCTCTTCTCTCTTATTGGGAGAGGCCAGGCAGATGCTGTCTCTGGGACCAAGCTACTTTTGGGTCACCAGCCAATATTCCAGGGTAGCACTCAAAGCCCTCACCTTCTCTTTCTCCTCTCAGCCAGGACAAGCCAGCTTTCCGGGAAGTGATCTCACAGCTGGAGCTGGATCCCAAATGCAAAGGCCTGTCCTTTTCTTCCTTCCTGATTCTGCCGTTTCAAAGGATCACTCGGCTCAAGCTGCTGGTGCAGGTAGAGTTTTGCTCTTCTCTCTCGAAGGTCTTCTGGATCACTCCTGGAATGTTCCTTTCCGGCAGTTGTGAATGAGGCTTAGATACAGCATGAGCAACTCTAGAGCTGGATGAAGCTTTTCCACAGAGTTAGACACTCTCAACAACTATGGAAAAAGATTTCAGTCACTCAGAGACCATCCCCAAATTAGCGTTGAATTTGCCAGATAGCTTTTACTGAGCAAAAAGTGCACCGTGCAGAGCAGCTGCAGGACATGGAAGTGCTTCATGGTGGCTTGGACCAGACTGTCAGCCACGTTCCTCCTGCGCTTTGCCAGCTTGTCCAAACACCGCTGGAGGACATGCTTCTAGGTACGGGGAAAGGGTCCCAAAAGGTCTTATCCCACTGGGATAACCAGTAACACTGTTGGTTAGTGCCAGCTCTAACTGTGGTTGTTTATTAATTTATTTTTATAAAATAGGATTCTGCCTGCTGTATTTCCTTTAGATACAAGGTCAGGTGGGAACATGTTTTAACGAGAAAGAGGAACTGAGCGGTGAGAGCTGCTGTACTGTCACCTATCCTTAATGAGGCTGATGGCCAGAAATAACTCGGAAGCTAGCAAAGACCTTTCTGTGCTGTCAGACTGGGATCAGAGTTAACACAGCCTTTCCTCCCCTGCAGAACATTTTGAAGAAAGTAGAAGAGAAGTCTGACAGGGAATCCACTGCCCTGGATGCACATAAAGAACTGGAAACAGTAAGTTTGAATGAGCTAACTGAAGGCCACTGAGATTAACCCATCATGCTTATTTCCTCCCCCCAGAAAAGTCCTACAAACTACATTCACTTCTGGAGCTGTCCCTTTGAATCCTATCATGGTGTTTTGCTCTCAGAGGTGGACTTACCTAGCAGCACTTAGACATCAGTGAGTAGAGTCCCTTGGTAACAACAGATGTGTGTGTTTCTGCTGTAGCGAAGGACAGAGGGAGTGTTTTCCCTTGAGGTCTTCAAGAATACAAACTGTGTTTTGCACGTACCTGAAGGTGATGGATCCCACTGAGAGATGAAATTAGCTGCAATAGAGTACAGCCGTGTCAGGTTTTCTCCAATACAGCACGCTTCCTCCTCTGACCTAGAATAACAGTTTCTTAATGAAGAACTCAGGCCTGCTTTTAGCCCTCTTCCCTGAAGTGAGTAGGTAGGTGTGGTGTTCAGTTGTGCTAGTTACTGCTGTGTACAAAACACCAGGAAGCCACTGGGACGTTCTCCATGTGGGCTGTTCCTGACACAGACAGGGCGATCCTACCTCCAGGCTATGTATTGGAATGGTCTGGACATCGCTGGCAGCTATGTGGGCTAGGACAGAGCATTTGAACCCTTCTCCATCGGAAGCTTGGAACATCTCTTGGATCCTGCCATTCAGTATAAGTATCTGAAGTTGAAAACTGTGCTAGAACATCAGCCTGAGGATACGGTTGCAGCTTCTGACTGAAATACTTGAACAAGATGGGCTCTTAGGTTTGCCCTGACGTAGTCTAGGAGGTGTGCACTTCGGAGATCGCCAGGGGCAACAGAGACCTCAGCAGTGAAGACTGTTCTGCATTAGTTAGTATCTGCAGAGTCCCTCATGATGCATCTGGTAGGTGATTGTGTTTCCATTGGTCAGAAGCCTCAAGAAGGCTGTTCCTATGCAGATGACTGCAACTACCGCTGGAAAAATGCTCTTTTTATATTCAGCTGACAGTGACTCACAGGAATAATTTTATAACTCCCTTTGCACGGTTACTTATCTGTAAGGGTTTAAGTTTAGCTGCCTCATGTCCTGCTAGGTACAGACCTCGCAACAGAGATCTTAGTGCTTATTTTCTCAGAAATCGTCCTGTTTGAGAGGTAAGAGCTGGTCACATTTTCAGTTGCTGATATTCTGGTGGGTTTTGAGTAGCAGAAACAGCACAAAGTGGAGCTTGCTCTCCAACGTAATGTTCTATCTAGCCAGTTCTCAGGAGAGTTGCTCCTCATGAAACAGGCAGTGGCATCTAGGTTACCCCTGGAACAGGGTAGTACCTGCATGGTGGTTGTGGTTTGTCAGTTAAAAGTTTGTACTGGGAGCACAGCTGGGCTCTGTGTGATGAACTTGCTTCCCCTAGGACGTTTCATAGCCTTGGCATCTGGCACTGCCAGGCAGAACCACAGCATCTGCATCTTTGAAATTAAGATCTTTGGCTTCATTCTCTTGAAGATGATACTGCACACATAGCTCGTTTCGAGTGTTGGGGACGAGGAAGATGGGATACACGGTGTGTCAGGGTCTGAAAGATGAGCTGTTCCCTTTGCTGCACCACCAAGAGTATTGCTTAGGACTGTCTGTTCAGTAACTGGATGCAGTCACATCCTCTAATAGTCGCGTTCCAGCTAGAACATCTTCTGGGTGTTTGGGGCTTTTTCGGTTGTGGTATTTTTGTTTTCCCTTCTCTTTTTCATGTGAATACAATGCTGATCGAAGAGCTTGGCTTGGTCCATTCCTGTTACAGCAGGGCACTTACCTGTCACAATCCTTTCTGGGCTGTCCATCTTCACTTCCCCACTTAAGGCCAGTGCAGGCCAATGTTTCTACTCTCTTTTTCCCAGGTGGTGAAAGCATGTAATGAAGGTGTCAGGAAGATGAGCCGAACAGAGCAGATGATCAGCATCCAGAAGAAACTGGAATTCAAGATCAAGGTATAAGCATAGGCTGGAGCCATTTGCAGACAGCGAACCAACAGCACCCAGGTGTTGTGCGCATACGTGGCAGCAGTAACCTAGTTGCCCTCCTTTTAGTGAGTGTTCAGTGGTGGCCTGGCCCACACTGTCCCGCTCCAGAGCCTTTGAAGGTGACGCTGCTGCTGCGGGCACTGCCTCTGCGCACACGTGCTGCAGAGGCTGGGGCAGCACAGGCCAGCATGTTGTGTCACAGATCAAACCGCCTCTGCGCAGTGGGTGGCTCCTGCTCCAGCATTCAGTTCTGGCTCTTCCCTCTCACCTCTCTTCAAAATGCAGGTCAGCTTTCAGCTGTTGTTTTTACATTACGAGTTATGCTAAAGGAAGATGAAAGCTGCAAAGCAAAAGCAAAGCTAGAAAACAGCAAAAGAAGTCTGTCCCACCGTTTTAATTCCTCCCTGTGTTTATGCTTTATGCACAGCCTGTAATTACCTGCTGATGATCTATTTTGGCTCCACTCAGGGAGTGACTGAGTCAATATTTAGCGGTGTCTGACCAGATCTCACTTAATATATGCCATGAAACTCCAGTGCTGAGTATGAAGTTACCAATTCTTGTGTGCTATAGAGCTGCTTCTCAGATCTGCCTGCTTCACAAACTTTAAGGAGCATATTTACCTTCCTAGCAACATTTTTATGTACCTGAACAACCAAAGCAAATAAATTTGAGACCATTTCTTTGGAAAGCCACACTGGGTACCAAGGAATTTGATTATCAGCGTGTCAGGGCGAGGCCACAGTCCACAGGACAGCACTAGACTGGGGTAGCTATGAGTCTGCCTTCATCTCCTGCAAAGCTGAGGCTGTAACGACAGGCAGGAGCTGGTTCGTCCCTGGAGCAGGTCAGCCTTGGGCACTGGCATAGGCAGGGCTCCTCTGGTGAAAAGAGTACAGGAGTGTGGGAAGACAGACTGTGCCACCGCGTATGTGATGAACACAGGGAGTGAAGATGGAAGGAGTATCAGGTATGCAGATGTTTTCCAGTATTTCAGTCATTTGACTGGAAACTCAGTAAGCCAGAAAGGCTTAGCCCAGGTGATGAGACCTGGGATCTCCCAGAGGCACATCAGGCTGTGCAGGACGTAGCCTGACGTTTAAATCCAGCATTGCAATCCTTGAGCGTTTGTTCATTCTCGGGCCCCTGCTGTGCCCCTGGCTGAGCTCTGTGCTGGGCTGTGGTGTGGATGGCAGAGCACTCTGCCCCCTCTGTGCAGCTCTGCTCTATCCTCCGCAGTGCAAGGCATGGTGATGGGTGCTCCTACCGTTCCTTCTGCATCTTCTGTTGCTTTCATATCTTGACCACATAAGCCCAAGGGTTTTTGTTGCTCTCCCAATCTTTACCATCTTTTCCTCACTTCTAGTCTGTGCCCATCATCTCTCACTCCCGCTGGCTGCTGAAACAGGGGGAATTGCAGCAAATGAATGGTCCAAAGACATCACGAACACTTCGCACCAAGAAACTCTTTAGAGAAATCTACCTGTTCCTTTTCAATGATCTGCTGGTAATTTGTCGGCAAATTCCTGGGTAAGTGCAAAATTGGGGTAGTACACAAGCCACTTCAGTAGTCCCATTTGCCCCTGGGTTTATCGAAGCTGTGATGCTGTGCTCCCATCCTGTCCCCCAGGCACAGGGCGGGCACCCTGGCCTGACCTGTGCACCCCCCTCTGGCAGTCACCTTGCCTTTGAGTGCTGTTGGCTCTTCATGGGTGGCACGGCTCTCTCCAGCTGAAAATTTATGGCAAACGGGACTTGAACAGATTCCAGGCCAGGTCGCCCAGCAGGGTAAGCAAGCATGTGTCCACCAGTTTCTGCCGAGAGGCAATGAGTTACACATCAGCTGGGGGGCTGACCCAGGAGGCCTGTCTTCCTGTCGAGCAGTGACTTTTGACTCATCACTGCCTGCTCAGATTTAGTCAATTAAACCTCTGAGAAAGCAGGCTAGAAAATTTGAGCAGCAGCTAGAAAATTTGAGCAGCAGGGAGGGGTATAAATTTAGGCCTGAGGCTAGCAGTTATATTTGACATGGTGTGACCTGCCTCGGGAGGAAGAGAATATCATGGCGGTTAGGGCTAGGTCTTGTGCAGCTAGGCGCTGGTGAAACACAGCCACACAAGCAGACGGGTCCCAGAGAACAGCGCGTTCTTTGTGGCATTCGCTAGACTCTCTGGTAGGGAGCATCTCGCCAGCCCAATGCTGCTAATAAACATGTCGCCGCAGTGTCTGTATGCCTGGAAATATTTTCCTTCTGTGGCAGCTTGTATCCAGAAAACACAGAGGCATTTTACAAACGGGAATGAATTAGGCCTCACAGTCCCCTTGGAGGGAGCACCGTCTGTGTTTTGTACGTGGGGAGCTCGGGCAGAGCAAGCAGCTTGTTCTAGGCCATGCGGGATGCCTAAGGCAGAGCAAGGAGGGGGTTTCTTGCTTTGCAGTGGGTTTTCGTAGCCACCCGCTCATCCCTTCCCACAACAGGACATCTTTTTTCCTCCTGCCATGCAGCAGTTCCTGGACTGTGATCTCAGGACAGTTCTGGGTGGCTGAAGCCACAGTCTCCTGGGATAACTGCAGTTTTTCCTAATCTCTCTAACCTCTCCCAGGGACAAGTACCAAGTGTTTGACTCGGCTCCCCGGGGGCTTCTTCGAGTAGAGGAGTTAGAAGACCAGGGGCAGAGTTTGGCCAACGTCTTCATCTTGAGGCTGCTGGAGAATGCAGATGACCGGGAGGCCAGCTACATGCTCAAGGCATCGTCTCAGTGAGTACAACAGTCACCCCACCAGCGCTCAGCAGCGCTCTCCCCCTTCACCCATGAAGGACAGCGCCCTGCCTGCATGGGGACCAGCTTTCTGGGCTTCCAGCCAGGCAGGCAGCTGCAGCTGGGCTGGCCCAGCATCGCTCTCCTGAGGCTGCCTTCGGTCTCTTCTGCTGGAAGGCACTAGTGGACAGGGCAGGTTTCTCTCCTGTACGGTGTGTTTGTAGCATCTGGGGTGGAAGATGGAAGGGCACTTTGCATTGTGGGACAGAGGTCAGAAATCAGCCCTGGCACAGGAGCTGAACTGGTTTACAGCCCGCAGCATGTTCAGAAGGCAGAAGCGAGGAGGATGTACGCAGCGCACACTCCTGCAGCTCAGCTGGCTCAGCCGCAGAGGATCGAGGCTGTGCCTGACCAGCCCGGTGAAGCAAGGCTGCTCCTGCTCAGAGGCAGAGGTGGAGAAGAGGCCTCTACCTCAGCGCCTTCCACAGCCAATGCCAATCTTGCACAGCCTTTCTGCTGCTCGGGGCCTCCTTGTCTCCCTGGATACAGGTTTTTTTGGCTCACTGATTTTTCACTTCAGGCTCCAACAAGCTCAGACTGGGCAAACAATTCAGCTGTGCTTACACAGAGCTGATAGTTGTGAAGCTCAGGGCACAGCTTTCTCCCTGACCCAAGCCTTACCCGGCCCACATTTTCCAGGTGCAGCATCTGTGCTGGTAGAGGTGTACATGTCCCACCAGCTGAAGCGCTGCTGGAGATGATCTGCACGCCCAGCTGGATGTTACTCTGATGTCAGTAGGCCAGTGTTCGACATTCATATCCCTAAGGGAGCCCAGCCCCAGCACAGGGGGCACAGCCTCAGGAAGACAAGTCCCCAGTTGAGCGAGCAACCGCACCTTCTCCCCAGATATGCGGCTGCAGCTTCGTCCTGCTGAAAATAGAGAAGTCAGTCACGTTATGCGGGGCAAACGCACGACTGACGTCTGTGAGACTCCGCTGGGCAGAGAACAATAAACCAGGCCAGGGTTTGCCTCAGCTCCAGGGAGGCAACTGCAGTTCTGTGCTTCTGCGTCCTGCCCCATCTTCAAGATGGCCACAACGAGCATGCGATCCAGCACGCGTCTTGCCAACAGGTCTTGTGATGTAGTAACTGCTGAAGGCTGCTGTTGCAGAACTGCAGGGATGATCGGGGCAGTACTGGGCACAAACTGGAAAAGTGAAGAATTAGAAGAGATAAGAGGGTGCCAAACAGAGACTGCTGCATCTGTCCAACAGGTCTTGCAGCATTATCTGGCTCTGAACCCATAAGGCAACGACCACCCGCTTGGTGGCAGCTCGCAGCTAATGCCCTGGGTGGCTCTGCTGGGAGCCTTTGGACACAGCTGGTCACAGGGGCAGGACTGCAACACAGGCTGGGAGGAGCTGGGGGCTGCAGGCAGGACCCAGAGCGCCCTGCAAGGAACTGTGTGCCAGGCCAGCCTGCAGATAGGGCCACAAGCACGGCAGGACCCTGGGTTTGCTCTCTGTGTGCCAACCCCTCAGTGCAAAGGGCCCTCATCCTGCACCTCTTCGTGACATGAGGGGCTGCGCTCGACCTGCAGCTGCAGGTGTTTTCTCTGGTCCTTGGCATCACACTTCAGCCCTGAAGCACAAGGTGCTCCCAGCCCTGCAGATCAGCCTGCCAGCGCTTGTCCTTCACATCTCCCTTTTAGGCCTCACTCCTCCCAGAAGACAGACACTCCGGTGGCTTTAGATGTGTGTCAAGATCAGGCTTTAAAACTAGTGTCTGAGAAGGTAGAAAGTTCTGGCTCCCTTGGGGCCGGGAGCACAGGCAGGAGCTGGAGCCCGTGAAGATGAACTGCCCGGTCTCTGAACGGGGCTGAGGGAAGCCTTGAAGGAACACCAGGCCTGGGGCTTCTCCAGCACCAGTGAAATCTTCACCCCCCTGCTGCAGGCCCAGGTTTTGCATTAGAGCAGGCGGGATGTTCACATGGATCTCTCGTCTCATCCACTGGCAAGCGAGCGGTACCCTTGCTATAGTGCAGCGTTTGTCTGCAAGTGAATTAATCAGCTCTGCCCTTTAAATGTTCCTGCACAGCAACTGTGGGACTAAATGGTTCCTCAACTGCTTTTCTCCACGAAAAACTGCTCCTGTTGAGCCAGCCCAGGAGCTACCTGTGCTGGTTAGTGCTCAGAGGATGCCAGGCCCCTCACCTTGCTGCTGGCTCTCTACAGCCCTGCTGCTCCCCAAAGGGGGATGCTGCTGCTCGTGGGGACAGCCAGCCTGGTGGCCCTGTGGCAAGCCAGGCCTAGGGCACTGCAGCACGTGACATTCCAACCGGTGTGTGCCAGAGGAGGGCTCAGCATCACCAGTAGGTCCAGGACCCCAGGGGTCAGGCTGTGAGAGGAGGGTTTAGGAGCCCAAGGCTGGCTGAGCAGGAGAGCTGCAGTCTCGTGCTCACAGCCTCTGTTTGTCTTCTCTATCCAGGAGCGAAATGAAGCGTTGGATGATTTCGCTAGCCCCAAATCGGAGAACCAAGTTTGTTTCATTTACATCCAGACTTGTTGGTAAGAGGCACAGCATGGGAGCCAGGAGCTCTTCACCCCTACCCCAGGGCACCTTATTCTGTCCTGATCTCAGGGCAATCCCAGGCCTGGGGCCTCTACCGAAGCAGAACCCTCTCCCTGGGCTTCCATTTCCCTCATCAATACTTGTGTCTGGGACCAACCCTGACCTTGCTCCCCTCCCACCTGGGCTGCTCACAGGTGGCACCATGGTGATGTACCCAGCCCCCTTCCCCACAGCAATGCTTCCCCGGTCCCTGTGGCTGGGGCACCCCATGGCCTCCACGGGGTTTCTTTGCAGCTCAGATTGACCATTCGCAGAGCCCGTGGTGCTACACGCACCTGAGCCGTGTTGTCTTGCAGCCGGCTCCATCCCAGTCCATCCCTCACTCTTGCCCTGTTCCCTGGCAGACTGCCCGCAGATCCAGTGTGTCCACCCCTACATGGCCCAGGAGCCAGACGAGCTGTCCTTGGAACTGGCTGACGTCCTCAACATCCTGGACAAGACAGATGACGGTACAGGGGATGGGATGGGGCAGGATGGAAGGGTGGGCTTTGCTCTAGGCAGGCGGCTGCCGAGCAGACAGGAGGGGCCCTGCGGCCACCGAGAGACCCTGGCATCGGCCTCGCAGCTGAAGGAGCTCACAGCAGGAAGCAGTTACTGCCTCCTCCTAACCCACAGCAAATCCAGGCTGCCCTGAGCTGTGGCAACACTGGCACTGCCACCCCGGCACCAGCTGTGGGCCACGGAAGGGCTGACACAACCACCCCAGACATAACCCAGAGCTGTTCGTACCTTGATGCCATTGCACAACCCCGTGGCCCTGGTCTCTGGGGCACAGTTGTGCCTGGTGGACTCGGTCACACTGGGTCTTTGCTGGGGACCACTCCTGTGGCGTCAGGGGCAGCAGAGGGCATGCAGTGGCAGCAGTGCCTGCTGTCCGCTGGCATCTCTTGAGCCAGCTGGCCAAACACGGTGATGCTCAGGCGAGCGGGGCCCCTTGGCTCGATTTACAAACTGGGTCCGCTCCAGCACAGGTCTCTGAGCAGCTTCCAGAACCCGCAGCCAGCTCTGTAGGCTCTTTCCAGCACAACTGCCCCAGCCCAGGAACAAGGGCTAGTCCTTCCCCATTGATACCTGTCTCTGCTCAGGCTGGATATTTGGGGAGCGCCTTCACGACCAGGAGAGGGGCTGGTTCCCCAGTTCTATTGGGGAGGAGATCCTGAACCCTAAAATCCGAGCCCAGAACTTGAAGGAGTGTTTCCGGGTGCACAAGTCGGATGACAGTCAGCGGAGGAAACTGGGCAGCAGAAACCGCCAATGACTTCTGGCGCTCCCGACCATCTGGAGTGCCCCTGGGAGAGGGGCAGAGGACAGAGGCTGCCAGCTGGGAGGACGTGGTGGTCATGCTGTGGGCCACGGTGCAGGACCTGGTGTGCCGGACCAGGCACACGCACCCCTGAACAAACAGACTGGAGGTCCTGGGCTCCCTGCCACGCTTCCTGCAGCACTGATCCTTTCCTGGAGATTAGTGCTTCGAACTGGCTAAACCAACCCTTTTCCAGGTGTTTCTGTAAAGCCCCAAAGAGCACGAGCCAAACGGACACAGCCCGAAGGCCACCGGGGGCCAGCTTGCTGCACATGTGGTGGCTGAGGCCGGCTCATGCCGCTTGGGAAAGGCAAATGGCCCCAAACGTAACCAAGCAATCAACATCGCCCAGTTTGAGCACTTACAGCTTGTTGCTACCTTTTGAGTTTGGGCCCCTCCTAAAGTGGTAGCAACTGGAGCAGAGGAGCTGTGTTACCACCTCTCACGCAGCCTGTTGGCATCAGGCTGGGACAAGCCCCAGCAACTCCACCTCCCCAGTCCCGCTGGGCCCATTTCCACAGGCAGACCCTCAATCTGTTTCCAGTGAAACTCTCCGAAATGCTCCATACCCAGCCCTGCTCCACCAGCAGCCCAACCTCACCAGCCCGGACCCACATCTCTGCCTGCCTGATGGCCTCAAAGGCCATCTGGGCCCTGCCCCATGGCTCGTCCCCTCTTCCACAGCCAACATTCCTCTGCAGAGCTGCTGCAGCAGCCTGGCACTGCAGCCTGCCTCGGTTGATCTGGCACTTGCGGTCTCCGCTGCTCGCTGCTGCCGAGGCACAGAGGAGGGTGGCTGTGCCAGCGCCTCCCCTGCACACCACCACATACCATGGGAGCACCAGCAGGCCCGGGCTGCCACGCAGCAGGCGAGTGACGTGACCCCAGGAGCTGCTGTCCCGCGTGCTGTGGGAGGCCCAGTGACCGCTGCCTGCATGCTTGTAACCCCCAGCACGAGCTCCCTGTACAGCCTCACCTCCGTGTACATATGCAATCCCCCTGTGGCCAGCAGAGCCGGACTGTCGCTCCTTCCAGCTGTGGCACTGAGCATCGCATGAAGCCCAGGGCACAGCACCGAGACCGGCCGGGGACAGACCCACGGCAGCACCTGTTGCCCAGCAGCCTCACTCCGCACAGTCCCACAGGTGGTCATAGCCAGGGGCCTCTTAATGACAGGCTAGTCCCGAGCTCTGGCCTGTGCCCATCAGGAAAATCGACCATTTGGCACCTTTCTGTAACACGGCAAAGGAGAGTGTTCCACGGGCTGCGGCCTGTGCTGCTGCGCACTCCAGCGGTGCCACGGTTGGCTCGACAAGGGGTCGGAGAGCAACTGCCAGCCGACGGAACCTTGCACGAGCACGGCCGTGCTGATGGCAGCGTGGGCCGGAAGCAGGACACTGGGGAGCAGCTGGAGCAGGGCCCAGGTTACACGTGGCATGCTCAGCGTGATGATGGGGCTGTCCTCAGGGCTGTCCGTACTGCCACCGCAGAACTGAGGACAGCTGGCCGAGAGTCAGCCCTGCCCTGGGGGGCTGCAGCCAGTCGCCAGGACGAAGCTGGTGGGAGCCAGAGCAGTTGAGGGGGAGCAGAGGGGTTCTCCCCTCAGGCACAGCTCTGTGGCACCATGTTGGCACATGACAACAGCCAGCAGGGCTGTGCCTGCCCCGGCCACCTGTAGCACCCAAGAGAGGGCCCCCGGGCAGCTCGCACCAGCCGGAGGCTTTGGCCACCCGCCAGTGTCCAGCCCAGAGCTGGAGGCCAGAAAGGGACCACAGCCTCCAGTCTGGTGCTTTGAGCTCATTTAACAGGGAGACCCCAAGAGCACCCCCCAGTCAGCTTCCTGAGCACAACCAAACCTCCAGCTCAGGCTCCAGGTCTTGCAGCAGCCAGAAGCTCTCTACAGTGACACTCGGAGAAGCTCCATCTATAGGAGGTCCTTAAAATTACCTGAGAAATTGCCACATCCCAGATCCTCCAGCTCCGCAGCCCCAGCGGCCAGCCCAGCCCAGGCACTGCAGCCCCACGCACCACCCCTGGAGTGTTTCTCACAGCATAGAAATGCTCCGTGATCCTTCAGAAAGAGCTTTCGCTAGTGGCGGGGCTGCCCCAAGGTTCCCCAGTGCCAGGACACCGGTTCCTCACTGCGTTTTTCAGGGGGTAGAGGGACATGGAGCTGCTGTGCACTGCCCCACAAGCGCCACCACCAAGCCCCGGGACTCGCCCCAGACCCTCTTGCTCTGTTGTGACTTTTTAGGACTCCAAGCCCCAGGCACAGGCTGTGCCGTTTTCAGGCACCACGTGGCATCCAGTGTTACTTCCTCAGACCCAGCCCTGCACGCCTCCGTTTCCGTGGTCTCAAGTGTTGTACAGGGCCAGGCCTGGGGCCCACAGGCACGAGAGGGAGCCCCCCGGCCCCACCCTGGGCTGCCTCAGCAAACTGAGGGGAACTTCTCGTTGTCTCGTTTTTCTGTGTGATGAAATATAGCTGAGCGAGCCAGTGCCAAAGCAACACGTGTGCGTCGTCTTCCTCTGCCCACACCGACCACTCACCCCTGCTGTCCTCTCCGGTGCAACTGGTGAGGGGCAACTGGCCCAAACACAGGGGGTGGAAGTGGGGATGAACATGAACATGGGGTGGGGTGACAGCAGGGAGGTGTCAGGGTGGTTTACGCCAACTGAACAACCCTTCCCAAGGAAAGCGGTGCAAGGCAATGCCCAACGCTGCTACCACGACCCAGGCAAGACCCAGAGAGCTAGTGCCAGCTCAAAGCCACTCACTGCTGGCTCAGAGGCTGGAGCCCCCTTTGCCGCATCCACAGCAGCATCTACCCCCCAGGAGGCCTGGGGAGCAGGGGGCAGACGGGGGCAAGAGGCAGGCTGGTTGTGTTACAGAAAAACCTTTTATTGAGTTCAGGAGGCCGAGAACTTTCTCAGCGTGATGACGACCAAGGCCACAAGCACAGACGTACCCAGAAGGGAGGCGATGACAATGGCACCGATCGCTCCAGGCCCCAGCGAGCCTGTGGGGACAGAGAACAAGGTGCTGTGAGGTCAGCAGAGCCAGACGGGAAGGGCTATGGGGATCTCCCCCACACCCAGCACTTCCCCAGCCCTCAGGCCACACTCCTGCCCCAGAGCTCCCTGCAGTGGCCATGGCAGCCCTGTTCCCCCAGCTCCCATGTCCCCATGCAGCCCAGGTGTGGTCCTGTGCCCCAGTGGCATCAAGCCCTTGGGCAGGGGTTGGAGCCAGCCACTGCCTCCAGAGCCAGCCCCTGGTGACAAGGACAGCTGCCACATCACAGGTCTTTGGCACTCGGCTCCTGTTAACACCCACACCAAGAGCTGCTCTGCTTGTTGCAGAACCGCGGCACAGCAGGCGTTTGCTATAGCTCAGGGCTGGGAAAGGTGCTCGCACGCCATGTCTGAAGAGCTTTGGGCAGCTCCTGCCCTGGAGAGCCCTGCCTGTGCTCAGGGCACTTTGTGCAGTGCCTGCTGGGACGAGTCAGACGCTGGGCAGGAAGAACGGCCTCGGCAGCTGCTCTGGGGCTGGCAAGCACTCCGCAGCAGAGGCATTTTGGCAGGGAAGTTCCCTTGAGGTGATACAGGGGCTCTTTGCCCTCTGCCCAGCCTTGTGGCTGGGGACAGGCACCTCTGGTGGCTCGAACACCTCCTAGAGGTGACAAGCCCATAAAGAGCAAATCCACAGCGGGGCCATCCTGAGCCGCTGAGGGATCGACCCACAGGCAGCCATCGCGCAGCCACGTACCGTCCCCGGTGTCCAGCCGGTGCAGGTGGGTGGTGTCCTCGGGCTCCAGCTCAGAGGTGTACGGGGGGAAGGCGGTGGCCTCTGAGAGCCGGGCTGCGGTGGTGGCGGCGTCGAAGGGGCCGGCTCCAGAGGGCAGCTCAGGCGGCTCGTTCCAGAGGGTGGGGACTGGGCCCTGCGGGTACTCTGCTGGGAGACAAGCACCCACCACTGCTCACGGGCATGGGCACCCCGGCCAGGCTGCTGGTGACAGCAGCAGCTCAGCTGTCTGCCAAGTGCCCCAGGGTGGATGGAGGGTGACCTGCAGGCTGAGGATGCTGGTGGGGCAGAGCCCTCCTCTGGGAGGGCACCACCTCTGCACAACACCAACACCCAGAGCAGCCACAGGCAATGCCTGTGCCCCAGGGTGAAACCAGGCTGCCACGGGCTTCTGTGGCAACCTGGTGTGCACATAGCACACATGGGACAACGGGGAGCTCCTCCCAACCCTGTGACCTCCCATAAACACCCTCAGCCAGTTTGCTCAAGGATGCCCATGGGGCTGGGCTGGGAGGGGCTGTCACAGTCCTGCAACAGGTAGGAGCCACCTGGCCACCTGTGCTGGCCCAATCCACAGCATCTCAGGGCTTTGCTTTCCTGCTCCATCAGCCTCCACTGTGTGGGGTGCCAGCAGCACTGGCACAGCACAGGACTCAGCTCCCCCAGATAGGAGCCCCAGAGCCCTGACTCCTGTCTGCTCCACCTCCACGCCATGCTGGGAGATGAAAGCCAGGCCAGGCTCCATCTGATGTCACCATTTGCCTCCTGTTATTTCTTCCCACTGTGGGGTCAGGGACCCAGCCAGAGCCCTCCCTGTCTGTGTGCGGTGGAGCCGAGCACTGCCCGTCAATGCCCGGCTTGTTCAGACAGGCCCCCGGCGGGACCGGGAGACATTCCACAGCTCCCTGCTGAAACCGCTGGGAATGTTGCACTGGGATGGGGGAAAGAAAAGGGGAGGGAGGAAAACGAACAGCATGAAGCATCAGGGCCCACCTGAGCTGGCAAGATGGTTACTGGGGCTGGGGAAAGAGGGCAGCAGAGGTGGCAAAGCAAGCAGCCTGGGCTCACGGGAGCAAGGCACAGAGGTGTCCCCAGGCACCCCAGCTCTGGCACAGTGTGTCTTAGTGCCAGCGGCACTAGAAGATTTGTCCTAGGCTCTCCCCAGCCCAGCAAGCAAGGTGGCAGCAGCACATCTTGGCAGCGCCAGCCCCAGCTTGAAGTACCTGGAGCCCTCCTTGCCTCCTGCGGGCAGCCGGCACTTTGTGGGAGAGCAAGCTGAGGAGTCAGTGCTAATGGGTTCCACCAGACTTTGCTCTCCCACAGCAGCCCTGTGTCAAAAGGAACAGGAGCACCAACACCACAGCACTCACCGCTGCTGCCTGTACAAACGCACTGCTAGAGCTCACCATGGGGCTCCCATTGAAGAGCAGCTCCCACCACCCCTGCAGCTATTCAAGGCTGCTGCAGCCTCGGGAGCACAACAAGGTTCTAGACTAGTTTTGCAAAGTCCTCTCTACAGCCACTTAAGCTCCAAGGTTTTCAGCGAGACAGCTGCCAGGCTCAGCTTTGGCCCAACAAGCAGTGACAGAGACAAATACGCCCCCAGCACGAGGCCTGTGCCAGTGAAGCCACGCAGCGATGCCAGCATGCTCTGGCTGGCCAACCCGCCCTGGGGAGAAGCTGGGAGCAGCAGTGACCACCTTGTCCTCACACGTTTGTAC
This sequence comes from Bucorvus abyssinicus, assembly GCA_009769605.1. Taxonomy (NCBI): domain Eukaryota; kingdom Metazoa; phylum Chordata; class Aves; order Bucerotiformes; family Bucorvidae; genus Bucorvus; species Bucorvus abyssinicus. The sequence continues at coordinate 20,194,151 of CM020035.1, read as the reverse complement.
GTCTGTGGTCACTGCATCAGAGGTGGTATCTCACATCCCCAGTACAAGCACACCAGAGGTTTGTGCTCCCAGAATCCACCTGAGCCTTTTGCAGGACCTGTCCTGCAAAACAAAGCAGCAGAGCTGGAGACTCCCACCCCATCCTGAGGTTCTTCCGGAAAGAGCCATTTCCAGTGGACCTCTCTCCTCTAAAACCTGTGGTTTAGCTGCTGGAGGACAGATAGGAGGAAATCACAGAATTTCATGGGTTACTGTAGTTAAAACAACAGGGAAAGGAACAAGCAGAGCTGGGGGTATTTAGTTAGTGTCAGAGGCATTAGGAAGCTGTTGGTTTAGGCATGGCCCAAACGTATGTAACACTTTGGCAGCCCCCGCTTCCAGGCTGCTTTTGCAAGTGGAGAAACTCCACAGAGAAGAGCTACACTCCAGCTACCACTTTCCTGACTGTGACACCACCAGCAGGGCCAGCACCAACACTGCGGCCGTTCCCATCTGACAAGAGAACTCCACGCCGGAAGGACATCGACATTGTCGCCTTTTCCAAGAATGTTTTTCTCTCCAAAGGCAGGAGAGCCGCTACATCTGACCAGGGGAAAGGCGTTGGCTCCAATGACCTCTGACAGATGCAGGCACTGTCCAGGGAGGCTGCCGGGCCTGGACAGGCTCTTCGCACCTCCCTGTTCTCAAAGGTACAAGGCAGGAGCACTGCCCCTTCTAACCATAGTGCAAAGGCTCTTCTAATCAGACCCTCAGGTCCTGAAAAGCCTCTTGTGTCTCCAGTGTATCTAATTCTTGAAAAATGTATTGCAGCTCTCTAAGCAGGACACAGAGCTCACTTAGATAGCCAAGAAAAGAGGAAACAGTCTAATTCATTTATGATCTCAGTGATTTTTTAAGACCTGGATAGAGTCCTGGATGGCTTCTGGGTACGTACGTTGTAAATCCTCCTCATCTGATTAAAACACGCTTTCAGTTCACCCCCACAGAAAGGACAGGGTGTGCGAAACACGCATTTTCTGTCCCAAGTTCTTGTGGTTTTACCTTAACGGCGCTTCGACCAAGGGAAACACAACTCCTTTCAGTTGGCTCCAGCCGCTCACTAACGGGAGTCGTCAGCTCGGGAGCAGCAGAGTTGTGCACACGCGTGAAGTGAAATATCTGCACCTGCACATCATCAAGAGCCAGGGCTTAGTGCTGGGTCTCGGTGCTGCTAGAGTGGCTGCTGGGAGCCCTGCAGCAGGTACAGGGGTGGGGAACTCAAAACCAAACGCAAGAGAAAGCTGCCAGCGGGCCGGTCTCTCCAGAGCAAACTGCTGCAGCCCAGGAGAGTGCCCGCTTGTCACCGGCACTTCTCCTTCCAAGACTTGCCTTTGATTTTCCCTCCTGAACTAACAGCTCATCCCCCCCCGCCACATCCAGCAGGTTTCTTTAACACCCAGAAGCGTCAGGCCTGCTCCTCCCTGCGCTGCCCTGACAGCCCCAGCCTCTGGCTGAGAGCAACGGGTCTCTAATGGACCAGCATTAAACGCCACGATCCCGTTTCAGTCCTCTGGTAAAAGCAAGGAAGGTGGGGGGGTAAGCACAGAGCTTGTGTGAGGTGCCAAAAACCACAGGCAGACACACACAATAAAGTCTCACAGGTCTCCAAGTGAGACACAGGAGCCTCTTCCAGTCGCCTGCTGGTACACTCTGACCGGACAGGCTCCAAGTACAGGTGTGGGACGCGATTCAGGAGCTCCAGTTCTCTGCTCCTGGTGTTCTGTGTGACCACCACAAGCCTCTCTCCTTCCTGGGCTCCGTTTCCCTGCGCATAAGCAGGAGACCAGGCCTCTAAATATGATCTACAAGAGAAGCAGCAGCAGAGCAGCCAGGCCTGCCCACCTGCACAACTCCTGTCACCTGGACTGCAATGAGAACAAATCCCTCCGAGTGACAGCTCCAGATCCGACACCAGCCTTCCACAGGGGACCTCCACGGCCTTGGGGCAGGGCACGGCACTTTTCGCTTATGCAAAAACCCCACTGCAATGTCAAGTGAGGGGGTGCAGCGGGGGGCTGGAATCCAAGTATCAAAGGGAAGGTAGCGCATGGTTTTCCTGCTCACCCAAGAACTTTGTAGAAATAGAAAACTACCAAGAAACACGCTTGAAACACATCATCCATCACAAAGACCAGATGTTTAACATCTGGGTGACAGTCATGCTTTAGCTGTGCTGGCGTCAAGTCTTAGGACCATCCTGTCTCTAGGGAAACCCACCTGGCGCACTCATGGGGTTTCTCTGCCCCGGAGCGACTCAGCGGAGGCAGCAGGTGGGCACGTGGAGGGGCTACCAGGCTGCTGACACATCGCTGCCAAGGCTTCATGTTTTGGTGCTGGCTGCTCTGAAGGCAAAGAAACCTTGACCCCACAGGCACAAACAAGCTCTCCCCCAGCATCGACCCTGCCCCAGCACTAGAGCACAGACTGAGGACAACTGCTGCTCCACAGACCACCAGTGAAATCCAGTTGGTGAAACAAAGCTTGGGAGCGCTGAAGAGAAAGACATGGGATAATCTCAGTTATTGGGGTTTTACAGGGCAAAAATGGAACCTGGAAAAAAAGGGACTAAAAGTATTGCAGTGTTTTGCAAGAGGCCAGGGGGAAGATGGCACCTCTTCCTTCCCATATAGTGATGCTACAACATGCCTTATTCCGGGGAGGTGGCTACACTGCACTGCATCTTCTCCTGCTCTTCAGCCCAGGTTAGTTACAACCGAGGCCAGGAAAAGGGGAGAAAAAAGCAGAGCTGCTACACTATAAAGAAATGAGTTTTCTGAATGATGCAGAGACCCACCAGGACTTCAGTGAGATCTAGAAGGGATGACACCAAAGGCAGCTTGACAAAACCACTATTTCCAAGCTCAGCAAGAAGGAGGTGGGTGAGCTGCCAGCACAGTGACATGGTGGCCCATACCCCAGATATCGGGTGGCTAAAAGACTAGGAAGGTCTCCGCAAGTGATAGCTCTTGAGGAAGCCAATCAAATCTGAAGGATGTTTCAAGATACCCCCAACCAACCAGAACCTCCCCACAGCAGACTCACTGACACCTGAAGGCAGATGGGGCCACCTAACATGTTCATCCCTGGAGATCAGCCACCACTGCAGACCAGACCAATACTCCCTCGCACAAGCTGGTTTCGGCATCTCATCATCCTCACAGTCTGTCAACAGGAGATGACAATGAGACTTGCCTCCTCCACTGGGTGACAAGTTTACGCTTACAGTGACAGAAATGGGTGTCTCAACACAGATGCTGGTAGTTCTGAGAAAGAGGCCAAGGCACCTGCTGTAACCTGAACACTGCACGCAGTTTCTTCTGTCACAACAGGTCACAGGTCAACTTGATGGCATCCAAGCCTACTGCTCACATCCTCTTCAGAACATGGGGGCTTTTATTCCTTCTACTCCACAAGTTTGTGTCTTCACATTACATCCATTAGAAGGAGGGGGAAAAGTTAAGGCTACCGGCTGCTTTCTGGAGCACACTCTCCACCTCCAGCCCAGTACCCTCCATCGGCAGCCGGTACTACTGTTGGTAATTTATAAGGAGTGTTGGTGCAGAGCAAGGCTGACTAATAGTTGCAAAGACCCCCTGTATGTCCGGACCCGTTGGCACAACTGCATCTTTAAAAGCAATTTTGCCTGACAAAACCTATTAACTATGTCTCACATTCTAGTACTTGAACTTCAAAAAACTTCCTAATAAGCTTTTATTCCCCGGTTGTTGAGAACAAAGACACATGAGCTGCTACAGGAAAATGTCCTTAGACAAGGTCTTCTAACATACGTTTTCCTTCAGCACAGCATCTCCTGCTCTGCTTTTTCCCCCATGCACATTCTGATGTGCCACTGCACTATAACGTACTTCCACATGAGCTCACAATAAGGGAATTCATGAGCCCACATCAGAGTTTAGGTATCAAATATACACGTGATTCAGAAGCCAAGGCCTTGCAAAGCTTTTTACTAACTTCCGCTTCACTTGGAGCTCTGAATCCACTATATGAGCTGAAACTGGTTTTGCTGATAGAAAAAACAAACCCCAGCTGTTCACAAGCCTCCTGTGCTCTAGGCCTGCAAGCCACTTGGCTTTGGAGAAAGAGGAACTGGAGAAGATTTCGGTGTGCAGAAAGTCCTTGAACTGGCTGTTTCCTGTTGCACTTAGATGACGTGGACAAAGAGCATGAAAGGCTCAGTCAGCTGCTTCCCCATCTTTGACAAGTGAGATACTGGAAGGAGCTCAGTAACTCAGAGGAGAAATTCACGCTTTCTCCAGTTGCAGAGTCCTGACCACACCGTCCAGGAAACCAGACTGGCTGGGCAAGAAGCCAGATCAATGTACACAACCCACCAGCACCTCAAAAGTGCTCTGACTGCTACACCCAGATGGGAACCTCAGATGCCAGTGAGATCCTTCACATCTCACTGAACTCCGAGCGATTACCTGAGGTTTTTGGAAATAGGTAGCTCTGAGTCCCCACTGTGATAAAATTAAATCCAGTGAGGAAAGGAAGACTTCTTGTGGCCCCTGGGTCTGCATGGCCAGCATCGGCTGCAGCCCTCTCCAAGGCAGACTCTGCTTCTGCCCATCGAGGTGCTGAGATGGGAGGCCAAGAGCTGGGTGAATTCTGAGGCCAGCAACGGGCTGTCCAGCCCCAGGTAGCCACAGCGGGCAGAGGGCCAGGGCAGGGATGAAAAGAGGCCTTCATAGGGAGCACAAAGGGCAGCCTGTGATGTGCGAGCGCCGGGAGCTGGAGTGTGGAGCAGCGCAGAGCGCTGTGGTTCTGATGAATGTTAAATAAACTTGTTTACAGAAAGGCAGGGCTGCATGTGTATGCACGGAGATCAGAGGGCTGTCTGTGCGCCCTTCCCTTCTTTATCTGCACAAGGCAGGAAATTTCCTTTTCTAATGGGGTGAAAAGCAGAAAAAAATTCCACTGTGCACTAAAAGCCCCTGTACTGGGGGTAGGGAACTCTCCACTCCTAACGCAGCAGAAAATCCTTCTGCTCCTGGGACAGCTTTACCTTATAGGCTGGTTCACTCACGTTCTGCTTTGAGGTAGCAGCGAAGAACAACCTTCTTAGAGGCCTCAAGCCTCTAAAACATGACAGAGAAAGCATGGTGTCTCTCCTGCACCCCAGATCTGCATGTTGCATTGATCAGTCAGTAGAAAGCTCTTCAAGAGCTACTGGCCTCGCTGCATGAGCACGGCTCACTCAGCAAAGGAATCAAGTGAACCTGGAGTATTTCACAGGAGCAAAGTGACAGAGAGAGGCAGTGACAACACCAAGCTGAGAGCAAGGACACAGGAAACCTGGCGAGACAGAGACCAGAGCAAATATATACCAAATATTGGTAAAAGCAATGCCGGCTCAGAGAGAAAGCAGATTAAGTTTTCACGGGAAATGAATCTCTTTCTGCAGAGAGTGAAACACTGTTAACAGTTGAGACAAGACCTTGCCTGGTTTGGGGGAAGAGCACTGCCATTGCTTCTGGGAGCATGAGCAAGCTACAAACTGAAACTGTGCTGAAGTGATTAATGTTCCACTGCACAAAAATCAAAGCTCAGGGTTCGGAAAGGAAAACATCTTTTTAGTGCTCATTTCTTAGTTACTTTACCCAGCAAGGTGTCCTACGAGAGGAGGATCTGTGGGGAAAAATACCAGCTATAAGCAACCCAGTTCTTGTACCCGCAGAAGTTCAGCTAGGTGCAGTGGGAAGTTCCCCTACCCATCGGAGTTCTCCTTTAAAAAGGAATAATTTCATCTGCTAGACAGCTGGCCAGGATCTCCCTCCTAGGCAAGACGCTCGGAACAAACTGGGAGGGAACTGCAATCCAGCCTTGCTGCAGGTTTTGGGAGGCAGGACAGGAATTCAGGACAAGCAGCGCTGTGCTCTTGCCTGTTACCTTGGCCTGAGCCATGCCTCCAGCCTCACCTCCACTTAAAGAGGCTTTGAGGAAAGCAGCTCCCCATAGGGGTTTCCTTCCACCCACACACTCGGAGCCCATCTACGGAATCAGTTTGGAAGCCAGTTTTCCCTCATTTGTAAAAGCCCCCTCGGACCAGCCAGCCTTTGAAGCTGGCTGTGCCCTCGGTTCCCCTCAGCCAGCTAAAGGCAGGCACAGGTAAGGCTGATATTACCAACCACCTCCTGAAAAACCAGTGCCTCACTGAAGATGTGTCTCAGCTATTCCCATCCCCATCACCTCGCTGAACTCGAGTCAAGAGCCACGCACCCTCCAGCGCTGCAGCCCGCCTCGGTACCCCCAGCTCTAGACAAGTCCAGTCCAGACGCACCCCGCAGCTTCTGACCCACCCGGATGTTCTCATGGACACTTTTATATTTCTACCTACAGCAGCTGTTGAAGCGCTCTGCTGTAGCAGAAAGCGTAGACGGAACCAGAAGTTGTCACACATGCTTTAGCCAGAGAAGAACATTTCTCTTCACAATTGTAACTTCTTCCTGCCATTAAGAGCTGACAGCCAGCCTGTCCCATCCGCTGCTGAGAGCACTCCATCCCCTGCTGACCAATGTGTCTACTGATCTACTGCCACTAACACTCATGTAGGTGCTACTGCTGTTCTGCTCAGGAAAAATGACAAAGGATTTTCTCCATTTTCCCCAATGGAAACTTGGTCTCAGGATGGAGATTATATTCTTACCACCAGCCACCAATCCCAAAGCTAGTTTCCATTAATCAATTATAATTCGATAAATTCTTAGGGACACCTTTAGGGGAGGGAGAGGAGACGTGCAAGGAGAGAAGAAGCAGGTTAGTAAGAGATCTCTGGTGCTTTTGGGCTTTAAATGCAAACAAAGCTCCTTACCTGCCAGCACAGCGGGGACCAGGATGGCACACAGCGTTAGCAGGACCAAGCGAAGGATTCTGTGGCAGGGCATGGCTTCCCTCAGCAAAAGTGTCGGCAGGAATTCCTAAAACTCTTCAAAGTACAAAACAACTTTGAAATTTCACTGTTATAAGAATTTTGCCCAGTCGGGTCAAAAAAAAAATTTCCTTCACAACAGCAAGTGGATAGAGAGCGTGCAAAGCCCAGCAGAGACTCACTCTCTCTGACTTCCAGAGCACACCTCCTCCTGAAGGCAGCTCCACCCTCTAAAATTTGTGCCTAAAACCCCATAGGCAGCCGAGCCACCAGGCATCCGTCACCCTGCCAGGCCAGCACACACACGAGCACTTGTTGGCCAGCCCTTCCCAGAGGACCCAGGGATGCTCCTAGAACCCTCCCCTCTGGCCAGCCATCCCGTGGCATGGGAAATAACACAGGAGCCATTGGGGCAGCTAACCCCGAAACCAAGTGGGCCGCGCAAGGGCTTTGCTGTGCTCGGGGCGCAGGGCGGCAGCGGTCTTCCCAGGGTGGGCACAGCAGAGAACAAGGGCCTCAATCTCTGGAGGCTAAAACACTCTGAAACAGAGCCAGAGCAGCTCCGTGGCATCCTTGTTTTCTGAGTGTAATACTCAGAGGTGGACGAAGTGCCGTGTGTGGTCTCTGCTGGCAGAGCTGCCCACTGAAGTCTGGCAGGTCTTCCAGGAGAGCCACCTTTGTCAGGGAAGGCCAGCATCCTCCTCCATCTGAAGGCCGCAGACATTGCCTCCTCTTGCAGCCTTCTGCCGCCCCATCCCTCCCCTCCAAGTGGGCTCATGAAAAGTTCATGGCAGAGAAAACTGAGGTTTGTTTCAAATCACATTTGCACTGACAGAAACTGGGGAAAGGATGAAGTGTATAAAAAGGGGAGCACTCCAGCGTATTACTGTCAGAGGACAGGAGACTTTCGTTAGGATTTTTTCAGGTGACATGAGGATGAAAAACTTCTTCATTTCCGTTCATAAGATATAAAGTACATAAACACCTCCAATGTCAGTTCTTTATGCCACGAAAATATGACACAAGTAGTTTTGTCTTAACTTCAGATTCAGATTTTTCTGTTAAGAGATCTCTCTGCTTTTTGGCTTTCTCTAACAGGCAGCCAGACAATTCAGGTGTTGTTTGAAATCATCTGCTTGCTGCAGTTCTTTGCAGAAGTGCCTGGCTGTGAAGGGAAGCAGGAAAAACAAAGAGGAGTGAGCACTATCCCTGCAGTGGAATAAGAAGTTAGGAAGTAACCTGGTGAAACGTGCTCAAAAGAAACCTCAGAATTCTCTAGCATCGAATTCCGCATCGTCAAGCTTAGATCAAAGCCCCATTAGCTTTCCAGGTTCATCTCTGCCTGAAAAGGAGCTGGAAGTGCATAGACATGTATCCAGCAGCACATAAAAAGCTGTAGCTCCTCTTTTTCCCATCCCTACTGACCCAAATGACCTTCACAACAGTAACAGGCCTTGTTTGCCCCAGAAGGTGACAGGGCAGTCCCCTGAGCACACAATCCGAATATGCCAGCATCTTACCTTTGTACTGAACACAGGAGCCAGAACATTAAGATACTAAGAGCAAGATCTTCCACACTGGTCCGTCATCTACACGCTCACAGAAGCTGAGCAAGGTCCTCAGGGTGCGACAAATAATTGCCCATTTTCTCTGCTCACACTCCTGCATTTTCATTTAGCTATCGATGAATTGTTCCTTTCCTGCTCCCCAGCTGAGCTGGAAATTAACAGGCTTTTGCTTATTTGTTACACAGTATAGAGTGGACCAAAACTAGCTCATAGAAATTAGATTATACCATTGAAAAACAGTAAATACTTATGAACCAGACACCTTATACACTAAAGAAAAAGATTATATTAAAGCAAAGTCAAATTATCACCCTATCACGCACTGTTTTCTCCAAGGCATCAGCTAAACAAAATTCAAAGCTTCTGTGTAAGTTAGGTCTTAAAATACTGACTTTATATTCTTTGCGGTCATGTGAACGGTAGAAGGACATTTATCATTAACTTTTACTGGGATTTTCCACACAAAACCAAACAGCAAGCAGAAAAAAAGGAAACTAAGATTTTGTCCAAAAAGGGTGTCCGTGTGGACTTGATGCTGAGGGGAGAAATAAAACCTCTCATTTAGGAAAGGGAATGGGTGTGGTGGTTACTGGCTGGCAAAAAAAGGCTCCACGGCCAAGCGTTTGTACTAACAGAAAACCAGCAGTGGCTTGATCTCACTTGCATAAACACCACGAGTGTGAATGCACGTGTTCCTGTACAGGGAGAGGGGGGAAATTAAAGCTTTCTTGTCAGAATTTTCCAATCTCAACTTACTGGTGTTTATTTGAACTCTAAAATTATCAAGTAGAAAAAAAAACCCCACCGGTATTCCTCACCAGGGAAGAAATAAAGCAGCACTTGTTGTTCCACATCCTGTATATTTGCTTGTTGTTTCTTGATGAAAACTGATGCAAGTCGAGTTTTGGGTCAGTTTTAGCACCACGAATTATCTCAAAACTCAGCTTTGACAAAAGCAAGCAGAAAGTTTTCTCTCAGATATAATACAACCAGGTTTTATTTAAGTTCTCTCTTTTTCCCCCCCCACACTGGCAAAAGTTCAGAGGGAGTTTAAAGTTTTGTAAACATTTTAACTACCCCTCTTCCCCCTTTTATGAATTTACAAAGCAAAGGAGACAGGGAGACCAGATTTGCAACAGTTCCAAGTCTCTCCATGCTGTTGGATCCAAAAACTATATACAAGTCTGCAGCAGTCTCTGTATAGTTACTGTACATGTTTGGGGGCCGGGGGAAGAGAGAGGAGGAGGAGGGGAAGGTGACTCCAAAAAATGAATAAACCAAACGAAATAAAATCCAAAGCCAAACTGCTCTTGAGCAACTCGAACTGTTTTCTTTAGGCAGTGATGACGGAACGACAGACATCTTTATACAACTCCACCAAAACTGTAGCGCATCTCCCTTCACAGGTTATAACCCTTTGGGAGCAGGAGACGGGACCAGGGGGTTGAAACTAAGTGCATTTGGCAGTTTTCATTTTCCTTCTTTTGTGGTGTGTGCGTGCGGGTGGGTGGAGAAGGGAAGGTGGTGTTAATCTTTTGGTGAGAGAGGAAGGTTGTGATTCCATAAATACGTAAAGATTATGGATCCCAGGGAAGGTGCATGAAGTAGTTTAAGGTGTAGAAGATAAGCAGGGCCATCATTGCACATAGCTTCGCCCTCCACAGTCTCTCTTCATGACAAAAGGGCATCTCTGCTCGTTAACCTAAGCACTGCTTGAAATGACAACTAGCTGGGACTGCTGGGGTATGTATCTGAAAGCCAGTGTTCACCCTCAAAGACTAAAGATCCACACGGTAAAGATCCTACTGTCTCTTAAACGAGACAAATTCGCAGGAAAAGAGCTCAAAATAAACTGGTCCTAACCCTCCGAAGGTAGCATTTAAGGGATAAATTCAACCTGAAAGAAGAGATGCCACCCCCCTTTTTTCCCAGAGTAGAAGTCCCCACTTGTCCAGGAAGGCTGGAGTACGCCAACAGGGAACTCCACCAGCTTCAGCATCACCACCTAATGAAGACAGACTCAAGCTTTCCCTCCAAAAACAATGTGCTGAGAAGGGCTGGCAGGGGGTGTGCAACTTCAAACCAACCCAAGCTAAACTGCGCCCACCACCACCCCTCTCCTGCTGTTGCCAGTTCTAAGGTTAGCTTATGAATGCAACTCCTGGCTTGGGAGAGCACCTCTTGCCCTGATGGAGCGCGGAAGTCAGTATCTGTGTGGCATTTTGGTTTTGACCAACATCTGTTAACCACAAACTCTCTCTCTCTCTCTCTCTCTCTCTCTCTCCATGACTGCACATGTTGGATGTGGTAAGAGTAACCAGGAGAGGGAAGCAATGGTTTGCAGAATCCCAATTGATTTTTTTTTTCCAGGTATGTCAGCAGAAGAAATCACAGCACAGTGAAAGCTTGCTGCCCAAATCAGCCTTGCTGTGTACGAATCCTTATCTCCCACCCTCCCAGGACTATGAACAAAGTCTGCTCAACTCTAGGCTGACAGCAGGAACAACGCCTGTGCAGTCCTGGGCAGAAAGGGTTTGCTGGGGCTAGAGGAAGCAGCCTGAGATGATTGATTCTGTGATTCACTGCGAGGCGAAGAAGAACGCATGGTGGAGAGTACTGTGTCCAAAACGAAGAATCCATGGTTAACAGATGCAGGAAAAGCCAGTTGATTTGCACATGCTCAGTAGTCTTCCAAAGTCTCGATTTCTCCCATATTGAGCCGCTCTGACGAGGCATTCACAGAAAACCCTGTAAACCAGAAAGGACTTGTGTTAAAAACCTGGATGTGGTATACTGTATTTGATGCAATGTATCTGTTACATGCAGTAGCACATGTAAGACAACGCGAATGGTAGACATCAAATAAAAACTCCAGAGGAAATTCAGTAAGGCTACAGATACAATTACCCAAACTGGTTTTCTCCTTCAGCAAAACATAGTCTATTGTATATTTAGTTAAGTATCACTTGGTCTTTAAAAACAGATCAGCAGAAGAGTGGTTTCAACTTTCATTTAAAAGATGTCATCTACAGAGCTAGGATGAGGCACCGCGGTGACGTGGCTCACGATTTCTCAGAAGGAAACACATTTGAGTCAACTGGTACTCAGAAGTGCCTGTCAATACTGCACGTACATGGTCCAAGAGGCAGACATACATGTTTTGTGAACTCAGAATCCAAGTGTGGAATCATGCTCAACACTTCAGAGGATGTGAACAATTCTCTTCAAAGTCTAAATACACGCACCTATGCAATCTAGTGGCAATTCCATGTATTTCCATGTTTGTTTTTTTTTATTACAATCTTCTGACTCAGGAGTACAACACAAAAATGTATACAAAGTTACACAGGGCCATGCAGATGGCTCAAGATGCACCTAAACTTCTACTCAACCTTTTAACCCCAAGTGCTGAGGACTGCACACGAGAGTGTGAGAAAAAGCAAAAGCGTTTTCTGCAAGGAAAAAAAATCCAACCTATCACATGCATCTTTCCTACTGAAATCCTATTTTTATGGTTGTACCAACCCCATGGCATGAGAAAAACGGAAATTTTCCTGTGTAAGGCTCTAAACACAAACCTGACATTTCATTGTCTTGAGACTGTGATGAGGGCTTGCTCTGTGCTACAAATCAAATGGCTTTTCAGTCATCATCTCCCACAGATAAAGAGTGCTCTGTTCGGAAGGTTTAAGAACACTGTTCTGGCTCCCTCTCGTGGTACCTAGAAGGTTTTTATCATAGACTGTACCAATTTTTGAGAAGCTGCCCATGCTACTAAGAGTTGCAGCTTCTTAACTGTATTTAGCGATTTCTTCTTCACATTACACAAGCAGGTTTTTAAATGATGCAACTGAAGACACAGCTCAGACTCACTGGACTGGCCTAAGTCAGGATTCCACTGAAAAGTTCACTATACTTCAGTGCAGAAACCACTGGTCTGTTTGAAGATTACTGATTTGTGTTGACAACAATGAAAAAAGGCAGGGCTCTGTCAGAGCCTTAACAAACAGTGACTTCCAGGACTTCCAGGCTAATACAAGGCTGCTTGACACAAGTATGAGCTAAGTGGCACCAGCACAGCAAACACAGGCGCAGCGTGATGCCCCAGTTCCCTTTTTATCACACACAGCACACACGTGGACACTTTGTTTTACAACAACACTCCAGCGACATGTTACATCCTGCAGTGCTCACTACTCGTGTTTACATGATGCCCTTGTATCTTACAGGACACTTTAAAGAAACCGGCCTGAAGAAAAGAACACTTTTCATCAAAGCTATAGGGCCTGGTTAACTACCATCCTCACGTAGAAATTAAACCTAGAGAACTAACTAGCTAAATAAATATGGACCACTAACGATGTCATCACCTCCACTGCCTCCAAGTGAAAACTTGCGACCACTTTTTGACTTTTTTTCTGTAAGATCTTTACCATCTTTCCTGCCCAGGGTCAGCTCACATGAAAAGGTAGGAAGGAACGAGGCAAGCCTCAAGAAGCTGCTCCTCACCAAGAAACAGAAAATGTGCTTTTCTTCAAAAGAATGAATTTGCATTAATTCAATAAAGTAGGCGCAGGTCAACTCGAAAGAGGAAAGGCAGTTTAATTGACACCCCTGAACTGCTTAAAGGTTTCCAGGTAATAATCAAGGCATTGAAGAGGCCTTTTTATGAGGGGAAGTTTGACAAAAGTTTTCCATGAAACTGATGAAGAGTCTTTAAAATCACAATAATAATGAAGCATATTCTAAAGATCCTTCAACAACTATTTTTTCTGCTCAAATTCAATATTCCCATTTAAGGTTAACAAGAATTCTACGTTACACAAGGCTTTTCCCAAATTAAACATTAATTCCTAAAAATCAAAACTGACCTAACAAGCTGGGATCCGCACGAACCATTTTCTGTTTCTTCTTTTTCTTGCCACTCTGCACAGCCTCAAAGTTGGATTGCTGGTTGTTGCTCTGATTGGTCTGAAAGACTGAATGTAGCGAACTGTGGTTCAACCCCCACACTGAATCCTAGAAAACAAAGCAAGTACAAGATTATAAAGTGCAAGTAAGTTGGTTTATTTACACTGAAGACATTCAGACGGCCCAAAGCACCTTCTACATCATGTGTGGCAGCACACTAGCAACTGATGCATCCATCCAACACCACAGCTTCATCTTTTGGAAGCACATCCTGGATCAGCACGTTAAGCCACTACTTGATCTACAGTTGGCCTCAACTGTTCGTTATAGAGGAAACTTGACCCTTCAGTAAACATCTGAAACCTCCTTTATTGTCCGCATTTCATATGGCCTGTAAAAATCCTGCTCACCCTCCTATGGCTCCAGCAGAAATGCCGACTTTTCACACTCAAATACAGTCTCTATATACTCCTACGGACCACAGTGAGTACGATTTACCTGTTGCTGCTGCTGCTGTTGCCGCTGCTGACTGGCTTTCTGTTTGGCACGGCGCTCAAGAAACTGCTTGGCAAACTCCTTGGCCTCAGGAGTATCTCCAAGATAGGCTCTGATGTAATCATGGACCTCATAGGGAGACTCCACTTCCTTCAGGAAAGAAACAAACGTGGGAACTGCAAGAAGAAGGCAGATCATGAGGGAATGCGTGTTGATATGTGAACACATCCGTGCAAGAAACAATCTCTGGCTTTCTGTTTCAAACATTTGCTAATCTAGTAGCCATGGCAAACAGTTTGCCCTTCTGAGTTCCCCACAGTAAAGCCCCATCTATTCCCCAGTCAAAGCAAGGAGAATCATGCCAGCTAACACAACGCGAAGGAAAAATAAACTGACAATCCTAAGGGTATGTCAGCCCATCAGCTTTAGCCACTGCCAGCTTTAAAGCTCCAGTTTAATGCCAGGCCCAAATGGAAAATAGTCTTCTCAAAGCTGTCATCACTTTGTGGCTGAAGCGCAACAGATCACACTCCACAGTGGCTGAGCTGACCTGCAAGCACCTGAAGTTCAACAGTTAGCTCACTCACAAGCATTCTCCATCATCTTTTTTTCCTTTGATTAACTTTGTCACACTGAGTTTTATTTTAACGTGGAGAAGGGCAAAGCAAATCCCAAGCCAGGGAGACACCAGGACAACAGGCTGACAGCCTTGGCCTCAAGTAGCCTTGGAAGCTCTCTGTGGATGCGCTACCCATGACAGCACTGTAGGGCCACAGCCTCTCCTCGAACAGCAGATGCAGCCAGTTAGGACAGCACAGGTGAGGCCAACAAGTTACTCTGAGTGTGTCTTCTCCACGAGGAGGAAAGCTGTGGCAGGGCAGTTGTGTGAGGTGTAACCCTGGCTTGTGAGGCAGCATTGGTTCCCCTCAGTTTCAAGGGTCCCAACAAAACTACAACTCTGCAGTGTGCAGATGTTGGAGCACAGGGATTTGCCCACACTGGAGGCAGCAGGATGCCTGCAGTGCTTTGGCACAAGAAGGCATCAGTTTATCACCTCAGACTGGGTCTTCCTCTATGTGCCCTCTAGCAGAATGCATAGAAAACCAGTTTCACACCGAAAAATGCTTTGCACAGGTGCACATGACAATTTGGCCTGCAATTAAAAGTGAACTGGATCCTCATCCATCTGCCTGGTAACACTTCCATGATCACCAAAAACCCTCAGCAGAGCTCTGGCTGGCAGACTTAGTTTCCAGTCCCCACTGATTTGCTGTGGTCAGCCCAAATAAAACCATGGAGAATATGATGCAGCCAGTTCTTCGGAACACTATTTAATGATGCCGTTTTGCTGACTGCATTAAAAACATTCCTTTGACATCATTACCTTCCCTCAGAACTACCTGGTCAGGAAACAAACTGGATACTGTTCCTCACAGCGGATTATTTACAATCCTCCTCACCACTTCTTACCATCTAAGTTGTTGGCTGTGTTGAGTGCATGGAGCATTTGTTCACACCACTGAGTGAATCCATCCTGGGCTTTATTAACTCCCTGGAACAACTTCAACAGCTTCTCCTCTTCTTCCACCTTCTTGTTTTGTCTGCTTGTAATACCTACAGATTTACTGAGGTGAAGAAAACGTATAAATTATAAATTACCAGACTTATCAACAGATTATTCAGCACAGTAACAAGACTCACTAGCTTAGAAGAAGCAAACACTGTTTAAGAAACAACTAATTTAAGTAAATGACAAAATAAGTTGTGAATGGTCACCTATTAGCTATTTTTGTTGTCAAAACAGATCCTGAGTGACACAGAAAAAAAGGAAACCACATGAAGATGTTATAACTGCTAAGTGATGGTCTCAGGAGTGGCAGCCTTTCTTTGCAAAAGCTCCTTCCTCAATTCCTACCTGAGGCTGGCATTGCTTTTGTTTTTATTGGTCGAGTTACGAGGTCCCACTTCCTTCACTGCATCATCCCAGAAACCCATGTTTGAGTTTTTGGAGTCAGCATTACTCCAGATGCTACTGACTAGGTCAGATGCCCACTGGTTGCTGGGATTAGTGTTTAGGGAGCCCCACACTGAATTCCCAATGCTGGTGTGCAGGTTAGAGTGCTGTTGAAAGACAACAAAGAGATCCTGGTTATTAGCACCAGACCTGGCAGAACACTAACAGACATGAAGAACTGTCACATACTGTTCCCCCCTACATACCAGTTAGGTACCGTACATACCGTAGTATTTCTGACTCTGTTCGGCTGCTGGTGCTGCTGTTGCTGCTGTTTCTGCATCTGCCTCGCCTCTTCCTGCTGTATCTCCAGCAGGGACTTGGTGGTGCCTGTTGGTTTGGTGACATTACCCCAGCCTGACAATTTCTGTTGCTGTTGCTGCTGCTGTTGCTGGAGGGCCTTCATTAGCTCACGCTGCTGACGCCTTTGCTGTTGCATGCAAGACAAAAGGGCTTGTCCATACTTTCAAGAAGATCACTACTATGGAAACGTCTAGCTGGGACACTGCTTTTAAACTGACATCACTCTTCTGGAAGAGTCTGGCTGACCTATTATTTGTTGAGCCATCACAAGTTCCTCCAATATGGGAGACATGAAGTAACCAGTAAATAGAAATTATTAGAGTAGGACAGAATAAGTTTGCCAAATCATGACTGCAGCCACCTAGGCATTTGGGGTCTTGAAAGAATACCTTCTCTCCTACCATGACTTCTTGGTTCCGCCCCACCTCCCCACCCCCCCGCCTTAAACTGTCCTGGTTTTGTCCCTATCTGCAAACATATTAGAGTACAGATGTGATAAAATTTTATACTGTTTTGTGAACATATTATACTTTTAAGGTTAAAAGGGTACAGGTTTCCCTACTTCCAGATAACTGTTTTAAGAAGCTACAAAAACTCTGAAACAAGTATTCACTGAACTTATGCCTGGAAGATAGGCTTTGACCTGAGTTACGCTGTTTCAAAAAACATTACTCATCCTCACCGTTCCTTCTAGTAACTTAATCGACAGTTAACCAGTCACATAGTTGAGTCCACTCTAACAGGCTACTGCTAGTACTTACCTCTTCTCGAAGCTGCCGTTCTCGTTCTTCTTCTAACTTTTGAATTTCTGCCAATGACAGTGTGGTCTGGGATTGACAAGCTCCTGAATTTGATTGCTGACCCCATGTTGAAGATGAAGGGAGCTGGGCCAAAAACCACATCATTAGGAATTACAAAACATTTAGAGGACACTGCTAAAGTATAATAATGAAAAAATCAGTATAAGCTCACCCCACAACAGAAAAGAAAAAACAATTCTAAAGTTTAACAAAATACTGGGAAATATGAAATGGTAAAATTGAGGATGAAAAAGTACAAAGTATAAATTGAATGTTTCTTTGAGTTGCCCTCTGACATATCAGTGTAAAGGACAGTGCAACAAGAATAATGTAACATATCACTGCCTGAAAAACAGCAGTGAAATCAATTCTGATCTCAAAGACTTCAAGAACTCCAAGCTTTAGAATCTCTGCACTAGCCCTTGCTCATGGCAGCAGAATAAACATCTGCACTCATCCACAAATCCCTTTCCGGAACGCTTCTATCGACTGAACCTTTTTTTTTTAAAAAAAATTTTGTAACTTATCTTACTCTCATTTCTTCCATCACTTTCACAGTCCATTATTTACCCTCTTCCCTCTCCACACAGCTCACCTGTCCCTGCTCTGCTCAAGCTAGTCTGGACAAACCTGAATCCAGCTGTGGGTTTACTTACTACCCTGAATGAAGGAGGACGTTAAACTGAAGAAACACGTTACCTTCATTTGTGCAAGTTGCTGCTGTTGCTGCTGTTGTTGCAGCCGTCGTAAAGCCTCCTGCTGCTGCTGCCTCTGTCTCATTATTTCTTTCTGGCGCTGGAGTTCCAGCTCCTTGCGCTTTCGTTCCTCTTCTTCGAGCCGCTGTCTGGCTGCCTCTTCTTCCATGCGTAGCCGACTTTCTTCAAGTCTCCGTTGAGCTTCCTCCTCTTCACGCGCCCACTTGGCAGCCTCCTCTTCCTTCCCAGGACATAAAGAGGAGTAAAGTCTAAGCAGACTTCAAAAATCTAATTACTCCTACTCTGTGGTACTAGCATTCTAACAGAACAGAGACAGGCCTTTACATCTGTCACCTGTGCTGTTGAGGTTGTTCTTTATATTTCTCAGGCAAGAAGGCCTCATAATATAGTCTATATCCCCTAAAAATACAAGTTTCACATTGCTCCACCAAGGAACGTGGAAGAGAATGATATCTCCCTAGTTCAAACCAGCTAATTCCATACCACTCTCCTTCTACGAGTCATGCACCGTTCAACTCTGAGCTTCTACCTGCTTATACTACTAAGAGTCAAGTGTTGCTACACTTTCAGTGGAAGAAAACTGGACAGGAATAAAGGGAGAAGAGGTTCTGAAAGAAGAAAACAGGTGACAGAGATGTTTATTCTTGTTACTTAACACTAGAGTTGCAAAGGAAGAGATGCTTCTGCTAACAAAGATGACGCCTGTGTGGTAGGATAGAAATGGTGATAAACATGTTACAACAGAGGTTATTTTTAAATAATAACTGGCAATTCAGAAATGGACCTGGAAGTTAATGAGACGCCAATCATGTTTCGAGATTAGTTTGACTTAAGGACTGGGACAGTATCAATTAGGGGGCTGGAAGCTCAAGTTCCCTAATATGCACTTCTAAAGCTGACCACAGCGGGGAAAAAAACCTGTTAATAATAAGACAGGAAAAGGGAAGAAAAAAAGCTGAAACTTCGATAGTGGGTAAAGCCTTGGCACAGCACAGAAAGATGAGCAAAAGCGATCATCCTAGATGGCATTACAGATTACAGTTTTATCCTAAAGGCTCAGAGAGTGACAATTATTATTCTGGTACTGTCCCCTGCCTTTCTTTTGAAGAAAGGAGTAGAAATGCCATGCTGCAAAGCCATTCTTAAGGCTCAGACATTCAACACAAATCTGTTTTCCAAAGGGCAGTCTGGATTCTGATTATTTTGTCTGATATCAGGATACTGGTAAGTGACATATTTTTCATTCACTTGATACTGTCTACAAGCTTTGCTTTCCTCGACCAAAACGGATGGTTTCTCCAGCATGGATGCAAGTGTCAAAGTTTGTTCCTTCTAGCAGCCTCCATAATTAAATATAATAGGTGCCTTTTGCAATTTTTCACCTGTTTACGAATTAATTCCTCTCGCTGCCGTCTTTCCTCCTCTTCTCTTCTTCTCTCTTCCAATCTTCTAAGTGCTTCCTCCTGTTGCTGCCGCTCCTCTTCCTCCCGCTGCCGCCTTAGTGCAATTTCCTGCTCTCGTTGTCGTCTCAGGGCTTCCTCCTGGAGTTGGGAACAAAACATCAATCTATAAATGCCACTTTATTGATGAACTGCATCAGAACATACAACATGGTCTGGCCAGATAAATGGCCTCAAGAAGAGCTCCCTAGCTCAAAGCTAAGCACTACCAAAACAACTATATTAAACACTGCAGACCCACATATTAACAAGTTTTTAGATGCAATGTGCATCTCATAACATAAATGAATTATTTTAATAAAAAAAAGAAACACATGAAATCCTTGCCTATCTTTGGTTTTAAAAAGGCTGGTGTTGAGAATGAAAACAAAGGGACTCCTCTTTCCATGTGTATTAACTGTACTTGAACACATATATATGTATATTTTAATGTGTAGGTACCATTAATTTCTTTTTTTTGGGTGTCAGCTTAAAGTTGGAAGCTTTTCCTGCTTGGAGGAGTTTCTAAACACTGACTACTCAAGTGCACTACAACACCCAAACCACATCTCCAGACACCAGAAAAGCTGGAGAAGCCCAGTGCGCTTAAGGACAGTAGTCTTTGTAGTCTTTGGAAGTCCCAGAGATGTGGAACTCGGTGAAAAGGCTTTGACTGGGCTATTCCTATACTATTTAAATACTATGGGCAACAAAAGGTCTCTTGAGGACTTTGATTTTGGGCTACCCCTAAATTATTTAAATAGCTTCCAATAAATTATGTTTTGCTTTCTGAGTAGCAAAATTATTTACTTAATTTAAAAATAAAACATCAGCACCCTTTCCTACTGCTCCAAAGATCAACACAGACAGAAATTTTTCCATTCTGCTACTTGCTTTTTGGCGAAACAGGGCATAACCAGCCTCCAGCTGGCTTCCTGCATATTGTTAAACAGGAGCGCACCTGCGCAACTTTTCCTCCCGTTCTGACTTTCCCTTGTATAAACCAGCCTTGGATTTTGCTGCCTTTTCTGGTTTTTGAAGCCCAGCAGCTGTGTTAAGGCTGCCCTGCTTTTCATCCCTTCTGTTCTCCTCTCCACTTTCTGACTTGTCCTACCAGCTCAGCCTAAAGATCCTGCTTTTTGGACAAGAGCTTTTTTAAGCTTTCATGAACACGTTTTCCTTTTAAATGATCAGTACTGTGCAAAACTCTCACAAGTTTTTTTATAAGCAATACATTATTCACAGGAAGAAAAGGAACTGTGCAGCATGGATATAAATTTTGAACTCTGCTAAATCAAGGAATTCAATTCTCATATCTAAGACCCTTTTAGTAAATCTGATAGCAAACCTTCATATACACATAGCACAGATAAACTGCAATACAGTTCACTGAACGACTCTTCCAGGTTTCTCTCTGACAATGGTTAACTTCAGATGCCTCCAAATGAACTGTCAGTAGACAGAGCAGCTTTTATAAGCAGTCTGATGGCACTGAAGGGCTGCTGGCTGCAAGCCAAGTAGTAATTCATATTTCTGTGTATCACTTAAGTGCTTTAGTACTAAATGTAAGTGCAGTAAGTGTTTTTCTTCCACTAGCTGGACATAAAGCAGTAGCCTGTGAAGCATTTTCTCATTAATCAAGTCCGTGATTTATCATATTCACAAAAGCTTCTAGCCCAACACACAACACCTTGACCATTTTTGCAGCTTGGGCCTGTAACTGTATTAATTGACACATGCAATCAAGTCATGGTAACCAAGCGTCTCCAGCACAAGTGCTGAAAAATTTCTGCTCGTTGTTTCTTCCACTGAAAAGAAGGAGGCTGGAGGTGCGCCAGTCTGTTTTGTTCAACTAGAGACCACACACCAAGATCTCAGCTCAGGATGCCGAGCCACCAGCCAGGCTGGGGGGATGCTCAGCACTAGCCATTGACACAACATGTAGTACCTGAGAGAGATGAACAAGTCACCCAGCCCTCCTATATGACAGCAATTCACTGGCATCTCTGCCCTACTTTCCCTTTTGGAAATGCGGGTAGAGTGGCCATTTATAAAGCTGTGGGGATCTCTTTCTTGCTCAGACATGCCAGGAGAGACACCGTGGAATGATGGCAATTAAAAAAAAAAAAGATTTCTCTCCCCTAGGGAAATAAAGATGAACAGTGTTGTATCAACATGAGGAGAAAAACCTCTGCGAGATTATCAAAAGCTGGGAACCATGTGGCTGATGCAATTCTTTGTCCTACTCTTCACAGCTATAGAAAAGGTCACCTTAATATTTACTTTCCTATCTCATTATTCCATGTTTTTGTTTGAGCATGTGACCAAAAACATTCAAAGCTCTCCAGTTTTCTACCATTGACTTGCATGGGAAGCAGATCTTTGGCTCTTACCGCTCCCCGAGAATCCCAACATTCTTTAGCATCTTTTCTAATAATTCTTTTCAAGCACACGTATCTTGCCGTAAGAACAAATTATTACAAATCTTTTAAATTGCTAAAATATTACAGAAAAGCCTTAAGCAGCAATCCTCATTTCAACAGCCTTCAGATTCTTAAATAAAACGTTACAGAATTTTTTGCAATTCTGCATGCCTACGTCACTAGGGGCTTACAAGTGTTTTTGTATTGCGGATCTCATCTTTGAACCAGGTACTTTAAAGGGAGCGCTAAAGATATAATTCAGAGAAAACAACTATTATTCATTATTAAACCTCAAATTGTGTTCCTGAAAGCAA
Source organism: Bucorvus abyssinicus (assembly GCA_009769605.1). Classification (NCBI taxonomy): domain Eukaryota; kingdom Metazoa; phylum Chordata; class Aves; order Bucerotiformes; family Bucorvidae; genus Bucorvus; species Bucorvus abyssinicus. The sequence continues at coordinate 20,172,240 of CM020035.1, read as the reverse complement.
TCAATCATTACAAAACAGAAGGCATCAGACCAGAAACAAAAGAAATACAGGAGCTGGGCATTACTGTTTGCAATTCTACAGTGCAAGTAATTGATGAAAACTAAGAACAGAAGTGGATTCAACATTTGGTATGACATTTCATCCTACAGAATTGAATTTCTATTAGTTTTTTTTTTATTTAGAATTCACCATCAACAGCATATTTACTAACCTTATATACTAGTCTTTTATGCAGTATTACATCAAAAGCCTTCCTGAAGTCCAGGCAGATTAAGTCTACTGCTTCACCCCTCTCAGCTCTCACTGTCATCTCCTCAAAAGAAGTTAATCAAATTTGTTAAGCATCATCTCCTCTGTATAAATCCATGCTAATAAATCAGTTCATCCCTGATTCTACAATGCCTTCCAGTACAGAAGTCAGATTCAAATATTAGACCAGTTTTTTTTTTTTAATACAGAACACAGTATTATTTTCTTTTTCCAGAGAAGTGCTTAAACTCTTTGTTACCTTTTCAACACGTTACTGCTCAGAATTAAGCATTGTGGCAATTATTCCATTGGTAATGAAGTACAATACTTGTTGTTACTGCTTTTCAACCCCATTCTGCTTCCTCCTTGTAAATAATTCTTTCCCACGACATCTCAGAAAGGGAGAGTCAGATTGTTTACTGTACAAATCCAAAGTAGACAAAAAACTTTGGAATTTAACAGACATTTCTAAGAAGTTATACACAGTAGCAAAACTGTTAGTCTGAAAAGAAACAACCCAAGTCTATTTATCTGAAGCCACCATGGATGACACACATTGAGTTACCAGGTGATCAGCTGAAAAATACGTTATTATTAAAACACATCTAAGCAACGTAACTCAAAAGTTAAACTTTTGATTATTGCTTTAATGCTACAGTAAAGCTTGACCTTGAGCATCAAAGGATGCTTTTCCACTGTATTCCATAATGACTTGCTGTACACAAAGTAGATATATTAAGACAAGGAGTCATTTATAGACTTCATTCTTAAAGATACCATGAAAGCAAACTACATACCACACTGCAGCCTATTAAAATAGATCTTCAGTGACAAAATCAAAACACCGAGTGAATCGAGGTCTATAACCAACTTACAAATAAAACTAAAGATTCTAGAGGCCTCCTCAGAAGTGTCTGATCCTTAAACCAGTAAACACGCTTTACAATTGCCTACCTAAGCACATAGAAAATAGGACAGAAATATTTATCCCTTTCGCCTATTGTCCATATACTGCTTTAAGGGCATTTATTGACTAACTCCTTAGGGAATCAGCTCAACAATGTGCTTGCCCTTATCCTTCACATGCAGAGTGAAAACTTTAACTTTCACTGTCTGTTCCTCCTACAACACTTAAGAAACAATTAATGTTTCTTCCATAAAGAATTCAGAAGTAAAGGCTGGAAATGTCAAGCTAATAATGTCTCCATTTCTTATTCCTGTAAGATTAAAAACATACTACAACTCCTACATTCATTCTTGTATTGCAACACAGATCACATAATTCCTTTTAACAAATCTGCTTGTCCAAACTACATCCCTTCCTTTCTCAAATATTAATCCAAGCAAATAAAGCTGACTCTATGACATAATCCAGATAATAATTTCTTAAAAAAAAACCCTAAGTTAAAAAACAGGGAAAAATAAGCTAAATGTTACATCACTTTTTTTCCACTACAGCCCTCTACATTTTCTTCATTTGCAACAGCTGCTCAAGCTCTAGTCTACTCCAGAACAGACCCTTATCAAAACACTGTACTGCATAAATGGTGAATAAAAACTAAACACACAGTAACTGGGCAACTAACTAAAGGCTGGGAAGTTGGGAGTGAATATTCCACAAGGAATAAAGTCTCTCGGCTCACAAACAGGAACCTATCTCGAAGCAAACCATGAAAACCCATTTCTTGGATTGCAATTTGGGCTCTTAAAATCAAGAACAGAAGAATCATTTCATATACTCACATGAAAAATATTAGAATTGTCTTCATACACACCTACCAAAGATTAATTAGACCCCACAGGATTCTTAAAGTGAGTTTTATGAAGTATTAAAATTAATCAGAGATTAACTACATTGAGGAAACTCACTTGCTTCCTGCGGGCCAGTTCTTCTTCTTCCCGTCGTTTCCTCTCATCTTCCTGCTGCCTCCTAAGTAGCTCTTCTTGTTGCCTCCGAAGCTCCTCCTGCCTTTTCCTCTCCTCTTCCTCTCGTTTGGCCCTCATTTCCACTTCTCTCCTCTCTTGCTCTAGCTACAATTCACATAAAACTATACTCAGATGCAGGTAACGTATTCCTACACCATTTCTTAGGGCAACTCTGCTGAGATTATAGTAACAACGTAATGGATGACACCTCTGACAGATGCTCTCCCTTAATTGCCATTTTGCCTATCGGCTGGCTGCCTGCTGAGGTCAGATTCCTGAAAGAGTCTAGAACAATTTCTGACAATTTCTGTTCTGTAACAAACACTGGTTCTCTAATCAGTCTTTCTACATCAGCTCCTTAACATAACCTCTGACTTTAGAAGCTAGTAGCAAGTTGCTTTGCAGTTGTCATAAAATAATCAGTTTCAGGAAATGTACAGAATCATACAGGTTCAAACTTACAAAAATAAATTAATCCTAGAGTAGTGTGAAACAATCCTGATGAATAGGACTCTAACGATTCCCCAAACCAATTCTGGTGAAAGGATGCAAGGACTAAGAACAACTCCCTGCTCCTACTCAGGGTTTGGCATGACAGCTCACAATGATACCATGTTAAAACCGAGGTGGCTAGTGAAGAGTTTTTAATCACAAATGTCAAAAACATAACCACTACTGCAGAGGTCAGTAGTACCTCTGCAGCAATGGTTTCCAAACAGCAGTCCACAAGGATTTCATAGATGGTTTCTATAACCACTGTTCTCTTTATGGTGTTTTCCATGAAAATCTAATCAAAATTGTACAGAGTAGCCTGAGGATTGAAGAGCTAAAAGTCTTCCATTAGCTCAAGAAACATAGTTACATCGCAGAACAGCAATTCCAACTTCTTACAGTACAAAACAGTTTCTGACCTTTGCAGCTTTGGCCTTCTCGAGCTGCTGAAGTTGTTCTAGAGCTGGTCCCTGAGCTGCAGTATCAATGGGGAGATCCCAGACACTGCTTCCTTCCCAGACTAGATAGTGAAGAAAACAAACATCGACAGGCAAATATAAGCACATCAACAAAAAAACAGCTGAAAGGGGAAAATGCTGTTACTGTGTTTTATGAACTAAAATCATGACAACACATTAGTCTTAGTCAGCAGCAGGACACCTTATCTGTCTGTAGAACAAGGCTTGTCCATTAGTGAACCACAGCTAGGTTTCCTACAAAATACAAACTCCTCCCATCAGAGCAGAACACCTCTGGAACACAACACTCAATCCCTTTGAACTTTTCTCAAAAGATCTGACCCATGCAAAGCATCTTACCTGTAGGCTGTGAAGCTGACTGAAGTTCCCATATAGAGCCAGTGTCCGGCACTGACACAGACCTTGTAACAGGTGGCATCATGTTCTGTTCAGATATTCTGTAATACCAACAGGAAGAGTCAACATGCCACTTCCAGGGAGAGGAGTGCTCTGAACACGCAGGAGACTCAGTAACTTGTAACATGCTCCTTTCCTTCCATACTTCTATTTTAAACAAAAATATGTGGACAACACTAGTTGCTTGCAGAGTTCTCGCTCATCTCACCCCTGCTGCCAAGTCAAGGGCTAAGCCAGCTGCTGCTATGGTTTTGCATTTGCTGCTCATAAGCTAGTTTGAGGAACAAGCATCTAGTACTGCAGAACTCAACTGGCAAAGCTATTCTGCACCAGCACAACAGATCTGTCAAAAAGGTACGATTTCAACTACAAGATTTTTCCTTCTCATTCCCATAAATATTCTCTGAGGTAAAGGCTACATATAAAAAGATGTATTCAACATCCTGCAAGCGTTTCACGTTCACTCAGTCTTTAAAATATGTAATGCTCCCATACGAGCAAATGTGGATAGGACAAACCACTGACAAGACTGTAGTCATCATTACTTACAAGTTAAGAGTACTGAAGAATGGTATGCAGTTCAGGTCTGGGCTAACTCACCTCATCTTCAGGGCCTGGAACTGTTGCAAGAGAATGGCGAGCTGCTGCTGCTGCTGGGATGAAAGGGCTGCCTTTTGCTGCTGAGCCAGCACCTGTGCATATTGTTGTCTTCAAAAGAGAAGCAGAGAATCACTGGTATTTGTTCACCTGCTTATTTATATCATGCCCAAGTTGCAGAGGTTGCACACAAGATTCATTCTCCAGGACTAACACCCACTGACCTATATAATATATGTACTAAATACCAGAGGAAACCACAGGACAGGGCCTTGTAAAGAATCAAAACACAGGAATACAACAAATAGGCCCACCTGAGCAGAACCAAATTTCTCTTCATCCTCAGCTATGTCAACTGTTTCTTGCTGTCCAATGTTTCTCTTGTAAACTGTGCAACACTACCTCCCTTTTTCTATAAGTAACACACAGATTGCTCCAATCAACCTGGCTTTGATGACTGCCCACCTACACAAATCAATCTCTTCCCCAGTACAGGGGCAGGCTTCAGCCTTATAAGCTGACAATCAGTATTGAAAAAAATCATAATCCTGGCATATGCTTTCAGGACCCCTTGAACAAGCAGTCTGCCTGCCTCCTTTTGTTCGAGCTCCTACAAAAGTTCTTAGGAACTGGCCAGAACAGAGCAACTGGTGGCTTTGGTAAAATGGGTGACAAACTGCTTTTTCCAGCAGTTACCTTCCATTGATCTTCAAAAAGCTGAGCAAGCAGACCAAATATAAGTTCTGCCTTCTCCATCTCCAGTTCAAAAGATGTGTAAGCCTTCCCCTGACTCCAAAACACCCAAACTGCACAAGGATAGCCAGGATTCACTTTGACTGTAACAGCTACCTATATAGCAGGTCTCACCAAAGTAGCTATGTGTGACACTGAAAAAGACTCTGAAAAGTGTGCCTGGACAGCCACACTCTGTCCTAATCCCATAGACTATCAAGCCTCTGGAGCTGTTGAAGGTGAAGCATTCCCAGCCCCACTGCCCAAGGACACAATGACAGCAAGCTGAACCCAGGTAGTTCAAAATGCCGAGCAGAACACAGCCACTGGAAGATCTGTGGGACTGGCTGTCTTACTGTATTAGAAGATGCTGATACTGGAGGTGCTGCATTTGGATCAGGGCCAGCTCTTGTTGCCTAGTCAGCCGCTCTTGGTCCAGCTCACCCTATGTTTAGGAATAAAACATTCTGTTTTAATAACGTGTATAATAACAGTAGCATATTGCAAATGCAAGCAGTGTAAAAATTGAATTCTGAACTGAGGAGACAAAGAGAAAAATACCTAGACAGAAACCAACATTTATAAAGACAGAGCAGTTGTTACATCATTAATTTAATTTCCATTTGTTTCAGGACTTTTTGAATACTGTAACTGTCACCTACTTACCAGATGTGGAAGTGGTGCAGGACCTGGAGTGAAGGGAACCCTGCCCCACATTTTCATGATGTCTCCCAGGGGCTGGAACGTCTCATCACAGGCTCTCTTTACCAACAGCGACATAGTGAAGTATCCAGCCTGGAACCACTCAGCCATCTCCTGATTACTGAAAGGACCTGAAATAACACCAACCAATACACATGGGGGAAAGGGGAAGTCAGGCCGAGCTGAGCATACTGGGAACAGCACGGTGCTTTTTACAGTACACAGCACCCAGCACCAGGCGCTCCTGTGCCTCTTGTCCAGACAGACAGTTTGTTCAGGGCTGGAGTGTCAACACACACATCTAGATCTGTACAAGGGCTACACAGCATTCGCCTAGAGAATCTTTAAAGAAAAGTGCATGACTGCTTTTACCATGCACAGCTCCGAGATGAAAGCCAAGCAGCCACGGTGGTGTGGAGCCCAATCTAGCTAACACTCATCCTGCCTTCCAGCAAAGCTCACTGCTTCGGGCTCAGCACCGGGTTGCAATTTCCAGTGCCTACCTCAGCAGTATCCGCTAGCTGACAGTGTTAAAAGCATGAGGGCTACTTTCCCCACATACTCTGCACAGATAATTGAACAATCTTAGCCTGTTTCAACTCTTGCCATCAAATTAGAGGAATTCATATGTTTTATAGACGTTCTGCTTCTGGAACTTAGAAGACTAGCAGATCCACCTCTGAGGAAATGTTTTGGGTTTTTTTTTTTTAAGGTAACGAGCAAACCAGTTTCACTTTCCTTTCTCAAAAAGTTACACTTTTCCATCTCTTCCTTTTTCCTGAGAAAGATTTCAGTCACTCCTTTAAAGGAGGACTCCTACACTTATTTTACGTAACCAAACGGACACAAAGTCAGCATAAAAAAAAACTCAGATCATTTAACAGAGTATGAACCACATAAATATGAGTTTGCAAAAATATCTTCTGAAAAGGAAGAATGTTCACTAATTCTTGCCTTGTCTGTAAGAAATATCTTTAGAAGGTAATTCCTCCCAGAGCAAATGAAACCACAAGACATATCCCAAGAAAAAATGAGGGAGTGTCTATTTCTGGAGGTCACACTCAAGGAAGTACTTTAATAAAAACTGTTAGTTCATCACTAAGCAATAAACACCCAGTAGCAACTACATACAGGTTAAAGCACACTGAGCAAATAAAAACGCTTTATGGTTAACAGTCTTCCAACTTAAAGGGGCGAGAAGAAAACCCTAAAGATGTGTAATACCTGGAGACAACAGACTGGCACAGACCCCACAACTACCACCCCACAAATCCTACCTAGAGCCTATAAGCGGAGGAAGTCATTCGCACTAAACACCGTTAGCAACTACTTAGTGAAGTACAGCATTGCTGGGCGGCTAAGCTGCTGCTAGGACAGAGCCCTGAGACCCCCTACAGAAAACTTCCTTGGAAAAGCAAAGACGCAACTATCTACATAAAAGGCCTGTTCCAACGCTCATTGCAAAAAAAAAAAAAAAAGGCATGAAACAGTTGGTAGTGTATGAACTAATAATGCGCTGGCTGCAAGTACAACTTAAACAGAGATCATGCACGAGCACTGGCTTGTGAAAACTTGTTTTCTCTTCGCTCCAGATTTTACCAAATTATCCCTCCCTGAATATTCAGTGTCTTCAGGCCAAGACTAGAGAACTGATTTCAGTGTTCCTCATGGACTCTTCAACAAGCTACTGAATGGTCGTGTTCTTGTTTCCACTATATTCTGGAAATCTGAGTAGTGGCACGAAAAACAGGTTTTAGTCTAACCTCAATTTACAGAAACATGAAGTGATGGCAAACCTTAGCCCCAATAAAGTGTAATTCTGGACATGAGGCATGCTGAGCTGATGGGGGCAGTGATGAGTAGATCTATTTTCAAAACCTAATTCTAGAGTGGTAAACTCCCTGTGCTGCTTTTGTCAAAACAAGCACCAGTATCTGTTGGTGGTCATTTTCTGAAGAACTCTTTGAACTCTTAACAGTTCTGTGAAAAAAGAGGAAGTGTAAAGGGCACAGACCTACCCTGAATTTCTCCTTGAGGATCTTTGTAGTACCACTTCTGCATGGCTTCGTGGAACAACGGCATAGAGGAACCCTTTGCCCTGTGCTCTTGAATTTTTGCTGCTAGTCTTTCATCATCAAGGGCACTGTCCTGCAGGTATGCCACCATTTTCTCTGCTTGCTGCAGGAGACATCAAAACCAGCAAGGAATACAACAGTTAGGTGTGTGCTTACAGACTGACAATAAGTGCACCAAATACAAGGTGGTTGTATCGTACTCGGCGCTCAAGAACTGACCAGTAATTACTGGCAACTCAAAGACTGATGTAACTGCACTGCAGACCTTGAGCTTAGTCCGCCAGTGTCAGACTCCTGAATAAGCACAGTTCACCTGCTTAAGTAATGCTTTAAAACCACTCGCCAAGACAGTCCCACACAGTAACATGGTGAAAAATAAAACAACTATGGGAGCCCTGTCATGAAAAATGCTCTACATCCAGCAGTCACTAAACTTTCACGAACACAGCCTGCACTTCATTCATGCGTGAGGCAGGGATTAGTAACATATTGGGTATATTGTTTTATGGCTTCTCAAGGCAAATGGTACAACTACTTGACAGCAGCCATAAGGATCTCTGGCTCTTTAACACTGGGTATAGCACTCTTATTCAAAAAAATACTACCTCGGTTTGAACTACTCTCACAATAATGGAGGGAAGAAAAGTAGGTTTCAGTATACATTGTGGAGTGTAAAGTTTCAGTTCCATTTCTGTTTTTACAAGCTTCAAATATTTTTTGCATTCCGTGTTCCCTCCAGTTTCACAATTGTCAACAACAAAGGAATCTGAGAAATTTTACCTGCTCTAGGTGTTTGAGGCCCTCTTCATCATCTGGGTCAGTGGGAATGTTGCCCATGCCTGGAGCAGCTGTGACAGGTGTCTGAACTGGCCGCAGAGCAGGATTTGAATTGGAAACAGGAGGGGAAAGATGAGCAGGAGAAGCTGCGTCTGCCGAAATCTGTGGCAAAGGTTGAGCAACAGAAGCCAAATCTAAAGAAAAGTGTTAAAAATTAGTCCATTATCCTTACCGTAAATGAAAATTAAAGAACTTACTGTAGAAAACATTCAACAGCTCAGAATTAGCACCAAAGCAAAAGTATTTTCAGCTGCTCTTGTGTGTGTGACTGCACATTGGTACTGTTTACAGCACAGGCACCCTATGTATCTTCAAGGAACAAACAGTTTAGTTCTACCAGTGCAGAATGCAGCAAATTTCAGCATATCCCGTTCCTTGGCCACATGCAGTCGTCCAGACTGATGTGCTGTACCACAATGAGGCGCATTCACAACTAGCTCATGTTTCTCCAGGCTGCGTTGCAATGGAAAGCACCACTGCACTACAAGCACTGGAGATGGCACATCCAACAAATCCTGTATTTATGGACCATTAGTGAATTCCAGCTTTTCATCACCATAATCTAGTCCTTGCCTCTTAAGAGACCAAGACTAATCACGAGTAATGGAAACTTATTAAATTTATCTGTCAGGTTTATTACCTTCCCCTCTGTTGGACATTTTGGCTGGTGGTGTATTCTCCGTTCGATTCTCCTTCTCTTCTGTTTTGTCTGTTCTTTCTGGCACAGACTCTTCCTTCCTTTCAAAAAGGCTTGTCTGTAGCGGGTCTGGAGGCTGGGATTTCGGTGGGGTGTCTGACCTGGCAGCCGGTGAAGATGTTTGGACTGCTTCTTCCACTGCTTCTGTAACATTGCATGGTTCTGTGTAACTGAATTAACGAAAACTCTACCCTGCAGCACAGAACAGACATGTGGGAAGTCACCCTTACCTGCCACGACTCTGTCTGTTTTCTCTCCCTCTTTCTTGGTGGTCTTTTCATGATCTTTGGCTTCTTCATTGTGGCTCCCTTCAGAGTCGGATCTTTCTTCCCCTTCCTCCACAGGTCGGAAGTCCATCTCCTGTTCCTCAGGGATTGGCTCCTTCTGCACCTTCTACAAAGTCAACATAATCACCCATAATCCACCCGACATATCAGGACATTTTCTCAAAGTGAACAAAGGGCCCAAGACAGCTTTTCACCTTTAAAGAGAGAAACGCTCCAGAGGAGTCAAATGTTCCCATTTCTTCCTCTGCATCTTCTAAGCACCACTCAGGGAGACTGTCCCTGTCGTCATCCATGCTACCACTCCCACACCGTACTCGTCGATAACCCCGTTCATCATCTCGTTCCCGGAAATCGAACTCAAACCTCCGCCGTCGCTCCATGTGCTCTCGCCAGCCTGCAGAACGAGGGCCGTCTAAGGTGGGGGGAAAGTAACTTTACAACACAGTCCCAGGGGTAGTAGCTTACTTGGGAGGGTGAAGGGGTGGGTGAAGAGATGACAGTGACAGGGATTCAGAAAGCCCCTACCTATGAACAGGCATCTTAAAAGACAAGGGAAAGAAAAGGAGTAACTTACCATTAAGCAGGACTTTCAAATATTGTCTGCTGTACATCCCCACGTTATAAATTGCATGATGAGCATTAAAAAATAGGCGAGGCAAAGCAAGCTGGGCTACGTAATCTAAAACATGCTGGAGCACCAAAACAAGACAAATGACACTAACACTGATTGAATTTACCAGCCATCAACTTGTATCTTTCCTTGGCATCCTTATATGTAGAAGAGTTTATGTTTTCTTTCAAACAATCTGAGGAAGTCACATCCTGAACAAACCACCCATGCTTTTAGCTCCTGCCCTCAGAGACGTGAAAAATGGACTGACTGTTCAAACACCTTTGAAAGGGCTGTTAAATCTTTTGAACAGTAATTTTTTAGCCATGGAATACTGAAACTTGGAATGATAAGGGGGGAAACTTTCCAAATTCAAGCATAAGTTTTCTTTCTTTCTAATCTACTCAGAATACATCTTCACTCAGCCAAACTGCAATATGGCTTTTTAAACGGTAAAGAACTCCCTGCTAAGGAAAACAAATTGGGAGTGAAAGGATGGCAAACAGCTTTCCATCCAATAGAAACTATCTTTACCAGGAAGGTGCAAAGCAAAAATGAAAACACCTTAGTTTTTAGTGCTTTTAGTGGTGTCTGTGTCCTTTTCTGAAGAATAAAATTCTTTTTTTGGTCTCAGAATGTGTGCGAACAGTGCAGTCTCACTGCTTATCAAATAGTTACCAAAAAAAAAAAAAGAAGACTAGAGAAACTCTTCCATTTGCTTCATTTGAATGAGGAATGCTTCCACTTCAACCCTAATACCTAAATATTAATATTAACCATGCAAAAAAAAAAAAAATCTAACTTTGTCTCACAAATACAGGAAATGTAAAACAAACTCCTCCAAGAGACACTATGAACTGTGCGTTCTATCAAGGAAACACAAGAGCTTAGTCTTTAACAAGGCCTTCCCTATGCCATATGTGCTTATTTGCAAAAACTCCACTGTATAACTTAATCTGTGCTTCTAGTTATGCCTTGGAAACCGATAAATAACATTTTTGGTATGCAAAACCGTCAAACCAACAGTCTGAGGCAACCTTTCTCATGTTGTTAAGGAAAGAAATAAGGCACAGTAAGCTTGCATTTATCCCATCTTTTCTGCCTGCTTTAAAGTACTTCTTATCATCTTAGGCCTATTACATCAACCTCTTGTTCCTCCAAAGCTTCTCAAAAAATATGCAAGCAAAGACAAGGTTCACAAAGATGTACTAATGGAGTAAGTACTCCAGACAGCTCGAGTAACAACCACTTCATGCATCCTCTTCAGAAGCGGATGCCTGCATCACACCCCATGCACCTCTGCCCGCAGCACCCTGGCCTCTGACTTAGCACAAACTCAGGAAGTGCAGGTTTCTTAGGGTTGCCTTTTCAAGCAAGTCATACATGTGAACATGTCCTTAATATGCTGTTTGATTTAAAAAAAAAAAAAAACCAAACCCAAAAGCATCTCTGGGAGCAACCAGCAACTAAGCAGGACCTCCCAGGCTACCTGAAAGAAAAGGCCTGATGCTAAAATCCACTGACACGGCATCAGAAGTAGCGTTAAGTTTACCTCCCCTCTCCCCATCTGAAACACCAAGGCATCAAAACCAGGACTTCCTTTGAACTTGGAGAGCTCTTTCCAAGGTTTCAGTGCGAGAGGTTGCTGACAACCAGACTGCAATTCTGATTAAAACCACGGGCAGACACCTCTTCAGTAAAGCCAGCAATGTCCGTGTCAGGTTCCCCAATATGTGGAAAAAGAGAGCTATGGCCTGAACCTGGCAATGCCATATCCTACAAACAGAGTAATGCCTCTGCCCGTCTGCTATCCTGGCACTCAAAGAGCCCAGCATCTCTTCTTCAGCTCTCTTTTGTATAAAAGAAAAAAAAATGGTAATAAGAACATTCTGTGCAGCTGTAAATGGGTCATCTTGAGACCATGAGTTGAAAAGACCCTCGCTTATTTTTACACGGTTCTCATCTCTACCGCAGGAGTGCAGGCTCTTCATAGTGGGACCCAGACACACTGTTTTTGAAGGTGAATCCTAAGGATTTTGTTAATTCCAGGTACCTTCAAAGTTCAAATTAAGATCTTAAAGATTTTGTTTACCATTTGGTCTGCTTGCAAAGATTTAGTCACACGACCTCCTTTTATAGCCCACATAGAGCTGGGTGGACAGGCAAAAAGAAGAGCTAAGTAGAGCAGCCTCATACCCTTGTTTCCTAACAACATCAGAAGTTTATAAAAGCCTAGTTAGAATATAGTGAACAACTCAGGCGTGAACTGCAGGGCTGCCAGTCTTTAAAGCAAGACAAAAGTTAAACAGAAATCTTAAATTCTCACCTAAATTTTTTTAAACCAACAGATAGGAAACAAACACAGTTTTAAATTCAGTCCTGTAGTATCATTAGGCAATGGTTATATGATCAAGATTCCAAGTTAAAAGAAAAATTTTTAAGCTAAATTTATCCCTTGCAATTTATGGTGACATTATAGGTGAAAGAAAGGACTACTGGCTGCTTCAGGAAATCCAAGTACACTTCAGTGTCAAATATTGATAGTTATTTCTCTCTTAAATGTTATATTCTCTAATTCAGAAAAGAAAATTTTCAGTGCATGCTAAAGCAATACTAAATTCTAAACAAAAGACAAGGGAAAGACTGCACATAAACTTTGACATATATTGCATATGAACCTAATTTTTATCTTGCTCAATTTTAGAGCAAGTTTCTCAAAAGTACTTTAACTGTTTCAAGATATTAAAGAAGCACAAAGTACAAAGCCCAAAAGATAAGTCTACTTGACTCAGAGCAGTTGATTCTGAAAATGGAATGAACCAAGACGAATTTGAAAAGCCTTCCAAAAAAATCTTTATATGAGATTACAAAGTAAGGCTTCTCTAAAATGCTTTTCAGGAAAAAGATCTACTTAAGTGAAGACAAAAATCATATTAGAAGTTTTAGGCAAGGAGCAGCGATTCCTATTCCTTAAGGATGACTTGATAACAAAACACAAAACCAGAGACATCTATACATTATAGTTCTGAGATCAAAAAAAGGTCTATATATGTATCTGATAAAATGGACTTGCTCTGCAAATTTAAAGGGCAGTCATTGCATGAATGCAAGAACTGGAACAACAGAAAGAAGCAGCTTTTTAAGTAAGCGGTCGTTAAATCAGTAAAAAAAAAAAGATTAAATTTTTTTAAAAAATAATCAAGGTAACTTTGAAGCAGCCAGTGAATTTAACACTGTAGTCACATTCTGCTTACAGCTAGTTAACCTGGTCTGAAGAGCCTATTTCACATATGCAACAGCAGGAGTACCACATTTACCTGGAACAACCAGCAAAACAACTTTTCCATTGCGTAAGCCAAGGAAACATGTCCTCACCAGAGTTCTAGTCCTGGTGCATAGACAGGAGTAGAAAAAGTAGAAAACACCATGAACTCTGACTGGAAAAGCCTTGTGATGCAATCCAGACAGTTTTCATGCTGCAAAACCAGACAAGTTTACAATCTTCTGAATTAAGCAGTAGATAGAAAAAAGCATAGGTTTATCTCTGTTCAGAAGTCTGACTGACTTGCTTCTTCGCTTTACTACGGATAGTCACAAGATCCCTCACTTCATATGAGGCACAGCCATGTGAGAGGAGAACAGCTGAAACACAGCACAGACACATGACAGATCCCTTCAGCTATGCCCAGGGAGTTAAGATAACAATACATCTGACCACAGCATCTGGGAAGCTCTACCTAGGGCTGCTGCAGCAGCAGCAGTCCATCCTCTTGATCCTTTGTGCCTATTAAAAAAAGCACCAAATGAGCAGATTTAGGTCAGCCACGTTGCAGTAAACACAGCTGAAAGAGCAAGAGAAATTCAAAAGCTGCAAAAACAACAGTCTGTGGGAATCAAAGCATTCATCGCTTAACAACAGAAGAAGATAAACTCAAGCCTGACAACTGCTAGGTTCTTCTAAACTGTTCTCACCCAGAAGAAAACGCAACACTAAGTGGCATACAATCTGGTAGGGAGTATGCAGAGGCAAGTCCAAGGAAGGTCCAGCTAAACAAATGACGACAGTACTCTGAAGACATTTCTCTATTTTTAGCAGGACACATGATTAGTACTATTACCTAACAGCAGAATAAGAACAAAGAAGCAGTTTAAGCCATTCCAATTGGAGTTAATCTCATTGTTTAAAGCAAGAACGTGATTAAAACTGTTGTGATGGTCCTGTGGCTACTACTCACAGGAGAAGTCAAATACAGCTCTTACTAAAGCTGAGAAGGAGACCAGTACAAGACAGCTGTCAACCCGGTCCACCTCAAAACCAACAACTTCTCTGCAGAATCACAGAATTCTTAGAACAGGCTTTTTATGATACCTGCTAGAACTTAACCTGTAAGTGAAGTAACTTAGTGGTCTACTATAACGAAAATTCAAATAGGCAGAAATATTCCCTATGATGGAAGTAAGATGAATTTTCAAACCCTTCCTCAGAATATATTCCAAAAAATTTCAAGACATGAATTAACTTCTGAACTTTGAGGTCTATGCTTCCTTTTAAGCCAAAGCACGCAGGCTTGTACTTGAAAACACTCCCCTCCTGAGTATCAGGCTGCATCTGATCATCATGAGGTGCCATTTTAGCTGCCCTGATGTCATCTGAGCTATAGAACAAAGTAGCAGTGTCTAATGAACAATCGTGACCAAACACTGGGGAAAATGACAGTCTCCAAAATTTGCCCCTCAGCCCTGCTCTAAATAGAAAACATCTGATAATAAATCCAGCCTTGCGCTCACTGCTAAATTTTAGTACAAGTTAACAGTTATTTGAGGGTGAATTAATACGTAGCTATGGAGAGGGTTAAGAACAGAGATAATGGTTGCTCACAACCATTATAGCACTGAAAGTTCTTTGGGTTGTTGAAGAGAGTGATTGACCCATTGTAAGAGCAAGTGTGACTTTAATTGAAGAAAAGAAGTTGTCCATGTCAGCCCTCAAATTGGCCTGTGCTTCCTTTGCTTCCCTCTGAAGATGTACAACAGAAGAGCCACAATCTTCTGTCGGTTCCCCAGAAGCCTTCTGTAGCCAGAAGATATGGAAAACCAAGATCCCACAACAGGTATGACTGGCTAGCAAGATTTTTTTTTTTGTTGGGGGGGGGGGGGTGGTGAATTAATAAATATATATGTGCATTTCACCCACACTACTCAAATGCTCTGCTTTGTATTTTTCCTGCAACTTTAGAAATGCAACACTGGAAAGCAAGTGAACCAAACTGAGAGTGACACCAAACAGATTGCCTGAAATTTAGTGAGACAAGACATCCTGTAACTAACTACAAGGAAGCCTCTTGGCATTGCAAACACATTTGAAAAATTAGGAGGAGGCCAACAACTTGAACGGATTAGAGTCAGCATTGCTTTGCCGCCTTAGATACACTACCTAATGCAGGTAACTTCTTTCGCCTCAGCATCCCAGCCACAGAGAAAAAGTCCTGATTTTTACCAGGCACATACACACACAGAACACAACACAGACAAGCACACCTTGACATATATTGTGAGGCTATTGAACACATTATAAAGAAAACAAAAGGCACACGATTTTATGCTAATCATTCTGTGACCAAGAGCCCCACATATGATAAAACAGTGTTTAATGACCAAAACTGCATGGACCTTACCTATTTGTGTCCCAGACTTTGTGCCACTTCCATTTCCTCTGCTTTCCCCACAGCAGATTCACCCACTGCCCCTTCCCTATAACCACGGCTGCATTTTTCCCCAGATCTCCTCTCACCTGGACTGTGTGGGCGCCACCTCTCACCATCCCTCCGTGATCCAGCCAGTCGCCAGCCTCCATCATCATCTTCCCCATTTTGTTCCTCCCTGAAGATGCGCCAGTTCTCGCTCTCAGAGCGTATAAACTCATGCTTTCTCCCTGTTGTTGTTGTCCCACCTTCCTCAAAGTTTGGTCTCACTGCAAAGGAAATACATGTGTCCTGTCTTTAGGAACCTAGAAACAAAAGGGCTGAAAATCTTGCTCCTGTAGAGGCACAAATGCACCAGAATTAAGGGGTGAGAGGAATGGAAGTTCCTGCAAGGAAACATACAACAGAGGCAGATTTAGGAAATCACTCCATGCCCTTGCACACCTTGGGACAGAAAGACTGAGAAGAAAAACAGACGAAAGCAAAGC
This sequence comes from Bucorvus abyssinicus, assembly GCA_009769605.1. Classification (NCBI taxonomy): domain Eukaryota; kingdom Metazoa; phylum Chordata; class Aves; order Bucerotiformes; family Bucorvidae; genus Bucorvus; species Bucorvus abyssinicus. Next base: position 20,155,971 of record CM020035.1, on the reverse strand, counting down.
ACACAAGAAATTACAACACGGAAAATTACATGAAATGGCAAAGAGAGGAGGAAGCACGCCAAAGCGTGCAGTGAGAAAGCATAAACTGCTGCACCATGAAGTCTCATGCTAAAGAAAAATGGGAGTACAGTAAACTGTAAAAATACACATATTTTATATGAACCAAGATCTATATATTTAATGCAATATGATGTACGGTGTTCTTGCAATGTTTTATGGAAGACTGAAAATTTAAAGTAGGATTAAGGACTAAACAAGAAAAACCTAGTAGTGTCAACATCGTCCTGTGAACGCATCTTCTGGAGAGCCACTGTCAGCATATCAAGAGTTCGAAGCAACAATGCTTGAGCTCAAGGATGAGTCTACCAGAAGCTTTGGAGATAGGATAGTCTTTTAGTTCCTAATTTACATTACATTATATTTAAAATAAAACATATAAAATCCTTAAGTACTTAATGAAGAACAACACTGACACAAAAGGATAATGTAACTATTGTTATAAAAAGAATCCACTTTATGCACCAGTAACTCAGGCTAGACATACACGCTGCTTTCCCTGTTGACCCATCCTGACAAGCATACACCACCACTGACATAAATGGCAGTATTAGCTTCAGGACTTCTGGATTTCGTGTTTCTTTAGCTGTGCAGCACCAGAATTCTCCGAAACTGCTACTTCTTCGCTGATACTATTAACCAGTGTTAACCTGAAATTGTGTGGTTATCTACAAAAAAAAGTACTAGAGCAAGGTATACTTAATTTTCCTCCTTGGAGTCTTAAAATGCAAAAATAAGATGATGTTTGGTGAAGATGGTACAGGAAGCCTGCTGGCTTAGGCAGGAAAAACAAAAGCAAGCATGACTATGCACTAAAATTCCTAGGGTGAAAAGGGACATTAAGAATTTAGCAGCTTTTTCAGTCAATGAAAAAATGAGGAAACAGTATCTGAAATTTATATCAAGTATAACCTCTAGTTAGAACTCAGAAGTTCTTCCTACATAGAGATACTGTGCTCTGGAGGCAGGAAACATACAGTCTTTGTGTGCACATAACCTTGGAGAAAAATCCCTTCTCTACCATCTCAAAACACTGGAAGAAAACACATTTTCTTTCTCCAGCTCAAAATTTTTCACAGTACATCGTTAGAGGAAGGGACTACAGTGAGAGAGTACAGGTGACATTCAATCCAGCATACAAAATCCAAGATGTTTCCAGTTTCCCATGCTTCAGGTCCACAGGAAATCCTTTTTCCACTCTCACAGGAACAAGTTCCTACCATAAATTTCAAGCTGGCAGGGTCCTTGACCTATCAAGTAGGCAGGGAGGCAGGAGACACACCAGTGTTTAAGATGCAAGAGGAGTTCTACCCCGATGACTACTTGAGGCCCTCAGAAAGGTAACTGGAGTACCCTCCTCTGGTGGTGTTTCTATATAAAGAGCTAAAGCACACTGGCTAATTTAAAGTATATCATTAGTATCAACAGACAGTATCAGCTAGGACAGCTCATGTAAACCCAACACACACTTACTTCATTGAAGGGGACACCTGGCCAACAACTACTTCTGGATCTGCTGGGCTTTGAGAACAAAAATTTAAAAACTCTATTTTAGGAAGTCTCCGGTGATGCTGGTTCTGAATAAAACAAAGTTGCTGGAGGCACTCAACTTCCTTCATCTGGTAGGTGAAAAGGTGGCAAATTTACTTATCTGGAATGGATAAACCTTTGCAGATGAAGGGCAACCACACTGTGTTCCCATGCTTCACAGAAAATAAGGGCAGGCAACAAGCTAGACAAAGTATCTTTGTCTGGGAAGTAGACTTTTTTTTTTTTCATTTTTAGATGCCTGAAATATGTCACAGTAAGTGCAGGGAAGCCTCTCAGTACTGCTCCTTGGATGGGCTCCGTGTAGTAGAAAACTAGGAGACAGAGCTGCAGAGCCAAGTCAGCTGCAAGTAAAACATGCAGAGATAGTGCCCCAGGAAAGCACTGCAATCCAACAGGCCAGATGAGTCTAAGACCCAGATGATATGGAATATGCCTGTTCTTTCTGAGCTTATTTTTAAAATGCTGTAAGAAAAATGAAAAGTGTATTTTTTTTATTTTGCAGCATAAGACACTCATTTTTCCTCACTAGAAGCACCCAACAGAAAAAGTTGTTATTTTGAGACTAGAAAAATATTGTTTGAGATGTATCTATTCTTTTCATCAAAATTCACAGCTATTAAATGATGCTCATTCAGTAACATTAATTTGAGAGATTTCAAACTCTACAAATTAAGGAAAAAAGATACTATTTCTTTCCATTGTTACTAAGTTCAGTTAGGATTCTGGAGACTGCCCTTTAACACTGGCAAACTCTCAGCTCACAGGCACTGTTCTGCTCTTCCAGAAACATCTGGGGAAAAAAGCTACCTAAAGAACATTGTCAAGTCTACTTTGTCACTGAACATCTCAATGTCCTCAGCCCCTCTGCAGAGGGGGGCTAGAGGCCCTACTACCTACTGTGTGCTACAGGCCAAGGCATATACACAAGGTAACTCAGGTTTTCTTAGTCCTTAAGACAGCTGGTTTTGCTCCCAAGAACTGAACGATCAAAGTGAGGTTTTGTATTCTGAAATCGTAGAAGAGACATCCCCACTTGCTGATGTGGGGTTTGAAACACACATCTCCGCAGAGGTGACAAAACATCCCATCACACACAAGTGGGATCCTGCCCCTCTACTGATTTTTAAATTCTAGAGCATTAGAAATCTAAGCAACAAGAAAAGAATCTATTATAAGCAGTCAGTATTATATTCAACTGAGGATGGTACCTCCTGTGATTCTGAACCCTTTCTAACTGCAACAGCACTTAGATGACTCTTCTGATGCCTCGCTTCAGTGGAATTAAGGGAGAAAATGCAGTATATGACAACATACTTAGGTTTTCTGATACTAGGGCAGCATGGTGAGCAAAATGCAAAGACAGAGGTATGTGTCAAAATACATCTGGCATTAGATGATCTTGAACTTAGATGGTTCAGCCAAGAAACTCGTTCTTAAAAAATACAAACTTATATGTAACTTCCAAACTTCCAAAGTCCTAGCACATTGTCTTTGCAAACTGTTCCTGGACTTGAGAGCACTCATTTCAGCTGAAATGATTAAGGTCAGAGTCAGTATTTGGCAACGTTTTATGGATGAAAAAAACTAAAATGCAATCTACGGTTTTGCCTCAGACTAATTGACTGGACTTCCTGAAGAGAAGGAGCAGTAAAAGGGCACCTCTGTTCAAGTCTGTCACAAAGCCAGCAATGGTGTTTACAGAAAACTTCACATAGAGCCTAGTGCTATCCAGCCAAAAAAGCCCACAGCTGTACACCACCGAGCTGAAGGAAGACTAACTGCGAGAACAAGACTGGGATTTTGGGACACAGCCCCGTTGCAACATGTTTATGAAGAGGACTTCCTAACAGAATGGCAAATCCCTTCTGTCCCCCGTGCTGCCAGTCCATGTTTCCTACGACATGCTCACTGTTTGGAGAGAACAAACAGGAAAGTGGTGGCTGACAGCAATGCTCTTTCCTCTAAAGAGAGGAAAACATAGGACAGCCTATTAAATGCTTTGACTTGCTCTTTGTGCTGTGCGCTACACACCTCAAGAAGCGGATAAAATGTATTTTTAAAGGAACTCAAGTAACTTTGCCTAGATGTATAATGTTATAGCTCATTTTACAGAAGAATAAAGCAAATGGCCCTAAGATGATGTTTCTAAAGAAGTACCACTTTCTCACCAGGACAGTATTTGCCATGCTAGGGACACTACAGGAATACACACATCATGAAGAGACTCACTTGTAACCAACGTCAGTGACAGAGATCAGAAGTTCTGGTGCCCATTTCTAGCTCTCCATAAATTCTCCATCTCAACAGTAGGTCTCAAAGACTCTACTATTGCTACTGAGATACTATTCAAATCTCACTCCATACTTTTTTTCTGAAATGACTGTTATCCACTGTCATAAGTATGGGTGAACCAGTAAATTCAACGGAATTAACAAGAGAGTTTAATTCCATAACACACATACCTGAAAATCACTGCAGGTATTTCATCTGCTGTACGATAGTGTTAGATTTTCAATCCATTCAGTTGGATCAGATTAGAAAACCTGTGACCAGACACCATGCACTTTCTACAGTACAAAATAGAGTTTGTAAGAAAATACTGCTCATAAAAAAAAAAAATCCTACTTGTGAATGAAAGAGGCTGTCCAGAGTAGGTGTTCAGCTTTGCTGGGGTATAGGGGGAAGGGTGAAGAGCAAATCACATTGTCCTACAGGCTTGCCGCAGCGGTGGCAGTCCCCTTGCACTACTTTATTTGCCCTAGTTCTGAAGGTCGCACTATGCCTATCAATTTTCGGTGCTGTGCCTGAACATGTATTAAAATGTTCCATACTGATAAAGCAAAGAATTAATGTTTTGCAATTTAGGTTTGGGGGGAAGGTTAAAGAAAAAAATTAGGGAGGATTTTGTTTCCTAAGCAGGAAAGTCTACATTAATAATTTTCCCAGCAGGCCTTCAGTAGTTTTACTGCAAACAACCACAGCCTTTGTTCCTCAGATCCTCTTACATGTGACGTTCGATCAAAGCCCTCACATCAGCAGCTCACCAAGGGAAAAAGAAGCATGAAATACTACTGCATGACAAAGCTGTCCTCAGAGCTTGGTTCCGTCATGCATCATGCTGACCACTCTGTGCAGTCATTCAGCTAAAACATCTTCCCGAAATAACTCTTCTTATTTGATAATGGGGAGAGAAAACAGCTTAAGTGAAAGTGGTTTTGTTTCCTGCATGGAAGCAGCAACCCACCTAATCTGCATTATTTCATTCCTAGGCTTTAGTAAAATCCTGTGACTAACTGCATGTTTTCACAAAGGAGCAATGCGGAGATGGAAGAGAAGTGACCAGATCTACACCTTCTGACCAGCATTAAGCCACAGTTCAGCAACACCCTCCAGAGACCGTAGGCTGTACCATTAGCTGCAGCCCACTGTCCTGTTAACACCAGCACTCAGGAGCTTGGGACCCCAGGAGAAGAGGAAGAAGTGGCACCAGACAAGCAGCAGTGAGACACAAGAGTTTCTTTTCACCTAAACAAACAGTGGTTGACACTGGTTAGGGAAAAAGTATTGGAGAACAGTGTGTGTTTTTCAGCAGCAATTGGGAACTTTTTCCATTCAGCTTTTCCAGGGGAATTTTGGCCTTTTCAACTTTCACATAGAAGTTTAAGATTATACAAACCTAAAAAATTATCTTGATTAAGGAGGTGAGGAAGAAGGCACCCCCTCTCCAAGTAAGTGTTTCAGGATTTCTCCTTGGCTGCTAAGGGTTTGTGTTTGGTAAAGAAATGCTCCTAACAAACCAGCATTCTTTTCCACATGATCAGAGATAACCAGCCCCCCTGCAGGCAAATGACCAATCAAATCAGCTTCAGATGAAAACCAACGCCCCCCCCCCCCCAGCACTATAAACACAGGAATGAGACATACAAACCCATTTTTAAATTTTTTTTTTTTAAAAAAAAATCTCTATCAACCACTTGGGGGAAGTTTCATGCCAGTGCTGGGACCAATACACAAGACCAGCCCAGTCCCTCTCCTGAAGCCCAGGTATTCCCTTCGCCTGCACACAACCCCTTTGAAGACCGGTAAGTGCACAAAATAATCTTCATTTTTTTTTCTTTTTCTTACTGTACAATTAGAAATTGTTCTGTCATTCTTCAATCAAAGAAATCAAAGTTGGTTTTGGGGCACTGAATTTTATTTCTAAAGCTTGCTTTATCAAGTACCACCTTAAACAAAATGGTTTCTGATCTTCCCCCCTCAAAAAAAAATGCTCTCTCAGATGACCATAGTCCTAACAGCACACAGAGCAAAACCAAAGTCATCATGCAGTATTTTTTCGGAGAGTTTTCAAGACAAACAGTGCTGGAAAGACTCTGCAACCTCCGTAAACAGGGAGCATTTGCAAGCCTCCAGCTAGGGAAGCCAGAGGTTACCTGGCCAAGTGTTATGAAAAACATCCTCTTGCTGCATTCATCATAACTCAGCATTTAACTTCAGTTCCATTACAAATTAAAGAAATGAGCTTCACCTCTTCAAGCCTGCTTTCATCATCTCTAATTTTACCTCAAATCAATGCTTATGGACACATTGTGAGCCAGCACCACTGCCTAGGAAACCATAGATGGGCATTGAATAGGAACTCCAACACCCTAGAAAACTCAGTCATTCCAGATGAGCCACTGGAAGTTTGCATCCATAGGGCAGGACTGCTCTTCAAAAACAGCAACTTCCACCAAAAAAAAAAAAAAAAAATCAATGACAGCAGACTTCTATTACTGCAGCCTTACATCAGATAAAATCCTCCCTCTTTGCTGTAAATTTACTCCTCCATTAACAATACCTACATTTGCACTGAAGTTTCTCTATAAGTATGTAATATATATTAGCATCTTTTAAAGCCTTAAACAAGACTCAAAGTCTTGGTAAAACTTTTCTGCTTCTCTAAAGGTGGCCAGTCTAGTTGGTCACCCCTGAAGAATTATAGCAAGCTCCTTCGTAATCAAGAATTAGGGTTCGTACAGATCCTCACAGTATTTCCAGCAAGCTGTACTATGTGAAAATACCTTATACACAAAATGGAGCATTAGATGTTACCAAATATCATGCACATAACCAGCCTTGTTTTCTGTACTGTAAAATATATAAATATATATATATATATATATACACACTCTCCCACTTTACCAAAATTTGGGGAGGGTTGGTTTTGGTTTGGTTGTTTTAAGTGCAGTCTGTAGTAAACTGTCACAGAAGGTTACAAGTAGGAGCTCTCGCATCCTATACTTTGTGGCACTTGCTCTCAACAGTGTGACTTAGGCTCATCAAATTAAAGTTCCCATTTTTATAACATTTACTCATATATGTAACAAGTCCTGAAAACTGTTATCGTAATTCTGCAGACTGCTTGGACAAAAACAGTTTTGTCACAAACTGCTCCTATTCGTGCCAACGAGGCATTAGCTCTAATCCTAAAGGACAAACATGTTTGAAAATTTAACTATCTTAGTAACAACTGTAGCATAAGCTTTCAACCAAAGCAGTTATTCTAACTGAATTACTTCCTATATATCTAAGATTGACCCTACTGTAAGTTAAGATCCAGCCATATCATCAATACTAAAAAAACCCCTTCGTTTCCTAATCTTAATGTCAGAGCACCTGAAGGTCTGCCATTCAACCTAAACATAACAATACCAAGATTGTAACAGCATGAAAGTGCCTTTCAAAAAAAGATGAAACTTGGTTTGCTCTTGTTGAAAAGTGCAGAGACAGCCTCATATCTGAACGATCACAGCTTAGAATACGGAGGTGATTAAATCTGAAACTAGCTCAAGATTACGTAGACCCAGTTCAAAGAGGGAACGTACACATTCCCAGGAGGCCGTGCCAGCACCAACTGGGTTCCAGCAGACCTTCGAGTTATGCTACAGCTGTAAGCTGTTCTTGCAGTTACTCCCAGCAAACAGTCGGTCCTTATGACTACTTTGATGACACAATGAAGCAGTGCACTATAAACTGCCTCAAATCCCTTCCAAGGTCAGTTAGAACAGTTTTTGTTAAGTGCAGAAGTTGGGCAGATAGGGCAGTGCTGCAGAAGTCTCCCCTGAACACAGCGCCACAGAGAGGCATTCAGGCTCCTAAAAAAGGTTCCAGGTGTATTACTGGAAAACAGGCTGGAAGTGTCACTTCAAATGCCTTCAACCGAGAAGGCAAATAAAAAAACCTCAAACCAGGACAAAGACACACAGAAAAATGAAGACACTGCTGCAAGCGAGTGCCCCTGCAATCCTACCAGAGTCTTTAACAGCTGAGCTTCTACTGTCAGGAGAAAGGCTAATCAAGAGGAAAGAGGAGGAAAGCAACATGGTGGCATGAAGCAGCAACATAACAAGGAACTGTTACAACACAAGGAGGAAGATCTCCATCAGAAAGGCGAAGCATGGGAGATCAGTGTGCCGGATCATGAATTTCAGAAATGCAAGCAATATCCCAGAGCTGCAAGGCAAGGTTTTATGACACATAAATCATTAACGAGCCAGCTCAGTTTACAAACTGTCCAGCTGCTAGGAGAAGGGAAACCATCACTTTGATTTAGAAAGATAGTACTCACCCTGCCTTGGCTTAGAAGATTGTATAGAAGAAAAGCCAAAATGAGGGACAATGATGGTAAAGAGATTTATAAAAAGTTAAGAACTTACATGCATGTTAGAGTTGGTGATAACCATCTGAGTTTTCATAGACTGGAAACAGGGAAGGACTAGACACAGTGAATGCGTGATAAAAGACTGACCAGCATGCCAGAAGAGGTTTAGAAAAGTCATTTCTGACAGTTCTTGTCTTTCCAGTCAAGGGCTATCAGCTGGGAGATGGAAGAAAAAGGAATACCCTAAAGCTACAACAGTTTCACAGCAGCTCCACGAGTCAGGAACCAGGAAAAGCAAAACTAGACAAACAGCGTAACAAAAAGGTTAAGCGATTACAGTAGATAAATCCAGATTAGAAACAGAGTATGCATTTAGCAGTGGAGACCAGTGTTCCCCAATTCCATTCTTCTTTTGAAGTCAAAGTCAAATGTCTTCCCTAAACCATACGCTGTCTGAAACTGGGATTAATGTGGGGACAATCAAGGACCATGCTGGGCAGATCAGATAGTCCAACTTCATTATTTTCTCACTAACAAGGAAGGAAGGTATTTGTATTTTTTCCTACAGTAGGCAAGGAAAGGAATAGACAGAAGACAATAATTCTTTCTAAATTCAAAGTCACATCTACTCAAGCTGACTCTGCTTGTGAGAATACAGAGGACCGATCCTCCAGCCCAAGTAAACTCTCACAGGGCAGTTGTTCTTTCACCTCTCATTCTAAACCAACTGCGCTGCTCTCAGAGCCTATCTGCAGTTTCTTATCCATTTCTCCCACCCCAAAAAGCTGAGACTTGGGGCTCTTAAAGCCATTAATACCTTTACCAAAAAAAACACGCTCTCAATGCTATTCATCGCCATCAAATTAGATGTCTAATACTTTAAACAGTCCTAGACAAGAAGAAACAGAGGCCTATATCAAATGAGACCAGAACAGTAACCTGGTTTGCTGGGAGTCTCGAGGAGAGAGGACTGCTTTGAAATGTGCTGCTGGGGATAACGGAGGTTCTCTTTCTCAAGTACCTTCAAAATCCATCAGCAATGGATCCTCCTCCACAGAAAAGATCCCGGACAACCTGATGGTGAACACTGACTACGTTTTTTCAGAGGTTTAAGACAACATTAAATGATTAATCACCATGTAGAAAGCTCCTTAATCACAAAATTGACACCCTGAAATGCTGATAACATTTTGCTCTGAGTTCGTGGTGCTTGAGCACACTACCTTAGCACTGATGTGTGAAACATCTGAAGTGTAGCCAAGAAAAACGATTCACATTAAGTATGTTTTCCCTTTCTCTCTTAATGGATGTAACACTGTAGAAAAGGCTTCTGTCACTGGTCAGCATCAGATTGCTTCTTGCACCATATGTTAGTTTGCAAACTCAAATTACTTGGAGGCTATGAAGCAGATGCTGCCCTCAAACTACCACAAGAATTTACACAAAAACGAGTTTGGGGCTGGGGGGTGTTTGTTTTGTTGTGGGGTTGGTTTTTTTTTCCAAGGCAGCACTATGTCGACACCCAGAGGCATTCTGTTCTGCTAGTGTCCTCTGTTCAAACAAAGGAATGCTGCTTATGTGTAGTGCTTTTTCTAAGATGATAAAAAACAAGGCACAAACAGCGGCTCATTCTGACCACAGTCCTCATCACTCTTCCCATTCAGAGATGCCCATTTACTAGCTCCTTCAAGTCATCCAGGAGGGGCTCTTCTAAACCTTAGCACGAACCCCTGCTCTACAGACAAGTGACTAATCATCTGGTTCCTGAAGCACTTAAAGTTGTATTCAGGTGATTGTAAATTCTGTAACAGTGCAGCAAGACTGAAAATTGTCATTTAGAGAACTGTATAGTAGATCAAAGATGAAGCTCAGATGAAGGCAGGGGGTCATGCTGTAAACTGAATGGACTATGACCATAATCCCCCAAGAAAAGTAGGCTGATACTATTGACCAGGAGAATCTTCGTATTCTTTGGCACAGGGAGTAGTTTCAAAATACTCCTTCTACGAGATGTGAATTGGAAAATAAAGATGAGGGGAAGAACACCAAATTCCATTCAGGACATCATCTACTCTATCTCCTTTGACTACAGCATGGATAGAAGAAATAGCTGGATGGTTCTGAGAACCTACAAAGGGAAAGAAAAATGAAAATTTATCTAAACATACACTGTGATGTCAATTCTCATACTTCAGTATGCATTAAGCACAAGTACAAGCGAATGTTCTGTTATTACGAAAGCTTGGTATCAAGATCAAGTAAACAGTCAGGAAAACTGCTGGCTTCAGGATCAAAGACAGCATGAAGGATTTTTACTTTCCATAAATCCATTCTGAGTTCAGGATCCTTACATCTAATGCGTTTCAAGATAAAACTAAGACAGCACTCTTGGTGGAGGGGAAATCCAATTCCTCTAGCCTGTGTTATATACACTTGTGTTCAACACTGCGACAGTCATAATTCAGAGAGGGGTCAAAATTGATAAGAAACCAACTAAATACACCAGGGATAATTATGATTTACAGAATTTACATGTATTCTTTAAGTCCTCTGTTGTTCTACAAACAAGCTTCTTCACAACCTTCTTTAAGTAGGATGTGCACATTATGAAGTCTCTAGTTTACATTAACCCATATTTAATTTTAATCTGTACTAGGTGAACTTTAAACATTCAGTATTTATAAAATTTATGGACTTTGAGTGACCAGTGTCGTTTCAAAAGACACTCAGCATCTCTGACAAGTTTGGCAAGTTTTGAGGTTTAAGAATAAACACAGGAGCCTAATACATCAAATACCTACAAGTATCCATTTTGCTTCCCACATCTGCAACTCCGCCTTCGCCCCCCAATTCCCATACGCTTGCTGTCCTACTTTCTTATTTGCTCACTAATAACAAGTACACTGCTTAGGCAGAGCAGACTTCAAATTATGTCATGGCACATTTTCAGCATTGGTCTCCTGCCCTCTTTTTACCTGATTCTTACATAAACAGCCTCAGACTCCCAGAAGCAGCTGTGGCCTGAATACTGTAATTCTGCTTATCTGGACATGGTGGGAGCAGACAGTCATCATTTCCTGAGCTAGGGAACTCTGAAAGGGCTGCTAGGCAAACTACAGCATTCCCTTAAAATGCATAAACGTGTCAGAGAAATAGTGAAATAAATACTATTTCCATAGTACTACTGTGAGTAGTATTCATAATGGTGTTGGCAAACTATTTTTCTGCCAAAAAGAAGTTACAAAAGCTCATATCATCAGGCAAAATCCAGGTTTTTTTCAGATACATTATGCCTAATCCCATCCCACTCACCCGTAAAGAATTAAGCACGTGACTCAGATGTAAATTTAGGAAAGTAAAGTATGAAAGTTATATTTAAACAACTAAGCAGGGAAAATTTGAGAAGTAGTCAGATTTTTAAACTTAATCTTTTTTAGCCAAGTATTACCACAAACAGTGGTAAATTCCTCTCCAGGCTCCTGACTTAATCTTCTCTGGATTGCAATGTATAAGCCCTCCTTTGTTGGCTGCTGTATTTCAATCCCTGCTGATGTGTCAAAAACTGTGAATGTTAGGCAAAATACAAATATGCAGCACTGTATCACAGTTTTTTCCTTTTTTTTCTCTTTTCTAGAAGATGACAACAGATATGATAGAGAGCAATAACACCAAATCAAGTGCTCCCCTCCTGACCCAAAGATACCTGAGGATGGTGACCAAGGATGGACACAGCACACTCCAGATGGATGGTGCCCAGGGCAAAGGTCTGGCATACCTCCGAGATGCTTGGGGAATATTAATGGACATGCGCTGGAGATGGATGATGCTTGTCTTTTCTGCTTCTTTTGTCATTCACTGGCTAGTCTTTGCAGTGCTTTGGTATTTGCTGGCTGAGATGAATGGGGACCTGGAGCTGGACCATGATGCTCCACCTGACAACCACACTATATGTGTCAAGTACATCACCAGTTTTACAGCTGCCTTCTCCTTCTCACTGGAGACACAACTCACAATTGGTTACGGCACTATGTTCCCAAGCGGGGACTGTCCCAGTGCTATCGCACTGCTTGCAATACAGATGGTCCTGGGGCTCATGCTGGAAGCCTTCATCACAGGTAATCCTTCATATTTAATCTTTAAACAGAATAGGTGTAACAATTAGATTTAAGAAACGGAGCTAGAAATAAATAGTGATCATACCGATACCTGAAAGAACAATTAAGGTAGTCACTACAAGGATGACTAGATTTCTCCTATGTAGTGGTAAAAGTCAAACACCCTTCATTAACACAAGATGTAAATTAGGTGGTATCAAGATTTGGACTCAAGAGTTCCACTATTCATTGGACAATATCTGTGGCAGATCTCCACTTATCACTCTCAATCACATTTCTTAAACCATTCTCTCCAGGTTTTTTTCCCATGGAATTAAAATATTTAAAGTCAATTTGTTTTGATTTTAAGATTCACTTTTGTCTAGCTGAAGTATTTTTGTTGATCTTTAGTTAGTGTTTAAGTATTCTTCAGTACCTGATGTAATGAAAATTTTTACACTATCACAGCTATTTTGAGTTATTTTAAGTTATTTTAAAACTTCCAGGTTTAAAATATTTCAAAATACTTTAAAAATACACAGGTTAGTTTACTGTGAATTAAGAAAGAGCTTCTCCAGTGGTGGCACACCAAGATTACTATTACCAATTACAGTAAATCAGAGCAAGCTAAAGGAGCTCCTTCCTACAGCTGCAGTTCGCTCTCCAGGTATTATTAAGTGAATACAGTTTAAAAAAGAAGCCTTTTAGGAAAGCCATACTTAAACAACAATGGGTTAGTGTGATGCTAGCCTAGCAGTTTTCAAACATGCAGGATGAGGCTGGAGAGACCATGTCTCCCCAAGCCTGCCTGTTCCTTCGGACTGTTTCACAGAGCTCAGAGGCTGCAGTGGATCAGCCCAGGCATGGTACTCATATTCAGTTTGTTCTTTTCCATGATGCAGGTGCTTTTGTGGCAAAGATTGCCCGACCAAAGAACCGGGCGTTCTCCATCCGCTTCACCCGCTCTGCCGTCGTGACACACACCGAGGGGAAGCCATACCTTATGTTCCAGGTGGCCAACACACGCTCCAGCCCACTGACAAGTGTCCAGATTTCTGCTATACTTTACCAAGAACAAGAAAATGGGCAGCTGCACCAAACTAGTGTTGACTTCCACCTAGACAACGTTACTTTAGATGAGTGTCCTTTTTTCATCTTTCCACTGACCTACTACCACTTAATCACTCCCTCCAGCCCCCTGGCTCCTCTCCTCCAAAGAGAAACTGCTCACCATTTTGAGCTGGTCATCTTTCTGTCGGCCGTGCAGGAGGGCACGGGAGAAACGTGTCAAAGGAGAACATCCTACCTCCCCTCAGAGATCATGCTGTACCATCGCTTCGCCTCCGTGCTAGCCCGCAATGCCAAAGGTGAATATCAGATCAAGATGGAGAACTTTGACAAAACCGTTCCTGAGTTCCCAGTTGCAGCTGACTCTAAGAGTCCAAAAAGGACTGACAAGGAGATCCGCATCAATGGACAGCACGCTGACAGCTTCCAGCTTTCCGAGACTGGCTTCACAGAATAGAGAGAACAGACTTTGAACTCTGTGCTTTTATAATTATTATAACATTAAACTTTCAGGTTGCATTTACAATCTTCCTTCCTTACCTGCCCTGACATCTTCTAGTGATCTTTCTCTTGTACTCCCATCCCTTTGATTACAATGGGATATGCAGAGTTAATGTGCCCCTGTAAGCTGAAGGGAGGCTGGATTAACCTCCCAGGACAAAGTCAGGTTCAAGAATCACAGCACTAATTCTTGGAAATTAAAAGAGCTATCTGCTGAATTCACCAGACTGATTAAAGACTGACTCTGAAAGAAAGAGACCTTCAAAATTCCCAAAGCTGACAAAAATCATAATTAACCAGTTTGTGACAAAATGGACAACATGATACAAGAGGAAAAAAAAAAAAAAAACTCAGTCAACACCAACATTCAGTAAATATATTCATTCTGGGATATGCAACTCTGTTCATCCAAGATACCAGTTTTTCTGTTCTCTTAACTCTTCGGGGATACAGAGTTCTACCAGTTTTCAGATGGCTGAATTCACCCTTTGGAAGTACTGCCAATCTTTCATGGCAGTGAAAAGCCCTCCAGCTGTGCATGTTAAGCAAAACTGTAAATACTAACTGTAGTTCTTCATTCTGCCAAATAAGAGAACATCTCATTTCAAGACAGGTCTATGAAGGCACTATCAAAAAAATCTTGATGTATATGACAAATGCTGCAATGGAAATTTTTCATATTTGGAAACACTGAATAACTTATTTAGCAGTGCAAAGCAGACTATTCTGAATGAATTAATGTACATTTTTTTTTTTTAAAAGGACCATGCATTCCACGTGTTCTCACCTTTGCGCTGTTTTGTCTCAAGTAGATCTGACCCAGAAGGATGCACTATATACACAAGAAGTAGAACTGCATCCACTTATATTTTATGCTTTTTAACTCAGTATTTGCCTGTACACGCAGCACAAAAGTATTTAGCAACACTTGAATCACTTTTAAAATAAAAAATTGCAAAGTAAACATGAGAATTCTGTATTTAAGTGCTTCATAAGCCTATTGCAATTAAGACACTGTTCTGAAGCTCCTAAATAATTTAAGAAGCTAAAGACTAAACAGAATGATGGGTAACTATTTCCGAGCTCTCAACAAAAGCAGTACCCATTATGTGTTCATACTTGAACAGTCAAGTATCAAAATAAAGTACGAGTTATCTTTCAAAGGTAAAAGACTTTCCTCAGAAACCAAGATGGCATAAATAGCAATTTTCATTGACAACAGCATAATATACTAACAAATGCGCTTCCTTTCAGCTTCACTGAAGTGGTCAGCAGCAGGAACAATGGTCTCGAGCTATCTGATGAGATACTGTTTAACCTAATTCCTCTCAAGCCCCAAAATTCTGTTAACTGAAGTGTGTTCACAACCTGAAAGAGCTCAGCAAAAAGCTACTTTGGTTTAGGGTCTGGGGGAATAGGAAGCAGCTCCACAGAAGCATTTTACACAGGGAAGGGGAATGAGGCACAGGGCTCGCATTTTCTCTGCAATTCAGCTCGTTCCAAAATTGTTCAAGTATTCCCTCCCCACATTCCACACCTCAGACAGATTTGGTTTTATCACAAATACTCTCAAAAAAAATTTCACTTTATGTAAAAGCTTTCACAAATATTGTGGGCCTTGGAAAGCAACTCACTACTGGGTTACATTGCCTCCATCCCTACTTTCCTTAGCTGTTGACCCATACAGAGCCTAAAGATCCTATTTTCCACCCTCCTATCAGTACTAATAATTTAAGTATTTCTTGCAAGTGTTATTTCCACACTCTCTACCAATATAAGACCTTGAAGGAGTCCCACAAATTAGGAACCAGTGCAAGAGCAGCAGAACAGAGTCCTGTGCCAAGTCTGAAATAACCATTTAGGAAAAGCACAGTATTCTCTGTGAGGTGTTGTTTTTCCCATATCACACACACCAGGCTCAGACAAAGCAAGTGTTCCAAAATTCAGATGCATAATCCCAACAGTACGTTACTATAACCTCACTGCTTAGAGCCAAACCTAAAAAAAGCTATTTCGAATTTCAATTAACATGTAATTAAAGCATGGGCTGCTTCACTTGTTTTCTAAATTACCTGATACTTTTAAATTGTCTTGTTTTTTTAAATCCTTTTCTATTTAGAGATTTGGTTTAAAAGGTACAAACAAAAAAATGTTTAGTATACACAAAACGCAGTCCTGAAATATTACACTTTGGAATGTAAAGCTGAAGAATATTACAGAAACAAATTAGACAAAACACAACTGTGTAGTTACTTGAGAACAGCTGCAGATCAAGGGAGTAGACAAACCACCTGTATTGCTTTTCCAGTTTCAGAGAACTAGTGAACCATGAATGTCCGATCAAACATTGGAAATATGCCACGGCCCAAATTGAAATACAAGCCTAAATAAATGGCTGATGGGCTCTGATGCCACAAAAATCACACTCTACGCTCTGACTAACACTGCAAGAGCAAGCTGGTGGTGAACCTTCTCGGGATGGACTTCTTGCTAGCAAGGTAGGGAGGAAAAACAAGGCGGGCAGAGTAAGGGAAAGTGCAATTCAAAGAAATGCAACATCTTTTTTAGAGTCATTTCAACACCCTTTTTATATTCAAGTCATCTTAACCTAACCAAAGAATACACATTCAACAGAACCCGGTCAGGTTCCACAACTGACTTACCAAATGTCTTGTTTAATTGACATTACAATTATTTACTACCAGTGTGCAACTGCTGGTAACTAATCAAATCCCCTCAGCTACTAAGCTGGTGTTAGTCAAGAGGCTGCACAGAAAATTAAGCAGCTTTTGTGCAGTTCTAAAAGACAGCCGTGATCAAGGAAACAACTGGCTCATTTTCCTTGCTAATGGCCTCAGCCTTCCAGAAGCAATTTGGGTTCTCAATGAAGTCTGTCAGAATTGTGACAATCTGCAACAGAAACTTGCAAATACTTTGTGCATCTTCAGTTTGCATACTGGAACTAGGAACAGGCATCGTTTATGTTGAGAATCAGCCAAACATGAACTTGCAAACTGTTGTGAGCACTGAAAAAGCAATCATTAATTAAGAACAGCATATTGATCAAGTTTGAGAATTTTATCGGTCTACTTTTTAAATCTCTTGATTTTTAGTTGAGGGGTTCTTGTATTGCCATCCATTCTGATACCCAGAAGAGTTTAATATTTGATCTCTCACTAATTCTGTAATGTGATCACCCAGAACAAAGAGTATGAAAGAGCTGGCAACTCATAAATTATGTAATTTGAGGCTAATCCAAGTCCCTGTGAAAGAGCAATGAAAAATTGAAGCACAATGAAGTTAGAGAATAAAATCCTAAACTAAGGCATTTAACCAAGGGAACAGAAACTAACAGATGCATCTGCTGAAGCGTGTTAGTTTTATTCTAAATTCTAAAAATTATCCTAAAATTCTAAACTGCGTGTCAACGCACTCCTCGATCTCTCTGCTCCCACTGCTTTCTGCCGTACGCTAGTGCTTGATACTAACATGGGACTTCTGGCCCATCTGTATCCCTGCCTCATGCTCAAAACATTTTGTCATTGGAAAGCCTTTACACAACAGTAACTATTTGTTCATTAATCAAGGCTTGAGTCAAAACATACCAACTCCTGGTAACAATTTTGGGCTCTCCACCTGACTTCTCTTTGAAGGTCAAGAAGCAAGAAATGGTCCTCCCATTTATTGGGACATTACTCTCTAACACAGCGATATGCAAACATAAATTTACTATTGATAAAAATATTTTTTAATATTAGAACCTCAGAAAGTTTGCAGGCCTCTTGCCTCTATCATACCAAACTACAGAGCTTTTAGCCAAATAAGATCAAACCAGAAGAGAAATAGAACAAGAGAGTTAAGAGGAGCAATCTGGCACTACAGAAGGCTTCATGATTTCAGAACAAGCACGTGATCCGTCACAATGAATCAGGACTCCCAACAAAGCACATGGGGACATCATCTTCTCTAGAAAGTGGTTCACAAAACATGCATTCCAAAGTCCTGACCACTAGTAGTTGCTACAAACAAGACATGCTCTATAGCAGCTGAAGCATTAACCACCATGTTCAGGCAGAAGTTGGCTAAGTAAGGATGCAAGAAGTCCTAAGTAAGGACACCTTGCATACTGTAAGTTCTTCTCAATTTCAACTGACAGATACCTCTCACCCTAAATTGACACGCAGTATTATCATCTCAGTCTTAGCCAGAATTGAGGTGCACTCTATAGCCTGGATCTGGAACTGCTGTAATTCTACCACAAGAACAGTAAGGGACTAAATAAATAAAATGGAATCAACTGTGGTACATACTTCTACATCCATTTGTCCTTTGTAAAATATGCAGTCCTGAAACCTCAGTAGTACTTATTTTTTCATATTTTCTTTTTTTTTTTCCCCCCGAAAGGTCTCTGAATATAAAGACATACTGAAAGTCCAAGTTTCACTACTGGCGTTTAAAGATGGGCAAGCTCAGATCCATCTCAAGTTATTTTTAGAAGTAACCTCTTAAGGGAAACGGGCAACATCTTAGTTTTGTGTAACTTTCAACTTAAAAAGCAGAAAAATAAAAGCATTCTAAAATATTTGACAATCAATTCCTACATGCAGAGAGGATTGGGAGAGCTTTGAAAGCAAACACGGTAATTTAGAACTCCTAAGGCATGTGCCACCATGGTAATCTGGAAGATTATTAAAACAGTAATTTATGCTACTCTTAAGAAAATTGACAGCTAAGCAAGGATTAAAATAAATTCCTGTCAACTTCTAATTGCAACTGAATCTCTTTGATTTCATCTTGAATTTCAACCTACAACTCTCTTTTACGACCATGCTTTATCAATATGCTCACTAAGGAGAATATTTAGCCAGGACTCCTGCAGCAAAAAAAAAACCAGAAGATCCTCTGGGTCCTAAAAAGAGCAGACACATTGTCAGCAAGCTTTTACTTGCACAAAACCCCTCACTAAGCAGAGCTGTGGTACCTGCACATGGGAAAATGCCACAGAGGAAGAGCAAGGTCGTAGCAGAGAACAATCACGCATGATCCCACAAAGCAGAAAAATCACTGCAGATCCCATATAACCAGTTGATAGAGGAAAACTTCCTCAAACGTTCTCACCACTCTCAGAACACAGATTTTACTTAAATGGGCATGGCTCCACCTCCAGGATGACAATGCACTCCAATTCCAGTCCACCTGAACATTCGGACAGACATACTGGATCACGATTAAGGATCCAGTATTATGCCTGAACATGGCCAGTGTGAAGCATTTAGGAAACAGAACAGGAGAGGAACGGCAGAGAAGGCGACCAGATGATAACCTGAACGAACACAGGATTTGTATGACGATTTAAACTAGTTTGACAGTCTATTCATCAGCATGGGAATCTGAGAACACTGCTGCTGGGGTCTACCTCATACTAGCAAGCATTTAAAAAAATTATCTGTGCACATAGCCCAGAATTCCTGGGTACCAAGGTACCTGGCAAAGACCAGGAATGTTTAAAAGCTGCACTGAAATGGCATATTGCCCCAGCACAGTGGTGAATCAGTACAGACGCCTTCAAAGAGGTACCAGAATTCAGTTCCACCTGTAGACATCGTCTTAAGCAAATAAATAGAACCTACTTTGTGCAGAATTTTCTTATCTAAAACATTTAAATGTCTAATACAGGAAAAACAACACAAAGTAAGAAAAACAATGCTTTGAGAACACATTTAGGTAAGCTGGCACAGTATCATGAACCCTGCATCAACAATGTACTTGGAGCAATAAGAAAGGTTTATGTACATATCAGTCCCTTCCCCAAAATGCACATGCTCCTCCCTCCCCTTTTCTGCCCATACAGTAACAAAATCATACCTGGATCTTTTCGCCCCGGTTTTTCAAAGCGTCTGTCTCCCCTAGAAAGGCAGAACAGAAGTTTCAAATAAGGTTTTGGATCTACTCCACTCATTTTAGGCATAGCTTCCCCCCCCCCCCCCACCGCCCCCCCCCCCATGGCAGGGGGCTCTTTTAAAAAAATCAGAGCTTGATGGACAGTATCTTTAAAAGTCTACGTGACAACCAAAATTTTCAGTATCACTGACACGCACATAACCTCTAGCAACTAGGTATGTTTTTAAATGTGGCACTAAGCACTGTCAACAACGTTGAGAATTAAATTGAAGCAGATCCTTTAGCAACCCATATTTTCACTTATTTCCAATGCAACTGTCATAATTTATATTCTCAAAGTAGTTCCTTCTTCCCAGGAACTCTGCAGAAAAACTTTTTGCAAAAATGCTCTTTTACTTGCTGCGAAGTTTCTAGAAACATTACTGTGCTGACTCCATCTTAGAAATTCAGACACTGCACTCACAGATACACCAAACCACCTTTCCTAAAGTGCTTTTATGAAGTCAAAAGGCACAAATGGAAGCTGAGCAGACATATGTAAAAAACTAAGCGCTGGAGTTCTGTTACCTTTCCTCCCAACTCTGTGATCTGTGCATTTCCCTGCCCCCTCCTCGCCCAAATCCACCCTCCACTTCATCAAAACTTCTTTGGTAGAAACCGCTTTCTCCTCGGCCTCTGCCTGAAAAGACAAAAAACACAAGTGTTTGTACAAATAACAACAGAAGTTGAAAGAATCAAGTAGGTTTCCCTTTCCTGGTGTCCCTGTGAACTAATCTTGCAGTCTTAACCCCCAGTGAAATTATCTGGGGCAAAGGGAAAAAGAAACAAAGACCAAAGAAAGAGTCATGTAAAAATTCTTATCAAGAAGCACAAGATCAGACAGAACAGACAACTCTGAAGTAAATACTATGCAGAAAGTCACAGAAAACAGTACTTACCCAACTTAAGTTACCAAACAAGGACACATTGTTCACACCATACATGCGTACATTACACTCAAAATCAGACTGCTTTTAACAGCGGAATCCCATATAATGGTACTGCACTGCAGATGTACTCACATAATTACAGTTGTCAAGGTTAATAGGAGGGAAGGAAGCTTCACCACTATTAAATTCTAGTGATTTCCACCAGAAATCTTGCCCAGGAGCAGTAGGGAGAAAAGAAGGATCACAGGATGGGTACAGGCAGGACAGCATGAAGAACCCCAATAGCTACAGAATAAAACTTACGCTCACTTTTTCAAGAAACGATTCTCTGTAGCTGGCTACCAAGTATCAACCCGCAAGCCAAAAAGTTACAGATGTACCCTCAAGTAAAGCATCTTTAAGCACATCTTCAGTGTTTGGGTATGCGTGGGGTGTTTGGTTAAAAAAAGAGAGAACATAACACAAAAACAACACCCACACACATCCCCAGACCTTCAAGAGAGCTTCCAGCAATGGTTAGATTAGTGACTGGGGTGAAGTTTCCAGATCTTCAGAAGATAAACACTGCTTCACAAAGTGCTACAGCAGGAGGTTCTTACCAGCTAACTTACCATTTCAAGGATCTCGAAAGAAGATGAACAAGTGACACACATCAGTCAGCTGCTGGTCAGGACAATGCCTTTCCTACATACACATGCAGCCTCTATAGTCAAGTCCAAGACCCTAAAAAGCACCTGATAAAGGGAATTCTTGGTTGTGAAACTATTGTGAACCTCAATCCCTTTATATTTCTCTCTTCCTGGCTTCAAGAAAACACACACCTTATTCCTCCAAAGGAATAAGACAGAATGACCAAACAAAACAGGAAATAAACACCTTGAGAACCAACTCCAGTCTCTGTAGTCTTCAGAAGAAACTAAGGACAACAAGCCTCTACATCTAAAATCTAAAGACCCCTGGATGCATCAAGGAATTGTACCCTATTGCAGTGTCTTATGAAAAGAGGCTCTAAAAAATGGAAATAATGAAGGCAGTTGCAACAGTTTTTCTACTGTTCTACACCAAATCTCTTGGGACAAAAAACACTTTCCAGGCAGAGAGAAAGAGAAGCGATCCCCAGATAATCCAAGGCAGGCTCCTCAAATACACAGTGATTTCGTACCAGTCAGCACAGATTGCAGGGTGTGTAAAGAAAGCCACAAAGTTCATGTCTGTACAATTTCTCCTCCTGCTTCAGTAATTGGATTTAAACATCCCAAAACTATCCTGTTCTTAGCACAAGCAAAGCAGTTCATTGGCAGATCTCCTTGTCACAGAGATGTGGACTTCCTTACCACAGAGTTTTGGAGATGCTCAAGTTCAGGTGGAGACTGGACAAACTTATCACAAAATAAACAGCACTGAGATTTACTAAATACAGACCACATCTGGTTCAGGAAACACACTGAGCAGCCCATGTCCAGAAGATGAGCATGTATGAGATGCTTCTTCACCTCTCTATTTTTACACAGCCCTTAATTCTCTTGCCAAGGTGTCATCTTTTGGCTGTTGCTAGAGATGGACTGTTGAATTACACGAGCCCTTGTCTGATCCAGTATAGCCGTTATTAAACTCAGGTGGCAACAAAGGAGGACTGAGACTCAAGGCAAGAGAGGAGAGACAAGTGTCAGACCTATGACTGTTCTAGAAACACAAATACCTTCACTGTGGCCAGTCTGATACCACAAGGTTGACCACAGTCAAAAGTGCAAAGGCAAGAAACATTACAGACGTGATGTAAGATCAAAAGCAGCACAATGTTTATCCAGTTAAGGCATTATTGGTCCCCTAAGATCCTGGAAAAGGACTCTAAGTTCTTATTCTCCACAAATAAAGCCCAAGAAAGTTTAAGCATCTCGTGCAATGGCAATCTTCACCTAGTGTATTCCCTACAGGAAAGCTCTCTTCCTTCCTCTCACAGGAGATAACAAAGCAAAACCCATTCACAACAGAAAGCCACAGGCAGGCAGAATCAGAACAGAACGAAGGCACTGACTCATCTCGTGTCTCTGAGGTAGTGGAGGTGGAAAGTTGCCTATGCTTCTCCAACAGAAACAAAACCAAGTGTCCTTTTCTGATTTTTTACAGTGAGAGCAGCATTTGTAGTGCTTCCCTCACAGTGAGGAAGCAAGAGTACATGCTCATTACTGATAGCAGGCACACAACTAGCAGAGCTAGAAGGCTGGCGATAGGGGAGATTCCATCAGCAAATAAAGCAAGTGACCTGTACAAGGGGAAGAACAGAATCAGAGTTGTTTTAACAGCAGCATGGCTTATGGCAGCTTTAAAAGTATGTGAAACAAGAGCCTGAGAAACCTCTCTCCACTTACCCCGCTCTGTGTCACGGTTCATCTGTCTTTTGGTTGTGCTCAGCCACCAAAATGGTCTGAATTAAAAGATAAGCTTGCAAAAGATCCAAACAAATGATCCCAGAAATTCAGTTTAAGGCTGCCCATGGGGCCATGGTACTCAACTCCCAGCTGCCCCAATACCACACTGTACTGGACAGGATCTATTTAAGGCACCTTTGCCCTGCCTGCGTTGCCACTCTCCTCCGGTGCATTCTCCAAGGCACAGCACCCAGGCACCGTTGCAAGATGTGCCCACTCAACAGTGCCCAGGAGAAGCACATGTGCGACCCCAGCAGAAATCAAGCAGACCACTGTGTGAGAAGCATGCTGCATTAAAACAGATCCTACCAAGCTACAGAGATACGGAGCTAGTTAAGGAAAACCATGGTGTACAAGGTCAGTTATTTAGCAAGCATTACATAGATGAGTCTGACCTGAAAGAGCATGCTAGGACACAGCTAATACTGATAACTGAACGTGTGAAAAATGCTTGCAGAGGGGATAAAACTGCACATAAGCACACTATTTGCCATTCTGTTTCTGCACTTCTTAGGTTTCTTTGTGGTTAATACAGAACAACATGCTTATTTTAAAAAGAATGCCACTTCCAAAAAAGTGTCTGGCACATGAGAAGCAGGCTTTCCAAGTGTAGATGTTGCACAAAGTATTGAATGCAAAGTCAACAGACATCAATAAATCCTTCCACTGAAGAAGTGAATGAAGCAGCTGTCTCGTTTGTATTTCAGTAATCCCTTAAAAAGCTCAGAATGAGGAACCTCAATCCACTGGATATTCTAATCATAGTAACCAAAAGTCTCTAACCTGAAAAACAGGCAAGCCTGAATTTAAGTAAAAAACATACAAGACACAAGCAGGAGGGCAGGAAGCAGCACACACTCATTACAAAAAACAAAACCCAACACAATACAACCAGCGACTTCTTGAAATCACAGCATGCCTGGAGTTCAGGATCTACGATCATTGCAGTAATACTGTGTGGGAAGAGCAAAACAACTGTAGGTCAACTACTGCTGTTTAGGTATGAGAACTTTCCACTTTCACACCATTTACACACTTTACAACAGCAGCAAAGACAGATTACAAAGGGGAAAGCTCTACTGGGAAGCAAAGTACCTCTCTACTGGGAAGCAAAGTACCTTTCGTAAGGGTCTTAACCAAAAAGGAGAACAGCTACAAAACAAGGTGTCTGTAAGCTTACAGCCCATTCCAGGGACTATTTAAATCTCTCCTTGTCTGAGGCTCTTATTCATGAATGTTGACATTCCAGTCCGCCAGCACAAAGCACAGGGCTTAACTGCACACCACAGGGAGCTCCCAGGAAAACAAGTCAATTAGAAAAACAGTCACGTGCAAGTACTTGGTTTTTTTAGAGAATAAAAACTAAATCAAATGTTTTAGAGTTATGTCTCCATGCAAGACACGTACATTATTAGCGATGGCAGTTGCACACTGCAAACGGTTTTAAGCAGTAATACCGAGTTGTATTTCAGCATGCAGTCATAGAAATCTTAAACAAAAATCAAAGCAATTTCCACACGGTAATCATTTTCACAGCAGCTAAACACAATCGTTGTCAGTAGGTGACTATTGAGGAAATACCTCCTGAGCAACGTGTTGTAGTTTTAAATATTGATAAGAGAAGTCACATCCAGAGTTCTAACAATAACCTCCTGTTAGCAGCAGTTCTTCCCTTTGCCAATCCATCACAGATTCCCTCTCACGCTCCCAAATGCTGGAACGCAATTCTGTGAGTTGTGCCTCAGTGAGGGAACTTAATTAAAAAATCTAATTGTACATGCAAATTCTCCCCTGAAGTTACTGCTGTGTAAGTCATTTCAAGATAGTAATCTGGTTTGGGTAATGCTGAAGCCCACATTGGCAGGAGCTTTGTTGCATACAACAACGTAAAGTTCATGGAAACCACCAAATAACCTTCTGAACTCAGGCAATTTTGCAACGTTTTTCAACTGTTAAATGAACATGTTCATTTAGTGAACAAACTCTGAAGAAATTCCAAGTCCTTTTCACTAACTTGAGAAAATAGCACTGCATTTAAAGCTTGCTACTTGTAAGCAACTCATTAGTTTTGTAAGTTAGATGTCAACAGTCCTGAGTTTTTCCCATAACTAACTATTAGAAGCACAGTCCTTAATTATAAGAACACCATAATCATGAAAAAATGCACCATTTTGTCCTGGCAGAAGCCCTACTTTGTTTGCTGAGATATAGGAACTTTGGGAAGCCTCATCATGCCTAAAACCCAAGACTAATGGTTCATGGGAATAAAAGGGGAAGAGCAGAAGAAAGCAGCAGCAACCAGGATCAGTAGACAAGACAAAGCTCAGTAATTTACTGGAGAAGTGTGTCCTTTACAGCTTAGCGGAAGATACAGAAGACAGAGCAGCCTAAGCCACTCAGCACATAACAAAAAAGGTCAAATGAGCATAAAAATAAAAATAAGTGAAAAAGATGAATTCTCCAACAAAGTTCTTGAGATGGTAATTCTTATCATAGCTTAAAAAAACAGTATGAAAACACAAGAATATGCAGTAGAAGCTTTTGAACAGTCTTAATACTGCATAAATTTTGAGTTCTGTCCTCTAAACTGTAATGAATCAAACCTTATTTCTATGCATCAAATAGATTCAATAATAGAATTACTGGATTAGAAGCCATATTCTGTCGTATTTATGATCTCACTGAAACTAATAGGGGACAATTAAAAAGCAAGCCACTGCTCGCTGCGGAAGGATGACATTCATTGTTAATGGTATAGCAAAAAAGGAAAGCTTGACAAAAGTAAGAAAAATCAAGGGTTTGGCAAATTAGAAGTGGTCAACGTACCTTGATAGTGACACTAGAGCACGCTAGTGGTCATATGACCCCAAATCACCACATTTTAAGCAGCGTTCATTTCATTTGCAGAATCAAGCCTTAATGCATCTAAAAATAAAGCTAATACATGCATTCCTAGGGAAAGTGAAACGCGGACGGTAGTAATGCAATATGCATGTTAAAAGCACAGCAAAAAAGCAACAGCTGTCAACTGTACAACAGAAATATAACAAGGTATACGTAAGTGTCACCCCACATCTCTATCTGTGCACTTTTTAATTCAGCATTTGGGCAAAGACAATGATAAATAAAGAAGGGGAAGCAACACGGAAATCTGGAGATAGCCTCATAAAAGCTTAAATGTTTATGCCTTAACTGGGAAGCAACACAAGAGGACAGATGACAATCTCCAAATATCTGGAAGATGTGAGCCAAGAAGAAAGCAGGATTAAGGAATGGGAACAAGAAACGAGAGAACAAAATACGTCAGAGCAAAATTCTGGTCAAGCATTTAATTACATATGGAATTGATTTCTGAAGAGGTTATTGGAAATATCAGTAGTTAAGGACATGTAGAATGAAATTGGAAAGGACACTAAGACAAACCTCACCTAAGCACCTGCAAAGAGGTTACAGGATTAATTACTCCTGATGATATTTCCCAGTTACTAGCTTTTTAGTATTCTAAATGTAACCCATCATATTTATATGTAAAACCCTCAAAATAGTGTTCACAGCAGTATGCATGCTGAAAGGGAACTGCTAAGATAAATTCTGGATTTAACAATCTGGTTTGAATCTAGGGATATAGTTTGAGGACATTTCTCAATACATTGGCAAATGTATGAAGTGATCCAGGATAAGACATTGACTATAGTGATGCTCTAAAATAGGCCAGACTCAAATTTCTTCCAAATTCAATTACGCCTTTCTACTAACCTTCTCCTGTTTATTCTCAGGATGTTAATAAATAAAAATGACTTTTCAAAATACTGAGCACCACCTACTGCAATGTTAATGTTTTCAATACATTTGTGGATTCTTCTCCCCTTTCCCAATAAAATTGGGTTTATACCTTTATTAAAGTTGCTGCTAACAATTCCGAACCAAACAATTTCCTATTCTACCTCAAAAGTACCTTTCCCTTTTGCTTTTCGCACCCACCAATCTGACAAAGGCACATAACACAGGTACCAGGTGTGTGCTACAAGCATGCAGAAAAATCACTAAACACAATATTCACTCTCTAACACCACCTTATTGGAAAGGTTTTGAAGCTTTAAGGGAAAAGAAACTGGGCGTGAGACAATCTGGCAATAACCAAGCTTCATGTAATGTCTTTCAGAAGGTTTACCCTGGATCATCTGCATAGGTTGCAACACATCCCACTAACCGCTCACCTCGACCTCGAGAGGAACTTCGACCTCGAGGAGCCCCTACCACCGTTCCTCCTCCACGTCCCGTCAACCGCAGGACAGCAGCACTGTTTACAGACATCGAGAAATTTCTCTGCCAAGAAGAAAGAGACAAGGTGAGATTCTATTAAAACGCAAACCCAGAAACATTTACCGTTATCCTAAATTTAGCTTAATACCAGTTCTGCTTTCCTCATGTTCATTACAAATTCTCTACAACTGACTAACAAGGAAAGGGACTCCTTGGAGACAGGAGTGGCTGAAGTAGTCTCTACAAGGATCTTGGTCAATATTAGTGCTTCCAAGTTACTTACCTGAAACTTCCATGCGCTAAAGGTAGCAAGTGAGCACCTACACCTCTATCAGATGATTCCAGCAGAGAAGTGATTAGAACATCAGCAGCTTTAAACATAACCATTCACTTGCAAAAAGAGACTGGCACCTGCCTATACCTGACACCACTAATTAATACCAACTCTAAACTTACTTCTTAAGCAAAGCAGGAACATGTAAAGAGCAACGCAACCTGATTAAAATCATATTTACCAATCTCCTCTGCAGAAATAAGTCTTTTATTTATCTAAATGTATCATAAGAGCAACATGCTTTGGGGAAAACCAAGTGTATTTAATACTTCTGAAATTTAAGTGATACTTGTTTCAATAAGACAAGAAACACCAGTAAAATTCAACTTTATTTTGATATGAAACAATTCCTAAAAAAAAAGCTATTTCGATAAAGAATAGATAATCATAACCAACTCCAGTCGGTTCTCTGAGCACAAATAGTTGGGAAACTGGGCTAAAGAATTCAGGAGTGCGTTCAAGAAACATTAACAGGCAAACCTGAATCCACACACACTCCTGAATGCAAGTTTTAAATAATTAGAATGCAAAGGACTCCAAACAGCTGTTATGTCAGGCTTCTTGATAGGAGCTTAAAGGAGCCAAATTGCTCACTGAACTCATCTGAATTACTATGACTTCCAGGTCTTCAGAGAACAATGAGACAAGCAATTATATACCGATTTAAAATCTAAATGGTCTACAACAAAGCCAACAGACATCTAAAGGAGTTTTAACCCATTTCAGAAACAAGCCTAACTGTTTGAATATGTTTCTCCTACAAAGGAGATCTTCCTTCAAGAGAGAACTGGTAACAAAGTAGACTTGAGGGAGGAAAAAAAAAAAATCCAGTCATGCACAGCAAAATAGCAAGGTCAGACTCCTGTAAATCTGATTTTATTTTCCTAGCCAGCTCTTAAAAGTTTAAAGCAACCATTTCAACAAGTCAAAACGAACCACCTCCATTTGCCTCCAAGCAAATCACCACCTTTCCTGCTGTTGATACTTCTGCTTTTTTGTGAAGTGGTGAAATATTTTACTATAGAAACAACTTTAAACTACTTATCAGATTCACTCTATTGCACAGGAAGTGATTCCTTTATTTTTGACGCCTTATTCTTCCTATAAGAACAAAAGAGTAATCTCACTTCCTTTTCCAATTATTATTTGACTTATCTGCCTAAACTCTGAACAAATTCTCCCTCCCCTCTGTAGAGCTTGCTGTGGTGACAATGCAATCCTCATACCGTGCATAGTGATAATAACCCACATGGCAAGATCACTTAAATAACAAAAAAACAAAGTCAAAAAAGCAACACACACCCCCTACAACTGATTAGTTTTACTTCAGCATCCACCCCAACAATGCATGCCAAAGAGCAAAGCTGCCCCTAAACGGGGGCTCAACTAATTCTTTAGTAGCAAATGGAAGACATCCCAAGAAACAGATGTCAGAAACATAACCAATGAGGACACAAAAAAACACCCTCCATTATGTTCAGCAAAACCTGGAGATGCCCTCACTCCACACGCAGATAGGATTAAGACAACTGAATTCGCTCCTAATGCAAATAGGAATAAGGGGAGCGGGGCGAGGGGAAAGGCAATGGACCATACGCTGCATACCCCCAGTGGTGGGTGTGGAAACCTCTGTTAAAGCTATCTGAAGAAACCTTCTCTTCAAATGAGTTCCCTGGAAACAGATCTTGGACAAATCTATGGTGTCATATGAGAGAACTTACTAGAAGGTGAATCAGCTGAGCTGAGCTCAGCATCTTTTTCACCAGGACAGATACATTCTACACAAAAAGGATAAAAAGGACCCATAATTCCATCCAAAGTATATCCATGTCCTGCAATAGGGACTACTGCAGCCCTAAGTATCTGACTAGGTAACTCCACAGGACTAAACAAATCTCACTTAAATTCATAGAGCAACATTATCCACCTCTAGAGAACACATCTTTACATGAGCTTGTGACAAGTTTTTGCTGGACATACTACACATAAAACGACAATGCTATCAGGGCTCAACTCTCAGGTTGCAAGAATTGCGCTGAACCCAAGACTAGAGTAAATCTGACAGGTTCAGCTTCAACTGAACACTACCCCAAAGTACACGTGGTCTGATTAGCCTGTCCTCTACAGGACTTCCAAATCTCTGCCCCTCAAGTTCTGTGAGGATAGTACTTCTTTCAATACTCATGAAGGGGGCACAAAGGTGTTTTAAATCTCTTGTCAACTCTTATCTCTTTTAGGTGAAAGATCACTCCTGCACCATCTAGCAACAAAGCCATTACTATTCACCTCAAGATCGCTTCTGAACATGACTCTTGATGAACAATGTTTATTATGTCATGGGGAACAAACACCAGGAATTTCTGGTAGCTTAAGTAATGCCATTCCATTGATATCTCAAATCGGTCATAAAGGGGGGAAAAAAGCAATCTTCAGTCAAGAAAAAACAGATTGTTCACATCACCTGGGTCTCCAGAAAGCACTAAAGCAAAGACTTTCTGAAAAACACAATATGGACCTCTTCAAGATAAAGATTTTTGTGGAGATTGTAGAGAACAGTTAAGCCAACCATGAAGACCTCTGTATGATTACAGGTGAAAAGGAGCAGTTAAATCGAGTGACAGAGCACACATCAACTCCTCAGAAGTTTTCAAGACTGATGAAACACTGGGAACCGCAGCAGGGGACCCCCTCTCCCTGAATACTGGCTGTACTAAGAGGCTACTCAGCACATGTTCAACACCACAGCTTTAAATTCACATTATTCCTCTTGGAGAATATCTTGATAATCATAGAAGTCAAATCCCCTTTAACTACAAAAGGCCTGTAGTTTACTATGCATTAGCAAAAATACCTGTCCAAAGGTACTTAACACCAAGGTTCAATATTCTGGTGCACTACTGCATGTCTGGCTGACCATTCCCTGGACTTGCTGCCTGAATCCCTCCAGTTCCCAGTGGCAAACGGGAGCTGGGCTAAGATTTTCCATAAAATCATATTCTCTAGTCTCAGATGCACTTCAAGACTACCAACGACATGAAGTGCTTTTACGTGAACTTAGATATGACTGCTGATTAAAAACTAAACTACTAGCATCTTATGTCAAAGGATATCATCCCAAAAAGACACAAGACATATGAATCAACTCTGAAGGAGGAATTCCAGAAGAGGTGAAGAGGATATGCCAGAATACCCAGGCACAAAAAAAATGATAAAAAATTCAAGAATACAGTAGCATGAGGCAAAGGAAGGAGAATGCTCTGTAATCTTAAAAAACTTACACTAACACTCAAACTCTGCAAAAATCAAATTACACTCAAATCAGTAAAAACACTCACACTTTCTGATAGAAACAACACAAACAAACAAATCAAACCACGGTATTCTCAAGTAAGGGAAGTGCTAAAAACTACAACTAACCAGAAAGCAACTGCAAAGGCGGAAAGAGGGAATTAATCCAGAGTCAAAAGTCAGAGGCTTTTACCCAGAGGGGGGCAAGACAGTTTTCTCTGCTAGGAATTGAATTTAAAGCAAGGACTTTCAAGCTGCTCAGATCAGTCACCCTTGAAATGGAATCTTTGTGAACTACCTGTTCTCACTCTTATCTCATTCCCCAATTATGTACCTATAGAGACCAAAAAGGAATTAATCAAGCAACTGCTTACATATGAAGTAGTTAAGAGCACTGCACCTTACAAAGAAATTGTAACAGTCAAAAAATCTTTACTTCTCCAAAGACCACAAAACTGAACCTACAGTAAAAAAAAAAAAGAGGAAGATGGTCCAAAAACTAGGAAGAGTTTCACTGATCTGAAAATGCTGCGTACTTAAAAAAATAGGCAATACTTCCAGAAAAAACACTGGAGTTACAAAGTTGACTGACTGCCATCAACAGAACATCATAGGAAAAACATGTTTAAGATAATTGTGCATGAATGCAATTTAAATTTCCTGCTAACAGTGTGCTTTCACTATTTCTTTCCCTGAAATCACATTTTATGCTTTTTTTAATGGAGATGTACTCTTGATTTTGCCTTTAAATCCATGACAATCTAAAGATATGTTTAAAAAAGGATACAAACCTGTTCTTCTTCTGTAAAAGGTACAAGTGCCAGTGGTGGCAGGGGCTCCTCTTGTAAAATAGGCAGAAACTCCTTATCCAGAAGGTCTGAAGGTATCTGTATGAAAGGAAAATAGTGTACAAATATACCCAAGTATTTCCATTTCAGGGACAATGCCACATACTTTGAGTTACAAAAGCTCTTCATCCTGGCAACTCTGACTACCCAGTACAGCAGTACCTCCAATAACATTTATTGGAGGTAGGTGTAACTCCACAGCAAATTTACACCCCCCAGGAAAAAAAAAAATTCTTATATCAAAACATCCAAAGCATCCACCACCCAGAACTCTAACATGTAAAGTATCAATATTATACACATCAGGATTCAAACTTCCACACCGCTGCAGCCCAAAACCAAACCATGTCAAATTTCATCTGGTAAATTAATAAAGTATTGCTTTAACATCGATGCACTTTTATAGATGGATTTTTATTTATATATTAACAAAACTACCATATATAGCACAGAGGTTGTGGTTGATTTAAAGTCAGCATTTCCAATTTACAATAGAGTAAAACAAAAATTAAAGTGAAACTATAGGTATGGATTTTTCAAGTAGAGAACACTGATTATTTAAATCAAGAAATTCCAACACTAATTTTTAATCAGTCCATCATCTGATGGAAGCTCCATCAACAGATGTGACCTTGAGCATGTGGACAAGAAGCTGCAATTACAGGCAAGTGAGCTCTAATTATGTCAACAGAGAACTGTTTCAAAAATATCTAATTCACAATACAGGAGATAAAGACTTCTCCCAATTTTAACTGAAGCAAAGCAACCTAGGGTTTTATTTTTTCATTTGGGTATACGCCAGCAGAAGTCTTCCTGCTTTCAATCAGAGTATCTTCTAATCAGAGATGCAACTTTGCCTAATCTTCAGCCAGCAAAGATTGAAGATGACACAGTGAAAAAGAACTAGGGTACAAGACACAGCTTAAAACCATCATATCTAGAGTTGACTAGAAACACTGTCAAAAGTCCTCTTGGTCTCAGTAACCAGAATTACTCAACAGTATAGGAACACACGTGTATCAAAAGCAAGACATACTCTAATAATAATGTCCTTCTGGCAAACACACAGGGAGAAAATACTCTTCTGGACCACTCATAACCATCGGAGTGCTTCCTGTTACACAGGGCATTAGTAGGTTGTTCTGAAGCAGTCGCAGCTGTAGAGGTCTTTGCATCATCTGATATAACACACACAAACTGCAAAAACCAATGACCCCTGACAGGCTGACTTATTCAAGCATAACATCAAGGTTTAAATCGCAGCTTCTCAAAGTAGAGCAAGATAATTCTGAATGTTCAAGCGTGGCTTTAAGCTATAACACACTTAACAGCTTCAGAAAAATCTTTGACATTCAATGCCCTTGAATCTGTGTATAAGCGATGCAGGGCTGCCGGCGCTGTATGAAAACATCAGCACAGTCATGGCAGGGTAGAATACGAAGGTACATGTGCAGGCACAACCTGACAGAACATCTTGCAGTCCCTCCCTGACTCGAGGGTAAAGTTCTCAGAGGGATTCACACTTCCAAGTAACTATGTGCCTGCTGCAACAATAAACCAACCTCTGTCACCATCTACAGAAAAACATGATGTTTACAAATGTGGAATGTATGAATCACTTGCCTGAAACACCCCCTGAAATGTGACTTTTCTATCACTGACATTCTTCATTTGAAATTAAACCAGAGGGAAGTTCATGACTTTCTGCACTGCTCTTTTGTATTACATGTGCTAGATTGTATTTGTGAACTGAGTTCCAGAGAACTGAACTACTTGAGGACTGCTCTCATGGGGCTGGTTGCCTGCTACAGTGAACCACCTCACATCTGACTAAATGGGGAGGTCTTGCCTTTTTTAGACGATCTGCTAATATGATTTATTGCCTGACTTTCAAGCTGAAACGAATATTTTACACTGTATTAAATAGAATACTGACATTTGAGACAAACGTCTGCACAGCTGCAAGGAGATTTAACCCTCAGTCATCTGTGGCCATAGGACTGAATATGGCAATCAGGCTTTTTTGTTTTCGGGGGTTACAGGAAAAGAGGCAAAAAGAATCAAACATGATGAATGCAGTAAGAGTGCAATGAAATAAGCACACACACACAAAAACAGACCACAATCAGACCTCTTCAGTTCTCTGCCAAGGAATACACAATTTCTTTGTCCATAATCACAAAATACAAATAACTATTCCTAATCACGAGACTGTAATTAGGAAGCCACACATCAGACCTTCTTCCTCTTCCTGCTCACCTTATTATCCTTTAGAAAAAGTGCCAACATTTCTTCTCTCCCATAGCGATAGTCTGCTAGTTTGTACTTTGGCAAAGCCGGAGACAGAGGAGGGGATGTCACGCTCCCGCCACTAGACAAAGCTCTCAGCCTAAAAAAAAAGCAGAAAAGCAATGAAAACTGAACTGAGGAGAATGTGTCTTCACCTATGCCATCATCCTTCTGCACATTTACAGATTTGACACAAATGAAATAAATCCAGTACTGAGAGTAAAGGAAACACATTAACAGTCAAACTTCAAAGCTCTAAAATTTGGTGCTTCAACCCGAAGAGTGAAAGAGCTTCCCTCATTTTTCCCATAGCCAGGAGATTGGGGCGGGGGTGAAGAATCTCATGTGCATATCAAGGAATTCCACTCCTCCCCTGGAAAACTCTCATGTTGACTATATAGCAAGCTAGCTGGGTCCCTAAAGCTTTGACTAAGCTATTTACTTGGCTGCACAAAATTCAGTTATCAATCTTTCACAGATATTAATGACAACAGCTTCTTTTTGACAACAAAAATTCTTACCGCACTAGGGACAGTGTGGCAAACATTCATCTAAAGACAAAGTTTATTCAGACGGTTTGCAAAGTTTAGCAAACAGTCCAAGACAGTAAATTTTGCAATGAGGTCTTTTCTTGCGTCTCTAGAATCCTCTCTACTCCAAATTCCTCTTCCAAAAACTTAAAATTAATGGCTTTTTTCAGAGAGCGCATACACCATTTAGCTTAGAGTCTCGATAAAAAAAAGACGGACAATAGAGCCACTCCTTACTTCAGAGACATTCCAAGCAGTACTCTAACTTACAGTAACAGATAAACATGCTAAGTTTGGTCCCACCCCACACAGGTAAGCTACTCAACCTCTTGCACATAACATCGTACAGTTGTATGGTATTATCCCCATTCCGCAGGTGGATTAAGTCTAATTCTATACAATCCTTCCCGCAGCTACTGGAATAGCCTGTATTCTTAGGATTGAGGAATATTTTATGAAAGGATGTGTGTCAAGAAACAAAACCCAGACCATTTTCCTACGTTCTCCTTGATATGCATTAGACAAGTAAAACAATGAAAGCTCTTCTCAACAATCATCAAATCCTTGGAAAGGGAGATGCTCTAAACGAAAACATGGATTCAGAGGCTACCTTCCACCTAATTACCAAAGCATGCTTTGATTTGCTTTATTGTTCTTTACAGAGAAAAAGTAATTTGCAAGTCAAATGTTTCTGTTCTTTTTTTCGTTTGGTGCCACCCAGTGGCAGTCTCTTTACATACCACTTCCAAACAAAAAGCGCCTGGGGAGGGAGGCATTATTCAAAGGATTAGATGCTCAGTGCAATGCTCAACTCCAATCCAGATCAAATGTGACACGATTAAGTGATACAGCAGCACACGACAGACATGACTGCACTGAAACCCAAAAGAATAGTTATAAGTCTTAGAATTTTATGCCACTATTCCTGTAAAAACCTAGTAACTCACTGAACTATAACATATACATAATCTAACCTGCTTTTTAAACTAAATAGACTGAATTCCCCTCACTATGACACAGCAATCAAGTTACTGTTAGAATATGTTTCAGAGTTGCCTCCCCGCTTCTCTTTTTTTAATAACCTTGGTTTCCATCCATCAATGAATCTAATCATGTCTGTCTCTTACACTGAAAGGCACTCCAGCATAAGAGATCTGCCTGGTGGGTTTATTTATAGACAGTGACAGTCATTCTTAAACCTTCTTTCAATATAACAAAACAGACTGAGCGCTCTCATTGTTTTCCAGGCCACAAATCATGTCTGTCTGTCTTTGTTGAATACTCTCCAATTTTTGTACATTATATATAAAAATGTGTCAACAAAAGCGAATGAGTAATTCCAGCAATAGCCTTACCACATGCTAGGCAGCAATTACATTTCCTGTAACCACTCCATGGTCCCATTTACACACTTAAGGATCACATCACTCTCCAGAAACCAAACCATCCAGAATTCTTGTGTGTAATTGCAGTGACCAACACTTTAAAAAGAAATCGGAACAAACACTGCACAAGAATCACACCCGTGCAATTACTCCTTACCAAGAGCCAGGGCACCGTGTGTCAGAAAACTAACAGCTGACACAAACTCGCACAACATCCTGGATTCCCTTTAACACAATAGCTCATTTTTCCTGACACTTTCCAGTGTGCACATGCAGGAGACCATGACATGAGACACACACTTGTACCATATTCTACATGGACCTTTTTTTCCTTAATACTGAAGGAAAAAAAGCACGTGCTATAGATTTAAGTCCAGTAAGGAGAGTATAAGAACTTCCTCATTAATATCTGTCACATAGACCAAAAAAGTTGTTCTTCGCTTACTCTGTGTACACCTCTGAGACCACAAACATCCTCAGCTATGTGGTAGCAATGTGAATGCTAGACATTACCATGAAACCCAGCTCACTTCATACACAATGCCAATTTACAAAGCAAAGACTAATTTTATGCTATTGCTTTCAGCCACAGGTCAGGGACGGAGGTGAAGACACTTGTTGTTGCCCATTCAGTCCAAAGGACAGAAATTCATAATGGTTTTTTTTTAGACAAGGTTCCAGAGTCTCACAAAACAGAAAAAACTCACCATTCAGGCCCAAAGTTAAGTGTCTGAGTTTCTGCTGCCATTTTTTCCTGTTCTATTCCTCTTTTTTAAAAAGCGTGAACCTGAAAAATAAAAACATTTACTGTGAAAACAACTGGATTCATACAGTCCTTCCTAAATCTTTTCACAATATAAAAGCATACCTGGTCGTACAGAAAAGTGAAAAAAATTGACTACATGGAATTTGTTTTAAGGAATCCATTCCAGCTCTCCAACACAGATTGATTTACTAATATAGGAATAGCTGCATCAAGATCCCTCCCCTAAATTCCTCTTTTACCAGCTCAAACAGGACACTGGATCAGGGTGTCTGAAGAAACAATTTGTACAAACAGTCCCTTTTCAAATTAGTGATTACCACAAGACAACCAAACATGGAGAATTTGATGCATAATCCTCTTCTGTAAGAACAGTAATGCTTAATTAACAGAATTGCAGCTTCCTGACAATTAGAAGAGGATAAAAACCCCACGAGAATTACAGCAAGAAAGATTTGCCAGTTGAGTGGCAGAGTATTCAAGAAATTTCCACTGCTCATTCTTGAAAAATAAGCCTCCTAAAGATTGAGTACATCCAGTGCTGTGACATCCTCCTCAATCTGCAGGCAGATGACAGTATTTCTCTCATTCTTGAGTTTATTAAGCAAAAAAATGCAAGACATAAGACTTCAGCTACTTTTATTCCTATTAGCCAAGGTCCTGCAGACACTAGTGAAGGTCAGGTCAAGCTCCAATACATCAAGAGCATTTGGACAAGAGCAGATGAAGCCACACTGGAGGGAAAGAATAAGACTAAGGGAAGGCCATGAGGTGTTCTCTACCAGTGCCAAGTCCTGTCCAGGCAGTTCTGGAGAAGTGTCTTTTACAGTAAGAAAATACCGGCAATGGCAAAAACCGAATCACAGAGGAAGGGGGGTTGGTTGGTTGTTGTTTTGGTTTTTTTTTTTTAAAATAAAACTAAAATTTAAAAAAAAAATTCAAACTCACTGTAGCCAAAGCCCAAACAAAAAAGGATTTGAGGCATTATCTACAGAAACTGGTTGGTAAGACTTCAAGAACCCACAAAGACAGATGGTAGGGAGGGAGCTTTGCTGTATCAGAACTCTGTGCCTTAACAGACCCAAGGACTCATGAAGGAGATTCATAAGTTTGTCTGTACTTTACATGAAAATGTGATGGAAAAGAAAAACAAAGCGTGGGAAGATAGAAGTGGAGAGGGCATTAGTTACTGAAGAAAGACAGAGCCAGAGAAAACTTTTTCTTTTTTATATATATATATATGCGCGACTGAAGTAATTAAAGATAAAAAAATAGAAATCGACAGCCTGAAAGCTAAAAAATGCCAAAAAATAAAAAACGCTAAAACTGCTTGAGCAGATTTTACTGAACCTTTTGGGCATGACTACAAATGGTTGTAAAACTCCCTGCAGCCTAAACCTACCAACCAACATTTGGCTCATCTATTTTTACTATGTGCCATATTAATTTTTCTCTATCACAGTAATTTATATACAATTTATAATACTTCTATTTTCACAATAACCCTATATAACGAGATGGGATTACCCCCAGAAGCTAATACAAAAATATTCAGCTATCCTCACAGGCCTAGTTTGAGATGATTTTGGTCTGATTTGGGTTGCTTTTTGAAGCAGCCAACCGCTCCTAAGTACATTCCTGGTATTTCCATTCACCATTCTGCAAACTCAAACACAAGGTTAGGTGCCTGAAGAAGACCTATGGCAGCCACATGTGAAAATATTGTGGGGCAATTCAAGCAAACCATTGTGTGCACTTCGTCAGGGACAAGCCTCTAACACAACTCCTAGTACCCTTAATTGGATGGATGGCCCTTCGCTTCCTCTGATGCCAGTAATCCTTCTGCTGGGGGGGGTGAGGGGGGAGCTTTCAGATCAACCCATATGGATCACCAGGGAACCCAGGGTCTTTAGCTCCTAACATCAAAGCTAGCTTAGTACCAGTAACAGCAAAAAGGCCAGCACTGAATGTTAAACTGCCATGAAAACGCAGCTGAGAAGCATCAGATAGGAGGATAAAGCACTAAAAACCAGTTAATCAAGCAGTTTACTAGTTTTGAACCCACCGGGCACAACCCTCTTCAACCTCTGGGTGTCCTTCCCAAAAACTGAGGATACTGTGTCATCTTTCTCTGCTAGACTGCTAAGCACTTCAGTACCTACAAACATACTCAAAGCCTGCTAATCTCATCCCGTTGAGCTGCAAAACGGCTTTCCTTGTCCCTCATTTTGGCCACAACTTTGTTTTGGGAACTGTTTGTTGGCTTCCTCTTCTGTGTTGTGTTCAGATAAGCTACTTCCTCCCTAGAAGTTCTGACTGACTGAATTTGATTTGAAAGCGAGACACCTCTAAGTGGATGAAATTGTAGCTGAAGGGGAAAAAATAACCCAGAATAAAAAACAGCTCTGCAGATGATTTGAGTAGGTGTTAATAGGTGAATTTACTCTAATAGGCAACATTACCCAGAAATAAAACATACATGAAAAAGGTTCCAGGCAAAGCTGAGAGAAAACCCTTGAAAAGTAGGTAGTCTGGAAACAGGTCATGGTTTGGGAGAAGCGGGGCAAAGGAACAGGAAAAAGAGACTTGAGAAGGCTAAGACAGCAAGTGGGCAGAGGACCATATCAAAGCAGAGAAAATAGGGAAAGCTAAACCATGCACTGCTTCTGCTGGTTCACAAACCAGCAGACAAAGCGTGAGAGCACGGAGGCCAAACAGGACAGGAACCTCTGACAGGGACTGCACAACACACACGACTGGCCAGTGCGCAAAGGAGAAGCTGTACTAACTGGAAAGGCAACTTGGGGTGCACTACGCAGCACTCACATTGGGAGAGAAAAGAGTCAGGGTAGAGCAAGAAAAAGGGTGAGGAAACAGGAAAAGGGAATGAATGATCAGGTCATAAATGTAACTATTTTGGCCTAGGAAAAGGCATGAAGTTATCAGATCTTTATGATCTGGGTAACTTTACTAGGCTCTAAACTTCAGTATTAACAATTACTATGTTGATTTGGGCTTCTACCTATGCTGCCTCCTTATTAATCAAGGATGGCAAATCACAAAAACAGTATGTACCTAACGCATTTCCTCCTTGATCTAATTTGAGGAGGGAAAAGCCCCTTTCTGAACAGCTAGAGTTTCTACAATTTAACAGCTTTTGACTGAGGAATCTGCACAGCCACAGACTTTAGTTGGGCAATGAGCACACAGGGACAATTTCAAGCTGAAGCAAGAAAACTGAGGCTGTGTTTTGATAACATCCAGTTAGCACCACCATTTGGGCAGGAATGCTACCTGAGGACTTGCCACCACTCCTTCACAGGGAATCTTTCCTCTAAGGTTTTCTTCAAATCAGGTCAATCCTTGATCAAGGTGCCAGCGCAACTCTACAAACAGTTGCAGGTTTCCTGCATATTTGCGGGAAAAATGGAATTGTTTCATAAACTGGAGCTGGGAGCCCATTTTCCTGGGGTGGTACCACAGCCATCAACCTACTACCAGTATGCAGGACTGAAAAGAGAAGAAATCACATCATTCCCACCAACAACTGGTGGTCTGGCAAGGGAAAAACATCCTTTCTGTTTTGTCAGCAGCTTAGTACTTTGGAAGTCAGAAGTCCATCCTCTGAGAAGACAAAAAATGTAATCCAATAACATTAAGCCTTTAAGTGGCTTTCACTCACAATTAACAGGTAATATTATAGGTACAGAAGCTGCTATCAGCAACACTCAACTCATTTTGTGGGTTTACTTTAGGAACAACTGTTGCTTTAGGAACAACTGTTGCTTTACCAAGCTCACTGGTTTTAAAACTATTTTTCAAGCTCACTATTTAGTATCTGACAAATCCAATAAAGCTCTCAGAAATATCTGCTTCACACACAAGTCAGAACTTGATTCTATCAGCTAGATTTATGTGTTAAAATGCATAAGAAGATGTTTCAGTTGAAAAAAATCTAAGGAAGGTCTATAATTACTGTGGCATATTGTGGCCACAAGCTCTGGTCTTTTAGAACATACAGCTAGCTAATAAATATCTAGGCAAAAAGCCGGTTTTCAGAGACTTTGACAGATCTAACTGCCATGATTTCCAGGCTTTGCTCAACCTCAGGATCTACACAAAATTGCCATTTTAAGGTTTGTCCTTTACTCATGGGCACTTAAGATTTTCAGGCAATCTTAAG
This sequence comes from Bucorvus abyssinicus, assembly GCA_009769605.1. Classification (NCBI taxonomy): domain Eukaryota; kingdom Metazoa; phylum Chordata; class Aves; order Bucerotiformes; family Bucorvidae; genus Bucorvus; species Bucorvus abyssinicus. The sequence continues at coordinate 20,114,915 of CM020035.1, read as the reverse complement.
CTCCTGCATTTCCATTACGTAATTCTGTCCATTTGTACCACATGGCAATCTGTCTCACCAAGACGTTTTGCTCTTTTGGATAGAGATAAACTGATTCTTAGCATCCCAAGTTCAGTCTAGGCAATGACTGCATTCAGGTCTGCCCATTTAATCTTTCCTACAAACAACAACCAAAAAAAATGTTTGGACTGTCACTGCAATTTATAACTTTAGGGCTGCTGCTTTATAGGTTTTTTATTAAATTTGGAAACCTAATTCTTGGAAAAAAGACGTACCACATATCCTTCTTGTACACAGCTACTTTATTTTGAAATGGCCTACTGTTTGATCAGAGGTGTAAGAAAACTAGCCTTTCCTTTCAAGGTAGCTCTGTTGCTACTGTAGGTTCGAAACAGCCTTTTTAACCTAGAAATTGGCTGAAAATTTTGAGAACCAAGGAACATGCTGGCAATCTAGTGCAAGCAGATTTAAGCACAAGGAATTGGATTCTCCTTAAATGAACTTGGAACAGGAATTTAACAGCAGTACTCCACCATGCAACATCAACTTTACATCAGGACAAGAAAACTTCACCTTCCACAAGCAAGGAAACATTCCACAGGCAGCTACTAGAGCTAGCTGATTTCACTGTCAGGAACAGTGTTTTTTTAAAAAAAATTAAGATTAACAGGCCAACTGAATAATACTGATCTTCTCTAATTCTTGAAAGAGTAAAGAAGATCCAGAACTGTATGCAAGTTACCTTTTAAGCACAATGGTAAACAGGATGACTCAGGTGGCTACGCTACCAGTTTGTTGATATTAATCATTGGTTAAAGCAAACAACACTGATTAAAGGACACTGACATAATTAAGGCCAGCCAACATGGATTTATGGAAGACATTCCATCAAAATTTACTTTTGTAGCAGAAATTTCATTGCTCAGGCAAGCAGGTGAAATAATCTTTAATTTCTGCAGGATATTTGATTAAGTGGAATGCTAAAAAGGACAAAATAATTCAGAACCCCATGAAAAGTCTCAAATCATCATAACCTACTTTTTTATTTAACCTCCTCTTCTAAAGAATATACAACAACCCATCTCAGAAGGCAAAATATTCTCAAAATAGAGTAAAAGGTAAGAAGTTATCCTCTATTTCTATAGAATCTGTAACATCCGCCCACATAACTTCTAAAACCTGAGGATGACAAACGTGGATACAGTAAATAAAGGAAATGACACATCATCAATATGGCCATTATGAATTCTTCAATTACTCAGTCCAGTATAGCAGGTTGCATTTAATAAGGTCAAGCACATAATCAAGAGACTCACAAGCAGAAAACAGGTGATATTCAACAAATGCAAGACTATTCTGGAAAAACACAGTCCTGAAAACAATCTGAGATTTATGACATCAATCAGCTGAAAAGAAACATAGAACATTGACTAGAAGAGCTAAAAGAAAGCACTGAACACAGAAATAAGGAAATAGAGTAAATACAGAGTGGATTTCATCCCTGCAGGGATACCATGTCCTGTTCTGTTGTCTGTAAGGCAAGAAAGGGGTTCAAGATAAACGAAGTGTTCAAGAATTGACAGAACCTGACAGATATGCCGGGGGCAGTGGGGGGGGTGTGGGGGAGGGGTGTGTGTGGAGGGGGGAACAACACACCAAAGCTTTATTTATTGAGCTTCAAAAAAAATTTAAGTATCTTGCTCAGTCTGTAAATGATCATGCAGGTAAAAAAGGTTGACGACCCAAGTTTATTCAGTGAAGGGAGTGAGACAAGAGAGAGAGCAACAACAGAATAAATTGTTTCCACATCAACATTAAATGATTTTCTAAAAATCATGTTTCTAGTTTAAACAGAAAATTAATCAGAAAAAAAATCCATTAGTCACATTACAAAAGATGCCAGACGAGTCACAGTAGTCCCTTCTGGCTTACCAGGCCTTTATCCTGATAAAGGCAGTGAATTTTTCAAGGCCTATCTACCCACACACCACGAGGAAGTTTTTCCTAAGGGAACAATATCTAAATCGTCTGCTTCTCCAGAAAATACGCCTCTCTTATTACAGATACATTTTTAGACCTTCTAAAGCCTTATAACCTTCCTGCCTCAAATCATTGCAAAACTGTTTCAATCTCTCAGCAGTTTCTGGCCAAAAATCATCCATGACATTCTCACACGGCAGGACCAAACCAACTTCCCTCTGCTCACTCCACTCAGATCCATCTACAGCTTCATGGAGTGCTGCAGCTCGCAACATGTTGCATCACAGTCAAAAATGACAAACACAAGAAGTAGGCACTGAAGCTCTTCTGGGACAGGATGACAAGAGTGACTAAGATGACCTGCACATCTAATAAAATCCAAGAAAAATAAAGGAACATTAAATATCACAATTCCAGATATTTTCCTCCTTTCCTACCTACACTGTGAATTTGGTGGTTCTTCTTGCTTCACCTGAACACGAACAAACATGAAAGCTTTTCCCAGTGTCTCCACCAGAAAGCAGTGTGACCTCCACCTTTATTCCAAGACTTCCAGCCAAAGGCAGACATCAGCAATTAAACTCCAAGCAGAGTCAGGGGACCACACCCTTGGCCCTGCCACTGGCTGGAACGCAAACTACTTCTCATTCCAGATCCTGTCCCAAAACCCTGCCAGCACTCTTGTTTTCCAGCTGAAAAAACACTTCCACATCCGTCTACCTTGTACACTGAAAATTTGCTGGTACGTAAATATTTAGTCTGTGCCATTCCACAAGACGTTACAGATCAGGATGCTGAGTCCATCTACGTGCTCCTCAAGGAGGCCGGTAGCCAGACGAACGTAAACTAGACTAGATGAATCCAAACCCAAGTGGCAGCACCTCTCTCCCACTTGTCACACACATTATACAGCCCATACATACGTTCAAAGTGGCAGAACAAAGCTTCAGACCACATTCACTGAATTAACATATCTGGGGTTTTTGGGTTTGTTTTTAAATGTCATTTACATAAGCAGTTTCTTTGGCCTTTGCAGAAGTTCTCTCCCTGCTCATGCAGGGAGCATGGTTTCCTGCTCGTGCAGTTCTGAGATGTCCTATACCTCAGGAAACAAATATTCAGCAGTGAGAAAGTATCTAATAAAAAAGTCCTAACAGAGAATTAGAATGTGTATCAGATTGCATACGTTCATCAGCCAGGAAGTCAGAAGCTAACTTGTCACTACATATGATCTAAAATACTTTAATAACTTACCCCTTTTTATGTTAATATTGCTAAAGATATTCACTTGTTTTGATCTAAGAGCCGTATCTTTGTAAACTGACTTGTGATGTTATCCTGATCCTGCCTAGTATAACTTAAAGAACATAACATACAGATGATTTCAGCATGAACTAAGCTTAATGTAAAAGCTTCCACTGGTTTTAATGGTAGCTGAACTGGGCCTCCAACTTACTAAATCAAGTTACTGGATGCTTTTACTTAAACACCTCGCCATATGCTACTTCCACGATCAGTCTCACTTTCTCTCGCACACGTTGTTCAGTCAAATGCTGATGTCAGCCCTGCTCTGAGCAGGAGGCTGGAGCTGACAACCACCAAAGGCTGGTCTCTTTCAGCCTAAATCATCCTCAGATTCTACCGTGCATGGCTCAAAAAAAACGAACAGTTTATACATCCACTACCTGCCAGTCACACCAACTCCTCACCACATGACATTATGACTCTGAGTCTCAAGTTACCTAAATTCAGCAGTGCATTCATCACCAAACTTCACCCAAAGTAATCCTCACAGGGTACAAAGTGCAGCTTTTCCTTCTGTTTCTTCTGACACACTACCTCACGCAGTCCACAAATCTGCTTTTAACCCAATCTGACCTACCCAGCAACATCTATAGCCTCTGGCTCTCCCAGTCCCAGCATCTTTATCATAAAATACTATCATCAGAATGCAAAGTATTTCAATTTGTTGTCAGTGACAGAAGGGGAAAAAGAAGTATTTCATAGTAAACACAACTTGAAACAAGGATTTCTCTACTGAATAAAAAGGGCCAAATATCCAGAAACAAAGCATCACCTTCATAAAGTGCAATGCACCATGCTTGCTTTTGCAGTAACCACCGCTATTTAACATACAAAAATGTTTCTAACTAGTTGATTTTTCTAACATGTTATATGTGAGCTCATTTATCTGTTTATAATGACAAATTACATATACAAAAGCCACTGTTGAAGGCTTCAAGTAATCATTCTTTCTTATTTGCCGAAATTTTTTAAAACATATGGTCAAAAACATAGACAGTCATAATGCATAGCTTTAATAATTAGCTGACAGAATCAAAAAATAGTATGTGATCCAAAAGGTATTGTCAACACGGCAAATTTTCTCAATGTCTATCAAAATTTCTCATTCACCTCTAGTCTCTACTAGCCCTACAGAGCTCCTGGTATCCCTTCCGCTTTTCTCCAACATCCTGAGGTCTAGAAATCCAGCTTCTATATATTACAAGCTTTAAGGATTATAGGAGAGGCTCACTCCTGAAAACACACACTTTGATTTCATGCTTTCCAAAAACCTCAGATGCATCAAAACAATCCTGTGCATCCTTTCCATGAAAAAAGAAAAAAGAGAACACAAGAGGGACATGAAAATTTCAATGGCAGCCTGGTTTCCCACACAGACATCAAGCCATCGCTACAGGTTCCATATTCAAGGAGTGTTTAACCACCTTAGAGAGAATGGACTGACAGCTCGTCCTCTGTGGAACAGAGGAGTGGACGCACTTCGTAATCCAGATGCTGAGGCCATCTCAGTTACTAACAAAGCAATGGAAATAACTCAGTCTGCTACAAGCCCCCACTACCACTTGAGCTAAAGATGAAAAGATGATGGTATGGAATATCACTATGATGAACTACATGATTTTACATATATATGTACACACACATATATAATACCACCAACCACAAGAGGGCAACTGTTCTATATACCTTATAATTTAAAGCACTTAATTCTTCTTAGTTCCATCCATACCTTATATACACCTTGAGTAAACCTAAGTTTTCTCAGTTCTGACAATTTTCAAGCTATATCATTTTGCAACCAAAAAATTGTCAGGAGTTGACTGCAAGAGAGGAAAGGAGAGGGCTGAAAACTGAATTTGTTTCCATAAAAGCAAATACCATCCCCCCCTGCAGCATTCCACACACCCAGGTTTTCAAATGTCACTCAATGAATTAAAACAAATTGATGAGAGAACCACACAAAGAGAGTCCCTTTCAAGACAAATGCTGCTTCAGTAGGGACGAGATGGGTTTCTCCTTACCAAAGCACCCAATGGATCTCTAGCAGGCTATGCAGGAAGGAGAAGGTAGATCAGGGCTGTGCTTCTATGCTTGTGAGCGGAAATTTTATTGCTCTGCCCCTTAGCTCTGTCTATCTATAATCATGAATTAAATATAGCTTATCTCCACTCATCTCTGAGCAGAAGCACTGAGAGAAAAAAAAAAAAACAAAAAACACACACACACATACACAAAAAAACACACCATAAAAATAAGGAAAAAATGCCAGGAAAAGGATTTTTTTTTCCTAAATTAGGGTATGAGAAGATTTAACGTCACACCTTAAAAAGCCCTAAGAAGGGATTTTAAAGACCTCAATGAAAGAATAAGAAACATACATTTGACAGTTACTCAACTTACAAGATTAGACAAAAGTAGGCAGAATCAAATTTCATATTCTTGGTATTTCAAACAAAAAAATAAACCTGAGGAGCTGGAGGCTATTTCAAAGGAGGGGGCAGAGGGGAAGGAAAAGACCATGGTCCAGGCGCCTCACTCATCTTCATCAATTACTAAGAACTAATGCTTCCCTTCTATGTTTAAATAAAAAGATCTTTCAGCAGAGGCATGTAACTGCAAACCACCTCTCCAGCCAGTCAGCAGCCCACACGAGATGTTCCATATGACTTTGACATTTACTTTGTTTTGAAATGAAGTATCTATAGGTCTTAAAAGAGCTGACAACTTTTTTTTCTTACATTCAGATATAAGAAACTCCAGTTTATGATAGAACTCCATTTAGACAACTGGCCTTAGGAGACAGCAAGTATAATAAAAGAGATGCAATGGTGCTTAGTCTGAATTCCTTAAAAAAACCCCAAAACCTTCTTTGCACTCCTCTTTCACACACAAAATCTCTTCCTCAATCAAGGATTAAAACAGTTGGACAAACCAAGCTGTAAAGCCCTCAACTCCCTATTTACAAGCATTTTTTTTTATTCACTTACATCAACTTGAAGATTGTATTTTTTATTTACTGTATGTTTTAGGAAGGCAAGAAAAAACACTTCTAGGAGTATCTGAGGATATTTTACAGTTCTATCAACATCTGTAATGAAAAGAGGATCTGCAAAAGTCCAGGTTTTGACTGTGGTATCAAATTATTTTTGTAAGCACCCTGTGAAACAGATCATCGCTGCAAAACAACTGCTTCACATTTTAGTTTATGCTCTTGCTTTAAAAGACAGGCTCAAGAAACCATTCAGAAAAGGTCCTAAAAGAGATACAGTGCCTAGGTACCCCCATGCACATTCATGTACCCAGGGCCTGGGAGAGCCTAAGCAGCTCTTAAAATCATTAAGAAAACCTAGTATTTATACACAATAATGACAGATATTGAAATGGGCTATCAAGTCTCCACACAAGAATTGGGTCTGGCTGGAAGTGACATTCAGTTTCCATAGATAAGTCTCCACCTTCACTTTAATATAGTTGACCATTAGACAGAATCTTTTTTTTTAATTACACATTCAGTGAGAAATTAACACTGACACACGTGACCGATGACATCAGTTAACCTGTAGAATATCCAAGCTTGGGGAGCAAAAAGGGGTGGAGAAGGGACAATAGACACTCTCAATATCTCTGTTGATACCCCCAGGACTGATGAGGATACATTTTTACCTCAGGATTAGCTAACTGTTCAAAGACACCTATTCAAGTAAATGGCAGAAATACCAATATCTCATAATACTAAATCTCTTATTATCTATCGAAGGTGACACCCAGTACCAGAGCTCAAAAATACCAGAACAAAGCTTTTGCTGGTGACAACTGCAACCCATTTTGTTTACAAAGGTTCCCAATGATCACACTGTTCATCTCTCAAATGTTCTATTCACAAAACAGCAAATTAATTTGTGTTTATTGAAGTTTCTTAAGAACAAAAGCAACCAGCAGAATTATGGGAAAAGGAAAAAAAATTCACACGTACTTTCCAGGAACTTGCCCAAGTCAGCTCCTGAAGCAAGAAAATAGAATGAGCAGCAAGAAGTTAGACAGAAGACCATAAACAGAATTCAGAAGTTCTTTCCCCTCCCACCCAAGAAAACAGACTCTTAAGAATTACAGTAAGTGGTAAACCATTACAGCAAGAATGTTGAGCTGAAGGTTACTGGGGAAAATGTAGCTTTTATTCCAGAACAACTACTTGGCAACATCTCCTTTTGGCCTACAACTTGTCCCACTTCAAAGTACAATTACAGAGTTGCAAGAGCAGAGACTGCTTTGTTGATACTGAAACTACTTGTCTTGGATCAATACCAAACGTACACAATCCTGATCGATGTTCTCTTCAGCCTCCCAAGGCCTCTCCAGTCAAACACTGCTGGTCATTGCTGCTCCCAACACCCTGCTGCCGGGGGGGGGGGGGGGGGGGGGGCGGGGGGAAGGCTCAAGCGCTCGACGAGCTGCCTCCTTCCTCAGCCTGTGTAACCTGACAGGGCTGGGCGTGCTCGGAGCGGGGCTCACACAGGCTTCAATGAGGGCGCACCTGCCCGCGGCGCTGCCGGAACACAGGCCCGCTCCCACTGGGCTGAGAGGGGACGAGGGAGTTCACATGGGTCAGTGAGGGGAGACGATGCCGGGGAGGCAGCTGCCAGCCCCAGAGGGCGTGATAAGCCCGGGCGCCCCGCTGCCGCCTGACAGGCACCGCCTCCCCCTGCTGGGACCTGCTGCCGAGGAGCCGCATGGAGAGGGCAAGGCCCGCACTCCCGAACGAGGCCAGGCCCAACAAGCCGTACAAAAGCCCCTCGTCAGGAGCGCAGGTGACGCGCTCTGGGTGCGCCCTCCACCGCCGGGCCGGGGCGGCCTCGCCTCCCGGTAGGCCGCAGGGCGCCTCGGGGCTGCGGCACCCGCGGCGGACAGCAGCTGCCGGCAAGGCCGGTGCTCGGCACACGGCCTAGGCTCGTTCCCGCAGGCGGGGGAGCGCGGCGACGGCGAGAGCGCAGCGGCGGGGAAGTGGCGGGGCCGGCCCAAGCGGTGGCGGGGGCAGGGAGCCGGCGGGACGGCGTTACCTGCGCTCCCGGACGAAGAGTCCCTCACGGCCACAGCGACTCCTCAGCCCCAACAACACAAGATGGCGGTCGCGCCGCCACGCAACGTCACGTGAGAGTAGGCCCCGCCCCCTGCCACCGCCGCGGGACCCGGATGGGCGACGGTACTCCCCTTCCCCCCCTACCCCGCCCTCGCGCAGGCACCGCCCGCGTGACGACACCTCAGGATCAGGGGGCGGTCCCCAGCAGCTGCGCGCGCACGGTCCCCTACCGCCCCGCCCCACCCCGCGGGAGCGCGGGCGCCCCCTGTCGGAGGCACGCGCGCACCGCAGCCCCCCGCCCCCGCACCGCAGCCCCCCGCCCCTGCACCGCCCCGGGGGAAGGCGGCGGGGCCGGCGCGGGAGACGGGGATCGACCCCGGCGCCCGCCCGGCCTCCGGTGGCGGAGCAGCCGGTGCCGCTCAGCCGGAGCCCCCCCGCAGCTCAGTTACCGTGTCACCCTCCAGCCGCCGTCTCCCGCTTGTCGAGACGGGCGCAAACGGCCCCTTGCTGCCGGGCTCTCGGACGATGAGGCAGCGCGGCCGCGTAGCCCGCAGCGTCAGCCCTGCCCGCGGCTTTACTGGGGGCACCGAGGGGCCGCGAGGAACCGTCTAACTCTGAGAAGTGACCGCGAAAAGCCGCGGCCCCGGCGGCAGGACGGGCGCCGGCGGGATCGCTCAGCTCCCGCCCGGTCTCCGGAGCAGCCCCGCGGGGCCGCGGCGGTGGGAGCCATCCTCGGAGGGGGCAGCCATCCTCGGAGGAGGCTGCTGCTGGCAGAGGAAGGGCCGCGGTGGTGCGTGTTTTGGCTCCGGGTTTCCTGATGGAAAAATCAGGAGTCCAAGGCAAACTTTCTTCCGCTAAAAATACTGTTTTATATTTAGTCTTAGAACCCGTATTAGTACATGGTGCAGAATGGCCCCATGTGGTTCCTTCAGCCTAAAAAACTATTCTCGGCTGTTACGCATGGTTGAAGGTAGAACCGTTTTCAGCTGAAACAATTCCATTCCAATCACGATTTCAGCCACAGTCCGTGCAGCTTTCTCCCTCCCCTTCTAGGTGAATAAATACTTGTCATTGTGCGCTGAACACCAGCCAAAAATGATGCAACAGTGAACACAAGTGATTCTTCTGAGCTAATGGGTTGAAAGCCTGTAATTCTTGGGGCTTCTTTTTAGCTGAGAGCAACATAGGACCACTTCACCCGAAAATCTTCGAATGAAATTTCTCCTTTAGGAGGCTGATCAGTAGAAGCAAAGCTCCCTAGCAGAAGGCTGGCCTTTTATAAGCTGCATTTGACCCCCTTGGTTGTTGTCGCACGGCTTGAGGCCAATACTAATAATGGTGTGGGGAGGGAGAGAGACAGCCCTGCATTTCCATCTGTCAGTAAGAACTTCCAGCTTCGCTGCAGAAGTGGCTGTGTCTTGTTATTCTACTTTTCAAAAGTGAGTCTGAGCACTCAAAAATATTTTCACATGCTCTAAGACAAATTTTATCTGAGATGGGAGAGGTTTAACACTGGAGGAAATTTTTTTTATCCCAGTTCACACAAACATTATATTATTGAGCCAAAAAAAAGATCAAGAGAGAGCATCTGAAACATGCCTCATCCACAGAACTTGACATTTCTGTAAAATACCTCAAGGGAACTCAGATAACTTCTTTTGGTAATAGCGGATGCATCTTAAATCCGCCGCAACATTCATTCAAGCAAAACAGGGAGACTCACGAAAATTCAAGACTGTACCTGTGCGGTTAAATTCCCGCATGGCTCGATCACAGGACCTCAGCCGACACTCTGTAGGTGTGAAATCACCGGGCAGCTCGTACCAGGGGCGTGCTGTACTTCAGAGCCCTGGATTGCCGTGCCAATTCATCCCCACCATTACAAGTCCAAGGGCAGGGAAGCGGTACCCCTAATAAACTGAAAGCCTTCCTTATTCACCCAGTCTTCCCCCATCCTAGCTTGGAAGCAAGAGCCTGCCTCCCTCGCTGCAGCAATGGAGCTATGAACGCAGAGCACAGCTTCGAAACAACGAATAATGGTCATAGAGCATCCCAGCTGTTGCAGAGTCTGTCGTGTTTCCCCTCTCCACCCCCACTTTTTGTTATGTGGAAAAGTGTCTCCCCTGTTTTCAAAATACCAGGGATTTTCTCTGACAAGAGCCACTGTCTTCTCAGCAGCCTCTGTTCTCCATGTCCTCGTTTGCCGCGTCCCTAAGAATAATAAAAACAACAGACAAGGCAGGCAGGTGAGCATCTGACTGCAACTTCAACACATCTGTCACCTCAGACGGCTTATGCTGAAAGACAGACAACCACAAACCCCTTGGTGCTTCTGCAATACCCTATTAAGATATTCTTCCCACCTGTGTGTGGCAAGCTGAGTTTCAAAGGCAACACTAAAGCACTTCAGCTTCTGCAATCCATCTTGCAAGTGATTTACTTGGACACTCCCATAACGTTTAAATTTTGTCACCTTAATCCTCACAGATAAAACCTGAGCCCTAAGCCAGGACGAACCTGGTCACACTGTTTCCCTTTCTCTCTGGACTGTGTTTACACTGAGCTTTTCAGGTAAGACTTCCTGCCATCACACACTGTCCCCTGCGGCCAACAACACTGGCTGTGACAGAAGCATCACTGAGAAACACACCGTGACCCGAGTATCCAGATAGGCTGAACACATCCTCAGTGCTCCCGTTCCAGATGAGTGACCTGAGGCAAGTCTTTGTCCCTTCTGGGAAAGGCCCATAAGCACAACAAGCTTTTCATCAAACTTCTCTACCTGCCATCACAATCAGACTTAGAGTCACTTGGGGCATGTCTGGAGTGCCAGACTGGTATTGATGTACTGTCAGGGATCAGTAAAGAGAGCTGGGACTGCCAGCACCTTTAAAGAGCCACCTGTGGTGACATCAGGCAGAAAAGTTGGACAGAGCATCAAGAATTGTAATAGATTAGGTAAATGCAATTAAGTATTGTTGGCCAGTAAGTATTAGGTGGGAATTTAGCTTTTTAGTACTTTTGCATAACTTAATGACAATCATTCAATCTAATAGTTGCCAGCAAAACGCAACAACTTAGAAAGCCATTAATTTCTCAATGTCAATTTTTGCAAAGCTAATTTCAAAACAGACATTGTTGCAGCTTGAAAATAAAGGTACACCCAAAGCACTTAGTGTTCACTGCGCTGAATAAAGGCCACAGTGAACAGCACTTTCTTGAATTGAACAAAACTGCTACAGACACGCTGCTTATTTCCTTATTGAAACTTGACAGCTGGAGCTGACTCAAATCTATTAAAACAAAACCACTGGAAGCCCTTTTTGCACCCTCTCCTCCTGCTGCCCCGGGCTCCTCACCCAGCTGCACGTGCAGAGCAGCACGAGTCAGCAGCACTTGCCACACTGCGGAGAAAAAACAACCGAACCCAGAGCTGTGGCATTGCAATTTTCCTGCAGAAACAGAGACCAAGGAGCCTTCACCCCAATTGTACCTGACCTCCGAGAGCCGAGGGCTTGCAGACACACAGCAAATGCATCGACTGCCAACAATGCACAAAGCAGAGCTGCCCTGGGTAAAATATTTACACCTTCCATTTCATCACTGGATCATACCTGAAACAATGAATAGTTAAACCTCCTGCTGAGCTGCCTGCTCCCTGAAACTGGCCATGCCAGCAGGGCTTAGCAGACCAGCAGCAGCTGAAACAAGACGCATGGACCCATTTTCAGATGTCCACGTACTTTTTATGCTTTTTTTCCTCCCTTCTATAAGGGCAGAAAGAGGAAACGCAAAGGGAAATCAAGCTGAAGCAACCTGCCTGGCTCCCAGCTGGGGCACTGCTGGGGCTGAGACACAGCAGCTATTTTAAGGGCAGGCTGGCAACCTTCAGATGTCAGCATTTAGCAGTGGACAGCATTTCCAATATTTACACAGCATTGCAAACATTAGGGCTTTTTACACCAGAATTGCTCTACAGAAGGGGAAGTGCGATCAAGAAGGGGCTGAACACTTCCCTCACTCATCCCAAGTCAGGACGCTGAGCTTTGGGGATCACTACTGTGACTTGTGAACAAAACAGTATATTGAGGGACCTAAAATAAACCACAGACAAGCCTGGAGATAACAGTGCTTTATTTGTACATTTCAGCAACGGGAGAAATAATTGAAGATGAAATTATCTGCTTTGTTGTAAAGTATAAAAACATTTAATTATAAATATTTAGCTAAAAAAGCGTGATTTATAAAATATAATCTGTGAAGGTATATATACACAGTTTAATTGTTTAGCAAGTCTTTCACCTGACATTAAAGAGTAGAGTTTTTTTCTATTTATTATTCCACGCTCACAGTTTAGTGCTCACAGTTTAAGAAGCAAACAGACAAGTGAAAGGACGACTGGTGAGTTTTGTTCTGGGAAGAAAAAGTAATAAAATGCACAAACTGGGGCAGTAGCAGAGGCAGAATTTGAGCAAATCCCTGTTTCAGGAGAGGTCTCTGAGGGAACACAGCTCCCCTGCCATGATCTACAGCGTATATATCCAGGCGAGCAGTGGGCATTTTAACATTTGTGGGCCACATTCCTGCGTTTGCAAAAGATAACAGCTACTATATAGTGCAAGCCCCCTCAGCTAAACATGCTCACCTCACTGCTCCTCCTGTCTTGAGCAGAGATTGCTCAGTATGCTGGGCTGGTGCTATCTGTCATGGCTCTAACGAAATCAATGTCACCTTCATGATTCAAGACAGGAGCAAATTTCCCAATAGAAAACCCCAGTGTGCCACCCGAATCCATTGTCCAGCTGGCAATACCCCTTAAAAACAGCTACAGCTGCCTAAGGCTGGGAAATACAGCGAAGCTGTACAGTACGCTAAACATGATGGAATGTGAAAGAAGATACATGGTCAGGCAACGCAGTTTCCTAGCCCTCGTTTAAGAGAGCACCATTTTCCTCCCTTTGCAGTCCCAGGGAATCTCGCCTTTTATTGAAAGGTTTCTTACTATGGCACTTCAGAGAAGAAAAACTGGAAGACTCTCCCAAGATGCTGGGTGGCAGAAAATGCTACAGGAAATGATATTTAATGTGATCCACGTCCCTAGTAACTATCTTTCTCTCTTCACAATGTTTTCACAGTGCCTGCGGCATGGGGCTTTGAGGAGGAAGAAAAGGGATAGTCGAGGATGTGTGACAACACCCAACAGCAGTACAAACATACAGGAAGACAAGCTGTGCTTCGTACACCCTGATTTACACAAGACCTCACTATTTGCCTGTAAGCAAGGAATGAATTAATAAGGAGTTAAGAGAGAGTGTGTAGAAAAGAAGGAAAAAATGAAGTAGGTAAACATGACACTTGTCAGTGCTCACCCATGATTTGCTACATGCTGTTTCTGCTGCAGGGTGATGTGCTCCTGCCAGTTGAGAGCAAACAGCACGTACACAGCTCTTACGATTCACATCTATGCGAATGCATAGGAACTGCAAGAGTTGTGTCCCTAGAAACTCAGGAGGATCTTCAGGAGAGGAAGGCTAGCAAAGCTGGAACAAGTTTTAGGCAGGATCCAGGCAGCTCTCTCCAGGTAAAGCCCTGGTCTGGGAAACGTACCAAGTCATGTGCAATCTCAGAGTGCATATTGGCTGGGCGGTTACTGGGTAAATGCAGACTTTAACTCCCTGAAAGCTGCTCGGCGGTGTTTCCTTTCCTCCTCTTCCCGCTTTCGCTCATCCTGCTCAGCTTTTATCTCTGCTTCAAACTTACTGGCTGAAGAGAGGGCTTGAACCTTTATGAGAGAGAGAAAAGAAGAGAGCATCAAGCCTTGTAGTAGAGGGAGAGCCTGAGCCTGGACTACTCCCAGGTCAGTAACAGCACTCCATATGCTGCACCAACCAGTGTTTGCTGGGAAGCTCTGTCAGGATAGGTCAAGTCTTAATTACACTGCAGTGCTTATGTATTTACACCAAATACCTGTTAGCTCGCTTGACCTTAACATCGATGAAAGAAAGGTCAGTTACTAAGTCATGGCTCACAAGAGACCAAACGGTGCTGTCGGTACTGGATCACATACATTCTTTCTGTAAGCAGGCAGCGCAGCCTAAGCTGTGAGCATACGGTGGGAGAAACCACTGCAGAAAACAGTTCTGAATCACAGCCAAATGTGAGAACACCATACTACAGCACGGATAATCTGCAGATCAAAGAGACATTGTTTATTTGCTGGCTATTTTTCCAGCTTTCATCTCAGTACATCTGCTGTGCAATAGCTGTGTTAGGCTCTTGGGAAAAAACTTCTTATATAAACAAGCAGGATTATTTTCTCTCTAAAAGAGCTTTCAAAGAGGGTGCTTTGTCAGCTTCAAATGCTGCAAAGCTCTTTCTGCCAACCCCAGGACCCTGTAGAACAACTCAGATTCCAAAGGTTACAGAGAGCTGCTCGAGAAAGTGATGCCTGACATCCTACACTCCAAAATATTCCATTCACCACTGAACCCAGAGCGCTCTGGTTGAGGGAGGTTTTGCAAAATGGGGAACTCAATCCCTATTGCACTCATTTCCAGGATGCTTTTGTCTCTATAAGCAGTCAGCCAGCTAGTCCCACAGAGCTCCCAGCCACAGGGGCACTGGTCAGCCGGCCAGCTCTACCAGGGTAAGACCCAGGGCAGAGATAGTGAATTAAGCTGTTCTAGTGTTGACTGATCTGCAAAGGAAGGCTGAAGGGAAAAGCTGTGGCTGGGTTTGGCAGCATCAGGGGCGGGGCATGACATACACATCCTTTTAGCTAGGGAGAAATCCTCTTCCAGTAGGATTTCAGTATCTTCTGTTGAAAAGCAAGCGGGGTCAGTGTCTCAGAGGCAATTAAGGCCTGTGTGCAGAGCTTTTCCACGTTCCTCTGTGCCACACCATACCTTAGCTTCAAAGAAGTTCTTGGCTCCTTTGACTCCCTCAATGGAGACATCTATCTCCGAGAGCTTCGCAAGAGTCAACAGGCCGCTGTCCTCCTCAAGTTCCCCAGCTGCAGCTTTATGGAAAATCAGCAGGAACTAGCAAGACAGAGAGGAAACGTTCCAGTTCTTCACTGAGGCTCAAACAACTCAAAACACAAACAGCACAGACATTCACCTGGGGAGGGCTGGAAATTACCTGAGCAAAGGAAACCAGGTCTATATAAACCAACTGGCATCGTGGAAGTCATGCTGCAGTGCCCTGGCTCCAGTATACAGCCTTCCTTGACAGAGAGGTAACGGTCTCAGGAAAAGAGGGTTTCCTGGGGAGCAGAGCTCTGCTGAAGCACAGCTCCTACTGAGCCTGGGTTGCTACATGGACAGAGGAAGGAGGCCACCTCACCACCTGCCTAGTACAGCCATATGGTGAGCTCAGATACACCTCTTGATGTCCCCGCACCCTAACAGTGTAATCACAAGCTCCCCACCAGCTTCCCTAGTGTTCTGGGGGCTCAGATCACATCCCATGACAACGAAAGCAGGGCAAAGGCAGCCTTGGCCCTCACCTGAACCTGAGGCTCCCTGAACCGAAGCACCAGTACACTCCTGTTAGAGAGAACAGCAGCCCCAGTGTGTGCATGCCCTTGTAATAGAGCAGCTTGATCAAGCACCCACAGAGCAACTAATTTTGAAACCTTTGTCCCACACTGGAACAGAGACATATAACAAATCCAGAGTCACTACAGCAGAGCACATATTGGCAAAGGGAAACCAACAAAAAGCTGTATTACACCCCAGGAAAGACCACTTGTTTTGTAACAGAAGGGACAAAACCTGCCTGCTTACAAATAAAGACCTGTGCACCACCTTCACCAGCTAAGAGTACTGCAGGTTAAGATGCTGATGCTCTGTGTGTAATTTGAAAGGTCCTGTAACTCCCTGCTATTCTTAGCCACCCCAGGAGGTGTCTCAACACTTGGAACAGTGCAGAAAGAACAGAGACAGGGACAAGTCACCCGGGCACAAAAGGAGCACAAGCGACAAAGCTGCACCACTGCACCACTTTAGTCCAGGGCAGAAGGCTGCAAATAACCACGTAGGGTTGTCCTGAAATCTATTTGCACAGGAACATCTAGTGCTGTGCTTATACTGCCAGGATGGGACTTTGTTCTTCCTACGGAGAGCCCGAGCTGTCCCGGAGGAGGGCAGCAGAGTCCCAGAATCTGTGCTGAGCCAGCTCCTACACCCCTCCCTTGCTTCAAGTTGCTCGCAGAAGGTGGTGGAGATGCAAGAGTTTGCAAAGGCCTCCCACGGGAAAGGGTGTGGAGATGACAGCAGCACTGGCTGCAGAGGCAGCATGACCACGCATTGCTTCATGCAATGGCCTCGTAACCCATGTGTGCTCAACACAGAGCAGCCAGAAAGCAAACTGTGCTTGGGGAGGGAAATTCTCCCCCTCCAAACACTTGTAAGAAATTAAATGACGCTCTGGTGAATGGGCAGAACATCCTGCTCAGACAGAAACCAAATCCTCCCCAAGACATCCTCTCCCTCTACTCAGATCCGCTGGGCTCAGGCTAGTTCCTGTTCTCCTCCACCTCTGGGCATGGGGACACAGAGGGCTGGCAGCCAGGCTGGCATTAGTCATGGTTCCTCCTCACAGTTTCTGCTCCACCCTGGAGTCCCACTTCCTGACATCGGAAAAGGGCAGCAGAGGCAGCACAATCCTGAGGTCTGGTACAGCTGTCGCCTGGGGAGGGACTGGAAACACCCAGTCATGAGTACAAGTGTGCTTGAATCATCCAGAAACTGGGGGATGGGGCAGCAATCCCCTAGTGGAATATGGGCTGCCATGGCCAGGAAGGGCAGGCTGAGCTAAAGGAAACCAGGGACTGAGCCACTGGTTCGGGCTGACACAGCATAACGTCAGACCCAAGGACCCAACAAGGAGGACTATGGGGCATTATGCTGGCTTCCATAGGAACTTGGGAGCAACCCTTCCTCAGTCAGCACGCTCCCTGCAGCTCACCTCACCAGTTATTTGGCCTTGAGGCATCAGTCCTTACCAATTAGAGGACACCAGCAATCTGCACTGAGCTCCCATTCGCAGCCTGTCTCACACCCTTGCTGGGCTCAGGACACATCACATGCAGCTAAGCCTCAGGGAAACGTCAATGGAGAAGCAAAAGTGGTACCTTTAAAAGCTGTGCTCTCAAGGAGGACTTGACACACACTTTCCACCCCACTAACCTCAAAAGAGATGTATCCGCTCTCACAACGTTCATGATCCAAGACCTGCCCCACAGTGCCAGGTCTCAGAGCAATGCTGCAGTTCCACAGCCCCACCAGGCACCTCGCTGGGCTTGGGGATGTGAGGGAAGGTGCGGGATTGACCAGCGGCAGCAGCAGCCTTGCAACAGCTTGCCAGAAAAGCAGTGCCACCCAAGGCTATGGTTTGCACCAGTCCTGCTAGCAAATACACAATGTGGGTCAGCATTTAAGCTGCTGCAGACGTGGGGAACAGGGGGTGGATTTTTGTTGGTTTTAGATAACAGCTACAATTAGACATGACTATTATAGCAATTAACTCTGTTTTCCTGTGGTTTCCTGTGGTAATGATGGAACTAGACAGTCAGAGGTGGTTTTTCCCCTCACTGAACCTAATCTTCTTAAGCCTAAATTTCTTTGCTTGAGTCACAGGAGTCTCATGCAGTTAATTGTTGAGGTATTGACAGATGCTCAAAGGTCAGTGGTAGAAGGCAGCTTTCCTAATGGGGCCAGCAGTTTGTCATCAGCAAGTCAGAGCCATACCAGCCTGCTTGCCAGGCAACAGCTTCCCTGGGATGGGAGGACATAACACTACTTACAGCAACAGCAAAAGGTGGCCTGCTGCAGGTGAAAGAGGTCCTTACCAATCCCCTGGCCAGGCCATGAGAAGCACGTCTTCATGCAGGACTCATTCTCTGGAGAGGCAGACAGGAGCCCTTCCAGTGCTCAATGTACACCCTGCCGAGTTCAGACACTCATTTAAACCAGGGCTTCTCCTTGTCTTGTCAGAGTACCCCAGGTCAGCTTGGTCACCCTCCACATAGGTACTTACTCTCTCACCATCGAGAACCAGAGTGGGTGGGGCAGGGCTATGGGCTGGCTCAGGCCTTCTCAGCCACTGGGAAACCTGCCTCCTTGCCAGTCCTCTGCCTGAACACAGCAGCTGGACATGGCGTGTCTGCAACAGAGCAAGAAGCGTCCTGCTCCTCTCTACCACAGGAAGCTTTGGGTATGTGCCAGAGCTGCCATGTAATTTGTCCCCAGAGCTCTGCCAGCAATGCTCCCTCATTCCAACCAATGTGCCACTTCAGCTTCTGTTTGCTTGACCATCATTTTGCATCTGGCGAGAAGCTACAACAGCACCAGCTGCCGCGTGCCGCATGCCAAGGGCTGGCAGTGCAGGCAGCCCATGTTGGCTGACGGGTGGCCGAGCAGGGCACTGTGCTCCAAACAGGTGGTGGCAGAAGGAGCTACTCTGACACTTGTGCCATGCCACTGTTGTCAGGACACCACGGCATTTTCCAGAGCCTGGAGAGTAAAGGAGAGAGCCTCTGCAGCAATCCCCAGCTCTTCACCCAGGCCTGCAGAGAGACAGAGGACTCTTCCAGCCCACACAGCCATTTGGCAATTACAGTCTGACCTGGGG
Source organism: Bucorvus abyssinicus (assembly GCA_009769605.1). Classification (NCBI taxonomy): domain Eukaryota; kingdom Metazoa; phylum Chordata; class Aves; order Bucerotiformes; family Bucorvidae; genus Bucorvus; species Bucorvus abyssinicus. The sequence goes on along the minus strand of CM020035.1, from coordinate 20,095,921 downwards.
CCAAGGGCACAGTGCTCTTCCTGCTCTGCTGGATTCTTTGCTACCCCTGGTTCACCTCTGACCAGGCACATCTCCTTCCCTGCCCAGAGGAGCAGCCGGCTTAGGGCTCTGCTGGTGTGAACAGACAGGCTCTCTCACTTCCCACATTGGCATGTTTTCCTCCTCTCTCTACGGGCTGGGCCCCATAACCCAACAGTCTTTGTCCTCTGTCTTCTACTGCTGCCCTCTTGCAGCAAAAGAAATACAACAAAACCTTTGGGGGATGACAGCAGGTGGAGATGGTGTGACATGCCAGCACAGAGAGACAGTGCAGCAGCTCTGAGTTGCCAGTCCCCCCTCACACCCTGACCAGCCCAGCCAGCCATAGGCTCTGGCTGCTCAGCCTCCCTCCCAGGCACTGCCAAAGGTCTCAGCACTTCCAAAACAAAGACCTCCATATCCTGAGCTGTGCAGAGCTCTGCACCTCATCTCCACAACCAAACCCCCACCCTGGAGGAGGCACGGTGAAAACACTGCCCCTGCAGAAAGGAGGGAGCCCAGCTGCTCTGGGCCCATGGAAGACATCCTCTGGGGTGGGAGGAAGTGGGACAGCAGCACAGCCTTCACAAACAGTGCAGGACACAAGCAGCACAGGCCCTCCTGCTGCCTAAGGGCCTATCAGTTAATTCAGAAAGCCATGACATGATGTACACTTCTGACCAAGACAGCAATCAAAGCCTGGGAGGAGGAGGTGATGCAACAGGTTTTGGTACCTGGGCTCCCCACTTCCTGCTGAGGTGAGTTGGGTACCCTTGAATGCATACAGGTCACTGCTCAAATTCCCTCTCTTCTTCTACCCAGCAGCAGTTCCTGGCCTGCCCACACTGCTCCCAGCAGTCTCAGCAGAGCTGTGACAGACCTGTTTGCTGTGCATCCCTGCTGAGCCAGTCTGCAGTACCAAGCTGCTGCATCACCATGTTTACTACTTGCTGCAGGGAGGTGACCACTCCTTCATGAAGCTTGCCTTGGCTGGTCACTGTGTGATGCAGAGAGAGACTCAATATAAACTGGAAGGGGAAGCCTCCTGAGCCACATGAGACCAGCTGCTCTGAGCAGAGCCCTTGCCCTGCACCTGAAATGAGGCCTGAGCCGCTGTACTGCAGGAGCCCAGCAATGAGGCCTTGTGACTGAAGGGACATGCTACCTCCAGCTACAGCAGGGAGCTCTGTCAGTACTGCTGGACAGCTGCAGCAGGGCTCAAATGTGCTCCTAAAGCAAGCAGAGAGGTTGGAGAGCTTTGGCGTCAGGTACCAGCTCCACGTGCAGTTGGATGTTGACAGTGCTCCACACCTTGAGCTCCCCAAGGCATGGGGAATCTCACCTGCTTCCCCACTGCACCCCACAGCTGGAGAAACAGAGGTGACAGGGCCTGGCTGTCTCCTCCCTCCACCCCACAGCTACATCCCCAGCTGCTTCTGCAGCCACCCTTACCTCACGGAAGCTGAGCTTTCCATCAAAGTCTTCATCCACCTCCTTGATCATGTTCTTCAGTCCCAGGTGGGTCTGTGGGGCTCCCAGCTTTTCCATCATCAGCTTCAGCTCCATCAGGTCAATGTACCCATCCCGTCCTGAGTCATACCTGCAGGGTGCAAAGGGGAGGGGGTCAGTCCTCATCATCTCCCATATCCATCTTCCCAGAAGAGGACCCATGCAAACGGATAAAGTCACGGGGTGGTTCAAAGCTTGGGGGAGAGGAGAAGCTGCACAACATGGCCAGTGCTGAAATATATTAAGCTCGGGGAAGTAGGTGACAGCTTTCAGAGCTGTCTCAGAGAGAACTGCTCAGGGGAGCTCAGGCCAAACCACCCACATAGAAGGAACATGGAGGAAGTTTATCTCAGTGGGGTTTCCATCTCACCCACTTGCCTGTCCAGCACAAAGGTTACTCACACACAGCTTACACATGCACCAGCGCAGTGAGGCAAAGGCACGGTGGAGTCAGCTGCTGCCGAGTGCCCTGCTCATTTGAAGGAGAAACAGAGCAGAGACCAACCAGCAGAAAGCAGCTATCTTCCTTTGTCAGCAAAGCACACACCCCCTCTAGCTGTTAAGAGCTCTCCTCTCCAAAACAGTTTTGTACTACACAAACACTGTGCTTCAGGGCAGCTGTTTATTCAGTGTCCCCGGGCAAAGCAGAATGGCAGTCCTGGGGGAGCACTGGTCCTCGCTGGTGCACTGGAGCCAGGCTAGCAGAGGAAACCAGTGCCCAGCTCTAGGAGCAAGGCTGGAGTGGTACCATGCTCCCAACGGAGCACAAAGGACTGCAGGACTCTCTGCAGGAGGAGAGAGCATCCATGCAAGGGGCAGAGTGCTTTAGGCACGGGGAGGCGGTGACCTGCCCTGCTCAGCCTGGTACTGTGCACCAATTCCTCCCCTGACATCTGCTGTAGGTGTGATTAAAGCATCCGGCCCACCCAACAACCAGCGCTTCACACCCACCAGGGCCATCACTGGGTTTCAAAGTCCAAAGACCAGAGAGGTGGGTGCTCTGCTATGAGACAGCCTGTCACAGCCCTCCCTCATCCTGGTCCTGCCACTGGGGTCCAGCACAGAGCTGGGGGTTCACATGGGCAGGGTCTCCCCAGCTGGGTTCAGCCACTGCTCCCTCACCACCATCTCAACCCTGACAGAGTTAAATCCTTTCAACTACTCAAAGGAAACCCTAGGCTCAGCACTGAAGCTTCGCCGTTGGTGGGAGCCAGTCAAATCCTCCCACCCATCATCTTTCATTGATTGTTAGTTCTCTTCCAAAGAAATGAGGGCTGCAGCCATCCATCCTAGACCGAGACCTGCACAGTTGTGGTTACCCTGGAGAGAAGCCCTTTCGAGCTGAAAAACCTCACAACCACAGAGGAAGCTGTGGCAGAGGAAGGCACAAACAAAGTTGCTGGCCCCGAGCTGCTCACAGGCATGGGCAGCATGAGGCAGGTCTGCAGCCAAGAACTCTGCCTCAGCCTTCACAAGCACAGGGTGCTTTTCCCCCAAACTGGGGTGGCCTCAGCAACTTTCCAGAGTCCCAACACCTCCACAACCATCTTTTATACTCTCTGTGCCTCTCTGATTCCAAGGGTCCCAGGCCCAAAATACCCCAAATGACAGGGCTATCACCACCAGGCTGCCATGCAGCCCCTGCTGCAAATCTGTCTGCATGCTCTGCACCCAGCAAACCCACGAGCCCACCAGGCTGGACAGCTTTCTGGAAAACTAGGAAAGAAACCTCCATCAGAGCAGAAACCAGGTCAGACCTGAGACATCATGGGCAGGAAAGGCAGCAAGTTCATCACAGCAAGGAACGCGTCAGTTAAGGCACTCATTCACAGCATTACCCAGCCCAGCTCTGAGACACACTTCCAAGACCTCACAGAAGTGTAATAAGTGCAATATTTAATTGTCAATTTGCTTTTCCTTTAAGTTTGGGAGAAAGGATGTGGAGCCATTCCTCTGGAATAAGGTAGGTGGAGAGGCAGTGCCTTTGATGAGATAACACAGCAAAGAATATCTTGGCAGAGGCACTTGGGGCTGGGGTTCTTTTTGGCTCCAGCAAGCTCACATTGCCCTTTGGCCAGGTGCAGAAGCAGGACTACACTGAGGACCTCATCAAGGGCTGCTCGTGCTGGGTTGGGACAGTGCCCAGCCACTCTCAGAGGCACTGGGTAATGGAGAGGAAGGCAGAAAGAGGGTGCATGCCAGGCCGATGCCATGCTCATCTCACCCTTCTGCTAGAGATGCTACCCACAAGCAAACACCATCCCTGGCAGTAAGCCTGGGGTAAACACACCACCCCGAAAGGGTTAAACATGGGTCACAGCTTCAGGGCTCGTCATTCCTGCAGAGAGGCAGCACAAAGCCAGGATTGTCAGAAATGGGGTCTTGCCAGTGGCGGCAGAGCAACACGCCGTACCAACCACACAAAGGGTGTTGAGCCCACCGGGCAGGGGTACAGCTGGCACAGAGAGGCACCCTGAAATCAGGTTACCAGTCCCATGCAGTCGGGGACAACCAGACAGAGGGACACTGAAGTCCCTGGACACTGGGTGCCAGCCCTGTAAAGCAAGAGCAGCACCCTGCAAACTGCTGCATTCCCTCCCCACCCCACTCCACTCCCCTCCAAAAAGAATCTGAGTATTTTAGGACCTGGGTACAGCCACTTGGCTGCCACAGAGCCGGCAGCCAGACTATTTAGGGAGAGGTGTATTTATAGGGCACAAGAGAGAGTGCAATTCATTCCCCGCCACCTACTCACAGGCATTCAGCACAATGGGGCACGGCGTGGGCTGCACCTTGCTGGTCAGCCAATGCTCCTGGCATACTTCAGCCCTACCAAAAACCCCACCATCTGCCTTTTGGGAGGTCTCTTTCAGGGACCAGGGTTCCAGCCAGCCCCTGATACCATTCACACCCATTTCACTGCCTGCACAGCAGCCCTGTCCCAGTGATAGACACCAGTTAGCCCCTCATGGGCAGCACAGACAGAGATGGAGAAGGGCACCAAGGTAAGTTTGGTCCCTAAATGCATCCCAGGGAGCCATCCCATTCTGTACTCCAGGAGTGGCACAGCAAGAGTACGCAGCATTCGGGTGCCTTGCTAGCCCTGCCATCACCCGCTGTCCTGCCATGACGCAGATTTGCTTCCTTCAGGCTCAAAGCTCCCTGGGCCACAAGCCAAGCTTCATCCTGGGGATATGCAGGCATTACAGACAGAGGAGCTCTCAACACTGATAGGCAAAGACGCCTCATGTCACATGCAGGCAACTTCAGCAGCAAGTCAGTGCCATGGCGAGTCCCACACCTGCAACAGTCGGGAGCCACAGGCAGCTCCCAGCACCGCAGCCGGCGATAAGTCTTCGCAGCGCCGTCGCAGCAGCATTCCTGGCAGCAGATGAGACAGGCAGCGGCTGCCAAAATCTGCTGCAACAAGGATGCGCCCAGATTCCCACACTGGCTCACTTCCACCCAGGCTGCAGAGCATGCCTGGCTGCCGAAGTGCTGGGGGAGGAAAGCAGAAGCTGAAACTGGGGAGGGAGGAGGGAATATTTGCTGAACAGTCTTGCTCAAGAGCAAGTAGCGTGTTACGTACAATCACTGCCCAAGTTCAATCACTGTACTGGTGTTACACAGCATAGCTGGGGGGTTACACCACTGAAGAAAAAGGGATCAGGAAGGGAGGAGGAAAGGAGATGCTGAAGACCGACTGCATCACCTGTACAGACTCTGCAGCTACCTCCGAGCTGCCTGAAAAACCCCAAGGAAAAGAAAAAAAAATAGATAGTTGAATGAGAAACCCCCAGTCCTGAAGGATCAAAGAACAGTTTCTAAACATTCACACTTCTTGAGAAAACCTGTCCTTCCTGTACACGTTAACTGAACCTGAGCTTGCACCACACACTTCGGGTACCCGTACTTTGATCTGCAGTTCCTGCATGCTGCAACGGCCTCGTACAGGCTTTGAAACAAAGCAGTCAGAGTAATGGTAATAATCTCCTCTTAAATATTTCAAAATCCTTTCTAAGTATTACTTTATTCCCTTTGAGCATTGTGTTTCACCTTACATGGAGAAGGAGGTGCTGAGCTCTTCTCCCTGGTGTCCGGTGATAGGACACAAGAGTGGTTCAAAGCTGTGCCAGAGGAGGTTTAGACTGGACATTAGGAAGCATTTCTTTACCAAGAGGATGGTCAGACACTGGAACAGGCTTTCTGGAGAAGTGGTCAACACCCCAAGCCTGTCAGTGTTTAAGAGGCCTTTGGACAATGCCCTTAACTACTTGCTTTAACTTTTGGTCAGCCCTGAAGCGGTCAGGCAGTTGGACTTGATTTTTGTGGGTCCCTTCCAAGTGAAATATTCTGCTCTGTTGACAAGA